>CM068367.1:632260577-634892059 GCA_034769895.1 Magicicada septendecula
TTTAGCCTAAAATCAGTGAACAACCGAGAGTTACCGAAATTGGTATATTAAACATATAATCAGTGCACAACACCACTACAAACAGTTGAAAACAAACAATACTTAACCGAATACAAGTGAAATAAACCAATAAAACTATCCAACATTAATAATTCACATTACAACGAACTTCACGATTTTTCGCCATACACCGACAAAAGTGAACACACCAAATACCAACACTTAAAGCCAGTGAACACCGACCACTTAACCAGAACACCTCTAACAACACAATAGACATTATCCAATATTACGGAGATCATAAAGCAGTTGTGAAGGCAATTTTATTGTCTGAAAATCCAGCGACGCCATTTATGTTATACTGCATTAGCGAAGTCGCCGCCATGATGGTTCCCAGGATGCAAAGCGCCTTCCTTGAATGATTTCATCCAGTCACCACTGGGTATAAAATTGTGCATTATAAACATTATATCTTATTATCAAATTGTGTATTTATTAATTATTAAGATTTATTTTGTTAATGTTATACTTTCTATGCTTGCCCCTTCTCTGAAATTATAACCGTTAAAAGAACCATTCAAAAAAAAAAAATTATATAATATAACCTGTATTGAGAATCGATTATCCCTGTGGAAGAGTCGAACTTTATATCAATATTGATTTTAAATCGATATTTTCAGAATAATTGTCAATAAATCAAAATAATTCAATTATCTGGTTTTAAATTTATTTCACCAGTTAATATAAGAGTTTTCATTAACTACAGGACTTATTGGAAGACGACCATTACTAAAGGAGAGTGATATACTGGAACATAGAAGAAAATCGCCAATCGATTAGTAAAGTGAGACAATCTGATTAACTCCGGATTTATTTACAGTTAACCAGAAGTGAATAAATTGACATAAATAAATTACAGAATTTTAAATTTGTGACGAAAACACATAACAAGAATTATTTATTAATTATTTAAACAATAAACAAACAAACATTTTTTTTGAAAATTTTTTTTAAAATTAAATTAAATTTTTTTTGTACAATACAGAAATATTTATTTGTAACTAGAAATACAGGTCTTGTTACAATGTTAGTGTTATGAATTTGTTGTTTTCTGTCTTTGTCTGTTGTTTGTTTTGTGTTTTGTGTAGGAGTTTACTGACTATTGTTCTGTCATATCCGTTAGATTCTGCTAGATATTTTATCGTATTTAGTTCGTCTTTGTAGTCTTTTTCATCTAAGGGGATGTTGTTAAGTCTATGTATCATGGTTCTGAAGGCAGCTAGTTTGTGTTGTATTGGGTGATTGGAGGTGTTGTGTATTAGTGTGTCAGCTGTAGTTGGTTTTCTGTATATACTGAATTTGTGCCTGTGTTCTAGTTTTGTGATGGAGAGCTTACCCATGGGCTCCCCCATATCCAGCATTCTAGCAGAAGTCTTCCTCCAACACTTAGAAAAAACAAAAATACTCACAAACAATGACAGACACTCACAAAAAATACTATATTGGCACAGATACGTTGATGACATTCTAATACTATACAGGGGAAACAAAAGACAATGTGAACAGTTACTAACACACATAAACAAAATACATAAAAACATAACCTTTACTGCCAAATACGAACACAACAATACCATAAACTTCTTAGACCTCTCCATCAAAAAACTAGAACACAGGCACAAATTCAGTATATATACAGAAAACCAACTACAACTGACACACTAATACACAACACCTCCAATCACCCAATACAACACAAACTAGCTGCCTTCAGAACCATGATACATAGACTTAACAACATCCCCTTCGATGAAAAAGACTACAAATACGAACTAAACACGATAAAATATCTAGCAGAATCTAACGGATATGACAGAACAATAGTCAGTAAACTCCTACACAAAACAAACAACAGACAAAGACAGAAAACAACAAATTCATAACACTAACGTACATCAACAAACAAACTGAAAAAATAGCCCACAAATTCAAAAAAGCAGGATACAGAATCGCTTACAAAACTACTAACAAAACAGAACACACACTATCAAAACACACACACAAAGCACAAAACAAATTCGATCTACCCGGTGTTTACAAGCTAAATTGTTCAAATTGCAATAAATTCTACATAGGCCAGACAGGACGTAGCTTCAAACAGAGATACATTGAACACACAAAGGCACTCCACTCCACTACAGAATCCACCTTTACAAACCACCTCATTGAAGCAAACCACACATATAAAAACATCGACAATAACATGAACATTCTACACGTACACACAAAAGGCCGAAAACTAGACACTCTAGAACAATTGGAAATATACAAACACACAAAAACAAATAAAAACAACATCCTAAATGAACAGACACAATTCAAATCGCACGCATTATTCGAACATATCTCACCCCACACACACAGCATCGATCTTTCGAAATTCGATTCCGTCACCCACAACAAGGCGGACAGCGCTACCTGTGGCAGCCTCTGAAGAAGCCTTTTAAAGGAGAAAACCGGTTCAGGCTGTAAGGTAAAACTTTACGCGTTTACTTATAAAAAAAATAGTGTTCCGAGTCGTTAATGTAATAGTGATATTTAGTTAAGTAACGGACACATCATGGACAACGAAATCCAAGAAATAACATAAGAATATAGAATAAAGTAATTTGTAAATATATCGTTATACTTCTGACATGTAAAGTAGTATACATCAATAGTCTACTCTCATACAGTACACGAATTTGTTGGAAAATATCAGGCACACTACTTGGCAAGTGTTCAACACTGATTTAAAAATGTTTTGTTTAATCCAAACACTGAAACACACTATACACAAGAACTCATCATGAACATAACGTGATTATATTACTTCTTATGGTATAAGAATATGATATCGGTTTTTTGTTTAATATCCACTTGTAAACGAAAAAATACAGCAGATAATTATTTTATAAATAACTTTGTTACAGCTGCTGTGAAGTTGTTTAGATTAAATAATGTAACCTAACCAACTTTTAAGTATAAGTATATTTAATCCTGAGAGAAAATGAACAATTAACACCAGTTTTTGAAAGAACCATGAAAGGAGAGAAGATGAGCTTGTGTACGATATGCAAAGTGTACTACTACATCTTACGTAGAGATGAAAGCTCAAAAGTTCAAGGCAAATACATATGAATGGAGATGATTGGTAATATCTGGGACCTGTCACACAACAGAACACCATACAATGATGATACTGTGTATGTATGATGTAATGTGCCTGCTTTTAATATTTTCAAAGGATTTTAATACTTTGTTTCGACTGGTTTCACTGTGTAAATTACAAACCTGAATATAGTGCTGGAAGTTTCAGTTCCTCAGCCTGCGTAATGATGATGTAGGCCTAAATGTTTCTACCCTTTTCTTGTGCCTGCAAACAAAAATAAATTAGGCCTACATCACTGGACACACAAAGTACTGACATATGAACATTAATCAATTATTTTGTTTAATCAGTCAACATTCTAGGAGACCAATATTAATTACAGATTATTGACCCGTCCACCAAAACACACACACACACAGGTTCTGATATGTGTTACAATTGTGTCTTATTTTCAGCCAACCGTTCTTTTACAGGTGAAATCAGTACAATTATACCTCGTGAGTATAAGGTTAGTTTAATCTGTAACCTATGATATTAAAAATAATAATACACTGAACATGATTATTACACTTTATATGATATCAGCTTTTTGGCTTAATATCCACTTGTAAAAGAAAATATACAAAATGATTATTATTTTATAATTAACTTTGTTACAGCTGCTGTGAAGTTGTTTAGATTAAATAATGTAACCTAACCTACTTTTAAGTACTGAATACTTTTAGTGTGTCATGTACTCTGTTCAGCAAGGAAACAAAATACTTTTACAGAATATTTAAAATCCTTGAAAATGGTATTGGATTAAGCTTGAGCAATGAATAATTAAACTAAGCATGTGATTTCAAAGTCAATATCATTATGAAAACGTATTCTAAATAGAACATACTTACCAAAATTGATAATACTTACCAAAATCATATTTGTTTTTAGTAAAAAGGGGCCTCATATTTGTTGATGGTTTCCAGCATTTTCTGGAACAAATCCTCATTTCTATTTCTTGTTCGCCACATGAACTCACTTAAATAGGAATTTAAGCGTTCCCTTCTCGTACCACATTCAATCATGTTTCGGCGTTTACAGGACCACCACATGCTTTCAACGCCTTGAGCATGCGCACCCGTTTCAGGATCCACAAAGTTATAACTATGGTTTACAGTCAAATGACTGTACTGCTGTGGCAAATTAACAATTTGACGGTACGAACGCCGCTCATCTGACATTATAGTAGACCCTGGTTCAATATTTGCCACTATGAGAGGTAGGAGGGTAGCGGCTGATCTATCTTCCACACTACACAGAAAGCATTCCTTCGTTTCTCGGCAGTATCCACTGAATAACCATTGTTGTGGATACACTCGGCCAACATTATTTTTTCTCTTGGCAAACACACTCTCGTCAATTTCAACTGTTAAATTCGGTCCTCCAATTTTCTTTGGGTTTCTCGTGACGTCTACGGTACAGATATATCTTAAGAAAGCCGTCCACTCTGTGTGTGTGTTGACGCCGATTTCCAGTTGTTTTTTACTGTTTTTCACACCACAAATAAATAAATTTTATTATTGTTCTCAGCAGTAATCTGGACCCCTGTAAAAATGTGCCCTTGCGAACTACCTTATACTCACGGCAAGTCCTCTTATTGCAACACCAACGCTGTTGTTGGCCAAGGGCTAATACCATGTCGTGTCCTTGTTCACATTGACGAGGATTGTGAGCCAAACCTTTTTCTTGAAGAAAAGAAATTGCATCCTCTTCTGTACTAATAACACTCAACAGTTCATCGTAGCTAATCATCTTTAATTAAATGAATGTCAAACTCACAACACAACACTGATTAAAAATGTAATGAAACAAGCGAACAAGCCTCACATCTATTCGCGCGGCAGCCATTGTAACAACACAATTTTACCACGTGGTGTACAAATGGCATTTGGTCTTTGGCTATTCTAAGGAAAATTCAAGAGCTTTAGGAAAAAACTTTAAAACAAATTTAAAGACTCCCTGTATTAAGTCATTTAAAGTCTACTAAAATTAAAGTGGGTGCACACCCCTACAAGTAGTTCTGCCATGCACACCCCTACAAGTCTAATTATAGTTGTCTTGATTGTTCATCTCTTCTTTCACAGCACTAACACTTATCTAAAAATGAACTTTTTCTTGTGCAAACTTACTTTTTTCGTCGGACGCGTTACGGCGTATGTATCCGCCTTCTTCAGCTTTTAGTCAGACTGCCATCATTTCGTAACGGTTTTTGTGTGGAAGGTGTAGTGGGGGTGGTGTGTGGAGGAAGGGGATTGGCGCAGGGATTCAACTTGATGTTTGTTTTTTGTAAAATTGTGTGAAAAAGTGTATCTGATTTATATTGTAATTGATCGTTGAGTATGTTGTTTGGTTGTGTTGTGTGGTGTTTATATATTTCGTATTGTTCAGTTGTGTTGAGTTTTCGACCTTTAGGTACGTAATGTAAAATTTCGAGATTAGTGTCTATGTTGGTGTAACTGTGGTTTTCTGTGTGTATGTGTGTGGCAAATGCGGAGTGTATATTGGTTGTTGGTTAGAGCTTTTAAGTGTTCAGAATAACGGGATGAAAAAGATCTTCCTGTCTGGCTGATGTAGAAACTATTGCAGTCATTACAATTTAATTTGTAAACACCAGTTTTGTTACATTTGTCTATGTCTGTGTTTGTATTATTGATGTGTTTTTTGATGGTATTGGTTGTTCTGTATGCTATTTTGTAATTGTGTTTTCTGAATGTGTTGGCGATTTTGTGTGTGTAGGAGTTGTGGTATGTGAGTGTGATGTATTTATTGTGTAGTGTGTTGATGGTATTTTGTGTTTTGTTGTTTTTGTTTTTGATGCATTTGTGTAGTGTGTTTATTAAATTAGGGTTGTAACCGTTTTTGATTGCTATGTATTTTATTGTGTTGAGTTCGTCGGTGTAATCTTGTTTATTTAAGAGTATTTTAGTTAGTCTATGGAGCATATGGTTGAAGGCCGCATGTTTATGTTGTGTTGGGTGGTTTGATGTGTTGTGTATAACCATGTCAGTTGTGGTTGGTTTCCTGTATATTTTGTACTTGTGTGTATTGTTAATTGTTAGGTCTAGAAAATTTATACTATTGTTTTGTTCAATTTCCAGTGTAAATTTTAATTTGTGGTATATAGTGTTTATGTATTTGTGGAAGTTAAAATTTACACTGGAAATTGAACAAAACAATAGTATAAATTTTCTAGACCTAACAATTAACAAAACTAACAATACACACAAGTACAAAATATACAGGAAACCAACCACAACTGACATGGTTATACACAACACATCAAACCACCCAACACAACATAAACATGCGGCCTTCAACCATATGCTCCATAGACTAACTAAAATACCCTTAAATAAACAAGATTACACCGACGAACTCAACACAATAAAATACATAGCAATCAAAAACGGTTACAACCCTAATTTAATAAACACACTACACAAACGCATCAAAAACAAAAACAACAAAACACAAAATACCATCAACACACAACACAATAAATACATCACACTCACATACCACAACTCCTACACACACAAAATCGCCAACACATTCAGAAAACACAAATACAAAATAGCATACAGACAACCAATACCATTAAAAAACACATCAATAATACAAACACAGACATAGCCAAATAATACCAAAACAGGTGTTTACAAATTAAATTGTAATGACTGCAATAGTTTCTACATCGGCCAGACAGGAAGATCTTTTTCATCCCGTTATTCTGAACACTTAAAAGCTCTAACCAACAACAATATACACTCCGCATTTGCCACACACATACACACAGAAAACCACAGTTACACCAACATAGACACTAATCTCGAAATTTTACATTACTTACCTAAAGGTCGAAAACTCAACACAACTGAACAATACGAAATATATAAACACCACACAACACAACCAAACAACATACTCAACGATCAATTACAATATAAATCACGTACACTTTTTGACACAATTTTACAAAAAACAAACATCAAGTTGAATCCCTGCGCCAATCCCCTTCCTCCACACACCACCCCCACTACACCTTCCACACAAAAACCGTTACGAAATGATGGCAGTCTGACTAAAAGCTGAAGAAGGCGGATACGTACGCCAAAACGCGTCCGACGAAAAAAAGTAAGTTTTCACAAGAAAAAGTTCATTTTTAGATAAGTCTAATTAATTTTAAAAATCTAAAAGGTTAAGTTAGATAATTAAACGTAGACACAACCTCCCAAAATCGTCTCTGTACCGTAATTATGTGCGATAAATGGAAACTAATTTCTGTACTTCCAATAAATACACCCTTTTAATAAAATATGCACCAATAACGAAGCCTACTATCTAACTTATCTAAGTTTGATAATTAAACGTTGACACAACCTCCCAAAATCGTCTCTGTACCGTAATTATGTGCGATAAATGGAAACTAATTTCTGTACTTCCAATAAATACACCCTTTTAATAAAATATGTGCCAATAAACCCCAATAAAATATACACCAATAACGAAGCCTACTATCTAAGTTAGATAATTAAACGTAGACACAACCTCCAAAAATCGTCTGTGTACCGTAATTATGTGCGATAAATGGAAACTAATTTCTGTACTTCCAGTAAATACACCCTTTTATTGTACACTAACAAAGTAAATTTTATTTAAGTTACATTGTCGTATACAACCTCCATAACCTGGCATTAGTTACTTGTGAAGAAAACAGTTCTAGTACACATCGAACATGGAAGAAAAGTACAAATGCGGAGACGGAAGTTGTATTTGGCCGCAGGCTATAGTGAAATACCCATGATTTTATTTAATTTCGTCCCTATTCCATCGATGTATAATAACACTGGATTGCCGGCTGCGTGTACTGAATTCGGTCCGCTCAACTCTACGCTCCCCCCACCACTTTAAGGCAAAAGCCACTTCGCCTACATACTCGCAGTGTTATCTTAATATTAGTTTAACCGATTTGATCGTCGCATTAACAGTCTTGTTATGAAAATTGTGTATTTTATATTAATCAGATTAAATGGAACACCTGATACTAATTTAAAAATAATGTAAATATAAATTTAATTTCTGTTGTTCATAATAGAAGCTCGTAAACTTTTTATCGTCGGTACAGATCTATAAACAACAAACAAGTTACCAGTAACATTAAAGTTATGCATACATATTTTCGCTAACTATACCGGTTGGTTAGGGTAGGCTATAATAATTACCTCTTTTTTGTAGTAGTTTGTTTTTATTTTGTCAATAAAATAAAGGAAACTGACTAAACAAGAATACAAATGAAAACGAAATTGTTTATTACATAGCTTTCCATTTTTTTACATTGCTGAATATGTACAAAACAAATCTTAGTTTACAGCCTATCTGCATATAATTACAACGTATCTTACTATTTCTAATCAAAATATATTACATTTGATATAAAACTACATTTGCTATGAATAACATATTGCAATTCTGGGCTAAACATTGCTAAATAGAACTAACTTATTTAATTTCTGACGCACACCAAGTTTCGGAAACACAGCTGATGATGTCTTTTCTTTAGCTATACTAAAACATACAATTTTGTAAAATAAACTACCTATTAACATTACTAATCTAATTTCGCGAGTGTCTTCACCATAATCACTGTTAGAAGTATGACCTTTAAATATGTTATTAGTAAAGGTTCTACACGCTAATATAATCATCTTTTTTGTGTCTAAATTGTTTTTGTCAATGTTTTGTTTATTTTTTAAAAGGGAGTACATAAATTTTACTATCCTGATTACATCTGAGGAAGCTCTGACCAAATTTCCTTTTGAAATATAATCAACAAAATGGGTGTAAGGGCTAAGGTTGCTATCATCGGCTATCAGAAGTCTTATACATTCTTCACATTTCAACTTAGAACTAATTTTTATGACAATAAATCCAGACAAGTAGAAAAGAATATTATCTTTATAATACAAGTTTTTATTTTCCAGCAGACATTTAACGTTTTTAATGGGTTCTTCATAGACGTTGACTGAGTTTAGGTCCACTGTTTCTTCTGCTTCTGCAAAACTCATAACAGAGTTTTGAAATGTCATGTCAATACTCAAACAGTTGCTTTTGTCAGATGCTTTAACGCTGTTCCTGAACATAAGTTTCCTCAAGGCTAATTGGAAGTGCTTGACATTGGGATTGTTATTATGTCCCCCTCGAGATCTTACACAGGAAAATAACAGTTCCAAATGATCTTGAGAAAACTTATAAGTCAAAGTATACTTGAATTGTAAACTATTTAATAATCTGTTTGACAGAATCTTTATTGCGTTTATATTCGTAATAAATCCAAGTGCAAATGTTTTCCTAGGATGCCGCAGAACCTGAATATTTTCAATTTTTAACGTCGTTAAATATGCCAAAAAATTATCTAACATTTTATTGTCATTTTCTAAATCCTTCTTCTTTATTGGTTGTTTGAAGTGCTGCCCAAATGGGTCCCTGCTATTAAAATAATCGAATAGCCTGTCTATAACTCTAATATATTCCAGTGTTGGTTTAGCACCAATAAAATCAGGATGTTGTTTATACATCAAAAATTCTCTGGCGTCTGTTACGCTGGCACTTAAGGTTTGGGCCGCAATTTTCACGTTCATTTTTCTGTTGCCATAATGCATGTGTATGTCTGAAAGGCTATTGGCAAACTTTAATCCTTGTTCTTTTTGTAAAGTGTTTAGTTGTTGAATATATTTAAAATCTATCACACCATCTGTAGATAGTAAAGTACCTTTATCTGCTAATGTGTTGCGAGCCAATTTAATCATATGGCTAGCATCTAGCATTACACAAACTGTTACATTTTCTTTGTTTATTTTCACATTGAAAAAAGGCTTTTCTGGCAATTCGCAACCAAGTTTCGTAACAGCGTTTATATTTGTACTAGTACCATCAAATGTTACATTATGTACATGGATACCTGATTCGTATAATTTAATAATGCACATTTGTATTAGTTTGGACAAAATTTCTGAACTAATCTTATCAATAAAAAAATAACCAAGGGTACATTTGAAATTTCCTCGTAGTGCAACAATCTGAAAGACTAGTGCTTCACTAGCTAATGTTTCGTGTTCATTTACTATTATATCATTACCCAAATTCACATACCCAAAATTCTTCCCCTCTCGTGGATCGTAGATTACTTGTTTCCTTATGCTCATAGCATCAAAAACCAAGTTAACGTGTTGTAAATGTGGCTTGCTTTGAACGTTTTGTTTTAAATATATAAAAATCTCTTCTAAAAAACCGGGTGAGCAATTAAAATTAGAAAGCCACCTCCTTAAAAGTTGATGGGTTAGGTAACTGAAAGTTTAGATTTCTCAAATACTTACAAGCTTTGGGACTATAGAAATAAATGGTTAAAGCAAACTCCTTCATTTTGTCTGAATAAAACCTCTTAAACTTACTTCTATTATTATTGCTAAAGTTATTAATAATCATTTCTAACGGAAAACCAGAAAAATTATCTTCTAAAATTTCTAGTAACCTTTCAGGAGAATTTAATTTTTTCTTTAAAACTAAAATAATATCTTTCATGGATTTAATTTTAGCATCCCTTCTGTGTAAACGCTGTTGCAGTATTTTCACCTTCCGGCGGAGACATTTTTCAGTAGGCGATACACACAACTGAAAAATAAAAATCAGGACTTAATTTTATGCTGTTTATTCATTGGCAACAACAACGTTTTCCAATTTTGCCCAATGCATTTAATGAAATTACTTCAAACAAGGTTATTATTATTATTATTACTACGGTATGCTGATAATATAATAATGCTATCAGACAATACACTGTTAAATAGGTCTACTTATTTTATCAATAATAGCCTATTTCTTATGGGATGCAAATACAACCGCTGGTTAAATAACTAGCTTTACAATGGCAGTTTTAGCTAGTTAAAACCATTGATAAATAATCAGTAATCGGTAGCTGAGACCAGAGTTGAAATAGATAAAATTTAATGTCTTCCCTGTTGTGGTTTCATGATTGTTTGGCATGTACCAGGAATCTCAGTAGGATCATTCTTATCAGGCTCCGCGTGAGCATCGCCATCGATTAGGTTTTTTGATAAAGATGTTTCAAGGGGCAACTTATTTTGTCTAGGAGCATCCTGTGAACAATGAATTATTTTGGTAGTAAAATTACTTTAGAAATAAAATTATTGTAATTGTAACGCTGTAAATGAATTAGGCTTACATAATTACGAATTGTTTAAAAGTAATGTGTCCTCTTTAATGCTGTCAATAAAATCAGTATTAATTATTATCATAAGCGAATGAAAATAGCAGAAGATTGAGTAGAGAAATGGCTACTATAAGAGTAATACTAACTAAGTTTTATTTGTATTTTATGCCTACAATCTATCTAGGCATTTGTTCGAAAAAATTAGTGTTAAATGTTACCTAGATTTTAATAAGGGTCCTTTTTTTTGTCAGAGGATTTGAAAGATGCACGGGGAAGTCAAAGAGCGTTGGCACGGCATCGCTTTTCAACAGTTCGTAATTACAGTTGGGTCTGAACTGATACTGGTCTTTAGCAAAATGTTTGCTACAAAGTGACGTATGTTTTGAAGGAACAAAATTTTTTCTTTTTGTAGCTATAATCCACTTCTTTCGTAGCTCTTGATCTTGTGGAAATCTGGAAAAAATTATGTTATTATAGTATGGTCTTCCTTATTTTTAATACTGTACTTTACGTAAAATAATGAAAAACCATAGTTTTTTCTTAGACATTTGCATTTCTTATATTATGGTATGTTGATAATATAATAATGCTATCAGACAATACACTGTAATAGACAATTCACAATTTATATGAAAAAGAATACAACGTTAAAAAAATAACAATTTATAATTAATCTAATCAGTAATTAATTTGTAGAGATTTAAAAAAATGAATGTTTTATATTAGTCTAATAAAAGTTATAAAGTAATTAAACGAAATACAGTACTTACCTATAAAATGATATTCCACTGTTCTTCTTGTATCTGTTAGTGCAGTTGTAAGCAGCGCAGGAAGTTACCATTATGCAAAACTAATAATCACAATAATCAAAATTACATACAATTAAATAATAAAAATTACATAACAGTTTCGTTAATAAACACGGAAAAATTTCCGAACTGAATTAAGTATGTAATTAACAAAACACGGAAGCACGGCTGCATACAATGTGTAATCTTGTGCTTAGTGATGGCTTCTTGCCTTATTGTGGTGGGGGGCTGCTGCTTACTCGGCGGACCGTTTTTCGCGCGTTTACTCCCACCTAGCGCGCTATCCAGTGTTATTATACATCGATGCCCTATTCAAAACCGTAGGTCTGTGTGATGTAACTGTGGTGATATTAATTACAGAAATATTTACAACAGGCGAAACTTTTTTACGGCATATATTAAGTTAGCCAAAAATGCTATTTCAGCCAGTTAGTTTCTCGTAATTTTAACTTCAGCAACCTGTATTTAACATAAATAGTCCAGTAGCATAACCTGGATAACTTTAATGGGCGGGGAATATCCCAGGATTTTTCCATAGTGGCGAGTTAGTGATAATAATGTGCGATGGTGGTAAAGGATTCGCCCGTTTATACCCTTCTGTTTATTTTATATCACAGCCCTAAAGAACTGGTACTGTTTCCCTGCAGATTTTCTCTGCAAGACTAAATTGACTAACTTCCTATATAACTTGAACTATTTAACTTGAACTATATAAACCTTTAGCCCCTGACGCATACCGACAGCTTCGTTTATGTTCGTGTCTTTCCGTAAATGTTCGTACAGGTTGACTGCGCTGTCAACCTGACACATTATAATCAAAATTGAAAGTTAAGGGCATGGAAATGCGTGAGAGGTGGGCGATATACCTGTAACAGGTATTTTGGAACGGATGTAACAGTGACTGAAAAGTTGAAATACCTGTTATTCGCGGCCTCGCTGTTCCGAGTCGAGGCCACAAGAGGCACGCCCCCTACGCTACTATACACACACACAAAGTACGCAAGTAACAAGTAAACGAATACGCCAAGGCCAACTACTAGGCGTACAAAAATATCGCTAGTACGCAAGGAACAACCAGTACAGCAGTATTTCAAATACTAGGTACTGTATTAAAATAACCGTCTGCCAGCGAGCCATAACATCGTGCTGTGCCTTTATAGATCTGGCGTCTTGGTGGGGCGAGAACTGAGCTTAGCTGATTATGGTACGAATTTTAACGAAAACGTCCGAACATTTTACCACGCTTATTATTCTCGCAATACAATTCCGTATTTTTACTTCTTTAATATCAGGCGAGGCGATCGATTTTGAAATTCCAGTAGAAATAATTGTTTTGATGTATTGATTATACCTAGTTTTGTTTTAACATATGTACAGGTGTGTAGCAAACGCGCGCTCGCCTCTCTCCCTCTCTCTCTCGCACGCACACGCACACATTCTTTTATACGCGCGCACGCGTACTATAATAAATGTAATTTTGTAAGTGGCTTAGCAGTATAGTATAGTAAAAATTAGTGAATTAAACATTAAATGTAATATAAAAATAAAAAACAAAAGCAATTAAAAGTAACAAAACAATTTAAAGTTATAAGAATAATTTGTTCATAAAAACTTTAAAAGTTAGTTAAGTCAGATCAGAGGTAAGGTTTATATATATGCTGTGTGTGTGTGTGTGTGTGTGTGGAGGGGGTACACAATTTAATTTGATAAATGTACTTAGTAATCTAGTTAAAAAATATAGCGAATGAAATATATGAAATGAGTTAGGTTAAGTAAATAAAATTGTATAAGCATTGTTTATTTTACTCAGCTGCCATTACAACTGGTATTAATTTTTAAATCTGAGTACTTTACATGTAAGAATGTAAATTTTACTTTTTCCATGTGTCTTTGATAAATGTAGCATAGCACGTCAGGTATAAAAAGTACCCTCTTACATCAACAAATATTAATTATCTTATTTATCTAAGTGTCTGCAAGTGAAATTGGTGCAAATGCAGCTGTTCACAACTAGCAGAACAGTGTACTGTGTGTGTGTGTGCGCGCGCGCGCGCATGTAGGTAAAAAAACGGATCTTGAGTGTTCTACGGCATCCAATACAATTCTTATTTTTACTTCTTTAATATCAGGCGAAGCGATCCTTACAAAAAATCGATTTTGAAATACCAGTAGAAATAATTGTTTTGATGTATTGATATAGTTTTGTTTTAGCATATGTACAGGTGTGTAGCAGACGCGCGCTCGCCTCTCTCCCCCCCTCTCACTCTCTCTCGACCGCGTACTCGCGTACATGCACACATTCTTTCATACGCGCGCACGTGTACTATAATAAATGTAATTTAGTAAGTGGCTTAGCAGTACAGTATAGTACAAATTAGTGAATTAAACATTAAATGTAATATAAAAATAAAAAGCAATTAAAAGTAACAAAACAATTTAAAGTTATAAGAATAATTTGTTCATAAAAACTTTAAAAGTTAGTTAAGTCAGATCAGAGGTAAGGTTTATATACATGTTGTGTGTGTGTGCGTGCGTGCGTGCGCTCGCTCGCCCACATGACATTTAAGCAAGAAACGGGATATGTGTAAGTTGCATTTGAGAAAGATTTTTGCCAGGCTCCTAGTACTACTTATTATAGTGTACTATTTACTATCATTTATGCATTGTACCGGTACCCTATTATACACATTTCACAATTACTCTTGTCAAACACTGTCACTATTCTAAGATCTTTCAAGCAAAGATACACATGTCCATCCAAGTTGTGAATAACTCATTAACCCGTAAACAATTGACAAAATGTTCCGAGTAATTATGTTTTAAATTAAAATCAACAGAGACAAACTGATATTTTAATTCGGCTTGAGTTAGCCCTTAGTCACTTAAAAGTAAATTAATGCCTGGCATTTAGAAACAGTAAAACTATTTGGATACATAAGCTAAGTCAGATAGTAAAAATCTGTTACAAAGTTTTTGAAATTGCCTCTTACAATGACATGATGTGCAGTGTTTAATACGTTTAACAAATATAATATGGCACAGATTATTTTATCAAGTCGTTTAATCCGTTTTCGTTTTAGATAACAATATTTTAATATTATATTAAAATTTTCTATTGACATGTTAGTGTTTATACCTAAAATGAATCCAATAACAGTAGGCCCATGATCTGTATTGTTTCTTATTAATATATTGTTTTATAAAATATTCATAAAATGAATGTGTTTCTTCATCATTAAACAGTCTTCTTAAAACTTCATGGAGCATTTATAAAAAATTAGTGTTCCTAGTCAGTAGTGATATATTTATAATCAGTGGACAACAAAATCCAGGAAATCAAATTACATTAAGGTACTACATGAAAATTGAAATTTTTATTATTAAATAGAATAATAAAATAAATGTTAAAATATGGTTACGTTAAGGTAATATTTATTATTAAGAAAAATCGTTACAAGCAAAATCGCTGCATGTGCCAAACAACTAATTTCTTATAAAACCGCCAACTAAATTTCTTACAAAAACGCCAATATCTCGAAAACGAAAAAGCCGATTTTATTGAAACAAAATCAAAATAAAATTTGGAATTTTCTATAATTTTCACTCGCTTACACCATATAGCTATCTCTCATAAAACGAAAGTTTGTCGCATGCCGAAAATTTCACTACATGAAAATTAAAAAAGAAACTTCATGACGTGGAACCGTCTGAAGACTCTGTTTTTGAAAATTGTTAAAACTATCGGTTAAAATTTATGCCTAAAACCATCCTCAAACTTCAATAAACACGGTGGTGAAAGAATTTTAAAAATCAGATCAGCTGTTACTGAACTTATGTCTGGCAAAGAAACACATTAACTTTCTCCCGGGCTCTCCGCCCCACCGTGCGCTCGGTTCTCGCCCCACCAAGACGCCACATTACAGGCACAGCACGATGTTATGGCCACAGAGTACGAATATATAGAGAGGGGAAAGCCAATGTTAAAATTTTGACTGAAGTTTCTAGCGCTCGTGGTGGCTTGGCTGTCAACTAAGTGGAGCTAATGTTATGGTTATGGCCACAGAGTACGAATATATATATATATATATATGTTATGGCTCGCTGGCAGACGCAAGTTTTAAAATACTAGGGGCATCACCGATACACAAGGAACAACGCGTATTACAAATACTAAGCGTATCAGTTTTAGGAACAACTAGTATCAAGCGTATTTCGAGTACGAAGCCACTTTTTGGTCCTGAATACTTCATTCTGTGCAAAGAAACGAAGGTGTTTTTAATAAATGAAAAAATTCACCTGATGTTACATTTATTCTCGTGTGATATGCAGATATATAATACAAATTATGCTAATAAATTATATATTATACTAGTCACCAACTTGGTAAATTTTGAAATAACGAATTATATTGTGTTATAACCTATAGAGTGGCTGATGTTGATAGGCTATATTATACTTTTTATTGATGTGATTTTAACTGCACTACACATCTCACGTAAATGATGAGATTGCTGTAATGAACGTTTTTGCACTTTATCAAGTCCTGTTCCTTAAATCTAATTCCTTAAGGGTAATCGGTTTAAATTATGTCCGATGAAAATTTATTATTGTTTTGAACATAAATTAATTTTTTAAGTAAATACTTTTTTCCTAGCTAGGTCTTCTTGCTTACCACTAGTGGTATGCCTACCACTGATCGGGAACCCCTCCCCATACTATGGGAAGCCTTTTTAAGTATTGCTGTCCAGTGGACAGTGTCCACTGTGACGGTTGTTAGGTGTGTTAGGTTATGTTCCATACGTTTTATTTTTAAAATTTTGGTGAAATGGATCCAAGAAGAAAAACGAGTGACGTGTGGAGTTTTTTTGAACCAGTTAGTAACTATATTGCATTGTGCAAGATTTGCAAAACAAGTCTATCATATAAAAGTTCAGTTAGTAATTTAAAAAAACATTTACAAAGAAAGCATCCAACAGTTGCTCTTCCTACTATATCCACCCAAACTGCTGTGCAATCTTTGCCAAGAACAGAAACTTCTTCAGGTGATATGTTGCAAGTAGGACCAGATGTGCAAGAAAACTTAGTAGTTGAATCTTCCTCCCATTTTTTTAGTCCAGAGAGACCAACCACTTCAAGAGCTACTGACACCTTCCAAAATCAACCGTCTTCATTTCAGTTGCCTGTTCCAACAGGTAAAAAACCAATGTCAATATCAACCTACATACCCAACAAATTAGCAGTATCTGATAAAAACAAAATTGATGAGGCCATAACGAAACTTTTTATTTGGGATCTTCAACCATTTACAGTTGTTGAAGACAGAGGTTTCCGAAATTTGATGAATACTTGTGCCCCTAGTTATCAAATTCCTTCTAGAAAGTATTTTGCTAACACACTGTTACCAGCTTCTAATGAAACAAAGGTAAATGAAATGAAAGAATCTATTAAAAAAGATGCACCAAGTGTTTGCTTAACAACTGACACATGGTCTTCTTCAACAAATGAAACTTTTAATGCAATTACTGCACATTACATTAATCAGGATTTTGAAATGAAACATATACTATTAGACTGTTCAGTTATCAAAATAAATAAAACATCTCAAAATTTAGCAGATGAAATTTTGCGTATTATAAATGAATGGGACTTGTCTAGAAAAATTTCAATTGTTATTACTGATAATGCCATAAATATTACTACTGCTATACAAAGCATACTTAAGTGGAAGCATTTTGGATGTTATGCTCACACATTAAATTTAATTGTTCAATATAGCCTGTTAATTGTAAATGACATAATCAAAAAAGTAAAAACAATTGTGACATTTTTTAAGAGAAGTAATATTGCACATTTAAAACTCACAAAATATCAAGAACAGATAGGTGTTGACCAACCTAAAAAACTTCTGCAAGATGTTGTAACACGCTGGAATTGTGTTTACTATATGCTTAAACGATTTGTTGAACTGGAGGACGCTGTAAAACACTCTCTGGCATTACTAACAACAGACATAGAAACATTAACAGCTGAAGAATGGGGAATTTGTAAAGAACTGTGTGCTATTCTGCAACCTTGTGAGGAGATAACAAAAGAAATGAGTGGAGAGAAATATATCACCGCCAGCCAGATAATACCTATAACCCAAGGATTAAAATTATCAATACAACAGGTAAGTGTGAAATTAACTAAACCACTTGTCAGAGAAATTGCACTTAAACTTCTAGAAGGAATTTCTGTAAGGTTTGCTAATTTGGAAAAAAGCAAAACAATTTCACTTTGCATGATGCTTGACCCCAGGTACAAACACTACTTTTTTGAAGACAATACTTCTCTAGAAAATACAAAAAAATATGCAGCTGAACTAGTATGTTCACAAATTATAAAAAATTCAAGAACCAATACAAGCATTGAAACCAAAGGAAATCTACAACCTAACATAACAGACGAGGAAACAGTTTCAATTTGGGACCATTATAAAAACCAGATAAGCAAAGTTAAACAAATAGGGACACCTTTATCAATGGCTATACAAGAAGTAGATAAATATCTTCAAGACACACCAATAGAGAGAAGCGAAAATCCCTTACTGTGGTGGAAAGATCACCAACGTGTATACCCTAATCTTGCACATTTGGTCAGAACTAGATGTAACATGGTTGCAACATCTGTTCCCTGTGAAAGGATATTTTCCAGGGCGGGAATAATTTTATCTGAACGAAGAACACGATTAACATCAAGGAAAGTGCAACAGCTGATATTTTTAAATACAAATTTGTAATAGTGTTTTAATAACTGACATTCCAGTACTTTAAAAACAATTCAGTAGTTTTAATTTTACCTGTAATGTGTTATTTTGGTGAAGTAAATTGTAATGTGGATAAGTGTGACAGATTAGTTCATGACTTGTATATTCTGTGTACATTGGTCAATGAATCTGAAGATTATCCAGGTATGTAATGCATTTAATTTACTTTTGTTGTTGCTTATTATTTATAAGTTTTTATTTATTTTATTACAGTGTTTCTATTATTTTTATTTGTAAAATTTTGTTTATTCTCATTTACTCTTTGTGTTTTTATTATCTGTTTCTGATGTTTTTTTCACATTATTTGTTGTGGTATTATGTGTACTCTAAATTATTTCATTGCCCTGAGTTTCGCAACTAATTTGTCTAACCAATGTTAGTTTGTTTACTCCTAGTGAAAACTTAAATTGGTATTCCCAAAGGGAGATAGGCCTATAAATTCTCTTGTTTCTTATTTTCTTTTAAACAATAATAGTTTAATAAAGTCACAGTGTAAAGTAACACTGTTAGTTTTAATTTATTTCTTATAACAAATTATATAGTATAGGTTATATGATATCTTCAAATAAATACACTGCAAGTAGATTTATTAATATATTAGGCCCTAATAGGTTTATCTAGGTAAAAATAAACCGACTTGCAGTGTATTTATTTGAAGATGTTACATACGAGACCTGCAGGAAACTCAAAACGACTTTACAAAGGATAATATAGGTTATGTATAATAAGTATGTAATAACAGGTATTTGTACCTGTTATTTTTTGGAACGGTATGTTCATACCTATTATTTTAAAATAACAGTTTAGCCCACCTCTACGCGAATGCTTATGGTCAGAGGGGAAAGGCGATGTGGAGGGAGTCGCTGTGAGACGTGAGAATTGTTGTTATCAGTGAAGGTGCAGCCAACCTATGAATATCATTTCTAATAGTAACAAAAACTCGCGACTGTTAGGTTTGTTTGTAAATGTGTCACCACCAGTGGCGGCTGGTGAGATTTTAGTTAGGTGGGGCTGCACTACAATTTTCAACTTTCAACATTTACCATTATCATATATTAATGAAATTTATATACTATTACAGTAAAACCTCGTTTATCCGGATAAGATTTGTAGACATTTTTTTTATTTAATGTTCACATTAGATAATAATTTTTAACTATGATAGCAAGAACGTAACTATAAGTACGCCAAATATTCGCTTTTTAGTTTGATTCAATGTACAGTTCCTGCATAGATTGTACAATAAATTATGGTAATACAGTAAAATGCTTTTTGTTGAGTTTATAAATAGCGCTGGGAGAGAGCGTTGACCTTGATCCCTATCCATCTCTTCCCCTCCCTCAATCTCTTCAGTTTTCCTACTGTTTTCAAATGGCACTTGTCATTTTGTTTATGGTGTGTAGTTCAACCGGATTGTTTTTGTTTAACTTTATTGCTACAATTTATAATTTTAATTTTAACTTTGATTACTGGTTACATATTTAATTTTATGTACACATATTGTTTTTGTTTTTTATCAAAGTGTTTGGGAGTGTATTGCAGTGTACAAGTTTAAAATGGCATCGAAGCGAAAGAAGGTCGTGGTTTCAATGGATAAAAAGTTAGACGCTATTAATCGAATTGATAAAGGAGAAGCATTGAAGAAAATAGCTGCTGAATTGGGAGTTGGAACTTCAACAGTGTCCAACTGGAAGAAGCAAAGAAAAGAAATTGAAGATTTTTGTTGTAAAATGATATGTAAAGACAGTTTGGAAGGCAGAGGAATGGCAAAAAAAGCAAAAAATGAAACATTAGACGACGCACTATTCATGTGGTACAGTGCTCAGCAAGAACGTGGTTTGCCTATATCTGGACCAATCTTGGCCCAAAAAGCTTTGAGCTTAAACAAAAAGTTACCGAATCCTGACCTAAAATTCACTGCTAGCCAGGGGTGGCTAGAGCGTTGGAAAAACCGACACGGTATTCGCCAACTTACTCTGACTGGAGAGAGCTTGTCTAGTGATGTTGCTGGTGCTGAAAAATTTAAAAAGGACTTCGAACAATTTGTTTTATCTGAGGGATTGACACCCGATCAAATTTATAATGCTGACGAAACTGGCCTTTTTTACCAGATGCTTCCAAGCAAAACGTTAGCATCAAAGCTTGAAGATTCGGCTAAGGGCTACAAGAAAAGCAAAGATAGGCTAACTGCTATGGCTTGTAGTAATGCATCAGGGAAACATAAGTTTCCTCTTGTCATTGTAGGGAAATCCAAGAATCCCCGAGCGCTAAAAAATGTGAACCACAATTCGTTGCCAGTGGTTTACCGACCACAAAAAAGTGCGTGGATGGACAGTTTTTTGTTTAAGAACTGGTTTTTTTGATGACTTTGTTCCTGAAGTTCGAAAATTCCTGAAAGAAAATAGTTTACCAGAAAAAGCAATTTTACTGATCAACAATGCTCCGTCTCATCCGGGAGAACAAGAACTCGTGAGTGGAGGAATTAAAGTGAAATTTCTTCTACCACTGCTGCAGCCTATGGACCAGGGAGTCCTTGAAAACATCAAAAGAGTTTACTGAAAAGAACTGCTTGGTAAAATAATTGAAGAGGAAGGGGAAAAAAGTGTGATTGATTTGTTGACATCAATCAATATCAAAGACGTTATTTACATGGTTGCTGACGCTTGGGATTGCATCACAAAAAGCTCTTTGAAAAAGTCATGGAAAAAACTGTGGCCAGCTATTTGTGCTACAAACAAAATGGCAAGCGATGATTTGGTGCAAGTGGCTGCAGACAACCTTCTGCAAATGTTAGGAACAATAAGTGGGTGCTCAGATGTTGATATGGAAGACGTCAGTGAGTGGCTGAAAGACAACAATGATGGTGGCTACGGCACTATGACGGAAGAAGAAATTGTAGCGGCATGCACATCTACAGCAGACAGTGAGGAAGAAGATGACGTGGACGAGGAGGGAGTGATCACACCGCAACAGCGGACGACACATGCAGATGCTGCGCACCAGCTGACAAACATCATGGCGTACTTAGAGCGTCAGCCCGACACCACTCCAGCTGAACTATTAATGATAAAGCATTTGCGTGACCGTGCTTCATTCAAACGCCACACGTGTTTCAAACAGAAGACAGTGGACCAATTCTTTGTTAAGAAATGATGTGAAAAGTTATTTTTATATTTTTTAATGTCTTGTATACTATGTAATTTTGTTACAAAACATAGATTTTTATCGTAATAAACGGTAAGTCTACTTATTTAAGGATTTTGTTTTGCTTATTACCCGGATTATCCAGATTTTCGATTGTCCGGATTGCCTTTTGTCCCAGTTAGTCCGAATAAACGAGGTTGTACTGTACTAGGTCTTTTCCTGTATTGAAGCTGAAGCTGTGACAAAACATTGGTCCAATCCTCTTTGGTGCTGCTGCTGCTGTTGGTGATGAATTTATGATTATGATTAATTATGATTTAAGTTCCAAACACTAAATTCACTAAGTTCCAAACACTAAGTTCTAAACACTAAGGCCTACATGTTAAAATTCAAACAAAAATATAATTTTTAATTTAAACTTTAACCTTATAGACATTAAAATTTTCAAATGAAAATGTAATAATGAGCTATGTTCTTAAATAAAATTAGAAATAAATCACTGTTTCTTTCACAATTTTATTTAAACATGAAGTTCATTCTCCTTTCTTTGCAGCTGGAAAACTTATTGATAACTTTGTCATTAAAATTAATAATATTTTCAATCATTTCTTTTTCTATGCTTAACATTGCTAAAGCAGCAAGACGCTCTTGTGTCATTGTACTTCTTAGGAAACTCTTAACTCTTTTCAACGTGGAGAAGCACCTCTCAGGCTCAGCAGTAGTCATGGGAGTAGTTAGAATTATTTGGAGGAGAGTGAACACTTCTGTGCAGGACTCGGCAATTCCTGTATCCAACATGATGATTTTGTAAGTTTTCATAACCTCTGAATTACTGCGGAATTCGTGCCTCTCGTACAAAACAGATAGTTTAGTTTCGAAACGGTCTTTACACAAGAAAGGGTAAGCTCAATAGTTTCAGCAAATTCGGGTGAAGAACTTATATTATCTTTGGAGAGGAAGAAATTTAACAGTTTTGCTGCTGACAGATGTTTATTAAAATAAAATCTCTCTTTTATCTGTTAACAAATAATATCACACACCTCCTTTGCAGAAACAAGATTATGCGATAATGTTTTCCTTTTCTTCATGAGTGGAGTGTCTTCTTGTTGGTCAGTAACAGAAGGAAGTCTATTTCTTTCATTCATGATAGCCTCAAGAAATTTATTTACTGCATTATAGATACTACTGGAGTTTGCATTATGATGCTGCAGCTGGTTATATAAAATATCCACATGAGACATGATGTGATGAGAAAATTGTAGCCAAAAGTTGAAGTCCTGGTCATTAAGCATATGGAGAATACCTGCAGCCGCTTGGACAGTGGAATGATTTTGGTCAATTTGAAGTTTCTCAAAGCATACTATTAGACTTTCCTTGTTTTCAAAAACGGTGTTCACTAACCGGCTTTTAATATTCCATCTTGTGTTTGATACTCGAGGTATTCGTTTAGAAATACTGTCTAAAATAGATAATCGTGAGGGTGACTTTGAAAAAAATGCAGGTATAGCGGCAAGACTATTGAAAAAAGTACGAGCTTGTGAGTTTTGTGATGCTGCCTTTTCTATAATTAAATTTAATTGATGCGCGTAACAGTGCACAAAATGTGCATATTTGTGTGACTGCTGAATTATTTTATGCACACCTCCCTTCTCGCCACTAAAAACGGGGGCTCCATCGTAAGTCTGAGCTATAAGTTTGTCACTGTCGCCATTCAGGACTATATTTACCTGTTCTAAAATGGATTCTGTTAACACTTCAGCATGGGTTAAAAAATCCCCAGAATCTTTCATGCACAATTCCGCTCAGTTCATAACGAAAAACAATAACTTGCTGCGTAAGACCTGACACATCTGATGTATCATCCGACATTACTGATAAAAATTTAGATTGTTTAATTTCAGCACGTATTTCATCACGACACACCTCAAGGATACAGTCTAGAAGTTCGTTCTGAATTGTCTTAGACATTCCCTTAAACACTGTTGACTTCATAAAATGACTTTTAAGAGACTCGTCTAACTTTCCAGCAAATTCTAACAATCCTCGAAATACACCAGGATTCGATGACTGTGAAGTTTCATCATGACCACGTAACGGATGCTCAAATTTTCCGCAAAACTTGACGCAGTCAATAATTTTCGAGAGAATTTCTCGATTTTGACTCACTTTTTCATTGTGTTCATTTGTTTGTTGTTTGTAACCGTCACTTAACTGATGTGCAATGTTTACTTTTCCTAAATCAGTTACATTCTTCATATGTTTTGCTGAATCTTCATGTTTTTTTACTTTCTCGCGTAAATGTTTTAAACTATTCATTCCAACCTTTGTCCAAGTTGCATCACCTCCAAATAATAAACAAGGAAAGCAAAATAGTGCATTCTTTTCAGGACAGCCACACAGCCACTTATGTTTGGAATAAATGGACACATTAAATTTCCTACAATAAGTCTGATTTCTGCTTGACGATGACTGAGAAATTAATAAATCAGGAGTCTCACGACCTAAATTCTTAATTTCATTCTTCTCTGCTAATGATAACGATGAAAAATTGATGTTTTGCAAATATAAAACACTATTTTTATTTATATTTGTTTTAAAACTGCAATGGTAGAAATTAGCACAGTCTACAAACACAGAACAAGCCGTCAGCAAAATATTTGCACGCACACGTTTGACTTATCGGCAGGCTCGGGCTGGACTGACTGCAGCCCAAACTTGGCTTGGTAACGAAGCGTTCTCCCACCACGTGCCTCAAGCGCAGACGCAACGCGCACTTGTCTAAGTAGGATGTAGCCCGCCTGAGTGTCTGTCACGTACACGCATCTATCTACACGACCATAAGTTGTGGCTGAACGCAAATATAAAAATGTATTTCTTATACTGGCGAATCTTTGAAGAATACATAATTTCTTAAATAAAAAGTTATTTAAATACGGTAATTAGTTTTCCATGAAAATTGTAGGGAGGGCTGCAGCCCTTATGGACGAGCCACCACTGCTCACCACGAATCTCTATCTGTGTGTGTGTGCCTACTGTCACACAGCTGGCTTTAAAAAAAGAATTATATGTTTATTGTTTCCAACCTAAATCAAATGTAAATAATAATAATAATACTGTAATTGTATTACTATAAAAATCAAGCAAATGATATGTGCTGTTCACATGTATCGGAATTTGTTGCTGTTAGATATCAGAATATTTTATAAACATATCTGAGTGTTGGTTGGTTCTGCCATTGTGTACTGCTGAGACGTAAAAAACTACAGCCTTTCTTACCATTCTTATCGCAATGGAATTTGCAAACTGTATACACTTCCACTCCTTAATTACACTCGACTATCTCTACAGTTTATCATTACATAAAGGAACGCGTTCTTCGTATTAATTTAATTACAAGAATCTTTTTAATCCTGGTCAACAAAAAACTGTTTATTATTACTTTCCGTCCTTGACTATGAATAACTTTCCTGTCTTTGCTAGTTGAAGGAGAAGTATCCATTTTAACAAATCTCGTTACTGGATGATAACACAAATAGTTACGATAATACGTAATTACAGAATAAAAACTACCAATAGAAATTAACTAAAAAATTAAATAACTAATAAAAATGTGTGACTGTAAAACAATGATACAATTAATAATAAATTGAAATAATAATAACAAATGCAAGACTGAGATAGTATGTCACACAGTAACTAACAATGTACGGGTATAGGCCCGCCAAAAAAATGAACAGTCGTCTGCGCCGACCCAATCCATGAATTACCCCCCACTTTCAAGCATTGCTAAGTTATCTACAGAGAAGAGAGGGGAGACAACGCTGTAACGTTCACTGTCTCACTTTCATATTATTTCCCTCTGCACATAATATGCTTCCGTTGTTCTCGCCAGCCTTGTTGCAGCCGATGTTCATGCTATGAAACACTGGCAAAACTGTTCTGCACATGTGCGAAGTGAATGAAAATTTTGTTAGCCTCGCAACAAGGTGTTTGTCTACTGCACATCGAGACCCTAATGTTCAATTTACATCGTCCTGCCTCTTCCTTTTTTTGGTGGAATAAAGTCTTCTCTGTGGCAAGATATTTCTTTTCTGAGAAGTCGAGCAGCTGGGCATATTTTGAACTCCAACGCGAGAGCGAATTGCACTTAATGTAGCTTTTAAAGTAGCAGTTTGTCGTTTAATCACTTCCAGTTCTTGTAATGTGGTTACACTGTTAACTAATTCAATTAAATCAACTTTGAGTGGTTCTTTTTGAGTCTCCATACATGTCAAAAAACTTTCTCTTTTGCTGACTTGGGATAAAATTTCTTGTTTTTCCGTCGTATCCACAGCTAGACTTTTTCTTTCACTGTCTGTGAGACCTAAATGGCTTAAGTCATTTAGATGACCTACACGAGTTGACACATATGTAATCTTGTAGGTACCATCTTCATTTTCAGTGACGCGAATGCTTGTGGGACAGACAGCATTGATTTTGTTACTTCCCTGTAATATTAAGTGCCGACTACCTTTACTTTCAGACACAAATTGCTTGGACGTATGGCATATATAATAATGTCTCTTTGTGCTGTCGGTAGCAGAATGAGAGCCACGCTTTTTAACGTATCTTGAAAATGTTTCCTTTTCAGTCTCTTGTTTCCACTCCAAGAAACTTTCTAAGGAATTAAATTGCTTTTAAACCAGTATTTTATTCATCCTCTCTATGTTCAAAATGCTTACTAGTATACTGTTAGAGCTTAGTTGGTTCCCTTTTTTACAGCTTACGAAGTATGCCTTTTTTTACAGTTTATAAAGTACATCATAATGTTAACATTATGAATTAGCATTAGCATTGGTGAACATCGAATATTGCGTTGCTACTTTATAAATAAGATAAATATATTCGTTTTTAAATAATGTATTAATTATAATAATATAATTTATTATACATGATAAATAATATATTTATAATATTATAAAATATTACATGTTTTTACATAAATTATTGAATATAATTTATTAAATCATATTGATTAATTTATCAAATCATATTGATTCGCTATTTTTGCTAATTAATAAATTACTGCTGGCTGGTTCTTGTTTAATTCAATACAGAATAGTGTTAATGTATGTCAGTTAGTAAAAGTAATGACTTAATATTTTTATCTTCTACTAACTTTGACAGTATCTTTTTACTTTCCAGGTATAGTAATTAACAAAATATATTTTCCATCCATCCAATAGCCTATTTTCCATCCAAAGCAGAAAACTCATTTTTAAATGATATCAGAGTAAAAATGTTCAAAGTTACACATTTTTTTTTATAAATACGAATAGTAGGCCTATACATACAAAATAAGTATCCCGTCGCCTTACTGTCTGAGCTACAAATTGAAGTAAAAACTATCCATTTATGGCAATTAGCAACAGTAATACGATGAGTTACTTCTTAAATTTCAATAAATTGTTGAAATGTAAAATTTTATTTATTGCGTTTAGATTTTTTCAACTTTGTTTATAGCCAAAATAATTTTAAAACTTGTGTAATGATGGAGAATAACGATCATTACAAGATATTAAAAATTATAATCATGTAAATTTTTAGACGTTACATGTAATCAAGGTGCGTTTTTCAGCCCCCAGGTCAACTCAGCCTGTTGAAAATGAGTACCTGGGATAACATCCTGCGGATAATAATGGGTGGCTGAAGCATAGTGCTGGCCACACTGCCTTCCTTGTATGCCATACGGCTCACATAAGGCAGCCTACCCTGCCTTCTCCTACACTACTTCAGGTGGTACACATGGGAGCCATTATTATTATAAATTTTTAGACGACTAAATTTTCAAGTCACGCAGTACTTACGAGTGAAAAACCCACATACACAGTGTATTTCCCTATCTACCCCACTGTGTTATGTGACTTCTGAATGAAGTATAGGAGTCTATAACTTATGTGAAGCATGCCGTGAAGTCAAAATCATTTCAATTAGGTAAAATCATCTCTGAAATAAAAAAAACTTATTGTATAGCTTATCAACCGGTCTATAGGATATAACACGGTATTGCAATTTACCAACTTCACGAGTATTATAATTTGTTAGCATCTGTATTATCTATCTGCATAAATCCATTTATAAATGTAAACAAGTCGTAACAAAACAATACTACCCATACTTTATACTCAGTACTAGCTGAACAGACTTAGACTCAGTTATGGTCGGAAGTCAGAAGTCGGAAGAGTTTCAATTTCACTCACATCAGTCCGACAGCGCTTGTCAACTACCCCTCTATCCCCCACTCTTTGCCTGAACCGGGTTAGCTTCATGCGCAGTTGTCTTGCACTAAACACTTGTGGGGTTGCAAATCCCCCTCTCCCCCTTCCCAACACACTTGATAATGTTTCTTTTCTAAGGCGCTGACTGCCAGCAAATAATGTTTCCAACACTTGATAATGGTTGAAAATATTGCCGAAAAGGATCAAATAAACTCTAAATTATATTATCACTTTATCCTCGATTTTGTATCACACAATTCTTCAAATCTCTTTTAGGCCTTCTTGAATTCGATTCATTTAATGGTATTTAGCCTTCATATTAACCTCATATGATTGATATGATTAATCTAAAACATTTCTTACAGTCAACTGTCACATTTAGCTCTCAAGTATGTTTATGTTATTAATTTACAATTGCAAAACTCAATATACCAAGTCATCAATATCTACTACATTTATCTTCTTGTCTCTTGGAAGTAGCCGTTAAGTCTTCAATAGTCAGTAGGCCTATACTGGGATTATTCGTTGTTCAATTTACCCTTTATTAATTCTTCTATCATAATTGTATTTATTTTCTAAGCCAGGCTATCTTAAAGTTATTAATTACTTTAAGAATTTTAAAGCACTATTTCAATGTGGAATACTGATAAAATTTTTACCTTAGTCTTAGCTAGCTTTTGCTCATTACAAGCTTCATCAGAAGCTGTTGATAGAAGCGCTTTTTTTTGGTCAATTTTGTGTGTGTTTTGTGTAATATGTTGAAATTGTATATATGATTTAAATTGTGGCGGTTTGTTTAGGATTTGTTTCCATGTGTTTTTGTGTCTTTGTATATTTCCAACTGTTCGAGAGTCTAGTTTTCTGCCTTTCGCATTTATGTGTACGATTCCCATGCTATTGTTGATGTTTGTGCATGTGTGGTCTACTTGAATGAGATGGTTAGCAAAAGTGGATTCAGTGGTGAAGAGTGATGATTTTATGGTTTCGATGTACCTTTGTTTGAAGCTGTACAGAATTTTTTTACACTGTCTGTCAGTTTGTAAATGTCGGGTAAGTCAAATTTGTTTAGTTGTTTGTGTGTGTATGTTTTCCGACAGTATGTGATATGTCTTGTTTGTGGTTCTGTATGCAATACTGTATCCTGCTTTTTTTTAATTTGCAGACCACACTGAAAAAATAACCATATGAAGTTGATAATAGTTTTACTACAGACACAAACATTACACCATACCAAGAAGAAGGATTTCATATACAAAGAACACATTATTGTCAATATGTACCAGTACATTCCTATATTTATACAGACATAAAAATTAAAGTATATATAAATTACAATCAGTACAGTGATCCCTTGTGCTCTTCTAAAAGGAAGTATATGTAAACATTCCCATTTGATGTTCTGACTATTTCTTTATGTTTTATTAACATAGTTGCAGCAAGTCCATATAGTACTGTTGGTATGCCTGAAAGAAAACACCTGTGTTACTCACCATTAGAAATTAAAATTTAAAATATTTGTAATTTGATCAACATTCCTATAAAGAATTTATATTAGCTAAAAATTCTTATTATAAATAATGTTTCTGAAGGAAAGCCAGCAAATGAAAGCCTCAAAAATTAAGATTGTACTATACATTAGATAGTGGAAGTGAAATGATTCCTCAATCACACTTATCTTTATGAGTCAGAAGAGCTTGAAAGAGCATCTATAATTTAAAAATGCGTGATGATGACATATTAAATTCACTTCAAAGCACACACCCAAAATCTCTGTATTACAGACATTACTGGCATTTTACACAATTCGGAAAAATAAAAATACATTTGTCTTAATAAATTGAACTACTTCACATACTGTGCTAAAAACAGCCTAATTAACAATGTTAAATGTTGAATTGTATAAGAAACAGGACAAACAACTTTATTTAGAATATCACAACTGTGTATCCCCCATTCATTTTATATAAACCCCTGATGAATGTGTTTTTCAGCCATTAGTCTTGAAACTGAAGCTTATTACTTGTGCACTTCTGGACTTAACTATCTGCATTTTCTATATCTTACACAACATATATGTCTCCTATACACAAGCTATAGACAACACTAAGCAAAATTGTTTGTTTCACAGAGTTTGCATTAAACTTTTAAAAAAGTCACTTATTATTAAACAAAAAAATATAACTGCCAAGTCTGCACACTCAGCATTCACTTATCACAAATATGTGTTTCCCTATATGAACCCAAAGCATATTAGAAAACAATCCACTTCCCTAACTGTATCTTGGTAGAGTGTATACTCTGACACTATGTCAGATTTGATACACTCTGACACTAAGTCATTCACAAGTGACATATTTTCACTTAACTCAAGAATGGAATAACAGTATATTATTGCCAGTGGAGTATTTAAGGGGGGGCTTCCGGGCTTAAGCCCCCCCCCCGAAATTTAGGATTATAAACAAATGCACACAATATCGTAATATTATGAGTGGAAAACAAGGGTTTACCTCATCACTGCTTTACTATGCTAAGAAGCAGGCTGTATGCTGCTACAACAGTGGCCGCTCTTGAATATGTCAACAACGCACTGGCTACGAACGAATCTCCGCACAAAACAGAATCACCGATAACTGGCGTGGTTGTACGTTGTGATTGGTTAATTCTACTGAGGTGGTGGGCACATACTCTCAACTAGCGTCTACCAGCGAGCCATAACATTGTGCTGTGCCTGTAATCTGGCTCTTGGTGGGGCAAGAACCGAGCTTAGCTGATTATGGTACGAATTTTAACGAAGACGTCCGAACATTTTACCGCGCTTATTATTCTCATCTTAGTGCTTATGCTTAGCATAGCCTAAACTACTGTGCGAAGTGCGAAAACCACTGTAGGCGCTTAAAGGTAAGAATTGTATTGTTTTATTTTATTAGCACAAAATAAGTAATATTCAAAAGTAGGTAGACTTTCTAAATTTCTGTAGGTAAAAAACGGGTCTTGAGTGTTTTACGGCAGCCAATACAATTCCGTATTTTTACTTCTTTAATATCAGACAAGGCGATCGATTTTGAAATTCCAGTAGAAATAATTGTTTTGATGTATTGATATACCTAGTTTTGTTTTCACATATGTACAGGTGTGTAGCAAACGCACACTCGCACTCGCTCTCTCCCTCTCACACCCCCTCTCTCTCTCTCTCGCATGCGGACGCACGCACACGCACACATTCTTTCATACGCGCGCATGCGTACTATAATAAATATAATTTAGTAAGTGGCTTAGCAGTATAGTATAGTAAACATTAGTGAATTAAACATTAAATGTAATTGTGGGGTTCTTTTTATTAGCAGTGGACTGTATATTGTAAAACTAAAATAGTTAAAAGGATTTATTCTCATGTAATCAACAATTCATAAAATATTAAGCGTTCACTGACCTTGTCCTTGTGCGTTGTAAATGTCCCGTTGTAAGCAACACTTCGCTGATTTTTTGATTTTTTTAGGCAGTCCTAAACTTAACAATAATATTCTAATAAACGTTAAACACATAAAATAAACACATGAAATAAGCGGAGTTTTAAATTATAAGTGTAGTAAAATAACAATAGCAGTTAATAGACTTTCTATGCTTGCGGTATGCGTGTATAAACCAAAAAAAAAAACTGAACTGCACGATATGCCTTACACTACAGGAAAGAAAACGCTCTAATTATGCCTGTTGATTACTATGTAAATTGTACTTTGAAACAGTTAATGGGAGTGCACTCTATTAGAGAACTAATGAAGTAGAGATAGGGTGAGTTTAATTATTGTTATGAAAACAAAATATCTGACAGTAATATAAAAATAAAAAGCAATTAAAAGTAACAAAACAATTTAAAGTTATAAGAATAATTTGTTCATAAAAACTTTAAATTTTATAAGCACTATTTATTTTACTCAGCTGTCATTACAACTGGTATTAATTTTTAAATCTGAGTACTTTACATGTAAAAATGTAAATTTTACTTTTTCCATGTGTCTTTGATAAATGTAGCATAGCATGTCAGGTATAAAAAGTACCCTCTTACACAGTGGTGGCCGGTGACAATTTGACTGGTAGTGACAATACATTTTTTTTTTTTGCGGGGGAGGAAAAATGCATTATGCACCATCAGGAGAGACACTCGACTGGTCTCCCGGTGTGTGGGACACGCACCCACTAAAAAACCTCCACTATTATTATTAATAATAATAATGTGTTTTACAAAGTCTACCAAACCTACTGTATTTGAAATTACATTATTTACAAAACACGAAAACACTATCGTCTGAATTTATCAGGTGAACATTGTACAGTATGTGGTTAACATGCACGATAATTAAAGTCCATGCGTCGTTCTTTCTTGCTGGCAAACACATTTCATTAACGAATGCCTTTTCACAAGACAGCATGCCCAACGCAGTTAACCTTTCTTCCTTCATTGTGTTTCTGAGGAAATTCTTTATTCGTTTCATCATGGAGAAACACCTCTCTGCTTCTGATGTCGACATAGGCATAGTAATCAACGACTTAACTGTTTAATTGAAAGTGTCACACAATTCATCATCTATAATTAATAACAAGAAAGATATCGCGCCAGAAACGTTTCTCAATTCGGGTCTACAATAGCACACTTGAAGTTCGCTTTTCAATTTCTTTTCTTCTAGAAATGGATATTTTTTAACCATTTCACGAAGGCAATTATCAGGGAACTCTCTTTGGTATTTGTCAAATTCTTCCACTGCAAATAACCTCGTAGCTACAAGATGTTCAGTAAATTGAAACCTTGATTCTACTTCCAGGATAATGGCGTCACAGACTTCTAAAGCTTGTCTTTTCTTGTCAGTCTTGTCACTACCGCAAACTTCACTTCTTCGTCGTTTTAGGGACTTTTCTTCCTTTGTATTTCCTAGTTCGGTCTCAACCTCTTGAGTAATGTCGTCAACTTGTTGCCTAACTGACTGCATACTAAGTTGAAAGTTACGCACTTGTTCCCGAACTTTGACAGGATCAGTGCATTTTGTTTGTAGTTGTTTGAAAATGATTTCAACATGAGGCATAACCCTGTTAAAAAGTGACAGCCAAAATACAAAATGTTCATCCTTCAGCAATAGCTTGTACGAAAGACGCTTGCGTTATTGTTGTCTGTAACGTTATGTCGTCTCTGTTTTCAATGATTTCCATAACAGTGATTAAATCTTTGCGGTAATCGTAAACCGTCTTTACTCCGCGAGAATGAAAGTTCCACCTGGTTTGTGCACCTCGCGGTAACCTTCTTTGAACAACGGCATCCAGAATTTCAGTCCTTTGTGAGGAATTCGAGAAAAAAGCACAAATTTCAGTCAAATTTGAAGAAAAGACTTGCCAGTTGCCGCTTGCCGGTTGATTGACCCTGCCTTAGACATGACTAGATTGACTTGATATGCATAGCAATGTATAAAATTTGCGTACTGATTTTTGTATTAATTCTGTATTAATTTTTGAACACCATTGAACTTCCCACTCATTACGGATGCGCCGTCGTAACTTTGTGCTACAAGTTTATTCGGATTATTACCGATTAATGGTTCAAGTTCCTCTAAAATACAATTTGAAATAGTGCGCGCATCATGGCCTTGGGGATTCAGAAACTTTCAGAACCTTTCTACGGGTCTTCCGCCAATAATGTAGCGCATTAGCATCACTAATTGAAATTGGCAAGAAACATCTGTTGTGTCATCTGCAATCATTGCTGTATAATCTGCATTGTTGATCTCCTTTGTAACTTCGTCATGGTACACTTTCAGCATACATTCAAGCAAATCGTTCTGAATTGTCTTTGATGTACCTGTAAATGCTGATGATTTATTAAGGTGTTCTTTTAATTCGTTATCCAACTGAGCACTAAAGTTTATCAACTCGCGAAAAATCCCCCTGTTTTCCGAGTCTTCGGACTCCTTGTGACCCCTTAATGCTAACTCGAAAGCACCATAAAAACGAATACAATTGATAATTAAATTAAGGATATACCTGTTTTTATATACTTTCTCATTATGTTTCTCAATTGACTGTTGATAGTGCGAACTTAATTGAGTTTGTATATTTACTTTCCCCAACTCTTTGTATAAACTCTTTACAGCATTCATATTTTCCTTTGATTTTTCATGGTTTTTAATTTTGTCATTGAGATGAATAAGATCCGTAACACCGTCCTTTGACCAGGAACAGTCTCCGCGAAAAAGTACACACGGAAAACAGAAAAACGCATTTTTCTCGTCACAGCCATATAACCATTTGTTTTTTTTATACACTTCAGGGTTAAATTTCCGCCACCTATCAACTTTGGTACTTTGCTGTTTGTACACTATGTTTAATTTTGGCACGGGCCTACCTAACTGCTTCACTTTCAATTTATCATCCTATGATAGTGTAGAAAACGGAGTCCTGAGGAGAGCGCCTACCGAATTCATTATGCAACACTTAGAAAATCGTATTACGTACCATACACCACGAGGAAAGCCACTCTCAACTGAGCAACGCTGGCTGGGTGACAAGCCTAGCGTGTCACATGGGATACCTATGTTCCGTTTACTCCCTCCTATACGAATGCCAAGGATGCGCGTGCACTCCACATTGAAACCAATGGTGCAGCTTAACCCACAGCGTGTGACACTCTGTGGCTGTCACTCGAAAGTGAGCCGTTGCGTTAGTGAGGCTGTTAATGAAATTTACTCCGCTCGTTTACTTTTTTAAACATTGTTATACATATTTTAACAATAAATAACTATTCTCATTTTATTTTCATGCCACTGGGGAGTGACATGTCACCGTGTCACTGCCCCTACGGCCACCACTGCTCTTACACCAACAAATATTAATTATCTTATTTATCTAAGTGTCTGCAAGTGAAATTGGTGCAAATGCCGCTGTTCACAACTAGCAGAACAGTGTACTGTGTGTGTGTGTGTGTGTGCATGCGCGCGTGCGTGCGCCTGTAGGTAAAAAACGGATCTTGAGTGTTTTACGGCATCCAATACAATTCCGTATTTTTACTTCTTTAATATCAGGCGAAGCGATCCTTACAAAAAATCGATTTTGAAATACCAGTAGAAATAATTGTTTTGATGTATTGATATAGTTTTGTTTTAGCATATGTACAGGTGTGTAGCTGACGCGCGCTCGCCTCTCTCCCTCCCCCCTCTTTCTCTTTCTCGCACGTGCATGCTTGCACACGCACACATTCTTTCATACGCGCGCACGCGTACTATAATAAATGTAATTTAGTAAGTGGCTTAGCAGTACAGTATAGTACAAATTAGTGAATTAAACATTAAATGTAATATAAAAATAAAAAGCAATTAAAAGTAACAAAACAATTTAAAGTTATAAGAATAATTTGTTCATAAAAACTTTAAAAGTTAGTTAAGTCAGATCAGAGGTAAGGTTTATATACATGTTGTGTGTGTGTGCGTGCGCTCGCTCGCCCACATGACATTTAAGCAAGAAACGGGATATGTGTAAGTTGCATTTGAGAAAGATTTTTGCCAGGCTCCTAGTACTACTTATTATAGTGTACTATTTACTATCATTTATGCATTGTACCGGTACCCTATTATACACATTTCACAATTACTCTTGTCAAACACTCACTATTCCAAGATCTTTCAAGCAAAGATACACATGTCCATCCAAGTTGTGAATAACTCATTAACCAGTAAACAATTGACAAACTATTCCGAGTAATTATGTTTTAAATTAAAATCAACAGAGACAAACTGATATTTTAATTCGGCTTGAGTTAGCCCTTAGTCACTTAAAAGTAAATTAAATGCCTGGCATTTAGAAACAGTAAAACTATTTGGATACATAAGCTAAGTCAGATAGTAACAATCTGTTGCAAAGTTTCTGAAATTGCCTCTTACAAACTCATAAAGTAAGAAAACTTACAACCTTTCTCCATTTACAATACTATTAGAGATATTAAAAGGAAAACAAAATGAGCAGAGAAGAAAAGTACAAATCAGTATTTGCAAGTATGCCTTTGTACGGTATACCATATAGGTCTATATATAGATCCCATGTTACTTTATATGGAATATAAATTGTGATTGTTAAATAAAGTTTAGTTGTTACCGTTTCATCTGAAATTTGCTTATTAAATTTAAATTCTATGAAAACAATGCTATGTTTATTTTCAGATCCAGGAAATCAAATTACATTAAGGTACTACATGAAAATTGAAATTTTTATTATTATAATTTGTTCACCGAGTGTTTGCAGAAAATATTTCAAGCGAATGACATTGACGAGGGTCGGATTCTATTGTTATCGGTAACATTCCAACGCCCGTTTCACAGCAGTCCGCCAACTCATATTTCCTGTTCGTCACGTTCTGTAGGTACTGTGCGTAATCTACTGAGTTCAGTTCCTTCCTTGTTTTCACCGTTGAATAACGTGTCATTTGGGTCTGTTTTTACTGTTTAGTTATTATTAATAGCTTGGACTAAAACTGTACAATATGGAGACTCTTTCCCCAATAGCAAGGAACAAACGCGGCAAAGTTAAACATAGTGCTAAGAGATTGTGTATAATGAATAATTTTAAACATTTAAGTACAGAGAATCCTACCATAAAAAAGGACAAGGCCATGGAAAAAGTTGCTGAAATGACCGGTGTTAGCAAGCGGAGTGTTTATAGTGTTATTAATGTATATTTGAAAAACAAAACGTTAGGCTTGAGTTCACCAAAAAATAAAAAATCTAGAGTAGCGGCAGTAGATAAATTGGACGAATTTACAAAATGTGCTATTAGGAGAAAAGTTCACGAATTTTTTTTTCAAAAATGAACAACCGACAATAAATAAAATTTTGAGTGCAGTTAACAACGATAAAGACTTACCGGATTTCAAATGGTCTACGCTATATAAACTGTTAAAATCATTGAATTTTAAATTTCATGAAAGAAGACGTAACATGTTTATCTGTGACAGGGATGATATAGTTGTATGGTGACGGAATTACCTACACAAAATTAAACAGTTTCGTGAAGAAGGCCGTAAAATTTACTATCAAGACTAAACTTGGGTAAATGCAGGCCATGTCAAAAATAAGGTTTGGCAAGATAAAACTATTAAGTCGCCGAAAGATGTTTTTGAAAGGTCTGTCGACAGGACTACGAAGTCCGAAGGGGAAAGAAGGGAGCTGCCTGATAGTTGTGCATATGGGCTGTGAAGAGGGTTTTTTTTTTTTTTTTTTTTTTTTTTTTTTTTTTTTTTTTTTTTTTTTTTTTTGAAAGAGAGGCCACTAGTTATTTAGAACTAGGCAAGAGCCTAGAGAAGCCAAAAATGCGCTGGGTCGTCCAGTATGACGGGACTTACAAATGAAACTCTGCTTTAAGACAACAATAACAAGTTTTATTAGAATTATTTCTCTTGTACAATTAATTCCCCTGAGGTGTAACTATAACAATACGCTTGATATAAATTATTCTCAACATATTAATAATTCAGTTTAAGTAAGCATAACATAGCCTACATGGGCATACACCTAAAGAACAATAGCATGACAATAGTATAGTATTTCCGAGTTTGCAAGCCCCGTCACACCCAAGGACCCAAGGGTTCAACCCCAGAATCAACCACGCTCTGCTACCATTTGTAACCCCTCTTTCCACTTTGTGCTCTTAAAAAAAAAAAAAAAAAAAAAAAACCAATTTAATTCAACAGACAGGTCCAGCAAGCAAGTCAGAACCTAAGTTACAATAATCAGTAGCATCAGTATGATTTTACAATTTCAAAATTATTAGTATATGCCCACAGAAAAAAAAAAAAATTGTTAATGTCAGACATCTGTGTATAAATAATTTTTTTTTTTTTTTTTTTTTTTTAAGAGAGGCCACTAGTTATTTAGAACTAGGCAAGAGCCTAGAGAAGCCAAAAATGCGCTGGGTCCAGTATGATGGGACTTGCAAATGAAACTCTGCTTTAAGACAACAATAACAAGTTTTATTAGAATTATTTCTCTTGTACAATTAATTCCCCTGAGGTGTAAATATAACAATACGCTTGATATAAATTATTCTCAACATATTAATAATTCAGTTTAAGTAAGGCCATTGCAATTCCTCCCATATACATATCGGGTTACTTAAATTATATAAATAAACACCATATATCGGGCAACATCCTATAAATTATATAAATTCCCCCCCTTAAATAACACTTAACACTAACATCACATATTGAAACATAGAGACACATATACCCATAATATCATCACAATAAACTCATGTTCGACCTGGCAGACAGGCAGTATTTCTATAAAGCCCCAAAAACTGCAATCATAAAAATTTAAACTTCCAGCCACAGTTGGAATTAATCATTTAAAACCACAACCCCTTTACTCCATTAAAATGAAACCCAAAAAAAAATTATTTTAAAACTGAAACTAATAACTTGACTAATAGCAGCAAGATGGCAGTGGCCTGGCAGCCATACGAATTTATAACATCTAAGAAATTGCACACTATAAGTATATGAAAATCTTTAAGTTTCTTTGAACTGCATTTTTTTTTTACAAGTGGTAAAAACCCTTATCACCTAAGTTTAAACAATTGGCATAATTTTCCAAAATGTTAATTCTTGTGTTACAAATATAGATGTATCCCTGTATCAGGAATTCGTTCTTTAATGATAATGATTTAATTCAACAGACAGGTCCAGCAAGCAAGTCAGAACCTAAGTTACAATAATCAGTAGCATCAGTATGATTTTACAATTTCAAAATTATTAGTATATGCCCACAGAAAAAAAAAAAATTTTTAATGTCAGACATCTGTGTATAAATAATTTTAAAATAACAGCATGTTGTATTCTGGCAGCTGTGGAAGTGTGCCAGCATGTGCCAGACCAGGTCAGACAGGTATCCGGCCTGCATAAAACTGTATCAACGTGTGCCCAATTTGTGTCAAAAAAAAAACCCATGTGAATTTTATCCCTGAAAACAGCCTGAAAAACGAAACCCCCAGCCCTTAAATGTTAAAAAAAATAATAATAATATATGAACCCCGTCCTGAACCCGCCGGTACAGAACCAATAAACCCATGACTTAAATTTAGACAGAAGGTATAATAACCCTAATGCCTTTGCATCAAAAAAAATATGAAGGAGCAAAAAGAAGCTCTGGCATGCTCCCTCAGTGCAGCACACAATTACAATCATAGTACGTTAGAGTTATGGAATAATTTTATAATAGTTCAAATAATGTTCATAATGAATGTCCTGTTGACACACACTTGATCGGACTGTCTAGCGGCATAAGCACATGGTTTAAAAAGGAAAACAATTTGTAACACGGATGAGCTGCGGGCCAGGCCAACGAGAAATAATAAAAGTTTATATCACCTCAATTGCATGAGTAGAGTTGCATCTTACAGTTGGTCAGCAAGCTCCCTCCTCAGAACAGGTGAGTGTTGGATGGTTCATGACTGGTGAAGGCGTCAGTACACCAGCTGAGGCCAAATCTCCGTCTGGGTGCGAGAACCCTGAGAATTCACAAAGGATTAGAAATACTGTTCAATAAAATATGCACCCTAGTCAAAGGTAATAACCTCAGAACGGGGCTCCGACCAACTCAAGATAAATGCATAAAAGTTCTTGTTTTTTTTTTTTTTTAAATTGCCTGAGGAGTAATTAAGTCTACAAGGTGATCATGAACTCACTAAAAAAAAAATAATATTAAAATGTGTATAGTAAAGAGTCACTCGCACTAGATTTAACAAGTGCTGACATAATCAAACAGGTTGGCCTCACCACGTGGCAACACAAATATGGTAATTTGTCAGAAAATGACCACACTAAAGGCACTTACAGTTACACACAATTAAAAGATTTATAGTGTTTCATCTAAGGGTAGTCTCACAATTTATTTTCAACTGCCATAATTAATTTTAAAAAAACACTCTTCCGGTCCAGTGCGTGTACATACATAACCCACACGATTCAACTCTGTCTATACGTACTGGCTTTAGTTATAATTTTATACAGCAATTTAACAAAAGATTACAGTTTATTATTGTACAATAGTTAAAAGAAATACTGGCTGTATATACTGAAACATCAAATAATTCTCTTACAATACACACACCCGTCCGATCGCATCACGTACATTCTACTCTCGCATTCGGCTGAATATATTTAAGTTTAATTATTCTCTTATTATTCAAGCATTTTATAGCATACTGTAAATCACTCACCGGGAAGTCTCAAAAATTAGCCTGTCATCAGGACGAGAAGAAAATTATCCAATTATTGACTGTCCAAGGTCGGGAGCTTGTTGATTCCTTCAAAGTCTGCGTCGAACTGAACGTTACATCAGTAACCTAACGGACACCAACCACGCCACGAGATGGCGCGGGCTGTCTAACAGTGCCGTCCAGATATCGGCGCTCTAACCGACATTAATACCCGATATTATTATTAACCAAAATTTATTATACCTTCAATTGCCGGGTTATGCAAACACCGGCACATGACTATCACGAAGAAATGACCGGGAATGTATTTGAAGATTACTTTCGAGAACTCCTACCTTCCCTGGAAGATAACTCTGTTGTGGTGTTAGATAACGCACCATATCATTCAGTAAAGTGTGAAAAAATTCCGAACATGTCGTGGAAAAAAATGAAATAGCAAATTGGTTAAAACAAAAAGGTTTTAATGCTGATAGTAGTTATCTAAAGAAAGAACTTCTTTATATAGTAGAACAAGAAAAAGGAAATTACGACAAATATGTTATTGATGAGATGGCCAAGAAGGAAAACAAGACAGTATTGAGATTACCCCCCCTATCACTGTGAGGTAAATCCCATCGAGTTGATCTGGGCTCAAGTGAAAAATCATGTTGCGGCTAACAACACAACATTTAAGCTTGCAGATGTAAAACGGCTGTTGGAAGAAGAGGTGGAAAAAGTAACTAAAGAAGACTGGAAGAAGTGTATAGAGCACGTAAAGAAAGAAGAGGCAAAACTGTAGGAATTGGACAACTTAATAGAAGAAATGGAGGAGAGTGGCCTTTGATTATAAATGTTGGTAATGATGACAGTAGCAGTGACTCCGACTTAGCTATGGAATTGGAATAAACGTAGTTTCCATTGTTGTAAATAGCCCAATGTACATACATACTGTAGTAGATAGGCTGATGTAAATATTGTAGTAAATGGCATGTTAGTATTATCATAGCAAATAGGCTTATTTTATAATTAATTTCATTGTAGATTTTAGTATTGTGATAGCAAATGGGCCTGCCTATGTTATAATTTTAGTCCGGGGTTCTCCGTTCCACAGGTTTATGTGATCTAGGCCTGTGGAAGCCTCTTTCCCCTAGCATAAAAAGAGTGACCTCCAACAAGGTGGAGGGGTTGACGTTTCCTCGGAGGCTTATTAATACTAACGTCCACCGATCACAAAACATCAATTTATTAGATGCTTGGTAGCCCGTGCCCCCCCCCCACACGTCCACCTGTGAACCGGCCTCTACCATTCGCCAGTGTCGTAATAGGCCAACATTTTATGCAAACACTCGTTGAACCATGTATAAATAGAATAATATAATAAATGTTAAAATATGATTACGTTAAGGTAATATTTATTATTAAGAAAAATCGTTACAAGAAAAATCGCTGCATGTGCCAACCAACTAATTTCTTATAAAACCGCAAACTAAATTTCTTACAAAAACGCCAATATCTCGAAAACGAAAAAGCCGATTTTATTGAAACAAAACCAAAATAAAATTTGGAATTTTCTATAATTTTCACTTGCTGACACCATATAGCTATCTCTCATAAAACGAAAGTTTGTCGCATGCCGAAAATTTCACTACATGAAAATTAAAAAAGAAACTTCATGACGTGGAACCATCTGAAGACACTGTTTTTGAAAATTGTTAAAACTATCGGTTAAAATTTATGCCTAAAACCATCCTCAAACTTCAATAAACACGGTGGTGAAAGAATTTTAAAATATCGGTATGGAGAACCATACATGACTTCCATTCTAAGATTTATAATTAAAATAATTTTCGAAATGAAATATTACCATAGAAACTACTTCTTTCTACTTACTGCTTCAGCCTTAACCACAGTACTGTGGTCACTAACATATACCACCTCACGTTATCGCACTCGATTTTCACTGATGATGGAAGTCGATGGCATTGCCGAAACGTCTGGTTTTGTAGAAAACATTGGACTACGGCCAAATATCCCGGGAAGGAATTTTAACAAAAACTACTTCTTTGTTGCCGATAACGTTGTACACATATATATAAAAAATATGCATAAAATTAATGGCTTGTATAAGTTAATGATTGATCTCCATTAAGTAGTGCTCAAGTTTCCAAAGTTTTAATATTATGATGTCCGTAATTAAAACATCAGAGCAGGTTTTGTGTGTATGAGGGTACACCGTGGACAAAAATTTTCAACATTTCCTATTGAGCGTTGCTTAGAATAAAGCTGCGAATCTACAGTGTACGTTTCACAGAACAAACACGCGGAAAAGAAGGAGCGCTCCGAAGTCACTCATGGACCCTCAGCATCTTGCAGAGGGTTCATTCCCTAAAGACGAAAAGTCTGTCTATGAATCGTTCCTCTGCAAACACGTGCAGTTACACTGCCCAGCGATCCACAGGAAGCAAATCGCTATCCACGCTGGACACTTTTTCGGCTTGCATGCGTTATGTTGGTATGGGTTCAGCACTTTCCATTTAAAAAGCGTGCAAATGTAAGAAAATAAACATGAATGAGGCCAGAAATAACGCGAATTTTGTGTGTGTGTGTGTGTGTGTGTGTCTTCCCTGCCTTTTTACTGCGGTAGTCATAATAATAAAATGGAAACGTAAACAGTACATAACTGAGATATGCTTGCCTGCCAAGCACGATATATTTTCTCTTATACATGATTTACATTAAAATGAAAAAATTATAATTTTATTGCCTGGCAACAAAATTATTTTATTTTCAACAATTACCATTGTTTGAAAAAGTTTAAATGAATTTTCAAGTACTTTACTCTTGTTAAAACGTAAAAGGTTGCAGGTAAACTACCCCTTCCCCTTAACCGATCTTCACCAAAATCAAAAGGCCTTGAGTCCTCTACAATTCACTGATGTATGCAAAAAATTATTTGATTCTGTTTGAATTTGCGGCAGTTATCGTTTGCCATAGAAAATACGCTTGATAAAAAACGTTGCAGGTAAACTACCCCTTTCCCTCAACCGATCTTCACCAAAAACAACAGGTCTTGAGTACTCTACAAATCAGGGCTGTATGCAAAAAATTATTTGATTCTGTTTGAATTTGCGGCTGTTATCGTTTGCCATAGAAAATACCCTTGTTAAAAAAACGTTGCAGGTAAACTACCCCTTTCCCTTAACCGATCTTCACCAAAAACAAAAGGTCTTGAGAACTCTACAATTTAGGGCTGTATGCAAATAATCTTTTGATTCTGTTTGAATTTGCGGCTGTTATCATTTGCCATAGGAAATACCCTTGTTAAAACATAAAACGTTACAGGTAAACTACCCCTTTCCCTTAACCGATCTTCACCAAGAACAATAGGTCTTGAGAACTCTACAATTCAGGGCTGTATGCGAAACATTATTTGATTCTGTTTGAATTTGCGGCAGTTATCGTTTGCCATAGAAAATACGCTTGATAAAAAACGTTGCAGGTAAACTACCCCTTTCCCTCAACCGATCTTCACCAAAAACAATAGGTCGTGAGTACTCTACAAATCAGGGCTATATGCAAAAAATTATTTGATTCTGTTTGAATTTGCGGCAGTTATCATTTGCCATAGAAAATAAATCTACACACAGACACTTTTCGGAAAACGATTTTTTTTCATGTTTTGAGTGTAGTACAATCAGAATCTGCAATAATCTCGAACACGATTTTTTTTGCCATCACCATATTTCCATTTCCTTAAGGAATATGGAAGTAAAATCAGATCAGCTGTTACTGAACTTATGTCGGGCAATGAAACACATTAACTTTCTCCCGGGCTCTCCACCCCTCTGTGCGACTCGGTTCTTGCCCCACCAAGCGCCAGATTACAGCCACAGCACGATGTTATGGCTCGCTGGCAGACGCTTGTCATACCCTCAGAGCATGCGCTGACCAGGAAACTTACTAGTTCGTCTCGAACGTTCGTAGAGGCGTTTCCGCGTCAGCCACGTGTTAGTATTGTTGATTGAAACAAAGGATAGTGTTGCGAAAACGAGTGTTATTGAAACTAGTGTAGTGAAGTCAGTGAAGTGTTGATTCTGATAACTTACGACAATGAATCGCAAAACAAAAAGTGGAAACATTTTGAACTATTTCTCCAAAACACCACGACTAGAGGAAACTCTGTCCTCTGAGGGGGGAAAAATTGATGATCCACCGCAGTCACCGCCGCCGATGTTTTCAAATAATAAAAGTGTTTTTGATAATTCGAAATCACTTTTACCGGGTCCTGAGGCAAAATCAATATCTCTCATTGACACATCAAGCTTTGAGAATCCACCATCAGGTTGTATGTATGACATAACTGATTGTATACCATGAAACAATGAAAAAGTTGATGACCACATAAAGCTACATCATTTCCAAAATATTTTTGTGCCCCATACAACTTACAAATTTCCCCTCACTTTACAAAATGGCCAATATCATAAGTTCAACCTAAGTTGGACCGAGAAGGAGAAGTATTTTTGGTTAGTATACTCTCCCAAAGAAGATGGTGCCTTTTGTAAGTACTGTGTGTTTTTCGCTAAGACTAGTTTGGGTAAAGGTAGCCATCAAAATGTTGGAGCTCTCGTAACCTGTAAGTTTTCAAAGTGGAAGCACGCTCTTGAATATTTCAACACCCATGCGAACAATGCTTATCATAATTTAAAATGCATGCTGGTTCTTGGTATCCAAGTCACGTAGGAATACGATTATAGAAAGCTTATAGATAAATAAATCACCTTTTATCCGTCGTGTGACTTCGTTATATGTCGATTAAAAGGACGTGTCATTTGGCGGATACAAGGTGATTTATTTATCTATAATCTGCTTATCATAAGGCTGCCGTAGTCGATGGTGACAATTTTGTTCACATGATGGTGAACAAAACAGAAGACATAAAACATTGCCTGGACCAAGTCTTGGTGGAGCAAGTGGAAAAAAATCGGAAACGAATAGTCCCGTTCATCGAGGCGGTGATTCTCTGTGGACATCAGGAGATTGCATTAAGGGGACACAGGGACTTTGGGCCTATTGAAGTGGACAAAGAAGATGACATGAACACGGGTAACTTTCGTGCCATTCTAAAATATCGCGCTAAAGGTGACAAAAACCTACGAGCAAGTTTGGAAGGAACTGGTAAATGCGACAAATACATTAGTGCCCCAATCCAAAACCAGACCGTCAGTTGTATCAATAATCAACTTCTGGAAAGGATTGTTCAGCGCATAAATAATGCCAAAGGTTTCACGGTACAACTTGTGTACTTTATGACGGCCGCCAACCTTGGTGAAAGCAGTGTGCGCAGAACACTGTTTTTTGTCAGTGTCACGTCTCACTGAGTGAATAAGTGTTGATGTGTTTTCAAAAACATTTACCGTGTAGGCCTGTATTTCATTTAATTATTTAGTTTGTATCGTTACTAGTGTTTAGTTTGGGACTGTGACATGTGATAAATAATCTAATTACATTTTAATATCATTTAATATTGTCTGTGGTTGTGTTTTCAGACATCACATTAAGTTAAACTGAATTTTATTTTGCTTAACATATTGTTACTTTTACAGTACATTTTATTTCATTACGTAATCAGAAAAAATGCCTCCTATTAAATCGAAGTTAGGTAAAAAATTTGTGCATAGCCAAGTTCGGGAAGTCATTTCTAATGTATGTAAATTTATGGAAAGTGAAAAAAATGGAAATAGTATTCCACTAAAAAAGGTTCAAAAATGAATAGCGTCAGTAACAGGAGTTTCTGAAAGAACGATTAGCCGTATTAAAAGTGAGGGTATAACAATAGAAAATGAACAGTCACCACACTTTATAACACCTCGTAAAGAAAGAAAGAGGAGGTCAACAAAATCTAATATTGATGATTTTTAGTGGATGGTTAGTAGGGTGGAACGAAAATGGCCTTTTTTTAATTTTTTTTTTGTTTAGTTTTGTAATAGTGGGGAAAAGTTGCCTTTTAGGTTCAAAAAGAGGAAAAAAAAATTTGGTTGCTATACTACAACATCTTGAGGTGCCGCAAAGAGCTTAAAATTTGTAAGAAAATTACAAAAATTGAAAAATTATAAAGTTTGATAAATAATTTTTTATGGTTTTCTCGTACATATAATGTTACAAAAGATAGTTGTAAATACATATATAAGCATTAGAATTGGAAAAAATTATTAATTACAAAATATAATAATATTAAAAAAATATTTTTTAATGTCAAAAAGTTTGTATTTTTGCTAATTTTGAAACTTTTGCGAACATTTTGGTTGTTACAAATAGTAGTAAATAAGGTTGAAATAAAAGCTCGTCAAATCAATTATATATTTTTTTTATTAGAGCACACGTAAAAAAATATCATAATACACTTTTAAAGACATTGAAAGTTCATTTTTTATGATTTAAAAAACCCTTAATAATTACAAATGTTACAGCTGCAAAATGTTTGTTTCTACTTCATTGACACATTAAACTGTTTTTTTGTATCAAATTTTGGCATGTTCTCACGTGAGTCAATTTTTGCTCTTATATATCCTTCTCTTGCGATTGAACCACAGACATTTTGAGCCGATTCGGTCACCAGTTTCACAGCTCTTTCCACTGCTTGCGTGTGACAAGGAAGCCGGGGAAAGTCGATAAGCGGGTCCACTTTACTATTTGGTTGAGCTTCAGATGTCTTCCGTATAAAGTCTTTGAGAGAGTCAATGGAAACATGTTTTACCAAGGGGGGTTCAGTTACGTCATTTTCAGCCCATGAGATCATGTCGATGTAATCCTTTGCGTCAAAGTTTATCTTCGGATCTTTAAAGTTCCTGACTCCGCCTCTACTTTCTGTTCTTGCTTTTAAAACACGTCGTAAACCAAGTTCTCTTACATTTTTGCGCTGATCACATAGCATGGACAAAAGGAGATTTTCTGCAGCAGCAAAGTACCCATTTCTTTGAATAACCGGGTCTAGAATGTTCTTGAAATCATCAGAGAGATAGCGTGAATACGAGATAAGCTTAAACAGATGTTTGGAACCATAAGTACATGAAGGTTTTAACTTAATGTTAAACCACACAGGTGCATACACTTTCACAATGTACTCAGCCAGAGTCTTAAGGTTTTCAGTTGGATTTTCAGTTGCCACATACAATCTAAGTATACGGTTTGCTAATGTAAGCCACCTGGAGTGAGCAAGTTTTCCAGGTTTTCTTAAAGATAAATCTAGTGAGCAATTTCCACTTGATACAGCGATACACATATCCAATAAATACTTCTGATCTGTACTTAAATCATTTATGTTCTCCAAAAGAGGAAGGTTATTTTCAATTGGCAAGAAAGTAACCACAGGAAGATTAGCACAGTTTTCCAGCTGCTGACCTATTTCGCCTTTAAACTCATTGGGTCCCTTCGTTTTACCATCTAAATGACAAAAAAGATGTCGCAAAGGTAGCTCATTTCCATGGAACAAACAAACTAACCATTGTAAAGGTCTTCCTATTTCATTTTCCATCAAAGAAATCACACCATTATTATGTCCAGTGTTTACAACGGTTCCATCACACCCAATAGCAGTAAAGTTCAAAAGTTGTTCGTTGTGTTCCCTATCTTCAAGAAACTCCTGTATACTGTCTGCTATGCCTTTCCAGTGCCAGATTTAGGTGTTACGTGGCCTAAAAACTTCGAATTTGGTTCCTCTATTAGTGAAACGTGCTCTTCTGAAATAACTTTTTTGTACAACTTAATTCCTTTCTTTTCTTGAAGAATTGTTTTGTCTCTTCTTCCATAAAAAAACAATGCAATAGTTAAACTGTTTTTATCTTTCTATTCATATTAAAACGCCTATTTGAAACTTTTATTGCATAATCGAGACACATAAAATTCTTTGAAAAAGTTACAAAAAGTGTGTTTTTATAAAACTTTACCGCTCTTGCGGCACCTCAAGACATAATCCAAAAGTTAAAAAAAAATTGTATGTCTTTTTTTATATAAAAACTGCTTTTTTGACAGTATTTGAAATTAAAAAAAAAAGTTTGACAACTTCTTAAAAAAACTTAAAAATGTAGCGAAAATTGCAATTTTATGAAAATTTATCGTCCTTGCGGCACCTCAAAACGTGCTCCAATATTTTTCATATTTTTTTTTTATCTTATTTACACCAAAAGGCAACTTTTCCGCACTATTACAAATTAAAAATCAAAACTTGATTTTTTCGTTCCACCCTAATGGTTAGTGAGGATCGGTCAATAATACAACTTTTAGTTATTTTGCGTCGACGTTTCGACAATATTTATTGTCATCTTCAGGACCTGTGTATGAAATACAATAGAAATATCAAACATAACGAAACAATTAAATATTTGGGTGAACGTGTTGGTGATGTGAGTGTGTGCGCGCGTATGTATGTATCATTTTTTATGTGAAGACTTATGATAGTTTGTTTACATCTTCAAATTATCTTTTAAGAAAGCGAGCAAATTATAGTATGAGAGAACTTAATTTATATAGTATTACAATTTAAATTACTAAATATAATGTTATTTTAATTAATTAAACAAACAGTAACCAACAATTGGATATTAGATTGGTACATAAATTGTTTATACCTACAACAGTCAACATATAGCAAAGTAATATATTACCTATAACTAAAACAGATTAGGGGATGTTCACTACGTAATTATTAAAAGTTATTTTTACCATGTTTCACTCCCTACTGGTGTTAGCAAACAATCATAATTTAGAAACATACAATTTACACAATATTGTAAAACATTACGACTTAAATCAGATAGTTGACAAAGGTTACAAACAAAAGTTTCTGGTAAATTTTACTAACAGGTAAACTTGGATAATACGGTAATTGTAATCATATTGTAAAATATAGTCAAGTGTACTATAGAATAATGTAATTTATGTATGTGTCCACAATCACCCTTCTCTTTCACCCATGCTCCCCCCGCCAGTCCTCACAGCCTCTCACTCTAACCTGAAATCGATCTATCACTCACTATCACCCCACTCACTCACTCTCTCTCTCTTCTACATACTGTCTCCCGTCTTCCCTCTCTCACTCTTCCACGCTTCGCTCTCACACTCTCTCTCTCTCTCCCTCTCATTATCTCTCTTCATTCACTCTCTCTCTCTCTCTCTCTCTCATTATATCTCTTCATTTACTCCCCCCTCTCTCTCTCTCCCTCTCCCTCTCATTTGTCATTGTCCACGATTGGCACTCTAAAACACTCACCATTTTTATTACACTATCATCCTCATATAAATAGAGAAATCATTTCTGTTATCGTGTGCATAATTCTCTATTTATATGAGGATGATAGTGTAATAAAAATGGTGAGTGTTTTATTAGAGTGCCAATCGTGGACAATGACAAATGAGAGGGAGAGAGAGAGAGAGATAGAGAGAGTGAATGAAGAGATATAATGAGAGAGAGAGAGAGAGAGAGAGAGAGAGAGAGAGAGAGAGAGAGAGAGAGAGAGAGAGAGAGAGAGAGAGAGAGAGAGAGAATGAAGAGAGATAATGAGAGGGAGTGAGAGAGAGAGTGTGAGAGCGAAGGGTGGAAGAGTGAGAGAGAGAGAGAGAGAGAGAGAGAGAGAGAGAGAGAGAGAGAGAGAGAGAGAGAGAGAGAGAGAGAGAGAGAGAGAGAGTGGGGTGATAGTGAGTGATAGATCGATTTCAGGTTAGAGTGAGAGGCTGTGAGGACTGGCGGGGGGAGCATGGGTGAAAGAGAAGGATGATTGTGGACACATACATAAATTACATTATTCTATAGTACTCTTGACTATATTTTACAATATGATTACAATTACCGTATTATCCAAGTTTACCTGTTAGTAAAATTTACCAGAAACTTTTGTTTGTAACCTTTGTCAACTATCTGATTTAAGTCGTAATGTTTTACAATATTGTGTAAATTGTATGTTTCTAAATTATGATTGTTTGCTAACACCAGTAGGGAGTGAAACATGGTAAAAATAACTTTTAATAATTACGTAGTGAACATCCCCTAATCTGTTTTAGTTATAGGTAATATATTACTTTGCTATATGTTGACTGTTGTAGGTATAAACAATTTATGTACCAATCTAATATCCAATTGTTGGTTACTGTTTGTTTAATTAATTAAAATAACATTATATTTAGTAATTTAAATTGTAATACTGTATAAATTAAGTTCTCTCATACTATAATTTGCTCGCTTTCTTAAAGATAATTTGAAGATGTAAACAAACTATCATAAGTCTTCACATAAAAAATGATACATACATACGCGCGCACACACTCACATCACCAACACGTTCACCCAAATATTTAATTGTTTCGTTATGTTTGATATTTCTATTGTATTTCATACACAGGTCCTGAAGATGACAATAAATATTGTCGAAACGTCGACGCAAAATAACTAAAAGTTGTATTATTGACCGATCCTCACTAACCATCCACTAAAACATTCACTGATTGACGGTCACTAAAAATTTAAGGATTGATGATTTTGATAAATGTGTGATAAGACGAACAATTTACAATTTTACGACAACACAAAAAACATATCCTACGCTACGAAAACTTCATCAACTTCTGAAGTCTGGTGTGAACTTTCAAGGTAGTTTATCATGTTTAAGGAAAGTTATTATAAACTTAGGGTTTAAGTGGAAGAAGATTAGAAATAATATAAGTGTGTTAAATGAACGTCAAGAGATAAGGGCAAAAAGAATTGAATACCTTAGGAAAATAAAACAATTCAGGACAGAAAACCGGGCAATCGTTTACACAGATGAGACGTATATACACACGTCTCATGCAGTAAAAAAGTCGTGGTACGACGAAAGTGGTGAAGGCGGGATTGTACCGTTAAATAAAGGAGACAGATTCATAATAGTTCACGCGGGTACAGATCAAGGGTTCAACGATGGTGCCTTATTGGTTTTTAAATCGGGAAAGAAAACAGGTGATTATCATGGGGATATGAATAGTACAAATTTCGAGAAATGGTTAGTTGAAAAGCTAATTCCGGGATTACCAAAAAACTCAGTGTTAGTATTAGATAATGCACCATACCACAATTACCAATCTGAAAAATGTCCCACATCAAATTCTTCAAAAAGTGAGTTAATGCAGTGGTTATCTAATAAAAAAATTCCTTTTACACCTAATATGTTTAAATCAGAGCTACATAAGTTAGTAAAAATGAATAAACCGTTAGAAAAACCCTATAAAATAGATAGTATTTTAGGAAATCACGGCCACACTGTTATTCGTCTACCTCCGTATCATCCTGATATAAACCCCATAGAACTTATTTGGGCTCAACTTAAACACTCTGTTGCAAAAAACAACACCACTTTTGATAATAAAAACATAATAGATTTAACTAGGCAAGCATGCCAATCAATAGAAAAACAACAATGGACATCAGTGTGTGAACATGTAATTAAAATTGAAGACGAATATTTGGAAAGAGAAGGAGTAACAGACGAAATGCAAGATAGGCTTGTAATTAACTTAGACGAAGATGATGATGACGATGACCTAACAAGCGCTGAATCTTCTTCAGACAATGGCAGCTATATCTCCGGTGTTGAAGCAATTTTGGACAGAGAAACATCGCCAGACTTGGAGAATGATACTGAATTCCCAGTTCATTCTGACTTCGTATATACTTCTTTATAAGTTGGTAAGTTACTTACATTCATTACTTACATATTAATTTTAAAATTTGTATTAATAATTGTATTAAATGCAAGAAAAATTAATGGGCTCGATTTTATGTGATATTTTATATAAAGTATGCACACTTTTATGCGTGGTTACCCATTTTTACCCACTTTTTTTGGTTAGGTCCTATTTTAGCAGCACTTGCATAAAGCACATTTATGGTCATTTTAGATTTAGATTTCTCTATTTCTTCTATTAGTATTCCACTTGCTTGCTTTACACTAGTAATTATTTATTATTTACATTATGTAACAAATAACATTGTTATGGTATTACAAATACATATTTCACACAATTTCGAGTAATACTGAGTAGAATTATAAATAGTAGTTAGTTGAATGAAATCCGGAAATGTCAACAATGTGTAAAACCCGAGTTGTAATAAATAGTTAAGGGCACCCATACAGCCGGCTGTAGCAACAGTAAGACGGACATTTTTGAAATGAAGTGTTACAACTTAGCACACTGAGTCTTCCCACTACCCCCACTTTTTGCGCAGCTATGGAGGGGCCACCGTAAAGTAACGTGATTGTACTTGCGGATGAAACTGCTGATGTTGCCGGAATAGAGCAACTCTCTCTTTGTGCCCGTTATATTTCCTCAGATCTCAAGATTCGTGAAGATATTCTGCAATTTGTTCCAGTGTTCGATGTGACTGGCAAAGGATTAGCTGAATCGATCATTGAAAACTTGGTGAAATTTGGTCTTGATGTCTCATTTTTACGAGGACAGGGCTATGACGGTGCTGCGTCCATGTCGGGAAAAGTCCGTGGGGCCCATGCATTCATACAACAGGACAACCCATTAGCTGTATATTCTCATTGTGCAGCTCATAATTTTAATTTGGTAGTCACTGACACGTGCAACATTCCACTTATAAGGAATTCACTAGGAACACTGGAAATGGTATGTACTTTTTTTGGGCCACCGAAGCGTAGGCAAATATTAAATGATGTCCTTGAATCATTAACAGATGTTCGAGCCCGGAGTTTGAAACCACTCTCACTAGATGGATCGAGCGTCTTCGCAGCGCACAAGACTTCAAGGAATTATATGGTTGCGTTGTTTCGGCTCTGGAGAAGATTCAAGAATTTGACAACTAAACCACATCCCACGATGCCATGATTCTGTTAGCAACCATCACCAAGGGAGATTTTGTCGTCTGCTCAGTAATACTTTCAGAATTGTTCGCGTTGGGTGAGTCCATCTGTCGTCAACTTCAGCGCCAAGATATCGATTTTGCAGAGTTAGTCAACATTGCCAGGGATCTCAAAAGGGAATTGCTAGCAATGACAGAAAATGTTGATGATACTTTCAGCCGGCTTTTCCTAGAAGCCACGAAATTAGCGTCGTCCAATGGAGTTGAAATCAAGCAACCACGCATTTCTACCAAGCAAGCACATCGCGCAAATCAGGATACCGGTGATGATGTTGAAGGTTACTACAAAGTGTCTGTGTTCATACCCTTTCTGGATGCCTTCATTTGTTCATTGCAGGAACGGTTCTTGACACATTGTGAACTTTTTAACAGCTTTAATTGTCTTCTACCACGAAAAGTTGGAGACATAGGTATCATTGATGGACTTAAAAAACTGCATGAATTTTATGCTTCAGATCCATTAGTCGCCGATTTAACAACGACAAAGGCTGAATTAAAACTCTTTCATGAACGTCTGAGTCGATTGGAGCAGCTGCCACAAAATGCAATAGAAGCGTTGTCTGTCTGCGACCGTCAGATCTATCCTAATGTGTTTCGGTTGCTACAACTCTTGGCAACTCTACCAGTAACAACAGCCACGAACAAGTGCAGTTTCCCCATTCTTAAGAGAATCAAGACATATCTAAGAAATACAACTAGCGAGGCACGTCTGAATGGGCTCGCCATGATGACAATTCATCGAGAAGAAAGGATTGATGTCCAGACTGTGATAAACAACTGTCAAAACAAAGAAACCGCCGTCTTCCTTTTGTACTTTAAATTTCTTGTAAATGTTTTAATCATTGATTTTAAATAAAGTTAATTAATATAGGCCTAGACTATAAAAAACTGGCAATTAATAGATTAAGCCCTACAGAAAATTCTCTTAAGAACTGGATTATATTTTATACAAGAATCATTTAAACTTTGCAACCTTAAAAATTGTTTTCATAATGTAATTAGTATGTTAATATAGGCCTAAACAAATGCAAACCCATGCCATAGTACTTTATTTTAAAATTGAAGGCACTGAAACAATATGGATCAATTCAGATTCGATATGAGGTATTGCAAAAAAGAAATTTTAGCCCCCCCAAAACAAAATTGTAAATACGCCACTGATTATTGCAATATGTTATACCTTCTAATTATGGACAGATAAAATGTTTAACATGTAAGAATGTGCAGTGGTCAATAATGGATGTGGTCTGACCAGCCCTTCCCCCACACACAAAACCTGTCTTGTCAACTTGGGAGCCCTGTACACATTTCAATAAAGTTTCATTAGAATCATTTGGCCCAGAAAATGTGTTTCTTGTAACACGGAAATGATTCCAAATTTGTAACAAATGGTAACATTTTAAACAATTCCGATTTGATTTTATATTGTCCAAGCAAAATTCTTTACGAAGCCTCTGGTAATGATTTAGAATCCGTAGTAGAAAAGCTCAACCTTGTGTATGGTGGTTTTGATAAGGAATAAGTGGTCAAAGAAGTAAAAAGATTTTAACAACATATATCTCCTACTAATGCCACCACATTTACATGGACAGGCAAGAAAATTTCTCAGTTAATTGTCACATAGAACTACACTGAATCCATTCACAACTTATGTCTCATCCTCCAGTATTTTTTAACAGTTTACATGTATGAGGCCTCATGTGAAAAAAGTTGCTCAAAACTAAAATCAATAAAAAATCATCTCAGATCAATGATGTGCAAGAAAAGACTCAAAACTTGGCCATTTGTCTATAGAAAAATAAATATTATTTAATTGTAAGTTAATAATACTCTGATTTTTCATGTTTTGTATGTCTTCTTTTGTTCTATTAAATCTATAAGTAATGAATAAAATGTATGTAGTATTACTAAAATATTTTAATATAGATTATTAAGCTTTCACTTGTGAAACTTACTTTGTTTCCTCCCGTACGCATTTCGGCGTGATGTGCGCCTTCATCAGCGGTGTGAGACAGACTGCCAGTAACTTGTAACGGTTTTATTTGGTAGGTTGAGTGGGGCTGGTGTGTGGTGGAAGGGGATTGGTACGGGGATCCGAATTATTGTTTGTTTTATGTATAATTGTGTCAAAGAGTGTGTGCGATTTATAGTGTAATTGGTCGTTAAGTATGCTGTTTGGTTGTGTTGTGTAGTGTTTGTATATTTCATATTGTTCTGCTGTGTTAAGTTTTCGACTTTTGGGTAAGTAGTGTAATATCTCAAGATTAGTATCTATGTTGGTGTAGCTGTGGTTTCTTGAGTGTATGTGTGTGGCAAACGCAGAATGTATATTGTTGCTGGATAGAGCTTTTGGTGTTCAGAGTAACGTGATGAAAAAGATCTTCCTGTCTGGCCTATATAGAAACTATTACAATCATTACAGTTTAATTTGTAAACACCTGTTTTGTTGTATTTGTCTATGTCAGTGTTTGTATTATTGATGTGTTTTTTGATGGTATTGTTTGTTCTGTATGCTATTTTGCACTTGTGTTTCCTGAATGTGTTGGCGATTTTGTGTGTGTTGGAGTTATGGTATGTGAGTGTGATGTACTTATTTTGTTGTGTGTTGTTGGTATTTATTGTTTTGTTGTTTTTGTTTATGATGTGTTTGTGTAGTTTGTTTATTAAATTAGGGTTGTAGCCGTTTTTTATTGCTATATATTTGATTGTGTTGAGTTCATCGTTATAATCCTGTTTACTTAATGGTATTTTTGTTAGTCTATGGAGCATATGGATTGTTAGTCTATGGATATATAACAAAAAATACCATTAAGTAAACAGGATTATAACGATGAACTCAACACAATCAAATATATAGCAATAAAAAACGGCTACAACCCTTATTTAATAAACAAAATACACAAACACATCACAAACAAAAACAACAAAACAATAAATACCAACAACACACAACAAAATAAATACATCACACTCACATACCATAACTCCAACACACACAAAATCGCCAACACATTCAGGAAACACAAGTACAAAATAGCATACAGAACAAACAATACCATCAAAAAACACATCAATAATACAAACACGGACATAGACAAATACAACAAAATAGGTGTTTACAAATTAAACTGTAATGATTGTAATAGTTTCTATATAGGCCAGACGGGAAGATCTTTTTCATCACATTACTCTGAACACCTAAAAGCTCTATCCAGCAACAATATACATTCTGCATTTGCCACACACATACACTCAAAAAACCACAGCTACACCAACATAGATACTAATCTTGAGATATTACACTACTTACCCAAAAGTCGAAAACTTAACACAGCAGAACAATATGAAATATACAAACACTACACAACACAACCAAACAGCATACTTAACGACCAATTACACTATAAATCGCACACACTCTTTGACACAATTATACATAAAACAAACAATAATTCGGATCCCCGTACCAATCCCCTTCCACCACACACCAGCCCCACTCAACCTACCAAATAAAACCGTTACAAGTTACTGGCAGTCTGTCTCACACCGCTGATGAAGGCGCACATCATGCCGAAGCGCGTACGGGAGGAAACAAAGTAAGTTTCACAAAAGAAAGTTTAATAATCTATATTAATTTAGTGCTGTGAAAAAAGAAGATGAACTATCAAAACAACTGTAAAATATTTACTTATAGAAAAAAAACTGTAGGTAGGGTGTGAAATGAATCACCCAACCCACCCCCTCAAAAGAATAACCCCAGACCTTGGTTAGCCTTTGTCTACCAAGATGTAAGTTATCAGTGAAGCCACTTACACAATACTTTGTTTTAATAACTTTGGCTAGTCATTGAGTCTCGGTAAGTATTCTATTGTATTCTATCAAATCTGTTATTAAAGCACTGAGAAATGCTCTGTTATGCAAACTTTACCTGTAACCAACAAATTCTAATCCTCCCAGAAAAAGTAATGAACCTGGAGCCATGTGAAAGGTCACAAAATTTTGATAGACAATCTGCAATCCGCATTAGAGGAAATACACATTCAAATAGTATCACTGATATAATATTGGAATGGTGTTTGGAATTAATAAAAATTTTCCAACTCTCCAATCACAATGCTGTTTTCTCCCTTTTACTTCCATGTTCCATAAAGAAATGGAAGTATGGTGATGGCGAAAAAAATCGTGTTCGAGATAAGTGCTGATTCTGATTGTACTACCCTCAAAACATGAAGAAAAGTCATTTTTCGAAAAGTGTGTGTGTGTGTGTGTGTAGGTTTTTTTCTATGGCAAACGATAACAGCCGCAAATTCAAACAGAATCAAATAATTTTTTGCACACAGTCCTGAATTGTAGAGTTCTCAAGACCTACTGTTTTTGGTAAAGATCGGTTAAGGGAAAGGGGTAGTTTACCTGCAACATTTTATGTTTTAACAAGGGTAATTTTTCTATGATGAACGATAACTGCCGTAAATTCGAACAGAATCAAATAATTTTTTCATACCTCCCTGAATTATAGAGAACTCAAGGTCTTTTGATTTTGGTGAAGATCGCTTAAGAGAAAGGGGTAGTTTACCTGCAACATTTTATGTTTTAACAAGGCTAATTTTTCTTATGACGAATGATAACCTGCCGCACATTCAATAAAATCAAATAATTTTTTGCATACGTTCCTGAATTGTTAAGTATTCAAGGCCTGTTGATTTTGGTGAAGATCACTTAAGGGAAAGGGGTAGTTTACCTGCAACATTTTATGTTGTAACAAGAGCAATTTTTTCATGACGAACGATAACTGCCGTAAATTCAAACAGAATCAAATAATTTTTTATACATGTGCCTGAGTTGAGGACTCAAGGCCTATTGATTTTGGTGAAGATCGGTTACGGAGAAAGGGTAGTTTACCTGAAACATTTTTTGTTGTAAGAAGAGTAAAGTACTTAATTTTGATAAATAAAGTATCCTGATAAGAAGATCTTAATAATCCACTGTAGAAACGTAGATGAAATATCTATAAATGAAGAGGCTAGTTGAAGGGGGTGGGGGTAATTTTCTATAAACAAAAATTATAGGTGAAGGGGAGGGGATATTTTTTTTTATATATGTACTACGTTATCGGCAACAAAGAAGTAGTTTGTTGTTACAATACCTTCCCGGCCTGTTTGTCCGTAGACCAATGTTTTCTGCAAAACCAGACGTTTCGGCAGTGCCATCGACTTCCATCATCAGTAAAAATCGAGTGCGATAACGTGAGGTGGTATACGTTAGTGACCACAGTACTGTGGTTAAGGCTGAAGCAGTAAGTAGAAAGAAGTAGTTTCTATGGAAATATTTCATTTCGAAAATGATTTTAAATATAAATCTTAGAACACGGAAGTCATGTATGGTTCTCCATACTGATATTACTTCCATGTTCCATAAGGAAATGGAAGTATGGTGATGGTGAAAAAAATTGTGTTCGAGATAATTGCAGATTCTGATTGTACTACCCTCAAAACATGAAAAAAGTCATTTTTCAAAAAGTGTCTGTCTGTGTGTGTGTACATTTTTTTCTATGGCAAATGATAAGAGCCGCAAATTCAAACAGAATCAAATAATTTTTTGCATACAGCCCTGAATTGTAGAGTAGGCCTACTCAAGACCTATTGTTTTTGGTGAAGATCGGTTAAGGGAAAGGGGTAGTTTACCTGCAACATTTTATGTTTTAACAAGGGTAATTTTTTCTATGACGAACGATAACTGCCGTAACTTCAAACAGAATCAAATAATGTTTTGCATGCATCCCTGAATAGTAGAGTACTCAAGGCATGTTGATTTTTGTGAAGATCGGTTAAGAGAAAGGGGTAGTTTACCTGCAACGTTTTATGTTTTAACAAGAGTAAAGTACTTAATTTTGATAAATAAAGTATCCTGATAAGAAGATCATAATAATCCACTGTAGAAACGTAGATGAAATATCTAAAATTGAAGAGGCTAGTTGGACGGGACGGGGGTAATTTTCTATAAATGAAAATGATAGTTGAAGGGGGTGGGGATAATTTTTATTTATATGTCATGTGTACTATGTTGTCGGCAGCAAAGAAGTAGTTTGTTGTTAAAATTCCTTCCTGGGCTGTTTGGGCTTGATCCAATGTTTACTACAAAACCAGACGTTTTGGCAACTATCGACTGCCATCATCAGTAAAAATTGAGTGCACTACCGTGAGGTGGTATACGTTAGTGATCACAGTACTGTGGTTAAGGCTGAAGAAAGAAGTAGTTTCTATGGAAATAGTTCATCTCGAAAGGTATTTTAAATATAAATCTTAGAACATGGAAGTCATGTATGGTTCTCCATACGAATATTTTCTATTATTATAGATACATTTCCATCAACATAAAGACTGTATTGTACACAACATACTCCAATGACTTTCAATTTTTGAAGTTGATTTTAGTTATTACTAATTCTACAAGGTTTATTTGCTTAAAGGAAGCTTCTTAGGCTTTACCTTACATGGCTCTTCTGAAAGAATTAAATGAAGAGTAAGCTGGATTCTAGTACTAAAAAAAAGTAACGACTACCTTCAAAAGTCATTTAAGATTATCTTTACAGTCACTTACAATTAAGGACATGGACAGCCGTGCACACGCATGATTGCACACATTCTGTATCTATCTATCTCCATTAGTCTTTTATTAATTATTAAAATAAAAATGTATTACTTTACTTTGTTTTTATTGGAATTAATATTTTTTTCTAAATAATTATTACACTGTAAAGTACACAACATTTGTATGAACTATATTTCACAAATTTTATTAAAGATTATAATGTGCCAATTCAACCAACTCAAATACTTATTTTTATACCATGTACTTAATAAATACAAATCATCAGTCTTGAAAATCCAGTCAAAACTAATACAAAACAACTCTTGAACCTACTCAAGTTAATACAGCCTTATGTTTTAATGTGGTTTTAATTCAGTGTGCACATACAGAAGAAAAAACTATAATTTATTAACTTACCGAAATTAACTACTTTGATAAGCCCCATTAGCTTATTATCCAGTGAGAGATCTTGATAAGGTCTTTTTGTGCAATGGTATTTTATATATGGATAACAACCCGTCCTTAGGATATGATAATTACTGCTTCCAACTTTCCAGTTAAAATGTGACAACCCAAATTGATCATTGACAACATCTTTATACTTTACAAAATATGATGTCCAAGGTGGTTCATTACACTGTTTTATGTAACACGTCAACACTTCAGAAGCAGCTGCCAAGACTATCATACAAAGGTAAAAGCTGCATTAATAAGTACATATTTATAAAAACAAAACTTCAGTAATAACTATGAACATTCCTTGAAAGAGGCATCATCGTGAGTTGGCATAAATTTCTAGAATACTAATTAAAAAATTATTTACCTTTATGAAACATAGATACATGTAAGGCATGGTGCATTTTATGAATGAGAAGATAAATCAGTGGCTAGTATAAAAACGCTTTTTTCACCACTTAAAGCTGCCAACTTAGAGGTCGTTACTATACATGCAGGCAGTCAAGAGAGGTTTGGGTATGGTGCATTCATGTATTTACCAGCTAAGAAAAATAGTGCTATACTACCACAACAAAATGGATTGTGATATTTTTGAAAAGTGGTTTTGCCATCAATTACTACCTACAACTTCATAAAATACTGTAATTTTTTGTGACAATGCCAAATATTACAGTAGAGTAGAGCCACCTCCTATTTTTTCATAGAAGAATGGAGATATTCAATCCAGGTTCAATATGAACATATACTTTGATGATGACCTACTCAAAGAAAAAGCATTGTTATTCCTTATAGACATAGTGCTGGATAACTACAAATTACAAAATTACATAAGATATATGAATGGCCCAAAAAGCAAAATGTAACCATGTGCTGCCTGTCTATATACATTGTGAGTTAATCTTTATGGAATGGTATGGAGTCAAAGACAACATTTCAGATATCAATACAGATTTTTAAAATAAAATCAATGATAAACCTAATTAAAGAAGAAATATAAATAGTGACTCCACAGCAATGAGGAGTAGATACAACAAAAAAGATATGCCATGTTATGTTTGTCTACGTGATTGTTGGAGGTGAAATGGGAATCAGTTACATATATCACTGCACACAACACACACAAAAATCTCAGCTGACACACTCACATTAGTACATGGTTGTACTTCCTTCGCGTAGGATTTTGGTTTTTATAAGCTCCAAAGTCTTGGGAACCAAAATACTACACCACGCAAAGCAAGACTAAATGTTGAATATTGTAACGTAATCTTTCTGAGGTACTTTCCGAGGAGTCTTTGGATGTGACCTATTGTGTGCTCGTCTTATTTAATTACGCCCCACTGTTGTAAGCGCCATTCTGTAACGTAACGCAGGTATTAGCGAAAGTCTCTGTGTATTTATTATGCTTTCCTAATTAAGCCCCACGTTAGTACGTCATTCTGTAACTTAATCGCTTAAGGTGTGAGACGTCCGTCTTATTCAAACCCCAATGTTGGGTTTGCCAATTGTTAACGAGGTCTCTTTTTATGAAGTATAGGGTTATTTTTTGAAAGTCTCGGGGCGGTCAGGGTACCTTTTTGCGATCGTCACTTATGAATTATAATTATTAATGTTCAAATCAATCGGATTTGAAGTTTACCAAAAGAAACAGAAATCGAGTGTGTGTGATTTGGTAGAGATTAAGGAAGTTGTTTAATCTTAGTTAGAAGAGAGAGTAAGAACAATTTTGTTACACCCAGATTATACAATTTCTTATTTTTAAAATTAGCTGTTCATAAGATCAGCTGATTTTGACATCAACCTCAAAATGTTAGGTTAACCAAACACCACGGTTCGGTAATACTCCCCGGTGGATAGTCCTCTTCTTGGCTTACTGAAAATCTACAACAACTACCCTCTACAATAAAGAATACACGTTTGATTATTTAACATAAAATATTCAGAGTATTTATTTGTATAATACACTGATTTCCTCTTCTTCCAGTATACAAATATTATAATCGATCTTTTCCAGTCAATAATACACTGGATCGATTTAGTTAGGTAAACAGTTGAATTATCATAAAATATATTTTTATGATTTTATAATTTTATCCTTGATTAGACATTAAACAACATATAATTCATTTTTATTAATTTCCCCAGGGTTAAGGGTAAGTTCTTTGTGTTATGAGACGGTCAGAAATTAATAATTATATACTACGCTTTACAAGATAAAAATTAATAAATTTCGAATTTTTGGTTTATTTCATAGTATGTAGTTCCGGATTTGTCCGCAAGAGTGCAGATTATTTCTTTATTATAGACATGGAATCATTTACGAAATATTGTAACTGCACCACAATCTGATATGAGGTTTTCTTGGTTAATAAGGATTAATAACGTTTATATTACCTCTTTCTTCGAAGTTTTTACTTGAATGGAGCTGTTTCTAGTGTTGTAGTTCTAGTTGTTTTGTAATTTCGTTGAATGTCCCTAAGATACAATCTCGCTAAAAACTCGAAGTGCGGTTCAGCTAGGCCAGATCTTGGAATTGGTTATTTCACTTTTTTATTGGGTAAAGCACGTTATGTTTGATATCTGAAGGAGTTTGAACATAAGGTGGATACTGCGAGTTAATTTTTATTCCATTTTTGCACCGTTTCCAAAAGTTTTAAAATGGTTTTAATACAATTTTTGTGACATCACTTTTCTCAACCGAACGGTTTCCAATCGTTTTTAACAATTAATTCCTATGTAGTTATTATATCGTTACTCATAGTAACCAATAATTTTTATATCATTTTTTATTGGTGCCTCTATTTACTTTTGAGTATATAGGCTGTTTTTAATTATTATAAATTTATTTCTTATTTATAGAAAAATAATTCTTTTTAACTTTGGTTTATTATCCAATTTGATTTATATAAGGTTTTTCCGTTTATTTTCTTATAACCTTAGATATAGGTCTTTAATATTATTATTTCCTTTAATTGAATTTATATATTATTTATTAATTTCTTATAGTATCCTTACACTGCACTATTTTCTTCTGCCATTTTCCTCATACAGTATTATTTTATTTTTTATTATCATCTTATATTTAACTCTTTTATTTTTAACCCTGGGTTATCTTATATTCAAACATAATTATTCTATTAAATATAAAATTAAACCTAGGTACTAAATTTTAGTTGCCTATACAATACAAATCATACAATAATTAAACAAAATACATAACTGGTTAGTAGCAACACAGTCTACTATTATAATCAATTGTTTCTACATCTACAGCACAAGTCTGTAAGATGCTCCCTTCAAAGTCACTTATTTACTCACTGGGTACACTATAACTCACTGGGTACACTATAACTCACTTGTTACACTTTATATCAATTAAATATAGTTTATAATGTTTGGTGATATAAAGTAATTTAGAGCTAGGTATATTATACCCATTTCTGACCTTTATGGTAGGATAATTAAGTTATCATTTTTGGGACTGGGTTATGTAACGTTACATAAAGCCCCCCCACTAGAACAAATTTATTTTCGTTTTACTTGTTTACAAAATAAATTGTTGATTGCTTCAATTTTCATATCTGGTTTTATTCTTCATGATATCGTTTCATTTCAGACTGGTTGTATACTCCTTTTATTCGGTTATTGTTAATTGCTTTGATTTCATATGTATTATTCCCCTTCACCTGGCTTATGATGTAAGGTCCAGTATAAAGTAAAAGTAACTTCCTCGCAATACCCTCTATAGAACTGGGTAGTTGTCTATTTTTTATTATCTTAAAATTATTATCTTCACATTCTTCCCATTTCCACTTGTTTTTCTTCAAAAGTAAATATTGGAATTTGGCTGTTACTTCTGAATAATTCTGTTGAAATTTCCTATAATAGTTGCAGATCCCCAGAAAGGATTGTAGTTGTTTTAAGTTTTTTGGTTTAGGAAAATCTTGGATAGCCTTTACCTTCTCAGGAGATGGTTTAATTCCAGTAGCGGACAGAATGAATCCTAAAAATGGTAATTCATGTGTGATAAATTTAGATTTATCCAGTTTCAAAGTTATATTATATTGTAACAGTTTATTTAACACTGTTTCCACTCTATTACAATGTTCCTCCCATGTACAAGACGTAATTAATATGTCATCAACATATATTGTAGTAAAATCTAAAACTTCCTTACCCAAAATTTGATCCATGCATTGGATGAACACGGCCACAGAATTTACCAATCCGAAAGGCAAACGTTTAAAATGATAATTTCGTCCTTCGAATATGAAAGCAACATATTGTCTGCTGTTAGGGTGCAACTCTATTTGCCAATATCCACAGACTGCATCCCAAGTACTCATGTCCTTACATCCATAGAATTTTTTCATTATTTCTTCAATCTCACCTGGAGACGTGCGATCGTTAATGAGCATTTTATTCAACTCCCGAGCATCAAGGCATAGTCTTACTTGACCATCTTTCTTCGGTATAGCTACCAATGGGCTAGTATACGGAGAACTACTTCTTTCAATTATATCTTCCAATATCATTCTTTGAATTTCTTTTCTTGCTGCCTCTTTCAAAGCTTGAGCAATGGGGTATGACCGTTTATTAAAATTTACATTTTCTTTGAACTTCAGTTCACACAGGAAGTTTTTTGCTTTTCCTGGTGACTCTGAGAATACTGATTTATATTTATTATAAATTTTTATAAGCTGTTGTTTTTGTTCTACATTAATTATTTCCTGGGCCTGCCTATTTTGAAACTCGATTATCTCTTCTATCTTCTCTTGCCAAATCTTTGATTCTGTTACTTCTGTATTTTTACCTAGGGTTAATCTATTATCCTCCCTAATAAAAAATGAGCTCGGACACTGAGGGGCACTTTGGCTACCAATTATCTCAGCCGCTAACTCACCTTCTTCTGTGCTCAAGGTTACTATACCCCTGGCCAGATTTATAATTGCAGTGTGTCGCCGTAGCATATCACACCCTATTAACACCCTAAAAGGTAACCCTTTAGCTACTAAAAATCCCATAGGTATTCCTATTCCACTAGTAGTAACATTCAAAGACACTTGTTTTCTGATTGTTTTATTTTGCTTCCCGGTGGCGCCAATAATTGTTAAATTATTAATTGGTAAAGTAGGTATTCTCTCAGTAGTTAGTTCAGTAATCCGGCCCAGTTCTAATTGATCAATAATTGAAATATTTGCTCCTGTATCAATCATGGCCTCTGCTAACACTCCATTTAATTTTATTTGTATATAGACTATATCATTGTTTGGTGATGACTCTTTAATTGCTCTTTCTTCCATTAACTCCGCCTGTATATTTAAAAAAAAATGATTTCTGATAATTGTTATTGATCTGTTTAATTTATTATTATGATTAGGTCTGTGGTAAATTCTGTGCCCGGTTGTTTCTAGCAGTGACGGGCAGTCACATCTTCTCACTGCTGGTACCCGTTTCCCCGATTTCCATCATTATTATTATTTGGTTCAACATTTTCATTATATTGAATATTGTTTACTGGTCTTCTTTCTTCATCACTATCTCTGAATCTAGGTTGTTCTTCACTCCTACTTCTTTGTGGACCTTCTTCTCTCTGATAAGAATCATTTCTGTAATTTCGATTGTTATAATTTTGCCATCTTCCTCGATACCTGTTATTAAAATAATTGTTATTGGCACGTACATAATTTACTCTAGGTCGATTATCTCTAGGTGGTTCATTTTTCCGCTCCTCGGTATTCCCTGACCTCCATCTACTCCTCCTGTAATAAGATTCTTGTTCATAATTCTCTAGTAGCGTTTCCATGCCTCCAATAGTTTTTATTTGTCCACTTAATCGTGCGCTTATAATCTTTTCCTCGAAGTGATACGCAATCTTGGTCACCAAACACTCTTCAGGGATCTTTGGGTCTAAATATTTTGCCACACACACCTTCCCCAAAAAATAAGCAGTACGTGTTTGTCCTATATTGCGGTCATACCTACCATGACAGATATCGTCTCTAATAATGTTTTGCACTGACTCCGACCAGTACTTAAGTTTGAACATTGTTTTGAAACTCCCATAATCACACACCTCGTTCCTGATTACAGTCCACCAATTATCGTTAATGTTTTTGAAAGATTCGTCTAATATACCTTTGATCATGTTCCATCGGTTCTCCTTTGACCTATTCAAAATTTAGTCTACTCTCCCTAAAAATTCGAGTGGGTTTCTGCGATAATCCCGAAAGTTTACACTTTTCCTACTATCTTGGATAACATGATGATTGTTGCATGTAGATCTAGAACTTATTCTATCTACATCCCCTTGTAAGTTTGTTTGTATTTGTTGCAAATTATCTAATTTCTCTGCTTGGCTATGGAACTGATTCTTTACATTCTCTACCGTTTCGTGAAAATCTGTGAATTTACAGTTTAGACTGCTTTTTATACTATCTAACTGGTCATTGTTTTCTTGGCGTATGGCCATTATACGAACTTGATTACTTTGTTCCTCCCGTTCCATTCGTGCATCTATTCCTGTTTTAATTTGTTCCATCTTTTCTTCAGGTTTATCTAATCTTTGATTGGTTTCTATTAATTTCTTCTCTGCCTCTTCCTTATATTCATCTACTCTTTGGCTAAGCGTATTACTGACCAGTTCAATTTTACTCTCAAGATTTTCCCTCAACTCCTTATTGAAATTCTCCATCTTACCCTTAATTTGTTTTAAATTTTCATTATTCTCTTCAAATTTTGCATTCATCTCTTCTCTTTGTCCGTCAACAGTTTCTTTCAATTCATGGTATTGTTCATTCATGGTTTGTCTGATATTTCCATGAATGGTCTCTATTTTTTCGTTTAGTTGTTTGACTAAACTTTCCTGAATGCTATCTATTTTCTCATTGGTTTGTCTATTTTGTTCCTCCTGTTTTCTAAAATTTTCATCTATTTTATTAAATTTTTCGCTCAAGGTTTCATTTTGTTTCCTTGAGTTTTCATCTATTGTTTGTTTATTGCTTTCCTTAATGCTATCAATTTTCTCCATCATCATCCTCATCATTTCTTGCCAATCTGGTTCTCTTCTGGTGTCCGCTTTTTCTGGTTGGTCCCCTTGGGCATCCTCTTCAACTATTTCCTTTTCCGTGTTCATAATTGCTTCAGTTTCTTCCTTCTCACCCACTGGTTGTTCCATTTCATTGTCCGTAACTATTTCTATCTCTCGTTCCTGTCCACCTTCTTCCTTCTCCTTTTCTTCTACCCTCTTCTTCGATCTACCTCTGGTATTATGCATTTCTTGTTTTCTCATAACTGCCGACGATAATTAGGTTTTTTGTTATATTACTTTGTTAAATATCTCAAAATTCTTTTCTAATTACAGCCCTTTTACGTTGAGCGCCATTCTGTAACGTAATCTTTCTGAGGTACTTTCCGAGGAGTCTTTGGATGTGACCTATTGTGTGCTCGTCTTATTTAATTACGCCCCACTGTTGTAAGCGCCATTCTGTAACGTAACGCAGGTATTAGCGAAAGTCTCTGTGTATTTATTATGCTTTCCTAATTAAGCCCCACGTTAGTACGTCATTCTGTAACTTAATCGCTTAAGGTGTGAGACGTCCGTCTTATTCAAACCCCAATGTTGGGTTCGCCAATTGTTAACGAGGTCTCTTTTTATGAAGTATAGGGTTATTTTTTGAAAGTCTCGGGGCGGTCAGGGTACCTTTTTGCGATCGTCACTTATGAATTATAATTATTAATGTTCAAATCAATCGGATTTGAAGTTTACCAAAAGAAACAGAAATCGAGTGTGTGTGATTTGGTAGAGATTAAGGAAGTTGTTTAATCTTAGGTAGAAGAGAGAGTAAGAACAATTTTGTTACACCCAGATTATACAATTTCTTATTTTTAAAATTCGCTGTTCATAAGATCAGCTGATTTTGACATCAACCTCAAAATGTTAGGTTAACCAAACACCACGGTTCGGTAATACTCCCCGGTGGATAGTCCTCTTCTTGGCTTACTGAAAATCCACACTACCCTCTACAATAAAGAATACACGTTTGATTATTTAACATAAAATATTCAGAGTATTTATTTGTATAATACACTGATTTCCTCTTCTTCCAGTATACAAATATTATAATCGATCTTTTCCAGTCAATAATACACTGGATCGATTTAGTTAGGTAAACAGTTGAATTATCATAAAATATATTTTTATGATTTCATAATTTTATCCTTGATTAGACATTAAACAACATATAATTCATTTTTATTAATTTCCCCAGGGTTAAGGGTAAGTTCTTTGTGTTATGAGACGGTCAGAAATGAATAATTATATACTACGCTTTACAAGATAAAAATTAATAAATTTCGAATTTTTGGTTTATTTCATAGTATGTAGTTCCGGATTTGTCCGCAAGAGTGCAGATTATTTCTTTATTATAGACATGGAATCATTTACGAAATATTGTAACTGCACCACAATCTGATATGAGGTTTTCTTGGTTAATAAGGATTAATAACGTTTATATTACCTCTTTCTTCGAAGTTTTTACTTGAATGGAGCTGTTTCTAGTGTTGTAGTTCTAGTTGTTTTGTAATTTCGTTGAATGTCCCTAAGATACAATCTCGCTAAAAACTCGAAGTGCGGTTCAGCTAGGCCAGATCTTGGAATTGGTTATTTCACTTTTTTATTGGGTAAAGCACGTTATATTTGATATCTGAAGGAGTTTGAACATAAGGTGGATACTGCGAGTTAATTTTTATTCCATTTTTGCACCGTTTCCAAAAGTTTTAAAATGGTTTTAATACAATTTTTGTGACATCACTTTTCTCAACCGAACGGTTTCCAATCGTTTTTAACAATTAATTCCTATGTAGTTATATCGTTACTCATAGTAACCAATAATTTTTATATCATTTTTTATTGGTGCCTCTATTTACTTTTGAGTATATAGGCTGTTTTTAATTATTATAAATTTATTTCTTATTTATAGAAAAATAATTCTTTTTAACTTTGGTTTATTATCCAATTTGATTTATATAAGGTTTTTCCGTTTATTTTCTTATAACCTTAGATATAGGTCTTTAATATTATTATTTCCTTTAATTGAATTTATATATTATTTATTAATTTCTTATAGTATCCTTACACTGCACTATTTTCTTCTGCCATTTTCCTCATACAGTATTATTTTATTTTTTATTATCATCTTATATTTAACTCTTTTATTTTTAACCCTGGGTTATCTTATATTCAAACATAATTATTCTATTAAATATAAAATTAAACCTAGGTACTAAATTTTAGTTGCCTATACAATACAAATCATACAATAATTAAACAAAATACATAACTGGTTAGTAGCAACACAGTCTACTATTATAATCAATTGTTTCTACATCTACAGCACAAGTCTGTAAGATGCTCCCTTCAAAGTCACTTATTTACTCACTGGGTACACTATAACTCACTTGTTACACTTTATATCAATTAAATATAGTTTATAATGTTTGGTGATATAAAGTAATTTAGAGCTAGGTATATTATACCCATTTCTGACCTTTATGGTAGGATAATTAAGTTATCATTTTTGGGACTGGGTTATGTAACGTTACATAAAGCCCCCCCACTAGAACAAATTTATTTTCGTTTTACTTGTTTACAAAATAAATTGTTGATTGCTTCAATTTTCATATCTGGTTTTATTCTTCATGATATCGTTTCATTTCAGACTGGTTGTATACTCCTTTTATTCGGTTATTGTTAATTGCTTTGATTTCATATGTATTATTCCCCTTCACCTGGCTTATGATGTAAGGTCCAGTATAAAGTAAAAGTAACTTCCTCGCAATACCCTCTATAGAACTGGGTAGTTGTCTATTTTTTATTATCTTAAAATTATTATCTTCACTTTCTTCCCATTTCCACTTGTTTTTCTTCAAAAGTAAATATTGGAATTTGGCTGTTACTTCTGAATAATTCTGTTGAAATTTCCTATAATAGTTGCAGATCCCCAGAAAGGATTGTAGTTGTTTTAAGTTTTTTGGTTTAGGAAAATCTTGGATAGCCTTTACCTTCTCAGGAGATGGTTTAATTCCAGTAGCGGACAGAATGAATCCTAAAAATGGTAATTCATGTGTGATAAATTTAGATTTATCCAGTTTCAAAGTTATATTATATTGTAACAGTTTATTTAACACTGTTTCCACTCTATTACAATGTTCCTCCCATGTACAAGACGTAATTAATATGTCATCAACATATATTGTAGTAAAATCTAAAACTTCCTTACCCAAAATTTGATCCATGCATTGGATGAACACGGCCACAGAATTTACCAATCCGAAAGGCAAACGTTTAAAATGATAATTTCGTCCTTCGAATATGAAAGCAACATATTGTCTGCTGTTAGGGTGCAACTCTATTTGCCAATATCACAGACTGCATCCCAAGTACTCATGTACTTACATCCATAGAATTTTTTCATTATTTCTTCAATCTCACCTGGAGACGTGTGATCGTTAATGAGCATTTTATTCAACTCCCGAGCATCAAGGCATAGTCTTACTTGACCATCTTTCTTCGGTATAGCTACCAATGGGCTAGTATACGGAGAACTACTTCTTTCAATTATATCTTCCAATATCATTCTTTGAATTTCTTTTCTTGCTGCCTCTTTCAAAGCTTGAGCAATGGGGTATGACCGTTTATTAAAATTTACATTTTCTTTGAACTTCAGTTCACACAGGAAGTTTTTTGCTTTTCCTGGTGACTCTGAGAATACTGATTTATATTTATTATAAATTTTTATAAGCTGTTGTTTTTGTTCTACATTAATTATTTCCTGGGCCTGCCTATTTTGAAACTCGATTATCTCTTCTATCTTCTCTTGCCAAATCTTTGATTCTGTTACTTCTGTATTTTTACCTAGGGTTAATCTATTATCCTCCCTAATAAAAAATGAGCTCGGACACTGAGGGGCACTTTGGCTACCAATTATCTCAGCCGCTAACTCACCTTCTTCTGTGCTCAAGGTTACTATACCCCTGGCCAGATTTATAATTGCAGTGTGTCGCCGTAGCATATCACACCCTATTAACACCCTAAAAGGTAGCCCTTTAGCTACTAAAAATCCCATAGGTATTCCTATTCCACTAGTAGTAACATTCAAAGACACTTGTTTTCTGATTGTTTTATTTTGCTTCCCGGTGGCGCCAATAATTGTTAAATTATTAATTGGTAAAGTAGGTATTCTCTCAGTAGTTAGTTCAGTAATCTGGCCCAGTTCTAATTGATCAATAATTGAAATATTTACTCCTGTATCAATCATGGCCTCTGCTAACACTCCATTTAATTTTATTTGTATATAGACTATATCATTGTTTGGTGATGACTCTTTAATTGCTCTTTCTTCCATTAACTCCGCCTGTATATTTAAAAAAAAATGATTTCTGATAATTGTTATTGATCTGTTTAATTTATTATTATGATTAGGTCTGTGGTAAATTCTGTGCCCGGTTGTTTCTAGCAGTGACGGGCAGTCACATCTTCTCACTGCTGGTACCCGTTTCCCCGATTTCCATCATTATTATTATTTGGTTCAACATTTTCATTATATTGAATATTGTTTACTGGTCTTCTTTCTTCATCACTATCTCTGAATCTAGGTTGTTCTTCACTCCTACTTCTTTGTGGACCTTCTTCTCTCTGATAAGAATCATTTCTGTAATTTCGATTGTTATAATTTTGCCATCTTCCTCGATACCTGTTATTAAAATAATTGTTATTGGCACGTACATAATTTACTCTAGGTCGATTATCTCTAGGTGGTTCATTTTTCCGCTCCTCGGTATTCCCTGACCTCCATCTACTCCTCCTGTAATAAGATTCTTGTTCATAATTCTCTAGTAGCATTTCCATGCCTCCAATAGTTTTTATTTGTCCACTTAATCGTGCGCTTATAATCTTTTCCTCGAAGTGATACGCAATCTTGGTCACCAAACACTCTTCAGGGATCTTTGGGTCTAAATATTTTGCCACACACACCTTCCCCAAAAAATAAGCAGTACGTGTTTGTCCTATATTGCGGTCATACCTACCATGACAGATATCGTCTCTAATAATGTTTTGCACTGACTCCGACCAGTACTTAAGTTTGAACATTGTTTTGAAACTCCCATAATCACACACCTCGTTCCTGATTACAGTCCACCAATTATCGTTAATGTTTTTGAAAGATTCGTCTAATATACCTTTGATCATGTTCCATCGGTTCTCCTTTGACCTATTCAAAATTTAGTCTACTCTCCCTAAAAATTCGAGTGGGTTTCTGCGATAATCCCGAAAGTTTACACTTTTCCTACTATCTTGGATAACATGATGATTGTTGCATGTAGATCTAGAACTTATTCTATCTACATCCCCTTGTAAGTTTGTTTGTATTTGTTGCAAATTATCTAATTTCTCTGCTTGGCTATGGAACTGATTCTTTACATTCTCTACCGTTTCGTGAAAATCTGTGAATTTACAGTTTAGACTGCTTTTTATACTATCTAACTGGTCATTGTTTTCTTGGCGTATGGCCATTATACGAACTTGATTACTTTGTTCCTCCCGTTCCATTCGTGCATCTATTCCTGTTTTAATTTGTTCCATCTTTTCTTCAGGTTTATCTAATCTTTGATTGGTTTCTATTAATTTCTTCTCTGCCTCTTCCTTATATTCATCTACTCTTTGGCTAAGCGTATTACTGACCAGTTCAATTTTACTCTCAAGATTTTCCCTCAACTCCTTATTGAAATTCTCCATCTTACCCTTAATTTGTTTTAAATTTTCATTATTCTCTTCAAATTTTGCATTCATCTCTTCTCTTTGTCCGTCAACAGTTTCTTTCAATTCATGGTATTGTTCATTCATGGTTTGTCTGATATTTCCATGAATGGTCTCTATTTTTTCGTTTAGTTGTTTGACTAAACTTTCCTGAATGCTATCTATTTTCTCATTGGTTTGTCTATTTTGTTCCTCCTGTTTTCTAAAATTTTCATCTATTTTATTAAATTTTTCGCTCAAGGTTTCATTTTGTTTCCTTGAGTTTTCATCTATTGTTTGTTTATTGCTTTCCTTAATGCTATCAATTTTCTCCATCATCATCCTCATCATTTCTTGCCAATCTGGTTCTCTTCTGGTGTCCGCTTTTTCTGGTTGGTCCCCTTGGGCATCCTCTTCAACTATTTCCTTTTCCGTGTTCATAATTGCTTCAGTTTCTTCCTTCTCACCCACTGGTTGTTCCATTTCATTGTCCGTAACTATTTCTATCTCTCGTTCCTGTCCACCTTCTTCCTTCTCCTTTTCTTCTACCCTCTTCTTCGATCTACCTCTGGTATTATGCATTTCTTGTTTTCTCATAACTGCCGACGATAATTAGGTTTTTTGTTATATTACTTTGTTAAATATCTCAAAATTCTTTTCTAATTACAGCCCTTTTACGTTGAGCGCCATTCTGTAACGTAATCTTTCTGAGGTACTTTCCGAGGAGTCTTTGGATGTGACCTATTGTGTGCTCGTCTTATTTAATTACGCCCCACTGTTGTAAGCGCCATTCTGTAACGTAACGCAGGTATTAGCGAAAGTCTCTGTGTATTTATTATGCTTTCCTAATTAAGCCCCACGTTAGTACGTCATTCTGTAACTTAATCGCTTAAGGTGTGAGACGTCCGTCTTATTCAAACCCCAATGTTGGGTTCGCCAATTGTTAACGAGGTCTCTTTTTATGAAGTATAGGGTTATTTTTTGAAAGTCTCGGGGCGGTCAGGGTACCTTTTTGCGATCGTCACTTATGAATTATAATTATTAATGTTCAAATCAATCGGATTTGAAGTTTACCAAAAGAAACAGAAATCGAGTGTGTGTGATTTGGTAGAGATTAAGGAAGTTGTTTAATCTTAGGTAGAAGAGAGAGTAAGAACAATTTTGTTACACCCAGATTATACAATTTCTTATTTTTAAAATTCGCTGTTCATAAGATCAGCTGATTTTGACATCAACCTCAAAATGTTAGGTTAACCAAACACCACGGTTCGGTAATACTCCCCGGTGGATAGTCCTCTTCTTGGCTTACTGAAAATCCACACTACCCTCTACAATAAAGAATACACGTTTGATTATTTAACATAAAATATTCAGAGTATTTATTTGTATAATACACTGATTTCCTCTTCTTCCAGTATACAAATATTATAATCGATCTTTTCCAGTCAATAATACACTGGATCGATTTAGTTAGGTAAACAGTTGAATTATCATAAAATATATTTTTATGATTTCATAATTTTATCCTTGATTAGACATTAAACAACATATAATTCATTTTTATTAATTTCCCCAGGGTTAAGGGTAAGTTCTTTGTGTTATGAGACGGTCAGAAATGAATAATTATATACTACGCTTTACAAGATAAAAATTAATAAATTTCGAATTTTTGGTTTATTTCATAGTATGTAGTTCCGGATTTGTCCGCAAGAGTGCAGATTATTTCTTTATTATAGACATGGAATCATTTACGAAATATTGTAACTGCACCACAATCTGATATGAGGTTTTCTTGGTTAATAAGGATTAATAACGTTTATATTACCTCTTTCTTCGAAGTTTTTACTTGAATGGAGCTGTTTCTAGTGTTGTAGTTCTAGTTGTTTTGTAATTTCGTTGAATGTCCCTAAGATACAATCTCGCTAAAAACTCGAAGTGCGGTTCAGCTAGGCCAGATCTTGGAATTGGTTATTTCACTTTTTTATTGGGTAAAGCACGTTATATTTGATATCTGAAGGAGTTTGAACATAAGGTGGATACTGCGAGTTAATTTTTATTCCATTTTTGCACCGTTTCCAAAAGTTTTAAAATGGTTTTAATACAATTTTTGTGACATCACTTTTCTCAACCGAACGGTTTCCAATCGTTTTTAACAATTAATTCCTATGTAGTTATATCGTTACTCATAGTAACCAATAATTTTTATATCATTTTTTATTGGTGCCTCTATTTACTTTTGAGTATATAGGCTGTTTTTAATTATTATAAATTTATTTCTTATTTATAGAAAAATAATTCTTTTTAACTTTGGTTTATTATCCAATTTGATTTATATAAGGTTTTTCCGTTTATTTTCTTATAACCTTAGATATAGGTCTTTAATATTATTATTTCCTTTAATTGAATTTATATATTATTTATTAATTTCTTATAGTATCCTTACACTGCACTATTTTCTTCTGCCATTTTCCTCATACAGTATTATTTTATTTTTTATTATCATCTTATATTTAACTCTTTTATTTTTAACCCTGGGTTATCTTATATTCAAACATAATTATTCTATTAAATATAAAATTAAACCTAGGTACTAAATTTTAGTTGCCTATACAATACAAATCATACAATAATTAAACAAAATACATAACTGGTTAGTAGCAACACAGTCTACTATTATAATCAATTGTTTCTACATCTACAGCACAAGTCTGTAAGATGCTCCCTTCAAAGTCACTTATTTACTCACTGGGTACACTATAACTCACTTGTTACACTTTATATCAATTAAATATAGTTTATAATGTTTGGTGATATAAAGTAATTTAGAGCTAGGTATATTATACCCATTTCTGACCTTTATGGTAGGATAATTAAGTTATCATTTTTGGGACTGGGTTATGTAACGTTACATAAAGCCCCCCCACTAGAACAAATTTATTTTCGTTTTACTTGTTTACAAAATAAATTGTTGATTGCTTCAATTTTCATATCTGGTTTTATTCTTCATGATATCGTTTCATTTCAGACTGGTTGTATACTCCTTTTATTCGGTTATTGTTAATTGCTTTGATTTCATATGTATTATTCCCCTTCACCTGGCTTATGATGTAAGGTCCAGTATAAAGTAAAAGTAACTTCCTCGCAATACCCTCTATAGAACTGGGTAGTTGTCTATTTTTTATTATCTTAAAATTATTATCTTCACTTTCTTCCCATTTCCACTTGTTTTTCTTCAAAAGTAAATATTGGAATTTGGCTGTTACTTCTGAATAATTCTGTTGAAATTTCCTATAATAGTTGCAGATCCCCAGAAAGGATTGTAGTTGTTTTAAGTTTTTTGGTTTAGGAAAATCTTGGATAGCCTTTACCTTCTCAGGAGATGGTTTAATTCCAGTAGCGGACAGAATGAATCCTAAAAATGGTAATTCATGTGTGATAAATTTAGATTTATCCAGTTTCAAAGTTATATTATATTGTAACAGTTTATTTAACACTGTTTCCACTCTATTACAATGTTCCTCCCATGTACAAGACGTAATTAATATGTCATCAACATATATTGTAGTAAAATCTAAAACTTCCTTACCCAAAATTTGATCCATGCATTGGATGAACACGGCCACAGAATTTACCAATCCGAAAGGCAAACGTTTAAAATGATAATTTCGTCCTTCGAATATGAAAGCAACATATTGTCTGCTGTTAGGGTGCAACTCTATTTGCCAATATCACAGACTGCATCCCAAGTACTCATGTACTTACATCCATAGAATTTTTTCATTATTTCTTCAATCTCACCTGGAGACGTGTGATCGTTAATGAGCATTTTATTCAACTCCCGAGCATCAAGGCATAGTCTTACTTGACCATCTTTCTTCGGTATAGCTACCAATGGGCTAGTATACGGAGAACTACTTCTTTCAATTATATCTTCCAATATCATTCTTTGAATTTCTTTTCTTGCTGCCTCTTTCAAAGCTTGAGCAATGGGGTATGACCGTTTATTAAAATTTACATTTTCTTTGAACTTCAGTTCACACAGGAAGTTTTTTGCTTTTCCTGGTGACTCTGAGAATACTGATTTATATTTATTATAAATTTTTATAAGCTGTTGTTTTTGTTCTACATTAATTATTTCCTGGGCCTGCCTATTTTGAAACTCGATTATCTCTTCTATCTTGTCTTGCCAAATCTTTGATTCTGTTACTTCTGTATTTTTACCTAGGGTTAATCTATTATCCTCCCTAATAAAAAATGAGCTCGGACACTGAGGGGCACTTTGGCTACCAATTATCTCAGCCGCTAACTCACCTTCTTCTGTGCTCAAGGTTACTATACCCCTGGCCAGATTTATAATTGCAGTGTGTCGCCGTAGCATATCACACCCTATTAACACCCTAAAAGGTAGCCCTTTAGCTACTAAAAATCCCATAGGTATTCCTATTCCACTAGTAGTAACATTCAAAGACACTTGTTTTCTGATTGTTTTATTTTGCTTCCCGGTGGCGCCAATAATTGTTAAATTATTAATTGGTAAAGTAGGTATTCTCTCAGTAGTTAGTTCAGTAATCTGGCCCAGTTCTAATTGATCAATAATTGAAATATTTACTCCTGTATCAATCATGGCCTCTGCTAACACTCCATTTAATTTTATTTGTATATAGACTATATCATTGTTTGGTGATGACTCTTTAATTGCTCTTTCTTCCATTAACTCCGCCTGTATATTTAAAAAAAAATGATTTCTGATAATTGTTATTGATCTGTTTAATTTATTATTATGATTAGGTCTGTGGTAAATTCTGTGCCCGGTTGTTTCTAGCAGTGACGGGCAGTCACATCTTCTCACTGCTGGTACCCGTTTCCCCGATTTCCATCATTATTATTATTTGGTTCAACATTTTCATTATATTGAATATTGTTTACTGGTCTTCTTTCTTCATCACTATCTCTGAATCTAGGTTGTTCTTCACTCCTACTTCTTTGTGGACCTTCTTCTCTCTGATAAGAATCATTTCTGTAATTTCGATTGTTATAATTTTGCCATCTTCCTCGATACCTGTTATTAAAATAATTGTTATTGGCACGTACATAATTTACTCTAGGTCGATTATCTCTAGGTGGTTCATTTTTCCGCTCCTCGGTATTCCCTGACCTCCATCTACTCCTCCTGTAATAAGATTCTTGTTCATAATTCTCTAGTAGCATTTCCATGCCTCCAATAGTTTTTATTTGTCCACTTAATCGTGCGCTTATAATCTTTTCCTCGAAGTGATACGCAATCTTGGTCACCAAACACTCTTCAGGGATCTTTGGGTCTAAATATTTTGCCACACACACCTTCCCCAAAAAATAAGCAGTACGTGTTTGTCCTATATTGCGGTCATACCTACCATGACAGATATCGTCTCTAATAATGTTTTGCACTGACTCCGACCAGTACTTAAGTTTGAACATTGTTTTGAAACTCCCATAATCACACACCTCGTTCCTGATTACAGTCCACCAATTATCGTTAATGTTTTTGAAAGATTCGTCTAATATACCTTTGATCATGTTCCATCGGTTCTCCTTTGACCTATTCAAAATTTAGTCTACTCTCCCTAAAAATTCGAGTGGGTTTCTGCGATAATCCCGAAAGTTTACACTTTTCCTACTATCTTGGATAACATGATGATTGTTGCATGTAGATCTAGAACTTATTCTATCTACATCCCCTTGTAAGTTTGTTTGTATTTGTTGCAAATTATCTAATTTCTCTGCTTGGCTATGGAACTGATTCTTTACATTCTCTACCGTTTCGTGAAAATCTGTGAATTTACAGTTTAGACTGCTTTTCATACTATCTAACTGGTCATTGTTTTCTTGGCGTATGGCCATTATACGAACTTGATTACTTTGTTCCTCCCGTTCCATTCGTGCATCTATTCCTGTTTTAATTTGTTCCATCTTTTCTTCAGGTTTATCTAATCTTTGATTGGTTTCTATTAATTTCTTCTCTGCCTCTTCCTTATATTCATCTACTCTTTGGCTAAGCGTATTACTGACCAGTTCAATTTTACTCTCAAGATTTTCCCTCAACTCCTTATTGAAATTCTCCATCTTACCCTTAATTTGTTTTAAATTTTCATTATTCTCTTCAAATTTTGCATTCATCTCTTCTCTTTGTCCGTCAACAGTTTCTTTCAATTCATGGTATTGTTCATTCATGGTTTGTCTGATATTTCCATGAATGGTCTCTATTTTTTCGTTTAGTTGTTTGACTAAACTTTCCTGAATGCTATCTATTTTCTCATTGGTTTGTCTATTTTGTTCCTCCTGTTTTCTAAAATTTTCATCTATTTTATTAAATTTTTCGCTCAAGGTTTCATTTGTTTCCTTGAGTTTTCATCTATTGTTTGTTTATTGCTTTCCTTAATGCTATCAATTTTCTCCATCATCATCCTCATCATTTCTTGCCAATCTGGTTCTCTTCTGGTGTCCGCTTTTTCTGGTTGGTCCCCTTGGGCGTCCTCTTCAACTATTTCCTTTTCCGTGTTCATAATTGCTTCAGTTTCTTCCTTCTCACCCACTGGTTGTTCCATTTCATTGTCCGTAACTATTTCTATCTCTCGTTCCTGTCCACCTTCTTCCTTCTCCTTTTCTTCTACCCTCTTCTTCGATCTACCTCTGGTATTATGCATTTCTTGTTTTCTCATAACTGCCGACGATAATTAGGTTTTTTGTTATATTACTTTGTTAAATATCTCAAAATTCTTTTCTAATTACAGCCCTTTTACGTTGAGCGCCATTCTGTAACGTAATCTTTCTGAGGTACTTTCCGAGGAGTCTTTGGATGTGACCTATTGTGTGCTCGTCTTATTTAATTACGCCCCACTGTTGTAAGCGCCATTCTGTAACGTAACGCAGGTATTAGCGAAAGTCTCTGTGTATTTATTATGCTTTCCTAATTAAGCCCCACGTTAGTACGTCATTCTGTAACTTAATCGCTTAAGGTGTGAGACGTCCGTCTTATTCAAACCCCAATGTTGGGTTCGCCAATTGTTAACGAGGTCTCTTTTTATGAAGTATAGGGTTATTTTTTGAAAGTCTCGGGGCGGTCAGGGTACCTTTTTGCGATCGTCACTTATGAATTATAATTATTAATGTTCAAATCAATCGGATTTGAAGTTTACCAAAAGAAACAGAAATCGAGTGTGTGTGATTTGGTAGAGATTAAGGAAGTTGTTTAATCTTAGTTAGAAGAGAGAGTAAGAACAATTTTGTTACACCCAGATTATACAATTTCTTATTTTTAAAATTCGCTGTTCATAAGATCAGCTGATTTTGACATCAACCTCAAAATGTTAGGTTAACCAAACACCACGGTTCGGTAATACTCCCCGGTGGATAGTCCTCTTCTTGGCTTACTGAAAATCCACACTACCCTCTACAATAAAGAATACACGTTTGATTATTTAACATAAAATATTCAGAGTATTTATTTGTATAATACACTGATTTCCTCTTCTTCCAGTATACAAATATTATAATCGATCTTTTCCAGTCAATAATACATTGGATCGATTTAGTTAGGTAAACATTTGAATTATCATAAAATATATTTTTATGATTTTATAATTTTATCCTTGATTAGACATTAAACAACATATAATTCATTTTTATTAATTTCCCCAGGGTTAAGGGTAAGTTCTTTGTGTTATGAGACTGTCAGAAATGAATAATTATATACTACGCTTTACAAGATAAAAATTAATAAATTTCGAATTTTTGGTTTATTTCATAGTATGTAGTTCCGGATTTGTCCGCAAGAGTGCAGATTATTTCTTTATTATACACATGGAATCATTTACGAAATATTGTAACTGCACCACAATCTGATATGAGGTTTTCTTGGTTAATAAGGATTAATAACGTTTATATTACCTCTTTCCTCGAAGTTTTTACTTGAATGGAGCTGTTTCTAGTGTTGTAGTTCTAGTTGTTTTGTAATTTCGTTGAAGGTCCCTAAGATACAATCTCGCTAAAAACTCGAAGTGCGGTTCAGCTAGGCCAGATCTTGGAATTGGTTATTTCACTTTTTTATTGGGTAAAGCACGTTATATTTGATATCTGAAGGAGTTTGAACATAAGGTGGATACTGCGAGTTAATTTTTATTCCATTTTTGCACCGTTTCTGAAAGTTTTAAAATGGTTTTAATACAATTTTTGTGACATCACTTTTCTCAACCGAACGGTTTCCAATCGTTTTTAACAATTAATTCCTATGTAGTTATATCGTTACTCATAGTAACCAATAATTTTTATATCATTTTTTTATTGGTGCCTCTATTTACTTTTGAGTATATAGGCTGTTTTTGATTATTATAAATTTATTTCTTATTTATAGAAAAATAATTCTTTTTAACTTTGGTTTATTATCCAATTTGATTTATATAAGGTTTTTCCGTTTATTTTCTTATAACCTTAGATATAGGTCTTTAATATTATTATTTCCTTTAATTGAATTTATATATTATTTATTAATTTCTTATAGTATCCTTACACTGCACTATTTTCTTCTGCCATTTTCCTCATACAGTGTTATTATTTTTTTTATTATCATCTTATATTTAACTCTTTTATTTTTAACCCTGGGTTATCTTCTATTCAAACATAATTATTCTATTAAATATAAAATTAAACCTAGGTACTAAATTTTAGTTGCCTACACAATACAAATCATACAATAATTAAACAAAATACATAACTGGTTAGTAGCAACACAGTCTACTATTATAATCAATTGTTTCTAAATCTGCAGCACAAGTCTGTAAGATGCTCCCTTCAAAGTCACTTATTTACTCACTGGGTACACTATAACTCACTTGTTACACTTTATATCAATTAAATATAGTTTAGAACGTTTGGTGATATAAAGTAATTTAGAGCTAGGTATATTATACCCATTTCTGACCTTTATGGTAGGATAATTAAGTTATCATTTTTGGGACTGGGTTATGTAACGTTACAATATTCATTAATATTACTTTGTTCGTTGTATGGTCAATTTCTACACTTAAACTCTCAAAGCAAGGGTTATTTCTAAATATATATATATTGTTACATGCCATTTTGTCATGCATCATGTTAACATAAATATGCTCTGATACCCTTACCAAAAGTACCAAGAAACATAATAGTTTCAAGAAATAAGTAATTAAAGACTTAATTAGATATTGTTTATTTTATTGTTTAATTCATGAGAATGATGACTGTAATCATTATGTTTATCATAGTTAAAATAATGTTAATCATGATAAGTAATGAGGACAATATTTAGGAACTTACTTACTTATAAGATTTTGTTTTATTTATAAAAACTGTATTGTATACAGTAAATTAAGAGGAATTGTTATCTATTACTAAGAGTTATTAGTAAGTAGTTTGGGTCATAGTGATTAATATTATATGTGATTATATTAATAACACTAATGTTTATATTAACTGGAAAGTGCCAAAATAATAGTAATAGACTTTTGTAAAACTAGACAGTTAAGGTATTTTGAATAAGAATTTCTATTAAAATGATAATAAACAAAGTCAGGTTAAGTTATATGATTACTAAATGTGTCAAATAGTTTTAATAAAGTGAAAAGTACAAGAAGAACTAATAATAAATAATTTTGGAACAAATAAATAAAAAGTGTAAATGGGGTACTCACGAAATATGTAACAGAAGATAATCAAAAGTGGTGTCAAAATAATCAGTGTTTCATCAGAAGATCAAAGAAACTAATAAAGTGAAGATCGAAGATTTTATAAAAAAGTTATAACAGTTTAAATAAAATGAAAGATAAAATAGTAAAAGTTTGTTTATATTGATGCTATAATATCACCAGGGTGACATAAAAATGTTACATTAGAAACCAATAAAAAGGAGAGATAGGCCTTAGCAACTAAAATGTTATATAAATGAAATAAGAATTGTATTATTGGATCTGAACGAGAAAGGTTGAATTAAACACCAGATAGTGACTAATTTAAATTATTATACATTTCATATCAGTGGACCTAAACTAAAAAGTTAAATAATCAGCCTCAACCAGACTAAATAGAAGAAGGAAGTGCTACATTACTACAAAGAAGTAAACAAAGGAATCTCTGAAGAAATACAATCAACTTACACAGGAAGAGAAGTATTTTTTGATATATAATTAAACTTAACTATTCCATGCTATGCCTAGGCCATAGGTTTCAAAGACACTGATTACACTTTTAATAAAAACCATTTGGAACTTTCACTGAGAACAATATCAATGAATAATCTTACCATCAGTATGAAAAACTGTTAATGTAGAGTATTATTATAATAGAAAGTGAACTAGATCTAAAAAACATTTAACTCAAAATAACCTATAAACACTTAACATTGTTAAACTATTAATATAATCCTGTTAAGGCATTGTGTAATTATTTATAATCCCATGTATTTTGGTACTTTTCCTATAATAACTGTTGTTTATATCGTAGTCAAAAGGACCTAACGTAACACAATCTATTTGTATTTTATTTAATAAATATAAATATGGGCCTTGAGATATAGAAATTATTAATGCTACTGCTGCCATACTGAGCATATGTAAAGAACAGCCGGTTAGATTTTTGTTAATGATTATATTTGTTATTTAAAAACACTTTAAAGAAAATAATAAAAGGATTTGAGTGTAATAAATACAGATAAAAGGTTTATTCGTTTCTTTATTTAATGAATACAAAATGTGTATGATATTATAAACACTATATCAGGAACTGTGAATTGGCTTCATCAACTAGATTAAGTTGGCAACACTCTTCATTTTAAAATATGGCAGACTATTAGAATCTGCTTTGATTAGCTTTAGTTATCACATTCATCTCTTAAATAAAATTTTAAAAAGAGATTTAATTATAGCTGACATAGAAACCTTTATAATATTTTAACGAAAATCATAATTAATATTTTACAAATAAATTTTATTTGCAACCTGTGATTGCAAATTGGCGCTCAACAAATACTACCCTGACCAGATACTCATCCTATAAATTATTAACAAGGTATACACATTAAATAACCAAGATATAAACAAGGTACAAAATATTAAAGGTAACGAGTTGAGTGTCGTTACAGAATTGACACCAACAACGTGTGGCATAAAGAACCCATAGAGTCTATTTATAACGTTACAATATATATATATATATATATATATATATATATATATATATATATATATATATATATATATATATAGCAACAGATCAAACTTTATTATTCTAATAAGGATATAGTGAGTGTGTAAAAATCACGAACAAGTCTATTATGGAGGAAATGAAAAATTATTTATTATACACATAAATATTGTTTTAAAGATGTATAATGTATTTTAAATTGTCATGTATTGATAATATAAATAATTGTTTGTATTGTTCGATAATATAAATCGATTTTACTTGGTTGCTGCAATGTCCTCCTCTCGTCTCGTCGCTCCCGTCCTGACGTCCTCTTCTTCTCGTCGTCCTCTTCTACAGTGTCACACCTTCCTGGCATCCTCTTCGTCTTGTCGTCCTCTTCTACGGCAGGCGGCTCCAGCGGCGATATTTCAATGAGTCTCGTTGTTATGTTTGACTGCTAACATTAATTAGTTTCTTCATAAATTGTTCACTCACAATGCTTATAAATTCCACTCATACAGTTTATTATTAATTTATATCTTATATTTTCTTAATCTCAGGATCAATCTGGGTATTACTTAATGCGGTGCGTTTAATGTACACCTTCCACGATATCTTGAAGTGTCTTTAAATTCCCTAAGTGGCTATCTTAACTTACACGAAACAGCACTGTATTATATTTTAAATTTTATCTAAATATTTTACCCACTCGGTTCTTCACGCAAAACTTTGTTAAGAATTTCCAAGGTTTATTTTATGTATGATATTTCTATGTTCGTAAGAGAACAACTCTCTTCACTGGGCACAACTTCCCCTTGCAACATCTACAGACCGACTGTGTCCATCCTAGCTCTACAACGTATGAATCTCACTGAATTTAGTGTATTCTGATAGGCTAAGCCCAAGTCACATGATTGATGGAACAAACAGATATACAAATTTCATGAAAAACTTTGTATAATTTAGCAAAGTCCTGCATGGAAATTATCTACAAATTTTATTACCCTATAATTGATAAGAGTTACAATTGAGTTTTTCTTCACTCAAAAAACCATATTTCTAAAATAGTTATGCACCTCAGAGTATACACAAATTGAAGCTATTTACCTAAATACAGGGTGGCCCATAAGTCAGTTGGCAAAATTGCAAATAGCACTTTCATTGTAGAGGTGCAGCAGGGATACAGATACAGATAACGCATACAGATAGTTAATAGCATAGTTCTCATGACCTACAAGAAATGCTCAAAGTGGCCTCCATCCTTTTCTAGTCAAGTCAAGTAACTACTATGCTAGTCAATCGAGCGTCTACATACTGCTAGTGCCAACTGACTTATGGGCCACCCGGTACTTCCTTGTCAAAGTTTCATGTCAATCGGTTAACTACCACTGAAGCTATAGCGATCACAGATTATCACACCCGCACACACTCTCAAATTCACACAAAAAATACATGACAATATAGAACACCTTTTTATGAAGAGTTTGGTATACCCTACATGCTTATCCATTTCTAAATACAAAACTTACGACTAAAAGACAAAATATTACGTAAAACAAATTTAAACAAGAAAATGCTCGTCATCCATGTGCTCCGATATAAACAGCATATCTTATCATCCTGTGTTCTGTTGCAATATATATATATATATTGTAACGTAACATAGTTGAGGTTCCCCAACGTTACATAAAAATTGGATGAAATATGGTCAAGGACCATACCCTGACTTAAGGTTGTTCAATAGTTCATATGCTTGAGAAGTACCTCAAGTCAAAAGGAGGCAATGACTAATGTTAAATGTAAAAGAGCCAGACCAATGAATGATTGAATGTAATGAAATGTTTGTTTTGTACTGTGACATGTTAAGGTCTACAGAGTATTTATGTTGTATGTTGAATATGCTAAAAAATGAAATGATGTTTGATAATAATACTTCATCAATAATTATGTTTATATTTATATTAGATTTGTCTTTATACAACCCAGTATAGTTACCAATGTTAGGCACTGTACTAAGTTCTCAGTATTGTATAAAGTTGAAAAATACTGTTGTTTTAATTAATGTTTATAAACTGGATCAGGAGTGTGACCAGTGTTTCAAGTCTGACAAGAAGTTCTGACAATTATATCATAAATTAATAAAGGGTCCCAGAACCAATTAATTAATATAAAAAAAAAAAATAATAACCACCAGTAAATTAAAATTCATGTAATTAACCATGTAACCAGTAATTAATTGTACAGTAGGTCAGGTAAAAAGAAAATTAAGTTAAAAAACCAAATAATGTTATAATGGTTGTAAGTGAATCTATAGGCCTAAATTCCATATTAGTGAAAGGAAATTAATACCTTTTTAGGAAACCCAGTCCAACGAAACTCTGGTAAAACATTTACTGTTCAGGAAGGAAGGTTAGGGGAGAATTTTATGTGATTCAATATTAATCCAAGCATGGAGTATTTTATTGGAAAGGAGTAGTAATATTCTATAATGCCGGCTCAAGGATATATAGAAAACGTGGTTGTTAAGGCAACTGAATTGCAGAAGTTGTTGATTTTGAATTAATTCGTTCTGATTGTTACAAGCTATTAGGTTGAGATGGACCGATATATTTAAAAAATATGAATAAATCTAAAGGAAATATGTATCCAAATTGAAAAACCTTTTTTGTAAAACAATTATACTTTAATGCTAATGAATAATACAAATTAAATAATCCTCCAAATTGTAAATGAATACAGTAAAAAAGAATTGAAAGCCTCTCACCTCATTCACTAAATAATTCCGCTGGATTTGGTATTAAACCCGTTCATACTATAAACCGAAGATCAGTAAAAGAATTAAAGTTTGAACTAACGGAATTATTGGAAATACCAGAAGACTCGGTTTGGCGTAATAACCTTCATTAGCAGCAGAGAAGCTGGGATCCTAATTCCATTTCACTGGGACCAAGAATTGTGAAGATCGTAAAAGAAGAATAGAAGCCAGAAGATTTCCTGAGGGTTTACCAGTACACACCACCATCAATTTTATTGAAAACCAGAGTTATTTCACTGGATGAAGATGAGATAAGCTGAGTTCTGGGTTACTGTTGACAAACATCCACCGCCAGACGAAATTTTCGTCGGTTTGGTAAAAAAACAACTTATTTTCATTTCACTGTATTTTAAGTAAATAATTTTATTTTGTAAATTGAACAACCTTAATTATGCATTTTACCTGGCCTTACTAATGGTTCCAAGAACTATACGAACCCTGGGATAAGAATTATTTGTTATTATTTTCAAGTGTATATGTTTTTAGAATTTGAGTAATTAATAATCGATATATGTCTGGATGATCGATTGGATCGTATTATTGTTTTTTGAGACAAGGTAACCTGTTAATTAATAGAGAAAATAAATAAAGTACATTTATTGTATGAGATAACGTTTAAGTTATTGCAGAATAAATACTATATGTGGTGGATGGAATAATTTACAAAAAGATTGATACAAACATAACGAATAACTAACCTATAAGTACGCTTATTACTAGTAACAGCGCTCAAAGTTTGCAGCTGGTGGGACGGAAGATTGGTGAACTAGCTTGTGTTTAATACTAAATTTGAATGAAATTTTCTACCATCGAGTGACTAGGGTTGACACAAATTCCCCTTACATTCAGTTAATGCTCCATACATATTGCTAATATTACACAACCACTGAAAACTAAGTTGTCTATAGAGTAGTACGATTATAAATTCAAGAACATAATTATAAATTTGTTTGTTTAATAATCTATTTTCCGAAGGTTCCATCGGTCACCACTGAAAGATATATTCATTAATAAAACATTAATTAAGACAGGCAACAACATCTGTAATTGTTACGAATTGCCACCTGTAACATATTACTTGGCGTTTGATACACAGGAGTCTATTATAACTAATTACACCCATAGACAAGATTTCTTTATAATTTGACGTCTCCAGCGTGCAGCATATAATATAACATACGTCCTCACATAATTAACAAGTAGTTCTTTATAAAATTGGTTTACAACAGTGAGGTTTGAATAAGACGGACGTTTCACCGCTAGTACCTAACATACTTATTCCATAACAAATTGACGACTCCTACGTGGGGACTGATCGAAGAAGGACACACCATACTTAGTTGATTACAATATATATATATATATATATATATATATATATATATATATATATATATTGCAACATATTTATATGTGTACAAATTTATATGTAATTTAATTTGTATAGCCCCACGTTCTTTGGGAGCCAAATATGCAACAATACATATACATAAAATAGGCGTGACTGGTCACACATTCAAGATTGACAAATTATATAACAACATAGCATTTAAATTGGATTTCAGGTGTATCTGCAATAAGAACTCTATGTAACTTGTAACGGTATTTCAAATTTATTTGATATTATTAAAATTTGTGCACATGGCACTGACTTCGATTTAAAACATTCGTTATTATTTGTTATTATGCCGTAAGGCTTATGCTATATACATCCTTACTGACTAAATATTCTATTCTACTAATTATTGTATTAACGAAAAATCTCATTTCCAGACTACTCAGTCAATTAGTGTGTTTCAAAATATCAATATTTAAATATCTTTTTATATATTGTAATGTACTCAAAATATTAATAGTTATTGAATTTATCTTTTGTTTCTCAGTACTGATTTATATCAAACACTAATTATTTTCATTTAAATGCTTTGTATTCATTTTATTTCATATTAATTTGAGCTCTTGTTACGTTAATCGTATTTCTAAAACATCTATGATTTTAATTCTACTTTACAATAAACATTGGCTCTTACTTTTAAATAGAATAGAAATGTCTTTAATTGTCTTTGAGTTCATTGTACGATTAAGAGATAAATAAGTTGTTTATCACCTTATTGTCGTCAATCATACTCGATCATTTGATCCATCTGTAGTCGTCCTCGTCTCGCACTCCAGCGTCCTCTTGTCCAGCGTCGAATCACTCCTCTTGTCCAGCGTCGAATCGCCTCTCGTCCAGCGTCGACTCGCTCTTCTTGTCCAGCGTCGAATCACTCTTCTTGTCCAGCGTCGACTCGCTCTTCTTGTCCAGCGTCGAATCGCTTTCTTGTCCAGCGTCGTATCACTCTCTGGAACTTCTCCTCGTGCTGTTTCTGACGTCAATGGATCTTCTTATGTAATTTTGTTATTATTTAAAAGTAATTGTATTTACAACTTAGTTACATAGTTGTATGTAACTGGAAAATTTAAACTATTTACAAAAAAATAAATACGCCGTGCGGACGGGCAGAAGCTCCCGCTGCACCGTGGATGATTTACGAAAGAGAACCACTGTAGCTTGTGTGTCCTATTTATACCCATGTCTTGGTCGACACCTGCAGTGGTACGAAATCGACATGTTAGAAACTGTCTCTGGATTCAGTTTCCCCACTCTTTGTCAATTTCGCTATTTCTTATATTTCTGCGAATTGCAGAGTCCTGTAAGTATACTCTTATACTTATCTTATAACTATTTTTTCAACACATGTTCACTGTAATTTCGGACATTGCAACTTAACCCTTTCGATTTGTACACAGTTATTTCACTATTACACTCGTACGGTGTGTCACTTTCACGTGGTTTTCGTACACAGTATTTAGTAAATTTTATTACATTTTATTGTGTTTTTGGATTTCACTTCTTAATTATAGTTTATGAATAATTACGGAAAAACAGTAATTATGCAATTATTCATCTTGGGGTGGTAAACTCGCCTGCATAGACCTGCGTTCACACACACTAGCAAAATACTGGTGTACACACTTTCAGTTACATTTGTGTGTGTGTGCACGTCGATTCAGGTCGAAACACCTGTTCATATTTTTGTCTGAGCCAAGCTTGCAATCCCTGACATGCCTATTTCTAATACATTATTAATTATTTACAGTTTATTAGGTATATTTAAATTTTTATATTCAATGCTCAGTACATCACTTATTTGTACTGTCGCAATATATATATATATTGTAACGAGTTAACGAGGTCGTGTACGTCCTTCTTCCTTTATTCTTAAAGCCCCTCGTTGGGTTCATCAATATGTAACAATAATTATAGGGGTCGTACCTGTTAAAATGTATCACACTTGTTTATATGGTGTATTAGTGTGATTGTAGTGTGTTTGCCTCACACTGGTTGTTACATAAATCGACGTCACTACTGGAGTCCGTAGCGTTGTCAATGTCACCAGTACAACCTACCGGTCAATTCATAGGGATTACGATTCCCGGGTGGCGCCAAATTGTTTTTATTAAAACAATTAAAACATTTAATTTTTAAAGTAATATGTGGTATTAGCATGGACAGCTGTGGCGTTCGAATTATTCCCGCTGCTACACAGGTTGTCGACTCGGCCACTCGTAACAAGCGCTAGTTGGCTGATACTTACTACTTCGCTAACACACATATATTTTACAAAAATAAATCCTATGAAATAACAAGAGAATATTGTGTTGTACTGTATCTTTTAATACAAATTTAATTATTAATAAATATGACAATTGAATCATAAACAGATTATAATATTATGCCCCGGCTTAGAGCGTGAAACATAAACATCTCAAGGTTGGCAAATTTCGATTTTAAAACACTATCGTTCCGTTATGTCAACAAATTACTATGTTTTTAAAATCTGGAGTTCTTTTGATCATGAAAATAGACATAAACGTTGATTACATGAAAAGAAAGTACACTATTATACCTTATAGGTACTCAGGATTTATAATGTGTTTGTACAGTTTGTTCCGTAGTGTCGTATTTCTGTTACAGTAATTATGTTTACAAATAAGGTTATCTTTATAAATGTTTTTTAATATAAGTAAATTATGCCTTTACCTTTGAAAGAAAATACTACTTTTAAATAGTGAGAAATTTTATCATTTGAAAATAATTTAAGTGATTTGGGGTTTTAGGAGTAAGAAATTATTCGGTACTTATCAGTTCGTCTCACGTTGGAGGGTCATCATGGGTAGGCGTGTATTTTTCGAATTTGGGCTGGTTGTAGGCTTCCAGCGTCTTCTTCAAACTGGTCTGGGTTTTTTCTTTAATTAGTTTGTTCAATTTCATTCCTGGTCATCATTAATTCTGTACAGATCGACGTCTCTTCACATGGGATCATTTGAATTCACTAGTTGACTTGTTATAACTGTTTAAATTAAAGTTTTAGTTTGTCCAATTTCTTGTGTGGCGTACCCACGCTTCGTTTCTTCAGCGTCTGTACAATTTAACGGAAAAATAAGCCTCAAATGACTCGTTGTCATAGTAACTAATAATTCCATGCTTGTTTCATTACTCTTTACTTACATTATTAGAGATATTTGAATTTTTATTCAAATTTATTAAGTATTTTCCCAATGATTTTATTCCCTTATAATTCCTTTGGGATAATAAATGACATCACTATTATTTTTCTTTCCTTTCAAAGTTTACAATGATACCTCATAAGGTCATATTTTGTTACACTTTAACTATAGTCTAATTAGTCGACATTTAAAAAATAACATATCTTTCTTGAATTAAATTATTACAATAATATTTCTGTGTAGAAATAACTGATATACTATCATTGTCCATTCACTGTTCTTAGATTAGTAAGATTTTTTGTGAAATTGATACAATTTGCATTTAAAATGTTCTTGGCAGTTAACTGTTTTTCTAGTTACAAACAGCCATGATTGTTTTCTAGTGTATTTCCCTTTTAAATTACATTCTGAATTCAGCCTGATGGGCTTCACTTATTTGTTTGTGTTTTAATTATTATTCAACATAAATTTTCATTACTTTTCATTTAAAATATAATAGTTAGGTTTATGGACTGTAAGTCACTTTTCAGTCATATTCCTTCTTTAATATTGAATCAACTATTCTTTATAAATCATAAATTATTCTTAGTACTAACATTGATTTCTATCTTGTCTTATAAAGTATGGTGATAAACATTGTCACTTTCTCTAATATTATTAAGGTTGATTCCCCTTTCAACATGGGGTGTTGTATTCTTTATAAATGTAATCTTTAATAACAAACTTTACTTCTATCCTATCATGCCATGTTAACACAAGTTATGGTACTGGGCTTTCTCCCTGATATGTCACATGCTTTCCTTATATTAATTTTAAATACTATTTTTAATTACTTCTAGGTATACAATTAATTATAATTCCACTCTAATCATTGGTGGTTTATCAATGTTTTAAAGAGTGTCTATTTCCTTAGCATTCTAATTTGAATGTTTCACCTTCACTATTTTATAGGGCATTAACACTTCACTTTGGTTCACTGTTTTGTAATTAGTGTTATTTAATGGGTAACCCCTATACTTTTTCCTACCATTTCTCACTATTTTGTTCTAGTATTATGTTTACTATAAACAATATTAGGCTAGTTGTGTTTTGGTTGAATCTAACCTTTCTGACAGGGTTAATGTACTCTTCCTATACTACTTTGCTTTATAATTGTATTGTCTTAAAAATGGTTACATATGTTAAATCAATAATAATAATAACATTGGTTTCATTAATATATAATTATTTAAGGTTTATTGACCGTATTCTATCTTTAACATACAATCTTTCCCTTTTATATATGTGTGTTAGTTTCCCCTTGGGTTTTATCTGTCTCCTCTTCATTCTTCCTCTTCTTCTTCTTTCTTCATCTTGGTTTGGTTCTCCTTTAGTTCTGTGTCCATCATTGTTTTGTCAATCACATTTTCTTAAGTATGTTTGGGTTGTCGGCTTAATCATGTCAAAATATTTACATTTTAATAAGTATGTTACGTGGTTCCCTTCTTTATGTTTATGTTTTTTGGCTCAATCACTTGGGTTGGGTAGTATCGTTGTACGTCATGTCAAAGTATTTACATTTTAATCATTTTTTACACATTTTATTTCATATGAAGTAACTTTTATATTAAGAATTATCTTTTTTATTACTGGTACGAGATTTGGCTTAATTGTGTCGTTACATAATGCCTCTCCTCTAAAATTGATCATTTTAATAAAATACTAGCATAGCGTTTTATGAAATTATCAGTTATAGATAACTTTTTTCCTTCTCTTCCTTGTTTGTTTCTCCATTTTCCATTTCTCTTCTTACTTAATTCACTCCATTTTGTTTGGATCTGTTTTTATTTATTTCCATTGGTGCATATTCCCTCATACACAAATTTTTTCCCTAACTTTATATAGTAGCTGGTTTCTCCCATTACTACTCATTTTTCTGAGACTAGAGGCACATCTTCTCTACTCAGTTCACATAGATTGCTGGACTTTTCAACAGTCAATCTTAAATCTTTGTCAACTTGTGACTTAATAATAATAATAATAATATAATTGGGATTGTCCACCTTGTGGTTTGTTTTTAGATCACTTTATCATTACTACTCATTCTTCCTTCCGCTATACCTTAACTATACACTATCATCTACTCATATACTATATTGAGAAATTTTATCTTTATTCATATGTTAATTTCATCATATCTCACTTTTCATTATTTTTTTTTTCAATGCTCGTTGTGATCATTTTAATTGTCTTAGACATTTTTTTTTTCTTAGTCATTTAGCAGGATTCTGCTTTAGCCATATTTGTATTATATACAATTTCTCTCTCTCTCCTTGTACCAGGTAAAGTTTTATTTATTTTTTCTGATAATACTTTCGGTTCAGTATAATTTCAAGTATTTATCTCAGTAATTTGAACTTGATTTTATTTTTGTTTATTTTACTCTGTATTCAACATCATTTTTGATAATTCTTTGGTAAGTTAATGGTCTTACCTTAAAGGAATGTTTGTAGCGTATTCCTTTTTAGCTATTTTTTGTTTTTAATTATAATTGTAAGTTTGTGCTTCTTACATTTTTATTACATAGGAATGTGTGTAACTTATTCCTGATTATCTCACTTTTTACTTCATACTTCATATTTCAATTTTTTGTTATATTTTAAACTGATTTAAATTGAAAGGAATTTGTGTAATTGTTTCCTTTGTTTTTTTTTCATTAAAACCTTTTATTGTTCCGCATACATCATCTAAATATTTGAGTAAGCTGCTCTTACAATCTCTTTTAGAATTTTGAAATTTGTTTCATTTCACAATGGTTTTATTCTTCCTCGTAAAACTTTTTTATTGAAGTTTGATTGTAAACTCCCTTGATTTTCTTTGTATTGATATTACTGATTTGGTAAGTATTATTACCATTGTCTCTTGTGATGATATACGGTCTATCATGATATACATAATTGTTTATTCATATCGCTATACACAGGACCTTGTTATTTATATTTTGTTAAGTTGACTTCTCCTTTTCTTTCCTTTATTATTTCCTTCTCTTGTTCGACTCTTTGTTATTAGGCACCTCTACTCCTTCAAGTGCTTGATAGACACACTTATTCTGGATGATATTTTGTTCATGTCATCACCACCTTACCACATGTTGGGGCCATACCCTCTCTCCAAAACTTAAATCATCTTCTCTATTACCTCCATTCCTGTGGTTATCAGGTGGTTCTTGGCTGGGTTTGGCCCTTATGGTGTTTACTTGAGCTATCCGGGGTCCTTCGTCATTGCTTGTTGTATCATGCCGTATTGAAAAACCCGGATTCTCATGAACTGTTACCCAATTTCCGCTATTATTTTGGTTGGTATTGGGTTCCTGGCGGTGGTTATCTTCATTGCGAGGTGGTTCATCATTCCTATCCTCTGCTGGTGGGTTATTATTATTATTTGAGACTGGATAATAACAGTTAGGACGATAGTTCTGGCCATATCTCCTTTGGTTATTCAGTTTTTGTCCACGGATGAAGTTTACTCGACGTCTGTCGTCATTTCTATACTGATTACCCCCGGGTCCCCGGTTGTACTGGTCATTGGGATGATACCGGTTGCCGTAGTAATTATGGTCATTGGGATGACCGTTGGTACGTCGTTCAGGTCCATTTCCTCGGTAATTATCATTCTGTCGGTAATTATTATTTGGGCTGTTTCTATTAATGTTTGGACTTCCTGGGTGCTGGTTCTGTTGTCCTCGGTTACCAGGCTGGTTATTTGGATGGCGATGCTGATCGTTTCCATTGAATGTTGGTTCTGCATTATTATTGTTGTTATTCCGGCCCCAGTTATTTCTGTTATAGTTTTGTGGATAATTGCATGGTCCCTGGAAATTAGGTGTATTATTGTTTTCACTCCACTTATTGTACCTTTGGTTAGTGATCCTATTTCTTCGATATTGGTTATCATTCTCCATGTCCTCTAGCAAACTAACCATTCCTTGGATTGTTTTAATTTGGCCTTGTCGCCTGGCCTTCTGGATGGCCTCTTCGTAATGGTAACCCAGTTGTATCACCAACGACTCTTCCGGTATTCTGGGTTCCAAATTTCTGGCTAAACATACCTTTCCCAGAAAGTACGATGTTAATGTGTGTCCTCCTTGTGTCTCGTACCTTCCGTTACTAATGTCATTGCGGACCACATTCTGTGTTGATTCGGACCAATACTTCTCCCTGAACTGTTTCTTGAATTCTTGAGTATCGTTTATCTCAGGTCTTGTGGCCGTCCACCAATTGTCATGGGTGTCACGAAACATCTCGTCGATCATACTTCTTACATTGGACCATCTGGTTTCTTTGTTCTTCTCTATCAGTTCTTCTACCCGTTTGAGGAATTCTATCGGGTTTCTCCTGTAGCTACGGAAATTAATCATTTCTCGAGGTTCACTAGTTATGAATTGTGTGTGATTATATGGTTTTTCTCTTAATGCATCTAATTCCTCCTGCATCTGTTTCTCTCGCATGCTGATTCCCTGGATTTTTTCTCGGTTTTCTCGGGTCAGTCCGTCGATTTTGTCTATGACGGTATACACCTTCTCTACCCGATTGTTTACATCCAGTTGTAGCTCTTGGTGCCTCTCCTCCATTTCCTTGACCACCTCCTGTTTCTTCTTCTGGCATCTTTCGTTAAAGGCTTGGTAGAATTCGGTCACTCTCAACTTATTTTCTTCTTCGACATCGATGATTTTGTAATTCATTTCTTCTCGTACTTGTAACAAGGCTTCATTTGTCTCCGCTACCGATTGCTTGGTTTCCTCTCGACACTCGGCCAATTGTTGCTCCCATTCCTCCTTGGTTTTCTCCCTTGCTTCCTCTATCTTCTGTTGGAGAATATCATGATTATTTTCTATCTTTTGATTTACTATCTCTAGATCCTTCTTGATCTGTTTCTTCAACTCTTCACTCTTCTTCTCCAATGCCTCCTGACTTCTCTTCAAGTCTTCATGGTTGCTCTCTATCTTGTCATTCAGGAACTCTATACTCTCCTTCATTTGCGTCTTCAATTCTTCAACGTTTTGGTCCAGTTTCTCCAGTTTTTTATTCATTTGTCCAAAATGTTCCGTCATCATTTTCATCAAACTATCTAGTTTCGTTTCTTCTGTTGGTTTGACTGGTTGTTGGTTTACCGTGACTTCTGCTTCTATTTCCAGTTCAGGTTCAGGTTCAGGTGGATTTGGATTTTCCGTTTGGTCCTCCTGTGGGTTTTCTTCTGACAATTCTCCAGTCGTTTCCTCCATTTCTACTTCTTCAACTTCCTCCACTTCTTCTGGGTTTCCTTCTTGGTTTGGTGTTTCCTTCCCTTTGCGTCTCGTAACCATCCCGTGTCTATTCATGATCGCCACTAGTTATTCTTACCAGCCACACGTTGCTGGTCGCCAATATGTAACAAGTTAACGAGGTCGTGTACGTCCTTCTTCCTTTATTCTTAAAGCCCCTCGTTGGGTTCGTCAATATGTAACAATAATTATAGGGGTCGTACCTGTTAAAATGTATCACACTTGTTTATATGGTGTATTAGTGTGATTGTAGTGTGTTTGCCTCACACTGGTTGTTACATAAATCGACGTCACTACTGGAGTCCGTAGCGTTGTCAATGTCACCAGTACAACCTACCTGTCAATTCATAGGGATTATGATTCCCGGGTGGCGCCAAATTGTTTTTATTAAAACAATTAAAAAATTTAATTTTTAAAGTAATATGTGGTATTAGCATGGACAGCTGTGGCGTTCGAATTATTCCCGCTGCTACACAGGTTGTCGACTCGGCCACTCGTAACAAGCGCTAGTTAGCTGATACTTACTACTTCGCTAACACACATATATTTTACACAAATAAATCCTATGAAATAACAAGAGAATATTGTGTTGTACTGTATCTGTTAATACAAATTTAATTATTAATAAATATGACAATTGAATCATAAACAGATTATAATATTATGCCCCGGCTTAGAGCGTGAAACATAAACATCTCAAGGTTGGCAAATTTCGATTTTAAAACACTATCGTTCCGTTATGTCAACAAATTACTATGTTTTTAAAATCTGGAGTTCTTTTGATCATGAAAATAGACATAAACGTTGATTACACGAAAAGAAAGTACACTATTATACCTTATAGGTACTCAGGATTTATAATGTGTTTGTACAATTTGTTCCGTAGTGTCGTATTTCTGTTACAGTAATTATGTTTACAAATAAGGTTATCTTTATAAATGTTTTTTAATATAAGTAAATTATGCCTTTACCTTTGAAAGAAAATACTACTTTTAAATAGTGAGAAATTTTATCATTTGAAAATAATTTAAGTGATTTGGGGTTTTAGGAGTAAGAAATTATTCGGTACTTATCAGTTCGTCTCACGTTGGAGGGTCATCATGGGTAGGCGTGTATTTTTCGAATTTGGGCTGGTTGTAGGCTTCCAGCGTCTTCTTCAAACTGGTCTGGGTTTTTTCTTTAATTAGTTTGTTCAATTTCGTTCCTGGTCATCATTAATTCTGTACAGATCGACGTCTCTTCACATGGGATCATTTGAATTCACTAGTTGACTTTTTAATACTGTTTAAATTAAAGTTTTAGTTTGTCCAATTTCTTGTGTGGCGTACCCACGCTTCATTTCTTCAGCGTCTGTATAATTTAACGGAAAAATAAGCCTCAAATGACTCGTCATAGTAACTAATAATTCCATGCTTGTTTCATTACTCTTTACTTACATTATTAGAGATATTTGAATTTTTATTCAAATTTATTAAGTATTTTCCCAATGATTTTATTCCCTTATAATTCCTTTGGGATAATAAATGACATCACTATTATTTTTCTTTCCTTTCAAAGTTTACAATGATACCTCATAAGGTCATATTTTGTTACACTTTAACTATAGTCTAATTAGTCGACATTTAAAAAATAACATATCTTTCTTGAATTAAATTATTACAATAATATTTCTGTGTAGAAATAACTGATATACTATCATTGTCCATTCACTGTTCTTAGATTAGTAAGATTTTTTGTGAAATTGATACAATTTGCATTTAAAATGTTCTTGGCAGTTAACTGTTTTTCTAGTTACAAACAGCCATGATTGTTTTCTAGTGTATTTCCCTTTTAAATTACATTCTGAATTCAGCCTGATGGGCTTCACTTATTTGTTTGTGTTTTAATTATTATTCAACATAAATTTTCATTACTTTTCATTTAAAATATAATAGTTAGGTTTATGGACTGTAAGTCACTTTTCAGTCATATTCCTTCTTTAATATTGAATCAACTATTCTTTATAAATCATAAATTATTCTTAGTACTAACATTGATTTCTATCTTGTCTTATAAAGTATGGTGATAAACATTGTCACTTTCTCTAATATTATTAAGGTTGATTCCCCTTTCAACATGGGGTGTTGTATTCTTTATAAATGTAATCTTTAATAACAAACTTTACTTCTATCCTATCATGCCATGTTAACACAAGTTATGGTACTGGGCTTTCTCCCTGATATGTCACATGCTTTCCTTATATTAATTTTAAATACTATTTTTAATTACTTCTAGGTATACAATTAATTATAATTCCACTCTAATCATTGGTGGTTTATCAATGTTTTAAAGAGTGTCTATTTCCTTAGCATTCTAATTTGAATGTTTCACCTTCACTATTTTATAGGGCATTAACACTTCACTTTGGTTCACTGTTTTGTAATTAGTGTTATTTAATGGGTAACCCCTATACTTTTTCCTACCATTTCTCACTATTTTGTTCTAGTATTATGTTTACTATAAACAATATTAGGCTAGTTGTGTTTTGGTTGAATCTAACCTTTCTGACAGGGTTAATGTACTCTTCCTATACTACTTTGCTTTATAATTGTATTGTCTTAAAAATGGTTACATATGTTAAATCAATAATAATAATAACATTGGTTTCATTAATATATAATTATTTAAGGTTTATTGACAGTATTCTATCTTTAACATACAATCTTTCCCTTTTATATATGTGTGTTAGTTTCCCCTTGGGTTTTATCTGTCTCCTCTTCATTCTTCCTCTTCTTCTTCTTTCTTCATCTTGGTTTGGTTCTCCTTTAGTTCTGTGTCCATCATTGTTTTGTCAATCACATTTTCTTAAGTATGTTTGGGTTGTCGGCTTAATCATGTCAAAATATTTACATTTTAATAAGTATGTTACGTGGTTCCCTTCTTTATGTTTATGTTTTTTGGCTCAATCACTTGGGTTGGGTAGTATCGTTGTACGTCATGTCAAAGTATTTACATTTTAATCATTTTTTACACATTTTATTTCATATGAAGTAACTTTTATATTAAGAATTATCTTTTTTATTACTGGTACGAGATTTGGCTTAATTGTATCGTTACAATATATATATAATATATATAATTATATATATATATATAATTGTTGATATTCAACTATTGACTTTAGCTCTTACTTTGGGGTAGCGACTCTTATAATTAATCTCAGGGTTTAATAATTAATAAAACAAATAGAGATATGACAAATTATACAATTAATGATTTTCTTGAATTTAAAGATTACATTACTATATCAATATTTAGTTTCTTATGATTATTCTCTTTTTAAGTGTGGATTCTTTTTAAACTGTTTGAATTACCAAAAGAATTGACTTTAATAACAATGTTAAAATGAATGTTCATATAAATTTTACTTGATGGTTGAATTCCGTCATTACATTGCGGAGTGTCTCTCAAACGTCGTCGGTCCTGTGATCCTCTGGTCCACTGCTGCTAAGTATATCCCGTCAGTCGCACTCGTTCATTCGTTAACTCTATATACACTTGTTTCACATACACCAGGCAGAATTCACTTTTTATAATTTAGTGCGAATACAACGGTGACGTGTTACACCAAATTTTCTTATACCTAGTATAGCTATAAGTGATTGGATGTAAGTGCTTCCAACACGGACACGATATGCTGATACCGTCGGATTAATTCGTACACGTCAAGTTCCGCTATAGAATTTCTCAGCTCACCGTAACTTTACACTTCGAACTCCGATTTAATCTCAGGCGAATTACAATTGCTTTAATAAATACTTAATACTTTATTTGAATATTGTTTACTGTTCGAAACTTCATCAACAAGTTACTTTCATGAATTCTATTATTTTAGTGATTCAAATACGATTGTTAGTTTTATCGCTTTGATGACTTCACTGTATACAACTTACTACTTTTGCGAATATGATTTGTTTAATTTATCAACTAAATAGTAATTCTTTAATACACCGGTTACGAGTCTAAATAAATGTAGTACCTCTGCAGACTGACTGAACTTTTTCCAACTCCGTTTTTATACTCAACTTAAAACTACCCTCACCAAATATTTACAAAATACACTCTGATTGGTTTCATGTACCGCGAAATACAAATTTACCCAATCTACCCCGAGAATTCACCCGCTAAAAAAATGACGCTTTTTTCTATTCATCAACCCAACGGCGCGTGTACACGTGGTGGGGAAGATGCGTTACATGCATTTCTCTGTTTACGCTCTCTGTCTTACATAACGGTACTTTATTGTTGAAAGCACTTAAAATTTACCAACCTTCACACATTTTTTGTTAGTTTCTACTTACAATGCATTTTTATGATAGCCGACCCTCTACGTGACTTTTTGTACTTTCTGGGCGTCTGGCAGGTGCCAACTCAAGCGTTGTTCCTTTTGAACAAATACTGCTCTGGTACCTTCTAACTGCATTTACTTAACATCGTTTTTTACAGATTTACATTTGATATCTATGATATATGAATTAATCCCCGTAAAATTGCGTCGTATTCAAATTTTTCGTTATAGTTGTCATTATCATTGGCTTATCATTATCACAGCTTTTTGGTGGTTGTGATGGTGTCAGTAAACATGTAAAGGAAGTTGAAAAACTTAGAGAATTACAGAGGGTCTTCAAATAATAAGTGACACTTCCGTGTTAGCAATTGCTAACTACAATATTATAAATCCAAAGCTTCCTATTTCCCAGTACCATATTCTTCTTTAGTTTAAAATGAAATACAGTCATGCACTACAATTTCTATAAAGTAAACAGCACAGGCAAATCAATGGTGACAGGAGGTCTACTTGCCATCACAACACTTTAGGATTGACAAAAAAAAATCTATGTATATAGGCACTCACGAACAGTTCCTGATTGTTGATCATACATTACACACTTGCATCAGTCACCAACTGCAATTCACATGATTTGAAGCCTAAAAACCAGAACCTCAGCTTTCGTTCACCCTGATCCTAATATCGTTATTTATTTAAAACAGGTGTGCTCTATTTGAAAGTATCAAGAAATTTTTGAACTAAGGTATTACAGTAGTAACACATGGATTAAAAATGCACAGACTATAATAGAAAACATGAATTTTACAGCTTATTGGCTTTGTTACTTTTATTTGTAATAAGCAAGTTTTTTGGAACATACCGTAATTTGATATAAGTTTATAAATTCAGACTAATAGTATGTGGGGGACTACAGCATTTCAGGCAATTCGTAAGTGTGAACAGATGTCAAAAAGTTGTTTGATAGACCTAGAGATCCACTGTTGATATTTTAATCTGTTTTAAACTGTCTTGTGTTCCAAGTATGTTCGTTATATTGTGTACAATTTGATTACAGTGTAAGCATTCACCCATACTCTTTGTTCTTTACAGAAGCAGGTATGAAGCTTTACTTTTATATGTTCGAACACAAAAAATATCCACAGCCTCACCCAAAATGATAAATTCCAAAAAACCGTTACCATTTAGTTGACAGACTACATTAGTCTTTTTCTCTCTTAACCTGTGTATGTATTTACATTTCTAAGTATAATATTTGCAGGGCTGGGTAGGCCAGCTAAAAATTAACATAATGCATTTTGTTTTGAGTTTTCATCTGCATATCATTACCTTGAATACAAACTGACTGTAGTTCCAATCCTAGCCTTCTATTGTAACCAATGTAGAAAACTGATTCATGAGCTGCTAAGTCATATTGTCAATTCCAGAGCAGGAATTAATTTCAATTGATCTGACTACATCTTGTGAATAAACTAAATCATGGAAACTAAATGCAACTTGTTTTACTTGATCAAATGGTTGTATAAGCCACTGGTTTTGCTCATTGTGGTTCAGTTAATGTGACTTATTTTGATGGTAGCAAAGAACAATTTATTCATCATGTCCTCAAATAATCCACGTTTTAGACATCCTTCTTTATTTATTGCTTACATTAATGTTTTAATGCATTATTATATTTTTTATTAATCATTCTGACAGCCAACAAGACGTTAAATTAATTTGAGTAAGAATATTGGCATAATACAATTCCTACTAAACAGAAGCGACCTTCTGATGCAACAACTTCTTTCACCAGTCTCTTCAGTTTTATCATTCATTTCTTATGATGTGTGATATAATCTGTCAGAAGGAAGCATTTGTCATACCAGCCTCTCATAATAAAATCATTATGATCTTCTCATCAAAAGAAATCATTCAGTTTTTTCTTGAATTTTAGATGCTTATTGATTTTGTTATTTTATTGTCAGATTTATTTACTTTTTTTGTTATTACCAACCTGATGCTGTTTCAACAAAACCAAGTCTAATCTCTATATTATACCACTACATTTTTCCCCGTCACCAATTCTGTACCTTCCCTTATCATATTAGATTTATAGTTTAAAAAAACGACTTGCATTACTTGTAAAAATTGGCTCACTGAAAGAGAAATGATTTTTAGCTTTGTCTGTAAAGTTACTAAAACTCCTCATGGTTATGAACTGCAACTCTCAGCATCAACCAATTATAGCTTAAGGATAATTATAATCCTCAGCTTGAGAATTGGGAGGGTGGAATTGTGTTTTCTAATTTATGAATTATAAATACGTTCCTATGGAAATATTTCATTTCGAAAATGATTTTAAATATAAATCTTAGAACATGGAAGTCATGTATGGTTCTCCATACTGATATTACTTCCATGTTCCATATGGAAATGGAATTATGGTGATGGCGAAAAAAAGTTAAAGCGCCATTTATGAAACATAGATACATGTAAGGCATGGTGTATTTTATGAATGAGAAGATAAATCAGTGGCTAGTATAAAAACGCTTTTTTCACCACTTAAAGCTGCCAACTTAGAGGTCGTTACTATACATGCAGGCAGTCAAGAGAGGTTTGAGTCATGAGTTCTTAACCAATTTGTTGAATCTAGTCTTCTTCAGATCAAACTAAACCGATTGATGGATAAAAACTGACATTATGAGAAAAAGCAACTGCAATTATCAGATTCAACAAAAAAACTAAAATGGTATAAAGATATCATAGAATAAACTGCTAACACCCTAACCTTGCATAAACTGTATCTCATTATACTATTAATATATATATATATAAACTTACTATTCGTTGTCACTTCCCCAAACATTTCGAGGTGATGTTCCTCTTCCTCAGTGGGAATAATACTGAATGTCGATTGCAAAATAACCGTTATGGACTATAGGTGTGTGTGGTGGGGGTTGATGGTGGGAAGGGATTATACTGTTTTTAACTGTTATGTCGTTAATGGAAACACAGTAAGCTTTATACATTTAATTTATGGGTGCACTAAAATCAGTTCAAGACTACTGGACTACATTACAGAACCGTTTTCTGAAAAAATGTTACTGTTAGACGATATACTGTCAAAAACTATGGAGACTAATGGCTTGTTTTCGAAATTGTACTTTTGTGTGTTTAATTCAAAACAACGTCCGTGTTTTGTTCCAATCACATACTTAAATTAGGCCTACTACACTTCGAACAGTTTTAAGTATAAAAATCAAATTTTCTAGGATACTCGATGCCAAATTTGCAAGTACAGGTTAACACAAATGTTTGCGTCTTTTCTCTATTTAGAACTTACTTTTCCCCATTATCCCTTGTAAACACTAAACTGGAAGTTTTTAAAAACATAGTATCAGATCAAACAGATCCTACATTAACAACCTTCATTGATTTCAGTGATTTCAGGATAACGTAATATTAGCGATGTGTCGGTCTTGACCGAACGGATCATTAGATACGAATCCGCTAGGGGAATGAACGATCGTTCAGAAAAAAAGAACGACCGTTCACTTCAGAACTCTGAACGGAACAGGGTCCGAGAGACCGAGACCGAAGATGATCCGACTAGAGTGGGGGAAGCTCTGAGTTTTGAAATGAACGGCCGGTGTTCTGTTCTGAATTGAACGGCCGGTCCGAACCTACCCCCACTCTAGTCGGCTCCTCTTCGGTCCGGATCCGGACAATCGGACCTCCTTCGTTCTTCCACTCTGAGAACATCTCATCTTGCATCTACCGTCCGTTGAACACACCACACCACCACTTTTTGTTGAGTTCCCGAGTATAAATCTGCGTCTGGAATACATTTATTTTCATTGTATTGTATGTGTATACTGTCTGTATACATATCTTTCGTCTTCAAATAAAGGTACGTAGTGTTTTTCATAATATACATATTTTTTTTTTAATTAATACATTAACATTAATTATAATTTTTATTTAAATAAAGTAAAAAACTTTACGCTTAAATAAAGTAAATAAGTTTACACTTCAATTTGTTCCATTCTGTTTCAGAACATCTACCGTAGAACACACCACAAATTTAGGTGCCTTTTTGTTTCAGGAATGTAAAAGGTGGAAGATAGAACAAAAAATCACTGCAGCGGTTACCGACAATGCCCCAAACATAGTCGCTGCTGTGAAATGTAATAACTGGAGGCATGTACCGTGTTTTGCGCATACGTTAAATTTGATCGTCAAAGCAGGCTTAAAACCTATAGACCCTATTGTAGATAAAGTTAAGGGAGTCGTACAATTTTTTAAAAAAGCCCCCATTCCCTTAATAAACTGCATGAAACCCAAAAGCAGTTAGGCTTCCCAGAGTTGAAGTTGAAGCAGGACGTCCCAGCTCGGTGGAACTCGACGTATGATATGTTGCAAAGGGTATTTCAAAATAAAGATCCTTTGCTATCTACGTTAGCCGTTTTGGGAAATGATAGCTTCAAATTAAACAATGAGGAATGGGTGGTAATCGCCCAAGCTTTAAGTTTATTGAAAGTTTTCTACGATCTAACAAATGAAATTAGTTCCGAAAAAACAGTTTCGCTTTCAAAAAACTTCCTTTTAGCTTGGAACTTAAATTCATTTTTAATTAATAAACTAAAAGATCCCAATTTACATCCAGTTGTAAGAAACATGACTACTATATTTAATCAAGAAACCGAAAAAAGATTTTTAATTAATGAACCATGGAACATCGGACCCGAATCTGCATTGCTAGATCCGAGGTTTAAAAAAAAATCTTTTAAACATTGCCCCCCTAAATATAGTCAGGTGTATGAAAAGTTGGTCGGTCAGATAAAGGGACAAATTATTTCACTTCGCACTCACGAAGCTGTCGAGAGTCGTGATCAAGTAAAAGCACCAAAAGGAGAGTCAGTTTTGTGGGAGGAATTTGACGAGGAGGTAGCTGGGGAACCCTCTATTAGGGATCCAAAAGCAATGGTAATAGTAGAATTGGATAAATTCCTAATGGAACCGTTACTGGAACGGCATGAGGATCCTTTGGCCTGGTGGGACCAAAGAAAAACAATCTACCCCCATTTATATAGAGTGGTGTTGAAGAGGTTATGTATACCTGCCAGTTCAGTGCCCTGTGAACGGGTATTTTCTAAAGCAGGACAAATTTTAACAGAAAAAAGATGTCGCCTGGGTGCTTCTAAACTTTCACAAATACTATTTTTAAATAATAATTTTTAAATATAATTAATTCACTGCCGACTCGGAACACAAAGTTTTTTATGGGTAAAAATGTAAAAGTTTTACCTTATAGCCTGAACCAGTTTTCGCTTTTAAATAGCTTCATCAGAGGCTGCCATTGGCAGCACTTTTGAAGGATCGATGTTATGTGTGTATGTTCGAATAATGCGTGTGATTTGAATTGTGTCTGTTCGTTTAGGATGTCGTTTTTATGTGTGTTTCGTGTGTTTATAGCATTCAAATTCCCGCCTCAAGTTTCAAAAATTAGAAGTTTAAAAAAGTATTATTGGATTTTGTTAGCCATGACGTGTCCGATATTATTAAAAACTATGTTGTATACTATGTTGAAATTTTATGTATTAGTTCTTAAAAAAAGTAGTTTCTACATAAGAAATAAGTGTGAAAAAACTAGTAAGGTTAGGTACAATTTGTATGCTTATTCAGATTTTGAGAAAAAGTTTACAGATTCAAACAAATTACATAATGTACTTGAAACGTAACATGTACTGAAGAAACGTGAGACTAATTTAATGCAACTGTAGAAATAGAAATCACCGTCAGTAGAATTGTACAAGCTGCAGGTTGTCCAATAGTTCAGGATGCGAGCAGAAATATTATTAGTACTTTTTTAAATTGACTAATTTGTCGATTAAATTTATCACTCTACCTAGCAAGGGAAGTCAATAATAACATTATTCTATTATCGAAACTAATTAAGATATTGGTTTATTATTACGGTAGTGTTTTGAAGACGCACAATTGCATTATTTGCAAGACAATAATCCAATCAAAATCAAACATAATATAATTACTATTTATTACATTATTGATTTATACTAAGGTGTTTATTGATCTAAGCTGTACTAAGAGAACATGTTATTTATATAATTAAATCCAGGAAAATCTGGGCTATAAACAGTCTAGTATAAACAGTTTAGTTTGTAAACACCAGGTAGATCGAATTTGTTTTGTGCTTTGTGTGTGTGTGTTCTGTTTTGTTTGTAGTTTTGTATGCGATTCTGTATCCTGGTTTTTTGAATTTGTGGGCTATTTTTTCAGTTTGGTGATTGATGTATGTTAGTGTTATGAATTTGTTGTTTTCTGTCTTTTTGGGTGATTGGAGGAGTTGTGTATTAGTGTGTCAGTTGTAGTAGGTTTTCTGTATATACTGAATTTGTGCCTGTGTTCAAATTTTGTGATTGAGAGGTCTAAGAAGTTTATGCTATTGTTTGTGTTCGTATTCGGCAGTGAAGGTTATGTTTTTGTGTATTTTGTTTATGTGCGTTAGTAACTGTTTACGTTGTCTTTTGTTTCCCCTATTGTTTTATGATACACAAAAAACGTTGTGTTCCAAGTCGGTAGTGAATTAATTTTGTAACGAATATTGTAATTTTGTAGTGAATATTTAGTTAAGTAATGGACACGTCATGGACAACGAAATCCAAGAAAATAATTTTTAATTAGAATTTGAAAATTTAGTTTAGTTCTTTGTAGTAGCTTTTTAATTGTAATTATTTTTTTGTTTGTTTTATCAATAAATTGTTTTATTAAATTGTAATACGTTTGTTTCTTTTTCCTGTATCCCTTAAAAGTGTAATTAATTTTGTTACGGTCAATTTAATTACTAAACTAAAAAACTTGACTTACAAATAATTTATATTAAATATTTTAGAACCGCCAACTAATTAAAAAAATATTTTAATTTTGATTTAGGCTTTTTTTAACCAGGATAGGGGAAGGAACAGATAGAAATTAAAATTAAGGTTAAAAAATGTGTGTGTATACGTCTATATATGTAGTATTTCAATTTTTAAAAAATATTTTGTTTTGAAGAAAAACATATAGGCTATATGAAAAAAATGAATATTCATACAAGGAAAAAATAGGAAAATATCTGAGCGTAATAGTTAATGTATTTAAAAAAAGTATTTTATAGAAGCATTATTTTGATGCAGTTTCATTAGTAAAATAAATTGTTAGGCGTTAGAAATGTTAATTTTTTTCCATTGTTAACAGGGTTAATTTAAAAGTAAAATAATTTATCTAATGGGCAAATTTGACAAAGTACCCTCTTATAAGGACTAAGACTAAGGAAACGTGAAGGGGGATGAAAAGGACCGGTGAACGTCTCACCGCAGTGATCGGTCAAAAATGAACGGATCATTAAAAAGACCGACATCGCCCATTTCTACGTAATATTGTAACAATTCATGTCAATGGCTTACACTACTGCAACATTTTTTAGACTTCTCATACTGTCCTATGGATAGATATTGTCAGATACTGTTTCTATAATTGATTTTATTACGTTCCGTTAAAGTTGTTATAATGGCACCTATATAACATAATAGTCAATTCATATTTCCTTCACAGTCAGTTGATGCACATCTTCGGCAATCAGTAATAATAAAGCACCACTTCTGTTTGGTAATATAGCAAATAATACAGCTTCGTTTGATTCTAAAACATCAGTGTAAGTATATACTTTCAGATCACAGTAGGCCTATACACCATTATAATATATATCCCTCCCATATCATTTGTTGGTAATCTTAACGGTGTTGAGTTGAGCTATAGAAGCGAATATAATACCGGTATTACGTTTTTGTTTTTTAATTCCAAACCGATATTAATCGCACTTGTTTCAAGATTTTACGTTTACCTGTCTTTTTTCTGTTTAGATGTAAGCTTACAAAAGTTTTAATGAACATCTTCGTTGGTACAATGAGATAAATTGGGCACTTTAACTTGAAAACTTGGCCTGTCGCACGGTAAATGCACATTTTAAAACACTAAAATACTGTAAATTAGCGTAGCGGGGCAGTGTCTAAAACTTTTGCCGAATTACCATTATTTCTCATGTAAAGTTACTGGTTTTATAGGCGTATTCAGTTTTAAATTGAAACATCTTGTATTTTTTTATCACGTGCATTCATCATGGAAATTAACAACAGTTGTACACATGAAGTTGATAAGAAACCAAGTGAAGAATATTTTTACAGCTATGAAGATTTAGAAGTGAGTTTTTTCTACTGCAGTAATGTTATACAGAAATAGGTTATGAAGTTTTGGTATGTAATTTAAATACCCGTAGGTAATTTGCAAGGAAATTAAACTTTTCACACAAAATAATAAACTCTTTAAAGAAATATGTCATAAATTCTCTAACGGCATCTCTCAACTACAGCGACATTTTTGGTCTCCCACGTATCGTCAACATTGCAGTTAGCACGTGTTTGCCAACTGTTTCCTCAGTCATTCCACATTGATATCTCTCCAGAGCTTATCTCGTCTGTGCCATATCATCTCTTCATTTCAATTCCATTCTCTTGGACCCCAATCTAGCTACCATTTTGTTCGCTTACCATGTAATCGTAAGTGTGTATATTTACGCTTCTTGGGCAGCTGTAACGATCGTCAGCAATCTCCGAGCATCTAAATGTTATTTTCTTAAATGTAGATGATATCTTGTAATTTGTTTTTTTTTTTTACAATTTAATTCTTGCCCCTCTATTATCAGGGTAGCATCACTCAGATGTGTGTGTGTGATATTTATTGTATTTCATTCTCATGTTCACTGACCACATTTCTGACTAGTAATTAATTGCAGCCATACCGATTAAAAACCTTTAACTTACCTTATAAAATAAAGGGTAGTTTGTTGTTACCCATACTTATGATTTTGCTTTTTTTTTCAAATGTGATCAAATCTCATCTTTTTCTTTTGACAGTTTCTGGTAATTCATCACCCATTTTATTATCATTTTACTCCAATAATTCAATTCATTCACAAGCTGTCAAGAGCTTAGTCATGTCAGTTTTCAAATCTTCAAAGATGTGTCTTACTAAACATTAGGCCTGTGTATGTTTCTCCATTTACTCCAACAACCTTTACACTTTTCTGGTTTATCTTATGTCATTATAATTTTCTTCATATTCAAATTGAGATGCAAAGAAAGTACATAATATAAGATAACTGTAGAGACAGGATATAGAAAAGATATCCTAATCCAGTGACCGAAAATTATCCTTCCTATCGTCTTTTTCAGTTATGAATGTTGAAAACTCAAGAAATATTGGTAGTAAAAAACATTTTGGATTATGTTTTGCAAATAAAACAATAAAATTGATTTAAAGTTGCTTTCATGTAAATAAATATGTTGTATTAATGCTAAATATAATCTTTTAAAAGTAATAAATAAGTATACACACACACACACACACACATTTTTTTTAACAATGTTTTAATAATGCATATTTTTAATATGATTACCGATTACTTTAATAACATGGGACTGATTCCAGGATGTTATCACGCGTTTTTCAGCCATTTTAAAGATAGTAATGTTAATCTTAGCTTGTTTTTTTCTTTTGTATGAAGGTGACCCGACTCCGGACCCCACCCCAATCCAAATTCTAGGTACACCACTGACAGTAGTTAAGGTTTTGGCATGTGTTTCAAGATGTCGCCCAAGGAACAATATGGTTCATTGTACCATGGATTATAGTTGACACAAAAGAAAATAAATGAAAAAATATAATGTATGAGAACTTATGAACAAAATCTATCAATTTTCATAATTGACGTACCGTTTACAAATTTTAAATATCTTGAAAATTATGTAAACTATAAGATTTGAAAAATTCTGACTTAAGGTAGTAGCATTTCCGTACATTATGTGCAGAAATACACAGTGAGTCAATAAATATGTATATTGCACACACAGACAGAGTGTGCTTTGTGTGTGTGTGATGTAAGTGTAAAAATAATTATGTATATATAACAAATTTTATAATTGTGTGAGTTAATCCAAAACATCCTAAGACTGCAGGACAAACTGTTGAGAAGCATATACAAAGCAAATATAATGTAGAAACCTGACGATAGAAATTGAACAGTGGCTTAGAGTTGTGCAGTGTACAAACACCTCGTTGCGAGACTAACAAAATTTTCATTCGCTTCGCACATGTGCACAACAGTAGTGTATAGTGTTTCAGGATCGGCTGCAAGAAGACTGGCGAGAACAGTGGAAGCATGTGTGTGACAGAGAGGGATACAATATGGAGTGAGAATGAAAAGGCTGTTGGGCCTCTACTTATTAATGTGATGTGTTTAATTTTTCAGAGTTACTGTTTTCTAGACATGACTGTATCCTTGTCTCCTTCATTCTTCTCTCTACTGCTTTAATATCTTCCAATGCCTTCCTCAGGATTGTGTGTCTGTATTCTATTGTGCGTGCTCATATGACGACTTGTGATTACTATGAATACTCATGCTGACAGCTGACTCTTGGCATATGCTGTTGTGTTATGTTGGTGTAATCTCAAAAAAATTTTCCACATTCTGTTGCTTCATTAGAGATTTTCTGTTTTGGTGTTCTGACCACATTGCTGGCTTTCCTGTGTGGTTTCATGTGGGGTTTATGTTATATGTTGTGAGTATTTTGCTAATTCAGTCTGGGGTGCCCTTGTGGTGTCTTTGGAAGTATGATTCTATTAGTTGTTGCCTTCATTTTTCCATGGGTTTCTTGTGGTTGAGAGTTGTGCTGATTTGTTGGGTCCTTTGATCCTTTCTTCTCTAAAAATTTCTTGAATTTGGCGAGTTCTCTATTGACATTGTGTGAGTTGGTTAGAAGAATGGAGCTGCAATTTTGAAGTATTCAAAATGGATCTTAATTATGTGAAATGGTAATGTGAGGATGGATGAAGATAATTGATGGTGGGAATAGGTTTTCTATCTATGATACAGTAAAAATCATGCAAGTTGTTTTTCAAGATAAGTGCATCCAGGCATATCACATAGTTATTATATTGCATTTTATTGTAGTTGTACCACATGTACCTCTCTGCAATAAAGCTAATGTAGACCTCTTGGTAAAATTATTGTTAATAAAAAAACATATTAACTAAACAACTAAATCCTCTCTATTTGTAAAAACATTTTAAATTTCAATCATGAAATCTACAGATGAACAGCATTTCTTTCCAAAGGCATTTATTACAGGGTGAATATAATTTGTTTGTTTTTCAGTTCTTGATGTAGTATATTAACCTCACTTGTATCTTAAAAACATGTGCTTTGTTTTTCATATAGTCAATAAGGTTGTATTATAACATGAAGACTGCAAATAAAATTAAGCTCCCTTTGTATTTGTGGTTTCTGTAGCATACCAGTATTGCTTCACATGATACCATGGTAATTGTAATTATAATAAATTATTGAGATTTTCTGTACATAAGAAAATAGTAAAACAGTAGTTTTGAGTCAGTATCACACTATTATATTAGAAGTATGTACCGGGCTGTTTGGCCGTGGTCCAGGGTTTACAAACAAACCAAACATTTCAGCAGCACCACTGGCTGCCATCTTCAGTGGAATTCGAGGAATTCAAGTCTACCTGAACGCGGGGTGTCAAACATCAGACCCACAGTACTGTGGTGATTCCAGGATACTGAATTCCAAAGGATTCCAGTTCAGTTACACCTCATGATTTTAGAAGTATGGTTTGCAGTTATTGTCATGGTTTAATGGGAAGTGACCATTGTGTTAATTAGTGTGCAAATATAATAAGGTGACATTTATTGTAGTCGGACAAATTTAACTTGAATTATTGTAGAAGAGTGCTTCTGTTGAATTCTAACTGTAGTTTACATCTAATTAAAGTTTGTAATTAGTGATTTCATTGGTATCAGTTATTCTGTTTCCATGTATAGTATGACAGTCTGTGAGATCGTTGTAACAGTGGTGTTAGAAGTAGAGTAGAACCTATAACAGTGGAAACAGAGGACACTTTATAGAAGAGTAGTGTGAGTGGTACCGGTAATTGAAAAAAAAGGATACCAATCAGATAATGGAAGTTTTGCAAGCTCTCCTACTGCAAACACAGGAACAACAAAAAGAAGACAGGAGGGAGAAGAAGCAGAAAGATGACAAAAGAAAAACACAAGCAGGAAGCAGAGGAACAGCAAAATGATGTTCAAGTTGGAAGAAGGACAAGATGAGAAATGTAAGCAGGAAACTGAGAAACAGAAGCATGAAGTGAAAGCCATAAAAGCAAATACAGGAGCAAAAGCAATTACAAGAACATACTACTGTAGAGTTTGTCCTCCTACGTGGTGACCTCAATGGACAAGAGGTAAGATTATCTACAGTAGAAATATTGATCAAACTATCTGTTGCAATAGAAGAGTCAGTTGCAAACGTAAGAGAGCAAATTAAAAGTTAAGTTGAGTTAATGAAGGTACAGCGATGTGTTTTGAAACAAATGGCTGAAGATACAGTGCTAATCATAAAGACATAAAAGTATATAGAAAATGAGGTATAAGAGAAAGTGGCTTTGCCAGCAGTTGGGGCAACTCAAGTCAAGGCACCAGCATATGATGGAAGCGCTCACTGGGGATCACAGCTTCGTCAGTTTGAAGCTTCAACAGCCACACAAATCTTTGCTCAGAGAAAGAGAAAGCAGTTTCACTTGCTTTTTTTTAAAGAACCTGTTGCAGAAATGTTACAGAAGGTGCCACCTGATAGCCAAAATATATATGCTGAAATTGATAAAAGTTTTAGAATCACACTAAAAAAAGGTCATATGTATTGTGAGATGTGTACTGCACTCAGGTAAGGGCAACACTACAGCATTCCGGGGAGAGTCTTCAGCAGTTTGAAGCAAGCATCAACAGACTAATTACACTGGCCTATCCTGATGGCGTCAGAGACTGACTTTCAGCAAGGTAAGATACTGAAATAGCTCAGAAGCTCCTGTTTATGTCATCGAAGTTGAAGCTACAGAGTCAGCATCCTTTTACATTAATGAGTTTACATCATCACACTGTAGTCAGAAGATCCCATTATCACATTGCCATTATTATGGGGGCAGAAAGCAAATTATATAATACAAACAATTCAGAGGGTCAAGAGTGCCACAATGATTTGAACAGTGGGAAACAGACAAGAGGCCAGTGTTACAAATGTGGGAAACATGGACATATTCAGGCAAATTGTTGGGAGAATAAAATACAGAGAGAAGGGTGTGAATGTATGAATTGGAGAATAAATCTCCAGAACAGCACACACTTTCCATGCCTTTTAAACCCATGTGGAAACGTCTTCATTAGAGGATTTGCAAAAGGTAAAAACATCATTTACAGTTGACATGGGTGCAACAGTGTCCACTGTGCACCCTGATTTAGTCAGCCACTCCTGCCTCGGTTTAGCTCTTGTACCATACAGACTGCGACTGGAAGCCCCATCAAAGTGTTAGGAAAAATAGACATATGTGTACACATGGGTCTCATCAAGTTTAGCCACCAAATGCTCTTTGCAGGCATTGTTGATGAAGTGATTCTTGGCACAGATTTTATGAATCCCTATGGGTTCATTATGGACTTAAGAGAGAATGTTCTGTGAGTTGGCCAAGAGAAGTTAAACCATACTGAAATTATTGGATCAACTAACCACTCGATCAAGCAAGTGATGGTGGCTAAAAAAGGAGTCAACTGGTGCAGAGAAGAATAATTCTTTGTGTTGAATGTGGAAACAGAAAAAGAAATAGTAGGTGAAGTACATATTTGTATGGCAACAGAAGAAGCGATTGGAAAACCAAAACAAACTATGGTTGTCGAGGAAAGGCTCTTTCTTGTTCCTGAGTTAAAGGAAGTGCCTGGGGGAGAAGTCTCTGAAGAGAATGTTATGCAAGAGCCACCGAATTATTCTTTGCAAGCAGAGAACCAACTGCCTAAACCACTTGCAGATCACCTGGCAAAATGTTACTGCAGAGATGGTTAGCCAGTTTGGGATGAACAGGCTTAAGGAGGGGGAAGTGCTATGGACTCTTGGATTTTGGATCAGGGTTTATAGTAGTCATTGGAGAACTTCAACTTGAGTTATTGTATAAGAGTGCCTTTGTTGATTTCTAACTCTTTTTTTGTGTGTCTAATTAAAGTTTGTAATTACTGACTTCATTGGTGTCAGTTATTCTGTTTTCACTGTAAAACACAATGATCAGTGAGACTATCATAAAATACTTACCATCAATTGCCCAATATGTGTAAAACTTTTATAAGGTATTTTTAAATTGTGTTTATTTTCTGTGTTCTGTTGCTTTTTTTATTTTGTTCTGCTATTTTGGTTTATGAGTTTTTGTTTTGTGTACAGATTCATAAACTGATGCTGACAGATAATGTAAGGACAGAAGCATACAGAACAGCTATCTTTTCAAATCAAGAATTATTCAAAAATAAGATTGTTCTTGATGTTGGTGCTGGCACAGGTTTGTGTTAATATTTTCCTTTAAATTATTACTTCTTTGTATTATTCTGCCATTTTCCAGTAGTATCAGTTTTTTAACCCTTTTGGTGCTCAATTCAACTGTAGTATGGTGTACAATATGGTATAATTCAACTAAAGTCGATTTAGGCACTGAAAGGATTAAGACTTACATGAAAATTTTTAACATTATTGTTAATTTGGTTTTATTATGTTTAGGGATTTTGTCAGTATTCTGCGCACAGTCAGGGGCTTCAAAAGTATATGCAGTTGAAGCATGTAACATAGCAAAAGTTGCAGAAAACATTATTAAAGAAAATAAACTTAATGATATTATTCAGGTAATATTAGTCACTTAATATTGTTGTTGATGATTATTACTGTTTAAGATTGATATTGTTACTGGTAATAAGTGTTATCGGTTTCCATTGCCACCTAACCTTTTTAGTAAACTATGGTAATGTTTTTGCGTGCTAAAATCTACAAGCGAGGAAATATTATCTCTTGTAAATGTAAGTCCCTCTATGGGAGTGACAAACAGCTGATGAAGTCTGATTAAGTAACTCTCTAGGTTAATATAAATCAAGGAAGATGTGGCTGCAAGATGTAGAGGTGATAGGTAAAAAATAATGGAGATTGGGTCATGTTGGAGGCCAAGGGCATTTGTAGGATGCAGCATCAGCAGAAAAGGAAGAAGAGGTTAACACAAAAGGAAAAATTAACACAGAATAATTAGTAGATGAAACAAAAGGTATTAAGTATTAACTATAGGATATTAACTTGAAAAATATATGATATTAGGTATAACGGACAAAAATGTAAGTAAACTAGACAGCATTATAGCTTGTGTATATGCTTGTGAGCCAGAGTCGTAGCATATTCTACCTCCAATTTTAAATGAATCCACCAGTTACATGTTATGTAATTGTTTGTCTCTTCTGTTTATTGAAATAAACTGTAGCTTACTTATGGTGCATTAAGTAACTATAATTTGTGCAAACCTTAGAAAAAAAGGATTAAGCTTTCTTCTACAGTGTTGACAAACGTAACGTCATTATTACTGTTTTGTGGTTGAGAAATATGTCCCCCTCTCTCTCTCTCTCTCCCTCCCCCCATATTATATGCATGCAACAGTGAGTGGTAGTTATCAGTAAATGACACGTGTCTGTGTATGATCTGTTTTGTCTCTGCTTATGTAGCTGTGTTGTTGACACATTTATGTATCACTTAAACAAAGGCATACATTGATAGCAACATGTCAATGCCACGACATAGGTTGACTTCATTGGAGATGATAAGCTGCAGGTACTGAATAATTCACTGTCACCCTACTACATGCACAAGGTCATGTATTATACTGAATTATATTCATTAGTCACAACTAATGAGTGCAGAGAGCATACACATGTGTGAAGTACTAACAGAGATAAAGCAAGTGGGAGTGGGTGTAAAGTGGCAACTACATGAATTACGTGGCAACAGTACTCTTAAGGAATATCATTGCCATTAGACATAATACTTTTTTCTGAGGTTTGCACTTGCTGTGGACAACCTCTACATGATTGTTATAGAAATTTCATAGAATGTCACTTAGCAAAAAATATGTATGAAAATAAAAATAAAAAATTAATGTTTAATTAGTCAAGTAACTGTGTATACCACAAATAATGAGGGTAGATCTCTAACAAAAAGCCAGAAAATACTTAGAGTGAGCCCTGTCCACTGAGTATGGTATTGACAGAACTGCAATGGAGACTATTGCAGTCATTTCTGAGTTTCAGGTGCAGTGAAAGATTGCAAATTGAGTTATGTCTGAGTTTACAGGGTCATAATCTCAACATTTTATTAGATATTATTTATGTGTTCTGTTTCTGTTTCTGAAGGTCTGGGGGTAGGGTGCTGCCTACAAATGTGTCCAACACTCCCCCCCCATCACCTCCCCCATACACATTACTGCGTATGTTTTTGTTTCAGATTTGCAACAAATTTTCATTGTTTCAGATTTCACAAGAATCCTTGAGTGTTACAGGGGCGAAGGCTTTGTTTCTTATTTTATAAGAAACATCTATTTCTGATCTTCATTCTTTGTAATATTTTCATAAGACCTATATGCGAGGTATGACAATAAAGTTCGCGGACTAATGCTGTAAAAATCATTTATTGAAAAAAGTAATATAATTACACATTGCATCCTTCAAAGTAGTCCCCCTGAGCTGTAATGCACTTCTCCATTCGAAGAACTCGCAAAATTGTTCCTCTGTTACCCCTGACAGCGCCTCTGACAATGACTCTTTAATGGCCTCCAGAGTCTGAAAATGGTGCCCTTTCAATTTTTGTTTAACTTTTGGAAATAAAAAAAAATCACAGGGGGCCAAATCCGGTGAGAAGGGGGGGGGGGTTAAAGGACCGTGGTGGCCGTTTTGGCTAAAAACTGCTCGATAATGATGGCTGTGTGAGAGGGTGCATTGTCGTGGTGAAGCACCCACGACTGGTCTTGCCACAAATCGGGTCTCTTTCTGCGAACTCTTTCACGCAGACGTTTCATTACTTTCAGGTAGTAAGCAGAATTAACTGTCTGACCCTGAGGAACCCATTCTTGGAGCACACTTCCACGTGAGTAACCATCAGCATTGCCTTGATTTTTGATATTGATATCCTGGCTTTTTTCGTCCGTGGCTCATCTGGTTTTTTCCATTCCATGCTCTGCTTCTTTGTCTCAGGATCGTACTCGTAAATCCAAGTTTCATCTCCCATAATCACGTTTTGAATGATGTCTGCATTCTCCAACCAATCTTGACAAACATGCAAACGATTTTCCTTTTGTTCACCTGACAATTTTTTTGGAATGATCTTCGCACAATGCTTTGACATCCCCAACTGTTGTGTGAGGATGAGGCGCACGGTTTCTTGGTTGATTCCGGTGACCTCAGCGACATCTCTGACCGTGAGGCGACGGTTTGAGTTGATGGGTTGTTCAATTTTCTGCACAGAAACATCATTTTAAACAGTGAGGGGCGCCCCGAATGTTCATCGTTCTCTGTTGAGGTTCTCTCCTCTCTGAACCTAGCCACCCACTTGATGAACGAACTTCTTTTCACAAGACGGTCTCCATAAACAGGGTTCATCATTTCAAGAATTTCCGAGTTCATTTTCCCCGCTTTCACAAGGAATTTCATCACAACTTGCTGCTTTTCAAAATCATGATTGATTTCCATAGTCGAGCTACACTCAACGCGATGTTGTCGAGAGAACTGAAAACAATTGGATGACTGCGTGAAGTGTCAACAATCGCTGTACCACTGTTGCCATCGTGCTCAGAATAAAACGAGTCCGCAAACTTTATTGTCACACCTCGTATATTTGTTTATATCAGCACTTTGCGTTTGTTAAAAATATACTTTAATTTTATCTTCAGAATTAATAGGCTTTAAGAGCAAATGCTAATAGCATGATCAGTGTTTTTGCACAATCAATTTATATAGTGTGTGTGTGTGTGCGCGCGCGCGTGTGTCATGTGCTACACAAGCATGTGTGAGTCAGTACATCAACATTATTAATATAGTTCAGAATAAGAACATTTTGTTTTCAGTTTTAAGTGAATCCTGATACTTTCTTCAGCACAGTGCAGATATATAACGTATTGAAAGTACAAAGTATAACATTGAAAGTATAACATATTGCACATTTTAGAAAGTAGATATAACATATTGTGACGTATAAATTCTGTTATCCTGTTTCTAACCCACATTTTACTGATGTTTTTACTGACAATTAGCTTTCAAACCATTCTGTGTTGAAACAATTTAAATTTTTTTATAAGTGAACTTTGTTTACAAATATTAACTTTCGACTATTGTAGCCGCCATATTGTTAACTACCAACCTTGAAAATCTTACTTACCGGGTCCAGGATTCGAGGTTGGACGAGCTGAATAGAAAAATGGTTGTTTGAAATAACTAGTAATTCACTTTTTCCAATCAAATTTGTCTTATTTTATTCAATCCAAATTCATCTTTTTCATAAAAGAAAACACTATGCATACCATCATAAAATACAAACGGAGCCATTACTCCGCCCTCCTTTACACATTTAGTTTTAGTAATATTCTCATACCTTTTTTCAACAAAATAAAGAAAATAGCTACAAACTTAAATTTATTTTTTCTTCGCAAACCAGCGCTCCTTATTTATTATTTTTTATTCACGCCCACATTCATACATACCCCATTCCCTTATGTGAGATCTCAGTGTAAAAAAAAATATAATAATGCTGCAATTTGGTTCAGCCCTTATTAAAATAGTGTTCTACCCCCCATTTTGTTACTCATCTGAATTTCCATCCATAACAGTCCAGCCTCCTTACGTAATTGTCTTTATTTCGCACCTTCACTTTTCACTTGTTTGTTCACCACTTACCGAAATTGTTAATTAAAGACGCAACTGTTACTTCATTTTAATTAATAATATATCTGTTGTAAATTCACATATTTTGCTGTTATTCTATTATTACGGGCGAGACGAAAACTGTACTCAGCCGGCGGGCGAGCGAACGGCCCACGTCCGTTGTTATTAGATGTTCATTGCCGACTGCCTTTGTTCTCAGCGCAAATTGTTGGCGTCACCCTACATTCCAAGTGACGTATTGCTGGGATCAGCTCTGACGTCATCTGGCGTGACTTCTGATTACATAGGTCAAAGTTCGTACTGCTAAATATAACTGCTTTCCTTGAGTCCTGATGCTGACCTTGACACTAATTCGTTCACTCAGCATGCGTCGTTATAATTTAGAAATAAAATTTACAACTATTATTTTTCCCCAAATTACCCCTGGGTAGGCCTAATCGTCCCGTTACAGTGTCTATATGGGGTAACTTACGGCTTTACTTATTTATTGTTTTGTTATTTACACGTAAGTGTGGTTTTATTTCCTTTTGACATAATTCTTTGCTTGTACCTTGATGAGGGACCATTCTGGTGGATTAGGTATGACGAAAAAGGGTTCGTTCCAAATACTTATAGCTCAGTGCGTAATTGTTGGAAGGGGATGGTAGTTGTATTAAATGCTAAGATGATAATATATGTGTGCTATGTTTAGTTACTCATTTTGTGCGCATTCTTGACACAGTGTCACCAGGGCACTTATCTAGATGATAAAATGACTCATTTTTTCATCAGTTATGAAGAACGATATGGATAGAGTTTATTTATTATCCATAACCATTTTATCATACAGTATTTTAGGGTAGAACGGTAGATTAGGAGGAGCAACGTGTATGTATGAATGACTATAAATGATATTACAGGCTGATTTACTCAATACTTTCCAGGCAAAGAATTGGAAATGTTCAGTGTATGGCATGCAGTATATACGTATTAAAAGCAGTAAACTGCCAACTCTGTCAGAAATGAATTGCTTCACATGCCCAGGATATCAAGAGCATATTTCCCCCACTCGAGCTATGAAAGAGATTAATATCACTGTGTTTGCTGTTCATTAAAATCAGATATTTTCAGATTGGTATTTATGAAGTAGTCAGACAGGTTATAAATATACATTGCACGTATTTGAACTTGATATTTGTATGTTTTTCATGTGTAAAATGTATGCCTTTCATTACTTATTTACTGTACCACTGACCTAGCTCTGTTAATGATTTTTTAGAAATAAATAAAAAGTTTGTTCTGAAAATTTTGTTTCATTTGTTAATATTCAAAGGATAACATGTAGTCTATGTTGGTTCAGTCAACTTATTGTTCTTGTAGGTAACTACATATTCTTTTGATTTCCAGACTCAGTTGGTAGTTCTTAGTGTGCATTGCTTACCAAAGCAATTAGTCTGTATTACTTTTATCATTCCTAATATCTTAACATTACTTATGTCTGGTGTGTATAGAAGATGTCGTTTGTTATGTATATGTATTTTTTTATTTATATATATTATAAAAATAACAGAAGTGTACATTTTTACAGGTGTTTCATAGTAATATAGAAGATGTTGAGTTACCAACAAAGGTAGACATAATTGTATCGGAATGGATGGGATTCTACCTACTACACGAAGGAATGTTAGATAGCATTATTTTTGCTAGAAACAAATTTTTGGTAGAAGGTGGAATTATGTTTCCTGAAGAGTGTTACATTTATACAGCCCCTTGTGAACTAAAAGAGTATTTTGAAGCATGGGATGATGTGTGTGGTGTTAAAATGGGCGTTTTTGGGAAAGAACTGCGTAAAAGTTACCAGTTAAAGCCAGTAGTCACACATATACCAAAAAGTGATTTACTGACTGATGGAAGTGAATTGTGTAAACTCAATTTGAATTCTTTAAACTCTGCAGATATTGATAAAATAAATAAAAAATTTATTATATCTAGTGATAGACATGGAAAATTTCAAGGTGTGTGTATATGGTTTACAGTCATATTTCCAGAGAGTGCAAGTGGTGATCCTACAGTCTTGTCAACATCACCATTTGATCCCCCAACACACTGGAAACAAACTGTTCTAGTGCTGCCAGGTGAAACTGAAGTGGAGGAACAAGAACCTATTGCATATGAACTATTACTAACCAGATGTGAAGAAATATCTCGAAGATATAATATTAGTTTAACAATACTAGATCCAGAAAAAGAAAAACATCCTGTACCATGTGATTGTTATTTTACTAAATGCATTGTCATTAAAACATTTTTACAGCAGTCAGGAACAGATGCAAGCAATGAAGATGTGGAATTCAGTGGAGATGAAAAGGATGCAGTTAGTGAGCAAGAGCCAGAAGATGATGGTGGTAAAGATGAGACAAATTAGTGTTGCTATTAGTGATTAGTTTTATGAAATATGAAGTATGTGTCCATTACATGGTTAGCATCCAATGTTTGCACAATGTATTCCTTTCACAGAAAAGTGTTGACACTTTAGCACTGAAATATTATATAAGCAATACCACTGCAGTAACATTATTGAAACCAACTTATCCTAGTGCTGGTGACCTGTCTAATAATGGAATGATTTGGGGCCTTCTAGCAACTGAAGAGATATTACTTGGTCACAAATTTTTATTTAACTTAGCACAGTGTATAGTGCTGCAGTATGTTAAGCTCAGCTTTCTGGTTTATTTTATAATAGTATGTGTAATTAAATTTGACCAAATGTCTGCGTATTATTTCATTGTAAGTCGTCAGTTATATCTTGATTTCTTACTAAGATTTAAATTAAATTAAATATTAGGAGCAGTTAACACCATCTGAGTACAAAGTTGTGTGTGCAAATATTGGAGTAGCACCCAGATTTGCTGTTCTGAGAGAAAATTTATGTATTCACCGTTCATTCAATGACAGTCCATGATCAAGGCATTCTCACATTTTGTCAATTCATGCATTTTTATTTCTCACCTCACAAAACACATCTGTAAACTACAGGCTTAACTGTAATGTTATTTGCTAATAACAACTCTTTGTTTTACCTAACAAGTACAAAAAGTACACAAAATATACAAGTAAATCAGTTCTGAGAAATGTATTGTACTTTTTGTTAACAGTAAAATTACAGGTGCTGTACTTAATCAGTAAGATAGATGAGTTGGAAAGTACAATAAGCGAAGTCTACAATCTTTAATCACACACACACGCACACACACACACACACGCACGCACGCACGCACGCACGCACGCACGCACGCACGCACACACACACAATTAGTTTTATTTTTGCTTGCCTACAATAGATAGATACAGCCTTCACCTAAAATTATAAATGCATATGATGTAAATCACATGGTATGTTAATAATTTTTTTAATTGTGTGTGTGTGTGTGTGTGTGTGTGTGTGTGTGTGTGTGTGTAATTTAATTACAAAATATGTAACTGTAAATTATAAACTGATCCTCTTCAAAGATATCAATGTAGTCAAAACTTGATCTGTCATCTACAGTTGCAGTTTCACCATATATTAATTTTATGTAACCTCAGTCTCATATACATATAAAGACTGAGGCACATAAAAATATATACATATTTTTAATGGCACATAAATATGTAAAAAAAATGTTAACAGCTGATTGCAGAAATATTATACTAACACTAGGTTCTTGTCCAGGATTACAAAAAACTAAATATGCAATAATTGTATTAAAATATGTTGTCAAAGAAATTTTGTAAGACTTATAACTTATTATTGTGTTACTACTGAACTGTATTTTGTCATAAATTGTGTTATAATAGATGTCCGTTTTATAAGTCCAAAATATGTACCTATGTCCATCATTAATATGTCAGTACCAAAATTTAGAATTGACAATACTTTATAATATTAAAAGTTTTTCTACTTGTCTTTATCCATGAATTCTTTTCTTTGACGCCTTTTTGTTCCTATTCCCAGGTTCAATGAAAAATTCCCATTCCTCATTAGGATTCTACTACATGGTAAACCTTCCTAATAACTAGCTATTCCTTATTTCCTCTGTTCTGTCATTGTGTGCACTGCCCTCTTTTTCTTCATTGGATACTACTTCTTACCCTAAAAGGTTTGTTTTTGAAGGTCCTTTGTTAACCTGAGATACACTCCTTTTCAGAGCACTTATTCCTCTTTAAAAACGATCATCCGAGGGACAGTTCACAAGATATACCCTCACCTCATTTCAAGGACTTTCCCCTCTACAATAAAATCCTTTCCCACCTCTCTTGTGCAAAAACCGATCATGGAGGATATCTTATCACTCGTTGGGAATCTTTCTTTTGAGTCCTCAATGTTTTCCTGTAAAGTTGCTTCCCAGGTGATTCACTCTAAGAGGAACAAGACATAAGAAACAATAGTCAGGTTATGCAGCAGTTCCTATGACTGCAAGGCCTGCTGCTTTTCTGGGACCCTTGTCCAACAAGACATCTCTCCTCCATTGGATGGGACACTTTCAATGTCCCCAGTACTCGAAACCACTTCCTATGGTTCCTTTTTTACTTATTATCATTATTTAGAATCATGTCTCCTTTATGCATTTAGTTGGAAATAGCTGTAACTAATCATATTGTCTTCATATATTGCAAAATTCTGTTAGGTAAAATAAAGGTAGTTCATATGCAATAATATTAGTAGTCTAAATACTGTATAAAAACTATGAAACTTGTTGGTAGTTTCAATAGACTTTGCAGATGCACTATTTTATGAAGCGTGAAGTAGTACTCAGTATTATTGATTAAAAGTATTTAAATTTGTGTTACCTTACCTTTATTTGGACGTCAAATGTAAATCTTGACGTTCATGTGAAAATTAAACAAGGTGTCGTCTAGTGTACTCGGCAGAGAAAAACAGGTCAATGAAATAAACAAGTACATATTTATAAGATCATATAAAACATTACTTTATTTCTTTAACCTGACATTCATTTCTTTTTCTGCGCCTTTTTATATAATTATATTACTGCATACTGTGATAGCCCATTATAGGATGTTATCAACTAAACATACTAAAAGAAAACCAAGTATTGAAAATACACATTATAATCGGTATACCTTAAATCATTAACGCAACCCAGTGTTTTTGTTCATTATGTAATTTTCACACTCCCATACATACATATATATTGTTAAATTGTTTGTGTTGAGATGTTCGTTGCGGGTTTCACTTGTGTCGTTTATAATTTTGTATGTTTAATATGCGACCATTATTAATGGTTCGTTTGGTGTTATAAAAGCGTTTAGTAGTCTGTGTGCCTTACCTGTCCCTTCTCACTCTTTTGTACTTCCCGATAGGCGCCAAATTGTTTTGCGTGAAAACAAAAGTTTTTACCTGGATGGTTTTACAGTGTATTAGTGTAAATTCAAATAGTTCGCCGACTGGCATGAACTCGAATCTCGTTTGAGTGGGGGAAACGTGTTACCAACTTGAAATAATATTGGTTAGGTTGACTCACTGCTATTAAACAAAACATACATAATATTTTTCTATAAATAATTACTGGACAGTTGTTAATGGTACACACTTTTTTATTAGGCTCAGAACTGTTAATTCTTGTTAACGCTTGTACAAAAATAGTAATCAATATAATAATTTTAGCCTCGGCAATAAATAGTCGTTCACTCAGCGGATGGCTGGGTTGGCAATACAATGTTTCATTTCGCCACAAGACAGCGTTGATTATTATTTACAAAATAAATTTGCCAAATAGAGTCCTTTTAAGTACAACAAAGAAGTTTTAAAAACAAGATAATAAATTATAATATATCACTTAATGTTCGTGATCATTAAAATCAAACAAGGTTTACTTTAAATTCAATGTTGTGGTGTTAAAGTGTGTGACAGTGTCGTTGGTATAATACATAGGTTATCATCAGTTATTTAGTGTTTACAAATTATGTTTGTTCATCAATCCTTGAAAATTAATGCCTTCAGTGATAGTTATAAATTATATTAGTTCACCGTTTAGTTATAAATTTGAAAGAGAATTTATTTTAAAAGTTCAATGAAATCAGCAATACTTATCGTTAGTTGGTAGGAAGTGTATTGTCAATAGTTAACGTAGGTTAATTCGTCGATGTCGATTCTTCTTTCTTCAATCTTGGGCTTCAGGTACGTCCGGCGTCTTCTTCTTGTTAATTTCCTTATTTTCACTGCATCTGGATTAATTTGAACTGGTCCTTGGTCTAGTTGATTGTAACATCCTCTCCTCAGTTGGTCTGGTCCTTTTCTTCATAAAATTATGGGCACTTTTAATGTTTTATGTGAAAATTTTGGGCCCTTCACAGCGTGGCATCTCTTCAGTTAAGCTTCACTACAGATTCTAACGTTCCTAACTGAAAATAGTCAATATTCTGCTGTTGTCATGGTAACTCAAAATTTCTGATTGGTTAAAATTGGCTTAAGACCATTGTTAGGAGATTTGAATTTTTATTTAAACTGGTTACAGATCTTCTGAATGCAATTGATCTTCAGTATTCCCTTTTAAGTATTAAATATCATTACCACTGTTCGTATTTTGGTTCAAGGATTAATTTGACATCCAATACTATTGTGTTTACTTAGGTATTAACATTTTGACAGTTATGTTGATTTTGTTTAATTACACTGTTTTCTTAATTTACATGATTACTTTAATATTTCCTTCTTAACATGATTGTCTTATCATCTTTTATTGTTTATATGGCTTAGTTTTGCTAATGTCATTGTTTAATTCTCAAAAAAGAAGTTTTTGTAGTTTTACAGTTAGGCATTTGCCTAGGCCTAAACAGGAATTGGCTATTTTCATTAAATTACAGAGGTTATATTTTATTTTCCCCTTGTATGGGTTCTGATTGGTTTAATACATGATTTTATTCATTTGTTCTAGGGTTTTATGCCTGTTCTTGTAATTATATGTGATTTTACTGGTTTCATATCCTGGCTTGTTTATTGTCATAACTGCCTTTTAGTATCATTGTATTTGTCTGTATTTATTTTGCTTTTCGTTTACGGCTTTGTTTGTTTTTAATTATTATTTCTTATTATTTATTACTTAACATATAACATTGAATCTTATGGTCTAACAATTCCCACAGACATAATTCTATTCATTAAAACATAATTATTTACTTTTCATTACCCACAATGTTCATTTTCATCATGTACTCATACTCTTTGGTGAGTAACATTTATTACACAGTATAAACAACAAACATATAAACATTACTTTACTAAAAATGAACTTTATCTTGTGAAAAACTTACTTTTTTCGTCGGACGCGTTTCGGCTTCAAGTATCCGCCTTCTTCAGCTTTTTGGTCGGACTCGGAGTCTGACTTTATCATATTTATAAAGTGATAGTGCTGTGAAAGAAGAGATGAACAATCAAGACAACTATATAAACATTAATTAAATATTTTGACTATAATGATAAATCCTTATTACTAATCCTATATGACATTGGGTCATTAACATCACACTCTAATACAATTTACTATATTTTTTATTAAAATCTTTTAATGATTATTTTATTATCAATTGTCTTTCCCTTATCATTTTGGGTTAATAATATTTAAGTGTTATACCTCTGTATATTAGAAATTCTCTATGCTGTGTATTAACACACTAATAGTCCATTTTTCTTAAACTCATGGGTAATAATATAAATTGTCACTTAGAATATTAATTGTTCAAAATTTAAAACATGATATGTAGTTACTACTACTGCTAACTTAATTCTACTACATTTTAGTTTATTTTGTTATATACTGGTGTTCACTTATAATTGCTTTTAATCACCACAGTCCTTCCTGTGTTTAGCAATTATTAGCTCTCACTCACTTTTTATGCACTTATAAACTTTTTTCACTGACTTCTCAGTGTTTATCACTATTAAGGGGGTTATATTTACTTTGGGGTATTTTAATGCTAACACCTTGCACTCTATATGGTTCAAGTGTTACTGGTGGGTATTGCTCACTCAATTCTCTTTCTCATTTTATTTTAAAATTGTTCATTATCATTTTACCTCACTATCTCTCCCTCTACTAAGTTTGATTAAACAATTAATAAGTTTGTGTCGTGCTAGTTTGATTTATCATAGTTATCTCTATTTATTTGGGTTAGTGTACACTTATACAATTTAAGTCATTAACATTTAACACTTTATTTATAGATTGTTTGTCTGTGTTTACAATCAACATTATTATATACAATTACCATTGATTGGTCTCTTCTCATTTGGTCTATCACTGGTGTTGTGCACTTTCACTGTCTTTATTTCGTTTTGTTATATTTTATATATATCGCTTCCTTGGTGTTGGGGCTGGTTCTATCTTCTCACTTCTCATGCTAATTATTTATACCTCCTTAGGTTAGTGTGGTGACTAGTTCTAGTTATTCACTTACAAATGTCATAATTTATATTATATTCTTGTTTTTTGGGGCTGGTTCTACTCTCTCACTTACCATCTATTGGGCTATTGGTTAAATCGCCATGTATTATCGTTTTTCAACGTTTCGGTTCGTTGCTTGTTACTTTTTTTATTATTAGAGGTTACTTTCATGATTACCTCGATATGTTTGATCGTTTTATTATTTTGAATCACCCATTCTTCAATCTCTGACTCATCCCTTTTTATTATAGTGTTATTTAAATAATTTGTTTTGTCATGTTTCTTCATTATTGTTAGTTGAAGATATGTACCATTACATATTGCCCTGCCACTAAAATTGATTATTACAGCGAATATCGTTCAGTTTTTTGATTGAAATTATCAATCATTTTATTTTCTTAATCACTGGTTAGTTTTGAGCTATCGATTCTTACTATTTTTGAGTGTCAGTATTCTTCTTGAGTTTTGTATCATATTTTAGTTTAATGTTCTTATCCCTATGATATCTAATTCACTAACATTTCTTCCCTAACATTATATTGAATCGGATCGGAGGGGTACTTTTGACTCCATTGCTCCGCCGTCAAATACACATTTGATTGCCGGACTTATCTACAGTCAATCATTAATAAAATTATAAAAGTAGTCTTAGTGCGACTATAAAATAAATATAATTTGTAGGATTCTCCACATTATTATCATTTAGTTTATACAATACATTTTTTCAAATTATAATCTTTTTCTTTTATTCATACTCTTTAGCTCTTAGTGATGCGATATTATTAGTGGGTATGGTATACATGATCCTTTTATTATTTGTTTTTGTTTATTTTTCCTCCTTATTTAACACTAGTTACTTATTAATTGGTTTCAGGATGTTTTTCCTTGTGTTTAATAATATTTTTTCATAGAGGGTTGGTTATATGTCCCCTTCCTTCTTTGTGTCTACGATCTCATATGTGTTATTTTGATTGTCCTTACTTACTATGTCAGGTCCTGTGTAAAGTAATAATAGCTTTTTGGCTATCCCTTCCATGGTGCTTGGTATCCTCTGTTTTTAAGTAGTATTTGCTCTCCAATCTGATATTGTATGGGTTTCGGTTGCATTTGCTTATATTTTTGTCTGATCTTGTCCGTCTTTTCTAGTATCTTATGGTGAAATTGCACGTCATCGAACTGATATTCTTCTCTATTTGGGAATTGAATTAGAGAAGTAATTTCTGTTTGGAACATTGCAGTATATGGTGTTTCAATAAATTGGTGGTGCGATAAATTTATAAAGTTTTCGGCTGCTGGTATGTATTTAGACCACTCATTGTGCTGCTCGTAACAATATGTACGGAGAATTCTCCCCACTTCTCTCAAGACTCGCTCTGCAGGGTTGCTGCTGGGATGGTACACTGATGTCTTGTACGTTTTTATTCCATGAGTTAGTAAAGTGTTCTTCCATTTATTTCCCTTGAATTGCGTTCCATGATCGGTAATGATGCATTTGGGTATTCCCACTTCACTAACGTATGGTTCTAGTATTAATTTTAAAATTTTTTGGGTAGTGGCACGATTGATGGGGTAAAGCCTTGTGAATCTTGTGTAGTGGTCAAATACAATAATGAGGTATTTGTATTGGTGCTTTCCTCCACTGCGCGGAAATGGTCCGCATATGTCAACGAAGACTTTCTCCAATATACAAGAGGTGGTTATCGGTATCATGGTGCCCTCCTTTCTGTCATTGTTGACCTTCACTAGTTGGCAGATGTGACATTGTTTTATGCATTTCCGTACCTTTCTGTTAGCATCTTTCATGTATACATGCTCTTGTAAGGCCTTTACCACTTTTAATGCGCCCATGTGCCCATCTCTCTCATGATAATTGAGAATTAGGCCTTTCTCTGTGGCCTGAGGTATTGCTATCTTCCATGTTTCGAATTTATTTTGTGTTTTTATGAAAAGTATCCCTTGGTGTTTGCAGTAAAATTAGGATATGTGATCGGCTTTGTCTGTTAAGCGTGATAGAATTTTGCTTAGTTTGGGATCTTGTTCTTGTTGTCGTTCCATTTCTTTCATGATGTTTGCCAAGTCAGTTCTGCTTTTAATTATGTGGTATATTTTGATAATAGTTTCCTTTTCTCCTTCGTACGTCTGATCTTTAATGTTTACTCTGGACAGGGTATCTGCTACAACATTTTTCTTGCCTGGGATATATTCCCAATTTAAATCGTACTCCTGTAAGACCAAACTCCATCTAGTCAATCTTCCATGACTTAACTTACAATTTCTGAGAAATGATATGGACTTGTGGTCAGTCCTTACTGTAATCGGGTACCCCAATATGTAGGTTCTAATTTTCCACAGGAAAATATAACGCTCAGCAATTCCTTCTCAGTGACGTTATAATTTCTTTCACTGCTGTTTAGCACTCTACTTGCGAAACTGATCACGCAATGATTCATCCTTCTGGTACAAAACGGATCCAAGGCTAACGTCACTGGCGTCGCAATTTAAATAGAATGGTTTAGTGAAATTAGGGTGACGTAACATTACTGACTCAATGAATTTGTTTTTAATCAGTTGGAGCGTTATGTCTTGTTCGACTCCCCACGTCCATTTGTTCTTGGATGACAGTTGGTGTGAAAATTTGGCTGTCATTTCAGAATAATTCTTTTGGAACTTTTGGTAATAATTGCATAGACTGAGAAACGATTGGAGTTGTTTCTTATTTTTAGGTGTTGGAAACCTCTGTATGCATTCAACCTTTTCTTGTGATGATGTTATCCCATTTCCAGACAAGTTGAACCCTAAAAATTGCACTCATCAGACAAAAATTTGGATTTTTCCAGCTTGAGGGTTATATGGTTATTTGATAGTTTTTCCAATACATACTCTACTCGGTGACAATGTTCGTCCCACACATCTGAAGTTATTAATAAATCGTCTACATAGACTGTTATAAACTGTAATGCATCTGGTCCATAATTTTTACAAATACTGCTACCGAATTCACCAATCCGAAGGGTAATGTTTAGAATTGTAAGTTCCGTCCTTCGAATATAAATGCCATGTATTTTCTACTGGATGGGTGTAAGTCGACCTGCCAATAGCCGCAGACAGTATCCCATATACTGATGAATTTGGTCCCATAGAACTTTTTCTGGATCTCTTCTATTTCTCCTGGGGACGTACGATCATTTATTATGTGCTTATTGATCTCACGGGCGTCTAGACATATTCTCACCTTCCCGTGTTTCTTTGGAACTGCAAGGATAGGGCTGGTGTAGGGTGAGTAGCTTGGTTCAATTATGTCTTCTGCTATTAGCCGATTGATCTCCGTTCTCACTGCTTCCTTTAATGAAATTGCGATCGGGTAAGATTTTTTTATCAAGTTGACAGGCTCTCGGAGCTGAATTTCGCACTAATAATGTCTGACCTTCCCAGGTGTATCTGAAAATACGTGCTTGTAGCGATTATACACTTCTATCAGTTGTTCAGCGTGTTGAACTGTTAATTGTGCGCTCGTTTTCTCTCTCTGGAAAGTTCAGATTTCTTCGATTTTTTCTTGCCATAGTTCTTCATTGTTGGTCTCGTCATAAATTGCATTATTCGGTGTATGTTCTCCTGTATTTTGGATATGGTACATTGTTGGGGCTGGTTCTATCTTCTCACTTCTCATGCTAATTATTTATACCTCCTTAGGTTAGTGTGGTGACTGGTTCTAGTTATTCACTTACAAATGTCATAATTCAATTAATGTCAGATGTCGCTCCATCTGTTCTCCCGAGTTTTGGCCAGTTGTTCGTCCACTCTCTCTAAAAACTCCATCGGGTTTCGCCGATATTGTTTGAAGTTAATTACTTCCCGGTTGTCCATGTGCTGGTACTGTGTCATTATCGGCGGCCTGTTGTTAATTACTTCCAGCTCCTCTCTGATTTTGGCAATCTCTTGTTGCTGGATTTCTTCGATTTTGTTTTTGTTTTGTTGGCCTTGTCCGCGAATTTCGCTTACAGCGGTGTCGATCTCCCGGCACTTCTCTCCAAAATCTTTCCGTACCTGTGTTATATTTTGGTCGGTTACGGTTCTTATAGATTCTATTCGGATCTGGCTGTCTTCTTCCAGGTTGGTTATTCGTTCGCCGAAGTCTTCCTTAGTTGTTGTAGTTCACGGCTCGTATTTTCCTATTTTCCATGTATTTCGGAAATCTCTTGCCGTATACTCGTCATCTCCTCCTCGATTTTCTTATTCACTTTTTCGTTGTTCTCAGCCATCTTTTTGTCCAATACCTCCATATTTCTCTGGCTGTATTGCTTCAGTTAGTCAATTTTTTTATTGTTGCTGTCTATCTTTTCTTCCATGGTCTTACTGTTCTTGTCTATTTTTTCTTGCATGGTGTTGCTGTTCTGGTCCAATTTCTCATTAATTTCCTCTTTATTTTTCTTAAATTCTTCCTTTCCGTCGTCAATTTTCTGACTCAATGACTATATTTTTTTTCAAGGTTTCTTCCATCATTATTCTCATCATTTCCAGTAAACTCCCGTCCTCTGGTCGTGCGGGTTTCTCCGGTTGATTCTCTGTCTGCACGGGTTTGACTGGTTCCATGGGAGGTAACATTTGTTCGGCGTCCTCGACGGAAGTCACTTCCTTCTCTTCCACTCTAATTTCTTTTTCGGCCTCCTTCGTCCGCCTCAGTGATGATGCCCTCTTCATCTTGTTCGCCTTCTGTCGTACTTGCCGCTAGATATCTACTCTTAACTCTAGCCTCACTAGTTGTTGCGCCACTTTGTTAAATTGTTTGTGTTGAGATGTTCGTTGCGGGTTTCACTTGTGTCGTTTATAATTTTGTATGTTCAATATGCGACCGTTATTAATGGTTCGTTCGGTGTTATAAAAGCGTCTAGTAGTCTGTGTGCCTTACCTGTCCCTTCTCACTCTTTTGTACTTAATTTAATGAATAATTATTTACATAATATAATTATGTTTTAATGAATAGAATTATGTCTGTGGGAATTGTTAGACCATAAGATTCAATGTTATATGTTAAGTAATAAATAATAAGAAATAATAATTAAAAACAAACAAAGCCGTAAACGAAAAGCAAAATAAATACAGACAAATACAATGATACTAAAAGGCAGTTATGACAATAAACAAGCCAGGATATGAAACCAGTAAAATCACGCGGACTGGCATGAACTCGAATCTCGTTTGAGTGGGGGAAACGTGTTACCAACTTGAAATAATATTGGTTAGGTTGACTCACTGCTATTAAAGAAAACATACATAATATTTTTCTATAATTAATTACTGGACAGTTGTTAATGATACACACTTTTTTATTAGGCTCAGAACTGTTAATTCTTGTTAACGCTTGTACAAAAATAGTAATCAATATAATAATTTTAGCCTCCGCAATAAATAGTCGTTCACTCAGCGGATGGCTGGGTTGGCAATACAATGTTTCATTTCGCCACAAGACAGCGTTGATTATTATTTACAATAAAATTTGCCAAATAGAGTCCTTTTAAGTACGACAAAGAAGTTTTAAAAACAAGATAATAAATTATAATATATCACTTAATGTTCGTGATCATTAAAATCAAACAAGGTTTACTTTAAATTCAATGTTGTGGTGTTAAAGTGTGTGACAGTGTCGGTGTAATACATAGGAGGTTATCATCAGTTATTTAGTGTTTACAAATTATGTTTGTTCATCAATCCTTGAAAATTAATGCCTTCAGTGATAGTTATAAATTATATTAGTTCACCGTTTAGTTATAAATTTGAAAGAGAATGTATTTTAAAAGTTCAATGAAATCAGCAATACTTATCGTTAGTTGGTAGGAAGTGTATTGTCAATAGTTAACGTAGGTTAATTCGTCGATGTCGATTCTTCTTTCTTCAATCTTGGGCTTCAGGTATGTCCGGCGTCTTCTTCTTGTTAATTTCCTTATTTTCACTGCATCTGGATTAATTTGAACTGGTCCTTGGTCTAGTTGATTGTAACATCCTCTCCTCAGTTGGTCTGGTCCTTTTCTTCATAAAATTATGGGCACTTTTAATGTTTTATGTGAAAATTTTGTGCCCTTCACAGCGTGGCGTCTCTTCAGTTAAACGTCACTACAGATTCTAACATTCCTAACTGAAAATAGTCAATATTCTGCTGTTGTCATGGTAACTCAAAATTTCTGATTGGTTAAAATTGGCTTAAGACCATTGTTAGGAGATTTGAATTTTTATTTAAACTGGTTACAGATCTTCTGAATGCAATTAATCTTCGGTATTCCCTTTTAAGTATTAAATCTCATTACCACTGTTCGTATTTTGGTTCAAGGATTAATTTGACATCCAATACTATTGTGTTTACTTAGGTATTAACATTTTGACAGTTATGTTGATTTTGTTTAATTACACTGTTTTCTTAATTTACATGATTACTTTAATGTTTCCTTCTTAACATTATTGTCTAATTGTCTTTCATTGTTTATATGCCTTAGTTTTGCTAATGTTGTTGTTTAATTCTCAAAATTGAAGTTTTTTGTAGTTTTACAGTTAGGCATTTGCCTAGGCCTAAACAGCAATTGGCTATTTTTATTAAATTACAGAGATTATATTTTATTTTCCCCTTGTATGGGTTTAATACATGATTTTATTCATTTGTTCTAGGGTTTTATGCCTGTTCTTGTAATTATATGTGATTTTACTGGTTTCATATCCTGGCTTGTCTATTGTCATAACTGCCTTTTAGTATCATTGTATTTGTCTGTATTTATTTTGTTTGTTGTTTACTGCTTTGTTTGTTTTTAATTATTATTTCTTATTATTTATTACTTAACATATAACATTGAATCTTATGGTCTAACAATTCCCACAGACATAATTCTATTCATTAAAACATAATTATTTACTTTTCATTACCCGCAATGTTCATTTTCATCATGTACTCATACTCTTTGGTGAGTAACAATTATTACACAGTATAAACAACAAACATATAAACATTAATTAAATATTTTGACTATAATGATAAATCCTTATTACTAATCCTAAACCTCGTTTGATTTTAATGCTCACGAACATTACGTGATATATTGTAATTTGTTATCTTGTTTTTTAAAACTTATTTGTCATACTTAAAAGGACTCTATTTGGCAAATTTATTTTGTAAATAATAATCAACGCTGTCTTGTGGCGAAATGAAACATTGTATTGCCAACCCAGCCATCCGCTGAGTGAACGACTATTTATTGCCGAGGCTAAAATTATTATATTGATTACTATTTGTGTACAAGCGTTAACAAGAATTAACAGTTCTGAGCCTAATAAAAAAGTGTGTATCATTAACAACTGTCCAGTAATTAATTATAGAAAAATATTATGTATGTTTTCTTTAATAGCAGTGAGTCAACCTAACCAATATTATTTCAAGTTGGTAACACGTTTCCCCCACTCAAACGAGATTCGAGTTCATGCCAGTCCGCGTGATTTTACTGGTTTCATATCCTGGCTTGTTTATTGTCATAACTGCCTTTTAGTATCATTGTATTTGTCTGTATTTATTTTGCTTTTCGTTTACGGCTTTGTTTGTTTTTAATTATTATTTCTTATTATTTATTACTTAACATATAACATTGAATCTTATGGTCTAACAATTCCCACAGACATAATTCTATTCATTAAAACATAATTATATTATGTAAATAATTATTCATTAAATTAAGTACAAAAGAGTGAGAAGGGACAGGTAAGGCACACAGACTACTAGACGCTTTTATAACACCGAACGAACCATTAATAACGGTCGCATATTGAACCATTAAAATCCTCACTTCAACCTAATGCAATAAAAACCAATGTGCAAGTTTCTATCAATATGCAAATGATTAATTATTAGTAGCCTAATTGGTTATTGTGGAATTTTATGTTGGTCTAAGTTAACGAAAAAAAAATTGGAAGAACCACTTGAAACCGATATAAAATGACTAGCCTATATTGTATTATAAGATGTCAAAGAGTGTATTTTGCATAAAACTGATTACAGTAAGGACCTTTGTTTATGAATAGAAACAAATAAAGACTCCATACTTAGTTTGTACCATTTACAGACTTTGTACCGTTGTCTATTGTTATTAAAAAGATAGAAATAACAAATGTATAAACAAAGTTTTGTATATTCTGAATACAAAAATTAAATATTTGACATTTATAGCCTTTTACAAAGTGTATAGAAACTTGTTTTACGTGGTGTAATGATTTGTTTTATATAGCGACTTCTCAGGTTTGAATAAAAATAGAGACTCATGACCCACAGTTCTATGATCATTTTCACACATCATATTAAAAAACATGTTTTCATACTCTTAACAAACAAAAATCAATAGCAACATACGTTTATTATGAGAAAATATGATTAAAAATTGTAACCTGCCATTACTTGTATGTGAAGAAAACTGGTATAACATTTGCAAACAAGAAATTTTCAATTCTCTTCCTATTTGTTTTATAATAAACTAAAGTCTCTACTGCAGGTTTAAGTCCATTGCCTATTTAATTTATTATAATTAAATAATTATAATTATTCCTGTATTTTGTTAAGTGATAATATTTTATTAATACATCTGCTTCCTGCTCATGTCCAATGTAACTAGAGTAGGAATGGCCCCCTGGCTCATATGTACAAATAATTTTTTTAAGTGTAGGACTAAACGTCTTTATGAGCACTTTGTATCATTGAAATTTAGTCAGAGTCTAATGAGCAATTTGGCCTAACCTAACTTACTACATCTAAGAATAACTTAATACTGTCAGTTACCTTTATTTTAACATTAAATACATCTTAATTAGTGCAATAGCAGTATTTTTGTGTCTCACATTACACTAACTCAAAGGAATTTCTCGTTACAGTTCAAACAAATGTTGAAATTGTGTACCGGTATTTCTTTTCTTTCAATTCACTTTTTATGAAAACAAGCTTTACATTAATGCTTCTAGGCTTACTGGTATTCTATATTTTCAATCAAATGTTCAATATCCATTAGTTAAAATTTCATGGAATTGTGAAATTAACAATGCTATGACTAATGTGTGGTTATCAATCTATATTTAATTTTTCTTAAATAGAAATAATTTGGTGCAATTAAATTTCTGAGTTCATTTGTTTTATTAATAATTTTAGTAATTTGTTTTTTGTTTATTGAATGATTCCTTATCAGTTTTTCATCTTTGTGCTGTCAGTTTTCATTTCAAAACATTGGATTTTATTATTCTACATTCTATTCATCTATAGCACTGTAAACACTAGTCTTATAATTTTGGAGGTATGTCTCCTTCTCTAGAAAGCTTTGTTTCAGAAACTCTCAAAGCAATTCACTCTGTAACACTCCATATAATTCAGTTAATTTTATTTTTGAAAAGTGCTCAAGTATGTATCATTTTATTTATGTAGGCCTATGTTTTGCCCGAGTATTTCCATTTGCTTGAATATTTTCTACCAGAAAATGGATGAACATGGCTGATGAGATTAGTGACCAACCAGCACAGTGATTGTAACATGTCACACTATGAGTATAGAAAAGACTACCAATATATGGTGTGTTTCAATATCCAGTTAACACTATTGTCAGTTGCTAAGAAAATAAGTTGAAATAACAAGTGCATGAAACAGGCTGTAATTTTAATATATTCTTAGAGACTTAATATGAGTAATCTACTAAAGTCATTTGTTTTAAATGGTTTTTATTAGAGCTCTTGAATTTTGCTTAGATTAGTCAAAGACCCAATAAGTTCTTTTTACAGTTCTCTAATTTCTTGGATTTCGTTGTCCATGACATGTCCGTTAGTTAACTAAATATAAGTACTTCTCCCTTTTACAGTTCATCAATTTGCTTTCTCACAGTCTTTTGAATTGTTCATAAAATTTCTATCTAGGATTATACACTTACCTGTAACACTTTATTAAGATACAGATTTATCCCTTGTAGAGTCATCTTCCAATCCCTTGAAAAACTAAAAGTATCATATGTCTCTGGAATAGGAAGTCAAAGAAAAACAGAATTCAGGTAGCAAGTCTCCATTATTTCATGAGATATATCCTAGAAGCAAACTGTAGCTTCCAGTTATTGTTCCTGAGAAACCTTATTAAGGGGTTTATCAAAACAAACAATTACAAGCTCACACTTCTCAGCATTTGATAAAAAAGTTTTGAAAAGTGTACCTAACCTAAAAATAGTTGAGTTATTGGAAATGAAATATGAAGGCTTGGAGAATGTTTATTGATTCTTGGATTTCGTTGTCCATGACGTGTACGTTACTTAACTAAATACAACTATTATATTAACGACTCAGAACACAAAGTTTTTTATAAGTTTCTCTTATAAGTACCTCCCTCAGGTACCTCTGAAGAAGTCTTTTAAAGGTGAAAACCGGTTCAGGTTGTAAAATAAAACTTTATGTTTTTACTTATAAAATATGATCAAAATACAATCTTCTTCTTAGATTTGTTTTTCTGTTAACATTGTTTCTGCTAGATATTTCTTCTTGCTCTTTTACTCGATATTGTCTTCAGTTCTTAAAACTTATCTGTATCTTCAATTTCAAGCAAGGTATCTTTCTTTCTTTTTGTATAGTGGGATCTGTAGACATTAAAGACTTTTGAGTTTTTCTAATTTCTGATGTAAATATTCTACGAATCTAGTTGATGTTTCTAGAGTTGAATTTTGTTGTGCCATTTTATTAGGTGTCTTCTCAACCCCAGTTTAGTGTAATAAGGCTAGGTGAATCTTTGAAATTTTTGTAGTGTCACCAGGTCATAATGGAACTTCAGCTTGCTGTTGAAAACAAGCAGATTTCAGTAGTTACTTGATAAAGGATGTTTTAAGAGCAATCATTCTTTCAGAATTGTTTTAATAGCCCACCATTCTGCAAATAACTATTGCTTCTTTAGACATTCAAATGATTTGAACTTTTTTTAATCATATTGCAAAAGTTTCATATACAATTGTTTCAAATCACATAAAACCTCTGGAAGTATGAAACACACAAGGACAAGTTGAATTATGTTGTAGGGTTAGGTGGGATAATTGTAAATGGTAGAGAGGTTTTAGTTTTCAGACAATCAGTATTGTCATTACATCATCTGTTATAGTTCCCTTAAAAACTGCAGTGCTTCTAATATAAGGGTACCATATGTGCTAATATTTATAACCAAAGTTTTCACATTAAAATATACTGTGAAACAGTTTTGTATGACTTTCAAAGTATACTGATTTTTTTACAGAAATTGCACCAAAACAACGTAAATGTAAATCTAACAGTCTTTATTAACTTTTTGTGATGTTTTGTAAAGGTTTTTTAAAAGTTTCAAGCTAAACTGCATTTACATTTACCCCACAAAAATTACCCAGTGTGGTAAATCTAAATGTGATTTTGGGGTAATTGTAAATGCTGTTATTCAAATACTTTTTTTTGTTTAGTACTATTAAATATCAGAATTTACCAAATCTAGATACTATTATGAGTTCATCACTCTTAAAACATATTCTACGAAAGATAAAATTAATTAAATTATTCAAAAACCTATGTAAAAAGATTTCCAGATATTTTGTTAGGCCTATGTTAGTGTAGAACAGATGTAAAAAAAATATTTCTTTCTGCATCTGATAAATAGTCAGGTGTATTGTTATGTTAGTGCTCATCACTAATTCACATAACTGATAAAATTCAACCAATTCATAAATGTGTTTGACTCAGTAAAATATTTCTTGGGAGAAAAAATTGATAAGCTTGACTGAGAAAAAAAAGACTGAGACAAGAAGTTTGTCCACCAACAAAATGTGAATTTTCTACACTATTAGGCCAAGTGTGGAGAGAAGGTATGATTAGTAAAAAAGTCATAGCTGGTTTTAACAACAGGAATTTTTCAAGTCGATGGAAGAAAGTTTTCAGAATCTGCTTTCAGTCCAAAAGAATGCAATGAGTATAAGAAGAGTAGGGCTATTATACATATTAAATGTTCAGTTCATCTGCAAGCAACTCTACTGATGGGGCACGTCTGCTTCTCAGATAAGTACTCCACTTGATAGACAGGATTAATGTTAAAATTACTTTGAGATGCCTGTGAAGGGCCAATCATGTTGCAGATGACTTGTAAATAAAAAAATCCAACATCTTTCAAAAAGAACTAACCTTCCAAATGTTGACATAAAGACCCATGTTTTACGCTTTCCTTACATATTTTATGTCTATCTCTTGAGGAGTTTTTGAGAAAATGTGAACACATAATTTGATCTAGGTAGGACACTTATGAAATAATAATACTAGTTCTAATAATAAAATTACAAAACAATATCTTTCCTTTTATGTATATTTATGCACTTTTCTAGTATGCAACAATAATTATTAAACTAATTCACCACATTAGCAAATAATTATACTTCTTAAATTGCAATTAATTAATATATTTTTTTAATATTTAATGTTATTTATCATAATTATTGGCACAGTACATTTGACAGATGAAGTATTGTTACCAACAGATTACACACTTGGTATCATAATGTATTCCTGTAAACTCATTGGATGATACAAGGCAAATAACTTTTTATCATAAATCATTTTAACTGAGTTTTTTACAGTTCAGAGACTATGGGGAAAAGAATAGAAAGGAGAACAAAATGTTGGATGGAGAACCATACATGACTTCCATGTTCTAAGATTTATATTTAAAATCATATTTGAAATGAAATATTTCCATAGAAACTACGTCTTTCTACTTATTGCTTCAGCATTAACCACAGTACTGTGGTCACTAACGTATACCACCTCACGTTTTCGCACTCGATTATCACTGATGATGGCAGTCGATGCCACTGCCGAAAAGTCTGGTTTTGCAGAAAACATTGGACTACGGCTAAACAGCCCGGGAAGCAATTTTAACAAAAAACTATTTCTTTGTTACCGATAACGTAGTACACATATAAAAAATTCTCCCCTCCACCTTCAACTATAAATTTTAATAATAGAAAATTACCGCCACCCCGTTCACCTAACCTCTTCATTTATAGATATTTCATCTACGTTTCTACAGTGGATTATTATGAGCTTCTTATCAGGATACTTTATTTATAAAAATTAAGTACTTTACTCTTGTTAAATCATAAAATGTTTCAGGTAAACTACCCCTTTCTCTTAACCGATCTTCACCAAAACAATAGGTCTTGAGTACTCTACAAATCAGGGCTGTATGCAAAAAATTATTTGATACTGTTTGAATTTGCGGCTGTTATCGTTTGCCATAGAAAAAAATCTACAGACAGACACTTTTCGAAAAATGACTTTTTTTCATGTTTTGAGTGTAGTACAATCAGAATCTGCAATAATCTCGAACACGATTTTTCTTGCCATCACCATACTTCCATTTCCTTAAGGAACATGGAAGTAAAATTAGTTTCTGTAGTTACTTATCATTTATGTCTCCCTCTTTCAATACACGCCAGTCACTTGTTTGATGCTCCGCATTGCTGGCTAGCCTAATCAACTCTTGTATGAGTCCTCTTTGGAAGATATATCTTCAATACTTACCTTTTGTTAGACATGTTAATTACTATTTGTATTTGAGTAAATAAATATAAATTGTGCAACCAATTAAAAAAAGTTGAAGAAATAAAATAAAAACAATTTTAAATAAGAATTTTGTTTCTACACTTTTTCTCAGTTTTGTTTTGAGTGAGCTCAGTGACCATACCTGTCAGTCACAGCTACAGACACTTTGCCTCATCTTCATCATGGTTGGATATAAATTTGCTGCTGGCATTTTTTAATGTAACTATTTCAGTTTGGAACACTTTTTTTTTAATACTTATTTTACATATTGAAAAGCTTATTACTGTAGCACTGCACCAGCAACGGTGTAGTATGGGTTACTTTATAATTATTGTTGGTATTTGGGTATAATTTAAATTTCAGTTATGAATTTGTATATGCAAAGAAGTTATTTATTTGTTCAGTTCAATTTTCTACTGCACCTATGCTCTGATATTGTGATAGTTGCCATTTTTATACACAATTTGTTAAGTTGGTAGATGGAGCTTTATAAACCATTTTATGTTTCTTAACCTTGATGGTGATAACCTATAATGTACACATTAAAATTTTCTATTAAGGACAGTGTCAAGTTTGAACACTGAAATAAACAGACTAAAAAAGTTTGGTGATTACTATGATACACAGAAATTATGACTATTATTAGTCAATGACAAACAAAATTATATGAATAAAATATAACAAACAGATTGCATATGCCAAAAATAAAGGGCCAATAGGAAATGTGCACAATGGTGACTAGTTTAGTGAAATAAAATGCTTATTAGATGCATATATTTTTATTCACTTGTATTGCCCTGAGATATTTCCAAAGGAACTTGTTCATGACGTGGCATCCACGATGTGGATGATAATCTTTTCCTGACTGGACTCTTTCTTACCAGAATAACTCAAGGAAAGCTAAAATTTGATTTAGCACTAAGATTATGTGGTTTCTGGAGTACACTCTGTAAGATGTTTAGTCAGAAAACCTATTATACTGGTTATAAAATATCCTGTGGTTACTTGTACCCATGATTGGTGCAAATGAAAGTTGTACTTGAGTAATTTTTTTCATCAATTCAGTTACTGAGCATGTGTGAAGCAATTATCAACCTCCTAAGAATTAGTTTCTTAATAAACATTCACTTAAAAAAAATGTGATTCTTTTTGGAATAAAGTGAAATTATTCTCAAGCATTTCTTTTTACTTCATCTTTATTTAAGTACTTACCAAATACATAAATGAGATACAATTCCTTTATATTTTAAATTATATTTAAATGAGATACGAGCCATCTTGTCAATCTGTACATGTTAAAGCATAGTATATATTAAAACATCTTATTTCAAGTTACGTTCAACACTTCCACATACATTTGACAAGTGCAGATATAATGCCAGAGGAGTACTCATCGTCAACAAGTCTGTCTAGTGACCTGTCAACATATTATTCTGTACAACGCTACGTAACTTTTTGTGTGCCAGCATCATAGCTTAATTGTTATGTAATTAATTATATAACTGTAAGAAATCACACTCACACACACACACACCATATACAAATAGTTTGGTTTCCATTTAATAAAGTTACTTGATTATGTTAAATAGTTAGTCCCCTTTTGAATGAAACCTGTTTCTTCAATTGACAGTAAGATACAATGTCACCTTCTTACCACTCGGGACTGCTTACTTGTGGCTAGCTAGTGTTTCTCCCAAAATACAATATCTGATGTTTACAATATTTTAGATAAGGAATGAATATGCATTATGATTAATAAGGTTAGTCTTATTAAAATGCTTACAATGTACATAACTGTTTATTAAAAAAATTATATACAGTAACAAAACAATAATTACATTAATAATACATGAACAATAATTACATGAATTATAGATACGTTGCATGAATAATTGTTGGAAAAAACTGAGAATGAACAGAGTCACAGTGGTGTCGAAAGATATATAGGATGGAGGACTACAGAGAGATACGAGACTTTGTCAAATGGTTTTAAAGAAAGAATTCAAATACAGAAATGAGAAGACTTAAGGGTAAAGAACAAGTGAGTGTTACTATCGCAAACATATCATTGTAGATACAGTACAATCCCATTAAAACACGCCAACTTATTACAATATCTCTTGTAAGACACGCTTTTTGTCTGGTCCTACACGTCTTGTATATCGACATTATGAAAAATCCTGTTATCTTTCCAACATGTACTTGAAATTATTTTAAACTCAGAATTTAATGCAAATTCTTTGTTCCATCATTTCTAAAACATACAGTGTAATGGTACATTTCAATGGAATTTTCACGGGTTAGAGAGAGATGTGAACTGCATATGTGACCTTGGCCTGGGAAGAGATTTGTGCATAATTATGTATATGCGTTCAAGAATCAGTTCGCAAGGTTGAGAAGTATCTCATCAGACAAAACAAAGCCTTGCTTGGTGTAGCTTAGACACACAAACAGATAAGTACAAAAGTGGGGAAAATTTTGGCCAAATAAAATATAAAAAAAAAAAAAACATAAAAACAGAGAGAGAGAGAGAGTATTGATTTCATTTTTATGTTATATTTCATTGATAATTAAATGATCTAATTACAGTACGGTAAAGTTTTTTCTAAGTTTTCATCACATATTGATGGTGATTGCACCACATAGGATAGTAACAGTTCCACTAGGTTACCTTATAAAAGATTATATCTTTTAAACAAAAACATATTATTTTTTGTGAAATATTTTATAGTAATAATAGCAATTAATAAACTTTTGTAAGTAATGATGAATATGAGTTAAGTTATTTTAACATGATCCATCTTAACCTAACCTGTGCTCAATGAGTTCGTCTAACAGACTTTGGAATTTTCTGATAAGGGAAAGTTTGATATTTTTAAACTGGTTTCACGGTGACATTGATGCGGCTTCCACCTGTAAAAATGCGGTGGTGACTAGGTTTTTTTAGGAATCTTCTGAATTAAGGTAAGTGATAGTATCGGGGCCTCCTTCTTATTTCTACAATTACAACAGCTCACCAAGCATGCTAAAATGTGTTGTCAATGTTCACTTGTTAAACACAAACAAGGGTCTAATAACTGACATGTGCATCAGAGAGAGTGGTATGACGTGAGAAAAAAATTTGTTGTCAACTGAAAATGTATAGACGTGAAATTAAGAAATTCTCATTACTTTTTTTTTGTTCTCATCACTTTGTATGTGACAATGTTGTGTGAACTACTGTAATGTGTACACCTTGGTAAGCAGCAAGAAATTCTCTGTGGGAATTTTGTGTATAATACAAATGTTAGCAAGGGAAGTCAAACTACACAGGATGTTGTAACATAACAAGATTATGCCCATAATCGTGTCATAGCCAAGAGCATTACTAATTGAATCGGGAGTTTTTTAAAAGAAAGGGTATTGTTGAAATATATTTGAAATAGGTCAGAGCAGATTAATTTGAACCTGGACATTTTATACAAAAAAATTAATGTTACACAATGAATTAATGAAGAAAAACTTAAAAAAATAATGAGAAGCATAATGGTTTAATATAATACATGGAAAACTGAAGCCCAGAAGATAAATATCAAGAAATAATCTGTAGACTAAACTACAAATTTGGTGAGATTGTTCCATCATGTTAAAATATACCTTTGATCAAACATTATTCAATTCAAAGCACAAGAACAGTGAAATGAAATAACAAAAACACTATAAACATTATGATTATTAATTTTATTTGTTCATTGTAATTTTTTAAATTTTATTAGTTGTTCCTATTAAGGTTGTTTCTTTTGTATGATCCAAAGAACCCCTAACACATATACAACATCACTTTACTAAAACAGATTTATAATTATTATATTTTATTTCATATGTATGACTTTAACTGTACATAGACTTTAATTAATTTTTTATTAACCTTGAGAAAGAGTTTTCATGTTATCGAACCTAAAGGAGCTACTAACTGAAGAGAAGGGCATTGTATGTTAGTGAATCTCAATATATATATATATTTTTTTTAAATTATTGAAACTGGTCTAAAAGACCAACCATCAATTTACATCTAATGTTTTTAAGTTACTTATACAGTCACCCACTGGTGTACTATATATTACTTTCTAGATTTCTGCACACACTGCACTACACTAATTCAAAAGTTTTAGTTCTCTTCAGCCTTCTCACTGTATTGGCGTTGTCAAGCAGTTGAATAGCTTCCACATTGATATGCTGGTATAATCTAGATTCGTGCTTTGCAGCAAACCTTTTAATTTCACTGGCGACATCAGGGATCCTAAGGTCTCGATGTAGATCACTATTTCTGATGTACCATGGAGCATTTACCATGTTCCGTAGCACTCTATTCTGGAAGGTTTGAATACATCTAATGTTCGTTTCTTTCGCACAACCCCACAGTTGAATTCCATAAAGCCAAATTGGTTTCAGAATTTGGTTATATATCAGAATTTTGTTGTGTATTCACAACTGAGAATTTCGTCCCAAGAGCCAATACAGTTGTCTATATTTGAGACCAAGCTCTGTCCTTTTTTTTCTGATGTGCTCTTTCCATCGTAGCTTTGTATCTAGGGTCATCCCCAAATATTTGGCAGTGTTTGCATATGGTACTACAACACCATTTAAGGTAACTGGAAGACTGTTCTCTATTCTTTTGTTTGTAAAATTGATATGGACAGATTTCAGTTCATTAAGGTTAATTTTCCATCTCCTACTCCACTGCTGTATCTGATCACTAGCACCTTGAAGCATGTTGGTAGCTTCACCTAAGGTCGAACCAATCGCCATTATAGCTGTGTCATCAGCGAAAGTAGCAACAGACACATTCTCTGGCTGCGGCAGATCACATGTAAACAACAAGTAGAGGATGGGCCCCAAAACACTCCCTTGGGGCACACCTGCCCTCACTTCTCTTAGCTCAGAATAGTCATCTTCCTGTTTGACTCTAAATAATCTTTCCGATATATATGATTTTAACACGTCAGCATATTGTTTTGGTAGCATTTTATTAAGTTTATGTATTAAACCTTTATGCCAAACTTTATCAAAGGCCTGAGCCACATCGAGGAAGATTGTCGAGCAGATTAGCTTTTTTTCTAGTGCTTTCTCTATTGTGTCTGTTATTCTATGTACTTGGTCTATTGTGGAATGTTTTTGTCTGAACCCGAATTGATGATTTGGTATCAGCTTTTTTCTCTCTATTACTCGATTTAGCCTTTGCAACAGAAGTTTTTCAAAAAGCTTTGATATAATTGGCAACAGTGATATGGGCCGATATGATTTGGCCTCATTTGGCGGTTTGCCTGGTTTACGTAGCATAATAACTTCTGCCACCTTCCAGACACTAGGAACATGGTTTAGCCTAAGTGCCGCATTGAATAAATATGTAAGCATAACAATCCCTTTCTTAGGTAACTGCTATAAGATCTCACCTGTAATGAGGTCAAAGCCAGGTGATTTTCGGGGGTTCAAGTTTATCTTGATCTCCTTATCTACCTCTTTTGGGGTGACCAGTTGAATGTCCTCCTCTTCATGATTTGTATCTTCATCTAACTCTGTATCAGACTGGGTATTATTTGGCTTTAAAATGTCAGCTAGATGTTCAGCAAACGCTTCAGCTTTTTCTTTATTATCTCTAGCTCATGTACCGTCGCTTTTTCTAATAGGTGGTACTTGAGTGATCGACCTTTTAAGCTTCCTCGTTGCTTTCCACAACGAGTACTCTGTATCTGCATCTGCTGTTAGATTTTCCAAATGGGAAGTTATTGATGCTTCTTTTAACTTCTGTATGACACGCTTTAGTTGTTGCGATTTGTTGTTAAGTACAGTTTTATCATTTGGGTCACGAGTCTGTTGCCATTTTCTTCTAGCTCTCCTCTTTTCTTTGACAAGTTCTCTGATCTCTCTAGGATAGTTGTTACCAACAATTCCATGGGTGATTTCTCTCATATTGTTCCAGTCTGTAGTTTGAATATTTTAATTAAACTTCTATTTATAATTGGTGCTTAGTTCTCAACTGGACATTTAGTTGTATCTTGCCTTCAAGTTCTAATTTGAAGCTTTCCCAATCAGTAGTTTTGTTAACTAGGCTTGGTTTGTTTACTTTTTTTATTATCCTTCCACTCAGCGTCAGTATTACTGCTGAATGATCAGAGTCAAGATCAAAATTCTCCTCGATATCAATAAAGTTCTGCGAGACCCTCCTTGATATGAAGAAATCTAATAGATCTGGAATTTTATTAGGATCTGTGGGCCAGTAAGTAGGTTTGCCTGTACTGTGGAAGCTACAACCTGTTTCTTGTATTGCTTTATTAAGCTCGCTACCTTTAGTTGTTGTTAATCTGGATCCCCAATCTACATGTTTAGCATTGTAGTCTCTGCCTACAATGAATCTCTCACCTAGGTGTAATATAAATTTCTTGTAATCTTAGGTTGTGTCTTGGAGGACAGTATATCGCACCAACGATTAGTTTTTGCTTGGTGGATTTGATTCCAACTACAGTGAGTTGGATTTCTGCAGTCTGAAGGTGACACTCCTCATAGTGGTTAATCCTATTCTTAATAATGATAGCACTTCCTCCTTTGGCTTTATTATCCGGATGAATTGTTTGATATACCTGGTATCCATTTATTTTTAAGCTTGACTGATTTGTTAAGTGTGTCTCTGATACTAGACATATATCAGTGTCTTGTGCCTTGAGGAATAATTGTATTTCTTGCTTTCTGTTCTGGATACCGATGGCATTCCAGGTAGCTATCCTTAGGTCTTTCTGGTCCATTGATTAGTTCTCTGTGGGATTGTGCCCGGATTTCTGGCTTCTAATCTATCTAGTATATCCATGACTATTTTCATCATGTCCATCATATTCTGCATCATTTGCACCATTGATGAATCATCATTTTGAACTAAAGTCTTGTTAGCTTTAACTGCTTGAGCAAAGGACATTTCACTATTGATTTTATTAGCTGTGAAAGTTCTTGGTTGAGGTTTTTTAGGTCGTCTCTCACTTATTAAATTATTGCATCTTATTTGAAGTTCACGTGCAACCAAACAACCCTTGTAGCTAGCAGGATGTGCTTCTGCACAATTTGAACACTTTGCTGGCACATCTCGTTTTTGCTGGCAATCGATGGTCCTGTGATTGCCTGCACATTTAACACAGATAGGTCCATGTTGGCAATATTTAAGAGTGTGACCATATCTTTGACACCTTTTACACTGTGGTATCAGTTTGTTACTCCTGAGAGCTTCAATTTTTATTTTCATATGACATAAATATTGAATATCAAATATTTTTTTTATATCCTCTGATCTGTCAAACGTTAGCATAAATAATGGCAACTGTGTGATTTTTTCCTTGCCGTCAACTTTAGTCTTTCTAATTTTATTAACTACTTCAAGGATTTTATATCCTCTATTCAATAACTCCTCTTTAATCTCTTCTGATATGCATGTTGGATGCAAGTTACGTGCCATGACTCTTATTGGTCTGGTCTGTTTATTTTCATAAGTATGCCATTCCAACTTACTTTCTTTTAGGAGTTTTGTCAGTTCTCTATATTCCATTTCTGTGTCTACATTAATTTTCAGCTGATTGTTGTTCATCATGCTGGTGTTAAATTTCAGATCTTTTGATTTCAGTTTCTGACTTATTTCTATATAATTTTCCACATTGCTCAGTATCACTGGCGGTGGCTTAGCCGATTTTTTTACATTTTCTTTAGTCCTCTTACTTTTGTTTATTGGACTGGTTTTCGGTGTTTCTGGTGATTCCATAGTTTTCCTTTTACGTTTTTTATTCTTTTCCAGTATCCAAGCAGTTTCTTTGGCCACAATTTCTTCCTCTTCTTCCGAGTTGGCTGGACTATAGGATACCCTAGGCTGTAACTTCTTGATTTCTTCCTGTAGTCGTCTGATTTCGTAATAAGCAGAATTAAGCTGAGCCTGCAGTCTGCTTATTGTGTCCTCTGGGACTTCCAGTGTTGGTATCTGTGCGTTTTGTTTTTCCAAGCTACAGTTTATATTAGTTGGCGGAGACCTTGCCACCAACGAACCTCTTCTAAACGGATCCTCACCAAGCAATAGCTGGCCCCCCCCAGAATCCATGGGGCCGACCTCCGAAGAGGGTGGATTTACCAGGTTTTTACCTGGTCTGCCACCTGGGGTAGTCATTCCTTTATTTGTTTTATCCATTGCTTTAATGTTTATCCAATAAGTGTAGAGTAATAGAAATATGAAACTGAAAGACCCCTAGCCCTCGGTAACCTAATAGCGTCAGGGTCGGAAAGAACAAGAGTTGACCAAGAGAGGCCAGACAGTAAAGACAAAAGAGAAGGGGTCTTACTCAAAGTAAGTGGAAAAAGAGTAAGCCCAGCTAGAGGACCGTGGGAGAGCCACCTCCCTTTCTACCAAGCGGTAGCCTCCACGGACCATTGCCCTGTTAGCCAGCTACAGAGTAATAGCTGTTGCCCGCTCCCCACGTGGCCAAGGTGTAATAGGCTCGGACGTAGGGCTGGACTTTGGGGAGCAATCTCAATATATGTTAAAGAGAAAAGAATAATAACTTTATTGAAATTAAGACAAGACAGAATAAGAGTTCAAATTTTTTAATTCACATTGTTAGAAAATAATTATAATTATAATTATTTAACATAATTTGGCACCAACAACCTGAGGCTACAGGATATAGTTACATTGATGAAGGGTAAGATTAAGATTTAAGACTTATTATAATACTATAAAACAAAAGTAACAATAACTAATAAAAACAAATCTAACAATGTACACAAAATTATACGGAAATTTAATACAAAAAACTATTAAAACTATAAACAACTTATACTGCGCAAAGTATAAAAACTATAAAACATGCAGAACAATGAATGCATATAAATAAGAATGTGAATAAATGCACATAAAATAAAAATCAGTTAAAAGACAATACTTTCTTAAATAAAATACGTGTAGTATTTTTCTAATTATTTTATATATACACTATTTACACAACAATTTTCTAATTAGTTTCCTTGCGTTCCAAGACCTGATGTGTGTGTTAATACCTGCAACAAGTGACAAAAATATGGGAGTATCTTTGTATAACAGAAATAAACATAACTGCAATAATGCAGTCAATGTATCAAAGTGAAATTTTTCTTGTATGTACCCAACTGGAGAAAGTAGAAAAAAATTGAGCAGTTTATCATATTTACTTAATAGTACATATTTTTCTTACTGGTTGCCTAAAAGAATACAATAGTACAAGAGAACTGTTAATTTTCAAAAAACCTTAAAATGCCTGTTTACTGGTAGTAATAGTTTTGTATCAGGTTGGTACTGAAAGTGCTAAGTCTCATTGAAGACTTTGTACATAAATTTTTCATATTTACTGAGATGAATAATGAAATGGATTTAAATTTTCATATGAAAAAAGAGTTTGGTACTCAATGTAATTTGAGATATAAATTTGATTACAATATACAATGTATTATTATTTTTTAAGACTAAGAATTTATATAAGTATGAAGGTCCAGAACTCCATGATAGCTGATAAAATTTCAACAAATCGCGGACCTTCTGTAACAACAAAAAGTTATTTTACATCACATTTTCTTACAAGTTATAACACTGTATATATACTTTCTATATTCATCTGAATTAAAATTCTCATCTGTTGCCTGACCCAATAAAATTTTTCTGCATACCAACAAACAAACACACCGCAGCTTGAACTATCATTCTGATGAACATGTTTAGGACAGTTCACTTGCCAATCCTCAAGTGTTCCCCCCAAGATCGTAACTAACATTTGTCTCCAATTACAGATTGATTTTTCATATACGGGTTTTACAGATTCTGACACCGGGTCATAAAATGACAACTGTTTTTTAAGAACATCAGCTACTAAAAGGACCCAATGATTACTGTCTGGATTTAGGGGTATAATTAATTTTGAATACTCATGCAACTCCATGTGGCACACAGACTCAAGTGCATAATCTAATGGAAATGTTAGAATCATTTGGGATACTGCACTATCTACTGGAAAGATAGGAAATTTGTTACCGGTACATATCTTATTTAAAAAAACATTTATTACATTATCATAGAGCCAACCAGTATGAAAATGTGGATCTGCTGAGGTCAGCATATTCAGTTCATTATTATTTATATATGTATCCAAAGATTTCAAATGAAGAGCACTGATTCTGTATCCGCAAACATTGTAAAGGGTACGGTGTATATCTTGTTCACTGGAAATAGGGTCAGTGAAACTTTTTCCACGTAGTAGCAAAGACTCCTTTATACAATTATACCGAGAAAAGTCTGTATTTTTAGTGTCTGTTTTTATAGGCTTCTTTTCTTTGGCAGTTTGATAAAATCTCTTTTGAGGAGAAATTTTGATGTTTGGTGGAACAAAATCATGTGCCATTGAAGGAGGTTTACCATGTACACAGTCTTGATCGTTGTTCAATATTTCACATTTTTGAACTAATAATTGTAAAGTGTTTTGCACATATGGCAGTAAAGATTGAGAATTTTTATTACATATAATGTTTTTCAATTTATCTGCCAATTGACACACGGACTGAATTAATATGTCTGTATTTGCTGTTGCATTATCTAGGTTAACTGAGTTACTATTTGTAGTTACCAACGTTTCATCTGTAGCTAAATCTGTACAATCAGAACTTATACACGATGGTAAAGTTAGCTTATGGACAAGATAAGAATGAAGCTTGTGTATATGTTTGCACAATGAATTACTGTCAGCACATGAGCATGTATACATGTGTGAACACAAGCTGAAACATGTATATTCATTACATTTTATAAAACATAATTCTGGCATATAACATTTTCTAGCTAAACAATGGACTTTATAAAGGACTGTTGAGTCCGACTGACTCCTGACTTGCCAAACGCTACAATTTCCAGTTTCAATTATATCAGAATCTGTTATTTGTATGCCTATTTTATGCCTTTTGTTAACTGCATTGGTATATCCTAATGGGGGCATCTGGGTCAATCTTTTATATTTTAACGCTAAGTGTATAGTTTTATTAACTCTGAAAATGATGTTAATCAAGTCATCTAATCGCCTATTTACATTTCTTTGGAGGTATTGAGTTTTAATTTTATTATGAAATGATTCTAAAAACATATTTGTGTCGGTATACCCATGTGAAAAATTTCTGAAACACATTGCCCACTTCTCTTTTTTACACACATAAATTTCTTTAAAATAATCTAAAAAGCGACTAGCGGACTCTGAGTATTTATTAAAAAAGGCTTCTAACATTTCATTAAAATTATTCATATTTTTTTCATGAGTTAAAATTAATAAAGAATCTAAAATTTCTGATGTCAGAGACTTGGATTTCACTTTGGTTTTAAGATTTTTCAACCAGTTCCGTTTCACATGCCACAAACAAAGAAGATGTCTCACATTTTTCCCAAATGCAGTTTCAACCGCATTGGCAATGGCTTCATCACCATCCGTCATGACACAGTTTACTTCCATATTTGGAAATTTGTCAACAACAATTTTTAAGACACACGCCAGAGTCATTTCATCTAAATAATTTATTATAAAATGAGCAACAGGGAACTCAACACCATATTCGTCAGGAACAAGTAAATTTAATAAGTAAAATTTATACTGGTTTGTATTATAAGTTGCGTCTATACACAGTATTCTACAGCAACCAGCAACCATTTCTGCTGCTTGATACTTTGTTTGAATGCCTACAACAAAAAGTTCAGAACTGTGTGGTAAATTATTTAAACTGGAGGGCCCAATTATGGTATCCATTCCTTGAGGTTTATATGCTAAAACTGGGTTGTAACTTTCATTTTTTAATAAGTTAATTAAGATATTTACAGGTTCTGCATCATTTTTATTAAGTCGTTTTTTCATCTCCAGTTGATACCTCATTTTAATTATCTGAGATGTTGTTATATAATGTTCTTTTACTGCAGATGTGTTATTATCGTCACCAATGGAAGGCTGTAAATGTTCCTGAATAACATGTGTTGGCATACCTTGCTCTAAAAAGTGATTTACAGAAGACTTTGTGGTGTTATCCCATCGATAGAATTTCACAAATTTAAAATTAAGCTCATGGTTATGAGCATTAATGTATGTCACATGGATTCCAGTATCATCTTCTTTGACGTACATTCTGGCCAGACAGTTTGTATTCGGCATACTACCGAATGTCCTTTTTCTATTAGTTTTATTTATTTTTGTTTTGAGTCTACAAAAATTATTAAATTTGCAAATATAATAGGAAAATTTAGGGCCACTCACTGCATGGGCTGAACCCGTTTTTTTTACCATTGCAATGTGGTTGTCTTTACAAACAGCTTCCTTCCATGTGAGAAATGCTGCCACATCCTTAAAAACAAATTCCTCCTTTGGAATAATTTGGCCATGCTCTTTCTTCAAATGTTCTATGAGATGGAAATATGTTCTAAATTTCAATGTACAATCTGAATGGGAACACGATAGGGATAAACCAGACGAATCACAATGTTGTTTATGTTTCGAGAAGCTGAATCTATTACTGTATTGAACATTGCAATCAGAACATACCCTTGGGTATGTTATTTTAAGACACGAGACAGCTGTTCGTTCTGCACATGACGATACTAAATTATCTACTTTACGAGAATCACCATATTCAAGGGAACTGTTTAACGTAGATAAACTTTCCTCAGCAGACCCACCATTTGTAAACAAATATGTGAGGTGTGATTTATGGTTTAGATTGTGTGATGGTGTTACATATGAAAAAGATTTACGTATCTGTGATGTGTGTGAAACTGAAGGTGATGTTACTGCTTTTGTGAATGATGGCCTTGTAATCATACTGTGTGATGTGTACATATGTATATCTGCTCTATTTGATGCCCCTGTGACTCTGGTATGTGATGTGGAAGGGTAAGCGTGTGCCCTATTTGATGTCCCTGGCTGTGTGGTGTGTATACGTGATGTGGAAGTGTGTGCGTGTGCCCTATTTGATGTCCCTGGCTGTGTGCTGTGTATACGTGATGTGGAAGGGTATGCATGTGCCCTATTTGAAGTCCCTGGCTGTGTGCTGTGTATACGTGATGTGGAAGGGTATGTGTGTGCCCTATTTGATGTCCCTGGCTGTGTGCTGTGTATACGTGATGTGGAAGGGTATGTGTGTGCCCTATTTAATGTCCCTGGCTGTGTGGTGTGTATACATGATGTGGAACCATGTGCGTGTGCCCTATTTGATGTCCCTGGCTGTGTGCTGTGTATACGTGATGTGGAAGGGTATGCATGTGCCCTATTTGATGTCCCTGGTTGTGTGGTGTGTATACGTGATGTGGAAGGGTATGCGTGTGCCCTATTTGATGTCCCTGGCTGTGTGCTGTGTATACGTGATGTGGAAGGGTATGTGTGTGCCCTATTTGATGTCCCTGGTTGTGTGGCGTGTATACGTGATGTGGAAGGGTATGCGTGTGCCATATTTGATGTCCCTGGCTGTGTGCTGTGTATATGTAATGTGGAAGGGTATGCGTGTGCCCTATTTGATGTCCCTGGCTGTGTGCTGTGTATACGTGATGTGGAATGGTATGCGTGTGCCCTATTTGTTGTCCCTGGTTGTGTGCTGTGTATACGTGATGTGGAAGGGTATGTGTGTGCCCTATTTGATGTCCCTGGCTGTGTGGTGTGTATACGTGATGTGGAACCATTTGCGTGTGCCCTATTTGATGTCCCTGGCTGTGTGCTGTGTATACGTGATATGGAAGGGTATGCATGTGCCCTATTTGATGTCCCTGGTTGTGTGGCGTGTATACGTGATGTGGAAGGGTATGCGTGTGCCCTATTTGATGTCCCTGGCTGTGTGCTGTGTATACGTGATGTGGAAGGGTATGTGTGTGCCCTATTTGATGTCCCTGGTTGTGTGGCATGTATACGTGATGTGGAAGGGTATGCGTGTGCCATATTTGATGTCCCTGGCTGTGTGCTGTGTATATGTGATGTGGAATGGGAATGCGTGTGCCCTATTTGATGTCCCTGGCTGTGTGCTGTGTATACGTGATGTGGAAGGGTATGTGTGTGCCCTATTTGATGTCCCTGGTTGTGTGGCGTGTATACGTGATGTGGAAGGGTATGCATGTGCCCTATTTGATGTCCCTGGCTGTGTGCTGTGTATACGTGATGTGGAAGGGTATGTGTGTGCCCTATTTGATGTCCCTGGCTGTGTGGTGTGTATACGTGATGTGAAACCATTTGCGTGTGCCCTATTTGATGTCCCTGGCTGTGTGCTGTGTATACGTGATATGGAAGGGTATGCATGTGCCCTATTTGTTGTCCCTGGTTGTGTGGCGTGTATACGTGATGTGGAAGGGTATGCGTGTGCCCTATTTGATGTCCCTGGCTGTGTGCTGTGTATACGTGATGTGGAAGGGTATGTGTGTGCCCTATTTGATGTCCCTGGTTGTGTGGCGTGTATACGTGATGTGGAAGGGTATGCGTGTGCCCTATTTGATGTCCCTGGCTGTGTGCTGTGTATATGTGATGTGGAAGGGTATGTGTGTGCCCTATTTGATGTCCCTGGTTGTGTGGCATGTATACATGATGTGGAAGGGTATGCGTGTGCCATATTTGATGTCCCTGGCTGTGTGCTGTGTATATGTGATGTGGAAGGGTATGCGTGTGCCCTATTTGATGTCCCTGGCTGTGTGCTGTGTATACGTGATGTGGAAGGGTATGTGTGTGCCCTATTTGATGTCCCTGGCTGTGTGCTGTGTATATATGATGTGGAAGTGTGTGCATGTGCCCTATTTGATGTCCCTGGCTGTGTGGAGTGTGTATGTGACCTAACAGCTTGTGCATATGATGTCCCTGTGTCTCTGGTATCTGATGTGGATGTCTGTGCGTGTTTCCCAATTGGATATGGAAATGATGTTCTGTTATGTGTGTCTGTAGTGCATGTCTGGTCTCTGTAGAAATTGGATAAAATTTTAGACCTATTTCTTGTACAGACATGAAAAACATTACCCATTAAACATTGAATCCCTCGCTGTGTTATGTGTAAGCCATCCCTGGACAGCAACTCCATAAACGGATCTCTTGAATGTAACATAAAAGACTTCCAGTTGTCTATGAATAGTCCTCCATATCTACGAACACAAAAAAGTGGAATCACTGTGGCAGTCACAAAAAAGTAAAAATGCATTGCATTACTTAATTAACAACATACTATGAGGGAATAAAATGCCAAAGTCATAAAAGTCAAGAGACATATTGAGCATAAAGAAGAAGTAAAATATTTATTTGCCAATATTTACTATAAATATTTAATATAATATTTAATATAAAGTCTTTTTAAAACTATATTATCAAGAAAATTCAAAACGTATTACTGTACGAATATTAACTGTAATTTTATAAGAGTTATCAGATTTTTATGATCAGAATGTGGAATTTAATAAATGATTTCTAAAACTTATTTTATTTTGAGAACAAAATTCGTAACAGCAATGATGTGGATGCCCCTTTAACACATCAAGTCTCTGCAGTATCAAAAGAAACTTACACGTATAAAGTTTTACCTGGTAGCCAAGCCTTGTACCAGCAGATTCAGCTTCTCTGTCTTTTCATTTATTATCTTTATTCTGTTCATTTCAGCATCTGAATATGGCCTATACCTATTTTTACTGCGAAACAATACACTTGACAAATGGAGTTGCACATGCTGGTTGCCTTTTAGAATTTCTTGGATAAGAGATTCATAATGTTGGATTATTTGATCTGGATGCTGACCTGTTAAAAAGTTTTTAAGAATTATAAAAATAAACGAGTATAGTACCTATCGATAAAATATTGGAAAATAATGTGCATAACACCAAAGCAATCTTACAAATCTTTTTGATCAACCATAATCGTATAAAGTAGAGCACTAATAACTGAAATATTTTATTTACAAAATTCTATGTAACTTACCACAAATCAAATTATTTGTGCCCAAATGGATTACTACGTGATAAAAGAACTTGGTTGCTTCAACCATTGAAGCGGACACTTCTTCAACACGTATTCCTGACACTGAAAACACTGTGACTTCAAAATCATTCTGGCACTGAGTAGTCAGATGTGCATATTTTACCTGGGAGTCACCAATCATGAGGAGGCCTGGACGCACCATTGTGACTGCAAATGAAGAATACTTTATTAAAACAAACACATATATTTACATCTGCCAATGGAAATTTAACCTTGGTTTTGTTTTATATTCCTCTTTCTTAGGCTTCAGAATACTCGATTTTAACTTACTTTTATTATGCCGATACCCATTTAGTATTTCTATTTTATTTCTAAACAAACACATATAATAATAATAATACTCACAAAATTCCAGAAAAATTATGTAAAAGAGATACCTGTATAAAATTAACAATATAATTTAAATCCGTAGAAACACCTTTCCAAATTGATGCACACGTGTACACCAATTCCACCGTAACTTAGACTAGACTAATTTTTAGGGTAACACAGAAATAGCAACATCCGGTAGCAAGTTCATTTGTTTACTACGTGTAGTCTGTTTAAGCGCTAGTTGTCGGTTGTCCATCACTGCAATAAGAAACAACGGGTGGTTGTAGGCCACTTGTAACTTCAGCAGTAAATGGCAGAGCTTACTACACAAACATATGACTATAGTATTGACGACTCGGAACACTAAGTTTTTTATAAGTAAAAACGTAAAGTTTTACCTTACAGCCTTTACACCTTACAAACTTTACGTTTTTACTTATAAAAAACTTAGTGTTCCGAGTCATCAATACTATAGTGATATTTAGTTAAGTAACGGACACGTCATGGACAACGAAATCCAAGACAAACATATGGTAGAACATGCGTTACTCTTCACAATTGCCCTATGTTCCCTATGTTAGCTAGGCGGTTGCAAAGATTCCGCAACGCTCCACTAATAGCGTTGTAGCTCATCCTTAGTTGTGTCATGTGAAGTCAGCACACCTTTCTTGATTTGTAATTTGTGTCAGGCTTACTGTTTACATTGGTTCAAGGTAAACGTTATCCATTGTTTGAATTTATAAAATTTTAGTAATAATTTTGTATAACTGAGATTGTGATAATAAAGTGTCAATCAACTTTTTATTAATTTAACTGTGCGTTGTATTATTTTTTCTTTGTTTAGTGCTGCTGTGTGCTTTTGTGTTTGTGCTTTTCTAAGGTTACTGATTCTGCATGCTTTTAAACGTGTTTTTTTTTAGTTTAAAATGATACCAATAGACTAGGACGCCAAATGCCTCCAAACAATAAATCAAATTATAAAATTAGGCAGTCCACAATTTAATCGATCATTTAAAATAGAATATTATGAAAATAATGACTGGTTATGTGGTTGTGACAAAAGAAATTCATTATTTTGTTTTTTCTTGTTTATTGTTCGGAGCAGAGGACCCCTGGGCAAAATTCGGAATGAAAGTTATTAATCATCTAGCCGAAAAAATAAGAAATCATCAGGCATCAAGTGTACATATAAAGAATCCTTTTCAGTTTTCTCTTTTTGGTATGTATAGCATAGCAGTTGGACAGTGAATATAGACGAAATATTGTTTTACACAACAAAAGAGTACGCAATAATTGGTACGTCTTAAATATAATAATAAACTGTATCCCCTTCTGTGGAGCTTTTGAATAAGCTTTGTGGGGTCATGGTGAGAGTGAATCTTCGTCAGATCCTGGTGTATTTCAAGGCTTAATTGGTTTCAGTTCTGAGCTTGACACAGCAATGAAAAATCATTTAGAGTAAGCAACTGTATTTAAGGGTACCTCAAAAACCATTCAAAGTGAACTTTTAAATATAAATGTTAGAAATATGCCATGAAGAAATAACGAGTATGATACATTATTTGCCTTTAATTTGTTTGCTAATGTTTTCCAAATGGTCATAGTGTAACGATATATATATAAAAAAAGGTAAATATGTTAAAAGATTATGGGATTTCATTGTTCCTCCTAAACATGATGCTCAGTCCCTTGCATCATGCTTGTTAGATGAACTGTCTCAACACGACTTACTTGGAATTTTACACAAATTTAACTGCTCAAACAATTGGAAAACATTAACTTTCTATTTTTCCCCATACAACAACACTGTGTATGATGCACATATGTAGTAGGTCGCTGCCTCCTGTTTAATGTGTTCTTTTAACCTACCCCCCCCCCCCACTTGACCGACTACTGCAACCACTAAAATCTGGAACCACTGGTATAACGTAGAGCTAAAATAAGCTCAAAAAAGCTGATAGTACACATACAGTCTATCGAAAACGCATACTTGTTAACACGGAACAAAAGGAGTAACAAATGAAAGTGGAGAATGTTGGGAATCGTCACTGAAATGTAAAAAATCTTGGTGTCATTTGCAAGCAGGTGGCGTCGTTGTGCTAGTCTGAAGTGAGTTAGAGAACATTAATTCAAACAACAGGTGAAAAAAGTGAAATCCATATGGAAAGTTACATAAATTAAACAAACTTCAGGGGGGGAGAAAGAGTGAGTTTATCCAATGGAAGAGAGAAGTGAAGTCACCAGGGGAGCTACAACCCAGAGAAAGAGAGAGAGAGAGAGAGAGAGACATCTGACACCAACATCAATTAATCTTAAATTTGTCGGTATAAAGAGAGTGAAAGAGGTATGACTTGTCATACAAGCAAATTAAGAAAAAGTATTATGGCCATTTGAGAAAAGGAATATTTAAAACAGAAAGGTGTGTGTGTGTGTGTGAGACATGGCCCCCACAAGGGGGCTAGGGTTGCCAGAGCAAGGGGCCCGGGATGGATGGGGGCCCGGGGAAGCCAAAAAGCGATAAACTATAACTATATAGGTTAAACTAAATATTAAGTACACTAAAACTAAACTAGTAATATTTTCGTAATATTGCATTAAAAGAAAATATTGACAGTGTTCATTGACAACAAATTTGTATGAATGGAATCTTGGTAAGACTTTACACATAGGCCTACAAGAGTGGAGTTTATTGGGATTGGGAATTTTTAACTGACATAACATACTTCTACACTTTACTCAGTCCTTGAAAATTTTTGGAAATGTCACAGGATTAATCTAGAACAATGAATAATTAACCGTAACAAAAACAAGTGGTTTCAAACCCGATAGCACAAATGAAATGCATCCCAAAATTCATGAAACTTTTATACTAAATTGGAGTTTTTTTTTAACATAGAAAACTTTTACTGTTCACTCAAAATCATTGTAAATGGCACAAACGTAGAACAAAGAATAAATAACTTAAACGAACACGTGGTTTCAAACCCGATCACGCCCCAAACTTCATGAAGCTTTTGTTTTACATTACGTTTTGATCTTTTTTAAACATAAAATACTTCTAAACTTTACTCAGTACCTGAAAACTGTTGGAAATGTCACAGGATTAATCTAGAACAATGAATTTTAACCTTAACAAAAACGCGTGGTTTCAATCACGACAGCACAATTACATCCTAAAGTTCATGAAACTTTTACTTTAAACAAAATGGGGAGGTTTAACATAAAAGACTTACAGTTTACTCAAAATCATTGTAAATTAAATAAACAAAAAAAAACATTAACCTACACGAACACGTGGTTCCAAAGCCGATACCATTTAGTATTTCTATTTTATTTCTAAACAAACACATATAATAATAATAATAATAATACTCACAAAATTCCTGAAAAATTATGTAAAAGAGATACCTGTATAAAATTAACAATATAATTTAAATCCATAGAAACACCTTTCCAAATTGATGCACACGTGTACACCAATTCCACTGTAACTTAGACTAGACTAATTTTTAGGGTAACACAGAAATAGCAACATCCGGTAGCAAGTTCATTTGTTTACCACGTGTAGTCTGTTTATGCCTTAGTTGTCGGTTATCCATCACTGCAATAAGAAACAACGCATGAACTCGAATCTCGGTTGAGTGGGGGAAACGTGTTACCAACTTGAAATAATATTGGTTAGGTTGACTCACTGCTATTAAACAAAACATACATAATATTTTTCTATAAATAATAACTGGACAGTTGTTAATGGTACACACTTTTTTATTAGGCTCAGAACTGTTAATTCTTGTTAACGCTTGTACAAAAATAGTAATCAATATAATAATTTTAGCCTCGGCAATAAATAGTCGTTCACTCAGCGGATGGCTGGGTTGGCAATACAATGTTTCATTTCGCCACAAGACAGCGTTGATTATTATTTACAAAATAAATTTGCCAAATAGAGTCCTTTTAAGTACGACAAAGAAGTTTTAAAAACAAGATAATAAATTATAATATATCACTTAATGTTCGTGATCATTAAAATCAAACAAGGTTTACTTTAAATTCAATGTTGTGGTGTTAAAGTGTGTGACAGTGTCGTTGGTATAATACATAGGTTATCATCAGTTATTTAGTGTTTACAAATTATGTTTGTTCATCAATCCTTGAAAATTAATACCTTCAGTGATAGTGAGAGTTCACTGTTTAGTTATAAATTTGAAAGAGAATTTATTTTAAAAGTTCAATGAAATCAGCAATACTTATCGTTAGTTGGTAGGAAGTGTATTGTCAATAGTTAACGTAGGTTGATTCTTCTTTCTTCAATCTTGGGCTTCAGGTACGTCCAGCGTCTTATTCTTGTTAATTTCCTTATTTTCACTGCATCTGGATTAATTTGAACTGGTCCTTGGTCTGGTTGATTGTAACATCCTCTCCTCAGTTGGTCTGGTCCTTTTCTTCATAAAATTATGGGCACTTTTAATGTTTTATGTGAAAATTTTGGGCCCTTCACAGCGTGGCGTCTCTTCAGTTAAGCGTCACTACAGATTCTAACGTTCCTAACTGAAAATAGTCAATATTCTGCTGTTGTCATGGTAACTCAAAATTTCTGATTGGTTAAAATTGGCTTAAGACCATTGTTAGGAGATTTGAATTTTTATTTAAACTGGTTACAGATCTTCTGAATGCAATTGATCTTCAGTATTCCCTTTTAAGTATTAAATATCATTACCACAGTTCGTATTTTGGTTCAAGGATTAATTTGACATCCAATACTATTGTGTTTACTTAGGTATTAACATTTTGACAGTTATGTTGATTTTGTTTAATTAAACTGTTTTCTTAATTTACATGATTACTTTAATGTTTCCTTCTTAACATGATTGTCTTATCGCCTTTTATTGTTTATATGGCTTAGTTTTGCTAATGTCATTGTTTAATTCTCAAAATTGAAGTTTTTTGTAGTTTTACAGTTAGGCATTTGCCTAGGCCTAAACAGCAATTGGCTATTTTCATTAAATTACAGAGGTTATATTTTATTTTCCCCTTGTATGGGTTCTGATTGGTTTAATACATGATTTTATTCATTTGTTCTAGGGTTTTATGCCTGTTCTTGTAATTATATGTGATTTTACTGGTTTCATATCCTGGCTTGTCTATTGTCATAACTGCCTTTTAGTATCATTGTATTTATCTGTATTTATTATTCATTTTGTTTACTGCTTTGTTTGTTTTTAATTATTATTTCTTATTATTTATTACTTAACATATAACATTGAATCTTATGGTCTAACAATTCCCACAGACATAATTCTATTCATTAAAACATAATTATTTACTTTTCATTACCCACAATGTTCATTTTCATCATGTACTCATACTCTTTGGTGAGTAACATTTATTACACAGTATAAACAACAAACATATAAACATTAATTAAATATTTTGACTATAATGATAAATCCTTATTACTAATCCTATATGACATTGGGTCATTAACATCACACTCTAATAACAATTTACTATATTTTTTATTAAAATCTTTTAATGATTATTTTATTATCAATTGTCTTTCCCTTATCATTTTGTGTTAATAATATTTAGTTTTATACCTCTGTATATTAGAAATTCTCTAAAGAAATTCTCTAACACACTAATAGTCCATTTTTCTTAAACTCATGGGTAATAATATAAATTGTCACTTAGAATATTAATTGTTCAAAATTTAAAACCTGATATGTAGTTACTATTACTGCTAACTTAATTCTACTACACTTTAGTTTATTTTGTTACATACTGGTGTTCACTTATAATTGCTTTTAATCGCCACAGTCCTTCCTGTGTTTAGCAATTATTAGCTCTCACTCACTTTTTATGCACTTATAAACTTTTTTCACTGACTTCTCAGTGTTTATCACTATTAAGGGGGTTATATTTACTTTGGGGTATTTTAATGCTAACACCTTGCACTCTATATGGTTTAAGTGTTACTGGTGGGTATTGCTCACTCAAATTCTCTTTCTCATTTTATTTTAAAATTGTTCATTATCATTTTACCTCACTATCTCTCACTCTACTAAGTTTGATTATACAATTAATAAGTTTTTGTCGTGCTAGTTTGATTTGTCATAGTTATCTCTATTTATTTGGGTTAGTGTACCCTTATACAATTTAAGTCATTAACATTTAACACTTCTATTTATAGATTGTTTGTCTGTGTTTACAATCAACATTATTATATACAATTACCATTGATTGGTCTCTTCTCATTTGGTCTATCACTGGTGTTGTGCACTTTCACTGTGTTTACTTCGTTTTGTTATATTTTATATATCCCTTCCTTGGTGTTGGGGCTGGTTCTATCTTCTCACTTCTCATGCTAATTATTTATACCTCCTTAGGTTAGTGTGGTGACTAGTTCTAGTTATTCACTTACAAATGTCATAATTTATATTATATTCTTGTTTTTTGGGGCTGGTTCTACTCTCTCACTTACCATCTATTGGGCTATTGTGGTTAAATCACCATGTATTATCGTTTTTCAACGTTTCGGTTCGTTGCTTGTTACTATTTTTATTATTAGAGGTTACTTTCATGATTATCTCAATATGTTTGATCGTTTTATTATTTTGAATCACCCATTCTTCAATCTCTGACACATCCCTTTTTATTATAGTGTTATTTAAATAATTTATTTAGTCATGTTTCTTCATTATTGTTAGTTGAAGATATGTACCATTACATATTGCCCTGCCACTAAAATTGATTATTACAGCGAATATTGTTCAGTTTTTTGATTGAAATTATCAATCATTTTATTTTCTTAATCACTGGTTAGTTTTGAGCTATAGATTCTTACTATTTTTGAGTGTCAGTATTCTTCTTGAGTTTTGTATCATATTTTAGTTTAATGTTCTTATCCCTTTGATATCTAATTCACTAACATTTCTTCCCTAACATTATATTGAATCGGATCGGAGGGGTACTTTTGACTCCATTGCTCCGCCGTCAAATACACATTTGATTGCCGGACTTATCTACAGTCAATCATTAATAAAATTATAAAAGTAGTCTTAGTGCAACTATAAAATAAATATAATTTGTAGGATTCTCCACATTATTATCATTTAGTTTATACAATACATTTTTTCAAATTATAATCTTTTTCTTTTATTCACACTCTTTAGCTCTTAGTGATGCGATATTATTAGTGGGTATGGTATACATGATCCTTTTATTATTTGTTTTTGTTTATTTTTCCTCCTTATTTAATACTAGTTACTTATTAATTGGTTTCAGGATGTTTTTCCTTGTGTTTAATAATATTTTTTCTAGAGGGTTGGTTATATGTCCCCTTCCTTCTTTGTGTCTACGATCTCATATGTGTTATTTTGATTGTCCTTACTTACTATGTCAGGTCCTGTGTAAAGTAATAATAGCTTCTTGGCTTTTCCTTCCATGGTGCTTGGTAAGCCTCTGTTTTTAAGTAGTATTTGCTCTCCAATCTGATATTGTATGGGTTTCGGTTGCATTTGCTTATATTTTTGTCTGATCTTGTCCGTCTTTTCTAGTATCTTATGGTGAAATTGCACGTCATCGAACTGATATTCTTCTCCATTTGGGAATTGAATTAGAGAAGTAATTTCTCTTGGTGGTGGTCTTTGGAACATTGCAGTATATGGTGTTGTTTCAATAAATTGGTGGTGCGATAAATTTATAAAGTTTTCGGCTGCTGGTATGAATTTAGACCACTCATTGTGCTACTCGTAACAATATGTACGGAGAATTCTCCCCACTTCTCTCAAGACTCGCTCTGCAGGTTTGCTGCTGGGATGGTACACTGATGTCTTGTACGTTTTTATTCCATGAGTTAGTAAAGTGTTCTTCCATTTATTTCCCTTGAATTGCGTTCCATGATCGGTAATGATGCATTTGGGTATTCCCACTTCACTAACGTATGGTTCTAGTATTAATTTTAAAATTTTTTGGGTAGTGGCACGATTGATGGTGTAAAGCCTTGTGAACCTTGTGTAGTGGTCAAATAGAATAATGAGGTATTTGTATTGGTGCTTTCCTCCACTACGCGGAAATGGTCCGCATATGTCAACGAAGACTTTCTCCAATTTACAAGAGGTGGTTATCAGTATCATGGTGCCCTCCTTTCTGTCATTGTTGACCTTCACTAGTTGGCAGATGTGACATTGTTTTATGCATTTCCGTACCTTTCTGTTAGCATCTTTCATGTATACATGCTCTTGTAAGGCCTTTCCCACTTTTAATGTGCCCATGTGCCCATCTCTCTCATGATAATTGAGAATTAGGTCTTTCTCTGTGGCTTGAGGTATTGCTATCTTCCATGTTTCGAATTTATTTTGTGTTTTTATGAAAAGTATCCCTTGGTGTTTGCAGTAAAATTGGGATATGTGGTCGTCTTTGTCTGTTAAGCGTGATAGAATTTTGCTTAGTTTGGGATCTTGTTCTTGTTGTCGTTCCATTTCTTTCATGATATTTGCCAAGTCAGTTCTGTTTTTAATTATGTGGCATATTTTGATAATAGTTTCCTTTTCTCCTTCGTACGTCTGATCTTTAATGTTTACTCTGGACAGGGTATCTGCTACAACATTTTTCTTGCCTGGGATATATTGCCAATTTAAATTATACTCCTGTAATACCAAACTCCATCTAGTCAATCTTCCATGACTTAACTTACAATTTCTGAGAAATGATATGGACTTGTGGTCAGTCCTTACTGTAATCGTTTACCACACAAACGAATACACAGAATGTAGGTTCTAATTTTCCACAGGAAAATACAACGCTCAGCAATTCCTTCTCAGTGACGTTATAATTTCTTTCACTGCTGTTTAGCACTCTACTTGCGAAACTGATCACGCAATGATTCCCCTCTTCATCCTCCTGGTACAAAACGGATCCTAGGCTAACGTCACTGGCGTCGCAATTTAAATAGAATGGTTTAGTGAAATTAGGGTGACGTAACATTACTGACTCAATGAATTTGTTTTTAATCAGTTGGAGCGTTATGTCTTGTTCGACTCCCCACGTCCATTTGTTCTTGGATGACAGTTGGTGTGAAAATTTGGCTGTCATTTCAGAATAATTCTTTTGAAACTTTTGGTAATAATTGAATAGACCGAGAAATGATTGGAGTTGTTTCTTATTTTTAGGTGTTGGAAACCTCTGTATGCATTCAACCTTTTCTTGTGATGGCGTTATCCCATTTCCAGACAAGTTGAACCCTAAAAATTGCACTTCATCAGACAAAAATTTGGATTTTTCCAGCTTGAGGGTTATATGGTTATTTGATAGTTTTTCCAGTACATACTCTACTCGGTGACAATGTTCGTCCCACACATCTGAAGTTATAATAAATCGTCTACATAGACTGTTGTAAACTGTAATGCATCTGGTCCATAATTTTTACAAATACTGCTACCGAATTCACCAATCCGAAGGGTAATCTTTTGAATTGTAAGTTCCGTCCTTCGAATATAAATGCCATGTATTTTCTACTGGATGGGTGTAAGTCGACCTGCCAATAGCCGCAGACAGTATCCCATATACTGATGAATTTGGTCCCATAGAACTTTTTCAGGATCTCTTCTATTTCTCCTGGGGACGTACGATCATTTATTATGTGCTTATTGATCTCACGGGCGTCTAGACATATTCTCACCTTCCCGTGTTTCTTTGGAACTGCTAGGATAGGGCTGGTGTAGGGTGAGTAGCTTGGTTCAATTATGTCTTCTGCTATTAGCCGATTGATCTCTGTTCTCACCGCTTCCTTTAATGAAATTGCGATCGGGTAAGACTTTTTTATCAAGTTGACAGGCTCTCGGAACTGAATTTCGCACTGATAATCTCTGACCTTCCCAGGTGTATCAGAAAATACGTGCTTGCAGCGATTATACACTTCTATCAGTTTTTCAGCTTGTTGAACTGTTAATTGTGCGCTCGTTTTCTCTCTCTGGAAAGTTCGGATTTCTTCGATTTTTCTTGCCATAGTTCTTCATTGTCGGTCTCGTCATAAATTTCATTATTCGGTGTATGTTCTCCTGTATTTTTGGATATGGTACATTGTTTTATTTGGCTGTATTTCGTCACTATTGGTCAATTCGGTTATCCATTGTATGTCACCTTTCTTCAAAATTAGCTTGTATTTGCTCAAGTCAATTATGGCTAAGTACTGGCGCAGCATATCGCAACCAATTAGCATCTGGAATGGTAATCCGCTGGCTACTAAAAACGTCATTGTTACTGTTTGTCCGTCGCTTGTCAGTTCGAGTTGGACTTGTTTTCGGACGGTTCTATTTTGTCTTCCGGTCGCTCCTACAAGGACAATGTTGCTGATGGGTAGCGTAAGTATAATTGTCTTACTCGCTTCTTGGATCTTTTGAAGTTCGATACTGTCGATTAACGAAATATTTGATCCCGTGTCTATCATAATTTGTGTCGGTACTCCGTTAACTTGTGTTGAGATATAAGCAATTTCGCTGTGTTTACTATCAGATTGGTTATTCCTTTCCTCGAGCAATTCCTCTACAATATTTTTCAAATAGTTATTTCGCACTATTGTAATTGTGCGTTCGCCGTTGGTTTGTGCAACGTTGCGATTTAACCCAATAGACTGGTTCAGTGAGGGTACAAGTAGCTTTTTCACTGCCGCTCCTAGTTTAACGTCATCTCGGACTGTTCGTTACGCCCATCTTGTTGATTTGTTGGCTGACTTCCGCTCGTTGATGGTCGGGGTTCAGGCTGGTTGTGATCCTCTTCGTACGGTCACGCCTGTAGGCCTATACCTCTTGGCTACGACTTTGGCCCGTGTTGGTTCTGGTGTCACGTCCGTAGTTACTATCACTGTACCGGTGTCCGTAGGCATTTCGGTCGGCACTTCGTCGTCCCTGATAAAACGACTTATTTCTCCCGTCACTTTCGGCCCTCACATAATGCATTTGACGATAGTTACGATCTGTGTTGTTGCGATTTCTATTGTCATTTGTATTGCTGTTGAAATTTGGCCGGTTGTAATTGGTGTTATTCGGCCTATATTGTTGATGTTGTGTGTTATTTGGCCGATTGTATTGATTATTCTGATTGTTCGGCCTACTATTATTATTATAGCCGTTATTTTGTTGGCTGGCCGGGTTATTATTAGGTCTATTATGTGACTCGTTTGGCGGGTTATTCACATTGTTACGACTGTTATAATTTGAACGGTAGTTATTGTTGTTATATTGGTAGCCGTTCTGGAAATTTTTGTTTTCGCCCCTGTCGTCCCGCTGTCGACTCCTACGATAATACCTCTCCCTTTCGTAATCTTCTAGTATGGCTGCCATGGATTGGATGGTCTTGATTTGGCTACTCAGCCGCGCTCTGGAAACACCCTCTTCGTAATGAAAGGCGAGTTTCGTCACTAAACATTCTTCTGGGATTTTCGGCTCCAGGTTCCTTGCTAGACATACCTTTCCCAGGAAATATGCCGTGAAAGTCGTCCCTCTGGTGGCGTCATATCTGCCGAAACATATACTGTCTCGCACGATGTTTTGCATGGCCCCCGACCAGTATTTCCTTTTGAACACTTCTTTAAATTCCTCGTAATAAGCGAGGTCGTGTCTCGTGGCCGTCCACCAATTATCGTTTATATCACGAAAATACTCGTCCAGATACCCTCGGATAATGGTCCATCTGTTCTCCCGAGTTTTGGCCAGTTGTTCGTCCACTCTCTCTAAAAACTCCATCGGGTTTCGCCGGTATTGTTTGAAGTTAATTACTTCCCGTTGTCCATGTGCTGGTACTGTGTCATTATCGGCGGCCTGTTGTTAATTACTTCCAGCTTCTCTCTGATTTTGGCAATCTCTCGTTGCTGGATTTCTTCGATTTTGTTTTTGTTTTGTTGGCCTTGTCCGCGAATTTCGCTTACGGCGGTGTCGATCTCCCGGCACTTCTCTCCAAAATCTGTCCGTACCTGTGTTATATTTTGTTAGGTTACGGTTCTTATAGATTCTATTCGGATCTGGCTGTCTTCTTCCAGGTTGGTTATTCGTTCGCCGAAGTCTTCCTTAGTTTGTTGTAGTTCACGGCTCGTATTTTCCCATTTTCCATGTATTTCGGAAATCTCTTGCCGTATACTCGTCATCTCCTCCTCGATTTTCTTATTCACTTTTTCGTTGTTCTCAGCCATCTTTTTGTCCAATACCTCCATATTTCTCTGGCTGTATTGCTTCAGTTCGTCAATTTTTTTATTGTTGCTGTCTGTCTTTTCTTCCATGGTCTTACTGTTCTTGTCTATTTTTTCTTGCATGGTGTTGCTGTTCTGGTCCAATTTCTCATTAATTTCCTCTTTATTTTTCTTAAATTCTTCCTTTCCGTCGTCAATTTTCTGACTCAATGACTCTATATTTTTTTCAAGGTTTCTTCCATCATTATTCTTATCATTTCCAGTAAACTCCCGTCCTCTGGTCGTGCGGGTTTCTCCGGTTGATTCTCTGTCTGCACGGGTTTGACTGGTTCCATGGGAGGTAACATTTGTTCGGCGTCCTCGACCGAAGTCACTTCCTTCTCTTCCGCTCTAATTTCTTTTTCGGCCTCCTTCGTCCGCCTCAGTGATGATGCCCTCTTCATCTTGTTCGCCTTCTGTCGTACTTGCCGCAAAATATCTACTCTTAACTCTAGCCTCACTAGTTGGTGCGCCACTTTGTTAAATTGTTTGTGTTGAGATGTTCGTTGCGGGTTTCATTTGCGTCGTTTATAATTTTGTATGTTTAATATGGGACCGTTATTAATGGTTCGTTCGGTGTTATAAAAGCGTCTAGTAGTCTGTGTGCCTTGCCTTACCTGTCCCTTCTCACTCTTTTGTACTTCCCGATAGGCGCCAAATTGTTTTGCGAGAAAACAATTAAATGTTTTTACCTGGATGGTTTTACAGTGTATTAGTGTAAATTCAAATAGTTCGCCGACTGGCATGAACTCGAATCTCGTTTGAGTGGGGGAAACGTGTTACTAACTTGAAATAATATTGGTTAGGTTGACTCACTGCTATTAAACAAAACATACATAATATTTTTCTATAAATAATTACTGGACAGTTGTTAATGGTACACACTTTTTTATTAGGCTCAGAACTGTTAACGCTTGTACAAAAATAGTAATCAATATAATAATTTTAGCATTGGCAATAAATAGTCGTTCACTCAGCGGATGGCTGGGTTGGCAATACAATGTTTCATTTCGCCACAAGACAGAGTTGATTATTATTAACAAAATAAATTTGCCAAATAGAGTCCTTTTAAGTACGACAAAGAAGTTTTAAAAACAAGATAATAAATTATAATATATCACAATATTCGTGATCATTAAAATCAAACAAGGTTTACTTTAAATTCATTGTTGTGGTGTTAAAGTGTGTGACAGTGTCGTTGGTGTAATACATAGGTTATCATCAGTTATTTAATGTTTACAAATTATGTTTGTTCATCAATCCTTGAAAATTAATATCTTCAATGATAGTGAGAGTTCACCGTTTAGTTATAAATTTGAAAGAGAATTTATTTTAAAAGTTCAATGAAATCAGCAATACTTATCGTTAGTTGGTAGGAAGTGTATTGTCAATAGTTAACATAGGTTAATTTGTCGATGTCGATTCTTCTTTCTTCAATCTTGGGCTTCAGGTACGTCCGGCGTCTTATTCTTGTTAATTTCCTTATTTTCACTGCATCTGGATTAATTTGAACTGGTCCTTGGTCTGGTTGATTGTAACATCCTCTCCTCAGTTGGTCTGGTCCTTTTCTTCATAAAATATGGGCACTTTTAATGTTTTATGTGAAAATTTTGGGCCCTTCACAGCGTGGCGTCTCTTCAGTTAAGCGTCACTACAGATTCTAACGTTCCTAACTGAAAATAGTCAATATTCTGCTGTTGTCATGGTAACTCAAAATTTCTGATTGGTTAAAATTGGCTTAAGACCATTGTTAGGAGATTTGAATTTTTATTTAAACTGGTTACAGATCTTCTGAATGCAATTGATCTTCAGTATTCCCTTTTAAGTATTAAATATCATTACCACAGTTCGTATTTTGGTTCAAGGATTAATTTGACATCCAATACTATTGTGTTTACTTAGGTATTAACATTTTGACAGTTATGTTGATTTTGTTTAATTACACTGTTTTCTTAATTTATATGATTACTTTAATGTTTCCTTCTTAACATGATTGTCTTATCGCCTTTTATTGTTTATATGGCTTAGTTTTGCTAATGTCATTGTTTAATTCTCAAAATTGAAGTTTTTTGTAGTTTTACAGTTAGGCATTTGCCTAGGCCTAAACAGCAATTGGCTATTTTCATTAAATTACAGAGGTTATATTTTATTTTCCCCTTGTATGGGTTCTGATTGGTTTAATACATGATTTTATTCATTTGTTCTAGGGTTTTATGCCTGTTCTTGTAATTATATGTGATTTTACTGGTTTCATATCCTGGCTTGTCTATTGTCATAACTGCCTTTTAGTATCATTGTATTTGTCTGTATTTATTATTCATTTTGTTTACTGCTTTGTTTGTTTTTAATTATTATTTCTTATTATTTATTACTTAACATATAACATTGAATCTTATGGTCTAACAATTCCCACAGACATAATTCTATTCATTAAAACATAATTATTTACTTTTCATTACCCACAATGTTCATTTTCATCATGTACTCATACTCTTTGGTGAGTAACATTTATTACACAGTATAAACAACAAACATATAAACATTAATTAAATATTTTGACTATAATGATAAATCCTTATTACTAATCCTATATGACATTGGGTCATTAACATCACACTCTAATAACAATTTACTATATTTTTTATTAAAATCTTTTAATGATTATTTTATTATCAATTGTCTTTCCCTTATCATTTTGGGTTAATAATATTTAGTTTTATACCTCTGTATATTAGAAATTCTCTAAAGAAATTCTCTAACACACTAATAGTCCATTTTTCTTAAACTCATGGGTAATAATATAAATTGTCACTTAGAATATTAATTGTTCAAAATTTAAAACATGATATGTAGTTACTACTACTGCTAACTTAATTCTACTACACTTTAGTTTATTTTGTTACATACTGGTGTTCACTTATAATTGCTTTTAATCGCCACAGTCCTTCCTGTGTTTAGCAATTATTAGCTCTCACTCACTTTTTATGCACTTATAAACTTTTTTCACTGACTTCTCAGTGCTTATCACTATTAAGGGGGTTATATTTACTTTGGGGTATTTTAATGCTAACACCTTGCACTCTATATGGTTTAAGTGTTACTGGTGGGTATTGCTCACTCAAATTCTCTTTCTCATTTTATTTTAAAATTGTTCATTATCATTTTACCTCACTATCTCTCACTCTACTAAGTTTGATTATACAATTAATAAGTTTTTGTCGTGCTAGTTTGATTTGTCATAGTTATCTCTATTTATTTGGGTTAGTGTACCCTTATACAATTTAAGTCATTAACATTTAACACTTCTATTTATAGATTGTTTGTCTGTGTTTACAATCAACATTATTATATACAATTACCATTGATTGGTCTTTTCTCATTTGGTCTATCACTGGTGTTGTGCACTTTCACTGTGTTTACTTCGTTTTGTTATGTTTTATATATATCCCTTCCTTGGTGTTGGGGCTGGTTCTATCTTCTCACTTCTCATGCTAATTATTTATACCTCCTTAGGTTAGTGTGGTGACTAGTTCTAGTTATTCACTTACAAATGTCATAATTTATATTATATTCTTGTTTTTTGGGGCTGGTTCTACTCTCTCGCTTACCATCTATTGGGCTATTGTGGTTAAATCACCATGTATTATCGTTTTTCAACGTTTCAGTTCGTTGCTTGTTACTTTTTTTATTATTAGAGGTTACTTTCATGATTACCTCGATATGTTTGATCGTTTTATTATTTTGAATCACCCATTCTTCAATCTCTGACACATCCCTTTTTATTATAGTGTTATTTAAATAATTTATTTTGTCATGTTTCTTCATTATTGTTAGTTGAAGATATGTACCATTACATATTGCCCTGCCACTAAAATTGATTATTACAGCGAATATTGTTCAGTTTTTTGATTGAAATTATCAATCATTTTATTTTCTTAATCACTGGTTAGTTTTGAGCTATAGATTCTTACTATTTTTGAATGTCAGTGTTCTTCTTGAGTTTTGTATCATATTTTAGTTTAATGTTCTTATCCCTTTGATATCTAATTCACTAACATTTCTTCCCTAACATTATATTGAATCGGATCGGAGGGGTACTGAGATACTAATAAAACTCATTAAATTTATAAAAACACATAAATTGCTTTGACCTACCTGTACAACTTCTATCCGGGGCCAGGATTCTCGTACGAACGTAAAATGTTAGCGTGATTTACAGGTTACTGAAATAAGTACCTTGACTCATTTTTTATGAAGAGAATTACCTTTTACTTTAATTTTGAATCATTTACAATTTCTTTATACACTTTACCGCATCTGATTTAATTTTGTGAAAAACCTATTGCTTGGTTACATAATCAGCGTTCTTAATCTAACTTATACTACAGCTTACCTTAATTTTTTGCACACACACACTCAAGACTGCCCAGCCTGCAATTTTTCCACGCACCCAAACACACACAAAATTTATTTAACCCTTAACATTTTTTATAATAATAAAATTCCCCCACGCCGGCCACGCGGTCTTCGCGCACTCTCATTGTTCGGTCATACTTCTTTTTGGTGTCCGATAAAAGTCTCAGGATATGTTCCGCACTCTCACCTAACCGCGGTCAGACAGATCTTTGTGGTTCTATCACTTTATTACTGGAAAATTAAAAAAATTTTGTAGAGAGCCGACTTGGCTCCGTGCCGGCCAACACGTATAGAGTAACTGGGCTGGCGTCTTTTTCTGAGCGGGAGGAACTGTGTATTCACTGCCAACAGATTTTCGTCGCCGTTCAAGCTGAATTGCTGTGGTTTATTCACTCTATGCATGGCACATAGTGTGTTTTTTGTGTGGTAACCGTGGATGATATTTGTCGCTGCTAGACTGATGTCACTAGCAATAGGCGGGGCTTAACGATATTTCCTGTAGTTCGTCTTGCTGATATCACAAACTGTTCGTTCATGCGCCATTTTTTACAGCGCCATTGGCGTTTTACGGCGTCCCTACAGCGCCCCTGCTTGAGATGTTAAGTGCGTGCATCGTCACACATATATCGAGTTCTGAGAAAATTAGGGTGGTGCGAATTCCTTGCCGAGTTACACAATAGAAATTGCGCCTTGCCTTTGTTTCAACACTGTTTCTTCCCACGTGGTCTGTTATAATGGAATTAATGTTCGTCGGAAAACAAAACTTTCCCAATATTTTTATAAAATCCCGCAAAAAATGAAATAAATGAAATCACCCAATTTAGACACATTACAATACCCCCTCAATGAGAATTCTGCTGTCCAAAACAGAAGAAATCTCATTGATAAACCCCGAAGAGGACCGGTGAGGAACTGGTGCCAACAACCCCCTTGTTCTTATACCTCATGGGTAACCGACCCCCTTGGCTTGGTGACCATGGACGCATCTGAACGAGATCACTGGACTTCTCCGTAAGAGATCCCAACACCGAAAAATCGAACAGACGGGTACCACAGCACACCTCACCTTCTAACATACTACCCCCAAAAAATCCTCAATCCCTGGCTCAGATTATGCCAGATCCTCAACCGATATGTTCCCCTTGTATGCAAGCTGGGCTGCCTTTAGCAGATACTGGGCTCACACACACTCACATTACCTACTGACATTATATATCATAAAATTGAAAAAATGTTTTAAAAATTTCTTTAAATTACAACCCGTTGTTTTCAGATAAAATTGATTCCTAAATTTTGTATAAAGTCTAAAATATTCTCTTCATTGTTTTCTGTTTTTATTTAAAATAAGTGAATTTAAACATTTCTTATAATTAATAACATCCTTAACCTAACATGTGAATACTTAGAGTCTAACAATACAAGTCAATACAATAAATCAATAAAATAACATGGTTAGTATAAAAACAATAAAATAATCAAAGCTTAAAAATATTCGTTAGCTGGCAGGCGAAAAATCAAGATTTAAAAAAAAAAAAAAAAATGATTTTCCAAAAAATTTTAAAATTCAAAAAAAATTTAACTTTATTAAAATGTTTCCTTTACATATAGAAATGGTTTAAAATTTGTTTGAATTGATCAAATAAACAAATTAAATTGACTTCCTACTACACAAGCTTAGTATGTGTGCCCTCACTGTCAGCTGATCCAAACTAGGTCAAGTCCACATCAGCGGATCCAAACTAGGTCAAGTCCACAACCTTGACCCACATACGTTATGTACAGGTTCTATCTGAAAATACATTTAGCATCTGCAATATTCTAGCTTGACACATAAAACATAATAAAACAAAACATTTAAAATTAACAAAATATTAATATAAATAATAAGCAAATTGGCATTTAAATTATTCAAAATAAACACCCTATATCTTTACATTATCAAATTCTATCAAGGTTCTGTCACTGGTTTCAAAATAAAAATTTTTATACATTCTTATTACAAATCTCTTTCTTTACTTGACAATCTAATTCTCCATTACTGTGGGTGATTTAAATATTTATCTCATTTATTGTACTACTTGATCTGTATACATATACAATCTTTCTCCCTTTGACTCTAACCACTAACAACTTCAATTACCATGACACCCATCTCCATCAAAATCTCTATCAAAATACTCTCTAAACCCCAACTTATCATTAAACTCAATTCGCCACCTTCTCTCTATATAAAAAAAAATACGCTCTAACCCTTTGTACTTAGGATACGTGTTCCCCCCCCAAAAAAACTCATTTCCCTTATCTGGCCCCTGGATTCTACCTAAGGCGGCCCCATCCCACTAAATCGATCCCAATCCCGTCCCAACTATCATTATGTTGCGGACTCCCACATTACACTACCTCCTACTACAAAATTGCCATCCCCAAAAAATCTCAATCTCATTACTTCACTTCAAATACAACAAAATAACATCATCAATTATAAACATCAACATATCATTCAAAACTCTACATATATTCTCCACAACTACTGTGTCAACATCAATACTTCTTAAAACAAAACATTACATTAACTCAAAACAATATTACATTATTTCAAAACAATATTTCGATCTTTACTACTTCAACTCTAACTTCAACTTGGACAGGTCTATATGTCCCACAAAATATTTATCACCCAAAACTATCTTTTATTAACTTGCATAAATTATTACTTTACTTCTCACTTTATCAAATTATTTTTATCATTACTTTGAAACATCTGTAATACATTAAAACATTACATTGAACATTACTTACTTGGAACATTTATAAACCATTTTACCAGTGACATGTTATTGCTGATCAGCTGATCTTACTAACACAATGAAAACACATATCAAAATTGAACAAATTACATGAAATATATATATATTTATGTATCATTACTTCTCACCTCCTTGTTTCCCCTCTTTCTGATTCTGATACTTGGTGTTAACCGCCTGCCAGACGGTTTAATTATCTGCTTAGTTTAAAAAATACACACATAATGAAAACACATATTTTTATCAATACCTATATCTAACGTACAACAATAAAATAATACATTTAAAAGTATGCAATGAACACCTTATATTGATCGTCTGAGCAGCTAGTTATTTAAACAGAGCACAAGCATTTTTATAGGATCAAAATTTTAGTTAGCAAATTTTATGTTATAAACTTTAAATTCGTGACTCATTTGGGTCACCTCCCATCCACACACTAAATTTTCAAATTTATTCTTAATAATTTATATATATCATTTTTCAGTTATTATTAAATTTTTTAATTATCATTTTTATTGAACACAATTATTTCCAATAATCTCACTATTGAATTAAAATCTTAGTTACACCTGTAAACATTTTTATTATACATGATTCATACTGTAAAAGTTCTATACTTACAGTCCCTTTAACATGATATACACACAAAACATCTACCCCCTACACCCCAATACTTTCACCTCACCTCTGAAACATTTCACAAAATATTAGTTTACATCAAACAATTTAGTCAGCTATTATCAAATTCCCAATCTCGTAAAATAAATTGAATTCATTTAAAGAATTTAATTAATTAGCATTTACATAATCACTCAAAATATTTAAAACATATCAAACTGGTTTGCTTAAATTAATTACTGAAAGTACAAATTCCATTATTATTGTTTGCCATTATACAAATTAGCCAATTACTGTTTCTAAAATTAATGTTATTATTTATTTAAATTGCAAAGTATTAATTTTATTATTATCACTTACCTATATACATACATTGTTTAGCTGACCTTCTACAATACACATAAATAAATGCACTACAATTATTTACAAACTTTAGTTATTGACTGTTCAGTTTTTCCGCACTTCATTGTCCACATCTGCCATGTCAGAACCATAAAACATAATGTTTATCACTGTCTTTTATTGTTTGATAGTTTAGCCTCCATCGTCATAGATAAGTCTTGGTTTTATACCACACTGTTCATTTTTATTGACAAACAAATTATTGTTTTGTGTGTTATAACCATACAAACTGACTTCATTCATCTTACCCAAATACTCATTAAACCAGTCAACGTTAGGCATTTTTGTTACGTCTCCATCGGTAGATACATTCATGATCGGGTTAATTACTTTAGTCAAATCATTACAGTCATTATTATTCAAATATACTTTTAAACTTTCTTTCCATTCGTCATACTTTCTATTCAAATTATACAATTCTGTTACTTTCTCCTCATACAATTCTCTGTTTAACTCTCTCTCATCACTACACCACATCACACTCTCAAAATTATTACAGACAGAGGGTACAAAATTACACGACAAAAATAAACACTTCAACTCATCTACCAATACGGGTCTCTTGCCCTTCAACAACACTTGTGACCACATTAAATCATCATCATAAACATCATAAATAATAAAGGGAAAATTTACCCTCTGTCCCCACTCTACCACAACATCATTTTTCCTCTCTCTCTCTAACTCATAAATACACATTACCCTTTCATTATCACATTCCACCAACTCATCAGTACTTTCATTATTTAGTTTCACCGTATCGATTTCCGATACTAACTCTTTACACACATTGCTACACTCAATATTATTATTCTCATTATTTTCAACATCATCATTATCACTTGTTATCTTACTCTCTACTACTACGTTTTTACACATATCATTATAATTATCCTCTGTTTTACATTCAAAATTTTCAGTTACCTTTTGTCTTTGTTTATCAAATTTTTCCACCACATTACTCTCTATTTTGTCAATTTTGTTATTCATATTTTTTAATGAATGACTCACCGTTTTATTTAATTCATTTGTCAATTTGATAAAGTTACTCTCACATTTGATTTGTACTTTATTAATTTCAGTTTTGAGTTCATCAAATTTTAAGCTAATACTCTGTTGAAATCGAATATTCCGTTCTGCGAATTTTTTATTATTATCATTCTGTATATCAAATTTTATGTTAATATCACTAGACATGGTTCTCATGTCACTAGACATGGTTCTCATAAAAATTAAATAGATCGTCCAATGACAACTCTTTTGCTTTACTTGTTACGGGAGTAGATTCTGCTTGTGCTCCACTCATTATTACCGATTGTGTCAGATTATTCTCGTCTATCAGGTTTGGAGTTGTCTCCAATCCTGAATCATTTATATTATTTCATTCATTGGAAATGCTTTCTTTGACTACCTTAGGGTCTGAATTAATTTCTCCCTCCCCCGTGATAGTTACATCACTCATACTAACTTCATCTCCGTCTTCCATTTTTCTTATTTATGAGATTTTGTTCTATATAAAATTTCAATTTTAAATATTTCTGGATTATTCAGTATAATATAATTTAAGTATCGCTTAACTACATCTTAACATCATTTACATATAATTGGTTCTCATTTCTACTTAACCTCCAAATCACGCTTACATCCTATTTGTGGGTACGGTTTTTACTTTATTTTTATTTACTCATAAAAACTGTCCCTGTTCGGGCGCCATTGAGATACTAATAAAACTCATTAAATTTATAAAAACACATAAATTGCTTTGACCTACCTGTACAACTTCTATCCGGGGCCAGGATTCTCGTACGAACGTAAAATGTTAGCGTGATTTACAGGTTACTGAAATAAGTACCTTGACTCATTTTTTATGAAGAGAATTACCTTTTACTTTAATTTTGAATCATTTACAATTTCTTTATACACTTTACCGCATCTGATTTAATTTTGTGAAAAACCTATTGCTTGGTTACATAATCAGCGTTCTTAATCTAACTTATACTACAGCTTACCTTAATTTTTTGCACACACACACTCAAGACTGCCCAGCCTGCAATTTTTCCACGCACCCAAACACACACAAAATTTATTTAACCCTTAACATTTTTTATAATAATAAAATTCCCCCACGCCGGCCACGCGGTCTTCGCGCACTCTCATTGTTCGGTCATACTTCTTTTTGGTGTCCGATAAAAGTCTCAGGATATGTTCCGCACTCTCACCTAACCGCGGTCAGACAGATCTTTGTGGTTCTATCACTTTATTACTGGAAAATTAAAAAAATTTTGTAGAGAGCCGACTTGGCTCCGTGCCGGCCAACACGTATAGAGTAACTGGGCTGGCGTCTTTTTCTGAGCGGGAGGAACTGTGTATTCACTGCCAACAGATTTTCGTCGCCGTTCAAGCTGAATTGCTGTGGTTTATTCACTCTATGCATGGCACATAGTGTGTTTTTTGTGTGGTAACCGTGGATGATATTTGTCGCTGCTAGACTGATGTCACTAGCAATAGGCGGGGCTTAACGATATTTCCTGTAGTTCGTCTTGCTGATATCACAAACTGTTCGTTCATGCGCCATTTTTTACAGCGCCATTGGCGTTTTACGGCGTCCCTACAGCGCCCCTGCTTGAGATGTTAAGTGCGTGCATCGTCACACATATATCGAGTTCTGAGAAAATTAGGGTGGTGCGAATTCCTTGCCGAGTTACACAATAGAAATTGCGCCTTGCCTTTGTTTCAACACTGTTTATTCCCACGTGGTCTGTTATAATGGAATTAATGTTCGTCGGAAAACAAAACTTTCCCAATATTTTTATAAAATCCCGCAAAAAATGAAATAAATGAAATCACCCAATTTAGACACATTACAATACCCCCTCAATGAGAATTCTGCTGTCCAAAACAGAAGAAATCTCATTGATAAACCCCGAAGAGGACCGGTGAGGAACTGGTGCCAACAACCCCCTTGTTCTTATACCTCATGGGTAACCGACCCCCTTGGCTTGGTGACCATGGACGCATCTGAACGAGATCACTGGACTTCTCCGTAAGAGATCCCAACACCGAAAAATCGAACAGACGGGTACCACAGCACACCTCACCTTCTAACATACTACCCCCAAAAAATCCTCAATCCCTGGCTCAGATTATGCCAGATCCTCAACCGATATGTTCCCCTTGTATGCAAGCTGGGCTGCCTTTAGCAGATACTGGGCTCACACACACTCACATTACCTACTGACATTATATATCATAAAATTGAAAAAATGTTTTAAAAATTTCTTTAAATTACAACCCGTTGTTTTCAGATAAAATTGATTCCTAAATTTTGTATAAAGTCTAAAATATTCTCTTCATTGTTTTCTGTTTTTATTTAAAATAAGTGAATTTAAACATTTCTTATAATTAATAACATCCTTAACCTAACATGTGAATACTTAGAGTCTAACAATACAAGTCAATACAATAAATCAATAAAATAACATGGTTAGTATAAAAACAATAAAATAATCAAAGCTTAAAAATATTCGTTAGCTGGCAGGCGAAAAATCAAGATTTAAAAAAAAAAAAAAAAATGATTTTCCAAAAAATTTTAAAATTCAAAAAAAATTTAACTTTATTAAAATGTTTCCTTTACATATAGAAATGGTTTAAAATTTGTTTGAATTGATCAAATAAACAAATTAAATTGACTTCCTACTACACAAGCTTAGTATGTGTGACCTCACTGTCAGCTGATCCAAACTAGGTCAAGTCCACATCAGCGGATCCAAACTAGGTCAAGTCCACAACCTTGACCCACATACGTTATGTACAGGTTCTATCTGAAAATACATTTAGCATCTGCAATATTCTAGCTTGACACATAAAACATAATAAAACAAAACATTTAAAATTAACAAAATATTAATATAAATAATAAGCAAATTGGCATTTAAATTATTCAAAATAAACACCCTATATCTTTACATTATCAAATTCTATCAAGGTTCTGTCACTGGTTTCAAAATAAAAATTTTTATACATTCTTATTACAAATCTCTTTCTTTACTTGACAATCTAATTCTCCATTACTGTGGGTGATTTAAATATTTATCTCATTTATTGTACTACTTGATCTGTATACATATACAATCTTTCTCCCTTTGACTCTAACCACTAACAACTTCAATTACCATGACACCCATCTCCATCAAAATCTCTATCAAAATACTCTCTAAACCCCAACTTATCATTAAACTCAATTCGCCACCTTCTCTCTATATAAAAAAAAATACGCTCTAACCCTTTGTACTTAGGATACGTGTTCCCCCCCAAAAAAACTCATTTCCCTTATCTGGCCCCTGGATTCTACCTAAGGCGGCCCCATCCCACTAAATCGATCCCAATCCCGTCCCAACTATCATTATGTTGCGGACTCCCACATTACACTACCTCCTACTACAAAATTGCCATCCCCAAAAAATCTCAATCTCATTACTTCACTTCAAATACAACAAAATAACATCATCAATTATAAACATCAACATATCATTCAAAACTCTACATATATTCTCCACAACTACTGTGTCAACATCAATACTTCTTAAAACAAAACATTACATTAACTCAAAACAATATTACATTATTTCAAAACAATATTTCGATCTTTACTACTTCAACTCTAACTTCAACTTGGACAGGTCTATATGTCCCACAAAATATTTATCACCCAAAACTATCTTTTATTAACTTGCATAAATTATTACTTTACTTCTCACTTTATCAAATTATTTTTATCATTACTTTGAAACATCTGTAATACATTAAAACATTACATTGAACATTACTTACTTGGAACATTTATAAACCATTTTACCAGTGACATGTTATTGCTGATCAGCTGATCTTACTAACACAATGAAAACACATATCAAAATTGAACAAATTACATGAAATATATATATATTTATGTATCATTACTTCTCACCTCCTTGTTTCCCCTCTTTCTGATTCTGATACTTGGTGTTAACCGCCTGCCAGACGGTTTAATTATCTGCTTAGTTTAAAAAATACACACATAATGAAAACACATATTTTTATCAATACCTATATCTAACGTACAACAATAAAATAATACATTTAAAAGTATGCAATGAACACCTTATATTGATCGTCTGAGCAGCTAGTTATTTAAACAGAGCACAAGCATTTTTATAGGATCAAAATTTTAGTTAGCAAATTTTATGTTATAAACTTTAAATTCGTGACTCATTTGGGTCACCTCCCATCCACACACTAAATTTTCAAATTTATTCTTAATAATTTATATATATCATTTTTCAGTTATTATTAAATTTTTTAATTATCATTTTTATTGAACACAATTATTTCCAATAATCTCACTATTGAATTAAAATCTTAGTTACACCTGTAAACATTTTTATTATACATGATTCATACTGTAAAAGTTCTATACTTACAGTCCCTTTAACATGATATACACACAAAACATCTACCCCCTACACCCCAATACTTTCACCTCACCTCTGAAACATTTCACAAAATATTAGTTTACATCAAACAATTTAGTCAGCTATTATCAAATTCCCAATCTCGTAAAATAAATTGAATTCATTTAAAGAATTTAATTAATTAGCATTTACATAATCACTCAAAATATTTAAAACATATCAAACTGGTTTGCTTAAATTAATTACTGAAAGTACAAATTCCATTATTATTGTTTGCCATTATACAAATTAGCCAATTACTGTTTCTAAAATTAATGTTATTATTTATTTAAATTGCAAAGTATTAATTTTATTATTATCACTTACCTATATACATACATTGTTTAGCTGACCTTCTACAATACACATAAATAAATGCACTACAATTATTTACAAACTTTAGTTATTGACTGTTCAGTTTTTCCGCACTTCATTGTCCACATCTGCCATGTCAGAACCATAAAACATAATGTTTATCACTGTCTTTTATTGTTTGATAGTTTAGCCTCCATCGTCATAGATAAGTCTTGGTTTTATACCACACTGTTCATTTTTATTGACAAACAAATTATTGTTTTGTGTGTTATAACCATACAAACTGACTTCATTCATCTTACCCAAATACTCATTAAACCAGTCAACGTTAGGCATTTTTGTTACGTCTCCATCGGTAGATACATTCATGATCGGGTTAATTACTTTAGTCAAATCATTACAGTCATTATTATTCAAATATACTTTTAAACTTTCTTTCCATTCGTCGTACTTTCTATTCAAATTATACAATTCTGTTACTTTCTCCTCATACAATTCTCTGTTTAACTCTCTCTCATCACTACACCACATCACACTCTCAAAATTATTACAGACAGAGGGTACAAAATTACACGACAAAAATAAACACTTCAACTCATCTACCAATACGGGTCTCTTGCCCTTCAACAACACTTGTGACCACATTAAATCATCATCATAAACATCATAAATAATAAAGGGAAAATTTACCCTCTGTCCCCACTCTACCACAACATCATTTTTCCTCTCTCTCTCTAACTCATAAATACACATTACCCTTTCATTATCACATCCACCAACTCATCAGTACTTTCATTATTTAGTTTCACCGTATCGATTTCCGATACTAACTCTTTACACACATTGCTACACTCAATATTATTATTCTCATTATTTTCAACATCATCATTATCACTTGTTATCTTACTCTCTACTACTACGTTTTTACACATATCATTATAATTATCCTCTGTTTTACATTCAAAATTTTCAGTTACCTTTTGTCTTTGTTTATCAAATTTTTCCACCACATTACTCTCTATTTTGTCAATTTTGTTATTCATATTTTTTAATGAATGACTCACCGTTTTATTTAATTCATTTGTCAATTTGATAAAGTTACTCTCACATTTGATTTGTACTTTATTAATTTCAGTTTTGAGTTCATCAAATTTTAAGCTAATACTCTGTTGAAATCGAATATTCCGTTCTGCGAATTTTTTATTATTATCATTCTGTATATCAAATTTTATGTTAATATCACTAGACATGGTTCTCATGTCACTAGACATGGTTCTCATAAAAATTAAATAGATCGTCCAATGACAACTCTTTTGCTTTACTTGTTACGGGAGTAGATTCTGCTTGTGCTCCACTCATTATTACCGATTGTGTCAGATTATTCTCGTCTATCAGGTTTGGAGTTGTCTCCAATCCTGAATCATTTATATTATTTCATTCATTGGAAACGCTTTCTTTGACTACCTTAGGGTCTGAATTAATTTCTCCCTCCCCGTGATAGTTACATCACTCATACTAACTTCATCTCCGTCTTCCATTTTTCTTATTTATGAGATTTTGTTCTATATAAAATTTAAATTTTAAATATTTCTGGATTATTCAGTATAATATAATTTAAGTATCGCTTAACTACATCTTAACATCATTTACATATAATTGGTTCTCATTTCTACTTAACCTCCAAATCACGCTTACATCCTATTTGTGGGTACGGTTTTTACTTTATTTTTATTTACTCATAAAAACTGTCCCTGTTCGGGCGCCATTGAGATACTAATAAAACTCATTAAATTTATAAAAACACATAAATTGCTTTGACCTACCTGTACAACTTCTATCCGGGGCCAGGATTCTCGTACGAACGTAAAATGTTAGCGTGATTTACAGGTTACTGAAATAAGTACCTTGACTCATTTTTTATGAAGAGAATTACCTTTTACTTTAATTTTGAATCATTTACAATTTCTTTATACACTTTACCGCATCTGATTTAATTTTGTGAAAAACCTATTGCTTGGTTACATAATCAGCGTTCTTAATCTAACTTATACTACAGCTTACCTTAATTTTTTGCACACACACACTCAAGACTGCCCAGCCTGCAATTTTTCCACGCACCCAAACACACACAAAATTTATTTAACCCTTAACATTTTTTATAATAATAAAATTCCCCCCACGCCGGCCACGCGGTCTTCGCGCACTCTCATTGTTCGGTCATACTTCTTTTTGGTGTCCGATAAAAGTCTCAGGATATGTTCCGCACTCTCACCTAACCGCGGTCAGACAGATCTTTGTGGTTCTATCACTTTATTACTGGAAAATTAAAAAAATTTTGTAGAGAGCCGACTTGGCTCCGTGCCGGCCGACACGTATAGAGTAACTGGGCTGGCGTCTTTTTCTGAGCGGGAGGAACTGTGTATTCACTGCCAACAGATTTTCGTCGCCGTTCAAGCTGAATTGCTGCGGTTTATTCACTCTATGCATGGCACATAGTGTGTTTTTTGTGTGGTAACCGTGGACGATATTTGTCGCTGCTAGACTGATGTCACTAGCAGTAGGCGGGGCTTAACGATATTTCCTGTAGTTCGTCTTGCTGATATCACAAACTGTTCGTTCATGCGCCATTTTTTATAGCGCCATTGGCGTTTTACGGCGTCCCTACAGCGCCCCAGCTTGAGATGTTAAATGCGTGCATCGTCACACATATATCGAGTTCTGAGAAAATTAGGGTGGTGCGAATTCCTTGCCGAGTTACACAATAGAAATTGCGCCTTGCCTTTGTTTCAACACTGTTTCTTCCCACGTGGTCTGTTATAATGGAATTAATGTTCGTCGGAAAACAAAACTTTCCCAATATTTTTATAAAATCCCGCAAAAAATGAAATAAATGAAATTACCCAATTTAGACACGTTACAGTACTTTTGACTCCATTGCTCCGCCGTCAAATACACATTTGATTGCCGGACTTATCTACAGTCAATCATTAATAAAATAATAAAAGTAATCTTTGTGCGACTATAAAATAAATATCATTTGTAGGATTCTCCACATTATTATCATTTAGTTTATACAATGCATTTTTTCAAATTATATTCTTTTTTTTTTATTCACACTCTTTAGCTCTTAGTGATGCAATATTATTAGTGGGTATGGTATACATGATCCTTTTATTATTTGTTTTTGTTTATTTTTCCTCCTTATTTAACACTAGTTACTTATTAATTGGTTTCAGGATGTTTTTTCTTGTGTTTATTATATTTTTTCATAGAGGGTTGGTTATATGTCCCCTTCCTTCTTTGTGTCTTTGGGTCTACGATCTCATATGTGTTATTTTGATTGTCTTTACTTACTATGTAAGGTCCTGTGTAAAGTAATAATAGCTTCTTGGCTATCCCTTCCATGGTGCTTGGTATCCTCTGTTTTTAAGTAGTATTTGCTCTCCAATCTGATATTGTATGGGTTTCGGTTGCATTTGCTTATATTTTTGTCTGATCTTGTCCGTCTTTTCTAGTATCTTATGGTGAAATTGCACGTCATTCAACTGATATTCTTCTCCATTTGGGAATTGAATTAGAGATGTAATTTCTCTTGGTGGTGGTCTTTGGAACATTGCAGTATATGGTGTTGTTTCAATAAATTGGTGGTGCGATAAATTTATAAAGTTTTCGGCTGCTGGTATGTATTTAGACCACTCATTGTGCTGCTCGTAACAATATGTACGGAGAATTCTCCCCACTTCTCTCAAGACTCGCTCTGCAGGGTTGCTGCTGGGATGGTACACTGATGTCTTGTACGTTTTATTCCATGAGTTAGTAAAGTGTTCTTCCATTTATTTCCCTTGAATTGCGTTCCATGATCGGTAATGATGCATTTGGGTATTCCCACTTCACTAACGTATGGTTCTAGTATTAATTTTAAAATTTTTTGGGTAGTGGCACGATTAATGGGGTAAAGCCTTGTGAACCTTGTGTAGTGGTCAAATACAATAATGAGGTATTTGTATTGGTGCTTTTCTCCACTACGCGGAAATGGTCCGCATATGTAAACGAAGACTTTCTCCAATTTACAAGAGGTGGTTATCGGTATCATGGTGCTCTCCTTTCTGTCATTGTTGACCTTCACTAGTTGGCAGATGTGATATTGTTTTATGCATTTCCGTACCTTTCTGTTAGCATCTTTCATGCATACATGCTCTTGTAAGGCCTTTACCACTTTTAATGCGCCCATGTGCCCATCTCTCTCATGATAATCGAGAATTAGGTCTTTCTCTGTGGCTTGAGTTATTGCTATCTTCCATGTTGAATTTATTTTGTGTTTTTATGAAAAGTATCCCTTGATGTTTGCAGTAAAATTGGGATATGTGGTCGTCTTTGTCTGTTAAGCGTGATAGAATTTTCCTTAGTTTGGGATCTTGTTCTTGTTGTCGTTCCATTTCTTTCATGATGTTTGCCAAGTCAGTTCTGTTTTTAATTATGTGGTATATTTTGATAATAGTTTCCTTTTCTCCTTCGTACGTCTGATCTTTAATGTTTACTCTGGACAGGGTATCTGCTACAACATTTTTCTTGCCTGGGATATATTGCCAATTTAAATCGTACTCCTGTAATACCAAACTCCATCTAGTCAATCTTCCATGACTTAACTTACAATTTCTGAGAAATGATGTGGACTTGTGGTCAGTCCTTACTGTAATCGGGTACCCAATATGTAGGTTCTAATTTAGCACAGGAAAATACAATGCTCAGCAACTCCTTCTCAGTGACGTTATAATTTCTTTCACTGCTGTTTAGCACTCTACTTGCGAAACTGATCATGCAATGATTCATCCTCCTGGTACAAAACGGATCCAAGGCTAACGTCACTGGCGTCGCAATTTAAATAGAATGGTTTAGTGAAATTAGGGTGATGTAATATTACTGACTCAATGAGTTTGTTTTTAATCAGTTGGAGCGTTATGTCTTGTTTGACTCCCCTAGTTTATTTGTTCTTGGATGACAGTTTGTGTGAAAATTTGACTGTCATTTCAGAATAATTCTTTTGGAACTTTCGGTAATAATTGCATAGACCGAGAAATGATTGGATGTTTCTTATTTTTAGGTGTTGGAAACCTCTGTATGCATTCAACCTTTTCTTGTGATGGTGTTATCCCATTTCCAGACAAGTTGAACCCTAAAAATTGCACTTCATCAGACAAAAATTTGGATTTTTCCAGCTTGAGGGTTATATGGTTATTTGATAGTTTTTCCACTACATACTCTACTCGGTGACAATGTTCGTCCCACACATCTGAAGTTATTAATAAATCGTCTACATAGACTGTTGTAAACTGTAATGCATCTGGTCCATAATTTTTACAAATACTACTACCGAATTCACCAATCCGAAGGGTAATCTTTTGAATTGGAAGTTCCGTCCTTCGAATATAAATGCCATGTATTTTCTACTGGATGGGTGTAGCTCGACCTGCCAATAGCCGCAGGCAGTATCCCATATACTGATGAATTTGGTCCCATAGAACTTTTTCAGGATCTCTTCTATTTCTCCTGGGGACGTACGATCATTTATTATGTGCTTATTGATCTCACGGGCGTCTAGACATATTCTCACCTTCCCGTGTTTCTTTGGAACTGCAAGGATAGGGCTGGTGTAGGGTGAGTAGCTTGGTTCAATTATGTCTTCTGCTATTAGCCGATTGATCTCTGTTCTCACCGCTTCCTTTAATGAAATTGCGATCGGGTAATACTTTTTTATCAAGTTGACAGGCTCTCGGAACTGAATTTCGCACTGATAATCTCTGACCTTCCCAGGTGTATCTGAAAATACGTGCTTGTAGCGATTATACACTTCTATCAGTTGTTCAGCTTGTTGAACTGTTGAATTGTACGCTCGTTTTCTCTCTCTGGAAAATTCGGATTTCTTCGATTTTTTCTTGCCATAGTTCTTCTTTGTCGGTCTCGTCATAAATTGCATTATTCGGTGTATGTTCTCCTGTATTTTTGGATATGGTACATTGTTTTATTTGGCTGTATTTCGTCACTATTGGTCAATTCGGTTATCCATTGTATGTCACCTTTCTTCAAAATTAGCTTGTATTTGCTCAAGTCAATTATGGCTATGTACTGGCGCGGCATATTGCAACCAATTAGCATCTGGAATGGAAATCCGCTGGCTACTAAAAACGTCATTGTTACTGTTTGTCCGTCGCTTGTCAGTTCGAGTTGGACTTGTTTTCGGACGGTTCTATTTTGTCTTCCGGTCGCTCCTACAAGGACAATGTTGCTGATGGGTAGCGTAAGTATAATTGTCTTACTCGCTTCTTGGATCTTTTGAAGTTCGATACTGTCGATTAACGAAATATTTGATCCCGTGTCTATCATAATTTGTGTCGGTACTCCGTTAACTTGTGTTGAGATATAAGCAATTTCGCTGTGTTTACTATCAGATTGGTTATTCCTTTCCTCGAGCAATTCCTCTACAATATTTTTCAAATAGTTATTTCGCACTATTGTAATTGTGCGTTCGCCGTTGGTTTGTGAAACGTTGCGATTTAACCCAATAGACTGGTTCAGTGAGGGTACAAGTAGCTTTTTCACTGCCGCTCCTAGTTTAACGTCATCTCGGACTGTTCGTTACGCCCATCTTGTTGATTTGTTGGCTGACTTCCGCTCGTTGATGGTCGGGGTTCAGGCTGGTTGTGATCCTCTTCGTACGGTCACGCCTGTAGGCCTATACCTCTTGGCTACGACTTCGGCCCGTGTTGGTTCTGGTGTCACGTCCGTAGTTACTATCACTGTACCGGTGTCCGTAGGCATTTCGGTCGGCACTTCGTCGTCCCTGATAAAACGACCTATTTCTCCCGTCACTTTCGGCCCTCACATAATGCACTTGACGATAGTTACGATCTGTGTTGTTGCGATTTCTATTGTCATTTGTATTGCTGTTGAAATTTGGCCGGTTGTAATTGGTGTTATTCGGCCTATATTGTTGATGTTGTGTGTTATTTGGCCGATTGTATTGATTATTCTGATTGTTCGGCCTACTATTATTATTATAGCCGTTATTTTGTTGGCTGGCCGGGTTATTATTAGGTCTATTATGTGACTCGTTTGGCGGGTTATTCACATTGTTACGACTGTTATAATTTGAACGGTAGTTATTGTTGTTATATTGGTAGCCGTTCTGGAAATTTTTGTTTTCGCCCCTGTCGTCCTGCTGTCGACTCCTACGATAATACCTCTCCCTTTCGTAATCTTCTAGTATGGCTGCCATGGATTGGATGGTCTTAATTTGGCTACCCAGCCGCGCTCTGGAAACACCCTCTTCGTAATGAAAGGCGAGTTTCGTCACTAAACTTTCTTCTGGGATTTTCGGCTCTAGGTTCCTTGCTAGACATACCTTTCCCAGGAAATATGCCGTGAAAGTCGTCCCTCTTGTGGCGTCATATCTGCCGAAACATATACTGTCTCGCACGATGTTTTGCATGGCCCCCGACCAGTATTTCCTTTTGAACACGTCTTTAAATTCCTCGTAATTCGCGAGGTCGTGTCTCGTGGCCGTCCACCAATTATCGTTTATATCACGAAAATACTCGTCCAGATACCCTCGGATAATGGTCCATCTGTTCTCCCGAGTTTTGGCCAGTTGTTCGTCCACTCTCTCTAAAAACTCCATCGGGTTTCGCCGGTATTGTTTGAAGTTAATTACTTCCCGGTTGTCAATGTGCTGGTACTGTGTCATTATCGGCGGCCTGTTGTTAATTACTTCCATCTCCTCTCTGATTTTGGCAATCTCTCGTTGCTGGATTTCTTCGATTTTGTTTTTGTTTTGTTGGCCTTGTCCGCGAATTTCGCTTACGGCAGTGTCGATCTCCGGGCACTTCTCTCCAAAATCTGTCCGTACCTGTGTTATATTTTGGTAGGTTACGGTTCTTGTAGATTCTATTCGGATCTGGCTGACTTCTTCCAGGTTGGTTATTCGTTCGCCGAAGTCTTCCTTAGTTTGTTGTAGTTCACGGCTCGTATTTTCCCATTTTCCATGTATTTCGGAAATCTCTTGCCGTATACTCCTCATCTCCTCCTCGATTTTCTTATTCACTTTTTCGTTGTTCTCAGCCATCTTTTTGTCCAATACCTCCATATTTCTCTGGCTGTATTGCTTCAGTTCGTCAATTTTTTTATTGTTGCTGTCTATCTTTTCTTCCATGGTCTTACTGTTCTTGTCTATTTTTTCTTGCATGGTGTTGCTGTTCTGGTCCAATTTCTCATTAATTTCCTCTTTATTTTTCTTAAATTCTTCCTTTCCGTCGTCAATTTTCTTACTCAATGGCTCTATATTTTTTTTCAAGGTTTTCTTCCATCATTATTCTCATCATTTCCAGTAAACTCCCGTCCTCTGGTCGTGCGGGTTTCTCCGGTTGATTCTCTGTCTGCACGGGTTTGACTGGTTCCATGGGAGGTAACATTTGTTCGGCGTCCTCGACGGAAGTCACTTCCCTCTCTTCCGCTCTAATTTCTTTTTCGGCCTCCTTCGTCCGCCTCAGTGATGATGCCCTCTTCATCTTGTTCGCCTTCTGTCGTACTTGCCGCTAGATATCTACTCTTAACTCTAGCCTCACTAAATGGTGCGCCACTTTGTTAAATTGTTTGTGTTGAGATGTTCGTTGCGGGTTTCACTTGTGTCGTTTATAATTTTGTATGTTTAATATGCGACCGTTATTAATGGTTCGTTCGGTGTTATAAAAGCGTCTAGTAGTCTGTGTGCCTTGCCTTACCTGTCCCTTCTCACTCTTTTGTACTTCCCGATAGGCGCCAAATTGTTTTGCGAGAAAACAATTAAAAGTTTTTACCTGGATGGTTTTACAGTGTATTAGTGTAAATTCAAATAGTTCGCCGACTGGCATGAACTCGAATCTCGTTTGAGTGGGGGAAACGTGTTACCAACTTGAAATAATATTGGTTAGGTTGACTCACTGCTATTAAACAAAACATACATAATATTTTTCTATAAATAATTACTGGACAGTTGTTAATGGTACACACTTTTTTATTAGGCTCAAAACTGTTAATTCTTGTTAACGCTTGTACAAAAATAGTAATCAATATAATAATTTTAGCCTCCGCAATAAATAGTCGTTCACTCAGCGGATGGCTGGGTTGGCAATACAATGTTTCATTTCGCCACAAGACAGAGTTGATTATTATTTACAAAATAAATTTGCCAAATAGAGTCCTTTTAAGTACGACAAAGAAGTTTTAAAAACAAGATAATAAATTATAATATATCACTATATTCGTGATCATTAAAATCAAACAAGGTTTACTTTAAATTCATTGTTGTGGTGTTAAAGTGTGTGACAGTGTCGTTGGTGTAATACATAGGTTATCATCAGTTATTTAGTGTTTACAAATTATGTTTGTTCATCAATCCTTGAAAATTAATACCTTCAATGATAGTGAGAGTTCACCGTTTAGTTATAAATTTGAAAGAGAATTTATTTTAAAAGTTCAATGAAATCAGCAATACTTATCGTTAGTTGGTAGGAAGTGTATTGTCAATAGTTAACGTAGGTTAATTTGTCGATGTCGATTCTTCTTTCTTCCATCTTGGGCTTCAGGTACGTCCGACGTCTTCTTCTTGTTAATTTCCTTATTTTCACTGCATCTGGATTAATTTGAACTTGTCCTTGGTCTGGTTGATTGTAACATCCTCTCCTCAGTTGGTCTGGTCCTTTTCTTCATAAAATATGGGCACTTTTAATGTTTTATGTGAATATTTTGGGCCCTTCACAGCGTGGCGTCTCTTCAGTTAAGCGTCACTACAGATTCTAACGTTCCTAACTGAAAATAGTCAATATTCTGCTGTTGTCATGGTAACTCAAAATTTCTGATTGGTTAAAATTGGCTTAAGACCATTGTTAGGAGATTTGAATTTTTATTTAAACTGGTTACAGATCTTCTGAATGCAATTGATCTTCAGTATTCCCTTTTAATATTAAATATCATTACCACTGTTCGTATTTTGTTCAAGGATTAATTTGACATCCAATACTATTGTGTTTACTTAGGTATTAACATTTTGACAGTTATGTTGATTTTGTTTAATTACACTGTTTTCTTAATTTATATGATTACTTTAATGTTTCCTTCTTAACATGATTGTCTTATCGTCTTTTATTGTTTATATGGCTTAGTTTTGCTAATGTCATTGTTTAATTCTCAAAATTGAAGTTTTTTGTAGTTTTACAGTTAGGCATTTGCCTAGGCCTAAACAGCAATTGGCTATTTTCATTAAATTACAGAGATTATATTTTATTTTCCCCTTGTATGGGTTCTGATTGGTTTAATACATGATTTTATTCATTTGTTCTAGGGTTTTATGCCTGTTCTTGTAATTATACGTGATTTTACTGGTTTCATATCCTGGCTTGTCTTTCGTCATAACTGCCTTTTAGTATCATTATATTTGTCTGTATTTATTTTGCTTTTTGTTTATGGCTTTGTTTGTTTTTAATTATTATTTCTTATTATTTATTACTTAACATATAACATTGAATCTTATGGTCTAACAATTCCCACAGACATAATTCTATTCATTAAAACATAATTATTTACTTTTCATTACCCACAATGTTCATTTTCATCATGTACTCATACTCTTTGGTGAGTAACATTTATTACACAGTATAAACAACAAACATATAAACATTAATTAAATATTTTGACTATAATGATAAATCCTTATTACTAATCCTATATGACATTGGGTCATTAACATCACACTCTAATAACAATTTACTATATTTTTTATTAAAATCTTTTAATGATTATTTTATTATCAATTGTCTTTCCCTTATCATTTTGGGTTAATAATATTTAGTTTTATACCTCTGTATATTAGAAATTCTCTATGCTGTGTATTAACACACTAATAGTCCATTTTTCTTAAACTCATGGGTAATAATATAAATTGTCACTTAGAATATTAATTGTTCAAAATTTAAAACATGATATGTAGTTACTACTACTGCTAACTTAATTCTACTACACTTTAGTTTATTTTGTTACATACTGGTGTTCACTTATAATTGCTTTTAATCGCCACAGTCCTTCCTGTGTTTAGCAATTATTAGCTCTCACTCACTTTTTATGCACTTATAAACTTTTTTCACTGACTTCTCAGTGTTTATCACTATTAAGGGGGTTATATTTACTTTGGGGTATTTTAATGCTAACACCTTGCACTCTATATGGTTTAAGTGTTACTGGTGGGTATTGCTCACTCAAATTCTCTTTCTCATTTTATTTTAAAATTGTTCATTATCATTTTACCTCACTATCTCTCACTCTACTAAGTTTGATTATACAATTAATAAGTTTTTGTCGTGCTAGTTTAATTTGTCATAGTTATCTCTATTTATTTGAGTTAGTGTACCCTTATACAATTTAAGTCATTAACATTTAACACTTCTATTTATAGATTGTTTATCTGTGTTTACAATCAACATTATTATATACAATTACCATTGATTGGTCTCTTCTCATTTGGTCTATCACTGGTGTTGTGCACTTTCACTGTCTTTATTTCGTTTTGTTATATTTTATATATATCGCTTCCTTGGTGTTGGGGCTGGTTCTATCTTCTCACTTCTCATGCTAATTATTTATACCTCCTTAGGTTAGTGTGGTGACTAGTTCTAGTTACCCACTTACAAATGTAATAATTTATATTATATTCTTGTTTTTTGGGGCTGGTTCTACTCTCTCACTTACCATCTATTGGGCTATTGTGGTTAAATCGCCATGTATTATCGTTTTTCAACGTTTCGGTTCGTTGCTTGTTACTTTTTTTATTATTAGAGGTTACTTTCATGATTACCTCAATATGTTTGATCGTTTTATTATTTTGAGTCACCCATTCTTCAATCTCTGACTCATCCCTTTTTATTATAGTGTTATTTAAATAATTTATTTTGTCATGTTTCTTCATTATTGTTAGTTGAAGATATGTACCATTACAATATATATACTATTTCTTTAAATCCCAATTTTCTTTTTTAATTAATATCGTTTTTCTTTGTTTTTCTAGTTTCTTATTTATTTCTCTTAATTTTTCGTCTAGTTTGTTTATTTCCGTTTTCAGCTCTATGTTACTAGCATTTATCTCCGACTTGATTTCAATCTTAAATTCATCAAACTCGTGTTTAAATTATTATTTTCTGACTTCATTTCAGCTTTAAATTCATCTAAACTCGTGTTTTGTTGTTCAAACTTATTATTCATTTCTGACTTGATTTCAGTTTTAAATGCATTCAAACTCGTGTTCAAATTATCGTTATTCTTATTCATTACTTCCATAATCAACGCTAATTGATTAAATATCTCTACATTATTGCTTTTGCTATCCTTAGCGTCTACCATTTCAATTTCGTCTACGCTCTCGTTAACATTTTCATTCGTCGATATTAAATTGTCTTGTGTAACGTCTAATATTGACCCTCCTTCTACACTCTCACATAAATTTGCAATCATATTTTTCTCTGCCATTTTCGACTAGGTTGTAAATTATTAATTTTAATTTACAATGTCCCTGTTCGGGCGCCACCTGAAGTAGTACTCAGTATTATTTATTAAAAGTATTTAAATTTGTGTTACCTTACCTTTATTTGGACATCAAATGTAAATCTTGTCGTTCATGTGAAAATTAAACAAGGTGTCGTCTAGTGTACTCGGCAGAGAAAAACAGGTCAATGCAAATAAACAAGTACATATTTATAAGATCATATAAAACATTACTTTATTTCTTTAACCTGACATTCATTTCTTTTTCTACGTCTTTTTATATAATTATATTACGGCATACTGTGATAGCCCATTATAGGATGTTATCAACTAAACATACTAAAAGAAAACCAAATATTGAAAATACACATTATAATCGGTATACCTTAAATCATTAATGCAACTCAGTGTTTTTGTTCATTACGTAATTTTCACACTCCCATTCATATATATATATATATATATATATATATATATATATATACTATTTCTTTAAATCCTCATTTTCTTTTTTAATTAATTGCTTTTTTCTTTGTTTTATCAGAATTTAAACAGCTGTATACTACGTTAAAATTTGTTCAAAATATAGGAAAAGTTCAAAAGTTACTCGTCCTCGTTGCTAATCCTTTCGCCACCAATTCAAATTTGTTATTTAAACAGTTAACATTGTTATTAATGAATGTCCACTCGTTTCTCACTCCGTTATTATTGGAAATACTTTTGAAACCACATTTTATATTAGTCGGCCGACTGGATATTTTGCTCGCGCCCTATTTACACAAACGCGCGTTAAAACACCCGCGCGGCTGCGAGATCTTTTGTCGACTGAAGATTTTCATAATGGCCAAAGATCTTCTGTGTGCCGCAACTTGCGTCGGGATTGGTGGAACGCATCTCAAGGAGCTTACGTCATCTAGCACCTGGTGGGAAGGAATTTTTCAGGCGTGCTTTTTTCATGTGACCGTTGGCCGACTCGCGCGCGCATACTCATGAATTCGCACCCCTTTTGACCATTTACATTCCCAGACTCTTTAATTGCTTTTGTGCCTCGCACGGCTTGGTATGAGGGGAACTGCAAGGTGTTCAAAAATGTCAAGAGTTTGTGATCAAAACGTTGTTCAGCTTGAGTTGCTACTACTTTTTACAATTATTAAAGAATAAAATAAATCCCAACAGTTTGTCCTGTTACAAGCACCTACGTCAAAAATAAATCCTTGGGAAATTTATCAATACACTGTGTACAGTGAAATTTTAACAATATATGAAAATGTAGCAAAAATATGTGCAGTTTCTGTTTATATTGATTAGATACCTATAACATTAAAAACCGCTGTATTTATAACTAACCAAATTAACACTATCTAATATTTCTTGTTTAAAGAAATTTTTGTTTCTCTTTCTGTCTACAAAATTACAACACTTTTAGAACTAATCAAACTAACTTTACCTAATGGTTCTCTCATTTGTATACAAATTAGATTTTAAAACCACACTTTCCCTATGATACTGAATTCGTATGACCAGCCTTATTCATAAAATTACATTAATTATTGCTGTAACTTCATCTTTTTCACTTCTAAAATGATATGTTTAGTCAAAACTTATTTATTAATAATATTTGGTATAACTAACACTACCAGATGTTAATTTTGGCTATTCTAACTGAGATGTGGGGGTCCTCAGTGGGTGGAGGATGGTCAACATTATAAAATGTTGAAAAATCTGGCTATAAAATGGGTGAAACATCTGGCAGTGAGTGAATAAAAGTCAAATAGGAACAGTATTCATTTTAATTATGTAAATAAAAAGCTAGTGAATGGGGTAATTTTGGTTATAAATTTTTTGTAATTAGCCAGGTGACTTACCCAAAATTTTACATGTTCTTCAAGGAAATCCTAAATAAATAAAGCCTGACTTATGGGCTTCCCGAACAAATGCTAGTTCCAAAGCTTGACAACCATCAATATAATTTATTTCAATATTGTATCAATTTACTTTTCATTCCTTGCTATTTACTTTTGATACTTTCAGTGACAGCAGCTTATACAATATAGTTCTTGTTCTTCTTTTATGTAGGCTTAATCACAACACATCCAATGTGTCACATAGCCCCACAAGTTATCTATCACCACATGTAACAGTATATAGAATACAGAGTCAATTTAACTAATTGGAAATAGGGATTGTTTGGATTATCAGTTTGTTTGGTCTTTCAAAATACATTAATGATACAATAACTGATCAAATAAAAAACCCTGTTGGTAAAAAAACATGTAAAGTGATTATGATAAATAGAACAGAAATATTCTTGTGCTTGCAAGTCTGACTCAGCACTGGCTGACAACAGTTCCAAGTTTTCACCCATCTTATTTCAAATATTCGCCCATTTTATTTAAAAAACAATCACTCTTAGTATGTTTAGACCCTTAAAAAAAATTATATTTACGATTCTGTTTAGATTATTAGCAGTTAAAATTATGCCACTGTAATATACACATTTATGCTTTTGTGTGATAATCATGTATTTGTGTGCATGTGTTTATTAATAAACAATTTATTAAAAACATCTTTAGGATTACATATTTGTTGTTCCTTCATACAATATCATTGCTGCTACTATTTATTTTTCCCTGGATATTAGTATTTCCCGGTATTTCCCAAATCTATATCTATTTCTTGTATCTATATCTATCTGGAATACCATCATTCTTTATTATTTTACTTGAATGTGGAGTTTATGAGTTTTAATTATTTAATTATCTATTGTACTGTGGTCCTGCCTATGGTACTTTGTAGAATTCTCCCACCTGTCAGTTATATTTCCAAAATAACTAATGGGTGTCATCAGCCCTTTTGTCAGTCAACAGCCCTTTTTTTGGACTCCTTTAATTTTTCTTCTTTTTCACAGCTTTTTTCGTCTTATATGGGTGAATATTGTTTTTGAAAGACTTATTATGGCCTTTATGGTTCTTCATATTCAATTTTGTGTTTTACAGTGCTATCTTTTTCATTTCTCTTGTATTCTGCTGACAATTGAGCTATCCTTTTGTTGTCTCGACTTTTGGTGGTATGTATTTTTTAACCTTCTATGTTTACTTTATGTCACTAAAGACACTGATATATGTTTTAAATTAAATTTTATAACCCACTTTTTGGTAATTTCCCAATAACCGTACCGTAAATAATTTTTTCAAATCCAAGCGAGTTCTTCAATAGTGGATTTTCAGATTAAAGATTTCATATCAAATATGACCAGAACATGTCAATTTTGTAGAAGCATATTGAACCAGTTGCTGTTTATTCGAAATTTTACTTCATGACTTGTCATTTTCTGAATCCTCCTGTATGTGATGAAACTGACAAAAAATTATCTTTTTATTAAAATTTCATGTCCTAAGTGTACAGGAGAATATAACTTGATATTCTGCATCTGATATGTTACTTAACAATACATGATATTTCATGTGTTATGAAAGGTTACAGAGCTGTTGTAGTGGACTGGAACTACAAAGTTTATTTAATAATAATCAGTTACAACTTATGCACTATTGTGAGATATTTGTCACAGAAGAAGAGAATTTAAAGAGAGAGATCATGCCCAGATTATTATACCTTTTATGAAAATAAATAAGTTCATATAAGTTTATGAAAAATGTAAAGTTCACTTGAGGAATGTAATGGAATTCAGTACTCGATGCTTTCAACTGTGGATGACGATTTGCTATTGGTGGAATTTTCTGTATAGACAATAATGTACCTATAAAACTTTTAATCACTATGAAGGCACAAAGTTTATCTGAAAATAATGACTCGCGTATCAATACCAAATGGTAATTGAAAAGTTGTCGGAAACAAGAATGAACATTTTGAAAATCCCGATTAATTTTTGAGTTTCGCCAACTGTAGAAGACGCCTATACTTGCATTTCGTAAATATATAGTAAATAAAGTCTTTGCATTGAACTGCTTTTATATGTGACAAATGAAATGAATAAACATTCGTGTATCAACACACACGTTTACATTCTTCTTTGTGTGTATACTGTTATTTAAAAATACATTGGTGGTGCAACAAGTCGATTGTAAAGGCTGTGGTTAACATTTATTTATGTTATCAAAACGAATTTGCTGATGTGGTTCCCTGCTTCTTAGTGACAGTTTATTTTTTGGTTAGGTTAATGAAACCGGTGTTAATGAAAGTAATAAAATTTGTATGACGTATTGTCCTTGAATTTTTTCAGTTTATTTTAATAATGGCGTAAAGGTCTACGTAAAATAAAATTTGTCAATAATAGAAACAAAAATAAATATAATGTAGGTTATGTGACGAAATCTTGGATGTTTAGTCAAAAAAATGTATACGTTACTTGACTATTATTATTTTTTGTGATATGGTATGAAACATTAATTTAATAAATTTTTCAGAGGAAAATATAAGCTTCCGTAAGTTTGAAGAATTAATGTAAATTGTTTTCCTGATTTTGAAAAACATCAAGTATTTTTTAATGACAATATAATCTGATAATATAAATGATGGTATACCTAAATGATAATGATCATATGTATGTATGGTAGTATTTAAGTTTGTAGCCGTAATATTGTTGTGGGGATATAATATTTTGGGTTATTGTTTTTGATACAGAATTGAATCATATAAAATCATTATTGGCGGTTTGTACTGAAAATTTAACAATATTAACTTAGAAAAAATATTCATGTAGAACTATAAAAGTTGGTGAAACTTTTTCAACAATACACAATATAGGCCTACTTGGTGTGTACTGTAGATATAACGAACTGAAACACTTATTTTTATTTTATGTAGTCAGACTGTTCACCACACATTCTAGATTGGGGACAGAAATCCGTAAATGATAGAATTTAGTTGCATTAGCAATAAAAATGTTTAATTTATTATTAACCAGTATAAATTATGACCTATAATTTATATTTAAAGCATGTCAGTTAGGTATCATTTAAAGTGAAGTAGTGTTTGAAAAGTGAGCACTCATTTCAGTAGTCACATACTGAATTTTGTAATTGAGTGAAACGATAATAAATAAAGACTTGCTCCTAAACTTTCAAACAACTTTCTCTCACTGTACAATGAACCACTGGGGATCGCTGAGCATAGAATTGGTGAATGTTTGATGCTGAGAAAAATAAAAGGTGTGTTAAACCAAAAACAGAGTTGTCAGTAACAAAAGAAGTCTAATAAATGTTGGGGGAGAAAACAGTTTTGTCTTAATTGAAATATGTAGCTATTTTTTGTTGCCCATTTATCTTCTTTCAGATTTATTTGTAAGCTTCCTGAGCTACAAAACTTGCTCACTATTATAAAAGAAATACATTTATTATTATGTAAATTTTAATATTAGATAATTTTTGAATTATCAGAAAAATTATGAAAACTGATTACTTTTTCTTAGTAAAATGACAGTTGTAAAGCAGACAATCAGTGATACGGTTAACGCTGAAAATTAAAAACTAGTGTTTTAGTTTTTAGTTAAATTTATAACCATAATGCCTAAATGACAAATTATTTAAACCTAGCTTTTAAGTGTTTCCATAGATATCTGTAGGCCCATGTCTAATATTTTCACAAATAGGCTATGCATTTATAACTAATAACTGTATAAAGGTTTTCATTAAAGGTACTGAGTTTGTAGCCTATTTAAAATAAAAGTCCTCATTCCTTGATGCCCCACATAGAGTTTTATAACTTTCTTAACATTTTAGTTCCATTTGTGGTCTGTGGTGCCCCTAAAAAAAAGGTAGCAAATGTTACATTCATATTTGGGTTAAAATTCTCTTTAGTCTGATACCTGGCTTGATTTTTAGAATTGTTTATCTCATTTTTTCAGCCCGTGATGCTGTATAATTTTGAAATTTTCCAAACTGTACACTATATTCAAATTGTGGTTAACATTCTCTTTACTTTGATATCCCACATGGATTTTTCTGATTTTCCATTAATTTGTAATAACTCCACCCCAGTACTGTATTTGCATCATCCAAATTTAATTGATCATGCCAACTGAACTGAGGTAGAAAATAACACCAAAGTTTCACTAGATAAGCATTGTTATAAGTTGTTATGTTCAACAACAATGCTTAATAATTAACATTAAGTCTAAGAGTTTATTATATAAGTTACATAACACAAATGGTGCAGTTATAACTTTTATAATAAGATCGATATGATTAACTTTGTGATAAGACCGACAGTTGTACAGAAAGAGGTAGTAAAGGTTTGGATTTTTGTAACTCATTTAGCGGTAGTTGATGAGTTGGCAGCACTGTTTGGGTTGGTAACACTGTGTTTCATGTGGATCGAGAAGATAGTTGGATTCTTGTAGAATTGCTGTTTTGGCATGTGCACTTAACCATATGTAGAGTTATCATTGTCATATGTGGAATTGTCAGAAGCTCAATGGTTCTTCCGATTGAGGAATGTGTTTTTCATGCTGAATATGTATTGTGAAGGTACAATTACACTAACAAAGTGAAGAATAAGCTCCTTAAAAATTTCTACAAACTCCTGCTCCTCACCACAATACACCTTGCAGGCTTATTGTGAAATTCTGTGAAACAGGTTCTGTTGAATTTGCTGAATGAATTGGAAGACCGTCCAAGCTAAACAAGCAGAAGCTACTGGATATTTCGGACTCTATGTTACAAAGCCCATCAAAATCAATGTGTAAGCTGGCACAGCAGGATGAAATAGGAATGGCTACAGCTGATAAAGCAGTTAGACAAGGACTGCAGTCCTTCCCCTACAAAATAAGAGCTGTACAAGAATTCAGATGAACTGACGATGCCAAGAGATTGCATTATTGTGAAAGCTTGAACAATTTTATTGAAAGAAATTCTTTAGATGTGCTTGACATCACTGTCTTCCAAGATGAAGCCTAGTTTCGTCTCTCAGGGTTTATAATTCCCAAAATTTATGACATTGGTCATCAGAGAACCCTCATGTTTTACTGAAAAATTTAGGGGTGTGGGTTGGAATTAGCAGGAGTTGCACTGTGGCCCTATTGTTTGAACAGACAATTGATAGTGATCGTTATTGTTCTAGCTTTTAATGGCTTTTATCAGTAAACTTACTGAAGTGGAAATGAATTATAGTTGGTTTCAAGACATTAACACTACAGTGCACAGAACTAATGGTCAGTGACACTTTTGTATAATGTCTTTGGAGAAGGGATCATCTCAATGTGTTTGTTGCCACCGTGATTACTAGATTTTTTTTTTTGAGGTGCGCCAAAACAATGTATCCCAACAGGCCATGCACAATTGAACAACTGAAAGATGAGATTATGCAATATACCATGAACATTTGAAATATTTCACAAGATCAGTTGGTTGGAATGTTTAAAAATAAACTGATATGTTTTCTATTGTAGTAGAAAACTGAGATGTTTTCACTACAATAGAAAATTGAGATTATAGGTACCATTAGTAAACAGTAAGTGTGTGTATATTATAAATACATCACATTATCATTAAACTGATATGTGTTTAGTGCTGTATTAACTAACGTATAAGGGAGTCATTTCAAATGCCTTTTATATGTTTTTCAAGGTATGTCATCTTCAGATTGTAATAAATGAACCTTAAATAAATAAATAAACATTTTATTTAAACATACATTAATTGGTGCTATTATTATTCCTTTATGTCAAGTGCACAATGACTTTAAAATAGTAATGTTCTGTGCTAGGAAAGTGAATATATATCATTAAGAATACTTTTGTAAGTGGTGGACTTTGTGTGAGCATATGGTACTTTAAGTATCGCACACTAAAGGATGTATATTGTAATTAATTTATTTTTGTTTAAACACATGCAAAATGTAATTTCTTGTTCTAATATTATTTTCAGGCGATTCGTTATCAACTGAATTAAAATATGTTTCGTATAGAGTCTTACATTACATCAATCATTCTAAGCTATGTTGACCGGTATATAAAGAACTTCAGAAGACAAGATGCTCAGGTGTGTTTTTTTAGCTACTCTTAAACATAAGTAAGCATTGTGTATGTGCTTGTGCGCACACATACACATGCATACAATAATGCATTTGTGTACATACACATATACAATGCATCATGAACAACTTAGAAATATATCTTTGGGTGAAGTAAGTACACATGCATAACCGTTATAACAAAATATGGTTATGTATACTTTAACAGTGTCAGATTTATCTAAAAAATATGTTTGTTGCTGTTTTAATGAACACACATTCTGTTATACACTCATGTATAGTTATGACAAAAATAATTGTTTTCATTTGCAAACATAAAAATTGTATTTTTAATAAGTGTCACAGAACAAATTCCACACTTTGAAGTGCAAAAATATGAGTTGTATTGTTGCTTTATGAAATGTAAGCTTAAGCTGTAACATCATATAAGCATATATTGTACTGCAATGTACGAGATTACATTGAAAGTGATGATTAACTAACATCCTTGAGCAAACATAAAAATAAAAAAAATAAAATGATAATTGTGTATTTTGATGCATTAGATGTATTGTGCGTGTGTGTGTGTGCACGCGCGCGTGCGCATACAAATTTTTAGACTAATTATTATTATTAACAAAAAATCATTATTTTCATGTGCAGTTGTTACAGTGGTAATGTCTGATATAGTTTCACAGAGAATCAACATGTAGTTTTGTTGTGTACCATTTGATACTGTATGCATTAACTGATACAGTACATTCTGATGTTATCAGATTACTACCAACAGAAAAAGAGAGTTAAACAGGGCCTGTTACCAAAGTTGTTGTCAGCATTATTTGAGATGATTAGAATGGGAAAGAAAAGGTAAATGTGTGTTTCAGATATGAGGTTTGGAAATGAAGTAATGAGCTCAGTCGTACAAATCTAAAGGCTGGCTGAAAATAAATATGGGGAAGTCGAACATAATCTTTAATAAGGCCGGGGAGCTGGAAGTTATTGGATCAGGGTCTGACAGCTATGAATAAAATACTTATGTATAAAAAATGGAGGCGCAGTACCAGAAATTATCAAGTGAATAATATCACAGTGGGTTGTTTTTGGAATGTTAATGCTCTTATTGTATAAAATTTTAAGTTTTTAAGCAGTGATTGGTTTATACTGTCACTTGTAACATACAAGAATTTGATCAAATTGTTTATACAGTTTCTATTTATTTAAATTGTGATATATTTATTCTTGTACATTTATGTAGTACTCTTTAAAGTAATCTCCACCAAATATAAAACACACATGCCACTGTTTTTGTCTAGTCTTCAAAACATTTCTGAAAGACACTTTGTGGTACAGCCTAAAAGTTTCTCAGTGATTTTTTATAGTTTCAACAGTCATAAAATATTGTCCTTCCATATTATTCTCAGTTGTGAGAATAGCAAGAAATCAGTTAGAGCCATATTTAATTAATATAATGATGCGTTTACAGTGTTCATTTTGGCCAAAAAGTCTTGAACACCCACTAATGTGTGAGCTGTATATGATTAACATGATGCAGTTTCCATGAATTGTCATTTCTTAAATGTGGCAGTATTTTGTTTGTCATGCAAGCAACTTGTCCAAATAGTAGTCTTTATGTACTATAGGAATAATGTTTTATTGAAACATTAATCAAAGAAAACATGAAGAAGACCTTTAATATTGGACCTGACTTGGTGCGCTTTTTTCAGTCTTAGTTCACTCCAAATGAGTCATAGTTTCAATGTTATAATAATATACCTCTGATTTCTCACCCAGTATAATGTTGAAACAATATTGAACCATTAGCGACTTCATTTACAGCAATTTTGTTAGCAGTTTTTTGTGATTTTATTTTCGGTGAAAATTCAACAGTTTTGAAAAAATGTTGCTGTTAGATGTCTAATATTCAAATCATCAGAGAAATTAACTTCATATGAAAATATTGAAATGCCACCTTCTTCAGCAACTTCCCTAATAGTGATTCATGGTTATCAGTCATTTATTTAACTTTTTCAAAATTTTCAACACTTTTGGATGTGTGGTCTTCCAGTACTCTCATCATATTGAACTGTGCATGACTGTCTTGGAAAGTTTGTACTATTTCTAGAATGCTTGTTCATGCCTATTAGACTTACCAAAAGCCTTTGCACTGTGTTCACCACATCGCAGGCAGCACTTTATCTTATTTTTTTTTACTTCCATATTCTTTAAGGAATGGAAGTATGGTGATGGCAAAAAAAATCGTGTTCGAGATTATTGCAGATTCTGATTGTACTACACTCAAAACATGAAAAAAGTCGTTTTCCGAAAAGTGTCTGTGTGTCTGTCTGTCTGTCTGTGTGTCTGTGTGTCTGTCTGTAGATTTTTTTTCTATGGCAAACGATAACTGCCGCAAATTCAAACAAAATCAAATAATTTTTTGCATACAGCCCTGATTTGTAGAGGACTCGCGACCTATTGTTTTTGGTGAAGATCGGTTGAGGGAAAGGGGTAGTTTACCTGCAACGGTTTTTTTTTATCAAGGGAAATTTTTTTTCTATGGCAAACGATAACAGCAGCAAATTCAAACAGAATCAAATAATGTTTCGCATACAGCCCTGAATTGCAGAGTTCTCAAGACCTATTGTTTTTGGTGAAGATCGGTTAAGGGAAAGGGGTAGTTTACCTGTAACGTTTTATGTTTTAACAAGGGTATTTCCTATGGCAAACGATAACAGCCGCAAATTCAAACAGAATCAAAAGATTATTTGCATACAGCCCTAAATTGTAGAGTTCTCAAGACCTATTGTTTTTGGTGAAGATCGGTTAAGGGAAAGGGGTAGTTTACCTACAAGGTTTTTTTAACAAGGGTATTTTCTATGGCAAACGATAACAGCCGCAAATTCAAACAGAATCAAATAATTTTCTGCATACAGCCCTGATTTGTAGAGTACTCAAGACCTGTTGTTTGTGGTGAAGATCGGTTGAGGGGAAGGGGTAGTTTACCTGCAACGTTTTTTATCAAGCGTATTTTCTATGGCAAACGATAACTGCCGCAAATTCAAACATAATCAAATAATGTTTCGCATACAGCCCTGAATTATAGAGTTCTCAAAACCTATTGTTTTTGGTGAAGATCGGTTAAGGGAAAGGGGTAGTTTACCTGTAACGTTTTATGTTTTAACAAGGGTATTTCCTATGGCAAACGATAACAGCCGCAAATTCAAACAGAATCAAAAGATTATTTGCATACAGCCCTAAATTGTAGAGTTCTCAAGACCTATTGTTTTTGGTGAAGATCGGTTAAGGGAAAGGGGTAGTTTACCTACAACGTTTTTTTAACAAGGGTATTTTCTATGGCAAACGATAACAGCCGCAAATTCAAACAGAATCAAATAATTTTCTGCATACAGCCCTGATTTGTAGAGTACTCAAGACCTATTGTTTTTGGTGAAGATCGGTTGAGGGGAAGGGGTAGTTTACCTACAACGTTTTTTTAACAAGGGTATTTTCTATGGCAAACGATAACAGCCGCAAATTCAAACAGAATCAAATAATTTTCTGCATACAGCCCTGATTTGTAGAGTACTCAAGACCTATTGTTTTTGGTGAAGATCGGTTGAGGGGAAGGGGTAGTTTACCTGCAACGTTTTTTATCAAGCGTATTTTCTATGGCAAACGATAACTGCCGCAAATTCAAACAGAATCAAATAATTTTTTGCATACTTTAGTGAATTGTAGAGGACTCAAGGCCTTTAGATTTTGGTGAAGATCAGTTAAGGGGAAGGGGTAGTTTACCTGCAACCTTTTACGTTTTAACAAGAGTAAAGTACTTGAAAATTCATTTAAACTTTTTCAAACAATGGTAATTGTTGAAAATAAAATAATTTTGGTGCCAGGCAATCTGAAAATTTCAGATTTTGTACCACAAAATCTGAAAAGATTATACAATAGTTTATGAAATGGTTTATAATACGTCAGTGGAAGGTGTAATGAGAAATTAGCAGAAATGGAAACCTGGGGAATGTTAACTGTTCTGTAGATACAATTTTGTCAGAATGTTTAGAAATGATCATCAACATTGAAGAAAAAGTAAGCATATTAAGAAACATATGTAAATACTTATTATAAAAAAATAATGTTTGTTTTTTGATAAAGTCATTTTGATTATAAAATATAAATATTTACAACAAGAAAAGAATTTTCAGTTTTCAAAATTTAAATATATTTTTATAAAACAATGGGTTCTTCATTGAGGTGGGGACCATGTCACTCACTCCATCTCAAGCCTCCTCTCCCATTTTGCAGAAAAAGAGGACCCTGTCAAGGCTGATACTTTGACGACAGTGACAGGGCTTTCCACCAAATTCAGCAGAGTGACAGGTAGGCCCAACTCTGATTGGCTCCTCAGATTTCCCCAGCGTTAGTAGGTTCTATGAAAATATTTTATTTCAAAAATGATTTTAAATATAAATCTTAGATATGTTTTATAAATCTCATGTTTTATGTTTTAACATGGGTAATTTTTTATATGACGAACCATAACTGCCATAAATTCAAACAGAATCAAATAATTTTTTACATATGTGCCTGAGCTATAGAGAACTCAATGTCTGTTGATTTTGGTGAAGATCGGTTACGGGGAAAGGGCAGTTTACCAGAAACATTTTTTGTTGTAACATGAGTAAAGTACTTAATTTTGATAAAGTATCCTGATAAGATCTTAATAATCCACTGTAGAAACGTAGATGAAATATCTATAAATGAAGTGGCTAGTTGAACGGGCTGGGGGTAATTTTCTATAAATCAAAATTATAGTTGAAGGGGGAGGGGATAATATTTTTTATATGTGTACTACGTTATTGGCAAGAAAGAAGTATTTTTTTGTTAAAATTCCTTCCCTGGCTGTTTGGCTGAAAATGATTTTAAATATAAATCTTAGAATATGGAAGTCATGTATGGTTCTCCATACCGATATTTATAATTTAGGCATGTTGTCTGATTTGTATAGTAAAATATAAACAGTTGTTAAATATATAAAATCACAAGTTACTCAATTCAGTTAGCTGCCAAATCTAAAGTGAGCATTAAATGTGGCTACAAATTTATTTAACTGTTATAGACAGGTGGTGTATCAACAGTTATTTAACTGTTTTTATGATGGTGTACCAACATCGTAAAAGAATTTGAATCTGACAATTCTAGTGCAGAAATTACAAATTTTCTTTTTTTTTTGACCAAAGCTCATATAATATGGAGCACGTGGTTCAGATCAAAAACATGAACAGTGACCATGAGAATTGTACATAAACTGTGGGTTGCACAGAGAACCATTACTTTAAATAATAAGGATAGACAAAATACTGAGGCCCAAAGAATGTAGAGTCATGATGATAGTCCTTTGCAAGATTACCCGATTTAAGTTCCGTGATATAATGTACTGATTGAAGTATATAAGACTAATTGTTGGAAAATGATTGGGGATGTAGAGTGTACAGACTAGTGCTAATGATGTTGGTGTTGTTAATATTAATAATTGATGTCTTGAAATAATTTGCAAGTGTCAAACATGTTATTAATTTTGTGTATGGTTTAATAGGAAAAACAATATATTAATTACAGCATTTAATACAGCAATATATTTGTAACAGCATTGTCTACTAATACCAGATTCATATTTTTAATAAAAAGGAAAACGTAAAATGTTGTTCTGGATCATTTATCTTGCCCTTCCACAAAATTTTTGAAACAAGCATTCAGATTCCAGCTCAATATACACTTGACTTTGAAGTCTCTCTCTCTTTCTCTAACTCTCTCTCTCTCCCTTTACTCCTCACAACCCTCCTTCCCTCTGTGTCTCTCTCATACACAGAATAAAACAATTAATATACAGTTTTGTATACATGCTCTATTCTGAAACTTACATTTCTTTCTTAAAGACATGCAAATACCTGAAAACTTTCTGTTCTCATCTACCTTATATTTATATTATGATCAGACTTTATTATTATTTTTATTATTTTTAGGTATCATTGTGGGAAGGGGATGGTTCGTTTCAGAACTTGAACTTAGATCTTGAAGTACTAGAGCAAGAATTAAATCTTCCTTTCAGTTTTGTGTCTGGACACATTCATGAACTTTTGATTCATGTGCCTTGGACACGTATTGCCTCTGAACCTGTTCGAGTTACGATCAATACAATTGGTATGTTTTAGCAATATAATTTTGTGTTATAATGTGTGATTTACTTATGCAGCAAGAGCTGGTGATGAAAATGCTTACAGTATTTAAGTGGGCTTTGGTACTGTGTATAGAATTCAATTGAGTTGCTAGAAACTAGAAATTTAGAGGGGGGAGTGGCAGCTGGTGAGCCCTGAGGATGGGGAGGCTATGAGCGGTCACCTGAGCCACGCTCAGATATAGGACCCCTCCCCCCCCAACGTTTGTTATTTCATTATTAATTATGGTTGAGCTTTCTGATTTGTACACCATACACGTCTTATTAGAAATATAGGCATATCTTTAACAAGATAAACTGAAGATTAATTTAATTTATAAAGTTGTGTTAGTGTTTATAGTCACAAACAGAAAAAGCACTGTTGCACACCACTATAGAAAAATTACTCCGATTAGCACTTTCAAGCTTCACAGCTCATCATCAGATCGGAAGTATGATGTTTTTTCTGTTTGAAGATTAATTTAATTTTGTCTTAGCAAAGAAATTAACTTCTGGGTAGAAATATATTTTGTAAGCTGTGATGAATTTACTTGTAGGCCTATAGCAAATTCACTCAACGGGTCCTTATTCTCAGAATTGTCGATAACATCATCATGCCATGTTGGTTGACTTTTCAATTTGCAGAGGATTCCTTTTTTCAGTTCAAACTAAAGCAATGGTTCTGAGATGATCTTGAGTACAGCGATATTTTGTCATACCAAGAAAAGTTTTTATTGTCACCTAACCGTGCTGAGAGGCTAACTCACTCGTTTGGCAAGGTTACAGTTACACGAGCGTCCCCCCACTACCTGGCGGGCATAGTTACATAGCTGTATGGGTACTAAGGCAATAAATGAGGTACTAAGAAATAAAAATTTTGGAGTATGTCGACCACGTTTCAGCATTTCACTTCTCTCAAAATCACTTAAACAGGAAAATGGGTTTTCCAGTAGTGTTTGATACTGCAATATCACTTTTACTTTTTTCTGCTAAATCCATTTTATCCTCATAGTAGAGATCACAAACACACGCCAAGAAGAGAAAAATAATAATAATACACATGCACAAGGAACACGAGAACGTAAAGTAAAACGAACACAAACCACATCAAACCGTGCCAAGAGGCTAATTCACTCGTTACCTCTGTGGTGTGGTTACATTTTCAGTAGCGTACCCCCACCACTTGACGGGCATAGTTACGGGTACTACGGTAGCTACTCAGATCCTTGCCTCTGTCTGGTGCTATTCTACGATATTATCGATAACGTGTAATTACAAAGTTTTTTTTGTAAGTAATCAGATAACTTAAAATCCAAATTGTGATTACAGATTGATTACAAGTTCAGTTACAATAAAATCAGAGCCTATCACTAGTTGTTTATTTTTTAATAATTTTCCAAATTTTACTGGGGAGGCTCCTCCCTTGCCTCCCCTGATGAGCCACCGCTGGTGGGGGGTCTGGCGACTTGCTACCAGTTCCCTTATCACCCCAAGGCTTAAAAACTCTAAAAATTTAATGAATAAACAATTATAACAGTATGTCTGGCTTTTTGATATATTCAATTTCACAATATAATAAATTAAAAAATACAGTTGCCAGATGGTTTTTTCGGTTCCAAGTTGCTGACAGATGATTGTAAAGTGCTGAAATAAACATATTTATATATAAAAGCTGAATTTTATATATGTTCTTCAAAATATATTTTTATAGCTTCTTGCAAGTAGCCACTCAAATATTCCGGTTCCAACATTCATCCAGACCATGTGAAAGGTTGGCAGAGAGTATCAGAGTATTATGCGCTTCTGTGATTGTGACAGAGCGTATTTATTTATTTACTGATAAATAAATGAATAAGTAATTTATAAGTAAAATAATAAGTTATTTATAAGTTTATCTAGTGTATAGTTATACAGCAGATGCTTTTGAAATAACCTCCAGTAACTGCATAGACCTGTTGGGAGCCATCAGATCTGTGACAGGAGTAAATCAACAGTCTTTCACCTAGTTCTAATTGGAAAAATTCTCAATAAAAGATTCAGATAAATGGCTACCCATTGTAATTTCAAAAAATGTATAAATTTACTAAGTTAAATTATACAAAGTAATTATATATAGTATTTTGCTACTCAAAATTATATTCTGAACTTTTTTGGTTGTTTTAAACAGTGCATGAAGAAAACATATCCTCAAATCATCAATAAAATGACAAAAACATTGTAAATCATTAATATTCTGACACTCTCTACTGACCTTTCACATGATCTGGCTGGATGTTGGAACTGACATATTTGTCTGGCTACTTGCAAAAAGTTATAAAAATATATTTAGAAAAACATGTTTAAAATTCAGCTTCACTGCTTTAATGTTAATAATACATTTATTTCAGCACTTTAAAATCGTCAGCAACTTTTAACCAAAAAAAGAGTCTGGCAGTTCTATTTTTTTAGTTTATTATAGTGTCAAATTGAATATATCAAAAAGTCAGACATACTGTTAATACAATTTTATTCATTAATTTTTAGCCCTTTGAGGCCTTGAGGGCAGCAAGGGAACTGGGAGCAAGTCACCAGACTCCCCACTCCGTTCTAGCAAGTCAAGTTGAATTTCTATACAAAGTATCAAACGTACTGATATACAAGCATTTTTGTCACCAGCTCTTGGTCTATAAGGCATGTAATGTCAAAAAAGTATGGGAAGTACGTTTTGTAAATTTTTGAGACAACTTATCAGGTTTAGGTTTATCAGGAGTTTTGTGTATTTATTATTAAAAGTAGTAGTATATTTTATACATGGTAAGTTAGATGCATCATAAAATACTGGACGGTTGTGATATTGCTCTTCCTTATTTATCAGTGGATATTTGCATGTGCACATATTGTAACCTTTTTTGGTATAATAATGGCATACCAACATCATAATAAATTGAATATTTGGTTAATTAAAATAAAAGTTTATTTAAAATAATATGTAACTCATAGTTTGTCACAGGTTTAAATAAAAGTTTGTATTTGTCTGATTTTATTAAAATGTAACTACTGTTCAGACATATTGAAGCAGACAGTGGATAAAGAGTACAGTTTTTTTATTATTATTGACATGCAGTTATAAGAAGAGGTGGAACCAACATAAGTGACTTAAGATTGATATAATTCCATCAAATAATAATTGTCTAAAAGACGACAATAAATTCTATCAACGTATTGTCACAGACATTGTAAACTGTGCACAGTAATAATTAAATTATACAAAACATTTGTAGTATATTCTTTTAATAATAGTATTACTAACATGGGAATCATGTCATAATTATCCTATGTATTACGATATATTTATGTTACTTGAAATTTTTATGATTTTGGGTGACCTTCTGTAACAGGCAGACCTATCTTAAAATGAATACCAAGAAAATGTAACATTTTTATTTAGAGCATTTTTTCATTTTTGTGATATACAAACCAAAGGCGCATAATTTAAAATCGATGGGAAGATCACAACCAAAGTTATCTTAATGTTTACAATGGGTAACTCAGTAACTCACAATGGGTAGTGACTTTTGGCCCACCCGGTATTTAGTTATTCATAAGATTAAGGATTGGTTCTGTAACCAGTAGTAACAAGTAATCACTCTTGTGAATGAATATAATAAAATAATAATTTAATACATCTTTCTTAAAGCTAACAGCTGACATGTTGTTGTTTTTATTATTACTGTTATTGTACAGTGTGTTATTTCATACAACTGTTGATTAAATACAATAAAAACAATGTTTTGATACTCACACTCTGTGGTCACCTTCAGACGAGTTTAATAAAATACAAAGTAGTACAAAAAAATTGTCTGTCAAAAAATGAAGATATCATTGAACAAGAGTGAATGAAGATATCATTGAACAAGAGTGAATGAAGATATCAAATACAATAAAAATACAAATTTGATACACTCTGGTCACGTTCAGATGAGTTAATAAAGTACAAAGTAGTACAAAAAAATTGTCTGTCAAAAAATGAAGATATCATTGAACAAGTCATTAAACAAAAACAAATCCCTTACTATGAAAATACCATATTATTTAAAAATTAAATTTCCTGTATTACTTCAGGAAAAGTTTTATGAAGAACAGTAGTAGAATAATTGTTTGACATAACAGTAATATGAATAGCTTACAAGTCACATACAGATATTGTACACACCCTTTCCTTCAGCCACTTTTTAAAACACAAAGAAAAATCTCAACAATTCTGTTGCCATGGTAGTTGTAATCTGTAAGAGTCAGTTGTAATCAAATGAATGATCCGTAATATTCTGTCTTCCTGCATAATCAACAGTAATTTTATTTTAAGTCTTTTTTGTAGAAGTCATATTTGTATCTGCTTTTTGTTAATTAGAATGATATCAAATTGATAGGTTTTCTAATTTTTGATTCTTCAGATATAGTATGGTGCATGTGTAATGTCCACCACTCATTGATACTCTCAGATTTAAGATGCCTTATTTGTCAAAATTTGTACAGCCATTTTAGAGTTATAGAGTAACAAACAGATTACTCAATACTGCCTAAATACAGCACCATCCTGTTTGTATAGTTGAGCAAAAAGGGACATAAAATACAATTGGAAAATTAAATTAATGTGATAGGTTTTGCATTAATAGTCAGAATTTTACAAGAAAACAGTTGGGAGGAAATGAGCATTTTTAAACAGAGAATAATGGTGGAAGGTATCTTTCATTGCCAATAAAGATAATGTCTAAGCGAAGTGCCTAAAGAGGTTTCTGCTATTTGGTGATACATTAGTGACTATTTGGAATGTTATGGAAAGTTAGATTTTGTTGGTATATACTTCACCAACAAATCACTCCCTAATTTGTAACGGGGCTAAAAGGAGGGGTTTTTGTTTTATTTCAAATCATAAAATTATTTTCCATCTGCATGGTCAGTCCCGTGTTAAACAGCGTTGTACGTAAACCAAGAACAGCAGAGTGAAATTTTGAAGTAGTTGGGGCGTTGGAATGCGATGTATGTTTGGCAACGCAATTCAATTCTAAGTATTACAGTGTTGTGTGACGCTCACAAGCACGCAACTTGGGCAGGCGCGCAGAAGGGACGCCGAGGAAAATGTCGAAGCTGAAAACTGATATAACCACGTGTTTACATGCGGGAGGAAATACAACGAAGAACACGCCTATCCGAGTGACGTGATGAAGGGCAGTGCAATTTCGTCAACGCCTAACACACATGAATAACCCATGCTTTGTGTACGGTGACGAACATTTTGATACAAGAAGGCATTGATTTCCTGACCAGCAATCCTACGTAGTGGGAGATTGGCTGGTGACACTCTATCTCAGTTGAAATAACTCCGCTTCCTGGCCGGGATTGCAAAGAATGCGTGCATATCAAAATTAAAAGTTTTTTCGGTAAAAGTGCCCACCCGTCTGTAAAAAATAAACCGGCGTATCAAAGTGAATTCAGTGAGGTGAAAAAGCAGAATTACAATGTGTTGAGTTAAAAGAAAACCATTCGGACAAATACGCAGTGCGGCGCGTGGTCATCAGAGGCGCCAAGGATTAAGTAATCAACTGACGCTTATATTGAAAAATTAATTTCATTTTTTTTGTTGGGCCCTAAATAATTAAAATGGGGTATTAAACTGTATGAATGGAGTGTGGCAAACTGGGTCGTCTTATAAAAATTAGAATAAATTAGTTGAAGGTTTTTTTATATATGTATATGTTCTGATACTAGAAAAAAGTAACACGCTATATGATTATTTGGCAGTTTCATGATTATAGAGAAAGAAGTGAAATCAATGTAATTTTAACAGAATGTTTTTAAAGTACAACCTTAAGTAAAGAGTTTGATGAAAGTTATAAGTGGAGGAGAAAATAAGCTTGCAATGAATTTTAATAAAATGAATTAGTAGTGTAACCATGTGTTAAGTTCATTAATACACCACATTAGCATCACCTATCCTGTATAGAAAATTTCGCCTAACAAACCTGGCAATTAAATAAAAGTGTTTTCAAGGTTTCGATATTAATCCACAAAAATATCGTGGCGACCTATAATTAAATTGGAATCTTCTGTGTCAGGGAAGTCAGGGTGGCGTGTAAGTGTGATGGGTAAGTGAAGGTATTGTTTGAGGTAAGTAGAAGAAACGCGGTGGAAATTGGTAAGTAAAAAGAATAGAACGTAACAAATGGCGACCCTGCCAGGATAACTCAAATGAATTAATTCATATGGGTTTAGGCCTGATTTGAAGTACGAAATAGGTGGTGATAGTAGGCGGGTTTTGTAATAGAAAAAATTTTAAAATTACGAGATGTGTGAGTAGAGGTTAAGACGTAAAAAACTGTTAAAGAATTAAGTTATGAGATTTTGTTTAGATAATAACTAAGTTATATAATAACTAATAACTGAGTTATATATAATAAAGACTAATTAAATTTATAAAAAATGGAAAATACAGAGAACGAAGTCAGTTTGTCTGACTCAACTGTTATAAGTGAATCAGAAATTCAGTCAGAAATTCCTATAGTAAATCAAGAAAGCTGGACAGAATCAGCTGTTATGGACGAGGCGAGAGTTCATTCAACTCCCGTCTCGGCTAGAGAAAGTAATAAAACTGAGGACTGGTTGCGTGAGATAATGGGGAAAATTAAACTGATGTCTAACCAAAATATTAGTTTAAAAGATGAGATCAAACAAATGTCTAGTGATAACAATAAGAAATTAGATGCATTAAATGATCGTTTTGACACTAAATTTAATGAACAGAATAACAAATTCATTGAATTAAATCAACGCCTTGATAATAATGACAAAAAATTTGATAAGTTGAGTAGTGAAATACAGGAACAGAAAGTAAAATGTGAAAACAATTTCAGTGAATTAAAAAACTATATTAATGAGGTCAATAAGCGTTTTGAAAACACTAACGAAGAATGTGTTAATAAGTTTAATGAATTAAATAACAAAGTAGATAGTTCAATAACAAACATATGTAACGGGGCAAAAAGGGAAGGGTTTTATTTTATTAACAATTTGGGTAAATTCATTTTCCACCTGGATGATCAGCCACGTGTTATATAAAAGCTTTGTTCGAACAAAGGAACTGTGATGAAGCAAGTACAATGGAATGTGCGTATCGCACACCACTGCTTAATTCTCAGAATGGCAAAACAGTGTAATGCGCCCCAACGCACTAACATCGGCGGAGCGCCTAACCCACGCTAAGCGAAAGGCGCACAAGATGGCTTGGAGATAAATTTTGTCCAGCACGTGGTCTCAACATGACGGAAACGAGATCAAGTCCTGCCCACATTTGTGACGTCGACCAGTGAACACTAAATATCGTCGACGTCCAACACACGTAAATCCCATGTGTTATGTCGACGCTTGCTTCGACTCAGTGGTCCCAAGTAAATTATTTAAAAATGTAAAAAGTAATAAACCGGTAACAACCAGTAAACGTATATCAGAATGGTGTTAGTGCAGTGAAGTGAAGAAAATTAAAGCGTAAAACTCAAACTTTTGGACCTACATTCAGTGGTACACAACGATGGATAAGTAAACAAATAATCATAACATTTTATAATTTCATGAAAGTTTAATAATAAAGAGCTCGAAATAATTGGGGTTTTAAAGAATGAATGCGAGAGTGTAGCAAACTGGGTTAGCCTTAACGTTAGTAAAACTAAATATTGAAATAGAGATAAGATAGGAAATAAATGGTTTTTGTTATTCCTATTTACAAAAGACAATCAGATTTGAGTTAAAGATGGATAGTCACTAAAATATAGAGTAATAATTTTATTCAGACGAATAACAAATAATAGAAGAAATTAAAGGGTCTTGTTTTATATAACCATGTGTTAGTGTAGTTATTACGCCATAACCATTTCCTAGTATTCTGTGCTGAAAACTCGTCTAACGTAATCGGGGGTTTTCTGAAATTTTAAAATACAGTCAGATAGCGGGATTTTTATAAGGGCAAGAGTGTTTTAAGTTTACATGTTTATCTAAAAAATATGTTGGCGGCCTGGGCAGTTTCTAAAGGTAAGTTTAACAGGGACCATGACGGTAAGTAAAATTCTGGCAGCAGTGAGTATTATTATATGATGAGTGTAGTATTTAATTAAAAGGGTAAAAGGCAAGTACCTTTACACATAGATATTAAAATTAATGAGATAGATAGTCATATGTCAGAAAGAATTGATAAACAAATGCATGAGAATAATGAGAAATTAATATGTACAATAAATGAGTACAATAATGAAATAGAATCGAGAATAAATAAATGTAATACTGAAACCGAATGTAAGTTTCATAGTGTAGTGGGTAAAATAGAAAAAATGAATCAAAATATTGATGAGCATAAAAGTAATACAGACATGAAAATCAGTGAAATTGAAAATACCTGTAAAACAGAAATACAGGTGTTAAATGAATCAATTAATGTAATAACCAAAAATAGCATTCAATCTGAATGTAGTAATGATAAAAAATTATATTCAATTGAACAGAGCATTAGTAGTGTGAAAGATGAGTTGAGTTTAGTAATAAACAAAATATTAAGCAACGTTACTGAACGAGTAGTAATTACAAGAGATGTAAATAATGAAATTGAACTTGAAACTTTTTGTAGTGAGAACCGTAGAGTGCATCCAATGCAATTTTTAAATAGAGTACGGGAGTTTAACAAATTTAACGGTAGTAGTTGGGAGGTGAAACTTATAAAAATTTTAAAATGTGTAACGAAACAAAATGTTACAAAAAGAATAGTAAATAATAGTGAAATCCGATCCAGAGAGGAAACAAGAAATAATAATTGATAGCAAATTAAAGTAAACCTAGTTGGTTTGACTTATTTAATATTATCAAGAAACCCAGAAATAACCCAGTAGAATAGGGCAGTAAACAGACAAAAGTTAAATAAATAAACCTAGTAGGCCTAAATAATTTACCCTGAATAAAACAACCAAACCCAATAAAGAGTACCTATTCACAAAATAAAAATTGTATTAATTAAAATCATATAGGCCTATAATAAGGATAGAAAAAGGGACACAAACCTTTACAGTGATGAGTGATATAATAATAAATAGTGGCACAAACTATAGTTAAACAGTGTGCTATATTTATTATTTATAAAAAGTGTTTTAGTATTATCATACAGACAATAGTTTAAAAGTATGAAATAATTAAAGTTGTCAAAAACAAATATTATTATTAAGAGTTTTTGTTATATGTTATAATAGTTTATGTTACCAGTTAATTTATGTAAATATATTTATCTCAGGTAGTCAAAGTAGAAATTACAATCAACCATAACAAATTGTTCCACCACATATCATAGAAATTCAAATTAATAAGGTTTTACAGTTATAAACTGAGGCATGTTTAGTATCAAATTGTTTATAATTATATAATTAATCATCATGTAAACAGTGCATGTATCATTAGAGTATAATAATAAAATTATCTATTAAAGGTAATTTATAAAAATGTAAAGTAATTAATGGGAATCGATCATATAACATTTAACCTGTACATAAATGGCCAATCAAAATTTAAGAAGTTTGTATGAGTTCGGTGACTAAAAAAGAAGAAATAACACTTAATTGTTAATTGTGATGGAGAACAGTTTAATAGTGCGTGTCGAGATGTAATTAAAATAAAAATATAAAATTTGTTAACCCGTTTGTGAAAGAAGATCTGAATGACCACCATCGAAGATAAATAATCCCTCCACTACAATCATTTCATGAACCAGTAATACACACAATCAAGAAATTATCCAGAACAAACCAGAAAACTTTCGGCAATATCGTCTAGATGTGTAAAGTATAATTTGACAATATTTTTATCCAACAAGGAACAACCACTAGACAATATACCAATTTACACTAACACTAATCACTAGTAAACATTTTAAAGTGAAAACAAATTCAATATCTAAACGAACAGTGATTACAAGGAAAACATTTATTGTACACATTAATAAACTTCATTATTTTCTGAGACGGACAATGGTAGTCATGATGTTGACGTCACTCTAACCTACATGATTTTTACGAAACATTGAATCTTGTCAAACTTTGTATGTTACTTAATATATAATTTTTGTAACTTTTTAGATTATAAGTAATAGATTGTTTGTAAAGGTACTCTATATTATTAATTATCATGCAAAGGAACTTTTCGTAGCAGCCACAAGAATTCCCACGAAATATATTAACATTATTTAATTAGTAAGTCCTGAGATAAATATCGATTGTGACAACCGTATGTATCGAATGGAATTTTCCAATAATTTGAACTTATATTACAGAGATTAAACCATTATGTTATTAAATCATATCCATGCGTTATTATTTCAGGAACGTAATATATTATCAGCATTTATTTTATAATTAACAAGGATAAGAAGAATTCGGGGAGTCATTGGAAGTACGCAAACTGTAAAAACCAAGATTAACCTCAAATAATAGGTTAAAGCCTAATATCGAAGGTGACTTGAAAATTGTTTGGGATGACTCGACCACTATTTTTGAATTGATTTTTGGAGTTCTAACTACTGAACTGGAATAATTATAATTCTGATTCAGAAACCAAGGCAGAATAATTCAATTCTTTTACTTATATATTTAAATCACATTCGTAAACACACAACATAAATATTCCTCGATCAACTGAAACACTATTTATAACTATTTATTACAAATTCACATATACAAGGAATAACACAGGCAAATTATTATACCATTACGATACTACGGGTGCATGAGAAGTATTATAAATGTTTTAAGGGTAATTCTGAAATATGGGGGAAATGCATAGAAATGAATGGGAGAGGTATGAAAATTTTGAAACAGCCTTTCGTAATAAATACTGGTCAGAAGAGGAGCAGGAGATATTGTGCAGCCAGATAATGGGAACTGGGAAATGGGAACTGGGAAATTTGGGAGAAATAATAATAATATTACAGTATATACAATGAGACTTTTTAACGAAGCAAAATACTTAGAACCACCGTTGCCATTCCAGTCGTTTTTACGCCATGTCAGCAAACACTTACCGAGAGAGGTACAGATCACGTTGATGACGAGAGAGGTAAGTGACATCAATGAATTAGAAAAAGTGTTAGATGTTTTTCAGAATATTAGGGACCAAGAAGACAGCAGACGTCCACAACAACCCAATGTAAGCAATGGAGGGAGTTATGCACCAAGGGGAGGACAAAACAGGGGAAACTACATAACTATGGAACAGCGGCTATCGTCGAAGGTGTCGGTAGTGCCGTAATAAGGGTGTGTGAATCATTTTAGTAGGATTACTGGTGTCCTCGGACATCAGTAATACCGAATTTTTATATAACGCTGAACCAAGAACGGTATAGGCAGCGTCTATACCTTATAAATGTAAACTTCAGTTCTTGGGGATGCAAATGGACGCCACAGTCCACCATCATGAAAAAATAGTGTGTGTGTGGAAAAGGAGCTGGCAGTTACAAGCCAGGGGTATAAGGGGGGATTTTAAGTAATTGATGAAGTAGGAGGGTAGCTGAAAATTCAGTGAGAGGGTGACGACCTCTGTAAACAGCGGGCGGTCAGCTTATAACACGACACTATAGAGAGAGTTGGGGGTTGACAATCCAAAGAGCTGTTCAGTAACTGTTGCTATGACTATGACTCAATGAGTAGCGATGTATGTCCCTATGAGAGCAAGAAGATTATAAGTACTAGATTTAATGGTAAGGATTTTAAATCCACCAAGATTTTATGATGATAACTATGTAGTTTTGTGTATTTGTATTAATTGTATGCCATGTGTTAGTGGTAAGGATTGTAAACATGTGTAATCTGTACAATTGTGAAATGTAGTTAGAGAAAGATTATTCATATGATGATGAGGCATCAGCTGAATGCTAGGGTTATAAATGTAGTATGTCACTTATAAGTGATTTGCAAAATTTTCAATGTAATTAAATGTTTCAATAATAAACTTGTGATGTTTTAAGTAAATGGTGAAATGTGTTCGAGATAGTTTTGAATTTTCAAGGGTTAATGTAATGTAAAATAGGGGAAATGTTAGAATTTGGGTGATTATTATTTCGTTGGGACATTTAAATCAGTCCAAGTTAAGTTTAGAGGGGTGCAAAATAGAATAAGATTCTTGGGAGTCAAAGTAATGTAGAATTGAGAAGTAATAGTGACACAGTAGCTATGGGGAAAATATGTAGAGTAATGAGTGATATATTGAGGTAATATATGAATGGGGATATTTTGTAGATGAAAGGGAGGTAATGGGAGAGTAATTATTTGAGAGAGGAATTTTGTAAAGGGGGGTGGTGTGATAAGGAGTCCTCAGCGACAGGCGTTGTGGCAGGTAGTAGAGGGTTTTAGTAGAGTGCTTTACCGATATTTGGTGGGGAGGCAAACGGTTATGAATGGAATTGTGGAGGGAGGGAACACACATCCTAAGTACAAACCGGGTAGAGGGTATTTTGTGATAAGGGTAGAATGAGTAAATGGGAGTTAGAGTAGCAAGTTAGTGGAGATAAATATTATGAGAGATGGTTGTCATACTAGGTAAAATCTGTTAGTGATTGTTAGAGTCAGAAGGGAGGAAGATTATATATATAAATGCCAAGTTGTAAATCGAAACGTTATGAATAATTGAGAGTCACCCAAACTAATTGAGAATGAAAATATTAAAGAAAGAAAGTCATAGTTAAAATGTGAAAATAATTGAAACAAGGGACAGATTGTACTAGAATTTGAAAATAATATAAAGCTATAAAATGTGTAATTGTTGGTCAATTTAAATGTAAATTTTATTGTTTATTGTAAGATAATAATCAACATGTTAATTTTGAATGTTCTATTTTATTATGTTTTATTATGTTTGAAGGTACAAAATTTTAAAGATGTTTCATGTATTTTACAGTGTAGCTTTGTGTAGTGTATATATGTCAAGGTCGTTCACTTGACCCAGACAGATCAGCTGATGACTGATGTTAGATACAGAACCATTTTCTAATAATTAATTCACTCAATGGTGTTGCTTAATTGAATTAAATGATTTTATTTTTGAGACTGATAAAAGAGATATTTTGGTAAATTAAAATTTTTTGAAAAAAAAAGAAAAAAAAGAAAAAAAAAATTTACGCCTGCCGTATAGATGATGTTTTGAGTTTCAGGTATATTATGGCTTCCATGTATTCCTAGTGTGTTTATTGAATTATATTGTTTAGTATATATGTGTAAGCAAATGTAATGATAAGTGAGTTTATGATATAATAAGATGTTCAATGTGTGTTTTTTGTTATGATTGTTAGTAGTAGTGAAGAAAATTGATAAGAGTTGATAGATTCATATAAAAGATTTTGGTATTTGAATGAAATTAAGGGTAATATAACATTTTGATATTGGGATTAGATTGATTTCTTTGAATTAACAGAATTTAAATGATTTGAGGGGATTTGCTTAATGATTTTGAGTTGAAATTATAACGTCTAATCAATGAAATTAAAAAACAACTAATAGAAAATTAAAGTTCAAGTATGATATGTTTTGGTAAAGTTTAAAGCAACAAAGTAGTGTAGAAATATTGTAATTTTCAATAATAAGTGGTATGAGTACGCGCCCAGTATTTGCCAAAGGCGACCCAGTGTGCAGTAAGGGGGAACATATCGGTTGAGGATTTGGGATGGTATAAGGCCATGGTTTTGATCTTGGGGTGGAATGTTAGAAGGTTAGGTGTGCTATGGTGAGTATCTGTCCGATTTTATGGTGTTGGGATCTTGAACAGAGAAGTCCAGTAATCTCGTTCCAGTGCAGCCATAGTCGCCGAGCTAGGGGGGTAGTTTACCCATGATGCGTTAAGAAATTAACAGGGGGTTGTTGGCACCACATCCTCTCCGATCCTCTTAGGGGTTTAGCAATGAGTGTTCTTCTGTCTCGACAAAAGATCTCTCATTGGGGGGGTATTGTAACGGGGCTAAAAGGAGGGGTTTTTGTTTTATTTCAAATCATAAAATTATTTTCCATCTGCATGGTCAGTCCCGTGTTAAATAGCGTTGTACGTAAACCAAGAACAGCAGAGTGAAGTTTTGAAGTAGTTGGGGCGTTGGAATGTGATGTATGTTTGGCAACGCAATTCAATTCTAAGAATTACGGTGTTGTGTGACGCTCACAAGCGCGCAACTTGGGCAGGCGCACGGAAGGGACGCCGAGGAAAATGTCGAAGCTGAAAACTGATATAACCACGTATTTACATGCGGGCGGAAATACAACGAAGAACATGCCTATCCGAGTGACGTGACGAAGGGCAGTGCAATTTCATCAACGCCTAACACACATGAATAACCCATGCTTTGTGTATGGTGACGAACATTTTGATACAAGAAGGCATTGATTTCCTGACCAGCAATCCTACGTAGTGGGAGATTGGCTGGTGACGCTCTATCTCAGTTGAAATAACTCCGCTTCCTGGCCGGGATTGCAAAGAATGCGTGCATATCAAAACTAAAAGTTTTTTCGGTAAAAGTGCCCACCCGTCTGTAAAAAATAAACCGGCGTATCAGAGTGAATTCAGTGAGGTGAACAAGCAGAATTACAATGTGGTGAGTTAAAAGAAAACCATTCGGACAAATGCGCAGTGCGGCGCGTGGTCATCAGAGGCGCCAAGGGTTAAGTAATCAACTGACGCTTATATTGAAAAATTAATTTCATTTTTTTTGTTGTGCCCTAAATAATTAAAATGGGGTATTAAACTGTATGAATGGAGTGTGGCAAACTGGGTCGTCTTATAAAAATTAGAATAAGTTAGTTGAAGGTTTTTTTTTATGTATGTATATGTTGTGATACTAGAAAAAAGTAACACGCTATACGATTATTTGGCAGTTTCATGATTATAGAGAAAGAAGTGAAATCAATGTAATTTTAACATTGTAATGTTTTTAAAGTACAACCTTAATTAAAGAGTTTGATGAAAGTTATAAGTGGAGGAGAAAATAAGCTTGCAATGAATTTTAATAAAATGAATTAGTAGTGTAACCATGTGTTAAGTTCATTAATACGCCACATTAGCATCACCTATCCCGTATGGAAAATTTCGCCTAACGAACCTGGCAATTAAATAAAAGTGTTTTCAAGGTTTCGATATTAATCCACAAAAATATCATGGCGACCTATAATTAAATTGGAATCTTCTGTGTCAGGGAAGTCAGGGTGGCATGTAAGTGTGATGGGTAAGTGAAGGTATTGTTTGAGGTAAGTAGAAGAAACGCGGTGGAAATTGGTAAGTAAAAAGAATAGAACGTAACAAATTGTCAATTGTTATTGTTGCTGTTGTTGTTGGGATGTTACCTGTTCCCTTCATGTGACATCCTTTATGAAGGCCATGGCCTGTATATTTGTACCATCATATGTGGAAGTGCATATAAAGGAAAAATAGGTTCATAGATGCTATAATAATGTCATATGATTGAACTTGACAGATTTCAACGAGACTCCTTGACAGGTAAACCTGTTTTTACTGTAACTGATCTCATTTTTTGTTAATCATTTATTGTTTTATGATATTTTTGTGTTTTTTTGATTGTTAATTTCTTGTTTTATTTTGTAGTTAAAATTAACTACAATATAATTTTACATGCATAAATAGTTAATATTTGAAGAAAAATTCATAATATTGAAATCACAAGAAATATTTACGAGTTACTTACAAAACAACGATAAATTTATATATATATAATAAATATATATGTATTACATTCACAATCCATAATGGCCTCAGCTTCAAAACCCTCGGATGTCACTTCTCTCAAACATCATAAAATGGCTTCACAGTTCCTTAATGGCCGAACAGCTCAAGTCTGAGTCTCCAGCATCTCTCGGTGCCATTTTATCTACACGCTGGTGTCCCCCAGGGCTCGGCCATTAGCCCGCTACTATATATTTTATTTACCAAAGACACCCCTCCCAACCTGCAGCACTTATCATACCTGGCAGCAGGCTTCGCTCAGTACGCCGATGATATGGCTGGGTTCCAGCTAGATACACCAGTATGCCATAGCAAAACTATAGGAAGTACGGCAGCCATTCTTTGAATACTGCAATACTTGGAGAATCTCCGTGAACACAGACAAGACCCAACTATGCATCTTCAACTCAACAGGACATAACATGAGACATTTTTTCCAAACTCCAGTCCATGTCGGCCCTTCTACTATCATTCCGAAGCGTGACTGCAAATATCTTAGAGTCATTTTTGACACCTAACTCACCTAGCAACAGCACATTAAAAGAACTGCTGACCAACCCCGTGCCCATATCTGATCACTACTTATACTTAGCAGAAACGACCTGTGCCGAAGTATTTAAGCTTAAATTATTCGGCGTACGTCGCGGCCACAGTGCCGTCTGTATTACGGATTCAAGGGTTGCTTGAGCGGCCACGGCTTCGCTGTATCGTTTAACCTTGACCGTGACGTGGCGATAATTGTGTGTGTACGTAATCAAGCATGCCGCGCCATTCAGCTGATTTGTGAATTTTCTGTTCACGTGGGATCGCAGGTATCGACATTCGCTCTCATTTCTTCTTTTGCATTCAAACGGGACACTGGTCTGGCGGCGTTATGAATTAAGATTCATCTTTTGAACTGAGTTCGTGATCATTTAAAGAGCTTCAGGTGAGCCAAAGTGTTGCTTTAATATTAATTAACTAAGCGCTTGCGGGGGTATTATATTATGATATATGTACGTCTTTTTGTGTGTGTGATTTTTGTGTGTGTTGCGTCTGGGATGGTTAAGAGCACGTTGCCGACTTGCCTTTGCTTGTATGAAAATTAAATAGAACTTGCCGTTAGAACTATATTCCAGTGTAAAGTAATAAAGATTTAAGGTTAAAAATAATTTAATTCTAAAAGTTGATAATTTAAAGAGAAATTGTGAGGAGTAATATTTATATTGACACGTAATTTTCGGAATGGAATTGTGACAGTGTGTGTCTGTGATCTGTGCTTACTGGGGCAAGAAAGAATTGTGTGAGTGTATTTTTTTCCTGATGGCTACTTACAAATAAAATGTTTTCCAGGGTTCCCGCCTAGCCGGGAGGGAAAAGGGGACAACGAAGATGGGGACAGAACATCGGTTGTCATCTGCAGACTATTGCAGCACCACCCCAATGCCGTCAGACCTCAAGAAATCCCCCCACTGCCAGCCCAAAATGACTGCCCTAAGGAAGAAATGAAGCACAGGATTTTGGAGACACCCGTGGTTACACCATAGTCAACATCAGCGCTGGGTCAAACATAGTCAAAATGTAATTCATAGACAATGAATCACAATAAATCGTCTAAGCACAGGTGGGACTTTTCCTATATTTTAATCCACAAAAACACAAAAAAAAAAAAACAGCAACCTATTGGAGTTAAAACATGAAATGAAAGACATCTTCACAAACCGTAATTTTAGATGTTCAATGAACAACTGTCTGTTATAGCATGTCCGGTGGACTTATAGTGACTAGTGTAATTAAAGAGTTAAAGAATCTACCTGTTGAAGAATGTCAATTACTATGCTGTATTTTATAGCACACCATTTGCCTTTTGTCGTGATTAGTGACCTAGCATAATTTAAAACTGGTAGTTGGGCAGTTTAATTAACTGTTTCTTATGAAGATAAAATGTCATTAACAACTTGTACTTAACGCATTGATAATAACTATGGAGTAGTTCCTTCCTAAATCTTCTTGTGTATACAGGTCCTTATTAGGGGCTGTTCCAGAATTGAGCCAGTATAATTCTTGTAGTATGACACCTTAAATTTTTTCTTAAGCGGGCAACTGGTGCGTGTAAGGCATGGTGATAGTATCAAGATATATATACAGTAGAGTCTTGGTAATTCGAGCCCCGGTATTTCGAGGTTCCGTGTAATTCGAGCTGGAAAAAAAATAATAAATACAGTCAGTAAATGTAAACAACATTCCCGCCATATCGTGACTCATGCCAGACCAAGTGTGTACAGCATGAAACACTAAAAATAAATACGTATATAAATCAGTAGCGGACTGACCGCCTCAGCTGATACAAGTGTTGTACCTGTGCGTTACTACTAAGCTTCGTTACTAGTGTTTGCTTGTTGTTTTAGTTATTTTACTGTACAGTATATTCAACGTTTAGTTTTTCACTACAGTAAATTGTTATTTATACTGTATATAATGAGTTACAAGAGTAGGCCTAAGAAGAAGTTTGTGCCGCTAAGTGTTAAATTGGAAGCCTTAAAAAGATTAGACAGAGGTGAAACGCTAAAAAAACTTGCTGCTGATTATGGAGTCGGCAAAGTGACTGTTGGTGACTGGCGTAGGAACAGAGACAAGATTGAAAACTATTCTTCTAAAAAGTGTATGGGGATTTTAACCTGTGAACGCAAATCGATGAAGAAATCTGATTATGAAAAACGAGTGCAGCTTTGTTCACTTGGTTTAGTCAACAGAGGCAAAAAGGAAGTCCTATTTCAGGCCCAATGTTGCAAGAAAAAGCAATGTTTTTCAGGAACCAGTTTAAGGAAGGCGAGGATGATTTTACAGCAAGTTCAGGATGGTTGGATAGATGGAAAAAACGATACGGCGTAAGGCAGCTTGAAATGTGTGGTGAAAAGCTATCTGCGGATTCTGAGGCTGTCACACAGTTCTGTGAGAGATTTAAAAAAATTATAGAAGAAGAAAAACTTACTCTCGATCAGTTGTACAACTGTGATGAGACAGGACTAAATTTTAAAATGCTGCCTTCTAAAACTTTAGCTTCAAGGGAAGAAAATACTGCGCCAGGCCACAAAAAATCTAAAGAAAGGGTGACAGTTCTTGCTGCATCGAATGCAAGTGGAGAACATAAACTGAAGCTAATGTTAATAGGCAAGTCTGCAAAGCCTAGAGCTTTAAAAAACATCACTCCGTCTGCGCTTCCTGTTACATACATTAACCAGAAATCTGCTTGGATGGATAAAAATATTTTTAAGAAGTGGTTTTTTGAAAGTTTTGTTCCTGAGACCAAAAAGTACCTAAAGGAAAAGAACTTGCCTCCCAAAGCAATATTAACCCTTGACAACGCTGGATCACACCCTGACGAAGAAGAACTGAAATGTGGTGAAATTAGAGTATTGTTCTTACCCCCAAATGTGACGAGTTTAATACAGCCGATGGACCAAGGCGTTTTTGAGTGCTTGAAAAAGGAATATCGTCGTCGTCTGCTGCAGAGGCTCCTACAAACTACAGAAGGCGAGGGAACCATAGTGGAATTTCTAAAGAATACTACAATGAAAGACGTAGTTTACTGGGTGGCGGAATCATGGGATGACATAAAGACAGAAACACTAAAGAAGTCTTGGAACAAGATTTTAAAAGAAGAAAATAACAGTTGTAACACCACAGACGAACATGACTTGGTCTTAGCACGACTGATAAAAAAAACTTCCTGGTTGTGAACAGTCAAATAAAAATGATGTTTCAGAATGGTTGAATAGTGATGAACAGTTTGAAGTGACTGATGATTCAATCGTTGAAATGCTGAATGAAGCGGCAGAAGAAAATAGTGATGAAGACGTGACTGCAGAGACTGTACCCGTGATGACTCACGCCGAGGGGTTGGCAGTGCTAGACACTGCATTGCGTTATGTCGAACAGCAAGCAGAAGCTACACCGACCGACACGATGCTGCTTAGAAGATGGCGTGACATTGCTGCTAAAAAACGAGGCTCTATTTTAAAACAAAAGACTGGACAATTTCTTTAAAAAATAAATTTGTGTGCCTTTTATCTTTTGAGTTTAAACTAGTTCAGGTATGTACAACATTGTTTGTGTTTTCTTATCCGTAAGCAATAAACGTTTGTTTATACATTACTCTTTGTTTTTTTCTTCATCCGTATAATCCAAGTTTTTCCAAATTCGAGGTTGCCTCAGCCCCAATTAACTTGAATTACCGAGACTCTACTGTATATCTATATATACATGTATTAATCCTGTGATGCATAATTTATTTTAAAAGGAAAAGAGAAATATTTTATTTGGCAAATATAAAACGGCATATTACATGTTCTTGTTAGGCATGATGTATCATTGTTTGAGGGTCAGTTTAATTCATAAAGTATCTGCAGATCCAACCTTTAGTAATTGTTTATTAGAACTTATTTAGAAAAGTCATGTGAATAAAGGTTAATACTTAGTGATGTCAGCTTATGTGAAGGCAATGCACTTAAATGTGTTTGAATAATTTGTTGTTGATTAATTATATTCAAAATTAATTCTTTGTTAATATTGCCAATTGTTATTCAATATTGGAGAGATGCAAGTTTATTAATGATAGTGGAAAATATAGCCGTTCATATTGTATAAAAGATGTTATTATTATAACAAGAGAACACTAATAAAAGCTGTTATCGTTTGCAAGTGTTTTATTGCAAGTTCTGTCACGATGGGCTCAACTCAATTTTTCTTCCATCTAGACCGCAGGTCTAGTTTTAATAATTAAGTAACGACCCCTGAAAAAAAAAATTTTTTTTAAACAAAAAATTTTATAAAAAATTCAGGGGGACGTTTCAGACCATTGCTCCAGTGTGATCCTCAGCAGGCTCTACACTGCATGCCTTAGACCAATAATGACATATGCTCACCCGATCCTGCTGACCTGAGACCCAACTAGACACAACCCCTACAGAATAACAGAGTGACGAGCTCTACGGTTAATATACCGCCGTTCTCCCCTCACAAAAACCTCCAACATAGCTTTGTATGCCCTAAACAAAATATTCCCCAACCTAGACACCTTTCTCTGTAAAGTACATTAGAAGTATGCCAATATACCAAAAACATGTCCTGCCTTACAATCCATTGCCACTCCCATCAATAGAACCATCAGAAACACACAGTGCCCCTTCTTCCTAATTAACCACCTATTAGCTCTGGTGAATGAATTTCCTCCAAGAAATTCGAGTTCCTGCTAGTCTGCGAGTAACTCGAATCATTAATCACAGTACTGTAAACAAACTGATACTGAATCTTTTAATTGTTTTTCTGGAAAACAATTTGACGCCTATCGGGAAGAAAAAACCAGTGAGTAAGGACAGGTAAGGACTAACAGACAACAACAAGATTCGGGACGGTTTATTAGCATGTTCGCGATCATCATAATCAGCGACAGCTTTATCACAAATTAACACAGACTACACGAAACGTTTATAACAAAGTGACACCTACAATAGTGTGGCTGTTAAACCCTACTGCACGAATAGTTTATAACAATATATATAAATTTATAATGTATATCATATATATAACATACAGTGTATATATTTGTGAATTGTTATATATTTATAAGTCACTATCACATAGTTACGTTAAGGACATATGTCACATAATTAAGGTGTTGCTTGTACTAATGAATTCTTTAGTGTTATTATTATTTATTATCTTTATTTTTATAGAATGTGTGATAAAACTGAGAACTCCAGGAAGTTACCATACTTCACCAAGTGATGCTAAAAATCGTAGGTGGGTATAATATAATACTGTGTAAAGTTATGTGGTGTTATTGTGAACTTCAGTGTATCTGTAATTCCTTGTTATATTGGGAAACAAAATTATTTGAAAATTCCTGTAGTTGATAAGATTATATATGGCTAATACCTTATATCATTGGCAGCTTGTACAGGGAGGGCAAAAGGGAGCAGCACCCCCCCCATTAAATTTGTAAGTTAAAATTGTCAATAATACTAATGAAAAGTGTAAATGAAGCTGCAGCTATGTTAGATGGGGCTAGCGCACTGACTGATTTCGCCGTTCTTTTTATGGAGTACTGCTGTGTTGTTTAAAACGTTTGTTGCTGTTTAAATGCATATATTTGATGTGTTTTTAAACGCTTTTATTTAACTTGCTTTTCCCATCGGTCTAAAGTGGATTTTTCAAATCGAATTTTCTCATACTTCTCGATGTGATAGCGACTTGAAATTTTGCATACACACTTGAATCACATGACAATACAATATTATGAAAAAAAATACATACATACATTTACCAATGTACAGATTATAAGTTAAATGTAGTCGCATTCATAAGCGAAGTTTTATATGTGTACTACGTTATTGACAACAAAGAAGTAGTATCTATGGAAACTCACCGGTTTCTATTTTCGATCACAAATAACGGTAAGTAATTTTACTTTGTACAAAACGTTTCACTTTGAATTTTTCTCTTTTAAAATTAAAATAAATAAATAATTCTTAATATGAATTACCCTGGCTTGGTATATGGCACTATTGAAAGTTTTCGATCTCAGATACGGTCTTTTTTAGGTTAATTAATACTACACTTCTTAAAATTAAACACACAAAAATAATGATTAACAACTAACAAAAAAAATACAACAGTGTTATTGTGTAATAGTTCAGTGTTTGTGAAAAAATAGTTCGCTAGTATATAGTGACAGATTAGTTTATAATAACCGTTAAACCTTTTTAAATTCACACTTTTATATTCCTTTTTGGTTGTTTCCACTATATAATTCATTTATTATTATTTTAACAATTCACTATATAGTTTTATCACTCGATTATAATTTAACTCCTGTTCACTGTACACCTAACCCATCTGATGTTCGATTCCGAGTCCTTAATTGTAAACAATGCGTATAACTAAAGACTTTAACCTCCAGTTTCAACCGTTGGAAATATGTATGTGAAATGAAAAAAAATGAATAATGGCAGTTGGTTTTTGACTTGGTGTATCTACATTAATACAAACTTAGTGTGACATCTATGTAATTCTGTGTCATTCATTATGTAATTTATCTATAAAATTTGACTAAAAAGTGTGAAATAAAAAAAAGTAAAAAAATTAAAAAAAAACGCTTTTATTTAAAATTAACAAAATGATCAATGTACTAAAAAGGATAAAATAATTTATCTTATACCAAATACATTAACAACAAATAAAAATAACGTTTATTAATCAAAAATTTTTGTAACATTAAGTATCACTGATAATAAAAGTGTGGGCGCCTAAGGAATGATATTATACCATGTTTAAATCAATCTTCAATAAAAAAGATCTATAACTGATACTATTTGTTCTACATTTACTATCACTGATAATAAAAGAATGGGTGCCTTCATTTAGACAGTGTGATCTTAAACATGAATTCGAAAATATAATTAATCAATATCAAAATGAATTTTGTATCTCAAAAATATTATAAAAACTATTTGTTTATATTCAGTGCATTGTGTATTTTTTTGTTTAAAAATATAATCCCTGACAATCTTAATTTCAACGTCCCCTCTTAATAATAGTTTGTAATGTGAAGTATAATGTTATAACTTGATTCAATGGAAAGGAATCTTCAAATATCTGCTATTTTTCCAAATTTAGTTATACTATGATTCTCTTTATAGAATGTAAATTTTGGAATTGCGCGATTGTACTTATAAGACAAATTTACACATATATGCATACTCTGAAAAATTTAATTCCTCAATAATCTAATATATGTAGAACAAATAGTATCAGTTATAGATCTTTTTTACTGAAGATTGATTTAAACATGGTATAATATCATTCCTTAGGCGCCCACGCTTTTATTATCAGTGATACTTAATGTTACAAAAATTTTTGATTAATAAACGTTATTTTCATTTGTTGTTAATGTATTTGGTATAAGGTAAATTACTTTCTTGGATTTCGTTGTTCATGATGTGTCCGTTACTTAACTAAATATCACTATTACATTAACGACTCGGAACACTAGGTTTTTTATAAGTAAAAGCATAAAGTTTTACCTTACAGCCTCGGTTTTCTCCTTTAAAAGGCTTCTTCAGAGGCTGCCACTGGTAGCGCTGTCTGTCTTGTTGTGGGTGACGGAATCGAATTTCAAAAGATCGATGCTATGTGTGTGGGGTGAGATATGTTCGAATAATGCGTGCGATTTGAATTGTGTCTGTTCGTTTAGGATGTCGTTTTTATTTGTTTTTGTGTGTCTAGAGTTTTTTACTCTAGAGTGTCTAGTGTCTAGAACAATTGGAAATATACAAACACACAAAAACAAATAAAAACGACATCCTAAACGAACAGACACAATTCAAATCGCACGCATTATTCGAACATATCTCACCCCACACACACAGCATCGATCTTTCAAAATTCGATTCCGTCACCCACAACAAGACGGACAGCGCTACCAGCGGCAGCCTCTGAAGAAGCCTTTTAAAGGAGAAAACCGGTTCAGGCTGTAAGGTAAAACTTTATGCTTTTACTTATAAAAAAACCTAGTGTTCCGAGTCGTTAATGTAATAGTGATATTTAGTAAATAATTTTATCCTTTTTAGTACATTGATCATTTTGTTAATTTTAAATAAAAGCGTTTTTTTTCATTTTTTTTTACTTTTTTTTAATTTATATAGTGTTTGTTGTGTTTTTGTCATATTTTATATGTAAACATGTTGTTGTAGTAATGTATTCTTTCTTAGGCTGTGTATTCTGTGTAAGAGAGTGTTTTTGTTCTTTTTATACATAAACTTGGTGTTGTAGATTACTTTTTCTGTGTATGCCTGAGCATGTTTCATTTAATAATAAAACTGATTTAATATTTAAGTTTACAAATGTGAACTGCAATAATTTTTAGATTATATATAATTTCAATTTGAACACTATTGAAATATAGGTAGTTTATAAGGTAGGTTTTGGTATTAACAATACTTTTAGTTAGTTTCTACCCAGGTGCTTGTAAATTTGGAAGTATAATTTGTTTTTTAATAAAAAGGTAAGGGTCAGTTTTGCTATTATTTTATGATAACTGCAATACTTTGGGCTGATTATTTGTGTTATGTATAGTTCCAAAAAAATTTGCCAGTCATTTTGTTTAAAAACTGGAATGTAACTGTACTTTTATATATTAGCTCCTGATATGATGTTCATTAATAAGTTAAAACTTCTTCACTTACGTTTTTTGTTTTTAGTCATTTTAAAGTTCTAAAGTCCATACTTACAATTTCGAGTAAAGTACACTAAACATGTTAAGTCCATATTGCGTGATTCACAATTTCTGTTAAATTATTTACAAACATTAATATAATGTGGTACTTACAGATTATTATGGGAAAAGTCAGTAATCTTACCTGTGTATGTGTGTGTGTATGCGTGCGCATGCGTGCGCGATTACTGCAGCATAAATGAAGTATTAAGATTATAATGATTTTGTTTTTTTACAGGGTAAGTCAGAAAGTAAAGGCAAATTTTATTTTCCCTGCTGCAATGGATGGCAGCACTGACTGAACAATGACATATCATAACCTCAAAGTTTTTTTTTGTTCTTTAGCTGTGTTGTTTCAGTGCTCAGCTCCATTCGTAGTGATTTCAGGGCATTTTATTATGAGTGCCCCGTTGTCCGTGTGCACCAAGGAAGAAATGAGGGGAGTGGTATGTTTTCTGCACTCTGAAGGGACTAAACCTGCGGAGATTATTCGCAGAATGCAGCAGCAGTATGGTGAGAGCTGTCTTAGTGAACGCAAATTTTTGAGTGGATACATCGCTTTAAAAATGGTCGTGTATCTATCTGCGATGAAGAGCGTTCAGGTAGGCCATCCACTTCGAAGACGGACAAGAACATCGAGACAGTTGACCGTTGACAATCATTCATTCATGATGATTGTCGTGTCAAAATTGATGATATTGCGCATGCGTTGAACATTAGCCACAATTCAGCAGTTGCAATCATCCACGAATCACTAAATTATCGCAAAGTGTGTGCTCGTTGGGTACCACATCGACTGACAGACCAGCACAAACAGAAACATTTGGAAATTTTGAAATCACATTTAAGGCGTTTAGAAGAGGAAGGAGAAGAGTTTCTCAGTTGCATAGTAACCGTTGATGAGACGTGGGTCCATCACTTCGAACCACAGAGTAAGCGGCAGAGTATGGTGTGGAAACATCCATCCTCGCCTACAGCAAAAAAGTTCAAAAGACAAGTTTCTGCAGGAAAGTTGATGATGACAGTGTTTTGGGATATGAAAGGTCCACGTCTAATTCATTACACTCCTAAAGGTCAAACAGTGAATAGTGACAGCTACTGTGAGCTACTGCGAGATCTGAAACCCAAAATCAAACAAAGAGGCGAGGAAAACTTTCAAAAGGTGTGCTTTTGCTTCAGGACAATGTCCGTCCTCATACTGCGGAGAAAACGATCCAGTGCATTCAAGATCTTGGTTTTGAGCTGCTGGAGCATCCGGCATACAGTCCTGACCTAGCTCCAAGTGATTTTCACCTTTTTGGTCAGATGAAGGAGCACCTGCGTGAATCCAAGTTTTCATCGGATGACGAGGTTGTGGAGGCGGTGCGCGAGTGGCTGTGCACGATGCCACAAATCTTCGTCCAGGACGGAAATACGAAGCTTGTCAAGAGATGGACCAAGTGCATAGAAGTTGAGGGAGATTATGTAGAGAAGTGATGTTACTTGTCATCTTGTTTCCACAATAAAAAGTTCCTTTTTAAAAATTTGCCTTTACTTTTTGACTTACCCTCGTATTTAACTGTTGTGTCCATTAAATGGCTGCTAAAAATTATTTTATGTACAAGATTGATATTTTTTCTGTAATTGAGATGATTTTGTTGGGTGTCATGTCTGACTACAAGCAGCCAAATACGTACAATGCAGCAGCAGAAAAGATAAGTAACCCTAACTATATTTACAAGCTCTCAAGAGCTTGAAGCATTAACAAACGTTTTTGCCATTTGGCTATTTCCAGCTCAACTGTCAGTTATTGTTCCGTCCATATTGTATTGCATAGTATGTTTTTTCTTGCTCTTCATTGTGTAGAGTTTTAAATATAATGTTACGTGTATGTTATAGGTTAAATCAGCAGATGTCTGGAGATGAATCAGTGGCTCCTCCATCATATATGTCTTCCCTTGTCAACAAAATTATTTGTAATCTTTCTATAACATGTAACAACTTAATCCTTAAGTATGTGGAAGAGGATATTGTTTTATCAATGAATATAAAAACTCTAAGCCTGGGCACTGTAAATGCAAACTGGGAGCCAGAATTTTCAGGTCAGAATAATTCTGTTTCATTTATATACAGTTTATGTGTGGTATGTATGTTTTATATGTGATTTATTATATGATAATTAGGCTTTAAACATTTTTAAATTTGTGATGATTGATCTGATTTTGGGAAATGGTATCTTGTAATGGGTCTAAATTTACCTAAATATTATTGTGTAATTTCATAAATTCTATAACATGTAAAGAGGAGGCCCCTTTGAGGTGACGCGATAGCCAGTAAATATTTTCATGACCATGTATGGTTATGCAGCAAAAGACGAAAATCTATTTATAGCCAGTGATTAATTCCGCCAGTATGTTGTTGACGAGAAACAGTTAATTACGAGTTAAAAAGGTGATACCAAACTCAGCGGAACGTTACAGTACTGAGGACGAGATGAATAGCGGGGAGCAGAGAGAACCAGCTTAGAGACGAACCAAACGGAAATTTGTAACACTGACCGCCAGTCGACCACCATCTTTTGCACAGTATAGCAGCAAGAAAGTTACGTAACGTAATCGCAGGCGCCCACATACAACAAAAATGTGAGTCTTTCTACATATTTCAAAATGAAAACAGTATTTGGCTAAATATTCATCAATAACAGTAATTAATTGACAGTTCGGCAGTAACAAGTAAAAATGTAACAGTGAAAACAGCAGAACAATGCATGCCATGAGGAGACGTCCCGTGTGGTGAAATTCTACGCAGCATAATCAAGGGAAGTAGACATTTCAACAATATGTATGCCTTTCAACATTTTAAATACTGGTTTTTTCATAAATTATAAAGTTGAGCTCAACAAAAATAAGAAATAAGTAAATGTGTATGTTTGTGTGAACAAAAAAATATGAAAATAGGCCTAACAAGAAGTGTTGAGTTTGTATAACTTTTGATATACGTAGTAGTATTTTGATGTCGTAGTTTATTGATAATCAGTTTTACGCCTTATGGCGGAATAAGTGTGTTCATGATTTTTGTCATGTTTTCGAGAGAAAATAAATAACGTTATATTTTACTTGATATACGCATTTTGTTATTTGTATTTGCCCACTGTTCTCTGCCAAAGTACATTAAACGATTCCCTGGACTAAACATTACATATAATCATATTCATTTAATTATTAATAACCGATAAGACTTCAGTTGACGTCTGAAAGATACAAATTTTAATAGTCAAGAAAAGAGTAAGACTACAATCTACAGTAAGTAGTAAAATAAAAAGTAGCATCATTTTAATGCTAAAAATGTTAACTGTTCATAGAGAACTAAACACTTGAAAATGACATGTACGTAGACAAATTAACAGCACATAATACTTTAGAATTCTTCATTAAATGAAGTGAGAAACTGCAGGCATAACCTAAATAGGCAGGGTGGTGGTGAGGGTTATGCATTTTCAAGAGTTGTACAGAAATGATGAAAGTGACATTTTTAGCTCTTTTTGTGAAAGTAGATGTAAAAGTAATTATTAAAATAACTTTTTATTTTTCATTAACTCTTTGAAAAATGGGCTGATAAACAATTGTAAATTGATTGTTTCATCACAAAACCTGTAACGGTACAGAATTGTGTGCTACCCCAGTTTCAGTTTTATTTTATATCAAATCAGTTTGAATTTTCAATTGTTAGCTTTCACCTGTGAGGTGCCTCAGAGTAACACACTGTTAGCATAAACAACTATCTAGACAACTAGACTAGACGTATTACATAACAGCCCCAGCAGCAGGCTTTGTGAATCACAGTATGCAGTTTGTCACCACAGGAGTAACAACAGACAGCCAGCAGCAGCATACAGTGCAGCTAAAAGTTGAACGGTGGCCTCGGGTGTAAGATGGGCCGTAATTAATAGTCGGCCTATCCATTCAAGTATTAATGTACTAAATAGTACTACAGAAATAAAACCTGTATAAAAAAAAAAGTATAAACAGTGTAGAGCGCGGCCAACCTACAACAACAGCTCAGTGCGAATAAAATTACGTCGGCCGACTTGATCACATTTTATAACGTGGAACCAGTAGATCAGTGAGAACCATTAAACAAAAAAAACTGTAAAATCAGTACCAACAGTGGCGTGAGTGCGAGAGAACTCAGAAATCGGTCAATTAGTGAACTTGTGTCACGGTTATTACATGTGAACAATATGGGTGTTCATTGGAGTGAAACCATTATTAGGATGAGTACCATTTTTTAAAACTTTAATTACTATATTACAAAATTTACTTTTATAGACACTTTAATAAGAAACAGAGCTCTCTAAGGGAGGGGAGTTTATTTAAATATTAACAAAAAAGAAAGAGTGTGTGTGTGTGGTAATATAGAGGTTACATACTGGTTCATTTTCAATCTTCTTATATGTACTTAGTAATGTCAATTATCATAGTAGTTTAAAACAAAATTTAACAAAGATACTGTCATTTGTAGAAAGTAAAAGAGGGGTGCGAGTTTTAATAAATAAAATAAGTATGTATTTTAGACAGTAGAAAATGCGTTAGCGTAATCATTTCGCACTTCTACCCAGATAACCTTGTCTGCAGTTGATTTTCGTCTGTAAGACCCGGGAAAATGCAACCAAAGGTAAGAGTGTATTTACTTGAAAAAAACCTATATTGAAATCTTGAATTTGAAGTAACTTATAGTGTTTCATTGGCCCCGAACTAGGGACCCGAGTAGTATATAATTTGACCTAACTTATATAGTTTCAGTGGCGCCCGAACTGGGACGCAAGTATTTTATAATTTTCCATTAACTTATATAGTTTCAGTGGTGCCCGAACAGGGATGGCAAGTGTAATTTGTGATTACATTCGCCAGACCTAATCAAGCTGCAGAACGGGTTATTTGAGAGGGAGGACGTTTTGGTAAATTATATAAACATAGTGAAATATTAAAAGGGTTAAGTTAATATTGGATAGGATTGAAATTTCTATATAACATTTTATAAACTTATAAAAAATGGCAGGGAATAATGACGATGTCAGTGAAATAACTAGTGTTGACAATTGTGATGAATCAAATATTATGAGTAATTGTGAGATACATTTGACTCCAAGTGCGAGTCAAGATAAAATAGAAGTAAATTTAACAGATCCAAGTAATGTGCCTGAGGACTCGGGAGTACAGTTGACTCCAACCTCAACAAAATATAGTAACAAAGTAGAAAATGATATGATGAGTGTTATACTAAATCAATTAGAGAAAATGAACAGTAATTTTAACAATAAATTTGACACTAAATTTGAGGAACAGAGTAGTCAGTTTAACGAATTTAAACATGAATTAAATGAAACATTGAGTCATTCATTAAAAAGTATGAATAACAGAATTGACGAAATAGAGAGTAGTGTGGTAGAAAAAATCGATAAACAAATACAGGAAATAGCTGAAAATTTTGAATGTAAAATAAATGAAAGTAATGCTAGTAGTGAGTACAAGTTTAATTGTGTAATTGATAAGATTAAGAAACATGAAACTAATACTAATTTTAAAATAAATGAAATAGAAAGCAAATGTGAAAGCAAAATCAATGAATACAGTGCTGATATTGAGTATAAAATAAGTGAATATCAATTGACTCTTGCAAATAAAATCGTAGAATATAATGAAAATGTTGATAGTAAGATTAGTGAATCAAAAAGTAGTTGTGAGTCAGAAATACAGCTACTAAAAGGTGCTATAGAAATGGTAAATAATGCCAGTATTCAATCTGAACGGGTAACCAACAACAAGTTTAATTTAATGGAACAAAAACTAATTAATGCTAAAGATGATTTAAGCATGGTAATAAATTTGAAAATGGGGTATCAAAAAGTGATACAGCAAATAATAGTAGTGATATTGAGAATAGAATAAGAGTTGAGGTTGATCAAAGATTGCTAGTTAGTGTTAATGATTTAGAAAGAGAGCATAGAAATAGTTTAATTGTAGAGGGTGAACAGGGGGCAAAGTTTTATGGGGTTAAATGTGAAGCAGAGACTTCACAAGTGTTGATGGAGGACAAGAGTTCCTTGATAGTAGTTGTAGAAGACAAAAGGTCTTCAAAATGTCAAGTAAGTTGTTTGTGTTTATTTGGTAGAGCCAGATGGTATTTAAATAATTTAGTGGTGTTGCCCTCTGTGTGGAGTGAGAATATGAAATGTTGTGGTATTGAAAGTAATTATGAGCGAGAGAGAGTGATAGAGTTGTTCAGATTAAGTAGAGATTATGAAAGTTTAGTAGTGGGAATAAATGTTGAAAGAAATGATTATATTAAAAACAGTAGAGATTTACCTTGTTTGAGAGACAATGTGTATATTGATGATAAATATTTACCTGTTGGGAGAAGTAGTGTACTGGTAGCAGCAGATAATTGTGATAACGTAATTTACCTGGGAATAAGAAATAACACTGATGGAGACTTGACAAAAAACAATAATGTAGACTTGATTTATGATGTAATAATGTGGGGTAACCCTAGGTATTATTCTTACGGTATAATAGAAAAAACCAATTTGCATGGTTATTACACAAATGATAGCCATATAATGTGTATCAATAAAATTGAAAAATGTTATGTGCAGAAAAGACTAATTTTTGACGATGGAGGTTGAGTATCAACTCAATGAATGGACATTTTAAATACTTTAGTATATGGTAATGACCTTGCTGATTTAGTAAAATGAAGTGTGGTAAAATTGAACAATTAATGATGAAGATTTGTAAATACATTATAGTGAAATTAATTGTGTGTGTACTGTAAGATGTTTTATATAAACCATGTGTGTATGTAGTAGAAATTGATTGTAATAATAATAATACTTTATTTTGCCAATTAACAATAATAATAAGAGGTAATAATGAATTTAATTTTGAATTGTGTTTGCATTAAAAGTGTTTCAAATACTGTAATTAAAGTTAAACTGTTCTGGTTGGAGGTTATTAAAGTAATTTAAAAAGGTGAATTAAAATTATATTTGGTTTGAATTGTAATAAATAGAAATTGATAAATATGTTAACTAAAAGACTCATAGAAATTGAAAGTTGAAGTAAGTATAGGTGTCAGTATGTGGTAAGCAGAATGTTTAGACTGAATGAGTGTTTATAACAGTGTTTATAAAACAAGTCTGGCAGACAACGGTTGATGTAAACAGGTGTGATGTCTGTTGTTGTGCTGCTCTATTAATGATAAAATCTATTAACACAAAATACAAATCAATTTTGTTTGTTACCTACCGTCACGATCGCTTCTATAGGGTCCAAGGGTCCGTTCACATGTACGCTAGATACAAACGTGTTTCATGGGTTAGTGAAATAAGTGACTCAACTCCTTTTTTGCATGAAGAGAATTGATAATTTAATTCTTTATCATCATTTAAAATTTTGTCCAAAATTTGTTGTTCATGGTTTTACAGATTAAATTACATTTTTTTTCTCTTTGTTCTCTTTGTCATCTGCTACAAGTTAACTTAACCTATGATCTTACCTTACTTGTTACATATCAATATTGACACAGACAGAGCCCAGCCTGCAATTTTTTACACACTCTCACAGACACACACAAAAATTTACAATGCCCTTAACATTTAAAATAATAACCCCCGCCGGCACGCGGTGACCATTCGAGCTCGTTTTATTCCGTAAATAACTGTGTCGCCATCACATAAAACTGATTTGAGGGTTCTCACATGTTCACTACTACCACTGACACATTTTAGTTGAAATTGAATTTACTCTTGATATTAAAACTTATGAAATTTTGTAGAGCCACTCGGCTCTGTGTCTGCTCAGACACGATCAGTGACGAACTGGTAATGTACTTCTCTGAGAGGGAGGAACAGCGCATTCAAGGCCACCTACTTTGCGTCGTCGTTCATGCTCAGTTGTTGAGGCATATTCCGTTTATACATGGAATATGAGAGTTATATTCAGGATGCCAGAGCACGATATTGGCGTCTGCTCTATTGACGTCACTAGCAGTGGGCGTGGTTTAACGGCGTTTCCGGATGACCGATGAAGAGATGATAAATAAATTTGCTCTCTAGCCATTTTGGGTTTTACAAGCGCGTGGGTCGGCGCCCATGCGTGGTGGACGCGTAGGTGCGCACTGCCACACTCTCGCCTAGTTCTTGGAAATTCGTGGAGATGCAAATTCCTGGCTGCATTACTCAACAGCAAATTGCGTCTATGCTTTGTTACACCACTGTTTCAGTCTCCACGTGTTCTTTCGTAACCGAAATAATGTTGCCGCATAATACAATTTCACAATATTTTATAAGACTCCCACACAAAAACGAAATAAATAAAAATGTAAATCCCACATACGGTAAAAAAATAAAATGCCCCAAAAATGACCCGCTACAATACCCCCTCGATGAGAATTCTGCTGTTCACAACAGAAGAAATCTCATCGACAAACCCCGAAGAGGACCGGTGAGGAACTGGTGCCAACAACCCCCTGGTTCTTAATCTCATGGGTACACGACCCCCCTGGCTCAGCGACTATGGACTCATCTGAACGAGATCACAACTTCTCCGTAAGAGATCCCAACACCGAGAAATCGAACCGACAAGTACCACAGCCCACCTCACCTCCTAACATGCTACCCCCAAAATCCTCCATCCCTGGCTTAAATTATTCCAGATCCTCTACCGATATGTTTCCCCTTGTATGCAAGCTGGGCTGCCTTTAGCAGATACTGGGCTCACACACATTCACATTACATGTTGTCATAACACATTGTAAAATTGAAAAATTCTTTTAAAAATTTATGAAAATTCAAAAAAAATTCAAAATAATATACTCAAAAAATTCTCTTCCTGGTTTTCTGTTTTCTACTTAAAATGCATTAATTTTTAAACCTTTCTCCTAATCTAAACACATCCTTAATCTAACATGTAATCACTTATAATCTAACAGTACAATGCCATACAATCAATCAATAAAAACAAACATGTTAAGTACACACATAATAAAATAATCATTACCTAAAATATTCATTCGCTGGCAGGCGAAAATCCGGATTTTTTTTTTTTCAAAAAAAAATTAAAATTCCAAAAATTTTAAAATTAAAAAAAAAATTTAAATTTATTTAAATGTTTTCTTCATAGTTAGACATTATTTGAAAATTGGTTTAAATTGATTAAACAAACAAATAAAACTGACTTCCTACTATACAAGCTTAGTGGGTATATGACCTCATCAGCTGATCGAAACTAGGTCAAGTTCAAAACCCTTGACCTACATATGTTATGCACAATTTTTGTCTGAAACACATTTGACATCTGTAGCAACCTAATTTGAAACACAAAACAATAAAATAAAACATTTAAAATAAACAAAATATTAATATAAATAATCACCAAATTGACATTTAAATTATTTAAAATAAACAATTCTTAATTTTACATTATTTTCAAATTTTATCCAAATTCTGTCACTGGTTTAAAAAATAAAAATTTTCTATCTTTATCATAAATCACTCTCTTTATTTAGTAATCTGATTCTCCCTTACTGTGGGTGATGTAAATTATTTGTTCTCATTTAATTTACTACTTACTCTGTATACATATATAATCTTTCTCCCCCTGACTTGAATATTAATCAACTTCAACTAACATGACACCCCTCTCTATTAAAATATCTATCCCAAAACACTCTCTAACCCCAACTCTATCATTTAACTCAAATTGCTACCTTCTCTCTATATATATAAAAAAATACTCTCTAACCCTTTGTACATAGGATACGTGTTTCCCCGCCCCCAAAAACTCAATTCCCTTATTTGGCCCCTGGATTCTACCTAAGGCGGCCCCGTCCCCACTAAATCGGTCCTAATCCCGTCCCAACCCTTGTTGCGGACTCCTACAATACACTACCCCCTAATACAAAATTGCCATCCCCAAAAAATCTCAATCTCATTACCTTACTACAAATACAACAAAATGACAACATTAATTATAAACAACAATATATCACTCAAAATCTACATAAATTCTCCACAACTACTGTGTCAACATCAATACTTCTCAAACTTCTATAACATACATTACTTCAAAACAACATGATATTATTCTCAAAAACAATATTATTCTCTCCTATTTCAACTTCAACCTTGACTTCAACTTGGACAGATCTATATGTCCCGCAAATTATTCATCACCCAAAAACTATCTTTTATTAGCTTTCATAAATTATTACTTTACTTCTCCTTTATCAAATTATTTTCCTCATTACTTTAAAACATCTGTAATACATCAAACATTGCATTGAACATCAATTACTTAGAACATTTACAAACCAATATACCAGTGACATGTTATTGCTGATCAGCTGATCTCCCTAACACAATTAAAACACATTTATAAATGGAACCAATTACATGACATATATATGTATTTATTTATCATTATTTCTCACCTCCTTGTTTCCCATTTCTCTGATTCTGATCATTCATATTAACCGCCTGCCAGACGATTTAATTATTGGCTTAGAAAAAAAATATACACATAATGGAAACACTTTTTATCAACAACTATATCTACTTACTACAATAAAATAATACATTGTCATTAGTCTGAGCATCTAATTATTTGAACAGAGCACAAGCGTTTTTGATTGGATCAAAATTCGAATTAAACAAAAAAATTTTTTATGTGGTAAAATTTAAATTTGTGGCTCATCCGAGCCACCTCCCAGCCACACACACTATTTCAAATTATGGAGGACTGTGACGCCCTTGCGCTTCGAGAAAGACTGTATATTTTGAAGCAGGTTTTACCTCTCCGTGTCTTTGCTTCCGCTATTACATTTAAAAGTTGTCGAATGTCAACATATCCTCGTTATAATTATATGCCCTTAATGCGGGTCTACCACCTGTCTGTGCTACCCCCAAGCGGGCAGAGTGGCAGCCGCTGTTTCATAGTTTCCGGAGATTTCCCTTAATTGTCTCCCCCCATTGAATTTCAAATATATACCAATTTCAAGTCAGCTATGGTCAAGGGACTTGATATGACCATAGCTGGCCGCTAGCCAAATCCACGATTAGTGCTGGTAAGGCAGTAATCGCCCGAAAAGTCGGGGAAATCTAAACTTCAATTTGACTTCCTGTTACACATCAATCTAGTTATGTGCGACACGGTCGTTTGGCAGTGTGTAAATTTTAATTTACCCAACAAGGTGTGCCGCACATTTTCGCCCTTTTGGCCTCCGATGGAGGTAACACTCTCGGTTACCCCCAGCCCATTTCGCTACCTACGGGAGCACAGGCCACCCCCGCAATAGCAACCTAATAGCTAATTAATTAATATTTATACACTAAGGCTTTCAACCTTTGCAGTTCCACACTCCATTGTTCTATCACTTCATTGAGCACCAATCTACCCCCCAAAATCATCCCCACTTCTTGTATTGATAACAAGTTTTTATTTTATTACACATTTCTTCAAAGCGTTCCCATACTCACTGATACTAAACTTGACAATTATATTTGGTCACTTAATTCTACAATTCATTTAATTTTGAAATTATATGCTTCCCATTTTTTTTTTCTCTTCCAAAAACTTTTAAAATTCAAAAAAAAAATTTAAGTTCATTGTTAAAAATCATTGTTTCTATTAATTTGATTACCAAATTAATTTAATGGTGTTTAATTTCTCAAACTATAAGTTACAATAATTACCTCATTATTATTTTATCTGTGAAAATTTAATTTCAATTCTTTTCTATCACCATAAGCTTTTACTCAAGATACTGATTCAGCAGACTACAACATTTTTGTTATGGTCACCAAACATGACCACAGGCTTGAGTCACAACATCCTACACCTGTTTATATAAACAGTTGTGTGCCAGACTTGTTTTCATAAACAACAGTTATAAACATTCTCCGTTTCAGCATTCATAGTCTAAACACTCTGGTTACATCATATACTGCCATATCTGCTTACTACACTTTTCGAATTTTATAAACCTTTTAGATAACATATTTGTCTCTTAAATTTTTTATTCCAATTCAGATCAGATATATTTTAATTCACCACAATTACTTTAATAGCATTATCACAATTCATTTATTATTATTGTTACACTCTTTTCATGCCTGTAAGCGTTTTATTCTATCTGACTGGTATAATGAACTTTATACTTACAATACATTATCCACCTATTGACATGAATACAAAATACACACCACACACACACCAATATCTCCGTGTAACCTCTGAAACATTTAACAACAATGTTATTTCATACAAACAATTTAACATTTATTCATTAATATCAAATCTCATAAAACAATTTACACTCATTAGAAAAATTCAACCATCAAGCAAAATATTTAAACATTTCAAATTATTTTAATTAGATCAATTATTATCAAAATTTTTAATTACTTTCACTAAGTACCATAATTACAACTCATTAGTTATCTTCTTCCACATTATTTTTGTTATTTCTTTAAGCTGCAAAATATTAATATTATTATTATCTCACCAATTTCTACTACATACACATATACCTAACATTTTACAATATACACAATTAATTGTATACAACATATATTTACAATTCTTCAGCAATAATTATTCAGTTATATCACACTTCATTATCCAAGGTTGCGAGGTCAGGACCAATAAACAAACTATCTAAAAGTGCTCATTTGTGAATTTAAGGCTCAACCTCCATCGTCATAGATAAGTCTTTGTTTTATATAGCATTGTTCAATTTCATTAACACACAAATTACTGTTTTGTGTGTCGTCACCATAAAACCCAAATTCATTCATTTTACCAAAATAATCATATACCAGGTCAACATTAGTTGTTTCTGTCCAGTCTCCATTAGTAATTATATTCCTTATCAAATCAATTAATTTTTCATCATAAGGTAAATTATTATTATTTAAACAGGTATCATCAAAACAATTCTCACTCTCTATTTTAACAGGTAAGTACTTCAAATCATTTAGCATCTCTTTCAACTCATTATAGTCTCTCTTTACTTTATATAATTCTGTCTCTCTTTCACTACACCATCTATATTTAAACTTCTCTCATCATAATGCCATATCACACTCTCTCTCTCATTCCATGCAGAGGGTACAAAATTATTCAACAAAAATAAACAACTCAAATCTTTCACTAAATAGGGTCTCTTGCCCTCCAATAATAACATTTTTGAACACTCTGGTTCATCACAAATAAGGGGAAAATTTACCCTCTGCCCTACACATTCATCTACTCTTTCTTTCCATTCTTTTTCTAATTCATCAACACTAATTACAACTTCGTTACTACATATAGCGCTCTCTCTCTCACTCACTATTTCACTATCTACTTCCAATGTATTATTCTCTGATACCACCCTTTCAATCACATTACCACTTTCAATATCATTGTTAACATTTGTTATCTTGCTCTCTACTATCACGTTTTTACACATATCATTATAATTATCATCTGTTTTACATTCAAAATTTTCCATTACCTTTTGTATTTGTTTATTGGTTTTTTCTACCACACTACTCTCTATTTTGTCAATTCTCTTATTCATATTTTTTAATGAATGACTCAACGTTTCATTTAATTCATATTTCAATTTGTTACAGTTACTCTCGCGTTTGATTTGTACTTTATTAATTTCAGTTTTAAGTTCATCCAATTTGTAATTAAATTCACTTTTAATTTCGGTCTTAATTTCATCAAAACAACTATTTAATTCGTTAAATTTGTCATTCTGTACATCTAATTTGCTGTCAAAACTACTTTTAATTTCTTTAATTTCGTTTTTCTGTTCATGAATGTCCATTGATATGGTTCTTAATATACTCATTATGTCATCATCTAATTTATTACATTTTGTTGAGGTGGGGGTTAACTGTACCCCCGAGTCCTCCGTAATATTTGTTTCATCTGAATTCTTTTTTGTTTTATTTTCCTGACTCACGTTTGGTGTCGAGTGGATTTCAAAATCACTCATACTATTTGATTCATTATAGTTTTCGACACTAGTCGTTTCGTTTATGTTATTTTCGTTATCTGCCATTTTTATAATTGATTAAATTAAGTTAAAGAAATTAATTAAATAAATAATGTAATTAATTAAATTTTGTAATGTAACGTTATTTTGCTACGCTAACCTAAAACATGTTTGTATCTTTGTAGATGTGGAATTTAATTAATTAATTATGATTAATTATAATTCGTGCCTGTTTCGCGGCGCCATTTGTGCTGCTCTATAAATGATAAAATCTATTAACACAAAATACAAATCAATTTTGTTTGTTACCTACCGTCACGATCGCTTCTATAGGGTCCAAGGGTCCGTTCACATGTACGCTAGATACAAACGTGTTTCATGGGTTAGTGAAATAAGTGACTCAACTCCTTTTTTGCATGAAGAGAATTGATAATTTAATTCTTTATCATCATTTAAAATTTTGTCCAAAATTTGTTGTTCATGGTTTTACAGATTAAATTACATATTTTTTCTCTTTGTTCTCTTTGTCATCTGCTACAAGTTAACTTAACCTATGATCTTACCTTACTTGTTACATATCAATATTGACACAGACAGAGCCCAGCCTGCAATTTTTTACACACTCTCACAGACACACACAAAAATTTACAATGCCCTTAACATTTAAAATAATAACCCCCGCCGGCACGCGGTGACCATTCGAGCTCGTTTTATTCCGTAAATAACTGTGTCGCCGTCACATAAAACTGATTTGAGGGTTCTCACATGTTCACTACTACCACTGACACATTTTAGTTGAAATTGAATTTACTCTTGATATTAAAACTTATGAAATTTTGTAGAGCCCACTCGGCTCTGTGTCTGCTCAGACACGATCAGTGACGAACTGGTAATGTACTTCTCTGAGAGGGAGGAACAGCGCATTCAAGGCCACCTACTTTGCGTCGTCGTTCATGCTCAGTTGTTGAGGCATATTCCGTTTATACATGGAATATGAGAGTTATATTCAGGATACCAGAGCACGATATTGGCGTCTGCTCTATTGACGTCACTAGCAGTGGGCGTGGTTTAACGGCGTTTCCGGATGACCGATGAAGAGATGATGAATAAATTTGCTCTCTAGCCATTTTGGGTTTTACAAGCGCGTGGGTCGGCGCCCATGCGTGGTGGACGCGTAGGTGCGCACTGCCACACTCTCGCCTAGTTCTTGGAAATTCGTGGAGATGCAAATTCCTGGCTGCATTACTCAACAGCAAATTGCGTCTATGCTTTGTTACACCACTGTTTCAGTCTCCACGTGTTCTTTCGTAACCGAAATAACGTTGCCGCATAATACAATTTCACAATATTTTATAAGACACCCGCACAAAAACGAAATAAATAAAAATGTAAATCCCACATACGGTAAAAAAATAAAATGCCCCAAAAATGACCCGCTACATTATGACCAATGTGTACAGTCATACTGTAGTTGACAACAACAAAAATGTTGAATTCTGCTGAATTATTGCCAGTAAGAAAATCCTATTATGAAATAAAAGAAACACTAGATGTGATGGAATGTAGGTAATATTTTTAGGTAGGATCATTTTGAAAAATGTAATTAATTTTGAGACTGCTAATTAAATAAAATCAAATTAATTTGGTAATTAAATTAATAGAAAAGGTAAATTTTAATGAATTCAAATCTGTTTTGATCCGAATGTTGACTGTAATTATAAATCAAATGACAATTGATGAAAACATAATGATTAATATATTTATTTAAAAATTGAAAGCTGAAAGAACGTTCAAGCTGAGATAGTGTTTGGAAAATAAGATGTGTATATTACTGTTCATGTAAACTTTTATCAATGTCAATCCATATTTTACGTTTAATTGTAGATTCTCCACCTAAGTGCGGCCATGACCTCACCGGATCATGACCGTGAAAGTAGTTAATTGTGACAAATCATAAATTTTACTTGATATAACCGGCTTGTGGTTTGTTTTGTTTTGTTAACCCGGTGGTTTGTTAGACTTAGTAGGGGGGTTATTTTTTGGGGAATCTACCAATTTTGGAACAGGGCTATTTTCACCCAGATAGGGGTGGTAGTCCATTAGGGGCGCATCAATCAAGAATAGTAAGTGCAATACTGAATTTTTATTGTAACGCCGAAGCAAGGATGGGGTGGAATAAAAGAAAAAAATGTCCACCCCTTCCGCATCAGTCCTTGTGGAAGCAACTGGGCGCTACAGTCCAGGGGGGGAAATAGCGAGTGTGGATGGGGGGTCACCCAGTTACAGGTCACGAAGGAGATGTGGTTTACGGCTAGGATGAGGCCGGCAATGGCCAAGAAGCCTAGTGCAGAACACAGTAAAATGTAATGGGTATCAGGGGTTAAGGGACATTAGGGGGGTAGAGAAAAAAAAAATTTATTTTATATATATATATAGTAGTTAAGGATATAACTTGTATTTTTTAGTTATAATTAATGTGTTATTTTGGCTGGGCAATATTGTATGGGGAACATTATTCAATTTGACTGGAACGCATATGTACTACTGTAGCTTATATTGTTTTGTTAACACTGTATTTTCTAGGGTTAAGCTATACTGTTGAACCATGTAACTTGTTGAAAATGAGCCGATGGGCCTGATAGTTAAATTTTAATTGATCTAGGCAACTGCTGAACGATTTAGAAGCCATATCACTAAATAGTCAAATGCACATTATATTTTATACTCAAAAAAAATGAACCAGTATTTTGTCAATGAACCAGTACGGCTAAGAGGAAACCAATCAGTTGTGGATATGGAGTGATGGAAGGCCGTTTGTTAAATTTTAATTGAATGTTTAGAGTCGGGTGATACTGTGGCGGATATCTGTCCGAGCTTATGGTGTTGGGATCTCGAGTAGAGAAGTCCAGTAAGAGCGGATGGGTGGTGCCGCAGCCACCAGACTAGGGGGGTAAGGACCCATGATTTTAGTAGAGAGTTCAGGGGGGTTGTGGCGCCATATCCTCACTGATCCTCTTACGTTTTAGGCAATAAGAGTTTGTATGCTTCGGCATCCAATCTCTTATTGGGGGGGGGGGTATTGTAATGGTACAGAATTGTGTGCTACCCCAGTTTCATTTTTATTTTATATCAAATCAGTTTGAATTTTCAATTGTTAGCTTTCACCTGTGAGGTGCCTCAGAGTAACACACTGTTAGCATAAACAACTGTCTAGACAACTAGACTAGACGTATTACATAACTGCCCCAGCAGCAGGCTTTGTGAATCACAGTATGCAGTTTGTCACCACAGGAGTAACAACAGACAGCCAGCAGCAGCATACAGTGCAGCTAAAAGTTAAACGGTGGCCTCGGGTGTAAGATGGGCCGTAATTAATAGTCGGCCTATCCATTCAAGTATTAATGTAGTAAATAGTACTACAGAAATAAAACCTGTATAAAAAAAAAGTATAAACAGTGTAGATCGCGGCCAACCTACAACAACAGCTCAGTGCGAATAAAATTACGTCGGCCGACTTGATTACATTTTATAACGTGGAACCAGTAGATCAGTGAGAACCATTAAACAAAAAACCCTAAAATCAGTACTAACAGTGGCGTGAGTGCGAGAGAACTCAGAAATCGGTCAACTAGTGAACTTGTGTCACGGTAATTACATGTGAACAATATGGGTGTTCATTGGAGTGAAACCATTATTAGGATGAGTATCATTTTTTAAAACTTTAATTACTATATTACAAAATTTACTTTTATAGACACTTTAATAAGAAACAGAGCTCTCTAAGGGAGGGGAGTTTATTTAAATATTAACAAAAAAGAAAGAGTGTGTGTGTGTGGTAATATAGAGGTTACATACTGGTTCATTTTCAATCTTCTTATATGTACTTAGTAATGTCAATTATCATAGTAGTTTAAAACAAAATTTAACAAAGATACTGTCATTTGTAGAAAGTAAAAGAAGGGTGCGAGTTTCGATAAATAAAATAAGTATGTATTTTAGACAGTAGAAAATGCGTTAGCATAATCATTTCGCACTTCTACCCAGATAAGCTTGTCTGCAGTGGATTTTCGCCTGTAAGACCCGGGAAAATGCAACCAAAGGTAAGAGTGTATTTACTTGAAAAAAACCTATATTAAAATCTTGAATTTGAAGTAACTTATAGTGTTTCATTGGCCTCGAACTAGGGACCCGAGTAGTATATAATTTGACCTAACTTATATAGTTTCAGTGGCGCCCGAACTGGGACTCAAGTATTTTATAATTTTCCATTAACTTATATAGTTTCAAACCTTTTGTTTCACAAAATGAATAATGTGATCATAGTCCCTCTATTTTTTTTTTCATTATGTTTTGGTAGTTGGTGTTTCCTCACTGTACATGAATACAACAAAATCCATAACAGAATTAGTATTTTCTTCTACTACTCTATGTACAGTTGAACTCTAATTATCTGGATTAATTAGGACTGAGTTTATCCAGATAACTGGAAATCTGGATATTGGAAAATTAAAAAATAACACTTTCCTGTATACTATAGATTATATTTAAAATTTGCATTTTTAATTTATTGAAAACATGTTTATTTTTTGTAATATTTTATTACACCAGAAATTTGCAATTAATACTAAAAAATCGGTATGGAGAATAATCCATGACTTCCATGTTCTAAGATTTATATTTAAAATCATTTACTTGAATTCAGTTCAATAAATTTCTAAAAAAATGTTCCCCACCCTCAAACAATTTTCACTATTTATAGAATTAACACTGTTGACACCACTATAGAAAATAGCGGTATGGAGAACCATACATGACTTCCATGTTCTAAGATTTATATTTAAAATCATATTCGAAATGAAATATTTCCATAGAAACTACTTCTTTCTACTTATTGCTTCAGCCTTAACCACAGTACTATGGTCACTAATGTATACCACCTCACGTTTTCGCACTCGATTTTCACTGATGATGGCAGTCGATGGCACTGCCGAAAAGTCTGGTTTTGCAGAAAACATTGGACTACGGCTAAACAGCCCGGGAAGGAATTTTAACAAAGAACTACTTCTTTGTTGCCGATAACGTAGTACACATATAAAAAATTCTCCCCTCCCCCTTCAACTATAATTTTCATTAATAGAAAATTGCCCCCACCGCGATCACCTAACCTCTTCATTTATAGATATTTCATCTATGGAAATTGAAAATAACAAAAATATTAATTTCCTGGATTTAACCATAACAAATAACGGTAAAGAACTGACATACAAAATATACAGAAAGCACACATGCACAGATACGGTTATACATGCTAAGTCATTTCATCCTCCAGCCCAAAAAATGGCTGCATTTAACAGCTTTATTGACAGATTACTTTGTGTTCCCCTTAATAACGAAGACTATGATCAAGAAGTAAATATTATAAAACAAATAGCTCTAAATAATGGTTAGAGGCCAGTAATAATTGATAGAATGATAATGAAACATAAAAAACGTTAAGAAAATAAAAATACCAATATTATTAACCAACATAATAAAAAACATAAAAAATTCATTTCAGCTAATTATACTGGTTTGTTGCCAAATATTTTAAAATCTGTTTTTAAAAGTAAAGGATATACTATTTCATTCAAAACCTGTAATAATTTAAAAAATTTTTTCAAAACTAAAATAAATATTCCTTTAAAAAATAAATCAGGAGTCTATAAAATTAAATGCGATAATTGTGCAGCATTCTACATCGGCCAATCTGGCAGAGATTTTTATACAAGATTTTTAGAGCATATTCCAAAAACAAATAATAATAATTCCAGTTTTGCACAACATTTAATAGAAAAAGATCATAGTTATACTAGTTTCGAAAACAATTTCGTGGCGTTGCATACCTGCAAGAAGGGTAAATTAATGGATAGTCTAGAGGAGTTCGAAATATACAAAGCTACAAAAAACGCAATGACCAAAAATAACATATTAAATGATCAAATGAACTTCGGTTCTAATAACCTGTTTGACACTGCTATACGGTTGAATGATAAGTATAGCCAGTCGTGAGGAAGTCGTAGTACAGCGTGCATGCATGCGGGCGCTCCGAGCGATTCAGTTGTTACGTTTTTATTTATATATATTTTATTTAAAAGATTTTAAATATTTTAAATTATGACAAACCACAAATTGTGGTATACATTTATGTTTTGATTATTGTGTATCTGAAGATGGGATTTCATCCCGAAACGCGTCATTAAACGACAGCAGCTAGTGTCACTAAGGTGGACCGAAAAGGTAATTTAATTATATTAACCATAAAGTGACTCGGTACGTAAAACATGAATAGATTGAAATTTCATCTTCGTTTCTATAGTGGATTATTATGAGCTTCTTATCAGGATACTTTATTTATCAAAATTAAGTACTTTACTCTTGTTAAAACAAAAAGTGTTGCAGGTAAACTACCCCTTTCCCTTAACCGATCCTCACCAAATTAACAGGCCTTGAGAACTCTACAATTCAGGAAAGTATGCAAAAAATTATTTGCTTCTCTTTGAATTTACGGCAGTTATCATTCGTCATAAAAAAAATTAACCTTGTTAAAACATAAAATGTTGCTGGTAAACTACCCCTTTCCGTAACCGATCTTCAACAAAATCAACAGACCTTGAGTTCTCTATAATTCAAAAAGATGTGCAAAAACGTAGTTGATTCTGTTTGAATTTACGGCAGTTATCATTCGTCATAAAAAAATTACCCTTGTTAAAACATAAAATGTTGCAGGTAAACTACCCCTTTCCCTTAACCGATCTTCACCAACACCAATAGGGCTTGAGTACTCTACAATTCAGGGCTGTATGCAAAACATTATTTGATTCTGTTTGAATTTGCGGCTCTTATCGTTTGCCATAGAAAATACCCTTGTTAAAATATAAAATGTTGCAGGTAAACTACACCTTTCCCTTAACCGATCTTCACCAAAATCAACAGGCCTTCAGTCTTTTACAGTTGAGGAATGTATGCAAAAAAACATTTGATTCTGTTTGAATGTGCGGCAGTTATCGTTCGTCATAGAAAAAATTACCATTGTTAAAACATAAAATGTTGCCGGTAAACTACCCATTTCCCTTAACCGATCTTCACCAAAATCAAGAGACATTTAGATCCCTATAATTGAGGGCTGTATGCAAATAATTATTTGATTCTGTTTGAATATGCGGCTGTTATCGTTTGCCATAGATAATACCCTTGTTAAAACAAAAAATGTTGCAGTTAAACTACCCCTTTCCCTTAACCGATCTTCACCAAAAACAATAGGTCTTGAGTACTCTACAAATCAGAGCTGTATGCAAAAAATTATTTAATTCTGTTTGAATTTGCGGCTGTTATCGTTTGCCATAGAAAAAAAAATCGGTATGGAGAACCATACATGACTTCCATATTCTAAGATTTATACTTACTGCTTCAGCTTTAACCACAGTACTGTGGTCACTAACGTATACCACCTCACGTTATCGCACTCGATTTTGACTGATGATGGTAGTCGATGGCATTGCCGAAACGTCTGGTTTTGTAGAAAACATTGGACTACGGCCAAATATCCCGGGAAGGAATTTTAACAAAAACTACTTCTTTGTTGCCGATAACGTTGTACACATATATATAAAATATATGCATAAAATTAATGGCTTGTATAAGTTAATGATTGATCTCCATTAAGTAGTGCTCAAGTTTCCAAAGTTTTAATATTATGATGTCCATAATTAAAACATCAGAGCAGGTTTAGTGTGAATGAGGATACACTGTGGAAAAAAATTTTCAACATTTCCTATTGATCGTTGCTTAGAGTAAAGCTGCGAATCTACAGTGTATGTTTCACAGAACAAACACGCGAAAAAGAAGGAGCGCTCCGAAGTCACTCATGGACCCTCAGCATCTTGCAGAGGGTTCATTCCCTAAAGACGAAAAGTCTGTCTATGAATCGTTCCTCTGTAAACACGTGCAGTTACATTGCCCAGCGATCCACAGGAAGCAAATTGATGTCCATTTTTTCAGCTTGCACGCGTTATGTTGGTGTGGGTTTCGGCACTTTCCATTTAAAAAGCGTGCTAATGTAAGAAAATAAACATGAGTGAGGCCAGAAATAATGTGAATTGTGTGTGTGTGTGTGTGTGTGTGTGTGTGTGTGTCTTACCTGCCTTTTTATTGCTGTAGGCATAATAATAAAATGGAAACGTAAACATTACATAACTGAGATATGCTTACCTGCCACGAACGATATATTATTTTATACATGGAGGAGTTCAGTGACATACACACGTACAGAAGAATTATATATATAAAGATATTAACTCATACATAATTTACATTAAAATGAAAAAATTATAATTTTATTGCCTGGCAACAAAATTATTTTATTTTTAACAATTACCATTGTTTCAAAAAGTTTAAATGAATTTTCAAGTACTTTACTGTTGTGAAAACGTAAAACGTTGCAGGTAAACTACCGCTTCCCCTTAACCGATCTTCACCAAAATCGAAAGTCCTTGAGACCTCTACAATTCAGGGACGTATGCAAAAAATTATTTGATTCTGTTTGAATTTGTGGCTGTTATCGTTTGCCATAGAAAATACGCTTTATAAAAAAATGTTGCAGGTAAACTACCCCCTCCCCTTAACCGATCTTCACCAAAAACAATAGGTCTTGAGTACTCTACAAATGAGGGCTGTATGCAAAAAATTATTTGATTCTGTTTGAATTTGCGGCTGTTATCGTTTGCCATAGAAAGTACCCTTGTTAAAAAAACGTTGCAGGTAAACTACCCCTTTCCCTTAACCGATCTTCACCAAAAACAATAGGTCTTGAGAACTCTACAATTTAGGGCTGTATGCAAATAATCTTTTGATTTGTTTGAATTTGCCGCTGTTATCGTTTGCCATAGGAAATACCCTTGTTAAAACATAAAACGTTACAGGTAAACTACCCCTTTCCCTTAACCGATCTTCACCAAAAACAATAGGTCTTGAGAACTCTACAATTCAGGGCTGTGTGCGAAAAATTATTTGATTCTGTTTGAATTTGCGGCAGTTATCGTTTGCCATAGAAAAAAAATCTACACATAGACACACAGACACTTTTTGGAAAACGACTTTTTTTCATGTTTTGAGTGTAGTACAATCAGAATCTGCAATAATCTTGAACACGATTTTTTTTGCCATCACCATACTTCCATTTCCTTAAGGAATATGGAAGTAAAATCTACAGACATAGACACAGACACAGACACTTTTCGAAAAATGACTTTTTTTCATGTTTTGAGTGTAGTACGATCAGGATCTGCAATAATCTCGAACACGATTTTTTTGTCATCACCATACTTCCATTTCCTTAAGGAACGTGGAAGTAAAATAGGTTATTCAGAAACACCACTATGGAAATAGGTTATTTCCGACCTGATGATGAGCTGTAAAGCTTGAAAGCGCTAATCGGAATAATTTTTCTATATTGGTGTGCAACAATGTTATTTCTGTTTGTGATTATAACCACTAACACAATTTTATTAATTAAATACGCATATATTTTACTTCCATGTTCCTTAAGGAAATGGAAGTATGGTGATGGAAAAAAAAATCGTGTTCGAGATTATTGCAGATTCTGATTGTACTACACTCAAAACATGAAAAAAGTCATTTTTCGAAAAGTGTGTGTGTGTGTCTGTATATTTTTTTTCTATGGCAAACGATAACAGCCACAAATTCAAACAGAATCAAATGATTTTTTGCATACAGCCCTGATTTGTAGAGTACTCAAGACCTGTTGATTTTGGTGAAGATTGGCTAAGGGAAAGGGGTAGTTTACCTGCAATGGTTTTTTAAAAATCAAGGGTAATTTTTTTCTATGGTAAACGATAACAGCCGCAAATTCAAACAGAATCAACTACTCTTTTGCATACAGCCCTGAATTATAGAGTTCTCAAGACCTATTGGTTTTGGTGAAGATGGGTTAAGGGAAAGGGGTAGTTTACCTGCAACATTTTATATTTTAACAAGGGTATTTTCTATGGCAAACGATAAGAGTCGCAAATTCAAACAAAATCAAATAATTTTTTGCATACAGCTCTGATTTGCAGAGTACTCAAGATCTGTTGTTTTTGGTGAAGATCGGTTAACGGGAAGGGGTAGTTTACCTGCAACGTTTTTCTTATCAAGGGTAATTTTTTCTATGGCAAACGATAGCCGCAAATTCAAACAGAATCAAATAATTTTTTGCATACAGCATTGATTTGTAGAGTACACAAGACCTATTGTTTTTGGTGAAGATCGTTTAAGGGAAAGGGATAGTTTACCGGCAACATTTGTTTTTATCAAAGGTAATTTTTTCCCATGGCAAACGATAACAGCCGCAATTTCAAACAGAGTCAACTAGTCTTTTTCAAACCTTTTTTAATTATACCGAACTAAAGGTGTGTTGATTTTGTTGAAGATCGGTTAAGGGAATGGAGTAGTTTACCTGCAACCTTCTATGTTTTAACAAGGGTAATGTTTTCTATGACGAACGATAACTGCCGTAAATTCAAACAGAATCAACTACTCTTTTGCATACCTTTTTGAGTTATACAGAACTCATGGTCTGTTGATTTTGTAGAAGTTCGGTTAAGGGAAAGGGGTAGTTTACCTACAACGGTTTATATTTTAACAAGGGTATTTATTATGGCAAACGATAAGAGCCGGAAATTCAAACAGAATCAAATAATTTTTTGCATACAGCCCTGAATTGTAGAGTACTCAAGACCTGTTGTTTTTGGTGGAGATCAGTTAGGGGAAAGGGGTAGTTTACCAGCAACGTTTTTTTATTAAGGGTAATATTTTTTCTATGGCAAATGATAACAGCCGCAAATTTAAACAGAATCAAATAATGTTTAGCATAAAACTTTGAATTGTAGAGGACTGAAGGTCTGTTGATTTTGGTGAAGATCGGTTTAGAGAAAGGGGTAGTTTACCTGCAACGTTTTATGTTTTAACAAGGGTAATTTTTTCTATGACGAACGATAACTGCCGTAAATTCAAAGAAAATCAAATATTTTTTTGCATACCTTCCTAAATTGTAGAGAGCTCAAGGCCTGTTGATTTTGGTGAAGATCGGTAAAGGGAAAGGGGTAGTTTACCTGAAACATGTTATGTTGTAACAAAAGAAATGTTTTCATGACGAACGATAACTGCCGCAAATTGAAACAGAATCAAATATTTTTTGCATGCATCCTTGCATTGTAGAGGACTGAAGGTCTATTGATTTTGGTGATGATCGGTTTAGAGAAACTGGTAGTTTACCTGCAGCGTTTTATGTTTTAACAAGAGTAAAGTACTTAATTTTGATAAATAAAGTATCTTGATAAGAAGCTCATAATAATCCACTGTAGAAAAGTAGATGAAATATCTATAAATGAAGAGGTTAGGTGAACGGGGTGGGGGTAATTTTCTATACATGAAAATTATAGTTGAAGGGGGAGGGGAAAATTTTGTATGTGTACTACGTTATCGGCAACAAAGAAGTAGTTCTTTGTTAAAATTCCTTCCCGGGCTCTTTAGCCGTAGTCCAATGTTTTCTGCAAAACCACACTTTTCGGCAGTGCCATCGACTTCCATCTCAGTGAAAATCGAGTGCGATAACGTGAGGTGGTATACGTTAGTGACCACAGTACTGTGGTTTAAGGCTGAAGCAATAAGTAGAAAGAAGTAGTTTCTATGGAAATATTTCATTTCGAATATGATTTTAAATATAAATCTTAGAACATGGAAGTCCTGTATGGTTCTCCATACCGATATTTTAATTATAGGGTAGTCTTTTAATATAATGTTATTTTTGGGTCACTTTATCTATAAAATTAGGTACTGTGTTCTTATAAAGAAACTGAACTATACAGATAATCATCCCTCCTCCTCAACTGATCCCTACCATTAATTTACACTTTCATAGAGTAATACTTTTATGATGTGTAATAGTTAAGGTATCTTATATTTTAAAATTAAATACTCATACTTTACTTGATTGCAGCAAAGTAATTTTCAAAAAAAAAAACACTCCTCCCCCTTCAATTACCCTTCCATGTATAGATATCTCATTTACCATTTAACAGTGGATTAGTGCGACTTTATTTTTGGGCACTTATCAAAATTAAGTCCTTTAATCTTGTTAAAACACAAAACAATGCAGGTAAACTACCCCTCCCCCTTAACTGACAACCCCATTTTTGATATTTACACTTTTATTTAGTTATAGTTTCATTATATGTAATTACTAAGATATATTATCCTTCAAAGTGAAGTAGTTTATTCGACATCAGAAAGGTAATTTTCAAACAATTTTCCCCTCCCCCTTCAGCTACCTTTTTCATTTATAGATATTTCTTATCAGTGCATGCATAAAAAATGCATGTAAAAAATTCAACACACACACACACACACACATTTCAGAAAATGACTTTTCTTCATCTTTTGAGGGTAGTTAAATCAGAATCAGCGCTTATCTCAAACACGATTCTTTTCGTGATGACCATACTTCCATTTCCTTATGGAACATGGAATTAAAAAATTGTAAAATAATACAATACTATATTGAAAAAATTCAAAATTGAACAGAAAAATTTCAACAAATGTACAGCTAAATTAATTAGATATGAAACAGGCATGGCCCCCACAAGGGGGTGCTGACGGGGCTCTAGCCTGGGGGCCCGGGATTAGGGCGGGCCCGGCGTGGTGGGTCGGATAGCTAAGTGAGATGAACAGAAGACAAAAAGCGACTTCTTTAAAAAATACTAGCTTTTTCCCGCGGCTTCACCCGCGTGGACATGAATACGCTTTAATTTCATTATTGTCAGTGGAAGAATTAATTAACCCTTTTGCCGCGTAATTCGACTGTAGTCGAATAAATTTGTCTCCGTTCGCTGAGCAATTTGCCTATAGTCCACATCGGTTAAAAAACGTCTCCGTTTGCTGCGGTATTCGACAACATTGTCCGTATGGTATGACATCATTAGAAATGTTTTGTGATTAGTGCTGCCCTCTCTGGAAGCCTTGAAAAGTAACAAAAACAGCTGATGTATGCCTATACAATGCGTGTTTACTTACGAATGTTTACGGTATGTGAATATCTGTGGGATAAGCTCTGCTGAATGTTTATGTTCAGTTTGAAAGTGATCTGCCACGTGGTTAGTGTATTACTTCGTTGTTTTGTTCGCCAGCGCGCCAAAAGTTTTTACAGGTATGTTTACTTCGTTTTTTTCTTGAAACCGCGTACATTTTTTCGTCCAATAAACAAGGAGTGCCAATACGATACACTGCTGGCCGCTGGCGCTGGCTGAGATGATTTGCGATTGACGTCAACTCCAGACTTTAAACGTTAAATGTTTTCCGATTTTATTATTGTTTTGATGCGTATAGGAACTTTTTTAATTGATTTGGTGAAAAATTAATAATTAAATATTACTTTTTATTTTATTGGGACGGCTGCGCCCGAGAGCCCTTATGAGCAAGCCGCCACTGGTTTTAATTATACCGTAACCTACAAAACTGCTCATTCACGTACTACTCCTTTAACACATTAAATATCGGGGTGACCGAGCTTTGCTCGGTTTTGACATTTTTATTTATAAATATTGTAACGTAATCTTAAATAAGGTGTGACGTCCGTCTTTTGACAGTCTCGGAGCAGTCAGAGTGCCTTTTCGCCATCGTCACTTATGAATTATAAGTATTAATGTTTAAATAAATCGGATTGTAAGTTTACCCAAACGAAACAGAAATCGAGCGTGTGTGATTTGGTAGAGATTAAGGAAGTTGTTTGTTGTTTAATCTTAGTTGGAAGAGAGAGTAAGAACAATTTGGTTAAACCCAAAGTATAAAATTTCTTAGTTTCAAATATTCGCTGTTCATAAGATCAGCTGATTTTGACATCAACCTCCAAATGTTAGGTTAACCAAACGCCACTGTTCAGTAATACTCCCCGGTGGATAGTCCTCTTCTTGGCTTACTAAAAATCTACAACTACCCTCTACAATAAAGAATACACATTTTATTATTTAACATAAAATATTAAGAGTATTTATTTGTATAATATTGATTTCCTCTTCTTCCAATATACAAATATTATAATCGATCTTTTAGTCAATAATACATTGTATCGATTTAGTTAGGTAAACATGGAATTATCATAAAATCTAATTTTTAATGATTTTATAATTTTATCTTTAATTAGACATCAATCAACATATAATTCATTGTATTTATTTCCCCAGGGTTAAGGGTAAGTTCTTTGTGTTATGAGATGGTCAGAAATGGATAATTATATACTACGCTTTGCAAGATAAAAATAATCAATTTCGAATGTTTTTGTTTATTTTCGTAGTACGTAGTTCCGGATTTGTCCGCGAGAGTGCAGATTATTTCTTTATTAGACACATGAAATTATTTAAGAAATTTCTGAACTGCACAACGATTTGAGGTTTTCTTGGTTAATTATTAAAAGAAACGTTTATATTACCTCTTTCCTCGAAGTTCTTACTTGCGTGGAGCTGTTTCTAGTGTGGTAGTTCTAGTTGTTTTGTAATTTCATTGAATGTCTCTCAGATACAATCTCGCTAAAAACTCGAAGTGCGGTTCGGCTAGGCCAGATCTTTGAATGGTTTCTATCACTTTGTTATTGGGTAAAGCAAGTTATATTTGATATCTAAAGGAGTTTGAACATAATGTGGATACTGTGAGTTAATTTTGTTCCAATTTTGTACCGTTTCCGAACGTTTTAAAATGTTTTTTAATACAATATTGGTGTCATCACTTTTCTCAACCGAACGGTTTTCAAGCTTTTTTACCATTAAACAATATGTTGTTATCCTGTTACTCTTAGTAACCCGTAATTTCTATATAATTTTTTATTGGTGCTTCTATTTACTTTTGAGTATATAGGCTGTTTTTAATTATTATAAATTTATTTCTTATTTATAGAAAAATAATTCTTTTTAATTTTGGTTTATTTTCCAATTTGATTTATATAACGGTTTTTCGTTTATTTTCTTATAACTTTAGATATAAGTCTTTAATATTATTATTAACTTTAATTGAATTTATATATTATTTATTAATCTCTTATAGTATCCTTACACTGCACTATTTTCTTCTGCCATTTTCCTCATACAGTATTATTTTATTTTTTATTATCATCTTATATTTAACTCTTTTATTTTTTAACCCTGGGTTATCTTATATACAAACATAATTATTTTATTAAATATAAAATTAAACCCAGGTACTAAATTTTAGTTGCCTACACAATATAAATCATACAATAATTAAATAAAATACATAACTGGTTAGTAGCATCACAGTCTACTATTATAATCCATAATTCCTACATCTACAGCACAAGTCTGTAAGATGCTCCCTTCAAAGTCACTTATTTACGCACTGGGTACACTATAACTCACTTGTTATACTGTACAGTATATCACTTCAATATAGCTTATAATGTTTGGTGATATAACATAATTTAGAGCTAGTTATAGTTTACCCATTTCTGACCTTTATGGTAGTATAATTAAGTTATCAGTTTTTTGGGAATGGGTTATGTAACGTTACATAAAGCCCCCCCCACTAGAACAAATTTATTTTTGTTTTACTTGTTTACCAAAATAAATTGTTGATTGCATCAATTTTCATAATCTTCCTGGTTTTATATCTTCATAATATCTTCCTTCATTTCAGACTGGTTATATACTGACTGGTATTTCAGACTGGTGGTAATTGCTGTTTTCTTACTCAACTCTCTCTCTCTCTTGGAGGCAAATTCATTAATGATTTATTTCTCTGGGTAGTGGTACTTCCACATTTTACTTGATAAGGACTGATCACACTAATCATATTAAACTTGTTTTAAGACTCATTTCTATTTACTTCTATAAATTCGCTTTATCAATTAAGCTTCTGTCTTCTATCTTCCTTCTATTTTCTTCATCTATACTTCTGGAATCTAAGATCACTCTGTTCAGCTATTTTATAATTATTATCCCTTAAATATTCAATTTCCCTAACATTTTTCCCTATCCTGTGCGGTGGTACCAGTCGGGTGGCCACTTTTGGGTTCATAACTCCGCTGTCCATCCTTACACCTTCTGAGACCAGGGGAACATCATCCCTGCTCAGGAAAATTATTGCCGGAACATTTCTACGGTCAATACATAAAAATAAAAAGATTATAAGTAGTCAATTAACGACTATTACTAAACACCTTTGGGATTCTTCATACTGTAGCTGTTTTCATTTATTTATATATATTTCTTCTTCTTGTTGATTCCTTCTTCTTTTCCATTAACTAATAGCATATAACATTATTGATAGGCATTATTTTAAAATCCTTTTGACTTTCCTTCTTGTGACATATTTTCTCTGTATCATTTCTTCTTATATCATTTTCAATTCCGAGAGATTCTAAATTATTGTTGTATTAATTATTATCCTCCTTCAGTTTTACTGTAGTCCTTAATTTATTCGTTATTCTTCTTATTTGAGCACATTACTATCAATTGTTTTTATTTATTTATATATTCTTCTGTTTGTTACCATAAAAATATTACTTTTTCCTATTATTTCATTTTAAATCAATTCTTTATAACTATTATTTATAATCTGTTCTTATTTTTTGTTAAATTATATTGTTTTGAAATAACTTGAGTAAGTTGTTCTTACAGTTTTTTAGAATTTTGTGGTTTTTAGTCTTTCAATCCTTTTTCTCAGTATTTCATTTAACATTAGTTTAACCGTTTTCGGTATCATTCACAACACGGATTGATCCACTCTTATATTTTTCCCGTGGATTCTGTTGATTAAACTTGTCAATAAAATTCGCTATTGGATTGCCCCATTGCGGATCACTACCATACATTTCAATATTATCGTATGTATATAGTCTCTCATCTTTATTACTGGGACCAGGATTAGACCCTTGGTTTTTCCCACGGTCAACTCGTTGGTCCACTTTTCTTTGTTGCTGTTCATCTGGTCTCCTCGAATCCCTCTCATCAGCCATTAAATAATTTACTTGGGCTTGATTAGTTCCCTGATTGTCATTTGGTGGATCTCCCGAGGGTATGTCCCTATTTCTATCCCTACTTCTGGACCTCCTATATTCGTCATGATCATTCCATTGTTGTCTGTTGTAGTTGTTTCTCTCATCTCTTCGATCATAATTTGGTCTCTGGTTAAAATACGGACGTTTTCCTTGGTAACGATTACTGTAATAATTGTTGTTGGCACTGACATAATTTACTCTTGGTCGATTATCTCTAGGTGGTTCATTTTTCCGCTCCTCGGTATTCCCTGACCTCCATCTACTCCTCCTGTAATAAGATTCTTGCTCATAATTTTCTAGTAGCGTTTCCATGCCTCCAATAGTTTTTATTTGTCCACTTAATCGGGGACTTGTAATCTTTTCTTCGAAGTGATACGCAATTTTGGTCACTAAACACTCTTCAGGGATCTTTGGGTCTAAATATTTTGCCACACACACCTTCCCCAAAAAATAAGCAGTAGGTGTTTGTCCTATATTGCGGTCATACCTACCATGACAGATATCGTCTCTAATAATGTTTTGCACTGACTCCGACCAGTACTTAAGTTTGAACATTGTTTTGAAACTCCCATAATCACACACCTCGTTCCTGATTACAGTCCACCAATTATCATTAATGTTTTTGAAAGATTCGTCTAATATACCTTTGATCATGTTCCATCGGTTCTCCTTTGACCTATTCAAAATTTCGTCTACTCTCTCTAAAAATTCGAGTGGGTTTCTGCGATAATCCCGAAAGTTTACACTTTCCTTACTATCTTGGATAACATGATGATTGTTGCATGTAGATCTAGAACTTATTCTATCTATATCCCCTTGTAAGTTTGTTTGTATTTGTTGCAAATTATCTAATTTCTCTGCTTGGCTATGGCACTGATTCTTGACACTCTCTACCGTTTCGTGAAAATCTGTGAATTTACAGTTTAGACTGCTTTTGATACTATCTAACTGGTCATTGTTTTCTTGGCGTATGGCCATTATACGAACTTGATTACTTTGTTCCTCCTTTTCCATTCGTGCATCGATTCCTGTTTTAATTTGTTCCATCTTTTCTTCAGTTTTATCTAACCTTTGATTGGTTTCTATTAATTTCTTCTCTGCCTCTTCCTTATATTCATCTACTCTTTGGCGAAGCGTATTACTGACCAGTTCAATTTTACTCTCAAGATTTTCTCTTAACTCCTTATTGAAATTCTCCATTTTACCCTCAAATTGTTTAAAATTTTCTTCGTTTATTTTCTCAATTTGTTTTAAACTGTCCCTCAAGGTTTCATTTTGCTTCCTTGAGTTCTCTTCCTGTTTCTTAAAATTCTCATCTATTTTGTCAAATTTCTCGCTCAAGGTTTCATTTTGTTTCCTTGAGTTTTCCTCATTGGTTAGCTTTAAAGTTTCCTCCTGTTTCCTAAATTGTTCAGCCATAAATTTCATCATGTCTTGCCAATTGGGTTCTTTTCTGACTACCGCTTTGTCTGGTTGGTCCCCTTGGGCATCCTCTTCAACTATTTCCTTTTCCATGTTCATAATTGCTTCAGTTTCTTCTTTTCTTCTGCCGTCTTCTTCGATCTGCCTCTGGTATTATGCATTTCTTGTTTTCTCATAACTGCCGACGATAATTAGGTTTTTTGGTATATTAATTTATTGAATATCTCAAAATTCTTTTCTAATTACAGCCCCACATTGGGCGCCATTTTGTAACGTAATCTTAAATAAGGTGTGATGTCCGTCTTTTGACAGTCTCAGAGCGGTCAGAGTACCTTTTCGCGATCGTCACTTATGAATTATAAGTATTAATGTTTAAATAAATCGGATTGTAAGTTTACTCAAACGAAACAGAAATCGAGCGTGTGTGATTTGGTAGAGATTAAGGAAGTTGTTTAATCTTAGTTGGAAGAGAGAGTAAGAACAATTTGGTTAAACCCAAAGTATAAAATTTCTTAGTTTCAAATATTCGCTGTTCATGAGATCAGCTGATTTTGACATCAACCTCCAAATGTTAGGTTAACCAAACGCCACTGTTCAGTAATACTCCCCGGTGGATAGTCCTCTTCTTGGATTACTAAAAATCTACAGCAACTACCCTCTACAATAAAGAATACACATTTTATTATTTAACATAAAATATTAAGAGTATTTATTTGTATAATATTGATTTCCTCTTCTTCCAATATACAAATATTATAATCGATCTTTTAGTCAATAATACATTGTATCGATTTAGTTAGGTAAACATGGAATTATCATAAAATCTAATTTTTAATGATTTTATAATTTTATCTTTAATTAGACATCAATCAACATATAATTCATTGTATTTATTTCCCCAGGGTTAAGGGTAAGTTCTTTGTGTTATGAGATGGTCAGAAATGGATAATTATATACTACGCTTTACAAGATAAAAATAATCAATTTCGAATGTTTTTGTTTATTTTCGTAGTACGTAGTTCCGGATTTGTCCGCGAGAGTGCAGATTATTTCTTTATTAGACACATGAAATTATTTAAGAAATTTCTGAACTGCACAACGATTTGATATGAGGTTTTCTTGGTTAATTATTAAAAGAAACGTTTATATTACCTCTTTCCTCGAAGTTCTTACTTGTGTGGAGCTGTTTCTAGTGTGGTAGTTCTAGTTGTTTTGTAATTTCATTGAATGTCTCTCAGATACAATCTCGCTAAAAACTCGAAGTGCGGTTCGGCTAGGCCAGATCTTTGAATGGTTTCTATCACTTTGTTATTGGGTAAAGCAAGTTATATTTGATATCTAAAGGAGTTTGAACATAATGTGGATACTGTGAGTTAATTTTGTTCCAATTTTGTACCGTTTCCAAACGTTTTAAAATGTTTTTTAATACAATATTGGTGTCATCACTTTTCTCAACCGAACGGTTTTCAAGCTTTTTTACCATTAAACAATATGTTGTTATCCTGTTACTCTTAGTAACCCGTAATTTCTATATAATTTTTTATTGGTGCTTCTATTTACTTTTGAGTATATAGGCTGTTTTTAATTATTATAAATTTATTTCTTATTTATAGAAAAATAATTCTTTTTAATTTTGGTTTATTTTCCAATTTGATTTATATAACGGTTTTTCGTTTATTTTCTTATAACTTTAGATATAAGTCTTTAATATTATTATTAACTTTAATTGAATTTATATATTATTTATTAATCTCTTATAGTATCCTTACACTGCACTATTTTCTTCTGCCATTTTCCTCATACAGTATTATTTTATTTTTTATTATCATCTTATATTTAACTCTTTTATTTTTTAACCCTGGGTTATCTTATATACAAACATAATTATTTTATTAAATATAAAATTAAACCCAGGTACTAAATTTTAGTTGCCTACACAATATAAATCATACAATAATTAAATAAAATACATAACTGGTTAGTAGCATCACAGTCTACTATTATAATCCATAATTCCTACATCTACAGCACAAGTCTGTAAGATGCTCCCTTCACAGTCACTTATTTACGCACTGGGTACACTATAACTCACTTGTTATACTGTATATCACTTCAATATAGTTTATAATGTTTGGTGATATAACGTAATTTAGAGCTAGTTATAGTTTACCCATTTCTGACCTTTATGGTAGTATAATTAAGTTAGCAGTTTTTTGGGACTGGGTTATGTAACGTTACAATATACAGATTTTAAAAAACTTTATTTATTATTAATTATTTATTTTTTTATTTTGATTTTCATATATCAACATATCGATACTACGCTGTTTGCGTTTATCGACGGTTTGTGTTATTGGAATCAGAATTATTTAATACTTCTTTCCTAAAATCGCACATTCCTTTTATCCATGCACAAAAATCGCCTAAACCGTAGGGTCTTTATAGGTGTTTAACCTGAGGTTACACAAGGCGCGTGCGCGCGTGTGTAATATATATGTATATTTATAAATAAATATACAGATTTATATGTAGGCCTAAACACTACAATATATCATGCATAATATTGTGAATATTATGTATTATATTATGAATATAATATAATCAGTTCAGCAGTGCTTCATTATTATTTATACCGTTGTGTTTGTTGTTTTTTGCGTATACGGTACAACGTCATATGCAATAATAATGATTTAATAACGTAACAATCAGTTTTATATACTTTTCGTGCACTATATGATGGAAGTCACGTGGCCGCGTTAGAGGTATGACCTGTAGCAGACGCGACTGTATTGGGTTATTGGCTTTAAACGTAGTGCGTGTTTTTAATTGGAGTTGAATCTATTTGAAACGATAGGAGCATTTGGTGTGAGAGCCGAATCGAGCTGGAACCACCGCAGTTCCCGATTGAAGTGTTGTGACTCTTTACGACGTCATCAGTTCCATTCAGTCCCCCCTTTACCGAGCGAAGCTCGGTCTTCCCGATATTTATTTATTTCACGTCAGTTATTACTAAAGGGATGACGGAAATAAAATTATTACCGTGGGCGTTTTTTTCTCTGTAACAAACTTAATTATGATTTTTTCTTTCAGATTATGAAATAAATAAAACGCCTATGTCTGATTCAAATTACAAACATAAGTCTGGCGCTCAGAAGAGGAGACTTAAATCTGAGAGAGTCGAAAGCATCGCGAGGTCATCAATCCATAACAAAATTTTTCAGAACCGAAAACGAAAAGAACGTAGCTCCCGGTACTGATCGTAGTGAAGGTGGTGGTGATGATGATAGTTGTGACATTGAAGTCCAAACAGAAAATCAGTATCAAATGGATTCACGAGCTCAAAAACCAGTCGAAGGAGAAGCGACTGTTACATGTGAACCTGTTGCAACTGAAGAAAAAATCGCAAGTGAAAAACCTAAGGAGGGAGCGACTGTGAAAGAACATGATACAATCGATGCTTCAGTTGCAGACCCTATCGAAAACTCTGATGTAAAATACGATGACCCTGGTACTTGGCCCCGAGTAATCTCAAATAACCTGCGACAAGAGATAGTACAAACTATCAGCTTTCAAGAATTCCAAAAGATTTATAAGGAATTACCAAGAGATGTTAATGGTAGAGAATTTCAAGATTCTTTGCTCTATACGAAAACGAAAGATAAAAGAACAAGAGAACATTTTCCACGAGAATGGTTAACATGGAGTGCATCAAAAGAAACTCTTTACTGTCTACCATGTCATATTTTTTGCGACCCAAGTAACAAAAACTTAAGCAGTTTAGCCCAAGATGGATTTTCGCCTAGAAATAAACCTTGGAAAAAGTTGTATGATATTTTGCCTCCTCACGATAATAGTGCTGAACATAGGAAACAATATTTGGCTTGGAAATTCCTTTTGCAGTCATTAAAAGGACATGGAATCGATAAAAACTTACAACTGCAAATGCAATGTGAGACAGCTAAGTGGAGAGGACTTCTGCAACGGATTGTAGACGTAACGTTATTTTTATCATCTAGAGATTTAGCTTTTTAAGGAGAGAACACAAAGATTGGAGATGTTCATAATGGGAATTTTTTAGGAATTTTAGAGTTGATTGGAAAGTACGATGAAGTGACACGACAACATCTCGCCAAAATTCAACAAAATCAGGTGGAAGGTAAAAGTATGAAAGGACATGCACATTCTTTGTCATGGTATTCTCAAAATGAGTTTATTGGCCTTTGTGCAGACAAAGTTCTCCAAACCATTCTTGACCAAAGAAGAGACGCAATTTTCTACGGAATAATAGTAGATGCAACACCAGATATTTCTCACAGTGACAAAACATCCTAATTCTCAGATACATATCCCAAAACCAAGACTCAAACGAATTCGAAGTGAATGAACGTTTCATTGAGTTCATGAATTTTACTGGAAAAACTGGAGAAAAAATAACTGAAGAAATACTTGCAACTCTGGAAAAAAACAATATACCTCTCCATGATTGCCGTTCGCAAGGCTACGATAATGGCGCAAATATGCGTGGCGAAATAAACGGCGTTAAGTCCCGCATCTTAGAAAAGAACAAATGTGCCTTGTTCTCTCCCTGCGGAGCACATTCATTGAATTGCGTAGGAGTCAACGCTGCAAAGCTCAACTCAGATGTTATAACGTTTTTCGGGAATATAGAAAACTTCTACTCTTTGTTCGCTCACAGTCCTGCACGCTGGGAAGTATTGAAAAAACACGTAACATTATCTCTTCAAAGTCTTTCAGAAACAAGGTGGAGTGAAAGAATTCAAGCTGTGCGCCCAATTGTTAAACATTATCCTGGCATACTTGCTGTGTTAGATGTCATTCTTGGAGAGATGGCTACAGGATTAACTCCTTCAGCACTGAACACAACTAAAGGCCTAAAAAAATATTTCAGATCTTATAAAGGTCTGCTAATGACAGTGTTTTGGCACAAAATATTAGCAAGTATTGACAACAAGAACGTTGTCATACAAAGTAAAGGAATATCTCTTGATGTCGAGACCGCACTTATAAGAGACTTAGTGCAAGAGATGCAGCACTTACGTGACTCGTGGGAAAGTGTTGTTCAAGAAGCAGAAGTAGTTGCTGAAGCAGTAGGAGTGCAACCTCAATTTCCCGAAAACCGAAAAATTTCTATAGAACCTGAACAAGATTTCAGAATTTCCGTAGTTTACCCAGTATTGGATTTTATTATCAATGATTTAATGACACGATTTGAAGCAGCAGATACCATATGTGAATTATTCTCACCCATTTTGAGCTTCCAGAAGTTAGACGATGGTCAACTTACCGCAAAAGCAGCAAAACTTGTAAATACATATGAGAAAGATTTGTCAGAAGACTTTCTGCACGAAATCCTTCACCTTAAAAGTATTCACAAGACAGTTTTCGGTACTGAAAGAACCCCAATTAGACTTCTGAACGCAATTTACGACAACAAACTGCAAGGTATATTTGCCAATGTCTGTCTCGCCATTAAACTGTTTTGTACAGTACCAGTTACTGTTTCTTCAGCTGAAAGCCATTCAGCAGACTGGCAAATTCATTGAAAACATGGCAAAGAAGTACAACTAGTCAAGAGCGACTTAATCATCTAGCAATATTGTGCATCGAAAATGATTTAGCTAAGCAAGTTGATTTTACTGAAGTTATTGAAAAATCTGCGTCGACAAAAGCTAGAAAATATACTTTGAGATAATTTTTTATATTATTGTAAGTTTTTATTATGTAAATCCATATAGTTTTTAAATAAATATAAATATTACTTTTGTGTCATCATTTAAACTGACTTATTTTATCCTTAAATCCTGTAGAACATTACGCTGCCCTTAAACTTAGCGGTAGGTAGGGGGGCCCACCAAATATCCTGGCCTGGGGGCCCGCTTCAGGATGTGGGGGCCATGGAAACAGGTGCCTGGTGGGCAGTGTGAAGTATTTCATTGCATATGTGTAGCTTTGACGCATTGTTTTACAAATAATCTGTCTGTGTTCGACACAACTGTGTTGTTGGTGTGTAGGCGCATTTCTGAAAACATTGTTGTAAAAAATTCTGTTTTGTTTACCTTTATGTGTAATAGGTATGTTGAAAGTAGTGCTTTTACTTCCATGTTCCATAAGGAAATGGAAGTATGGTGATGGCAAAAAAAAAATCGTGTTCGAGATAATTGCAGATTCTGATTGTACTACCCTCAAAACATGAAAAAAAGTCATTTTTTGAAAAGTGTGTGTGTGTGTGTGTGTGTGTGTGTGTAGATTTTTTCTATGGCAAACGATAACAGCAACAAATTCAAACAGAATCAAATAATTTTTTGCATACAGCCCTGAATTGTAGAGTACTCAAGAGCTATTGTTTTTGGTGACGATCGGTTAAGGGAAAGGGGTAGTTGACCTGCAACTTTTTTTTAATGAAGGGTAATTTTTTTCTATGGCAAACGATAACAGCCACAAATTCAAACAGAATCAAATAATTTTTTGCATACAGCCGTGAATTGTAGAGTTCTGAAGATCTTTTGTTTTTGGTGAAGATCGGTTAAGGAAAAGGGGTAGTTTACCTGCAACGTTTTTTGTTTTAACAAGCGTATTTTCTATGGCAAACAACCACAGCTGCAAATTCAAACAGAATCAAATAATTTTTTGCATACAGCCCTGAATTGTAGAGTTCTGAAGACCTTTTGTTTTTGGTGAAGATCGGTTAAGGAAAAGGGGTAGTTTACCTGCAACGTTTTTTGTTTTAACAAGCGTATTTTCTATGGCAAACGACCACAGCTGCAAATTCAAACAGAATCAAATAATTTTTTGCATACAGCCCTGAATTGTAGAGTACTCAAGACCTATTGTTTTTGGTGAAAATCGGTTAAGGGAAACGGGTAGTTTACCTCCAATGTTTTTTTTATCAAGGGTCATTTTTTTTCTATGGCAAACGATAACAGCCGCAAATTCAAACAGAATCAAAAAATGTTTTGCATACAGCCCTGAATTGTAGAGTTGTCAAGACTTGTTCGTTTTGGTGAAGATCGGTTAAGGGAAAGGGGTAGTTTACCTGCAACATTTTATGTTTTAACAAGGGTAATTTTTTCTATGACGAACGATAAATGCCGTAAATTCAATCAGAATCAACTACTTTTCCATTTTTTTTTGAATTATACTGAACTCAAGGTCTGTTGAATTTTTTTGAAGATCGGTTAAAGGAAAGGGGTAGTTTACCAGCAACATTTTATGTTTTATCAAGAGTAATTGTTTCCATGACTAACGATAACTGGCGCACATTCAAACAGAATCAAATATTTTTTTGCATGCATCCCTGAATTGTAGAGGACTCGAGAGCTATTGATTTTGGTGAAGATCGGTTACGGGGAAAGGGTAGTTTACCTGAAACATTTTTTGTTGTAACAAGAGTAAAGTATGTAATTTTGATAAATAAAGTATCCTGATAAGATCTTAATAATCCACTGTAGAAACGTAGATGAAATATCTATAATTGAAGAGGCTAGTTGAACTTTGTGGGTGTAATTTTCTATAAATGAAAATTATAGTTGTAGAGGGAGGGGAGAATTTTTTACATGTGTACTACGTTATCAGCAACAAAGAAGTAGTTTTTTGTTATAATTCCTTCCCGGGCTGTTTAGCCGTATTCCAATGTTTTCTGCAAAACCAGACGTTTCGGCTGTGCCATCGACTGCCATCATCAGTAAAAATCGAGTGCGAAAACGTGAGGTGGTATACGTTAGTGACCACAGTACTGTGGTTAAGGCTGAAGCAATAGTAAGAAGTAGTTTCTATGGAAATATTTCATTTCGAATATGATTTTAAATATAAATCTTAGAACATGGAAGTCATGTATGGTTCTCCATACCGATATTTTCTATGACGAACGATAACTGCCGTAAATTCAAACAGAATCAAATACTTTTTTGCACACCTTCCTGAATTATAGAGTACTCAAGGTCTGTTGATTTGAGTGAAGATCGGTTAAGAGAAAAGGGTCGTTTACCAGCAACATTTTATGTTTTAACAAGGGTAATATTATTTTTATGACGATTGATAACTGCCGCATGTTCAAAGAGAATCAAATAATTTTTTGCATACATTCCTGAAGTTTTAAGTACTCAAGGTCTGTTGATTTTGGTGAAGATCGGTTAAGGGAAAGGTGTAGTTTTCCTGCCACTTTTCATGTTTTAACAACACTAATTGTTTCTATGACGAACGATAACTGCCGCACATTCATACAGAATCAAATATGTTTTGCATTATGCCTGAATTGTAGAGAACTCAAGGCCTGTTGATTTTGGTTAAGATCGGTTAAGAGAAAGGGGTAGTTTACCAGCAACATTTTATGTGATAACAAGGTTAATTTTTTCTATGACAAACGATAACTGCCGTAAATTCAAACAGAATCAAATAATTTTGTACATATGTGCCTGAGTTGTAGAAGACTCAAGGCCAATTGATTTTGGTGAAGATCGGTTGCGGGGAAAGGGTAGTTTACCTGAAACATATTTTGTTGTAACAAGAGTAAAGTACTTAATTTTGATAAATAAAGTATCCTGATAAGAAGATCTTAATAATCCACTGTAGAAACGTAGATGAAATATCTATAAATGAAGAGGCTAGTTGAACGGGGTGGGGGTAATTTTCTATAAATGAAAATTATAGTTGAAGGGGGAGGGGATAATTTTTATATGTGTACTACGTTATCGGCAACAAAGTAGTAGTTTGTTGTTAAAATTCCTTCCCGGGCTGTTTGGCCATAGTCCAATGTTTTCTGCAAAACCAGACGTTTCGGCAGTGCCGTCGACTGCCATCATCAGTGACAATCGAGTGGGATAACGTGTGGTGGTATACGTTAGTGACCACAGTACTGTGGTTAAGGCTGAAACAATAAGTGGAAAGAAGTAGTTTCTATGGAAACATTTCATTTTGTAAATGATTTTAAATATAAATCTTGGATCATGGAAGTCATGTATGGTTCTCGATACCGATATTTTCAATAGTTACAACACTTACGTAAAGTTTATAATAGTTATGTGTAAATAAATAAAGGTAGTGCGTCTTCTTCAAAGACGTCTGTTGGAAAGAAAAGTAATTCATACCCAAAGTTGGAAAATAATTTATAGTGTTTATAACTTTATGAAATCTGATACTACAGATGTTTCAGAAATAGGTTATGAGAACGGTTTGCTCAGGCATGTAGTGTATCTTCCAGTAGTGTATTTAGAATTGTTAAGGAAGCTTTAGCATCTACAGGAAAGGAAGCACTTTTAGTACAGCTCACAAGAAACACCCCAGGAAAAAACAAAAACTGGGTTGGATGATTTTGTCAAATGTGTGGCTCGGCATGTTAAACATGAATTTCATGTAACACATGGGGAGAGACTAACATTAATAGGCATACAGAGAGTTCTGAAGGACCAAAGCAATTATAATGGTAGTTTGACTAGTGTAAGACAGGTTATTCATAAACTGGGGTTTCAGTGGAAGTGTGCACGAAATAGTCGGAAGATTCTGATTGAGAAGTCTGATAGAAGTTTAAGAGTCCAGTGCATAAGGACAATTAGGTGATACCGAGAGGAACTTGGGCCCTAGTATACATGGATGAAATGTATTTCCATAGTACAACATCTGTCACGAAAACCTGGGCGGATGATGAACAGAGCAGTCTTTTAACTCTTGTAAGTAAAGGACAAGTTGTGTTGATTCACGATGGTGAAAACAGTATTGTACCTAACGCATTGGTAATGTTCAAGTCAGGGTCTATGCAAAGTGACTACCACAGCGACATGAACTCTGAAAAGTATGAGAAGTGGATTAAGCACAAACTTATTCCAAATTTAGAGGATCAGAGTGTGTTGGTGATAGATAGTGCCCATACCATAATATGCAAGTAAATCGTCCACCGATAACATCAACAAGGAAAGAATATATTATTAAGTGGTTGTCAGAACCCAGTATTCAGTGTAGTGTAAGTATGAAGCTGTATGAAGGCATTAAACTTCACAAGCCTATATATAAAACTTATCAAATAGATGCTGTTTTGGCTGAACACGGGCATTGTGTTTTGTGACTTCCCCCATACCACCCGGATTTGAGTCAATAGAAATGGTGTGGGCCACAGTTAAAGACTGCATCAAGAAAAAAACTGTTCAGGGTCAGTGGACTCTGTTAAGAACTGAGCCACAGAACAAATTACAGCTTTTTCAGCAGCAGCTTGGAAATCATTATATGGCATCAGAGAACACAACTGATTCTATTACAGATCATCTCATAATTAGTACTGATCAGGACAGCAATGGTGAAGATGACTTTAGTAACAGTGATAGTGAAAGTCAAAAATATATGAGTGGGATTGAAGAACTAAGTGACAGACAGACAACCTGATTGTTTAAGTAAACGTTTTAAAATGGTTTTTATTAAGTTTATCAAAATTAATGTGTGTGTGTGTGTGTGTGTGTGTGTGTGTGTGTGTGTCCTGTCAGCCTTTCTATTGCGGTAATCACAATAATAAAACTTGGAAAAGTAAACATTACATAATTGAGATATGCTTGCCTGCCAGGAACTATATATTTTCACTCATACGTGATTTAAATTAAAATGAAAAATATAGAATTTTGTTAAAGTGAAATGAAATGTTTCTGTAGAAACTACTTCTTTGTTGTCAATAACGTAGTACACATATAAAACTTATACAAATTTACCTCCTCCATCATCAACTACCATTTAATTTAAAAAAAAATTTACCCCCTCCCCCTTCAACTACTCTTTTCATTTATAGATATTTCATCTACCTTTCTACAGTGGATTATTATTTCCTTCATTTCAGAATACTTTGTTTATCAAAATTAAGCACTTTACTCTTGTTAAAACATAAAACGTTGCAGGTAAACTACCCCTTTCCCTTAACCGATCTTCACCAAAAACAAAAGGCCTTGAGTCCTCTACAATTCAGGGCTGTATGCAAAAAATTATTTGATTTTGTTTGAATTTGCAGGTGTTATCGTTTGCCTTCGAAAAAATTCTACACACAGACACACACACATACATGTAATGGGGCGAAAAGGGGATTTTATTTTTTTAATAAATGTATTTAAATGTGTATGTGACCACCACAGCAAGTCCCACGTAAACAGGTTTTATTCAGACAATGAACCGTGACATAGCTTTGTGAGCAGGTGTGGTAACAACGCAATACGGTTCTGGGAAATCAAGCTTTGTGTTACGCACTCATACGCCAACATGAGCATGCGCGCAGAAGGGACGCCAACAAGATGTCTAAAGTATAAAATTTCTTTCACCACATGTTTGGATGATGACGGAAGTCCGTGATGACTCCGCTCACCTGAGTCTACTGCCTTGTGGCAATGGAATATCGTTAACACCTGTGGCCCGTAAAAATCCATGTGGCATAAGTGTTGACGAACAATTTGTAGCAAGCAGGCTGTGTGTTTCCGTCTTGAGCAACAGTTGAGTGGGGTGTTTTGTTAACGCTCTGCCCAGTTACCTAACAACTCTGAGCCCGGCCGGGTACACCAACGACTAGTGGACCACCAGTAAATTTTGTAATAGTTAATAGAAAATGACAAAAGTAGTGAAACGGTGTATCAGAAGAAGTACGTGCAGTGCATCAATCAAAATCTAAAATGTGGTAAATTAAAACTTTTGGACATACACTCAGCGTCACCCGTGGTGATGAGAAACGAAGACGGATAAGTAGTCAACACAATTTCAATATTTTAATAATTTCAATAATCTTTCAATAACAGAGATCTCTAAATTAAATTATGGGGAATTAAAAGGTATGAGAGAGTGAGTGTGGCAAGCTGGGTTCGCCTTACTTAGAGTTAATAATTAAAACCAGTAGAATACGTAGAATAAAAGTATGGTAATAATGTTTTTCTGTTTTAACAAACGCTTGTAAGAAATGTTTTAACTCACAATTGAAGGAAATAGTAATGTACTAGTGTTGGGAGAAATGGTGAATAGCAAAGAAGTTTAAAGTAATATCAAAATGAAATAAAATATGAGTTCCATTATATAAATGAGAGTAGTGTACATTATTGATGCAACCTTAAAATCACGTTGGTATTCACAGTTCGTGTTAGAATCCTGGACTCAAATCAAGGTAGGTGAGACATTAAATATTATTTTATGAAATGTAATAAATCAGAATATTACATGGTGCCTCGAACTTCGGACTAGTTTTATAAATTAAAATTTATATATAAAAACCACACCTACAGGTGAATAACGTGATTTGAAGGTTAAGAAAAAATACGTACAAATTACGTAGCATACGTACGTACATAGCATACATAAAATAGCAAGTCAGTGTTAGATTAAGTATAAGATGTTGTATGTGTAAGTTAAGAATCATTTAACCAAAAAATCAGTAAATTTACAATTTGAAAATGGCAGGTAGTAATAACGAGAATGATATAAATAAAATAACCAATTTTAATGAATCAGCTGTTATGAGCGACCTTGAAACTTATTCGACTCCTTATGTGGGTCAAGATAATAAGATAAATGAATTGAATGTTACAAATGAAGTAAATATCATGAATGATTCAGGAATGGAGACCACTCCAAACCTGACAGATGAATCTGTAATAATTAGTGAGGCGGGAGCAAATTCCACTCCCGTAGCAACTAAAATGAGAGAAAAAGAGTTGTCATTAAATGACTTATTTAATCTTATTAATAAAAGATTTGACGTTAATGATATTGAAGTTAAAGAAATAAAAAATAGTTTCAATATAAAACGTGATGAGGTAAATATCAAAATGAATGAACAAAATAATAAATTTGACGCTAGATTTGATGAACAAAATGTTAAAATTAAAACTAATTTTAATGATAAATTCAACGAGATCAGAGACGAAATAAAACAACAAAATATTAATTTTAGTAAGCAAGTAGATGAAATTAATACACGTTTTGATAATATGAAAGATGAGATAATACAATCAATAGATCATGTGTTTGATAAACAAATAAACAGAATAGGTGACACAATTAATAACTTTACAAAGAATAAAGTAGACGAAAATGATGACATTAAAAGGGGGGTAGAGACTGGTGAAAAGTCCGATAAAATTCGACGAAAATAAAGACGGTCAGATGACATATAATGAGGTAAGTAGGGGTGAGAATTACGAGGATATAATTAAGAATGTGGTGTTAGAAAGTAAGGTTGTGAGCATAGAAAGTGTTTATGAGGTTGTGAGAGAGTGTGATGAAAGGTTAGATGGGCAAAGGGCAAGTTTTCCCCAAGTTTATGGTGAAACAGAGGTTTCACAAGTGTTGTATGAGGACAGAGTTTCCTCCAGTAGTTGTGTGGAAGACGAGGTGTCTTCAAGTAGTCCCGTAATTTTTTGTAATATTCTTGGAAGTGCCAAGAAATGTAAGTTTGTTGTGCCCTTTGCGTGGCATGAAAGAGGTCAGGGGGGTTGTGACAGGTGTTATGATGATGAGAGATATTTAGAGAGAGAGTTGTGTGTAGATAGGGAGATAGAATTATATCAGTTAAAGAGAAATTATAAAAAGTTGAAAGAGAGGTTAGAATTGAAGGAGATAGAGGATATAAATACTTACCTTGTAAAATAGAAATGGATGATTATTTTGATGTTGTGATGAATGTAGTGGAGGAATATGTTGATAAAATAACTTACCTTATGTTGAACAAAAATACTGATGGACACAGAACTAAAATCACCAATGTAGACGGGCTTTGTGAATTAATGGTAGACAAAAATGTAGTTAATTATTGTATTAATGTAATTAACGAAAGTAGTCATTATAATGATCATTACAATGTGATGTATGTTGACAAGAATGACTTGTGTTATAAATATACAGGATGATTCACGAAGAAATGGAAATACTTCGGGAGATGAATCTACATCGAAAAATAAGAAAAAAAGTTCATATAAACATAGGTCCGGAAATGCTTCATTAGCGAGTTACGGCTAGCGAAAGATTTCGCCCGGGTTTCGGTTCCCCCGGGTAAATGAAGACTTTCTGAAATTCTGGGAAGGGGCGAATTCTGTTGTTTCTTATGGTTTCTGACCTGAAAAATCGAATAAAACAGGTCGCAGAACTGTATCTCCCATACGTTTCATGATATCCGACGTAAAACAGAAAAATCATTGCCTAAAAACAAATTTTGGAAAATTGGACACAATTGGAATTTTTTGTTGGAAACACGTTTTTTTAGGTTAGAAGTACAATAACTTTGTTAAATGACTAATAAATGCATAAAAGTTAAAAACAAAATCTTGTAAAGAATTTAATTCTGAGAAAAATGGTGTAAATAAAGTCAATAAAAATCAACAAAAAATTCCAATTGTTTCCAATTTTCCAAAATTTGTTTTTAGGCAATGATTTTTCTGTTTTACGTCGGATATCATGAAACTTATGGGAGATACAGTTCTGCGACCTGTTTTATTCGATTTTTCAGGTCAAAAACCATAAGAAACAACAGAATTCGCCCCTTCCCAGAATTTCAGAAAGTCTTCATTTACCCGGGGGAACCGAAACCCGGGCGAAATCTTTCGCTAGCCGTAACTCGCTAACGAAGCATTTCCAGACCTATGTTTATATGAACTTTTTTTCTTATTTACGATGTAGATTCATCTCCCGAAGTATTTCCGTTTCTTCGTGAATCACCCTGTATAAGACTAATATATGATGATGGTGGTTAAAATAAAAAATAAGTGAGTGGACATTTTAAATATTTTAGTTTATGGTAATGACCTGGCTAAATTATGAAATGAGGTGTGTTAAACAGAAAAATAATGACGAAGAATTGTAAATAAATTAATAGTGAAATTAATTATGTTTGTGTTGTAAAATGTACGGTATGTAAACAATATGTGTATGTAGTAGAAATTGATGTTGTAATAACAATAACATTTTGGCAGACTAAATAAATAACAAGAATAATTATGAAGGTAATAAATGAATTGTAATTGTTTTGGAGTAAAGTAATTAAAATATGTTATGTTTTTAATAATTGATGGAATTAAATAATTTGAGATGTTTAAATATTTTTGATTAATTTAAAATGTTGTATAAAGAAATTTTGATAATAAATTTAAATGATTTTATGAGATTTAAACTTGATAATAAATAATAAATAAATAAATGTAAAATGTATTTAGTTGTGGAATCATATGTTTGCTAAAATGTTTCAGAAGATATATGGAGTTGTGTACATGATTTGGTGGGAATCAATGTTTGTATTTTGTGTCTATGACAGTATATGAGTGATGCACTGTAAGTATGAAATTTACAATGCAATTTAAATAAGATGAAATGTTTGATGTTTAAAAGTTAAAAGGTTCAATATGTCTAAGAGATTTTAAGTCAAATGATGAAATTGATTTGAGATAGTTTTGAATTTTCAATGGTTAATGTAATGTAAAAGGTGGTAAAGGTTAGAATTTGGGTGATTATTATTTCAATAGGACATTTAAGTCAGTCCAAGGTAATGTTAAAGGGGTGTTAAACCAGAATAAGATTTTGTGAATAAAAGTAAGATAGAAATTGAATATTAATAGTGACACAGTAGAGATAGTGAGTATATGTAGAATAAGGAGAGGGATGTAATGAGAGAGTAATTAGATGATGGTCGAATTTTGTAAGGGGGTGGTGTGATAAGGAGTCCTCAACGAAAAGCGTTGTGGCGGGAGGTGAATAGTTTTAAATGGGGTTTGGCGGAGTTACCTAGGGGGAGTCCAGGAACCAATAAGGGAATGAGTATGGGAAGGGAACACACGTCCTAAGTATAAAGAGGGTAGAGGGTATTTTGTTATAAGGGTAGAATGATGTGAAGGGAGTTAGAGAATTATTGGTAAATGTTTTGAGAGAGTGGTGTCATGCTAGGTAAATCTGTTAGTGATTGTTAGAGGAAGCATATTTAAATGCCAATTTAATAAATCGAATTACTAGGAATAATTGAGAGTCACCCAAAATAATTGATAATGAAAATGTTAAAGAGAAAAATCATAGGTGAAATGTAATAACCAATGAAACAAGTGAAAGATTTTTAATAGAATTTGAAAATAAATTAAAGCTATAAAGTGTGGAAATTTTGGTCCACTTAAATGCTAATTTTATTGTGAATTATTTACTGTAAGGTAATGACAACAATGTTATTTATGAGTATTCTCTATTTTATTACGTTGTATTATGTTTGAGTGTAAAAAATTATAAATATGTGATGAATTTTACTTTGTATAATTTTGAGATGTATGACCCAGAGAGATCAGCTGATGACTGATGTTTGATATATATTGTGTTTTTTACAATGGATTCGTAGATTTTATTTGTGTAGTCCTACTGAAATGATTAAATAATAAATTTTATTAATAAAATGATTCTTTTTGGGAATCGAAAATTTTTTTTGAAAAAAAAAAAATTATTTTTCAATGTGCCTGCCGTATAGATGGTGTTTTTGTGTTCAGAATATTTTGTGGATTGTATGTATTGTTAATGTGTTCACTGATTTATGTTATTCATATTATATGTGTTATAAACCAATATAGGATAAGTGAATTTATGATTTAACAAGGTGTTCAGTTTATTTGTTTTTATGATTGTTAGTAGTTAGTGAAGAAAAATGGTAGATTCATGTAAAAGATATTTGGGATTTTGATGAAAGTAATGGTAATATAACATTTTGTTATTGGACTTAGATTAAATTTTGAACAAAAGTTAAATGATTTAAATTCAAGTTGTTTGCTTTATTTTGATTTGAAAAACAACGTCAAGTAGATGAAGTTTGAGAAAAGAAATTGAAAATAAGATAGAAATTATTTTGAAATTTGAAAGAAAGAATAGGAAGGTAGATGTTATAGTCAGTAATAATGAGTATGTGTACGCACCCAGTACTTGCTAAAGGCAACCCAGTATGCATGTAAGGGGGAACATACCGGTTGAGGATCTGGTATGGTATAAGGCCAGTGTTTTAATTTTGGGCGGAATGATAGAAGGTTAGGGGTACTATGGTGAGTATCTGTCCGATTTTATGGTGTTGGGATCTCGTACAGAGAAGTCCAGTAATCTCGTTCAGGTGCAGCCATAGTTGCCGAGCTAGGGGGGTAGTTTACCCATGATGTGTTTAGAAATTAACGGGGAGGTTGTTGGCGCCATATCCTCACCGATCCTCTTAGGGGTTTAGCAATGAGAGTTCTTCTGTTTCGGCAGAAGACCTCTCATTGGGGGGGTATTGTAATGGGGCGAAAAGGGGGATTTTATTTTTTTAATAAATGTATTTAAATGTGTATGTGACCAACGCAGCAAGTCCCACGTAAAAAGGTTTTATTCAGACAATGAACCGTGACATAGCTTTGTGAGCGGGTGTGGTAACAACGCAATATGGTTCTGGGAAATCAAGCTTTGTGTTACGCACTCATACGCGCAACATGACCACGCGCGCAGAAGGGATGCCAACAAGATGTCTAAAGTATAAAATTTCTTTCACCACGTGTTTGGATGATGACGGAAGTCCGTGATGACTCCGCCCACCTGAGTCTACTGCCTCGTGGCAATGGAATATCGTTAACACCTTTGGCACCGTAAAAATCCACGCGGCATAAGTGTTGACGAACAATTTGTAGCAAGCAGGCTGTGTGTTTCCGTCTTGAGCAACAGTTGAGTGGGGCGTTTTGTTAACGCTCTGCCCAGTCACCTAACAACTCTGAGCCCGGCCGGGTACACCAACGACTAGTGGACCACCAGTAAATTTTTTAATAGTTAATAGAAAATGACAAAAGTAGTGAAACGGTGTATCAGAATGAAGTAAGTGTAGTGCATCAATCAAAATCTAAAATGTGGTAAATTAAAACTTTCGGACATACACTCAGCGTCACCCGTGGTGATGAGAAATGAAGACGGATAAGTAGTCAACACAATTTCAATACTTTAATAATTTCAATAACCTTTCAATAACAGAGATCTCTAAATTAAATTATGGGGAAATAAAAGGTATGAGAGAGCGAGTGTGGCAAGCTGGGTTCACCTTACTTAGAGTTAGTAATTAAAACCAGTAGAATATGTAGAATAAAAGTATGGTAATAATGTTTTTCTGTTTTAACAAACGCTAGTAAGAAATGTTTTAACTCACAATTGAAGGAAATAGTAATGTACTAGTGTTGGGAGAAATGGTGAATAGCAAAGAAGTTTAAAGTAATATCAAAATGAAATAAAATATGAGTTCCATTGTATAAATGAGAGTAGTGTAGGTTATTGATGCAACCTTAAAATCACGTTGGTATTCACAGTTCGTGTGAGAATCCTGGACTCAAATCAAGGTAGGTGAGACATTAAATATTATTTTATGAAATGTAATAAAACAGAATATTACAGATGGCGCCCGAACAGAGAAAAGGGTGCTTGTCGCTTTCCATGGCATGCGGGTGAGCAATCGCCTGTAGGGTATGCTATCAAGACATACCCAGCACATAATTTTTTGAAAAGAGGGCTGTGGGCAGCCATTGCTCTGTAATATTTTATTTCATTTTGATATTACTTTAAACTTTTTTGCTATTCACCATTTCTCCCAACACTAGTACATTACTATTTCCTTCAATTGTGAGTTAAAACATTTCTTACAAGCGTTTGTTAAAACAGAAAAACATTATTACCATACTTTTATTCTACATATTCTACTGGTTTTAATTACTAAATCTAAGTAAGGCGAACCCAGCTTGCCACACTCACTCTCTCATACCTTTTAATTCCCCATAATTTAATTTAGAGATCTCTGTTATTGAAAGGTTATTGAAATTATTAAAATATTGAAATTGTGTTGACTACTTATCCGTCTTCGTTTCTCATCACCAAGGGTGACGCTGAGTGTATGTCCGAAAGTTTTAATTTACCACATTTTAGATTTTGATTGATGCACTGCACTTACTTCATTCTGATACACCATTTCACTACTTTTGTCATTTTCTATTAACTATTAAAAAATTTACTGGTGGTCCACTAGTCGTTGGTGTACCTGGCCGGGCTCAGAGTTGTTAGGTGACTGGGCAGAGCGTTAACAAAACGCCCCACTCAACTGTTGCTCAAGACGGAAACACACAGCCTGCTTGCTACAAATTGTTCGTCAACACTTATGCCGCGTGGATTTTTATGGTGCCACAGGTGTTAACGATATTCCATTGCCACGAGGCAGTAGACTCAGGTGGGCGGAGTCATCACGGACTTCCGTCATCATCCAAACACGTGGTGAAAGAAATTTTATACTTTAAACATCTTGTTGGCGTCCCTTCTACGCGCGTGCTCATGTTGCGCGTATGAGTGCGTAACACAAAGCTTGATTTCCCAGAACCGTATTGCGTTGATACTACACCCGCACACAAAGCTATGTCAGGGTTCATTGTCTGAATAAAACCTTTTTACGTGGGACTTGCTACGTTGGTCACATACACATTTAAATACATTTATTAAAAAAATAAAATCCCCCTTTTCGCCCCATTACACACACACACACACACACACACACACACACACACACACACACACACACACACACACACACACACACACACACACACACACACACACACACACACACACACACACACACACACACACACACACACACACACACACACACACACACACACACACACACACACACACACACACACACACACACACACACACACACACACATATCGAAAAATGACTTTTTTCATGTTTTGATGGTAGTACAATCAGAATCTGCCGCTATCTCGAACACGATTTTTTTTGCCATGACCATACTTCCATTTCCTTATGGAACATGGAAGTAAAAATGACTTTTCTTCATGTTTTGAGGGTAGTACAGTCAGAATCAGCCCTTATCTCGAACACGATTTTTTTTCGCCATCACCATACAGTAGAACCCCGCTAGTCCGAACTAATTGGGACCGGGGCCGGTTCGAATTGGCAAAAATTCGGATTATCCGAAATAATTATTATTAAATAATTATAATTATTTATTTGATTTAAGTTTGGTCTTTAACTTATATGTAACTCGTATATGCCCGTTTTTTATTCAACGAATGCATTTTACAGTTTATAAGAGTTGAATATTTCATAAAATATTACGTAGTACAGTACTGTAATATAGTACAGATAAGGTGAACAGTATTGACACTACTTTCGGTGGCTTTCTAGTGCAGTATTGTTGTTTACTATCACGGGCGCGCCAGGGCGTCAAACACTCATGCCAGTTTCTTAGTAATCCCACTTCCCCCACTCTTGTTTGTTTCTTCTCGTGGCCTTGCTTTCAGTAGTGAGACACCTGTCAGTCTGAGGCATTGTGTGTGCATTCCAACTTACATACGTTTTCAGTGTTGTTTTTTAAGTGTGTATTATATAAAAATGGTTGGTAAGTGGAAACATAGTTCATGTGCACTAAAAGATAAACGTGAAGTGTTGAAACGTTTGGACAAGGGTGAAAGTGGAACGAAATTAGCAGTCAAATTTGGTGTGGGTAAAGCAACAATAAGTGACTGGAAGAAAAACCGGTCCAAGATTGAACAGTTTTGTGCGACAACATCCGAGAAGACTCTCGAGGAGCGTCATACATCAAAAGTGTCACAATTTGACAAAATTGATGAAGCCCTTTTCATATGGTTTTCACAAGAAAGGCAGAGAGGTACTCCACTGAGTGGTCCCCTAATCCAAGAAAAAGCAGTTCACCTCAATAAGCTGATGAATGGTGATCCTAAATTCATTGCGAGTAACGGCTGGCTGGACTGGTGGAAAAAAGACACAGAATAAGACAGTTATCCATTACCGGTGAATCACTATCAGCGAATCACCAGGTTGCACAAGAGTACATCGCTGAATTCGCAGACATAGTTTCATCGCAAAATTACTCGCCTCAAGAAATATACATTTGTGATGAAACTGGGTTACATTTTAAGACATTGCCAAACAAAAGCCTCGCCGCCAAACAAGAACTTAATGCACCTGGTTTCAAAATGTGCAAGGAACGTGTGACTGTTTTAGCATGCAGTAATGCAGCTGGGACTAATAAGTTGCCACTAATGGTTATTGGCAAATCAAAAAAACCCAAGAGCATTTAAGAACATCAATGTGAACTCGCTTCCTGTATTCTACAGGCATCAAAAAAAGGCATGGATGACCAGTGCTTTATTTAAGGAATGGTTTCATGTCCAGTTTATTCCTTCAGTAAAAAAGTTCAGTGAAAAAAAATGGTCTGCCACCCCAGGCGTTTCTTGTCATTGACAACGCTCCATCACATGCTTCGACAGAAGAACTTTCTTAATGAAGATATAAAAGCTGTTTTTCTCCCTCCGAATGTAACACCTTTGTTACAACCCATGGACCAAGAGGTGCTACAAAACATGAAATGTGTGTATAAAAAAATTCTTCTAAGGTCCCTTCTTGAAAATGAAGACAGTTCACAAACCATTCTCCAAAGTCTTAAGAAAATCAACATCAAAGATGTTATCTATTGGTTAGGTGAAGCATGGGACAATCTCAAAGAACAGCTGCTGAGAAAGTCGTGGAAAAAATTATTGCCAAGTCTCTCTTACATCGATAGTCCGGAACAAGCTGATGACAGGACTGAAGTTTTACAGCTCATGCATCAAATTCCAGGCTGTGAAGAAGCAGACGAACAGATGTGAACGAGTGGGTGGCAGCTGACACGGAAGACCACCAAGTTTTGACAGATACGGAAATCGTTTCCCTGATCAGACAAGACTTCGATGAAGATTCTGATGTGATGGATGAAGCCGATGATTCAGAACATCTCATTTCACATTCAGAAGCAGCAAAGGCGCTGGAAATATCCCTGCAGTATTTGGAGCAGCATGCCAACGCTACAGCGGCGGACATCATGTTCATGAGACGCTGGTGGAATATTGCGTCGTCTGCTAGATTCACGTCTTTATGCCAGCAGAGAATAACTGATTTTGTGCAACCAGTGAATAAGTGAAGTGTTAATATTGAAGTGTTTATTTGGAAATTCTGTTAATAAAGTATAGAAACTGTAATCTAAGTACTGTACAGATTCTGTTTTTGTAGTTTGTAGTTTTGATTAAGAATTTTATTCCAGTAATTGTAGGCCTACTGATTAATACGTATTACAGTGGTTAGTATTATTTTCTACTGATTTTGCAAAATGTAACCATTTTATTAGAAATGTAATGAAATCATTTGTCACTTCATGAAATCTGCAATTGTTTTTATAGCTTTCCTTGCCTATTTGGTTCCTGGAGGTGGTTCGGATTATCCGGAATTTCGGACTAGCGGGGTTCGGACTAACGGGGTTCTACTGTACTTCCATTTCCTTATGGAACATGGAAGTAAAATTACTCTCTCCCCCTTCAACTACCCTTTTCATTTACAGATATTTCATCTACCTTTCTACAGTGGATTATTATCAGGATAGTAACTTCTTTTCAGGATACTTTATTTATCTAAGTTAAGTACTTTACTCTTGCTAAAATGTAAAACGTTGCAGGTAAACTACCCCTTCCCCTTAACTGATCTTCACCAAAATCAATAAGTCTTGAGTCCTCTAGAACTTGGGCACATATGCAAAAAATTATTTGGTTCTGTTTGATTTTGTGGCAGTTATCATTCACCATAGATAAAATTACACACACACACACACACACACACACACATTTAGGAAAATGACTTTTCTTCATGTTTTGAGGGTAGTACAATCAGAATCTTTCCTTATCTCAAATATGATTTTTTTTGCGATCACCATACATCCATTTCCTTACAGAACGTGGAAGTAAAAATTAATTAAAATGAAGTAAAATATATTGATGTTTAAGAAAGTGACATGTTAAATGGAATTTCGGAGTGTTGGACTATGAAAAAGAATGGAATGTGACGGTTGAATTTGTTGGGTTTTGTATCGGGGACTGAAAATAATCTGCAGACTGCATTATGTTAAAAAGTGACTTTTGTGTATAATATTAGAGTGTATACTAACGTACTAGTTTCATTTTAGCCATTTAGGTTTAATATTACAAACAGTTATTAATACAAACAGTTGTTATTTGAACCAAAGGTTACCAAAAGCTTCCTTAACCTCAATACTTAGTGGAAGATATCGCTTATATTGCTAGTTAAGGCACACCAGTTAATGAATTTGTTATGATGTGGACTCTATCATACAATAGATCAGTAATTTATTATATAACATATTGACAATAGTACAGTTTACTGGTACTTGCAGCCACCTTTTTTTTGTTACATTAGCCTGACATGTATTTTGTTGTTTCAAAATATTTATCTTCTATGCTTTCACTTTTGATTAATAATAATTATTTTTATGGCATTGTAGAGTATGAATAAAGACTGAATGAAAAGCAAAATTAAAATGTGTGCACGCACGCGCGCGCGCGCGCACACACACACACACACACACAGAGAGGTTTCTGTCTACTTCATTTTCCTTCCTCTTTTATTCTATTGCTAAAGAATTAGAACGTATATTTTTATTTATTTATTTTGTTTGTTTAGAGTTGAGCCCAAGTCAGCTGACTTTACGTAAGTTGATTTCTCTTGCTGATGTTACAATATGCCTTGATAAACGGAATGCTTCTGGGCGAATTGAATCTTATTTGGTAAGCATTTTGTTATTTAGTTCTTCAAGTAAAGTAATGAATGTAGATTTTCTTTGTTTTTTTTCAGATTATTTAATGGTGTGTGTGATCTTTTAAAGCACCATTATTGTGATTGTACACTAATACAGATTTAACAAAAGTTTCGCAGTTTTAAGTACAATAAATGTTAGTAAACATTTCTCCCAATGAGGTAAACTATAAACAGTTTGTCAAATATCTGTTTGCAGTTTGCTGTTATACATTTGTAAGAGTAGAATATTATTAAAAGTTTTAAAAAGAAGGCAATCATCAGATCAATTTGATGTTTCAGCTTGATATTTCACCAATCTGCAGATTGAGATTACAAGATTTCTTTGTATTTTGTGGTATCTTGTAGCTCACATAGATGTTGTATTTTACATCAGCATATTAATGTGTGTTATGAGTTGTAATAGTATATTAAAGATTTTACTTTATGATGTATAGTAATATGAAGGCTATTCCATCTCCAGTAAAGGAAAACTGAAGTACAGAAAAATATTTTATTGTATACAAAACTTACATAATATCTGTATTGCATTTGTAGTTAATCACCACCCACATATGGGCACTTATATCGTAGTACTAGCTATATCATCAAGATAGCTGGACAAAAGTTGATGCCATTCATGAGGTCCTTATTGATGTCTCAGTACCGAGTAGCTAGCCAGTCTGTCATCTAGATGACACACCGTGGTACCCCTACCTGGGTTTAGTCCAGTGGCGTACTAGTCTCAGTTCATATGCATGATTGTCTGGTATTCCTGTCTATGAACATCCCCTGCCTTTTCAAGTACATTAAGTCTGCCCTTTGGCATGCACTGGTGGATCTCTGATGAATAGATTCAACTACATGATAATCATATCAACAGCTTGATGCCACCATGATGATTGACAGTGATTGAGCAGGGTGATCACTGCCTGTCAGATAGTTTGGGATATGGCCTCACATGACCTTGGTAGTTTCTTTTCCAGACAGTTTCTTTTCCACCTTTCCATCCACTGAGAACATCATTGTCTGACACCATCCATCAGTTCAGGAAATATTACCAAAAGTACCTAACAAATGATGGGACGTCAACTTACAGGCTCCATGTTTCATTGGTCATTACTTGAAGAAAAATATAAAATGCCAGCAGATTTGCGTATAATAGTATAAAAGTGTACTGGTTGCTATTGCATGTTACCATGTTTCTATGACAATCAGTTTGTGTACATTAGAGGTTAATTTTAGAATAACCATCGTACTTTTATTTTATGTTATCATTGTGCTATATGTATAATATTTACAATTTTTAAAAATTATGTTCAGGAACCATTGCTGTATAGGTGTTTTATGACACTACGGTTGAGTCGTACATACCCTTCTGTGAGTGCTAGCCGAGCATTGAGTACTCGTCTTGATATTTTATGTGAACAGATGGCTTTTACATTAAGTGAACCACAAATACCTATGCTCATGCGATTGATTGCATTGGGACTGGCACTTAATAGAAAGCAGTTCACATCACAGATTGTTGACAATTCAATAAATGAAGAAGGAACAGAAGGAAGTGAAAATGATAATATGTGTAAGTCTAAATGCTTGATAAGGTATTATGTGTGTTATCTGCTCTGTTTCTAATATGTATTTATTTTCTTAGGTCAGATGTTTTGTTCTACATACAAAGTTACGCTAGAACGTAGAAACATAGTGTTTTAGTTTGTATTATAGTTTTATTCTTCGTATTGTTTAAATTAGCAGCCATCCTTACTATTTCTTTTATGAATTTGCTAACTGCTATATTTTTTTTTATTATTGTTCGACTAAGCTTTTCGTCATTGCTGACATCTTCAGGTCTTAAACAACGTCTATCAACTGTACGTTGTAGGCTTTTATACTTTAGGCCCCTCCCCTTATGTCATCGCCCCTCCTATTGTTTCTAGCTGCTACCGCTCTTCACGGGAACTTTGTCTACCTTTTTCCGTTAGGCATTTTTCTAACGTCCGTCAAAGTGTTTTAAGAATCTCCCGTTAATTTCTTCAGTCTTGACTTATAATTTTTTTTTTTTTTTTTTGTAATCTTTTACATTTCGTCATTTTTTTAGTGTGTTAACACTAATGCCTAGTTTTACGAAAATCAATTGATGTGTTCAAAACGTTCAAATCTATTTGGAGATTGTGAGACATACTCCAAATAGATAGACAATCTTACGAATGCTAAATGGTCGAGTTATGGTGAGAACTAACTTTCCTTGCTCAGTTAACAGGAGCATAAATCACTATGTGGATTTAAATGAAAATGTAAAGTTATTAGAATATATAAGATAAATAGTGTAAATCTGTACATATTCAATATTAGCAAATAATATTAATAAGGAAAAACAATGTTCTGTGCTTTGGTCTTATTTTGAAGGATAACAAGCTATTCTTTTTTTTTTTTAATGTTAACATTGAGAACAGTTGGTTTTCATCAGAGAAATGTGTATGTATTTTGTTATAAATTAAGAACACCAATAACATTTATCAAATAGAATAAACTTTTTAAAAGTGTAATTAAACTGTTTCAATCAAGTTTTTTCAAACGTTTGGTGTGGTTGTATTTTTTTCAGCAACTGAGGGTGTAAATATGGGAGAATCATGGACAACTTGGGCTTTCAGCTGGATGCCCGCAATAATTCCTCTTGTTATAGAAGATGAAAACAATCCATATGATCTGACTTTATTGCAAATTGACCACACATTCAGATTGGGTGTTTACATAGACGTATTCACATTAGCTTTCAAGGTATTGTGAGTATGAATCTTTATACCGCGCACGTGTGTGTGTGTGAGCACGCACATGCGTGCATGCATGACATGTAATCTTCAAAGAGAAGATTATGTGTCTGACGTTTGTTACACTCATTCTAACATCAGATTTGATGTTGATGAAGAATAGCTATAAAGATGCCTGTTTGTTTGACTTCTATAACTAATTAGGATTGTTTACTTGGACTATGTAAAATTTTTTTATTTACTTCTTCTTAAATTATCCATTAAAAAGGAAAGTGTTATGCACTTGATTTATCAGTTAATTAATGTGCTTCTTAACTCAAGACAGGGTGAACTGAGTTTCATGTTATTTTCCTAAACCAATAGACCACATAGTCAACTATTATCTGCTAGCTCTTGAGTGTGTTATCAATTAAGTACAATATAATTGTGTGTTTGTTAGTATGTGTCTATGGCTGTGTACTCTAGAATAAACAGATTCTAATGTTCCCTTAATGTGACAATAATAATGTAATAATAATGTGATAATGTTCCCTTAAACACCAGAAACATTTCAGTTGATATTCTTAGCTAAGAATTATTGCTAGCTCTTCTAGGCCCTGAGCAGTAATGAGTAATCTTAAGTAAAAATATAATAATAAAGGTATAAAGTTGTTTTCTGTTATTTTGTAGTACGCAAAATCTGAGAAACATGTGTATAGATCATCTTCCTGACAATTTGAAACATTTGTAGACAATTATGCCATGCTTGTGATGGAGCGTCATTTACATTCATGCAAAATGAATCTTATACTGGAAGATGAAGTTGTTGCTGGAACTTATACGTATATTTTTCACCAATATTGTGTATTTCAAACAGATTACTGATGTTCATTTGATAGCTCATTATCTGTCATCCACTACCTTGCAGACAGCATTTCAAAATACATTAAAAGTTACTTAATAATCTTTAGTGTTAATGTACTAATACTATGGATATAGCTATTGGATCAAATAACAGTTTCCACCATTTTGCATTCAGTGATAATCTTGAAATGTTTTGTGACAATAAACAGCATATTGTAGCCAACAGTAATGGTTGATGTATGTTTGTCCATTTGCCCATAGTAAAGACTGTGCAGCTCTTCAAATCATGTAGTATTCTTAATGAACTGGGATCAGGTTGGTTATTATGTTAAATTCTTTTGATCCACTTTACTATCAAACTATGACATGGGTGTCGTGTCACATGTTATGAATGAATGAATATTCGATGAGTTCAATCAGGCAACTGTTCAATCTAGTGAGACTTCATTTGATTGAGGTACATACTCTTGATGTTTTACAAATTTATTTCTCTTTCAAGTAAATATGTAAATATTTTTCAAGGTGCAAGTATGGTGTGAAGAAGGTGTAGAAGTAGGCCTACTGTTTTTATGAGCAGTAAGTTCAGTCATATGAGGCTTTAGTCATCTTCATTAACTTACAGTTAATTCTTGTTATGAGTTCTTTCTGTTGGTGAAATTGATTTGATCAGTAATGCCATGCTACAAGGAATTAAAAATCTTTGTAGCGAAAGTAGCAGGAATTTTGCAAAGCACATGTTTTTGGTATGATGAATTGCTATATTCTGTTTTGCATAGTTTTCTGTTTCTAGGAGCTTTGTTATCATTCTTAATTGTTTATCATAGGAAGTATGCCACATGGCCAACAACCACAGAATATTTATGTGAAAAGTTAAAGTGAATAAACTTTTCTTTTATTTGTTTTGTTTCTTGAACTGTATGAATGCTGTGTAGTGATTTTGCATATCAGATTATGTATCCACTGGTATATGAATTGCTGTAATGAATCTGTCAAGTGCGATTAAGGCTTGACTCCTTATTGTCAAGAACTGAATTGATTCCAGTATAGTTAGTAGCCTAACTGAAAAAAGTGATAACATAAATGGTGTAACCTAGAGTACTAAGTATTAATATGAACATTAACAAAATAATATATATTCAAACAGGCAGAAGTATGTTGATTTTAAAATATAATTGATCTGGAATTAATTATTATTAATATATCACACAAACTTCTGAGATGACTTTTTAACTTTTTTGTTTTGTCTAATACATATCACGGCCAGAATATTAAAATGTCCATTTACTGCCAGAACAGTTACATCAATCTGCATGTTGCAGTGTGTGTGTGTGTGTGTGTGTTGTGTTTCAGTCATAAAAAAAATACACATGTTTGTAACAACCAAACAGATAATTGTATAATTATAGTAGAATCTCATGTGCAGCATTTGTGTACAGTTATTTGTATTACAGTTGTAACAATAACTATAAAATAAAGGTAAGAAAATTATCAGAATCAAATAAAAATGTGTTTACAAAAATGTAGAGAAAGGTTTAAACTATGCTAAAATGTTTACAGCAGAGGTATTGACAGTTGTCCGCTAGCAAGTGGGGAAGTGGCGTTTAATGTGGCCTGATTGGTCGAAACTATGCAGTGCAGGGTTGTCAACTTGTACTTGTTGTTCTGCTGTTTATGCTTTTCCACATGTGTTTACTGAATACAATAGTAGTGTGTTTACTTTTGTTAAACCAGGGGGGATTGTTAATTTCCATGTTCCATGAATAAAGTATTAGAGTGTACAATTGCCGCATGCAGTGTAGGAAAGAACCAGATTGTACATATAGGTAAAGAGAAAGGTGATCTCACTTATTTTAGTGATGCAGACCCCATGTTTCAAATGCTTAATAGAAAAAGAAATATGGACAAAAGAGTTACAAAGTTAGATTATTTTCAAGAAAATGCAATTCAACAGCACAATTTATAGCTACTGTTATAGAAAAGAGCAATCAACAGTAAATAAACTTCATAAATCATTGGCAACAACTGATCTGTTTATGGGTAGTTAGTCATGTGCTAGAAAAGTAATGTTAAATATATGTTTTAAATTTACAGACATTTCGGCAGAAAAGTTCTTATGGAAATTGAAAGTGTAAGTGCTTTATATTGTAGATTTCTAAGAGAAATTCAAACTGAATCTGTTGAACATATAGTCTGATTAGACGAAACCTGGCTATAGTCACAAAAAGGCTGCACAGATGGTACTGTGGAAGTAACAATGAAAATACCTTTAGGACAAGGGGGTAGATATATTACTGTACATGCTGGGACATCCACAAGTTTCATACCTAACTAATTTTATGCCTTTGAATGAAAGAAAATGAGTGACTTCCACAAAGAAATCAACTTTGAAAACTTTACCAAATGGTAAAGTTAATCACAGACATGTTTTAAAAAAGCTCACAGCACCATCGACTATTGTAAAGGATAAAACCCCTACTTACTTAGTTATATACGAGTAAAAAACTATGATAAAAAATGTTATTTTTATTTTATTTACACATATTTGTATACTAAGGCCTCCTCCACACATGGTGTGACTGTTTTGTGACTTTAGTTGTTAAATGCTTGCGCGCAGTCAACTGTTTTGCAATCCTTCACTGTAGTGGAGTGTGGTGCCACACACGACGCGATCGCAAAGAGACCGGTTTGAAATCACTCACATTTCAATCGCACGCAACCTAGCTTGCTGGTCGAAAAGCAACTTGTGCAACCTTTTCCGTCTATGTTTTTTACTGTAAATTCATTTTATAATTTTTAAAATTCTTATAGTTTTATTTTATAATTTTTGTAATTTTTATTAACTTTATACTTTCATCTATAAAATGAATGATCAGGCGGCAAATATAAAATTTGAGCAAGAGGTGGAAAACCCTCTTTTAAAATTTTGAATCTGATTCTTTCAGCTGAGTAGCAGCTACAAAAAAATCTGCACTTAATATTTCTTTTGACGTAAGGATGAGTCCAGAACATCCTGCCATCTCCTCGCCATCTTTGATATTGTTGTTAAACAAGAATGTCTTCCTCTTGTCTGGATTTATTTTGTCTGCACGAAGTAGATACAGCGAAGATTTTAAGTGAATGCAGTAACAAAACTTATGCTTGGGTGAATAACATTAAACAGAAACTCGTGGTTATGAAGTGGCAAAACATGGTGATGATGTCATCACAACTGTCAATACCTCTGCTGTAAAAATTTCGTATAGTCAATTTTTATTTAAACTTTTATAAATAAAGTTTAATTATAACTTCTATAAAATTTAGTAACTTTTATAAATAAACTTCTATTTCAACTGTTATTATAAACACAGCAGTTCTTATTAAAAAAATTGGTATTGAGAACCATACATGACTTCCATGTCCTAAAATTTATATTTAAAATCATTTAAATATTAGTTAAATAAGTGGATGCTTGAGTTCTGAAAAAATTACGTATCAGCTAAAATAGTACCACCATGTCAGGTGGATTAAGAGTATCCTCAAACTTCGTGAGGAATCACTGTACTTTTGGATAAAATGTCTGTAGGTCAAATGAAGAGCTAGCTAAAGGTAGCTGTGATCTGATTCCTGTGATGAAATTGGACTCTCACTGCGAGGGGCCGAGGAATGTCTATAGTGTTATCAAAGTCTTTCCTGTCAATACTATACTAGTCATTTTTCTTTTTTAAAATCGAGTCTTGATTTCTTTCTTTCCATTTGTCTTCTGATTTCCTGAATGACTATTCTGTTCACCCTTATAATTATAAATTTCTCAGCAAAACATTTCTTCCTTAATACGTTTGTGTCTCCTGTTTAACACCCACCATTCTGATCCATGTCATAATGCTATATTCCACACAGGCTAGTAAATAACTAGCCATCAGGGAGGTAAAAATATTTTTAAGGAGGGGCAAACAATTTTCCAAAGGAGAAAAATATTTATATATTTTTCATACATACACATACACACATGCACATATTAGTTTATAATTGTCATATCATAATAGAAATAAGTTGTAGCGTGTCAATTTTGGGTCATTTTATTTTTTTTTCAGGATGGGGTATCTACATTTTTATTTGTTTCGTTTTGTGCGGGAGTTTTAGAAAACATGGTGAAATTTTATATTACGACAAAGATTCATTTCATTATAACAGAACACGTGTTGAGAAACAGTGGTGTAACAAAGCATTAGACGGAATTTGCTGTTGAGTAATGCAGCCAGGAATTTGCATCTCCACGAATTTCCAAGAACTATGCGAGAGTGTGGCTGTGCGCGCCTATGTGCCCAACAAGCATGGGCGCCGACCCACGCGCTTGTAAAACTCAAAATGGCTAAAAGCAAGAAACTCTACGAGCACATGGTCATGGAACAGCAGGAAATAATGTCTTAAGTCCGGCCTCTTTTATGACGTCAGCCAATGCCTAGCTGAGATCGTAGGCTATATTGACTCCAAAACTACATGCATGGCATGGAGCGAAGCTTCGACGACGAAGATCAAGGCAGTGCTTTCCGTAGAAAGTATTAGATCATCTCAGCAGTACCTGTTCTGTTATCGTCCCCAGTCTACCAGCTGAAACCCCCGGTACCGGGACGGCCAAAGTAGGCTCGTCAAAAAAGTTTTAATTTAACAGTTAAAGAGTGGATTAATCAGTTGAATTGTCATGTGACCACGGTCAATCTATCGAGAGGGCCTTAATCGAGAGTTTTATTTTATTTCGGACAATAAAAGCAGTGTAACCGAACAATGCGGGTGTGCGGAGACCGCGTGGCCGGCGAGGGGGGAATTTTATTTGTATAAAATGTTAAGGGTTTTATAAATTGCAGTGTGAATGCGAGTGTGAGCAAAGCTGGGCTGTTTGTGTCTGTATTTGTTATTGTGTTTTGTGTGATAAAAAATGATACATAAGGTAAGCCATAGTTGTAAGTTTTATTACGAGTAAGATACAAAAAGCAGGATAATATTTGTTTTATATTTAAACTTAAATAACTTGATCAAAATTAAAATCTCAATTCTCTTCATACAAATGTGTTGTGCCAATTATTCACACAACCTTAAGAAATTACGCCTGTATCCTAAAGTACGTATGACGCAACCCTGAAGCCGATTGATGGTAAGTAGAAGTTTCTTGACGTTTATTTTGTATTATTATTATTATGTCATTTATTAATGAACGTAACAAAGTACACAGATTGTATTAATTGCTTTAATACAACAACACTGATCCACAGGAAGCAAATCGATGTCCACCTTTCGGCAATTTCAATTTAAAAAGCGTGCAAACATAATAAAATAAACATGAGTGAGGCCAGAAATAACGCGAATTTTGTATGTGCGTTATGGCCTGCCGGCCTTTTTATTGCAGTAATCACAATAATAAAACTTTGGAAAAGTAAACATTACATAATTGAGATATGCTTGCCTGCCAGGAACGATATATTTTCACCCATACGTGATTTAAATTAAAATGAAAAATATGGAATTTTGTTAAAGTGAAATGAAATTTTTCCATAGAAACTACTTCTTTGTTGTCAATAACATAGTACACATATAAAACTTATTAAAATTTACCTCCTCCATCATCAACTACCATTTTAATTTATAAAAAAAATTACCCCCGTCCCCTTCAACTACCCTTTTCATTTATAGATATTTCATCTACCTTTCTACAGTGGATTATTATGACCTTCTTTTCAGGATACTTTGTTTATCAAAATTAAGCACTTTACTCTTGTTAAAACGTAAAACGTTGCAGGTAAACTACCCCTTTCCCTTAACCTATCTTCACCAAAAACAATAGGCCTTGAGTCCTCTACAATTCAGGGCTGCATTCAAAAAATTATTTGATTCTGTTTGAATTTGCGGCTGTTATCGTTTGCCATAGAAAAAATTCTACACACAGACACTTTTCGAAAAATGACTTTTTTCATGTTTTGATGGTACAATTGGAATCTGTCGTTATCTCGAACACGATTTTTTTTTTGCCATGACCATACTTCCATTTCCTTATGGAACATGGAAGTAATATAATACAGTTTTAAGTGAAATTTAAAATCTTAAACCTTAAATCAAAGTTTAATATTTACTGCATTAACACATTAAGTTTCAGGAATTTGAGTACACTTTAACTTGTGGTAAGTATTTTTTTTTCAATGTGTTTACAGTTATGTGAAACTGATTCAGGAGTTGTGAGTGGAGGAAAGGGACAAACACAACCATTCTTGCACATCACATTATGTGGTAGCTGTATGGATATCATGTCACATGGTCAGGAATGGATGAATGTTCAGATGGGTGTCAGTCAGGCAACTGTTCAAGCAGATGGTGACTGCTGTTGTGGAGCTTCAGAGCCAAGTAATCAGGTATAAAGAAAATTTTGCATAACAGTGATTTATTTTTGGTTGACATATCAGTATGATTAATGGATTTGTAGATCTGACTAAATATATGTATTAATGAAACAATCATACACAGTCGAAGAAAATTGAACATTGAATTCCGAATGTCTTAAAAATATAAATAAATTTGGACCTTATCTTCATAAAATGATTCACTGGTTGTTACTTTGAAAAATACAAAGACAGTTCAAAAACTTTTGAGCTAAATTACAAAAATGATACATGACTTGATAACTTTTCAATATTGGTATACATAAACATTATTTTGAATAATTACCGTATTTTCATGTGTATAATGCGCCTTCGTGTATAATGCGCACCCTCATTTTGTTGTAATATTTCACAGAAAAATGTAATTCATGTATAAGGCGATCCGTATTTGTGATGTGAAACAGTTGAACAAATTTATTAGGACGTAGAAAAATACACATTGTTTGAATATTGTACTGTGCAGAAGAAGTGTTTCATACAAAATAGAAAAAATTTACTTATCACACCTATTTACGTGTAAACACAAAGCAGAAATATTAAAATCATAGAAAACTTAAAACAAATTGAAACTTACAAAAGTCATAGATTTGTAGATTGTTATGCTTTTAATTTGTACTAGCTCGTAATGTTTACATTTATTAACATTCTTCGTCTGTTTCTGAAGAAGACAGAATTGAATTATTCTCATCTTCTGATTATTCTGATACACCCTTGTTTGTCGTATCCTGTTGATCTGGCACAGACTTCGCACTTTTTCATCAATACTCGTGGCCATTGGCATATTGCAAAAGACAATACACTTGTGTGCATTCCCAGTTTGAGATGAATCAAAAGTGATCGTATGCCTCATTTATGCAATAAATCAATGAAACTCGATAATTTTACATATTTTTGTATTGTCTAGGTCAACGCTGAGCCAGTGTAGTTTTTCTTCGAATCGAAATACCATTTCTGCAAAGAAAACTGTTGAATTATCTATTAATACAAATACAAGTAAATAAAATTATTGGTTATTCCACTTACCTCTAAACTGTTCTTCTTTGTCAGGGTTACGTCACACGAACGTCTAGATGCAAGAGTGATTTAAGGTTATTTCAATAACTGACGCAACTCGCATTTTGTGAAGAGAAACTAAAATTTTATTCTATGCTATAAGCGGTTTTCAAGTTTTTATCTCAAACCATGTTATCAATTCTCCTTCAACAATTAAGACAAAACATTCTTTCGATATTCTATTATTGAAACAATCTGATAGAAATAAATTTTAAAATAGACATCTTATATTAAATAAAGCAGCCCAGCCTGCTCGCACTCACATTCATTCCATTTTACCCCCTATTTATTTAATTTAGCCAATCATTAAAATTTTTTTTGAGTGAATACGTTTACGTGCTGCAGCGGCGTCTCCCCTGACCTCGTGGCGCGTCCCGCACAAAGTCCTCTCTCTTAGCTGTCCGAAAGTTATGAGTTCATATTTTGTTTTCTTCTTTAATTAAATCAGATCCGCACGTTTGATTTTGAACTTGTTTCACCACTACACTGTTCTTTTACTTAATGTTTGAACATTTTACTAATGGACCACGTTTGGTCCTCGCCTGGCCAGGCTAAGCCTGAGTGAAGACTGACTTTTTTACATGCGGGCCGAAATCACTGCCTTTCTTGCTACCAAATTTCGTCACTGGTACACAGCCTTCGTTCTCAAAGTCTTGGTAGCTGCACACATGACACATGGGATTTTCGTGTGTTGGACGTTGACGATATTTAGTGTTCACTGGTCGACGTCACAAATGTGGGCAGGACTTGATCTCGTTTCCGTCATGTTGAGACCACGTGCTGGACAAAATTCATCTCCAAGCCATGTTGTTTTACTAACTTGGTGTCGTCTGCGCACCTGCTGGAGTTAGCGTGCTTGTGCGCTGGTGTCACACAGCCGCAAAGTTCCAAGAATCGTATCACCATCAACAACACAACATTCCTTTGCATTGGCATCACCTCACAAGTCCTTTGTTCTAACTACGCCTTATTTGAACACGTGGCTGTCCACACAGATGAAGTGAATTGTGAATATTTTAATAAAATAAAACCCAAAGTTAATAAAATAAAAGCCCCCCTTTTGTCCCGTTACAATACCCCCCTAATGAGATATCTTCTGCCGAAACAGAAGAAATCTCATTGCTAAACCCCTAAGAGGATCGGTGAGGATATGGTGCCAACAAACCCCCATTAGTTCTTATACATCATGGGTAAACTACCCCCCTGGCTCGGCGACTATGGCCACATCTGAACGACATCACTGGACTTCTCTATTCGAGATCCCAACACCATAAAATCGAACAGACACGCACCACAGCGCACCTAACCGTCTAACAAGCTACCCCCCGAAATCCAAACCCCTGGTCTTACACCACGCCAGATCCTCAACCGATATGTTCCCCCTTACCATGCACACTGGGCTGCCTTTAGCAGTTACTGGGCTCGTACATACTCTTATAATACATTTTTCAAATTCAAAATATTTATCATTAAATCAAATTCATTTAAGTGACTTGCTAAAATCAAAAATCTGTTACATAATTCCTCACTCTATTAATTCTCTTCACTATTATTTATAATCAGAAAAACAAATAAATTGAACATCTAACTACACATGAACTCATTTATCCTAACATTTGATTATACATACATACTAAACAGTATAATTCAATAAAACCCTAGTAATACAAATAAACCATAATACAATCAAAATTCAAAACATCAAGTAGATGGGAGGCACAGAAAATAAATTTTTTTTTTAAAAACAAAATTTTAAATTTATTAAAATATACTTTTCTCAATATTCAAAAAATTTTAAAATTATTTAAATCAATCAAACAACAAAATTGGCATCACTTCATTGCCAAAACGGGTCTAGTATATAACATAACCCATCAGCTGATCAAACTGGGTCAAGTCCACAACCTTGACCTACATAGGTTGTACATTGGCTACATCAGAAAATACATTAAACATCTTTAAAATTCTATCTTTAAACACAAAAACATAATAAAATATGACATTTAAAATTGACATAGTATTATTATAATTAACAATAAAATTGACATTTAAATTACTAAAAATTACACATTTTACAACTTTACTTTATTCTCAAATTCTATTAAAGTTTGCCACTTGTTTCAATTAAAATTCTATATTTTTACTATGACTCTCTTTCTTTACCATTCTCAATCTACATTAGTTTGGGTGATCTAATTGTTCATAATAACTTGATTGTATCAACTTGGCATATATATATATATATATATATATATATACATATATATGTATATATCCCTTTACATTTATTCATAACTAGAGACCGGATTATATGCAACATAAAAAGGCTGAAATATGCATGCAAATATGCATGAAAAATGCTTAAAATATGCAAGTAAAGTGTGAAAATATGCAAAAATATTACATCAACAATCTTTATTTTTCAACAATCATTGTGTTTATAAATGTTTACAATCATGTATTTCTCTAAATTTTCAACAGTCTTTATTTTTAACAATCTTTGTTTTTATAAATGTTCACAATCAGGTATTTTTCTAAATTTTCTGTTGTAAGGTTGTGCCTTTTATCAGTCAAAATATTTTTATAATTTGAAAATGAACGTTCCACGTCCACCGAGGTTACCGGGCAGTACTTGAACTTAGGTGCTACATTAGCGCATATTGTCTCAGGTAAAAGTTCACCCATGCCATTAATAAAACTATTTATTTGACATAAAGGTTCGAAGCCGGGGTTGTTGTGTAAAATGTTTTCAAACTTTTCTTTAAGTTTATGCGGGAATATCTCTGGCAATTCGGAGTTCAATTGACGGATTTTGCTCATCAACTGAATGGATTCATTCAATGTCAAACCATGAGATTCAAGCTTTTTAATACTCTCCGGTGTGTGGGAAAAATGGGTGCTAATTATAGCAATGCTCTTTTTAATAGAAGAGTCTTCAAATGCTTCCTTGCACTGACGAACTATCATACAATCTGCGCTGTCGAAGTCATTTACTACACATTTAATGGCATCGAAATGTTGATTGTAGAACAGTACAGCTTCAAGCCACGTTCCCCATCGAGTTACCACTGGTTCAGGTGGTAAAGGCACAGTAGGAAGTTTTTCTTTATAGGCCTTAATGCGAGCAGGTGACTTTCTTTGTTGACGAAATCAATTTATTTACTTTTCCAAACGTGCATCGTACTTCTTCGGCGAGTCGATGGACTCCGTGAGCAAAGCAGGTGACGTGAATCAAATTAGATAAAATACCTGGAGGGCTTTGGCTGCCTTAATCATATAGGGTGCAGCATCTGAGAGAAATATGTACACTCTTTCATCTACAGAAGGATCAGGAAATATTTTTTTAATACCCTCATTCACAAATCTGGCGATGGTAGAATGATTTGTCTTTTCAAGTTCTTTGCAGCCTACCAAATAAGAAGAAGAAGCCTCAAGTTCCAATTTCCCGATGATCAGATTCGCAATATAACGGCCACAACTGTCTGTAGTTTCGTCAGCTGAAATCCATATAATGCTATCATTAAGGTCATTCCGTATTTCGTCCAAGACATGTTGGTAAATTGTTGGTATGTCATTTTTACGTAATGTTGATTCATCTGGTACATTTTGATTCAAACAATATTTTCCTAGAAAACGTCTGAAGGTAGGATCAGAAAGTTTGTAAACCGGAATGTTACTTGCAAGGAATGCTTCACATAAATCCATGCAAAACTCTTTTTTTTTTGTCTTTAGAGGTAGAGACACTGGTACTTGGCTGTGTTAAAAGTTGTTGTCGCGGACCTTTGTTGTTCAACGCTGCGATATGATGACTTGTCTTAACATGCTGGTCTATTTGAAATTTGTTCGCGCACGAAACACTTTTCTCGCAAACTTGACAATATAAAATGTTTCCGTCATAAGTAAATATTCCAGGATAGTCTCCTATCCACGTTGAGACACTTTTTTTCACCGGAGGCATCGTACACTTTAAAATTGGCACAAATATAAGAAAGACGATCAAACTAACAAAACGTGCGTAGCCTAGCCAGTTAATCTCGAAACTAACATAAAACGTTCAGAGCCTAGCTAGTTATAATCAACAACAACGCGCGCATTTTGTTTTGGCTGTCGTGTCGGAGTAGTGCGGTAGGCATGTCGCTCGTGCTTGTCTTACGCGGTTCTGTCACTGTTTAATTGTATAGACAAAAGACGCACGGCTGCTAAGAGCGGTAGAAGGGCTCGCTCATACGAGCCATGCGTTTCATTGTTTAGGTCGGCTACAACTATTAAGATCTGTAAAAAAGCGCAAATATGCCCCATCAGCAGGTTTTCAGTAAAATATGCTAAAACCTGAAAAAATAGCCAAAATATGCAAATGCATATGCAAATATGCATTTGCATATAATCCGGTCTCTATTCATAACAATATTTATTCATCTCTATTACCACTTTAAACTCAACTTGGACTGCTCTACATGTCCCAACAAAATATTAATCACCCAAGATCTCCCATCTACTATCTTTTACACATCATTTAAAATTCTCAACCATATCAAATTATTTTCATCATTTAAAATAAAATCTTTAACACATTAAAACCACTATTCAAACATTAATTACATTCCATTTTCCTCATATTCAAATATTTAACTAAATTGAAAAAATTGCAAATCGTTTATAAGTGATATTGTACAGCTGATCAAACTGATTTTCTTAGCAAGGTGAATGACCTTGTTATGACCACATTTCAAAATTATATAAATTACACATTTCATCAATCCTTATCTCTAACACAATAAAATAATACATTTATAAGACAGAATAAACACAGCATAATAAACATCTAAAACCCTATTTCTCATAGCAAGATACAACGATTTAATTACTTCAAGAGGGAGTCATCATCTTTAGGTTACAAAATTTTAATTCGTTGCTCCCCTGAGCAACCACCCAGCCACACACACTTTTTTTTTTTTTTTTGACTGTTGCGCCCATGTGCTTCCACAAGGACGGCATAGGTGGAGGAATTTAACATCTCCGTGTCCTTGCTTCAGCGTTACATTGGAAATTATTAGATATCATTATATCCTTGTTATAAATTTATGCGCCCTTAAAACGGGTCTACCACCTTGCCTTGCTGTTCCTACTCGAACAGAGTGGCAGCCGCTGTTCCATAGTTTCCGGGGATTTCCCCTAATTTCACCCCCCATCAATTTCAAATATAAACCAGTTTCAAGCCAGCTATGGTCAAGGTTCTTAATTTATGGCCATAGCTGACCGCTAGCCAAAACCACGATTAGTGCTGGTAAGGCAGTAATCGCCCGAAAAGTCGGGGAAATCAACTCTAAACTCAAGCATGTTATCATCATCATTATTATACATGGCACGGCAATCTATCAGGATACAATATAAAATTGTATAAAAGGGTGTGCCGTGTATTTTATGCCATTTTGGCCTCCGATGGAGGTAACACTCTCGGTCACCACCAACCCTTAACGCTACGTACAGTGTCACATGCCCCCACTGTACCAGCCACTTAATAACTAAATTAAATCTTCCACATAACATCATTTCATTATTTCTCACTCATTACAATTAGATTCCTCAAAAATTTTCAAATTTATTATTAACATTTGTTTTATCTCATATTTCAGTTATTATTACTTTTCAATTATAGTTTCTATTTAGTACAATTATCTCAAATTATTTTCATTATTGAGTTAAACTCTTTTCATTTGAGTTAAACACCTGTAAACATTTTATTCTATTTAACTTGTATTGTAAAATTTATACTTACAGTACATTGCTCATACACTGTCCTAAATACACAAATAAAAACACCAAACACCCTGTACCTTCTGAAACAATAACAACAATGTTATTCCATACATATTCCAACAATTTATTAATTTATTTATTTATTACTTATCAAATTCACATCTCATAAAATAATTTAAACTCATTAGAAAAATTCAATTATATAACATTTAAATCAATCAAAAATATTTAAACATCTCCAATTATTTTAATTAAATTAATTATTGAAAACACTACATTTTTAATTACTCTCACCAATTACAATAATTACAATTCATTTGTTATCCTCTTCAAAATTATTTTTGTTCTTTATTTAGACTGCAAAATATTATTATTATTATTACAACAATTTCCACTACATACATTGTTTACATTATCTACTTGTTACAATACACACAATCAATTTCACTATCAATTATTTACAAATTATTCGTCATTATTATTCAATTTTATCACACTTCATTCCCAAGTCTGCAAGGTCAGAACCATAAATCAAAATATTTAAATTGCCCATTTATTAAGTTTATGTTCAGCCTCCATCATCAAAAATTAGTCTTGGTTTCACATAACATTTCTCAATTTTATTTACGCATATCGTATGGCTATCCTGTGTGTAATAACCATAAAATTTTAGTTTATTCATTTTACCAGAATAATCATATATAGGGTTACTTCCCATTATAATTATTTTATCATAAACCAAGTCAACGCTATTTATTTCTGTCCAGTCTCCATTAGTAGTTATATTCAATATCAAGTCAATCATTTTCTCATCATAAGTTAAATTATTATTATTACAGGTATCATCAAAATAATTCTCAATCTCTATTTTATAAAGTAAGTATTTCATATCATTTATCTTCACCACTCCTAACATCTCTTTCAACTCATTATAATTTCTCTCCAACTGATATAATTCTATCTCTCTATCAACACCCAATTCTCTATCTAAATCTCTTTCATCATAACACCATCTCACACTTTCAACACCATTCCACACAGAGGGTACTAACTTATAAAAACTCGGGGAACAACTTAAATCTTTCACTAACAAGGGACTCTTGCCCTTCAACAATAACACTTGTGAACACCTTGGTTCATCACAAATAAGGGGAAAATTTACCCTCTGCCCTACGTACTCATCTAATCTCTCTTGCCACTCTTTCTCTAATTCATCAACACTAATTACTACTCCATTACAACCTATTATTCTCTCACTCTCACTAACTGTTTTCAACGTATCACTCTCTGATACTACCTTTTCAATTACATTACCATTCTCAATATTATTTTTATCACTTGTTACCTTATTTTCTAATACCACATTTTTATACATCTCATTATAATTTTCACTTGTTTTACTCTTATCTGTATTTATCACATCGACTCCCATTCTCTCAATATTCTGGTCTAATTTATTTAAGTTATTTTTAAATATTTCATGAGTACTTTCTACATGCTTTTTGGTCTCATTGATAAGGTTTTTTAACTCACTGAAATTGCTCTCGCATTTTATTTTTTGTTCATGCATTTCACTACTCAATTTGTCAAATTTTTTGTCAAAACGATCATTTATAGCGTCAAATTTGCTATTCTGTACATTGAATTTCATTATCTAACATTGTTTGTATCATTTTGAACATTTCATAACTATCGTCAGACTTTTTACTTTGGACCGGTGTCGACTGACTTTCTGTTTTATTGTCAGTGAAGCTGACCTCATCATCATTAATTTTACTTTCCCTACTTAATTTTGGGGTTATTTGAATCCCCGAATCATCTGTAATATTTGTTTCGTCTGTAATACTTATATTCAAAATTTTCTCGTCTTGACCTACATTCGGAGTTGAATGTACTTCAAGACTGCTCATAACAGCTGATTCATTAAATTCAGCCATTTCACTTACCGTACTTTCATTATTTTCTGACATTTTTGAATTATAAATTTATCACATTTATTTTATTATACTGTATTTTAACACTTCTTATTTTACATACCTTAGGTATTCATTAGGTCTTAGTTACATATAACCTAATTTTTCTTTTTTTTTCCGTATTCTTAACTCAACCCCACATCACGCTTCCATCTTTTTAGGTGTGGAATTTTAATACAATTCAATCAATAAAATTTGAGTCCCTGTTCAGGCGCCATTGTTGAATTATCTATTAATACAAATACAAATAAATAAAATTATTGGTTATTCCACTTACCTCTAAACTGTTCTTCTTTGTCAGGGTTACGTCACACGAACGTCTAGATGCAAGAGTGACTTAAGGTTATTTCAATAACTGACGCAACTCGCATTTTGTGAAGAGAAACTAAAATTTTATTCTTTGCTATAAGCGGTTTTCAAGTTTTTATCTCAAACCATGTTATCAATTCTCCTTCAACAATTAAGACAAAACATTCTTTCGATATTCTATTATTGAAACAATCTGATAGAAATAAATTTTAAAATAGACATCTTATATTAAATAAAGCAGCCCAGCCTGCTCGCACTCACATTCATTCCATTTTACCCCCCATTTATTTAATTTAGCCAATCATTAAAATTTTTTTGAGTGAATACGTTTACGTGCTGCAGCGGCGTCTCCCCTGACCTCGTGGCGCGTCCCGCACAAAGTCCTCTCTCTTAGCTGTCCGAAAGTTATGAGTTCATATTTTGTTTTCTTCTTTAATTAAATCAGATCCGCACGTTTGATTTTGAACTTGTTTCACCACTACACTGTTCTTTTACTTAATGTTTGAACATTTTACTAATGGACCACGTTTGGTCCTCGCCTGGCCAGGCTAAGCCTGAGTGAAGACTGACTTTTTTACATGCGGGCCGAAATCACTGCCTTTCTTGCTACCAAATTTCGTCGCTGGTACACAGCCTTCATTCTCAAAGTCTTGGTAGCTGCACACATGACACATGGGATTTTCGTGTGTTGGACGTTGACGATATTTAGTGTTCACTGGTCGATGTCACAAATGTGGGCAGGACTTGATCTCGTTTCCGTCATGTTGAGACCACGTGCTGGACAAAATTCATCTCCAAGCCATGTTGTTTTACTAACTTGGTGTCGTCTGCGCACCTGCTGGAGTTAGCGTGCTTGTGCGCTGGTGTCACACAGCCGCAAAGTTCCAAGAATCGTATCACCGTCAACAACACAACATTCCTTTGCATTGGCATCACCTCACAAGTCCTTTGTTCTAACTACGCCTTATTTGAACACGTGGCTGTCCACACAGATGAAGTGAATTGTGAATATTTTAATAAAATAAAACCCAAAGTTAATAAAATAAAAGCCCCCCCATTTTGCCCCGTTACAAAACATACACAACAACCAAGACTGGTACGAAGCTGTATATTGCCTAATTCAGGACGCTGATCTATTACCTAGGTTGAACCTGTACCATTACAATAGTAATGGCGAAAGCCTCAATTTTATAAGCTCGGATAGGTGCTTTTTTACTTCTAGAAATGTATCTTTTTTCAACAGAAAGTGTGTGATCATCAGCAGTAACACTTAATTTTCTTTTGTTTCATGGGGCATGTAAATTATAGTATTCATGTATAATGCACACCCACATGTTTGGGATGAAAACCTGTGGAAGAAGTGCCCATTGTACACGAGAAAATACGATATATGCATTGAAGAAACAAATTTAATGTTAATCTGATTGAGGGCATTTGTATTATGAGTGAAACATGTTTTTTCAATTAGTATAGATTGGAGTTAAATTGTATAGTATGAAGTGCATATATCTAATTGCATTTTATATAAGTCGTAAAATACATTATATAAATGAATATTAATTCTGATTTGCTTTTATATGAGATGAGACTGATATAATTTTCTTTTACATGTGGAATTCTTGTATACTGATTTGGTTTATTCAGCAATATACATTATATTTTTGCAGACTCGTGGATTTTGCTCATTACCTGTTAGAGTTTTGTTAGTCATCTCTTCTTAATTAGCTTTTCTGATACTTTGTATTCGCAGTATATCAGACGTATATATGTACTTAGTAAGTTGGAGCTCATTAGTAGAATATATCAGGTGTATACAGCATATAGGGGACTGAGTGTTGAACCTTACCTTGAAGCATAGTTGCTTTTATGCTTTTAAAGTTGGAACATCATCCTCTTATTTTACTCTAAAGACAGAGTTGGTTTGACAGGAGTTGAGTATTTCCAATTATAGTGTAGTAGGTAGGACTTAAATAATTCATATTAAAATTTCATGGCCAAACTGTTGCCTGATCTATCTCCAGAAGTTTTTAAACAACTTGATTTTTAGAATAGCTAATCATTTTTTGTCAATTTATTTTTTATTATGTCAGATTGATCAAGTGACTAATCACTTCTTTAGTCACTAACCACTTATGATTTGATCACTAAAACCACATCAGTGGTCATAAGTGAAATTTTTAATTTTAATTACAGTGGAACACGTTTAACACAAAATATCAGTTTACACGAAATGTGACTCAGGTCCCGATCGCTGTATGTATTTTTCAGTTACAGTTTGGATGGTTAACACGAAGGTTTAACCTACGAAATATCGCTTAACACGAAATTTTTACTGGCTTTTCATTAGCTGCATAATAAATAAATCCATACATGCAAGCCCTGAAACGTGTTTACAGTGTCCCAATGTAAAGGAATCTGTGCTACGTGTAGGTGTAAAGAATTAACAGCTGCTTGGTATTTCTGTATAAATTTACTGGACGCTTGTAATTTGTTGTGAACAGCATGGAACCTCGTGACACCTAAAACTATTGAAAAGTGTTTCATTCATACTTGATTCATTTTGACTTCAGAGATTAAACAAACCGAATGCGAAGAAAATGAAATTGGGCCCTACCCTGTCTGAAATGTTTATTCGCGTATCATCAGCATTAAATGTTTCAGTTTCTCTAAATGAGACCATGTCTGTCGACGAGAACGTAACTATGGCTCCCGTATTAACAGACAGTGATATCGTAGAAACAGTGCAAGCTGAAAACTGTGAAAATGATGAGAGTGGCGACGAACTAGACACGGAAAATGATATGACAGGAGTTTCTACCGCTACCGATATGCTTTCATTGCTGAGATGTGTTTGTCGAGTTTTAGAAGCCAACTCGGAAAGTGAAATGTTTGAGCACGTCGATAAACTAGAACAATCTATTTAGTGCAGAATTCTGTACAAAAGAAAATAACGGACTATTTTAAAAAGAATTGAACATTGTCACTACAATAACGTTACATTTTAATAAAAATTAATTACTGTATAAAATGTTCATATGTAAATACCTTTTGAATATTCTTTATTGATTTATTGTATTACACAATTTAGTAAGTAATCTCTGTAGTTTTTGACCATTTGTGACGGGGCTAAAGTAAGGGGTTTTTATTTTATTAAATTTGGGGATTTATTATATAAAATTTCACAATTCAATTTCCATATGTATGACCAGTCCTCGGTTGAATCTAAAACGTAGTTCAAACAAAGAAACAGTACGCAATAGCTGTGGTGAAACAATTGGAAAGGAATGTCGTGTTGTCAACTGTAGCACAATTCTAAGAACTTTGCGGCTGTGTAACATCTACGCCCAAACGCGCAACTACCAGCAGATGCACGGACTGACGCCGAGTTAGTAAAACAAACATGGCTTGAAGACTCTATTTTTCACCTCGTGGTCTTAAGACGGAGGAAACGAACCTTAGTCCAGCCTCTTTTGTGACGTCGACCAGTGCTCACCAAATATCATACACGTAAAAAACACGAAAAAACCATGTGTTGAATGAACAGTGACGGACGATCCGATCATGAGGCATTGAAACTTCCGCTCTGTCCGAGTGTTTGGAGGGAGGCATGTTGGTAACACTCTTCCCAGTTGACTAGCAACATAGGCCACGCGTGGCACCTATCAGTTTTCTGCCCGGGCAAATCTTCATATTTTTTCTTAAGTCGGCCGACAAAATATCTATGTGATTCCACAAAAACATGTATAACAGTGCAATCAGTGATGAAGAGTGAATATTGAACGTGATTAAATATTATAAACTTTCCAACGTCCGGAGAATGAAAGACTTTGGGAGACGCACCACGTGGTCGGGGAAGAGGATGCCACACACGTAACGTTTCACCTTGAAAACATTATTGTCATTAATTTTACATAAAATGGGGGTTTAAACTAAATGAATGAATGAGCGAGTGAGCAAGCTGGGTTCGCCTTACGTAGAAATATAATTAGCTTAAGGATGTACTATTGAAAGAAATGTTTGAATTTTATGTATAATTGAGATAGTTTAATTTGAGGGAAGAAACAAAATAATTTGAAGTCAGACAATGAAATAATTATATAATAAATTTTTTAATTCTCTTCTTAAAATGCGAGTTGTGTCAGTTCTTGAAATAACCTAAATCATGCTTGCATTCTAACGTTCGTGTGTCGAGACCCTGGTTACGAGAAGATTTTTGGAGGTAAGTGGAGGTAATTTTATTTATTTATATTTGTAATTAATAAGAATATCACAATGGCGCCCGAACAGGGACAGTTTTTGTAAATTAAAATTTAAATAGAAAAACCACACCTACAAAAGATGCAGGCGTGATTTGGGGTTAGAGTAATGAAGTAGAAGTACGTAATTTACGCACAACTTGAATAAGGTCAAAATTGTATTATGATAAATTAAATTAATTAAAGTAAATTAACAAATATAAATTATAAAGAATAAGAGATGGCCACTAACGAAAATGAAGTTGATGTAATTGTAGGCGATAAAGCCGAATGTAAAGTAATGAACGAAAGTAATGAAAATATGTCAACTGAATCGGCTGATAAAAGCAATTCAGGTATCCAGACAGAGTCACTGTCAATTAGTGACTCTAATGTAGATGAATCTATCAAGATTAGTGAGGTAGGAGCAAATTCTACTCCTGTAACAAGTAAAACAATAGAAAAAGAGTATTCAACGAGTGACATATTTAATTTTATGAGAGCAATGTCTGATGATATTAAGCAGAGTGTGAATAATCGTTTTGACAATAACGATATAAAATTGAATAAATTTGACGCTAAATTTGATGTACTTAAATTTGACATTGATGAGGTAAAAATGAAATGCGAAAGTAATTTTAACGAATTGAAACAAGATATTGAGAGAATAGTAGAGTCAGTAGGAGAACAGAGTAAAAGTAAAAATAATAATGATAATAAAAATGTAACTAGCGATAAAAATAATGTTGAAAATGAGAATATAATTAAAAATGTGGTATTAGAGAATAAGGTAACAAATGGTAACAATGATATTGAAAATGGTAATGTAATTGAAAAGGTGGTATCAGAGAGTGATACGTTGAAAATAGATAGTGAAATAATAAGTGAGAGAGAGAGAATAATAGATTGTAATGGAGTAGTAATTAGTGTTGATGAATTAGAGAAAGAATGGAGAGAGAGAATAGATGAATATGTAGGGCAGATGAATATATTTTCCCCTTATTTGTGATGAACCAAGGTGTTCAAAAATGTTATTGTCGGAGGGCAAGAGACCCTTTTTAGTGGAAGATTTGAGTTGTTTCCCCTTGTTGTATAAGTTTGTACCCTCTGTGTGGAATGGTGTTGAAAGTGTGAGATGGTGTTATGATGAGAGAAATTTAGATGGAGAGTTGTGTGTTGATAGAGAGATAGAATTATATAAATTAAAGGGAGATTATGATGAGTTGAAAGAAACGTTGGAAGTGATAGAGATAAATGGTATTAAATACTTACCTGTTAAAATAGAGAGTGAGAATTGTTTTAATGATACCTGTTTAAATAATAATAATAATTTGCCTTATGATGAGAAAATAAATGACCTTATATTGAATATAACTACTAATGGAGACTGGACAGAAATAAATAATGTTGACTTGGTGTATGATTATTGTGGTAAAATGAATAAACTGAAATTTTATGGTTATTACACACAGGATAGCCATATGTGGAATGTAAATAAAATTGAAAATTGTTATTTGAAACCCAGACTAATTTTTGACAATGGAGGCTGAACATAAATTCATAAATGGACAATTTTAAGTATTCTGTTTTATGGTTCTGACCTGGCAGACTTGGACAATGAAGTGTGATATAACTGAATAATAAATGATGAAGAATTGTAAATAAATGTTTAGTGAATTTAATTGTGTATATTGTAAATGTTATGTAAACAATGTGGGTATGTAATGGAAACTGTTGTGAGAATAATAATAATAATATTTTTGTAATCTAAATAAATAACAAAATAATTTTGAAGAGGATAACAAATGAATTGTAATTATTGTAATTGGTGAGAGTAATTAAAATGTTGTGTTTTCAATAATTAATTTAATTAAAATAATTTGAAATGATTGTACTAAATAGAAACTATAATTTAAAAAGTAATAATAACTGAAAGGTGATGTAAATTAAATGTTAATAATAATAAATTTGAAATTTTTTGAGGAATATAATTGAAAGAAAGTTTTAATTTAGCTAGTAGTGTGCTATCGCTGTGGTGGCATGTGCCACAGTGGATAGTGGAAAGTGTTGGGGGTAATAGAGAGTGTTACCTCCATCGGAGGCCAAAATGGCAAAAATGCACGGCACACCCTTTTATACAACTTTATATTGTATACCGATAGATTTTTCGTGCCGTGCAGTTAAATGACGATTGTAACATGCCTGAAAGTAAAGTTCATTTCCCTGACTTTTCGGGCGATTACTGCCTTACCAGCACTAATCGTGGTTTTGGCTAGTGGTCAGCTATGGCCATAAATTAAGTCCCTTGACCATAGCTGGCTTGAAATTGGTTTATATTAGAAATTAATGGGGGGTGAAACTAGGGGAAATCCCGGAAACTATGGAACAGCAGCTGCCACTCTGTTCGAGGAGGAACAGCAAAGCCAGGTGGTAGACCCATTTTAATGGCGCATAATTATATAACAAGATATGTTGATGTCTAAATCTTTCAAATGTAATGCCGAAGCAAGGGCACGGAGATGTCAAATTCCTCCACCTATGCCGTCCTTGTGGAGGCCAATGGGCGCCACAGTCCAACAGAAAAAACAATAGTGTGTGTGGTTGGGGGGTTGCTCAGGTGAGCAACGAATTCAAATTTTTATAACCTAAAGATGATAACTCGCTCTTGCACTAATTAAATGCTTGTATTATGATTTGATAAATAGGTGTTCATATGTTTATTATACTGTGTTTATTCTGTTTTATAAATGTATTATTTCATTGTGTTAGATATAGGGGTTGAAGAAATAGGTAATCTATATAATTTTGAAATGTGGTTATAACAAAGTAAATACCTAGACCGACCGGCAGGTGGTTTACGTAATTGTACCAGAGTCAGAAAAGGGGGAAACAATGATGTGCAGTATGTTAGATATGAGGATGGTAGAAATATGTATTTCCTATAAGTGTAGAATGCATTTGTAGTAAGGTCATTCACCTTACTAAGAAAATCAGCTGATCAGCAGTAGAATGTCACTTATAAATTGTTTACTAATTTCCAAGGTAATTAATGTTCAATATGATGTTAATGTGGTAAAAGATTTTAATTTTAATGATGGACTGATTTGATATAATTGAGAATTTTAAATGATTTGTGAAAGATAGTAAAAGGTAGAGTTTGGGTGATTAATATTTTGTTGGGACATGTAGATCAGTCCAAGTTGGGTTTAAGGTGGTAATAGAGATGAATAAATATTGTTTTGGATAATGTAATGTAGAATTTGAGATGTAATAGTGACACAGTAGATATGGGGTAAAATATGTAGAGTATTGATTGATATATTGATGTAATAAGTAAATGATGATATTTTGTTGTAGTTGAAGTGATGTAATGAGAATGGTAATTAGTTGATGGGAATTTTGTAAAAAGGGGTAGTGTGGTAGGAGTCCGCAACAAAAGGGTTGGGATGGGAAGGGACCGTTTAGCACCGGAAAGGGTTGCCTTAGGTAGAATCCAGGGACCAACATAAGGGAATGAGCTTTTGGGGGAACACACATCCTGAGTACAAAGGGTTAGAGAGTATTTTTTTTATATAAGAGTAGAAGTGATGCGAATTGAGTTGAGTAGTAAGTTGGGTTTAGAGATTGTTTGATAGATGTTTTTGATAGAGATGGGTGTCATGTTGAGTTAAAGCTGTTAGTGATATTAGAGTCAAAGAGGTAAAGATTATAAATGTATACATATCAAGTTGTAAATCAAGTTAGTATAAATAATTGAATCACCCAAACTAACGGGGAATGAGAATATTAAAGAAAGAGAGTTATAGTAAAAATGTAGAATTTTAATTAAAACGAGTGACAATTTTAATAGAATTTGAGAATAAAGTAAAGTTGTAAAATGTGTAATTTTGAGTAATTTAAATGTAAATTTTATTGTTAATTATAACAATACTATTTTAATTTTTAATGTTTTATTTTATTGTATTTTATGGTGTTGGAAGATAGAATCTTTAAAAGATGTTTAATACATTTTCTGATGTAGCTTATGTATGACTTGTGTAGGTCAAGGTTGTTGACTTGACCCAGTTTGGTCAGCTGATGGGTGATGTTGTAAACTAAACCAGTTTTGGCAATGAAGTGATGCCACTTTTGATGTTTAATGGATTTAAATGATTTTAACTTTTTTCGAAATAAATCAAGAATAATCTATTTTAATAAATTTAAATTAAAAAAAAATTTTTTTTGATTTTTCGTGCCCGCCATCTAATTGAGGTTTTAATTGTCAAGTGTATTATTGTTAAGGTGTATTATTATTGTTGTTTAGTGAATTATATTGTTTGGTATGTATGTATAATCAAAGGTTAAGATAAGTGAATTCATGTTTTAACTAGAGGTTCAATTTATTTTTTCTGATTATTGAGAGTAATGAAGAAAACTCATTTTGATTTTTGAGATTAATGGTAATATAAATTTGGTTTTAATTTTGGTTTTAAAACTTTCAAATTTGAAAATAAAGTTTGTTGGTATGTATTAAAGTATATGTATGCGCCCAGTATTGCTAAAGGCAGCCCAGTGTGCATGATAAGGGGGAACATATCGGTTGAGGATCTGGCATGAAATAAGACCAGGGATGTGGATTTTGGGGTGGCATGATAGAAGGGGAGGTGCGCTGTGGTGCGTGTCTGTTCGATTTTATGGTGTTGGGATCTCGCATAGAGAAGTCCAGTGATCTCGTTCAGATGCGGCCATAGTCGCCGAGCCAGGGGGGTTGTTTACCCATGATATATAAGAACATAAGGGGGTTTGTTGGCACCATGTCCTCACCGGTCCTCTTAGGGGTTTTAGCAATGAGCTTTCTTCTGTTTCGACAGAAGACCTCTCATTGGGGGGGGTATTGTGACGGGGCTAAAGTAAGGGGTTTTTATTTTATTAAATTTGGGGATTTATTATATAAAATTTCACAATTCAATTTCCATATGTATGACCAGTCCTCGGTTGAATCTAAAACGTAGTTCAAACAAAGAAACAGTACGCAATAGCTGTGGTGAAACAATTGGAAAGGAATGTCGTGTTGTCAACTGTAGCACAATTCTAAGAACTTTGCGGCTGTGTAACATCTACGCCCAAACGCGCAACTACCAGCAGATGCGCGGACTGACGCCGAGTTAGTAAAACAAACATGGCTTGAAGACTCTATTTTTCACCTCATGGTCTTAAGACGGAGGAAACGAACCTTAGTCCAGCCTCTTTTGTGACGTCGACCAGTGCTCACCAAATATCATACACGTAAAAAACACGAAAAAACCATGTGTTGAATGAACAGTGACGGACGATCCGATCATGAGGCATTGAAACTTCCGCTCTGTCCGAGTGTTTGGAGGGAGGCATGTTGGTAACGCTCTTCCCAGTTGACTAGCAACATAGGCCACGCGTGGCACCTATCAGTTTTCTGCCCGGGCAAATCTTCATATTTCTTCTTAAGTCGGCCGACAAAATATCTATGTGATTCCACAAAAACATGTATAACAGTGCAATCAGTGACGAAGAGTGAATATTGAACGTGATTAAATATTATAAACTTTGCAACGTCCGGAGAATGAAAGACTTTGGGAGACGCACCACGTGGTCGGGGAAGAGGACGCCACACACGTAACGTTTCACCTTGAAAACATTATTGTCATTAATTTTATATAAAATGGGGGCTTAAACTAAATGAATGAATGAGCGAGTGAGCAAGCTGGGTTCGCCTTACGTAGAAATATAATTAGCTTAAGGATGTACTATTGAAAGAAATGTTTGAATTTTATGTATAATTGAGATAGTTTAATTTGAGGGAAGAAACAAAATAATTTGAAGTCAGACAATGAAATAATTATATAATAAATTTTTTTTATTCTCTTCTTAAAATGCGAGTTGTGTCAGTTCTTGAAATAACCTAAATCATGCTTGCATTCTAACGTTCGTGTGCCGAGACCCTGGTTACGAGAAGATTTTTGGAGGTAAGTGGAGGTAATTTTATTTATTTATATTTGTAATTAATAAGAATATCACACATTTACTGTACAGTACCGGTACTACTTTACCTCATTTTGTTTCACTTTTTGTCCGTTAACACGAAATATCAATTAACACGAAAAAACAGCTGGTCCCTGTCATTTCGTGTTAAATGTGTTCCACTGTATGTGATTCAGTCTCTGTAAGAAACTTTTCATAAAGTTAAGATATCACAGGCAATATGGAAATGGATCTGTGTGATTTGATTGTATCTCGTAGTTTGCAAGTATATCATGCCTTCCAGCTTTTTGATTTTGTCATTATTCCTTTCATTTTTTTTCATCATCACTTCTTTGGGCATCACCTGGGTTTTATTGGTTTTCTATGTGTACAGAACCTGGAAGTTCTCTTTGTGGTTTTTAATTCCAGTGATTAGCAAAATCCATTGTTTTCTGTTTGTTTGATCAGACTCAGATAGTTGCTTCTTGTTGCATTTTTTGCACACACAGAATTTGTTATTTGAACTTCCTAGTTGCTTTTCAATTAGTCAGCGGTATTTTGATTATTTAGCATTCTCATATATATCTATAGTGTTAATTTTAGTAGTGCTTTTATTTCTTTCATCACTTATGTTATCTTATTAAAGTTAGACTACAAAGAAGATCTAGAAAGGAACTGGTTTTCCATTCTTATTTTTTCTCACCATTCTTTTTTTGCTGTTAGCACTTTTAATTTCTTAAAGAGAAGCATTACTATCCTGGCAAACATTTTTGTTCCACTTTGTTGTTCTGAACTGTTTGCAGAATTTTTATATATATATATTTTTTTTTACAGTGAACGGTTAGTAAGGATCGGTAAAAAAAAAAAAAATTTAACTTATTTGTGCTGACGTTTCGACAATGTTTATTGTCATCATCAGGACAATTGTTGTTGACGCCAAACACACAACTGTCAAATCACAGTTGTGTGTTTGGCGTCAGCAACAATTGTCCTGATGATGACAATAAACATTGTCGAAATGTCGACACAAATAAGTTAAAATTTGTGTTATTTTTGACCAATCCTCACTAACCCTTCACTGAAAAATTCATTGATTGACAGGTCACTACGAATTTAAGGATTTATGTTTTGTGATTATTTTATTATTTTGTTTTTAACAGCCCTTGTCACACAACACTGTTATTTAAAATTTAAAGTTTCTCAGTCTCTATTTCTGTTGTGTAATGTAAGTTATTTTTTCTTTTAATTATTTCCTATACAAAATCACGGGTTGATTATCTAAATCACGGTCAGCTTTTTTATTTTCTTTAGCACATGATGTAGTACCTTCTTGGGTATGAAGTAGTTAGATTTTGTTGGCTCAGTAATAGATTTCAATAATAGATTTTGTTGCTGACAGATTTCAAGAATCTATTTGCGGTACAGGTAGTCAGCTGACAGTCATTTGGTCCTTTTTTATTGTAAAGTAATATTTATAAAAATTAAAAGGACATTTTACAAAATAGGAGTTTCAGTTCTCAGTTTGGCTGACTTATTAATATTATTGTTCTTACCTTCTGCTTCTCAGCACTGGGTTACAAGGAGTCTGCATCCATCATCTCCATCTATTTCTGTTCATGCACATAGCTTTCATTTCCTGTAAATTCTTCCCACAGTCATCTCCTGTCCCAATCTCTCAATGTATGACATGTGTGTGTGTGTGTGTGTGTGTGTGTGTGTGTGTGTGTGTGTGTGTGTGTGTGTGTGTTGGCGGGGATCCCACAGCTACTGCCACATCCCGCATCTCAGTTTCCATGGCTTGTCACTGAGATCCTTAGTATATAAACGTTTTTTCCAAGGGATGAGTTACTAGCCCATAGCCCCAACCCCCGACTTGGAGGACCAGGGACTCTTCTGTAGGGGTTACCATTCCTTAGCCGATTTGTTCCAGTTTTCAGGCGCCGGAAACCCGCCTTTTACCCTCTTCCGTTTGCTACACAACGTACACCCATTGTACGCTGTGCATTGCCCAGGGGTCATGCGACTCATGTCTTCTTGGACGTGGAAGTAGGATTTGTTGGCAGAGTTGATATTTATTATATTAAATATATTTTATATAAAATATTATATATATTGTAGCATGACAGATAATCCACTAAGTAATAATTCCATTCTGATCATAAATAAATTTAAATTACATTAACTCAAAAGAAAATTCAAAGGAAAATAATTAAATATCGAAGGAAAATAACACCATAAAGGAAAAAGGAAAATTAAATCATAAATGCAACAAATGTATCAAGAAAATTAAATCTGAAGAAACTAAAATAAAATCAGAATGATACCCAGGTAGGATAGGAGCAGGTAATAAAGAAGATACCCCGAACCAACCAACGGACACAAAATAAAACCAAATTACCTTGGAAAACCCAAGAAGAAAGAAGTGAAGAAAAGAAGATGTAGGCTGGGAGAACTACGAGGAATACCCATGAAAAACCTATTACTAACAATAAAAAACCCCGAACCAAATTTTAATGTCATCCAAGAAAGTATTACACCCCAAAACCTCATAGAAATGTAAAATAATTATAAACAAAAGTGTTTAGTAGTGTAAATAGAAGTGCACCAACTAAAGTTATTATGTAATAAAATAAACAAATCTTCACAGTCCCTTATAACTAAAAGTTTGGTCTTAGAATATTGTAAAACTCAAATATAAATCAGACCCAACAGTGTAAGTGAACCAGTGCAAGTGATTTAAATATAATAAACTTCAAGTAAAGGTGTAACTGTTACTTTAACTATGTACTATTAAATAACTTTAATGTTTTATATAAATACAGAGATGACATATCATGAAGTATTATTATGAAAATATTTCTAATGTTTCATAGAAGAGGCCACCTGTTATCAAAAAACATTCTTTGAAATGTAAATGATAAAGAGAGCAGGTAGGGAATAATTACTGTGACAGGGATTAAAATGTAATACACCATATAAACAGAAAGGACTGCAATCAAATTAAGTTTCAGAAAAAATAAAATTAAATGGCTAATTATGTTTGTGTTTAAAGCCTATGAACTCCACATTTCAAGGTGGTGTATAAATTAAGAATTATAATTAATATAAGAATGTTTATTATGTATAACAGTGTTCATACAGACTAAAATGTCTCTGTATGTATACCATACTAGTTTATAAAATGTTTGTTATGTATTTCTAAAAATAGTTAAAACTAAAATGTCTAACTTAAAAGACTAGTAATTAATTTTCAATATTGTTTTTGTATTATGAGCATGAATACAATGCTACATGTTCCAATAGTTATATAAGGAGATTTTATTTAATATTGTGTTAACTTTAGAAAGTCAGAAGGGGTATAGAATTAGTATTATTCAAAAACCAGTAAATGTAAAACCATAAAATCTAGGCCAAATAGGAAATTCCAATAACATTATAATTGAGTAAGGAAGTTAAATAAACCAAGTAAACTAATGAGATTTATATAAGGTGAATCAATCACCAACTACTATAACTGAAACTATACTTTAAAAGAATAATATAACAAGAGGTATAAAATTATTAAAAAATTTGCAAATATAAAATCTAACAATTTCAGAGGAGGAATAGTAAATTCAGGAATTATAACTAAAAGAATGATCAATTGATAAATTTGTAAGAAATTAAGGAAAGATAAAGATTTATATCAATCTGAGATTTATTATAATCATATTTATAACACATAAGATGGCTAAAATTTTGGACAAGAACAGGAAACAGATATTGAGCCTATATTTCCAAAATGACAGAAATATAGCAATTTTGACAAAAAACTTTATAAAGATGGACTATTGTATGTCAAATTAAGCAGAAGGAGTTAAAGAAACCGATTATGTATTTATTAGTTCATGAAAATAATCACTAACCAAAATATATTCTGAATATAATGTACTGTAATCACATGCATAGGAAGTGAATAATAATTGAAACAATACTTTTCTAATATTAACTTGGCAAGATATTTCAGAAGACGAAGGAAGTAAAACAGTTCTTAATTAACATTTGAAGCGAACGGTCGATTTAAGCTTGCGCTAAGAACCTATATAGCAAAAACTTTAATGGCGTATACAAGTTAAGCCTATCATGCAGTGAAAAAACCGAGAGTTACCGAAATTTGTATATTAAACTTAAAATCAATGAACACAACCACCACAAACAGTGAAAACAATTAATACGGAACAGAATATAAGTGAAATAAACTAATAAAACTATAAAACAAGAAATATATCATAACCAAACGAACTTCACATTTTTCGACAGACACGTAGACAAAGTGAACACACTTAATACAAAACATTTAAAGTCAGTGAACACAGAACACTTAACCAGGACACCTCTAACAACACAATAGACATTATTCAATATTGCGGAAACGAGGAAGCAGTTGTGAAGGCATCTTTATTGTAAGAAAATTTCACTACGTCGATTCCAGTTTTACCGAACAGCGAACGAGCAGCCATTTTGAGAACTCCCATCATGCAAAGTGTCCACAAGGAATGAGATCTGTCGTCACGGCATTGGTTTGACTTTTCAATTTTATAAACATTCTATATAATAAACTAATTTTGTAATTATTAATTATTAAGATTTATTTTGTGAATGTTATACTTTCTATACTTGTCCCTTCTCTGACTATTATAATTATAACCGTTCAAAGAACCATTCGAAAATATTTGTATAATATAACTTGTATTGATAATCGATTACCCCTGTGAAAGAGTCGAGCTTTATCTAATAATCGATTTTAAATCGATATTCTAACAAATAATTGTCAATAAATAATAATAATTCAACTATCTGGTTTTAATTTTATTTCACACGTTAATATAAGAGTTTTAATTAACCACAGGACTAACAGAAAGGCGACCATTACTCAAGGGGAGTAATATACTTGAGAAAGAAGAAAATCGCCAATCGATTAGTGAAGTGAGACAATCTTATTAACTCCAGATTTATTTACGGTGAATCAGAAGCGAATTTATTGACACAAATAACTTAAAGAACTTTAAAATTTCAATGAAACCTCATTACAAGAATTATTATTTAAATTATTGAACATTAAAACAAACATAAAAATTTTTTTTTGAAAATTTTTATTTTTATTTTTTGTACACGAACGAAAAATAATTATTTGTAACCACCCGTCTAGTTACAAATTGGCGTCCAACTGAAGGGCTTTAATTAGCGATTGAAGGACTACAGTAACTTGCCCAATTGCTAGTTCAAGCTTGGCAGCGGTTATACAGTCAAAGAAGGAAACAACGTGCAACGTCGTGTGACTTCTAAGAAAAGGGCGGCAGAGGCCGAAAAGGAAATCGATATGGGAGACAAGGAGGCAACACCCATGGAAATTGTAGAAACGTTATTACCCCCAGCGGAACCGAAACAACCGGAAATACCAACACAACCGGAGGAGGTCAATCTCCAGGAAAAGGAGGTAGAGAAAGCCAAGGCAACAGAAGATAGTAAAATGGACAAAATAATGGAAATGTTCCTGCAATGAGAAAGGACAACCAAGCAACAAAGGAAGAAAATAGTAAGGAAAGGAAGGAAGACAAACAGTCCTTGAAGGAAGATTTGAGTGAAATAAAGAAGAACATAGAATCCATGAAGGAAGGAATAAACAATATCAATAAGAAAATGAGAGAGGACAGATTATTACGAGAAGAATTAAGAAAGGAGAGGACCAAAGAAATAAAAAATGATAGCAAACCAGAAACAGAAGAAATACCAAACGACAAAACAAAGGAACTAGTAGTGGTATTACCTGAATTTAAAACTAACAGAAACAAGGAAAATATTAAACAAAGGGAAATGGAATCAAAGAAAATGAGAAGAAGGTATCCAAGGAATTTAATAAAAACAAAGGAAGAAATGGAGATGATGAACCATGGGTGAATTGATGTCAATAATATCCCAATTACCAACCAAAAGGAAATCATGAAGGCCAGAGATTATGGAAGGAAATTAAAGGTAATTTACGAAATGATGTACCACAAAACAGTAGTTTACCACTGGGAAAGGACCAGAGGTAAATGGAATACGAAGGTAGAAATATATAGTAAATTGTCAATGATATCATTAATCATTGATGGACCAGTGACGTATTGGTGTACAAAACAAAATGATAGAAGGACTCGAATAAGCTTTACCGCCAAGAAAGGAATAACAGCAAGGAAAATGAAATACAAGGCAAAGGCAAGAGATGTCACAAATACAGGAATAATTGTGGAGACAATGGTCATCAGAAATTAACCACAGGACTAACAGAAAGGCGACTAAATATCACTATAATATTGACGACTCGGAACACAAAGTTTTTTATAAGTAAAAACGTAAAGTTTTACCTTACAGCCTAAACCGGCTTTCACCTATAGAAGGCTTCATCAGAGGCTGTCGTTAGTAGCGCTGCTCGTCTTGTTGTTGGCGACGAGAAAGTGTTTCGAAAGATTGAAGCTGTGTGTGTGTGGTGAGATGTGTTCGAATAATGCGTGCGATTTGAATTGTGTCTGTTCGTTTAGGATGTCGTTTTTATTTGTTTTTGTGTGTTTGTATATTTCTAATTGTTCTAGAGTGTCTAGTTTTCGGCCTTTTGTGTGTACGTGTAGTATGTTCATGTTATTGTCGATGTTTTTATATGTGTGGTTTGCTTCAATGAGGTGGTTTGCGAAGGTAGATTCTGTAGTGGTGTGGAGTGCTTTTGTGTGTTCAATGTATCTCTGTTTGAAGCTACATCCTGTCTGGCCTATGTAGAATTTACTGCAATTTGAACAATTTAGATTATATACACCGGGTAGATCGAATTTGTTTTGTGCTTTGGGCATGCGTTTTGATAGTGTGTGTTCTGTTTTGTTAGTAGTTTTGTAAGCGATTCTGTATCCTGCTTTTTTGAATTTGTGGGCAATTTTTTCTGTTTGTTTGTTGATGTATGTTAGTGTTATGAATTTGTTGTTTTCTGTCTTTGTCTGTTGTTTGTTTTGTGTTTTGTGTAGGAGTTTACTGACTATTGTTCTGTCATAACCGTTAGATTCTGCTAGATATTTTATCGTGTTTAGTTCGTCTTTGTAGTCTATTTCATCTAAGGGGATGTTGTTAAGTCTATGTATCATGGTTCTAAAAGCAGCTAGTTTGTGTTGTATTGGGTGATTGGAGGTGTTGTGTATTAGTGTAGTACATGTAGTACAATTTGTAGTCTAATTCTAAATAGACTACAAAGACGAACTAAACACGATAAAATATCTAGCAGAATCTAACGGTTATGACAGAACAATAGTCAGTAAACTCCAACACAAAACAAACAACAGACAAAGACAGAAAACAACAAATTCATAACACTAACATACATCAACAAACAAACAGAAAAAATTGCCCACAAATTCAAAAAAGCAGGATACAGAATCGCTTACAAAACTACTAACAAAACAGAACACACACTATCAAAACGCATGCCCAAAGCACAAAACAAATTCGATCTACCCGGTGTATATAAACTAAATTGTTCAAATTGCAGTAAATTCTACATAGGCCAGACAGGACGTAGCTTCAAACAGAGATACATTGAACACACAAAAGCACTCCACACCACTACAGAATCTACCTTCGCAAACCACCTCATTGAAGCAAACCACACATATAAAAACATCGACAATAACATGAACATACTACACGTACACACAAAAGGCCGAAAACTAGACACTCTAGAACAATTAGAAATATACAAACACACAAAAACAAATAAAAACGACATCCTAAACGAACAGACACAATTCAAATCGCACGCATTATTCGAACACATCTCACCACACACACACAGCTTCAATCTTTCGAAACACTTTCTCGTCGCCAACAACAAGACGAGCAGCGCTACTAACGACAGCCTCTGATGAAGCCTTCTATAGGTGAAAGCCGGTTTAGGCTGTAAGGTAAAACTTTACGTTTTTACTTATAAAAAACTTTGTGTTCCGAGTCGTCAATATTATAGTGATATTTAGTTAAGTAACGGACACGTCATGGACAACGAAATCCAAGAGAAAGGCGACCATTACTCAAGGGGAGTAATATACATGAGAAAGAAGAAAATCGCCAATTGATTAGTGAAGTGAGACAATCGTATTAACACCAGATTTATTTACGGTGAATCAGAAGTGAATTTATTGACACAAATAACTTAAAGAACTTTAAAATTTCAATGAAACCTCATTACAAGAATTATTATTTAAATTATTGAACATTAAAACGAAATATAAACATTGTTTTTTGAAAATTTTTATTTTTATTTTTTGTACACGAACGAAAAATAATTATTTGTAACCACCCATCTAGTTACAATATATATTTTGGTAACAGGTCTTAGAAAAATATTTTTGGTTAAATATATAATAATTGAATATTTCAGATTATTCGTGGTGCAAGATAGTCAATTACTGTATTAGATGTTATTATTTGATTTTGTTATGGGTGAAGTTTTGTCCAATCACGGGCAAGTAAATTATATTAAAACTGTAACAGGTCAATTTTACATATAATAACTCTTCAACAAAAAGGTGCTTATTTTAATAGATTGAAAGGAAAGAGTTTAAAAAGGCAGGACAAGAGTATTACAATTTGTCCAAATTATTTTGCTTTCCTGTGATTGAAAAAGCAAAACATTTAAATGTATGTGCTACCAATTTTCAGTCTTTTCTAATTGATCGTTTTGACTTTCCTGGATAATCTACTTGTGTACTCATTATGTAAGTACAATTTTGTACAAACATATACACATACTTTAATCTCTAAATACTGAAGGTACAAGTAGGTAAACCAATGTCTGTTACTTTCTAGAACACACATACATTGTATAGAGCATTTGCTTATAAGTTGGAATATTAAGAACTGCCATGTTCTTATGATGTTGATATGATTTTTGGGTCAGATTTTGGATGTTATGATGATAGATATGATTTTTCTTATAGTTTTAAATATTTCTGCCTTTTTTTTAACATGGAGCTATACAATTTTAATAATGTAATACTGTATATTAACGATAACAAAATATATAGTAATTCAGCATTTTCTTGCATTCCTATCTTTGAAAGTGTTTTATAGTTGTTATGTTGTTTATACAGTAGAACTTGGCTAATTCGAACGTGCATAATTCGAATTCGTGGATAATTCGAACTTTTACCGTGGTCCCTTGAATATCCTATGTAAAACCATGCAAAAACATCGTCTGTAATTCGAACTTTTTTTGGTTAATTCGAAATAAAAATTTTGCTCTAACTACAAAAAATCGCCTGCTGTATGGGCTAGACCACGTAACAATAGAGACACGACTGGAAACAGACAAGCAGGCATCGCCCTTTGTGAACAGACGCTTGTCTTTTGTGTCAAATTCGTGGAATTGCCGTCAGTATCTGGCGATGACACATGACTGGCTCGTGTAACGGTACCATCCGCCATTGTCCCTTGTTCCACGCCTTGTCAGTCAGCCACCCTCACTGTTACTTTCAGTTCAGTCTGCCTGCATTCGTGGAAGTGTTAAGTCTTTTTGAGTTTCTACTGTGCGAGCTGTGTCCTGTAGTGAGAGACCGTTCCTTTCTTTATACAGTACTGTATATACAGACTGGTGTGTTTTAGTGACACTTATTGTGCAGTTTTATTGTGTTGTGTGTTCATCATGGCCCTTTCAAAACCAACACGGACCCAATACAAATCATTGACATTTGCCGAAAAAGTTGCCGTTATACGGGAAGTGGAAAAGGGACAAAAAAAGAAATCTGAAATTGCCAAGGAATTCGGGATACCGCCAAATACGCTGTCAACGTATCTAAAAAATAAAGAGAAGATTTTGAATAGTGTGTGTAAAGCCAGCGACAAAGATAGGAAAAGAGCCCGAGGACCAGAAAATCCTGACGTGGATGAATGTGTAGTGAAGTGGTTTAAGCAAGCAAGGGACAAAAAAATTCCAGTCAGTGGGCCCCTTGTCAGAGCCAAAGCTGAGGAATTCGCATCTAGCTTAGGGAAAAATGATTTTAAGGGCAGCACTGGTTGGCTCGATGGTTTTAAAGAAAGGAATGGCATGTCTTTCAAAACTGTTTGTGGGGAAAGTGGATCTGTTGACGTTGAAGCTGCAAATTCATGGAAAGACGATTTGTTGCAAATGATTTCTGATAGAGACGCTAAAGACATTTTTAACGTAGACGAGACGGGCTTATTCTTCAAATGTACCCCCGACAAAACACTTGCTTTTAAAGGAGAAAGTTGTAGTGGCGGCAAACACAGCAAGGAGCGCATAACACTTTTAATCGGAGCAAACATGGATGGCTCGGAAAAACTGCCTTTGCTAATGATAGGGAAGTCAGCCAACCCACGTTGTTTCAAAAATGTAAAAACGAAACCAGTTGAATATGAATCAAACAATAAAGCCTGGATGACAGGTGAAATTTTCGAAAGATGGCTTTTGAAAATCAACAGGAAATTTCGGAATCAAAACAGAAGAATCGTCTTGTTTATTGACAACTGTACAGCGCACAACACTATTCCTGTGATGGAAAATGTAAAGGTTGTGTTTTTCCCTCCAAACATGACTTCAGTAGTTCAACCTATGGACCAAGGTGTAATAAAAAATTTTAAGCATTTTTACAGACGGCTTGTGGTCCAAAACATTCTGTCAGGTGCTTATTTAGATGAGCACGAAAATATCAAGATTAACATCCTTCAAGCTGCCCGCATGTGCAACAGTGCTTGGAACCAAGTTACGCAAAAAACAATTGCTAATTGTTTTCGTAAAGGTGGTTTCTGCCACATTGAAGGTGAAGAGGAGAATAAAGCTGCTAGAGAAGTCGTACCCACTATGGATAACTGGGAAGATGTTGGACATGACGCAGGCATTCGTTACGAAGAGTTTGTAAACATGGATGAAGACTTGGCGGTGTGCGGTGAACAGACAGATGCGGAGATCGTGGCTGATGTTATGAACAAAAGAAATGATGGTACATCTTCAGATGAAGAAGGGGACCAGCTAGAACTTCCAGAGATACCGATTCCAACGGCCTCACAGGCATCAAATTACATTCAAGACTTGAGATGGTTTGTTGAAGGACAGCAGAACGTAAGTGACGCTATTTTCCAAGCACTTAATAAACTTGAAGAGTTTACTACAACTCAGTGTATTAACTGCAAAATGCAATCAAAAGTTTCTAGCTTTTTTAAAAAACTGTAAATGCTATATTTTGTACTGAAACATGTTTATACGTTTGTAATACATATTGTTTACATAGGAAATTGTTTATTAAAATAACATATTGCTTTACTGAATTTCGGTTTTTGATTTGATTTTTCTACCGTTATTAAAAGTTTTCCTAATTCGAATTTTTGGATAATTCGAATTTTTTACTGGTCCCTTCAGCTTCGAATTAGCCAAGTTCTACTGTATTTGAATATGTTCTTCCAAATCTTTGCAGTTTTGTGCAGAAATTGCATATAATATGGTAGAAATATTAAAGTTTTTTTTTACTTGTTTTAATGTGTAGTTACCATATTTAACATCAGGTGCTATACAAGATACATCATTTGTGGGACGAGTTAATATGGAGAAAGATTTATCTCCTGAGGAACGTACTTGGGATTATCATTTAACTACAGTAACAGGTACTAGTGATACTAACATTTTTACAAATATTTAGTAAACTAAAGGGCTGTAACTCTTATTCTGTGTATCATATAGGGGGAAGAACATTTTTTTCTGTTTAGTGCTTAAAACTGATAAGTGAGTCATGTTGACGACTGTTAAAAAGGTGTAGCACTTTTAGAGCAAATAATGTTATAATGAATACATTATACGAACTTGTTTATAACGAGATTCAAGGGACCAGACAAATGTGCTTGTTAAAACCGGGTGCTCGCCACATCTGAGTTTCGACACGCAAGCCTATTTTTATACCGTGATTATCGAACACACAACAAAAAAGTCTACTATAGAAAAGGCTTTGCACAATAAAATTTTGATGTGTTTTACATTCTACACTTAAAAGTGAAATTTAGACTTTAAACATTTTTTGACTAACATTCTTTGCTGAATATTGGCGTATAGTGCATTCGTGAAGTACAGTAAAAGTGACTGTGTAGGAAAAACTTACCAAAAATCAGCAGACTATCTGTCAAGAGTGCAAAACTATCCATGCCACATGCGCAGTATTTATTTTTAAATTACAAGAAAATTCACTCTAATTTATTTGTTTTTGATCTTCATTCTAAATGGAATTGCCAGAATTATATTTCGCACACAGAACTTAATAAACCTTAAAAACGTCATGTCTTAAAACATTCCACCAATTCTTCACTTACATAATTAGTTTCACTAAATTCTGTTAATGATTTTAAACGAATGGTTAAAATGCTGTATTGTAATGAACTTTTTTATACCTTAACCCATGAACAAGCCTGTGATAAAATGCTCGTTATAATCAAGTCTCTAATGCGTTCTTACTCATTAAAAGCGAGTTTAATTATCATTACCAAACAAATCCAAACAAAACCAAAACCAAAAGATACAAAACCAAACAAATCTCGAATTTTTGCTCATTACATCCGAGTTCTCGTTATAAGCGAGCTCATTATTTGTGAGTTCCACTGTATATAAGAAAATACTGTTTTGAGATGTGAATTATTAATACATAACTGCCAAATTGACAGTACAACGTAAATTGTAACATCCTGTTTATACTATTTCTTCTCTGAACATACTGCATTTGTAATAAGAAGCAGAATATATAACTCTTAAGTTAAATACAATTTTAACAGTAATATCACTTTTCTGTTTAGAAACACTGTTATTGGAGAAGACACCTGCATTTGCTATTGATTACTTGTTTTGTTTTGAACGGTTAGAAAATGAAGAAGAGTATGCAAATGAAGATGAGGATGCTGAAAGGTATATTTCTTGCCTTGGTAGTGAGTAAGGATAATATACCTTGAAGTTTTCAGAAATATAACTTTGACTTTATTTAGTATGATTATATTGTTTATTGAAACTGTCAAACCAGAAATTGTAAAAATATGGTGTCTATTCAATACCAAGAAAATAGACAAAATTGGTGACATAAATTTAATCTGTCCTGAGATTTAAACAGATATCTTCCTAGAAGAAATGCTGATTTATTTTTTAAGTTCATGTTTTTTGTATGAACAGGTGATGTCACTTAAATTAAAGAAACAGGGTATAGACACACTAAGTTAAATACTTCAACAAAATCACTTAAAACATACACGACCAAGACTGTTGAACTTTGCGATGTGTTCATTACTCTGCTTGGTCATACAGTGTTAAGAATTGTTAAGAATGGGTGATTAACTTGTTGATGACTGCCAACATTAGAATTGATAAGTCTATTGAAAACATGTAAAGAAACACATAAATTTAACTTATTGGGGTTGATATGTTGCTTATATTATAGAAAATCTCTTACAACGTGAACTCATTTCACAACCAGAACATCAACAAATAAGGCCTTTATAAATCATATAAGTTCATAAATAGGCCAACATACTGGACTTAGGTTTTACATGTCACTACTTATACTACTGAGTTTAATTCAGATGGGAATGACAGTGCACAAGAAAATCGGGCTGTATTAACTGTGGTTAATATCTGTGACTCACACAGTTTTAGACATCAGCCATGTATGATCTATCTCACCCATTAATACATACAATATACGATTCAAAAATTAATTGTACTGTCTTCATTGCGTTGACTTAGAATTTAAAATACACTTTTCAGTTATTGCTTGAATTTCTGGACACAGAAATAAATTATACAAACTTAAAACAATATTAGGGTGTTACAATAATATTGTAACAGTGTAGGTACAATAGTCTATTTGATATGAAGGCACATGGTAGAATGTAGTTGATGAAAATGTCTATTTATTTTTTGTTTTGTTTTAACATTAATACAGTGTAAAATAAATTCATTAATCAATAGTAAAAGAATAACATATTAGTGTTAATTAGTAAACTGTAAGCAATAAAAGATGTAATATGTTTGTATAAGATAATACTGTAGAAGATGAAAGGAACATTAGAAATACTATTTTGTAACATTGAAAGAGAAAGGTGTAAGATAAACTTAAGTAAACTAGAACTACTTGTTGAAATGGTTTGAACCTGTAAGAGCTCTTTCATGAACAGGATGGTAGTTTTTCTATGAAATAACAGTTAATGATATACCATATACCACCAACAGGCACTGGTTGTCGTATTTTATCACTTTCACGCCCTAAAGATTGGGGAGTTGGTGACAGCGATTTCATGACTAAAGTTGTAGTCTATAATTAATTAAAAAGAACCTTACATTGCAACTTAAGACAATACCTGTTACAATTTTTAAGGTGTTGTTAAACAGTAAATTTTGTTTGCATTTCAATTGTTTGTTTTTAATTGATGTTTTAATATAAGTTAAGTGATGTGTGTGAGAGTGAAGCTACACAGAGTGATGTGAGAGTGATGTGTGTGTCTAGTGCAGAAGTTAGCAACTTTTTGTGAAGGTTGTGCTGAAGTAATATACAGTGACACTTAAAATGCCAAGATAAACCAACATTAATTACTACATAACTACATATACTAATTAAATTAATTAGTAATCAAATTAATTACTTAATATTTTATTACAGATCGATCAAAACAAAAGTACACATTCTTTCTGAAATATTGTCTACTGCATATTAAAGTAATATTATTTAACATAAGTACATAGGTTGTATTTAATATCATTATATGTGTTTTATTTAAATGTACATTCTGAAGTTATTATATTGAAATTTTGTTCATTAGACACTCATCTGTCAAGACCTTGGCCTTACTTCTCCCTGGTTACTTGTTTAATATCAGAAGTGTTTCTTGTAATTCTTATTTTTAAAGTATTCATTTAAATTGTTTCCATATTATAAATCATCCAGGTGCTATCCAAAGTAATTCTGCATGCTATTGTACCATACTTGGTGTGCAGGCTGGGGTCTAGTGTAAACTTATATGCTTTGTTAAAACATCACTCACCACTATTTATATCTTTAATACATTTTTTTTATAGCGTACAAAAAAGAGAAAGAGTTTTACTAAGGTATGTGGCAGGTCCAATGGTTGTTTGTGTTTGCTCTGGCTTTATTCACAGGATACAAATGCTACTGAAGGCTGCTTCTAACTATGATTATCCTCCCTATGTAAATGCCTCATCAGTTCCTGCAACTGGTAATTATTCAAGTATTTTATTTTATAATGTAACTGTGTAAAGTGTGCTCAAGTGTATGTTGATTCATACACCATGTCGTTTGTTCCTGTTAATTCTTTTTGGCATATGTATTTATTTGTTTAGCGTATTGTAAGACATTTGATATGTGTTACTAATGATTGTTGTTTCTATGTTTTCTTTTATAGACCCTAATACTGTGGAGGCCATTTCTAGCTTAATCAGTGAAGGCACTGAGATTGATGAAGAATTAGCCAGCTGTTATTTTCCAATACATATTTCTCAGTTTACAGCATTCAACACTACTGCTGAATTGTATCCTGCAAATCATTTACCTGTTCAGCAAGGAGCACTTGGAAGGGTATGTCTGTGATGAAACTTTAGTATTGATTATTTAATACCTTCAGTTGTTTTTGGCTCCTCAGTGGCATATGGTAAAACCAGCAGGCACAGAGTAATATAGATTGGTCATGTGTACTGAGCAATGAATTTAATCCAGTAGGCCAACTGAGATGGCAGACACTTGAGTGTCAGTCATCTAAGTGCCACATGCTTGCCATACGAAATATTATTATTTCCTGTTTGATTAAATCAAAATAATTGTGATGGTATACATAGATTTTTCAGTTCCTTAATAAGAAAGAATAATAGTGTTGAAGAACATAGTTTGCAATTTATAAATAGCCCTCTTATGATAATTTTTATTATTATATAATAAGGATTTTCATGGCTAGGCCTAACCATAAACTCCTTAATATTGTAATATAAATTATTTATTGTGAATACGCTATTTGTGTTCTTATTGATGCCTCACATTGTAAGCGCCTATTTTGTAATATTATTATTAATTTTTTTTAGTTAGCGTGTGTGTGTGTTATATTTAATTTTTGTAATGAATTTACCTCAAGATATTTCTTTCCTTATTAGGAACATGTTTTGGGTACTATTTTGTACCCATCCTCAGCCTTCCGGATTTTGTGTCTGGTGAAGTACAAAATAATTACAATTCTCTGATATCTTAAAGTAAAAATGGCAAATTATTTACAACTTGACAACGTAACGATGTTTGTGCATGTGCCAATGTCAAGATAACCACGAAGTGATTCTTAGTTTAATACATAACAATCAAATTCTTATGGCTAAACACAAATTGTAGTAGTACAGATCTCCCGTGTTAATTTGCCTCACGTTGGATGCGTCAATTTGTAGTAGTACGGATTCTCTCGTATCACTATCTTCTCATACTTCACTGTTGTGAGTGCTAATTTGTACTAGTACTGTTATGCCCACTAGTTGAGCGGTAATTTATAGTAGTACTGTTTACTCTTCAAATAATATATGTGTTGTTATAATTTAAATTAGGTATTGAGTGTTGATTGGTTTCTCTTATAGAACCGCAATGTTCGATTATTTGTGAATAAATAATATCTTTTAAAGTGTGATCTTAATCAAATATTAAGAATATATCAATATTCTGTATTAATTTAGTGCTTTCGGTAATAATAGCGTTCAATACCAATTGATATAGTGTGTAATTATAATGTTCTTATTCAAGCCTAGTCCGCGTTTTGAGAGAGGAGAGGAAATCCTTATATTTGTTTCTCGTTCTCTTTAATTCAACAGCAGTCCGCAAGCTAGCGCTGTGGTTCACCGTCAGCTGAGTATTGTAGGTCAGTTATCCGCGTACAATAATTCTCACGTTACACACTCTACCTAAATTACAACTTGTTCATACTACATTAAATATTATATAAATGATAAGATATCGTCAAAGTCAAAAATGATTCTTTATTATTGACTTTTTATTTCTTGACAACAAGGTTCTTCCTTTACGAGGATACAAAAATCGATCGTATTGGAAGTAATCGATTATTTATCAGATTCAGGGTTATATATTATTTTTAATTATTATTGTATTTCTTTAAACACAGGGTGTGAAGGTTCTTTCAACTATTAGTAAGGTCAGAAAATGCATAAATAGGATTACAAGGTATTACAATATATTACTAATTTCTTATTAATTATTATTTACAATAAGTGGAGTTTACCGTCCGATTCGCCTCGTCACTTATGATGGCCATGTACAGCTAACCTCGTTCGATGTGTTTGGTCAGCAACAGAATACAGATGATTAAATCCTCGCCAGTCTTCACTCCAAGTTCGAAATAAAAGTTGATGTCTTGGTCCTGGAATGACGCAGAAATGCCGCTCCTTACTGTTCACCAATGTCCAATTATTGTGGTTCCGGGTTTCAACGTATTTCGTGTCAAACTATGCTTTCTCTATCGAATTGTGGAAGGTGATGTTCGAGTACAATTTTGAGTTTTGCTTTCGTTCTTTAGAATACTGTAATATATTGTTCTATTCAGGTAGTTATTTCTCTTCATTGGTTTATTAATTAAGTTTAAGGATTACTCATTATATTGAGTTTTATTGGTAGAGTTCTTCCCTTAGATTTTCGTCAATTTTGATTTATAGGTTTATTAGTATTCGGTTATATATGACCGTCAAAAGTCAGTGTACAATCCTATGGTTATTTATTACTTAATTTTGTTCACTCATTGATTTATTTAATTTAATTTTATCGTTTTTTTCTAAGTGCATCAAAACTAAACTCTCTTCATTCATGGATAACAATTCAATAATCGAATCAACAAATTTTATTCCCTCTTGTCGTCCCTGTCTTCTCTTATTGGATAATATTTATAATCCTATAGCCATAATCATACAATGTTCTTGCACTTATTAAAGTACTCCTTTACTAAATTTACATTATATCATATTATACTCTAACAAGTATTATTTTCCTGTTACAAAATATTACCTTTCGGTATCATTGCACTATTACATTTTGACATTTTATTTAAATTGAATTTACTTATCTGCTATCAGTAATTATTATTGACTTCTCCTAACTCATTATATTCTACTAGCTGACCCGGCCACGCGTTGCTGTGGCTAAAGTTTTTGTTATATTACATTATAGTAAACAATCTAAGAGGAACAATAAGAGAACATCAGTCACGGAGTCCACTATGCTTTTTCACACAGATGGTATTTGTAAAAAAATATGGTGATTCCTTATTTGACTTTCTACTACTATAACCCTTTAGTACAATGAAATTATTTACGAACAAAGACGAAAATGTTGATGTTGGTATACAAATTCACTGGATTGAGATTTGAAGGGGAAGTACGTTGAACACAATTAATTAAAATGTTCTTACACTTGATATTAAGCAGAAATCAATAGGTACAAAATAAAAATTTATCAGATTTATTATTTCCATTTAATTTTATAACAAATATAAGTATATTACAGTATAATACAGTAAATAACATGTGACGCTTAAACTCATGAATGAGGTAGGCAAGGCAGACAGTCTTAAACTTTTAAACATTAATATCTATTTTTTTGAATTATAAATACTTTCAATTTCAATTTAATTTAACACCAATCGGTGCACAATGTTTTTGGTTAACCTGTCTTTAGCTAACACAAATAGATTCGACGGTTTCCCAACACGTGAACACGCAACATATAGTTGCCCATGAGAAAAACATGGATTTTCCAAATCTAAACCACAAATGGACATTGTTTGACCTTGAGATTTATTTATAGACATGGCGAAAGCTAAACGAATTGGAAACTGTAGCCTTTTGAAGGGTATGGTAGAATCTGATGGTATCATCGGAATACGTGGCAGCAGGACCACTTTTCCTTTAAACTTCCCAGCCAAAATGGTTGCTTCAAGAATGTTTCCGGTGATCTTTTTGATGACCAAACGCGTACCGTTACATAATTGAGGTGGATTCAAATTACGGAGGAGAATAATAGGGGAACCAATCTTTAATCGAAGATTATGTGGTGGCATTTCAGGGATATCTAATGAATTTAAAAATTCAATCGGAAAATTTACACTTTCATTTTCATCAACAACAGTATCGATTGATTTAAAAGACATCAGATCGCCTGGTAACAACTGTTGTATCTGGAAGTTAATTTCGTCAACATCAACGTTTTTGGCTGCCAAAATCGCCCGTTGACTAAGCCATTCATGATTCAAATAATTATTCTGTATATCCGGGAAAATACTCTGAATCAATTCATTTTTATCCTGAACAACAGTGCAAAAATTGTCTGGTAGTTTAATGCATTGCGTATTTGGTTGCAGTTCTATTTTACCGTTCCCAATATCTAGTAGTTGTTCGGAAAATATTTGTGCTGATGGATCATTTTGCAATTGTACTCGCATATTTATGGTCAATCGAAGTGTTTCAACACTTCGCCATAAGAATGATTGTTTCAGACATGCATTAATCTCATCCGCGAAAGTAGAGCGAGGTATAACCGGTAAGGTCTGCCGGAAGTCACCAGACAAAAGTAAGATAGCACCACCGAAAAGTTTATTATTGCTGTTTAAATCTTGCATAGTTCTGTTTAATGCTTCAAGTGAATATTTGTGTGCCATTGTGCACTCATCCCAAATTATTATAGAACTCTTCCGCAACACTGCAGCTATTCCACTATTCTTTTTGATGTTACACATTGCATCTGGTTTATTATGAACGTCCAATGGCAGCTTGAATGTTGAATGTGCTGTTCGCCCACCATCCAGTAAAGTAGCCGCAATGCCTGACGATGCTACTGCTAATGCGATTTTTTGTTGCGACCGTATTTTGGCAAGAATCAACGACATTAAAAATGTCTTACCGGTTCCACCGGGTGCATCCAAGAAAAAAAAACCGCCTTGTTCAGCAGCAACAGCCAGCATAATCCAATCATAAATAATTTTTTGTTCTGCTGTCAGTAATGGTTCACTGTTCATGATAATTGTTGCTAAACTTCCATGGTCATATTGATTTTCTCGTTGTAAATCGGTATTGACTAAGTCGGTGGCTGGACGATTAGGTGATGGCATACCATAATGATTAAGTGGTAAATTTGAAATAAGAACACATAAATCCTCGATCAAGACCAATGCTTCATTGTACATCTCTGGTGTATAATCTATGTTTTGGCATTGATTTGTTTGTCTAATTCGGTGCAAGATGTCTTCTGTCATACAATTTTTATATTTTTCCCACAAAGTTTGTGCTTGCGAGGGATAACATGTCGTCAAAATAATTGCAAACAACTGACGAATGTTATTCGGTGTTGATGTCAACGCAGCATCAGCAAGCGTTAAGTCCCAATGGTTATCGTCTTCTAGCAATTGCAGTTCACGACATGCATCCTGGTATGTATTGAATACTCGACCATTAACTGTTCGTAAAAATTCAAAAGACGTTGGTCCGGGAACATTCACCAATAACAAACGTAAATAGAAGCACTCACGTTGCTTTGGATGTACCGTGTAAAGTCTCCCCAATGTCTTAGCTTTGAATATGCCTGTAATGGAAGGATGTGGTTTTCCTTGTTTCCGTGGCTCCCATTTTTTACTGGATTTGTTCCATGTGAAATAACGTGGAACATCACCATACACCAATGTCTTCGCGAATTGGCCAAAAACATCAGGTTTTTGACACAATGTAAAAAATTCAGTTAGAGTCGTTTTCGGAGCTTCGAACGCTCTTTGGAGAACATTTTCTTCAGTGAAGTATACACGTTGACCGTTTTCAAGATGTATTGCCAGATGTTGGACAGCAGGATCTCTTTCGTGGATGGGAAAGCTGAGAATATGCCAAATAGCTTCATTGCTGCTAATGTATCTGCCCATTTGGTATCGTGCTATTTCGTCATTTTTATTTATGTTTTGTACTTCAAATATGGCCAAATCACTGCCTTTGTTTACATATTTACAAATATACTTAATTGATTTAACAGAACTGCAAAGCTCAACATTGATATGAGCTTTGTAAGTTTTTGAAAGTAGTGGTGAGTATGGTACCACCCACTGATTATCAAACTCAACTTGATTTGGAAAGTTCGGCAGTCGCATTGTAAATGTGTGGCCACCATTCTCAGTACTTCTGCGGCGATACATTGGATAACCATCAATATCCGTGATCGTGTCATTCGTATGCGGCTTTGGGAAGTTTTTTTTACATTTTCCATTTTCCATGCACGGTGACGTCATGTTGAAAGCACCGCATGGCCCATGGATCATGTGTTTGGTGACAATATCAAATAATTCTTGATCAATTAATGGGTCTGGAATTTCGGCTGAAATTATTTGATCGATTTCTTCAGGACGGATTCTATCTTTAAGCCAAACCAAAATGTGGGCATGAGGCAAACCTCGCTTTTGCCACTCTATCGTATACAGCCAACAACGTGTGATACCAAAAATTGAATATTTAACAATAAAATCAATTAAGGATTTCAATTTTTGTTTAAACACACGTGCAGTTAAATCATGACGATGAATGGCTTGTTGTCCTGGCAATAGTAAAGTTTGTATCTCTTCCCAATTCGGATTACATGTGAATGTAATAAATAAATCCGGTCGGCCGTAATGACGTACGTAAGTCATCGCATCTTGTATGTATTCCTGCATGTTCCGTGGACTGCCGATGTAGCTTGAAGGTAAAATGAAAGCATTACCGATGTCATTGGGATTTAAATTTCCATCGATGTTTCCAGCAACAGCATCTCGTAAGTGAATATATTCTTCCGATCGTAGTTTTGCCTGGTTGAATCGAAGGAATCGCAAGCGTTCGCTTTCGACCTTAGCATACATATCAACAATGTATTGATGGAACAGCTGACGATATCGAAGGATATAATTGTCTTGATGTTGTCTAACCATTATTCGGTGTGCGTAGTAGTTCATTGAGCTAACTTTATTATTTCTGTAATCACCTAAAAAAATAAAAAATAAAATGCAATACGAAATTAAAATCTATACATACAGTAAGAAAGTAAATAGATAATTGTCAAATTTACCGGTATTTGGATCATACTGTTTGATATTAAGGTGATATTCATCTTGTCCTTGCCAAAATATCAATGGATATTGTAGTGCGTCATATGAACGGTGTAGATCCGAAATCGTACTGACAGTGTTGTCTCGCCGTGTAATTTTTATAGATCTTTTGTCAACTGGATCACCAACCATGATAACAGCAACCTCATCAACAGTTGGAGCGTTGAATCTACCAGCATGTTCACCTAATGGTACTTTGTCGGCTTTTATGACGATTTGATAATTGTCATTTTGCAGTCGTGGCGAAACTCTTTTGATCAATTGAATTAGTTGATTGTGATCTTCTAAAAAATTTTCCAATAATATCACAATTGCTCTTTCCTCTGCTTGTTCAATAAAATTATACAGGCACCGAGTCGTCACGCGCTCTTCACAATCGCCCATAAAATAAATTTGAAGAAATTTCGGATTGTTATCAGGCATTGGCATCAGTGATCCGATTTTATGGTACACCTGGCCTTGAATTTTGAATGTAGTTTCAAAATTACGTCCATCGGATGCACGATCGCAAATTTTAGTTGCCCCAAATGACGTCATTTGGAAGCAAGAATTAAATTTGCGTATCTTACACAAAAATAATTTGGAATCATCTGAATTGCCAGTAAGAAGGGATAATAAAGGCTCCGGCGGAGCGGGTAGAGGTGACAGCACAACTTTTCCTGATGCGCAGCACATGCCGGCTGCTTCATTCCGAAATTTCAATGCCTGACAATATTGACATACTTTATCCATTCCACCGATAGCAATTTTTGAATGCGCTGAGTAGTTAATATCTGGTGCATATTCAAAGGCAAGCCGAACGAATGATGCACGTGTTAATGAGCGGCTGATCCGTTGCCTTTGTCGATCTAGTACTCGTACTGTAGCTATGTTTCGTTCTCGTGCCGCTCTTGTTCTCGTAATATTCTGTTGCAGACGTTCGTCACGCTGTTCTTGAGATTCTTGTGCACGACTTTCTGCAGTCCTGATTCTTTGAGCTGCATTTCTTGTTTCGATTTGTTCTGGTAATTGCTGAGCTCTTTCAACACGTTTGCGTCGTGACCCTTTGCTGCTCGCGTTGTTGAGGTTAGATCTTTTCGGTGGCATTTGACTGAAAATAATAATTTAATCGTTTAAATATTAGAAAGAGGAACTGAAAAACATGTTATCATAGCACATTGAAATAATAAGTGCAAAATAATTTTCAATGGAGGTTAAATAAATCGTTTAAATATTAGAAAGAGGAACTGAAAAACATGTTATCATAGCACATTGAAATAATAAGTGCAAAATAATTTTCAATGGAGGTTAAATAAAAATAATATAAAAATTTTTGTACAATTATTGAAAAAGTGTGGGGAGCTTTGTGCCATTTTCTCATTGATATATTAATTAACTTTTATAAAACTATGTGATATTACTTACATGTATAAATTGAAATTATTGTTCCTGTGCTCCTACTGTGGCTATGTCTCGTTCTCCTGCTGCTCTTGTTCTTATGATATTCTCTTGAAGACGTTCGTTACACTGTTCTTGAGATTCTTGTGCATGACCTTCTGCTGTCCTGATTCTTTGAGCTGGATTTCTTGATTCAATTTGTTCTGCCAACTGATGGGCTCTTTTAATACGTTTGCGTCGTGCCTCTCTTGTGCTCGCATTGTTGAGGTTAGATTTTTTCCGTCGAAAGGTATCGACATCTGTTCAATAAATTAAAATTGCGACTATAATTTGAGATTTAAACTATCCTATCTCTCAAGTTGGATCGAACTGCACATGGTGTGCGAATTTTATTATAATCGGTTAAGTGGTTTAGGAGTCCATTGAGGACAAACATTGTGACACGAGATTTATATATATTAAGATTTAGTATTTTTTACAAATTTCGTTACCTAACTTTTCTGACCTGACTTACTATACAATGTTACTGGTTTGTGGCCTATCATTACATTTTTATCTCCTTCTGATTTTAATTTGTTATTACTTACATTATTATAGAATCCTTCATTTGTTTATTATATAATTACACTAAACCCTTTTGTATCTCATTAACAATTATAGCCTTTCTGGCCAAGTTTACAATTATAATCTGCATACTAACTAAGTACATGTATACAAAACATTTAACTTTATAAAGTTTAACACCAGCTCTATAATGATATAAAATGAAATTAATATCAGTTAATTGATATTCTCTTAAAACAATTACTCCACTTGCTACATACAAAAATAACATAAATATCATGATAATAACACAACATGATAAAACATAATAACATGTACATTTTTATGAAATAAATCATGCACTAATTAATCATTCTCCTCTCATTTAAATCATCAATTATTAGAAAACTGTCTAATTTAGGTTTTACATTATTTGTCAATGTCTATTGTTTACACCTGAAGTATAACGAGTTAATTAATAATTGGAATATTTAAATTTTGTATTACTTACCTTTAAAGATTCGTCCACATTACCAAGGTTTCGTCTGATGTACTTTGGCAGAGAAAAATAACGGGTGATGCAAAATAAACAAGTACTTAGTTATAGTTCATACAACCCATTACTTTATTGTATTCTCATCTCTTCCCCTTCTCTTCCTACTAACATTCCACTTACATACTATTGAATATTGAGGTTACAACACCATCTGATTAAAATAACAACTTATCTCTTACTTCTTATAATTAAATCATTTGTCTATAATTATGAAAAACGACCAAGATTGCTCACTCTCTCCCTCTCATACAATTTAAATAATCTCCCCAAAATATAGCGTTCTGTATTCTGACATGTTTTATGATTGATTGTTTTTATGTGATAATCAGTTACTTTTTTGATATGTTTTATGATTGACTTTTACGTGAGGCATAGTTACTCAGTTGGCGTCTCCTCCAACCACGCGTAGCACTTTGCTGATCTAATTCGTCCACATTTTTTTCTTTTGTCACTCCGCACGTTTTGCTATTAAATTTGATGTCGTATTTTTCTGTCGTTTTGTCTCACTTCAAGTTACACTTTCAATCAGACTTTTTTCACATTTTCTTTAAATTCTGAAAAAGTTTTCGACTCGCGGAGTCTTGATACGCACCTGGCCAGGCGAAACTGTATCGATGACTGGCTATGCTTACCTAAAAGCTGGCGAGCATTTCTGTTTGCACCGCCTACATGATGTCGGCGGGAATACAATGATGTCCAGACAGCTCGTTGGTTCTTTTCGATCGTCGACGCTGTTCTATGGTAATACATTAGGCTGTGGCTCACCATTTCCGTCGTCTTCCCAAACACGTGGTGAAAGAAATTTTATAAACTAGACATCTTGTCGGTGTCCCTTATGCGTGCATGCTCATGTCGCGCATATGAGTGCGTAACACAAAGCTTGATTTCTCAAAACCGTATTGCGTTGTATCGCCACACCTCGCTCTCAAGGCTATGTCATTGCGTTCTTTGTCTGACTGAAACCGTTTTATGTATGGGAGTTACAATTGACAATGAAATAAATTTAATAAAATAAAATACCCCATTCTGTCCCATTACAAAACCCCCCCCCAATGAGAGATCTTCTGCTGGAACAGAAGAACTCTCATTGCTAAACCCCTAAGAGGATCACTGAGGATATGGTGCCAACAACCCCCCATTAATTCTTAACGCATCATGGGTAAACTACCCCCCTAGCTCGGCGACCATGGCTGCACCCGTACGAGATTACTGGACTTCTCTGTTCGAGATCCCAACACCATAAACTCGTACAGATACGCACCATCATACACCCAACCGTCTAACATTCCGCCCAAAATATCACAACCCTGGCCTTATACCGTACCAGATCCTCAACCGATATGTTCCCCCTTTCATGCATACTGGGTCGCTTTTAGCAATTACTGGGTGCGTACACATTTTCGTTATTAATTAAACACAAACTCCCTACTTCTTGACATCAACTCTCAAAAATAATTTCCCAAATAAATTACATAAGATGGTTTACTTTAATTAGTGAAGTTAATCATAAAAAAGTTTTTTTTTCTTTAAAAACATTCCCAAATTCTCCAAATGCATCTAATTTAATAAATAAATAAACAATGTAATAGTATAACTATATAGTAATATAGTAACCCATATAATAATAAACAAATTTATTACATTAAACAAACAACCTATGACTACCATAACTTCGAAAATAGCTACACTTGATTACAAAGCTAACATAAGATACACATCATGAACCAGCTGACACCTTCCCTACTTATAATGAAGATTACAATTTACAATGACGTACTTTAATGCAAATTTTTTTTTTCAAAAATTTGAATTTCCCAAAATATTTACTTTATTAATTTCATGAAAAAATAAAATTATTCAATTTAATTGAAGTAACAAAATTCATGAGTTAATCGCTAAAAACCTATCCTGTCTCTAACATCAGTTATCAGCTGATCTCTCTGGGTCAGGTGACTGACCTTGCCCTATATATACCACACAAAAATTACATGAAAAATACATAACATATGTTTATAATTCTTACACTCTAACATAACAAGATTAATGACACAATAAAACATAATAAACAAAATCTGATAAACGTCTCCTCTACTTGAGATAATCTTTTTTTAAAAAAATCAGTAAAGTCATTATAAAATATCATACAGAATATAACACATGTAAATCAATTACATGTCTGAATATTTACATGTAAATAAATTCGTACAAGTTGTCTATGGTCAAACTACAATCATTTAGTTGGCTTGTCAGCCAGTCAGCGTCATTAAGTTTAAAATTTTAGTTCGTTACTCCCCTGAGTAACCCTCCTGCCACACACACACACTATGAACCCCCCTGGACTGTGGCGTCCAGTTGCGTCCACAAGGACTGAAGTTTTGGAGGAATTTTGTCATCTCCTTGTCCTTGCTTCTGCGTTACATATTTTAAAAGGGTCTGATATCAAAATATCTGATTTTACATATTGACAACCTTAAGACGGGTCTATCACCTGTTTTATTGTTCCAACGCGAACAAGGTGATAGCCGCTGTTCCATAATTCCGGGGATTTCCTCTAAGTGGCCCCCCCTTAACTTCAAAGTTCACCAATTTTAAGGACAACCAACTATGGTCAGTTTTACAATTGCTGCCCACAGCTGGCTGTTGTCCAAAACCACGATTAGTGCTGGTAAGGCAGTAATCGCCCGAAAAGGTGGGGAAATCAACTTTCATTAGCATGTTTTTTCGTCATCATTACTATACACTGTATTATAGCAATTAACATGAATATTATATTAACATATAACATAATATTATATAAGGTTGTACAGTGTATTTTACGCCCTATTTAGGCCTCCGATGATGGTAACATGATGTTATCCATCAACCCATAACACTATCTACAATGGTACATGCCACCACTGCATAATTTACTTAAATCTAAACTCAATGTCCTTCTACTTTGCAGTCTCTACATGCCATAATTGATTTACACTTCGATTAACACCGAACAACCCCCCAAAATTACCCATATGTCTTGTATGATAACAAGTTTTTATTTTATTTAACACATTTTTCACATAAACACTTTTGCAAGTCCAAGCTTTCATTTTTTCCTAACATTTTCTCTATGACAAAAATAGGAACTACAACAATGGATCATCTTACAAATTTACATTAAAAGTACAATACAGTTTGTTTTCTGAAGGAAAACAACTCCTTGAAAAGTTAAGTATTTAAGTTACATAATTTTGATTGTTTCATTTTTAATTTTTCTAATTTCTAAAATTTTTTATAATTTTCTAGTTTAATTTCTAAAACAAACTACTGTAGTTTGTGGAAAAATCCTACCATCAGTTTTTTTTTTTAATATATAAACCTACCCCACCTTTTCACGAAACTAGGGGTCCCCCTCCCCGTTGAATGACAGTGTTAAATTTTTAGTTTACACCAATTTGTGGATTAGGACCATCGTTGATTTCACCCTTTGCGGGGCTACCGTCAACCATGGCCTGCCTCTAGAATACCAAAACCCACGATCAGAGGTGGTGAATCTGTGACCGCCCGAAAATGGGGGAGGATCCCTTCTACTTTTAAATTACCATAATGTATGTTTATGTATTAACTTTAAAAATAAATTAAAAAAATGTCTAACATCACTCAGCTAGATAATACTTTTTTAATTGGGTCACATTATATGTTCCTTTTATTTCTCGGGTTTGCAAATCTATTAAAACATAAGCATTCTCCATTTTCACTTCGCTAACCTCATATGGACCATCGTATAATAAGAAAAATTTTTTAATCTCTTTGTCTAACGCTGATGATTGATCATGATTCTTTGTTAATATTAATTGTCCTACCTCGTATTGTATGGGTGTTAAATTCCGGTCTGTAGCTAGTGGATTCATGTAAACTACTGTTAATATATCCTTCTATCTTGTACACAAACGTCGCCCACAATGAATGTTTTTTGTGGCAAAAAGTTCTAAACATTCTCCCTAACTCCCGCATAACACGCTCACTAGGATTTGATTGTGGATGATACACTGATGTACGTTTAACTAAAATGTTTTCCCAACCTAGAGTTTCCCACCAGGTGTTGCCGGTAAACTGAGACCCATGATCTGATAATACTATTCTGGGTTTACCTACTTCCGTAATGTACTCATTTACTATTTTCCTAGCTAATACTGAGGAGGTAGCGTTTTTAATCGGGTACAGTTTTACAAATTTGGTAAAAACATCTAACACAACAAATAAATAATTTACCCCTCCTCGACCTTTGGGTAGGGGGCCACATAAATCTACGGCAACTATTGCTAAAGGACTGTCTGGTATTACATGTTGCATTAAACCCTCCTGTTTACGATTGTTTACTTTGGCTTTCTGACAAATTTTGCATGTTTGTAATATTTTACGCACCGTTCTTTCCATATTATTGAATTTATATGACTTTTAATATGTCACTACATTTCTTGGGGCCTATATGACCATACCTTAAATGACAATCTCTCACTACTTCAGGTATTATAACTTTAGGAATGCACACTTTCCAATCGTCTCCCTGTTCATTTGCCCGGTGAAATAAATGTTTATTATACAAACTAAAATGCTTTTCCCACTTATGAGGTATGTTGGGTATCTGATTTAAAGCTAACATTATCTTGCCAAGTTCGGCGTCTTTTTCTTGGTTTGTTGCTAGGTCATTTATTAATTTTTTCATATCTACTCCCCCCACTTCTTTTGTTATAAATATCTTATACGTATTGGCTATGTCCACTTCGGTACTGTTATCAAAATCGGTTCTGGACAGGACTTCAGCTACTACGTTCTCTTTACCCTTACAATACTCGATAGTTAAGTCATATTCTTGTAATATTAACATCCAACGCACTAATCTACCGTTAGTTAGTTTGCGTTAGCGTTAGTTTGCAGTTCTTTAAGAATGTTAAAGCTTGATGGTCTGATCTTATTATTACTTTATTTCCTAACAGGTATGTCCTAAACTTTCTACAGGCGAAAACTATTGATAACGCTTCCTTTTCTGTGGTTGTGTAGTTCTTTTCACTAAGTAATAAGGACCTACTAGCAAAAGCTACCACTTTATGATTACCATTCCCATCTAACTGAAATAATTCTACTCCCAAAGCAATGTCCGATGCGTCTGTGTGTATATAAAATGGTTCTAGAAAATTAGGATGAGCTAATATTATCGTATTTAAAAATTTAATTTTTATTAATTCAAATATAGTTTGCTCTTTTGCATTCCACTGCCATCGATTATCTTTATTCAATAAATGCCCCAATTGTACTGTTAAATAGGAATATTTGTCTACAAACTGCCTATAATAATTGCACAAACCTAAGAAACTTTGCAACTGCTTAACATTTTTTGGTATAGGAAAATTCTGTATTATTTCTACTTTCTTAGGGTCTGTACTGATACCCTTTGCTGAAATTATATGACCTAAAAAATTAACTTGTTCTTTCAAAAATTCTGATTTCTTAAACTTAACTGTTATTCCATATTCATGCAGCCTACTTAGCACTCTATCTAATCTTTCGCAATGTGTATCAATGTCTGGTGAAGTAATAACTATATCGTCCACATATACAGTTGTAAATTCTAAAATCTCCCTCCCTAATAAGTAGTCTAAACATTTAATGAAAATCGCAACACTTACGTTCAATCCGAAAGGTAACCTACGGAATTGGTAGTTCCTGCCGTTGTATAAAAACGCTACATATTGACGGGATTCCTCTTCCAGCTCTATCTGCCAGTACCCGGCTGTTAAGTCCAATGTTGTTATGTACTTGGTTCCACTGAAACGCTGAAGAATTTCACTCACTGGTTCTGGTGACTCTCTGTCTGGAACAGTTATTCTGTTTACTTGTCTCGCGTCTAAACACAGTCTTATCGATAAATCTTTCTTGGTAACCACTACTAAAGGGTTGGAATATGGTGAAGTGGATTTTTCTATTGTACCTTCCCTTAACATTTTATTTATTTCCTCCTGTACTAACCCCCTCTTGGAGTATGGTACCGGATAGGTTTTAGGTGCAAAAGGTGTTTTTCTTTAACGACTAATTTACCCTTAAAATTTTTTACTAAACCTGGTTCGTCTGAAAAAACTAACTTATTTTTATTTATTATCTGTACTACTTTTTCCCTATCTTGATAACTAAATTCACCATCTTGATATAAGATTTTATTCATTTTTTCATCCCAACTACCTTCATTTTGAAATAATTCATTATTATTTACCCTCAAGTTACAATAATTAATCATCAAGGGCCAACATTCATTTATATCGTTATCAGAAATTAACATTCCCTTATTAATTATTTTTAATGCTTTCATTTCTACAGTTTTCTTTTGTATAAATGGTATTTCAATTATATTATTATCATTGTTTAATTTCATAGTCTGTGTGTAATAGTTTAACTCCACTTTGAAATTATTTAAAAAATCATTACCCATTATAGCTCCCATATTTAAGCCTGGAATAACTAAGAAAGGTACATTTATTGTGTTTTTATTTACCTTTAATTATAGCATTATTTGTTTAGTTACCTTTTTACTGCGAACACCCGTTACCCCTATAACACTAATTCCCAGTACTGGTAGTTGTGGAATTGTTTCTGTAGTTTGACTCTTTATTTTTTCAAAGGTTTTATCGTCTATAGCGGTTAGTTCACTCCCTGAATCTACTAAAAAAGTGTATTTAGAATTAAACACTTCGGCTTCAAATTCTGCCATCCCAAAAGTATTACTGCTCTCCCCCACTTCTTCATTGGATAAATCATTATGTATGTTGGTGATAAGTGACCCTATTGTCATATGATTTCTAGACGGCTGGGGGCTTTCCTTTTCAACCGCCCTGATTAGTTTAACTGTATTGGAGGTGGTGGTTCGCTGTAAACCCCCCTATGATCCCCTCTATTGTTTTGGTTATTAGCAGGTGCTTCTACACCCCGAGTGTCGTTTGGGTTACTAACGTATCCCCCTCTACCTCTGTGGTTGAAATTTCCCGTCATTCCCCGATGATGGTGAAGCCTCTCCCCCTATGACTCCCTCTAAACTCACTATGATTCTCTACTCTCCCTTGAGCACTACCTCTCGGACCCTGACACCTATAACATTGATTCCGTGAACCATTATAATTATTAGCTCTACAGTTAGGGTTTGGACATAACCATGCCCCCTCCCCTGATCTACTCATATTGTAACGGGTCATTTTGGCCTACCTGGGGTAAAATAAATAAATTTGTATTTTCATAAAAGTAAACTGCATTTTTGCGATATATTAATGAAAGGTAAAATTTGGTAGTAGCGAAAGTGGTACGACTGTTTTAAATATTATTCATAAACATTATAAAAGACGCAATAGACAACCAGCGAAAATGAGTCAAGGTCAGCTCCAATGACTTGTAAACTGTAAACAAATTATATAACATCTTACGTCAGTGACGATCCCCAAGCTGGAATGTAGGTGTGTCAACGCCAGCAGCTTCGTTGCACTCACAGAACAAAGGCAGTCGGCAAGAAGCAACCAACATCTACTGACGCATATAATCGTCACGTCCGCCGGCTGTGCGTGATTTTCGCGCCCGCAGATCAACAAAAATGTGAATAACAGTTTAAATGTGAAACACAGAATGTGGAAAATAATAGTCAGAGTTAAATAACAGTAAACTTGTTTTTTTTTTAAATGGTTAAATTCAGTGAAAGTTAAATACGATGGTTGTAGTGCACTGAACAATGCGACGTCTACAAAACTCGTCAGCTAAGTAACAATTAAGTAACACAAAGTTTACAAGGGCTAATCAGAATGAAATAAAATGAAATTTTAAGTAAAAATTAGATCTCTAAGGTTATAAAGTAACTGTGTGTGTATGTGTGTGTGTGTGTGTGTGTGTATGCGTGAGTGAAACTATGTAGATAAAGAAGGCTGGTTTGTGTTTCTAAAAATTATTTCTATTTAATATCTTGATTTTTTGTGTTAATTGAAAATTGTATACCATGTTTCAATTTTATTTTATGTGAGTTTTAGAATGAGAAGTTTATAATAGATGAGGGAGGTAAAGAGGTAGTTTGTCAATGATCTTTTGAAAGTAAATGATGATGAAAGAAAATAATTAATTGTTAATAAAACTTAATTATGGGAAATGAGTAAAGCTCTCTTTATTTCAAACAGCCATAATTCTGTTTTCATGAGTTCGCCGAAAAGAACCCGAATTGGTAAGTACATATATTCTTGCAATTGTTAATTATGCAAGATGGCGCCCGAAGAAATTTATAAAGTAATGAGTAATTGAATTTTAAGTAGCAGTAATAAAAATAATATCACAATTGGCTTCCGAACGTAGGGACAATTTATATAAATAAATTTATATAAATATAGGCCACTTGGAGAGCGGAATGATTGTTTGAGGTAAAAAATAAATTTTTGTGTGTACGTAAAATAGACGTAGATATGGGTTATGTTTTGATAAAGGTAAAATATTGATGTTGATGTTTTGTAGCGGGTATTGTGAATTAATATGTATAATAATTATTAAGTAGTATAAAGGGCATTATAATAAAAGTTTTTAAACATGGCCACGGTACAAGAAAATGATATTGGTTTCGAATGGAATGAATGGGAAAGCGAATTTAGAGGGGTTGTAAATAAAATGACAGACGAGGAGTGGGGAAATTTAGATAATAATTTAACACGAATGGAAGAACAAGAAGAGGGAATATTCGCGGAAATTAAAAAACATAGTGAGATGACAAATAATAAAGATAAAATAGTTGAAGTAATAGTGGTAGAAAATAAGACAGTGAATAGGCCTAATGATAATGACGACAGTGTAGGGGTGGAAGAAAAAGAGTATTCATTGAATGATGTGATGAATTTTTTGATAACAATGAATGATGATATTAATAAACAGTTTGATGAGTTAAAAGCAATATGGAATAAACAAGATGAAAAGTGGAAACCAGAGACAGATCAGTTAAAGGAGAACTCAGTAGCTGAATTACTGTAAAACAGGTAAGTGTTTGTGGTAGCAATATAACGAAAAATAATGGAGGAATAGTGGCCAAGGTAAGTGGTGGTAGTAATATAAGTAATTACAATGGTGAAATAACATTAAATAAGAATAATGATGATATAGCTGGAAATGGGGTATCTAAGAGTGATACGGTAAATAATAGTGAAAATAAGAGTAGAAAGTTAGTTGGTGTTAGTAATGGAGTAATGATTAGTATTGATGAGTGGGAGGAAGAATGTAGAGATAATTTAAAGGGTGAACAGGGGGCAAATTTTTATGGGGTTAAATGTGAAACAGAGTTTTCACAAGTTGTTAATGGGGATAAAAGATCCTCACTAGGACATTTGGGTGACTATGGGTCGGCAAATGGTCAAATAAGTTTTTTGTGTTTATCTGGTAGGGCCAGAAGGTGTTTAAAGAATTTTGTGGTATTGCCCTCTGCATGGAGTGAGAGAGAGAATGTGAAAGGGTGTGGTGATGAAAGTGATTATGAGAGAGAGAAAGAGTTAGAGTGGTTCAAGTTAAATAGAGGTTATGGAGAGTTGATAGAGAAGATGAATATTAAGAGAATTATGATAAATAATATAGACATACCTTGTGCAGTAGTAGACAATGATTATATTGATGATAAATATGTACCTGTAGGAAGAATTAGTGTACTTGTAGTAGAAGAATATGAGGAGAAAATAACTGACTTTAGATTGAATAAAACTACTGATGGAGACCAGACCAAAATCAATGATGTAGACAGGTTGTATGATTTGATAATAATGTGGAATAATCCAGTAAATTATTATGTGGGTTTTACGGAACAATTTGAAGTATTAGAGAATTATTATATTAATTTTAATAAATTGAGTGTGGACAAGAATGATTTATGTTATAAATATGTTAGATTATTATTCGATGATGGAGGCTGAACGTAAACTTAATAAATGGACACTTTAAATATTTTGATTTATGGTTCTGACCTTGCTGAATTTGAAAATGAAGTGTGGTAAAATTGAACAATTAATGACGAAGAATTTGTAAATAATTTAGTGAAATTAATTGTGTGTATTGTAAAATGTTATGTAAACAATATGTGTGTGTAGGTAATTGTTTTAATAATAATAAGATTATTTCAGTAGACTAAATAAATAATGAAAATAATTTTGAAGACAGTAATTAATGGATTGTAATTGTTTTGATAATAATTAAAAATGTTGTGTTTTCAATAATTAATTTAATTAAAATAATTGGAGATGTTTAAATATTTGTGATTGATTTAAAATGTTATATAATTGAATTTTTATGAGGTAATTAAATTGTTTTATGAGATTTAAATTTGATAATAATTAATAAATAAATAAATGTTAAATTGTTTAGTTTGTGGAATGCCTAGGCGTGTAAATAAATAATTTTAGTGAGGCAGTGTGTGCAAACAAAAATTTACTCTTTATGTAATAACATTTATTATGTAATAATAAAATGTAACAAGGTCACGAGTAAATAGAATTTGAAAATGAAATTAAAATTGTTAGTTATGTAATTTTGGTAAATCTAAAATGTGAATTGTTTATTTTCATGTAATGACAACATCGTTAAGTGTAAATAGGTTAATTTAAGTGACTAAGTAAATATTTTGTTGTACTTATTATTTTATGTTAACGAAGGTCAAGGTAGGGAAAGTTAAGAAAGTAATGTATGAGGTTAAAACACCACCAAGACTAGAAATGTCATGTAATGTAAATTGTTAATTTTAAACAAAAATATCTTTTACTTGTGATTCCCCAACTTTTCGGGCGGTCACGGCCTCACCGAACCCTGACTGTGGAATTGGTTTAGCTTTAACAGCTATGGTTGGGGCTCATTGCGTCACATTCTGCCTTAACTGGCCATAGCTGTTATCATTGTAAAGGTGAATTTAGAAATTTACAGGGGGGTAATTTAGGGGAATCACCAAATTATGGAACAGCGGCTATCACTCTGTTCGCGTAGGAACAGTAAAAAAAGGTGATAGACCCGCATTAGGGGCGTATAATATGTAACTTTAGATATTATGATATCTAGCTTTTATAATGTAACGCAAAAGCAAGGACAAGGAGATGACAAAATTCCTCCAAAACTTCAGTCCTTGTGGACGCAACTGGACACCACAGTCCAGGGGGGTCATAGTGTGTGTGGTTAAGGAGGTTACCTAGGGGGGTAACGAATTAAAATTTGTTGTAATTTAATAATGATGGCTCGCTGCTGAGCTGACTAAATAATTTTGTTTTGATTTGAGGAATGGGTGCACTAGATATTTCTTATATTGTGTTTATTATGTCTTATTGTATTAATTGCATGTAGTATGTTAGGAAAAAGGATTATAAAAATATAATAATATGTTATAGAATAAATTTTCAATATGGTTAAGATTTTAAATAAATAAATAATGAAATAAATTTGAGATAGTTAAAATTTTCAATGGGTTGTAAAAGATAGAATTTGGGTGAGAGTAATTGTTTAAGTAAGACATTTGAGACAGTCCAAGTTGAATATAGATGGGTGTTAGAGAAAATAAAAGGTAAAATACAAGTAAGATAGAATTTGAGTATTGATAGTGACACAGTAGCTATGGGGAAATATGTAGAGTAATGATTGAAATATTGAGTTAATAAATGAAATGGAGATTTTTGTAGAATAAGAAAGTGAGGTAATGGGAGAGTAATTAGTTGATAGTGGGAATTTTGTAAGGGGGTGGTGTAAGGAGTCCAACGAAAGGTGTTGGGACAGGGAGGGACCGTTTAGCGCCGGAAAGGGTTACCTAGGGGGAGTCCGGGAACCAGATAAGGGAATGAGCTGGTAAGTGGGAATACACATCCTGAGTACAAAGGGGTAGAGAGTATTTTGTTATAAGGGTAGAATGATGCGAAATGAGTTAGAGTAGTTAGTTAGGGGTAGATAAGGGTTGGTAGATTTGTGTCATACTAGTTAAAGATTTTGTAAGGGAGCGTTAGAGTCATAAAAGGGGTAAGATTATGGGTAAATGCCAAGTTGATAAAGTGAATTGTTATGCATAACTGAGAATCACCCAAATTAATAATACGGAATAATAAATGAAATGTTATGGTAAATGAAGATTGAAAAAAATAATTTTTGGGAAATGAATTAATAAAAGTTCAATTGAGATTAAAATGTAATTTTTATAATTTTATATGCAAATTTAAAGATGTAAAGGGTGTAAATTGGGGTCAAACTTAAATGTGAATTGTTTATTTTTTGTAATAACAACAATGTTTATTATGACGTACTTAGATGATTTTGTGTTAATTTGAGATATAGAATAGGGAGATGTTTAAGGACATAATGTGTTTAGATGTAGTTGATTTGGTTATGTTATGTATTCCTATATATGTTAGAGGTTAAGTGAAAACAAAACCAGTGCTTCTTAACGCAAACCAGCACCGCTAGGGGGAAACAGATCAGTTGGAGATATGGTGTTGTATAAGGCCACTAGTTGATATTTTGATTTGTTGTTTCAGCGTTTGGTGATGCTGTGGCGGCGGTCCTGAGCTGGCCAGCGCGTCAGAGCAGGGGCGTTAAATATCTGTCTGATTTTATGGTGTTGGGATCTCGAGAGAGAAGTCCAGTAATGTCATTCAGGTGCGGTCACAGTCATTGGACCAAGGGTGAGTTAATTATATTTTTGTTTGTAAACCGTAAAGGGGGTTGTGGCAACATATCCTGGCTGATCCCTTTAGCAAGTATGAGTGTGTCAATGAGAGTTTTTATGCTTCGGCATAAAACCTCTCATTGAGGGGGTATTGTAACGGGACATTTTGGCCTACCTGGGGTAAAATAAATAAATTTGTATTTTCATAAAAGTAAACTGCATTTTTGCGATATATTAATGAAAGGTAAAATTTGGTAGTAGCGAAAGTGGTACGACTGTTTTAAATATTATTCATAAACATTATAAAAGACGCAATAGACAACCAGCGAAAATGAGTCAAGGTCAGCTCCAATGACTTGTAAACTGTAAACAAATTATATAACATCTTACGTCAGCGACGATCCCCAAGCTGGAATGTAGGTGTGTCAACGCCAGCAGCTTCGTTGCACTCACAGAACAAAAGCAGTCGGCAAGAAACAACCAACATCTACTGACGCATATAATCGTCGCGTCCGCCGGCTGTGCATGATTTTCGCACCCGCAGATCAACAAAAATGTGAATAACAGTTTAAATGTGAAACACAGAATGCGGAAAATAATAGTCAGAGTTAAATAAAAGTAAACTTGTTTTTTTTTAAATGGTTAAATTTAGTGAAAGTTAAATACGATGGTTGTAGTGCACTGAACAATGCGACGTCTACAAAACTCGTCAGCTAAGTAACAATTAAATAACACAAAGTTTACAAGGGCTAATCAGAATGAAATAAAATGAAATTTTAAGTAAAAATGAGATCTCTAAGGTTATAAAGTAACTGTGTGTATGTGTGTGTGTGTGTGTGTGTGTGTGTGTGTGTATGCGTGAATGAAACTATGTAGATAAAGAAGGCTGGTTTGTGTTTCTAAAAATTATTTCTATTTAATATCTTGATTTTTTGTGTTAATTGAAAATTGTATACCATGTTTCAATTTTATTTTATGTGAGTTTTAGAATGAGAAGTTTATAATAGATGAGGGAGGTAAAGAGGTAGTTTGTCAATGATCTTTTGAAAGTAAATGATGATGAAAGAAAATAATTAATTGTTAATAAAACTTAATTATGGGAAATGAGTAAAGCTCTCTTTATTTCAAACAGCTATAATTCTGTTCTCATGAGTTCACCGAAAAGAACCCGAATTGGTAAGTACATATATTCTTGCAATTGTTAATTATGCAAGATGGCGCCCGAAGAAATTTATAAAGTAATGAGTAATTGAATTTTAAGTATCAGTAATAAAAATAATATCACAATATTATTAACAAAATGGTCTGGTTGTCTTACTTCGGTATTTATTTGATTTGATTCATTAATTCTAAACTGATATTTATTATCTTCTTCCTCTTTCATACTCTGGTATGCTTCTAGTATTTTTTCCAATTCTGCAATATTAGCAAACTCCCGGGTTCTGATTGTGGACCGTATGTCCTTAGGTAAATGCTTACTAATGTATCTTATAAAAGATGAAAGGGGCATTGGTGGTTCTAAATATTTAACCTGACTGTATAGTCTCGTCACGTACGACGTAATACTCATATGTTTAATATTAAAATTACCCCATCCCATTATGGTACTGCGTAAACCCTCTTGTTTTTCTTCAGACCAGTATTTATTCCTAAACGCTTGTTCAAACTCATTAAAGTCTACCCAATTATCATTATGAGCATCCGCCCATATTTTTGCATCCCCTTTAAAATATTTTAAAATTCGTACTAATTTAATTTCCCAACTTTCTTGGTTATATTTGTTGAAACTTTTTATAGAGTTTAAAAATTGTATGGGGTTCACCCCCCCTACTTTCATTACTAAAATAACCTAATTCCACTTCTATGTTCACTCTCTCACTTACATTAGTTAATTTTTGGTTAATTGCTACACTTAAGTCTTCTCTGACTTTAATTATTTCTTTTTCATGTTCTGTTTGTTTATTTTTTAAACTAGTTACATTAATTTTAATTGCATCAACTTGCTCAAAGTTACTTCTGAATCCGTCATTTATATTCGCTTGTATTTTATTTGCTTGTTTAATTTGCTCACACTCATCAATTACACCTTGAACATTACTGTCAATTTTGTCATTCTGTTTTTTAATTTTATCATTAAATTTATTTGTTAATGCGTCAAATTTCTTATTTGTCTCTAGCATTTTCTCATTTTGTTTTTCGTTAATTATTTTTATATAATTTTTCATTTCGGTTTGTATTTTATTTATATCTATAGTCAGTTCATTTTTTACTCCCGCAATAATTTTATTCTGCTCTTCTAATTTATTGTCTATTTCTCTTAATTTTTTGTCGTGTTTGGTTATTTCCGTTTTCAGTTCTATGTTACTAGCATTTATTTCTGACTTGATTTCAATTTTAAATTCATTTAAACTCGCATTTAGATTATTATTTTCTGATTTCAACTCATTTAAGCTCATATTTACGACATTTATTTCTGATTTGACTTCCGTTCTAAATTCGTTCAAATTTGTGTTTTGTTGGTCAAATTTACTACTCATCATTTCCATAAATAATGCTAATTGACTAAGTACGACTACATTGTCGATTCTGCTACTCTTAGCGTCTGCCGTCTCAATTGTTATTTCGTCTGCCATATTGTCTATGCTCTCATTAATATTTGTCGATACTAAACTGTCTTGCATAACATTTAAAATTGACTCTACATTTTCACATAAACTTGCAATCTTGCCTTTCTCTGCCATTTTCGATCAGGTTGTAAATTAATTTATTTTAATTTTTAATTCTCAACGTCGCTGTTGACGGGCGCCATTTGAAGTATAATGAGTTAATTAATAATTGGAATATTTAAATTTTGTATTACTTACCTTTAAAGATTCGTCCACATTACCAAGGTTTCGTCTGATGTACTTTGGCAGAGAAAAACAACGGGTGATGCAAAATAAACAAGTACATAGTTATAGTTCATACAACCCACTACTTTATTGTATTCTCATCTCTTCTCCTTCTCTTCCTACTAACATTCCACTTACATACTATTGAATATTGAGGTTACAACACCATCTGATTAAAATAACAACTTATCTCTTACTTCTTATAATTAAATCATTTGTCTATAATTATTAAAAACGACCCAGATTGCTCCCTCTCTCCCTCTCATACAATTTAAATAATCTCCCCAAAATATAGCATTCTGTATTCTGACATGTTTTATGATTGATTGTTTTTATGTGATAATCAGTTACTTTTTTGATATGTTTTATGATTGACTTTTACGTGAGGCATAGTTACTCAGTTGGCGTCTCCTCCAACCACGCGTAGCACTTTGCTGATCTAATTCGTACACATTTTTTTCTTTTGTCACTCCGCACGTTTTGTTATTAAATTTGATGTCGTATTTTTCTGTTGTTTTGTCTCACTTCAAGTTACACTTTCAATCGGACTTTTTTCACATTTTCTTTAAATTCTGAAAAAGTTTTCGACTCGCGGAGTCTTGATACGCACCTGGCCAGGCGAAACTGTATCGATGACTGGCTATGCTTACCTAAAAGCTGGCGAGCATTTCCGTTTGCACCGCCTACATGATGTTGGCGGGAATACAATGATGTCCAGACAGCTCATTGGTTCTTTTCAATCATCGACGCTGTTCTATGGTAATACAATAGGCCGTGGCTCGCCATTTCCGTCTTCTTCCCAAACTCGTGGTGAAAGATATTTTATAAACTAGACATCTTGTCGGCGTCCCTTATGCACGCGTGCTCATGTCACGCATATGAGTGCGTAACACAAAGCTTGATTTCTCAGAACCGTATTGCGTTGTATCGCCACACCTCGCTCTCAAGGCTATGCATTGCGTTCTTTGTCTGACTGAAACCGTTTTATGTATGGGAGTTACAATTGACAATGAAATAAATTTAATAAAATAAAATACCCCATTCTGTCCCATTATACACCTTTCACTGAACACTGAAGTTTGTATTTATAAACATATAAATACAAATAATGTTTGGCAAAAAAAATAATTTTTCCTTTTTACCTTGTATTCTTATTGTGGGATTATACATTTTGTAACTTTTATTCTTTAAGTAATATTGATATTTATTGTTTACTTACATTCAACTTCATACTTACCGTTTAGCAATGATCTGGCCGGATCTCGTAGTGGAGGTAAACCCATTTCGTTCGACGAACTATGACAGCACATAAAACGAACTAAGGTTTTGAAAGAATTTTAACTCGCAATTTTGTAGAAGAGAAATTAGATTTTTTAATTAATCAGAATCATATTTAAATTTTGTTCAAAAACTTTTGATCATTGTTTTACAGATTAAGTTACAGTTTTCTTTGTTCGGTTAGCCTCTGCTACATGCTACTTATTCTAAGAGCTTACCTTAGTGATCACAATTTAATACGAATATATAAATAGACAGAGCCCAGCCTGCAATTTCGCACACTCTCACATACCTATAATTTAATATTTTAAAAGCCCCAGACCATTTTAATTACCCACAGACCTTACACTTTTGTTATAATGAAACCCGCCGGCAACGTGGTTTTCGCGCGCACCAATTGTTCCTTTAGATTTCTTGTTTTTTAGTGTCCGAAAAATATCTGAATATGTTCTACACCTTTAATTGACCGCAGTCACCTAATTTGTTACTGTTATTTCACTGTTGCTTTAAAATAAAACTGTAAGAGTTAGCAGGGCACACTCGGCGCTGTGTCGGCCGACACGATCAACGACTAACTGGGCAGGAAAACGTCGCAGGTGTAGCTAACGTGATCTCATACTTTTTGATGGAAATCACAGCCTTGGGCTTCGTCGCCGAAGCTTCGGCCCATGCTATGCATGTGGTTTTTGAGTCAATGTCGCACATGATCTTCTATAGGCAGTGGCTGACGTCATTTAAGTGGGCTTGGTCTAAACGACACTTCCGTAGTGAACCCAACGGAACGATGAAAATTTCACTATATGGCCATCTTACTTTTTTGCCAACGCTTGGGTAGGCGCCCATGCTTGGTGTGCGCATGGGAGTGCAATGCCACACTCTCGCATAGTTCTTGGAAATTTGTGGAGGTGAATTCTTTGCTCGTTGCGTTGCACAATGGAAATTGCGTATCGCCTTTGTCTCAACCAATCTTGCTCAACACCGTTCTGTTAACACGTGGTCCATTATAAATGAAATGAATTCGGTTGCACAATGATTTTATGAAAAGTCCGCCCAAAATGAAATACATAAAAATACATATTCCCCTAACTGTTAAAAATAAAAACACCCAAAAATGACCCGCTACAATACCCCCTCGATGAGAATTCTGCTGTTCACGACAGAAGAAATCTCATCGATGACCCTGAAGAGGACCGGTGAGGAACTGGTGCCAACAACCCCCTGGTTCTTAATCTGCATGGGTACACAACCCCCCTGGCTCAGCGACCATGGACTCATCTGAACGAGATCACTGGACTTCTCCGTAAGAGATCCCAACACCGAGAAATCGATCAGACTCGCCCCACGGCGCACCTCACCTTTTAACATACTACCCCCGAAAATCCTCAATCCCTGGCTAAAATTATTCCAGCTCCTCCGCCGATAGGTTTCCCCTTTTTGCAAGCTGGGCTGCCTTTAGCAAATACTGGGCTCACACACACTGACATTACATATTACCCTAACACCTTAAAAATAAAAAATTTCTTTTAAAATTTATTTTAAATTTAAAAAATTTAAAATTCAAAAAAAAAATCTTTTACCAAAAAATTCTCTTCCTTGTTTTTTCTAATTTTTTGTTTCAAATGACTTAACCTAGACATTTCTAATAATATAAACACATCCTTACTCTAACATGAGAACCACTTATATTCTACCAATACAATGCAATACAATAAAATAAACATGGTTAATGCACACATAATAAAAGAATAATTATCTAACATATTCATTCGCTGGCAGGCGAAAATTCAAAATTTTTTTTCAAAAAATTAAAAAAAAAATTTAAAAAAATTTTAAAATTCAAAAAATTTAGATTTATTCATTAAAAAAAAATTTTATTACATTTATTTATTAAATAACATTTATTAAAATTATTCAAATATTGGTTTGAATTAATCAAACAAACAAATTAAAATTGGATTCCTACTATACAAGCTTAGTAGGTGTATGACCTCATCAGCTGATCGTAACTAGGTCAAGTCCAGAACCCTTGACCTACATATGTTATATATGATTTCTGAAAATACTTTGAACATCTGTAATATCCTACCTTGAAATACAAAACATAATAAAACAAAATATTTAAAACAAACAAAATATTATTATAAATAATAAACAGATTGACATTTAAATTATTTAAAACAAACAATTCTTGACTTTACATTATTTTCAAATTTTATCAAAATTCTGTCACTGGTGAAAAAAATAAACAATTGCATATTCTTTATCATGAATCTCTCTTTCTTTTCAACAATCTTACTTTAATATACTGTGGGTGATGTAAATTATTTATTCTCGTTTTTCTGTATTAGATTTCTATACCTATATAAACTTTCTCCCTCTGACTCTAATATTCATCAACTCAATTATCATGACACCCATCTCTATCAAAATATCTACTAATCAGGACATTCTAAACCCCAACTTATCATTTAACACAAATCGTTACCTTCTCCCATTATAAAATACTCTCTAACCCTTTGTATAGGATACGTGTTTCCCCTACTCAAAAACTCAATTCCCTTATTTGGCGGCCCGGATTCTCTACCTAAGGCGGCCCCTTCCCCACTAAAATCTATTCCTATCCCGTCCCAACCCTTGTTGCGGACTACCCAAATACACTACCCTCTAATACAAAATTGCCATCCCCAAAAATCTCAATCTCATTACATTACTACAAATATACAAAATAACCTCATTAACTATAAAAACAACAATATGTCACTCAAAATCTACATAAAGTCTCCATTACCACTGTGTCAACATTACTATTTCTCAAGATTCTGTTACATCATATCAACTCAAAAACAGCATTACATTATATTCATCTCCATCATTTCACATTCAGCTTTTAATTCAACTTGTACAGGTCTGCATGTCCCATAAAACATTTATCACCCATGAATTATCTTTTATTAACTTGCATAAATTATTATTATTTTATTTCTCATATTCCTTTTATCTTTACTTCAAAATATCTGTAGTACATCAAACATAGCATTGAACATTAATAACTTGTAACCTTTATAACTAACCTACCAGTGACATCATTGCTGATCAGCTGATCTCCGGACATAATAAAAATACATCTTAAAATAGAACAAATTACATGGAATATACATATTTATTTTTATTTATTCTCCCTTCTCACCTCATTGTTTCCCATTTCTCTGATTCTGATGCTTATGTTAACCTGCCAGACGATTTACTTATTGGCTTAAACAAATACACACATAATAAAATTACATATTCTTATCAATGCTTATCTAATAGACAACAATAATATAATACACTTAAAATTATAGCATGAACACCTTAATTTACGAGTCTGAGCATATAATTATGTGGACAGAGCACAAGCATTTTTGATTGGATTAAACTTTGAATACGCAAAAACTTTTGTCATAAAATTTTAAATTCGTGACTCCTTTACGTCACCTCCCAGCCACACACACTATTTCAGATTATGGAGGACTGTCTCGCCCTTTCGCTTCCACAGAGACTGTATATTTTGGAGCAGGGTTTACCTCTCCGTGTCTCTGCTTCCGCTGTTAAGTTTAAAATTTGTGAACATCAACATGTTCTTGTTATAAAATCATGCACCCTTAAAAACGGATCTGCCACCTGGCTCTTGCTGTTCCTACTCGAACAGAGTGGCAGCCGCTGTTCCCTAGTTCCGGAGATTTCCTCTAATTGTCCCCCCATTGAATTTCAAATATATACCAATTTCAAGTCAGCTATGGTCAAGGGACTTGGTATGACCATAGCTGACCGCTAGCCAAAACCACGGTTAGTGCTGGTAAGACAGTAACCGCCCGAAAAGTCGAGGAAATCTAACTCTAATTTCACTGCCTGTTAAACATCAATATTTTTATGTGCGACACTGTCATTTAGTAATGTGTGTAAAATTTTTATTTTACACGGATAAGGTGTGCCGCACATTTATCGCCAGCTCGGCCTCCGATGGAGGTAACACTCACTGCTACCCCCAACCCTTTTCGCTACTTGTGAGAGCACAGGCCACCCCCACAGTAGCCACTTAATAACTAACTAATTACTTAATAAATGAAAATTAATCTTTCTACAAATGCCGTTCAACACTCCATTGTTATTATCACTTCATTGAGCACCAAACTACCCCCCCAAAGTCATCCCCACTTCTTGTATTGACAACAAGTTTATATTTTGTTACACATCGTTTCAAGACGTTCCCATATTCACTGATACTAAAACTTGACAATTATATTTGGTCACTTAATTCTAAAATTTATTTAAATTTAAAATTATACACATCCAAAAAAAAAATTCCTATTACCAAAATCGGCGATTATGGACTCACCTGAAACGGGGGTGTTTTGCTATGAGGCACAGTTTTGATGAAAATACAGATCTGCTTTGTGAAACTACTCCCCCCTTTACTTCCTGCTTTTCTCTCTCTAACTCTCCTTTCCCCATACCCACCGTCTGTATTTTCATCAACTCTGCCTCTCAGCAAAACTCTTCATTTCGGGTTTAAACAAACTAATGCCAATGGTTCATTTTGTACTTGCCAGTGACACTGAAATATCTAGAATTTGCATGCACTGCCTTGTATTTAGGTGTAGCCTCCTTTATTTACAACACTCTAAGGCAGTGCAGGCACGTGACAGGTACCTCAAAATTGTTGTACCCAGAGTGTATAAAAAATTTTAATTCGTCACGTACCTCTTTTGGGGTCCCCCTCCCCGTTCAAATATATGTGGTTAAATTTCTATTTTGTACCAATTTTGGTGGAGCCGGACCATCGTTGTTTTCACTGCCCGAAGGAAGATCCTGCCAACCATGGCCCGCCTCCGATTTCCGCATTCCACGGCCAGGACTGGTAAGATCGTGGCCGCCCGAAAATGGGGGAGGCGCCCTTCTAAAAACATAAAAGAATAATTAAATAACATTCATACCTTTACAATTTAATACAATCCTTATGCTGACCAAAATAATTTCAAATTTGTCGCATTGTGCGTACCTACTATCTCCCTGGTTTCTCTATTCTGTAACACACATGAATTTCTCATTTTTATTTCTACTATCTCGTACGGCCCCTCGTACAATAAGAAAAACTTCTTGATCTCCTTGTCTTGTGCACTTGACAAGTCATGTCGTCGTATCAATACCAGCTGTCCAACCTCATACTTCGTCCACTTACCTTTCCTATCATGGCGCTGTTTTCTCCTCTCTCCCTTCGTCAACAAACTCTCATTCGCTAGTCTAAGTTTAACATCGTTGCTAATAGTGTTGGTTTCCGGTGGATATTCAATTAATTGTTCCAAAATCCTCTGTGGGCGCTTTCCTCTGATTAACTCGTAAGGCGTGAACCCCGTCGACTCGTGGGTGGTGCAGTTTAGCCAGTTTTCAATCTTCTGCACATAGAATGGCCACTCGCTATGTTTGGCGTGGCAGTATGTTCGAAAAATTCTGCCCAACTCCCTCATGACTCTCTCCGCCTGATTGGACTGCGGGTGATATACTGCGGTGTGTTTTGGGATGATACCTTCCCATCCAAGAGTCTGGCGCCATCTTCCGCTGATGAACTGCGGCCCATGGTCGGATAATATCACCTTCGGCTTTCCCACGTTGATCATGTAGTCGCGTGTGATCTTCTCGCTCAGCACCTTGCTCGTTGCTCGCTTCACGCTATATAGTCTGACATATTTGGAAAAAGTGTCCAGTACAACAAAAATATGCATCACTCCACCCCTACCCTTTGGCAATGGGCCGTATAAATCTACCGCTACTAAATCGAATGGCTTTTCTACTTTAATATAATTTAGTTCTCCCTCTAACCTATAATTGACAACTTTGGATTTCTGACATAACTCGCAAACTCTAAGTATTCTTCGGACGTTTTTCTCCATATTCTTAAATAAACAAGATTCCTTTAATACATTCACACACTTCCGTGCCCCAAAATGCCCGTACCTAAGATGACAGTCCCACACTATTTTCTCTATCAACCCTTCAGGTATAACTAACCTCCAATCCCTCTCTCTCCCCTCTACTTTTTTAAACAAACTCCCTTTAAACACTTGAAAATATTGTTTATACCCCAAGTCATCTATATCTGAGTCTAAGCTAGTAATGATCTTATTTAATTTACCATCAGCTCTTTGCATTACATTTATATCTTTTAATTCCTCCCCAAAAAGTTTATCTTCCTGGGATAGTCTATAAATTTCTATCTCTTTGATATCTCTACCTGTTTTATTTCTGTCTGTGTCTACTCGTGATAGTGTGTCTGGCACCCTGTTCTCTATCCCCTTAATGTATTCCCAAGAAAAATTATACTCTTGAAGAGCTAACACCCACCTGGTTATCCGGCTGTGTGTGAGTTTACAAGTATTCAGGAACGACAGCGCTTTATGGTCCGTCCTGATGATGGTTCTGTTACCCAGCAGATACGTTCGGAACTTCCTCACAGCGAACACTATACTGAGGAGCTCCTTTTCGGTGGTAGTGTAATTGCGCTCTGCGGCCAGCAACGTCCGGCTGGCGAAGGCGATGGTTTTATGCTCTTTTGCCTCGTCCTCTTGGTAAAGCTCCGCTCCCAATGCTATATTACTAGCGTCTGTCTGCAAATAAAATTTGTCATTAAAATTGGGATGGTTCATTAGTATCATGTCTGTGAACTTAATTTTGATGTCATTAAACGTCGCTCTTTCGTTATCGCCCCATCTCCATTGCTTATTCTTCTGTAACACTGCGCTGAGTCGGGCCGTCGTCTGTGCGTAGTTCCTCTGAAACTTCCTGTAAAAATTACAAAGACCAAGAAAACTTTGCAACTGCTTTATATTTTTTGGCTCCGGGAATGTCAAGATGGACTCTACTTTATCCGGGTTAGCACGTATTCCTGTAGGTGTTATTATAAAACCTAAAAAATGTATCTCAGTTTGCAAAAATTTCGATTTGTCCCAATTCACTGTCAGACCTCCCCGATATAACTTCTCCAAAACGTATTCCAAATGCTCTACATGCTCTTCAAATGTTCTGGATGCTATTAAAATGTCATCAACGTAAATAGTTAAAAAATCTAAGTTGTGTGGTTGCAAAATTTCGTCAAGACACTTAATAAAACTAGCTACACTGGTGTTCAAACCAAACGGCAAACGCTTAAATTGGTAATTCTTTCCATTAAATAAAAAAGCTGTATATTTTCTACTATTTGCTGCTAATGGCACCTGCCAGTACCCGGCGGTTAGGTCTAAAGAGGTCATATATTGTACACCGCTAAACTTCTGAAATATTTCTTCAATAGCTTCGGGTGACTCCCTATCTGGAATAATTATTTGATTGATTTTGCGGGCATCTAAACATAACCTAACTCTACCATCTTTTTTAATCACTACAACTAAGGGATTAGAGTATGGTGACACCGATCTCTCAATTATATCTCCCTCTAACATTTTCTCTAACTCAAGCTGAACCGCTCTTCTCTTCGCATAGGGCACCGGATAACTTCTTTGCACATAGGGTGCGTGTTCCCTTACCTTTAACTCGCATTCATAGTTTCTTGCCCTCCCTGGTACATCGGCAAACACTTCTCTAAAATTCTCTACTACCCGCCACAACGATTCGCGTTGAGAACTCCCTATCACGCCACCCTCACTACAAAATTTCATTGCTCTTTCATTCCATAAGTGATCCACATTCTCATCATACTCTATCTTACTCTCACTGCATACATTCATACTAATTTCCATGTCTTGTTTATCATTCCGATTGTGTATCACCCTTACCCCTGAAATTCTTACCGCATCTAACACCCGTTCAAAATTAATACGGACTGGTTCCCCTTCACTATTTAATTCTAATACCCGTTTATGAAAATCAATCACTGCCTTATGTTTAATCAGAAAATCATTTCCAAGTATAACCTCAAGATTCAATCCCCGTACAACTAGAAATGTATTATCATACCCTACCCCGTTAATTATCATGTTTAAATGTACTTGTTTCGTAACTCTCTTACTTCTAACTCCCGTAATACCTACAATTGTCACCCCCGCTACTGGTAAAGATGGAATATCTTTATTTATTTCTTTTAATTCATCTAATACATGTTCAGAAATAACAGAGATTTCGCTACCCGTATCGACTAGAGTTTTAATCTCCTTACCTTCTATGTTGATTTTCACCTCAGTCAGTCCATTCTCCCGTCTCACTGCTTCGAAGTCTTCCTCCTCCAATAATTCCTCCGATAAATCTGTAATCACAATGTTGTTTTGGTATCTATCATCCATTTGGACCCCAGAAACTTCCGGCGACAACGGTCGGGTCCGGTGTTCCATTGTCCCTCTTAGTTTCCCGCAGAGGTGCCCGCCACTGCATGGTTGTATCCTCGCTCGTGCTGGTTTCCTCGCGGTTCATGAGTTTGGCCTCTCTGTGCTCCTCCTGGGCCCTCTCCCCTTCGTTGGTATGCCTGCTGGTTCTGAGCGGGTGGTGGTCCCTGTCGCTGACCCGGTCTCTCTCTCCTGCATCTAAAACAAAAATTTTGTGTCGCATAATTCTCTTGTGAACACGCTGGACAAGTCCACATGGGTCCTCGATTATTTTGTTCTCGTCTAGGGTATGCCGGTCCATTTGTAGGTCCCCTCGGCGGTCCCTGATTACCTCCATTATTTCCATTCTGCTGGTTCTGACGGCGACTCAATTCTTGGTCCCGGATATTCTGAAACACATCTAAAATATTCTCTAGTTCGCTAATATTAGCTACCTCCCTTGTCATAAGTGTTATCTGTACTTCCCTCGGCAAATGCTTGCTGATATGCCTCACAAAGGATCTAAATGGCAATGGCGGTTCTAAGTATTTCGCCTCGTTAAATATTTTCATCACATACCCTGTTATATTATTATTGGGCCCCCCAAAATTCCCTGTTCCCATGATTCTACTTCGTAACACTTCTTGGTCTTCTTCAGACCAATATTTATTTATAAATGCAGACTCAAAATTTTCAAAACACTCCCATTCCGTTTTATGTACTTCGGCCCATATCTCCGAACTACCTTTAAAACATTTTAAAATTTTTAATAATTGGACTTCCCAGTTATTAGTACTGAACTTATTGAACTCTCTCACTCTGCTTATGAACTGCATAGGGTGTACTTTTTTGTTATCACAACTGAATGTCTCTAACTCAACTTCACTGCTTACGTCACGAGTCATGATTACTCGCTCGGTAACAGTGTTAACTTGTTGGCTGATGGCCTTGCTCAATTCATTTTTGACATTCATTAATTTAAGGTTATTATCACATTCAAGGTCACTTATTGTATCATGTATGGTCTTAAATTCAATCTTATAATTATGTTCTATTTCTCTTATTTTACTATTATTATTTTCAATCTGGCTCATAGCATAACCAACCTTACATTCAGTATTGGTTTTACACTCACTTATTTGATTCTCAACAATTGTATTTATGACACTATATTGTTCCGTGATCTGTTTCTCCACTTTATTAGTTATATTATTGGTAATATCAGAAACACGGCACTCTAATTGCTCAGTTAATGACTCTGACAGGTGTAATTTCATACTTTCACAACGTTCATCAATATGTTTGTCTAATACACTGCTCAAATTATCAAATTGCATATTAATATTCTGCTGAAACTGAATATTCTGTTCTTTAATTTCATTAAAAATAATATCATTTTTAATATTCTGCTGTTCGCATTTTATTCTCTGTTCATCTAATTTATTGTTAAAATCACTTTTCATCTTGTTTAAAATTATATCATTATCATCAAAACGACTATTCATTACATTAAATTTGGTCTCAAAATTATTATTCATTCTTTCGAATTGACTGAGCATAATACTCATCATATTTGTTTCCTCTGATTGTTTATTTATCTTAGTTGAAACTGGTGTCAACTGGATCCCCGAGTCAACATCTGTTTCATTTACTTGTGGTTGAGACGCAATCGGCGTGGAATGAGCTATTACATTACTGCCGACAGCTGTTTCTGTAACAGTACCCGTCTCCCCCCTCAACATACCACTTTCATCAAGCGATTGCGACTCGAGGCCACTTTCACTCATAATTAAATTTACTATCCTACTTTTTTCTGTATTCTCGGACATTTTTACTTTATCTATTTTGTCTTACGTAACAACTACCAATGATTAGTCTTTTTTCAAAACTGATATTACAATATCAATTTGCTTTCACGACCGTATTCCGTTCAATGTACTGTCACATGTAGGCCGTTGTAATAACTTTTTTGTTATATTAAATCCTGATCACGCGGTACCAATTGTAACTTTTATTCTTTAAGTAATATTGATATTTATTGTTTACTTACATTCAACTTCATACTTACCGTTTAGCAATGATCTGGCCGGATCTCGTAGTGGAGGTAAACCCATTTCGTTCGACGAACTATGACAGCACATAAAACGAACTAAGGTTTTGAAAGAATTTTAACTCGCAATTTTGTAGAAGAGAAATTAGATTTTTTAATTAATCAGAATCATATTTAAATTTTGTTCAAAAACTTTTGATCATTGTTTTACAGATTAAGTTACAGTTTTCTTTGTTCGGTTAGCCTCTGCTACATGCTACTTATTCTAAGAGCTTACCTTAGTGATCACAATTTAATACGAATATATAAATAGACAGAGCCCAGCCTGCAATTTCGCACACTCTCACATACCTATAATTTAATATTTTAAAAGCCCCAGACCATTTTAATTACCCACAGACCTTACACTTTTGTTATAATGAAACCCGCCGGCAACGTGGTTTTCGCGCGCACCAATTGTTCCTTTAGATTTCTTGTTTTTTAGTGTCCGAAAAATATCTGAATATGTTCTACACCTTTAATTGACCGCAGTCACCTAATTTGTTACTGTTATTTCACTGTTGCTTTAAAATAAAACTGTAAGAGTTAGCAGGGCGCACTCGGCGCTGTGTCGGCCGACACGATCAACGACTAACTGGGCAGGAAAACGTCGCAGGTGTAGCTAACGTGATCTCATACTTTTTGATGGAAATCACAGCCTTGGGCTTCGTCGCCGAAGCTTCGGCCCATGCTATGCATGTGGTTTTTGAGTCAATGTCGCACATGATCTTCTATAGGCAGTGGCTGACGTCATTTAAGTGGGCTTGGTCTAAACGACACTTCCGTAGTGAACCCAACGGAACGATGAAAATTTCACTATATGGCCATCTTACTTTTTTGCCAACGCTTGGGTAGGCGCCCATGCTTGGTGTGCGCATGGGAGTGCAATGCCACACTCTCGCATAGTTCTTGGAAATTTGTGGAGGTGAATTCTTTGCTCGTTGCGTTGCACAATGGAAATTGCGTATCGCCTTTGTCTCAACCAATCTTGCTCAACACCGTTCTGTTAACACGTGGTCCATTATAAATGAAATGAATTCGGTTGCACAATGATTTTATGAAAAGTCCGCCCAAAATGAAATACATAAAAATACATATTCCCCTAACTGTTAAAAATAAAAACACCCAAAAATGACCCGCTACAATACCCCCTCGATGAGAATTCTGCTGTTCACGACAGAAGAAATCTCATCGATGACCCTGAAGAGGACCGGTGAGGAACTGGTGCCAACAACCCCCTGGTTCTTAATCTGCATGGGTACACGACCCCCCTGGCTCAGCGACCATGGACTCATCTGAACGAGATCACTGGACTTCTCCGTAAGAGATCCCAACACCGAGAAATCGATCAGACTCGCCCCACGGCGCACCTCACCTTTTAACATACTACCCCCGAAAATCCTCAATCCCTGGCTAAAATTATTCCAGCTCCTCCGCCGATAGGTTTCCCCTTTTTGCAAGCTGGGCTGCCTTTAGCAAATACTGGGCTCACACACACTGACATTACATATTACCCTAACACCTTAAAAATAAAAAATTTCTTTTAAAATTTATTTTAAATTTAAAAAATTTAAAATTCAAAAAAAAAATCTTTTACCAAAAAATTCTCTTCCTTGTTTTTTCTAATTTTTTGTTTCAAATGACTTAACCTAGACATTTCTAATAATATAAACACATCCTTACTCTAACATGAGAACCACTTATATTCTACCAATACAATGCAATACAATAAAATAAACATGGTTAATGCACACATAATAAAAGAATAATTATCTAACATATTCATTCGCTGGCAGGCGAAAATTCAAAATTTTTTTTTCAAAAAATTAAAAAAAAAATTTAAAAAAATTTTAAAATTCAAAAAATTTAAATTTATTCATTAAAAAAAAATTTTATTACATTTATTTATTAAATAACATTTATTAAAATTATTCAAATATTGGTTTGAATTAATCAAACAAACAAATTAAAATTGGATTCCTACTATACAAGCTTAGTAGGTGTATGACCTCATCAGCTGATCGTAACTAGGTCAAGTCCAGAACCCTTGACCTACATATGTTATATATGATTTCTGAAAATACTTTGAACATCTGTAATATCCTACCTTGAAATACAAAACATAATAAAACAAAATATTTAAAACAAACAAAATATTATTATAAATAATAAACAGATTGACATTTAAATTATTTAAAACAAACAATTCTTGACTTTACATTATTTTCAAATTTTATCAAAATTCTGTCACTGGTGAAAAAAATAAACAATTGCATATTCTTTATCATGAATCTCTCTTTCTTTTCAACAATCTTACTTTAATATACTGTGGGTGATGTAAATTATTTATTCTCGTTTTTCTGTATTAGATTTCTATACCTATATAAACTTTCTCCCTCTGACTCTAATATTCATCAACTCAATTATCATGACACCCATCTCTATCAAAATATCTACTAATCAGGACATTCTAAACCCCAACTTATCATTTAACACAAATCGTTACCTTCTCCCATTATAAAATACTCTCTAACCCTTTGTATAGGATACGTGTTTCCCCTACTCAAAAACTCAATTCCCTTATTTGGCGGCCCGGATTCTCTACCTAAGGCGGCCCCTTCCCCACTAAAATCTATTCCTATCCCGTCCCAACCCTTGTTGCGGACTCCCCAAATACACTACCCTCTAATACAAAATTGCCATCCCCAAAAATCTCAATCTCATTACATTACTACAAATATACAAAATAACCTCATTAACTATAAAAACAACAATATGTCACTCAAAATCTACATAAAGTCTCCATTACCACTGTGTCAACATTACTATTTCTCAAGATTCTGTTACATCATATCAACTCAAAAACAGCATTACATTATATTCATCTCCATCATTTCACATTCAGCTTTTAATTCAACTTGTACAGGTCTGCATGTCCCATAAAACATTTATCACCCATGAATTATCTTTTATTAACTTGCATAAATTATTATTATTTTATTTCTCATATTCCTTTTATCTTTACTTCAAAATATCTGTAGTACATCAAACATAGCATTGAACATTAATAACTTGTAACCTTTATAACTAACCTACCAGTGACATCATTGCTGATCAGCTGATCTCCGGACATAATAAAAATACATCTTAAAATAGAACAAATTACATGGAATATACATATTTATTTTTATTTATTCTCCCTTCTCACCTCATTGTTTCCCATTTCTCTGATTCTGATGCTTATGTTAACCTGCCAGACGATTTACTTATTGGCTTAAACAAATACACACATAATAAAATTACATATTCTTATCAATGCTTATCTAATAGACAACAATAATATAATACACTTAAAATTATAGCATGAACACCTTAATTTACGAGTCTGAGCATATAATTATGTGGACAGAGCACAAGCATTTTTGATTGGATTAAACTTTGAATACGCAAAAACTTTTGTCATAAAATTTTAAATTCGTGACTCCTTTACGTCACCTCCCAGCCACACACACTATTTCAGATTATGGAGGACTGTCTCGCCCTTTCGCTTCCACAGAGACTGTATATTTTGGAGCAGGGTTTACCTCTCCGTGTCTCTGCTTCCGCTGTTAAGTTTAAAATTTGTGAACATCAACATGTTCTTGTTATAAAATCATGCACCCTTAAAAACGGATCTGCCACCTGGCTCTTGCTGTTCCTACTCGAACAGAGTGGCAGCCGCTGTTCCCTAGTTCCGGAGATTTCCTCTAATTGTCCCCCCATTGAATTTCAAATATATACCAATTTCAAGTCAGCTATGGTCAAGGGACTTGGTATGACCATAGCTGACCGCTAGCCAAAACCACGGTTAGTGCTGGTAAGACAGTAACCGCCCGAAAAGTCGAGGAAATCTAACTCTAATTTCACTGCCTGTTAAACATCAATATTTTTATGTGCGACACTGTCATTTAGTAATGTGTGTAAAATTTTTATTTTACACGGATAAGGTGTGCCGCACATTTATCGCCAGCTCGGCCTCCGATGGAGGTAACACTCACTGCTACCCCCAACCCTTTTCGCTACTTGTGAGAGCACAGGCCACCCCCACAGTAGCCACTTAATAACTAACTAATTACTTAATAAATGAAAATTAATCTTTCTACAAATGCCGTTCAACACTCCATTGTTATTATCACTTCATTGAGCACCAAACTACCCCCCCAAAGTCATCCCCACTTCTTGTATTGACAACAAGTTTATATTTTGTTACACATCGTTTCAAGACGTTCCCATATTCACTGATACTAAAACTTGACAATTATATTTGGTCACTTAATTCTAAAATTTATTTAAATTTAAAATTATACACATCCAAAAAAAAAATTCCTATTACCAAAATCGGCGATTATGGACTCACCTGAAACGGGGGTGTTTTGCTATGAGGCACAGTTTTGATGAAAATACAGATCTGCTTTGTGAAACTACTCCCCCCTTTACTTCCTGCTTTTCTCTCTCTAACTCTCCTTTCCCCATACCCACCGTCTGTATTTTCATCAACTCTGCCTCTCAGCAAAACTCTTCATTTCGGGTTTAAACAAACTAATGCCAATGGTTCATTTTGTACTTGCCAGTGACACTGAAATATCTAGAATTTGCATGCACTGCCTTGTATTTAGGTGTAGCCTCCTTTATTTACAACACTCTAAGGCAGTGCAGGCACGTGACAGGTACCTCAAAATTGTTGTACCCAGAGTGTATAAAAAATTTTAATTCGTCACGTACCTCTTTTGGGGTCCCCCTCCCCGTTCAAATATATGTGGTTAAATTTCTATTTTGTACCAATTTTGGTGGAGCCGGACCATCGTTGTTTTCACTGCCCGAAGGAAGATCCTGCCAACCATGGCCCGCCTCCGATTTCCGCATTCCACGGCCAGGACTGGTAAGATCGTGGCCGCCTGAAAATGGGGGAGGCGCCCTTCTAAAAACATAAAAGAATAATTAAATAACATTCATACCTTTACAATTTAATACAATCCTTATGCTGACCAAAATAATTTCAAATTTGTCGCATTGTGCGTACCTACTATCTCCCTGGTTTCTCTATTCTGTAACACATATGAATTTCTCATTTTTATTTCTACTATCTCGTACGGCCCCTCGTACAATAAGAAAAACTTCTTGATCTCCTTGTCTTGTGCACTTGACAAGTCATGTCGTCGTATCAATACCAGCTGTCCAACCTCATACTTCGTCCACTTACCTTTCCTATCATGGCGCTGTTTTCTCCTCTCTCCCTTCGTCAACAAACTCTCATTCGCTAGTCTAAGTTTAACATCGTTGCTAATAGTGTTGGTTTCCGGTGGATATTCAATTAATTGTTCCAAAATCCTCTGTGGGCGCTTTCCTCTGATTAACTCGTAAGGCGTGAACCCCGTCGACTCGTGGGTGGTGCAGTTTAGCCAGTTTTCAATCTTCTGCACATAGAATGGCCACTCGCTATGTTTGGCGTGGCAGTATGTTCGAAAAATTCTGCCCAACTCCCTCATGACTCTCTCCGCCTGATTGGACTGCGGGTGATATACTGCGGTGTGTTTTGGGATGATACCTTCCCATCCAAGAGTCTGGCGCCATCTTCCGCTGATGAACTGCGGCCCATGGTCGGATAATATCACCTTCGGCTTTCCCACGTTGATCATGTAGTCGCGTGTGATCTTCTCGCTCAGCACCTTGCTCGTTGCTCGCTTCACGCTATATAGTCTGACATATTTGGAAAAAGTGTCCAGTACAACAAAAATATGCATCACTCCACCCCTACCCTTTGGCAATGGGCCGTATAAATCTACCGCTACTAAATCGAATGGCTTTTCTACTTTAATATAATTTAGTTCTCCCTCTAACCTATAATTGACAACTTTGGATTTCTGACATAACTCGCAAACTCTAAGTATTCTTCGGACGTTTTTCTCCATATTCTTAAATAAACAAGATTCCTTTAATACATTCACACACTTCCGTGCCCCAAAATGCCCGTACCTAAGATGACAGTCCCACACTATTTTCTCTATCAACCCTTCAGGTATAACTAACCTCCAATCCCTCTCTCTCCCCTCTACTTTTTTAAACAAACTCCCTTTAAACACTTGAAAATATTGTTTATACCCCAAGTCATCTATATCTGAGTCTAAGCTAGTAATGATCTTATTTAATTTACCATCAGCTCTTTGCATTACATTTATATCTTTTAATTCCTCCCCAAAAAGTTTATCTTCCTGGGATAGTCTATAAATTTCTATCTCTTTGATATCTCTACCTGTTTTATTTCTGTCTGTGTCTACTCGTGATAGTGTGTCTGGCACCCTGTTCTCTACCCCCTTAATGTATTCCCAAGAAAAATTATACTCTTGAAGAGCTAACACCCACCTGGTTATCCGGCTGTGTGTGAGTTTACAAGTATTCAGGAACGACAGCGCTTTATGGTCCGTCCTGATGATGGTTCTGTTACCCAGCAGATACGTTCGGAACTTCCTCACAGCGAACACTATACTGAGGAGCTCCTTTTCGGTGGTAGTGTAATTGCGCTCTGCGGCCAGCAACGTCCGGCTGGCGAAGGCGATGGTTTTATGCTCTTTTGCCTCGTCCTCTTGGTAAAGCTCCGCTCCCAATGCTATATTACTAGCGTCTGTCTGCAAATAAAATTTGTCATTAAAATTGGGATGGTTCATTAGTATCATGTCTGTGAACTTAATTTTGATGTCATTAAACGTCGCTCTTTCGTTATCGCCCCATCTCCATTGCTTATTCTTCTGTAACACTGCGCTGAGTCGGGCCGTCGTCTGTGCGTAGTTCCTCTGAAACTTCCTGTAAAAATTACAAAGACCAAGAAAACTTTGCAACTGCTTTATATTTTTTGGCTCCGGGAATGTCAAGATGGACTCTACTTTATCCGGGTTAGCACGTATTCCTGTAGGTGTTATTATAAAACCTAAAAAATGTATCTCAGTTTGCAAAAATTTCGATTTGTCCCAATTCACTGTCAGACCTCCCCGATATAACTTCTCCAAAACGTATTCCAAATGCTCTACATGCTCTTCAAATGTTCTGGATGCTATTAAAATGTCATCAACGTAAATAGTTAAAAAATCTAAGTTGTGTGGTTGCAAAATTTCGTCAAGACACTTAATAAAACTAGCTACACTGGTGTTCAAACCAAACGGCAAACGCTTAAATTGGTAATTCTTTCCATTAAATAAAAAAGCTGTATATTTTCTACTATTTGCTGCTAATGGCACCTGCCAGTACCCGGCGGTTAGGTCTAAAGAGGTCATATATTGTACACCGCTAAACTTCTGAAATATTTCTTCAATAGCTTCGGGTGACTCCCTATCTGGAATAATTATTTGATTGATTTTGCGGGCATCTAAACATAACCTAACTCTACCATCTTTTTTAATCACTACAACTAAGGGATTAGAGTATGGTGACACCGATCTCTCAATTATATCTCCCTCTAACATTTTCTCTAACTCAAGCTGAACCGCTCTTCTCTTCGCATAGGGCACCGGATAACTTCTTTGCACATAGGGTGCGTGTTCCCTTACCTTTAACTCGCATTCATAGTTTCTTGCCCTCCCTGGTACATCGGCAAACACTTCTCTAAAATTCTCTACTACCCGCCACAACGATTCGCGTTGAGAACTCCCTATCACGCCACCCTCACTACAAAATTTCATTGCTCTTTCATTCCATAAGTGATCCACATTCTCATCATACTCTATCTTACTCTCACTGCATACATTCATACTAATTTCCATGTCTTGTTTATCATTCCGATTGTGTATCACCCTTACCCCTGAAATTCTTACCGCATCTAACACCCGTTCAAAATTAATACGGACTGGTTCCCCTTCACTATTTAATTCTAATACCCGTTTATGAAAATCAATCACTGCCTTATGTTTAATCAGAAAATCATTTCCAAGTATAACCTCAAGATTCAATCCCCGTACAACTAGAAATGTATTATCATACCCTACCCCGTTAATTATCATGTTTAAATGTACTTGTTTCGTAACTCTCTTACTTCTAACTCCCGTAATACCTACAATTGTCACCCCCGCTACTGGTAAAGATGGAATATCTTTATTTATTTCTTTTAATTCATCTAATACATGTTCAGAAATAACAGAGATTTCGCTACCCGTATCGACTAGAGTTTTAATCTCCTTACCTTCTATGTTGATTTTCACCTCAGTCAGTCCATTCTCCCGTCTCACTGCTTCGAAGTCTTCCTCCTCCAATAATTCCTCCGATAAATCTGTAATCACAATGTTGTTTTGGTATCTATCATCCATTTGGACCCCAGAAACTTCCGGCGACAACGGTCGGGTCCGGTGTTCCATTGTCCCTCTTAGTTTCCCGCAGAGGTGCCCGCCACTGCATGGTTGTATCCTCGCTCGTGCTGGTTTCCTCGCGGTTCATGAGTTTGGCCTCTCTGTGCTCCTCCTGGGCCCTCTCCCCTTCGTTGGTATGCCTGCTGGTTCTGAGCGGGTGGTGGTCCCTGTCGCTGACCCGGTCTCTCTCTCCTGCATCTAAAACAAAAATTTTGTGTCGCATAATTCTCTTGTGAACACGCTGGACAAGTCCACATGGGTCCTCGATTATTTTGTTCTCGTCTAGGGTATGCCGGTCCATTTGTAGGTCCCCTCGGCGGTCCCTGATTACCTCCATTATTTCCATTCTGCTGGTTCTGACGGCGACTCAATTCTTGGTCCCGGATATTCTGAAACACATCTAAAATATTCTCTAGTTCGCTAATATTAGCTACCTCCCTTGTCATAAGTGTTATCTGTACTTCCCTCGGCAAATGCTTGCTGATATGCCTCACAAAGGATCTAAATGGCAATGGCGGTTCTAAGTATTTCGCCTCGTTAAATATTTTCATCACATACCCTGTTATATTATTATTGGGCCCCCCAAAATTCCCTGTTCCCATGATTCTACTTCGTAACACTTCTTGGTCTTCTTCAGACCAATATTTATTTATAAATGCAGACTCAAAATTTTCAAAACACTCCCATTCCGTTTTATGTACTTCGGCCCATATCTCCGAACTACCTTTAAAACATTTTAAAATTTTTAATAATTGGACTTCCCAGTTATTAGTACTGAACTTATTGAACTCTCTCACTCTGCTTATGAACTGCATAGGGTGTACTTTTTTGTTATCACAACTGAATGTCTCTAACTCAACTTCACTGCTTACGTCACGAGTCATGATTACTCGCTCGGTAACAGTGTTAACTTGTTGGCTGATGGCCTTGCTCAATTCATTTTTGACATTCATTAATTTAAGGTTATTATCACATTCAAGGTCACTTATTGTATCATGTATGGTCTTAAATTCAATCTTATAATTATGTTCTATTTCTCTTATTTTACTATTATTATTTTCAATCTGGCTCATAGCATAACCAACCTTACATTCAGTATTGGTTTTACACTCACTTATTTGATTCTCAACAATTGTATTTATGACACTATATTGTTCCGTGATCTGTTTCTCCACTTTATTAGTTATATTATTGGTAATATCAGAAACACGGCACTCTAATTGCTCAGTTAATGACTCTGACAGGTGTAATTTCATACTTTCACAACGTTCATCAATATGTTTGTCTAATACACTGCTCAAATTATCAAATTGCATATTAATATTCTGCTGAAACTGAATATTCTGTTCTTTAATTTCATTAAAAATAATATCATTTTTAATATTCTGCTGTTCGCATTTTATTCTCTGTTCATCTAATTTATTGTTAAAATCACTTTTCATCTTGTTTAAAATTATATCATTATCATCAAAACGACTATTCATTACATTAAATTTGGTCTCAAAATTATTATTCATTCTTTCGAATTGACTGAGCATAATACTCATCATATTTGTTTCCTCTGATTGTTTATTTATCTTAGTTGAAACTGGTGTCAACTGGATCCCCGAGTCAACATCTGTTTCATTTACTTGTGGTTGAGACGCAATCGGCGTGGAATGAGCTATTACATTACTGCCGACAGCTGTTTCTGTAACAGTACCCGTCTCCCCCCTCAACATACCACTTTCATCAAGCGATTGCGACTCGAGGCCACTTTCACTCATAATTAAATTTACTATCCTACTTTTTTCTGTATTCTCGGACATTTTTACTTTATCTATTTTGTCTTACGTAACAACTACCAATGATTAGTCTTTTTTCAAAACTGATATTACAATATCAATTTGCTTTCACGACCGTATTCCGTTCAATGTACTGTCACATGTAGGCCGTTGTAATAACTTTTTTGTTATATTAAATCCTGATCACGCGGTACCAATTGTAACTTTTATTCTTTAAGTAATATTGATATTTATTGTTTACTTACATTCAACTTCATACTTACCGTTTAGCAATGATCTGGCCGGATCTCGTAGTGGAGGTAAACCCATTTCGTTCGACGAACTATGACAGCACATAAAACGAACTAAGGTTTTGAAAGAATTTTAACTCGCAATTTTGTAGAAGAGAAATTAGATTTTTTAATTAATCAGAATCATATTTAAATTTTGTTCAAAAACTTTTGATCATTGTTTTACAGATTAAGTTACAGTTTTCTTTGTTCGGTTAGCCTCTGCTACATGCTACTTATTCTAAGAGCTTACCTTAGTGATCACAATTTAATACGAATATATAAATAGACAGAGCCCAGCCTGCAATTTCGCACACTCTCACATACCTATAATTTAATATTTTAAAAGCCCCAGACCATTTTAATTACCCACAGACCTTACACTTTTGTTATAATGAAACCCGCCGGCAACGTGGTTTTCGCGCGCACCAATTGTTCCTTTAGATTTCTTGTTTTTTAGTGTCCGAAAAATATCTGAATATGTTCTACACCTTTAATTGACCGCAGTCACCTAATTTGTTACTGTTATTTCACTGTTGCTTTAAAATAAAACTGTAAGAGTTAGCAGGGCGCACTCGGCGCTGTGTCGGCCGACACGATCAACGACTAACTGGGCAGGAAAACGTCGCAGGTGTAGCTAACGTGATCTCATACTTTTTGATGGAAATCACAGCCTTGGGCTTCGTCGCCGAAGCTTCGGCCCATGCTATGCATGTGGTTTTTGAGTCAATGTCGCACATGATCTTCTATAGGCAGTGGCTGACGTCATTTAAGTGGGCTTGGTCTAAACGACACTTCCGTAGTGAACCCAACGGAACGATGAAAATTTCACTATATGGCCATCTTACTTTTTTGCCAACGCTTGGGTAGGCGCCCATGCTTGGTGTGCGCATGGGAGTGCAATGCCACACTCTCGCATAGTTCTTGGAAATTTGTGGAGGTGAATTCTTTGCTCGTTGCGTTGCACAATGGAAATTGCGTATCGCCTTTGTCTCAACCAATCTTGCTCAACACCGTTCTGTTAACACGTGGTCCATTATAAATGAAATGAATTCGGTTGCACAATGATTTTATGAAAAGTCCGCCCAAAATGAAATACATAGAAATACATATTCCCCTAACTGTTAAAAATAAAAACACCCAAAAATGACCCGCTACAATTTATTTAATAATGGGTTTTGTTTCTGACCTATTATTATTATGGACAATTATTATTATTTTTTTTTTTTAGTTTAACAATTATAAACTTTTTTATGTAACGTAGGGGACCATATTTTCGTTACGTTACATATGCTTCCCCTCCAAAAGAAGTTTAGTTTACCTGAATATGATTTGGGTCAAATAAACTTATATTTTTTTCATGCCTTGGAATATTTTCCTTTTTCATTGTAGCGTTTTAATGGTAATTCGTATAAAAGATTTTTTTTTTTTTTATAGTACCCTTTGGTTAATGGTAATTGATTTGATTTCCTAATGTACATTTTTGACTAATACTCAATTCTCTTTATTGGATGAAAATTCATTAATGATGTTAATTCTCTTGCTTTGTTTTTTCAAACATTACTTGACAATGATTGGTCACAATTATCAGTAAAAACTAGTTTTAACACTCTCGTATTTCTATTTACTTCTATAAATGTGTTCTCAATTGATCTTCTGTCAGCTATCTTCCTTCTGTTTTCTTCCTTCATACTTTTAGAATCTGATGTCAATCTTCTCAGCTGTTTTATTATCCCTTAAATATTCAATTTCCCTAACATTCCCTAACATGTGAGCTGGGGCAGTCCAGAGAGGCACTTTTGGCTACATACTCTGCTGGCCATACTACACTTAAATATAATACTGCTGGAATTCGTCTACAGACAGTTATAAAAATAAAATAATACCATAATAGTCTCTTCATTTGACTAATAATAAACATCTTTGGAATTCTTTACGCTGTTGCGTTTTACATTTAATTATATATATTTCTTTTTCTTCTTGATTCCTTCTTATTTTCAGTAACCATTTTCAGATAACATTATTGACAGTCATTATTTGTAAACACCTTTGACTTTCCTTCTTGTGACAGATGTTCTCCGTACTATTTCTTCCTTTATCATTTTCAATTCCAAGAAATTCTAAATTGTATTTGCATTAATTATTATCATTCTTTAGTTTCATTGTACTTATAGTCATTAAATTATCCATTGTTCTTCTTATTTTACTTTCTTGTCTGAGTACATTACCATTAATTGTTTTTATATATATATTTTTTTCTTATTCAATTTTAAATCATATTGTTTATAAATAATTATGTAATCTGTTCTTCCATTCTCTTGGCGTTTTGTCTTTTATCTTAAATCACATTGTTTCTAAGTATTTTAGAAAGTATTGTTTCTAAGTATTTTGAGTAAGTTTTTCTTACATAGTTGTTTAATTTTTTGGGGTTTATTCTTAATATATTCAAAATAATATCTTCGTAAACACATAGTAAGACTTTCTTACTTATTTTAGGATTTTGGGGGTTTATACCTAATATATTCAACATACTTTCTTCGTAAACACATAGTAAGACGTTCTTAATTATTTTAGAATTTTGGGGGTTTATTTTATTTTTTTTATTTTATTTTTTTTATTCTTAATATTCTCGTCCACCTTGTTAGTTTAAATGAGGGCTTCCCTCATCCTCCCTGTTTTCTGGTGAGTTTTGAGGTTGGTTCAGTAGTGGTTCCTGTCTGTCCCCAGGATTGTTGTCCATAGGTCTACGATTTCCTCCGTATTGGTGGTCGTTCTCTCGTTGTGACTGGTTATAATAGTTGTGGTTTGTGTGTGCTCGGGTAGTACCGTCTCTGATTACCTTGAGGTCGGGAGTATATGTAATTCACGTTGTGTCGGTAGTTGTTGGGTCGGTTGTCCCCATCTCCTCTATTATTCCGATTATCGCGGTAATTATAATGGTTATTACCCCGATAATTATTATTCCTTTGATTATTATTTGGGTTGTTGGTATTGATTCTGTTATGGTTACCATTTTGGTTTGTTTAATGATTGTTATTATTACTGTTTTGATTTTGTTGGGGTTCTTTGCCGTGGTATCTATTGTATTTAGTATTTATTATTCGGTTCCTTTGATACTGTCCCTCATGCTCATAATTTTCTAAAAATTTAGCCATAGCTTGGATAGTCTTAATCTGACTATATATACGGGTATTCTTTATCCCTTCCTCGTAATGGTATGAGAGTTGTATCACCAAACACTCCTCGGGAATTCTGGGCTCCAGATTACGGGCCATGCACACCTTGCCTAGAAAGTATGATGTTGGAGATTGTCCTACATTTGCCTCATACCGACCATTGCTTAAATTATTTCTTACCATATTTTGGGTCGACTCCGACCAATACTTCTTCCTAAACTGTTTTTTGAAATCTGTTACATCTTGAATGTCGGGACGCACTGCCGTCCACCAATTGTTGTGGGTATCATTAAACATCTCGTCGATCATTCCTCGGATAACATTCCAATGGTTCTCTCTATTCCGTGCTATCATCTCTTCTACCCTCTTCAGAAACTCTATGGGGTTACGCTTGTAATTTCGAAAATTGATTGACTCCCGGTTATCGTTGTTGGTGATATGAGTATTTTGGCATGTTCTATCCCGCCATGAATCCACTTTTCTTGTAGTTGTATTTTGCGTCGACGGATTTCCTCGATCTTCTCTTTATTCGTACTTACTTGGCTTTCGACATTGTTTAAGTTATTATATACTCTTTCCATTCGTTCACTAATGTCAGTCTGTACTTGTGCTATTCCTTCCTTATTCTCCTCCCGTATTTGATGTACCTCTTGTTTAATCTGCTCGCATCTTTCTACAGTCTCCTGTTGGAGTCCTTCAACCATCGTTTTATTTTCATTTTTTACGTTGTTGATTTTATTTTGTATTTCCTCACGGACTTGTACCACTGTTTCTTTGGTTTTTTCTAATTTTTCATTTATTTCGGCTATTTCTTGTTTCCTTTTTTCATTGTTTTTGTCCACCTTTTGGTTAATTGTCACATGGATATTCTCAATTCTTTCATTAATCCGCCTTAAATTCTCTTTATTTATTTGTCGGATCTCTTCCTTCATTTGTCGTAAACCCTCATCATTCCTGTCAAACCTTTCATTAAGTTTCTTTGAAGTTTCCTCCTGTTTCCTAAAATTTTCTTCTATTTTATTAAATTTTTCCTCCTGTTTCTTAAAATTTTCATTATTTTCCTCATTTATTTTGTCGAATTTCTGATTTAATTCTTCCTTCTGTTTCTTGGAATCTTCTTTAATTAATTTCCATAGTTTTAGTAAATCCATATCTCCTCTGGCTTCCTCCTTGTCACCCGCCTGTTTCCCATTTTCCGTGTCTATAACTACTTCAGTTTCTTCTTTATCGCCTATCTGTTGTTTCATTTCACTATCCGTGACTATTTCTATTTCTTGTTTCTGTCCACTTTCTTCCTTCTCCGTGTCTTCTGCTCTCTTCTTTGATCTACCTCTGGTATTATGCATTTTTTGGTCTCTAATAGTTGCCTGCTCAAATTAAGTAATAGTTATGGAATCAACGTTTTACTTAACTTAAGCCCTAACAAGTTGAGCGCCAATTTGTAGTAGTATGGATCTCCCGTGTTAATTTGCCTCACGTTGGATGCGTCAATTTGTAGTAGTACGGATTCTCCCGTATCACTATCTTCTCATACTCCACTGTTGTGAGTGCTAATTTGTACTAGTACTGTTATGCCCACTAGTTGAGCGTTAATTTATAGTAGTACTGTTTACTCTTCAAATAATATATGTGTTGTTGTAATTTAAATTAGGTATTGAGTGTTGATTGGTTTCTCTTATAGAACCGCAATGTTCGATTATTTGTGAATAAATAATATCTTCTAAAGTGTGATCTTAATCAAATATTAAGACTATATCAATATTCTGTATTAATTTAGTGCTTTCGGTAATAATAGCGTTCAATACCAGTTGATATAGTGTGTAATTATAATGTTCTTATTCAAGCCTAGTCCGCGTTTTGAGAGAGGAGAGGAAATCCTTATATTTGTTTCTCGTTCTCTTTAATTCAACAGCAGTCCGCGAGCTAGCGCTGTAGTTCACCGTCAGCTGAGTATTGTAGGTCAGTTATCCGCGTACAATAATTCTCATGTTACACTCTCTACCTAAATTACAACTTGTTCATACTACACTAAATATTATATAAATGATAAGATATCGCCAAAGTCAAAAATGATTCTTTATTATTGACTTTTTATTTCTTGACAACAAGGTTCTTCCTTTACGAGGATACAAAAATCGATCATATTGGAAGTAATCGATTATTTATCAGATTCAGGGTTATATATTATTTTTAATTATTATTGTATTTCTTTAAACACAGGGTGTGAAGGTTCTTTCAACTATTAGTAAGGTCAGAAAATGCATAAATAGGATTACAAGGTATTACAATATATTACTAATTTCTTATTAATTATTATTTACAATAAGTGGAGTTTACCGTCCGATTCGCCTCGTCACTTATGGTGGCCATGTACAGCTAACCTCGTTCCATGTGTTTGGTCAGCAACAGAATACAGATGATTAAATCCTCGCCAGTCTTCACTCCAAGTTCAAAATAAAAGTTGATGTCTTGGTCCTGGAATGACGCAGAAATGCCGCTCCTTACTGTTCACCAGTGTCCAGTTATTGTGGTTCCGGGTTTCAACGTATTTCATGTCAAACTATGCTTTCTCTATCGAATTGTGGAAGGTGATGTTCGAGTACAATTTTGAGTTTTGCTTTCGTTCTTTAGAATACTGTATTATATTGTTCTATTCAGGTAGTTATTTCTCTTCATTGGTTTATTAATTAAGTTTAAGGATTACTCATTATATTGAGTTTTATTGGTAGAGTTCTTCCCTTAGATTTTCGTCAATTTTGATTTATAGGTTTATTAGTATTTGGTTATATATGACCGTCAAAAGTCAGTGAACGATCCTATGGTTATTTATTACTTAATTTTGTTCACTCATTGATTTATTTAATTTAATTTTATCGTTTTTTTCTAAGTGCATCAAAACTAAACTCTCTTCATTCATGGATAACAATTCAATAATCGAATCAACAAATTTTATTCCCTCTTGTCGTCCTTGACAACCATTCTGTCTTCTCTTATTGGATAATATTTATAACCCTATAGCCATAATCATACAATGTTCTTGCACTTATTAAAATACTCCTTTACTAAATTTACATTATATCATATTATACCTTTACATTTTGTTTGTTACTATATACATTTTGCTGTTGTTTCCTCTTAATCTACTTACTCTAACAAGTATTATTTTCCTGTTACAAAATATTACCTTTCAGTATCATTGCACTATTACATTTTCAGATTTTATTTAAATTGAATTTACTTATCTGCTATCAGTAATTATTATTGACTTCTCCTAACTCATTATATTCTATTTAGTATTTTTTACAAATTTCATTACCGAACTTTTCTGACCTGACTTACTATACAATGTTACTGGTTTGTGGCCTATCATTACATTTTTATCTCCTTCTGATTTTAATTTGTTATTACTTACATTATTATAGAATCCTTCATTTGTTTATTATATAATTACACTAAACCCTTTTGTATCTCATTAACATTTAACTTTATAAAGTTTAACACCAGCTCTATAATGATATAAAATGAAATTAATATCAGTTAATTGATATTCTCTTAAAACAATTACTCCACTTGCTACATACAAAAATAACATAAATATCATGATAACAACACAACATGATAAAACAATAACATGTACATTTTTATAAAATAAATCATGCACTAATTAATCATTCTCCTCTCATTTAAATCATCAATTATTAGAAAACTGTCTAAGTTAGGTTTTACATTATTTGTCAATGTCTGTCGTTTACACCTTTCACTGAACACTGAAGTTTGTATTTATAAACATATAAATACAAATAATTTTTCCTTTTTACCTTGTATTCTTATTGTGGGATTATACATTTATTTAATAATGGGTTTTGTTTCTGACCTTTTATTATTATGGACAATTATTATTATTTTTTTTTTAGTTTAACAATTATAAACTTTTTTATGTAACGTAGGGGACCATATTTTCGTTACTTTACAAAATAAATAATTATATTTCAACTAATGGATAACAGCGATTAAAGTGATACTGTTCAGTGTGTTATAGTGTTTACATTAAAAAATCGGATAATCTAAGTTCATGTGTCACAGTTGGGTTAATTTCGAAAATGTTAAATTGGATTTATCTCACCGATTATTATACTCTCCTGGTTTGTTAGTGTATATTTCACTTTTTAACATTAATTATTCTTCTTGTTTCACTGGAACTATTTATTATGGAATTAACTCTCACTGTTTTATGTTTGTGACATAACCTGTTTTAGGCTCGATTCTGACTTCAATTTCCTGACCAAAAGTGTAGCAGAGATTCTTTCTTTACACTTCGAGATTCAACAATAGAGTGTCGTTTTTGTGAATTTTACTAGCTTCTTTGTGCAAAATTAGCAAAATTCCGATTGGTCCAAATCGTCTATATTGTTTAGAATTGTGGCGGTATATCTTGGACTGAATTAACATTAGATTACTAGTTACAAAACTCTCATACTAAATACAATTTAAACGAGATTATTATAAATGAAATCCCTGTTTTACACTGATTAATTTGATACCTCACAAGCTAGGTTTTTGCTAAGTATTTCTATATGTTACATTTCTGAATTCTTACCCAAACTCATTATTAATGCTACAAAACATTTGATATTATCATTATATATAACACCGATAGTTAAACCAATTTATATATTAGTATTAGCAAGGAAAAATGTTAATATTCCTTTTGTATTAAATGCCCACTGACTGTAGTATAATCATAATAGATTGCTTTATGTACCCTTTAACTTATTAGTTTCTTAAGACACATTGCCAATTTACATAATATAATAATCATAATACAACATATTCTCTAATATAATAATCATAATCCTGACATTCTCTGTCACATTAAATGTAGTTAGTTTAAGATTTAACATAACAAATTAATATAAGTCTTATATAACAAAATTCAACCATTCCATATAAACATTTTGGCATTAACTTTCAACATTGAGCTAAATCATATAATATCTAGTTTATCATTTTCATTTTTACCACAGTTATATTCCTTTAGAATATATAAACACAGAAAACATAATAATAACAGAAGGTCAATCCATAACTTCTGACACCTTCTTCTATATAACACTACACTTCTTCATAACTTATTATTTAGCATACAGTTAACAAATCTTATTTGTTTGACAAATAAACGAGTAATAGGTAAGTATTATTTGTCTAACAGTCTTATTCCTGAACTAATACCATTTTCCCTTAATAATATTGTATAGCATATTACTTAGTTATCCCTTAGGTGATATCGCTCTTACATATAATTACTAAAACATGACACAAAGTAATAAATTAAAACAAGTATAACAAGATTTTAATTTCATTTGTATACCCTTCCTTAAAGGTCATATAACAGTTTATGACATTCACAAAACATGGTATTGCAAACACCTTACAAAATAAATCTAATATTTTATTTTTATTTTGTACTTCAGGGCTTTAGTCCCAAGTAGTTAAGGGATGCATTCTTTCACAATTCTTTACTTTCAAAATGTGTAAGTTTCTAAGGTTTATGTAAGAGAAACTGTCATGTTACTATATATATATATATATATATATATATATATATATATATATATATATATATATTATAACAAAGAGAATTGTGTCAGGTGTTATATGATGTCGGGTGTTACACTCCGCGCACTTTATACTTACTAATTGCCTGTCTCTCTTCGTAGATGTAGTCCTGCAAACACAACTTATGCTAATATGTGTGTGCGGGCGCCACTTGGATATTTGGTCCAAGAAATTATTATTATTAAAAAATTGATTTTTGAGTTGTAAATTAATTATAGAAAAAATGTAAACAAGACACGTTGATTTGCAAATAACGTATTTTTAATGACTTTTCTTTCATAAAATCGTCTGAAGGACTAACTGAAAAATTAAGCAAAATTGCAGAGTTACACAAATTATTGACAAGATTTTAATTAAGTATCGGCTAATAAATAATTTATTGCTCAGTTGAATTGCATGAATTTAATCTTTGAAAAAACTTTATACTCAGGATGTGACGCCTTTGAACTATCAAGACAAATCAGTGGGATGCTTTACAAAATTCGTGTGATTTGAAGGGTTTTGACATATGTAGTACAATTGTATGACAAAGATACCAGGTAAAAGGATTTTAATTTTGGTCAACTCACGTTCCGGTGGGTAAGTATTTCCTTCACTGGACACTGTTCTTGGGGACGATTCCAATCTTGCGCCTCTTCGTATTTACGTTTTCTCACTCATTGTAACTATTTAAAAGTCAATTCATGATTTGAAAACTCCGCACCATTTAAATAAAAATCGTACTGTTTCTATGCTTTGAATTCTTGGCGGCGGCAAACAGCTGTCTGCGTGGCCTCGCTATACTGCCATCTCAGCGCTAGTTACGACTCGATGTAATAGGCTTGCGTCAGTAATATGTTTGGGAATTTTGTCAAAGTCTGTCTATTTTCACAAATACCAGCAAAATTTGATTTCTCTCTATTAAAATCGGTCCTTTTCAGGGCCGCTGGATATTTAGCTGTGTAAGTTCTATTAGATTTGGCGTGCTGTTGCTCTATTCAACAAACACGTTTAGCGATTTTAGCGATATACTCCTTTTTTAGGTTAAGTATGTCTTTTGTCTGGTACGGGAAAAGCCTTTTTTTGGGTTTTCGAGTCGGATTCCTCTTCTTCGAGTTCGCCTTGGGTTAGATGTTCGGATTCGCATGTGAAGTGTCTCTTGTGGATTCAGAGCATAAAGTGTTTTTGTTTCGAATTTGGTCTCGCTTATATACTCTTTGTAAGGTGCATTGTTTTAATTTTTATTCATGACTTCCGGTATTTTTGAGTAGTATTTTCTTCTGGAACGTTCGAGAATATGCAAATAGAACATCATGGAACAAATTTGACTTCCGTAGAAGCTTTAGAACAAAAACTTCTTGTTCTTCATACTAAAGGATATTACTGAAATTATTCTGGTATTTGTCAAACAATTTTACAGAACTACTTACAATCTGCATGTCATTATTATTTTTAGATTATCTGCTTTCAACTGAATAAAATGATACCATTCACGATTGGTTTTAAATAAATTAAATCTAATAAATTAACATAAAATACAAATTCTTACCTTGTAGTGTTTACACAAAATTCTAAGTTTCTTATTAATAAAATGTTATTAATTTCCTTGGCTCTTGCTATAACATTAATACATAACATAATTAGCTTTACATAATAAAACAAACAAATATTAAAGCACATAACATATAAATAATTTCATTTTTCTGTAGGCATGACATATAGCCTAGTTTTTTGTCACGGTTATTTATAGTAATTTGTCTTTTCTGGTATTATTTTCGGGATTTTTTGGGTATTCACTTAGAGTTTGTTATATTGTTTATCTTTGGGAATACCTGGTTTCTCCTAATACATTTTAATTTTATTGTAATTTCACTTAGCATCTCACTGTCTTTGTACAGATGAGCTATTTCATGGGTGTGACAATTTTACTTTTATTTTTAAAAATTCTCTATGAATTAAGCTTGTCTTCAATTGAGCAAGTGTTTTTCCATTGTACGTTATAGAATTGTATCTTTTTCTATATTATTTCTAATATTATACAATTAATTTGTCAAATATGGCTAATTTTGTGACTGTTTTTTGATCTCAGCCTAGCATGGTCTATGTAACTATTTATACAACTTGACTGTTAAAGTGTTTAGGTGGTCATATTTATAGGTATAGTTAATTTATATTGTGTTTCAACTTTAAAATACAAGTTTGTTGCATTTTGATAACATTAAAGTCATAAATTTTACAATTTTACATGTTCACCACATGTTTTCAGTTTAGCACTGTTTTTGATTATTTTCATTGACTTCTAATCAATTTACAGCTTTCTCTATTTGAAGTAATTTGTTTGTCTTTGTCTAATTGACCTTTACATGTAGTTTTTATATTAATTTTATAATAATTAATTTTCACATAAAATCTGAGTGATTGGTCTCAACTCCAAAACTTTGATTTTCTGTTACAAATTTACATATTTTTTATTTTAATTTACATCCTATTTAATGATGTGTTTAAATCATTAATACATTTATTTTATATATATTATAAAGTATTGTAATAGATCTTGTCTATTATTTCACAACAAATTGGTGTTTATGCTCTATTCAGAGTTACATTTCTGACATTTCATGACCTCATTTTGGTCATTTCTGATATTATTTGTTTCTCTTATTATACATTGTCAGTTTTATTCTGTTCTTCACTTAAACAATATATGGGGTTTGAGTCTTGGTCAAAGTCTTTGTCGTTTTTATATGTTAATGATAATAACTATTGGACAATATTACAAAATTTTTTGGATTACTTGGGTTCGATACTGTTCGTTTCACCTTCCTCTTATGATAATTTACTTTGCAATTAATTTTCTTTATGGAACGTTTTGTGACGTTACAATATATATATATATAACGAAACAAAATGTTACAAAAAGAATAGTAAATAATAGTGAAATCCGATCCAGAGAGGAACCAAGAAATAATAATTGATAGCAAATTAAAGGAAACCTAGTTGGTTTGACTTATTTAATATTATCAAGAAACCCAGAAATAACCCAGTAGAATAGGGCAGTAAACAAATCAAAATTAAATAAATAAACCTAGTAGGCCTAAATAATCAAATTACCCTGAACCACAACTAAACCTAATAAAGAGTACCTATTCACAAAATAAAAATTGTATTAATTAAAATCATATAGGCCTATAATAAGGATAGAAAAGGGGACACAAACCTTTACAGTGATATGAGTGATATAATAATAAATAGTGGCACAAACTATAGTTAAACAGTGTGCTATTTATTATTTATAAAAAGTGTTTTAGTATTAGCATACAGACAATAGTTTAAAAGTATGCAATAATTAAAGTTGTTAAAAACAAGTATTATTATTAAGAGTTTTTGTTGTATGTTATAAGATTTTATGTCACCAGTTAATTTATGTAAATATATTTATCTCAGGTAATCAAAGTAGAAATTACAATCAACCATAACAAATTGTTCCACCACATATCATAGAAATTCAAATTAATAAGGTTTTACAGTTATAAACTGAGGCATGTTTAGTATCAAATTGTTTATAATTATATAATTAATCATCATGTAAACATTGCATGTATCATTAGAGTATAATAATAAAATTATCTATTAAAGGTAATTTATAAAAATGTAAAGTAATTAATGGGAATCAATCATATAACATTTAACCTGTACATAAATGGCCAATCAAAATTTAAGAAGTTTGTATGAGTTCGGTGACTAAAAAAGAAGAAATAACACTTAATTGTTAATTGTGATGGAGAACAGTTTAATAGTGCGTGTCGAGATGTAATTAAAATAAAAATATAAAAATTGTTAACCCGTTTGTGAAAGAAGATCTGAATGACCACCATCGAAGATAAATAATCCCTCCACTACAAACATTTCATGAACCACTAATACACACAATCAAGAAATTATCCAGAATAAACCAGAAAACTTTCGGCAATATCGTCTAGATGTGTAAAGTATAATTTGACAATATTTTTATCCAACAAGGAACAACCACTAGACAATATACCAATTTACACTAACACTAATCACTAGTAAACATTTTAAAGTGAAAACAAATTCAATATCTAAACGAACAGTGATTACAAGGAAAACATTTATTGTACACATAATAAACTTCATTATTTTCTGAGATGGACAATGGTAGCCATGATGTTGACGTCACTCTAACCTACATGCTTTTTATGAAGCATTGAATCTAGTCAAACTTGTATGTTACTTAATATATAATTTTTGTAATTTTTTAGATTATAAGTAATAGATTGTTTGTAAAGGTACTCTATATTATTAATTATCATGTAAAGGAACTTTTCGTAGCAGCCACAAGAATTCCCACGAAATATATTAACATTATTTAATTAGTAAATCCTGAGATAAATATAGATTGTGACAACCGTATGTATCGAATGGAATTTTCCAATAATTTGAACCTATATTACAGAGATTAAACCATTATGTTATTAAATCATATCCATGCGTTATTATTTCAGGAACGTAATATATTATCAGCATTTATTTTATAATTAACAAGGATAAGAAGAATTCGGGGAGTCATTGGAAGTACGCAAACTGCAAAAACCAAGATTAACCTCAAATAATAGGTTAAAGCCTAATATCGAAGGTGACTTGAAAATTATTTGGGATGACTAGACCGCTATTTTGATTTGATTTTTGGAGTTCTAACTACTGAACTGGAATAATTATAATTATGATTCAGAAACCAAGGCAGAATAATTCAATTCTTTTACTTATATATTTAAATCACATTCGTAAACACACAACATAAATATTCCACGATCAGCTGATACACTATTTAAAAATATTTATTACAAATTAACATATACAAGGAATAACACGGGCAAATTATTATACCATTAAGATACTACAGGTACACGAGAAGTATTATAAGTTGGCGCACCAACTAGTGAGGCTGAAATTAGGGAATATTAGGTGAAGAAATTGAAACAAGCAAATTAATTTCCTAATTTTTAGCTGGTGACTGCTATAAGTTCCAAAAAAAAAATAAAGATGCATAAAAGGGCGTCGTCACTGAGACGGACGAAGGAGGCAGAGAAAGAAGTCAGGATGGAAGAGAAAGAAGTAACATCGGTGGAGGATGTGGAGACGATAGCAAGAAAGGAAGATAGAGGTGACCCGAATCTTATAAAATAAATGGAGTTAATGAATAGTATGAGTGAAAAAATGGACAGAAATAAGGAAGAAACGAATGACAATTTTAAGAAGCAGAAGGAAGAAATGAAGGAAGATTTGAAGAGCATCAAGGAAGAATTTAGTGAAAACTCAAAGAAACAAAATGAAATTTTGAGTCAAAACTTATTAAAACAAATGGAGGAACAAAACAAGCAAACGGAGGAAGATTTGGAGAGCATCAAGGAAGAATTCATGGAAAACTCAAAGAAACAAAATTAATTTTTTAGTCACAACTTATTAAAACAAATGGAGGAAAAATTCGATAACATCAAGGAAGATACAGACAAACAAATGAGAAAATATACGGTATGAAGGAAGAGATTAACGAGAACTCAAGGGTACAAAATGAGAAAATGAGTGAAAATTTAATAAAACAGATGGAGGAGAAATTTGACCAAAATAGAGAAGACACTAATGAGAATTATAAAGGATAAATGAGAAAATCGACAGTATTAAAGAAAGTACTAATGAAACCTTAAGGCAAACTATAAGTGACAATAATAACCAAATGAAGGAAGAATTCAGGCAAATCAATGAAGAAAATTTAAGAAGAATTAATGGTAGAATTGAACAGGTCAATGATACAATTAACCAGAAGATGGACAAAATCGATGAGGAAAGGAAGCAAGAAATAGCTGACACTAATGAGAGATTGAGAAAAGCTAACGAAACCATTACACAAAATAAAGCAGTGATAAATACCAGAATAGACCAGGTCCAAGAAAATAGTCGTATTCAAATAGAAGGAGTACAAAAGGAACAAGAAAATTTAATAAATTTACAGAAACAAACCGGAGAAAGGTGTGACAATATTAACACTATGGTGAACAATTTAACTGGTCAAGTACGCCAAAATCAAGAAGAAATTGAGTTAATTAGAACCAGACCAAATAATATTACTCATGTTTCCACAAACGAAACCAGAGAAGGGATTAATTTCAAAAATTATCGGAGAAACCCCATGGAATTCCTGGCCAGAATCGAGGAACATTTTAATAAACATCGAATAACTATCTGGAGCTCGATTAGAGAGATGTTGGATGAGCATTTTAGGGAGATTACGGACAACTGGTGGACAGCAACCAGGAATGAGATAGTGGACTACGCTCAATTTAAAAAACTGTTTAAAGAAAAATATTGGTCCGAAGCTATACAAAATATTATAAGGGACAACATTTGTCTGGGAAGATATGGAAATAGAGGTACATCTCCAACTACTTACTTCTGGGGAAAGGTGTGTTTGGCGAGACACCTAGAGCCAAGAATACCAGAAGAATCCCTAGTAACTAAAATGGCATACCATTATGACACAGGAATTGCCAGAGCACGCCTGGGAAGCCAGATTAAAACGGTCCACGCAGTGGCTGACTTATTAGAAAATTATGAACATGAGGGTTACTACAAAAGAAGCAGACAACGAACTGATCAGTGCGGTTCAAGAAATAATAACCATGGTATGAATCCTAATCACTATAGTAACATGAATAACCGGAATAGTTATAACTTTAATGGCAACGATCATAGTTCCAACCAAAATTTTACTCCAAATAATAACCAACAAGCAAATTTCAATCGAAATCCAATTAGCAATAATAGTAACAACAGGCCCAATCAAAATTACCATCCGGGTAATAGGATTAATAATAATAATTATAATAACTACCGAACAAACCAAAATTATAATAATTTTAGAAATAACTCAGGAGTTAATAACAATAATAATAACCAGGGTAATTATAATAATAATCGTCCGTACAGACCAAGAATAAATTATATTAGTGCAGAAGAAGGGGATTACTGGAGATACCATCAACCTCGGAGGAACAGTTTTAATAACAGTTATGATCAAAGAGGAAATCCCAGAGGGATGAGTCACCATTATAACCGACTAAGAAGTAGAAGCCAGGAGGACTTCCGAGAATCAAGGGGAAGTGAACAATTAGACAACCAAGAGGTTGAACAACCAGGAACCAGCACACCATTCCAGGCAAATCAACAGTCATGCCCAGAAAATAATCATGATAGCCTTAATTTAAACGGAGTGAGGCAGTAATAAACCCTCGCGACCCCTTACTGCTACTAACTACTGGGTACAAAAACCACCAAATTCAAAAACATAGTAATAACAAATTACTACCAACTAATTATGAAAAACTAATTATGGAAAATAAAAAATTTTGAGGTACAAAAACCACCAAATTCAAAAATATAGTAATAACAAATTACTACCAACTAATTGTGAAAAACTAATTATGGAAAATAAAAGAATTTTGAAGTATAACAATAACCAAAGTTTAAGGACGGATAGTCAAAATCTTACTATTATTTACAATTATTATTTGAAAAATCTTCGAGAAGAACTGTTGGAGGAAACGGTGACAAGTAGAATCAACCAGCATAATGAAATTTTATACATAACCGCTCAAATTGAAGGAATTCCTACACGAATAATGATAGATACTGGTGCAAATGTATCACTTGTTAACAACGCTGAACCGGAGAGAATACAGAAACAAAGTAAAAATATAATACCTACCTTACCTGTCAATAATGTTATTTTAATAGGTGCCACTGGGCGTCAAAATAAAACAATGAGAAAACAAATGTCATTGGAAATAGAAAGCAAAGGTGTTACAATTAATATTATATGTTTGGTCGCAATCGGCCTACCATTCGAATTATTAATCGGATGCGATATGCTGAGGAAATATTCAGCCATTATTGATTTGAGCAAGGAGAAGGTGTCCTTGAACTCAGAAGGTGTTATGTGGATGGCAGAGTTAATAGGAAGCGATGGTGCCCCTCTGAACCGTACCCATCACCAAGTTAGGGAATTAAATTTTTTAAAGAATGACACCCAATGCAGAAAAATAATCTATAATATGACAAATGAAGACCTGTGGAACAGTAAATTACAGGAGATAAGAGAGTTTAGACACCAAGGCACAAATAATTTGACAGTAAAACAAGTATAAGATCTCATTATAATATATAAGAAGTATAAACATGTATTTTCAGAAAAACCAGGAAAAGTAAAAAACTATCAGTGTAGAATACAATTTAAAGAACCAGCAGAATTCCACAGAAAATCCTATCCTATACCATATTCATTGAAGGAGGCGGTTAGAGCTGAATTTAATAAAATGTTGTTAAATGATATAATTGAGCATAGCCAATCACCATATACTAGCCCAATAGTAGCAATTCAGAAGAAGAACGGGCAGGTTCGACTTTGCTTGGATGCCCGAGAAATAAATAAACATATAGTAAATGATCGCACGTCACCTGGAGAAATAGAAGAAATTCTAAAGAAATTTCATGGTACAAAATTTATCAGTACCTGGGACACAGTTTGTGGTTACAGGCAGGTGGAGTTGCACCCGATGAGTCGAAAATATATGGCTTTTATTTTCGAGGGTAGAAACTACCAGTTTAAGAGATTGCCATTTGGATTAGTCAATTCGGTAGCAATTTTTGTACGATGTATGGACCAGGTATTGGGTCAGGAAGCAATACAATTCACCACAATTTATGTAGACGACCTGTTGATTACCTCATCCAACTGGGAGGAACATTGTCACAGGGTGGAATATGTATTGAATAAGTTAGCAGAGAACAACATAACACTGAAACTCGAAAAATCCCAATTAATAGCGAAGGAGGTTCAATTTTTAGGTTTCAATTTGACTGAACAAGGTATTTCCCCATTACAAGAAAAGGTTACTGCAAATCAGAAGTTCCCACAACCAAAGAATAAGAGGCAACACCAATCCTTCTTAGGACTGTGTAATTACTACCGGAAGTTCCAACGCAATTATTCCGCATTGACATCTAAATTTCAGGAACAGCTGTCTTCCAAAAACAAATGGACTTGGGGACATGAACAGGATGCTATACTACAACAGATAAAGGATAAATTCTTAGAGACAGTAATCCTTCATCATCCAAATTTTGATCACCCATTCTTTTTGAACTGTGACGTAAGTGATGTCAGTCTTGGGATGGTATTGTACCAAGAAGACACAGAAGGAAACCATTTAGTCATCAGTTTTGCCAGTCGTGTGTTAAACCACTGTGAGAGAAGGTATAATGTTACTGAAAAGGAACTATTAAGCATAGTCTTTGCTTGTAGTAAAATCCGAACGTACATTTTGGGATATCCTGTAACTGTCAGAACAGATCATAAGTCCATCTCATTTTTAAGAAGTTGTAAGCTGAGTCACGGAAGGCTTACAAGGTGGATACTCGCCTTGCAGGAGTACAATATCAAATGGGAATATATTCCAGGGAGTCAAAACGTGATAGCAGACGTGTTATCTCGAATACACCTGGACACCCAGACATTTGAGGGTGAGAAAGAAAGGATTATCAAGGTGTACAACATTCTCAAAAGTAGATCTGATTTGGAGGCATTATTACAAAATATCAGAGCTAATCAGTTATTAGACCCAAAATTAATAAAAATCAAGGAACGTATGGCGAACCAAAACTCTTCAATAAACCAATTCTATTGTGAACTAGAAGGAATTTTATTTATAAAAAATACATTGAACCAAGAAGATTGGAAAGTAATCATTCCCAGAATCATGGAGAAAGAACTAGTGTTGGAATATCACATAAGATACGGACATATGGGTGCAGTAAAGGTAGTGAAAGCATTGGAGGAGAATTGTTACATTAAGAACATACACAGGAAGGTACAAAATTATATAAAACCCTGTCATATCTGTCAATTGGTCAAAATTAATAATGAACGAAGGGAAGGTGTAATGATACCTATATCGTCAGAACAAAAATTGGAAAAATTATTCATTGACATATGTGGACCATTTCCTAGGAGTGAAGGTAGAAGCCGGTATAAATATGGACCACTTCACCAAATTCACCAAATTGTATCCAATCAGTCGAGCAACTACGCAGAAAATTCTTGAAGTAATAACTACTCAATACATTCCAAAAATAGGAATACCTGTTTCAATAGTTACAGACCATGGTACACAATTTCGAGGCAGAAAATGGAAGAACACATTGTTAGAACTGAACATCAAAAGCTATAAGACCTCCGTATACCACCCCAGTAGCAATCCATCAGAAAGAATACTGAGAGAGGTTGGTAGAATCTTAAGAACCTATTGTCATCAACAACAAAGGAAGTGGCCTGATTACTTATCATCCACAGAAGATTTTTTAAACTTGGCTTATCATCCATCTATAAATTGCACTCCATACACTGCCATGTGTGAAAAACAACCACCCAGAGAGAGCCAAGAATTGATTAAATTTCCTAAGTCTCCACCGTACCAATTTAATAAATTAAAATTCTATAATCAGGTGATGGAAAATCTGGAAAAACGCAGAAATAAATACCAGAAAATAAAGGGTAAAATAATTAAATATGAAGTAGGAGAGAAAGTTTTGTTAAAGAACAGGGAATTGCCTAGCACTCTAGAAGGGATATCAAAGAAATTATTATTACTATACGTTGGACCCTACACCATAACAAAAAACAACAACAACAACACGTACGAATTAACCGACCCCATTTCAAAGAAGATCAAGGGCAATTATAATCAACAATCCATGAAAAAATATCATGAGGAAGAAAAGGAAAAATAACATAAGTAATTATGTCCTCACACCTAATGAAGTGTTCAGAAATAATGACTTCTGAAGGGAGGCAATTTGTAACGAAACAAAATGTTACAAAAAGAATAGTAAATAATAGTGAAATCCGATCCAGAGAGGAACCAAGAAATAATAATTGATAGCAAATTAAAGGAAACCTAGTTGGTTTGACTTATTTAATATTATCAAGAAACCCAGAAATAACCCAGTAGAATAGGGCAGTAAACAAATCAAAATTAAATAAATAAACCTAGTAGGCCTAAATAATCAAATTACCCTGAACCACAACTAAACCTAATAAAGAGTACCTATTCACAAAATAAAAATTGAATTAATTAAAATCATATAGGCCTATAATAAGGATAGAAAAGGGGACACAAACCTTTACAGTGATATGAGTGATATAATAATAAATAGTGGCACAAACTATAGTTAAACAGTGTGCTATTTATTATTTATAAAAAGTGTTTTAGTATTAGCATACAGACAATAGTTTAAAAGTATGCAATAATTAAAGTTGTTAAAAACAAGTATTATTATTAAGTATTATGATAAACAAGTATATCATATAACATTTAACCTGTACATAAATGGCCAATCAAAATTTAAGAAGTTATATGAGTTCGGTGACTAAAAAAGAAGAAATAACACTTAATTGTTAATTGTGATGGAGAACAGTTTAATAGTGCGTGTCGAGATGTAATTAAAATAAAAATATAAAAATTGTTAACCCGTTTGTGAAAGAAGATCTGAATGACCACCATCGAAGATAAATAATCCCTCCACTACAATCATTTCATGAACCACTAATACACACAATCAATAAATTATCCAGAATAAACCAGAAAACTTTCGGCAATATCGTCTAGATGTGTAAAGTATAATTTGACAATATTTTTATCCAACAAGGAACAACCACTCGACAATATACCAATTTACACTAACACTAATCACTAGTAAACATTTTAAAGTGAAAACAAATTCAATATCTAAACGAACAGTGATTACAAGGAAAACATTTATTGTACACATTAATAAACTTCATTATTTTCTGAGACGGACAATGGTAGCCATGATGTTGACGTCACTCTAACCTACATGCTTTTTACGAAGCATTGAATCTCGTCAAACTTGTATGTTACTTAATATATAATTTTTGTAATTTTTTAGATTATAAGTAATAGATTGTTTGTAAAGGTACTCTGTATTATTAATTATCATGTAAAGGAACTTTTCGTAGCAGCCACAAGAATTCCCACGAAATATATTAACATTATTTAATTAGTAAATCCTGAGATAAATATCGATTGTGACAACCGTATGTATCGAATGGAATTTTCCAATAATTTGAACCTATATTACAGAGATTAAACCATTATGTTATTAAATCATATCCATGCGTTATTATTTCAGGAACGTAATATATTATCAGCATTTATTTTATAATTAACAAGGATAAAAAGAATTCGGGGAGTCATTGGAAGTACGCAAACTGCAAAAACCAAGATTAACCTCAAATAATAGGTTAAAGCCTAATATCGAAGGTGACTTGAAAATTATTTGGGATGACTCGACCGCTATTTTGAATTGATTTTTGGAGTTCTAACTACTGAACTGGAATAATTATAATTATGATTCAGAAACCAAGGCAGAATAATTCAATTCTTTTACTTATATATTTAAATCACATTCGTAAACACACAACATAAATATTCTACGATCAGCTGATACACTATTTAAAAATATTTATTACAAATTAACATATACAAGGAATAACACGGGCAAATTATTATACCATTAAGATACTACAGGTACACGAGACGTATTATAATATATATATAATATAGCCAGCCAATATATTAATACCAATAGCCAGAAATCTACATGAATGTAAATTCTATTACTGCATGTGTAAGATACCTCGTGATATACAAATAATGGGAGTGGTTGTTAAGCTGCATTATGTTCTGTGATATTCTTAGGCTATATAGGAATTGTTAATGATATAATTTTGTGTCATGTAATGACTATTGGTACTGACTGTGAATGTTTAAATTTTATACATAATGAATAAACTATTTAAATGAATTAATCTTATATTAAAGATTTATATGGAAATGCTGCATATGTTAATGTTAATGTAGGTTAAGTAGTTGCAAGCATGGTCATTAAGTATTGTGTGATCAGGACAGTTGGTACTACTTGGCATTGGGCAGTCATTCTAGAGGCTGCCTACTTCTACCCTCATTTGTGGTTGAAATAGCAGTTCTATAAAAAAGATCTTAAAATAAAATTTTAAATTCATGCAATTTTCTATAACTTCCCCAATGATGAAAAATATTTGAAAATAAGGTAACATGAAAAGTGACTTGCCTGTAGTAGGGTTAGTTTATATCAAGGTCCTAACATTTGATGGTAGCACTCATAGGCTGATTCTTCTTCACAAATTTGAAGCTGCTGCATGTACAAACCAGTGGACAGAGAAAGAGAAAGCAACTTTACTCATTATTTTTCTAATAGTGGTCGCAGCAGAGCTAGTACAGAATGTGCCATATGACAGTAAAAACCTCTGTGTTGAACCTAAAAAATGGATTTGTTTTATAGGGCCCAGCATCTGCGTGTTGTACTGTGTGCAGCAGAAAGTGAGGTGAAAGTGTCCCAGTGGAAGTCTTCATGAATTTGAAGCAACTGTTGACCAGCTGATTAGATTAGCTTCAAATGATTAGAACCAAAGAAATTTCAAATGTTATTTGCAGTGCAGAAATTTATTAATAGGATTAGAGATAGTGAACTACAATCAATGTTATGAATGGCAAGGCATCAAAATTGTGCAGATGCTCTTGTATGTGTACTACAATTTGAGACTGCAAAGTTAACATCTGGCTGCAATAAAGGTCACAGAGTGCAGCAATAAAAGGTCACAACATAGATGATGAAGGAGAAATAAAGTGAATGGGGGCTCAATTAATGGGGAGGAAAGGTAGAAGACCAGAGTGTTAATAATGTGGGAAACTATGACAGAGATTGGTATTACAGAGTTAATTCATGCAACAAGTAGGAAAACAAGCAGTAGTCTGCACAACAGGGTGTATGCTGATTAACTGGACAAATGAAAACTTTAGAATGAACAACTTTAAAACTAATTGATGCCCGTGTACCTTATGGACTGCAACTGGAAGGCTTGTGAAAATGCTCATGGAAGTTGAGCTGTGCCTGGGTCAGCTTGAGTTTTAATCACCCAGTAGTCATTTAGATGTTGTGGATGAAGCAGTTCTTATTATTGCCATTATGAATGCATATAAATTTGTAGCAAATTTAAAAAAAAATCTCCTGAGAATAACGTCAATAACATCAAAGGACATGATAAATTAAGGTGCTGTAGCAACACCATTAAATGCTGAGAAGATTGTCATGGTTAAAGTTGATGTACATAACAGGGACAGCAGCCAATGTTCCACCTTTGAACCAGTCAGCATACCAGGCGTACTAATTCCAAGAAGCTTAATGACACCAGACATGTTTGGAAGTGTTCTATTTAGAGTGACAAATACTGTAGACCAGACTCACTTTTCAAAGCAACACACACACACACACACACACACACACACACACACACACACACACACACACACACACACACACACACACACACACACACACACACACACACACACACACACACACACACACACACACACACACACACACACACACACACACACACACACACACACACACACCTGTGTAAAATGTTTCCTGTAGCTTGGATAAGCAAAATGACACACTGATGATCCAAGTTTTAAAACATTTGGAAACTGTTATACAGATCTTCCAACAGTTTTTTCAATCCTGAAATTAAAGATTTTAGATGTGTTTACATGAATTTGAAGATGCTTTTCCAATTTAGGGTAAATCATTAGACATAACCTCTCATGTACATTGCATCGATACTGGTGATACAACACCAATACACCAATCTCTTTGAAGACATCCATTAATCAAGCAAGAGGAAATGTTAAAGCTGGTAAAGACATCTTGACAGAAAGAATTATTGAGCCTTCATTGAGCAGATGGTCTCCTCCAGTAGTCGTGGTTGTGCTGCTGTACTGTGTTCCTGCATAGCCTGTGGGATGTTGAATGACATAAAGAAAGACTGCTATCCACTATCTCGTGTTGATATGCTTGACATGCTCACTGGTTTTTCCAAATGAACCTAAATAGCATTTAGTAATGATTGGATCTTCTCCATGAAGATAGGAAAAGACAGTGTTTTTGACCTCCCAAGTGACCTCTTGCAATTTAAAGATATGCCATTTGTCTGTAATACACCAGCTATGTTTGAAAGACTAATTGGGTCTGATCTTCTAGGGTCTGACACAGAAAATGTGTGGAACAGTGTTAATTTGGGTGACATTTATTATCTACATTGTCGTTGTGTATTTGACAATTGAATGACTTGGAAAAGTGTTGTATGCGAGCGTTATTGTGTTATTCAGGCGTTCATTCCACTGTTTAAAGATCATGACCAATGAGATCATCAACAATGAACAATGTGTATAATTCAAAAAGTGATGAGATTTTATCAAGAACTTTGGTTATACATTAAAGTACAAATACGAGTAGATTGAAGTGCTGTCTGTATTTAAATATAAAAATAAACCATATAACAACAATACAAATATAATAAAGTGTGTAAAAATATTGACCTAACCTGTGTTTGGTCATTTAACATTTTCAGTGGCCAGTGTTTACTTAATTGTGTATAAAATATATATACTGCCTTAACCATAGCACAGTTATTTGTTTCTGATTAACTACAATCAGTAATTGGTAATTGTAATTTTAATTCTCACCAGTACATAATGGAATAATGTAATTAGCGAATTTAATGGTTAATTAAAGAGATATTGTTATTAAAATACGTATAATGAAATTATTCAGAGCAATCAAAAAATGATTTTAAATTTTAGAATTTTCAGAGATATAAAATTTAATTAATTTGTGTATCCATATATGCTGTATGCATGTGTGTGTGTGTGTGTGTGTGTGTGTGTGTGTGTGTGAGAGAGAGAGAGAGAGAGAGAGAGAGAGAGAGAGAGAGAGAGAGAGAGAGAGAGAGAGAGAGAGAGAGAGAGTCTTTACACCATATTTTTAATACCATTTTATTCTCTATTTATATATTTTGCAGAAACTATCAAGATTACAGAAGCGAGCACAAAATTCTTTGCCAGTACCAACTTCATCACCACCAAGTGTTATAATAGAGTGGAAATGTATATATGCAAAACTGACTCGCCCAATGAATGCAGAGAAACTTGTGACTGTAGCTGCTGGATTTGACCAGACTAAGTTACCTAGTGAAATGGTTAGAGCTGCTGAAACAAGACTGGCTTTTAAGGTATAATATTGCAGTTTTTATATACTAAAATGAAGAAACACACACACACACACACACACACACACACACACACACACACACACACACACACACACACACACACACACACACACACACACACACACACACACACACACACACACACACACACACAGCCTGTCTGATGTATAGTTGAAAATAGTATTATGCTTTGAGAAACGAATGAAAAAACGGCAGACAAAATCCATAACATTAGTCTCATGGATTTTGGGGTCATCAAATGTATGTGCCTTTACAGGTCTACAGGACAAATTATTATTGTTGCTGTTCGCAGTGTAAAAGCTTGGTTGATTAATTCAGTTTTCTATGCAGATCATATTTGAATTAAACCTGCCATTTTCCATCTGCTGTTGTTAAATCTTGGTATCTTTTCTGAATTCATGAATATGTCCAGGATTCTTCTAATTGATCTGCTGTGGTTGCAAACTCTTCTTTTAATAAAACTCGTATGTCATCATTTTTTACTCTTTCTTATCTTTTAACTCCCTCACATCACCTGCAATAATTTCTTTTGATGAATGATTATTTAATAGCCAGACAGTGTTTATAAATAATGGATGTATGAGTAAGATGAAAAGAGTCAGTTGTTAATGTGTACGTTCCTGAATTGAAGGAGTCATTTGAATATCAGTTGTATGTTAAATTCAAATTTAAGATAAAATTGAAGAAGCCTCTAGCAGAATAATTCTGTTTGTTTAAATAAAGTATGTCAGAACAATTGTATATTAGACATACAGGTTTTTAATGATGGAGTGATTTAGTGAAATTCAGGACAATATTGAAGAAGATGAGTGTTGAACTATAGTGTCATGGCCATATGGTGATTGATTTAATACAGTGGTAACCTTCACTACAATCATAAAATATTCTGGACCTTGTTATGCTCTATTCTTTCTACTTACCTCAAACAATACCTTTACTTACCCATCACACTTACACGCCACCCTGACTTACCGCTCACAGAAGATTCCAAACTATTTGTAGGTCGCCACGATATTTTATGGTTATATATTGAAACCTTGAAAACACTTTTATTTAATTGCCAGGTTCGTTAGGCGAAATTTTCTATACAGGATAGGTGATGTTAATGTGGCGTATTAATGAACTTAACACATGGTTACACTATTAATTCATTTTATTAAAATTCAAACTATGAAATTACTTTCTCTTCTGTTTACAGCTTTTAGTAAATTCTTTACTCAAGTTGGTACTTTAAAAAGATTCTGTGAAAACTACATTGGTTACATTTTTTGTGAAAACTGCAAAATCTAGCATATTGCTTTTTTCTAGTATCAAAACATATATTGACAAAAAAAGAAACACTTAAACTATTTGAAACGTATATCTATATTAAAGCGACCCAGATTGCCACACTCTCATTCATTCTATTAATTTAGCCCCCATTTATTTAGTTTAGAGATCTCTGATTTTATAGTAAAAAAATACAACGTTACGTGTCCCTCGGCGTCGACTCCCGGCACATGTCACCTGTCGAATATTTGTCTGTTTGTCACATTAGTGATTTATTGAAAGCACCATTTTCATTTTTTAACACTGTCACTGGTTTAATTTGGTTGTGGTGTTTTGTTAAATTTTACCAAAACTTATTTTGGATCCGTACGTCTCGTGTTTGTCCCGGCCGGGATCAAGGGTGTTAGGTGACTGCTTAGAGTGTTAGCAAAATGCCCCACCCTAAAGTCGGACAAGATGGAAATTACCAATGCCTTCTGGCGTTAAAATGTTCATCACTGTACCCCAGGTATGGGTTATCCAGGTGTATTGGACGTTGACGAAATTGCACTGCCTTTTGTCACGTCACTCAAGTGGGTGTGATCTTGTCAGACTTCCGTCAGCATCAGACCGCATAGCACAAAACTTTCGTCGTTTCGCCATTTTTCAGCAGCATCAGTTCGGTCTCTGAGGCGCATAAACTGTGCGCACGTTGGTATTGCACGTAGTCTGTACGTGACATAATGCTTAATTACCTTGGAGTTATACCCGACATCGCATTCCATTGCCCCGACTACGTTCAAAACTTCACATCACTGTTCCTTTGTTCGAAGACAATTTTATTTAACATGGGACTGGCCCCGCAGATGAAAACAAATTTATATTTATTTTAATAAAATAAAACCCTCTCCTTTTAGCCCCATTACAATACCCCCCCCCAATGATAGATCTTCTGCTGGAAACAGAAGAACCCTCATTGCTAAACCTCTAAGAGGGTCGGTGAGGATGTGGTGCCAACAACCCACCATCAATTCTTAACACCTCATGGGTAAACTACCCCCCTAGTTCAGTGACTATGGCTGCCCCTGAATGAGATTACTGGACTTCCCTATTCGAGATCCCAACACCATAAAATCGGACGGACACTCACCATAACCCCAAAACCCTTTACCTCACCTTCTAACATTCCACCCCAAAATCAAAACCCTGGCTTTATGCCATACCAGATCCTCAACCGATATGTTCCCCCTTACATGCATACTGGGTCGCCTTTGGCAAATACTGGGCGCGTACACATTCTCATTATTATGTTCTAGAAAACTCCCTAAAATATTTTAAAATCATTTTTCCAAATCAAAATATAGCAAACAAATTAAATTCAAATCATTAAATTTGGTTAAAAATTTCATTTAAGTTCCAAATCAACCTGTTATATTACCATTACTTTCATCAAAACCAAAAAAAATTAAAATCTTTTATATACTACTAACAATCATAAAAAAAAACAAATTGAACATCTCATTAAAACATGAATTCACTTACTCTAACATTTGTTTACACGTATGTATACTAAACAATATAATTCAATAAACTCACATACACATAAACAATAATATATTTGAAACTCCAAATATCATCTATACGGCAGGCATAAAAAATAATTTTTTTTTTCAAAAAAAATTTTAAATTTACCAAAATAGCTCTTTTATAAAAAAAATCAAATCATTTACTTTAATTAAGTAACACCATTGTGTGACTTAATTATACAAAAATTCTGTCTCTAACATCAGTCATCAGCTGATCTCTCTGGGTCAAGTGAATGACCTTGACATATATACACTACACAAAGCTACACCGTAAAATACATGAAACATCTTTAAAATTCTTTACCTTCAAACACAATACAGCATAATAAAATAGAACATTCAAAATTAACATGGTTATTATTATCTTACAATAAACAATAAAATTTACATTTAAATTGACCAAAAATTACACATTTTATAGCTTCATATCATTCTCAAATTCTATTACAATCTGTCACTTGTTTCAATTATTTTTCTATTTTAACTATGACTTTCTTTCTTTAACATTTTCATTCTCAATTAGTTTGGGTGACTTAATTATTCATAATGTTTCGGTTTACAACTTGGCACTTATATATATAATCTTCCCCCCTTCTGACTCTAATACTCACTTAACAGCTTTAACTAGTATGACACCCATCTATCAAAACATCTACCAACCGTTCTCTACCTCTAACTTATTACTCTAACTCATTTCGCATCATTCTACCCTTATAACAAAATACTCTCTACCCCTTTGTACTCAGGATGGGTGTTCCCTCATCTCACCTCGCGTGCTCAACCTCTTGCCCTTCCTATTTACCCGGCAATCACTCCCTGTAAACCCTCTACTACCCGCCACAACGCTTTACGTTGCAGACTCCTTATCATACCACCCCCCTTTACAAAATCACCATCAACTAATTACTCTCCTATTACCTCCCTTTCATCTACAAAATATCACCTGGTTTATTACCCCAATATATCAATCATTACTCTACATATTTTCCCCATAGCTACTGTGTCACTATTATTTCTCAAATTCTACATTACACTTATTCAGAACAATATCGTTCTCTCTAACACCCCTTCAAAATTGATTTGATGGGCTTAAATGCCCTACTTAAAACATTATTATCACCCAAATTCTACCCTTTACCACATTTTACATTTTAACTCTTGAGAACTCAAAACTATCTCAAATACATCTCCTCATTTAAATTAAAACTTTTAACCACATTGAAAATCTATTATTCAAACATTAATTCTATTCAAACATTTAATTACATTGACAAATCTGCAAATCACTTATAAGAGACATATTCCATACATAACCCCAGCAATCAGCTGATGTTCCCAGTCAGGTGAATGACCCTTCTATAGATATGTAAACAACAATATTATATAAAGTACACACTTTTACAATCCTTACCCCTAACATACTACATACAATTAATACAAATACACAAAATTATATAGTCATTATCATATAATGTTATCTGAAATCATTACAAGTAAATCTAGTACTTAAAATGGTTTTGCTCTCATAGGGACATACATCGCTACTCATTGAGTCATAGTCATAGCAACAGTTACTGAACAGCTCTTTGGATTGTCAACCCCCAACTCTCTCTATAGAGTCATGTTATAAGTTGACCGCCCGCTGTTTACAGAGGTCGTCACCCTCTCACTGAATTTTCAGCTACACTCCTACTTCATCATTTACTTAAAATCCCCCCATATACCCCCCTGGCTTGTAACTGCCAGCTCCTGTTCCACACACAATATTGTTTCCTGCTGGTGGACTGTGGCGTCCATTTGCATCCCCAAGAACTGAAGTTTACATATATAAGGTATAGATGCTGCCTATACCGTTCTTGGTTCAGCGTTATATAAAAATTCGGTATTACTGATGTCCGAGGACACCAGTAATCCTACTAAAATGATTCACACACCCTTAGTACGGAACTATCGACACCTTCGACGATAGCCGCTGTTCCATAGTTATGTAGTTTCCCCTAGTTACCCCCTGTTCAATTTCAAAATTCACCAATTTTGTAACTACTTACATAATTCCACGGCCAGGGCCTGGTGAAACCGTGACCGCCCGAAATGTGGGGATACTACCAAAACACATATAAGGCTCACACTGACACCGCTACTACAATTCACGGAAGGTCAACTCTTATATGTTTGGTTATATTTAATTGATTAATTTTCATGTTTACATTTTTTGATTCGTCTACATTTTAACTTTTAAACAACAAACCTTTCATTTTTCTTAGCTCATACTACAAATTTTGTAATTATATATGGTCACTTATTTACTGAAATAAACTATAACTACTGACATAAATTTAAAATTATAAACATTCCAAATTATATATTGATACGTATTTACATTGGAGGCTAATTTTATCCTTAATGCTACTAAGGTTGTAATCGCCCAAAAAGACGGGGATTCTGCCGCAAAGAGAATTGGGACAAGGTAGACACACTACGTGAATTCACGTCCCCTTTTTACTACCTTTAGCACCAGATCTATTCCCTCTATTCTACCATTTATCCAAACCCGCCGTCTACCTGTTCCCTATCCCCCTTGCCACAAAACTCATCTTTGTTAAATACTCTGTAATTGCAGCCATTGGCTAAATTTATTTTCACCAATGACACTAACAAATTTATGTGAACGCACTGCCTTGTTAAAATATAGCCTCCATTAAACTATTTACAGTCACTCTAAGGCAGTGCTGGTACGTGATATGGTACACCTAACCGCTGCACCTTGAGTGTAATCAATTTTATATCACGTACCTTTAGGGGTCCCCCTCCCTGTTCAATAAGATGCTGAAATTTCTACTCTCTACCAATTTTGGTGGAGCCGGACCATCGTTGTTTCACCACCCGAAGGAAGTTCTGCCAACCATGGTCCGCCTCCAAGTGCCGAAACCCATGGCCGGGACTGGTAAGGTCGTGACCGCCCGAAAATGGGGGAGGATCCCTTCTGAAAACAAATTAACACATATTAACATTCAAAATTTTCACTCTAACCAATATAATTTCAAATTTGTAGCATTCTGTGTACCCACTATTTCTCGTGTCTCCCGGTTCTGTAAAACATACGAATTATTCATTTTAATTTCTATTATTTCGTAGGGGCCTTCGTATAGCAAAAAGAACTTTTTTATCTCCTTGTCTTGAGCATTTGATAAATCATGTCGTTTTACCAATACTAATTGTCCAATTTCATACTTCACGCACTTACCTTTCATATCGTGTCTCTGTTTCCGTCTTTCTCCTTTCGTCAATAACCTTTCGTTTGCCAGTCTCAATTTTATGTCCTGGTTTATTGTACTCGTCTCAGGTGGAAAATCGAATAACTGCTCTAAAATCCGTGGTGGACACTTTCCTCTTACCAGCTCGTAAGGCGTGAACCCTGTTGACTCATGTGTTACGCTGTTCAACCAGTTCTCAATTCTCTGAACGTACAAGGGCCACTCTATGTTTGGCGTGACAGTATGCTCGGAAAATTCTGCCTAATTCCCTCGTGACCCTCTCCGCCTGGTTGGACTGCGGATGATATACTGCGGTGTGTTTTGGGATGATACCTTCCCATCCGAGAGTCTGGCGCCATTTTCCACTGATGAACTGTGGTCCGTGGTCTGACAGTATTACTTTGGGCTTTCCGATGTTGACCATGTAGTCGCATGTTATCTTCTCACTGAGCACCTTACTCGTTGCTCTTTTCACACTATACAATCTGACATATTTGGAAAAAGTATCAAGCACAACGAAAATATACATAACACCACCCCTACCCTTTGGCAATGGGCCATACAAATCCACAGCTACTAAGTCAAATGGTTTCTCCAACTTAATGTAATTTAACTCCCCTTCTACCCTATAATTCACCACTTTGGATTTCTGACATAGTTCACAAACTCTAAGTATTTTTCGAACGCGTCTTTCCATATTTCTAAATAGACAAGATTCCCTTAATACACTCACACACTTTTTTGCCCCAAAATGTCCGTATCTATAGTGACAGTCCCACACTATTTTCTCTACCAGTCCCTCCGGTATTACTAACCTCCAATCCCTCTCTCTACCCTCTACTCTCTTAAATAAACTCCCATTAAACACCTGAAAATATTGTTTATACCCAAATTCATCTAATTCTGATTCTACACTGGTTATAATTTTATTTAGTTTACTATCATCTCTTTGCATTATGTTTATGTATTTCAATTCTTCCCCAAAAGGCTTATCTTCCCTGGATAGTCTATAAATCTCTATTTCTTTAATAATCTCTACCGGTTTTATTTCTGTCTGTGTCTACTCGTGATAGTGTGTCTGGTATTCTGTTCTCTACCCCCTTAATGTATTCCCAAGAAAAATTTTACTCTTGGAGAGCTAACACCCACCTGGTTATCCGGCTGTGTGTGAGCTTACATGTGTTCAGGAAAGACAACGCTTTATGGTCCGTCCTGATGATAGTATTACTGCCCAGCAGATAGGTCCGGAACTTCTTTACAGCAAACACTATGCTGAGGAGCTCCTTCTCTGTAGTTGTATAGTTGCGTTCCGAGGCTAGCAACGTCCGGCTGGCGAAAGCAATGGTATGGTGTTCTCTCGCCTCGTCCTCTTGATATAGTTCGGCTCCTAGTGCTATATTACTAGCATCTGTCTGTAAATAAAAATTATTATTGAAATTTGGGTGGTTCATTAAAGTCATATTGGCGAACTTATTTTTTATTTCGCAGAACGCCTCCCTTTCATTTTCCCCCCAACTCCATTGTTTGTTCTTCTGCAACACGGCGCTAAGTCTCGCTGTCATCTGGGCGTAGTTTCGCTGGAACTTCCTGTAAAAATTACATAGGCCAAGAAAACTTTGTAATTGTTTTATGTTTTTAGGCTCAGGGAATGTCATGATGGATTCTACTTTTTCCGGATTAGCCCGTATTCCTGTGGGTGTTATGATGAATCCTAGAAAATGTATTTCAGTCTGTAAAAATTTAGATTTATCCCAATTCACAGTTAAACCTCCCTGGTATAACTTCTCCAACACATACTCTAAATGTTCTACGTGCTCCTCGAATGTTCTGGAAGCTATCAGAATGTCATCCACATATATAGTCAAAAAATCTAAATTATGAGACTGCAAAATTTCATCAAGACACTTAATAAAACTACCTACGCTGGTGTTCAATCCAAACGGTAAGCGAGTAAACTGATAATTTTTCCGTTAAACAAAAATGCAGTATACTTGCGACTATTTTGGGCTAGCGGTACCTGCCAGTAACCTGCCGTCAAGTCTAATGACGTCATATATTTCACCCCACTGAACTTCTGAAAAATTTCTTCAATTGCCTCAGGGGACTCTCTATCAGGAATAATAATTTGGTTTATCTTTCTCGCGTCTAGACATAATCTAACTCTCCCGTCCTTCTTTATAACTACCACTAAAGGGTTGGAATAGGTCGACACCGATCTTTATATTATACCACCCTCCAACATTCTATCCAATTCTAACTGCACTGCCCCCCTTTTTGCATATGGTACTGGATAACTTCGTTGTACATATGGCGCATGCTCCCTCACCTTTAATTCACACTCATAACCTTTTGCCCTTCCTGGTTCCCCGGCAAACACTCCCCTAAAACCCTCCACAACGCTTCACGTTGAGAACTCCCCATTGCGCCACCCTCACCACAAAATTTAACCGCTCTATCCACCCATATTCTCTCCTCACTCTCATCACTCACTCTCTCTCTACACATATTCATACTAAATTCCGTGTCCCTATCTATGACCCTATTTGGTATAACCCTTATACCCGAAATCTTTACTGTATCTAACACCCGTTCAAAATTAACTGTTATTTGTTTACCTTCATTGTTCAATTCTAAAATTCTCCTTCTAAAATTAATTACCGCATTATTCCTGATCAGAAAATCATTACCCAATATTACTTCTAAGTTTAAGCCCCTTACAACTAAGAATGTATTTTCATAACTTTCCCCATTTATTAATATATTCAACTGGACTTGTGTTGTAACCCGTTTACTTCTAACACCCGTAATACCTACAATGGTTACTCCCGCAACTGGCAAAGATGGAATATTTTTATTGATTTCCTTTAATTTATTTAGTACATGTTCTGCTATTACTGATACTTCACTACCTGTGTCTATTAGTGTCGTAACTAGCTTACCTTCAATTTCCAGTTTTACCTCCGTCAACCAGGCTTCTGGTCTCATTGTTCCCGTCTTCTCTTCTTCCATCAATTCGGTAGCCATGTCCGTGTGAATTGTGTGATTCCTGTATTTATTTCCATGGACCCCGCAGTTATCTATCGACAATGGCCGGGCCTCCTCATCCATTGTCCTTATCAGTTTTCCGTCCTCTCAGCCGTACTTCTGGGCGTGTACACTCTTCCCGTCTGCTGATTTCCTCCTTCGTTTCTTGTATTCTCGGCTCATCCTTCGCTGTTTCTCTGATGTGTGTCGTTGTATCTCTGCTGCATCCTCGGCTGATGACCGGGTCTCGCCTTCCTACATCTATAACAAAAATTACTTTCAGCAAATTTTCTCCGGGACACCCATCACATTTCCACCTCGGATATTGTCTGTTTGGCTCTCGACCATTATGTGTAGTTCCCACGTTTTGTCCTCCTCTTGGTACATAACTCCCTCCATTGTTCCCATTGGGTTGTTGTGGACGTCTGCTGTCTTCCTGGTCCCTAATATTCTGAAAAACATCCAATATTTTTTCTAATTCATTTATATCACTTACCTCTCTCGTCATTAACGTGATCTGTACCTCTCTCGGTAAATGTTTGCTGACGTGGCGTACAAACGACTGAAATGGCAGTGGTGGTTCTAAGTACTTTGCTTTGTTAAACAGTCTCATTGTATATACTGTAATATTATTATTTCTCCCAAATTTCCCAGTTCCCATTATCTGGCTGCGCAATATCTCCTGCTCCTCTTCTGACCAGTATTTATTACGAAAGGCTGTTTCAAAATTTGCATACCTCTCCCATTCATTTCTATGTATTTCCGCCCATATCTCAGAATTACCCTTAAAACATTTAAAAATTTTTATAAGTTTAACCTCCCAACTACTACCGTTAAACTTGTTAAACTCCCGTACTCTATTTAAAAACTGCATTGGATGCACTCTACGATTCTCACTACAAAAAGTTTCAAGTTCAATTTCATTATTTACATCTCTTGTAATTGCTACTCATTCAGTAACATTGCTTAATTTTTGGTTTATTACTAAACTCAACTCATCTTTCACACTACTAATGCTCTGTTCAATTGAATATAATTGTTTATCATTACTACATTCAGATTGAATGCTATTTTTGGTTATTACATTAATTGATTTATTTAACGCCTGTATTTCTGTTTTACAGGTATCTCAATTTCATTGATTTTCATGTCTGTATTATTTTTATGCTCATCAATATTTTGATTCATTTTTTCAATCTTAACCGCTACACTATTAAACTTATAGTCGTTTTCAGTATTACATTTATTTATTTTAAATTCTATTTCATTATTGTACTTATTTATTGAACTTACTACTTTCTCATTATTCTCATGTATTTGTTTATCAATTCTTTCTGACATATGACTATCTATCTCATTTATTTTAATATCTATATTCTTTATTGAACTATCTACTTTGGCATTTAATTCACTAAACTTATTGATAAATTCTTCATTAGTGTTTTCGAAACGCTTATTGACCTCATTAATCTGGTTTTTTTAATTCACTAAAATTGTTTTCACATTTTACTTTCTGTTCATATATTTCACTACTCAATTTATAAAATTTTTTGTCAAAACGATCATTTAATGCATCAAATTTCTTACTGTTATCACTAGACATTTGTTTATTTTGGTTAGCCATCAGTTTAATTTCCCCCATTATCTCACGCAACCAGTCCTCAGTTTTATTACTTTCTCTAGCCAAGATGGGAGTTGAATAAACTCTCGCCTCGTCCATAACAGCTGATTCTGTCCAGCTTTCTTGATTTACTACAGGAGTTTCTGCCCTGAATTTCTGACTCGCTTATAACAGTTGAGTCAGACAAACTGACTTCGTTCTCTGTATTTTCCATTTTTTATAAATTTAATTAGTCTTTATTATATATAGTTACTAGCAAAATACCCGTGCTTTGCTACGGAGTTTCAACTCTTAGTTTGTTTATTTACATTCATAGCAACAGCTGTTTATTATTTATTTCGAGAAAATCGTTAGAGCCGTTTCCGAGAAAAAAAAGGACATACATTTATTAATTAATTGAACTTCGAAATTTTCTCGACTATAAGAACCTGCAAACAACGAAGTTTTTTTCAATTTAAAACAATGATTAAAAACTCAGGACTAAATGTATTCGGGGTTTCCAGTAAACTGAGATGTCAACCATTTCATTTACAAAGTATGCAATTCCCGCGATAAATTTCAGTATTTGGTTTTTTGCCCCTTAGGAGTGAAAGTTTTTAAAACCGTTTCTTAGTGAGCACCTAAGACCTATGATGAAGCTATGTTCAAAGTTTCATTGATATCCATTCAGTGGTTTCAGAGATATCGTGATCAGTGAGTGAGTCAGTGGTATTTGGCTTATATAGATATCTATATCTAGCCGATTTACCCAGCGTTGCTCGGGTTCATAATTTATTCATAGGCTCATAGGCACCTATTCTTGTTCTAACGTTATATTACTTGTACATTGTATAATCTTCCTTATATTGTTACGTTCGCATTCTCACTGGAGGAATACTCTGTAGCGCACCTGTTTAAGAACATGTCATAAACTGTATTCTTATATCTGGAGAAGAATTCTGTTGCACGTGATGCTCCTGCTCGATTTCTAACTCTGGGAGAGGGCGAACAGCTAAATTAGTTTTCAATAAAATGTCTACAGTACTTGCACGCGCTGCGTATTTAACTGTCGTTTTATAATTCATTGTGTTAATGTTGAAATAAAGCATTTGTTAAATTAGTGTCTCCTAAACTTATTCTAACAATACAATACTTCTATAGATTTCAGCTTATCAATTTTTAAATTCAAACTGAAGCAAGTGCATTTATATTGTCTGAACACTATGATCTGAATACATTCGCTACCAAAACTTTGTTTTTTATACTCGCTTATAACTTCTTCGATCTTAACTAATCCACTTTTAAATTCAAACTGAAACAACTCTGAATTCACACACTATTAAGAAGTTTCTTAGGATGCATACACCACCTTTGATATTGTAACCTATATCTTTATTTATAAGAACCGTGGACTCTGGCCCCGCCGTCGTTCGCGGGATCCGACCTAAGACTCCCCGGGTTCCGTGGATGAACTCCGGGGAAGGCCCGTCGGACGACTCCCACGCTATTTCCTACGCAGGAGACTTCCACCAATGCTATGGTAACCAGAATCTATTCTATTGGGTTGCCATGGTAACCAGATCTAATAGTTTTTTAAGACCCAAAGGACCCCCCAAAGGATAGTATCGAAAAAACACTTGTCCTATGTTGGTTCTCCCGTTGCGTAAAATATTTGCGCAAGTTTGGTTGAAATCGGCCCAGTGGTTTAGGAGGAGATGTGGAAGACCCCAAAGGACCCCATTGAAGAAAACACCTATCCTATGTTGGTTCTCCCGTTGCGTAAAACATTTGTGCCAAGTTTGGTTGAAATCGGTCTAGTGGTTTAGGAGGAGATGTGTAAGACCCCAAAGGACCCCATCGAAAAAAACACCTATCCTATGTTGGTTCTCCCGTCGCGTAAAATATTTGTGCCAAGTTTGGTTGAAATCGGTCCAGTGGTTTAGGAGGAGATGTGGAAGACCCCAAAGAACCCCCCAAAGGACCCCATCGAAAAAAACACCTATCCTATGTTGGTTCTCCTGTTGCGTAAAATATTTGTGCCAAGTTTGGTTGAAATCGATCCAGTGGTTTAAGAGGAGATGTGGAAGACCCCAAAGAACCCCCCAAAGGACCCCATCGAAAAAAACACCTATCCTATGTTGGTTCTCTCGTTGCGTAAAATATTTGTGCCAAGGTTGGTTGAAATCGGTCCAGTGGTTCAGGAGGAGATGTGGAACATCCATACATACAATGGGGGGGGGGGGTTGCCCCTTAGGAGTGAAAGTTTTTAAAACCATTTCTTAGTGAGCACCTAAGACCTATGATGAAGCTATGTTCAAAGTTTCATTGATATCCATTCAGTAGTTTTTGCTCTACGTTGATTCTATGTCAGTCAGTCAGGCAAAATCCCCCCCTTTTTTCCCCTTTAAAGGTCGAATTTCCAAAAATCCCTTCTTAGCGGATACCTACATCACATAAGGAACCTACATGCCAAATTTCAAGTTTCTAGGTGTTATAGTTTCGGAGATTTCGTGATGAATCAGTGAGTGAGTCAGTGGTATTTCTCTTTTATATATATAGATTATCTAAACAAAATCTCATAACTCAATTCTTTAACAGTTTTTTACGTCATAACCTCTATTCACACATCTCGTAATTTTGAAATTTTTCTATTACAAAATCCGCACATGAGATTTTTTTTGAGATTTTTCTATCACCACACATTTCGTACTTCAAATCAGGCCTAAACCCATATGAATTAATTCATTTGAGTTATCCTGGCAGGGTCGCCATTTGTTACGCTCTATTCTTTCTACTTACCTCAAACAATACCTTTACTTACCCATCACACTTACACGCCACCCTGACTTACCGCTCACAGAAGATTCCAAACTATTTGTAGGTCGCCACGATATTTTATGGTTATATATCGAAACCTTGAAAACACTTTTATTTAATTGCCAGGTTTGTTAGGCGAAATTTTCTATATGGGATAGGTGATGTTAATGTGGCGTATTAATGAACTTAACACATGGTTACACTATTAATTCATTTTATTAAAATTCAAAATTGAAATTACTTTCTCTTCTGTTTCTAGCTTTTAGTAAATTCTTTACTCAAGTTGGTACTTTAAAAAGATTCTGTGAAAACTACATTGGTTACATTTTTTGTGAAAACTGCAAAATCTAGCATATTGCTTTTTTCTAGTATCAAAACATATATTGACAAAAAAAGAAACACTTAAACTATTTGAAACATATATCTATATTAAAGCGACTCAGATTGCCACACTCTCATTCATTCTATTAATTTAGCCCCCATGTATTTAGTTTAGAGGTCTCTGATTTTATAGTAAAAAAATACAACGTTACGTGTCCCTCGGCGTCGACTCCCGGCACATGTCACCTGTCAAATATTTGTCTGTTTGTCACGTTAGTGATTTATTGAAAGCACCATTTTCATTTTTTAACACTGTCACTGGTTTAATTTGGTTGTGGTGTTTTGTTACATTTTACCAAAACTTATTTTGGATCCGTACGTTTCGTGTTTGTCCCGGCCGGGATCAAGGGTGTTAGGTGACTGCTTAGAGCGTTAGCAAAATGCCCCACCCTAAAGTCGGACAAGACGGAAATTACCAATGCCTTCTGGCGTTAAAATGTTCATCACTGTACCCCAGGTATGGGTTATCCAGGTGTATTGGACGTTGACGAAATTGCACTGCCTTTTGTCACGTCACTCAAGTGGGTGTGATCTTGTCAGACTTCCGTCAGCATCAGACCGCATGGCACAAAACTTTCGTCATTTCGCCATTTTTCGGCAGCGTCGGTTCGGTCTCTGAGGCACATAAACTGCGCGCACGTTGGTATTGCGCGTAGTCTGTACGTGACATAATGCTTAATTACCTTGGAGTTACACCTGACATCGCATTCCATTGCCCCGACTACGTTCAAAACTTCACATCACTGTTCCTTTGATCGACGACAATTTTATTTAACATGGGACTGGCCCCGCAGATGGAAAACAAATTTATATTTATTTTAATAAAATAAAACCCTCTCCTTTTAGCCCCGTTACAACCTGGCATTAATTCCATAATGCAATGTAAAATTCCTATTACTTTAATAATTCCTTTAACAGTTCTGGATTAATTCAAAGCAGCCATGCAAAATATGAAGTTGATGAACAAGGAGATAAAGGAAGTCAGAATTAATCATTGTTAACACTGACAGACGCTGTTGTGTCTTGAGAGGGACTCTACAATTTTATTGTGTGTTTTTATGTTTACCTTGCATTCCAAAGAATTATGTGGTGGTTCTTGATACAGTAAGTTCTTTGCAAGTTTTTCTCTTTGTAAAACTAACAGACCACTGTTTCTGACCTTTACAAATGCTTTTTCAATCAAGGAGAAGGGAAAGTGAGTTAGCACTGAGCTGTAGATGACAGTGGTGTCTTTCTCAGAATTAAATGTTATGAATTATGAAGTAAATGATGTAGATTGATTATGATACTTTTATATAAACAGTATAACTGTTAAAAAAAATAAGAAAAGATAAGGTTAAGCCCTGATTATTACTCTTTTCGACTTACCTTAAAAAGATCGGAAGATTCCCAAAGTTCCAAGGTCGCCACCACATTTTTTTGAGGAAATGTGGAAACCATTTCACTTTCCCGAAGAAAACATTTTTGATAAATTAACAAAAACTCCCCTCAGAAAAAACTCCAGGGCCGTCTAGGCGAACTTATTGACACAGAGAATAGGTTACGGGTATATCCCATAATTAACTAAGCTAACACATTATAATGAGAAATCTGATTTTATTTTAATAAAAAAACATTATTATTTTTTTTGTAATGTTAAACAAATAATTCCAAAAAAAAATATAAGACAAAAGAAAGTCTTCAATTGCAAATCAGTACTTTGTTACTTGTGAAATTTCCCCCTCCTTTTTTCTTTTACTCACGCTCACACACCCTATTGAGATCTCATAATTTTGTTTGATATTTTTTATTTAAAAGTAATTTTACATTAAAAATAAATTTTGTATAATTTTGGCAAATTTTTTCGTCCTTTATGGTTACTTATCTCTTTTGTCGGGAGTCTCCTGCTTGTTGCACAATGAGTCGTAATTCGCTTTCCCGACGAAATAAGGACAAAAAATGTCCCAAACGTCCAATTTATATTCACATTTTTGTTTTGAGTAAATTCACGCTTTTGTTACCATTTTATAAAAACTCTTTTGCAAGAAACTCGGTAGGCTTACCTTAACTGCCCGTGGGCACTAATAGAACACATGTGTACTGTTCGGTTGCTGACTGGAGACTGGGCCACTTTGTTTTCGTTCCTGCGCCACAATTTCGTTCAAATACGCATTTGGAACCAGTTCATTCCGGTTACCTTGCCCATCCCTCCTTTGGATGGAGGTCATTTGTTTTTCACTTGATCATCACGGCGCCTGGCCGTCGACCGCACCTCAAATCTGCCTTACTTTGTCTTTGTCAACAAACTGCTTTTTGTTTGAATCACTGTCTAATAATAAAATTTGTTACATAATGTACCATTACAAGACCCCCCCCCCCAATGAGAGGTTTTATGTCTAAAAACATAAAAACTCTCATTGCCTAAACCTAGGCGGATCAATGAGGATATGGCACCACGACCCCCCTTACTTCCTGATTAAAAGTTGGGTACTTACCCCTCTAATCCAGTGGCTGTGGTCACACCCGCATGACTTTACTGGACTTCTGTCATCAGGATCCCAACACCGTAAAGCCAGACAGGCACTTGGCGACCCTGCCCTGACAAGCTGGCCAGCAGGTTCACCTCCACAGTTCCACACAGATTCTATGACAACAAAAGCAAAACATTAGTAAATGGTCTTTCATTAATCCATATACTTTCACGGATTTGGGTTCCTAGAAGTACTGATTTGCATTGACCAAAGTACTGATTTGTGGTATCTGTAGTATCTTAACACCCAAATAACATATTACAATTCAAAAGTAGCTACCCTTATGCTAAAATAACACACATTATTTAACCCAAGTAACATATCAACGTACATACGAGGTGTGATTGGAAAGTTTTAAGACAGGTGCCGCCACTGCTCTATAGGAGGGGCTAGGTTTGCCTGCGGGTGTGGAAGAGGAAGCTTGTTTTGTCATTGAAACGTTGTGAAACGATCACCCTGACATCTTTGTTCAGTAGAGAGTGGTATCCTGGTGAGTGAGGACGTGTGATCGGGTCTTGCTGGATTTTTGTATCAAATTTTGTTTTAAAACCGGGAAATCAGCTTCGGAGTCTTATGAACTCTTACAAACAGCTTTCGGGGATAAATGTCTGAGCCAGTCAAATGTTTTTATCTGGTTCAACAGATTCAAAGATGGCCGCAAATTAGTCAAAGATGACCCCCGGTCCGGCTGGCCTTCCACTTCAAAAAACAACGAAAACATTGTGAAAGTTTGCGATTTAGTGCGCTCTGACCGTAGACTTACAATTAGGGAGATAGCTAATGAACTGAATTTAAGTTTCTATGCGGTTCAGTCAATTTTAAGTGAAGATTTGAACATGCGTCGAGTGTCCACGAAATTCATTCCGAAATTGTTGTCAGACCAGCAGAAACAATACCGACTTAAAGTGTCCCAAGAATTGTTTAATCAGGCCGAAACTGACCCAGATTTGTTGAATACGGCAATTACAGGCGACAAAACATGGGTTTATGGTTATGACCCAGAAACAAAGACACAATCATTGCAGTGGAAGGGTCCAAGTTCGCCACAACCGAAAAAAGTGAGACAAAGTCGGTTGCATGTGAAGACAAAGTTGGTGGTTTTTTTCGATTCTACAGGTATTGTGCATCACGAATTTGCCCCTAGGGGGCAGACAATCAACCAGGAATACTATAAAAGTGTCCTTCAGCGTTTGTGCCAAAATTTGCGGAAGAAAAGGCCTGCACTCTGGGGAGACAAGAATTGGGTCCTCCACCACCACAACGCACCAGCTCATCGTGCGTTCTCGATCACGGAATTTTTGTCCAAATTCAAAATTCCTGTGCTTCTGCAACCCCCCTATTCCCCTGATATAGCCCCTGCCGACTTCTACCTGTTTCCTAAATTGAAAATTTCGCTGAAATGGGACCGATTTGACTTAATTGAAGACATCCAGGCAAATACGGAGAGGGTTCTTAAAACCCTTAAGAAAGAAAATTTCCAGGAATGTGGAAACACCATTGGAGTCGGTGTGTTCAGTCAGAAGGGGACTACTTTGAAGGAGATCCATCGCAATAGCCTGTAAGTACTGCCATTTTGAAATTACAAGCCCAGTCTTAAAACTTTCCAATCACACCTCTAAGTATATAATTATATATCAAAATATAATTGTAAATCATATCAAAAAAATAAAAAATAATCAAAGTCAATGTCTCAACTTTCTAATGATTACATTTCATGTTTACTTTCACCTTAACAGGTGCAATCAATTATCCACAATTCATTAACACTGATGTTCAAATTCTATTAACATAATCTGTCACAATACTTTATAACTTCTCAATGGTTTAGATTTGCTGCATTGTTCTTTAAAATTACAATGTTACAATTTTACAACATAACCAATCGTTATAACTAACTTTACTCACATCAAATTATAACAAACAATATTGTTATTACAAGGATAAATATTTTATATGTAGCTAGTGTTGTAGCTACCCCCTCAATACAATATCTCAGTAGGTACCCCATTATAAACCATATAATATGACATATGACATATACTCACAAATACATCACATTATAACTTTATCTATAATTTTTCTATTAAACATTTCTATTATCAAATTTTGATCATTTATAATCTATTATAAAATTCAAATCTAAATTTCTCGAATTTATTACAAAATTCACATGTTAAACCATTTCAAATTAATTTAATTACATAATAAAAATTTAGTGATGTCAATTATTATTCAATCAAAATTATAAACATCCCTACACAAAATACAATATTCACACACAACAAAATGTATCCTCAGGTACCCTACAATAAAAATAACATAACCTAATACATAATAATTTAACCCCAATACAAATTTATATACAATATACTTCAACATAATCCATCATTATTTCCCAAAATCATTATACTATCAAGCTAAGTAACAAAACCATTAAAACCAAAGAATGAAGTGTCCATCATCAACGTGTGTCTAACCCCCATCATCATAGATTAGTCTTATATTGTACATGTACATTTCAGTATTGTCTAATCTAATCTTACCTCTTCCAATATAATAACCATTTAAATTTGTATACTCCACTATATCATAATAATCAAAAGCAGGATTATTCCATAGTACGAGGGTCATTCAATAAGTAAACAGACAAACAGCTGTGGAGCAAAAACTTTTTATTCAATCAATACAATTTATTTTTTTACTTTTCAACGTAATCTCCAGCAACATCTATGCACTTGTCCCATCTCTTTACAATCTTTCTTATTCCCTCAGCAAAGAATTCTTTACCTTGATGTCGAAGCGAGTTTTGGACTTTTTCCTTCACTTCTTCATTGCTGTTGAACTTGACACCACACAAAATCTCCTTGACTGGGCCAAACAAGAAAAAGTCTGATGGGGCAAGGTCAGGGCTATAAGAGGGATGAGGCAGGATCTCCCAACCTACTTTTTTTATTGTTTCGAGCGTCAGTTTTGCCGTGTGTGGGCGGGCATTATCGTGAAGAAGAACACACATTTCCTCTGCCATCCCGGACGTTTGTTCTTCAATGCAGGCTTAACTTTGTTCACAATCATGTCAGAATAGTACTGACTATTGATGGTACACTGGTCTCGTAGGTAATCACAGAAAATTGGGCCTTGGGAGCTCCAAAAGATGGTTAACGTCACCTTACCAGCCGATGGCTGGGTTTTGAATTTCTTTTTGGCGGGTGAACTGGGATGCTTCCACTCCATGCTTTGTCGCTTTGACTCAGGTTCAAAATAGTGAATCCAAGTTAGTGGTTATAGTGGTTCCAAATCCAAAAATCTTATAACAGAATTCTGTTCTTCGAAAGTACTGTCCTCAAGAGGACACGCCATCGTAAATAAAACTGTATTGGTTATGTTTATGCACTATATTATTGAACAGCTGATCAAAACTCACAACGACGTTGCCAGGTAACACTCCTGAAAGTTTCAATCAGCTGCTACAATTAATTTCTTTTCTACAGCTGTTTGTCTGTTTACTTATTGAATGACCTCCGTATTATATCATGTACTTTGTCAACATCGTGTACAGTCAAGTCGCCCTTGGGATTATTTGTCACAATCAGGTAAGTCACAATATCATCATCATCATCATCTGCTGCACCAGTTACCCCAGTCTCATTATAAGGTAAGTCATCAATTTTCTCAACTCTCTCAATATGTAAAATCTGCATCAACATTTTATAACCTCTATTAACATCAAAAATTTCTATTTCTTTCTTTCTCCACCTCTCATCATAATACCTATCACAACCCCCTGAACAACATCACTCTTAAATTAAATTTACCTGCATCTCTTTTCCACTTCTCAGTCCGTTCTTTCATTTTTTGAAAAATATCATCACAGTGCTCTTTCATGTCACCCCTTAAATTAACATTTTGTTGTTTCATTTCTTTTATTTCACCCCTTAATTCATTAAAATGTTTTTGTGAATCGCTCATTTTTTCATTGATATTACTCAGCATGTTACACAAAAAGTTCATTACTTCTTCATTCGATTTACTACTACCGGTGGATACCGAGTAGAGTTTATTCTGGAATTGCTCATTATGGCAGAGTCAGTTAGATTAAGTTCATTTTCGTTGTTTGCCATTTTTTCAAATTACATAAATTGCCAAAAAAATTTATATCCAATATTACATAACGTATTACACAAAAACTCACAATTAGTACATCAAATTACCCAATGAAATTGCTATATAAACATTCCGCCGTCTACCCTAACCTATCTCTGTGTTTAAGTAGACCTAACTTATTAAATATTAAATAAATTTAACAAGTATCCTGGCAGGGTCGCCACTTGTAACTGTTAAAAAAAATAAGAAAAGAAAAGGTTAAGCCCCGATTATTACTCTTTTCGATTTACCTTAAAAAGATCAGAAGATTCCCAAAGTCCCAAGGTTGCCACCACATTTTTTGGAGGAAATTTGGAAACCATTTCACTTTCCCGAAGAAAACAATTTTGATAAATTAACAAAAACTCCCTCACAGAAAAAACTCCAGGGCCGTCTAGGCAAACTTATTGACACAGAGAATAGGTTACGGGTATAGTCCGTAATTAACTAAGCTAACACATTATAATGAGAAATCTGATTTTATTTTAATAAAAAAACATTATTATTTTCTTTGTAATGTTAAACAAATAATTCCAAAAAAAATATAAGACCAAAGAAAGTCTTCAATTGCAAATCAGTACTTTGTTACTTGTGGAATTTCCCCCTCCTTTTTTTCTTTCACTCACGCTCACACACCCTATTGAGATCTCATCATTTTGTTTGATATTTTTTATTTAAAAGTAATTTTACATTAAAAACAAATTTTGTATAATTATGGCAAATTTTTTCGACCTTTATGGTTACTTATCTCTTTTGTCGGGAGTCTCCTGCTTGTTGCACTATGAGTCGTAATTCGCTTTCCCGACGAAATAAGCACAAAAAAATGTCCCAAACGTCTAATTTATATTCACATTTTTGTTTTGAGTAAATTCACACAAATACGCATTTGGAACCAGTTCATTCCGGTTACCTCTGCCCGTCCCTCCTTTGGATTGACGTCATTTGTTTTTCACTTGATCATCATGGCGCCTGGCCGTCGACCGCACCTCAACTCTGCCTTAATTCGTCTTTGTCAACAAAATGCTTTTTGTGTGAATCACTGTCTAAAAATAAAATTCGTTACATAACGTACCGTTACAACAGCTGTACAAATTGACAGTGAATTACTTCACTGCATTGTAAAGTCTCTGTATAATGGTAACTCTACAATATTTTTTCTGGTCTGTGTGCTGTCACTGTCTTTAATATCAAACACATCAGAAATAGAGAAAAACATTAAGAAAGCTAACCAAAGCCTGGAGTTTTATTTGCTTAAATGTTTGATGGAGTGTCAACCGTTAGAATGATTGCTGATACTGTGATTATTAATAGAGTCAAAACATTTTTGAGAAACAGGAAAAATTTGAAGTGCTGAAAGTGCTCACAACTGACAACAGGAAAATTGAAACATACAAAAAAACAATTATAGAATAGCAAACTTTTGTTGAAACCATTGTGAGTGCTGAAATTTTGCTATGGTATCAAACGGCAATCCAGAGTCTAAAGTCTGTGGTATATTCCTTAGTCACTGAGTACAAGGAAAGAAAGAATAAACAAATACAAATTTCAAGTATGTTGATTGTTTCTTATTGTGAGAATATTGATCATGGAGGAATGGTTTCATGAGGACTAAAGTGTCAATGAGTTATAACATTGAAGTGGCCAATGAAGCTTTAGGAGTGAGTATGGAGAAATGACTCATTGCTTTCATTAGGACAATGACAGTGGAGTTTTCGTCAGCTGAACACATCTCAGTTTTGAATTAGCAAGTGTAATTACTTGATTTTTTGTGCATGCGATTGACTGTATCCTAAAATTCAGTGGACAGGGACTAAATTTCAGTCTCTGTTGGACATCAGAAAAAACCAGCAAACGTAGAAAAAGGAGCTGTTAGTGATTGAGCTGCATCTTTGGAAAATTCTAGTAACATTTTGTGGGAATAGATTAGTGGAGCATGTGAAGTATGGTGTGTTGAAATGTAATGTTTTAGAAATAAATTACACATCCCCAGACTAGTTTGTACATTGGTTAGGTACATCTGTCCGTTTGTTTCTCAGTTGGATTTGAGTGCCATTGTGTAGTTTTTTATAGAATGCGTGTTATAGTATTGAAAAGTATATGCTCTTTGTTAGTAACACACAGGTAGAAGCATGTATAAATTATAGATGCATGATTTTGCATAATTGTACGTTTGTGATAATAATGAATAAAGTACTATTACTTTTTTTTGTAGTTTCTTTAAAGAATGCTTTCATTATAAATGGGTTTGAATATTTCGTTTTTAAAATTGGTTTCAGTTTTAAATTTCTTTGATTCATTAAAACTATATTATATACCTTTGTACTTTAGTATTATTTTTATTATTTCTCAGGTAGTAGGAGTGCGAAGCAGTGTTAGAGTTCTGGAAGCACAACCAATGGCTTTATTAGAAATGAACAGCCTTGCGTTTGAGCAGACATTCCATAATTTACTAACATGCAGTGAAAAAGATATTACTTCTGATTTCAGGATTCATGTTGGTATGTAAACAGTACTTAAAGAGTAGAATAATTTTTATGGATGTTTATTATTATGTTATTTCAGGTCAGTACATACAGGTACGTATACCTGTGGAGTACCTGTGGAAAACACAAAACCACAAAATCACAAAGGCTGATGATGGGATCACTAAAGATCCCGAAACATATTCCAAATAAGGGAAAAATAACATCTTGAGATAAAGTAAATATAAATTATATATATATATATATATTGTAATGCGACATAATGAGCATAATCCAATAAGGGAATAAAACCCCATATAATATCACATAAACTAAACTATATACCTAACCTTGCTAAACCAATGAGAAAGGTAAAACCCCAAAATAAGCAAAAATAAGTACAATATAAACTAAGGTAGAACAAACATGTTCTCTAAACCATAACAAGTGACTGTTCTTTGTAATAACGACTAATTGTAACAAGAAAAGTAATCACAACAAGAACAATAAGTGATTAAGTGTAAAAGTAAATGTAAGATGTTGATTACTAACTATACAGACAGGTGATGTTATGATGTTATTTCAGGTCAGTACATACAGGTATGTATACCTGTGGAGTACCACAGGTACCCCATAAGATTCAAAATTACAAAGGCTGATGATGGGATCACTAAGGATCCCGAAACATATTCCAAATAAGGGAAAAATAACATCTTGAGATAAAGTAAATATAAATTTTATATATATATATATATATATATATATATATATTGTAATGCGACATAATGAGCATAATCCAATAAGGGAATAAAACCCCATATAATATCACATAAACTAAACCATATACCTAACCTTGCTAAACCAATGAGAAAGGTAAAAACCCAAAATAAGCAAAAATAAGTACAATATAAACTAAGGTAGAACAAACATGTTCTCTAAACCATAACAAGTGACTGTTCTTTGTAATAACGACTAATTGTAACAAGAAAAGTAATCACAACAAGAACAATAAGTGATTAAGTGTGAAAGTAAATGTAAGCTGTTGATTACTAACTATACAGACAGGTGATGTTATGATGTTATTTCAGGTCAGTACATACAGGTACGTATACCTGTGGAATAAGGGAAAAATAACATCTTGAGATAAAGTAAATATAAATTATATATATATTGTAACGTGACAGATGTATGCATAATATTGAATGGCAATTGATCATTAGAATAATAAAGTTATAATATTTAAATTTGGAAGAAAGCATTAAATTTAATATAAATAGATTAATTCATAGCAATTGTGGAAAGAAATCATTATTATTTAAAAAAATACAAGTTCAAATAGTGATGAGTCATCCAAAACCAGTCTCATAACCAAAGGTTTTCAAGTTATAACCCAGGAAGGTAAGAAAGTGAATAACCAAGCAGTACAGAATATGACCAAACCCACAACGAGGAAGAATAAATAGAATAGGAACCCTGAATAAGCCAAGATCAACCAATACAGGTGGTGTATTTCTAAAATCAAGAAGAAGATGGAGAAGATCCCAAGAAACCTGATGGCATCAAGAAGAAGATGGAGAAGATACCAGTCCCAGAAGGCAGGAGAAAAGAAGACTGATGAAAGAAGAAGGAGGCAGCATCCTGAAGAAGATGTCATGCTCTTATAAAAGACACCCAAATCCCCATACCCCCAAAATAAATCATTAACCAATAAAAGTATAACGAAATGAAAACCACATGTACATAAAATTAAGAGAGAGAAGTGTATAAAGTAAAAGTTGACAGTGAACTAAGATGAAACAATAATATAGTACCCATGGAACAAATCTCCATTGTAAAACACTAACCAATTTATTATGTTAATAAGACTATACGACCATTTAGCAATAACATAATATAAAAGTGCAAAGTGAACCAGTGATAGTTTTGGGTATTATAGAAAATAAACCTTGTGTTTCATTCTTGGCAATCACAAACATTGAATACAATGAAATATGCAAATTTCAATGACTTGAAATGTGTACTGTGAGAATATGTTACTTATAAGACATAAATCTGTTTAAAATAACATTTTGTTTTATATGCAAAAAGAAAAACAGATTTCATAATACTATTTGAACAATTTATACTATTTATTTATTTATGACAGGGTACAATTCCCCAAAGACAATGTGTAAAAGACGGTATGAAAACTGTAGAATCCTACTTATAATAATAGTTAGCAACAAGAATATAGATATAAGGTTTTTATGAATATAGTATAAGGATGTTTAAAAATGTATTAGGTATAAGGCCATTTGTTTGGGTCTGCTATAACTAACATCAGAACTGTAAAAAAAATTACTACTGGTAAATAGTAGGAAGTAATTAAGATGTTAGTTAGTAGAAAATTTTGTTTTTTGTGAACCATATTTCCATGTTAGAAATAAGGATTTTGTTGTAAAATGTCTGAAGGTTGAAGACAACCATTTATTTAAAAAATATTCTTTATTTGTTTAACTGTTATTTGTATTGTAACCAATACTAATTGTTATTGTGTAATTTGGAAAAATGTTTAGTTTATAAGACTATATTTAAAAGTCAGAGAGGGTATCACACATCATATATTGTTTGTAAAATATTTTGTAAGGAAAAATTGTTAAAAAAAACCTAGGCCAAAGAAAGAAAACCAAACTTCATCAAAACAGAGAAATTACTCATTTAAATGCAAATAAACAAAAGGGGTTTAGACAAAATAAACTTGAGATCAAGCCATATATTTGCACATACCATTTAGAAAGATTTTAGTAAATTATATTCAGAATTATAAATAAAAATGAAAATGACTAAACTCAGAAATTTGGACATGGGAGTCATATATTCCAGAATAATGTTTTAGAATACAACTAATTCAATTAATTACAAGAAAATAAGGGAATATAAACCTTTTAATACAATATAAGATTATTAATATTAAATATAACTGATAAAATGGCTGAATTTACATAATAACAGGAAGTAAATTTTGGAGATGTTTTGACTTTTCAGGGAATACAAAATGAAAGTAAAATTACTAATTTTGGACAGAAAACACTATAAAACGGCATTATTTAATCTTAAAATAAGCCGAATGAACTGAAAGATTAATTTAAATAACATCTAGTAAATAAAATTGATAAATAACCAAAGTTTAGGCAATCATATAGTGTATTATTATATATGCACAGGATATGAAATTATATTTGAACAATGTTAAGAATAATATTATATTGGCTAAGAGTTTAATTGAAACTGAAGGAATAAGATAGTTGATTATTGGTATTTGAACGGTTAACATGACAAGCGTTTTATGACGAATCTAACCTAACTTACAACGGTAATGTCGAGCGAGTGAATAGTACGTTTTTGTGAAATCGCGAGTGGCTTATAAAATCCTTCCAGAACATCTACATTGTGACAAAAACAATCAAGAAACACTAAATGACACTGAACAATACATATCTACCCCGAAAAACACTACAAAACACCAGAAAACTGTATAACACAATAACCAAATTAGTGTCGGAATCGGGAAAAGTGTTTGAACTTATATTTACACAGATACACAAAATACAACCCAGAAACTTTACACAAGGCACTACACAACATTTAAAAAGAGATTTGCAGACACCAGAACAGGAATACTGCCAGAAAATACATTATTCGGAACGTAGCAGGAACGAGTAACATTTTGATCAACTGGATGGTGGCCATTTGCTTTTGTCAATCTCAATGCCTTCTCCGTGCACACGTCAGCTGTTGGTGAAAACAATTATATTATTTTCAAATTTATTATTCAATGTCTGTATCTAGTAATAATTATTAACTTGTTGTAACATTATACTTTTTAAATATTGGCCCGATTTCTCTGACTTTGATAATAATTGGCTGTTTAAAGAACCCTGATTGAATTTTATATAATATACTTTGTAACTGTTTCGATATCCTGAGAGTCGATATTATAATCGATAAGAGTCAATATTGCTATTATCTAATAAAATCCTAATACTTTTCACTACTAAATAGTTCTTTATTTCACAAATATTACTAATTACCATTAATATAATTCTAATTAACAATCTACCAGGACTTTACCACCTATAAGTGAATATAACCTACAAAAACGAAAAGGTAAACAAGTATCGATTGGTTTGGAGACAATCTTATGAGTGGTGGTAGTTTATTTAAAAAATACCAGAACTTTAATAAAATTTTTCAGAAGAGTGTTACGCTTTTTAAAACTTCACAGCCCTATATTAATTAATTGATTATAATTAATTAATTAATAAAAAGGAAATTTTTTTTTAAATTATATTTTTTTTAACATTTTTTTTTTTTAAATTTTCTTCAAAACAACAATTTGTGTTTTGAAACTTTTGGTGAAGCTACATATACATTTCTTCAACAACATTACGCTATCTGACAGGTCTTGCTACAATTGGAACTCGACCAGCTGGGAAACTTAAGGAAGTGTTTCAGGCCAGTAAAACGTCGAGAGCCACACCAATTAAACACACCAATTAAGAACACACAGACTCAATCTAATTTAATTGCATTTTATTACAAATTGGCGCACAACTTTAGGGGCTTTAATTAGCGATTGGAAGGCCAATACAATCTGCCCAATCACTAGTTGGAGCTAGGCAACAGCTACAAAGCCAGAGAATTTCAAGGGAAAATGCAACGATGTGCAACATCTAAGAAACGGGCGGCGGAGGCCGAAAAAGAATTAGAAATTGAAATGGACAATAAAGAGGCGACGCCAGTGGAGGTGGAAGAGTCATTACCCCCGGTGTTGTCCAAACAAACCGAACAACCGGAGATACCCACGCAAACAGGGGAAGTAAATGTCCAGGAAAGACATATAGAAAAATCCAAAGTAACGGAAGAGAGTAAAATGGACAGATTAATGGAAATGTTCATGAAAACAAAAGAAGAAAAGGATAAAGAAAGGAAGGAAGACAAATTAGCATTAAATAAGAAATTTGAAGAGTTGAAGGGAGACAACCAGTCCTTGAAAGAAGATATCAAATCCAGCAAGGAAGAAACAAATAAGAAGTTAGAAGAATTGAAGGAAGACAACCAGTCCCTGACGAAGAAGATGGAAGAAAACAGCAAGAAGATGGAAGAAGAGATGGGGGGAAGAAGTTAGAAGAATTGAAGGAAGACAACCAATCGTTCAAGGAAGAATTCAAGTCGACTAAAGAAGAATTGATTAATAAAATTGAAAATACCAATCAGAAAATCGATGAAACCAGGAAGAAGATAGAGAAGAACAACCGACAATTGAAGGAAGAGTTGAAAGAAGATAACAAGAAATTGGAAGAGAAGATGGGGGAGAAGTTGGAAGAATTGAGAGAGGACAATCAAATTTTAAGAGAAGAATTAAGAGAGGTCAATCAGGAGAATTTGGACAAACTGGACGAAAGGATGGAATTGTTGCGAGAAGAACTGAATAAAGAAATCAATGTTAACAAAAAAGCGATGAATAAGAAGATGGAAGAAGAAAATATAATGGTCAATCGACAGATTCGAGAGATTGATGGAAAGTGCAACCAGACCGAAAAGGAGGTGCATGAGTTTAAAGAAGTGGTGAACATCAAGTTCACAAATATCGAAGAACATAGTCGTAGGAAGGTAGAAGAACAGAGGAAGGAAAATCAAGAAGAATTCGGAAAAGTACGCAACCAAGTCACAGAACGATGTAATGATATACAAGAGACCATGGCCAATATCACCGGTCAGGTGCGACAAAGCCGAGAGGAAATGGAAGCGATAAGAAACAGACCGACTAATTTCACTGGATTGCCCGTTAACGAAAGCCGAGAGTGGCTCAACTTCCGGCAATACAAACGTAAGCCGATGGAGTTCCTGGCTAGGGTAGAAGAATATTTCACCAAGCATAAAATTACTCAATGGAGCCATAGCAGGGAGTTATTAGACGAGTCTTTCCGAGAAATAACAGATAATTGGTGGATGGCCAACCGGAGTGAAATTCCTGACTACCAACAGTTCCGGAAAATGTTTAAGACAAAATACTGGTCTGAGACCACCCAGAACTTGATCCGTGACAATATTTGTAATGGAAGATACAGGGCACAATTAGGTAGCAGTATGACGGCATATTTCTTGGGGAAGGTGTGCATGGCAAAACACCTCGAACCGGCAATACCAGAAGAATGTTTAGTGAACAAGATATCGTATCACTATGATGAGGACATTATCCGGGCCCGGAGAGGCAGCCAGATCAAGACGATCCAGGCGATGACCGAGTTATTAGAGGGATACGAGAACGAGGAGTATTATCGGCAGAGCAGGAAGAGAAATGAGAGACCAGAAGCAAGGCCGACTACGTACCCCAATAACGGCAATAACCATACAAGTAACCGGAACCAGCCCAGTAATTACGACGGCCCTAACAACCCGCCGCGTAATAACCAGTTTAACGGTAATTTTAACGGCATGAGGAATAACAACCCTTATCCAAATAATAGAAACAATTTTTACCAACATAATAATGTCCCATACAGTCAGAGAAATCCATATCCCAACAATAATGGTGACAGACCTTACCCACCTAACCGAAATTACTATCATAATAATTTTAGTAATAGCAATAATAATAACCGAGTGTCGCGTCCTAGGGTAAATTTTATAAGAGCAGAAGATCGCGGACCCAGGAGATATTATCAACCGAGGAGGAGCAGCTTCCACGGCGCCGACCGAAGATGGAGGAGTGCGGAACGAGACGGCCCAAGTCACGAACAGGGAAGACGAAGTACAAGCCTGGAGGATCTTGGCCGACAACAGAACAGGGCGTTAAACCTCAACCAGGGTACAGAACGTCAGGAAACAAACCAGAGTTTCCCGAACTATGCCTCGGTCAATAATAACATGAACAATGACCAAAATACTTGAAACGAGAGGAGGCAGTAATCAACAACAATGACCCGTTACTGCTTATACTTCCTGGGTTAGAAAAGGATGAATTGCGACAAGCAAACCAGCATAAAAGCATCACTATTATAAGTAACCACTATCTGAAAGACATACGAACTGAACTTTTGGAAGAGAACGAGAAGAGTCTCAGCAACAGTAATAATGAGATAATTCATATAACAGCGGAGGTGGAAGGAGTTCCCGCTAAAATAATGATAGACACAGGCGCTAATATTTCAATAATAAACTCCAATGAATTGGAGAGAATCCAGAATAAATGTGGAAAAACCTAACATTTGAAGGAGTAAGAGGAGCTAACCATCAAAGAGCGACATTTAGAAGAGAAGGCATTTATAAGGAAAGAAAAAGACAAGATCAACTTACAAAAGTATAAATATAATGGTCCAGTGTAGAGTACAATATATAACCATATGTTGTGGTAAATGATAAGCATAACAATACATATGAGTTGAGGGAAATCGTTTCAGGAAAAATCAAATGAGTGTACAATCAAGCTTGTATGAAGTAATATTATGAAGAATGAGTTGGGAGTTTTGAATTGAACTTATTTAAAAAAAATTCTAAAATTAGTAAGAACAACTTACAACTTAATAATTTGAAGAAAAAACTTTATGGAAGAAAGATAAAAAGAGAGAATTTTGAATTTTGAACTTATTAATTATAACAATTTAAAATTGAGTAAGTACATCTTACTACAACCTGATAATTTTGAACAAACTTTATGGAAGAAAGAAAAAGAAAGACTTTTGAATTGAAATTATTTATAAAAATTTAAAATTGAGTAAGTACATCTTACTACAACCTGATAATTTGGAACAAAACTTAATGGAAGAAAGAGAAAAAGAGAGAATTTTGAATTTTGAACTTATTATTTATAAAAATTTAAAATTGGGTAAGTACATCTTACTACAACCTGATAATTTGGAACAAAACTTTTTGGAAGAAAGAGAAAAAGAGAGAATTTTGAATTTTGAACTTATTATTTATAAAAATTTAAAATTGAGTAAGTACATCTTACTACAACCTGATAATTTGGAACAAAACTTTATGGAAGAAAGAGAAAAAGAGAGAATTTTGCATTTTGAACTTATTAATTATTAAAAATTTAAAATTAAGTAAGCACAGCTTACTACCACTGAATTATGAGAAAAACATTTTGGAAGAATTAAGAAGAAAGGAATTTTGTATTTAATATACAAAAAATTTAAAAATGAAGTAAGACCAACTTACTATAACTAAGTTTGTGAGAAAACTTTATGGTAAATAATTAAGAAGAATTTGAATTTGGAGAAATACCGAAACATTCAGAAATAATAGTAAGATCACATTACTATAAACAATTCTGAATGAAACAATTCTGGGAATAAATGAATTAAACAGAATTTGAATGTTGATAGAACGTCAGAACTTTGAAACAAGATAAGATCAACATATTACAAGGATTTATGTGAATTTTTTTTAAATTAAATAAAAAGAATAGTTTGAATTTTACATTAAAACTAACCAAGTTCCAAAAAATAATTATGTGTCAATTATAATTGAATTGAGAAGAAAATAAAGTGATTAATTCAGAAAAGAGAATTAACGTTAATCCAGATTAAATGCTAGATATTCACAATAACATTTGAAGGAGAAGAGAAGAATAACAAAAAAGAGTGTAATATGCAAGAGAAGAAAAAATTTGGAAGCAAAGAGACTAATTACCTATGAAACGATAATGAAAACAGTTAATTAAGAGCAGAGAAGAACAACTCATACCAAACAGATGGAGAAGATGATTTTGAACAAATGATAATAATAAGACCTATATGAAATGCAAAGAGAAGAAATACCACATGAAATATAATATAAATGAATTAATGTTAATAAATGCGAAGGCGGATTAATAACTTTCTAAGAGAAAGGAAAGAACCAAAATGTTTAAATAAAATGATCAATATAACAACATGTATATCTAATGTAAAGATACAATGTTAAAAAATTAAATATAATATATTAAGACCATTCAAATAATGAATAAGAAAGACTATATATAAAGACCATGCTAATACTATGAGTAACCAGAAGAAAGTATAAAGAGAATTCAGATGGAGAAGAAAGAGAGTTACACTGTAAACAGTAACCAGAATTATTAAAAGAAAGGTTTTCGACCATAATTAAAATAAATATATCAGACAAGTTAAGAGTTTTGAAAAAATATATATATAATGAGTATAATAATATTTCTGAAGATTTATTAAGATAGAAAATGTGAGATAATCTGAGAGACTACGAAGTGAATAATCCAAAGATATTTTTATTAGTCGAAAATGAGACTACTTTTTATTTATTTATTCGATGACTGACTGAAGATAATTCCAGCAGCATTATGTTTTTTTTTGAGCAGGGATGAATATGCCTCTGTACTCAATTTATAGAAGTGGTGTATGGCCAGAAGAGAAGTAGCGTACAGTGCCCCTCTGATCTGCCCCAGCCCACGTGATAGGGAATGTTAGGGAATTAATATCCCAAGGATGCAACACGAAGTTGATAAAGAAAGAAAATGTATTACAATAATAATATATCTCAGAAGACACTAACTATCCGAAAAGGATCAATAGTAAAACAAATAACCATATATATAAAATTAATTAAACTCTAATATAAAGAAGTCGATATAAAAATGGAGAAGAAAATGAATTATAAGAAATGATGAAATTATCATAAGAAATTATTTCATCCATAAACATGTCTGAAATAATTACTTCTGGAGGAGAGCAATCTGTACGTGACAGATGTATGCATAATATTGAATGGCAATTGATCATTAGAATAATAAAGTTATAATATTTAAATTTGGAAGAAAGCATTAAATTTAATATAAATAGATTAATTCATAGCAACTGTGGAAAGAAATCATTATTATTTAAAAAAATACAAGTTCAAATAGTGATGAGTCATCCAAAACCAGTCTCATAACCAAAGGTTTTCAAGTTATAACCCAGGAAGGTAAGAAAGTGAATAACCAAGCAGTACAGAATATGACCAAACCCACAACGAGGAAGAATAAATAGAATAGAAACCCTGAATAAGCCAAGATCAACCAATACAGGTGGTGTATTTCTAAAATCAAGAAGAAGATGGAGAAGATCCCAAGAAACCTGATGGCATCAAGAAGAAGATGGAGAAGATACCAGTCCCAGAAGGCAGGAGAAAAGAAGACTGATGAAAGAAGAAGGAGGCAGCATCCTGAAGAAGATGTCATGCTCTTATAAAAGACACCCAAATCCCCATACCCCCAAAATAAATCATTAACCAATAAAAGTATAACGAAATGAAAACCACATGTACATAAAATTAAGAGAGAGAAGTGTATAAAGTAAAAGTTGACAGTGAACTAAGATGAAACAATAATATAGTACCCATGGAACAAATCTCCATTGTAAAACACTAACCAATTTATTATGTTAATAAGACTATACGACCATTTAGCAATAACATAATATAAAAGTGCAAAGTGAACCAGTGATAGTTTTGGGTATTATAGAAAATAAACCTTGTGTTTCATTCTTGGCAATCACAAACATTGAATACAATGAAATATGCAAATTTCAATGACTTGAAATGTGTACTGTGAGAATATGTTACTTATAAGACATAAATCTGTTTAAAATAACATTTTGTTTTATATGCAAAAAGAAAAACAGATTTCATAATACTATTTGAACAATTTATACTATTTATTTATTTATGACAGGGTACAATTCCCCAAAGACAATGTGTAAAAGACGGTATGAAAACTGTAGAATCCTACTTATAATAATAGTTAGCAACAAGAATATAGATATAAGGTTTTTATGAATATAGTATAAGGATGTTTAAAAATGTATTAGGTATAAGGCCATTTGTTTGGGTCTGCTATAACTAACATCAGAACTGTAAAAAAAATTACTACTGGTAAATAGTAGGAAGTAATTAAGATGTTAGTTAGTAGAAAATTTTGTTTTTTGTGAACCATATTTCCATGTTAGAAATAAGGATTTTGTTGTAAAATGTCTGAAGGTTGAAGACAACCATTTATTTAAAAAATATTCTTTATTTGTTTAACTGTTATTTGTATTGTAACCAATACTAATTGTTATTGTGTAATTTGGAAAAATGTTTAGTTTATAAGACTATATTTAAAAGTCAGAGAGGGTATCACACATCATATATTGTTTGTAAAATATTTTGTAAGGAAAAATTGTAAAAAAAACCTAGGCCAAAGAAAGAAAACCAAACTTCATCAAAACAGAGAAATTACTCATTTAAATGCAAATAAACAAAAGGGGTTTAGACAAAATAAACTTGAGATCAAGCCATATATTTGCACATACCATTTAGAAAGATTTTAATAAATTATATTCAGAATTATAAATAAAAATGAAAATGACTAAACTCAGAAATTTGGACATGGGAGTCATATATTCCAGAATAATGTTTTAGAATACAACTAATTCAATTAATTACAAGAAAATAAGGGAATATAAACCTTTTAATACAATATAAGATTATTAATATTAAAATAACTGATAAAATGGCTGAATTTACATAATAACAGGAAGTAAATTTTGGAGATGTTTTGACTTTTCAGGGAATACAAAATGAAAGTAAAATTACTAATTTTGGACAGAAAACACTATAAAACGGCATTATTTAATCTTAAAATAAGCCGAATGAACTGAAAGATTAATTTAAATAACATCTAGTAAATAAAATTGATAAATAACCAAAGTTTAGGCAATCATATAGTGTATTATTATATATGCACAGGATATGAAATTATATTTGAACAATGTTAAGAATAATATTATATTGGCTAAGAGTTTAATTGAAACTGAAGGAAATAAGATAGTTGATTATTGGTATTTGAACGGTTAACATGACAAGCGTTTTATGACGAATCTAACCTAACTTACAACGGTAATGTCGAGCGAGTGAATAGTACGTTTTTGTGAAATCGCGAGTGGCTTATAAAATCCTTCCAGAACATCTACATTGTGACAAAAACAATCAAGAAACACTAAATGACACTGAACAATACATATCTACCCCGAAAAACACTACAAAACACCAGAAAACTGTATAACACAATAACCAAATTAGTGTCGGAATCGGGAAAAGTGTTTGAACTTATATTTACACAGATACACAAAATACAACCCAGAAACTTTACACAAGGCACTACACAACATTATAAAGAGATTTGCAGACACCAGAACAGGAATACTGCCAGAAAATACATTATTCGGAACGTAGCAGGAACGAGTAACATTTTGATCAACTGGATGGCGGCCATTTGCTTTTGTCAATCTCAATGCCTTCTCCGTGCACACGTCAGCTGTTGGTGAAAACAATTATATTATTTTCAAATTTATTATTCAATGTCTGTATCTAGTAATAATTATTAACTTGTTGTAACGTTATACTTTTTAAATATTGGCCCGATTTCTCTGACTTTGATAATAATTGGCTGTTTAAAGAACCCTGATTGAATTTTATATAATATACTTTGTAACTGTTTCGATATCCTGAGAGTCGATATTATAATCGATAAGAGTCAATATTGCTATTATCTAATAAAATCCTAATACTTTTCACTACTAAATAGTTCTTTATTTCACAAATATTACTAATTACCATTAATATAATTCTAATTAACAATCTACCAGGACTTTACCACCTATAAGTGAATATAACCTACAAAAACGAAAAGGTAAACAAGTATCGATTGGTTTGGAGACAATCTTATGAGTGGTGGTAGTTTATTTAAAAAATATCAGAACTTTAATAAAATTTTTCAGAAGAGTGTTACGCTTTTTAAAACTTCACAGCCCTATATTAATTAATTGATTATAATTAATTAATTAATAAAAAGGAAATTTTTTTTTAAAATTATATTTTTTTTAACATATTTTTTTTTTTAAATTTTCTTCAAAACAACAATTTGTGTTTTGAAACTTTTGGTGAAGCTACATATACATTTCTTCAACAACATTACGCTATCTGACAGGTCTTGCTACAATTGGAACTCGACCAGCTGGGAAACTTAAGGAAGTGTTTCAGGCCAGTAAAACGTCGAGAGCCACACCAATTAAACACACCAATTAAGAACACACAGACTCAATCTAATTTAATTGCATTTTATTACAAATTGGCGCACAACTTTAGGGGCTTTAATTAGCGATTGGAAGGCCAATACAATCTGCCCAATCACTAGTTGGAGCTAGGCAACAGCTACAAAGCCAGAGAATTTCAAGGGAAAATGCAACGATGTGCAACATCTAAGAAACGGGCGGCGGAGGCCGAAAAAGAATTAGAAATTGAAATGGACAATAAAGAGGTGACGCCAGTGGAGGTGGAAGAGTCATTACCCCCGGTGTTGTCCAAACAAACCGAACAACCGGAGATACCCACGCAAACAGGGGAAGTAAATGTCCAGGAAAGACATATAGAAAAATCCAAAGTAACGGAAGAGAGTAAAATGGACAGATTAATGGAAATGTTCATGAAAACAAAAGAAGAAAAGGATAAAGAAAGGAAGGAAGACAAATTAGCATTAAATAAGAAATTTGAAGAGTTGAAGGGAGACAACCAGTCCTTGAAAGAAGATATCAAATCCAGCAAGGAAGAAACAAATAAGAAGTTAGAAGAATTGAAGGAAGACAACCAGTCCCTGACGAAGAAGATGGAAGAAAACAGCAAGAAGATGGAAGAAGAGATGGGGGGAAGAAGTTAGAAGAATTGAAGGAAGACAACCAATCGTTCAAGGAAGAATTCAAGTCGACTAAAGAAGAATTGATTAATAAAATTGAAAATACCAATCAGAAAATCGATGAAACCAGGAAGAAGATAGAGAAGAACAACCGACAATTGAAGGAAGAGTTGAAAGAAGATAACAAGAAATTGGAAGAGAAGATGGGGGAGAAGTTGGAAGAATTGAGAGAGGACAATCAAATTTTAAGAGAAGAATTAAGAGAGGTCAATCAGGAGAATTTGGACAAACTGGACGAAAGGATGGAATTGTTGCGAGAAGAACTGAATAAAGAAATCAATGTTAACAAAAAAGCGATGAATAAGAAGATGGAAGAAGAAAATATAATGGTCAATCGACAGATTCGAGAGATTGATGGAAAGTGCAACCAGACCGAAAAGGAGGTGCATGAGTTTAAAGAAGTGGTGAACATCAAGTTCACAAATATCGAAGAACATAGTCGTAGGAAGGTAGAAGAACAGAGGAAGGAAAATCAAGAAGAATTCGGAAAAGTACGCAACCAAGTCACAGAACGATGTAATGATATACAAGAGACCATGGCCAATATCACCGGTCAGGTGCGACAAAGCCGAGAGGAAATGGAAGCGATAAGAAACAGACCGACTAATTTCACTGGATTGCCCGTTAACGAAAGCCGAGAGTGGCTCAACTTCCGGCAATACAAACGTAAGCCGATGGAGTTCCTGGCTAGGGTAGAAGAATATTTCACCAAGCATAAAATTACTCAGTGGAGCCATAGCAGGGAGATATTAGACGAGTCTTTCCGAGAAATAACAGATAATTGGTGGATGGCCAACCGGAGTGAAATTCCTGACTACCAACAGTTCCGGAAAATGTTTAAGACAAAATACTGGTCTGAGACCACCCAGAACTTGATCCGTGACAATATTTGTAATGGAAGATACAGGGCACAATTAGGTAGCAGTATGACGGCATATTTCTTGGGGAAGGTGTGCATGGCAAAACACCTCGAACCGGCAATACCAGAAGAATGTTTAGTGAACAAGATATCGTATCACTATGATGAGGACATTATCAGGGCCCGGAGAGGCAGCCAGATCAAGACGATCCAGGCGATGACCGAGTTATTAGAGGGATACGAGAACGAGGAGTATTATCGGCAGAGCAGGAAGAGAAATGAGAGACCAGAAGCAAGGCCGACTACCTACCCCAATAACGGCAATAACCATACAAGTAACCGGAACCAGCCCAGTAATTACGACGGCCCTAACAACCCGCCGCGTAATAACCAGTTTAACGGTAATTTTAACGGCGTGAGGAATAACAACCCTTATCCAAATAATAGAAACAATTTTTACCAACATAATAATGTCCCATACAGTCAGAGAAATCCATATCCCAACAATAATGGTGACAGACCTTACCCACCTAACCGAAATTACTATCATAATAATTTTAGTAATAGCAATAATAATAACCGAGTGTCGCGTCCTAGGGTAAATTTTATAAGAGCAGAAGATCGCGGACCCAGGAGATATTATCAACCGAGGAGGAGCAGCTTCCACGGCGCCGACCGAAGATGGAGGAGTGCGGAACGAGACGGCCCAAGTCACGAACAGGGAAGACGAAGTACAAGCCTGGAGGATCTTGGCCGACAACAGAACAGGGCGTTAAACCTCAACCAGGGTACAGAACGTCAGGAAACAAACCAGAGTTTCCCGAACTATGCCTCGGTCAATAATAACATGAACAATGACCAAAATACTTGAAACGAGAGGAGGCAGTAATCAACAACAATGACCCGTTACTGCTTATACTTCCTGGGTTAGAAAAGGATGAATTGCGACAAGCAAACCAGCATAAAAACATCACTATTATAAGTAACCACTATCTGAAAGACATACGAACTGAACTTTTGGAAGAGAACGAGAAGAGTCTCAGCAACAGTAATAATGAGATAATTTATATAACAGCGGAGGTGGAAGGAGTTCCCGCTAAAATAATGATAGACACAGGCGCTAATATTTCAATAATAAACTCCAATGAATTGGAGAGAATCCAGAATAAATGTGGAAAAACCTAACATTTGAAGGAGTAAGAGGAGCTAACCATCAAAGAGCGACATTTAGAAGAGAAGGCATTTATAAGGAAAGAAAAAGAGAAGAACAACTTACAAAAGTATAAATAAAATGGTCCAGTGTAGAGTACAATATATAACCATATGTTGTGGTAAATGATAAGCATAACAATACATATGAGTTGAGGGAAATCGTTTCAGGAAAAATCAAAGGAGTGTACAATCAAGCTTCTATGAAGAAATATTATGAAGAATGAGTTGGGAGTTTTGAATTGAACTTATTTAAAAAAAATTCTAAAATTAGTAAGAACAACTTACAACTTAATAATTTGAAGAAAAAACTTTATGGAAGAAAGATAAAAAGAGAGAATTTTGAATTTTGAACTTATTAATTATAACAATTTAAAATTGAGTAAGTACATCTTACTACAACCTGATAATTTTGAACAAACTTTATGGAAGAAAGAAAAAGAAAGACTTTTGAATTGAAATTATTTATAAAAATTTAAAATTGAGTAAGTACATCTTACTACAACCTGATAATTTGGAACAAAACTTTATGGAAGAAAGAGAAAAAGAGAGAATTTTGAATTTTGAACTTATTATTTATAAAAATTTAAAATTGGGTAAGTACATCTTACTACAACCTGATAATTTGGAACAAAACTTTTTGGAAGAAAGAGAAAAAGAGAGAATTTTGAATTTTGAACTTATTATTTATAAAAATTTAAAATTGAGTAAGTACATCTTACTACAACCTGATAATTTGGAACAAAACTTTATGGAAGAAAGAGAAAAAGAGAGAATTTTGCATTTTGAACTTATTAATTATTAAAAATTTAAAATTAAGTAAGCACAGCTTACTACCACTGAATTATGAGAAAAACATTTTGGAAGAATTAAGAAGAAAGGAATTTTGAATTTAATATACAAAAAATTTAAAAATGAAGTAAGACCAACTTACTATAACTAAGTTTGTGAGAAAACTTTATGGTAAATAATTAAGAAGAATTTGAATTTGGAGAAATACCGAAACATTCAGAAATAATAGTAAGATCACATTACTATAAACAATTCTGAATGAAACAATTCTGGGAATAAATGAATTAAACAGAATTTGAATGTTGATAGAACGTCAGAACTTTGAAACAAGATAAGATCAACATATTACAAGGATTTATGTGAATTTTTTTTAAATTAAATAAAAAGAATAGTTTGAATTTTACATTAAAACTAACCAAGTTCCAAAAAATAATTATGTGTCAATTATAATTGAATTGAGAAGAAAATAAAGTGATTAATTCAGAAAAGAGAATTAACGTTAATCCAGATTAAATGCTAGATATTCACAATAACATTTGAAGGAGAAGAGAAGAATAACAAAAAAGAGTGTAATATGCAAGAGAAGAAAAAATTTGGAAGCAAAGAGACTAATTACCTATGAAACGATAATGAAAACAGTTAATTAAGAGCAGAGAAGAACAACTCATACCAAACAGATGGAGAAGATGATTTTGAACAAATGATAATAATAAGACCTATATGAAATGCAAAGAGAAGAAATACCACATGAAATATAATATAAATGAATTAATGTTAATAAATGCGAAGGCGGATTAATAACTTTCTAAGAGAAAGGAAAGAACCAAAATGTTTAAATAAAATGATCAATATAACAACATGTATATCTAATGTAAAGATACAATGTTAAAAAATTAAATATAATATATTAAGACCATTCAAATAATGAATAAGAAAGACTATATATAAAGACCATGCTAATACTATGAGTAACCAGAAGAAAGTATAAAGAGAATTCAGATGGAGAAGAAAGAGAGTTACACTGTAAACAGTAACCAGAATTATTAAAAGAAAGGTTTTCGACCATAATTAAAATAAATATATCAGACAAGTTAAGAGTTTTGAAAAAATATATATATAATGAGTATAATAATATTTCTGAAGATTTATTAAGATAGAAAATGTGAGATAATCTGAGAGACTACGAAGTGAATAATCCAAAGATATTTTTATTAGTCGAAAATGAGACTACTTTTTATTTATTTATTCGATGACTGACTGAAGATAATTCCAGCAGCATTATGTTTTTTTTGAGCAGGGATGAATATGCCTCTGTACTCAATTTATAGAAGTGGTGTATGGCCAGAAGAGAAGTAGCGTACAGTGCCCCTCTGATCTGCCCCAGCCCACGTGATAGGGAATGTTAGGGAATTAATATCCCAAGGATGCAACACGAAGTTGATAAAGAAAGAAAATGCATTACAATAATAATATATCTCAGAAGACACTAACTATCCGAAAAGGATCAATAGTAAAACAAATAACCATATATATAAAATTAATTAAACTCTAATATAAAGAAGTCGATATAAAAATGGAGAAGAAAATGAATTATAAGAAATGATGAAATTATCATAAGAAATTATTTCATCCATAAACATGTCTGAAATAATTACTTCTGGAGGAGAGCAATCTGTAACGTGACAGATGTATGCATAATATTGAATGGCAATTGATCATTAGAATAATAAAGTTATAATATTTAAATTTGGAAGAAAGCATTAAATTTAATATAAATAGATTAATTCATAGCAACTGTGGAAAGAAATCATTATTATTTAAAAAAATACAAGTTCAAATAGTGATGAGTCATCCAAAACCAGTCTCATAACCAAAGGTTTTCAAGTTATAACCCAGGAAGGTAAGAAAGTGAATAACCAAGCAGTACAGAATATGACCAAACCCACAACGAGGAAGAATAAATAGAATAGAAACCCTGAATAAGCCAAGATCAACCAATACAGGTGGTGTATTTCTAAAATCAAGAAGAAGATGGAGAAGATCCCAAGAAACCTGATGGCATCAAGAAGAAGATGGAGAAGATACCAGTCCCAGAAGGCAGGAGAAAAGAAGACTGATGAAAGAAGAAGGAGGCAGCATCCTGAAGAAGATGTCATGCTCTTATAAAAGACACCCAAATCCCCATACCCCCAAAATAAATCATTAACCAATAAAAGTATAACGAAATGAAAACCACATGTACATAAAATTAAGAGAGAGAAGTGTATAAAATAAAAGTTGACAGTGAACTAAGATGAAACAATAATATAGTACCCATGGAACAAATCTCCATTGTAAAACACTAACCAATTTATTATGTTAATAAGACTATACGACCATTTAGCAATAACATAATATAAAAGTGCAAAGTGAACCAGTGATAGTTTTGGGTATTATAGAAAATAAACCTTGTGTTTCATTCTTGGCAATCACAAACATTGAATACAATGAAATATGCAAATTTCAATGACTTGAAATGTGTACTGTGAGAATATGTTACTTATAAGACATAAATCTGTTTAAAATAACATTTTGTTTTATATGCAAAAAGAAAAACAGATTTCATAATACTATTTGAACAATTTATACTATTTATTTATTTATGACAGGGTACAATTCCCCAAAGACAATGTGTAAAAGACGGTATGAAAACTGTAGAATCCTACTTATAATAATAGTTAGCAACAAGAATATAGATATAAGGTTTTTATGAATATAGTATAAGGATGTTTAAAAATGTATTAGGTATAAGGCCATTTGTTTGGGTCTGCTATAACTAACATCAGAACTGTAAAAAAAATTACTACTGGTAAATAGTAGGAAGTAATTAAGATGTTAGTTAGTAGAAAATTTTGTTTTTTGTGAACCATATTTCCATGTTAGAAATAAGGATTTTGTTGTAAAATGTCTGAAGGTTGAAGACAACCATTTATTTAAAAAATATTCTTTATTTGTTTAACTGTTATTTGTATTGTAACCAATACTAATTGTTATTGTGTAATTTGGAAAAATGTTTAGTTTATAAGACTATATTTAAAAGTCAGAGAGGGTATCACACATCATATATTGTTTGTAAAATATTTTGTAAGGAAAAATTGTAAAAAAAACCTAGGCCAAAGAAAGAAAACCAAACTTCATCAAAACAGAGAAATTACTCATTTAAATGCAAATAAACAAAAGGGGTTTAGACAAAATAAACTTGAGATCAAGCCATATATTTGCACATACCATTTAGAAAGATTTTAATAAATTATATTCAGAATTATAAATAAAAATGAAAATGACTAAACTCAGAAATTTGGACATGGGAGTCATATATTCCAGAATAATGTTTTAGAATACAACTAATTCAATTAATTACAAGAAAATAAGGGAATATAAACCTTTTAATACAATATAAGATTATTAATATTAAAATAACTGATAAAATGGCTGAATTTACATAATAACAGGAAGTAAATTTTGGAGATGTTTTGACTTTTCAGGGAATACAAAATGAAAGTAAAATTACTAATTTTGGACAGAAAACACTATAAAACGGCATTATTTAATCTTAAAATAAGCCGAATGAACTGAAAGATTAATTTAAATAACATCTAGTAAATAAAATTGATAAATAACCAAAGTTTAGGCAATCATATAGTGTATTATTATATATGCACAGGATATGAAATTATATTTGAACAATGTTAAGAATAATATTATATTGGCTAAGAGTTTAATTGAAACTGAAGGAAATAAGATAGTTGATTATTGGTATTTGAACGGTTAACATGACAAGCGTTTTATGACGAATCTAACCTAACTTACAACGATAATGTCGAGCGAGTGAATAGTACGTTTTTGTGAAATCGCGAGTGGCTTATAAAATCCTTCCAGAACATCTACATTGTGACAAAAACAATCAAGAAACACTAAATGACACTGAACAATACATATCTACCCCGAAAAACACTACAAAACACCAGAAAACTGTATAACACAATAACCAAATTAGTGTCGGAATCGGGAAAAGTGTTTGAACTTATATTTACACAGATACACAAAATACAACCCAGAAACTTTACACAAGGCACTACACAACATTTAAAAAGAGATTTGCAGACACCAGAACAGGAATACTGCCAGAAAATACATTATTCGGAACGTAGCAGGAACGAGTAACATTTTGATCAACTGGATGGCGGCCATTTGCTTTTGTCAATCTCAATGCCTTCTCCGTGCACACGTCAGCTGTTGGTGAAAACAATTATATTATTTTCAAATTTATTATTCAATGTCTGTATCTAGTAATAATTATTAACTTGTTGTAACGTTATACTTTTTAAATATTGGCCCGATTTCTCTGACTTTGATAATAATTGGCTGTTTAAAGAACCCTGATTGAATTTTATATAATATACTTTGTAACTGTTTCGATATCCTGAGAGTCGATATTATAATCGATAAGAGTCAATATTGCTATTATCTAATAAAATCCTAATACTTTTCACTACTAAATAGTTCTTTATTTCACAAATATTACTAATTACCATTAATATAATTCTAATTAACAATCTACCAGGACTTTACCACCTATAAGTGAATATAACCTACAAAAACGAAAAGGTAAACAAGTATCGATTGGTTTGGAGACAATCTTATGAGTGGTGGTAGTTTATTTAAAAAATACCAGAACTTTAATAAAATTTTTCTGAAGAGTGTTAGGCTTTTTAAAACTTCACAGCCCTATATTAATTAATTGATTATAATTAATTAATTAATAAAAAGGAAATTTTTTTTTTAAATTATATTTTTTTTAACATATTTTTTTTTTTAAATTTTCTTCAAAACAACAATTTGTGTTTTGAAACTTTTGGTGAAGCTACATATACATTTCTTCAACAACATTACGCTATCTGACAGGTCTTGCTACAATTGGAACTCGACCAGCTGGGAAACTTAAGGAAGTGTTTCAGGCCAGTAAAACGTCGAGAGCCACACCAATTAAACACACCAATTAAGAACACACAGACTCAATCTAATTTAATTGCATTTTATTACAAATTGGCGCACAACTTTAGGGGCTTTAATTAGCGATTGGAAGGCCAATACAATCTGCCCAATCACTAGTTGGAGCTAGGCAACAGCTACAAAGCCAGAGAATTTCAAGGGAAAATGCAACGATGTGCAACATCTAAGAAACGGGCGGTGGAGGCCGAAAAAGAATTAGAAATTGAAATGGACAATAAAGAGGTGACGCCAGTGGAGGTGGAAGAGTCATTACCCCCGGTGTTGTCCAAACAAACCGAACAACCGGAGATACCCACGCAAACAGGGGAAGTAAATGTCCAGGAAAGACATATAGAAAAATCCAAAGTAACGGAAGAGAGTAAAATGGACAGATTAATGGAAATGTTCATGAAAACAAAAGAAGAAAAGGATAAAGAAAGGAAGGAAGACAAATTAGCATTAAATAAGAAATTTGAAGAGTTGAAGGGAGACAACCAGTCCTTGAAAGAAGATATCAAATCCAGCAAGGAAGAAACAAATAAGAAGTTAGAAGAATTGAAGGAAGACAACCAGTCCCTGACGAAGAAGATGGAAGAAAACAGCAAGAAGATGGAAGAAGAGATGGGGGGGAAGAAGTTAGAAGAATTGAAGGAAGACAACCAATCGTTCAAGGAAGAATTCAAGTCGACTAAAGAAGAATTGATTAATAAAATTGAAAATACCAATCAGAAAATCGATGAAACCAGGAAGAAGATAGAGAAGAACAACCGACAATTGAAGGAAGAGTTGAAAGAAGATAACAAGAAATTGGAAGAGAAGATGGGGGAGAAGTTGGAAGAATTGAGAGAGGACAATCAAATTTTAAGAGAAGAATTAAGAGAGGTCAATCAGGAGAATTTGGACAAACTGGACAAAAGGATGGAATTGTTGCGAGAAGAACTGAATAAAGAAATCAATGTTAACAAAAAAGCGATGAATAAGAAGATGGAAGAAGAAAATATAATGGTCAATCGACAGATTCGAGAGATTGATGGAAAGTGCAACCAGACCGAAAAGGAGGTGCATGAGTTTAAAGAAGTGGTGAACATCAAGTTCACAAATATCGAAGAACATAGTCGTAGGAAGGTAGAAGAACAGAGGAAGGAAAATCAAGAAGAATTCGGAAAAGTACGCAACCAAGTCACAGAACGATGTAATGATATACAAGAGACCATGGCCAATATCACCGGTCAGGTGCGACAAAGCCGAGAGGAAATGGAAGCTATAAGAAACAGACCGACTAATTTCACTGGATTGCCCGTTAACGAAAGCCGAGAGTGGCTCAACTTCCGGCAATACAAACGTAAGCCGATGGAGTTCCTGGCTAGGGGTAGAAGAATATTTCACCAAGCATAAAATTACTCAATGGAGCCATAGCAGGGAGATATTAGACGAGTCTTTCCGAGAAATAACAGATAATTGGTGGATGGCCAACCGGAGTGAAATTCCTGACTACCAACAGTTCCGGAAAATGTTTAAGACAAAATACTGGTCTGAGACCACCCAGAACTTGATCCGTGACAATATTTGTAATGGAAGATACAGGGCACAATTAGGTAGCAGTATGACGGCATATTTCTTGGGGAAGGTGTGCATGGCAAAACACCTCGAACCGGCAATACCAGAAGAATGTTTAGTGAACAAGATATCGTATCACTATGATGAGGACATTATCAGGGCCCGGAGAGGCAGCCAGATCAAGATGATCCAGGCGATGACCGAGTTATTAGAGGGATACGAGAACGAGGAGTATTATCGGCAGAGCAGGAAGAGAAATGAGAGACCAGAAGCAAGGCCGACTACCTACCCCAATAACGGCAATAACCATACAAGTAACCGGAACCAGCCCAGTAATTACGATGGCCCTAACAACCCGCCGCGTAATAACCAGTTTAACGGTAATTTTAACGGCGTGAGGAATAACAACCCTTATCCAAATAATAGAAACAATTTTTACCAACATAATAATGTCCCATACAGTCAGAGAAATCCATATCCCAACAATAATGGTGACAGACCTTACCCACCTAACCGAAATTACTATCATAATAATTTTAGTAATAGCAATAATAATAACCGAGTGTCGCGTCCTAGGGTAAATTTTATAAGAGCAGAAGATCGCGGACCCAGGAGATATTATCAACCGAGGAGGAGCAGCTTCCACGGCGCCGACCGAAGATGGAGGAGTGCGGAACGAGACGGCCCAAGTCACGAACAGGGAAGACGAAGTACAAGCCTGGAGGATCTTGGCCGACAACAGAACAGGGCGTTAAACCTCAACCAGGGTACAGAACGTCAGGAAACAAACCAGAGTTTCCCGAACTATGCCTCGGTCAATAATAACATGAACAATGACCAAAATACTTGAAACGAGAGGAGGCAGTAATCAACAACAATGACCCGTTACTGCTTATACTTCCTGGGTTAGAAAAGGATGAATTGCGACAAGCAAACCAGCATAAAAACATCACTATTATAAGTAACCACTATCTGAAAGACATACGAACTGAACTTTTGGAAGAGAACGAGAAGAGTCTCAGCAACAGTAATAATGAGATAATTTATATAACAGCGGAGGTGGAAGGAGTTCCCGCTAAAATAATGATAGACACAGGCGCTAATATTTCAATAATAAACTCCAATGAATTGGAGAGAATCCAGAATAAATGTGGAAAAACCTAACATTTGAAGGAGTAAGAGGAGCTAACCATCAAAGAGCGACATTTAGAAGAGAAGGCATTTATAAGGAAAGAAAAAGAGAAGAACAACTTACAAAAGTATAAATAAAATGGTCCAGTGTAGAGTACAATATATAACCATATGTTGTGGTAAATGATAAGCATAACAATACATATGAGTTGAGGGAAATCGTTTCAGGAAAAATCAAAGGAGTGTACAATCAAGCTTCTATGAAGAAATATTATGAAGAATGAGTTGGGAGTTTTGAATTGAACTTATTTAAAAAAAATTCTAAAATTAGTAAGAACAACTTACAACTTAATAATTTGAAGAAAAAACTTTATGGAAGAAAGATAAAAAGAGAGAATTTTGAATTTTGAACTTATTAATTATAACAATTTAAAATTGAGTAAGTACATCTTACTACAACCTGATAATTTTGAACAAACTTTATGGAAGAAAGAAAAAGAAAGACTTTTGAATTGAAATTATTTATAAAAATTTAAAATTGAGTAAGTACATCTTACTACAACCTGATAATTTGGAACAAAACTTTATGGAAGAAAGAGAAAAAGAGAGAATTTTGAATTTTGAACTTATTATTTATAAAAATTTAAAATTGGGTAAGTACATCTTACTACAACCTGATAATTTGGAACAAAACTTTTTGGAAGAAAGAGAAAAAGAGAGAATTTTGAATTTTGAACTTATTATTTATAAAAATTTAAAATTGAGTAAGTACATCTTACTACAACCTGATAATTTGGAACAAAACTTTATGGAAGAAAGAGAAAAAGAGAGAATTTTGCATTTTGAACTTATTAATTATTAAAAATTTAAAATTAAGTAAGCACAGCTTACTACCACTGAATTATGAGAAAAACATTTTGGAAGAATTAAGAAGAAAGGAATTTTGAATTTAATATACAAAAAATTTAAAAATGAAGTAAGACCAACTTACTATAACTAAGTTTGTGAGAAAACTTTATGGTAAATAATTAAGAAGAATTTGAATTTGGAGAAATACCGAAACATTCAGAAATAATAGTAAGATCACATTACTATAAACAATTCTGAATGAAACAATTCTGGGAATAAATGAATTAAACAGAATTTGAATGTTGATAGAACGTCAGAACTTTGAAACAAGATAAGATCAACATATTACAAGGATTTATGTGAATTTTTTTTAAATTAAATAAAAAGAATAGTTTGAATTTTACATTAAAACTAACCAAGTTCCAAAAAATAATTATGTGTCAATTATAATTGAATTGAGAAGAAAATAAAGTGATTAATTCAGAAAAGAGAATTAACGTTAATCCAGATTAAATGCTAGATATTCACAATAACATTTGAAGGAGAAGAGAAGAATAACAAAAAAGAGTGTAATATGCAAGAGAAGAAAAAATTTGGAAGCAAAGAGACTAATTACCTATGAAACGATAATGAAAACAGTTAATTAAGAGCAGAGAAGAACAACTCATACCAAACAGATGGAGAAGATGATTTTGAACAAATGATAATAATAAGACCTATATGAAATGCAAAGAGAAGAAATACCACATGAAATATAATATAAATGAATTAATGTTAATAAATGCGAAGGCGGATTAATAACTTTCTAAGAGAAAGGAAAGAACCAAAATGTTTAAATAAAATGATCAATATAACAACATGTATATCTAATGTAAAGATACAATGTTAAAAAATTAAATATAATATATTAAGACCATTCAAATAATGAATAAGAAAGACTATATATAAAGACCATGCTAATACTATGAGTAACCAGAAGAAAGTATAAAGAGAATTCAGATGGAGAAGAAAGAGAGTTACACTGTAAACAGTAACCAGAATTATTAAAAGAAAGGTTTTCGACCATAATTAAAATAAATATATCAGACAAGTTAAGAGTTTTGAAAAAATATATATATAATGAGTATAATAATATTTCTGAAGATTTATTAAGATAGAAAATGTGAGATAATCTGAGAGACTACGAAGTGAATAATCCAAAGATATTTTTATTAGTCGAAAATGAGACTACTTTTTATTTATTTATTCGATGACTGACTGAAGATAATTCCAGCAGCATTATGTTTTTTTTGAGCAGGGATGAATATGCCTCTGTACTCAATTTATAGAAGTGGTGTATGGCCAGAAGAGAAGTAGCGTACAGTGCCCCTCTGATCTGCCCCAGCCCACGTGATAGGGAATGTTAGGGAATTAATATCCCAAGGATGCAACACGAAGTTGATAAAGAAAGAAAATGCATTACAATAATAATATATCTCAGAAGACACTAACTATCCGAAAAGGATCAATAGTAAAACAAATAACCATATATATAAAATTAATTAAACTCTAATATAAAGAAGTCGATATAAAAATGGAGAAGAAAATGAATTATAAGAAATGATGAAATTATCATAAGAAATTATTTCATCCATAAACATGTCTGAAATAATTACTTCTGGAGGAGAGCAATCTGTAACGTGACAGATGTATGCATAATATTGAATGGCAATTGATCATTAGAATAATAAAGTTATAATATTTAAATTTGGAAGAAAGCATTAAATTTAATATAAATAGATTAATTCATAGCAACTGTGGAAAGAAATCATTATTATTTAAAAAAATACAAGTTCAAATAGTGATGAGTCATCCAAAACCAGTCTCATAACCAAAGGTTTTCAAGTTATAACCCAGGAAGGTAAGAAAGTGAATAACCAAGCAGTACAGAATATGACCAAACCCACAACGAGGAAGAATAAATAGAATAGAAACCCTGAATAAGCCAAGATCAACCAATACAGGTGGTGTATTTCTAAAATCAAGAAGAAGATGGAGAAGATCCCAAGAAACCTGATGGCATCAAGAAGAAGATGGAGAAGATACCAGTCCCAGAAGGCAGGAGAAAAGAAGACTGATGAAAGAAGAAGGAGGCAGCATCCTGAAGAAGATGTCATGCTCTTATAAAAGACACCCAAATCCCCATACCCCCAAAATAAATCATTAACCAATAAAAGTATAACGAAATGAAAACCACATGTACATAAAATTAAGAGAGAGAAGTGTATAAAATAAAAGTTGACAGTGAACTAAGATGAAACAATAATATAGTACCCATGGAACAAATCTCCATTGTAAAACACTAACCAATTTATTATGTTAATAAGACTATACGACCATTTAGCAATAACATAATATAAAAGTGCAAAGTGAACCAGTGATAGTTTTGGGTATTATAGAAAATAAACCTTGTGTTTCATTCTTGGCAATCACAAACATTGAATACAATGAAATATGCAAATTTCAATGACTTGAAATGTGTACTGTGAGAATATGTTACTTATAAGACATAAATCTGTTTAAAATAACATTTTGTTTTATATGCAAAAAGAAAAACAGATTTCATAATACTATTTGAACAATTTATACTATTTATTTATTTATGACAGGGTACAATTCCCCAAAGACAATGTGTAAAAGACGGTATGAAAACTGTAGAATCCTACTTATAATAATAGTTAGCAACAAGAATATAGATATAAGGTTTTTATGAATATAGTATAAGGATGTTTAAAAATGTATTAGGTATAAGGCCATTTGTTTGGGTCTGCTATAACTAACATCAGAACTGTAAAAAAAATTACTACTGGTAAATAGTAGGAAGTAATTAAGATGTTAGTTAGTAGAAAATTTTGTTTTTTGTGAACCATATTTCCATGTTAGAAATAAGGATTTTGTTGTAAAATGTCTGAAGGTTGAAGACAACCATTTATTTAAAAAATATTCTTTATTTGTTTAACTGTTATTTGTATTGTAACCAATACTAATTGTTATTGTGTAATTTGGAAAAATGTTTAGTTTATAAGACTATATTTAAAAGTCAGAGAGGGTATCACACATCATATATTGTTTGTAAAATATTTTGTAAGGAAAAATTGTAAAAAAAACCTAGGCCAAAGAAAGAAAACCAAACTTCATCAAAACAGAGAAATTACTCATTTAAATGCAAATAAACAAAAGGGGTTTAGACAAAATAAACTTGAGATCAAGCCATATATTTGCACATACCATTTAGAAAGATTTTAATAAATTATATTCAGAATTATAAATAAAAATGAAAATGACTAAACTCAGAAATTTGGACATGGGAGTCATATATTCCAGAATAATGTTTTAGAATACAACTAATTCAATTAATTACAAGAAAATAAGGGAATATAAACCTTTTAATACAATATAAGATTATTAATATTAAAATAACTGATAAAATGGCTGAATTTACATAATAACAGGAAGTAAATTTTGGAGATGTTTTGACTTTTCAGGGAATACAAAATGAAAGTAAAATTACTAATTTTGGACAGAAAACACTATAAAACGGCATTATTTAATCTTAAAATAAGCCGAATGAACTGAAAGATTAATTTAAATAACATCTAGTAAATAAAATTGATAAATAACCAAAGTTTAGGCAATCATATAGTGTATTATTATATATGCACAGGATATGAAATTATATTTGAACAATGTTAAGAATAATATTATATTGGCTAAGAGTTTAATTGAAACTGAAGGAAATAAGATAGTTGATTATTGGTATTTGAACGGTTAACATGACAAGCGTTTTATGACGAATCTAACCTAACTTACAACGATAATGTCGAGCGAGTGAATAGTACGTTTTTGTGAAATCGCGAGTGGCTTATAAAATCCTTCCAGAACATCTACATTGTGACAAAAACAATCAAGAAACACTAAATGACACTGAACAATACATATCTACCCCGAAAAACACTACAAAACACCAGAAAACTGTATAACACAATAACCAAATTAGTGTCGGAATCGGGAAAAGTGTTTGAACTTATATTTACACAGATACACAAAATACAACCCAGAAACTTTACACAAGGCACTACACAACATTTAAAAAGAGATTTGCAGACACCAGAACAGGAATACTGCCAGAAAATACATTATTCGGAACGTAGCAGGAACGAGTAACATTTTGATCAACTGGATGGCGGCCATTTGCTTTTGTCAATCTCAATGCCTTCTCCGTGCACACGTCAGCTGTTGGTGAAAACAATTATATTATTTTCAAATTTATTATTCAATGTCTGTATCTAGTAATAATTATTAACTTGTAACGTTATACTTTTTAAATATTGGCCCGATTTCTCTGACTTTGATAATAATTGGCTGTTTAAAGAACCCTGATTGAATTTTATATAATATACTTTGTAACTGTTTCGATATCCTGAGAGTCGATATTATAATCGATAAGAGTCAATATTGCTATTATCTAATAAAATCCTAATACTTTTCACTACTAAATAGTTCTTTATTTCACAAATATTACTAATTACCATTAATATAATTCTAATTAACAATCTACCAGGACTTTACCACCTATAAGTGAATATAACCTACAAAAACGAAAAGGTAAACAAGTATCGATTGGTTTGGAGACAATCTTATGAGTGGTGGTAGTTTATTTAAAAAATACCAGAACTTTAATAAAATTTTTCAGAAGAGTGTTAGGCTTTTTAAAACTTCACAGCCCTATATTAATTAATTGATTATAATTAATTAATTAATAAAAAGGAAATTTTTTTTTTAAATTATATTTTTTTTAACATATTTTTTTTTTTAAATTTTCTTCAAAACAACAATTTGTGTTTTGAAACTTTTGGTGAAGCTACATATACATTTCTTCAACAACATTACGCTATCTGACAGGTCTTGCTACAATTGGAACTCGACCAGCTGGGAAACTTAAGGAAGTGTTTCAGGCCAGTAAAACGTCGAGAGCCACACCAATTAAACACACCAATTAAGAACACACAGACTCAATCTAATTTAATTGCATTTTATTACAAATTGGCGCACAACTTTAGGGGCTTTAATTAGCGATTGGAAGGCCAATACAATCTGCCCAATCACTAGTTGGAGCTAGGCAACAGCTACAAAGCCAGAGAATTTCAAGGGAAAATGCAACGATGTGCAACATCTAAGAAACGGGCGGTGGAGGCCGAAAAAGAATTAGAAATTGAAATGGACAATAAAGAGGTGACGCCAGTGGAGGTGGAAGAGTCATTACCCCCGGTGTTGTCCAAACAAACCGAACAACCGGAGATACCCACGCAAACAGGGGAAGTAAATGTCCAGGAAAGACATATAGAAAAATCCAAAGTAACGGAAGAGAGTAAAATGGACAGATTAATGGAAATGTTCATGAAAACAAAAGAAGAAAAGGATAAAGAAAGGAAGGAAGACAAATTAGCATTAAATAAGAAATTTGAAGAGTTGAAGGGAGACAACCAGTCCTTGAAAGAAGATATCAAATCCAGCAAGGAAGAAACAAATAAGAAGTTAGAAGAATTGAAGGAAGACAACCAGTCCCTGACGAAGAAGATGGAAGAAAACAGCAAGAAGATGGAAGAAGAGATGGGGGGAAGAAGTTAGAAGAATTGAAGGAAGACAACCAATCGTTCAAGGAAGAATTCAAGTCGACTAAAGAAGAATTGATTAATAAAATTGAAAATACCAATCAGAAAATCGATGAAACCAGGAAGAAGATAGAGAAGAACAACCGACAATTGAAGGAAGAGTTGAAAGAAGATAACAAGAAATTGGAAGAGAAGATGGGGGAGAAGTTGGAAGAATTGAGAGAGGACAATCAAATTTTAAGAGAAGAATTAAGAGAGGTCAATCAGGAGAATTTGGACAAACTGGACAAAAGGATGGAATTGTTGCGAGAAGAACTGAATAAAGAAATCAATGTTAACAAAAAAGCGATGAATAAGAAGATGGAAGAAGAAAATATAATGGTCAATCGACAGATTCGAGAGATTGATGGAAAGTGCAACCAGACCGAAAAGGAGGTGCATGAGTTTAAAGAAGTGGTGAACATCAAGTTCACAAATATCGAAGAACATAGTCGTAGGAAGGTAGAAGAACAGAGGAAGGAAAATCAAGAAGAATTCGGAAAAGTACGCAACCAAGTCACAGAACGATGTAATGATATACAAGAGACCATGGCCAATATCACCGGTCAGGTGCGACAAAGCCGAGAGGAAATGGAAGCGATAAGAAACAGACCGACTAATTTCACTGGATTGCCCGTTAACGAAAGCCGAGAGTGGCTCAACTTCCGGCAATACAAACGTAAGCCGATGGAGTTCCTGGCTAGGGGTAGAAGAATATTTCACCAAGCATAAAATTACTCAATGGAGCCATAGCAGGGAGATATTAGACGAGTCTTTCCGAGAAATAACAGATAATTGGTGGATGGCCAACCGGAGTGAAATTCCTGACTACCAACAGTTCCGGAAAATGTTTAAGACAAAATACTGGTCTGAGACCACCCAGAACTTGATCCGTGACAATATTTGTAATGGAAGATACAGGGCACAATTAGGTAGCAGTATGACGGCATATTTCTTGGGGAAGGTGTGCATGGCAAAACACCTCGAACCGGCAATACCAGAAGAATGTTTAGTGAACAAGATATCGTATCACTATGATGAGGACATTATCAGGGCCCGGAGAGGCAGCCAGATCAAGATGATCCAGGCGATGACCGAGTTATTAGAGGGATACGAGAACGAGGAGTATTATCGGCAGAGCAGGAAGAGAAATGAGAGACCAGAAGCAAGGCCGACTACCTACCCCAATAACGGCAATAACCATACAAGTAACCGGAACCAGCCCAGTAATTACGACGGCCCTAACAACCCGCCGCGTAATAACCAGTTTAACGGTAATTTTAACGGCGTGAGGAATAACAACCCTTATCCAAATAATAGAAACAATTTTTACCAACATAATAATGTCCCATACAGTCAGAGAAATCCATATCCCAACAATAATGGTGACAGACCTTACCCACCTAACCGAAATTACTATCATAATAATTTTAGTAATAGCAATAATAATAACCGAGTGTCGCGTCCTAGGGTAAATTTTATAAGAGCAGAAGATCGCGGACCCAGGAGATATTATCAACCGAGGAGGAGCAGCTTCCACGGCGCCGACCGAAGATGGAGGAGTGCGGAACGAGACGGCCCAAGTCACGAACAGGGAAGACGAAGTACAAGCCTGGAGGATCTTGGCCGACAACAGAACAGGGCGTTAAACCTCAACCAGGGTACAGAACGTCAGGAAACAAACCAGAGTTTCCCGAACTATGCCTCGGTCAATAATAACATGAACAATGACCAAAATACTTGAAACGAGAGGAGGCAGTAATCAACAACAATGACCCGTTACTGCTTATACTTCCTGGGTTAGAAAAGGATGAATTGCGACAAGCAAACCAGCATAAAAACATCACTATTATAAGTAACCACTATCTGAAAGACATACGAACTGAACTTTTGGAAGAGAACGAGAAGAGTCTCAGCAACAGTAATAATGAGATAATTTATATAACAGCGGAGGTGGAAGGAGTTCCCGCTAAAATAATGATAGACACAGGCGCTAATATTTCAATAATAAACTCCAATGAATTGGAGAGAATCCAGAATAAATGTGGAAAAACCTAACATTTGAAGGAGTAAGAGGAGCTAACCATCAAAGAGCGACATTTAGAAGAGAAGGCATTTATAAGGAAAGAAAAAGAGAAGAACAACTTACAAAAGTATAAATAAAATGGTCCAGTGTAGAGTACAATATATAACCATATGTTGTGGTAAATGATAAGCATAACAATACATATGAGTTGAGGGAAATCGTTTCAGGAAAAATCAAAGGAGTGTACAATCAAGCTTCTATGAAGAAATATTATGAAGAATGAGTTGGGAGTTTTGAATTGAACTTATTTAAAAAAAATTCTAAAATTAGTAAGAACAACTTACAACTTAATAATTTGAAGAAAAAACTTTATGGAAGAAAGATAAAAAGAGAGAATTTTGAATTTTGAACTTATTAATTATAACAATTTAAAATTGAGTAAGTACATCTTACTACAACCTGATAATTTTGAACAAACTTTATGGAAGAAAGAAAAAGAAAGACTTTTGAATTGAAATTATTTATAAAAATTTAAAATTGAGTAAGTACATCTTACTACAACCTGATAATTTGGAACAAAACTTTATGGAAGAAAGAGAAAAAGAGAGAATTTTGAATTTTGAACTTATTATTTATAAAAATTTAAAATTGGGTAAGTACATCTTACTACAACCTGATAATTTGGAACAAAACTTTTTGGAAGAAAGAGAAAAAGAGAGAATTTTGAATTTTGAACTTATTATTTATAAAAATTTAAAATTGAGTAAGTACATCTTACTACAACCTGATAATTTGGAACAAAACTTTATGGAAGAAAGAGAAAAAGAGAGAATTTTGCATTTTGAACTTATTAATTATTAAAAATTTAAAATTAAGTAAGCACAGCTTACTACCACTGAATTATGAGAAAAACATTTTGGAAGAATTAAGAAGAAAGGAATTTTGAATTTAATATACAAAAAATTTAAAAATGAAGTAAGACCAACTTACTATAACTAAGTTTGTGAGAAAACTTTATGGTAAATAATTAAGAAGAATTTGAATTTGGAGAAATACCGAAACATTCAGAAATAATAGTAAGATCACATTACTATAAACAATTCTGAATGAAACAATTCTGGGAATAAATGAATTAAACAGAATTTGAATGTTGATAGAACGTCAGAACTTTGAAACAAGATAAGATCAACATATTACAAGGATTTATGTGAATTTTTTTTAAATTAAATAAAAAGAATAGTTTGAATTTTACATTAAAACTAACCAAGTTCCAAAAAATAATTATGTGTCAATTATAATTGAATTGAGAAGAAAATAAAGTGATTAATTCAGAAAAGAGAATTAACGTTAATCCAGATTAAATGCTAGATATTCACAATAACATTTGAAGGAGAAGAGAAGAATAACAAAAAAGAGTGTAATATGCAAGAGAAGAAAAAATTTGGAAGCAAAGAGACTAATTACCTATGAAACGATAATGAAAACAGTTAATTAAGAGCAGAGAAGAACAACTCATACCAAACAGATGGAGAAGATGATTTTGAACAAATGATAATAATAAGACCTATATGAAATGCAAAGAGAAGAAATACCACATGAAATATAATATAAATGAATTAATGTTAATAAATGCGAAGGCGGATTAATAACTTTCTAAGAGAAAGGAAAGAACCAAAATGTTTAAATAAAATGATCAATATAACAACATGTATATCTAATGTAAAGATACAATGTTAAAAAATTAAATATAATATATTAAGACCATTCAAATAATGAATAAGAAAGACTATATATAAAGACCATGCTAATACTATGAGTAACCAGAAGAAAGTATAAAGAGAATTCAGATGGAGAAGAAAGAGAGTTACACTGTAAACAGTAACCAGAATTATTAAAAGAAAGGTTTTCGACCATAATTAAAATAAATATATCAGACAAGTTAAGAGTTTTGAAAAAATATATATATAATGAGTATAATAATATTTCTGAAGATTTATTAAGATAGAAAATGTGAGATAATCTGAGAGACTACGAAGTGAATAATCCAAAGATATTTTTATTAGTCGAAAATGAGACTACTTTTTATTTATTTATTCGATGACTGACTGAAGATAATTCCAGCAGCATTATGTTTTTTTTGAGCAGGGATGAATATGCCTCTGTACTCAATTTATAGAAGTGGTGTATGGCCAGAAGAGAAGTAGCGTACAGTGCCCCTCTGATCTGCCCCAGCCCACGTGATAGGGAATGTTAGGGAATTAATATCCCAAGGATGCAACACGAAGTTGATAAAGAAAGAAAATGTATTACAATAATAATATATCTCAGAAGACACTAACTATCCGAAAAGGATCAATAGTAAAACAAATAACCATATATATAAAATTAATTAAACTCTAATATAAAGAAGTCGATATAAAAATGGAGAAGAAAATGAATTATAAGAAATGATGAAATTATCATAAGAAATTATTTCATCCATAAACATGTCTGAAATAATTACTTCTGGAGGAGAGCAATCTGTAACGTGACAGATGTATGCATAATATTGAATGGCAATTGATCATTAGAATAATAAAGTTATAATATTTAAATTTGGAAGAAAGCATTAAATTTAATATAAATAGATTAATTCATAGCAACTGTGGAAAGAAATCATTATTATTTAAAAAAATACAAGTTCAAATAGTGATGAGTCATCCAAAACCAGTCTCATAACCAAAGGTTTTCAAGTTATAACCCAGGAAGGTAAGAAAGTGAATAACCAAGCAGTACAGAATATGACCAAACCCACAACGAGGAAGAATAAATAGAATAGAAACCCTGAATAAGCCAAGATCAACCAATACAGGTGGTGTATTTCTAAAATCAAGAAGAAGATGGAGAAGATCCCAAGAAACCTGATGGCATCAAGAAGAAGATGGAGAAGATACCAGTCCCAGAAGGCAGGAGAAAAGAAGACTGATGAAAGAAGAAGGAGGCAGCATCCTGAAGAAGATGTCATGCTCTTATAAAAGACACCCAAATCCCCATACCCCCAAAATAAATCATTAACCAATAAAAGTATAACGAAATGAAAACCACATGTACATAAAATTAAGAGAGAGAAGTGTATAAAATAAAAGTTGACAGTGAACTAAGATGAAACAATAATATAGTACCCATGGAACAAATCTCCATTGTAAAACACTAACCAATTTATTATGTTAATAAGACTATACGACCATTTAGCAATAACATAATATAAAAGTGCAAAGTGAACCAGTGATAGTTTTGGGTATTATAGAAAATAAACCTTGTGTTTCATTCTTGGCAATCACAAACATTGAATACAATGAAATATGCAAATTTCAATGACTTGAAATGTGTACTGTGAGAATATGTTACTTATAAGACATAAATCTGTTTAAAATAACATTTTGTTTTATATGCAAAAAGAAAAACAGATTTCATAATACTATTTGAACAATTTATACTATTTATTTATTTATGACAGGGTACAATTCCCCAAAGACAATGTGTAAAAGACGGTATGAAAACTGTAGAATCCTACTTATAATAATAGTTAGCAACAAGAATATAGATATAAGGTTTTTATGAATATAGTATAAGGATGTTTAAAAATGTATTAGGTATAAGGCCATTTGTTTGGGTCTGCTATAACTAACATCAGAACTGTAAAAAAAATTACTACTGGTAAATAGTAGGAAGTAATTAAGATGTTAGTTAGTAGAAAATTTTGTTTTTTGTGAACCATATTTCCATGTTAGAAATAAGGATTTTGTTGTAAAATGTCTGAAGGTTGAAGACAACCATTTATTTAAAAAATATTCTTTATTTGTTTAACTGTTATTTGTATTGTAACCAATACTAATTGTTATTGTGTAATTTGGAAAAATGTTTAGTTTATAAGACTATATTTAAAAGTCAGAGAGGGTATCACACATCATATATTGTTTGTAAAATATTTTGTAAGGAAAAATTGTTAAAAAAAACCTAGGCCAAAGAAAGAAAACCAAACTTCATCAAAACAGAGAAATTACTCATTTAAATGCAAATAAACAAAAGGGGTTTAGACAAAATAAACTTGAGATCAAGCCATATATTTGCACATACCATTTAGAAAGATTTTAATAAATTATATTCAGAATTATAAATAAAAATGAAAATGACTAAACTCAGAAATTTGGACATGGGAGTCATATATTCCAGAATAATGTTTTAGAATACAACTAATTCAATTAATTACAAGAAAATAAGGGAATATAAACCTTTTAATACAATATAAGATTATTAATATTAAAATAACTGATAAAATGGCTGAATTTACATAATAACAGGAAGTAAATTTTGGAGATGTTTTGACTTTTCAGGGAATACAAAATGAAAGTAAAATTACTAATTTTGGACAGAAAACACTATAAAACGGCATTATTTAATCTTAAAATAAGCCGAATGAACTGAAAGATTAATTTAAATAACATCTAGTAAATAAAATTGATAAATAACCAAAGTTTAGGCAATCATATAGTGTATTATTATATATGCACAGGATATGAAATTATATTTGAACAATGTTAAGAATAATATTATATTGGCTAAGAGTTTAATTGAAACTGAAGGAAATAAGATAGTTGATTATTGGTATTTGAACGGTTAACATGACAAGCGTTTTATGACGAATCTAACCTAACTTACAACGGTAATGTCGAGCGAGTGAATAGTACGTTTTTGTGAAATCGCGAGTGGCTTATAAAATCCTTCCAGAACATCTACATTGTGACAAAAACAATCAATCAAGAAACACTAAATGACACTGAACAATACATATCTACCCCGAAAAACACTACAAAACACCAGAAAACTGTATAACACAATAACCAAATTAGTGTCGGAATCGGGAAAAGTGTTTGAACTTATATTTACACAGATACACAAAATACAACCCAGAAACTTTACACAAGGCACTACACAACATTTAAAAAGAGATTTGCAGACACCAGAACAGGAATACTGCCAGAAAATACATTATTCGGAACGTAGCAGGAACGAGTAACATTTTGATCAACTGGATGGCGGCCATTTGCTTTTGTCAATCTCAATGCCTTCTCCGTGCACACGTCAGCTGTTGGTGAAAACAATTATATTATTTTCAAATTTATTATTCAATGTCTGTATCTAGTAATAATTATTAACTTGTTGTAACGTTATACTTTTTAAATATTGGCCCGATTTCTCTGACTTTGATAATAATTGGCTGTTTAAAGAACCCTGATTGAATTTTATATAATATACTTTGTAACTGTTTCGATATCCTGAGAGTCGATATTATAATCGATAAGAGTCAATATTGCTATTATCTAATAAAATCCTAATACTTTTCACTACTAAATAGTTCTTTATTTCACAAATATTACTAATTACCATTAATATAATTCTAATTAACAATCTACCAGGACTTTACCACCTATAAGTGAATATAACCTACAAAAACGAAAAGGTAAACAAGTATCGATTGGTTTGGAGACAATCTTATGAGTGGTGGTAGTTTATTTAAAAAATACCAGAACTTTAATAAAATTTTTCAGAAGAGTGTTACGCTTTTTAAAACTTCACAGCCCTATATTAATTAATTGATTATAATTAATTAATTAATAAAAAGGAATTTTTTTTTAAATTATATATTTTTTTTAACATAATTTTTTTTTTTTAATTTTCTTCAAAACAACAATTTGTGTTTTGAAACTTTTGGTGAAGCTACATATACATTTCTTCAACAACATTACGCTATCTGACAGGTTTTGCTACAATTGGAACTCGACCAGCTGGGAAACTTAAGGAAGTGTTTCAGGCCAGTAAAACGTCGAGAGCCACACCAATTAAGAACACACAGACTCAATCTAATTTAATTGCATTTTATTACAATATATATTGTAATGCGACATAATGAGCATAATCCAATAAGGGAATAAAACCCCATATAATATCACATTGTGATGGTACAATCATGGTACATTTTATAATTACCTAAAATATGGTAACGAGATCATAAATATTGTATTTTTCTATTTTTTGACATACCCAACCCGACCTCAAACACCCGATATCGAATTTACAGTGAGTGGACTATATCACAATATTTGCCAGGATTTGAACTAATTCGTAGCAGAATCTGTAAAATGTCATAAAAACAGTGTGCAGTTATTGCGATAAGCAAGCCAAGCCTTAATTACGTCAGAGGCTGAGAATGTGTTGACCACGACAAAACGGCGATGTCAGCAAGTTAAACAAAGAAAATGTGACGTCAGTACACCCCACTTCCGCAGAATTCAACAAGGAATTGTCGTCATTTCGCTGCAGCAACTGATCAGTGCCGGCCGGCAAAACCAATTCACTCCCGGGTGAATTTTAACTTTTTAAACCACTAAAGGTGGTTAATAAACTGTGTAAAACACCGTACAGTGCGTCGATTACAAAAATGTGACCGAGACGAGTAAACGTAAAACTCGCGGTACTGGACGCGAAGTTTTACCGCCAGCTATAACAACCAGCAACACGAAATGGGTGATATCGTTCCTTAATTCCTGATTTCATAATTTCCCAATATCATTTTATTGTAGAAATTCATTTTATTTTGAAATTTCAATCTAATAAAAGGAGCTCCAAAATTTAAATAAAAGTCTGTACCATGAGAATGAAAGGGTGCGTGGTTGTGTGCGTGCGTAATTATTTCTAAGTGCTGGGTTGAGCAACACCTATAAAAATATATATATAGAGATATAATTTTGTCATATACATATTATACTTACAGAAGTGGCAACACATATAAATATATATATAATTTTGTCATATACTTATTATATTTACCGAAGGTATTATTACACTATGTTTTTATTTTGGAAGGGTTAAAGATAGGGTTGAAAACAAGTATGTAAAACGAATAAATAATAAAAAGGGTATTTCATTGGTAAAAATCAGAACAGCTGTTTTTATTTCAAGCAATTTCTGTTCCCGCATGACTTCGTGTAACGAAATTCTGGCCCTTGACTTAGGTAATAAAGATGGCGTCCTAGTTTATGTATACCTAACCACATTTGTGAGATATAATATATCGTATCCATAAATTCAAAAATAACGTAAGTATACAACATAAACTAAACCATATACCTAACCTTGCTAAACCAATGAGAAAGGTAAAAACCCAAAATAAGCAAAAATTAGTACAATATAAACTAAGGTAGAACAAACATGTTCTCTAAACCATAACAAGTGACTGTTCTTTGTAATAACGACTAATTGTAACAAGAAAAGTAATCACAACAAGAACAATAAGTGATTAAGTGTAAAAGTAAATATAAGATGTTGATTACTAACTATACAGACAGGACTGTTAGTAATAGTGGTAACTTATAGTGAATGAAATATAATCACAACTAAAGACAAAGTGTGATCATATAATAATAATATTTAACGTGTAAAATAACTTGTATCAAATATACCTGAGTATTAACCATTTGTCAAAAGACTTCAACATCTAAAGGACCAAAGGGTGATTTCAGTTGTTAGTTTAATTCATTTTTAATGTTAACTGAATACCCTTGATTGTATAAAAGAGTTCCCTATTTTATTTTTAATGTTAACTACAGGGAATAATGCAATCATTTGTGTTATTAAAATTAATGTGCTAAAACTTGTTTAAAGTAATAAGAATTATATTGTTTTAATTGACCAAGAGTCAATAATACTAAATAATAGGTCATAATAGATTGACCAACTCTACTATTATAATATGTTAAGAAGTTATTAAAAGATAGTTTATTGTTTAAAGTTGGTTTGAGTTTGACCATAATGGCCTAACATTGTGGTAATATGTTTGTTTTATGTCAATGTTGTTCTTTACTTTATCAGAATTAATTCAATGAATAATAATAACATAATGGATAATTTAATGCATGGAATAATAATAGTGTATCAAGCCACAAGGTCATGCAGTAATGTTAAATTGAAACTTTGTACTATAAAGAAATACCAATTAATTGGCCAATATCAAAATATAAATTATTGTAAATCAAACTATTAAACCATCACAGCACTGTAAAATAGTAAAAAATGGTATAAATAATAATATATGCTTTATTTAAGCGTCAGAAGCAACATTTTAATTAATTAATGGAATTTTAATGTGATTTGAATGTCAAAAGCTACATAGATTGGCCTATGAGAGGGGATTTTATAAAATGTTAAATTAATTATTAGGACACACACCTATGCCATGTGAGGTATCAAAATGTTTGTCTTGTTATAAGGAATATTGTACTGTAAACTAATTTGGGATTTATTATGTATTTAGACAGGGAGTAATTGTAGTTAGAAAATGTAAAATTATGTATCTTAAATAATTAAGGTCGTGTGACCTCCTAACCCGACGATTTTGACCAATGAGAAATTTTGTAATTTTGGTCAAGCCCGTTGAATGTAGGGGAAATTTCTTTACTTGATTGTTAGACTCGAAAGTATAAAGAATTCATCTATGCAACTCTGTGTCAAAAGTATATGATAGAGTCAAATCCAAGTCAAAAGAAAAGTGAAAGTATAATACAAATATTTTATTGTATTTTATTAATTTTAACATTGTTGTTATTAGTAAGTAAGAGTTAGTTTAATTGTAATGTGTTGTACTTCTTTGTGTGCATTTCGTACTTTTTAATAACAGTCAAAAGAATCCAAGAGTTTATGTAACTATCGAAAGTGTAACTCCGAATCGAACTGAGATTAAGAATCGACTCATGCATTGTACCAAATGAACTTTAGAACAACGAAGGCAGTAATTTATGAAAATAAACAATAATATTTTTCCCTAATTTATGCGAGTTGTCTTTTATTATAAAATAAAATAGAAATAAAGAATTTTATTTCAGAATAAGAAGATTGAACTTGATCACGACTACGTAAGTAATTTTGTCAAGCATAATAGTCTATGGTAAGTGACTCTGGTAACCTCAATCTTGACAACTCAACACGAAAATCAAAACCCGTCCACGTTAATAACAAACAGTAATCCACGTTAATAAATAGTTAAATTAAATAATTAGTTAAATAAAAATAAAGAAATAAACAATTATATAAGATTGGCGGTTTCAACAGGAGGCGTTAAATAAAACAAAATTTTATCGTTACAAAGTAGGCACAAGGCGAGGCCTAACTAAGTAGTTAAACAAAATAATTTTTAAATAAACGAAATAGAACAAAGAACTAAAAATAACATGAACGAATAATATTTAATCATTGGTATCAAAAAGTTCCAAGTCTAGGCCTATATACAACAGTGTACTTACTTGGCTTAAATATTTGGCCACCACATCCCTCAAAGTAGTCCTCTTGTGGAGTGAAAGACTGCTCCCAGTTGTTTTTTGACTCCTTCAAAATTCCATGGAATTTCCATTCTGTGAAGCATCATCTGTGATTTGCTCTTGGGCAAAGTTTTGAAATGGCGATCCTTCAGCTTGAGTTCAATCTCCAGGAAAGGGAAGAAGTTATAGAGGGCCAGTTCCAGCAACTAAGATGGCTGAGTTAGGGTGGTTATGCTGTTGTAGTCTAAAAACTGACACTCTGTAAATGGCCACATTGTCATGATGGAGCTTTGCTCCACAGTTCAGATTTTTTTCTGATTGTCCTCCTTCAGACACCTTAGAACATTATAGTAAAACTGTGAATTGCTCTTGGTCATGCCCCTGACTTATCTCACCCTCCTTTAGTTTTGGAAGTGGGGTTTTTCATGCAAAGACTGCTGTCTGCGGTCTGAATCATAACTGCAGTCCCAACTCTCATCCTGAATTGATGAAGATCCTGATTGAGCTCAGCACGCGTGCCTGTAGTTAGGGAGTCAGAATGAGATTTGCTGCAATATATTCAAATCAGTTGTGAGGATTACCTGTACTGTACTGTGTGATATATTGATGATAGCAGCAGTGTTCTGAATGTTCTTTGATATCCACATGCACAAATTCCCTAATTTTTTCAACATTTTCAGGGTTGTACTCTTGAAAGGTCACTTTGACTATGCTGTTCCATTAACTAATATTTGCCTTCCATTAGTGTTTGGCACTCTTAAAGTATGAGTGCTACTCAAAACACCTCATATGATTTGTTCCTTCATTGCCATTAAGTCTGCAAAATCATTACAGTTTTTTTTTTAAGTTTAACACAGAATGTGATGTTAGCAAATATAGTAATATACAGCAAATGTCAAATATAGTAAAATTAATTTATACTGCCATACTGAACCCTCGTCTCAAATGTTGCCCTGCACATGGTCACAGAAACTCATGTAGCACAGTTCCCTATGTTCACAGAATGTTGGTACTCAGCATATTAATTAATGAAAGGCATTGGTCACAATTGCAGGGCACATGTCATGCAGCCCACTGTTTGTGGGTTACATAATTATTATACATAATTATATTCAGATTATCATGACAAATACCTTAGTGGCAGATTCTCAATTGTCAGTAACACATCAGCGAACATAACATAAAACGTATCAGCGAAAAAGCTAATAAAATGAAGGTGTTTCAAAATAAGTAAGTTGAGTTTTCACAAATTTTAAGAACGGTTCTGTATGAAATAATTAAAATAATAACAAGTAAGCTTGTTTATAACAAAATCTGTGCTTTGTGGGTTCCAACAGTGACCATCGAGGCCCACAAAAAGTAGAGACTGGGCTAAGGGACTTTTTGGAAGATGCTAAACTGAAGAGATAGATTCCCAAATGCTTTGTCACTGGAGATGAAACTTGGATCTTGTTTGTATACCTGAAACTAAATTACAGTTGGTACAATGGAAGCATAGCTCATTACAAAACTAAACAACTTCAAAACAAGCATTTTGGGGGGAAAACTGACAGCTGTTGCTTTTAAAAATGCATTACTTGTACAAGTAATGGGATTTGGTACATAATAAGCTCTAATGTGTATTATTAGAAATTATTTAAGTTGTGGAGGATGATACAAAATTACCTCCCATCTTTTGTAGGAGGATGATACATAGTTGTGGAGAATGGTACATGGCCTTCTGCCTTCAGTGTTATCCTGGTTTATGACAATTTGCAACCACATGTCACTCTCCACAACTTGTGAGATATTTAGAAATCCAAAATAGACTAAATCCATACATCCCAAACTTAGCTCCTAGTATTTAAAAATTTCTTTTCACAAAGTAATGTGAACAGCAACAAGACCAAAATTGTAGTTGGAGACTTTTGTTGTGGTTGAGAAAAACAAAATTGTTATTGAGTAAACCGATGACAAACTCTTCTTTGAAGACAGATGAAAAAGTTGGTTCCATGCTATGAAAAATGCCTTCACAATGGTTATGACTATTCTGATTTGTTGGTTAAATAAAAAAAAAAAATGTACAAATATAGTAAAATTAATTTATACAAGACAGTGATTCTTTAATAGCCCATCAGATCTTAATTTCTTAATGCCTCTCAGCAGATCAGTAGTGACCATACTGCAGTAACTGGGGAAAAAGCAAAGACTAATTGTATAGTGAAACTGTATAAATTGTTGTATTGCAGGTAGTGCGACTGTCATGTCAGCCAAAGCAAAACTAGTTCTTCTGACTGAAATTGTATGTTCTTTGATTGCTACAAACAATAGAATTTGGCATCAGTCTTGTTATAACATGATATACAATACCACATTACTGCAGGATGCAGCTGCCACAGTGGGTGAGTACATACTAAGTCAATTCATATAAGCTGTATTTATTCAACATTTTGTTTGGTATTATAACTTAATTTGGGATACCCCTTGTTCAGAGTGTCAAATATAAAGAGTTTTAATTTCACGATTCGCGCTAAATATAAAGATTCTTAATTATTGTGTCTGATAACTAAGTATATCTGCTCGTTATCATGTCAAATTGTAGCGGGTCGAATTTTGGGTGTTTTTATTTTTACCGTATGGGGCAAGTACATTTTTATTCAGTTCGTTTTCGGTCGGGAGCTTTATAAAACATTGCGAAATAATTGTATTGTGCAACGTATTCGTCCGTACAACAGAACAGTGTTAAGAAACAGTTCGAAACCAAGCAGTAAGGCGCAGTTGTTGTTGAGGAATGCGGCGGAGCATCTGCACCTCCACAAAATTCTGAGAACTTTGTACCTGTGTGTGGCAGCGCACATACGCAACTGCTCAATCACGCTCAAAGGACGCTCTAACAAAAAACCAAGATGGCTAGAGAGAATAATATTTGTCGTTTTCTTCAAGATCCCCCGGAAGCACTGTTTTAAGTCCCACCCACTTTTATGACATTAGCCAGTGCCTAGTTGAAATCGTCTGCTATCGTCACTCCAACAACTACATGACTAGTATGAGTCGAAACTGGGACGACTAACTGGAAGGCATTGATGTCCGTCGTCTTGACTAAAATGCTCCGGGAGTGGGGAACGGAGAGACGCCATATAGTCCACGAGGTACAGAGTTCACCTACAGACGCTGATCGTGTTGTACGGGCCCGGTCGGACGAACTTCAAAAAATATGAACAATCAGTATAATACCGTTTTAACACCGACCGGGACCCAAGGAATTAATAGATAATAGACTTACTACATTGGTCAACTAAGGAAACGAAGTTATAAATAGACAAGTTAACGGGCAACGAATCGGGCGAAAGGAATCCACGTGTTTGGCCAGAATTGCGACAGTGAGGTGTTACCGATACAAAAATGAATTTATAAAAAATGTTAAGGGGTTTGTTAATATTTTGTGTGTGTGTGTGTGTAAAAAAGGCAGGCTGGGCAGTCTGAATGGTATAAAATAAGGTAAGCCGTAGATTGTAAGTCAGATTATAACAGAGTCACGTGTTGCACAACACCTGAATATGTATGTATTAAAAGTATGTTCTTAATTTCACTCAAGTAATAGTAACACATTAAATGGAAATTCTCTTCTAAAATGAGTTGTGTCAGTACTTAGCATAACCCACAGACCATGTTTGTATCTAGGTACATGTGAACGAACCCTGGGACCCTGTAAGCTTTCGTAACGGTAAGTAACAAATTAATTGGAAATATAATAATAATAATAATATTGTGACATGACGGTAAGTCACAATGGCGCCACGAAACAGGCATGAATATAATTAATTATAATTAATTAATTGGATTCCGCATCGACATGGATACAAGCATGTTCTAGGTTAGCTTAGTAACCTAACGGTAGATTACAAAAATTTAAGTAATTACTGTATTTATTTTATTTAATTTAATTAATTATTCTATTTAAGCAATTTATATAATTTCATTTATATCAATAATATAAAATGTCAAATAACGAAACTGACGTAAATAAAATGAGTGTCGAAGTTTTCGACGACTCAAACGTTAGTAACTATGAAACACACTCGACTCCAAGTGTGAGTCAGAGTGAAGCAGAAATAAGTATAACAGATCAAAGTAAAAAAGGGTTGTCGATGGACGATCTGTTCTAATGAAAACCATGTCTGAAAATATAAATAGAAATCATAAAGAGCAACAAAGTGATTCCAATGTCAAGTTTCACGAGTTAAAGAACGAGATTCAAGAACTAAATAAATGTTTAGAAAGTACCCATGAGACAATAATGACCAGTCTAAATAAATTAGAACAAAGTGTAGAGCGAATGGGAGTACAGGTGATGAATGCAATGCCAGATAATGAGTTGACAAGTAATAACAATGATAATACAAATAAAAATGTGGTGTTAGAAAATGATGGTGTAGATGTTGAGAGTGATAACGTAATGGTAGAAAGAGTAGAAGTTGATAATGAAATGTTAATGTGTGTCAGTGAGTTGGAGAGAGAGAGGAGAAATAATGTTGTGGTAGAGTGGGGACAGAGGGCAAATTTTCCCTTTATTATTTATGATGTTTATGATGATTTATTGAGTCCACAAGTGTTGTGGTTGAAGGGCAAGAGTCCCGTATTGGTAGATGAATTGAGGTGTTTATTTTTGTGGAGTAATTGTGTACCCTCTGTCCGGAATAATTGTGAGAGTGTGATGTGGTGTTATGAAGAGAGAGAGGTAAATAGAGAATGGTATGTAACAGAATTGTATAATTTGAATAGAAAGTATGATGAATGGAAAGAAGGCTTAGAAATATATTTGAATAATAATGATTACAATGATTTGATAAAAATAATTAGACCGATAGTGAATGAATGTAATGACGGAGACTTAACAAAAATACCTAACGTAGACTGGTTTAATGAGTATTCTGGTAAAGTGAGTGAATTTGGTTGTTCTGGTTATGACACACAAAGTAACCATTTGTTTGTAAATAAAAAGCAACAGTGTTATCTAAAACCAAGATTAATTTTTGACGATGGTGGCTGAACTAGAATATCAGTGTATAGACCTTGTTTGAATTTTATAAAATTCTGGTAATGACCTTGCTGATTTGGACATCTGAAGTGAGATACACTTGAACAGTTTTGACGTATATTTTGTAAATAATATTGAATTCATTTGTGTGTATTGTGAAATGTAATGTGTATATGTTTTAGAAAATGTTGTATTAATAATAATAATATTATTAATATTTTGGCATTCCAATTAAATAAGAAAATAATTATGAAGACAATAGTTAATGATTTATAGAATGTTGATAATAATTGAAATATGTTATTTTAATAATCAAATGAATATTCAATTTTAATAATAAATTGAATTAAATAAGTTGAGATGTTTAGATATTGTGATTGAATGTTATGTGTTTGAATTTTACAAGGTAATTAAATTGTGTGATGAGATTTTGATTTAATAATAATTAATAAGTAAATAAATGTTAAATGGTTTATTTTGTGGAACATAATGATTAAAAATATGTATTAATAATAAATTTAGAATTTTTGAAAATCTGATTACAACACAGGATAAATTCATCATGATGATAAATAAAAAGAGTTAATGAAAAATTTTAAATAATAATGTTTATAAATTTTTATATAAATTATTTAAAAGAGAATTGTTTGTTTGATGTATGCTAATAATCCAGGTTTATTGCTATTCGTAAAATAAGGTTCATACTATAATTTTAAAGGTATCATTTTATTGTTGTGTGTTAGATATAGTTGTTGATAAAATGTATTTTCATTATGTGTGTAATTTTTTTTCTAAGCCAATCATTAGACGCCTGGCAGGCAATCAACATAATAGAAGTAAGTGTTGATAATGTATTACATGTAATTGTTCAATTTTGAAAGGTATTCATGGTGTTTTAATTATGTTAGGATATCAGCTGATCAACAATGATGTCACTGGTAGGTTAGTTATAAAGGTTACAAGTTATTAATGTTCAATGCTATGTTTGTTGTACTACAGATATTTTGAAGTAAAGATAAAAGGAATATGAGAAATAAAATAATAATAATTTATGCAAGTTAATAAAAGATAATTCATGGGTGATAAATGTTTTATGGGACATGCAGACCTGTCCAAGTTGAATTAAAAGTTGAATGTGAAATAGTAGAGATGAGTATGATGTAATGTTGTTTTTGAGTTAATGTATGTTATAGAAGTTGGAGAAGTATTAATGTTGACACAGTAGTTGTAGAGACTTTATGTAGAGTTTTGAATGATCTATATTTATGTTTATAGTTAATGAGGTTATTTTGTGTATTTGTAGTGAGGTAATGAGATTGAGATTTTTGGGGATGGCAATTTTGTATTAGGGGGTAGAGTATTTGGGGGAGTCCGCAACAAGGGTTGGGACGGGATTAGAATAGATTTTAGTGAGGAGGGGCCGCCTTAGGTAGAATCCGGGCCGCCAGATAAGGGAATGAGTTTTGGGAAGGAAACACGTATCCTATGTACAAAGGGTTAGAGAGTATTTTTTCATATATGTAGAGAAGGTGGCGTTTTGTGTTAAATGGTAAGTTGGGGATTAGAGTGTTTTGATTAGTAGATATTTTTGATAGAGATGGGTGTCATGATAATTGAGTTGATGAATATTAGAGTCAGAGGGAGAAAGTTTATATAGGTATAGAAATCTAATACAGAAAAACGAGAATAAATAATTTACATCACCCACAGTATATTAAAGTAAGATTGTTGAAAAGAAAGAGAGATTCATGATAAAGAATATGCAATTGTTTATTTTTTTTCACCAGTGACAGAATTTTGATAAAATGTGAAAATAATGTAAAGTCAAGAAGTGTTTATTTTAAATAATTTAAATGTCAAGTTGATGATTGATTATATTAATATTTTGTTTATTATAAATATTTTATGTTACTATGTTTTGTATTTCAAGGTAGGATATTACAGATATTCAAAGTGTTTTCAAAAATCATACATAACATATGTAGGTCAAGGGTTTGGGACTTGACCTAGTTATGATCAGCTGATGAGTTCATACACCTACTAAGCTTGTGTATAGTAGGAAGCCAATTGTGATTTGTTTGTTTAATTAATTCAAACCAATATTTGAATAATTTTAATAAATGTTATTTAATAAATAAATTTAATAAAATCTTTTACTGAATAAATTAAAATTTTTTTTGAATTTTAAAATTTTGAAAATTTTAAATTTTTTTGAAAAAAAAAAAAAAAAAAATTTTTGATTTTTCGCCTGCCAGCGAGGGAATATGTTGAGTAATGATTATGTTATTATGTATGTATTAATGATGTTTCTTTTATTGTATTGCTTTATATTGATAGGCTATAAATTGTTCTCATGCTAGAGTAAGGATGTATTTGTATTAGTAGAAATGTCTAGGTTAAGTCATTTGTAACAAAAATTAGAAAAAAGAGGAAGAGAATTTTTTGATAAACGATTATTTTTTGAATTTTGAATTTTTTAAATTTTTGAAAAATTTTAAAAGAAAGTTTTATTCTTATGTGTTATGGTAATATGTAATGTTAGAGTGTGTGAGCCCAGTATTTGCCAAAGGCAGCCCAGCTTGCAAAAAGGGGATCCACATCGGCGGAGGAGCTGGAACGATTTTAGCCAGGGATTGAGGATTTTTGGGGGTAGCATGTTAGAAGGCAAGGTGGGCTGTGGTGCGAGTCTGATCAATTTCTCGGTGTTGGGATCTCTAACGGAGAAGTCCAGTGATCTCGTTCAGATGAGTACATAGTCGCTGAGCCAGGGGGGTCGTGTACCCATGAGATTAAGAACAAGGGGGTTGGTGGCACCAGTTCCTCACCGATCCTCTTCGGGGTTATCGATGAGATTTCTTCTGTCGTGGACAGCAGAATTCTCATCGAGGGGGTATTGTAGCGGGTCGAATTTTGGGTGTTTTTATTTTTACCGTATGGGGCAAGTACATTTTTATTCAGTTCGTTTTCGGTCGGGAGCTTTATAAAACATTGCGAAATAATTGTATTGTGCAACGTATTCGTCCGTACAACAGAACAGTGTTAAGAAACAGTTCGAAACCAAGCAGTAAGGCGCAGTTGTTGTTGAGGAATGCGGCGGAGCATCTGCACCTCCACAAAATTCTGAGAACTTTGTACCTGTGTGTGGCAGCGCACATACGCAACTGCTCAATCACGCTCAAAGGACGCTCTAACAAAAAACCAAGATGGCTAGAGAGAATAATATTTGTCGTTTTCTTCAAGATCCCCCGGAAGCACTGTTTTAAGTCCCACCCACTTTTATGACATTAGCCAGTGCCTAGTTGAAATCGTCTGCTATCGTCACTCCAACAACTACATGACTAGTATGAGTCGAAACTGGGACGACTAACTGGAAGGCATTGATGTCCGTCGTCTTGACTAAAATGCTCCGGGAGTGGGGAACGGAGAGACGCCATATAGTCCACGAGGTACAGAGTTCACCTACAGACGCTGATCGTGTTGTACGGGCCCGGTCGGACGAACTTCAAAAAATATGAACAATCAGTATAATACCGTTTTAACACCGACCGGGACCCAAGGAATTAATAGATAATAGACTTACTACATTGGTCAACTAAGGAAACGAAGTTATAAATAGACAAGTTAACGGGCAACGAATCGGGCGAAAGGAATCCACGTGTTTGGCCAGAATCGCGACAGTGAGGTGTTACCGATACAAAAATGAATTTATAAAAAATGTTAAGGGGTTTGTTAATATTTTGTGTGTGTGTGTGTGTAAAAAAGGCAGGCTGGGCAGTCTGAATGGTATAAAATAAGGTAAGCCGTAGATTGTAAGTCAGATTATAACAGAGTCACGTGTTGCACAACACCTGAATATGTATGTATTAAAAGTATGTTCTTAATTTCACTCAAGTAATAGTAACACATTAAATGGAAATTCTCTTCTAAAATGAGTTGTGTCAGTACTTAGCATAACCCACAGACCATGTTTGTATCTAGGTACATGTGAACGAACCCTGGGACCCTGTAAGCTTTCGTAACGGTAAGTAACAAATTAATTGGAAATATAATAATAATAATAATATTGTGACATGACGGTAAGTCACAAAATCAATAATTACTGTTGGGCGCCAGAGCAGAGTACCTCAGGGTTTATCAAATAATGACTCTTTCTCGTTCAGATTCTAATAATATTCTATATTGAATCATTCATATTACAGACATGTAAACTAAATTTCTAATTCTCCACATTACACTTTCTTTATATGATATCAATTGACTTATTGAGCATCAAACTTACAATTACTTACTAAAACAAAATTTAATTGAATTACTAATTTTCAGGATTACAATTACTCATAAGATAACTTGAATTACTAGTTTGCAATATTACACTTACTCATACAACATAAATATTTAATCGATATCATGTTTAATGCACATCATAATATTTCATCAACCACTATGAATTTAATTACCTTGTATCCATCAGTGACTTCGTTTTAGCGTTTTTTATATAGACGCGTTTCGTGACATGTGTCACATCATCAGTATCCCTCGTCAAATGTTAAAATTCATATAAAACACATAAAAACACATTTGCACATATTTACTAAATCACAATAACGACACACACATAATACGATGTAACTTCGGCTTCATTGGACCGGTTCGACCGCGCGTGTAGTTGCCGAGCCACTAATTTAACTAATTTTGAGTCGAAGTTACATCGTATTATGTGTGTGTTGTTACTGTGATTTAGTAAATATGTGCAAATGTGTTTTTATGTGTTTTATGTGAATTTTAACATTTAACGAGGGACACTGATGATGTGACACATGTCACGAAATGCGTCTGTATAAAAAACGCTAAAACGAAGTCACTGATGGATACAAGGTAATTAAATTATTTTGAAATAGTGACTTGGATACTATAGAAAGCAAAATACAACATGAATTTATTAATATACTAACATTTGTAAGTTAATTAGCCTCTTACTGGATTCCATTTGTTACTATATCTTATTTTATTTATTACGTTTCGTTAGACAGACTTAACTATATCTACGTATCTACTTAGTATCCTTCCTGACATGTCATAACTCATAAATTACTTTGCTTAGGATCTGAACGAAATGTGGGATCTTTTAGAATGAGATGAGTTAAGTTCGGTAGACATTAATTACTATGTTTTGACATTAATTGATTTATGAATTATTATTATGGTGTTCTGTTACTTGTTTTGCAGGATTCCTCTGAGATGACTGGTGTTTCCACATTACTCACTATACTTCACTACACTAATAGACACATTTGATTTATTACTTTGCTTTGCTTTTTGCATCACGCGTTCGTGTTTATAACTTCGTCGTGCACATATGTATAAATATACTTCTTGCTTCATACTTACGCGCACATAATAAATAATACTTTCTTGTCTCGTACTTCCGCGCACTAATCTATATAATCTTCATTCCATGATACTACTTATTCCCTTACTACTCTTTATCATAACAATCTATACATTATTTACAAGTTTGGAGTAACATTACCGTTATAATTACCAGCGGCGAAGTTACATGGAGGCAATTCAGCAATGCCTACCCTAAAAAATTCTGTAGAATAAAAATTATAAATACGTATGAACTACATAACGTAAAGATTATACATTGTTACCGCGACTGTCGAATTTATTAGGCCGAAACGTGCTTTACTGAGCGACCGCTACATGGTGACAGGTGAGACTCGGCATAGCTCGTTTAAAGCGAATGAGGCAACCTGAACTTGCCTCAGCGTTTTTTGTATACATCTTATGTAAGCAATGTGCCGGAGTGATATGGAAGTGAAGGGAGGGGGGATTGTCCCATGCTGTACACATAGAGCGTTGAGGCATGCCTCACTTCTGTGGTCCAAACATTCAAGTTAAAGCGCGCTGTGTTGTTTATAAGTGTGTTTATTTTATGCGGTTATTAAAAGTGTCCCTGTTATTCCGCTGAACTAACAGATGATCAAGATTGTTATTTGAATTATTTGTAACATTAAACATATATATATATAGAAACTAATCAAGTTTAAAAATTTGAAGTTCAATCAGTTGTATTATTGTGTATGACTAATACAAGGATTGTTCAATAGAAACACGTATAGAGCTGTAAAGCATTTTTTATTCAACGATTTTAAAAGAAGTCTCCATTAACATTAACATTAAGACATGAGTTCCACTGTTGCACCAACCTGTAGATTCCATGCTAGTAAAATTCTTACGGCTGTTTGTGGAACCATTCGCTTACAGCAAACTCTACCTCAGCGTCCGATTTGAACCACCATCCTTTTAGTGATTCCTTAAAAAAAAAATTTAAGATAAGATTTTTGCCTACCCATTCATTAACTACTAGCTTCGCCACTGATAATTACATTGATTAAGTTATTCTACTGAGTGACGTAGACTCCTTTAGACTCTTACTCCATCAGACTCGCTTTAGACTTTTTGATTTTTTAACATTCTTCTCTTTTTATAGTTTGCTTGGAGATACCCTCTCTTCTGTTGTAGCTGATTCTATTCCCATTGGTTCTATTTTGAAATTTTCCCCGGTATGTTTGAATATACCCAGTCATACATCGCTATTCTTTAGCGCTCTTTACTGGCGCTTTCGTTTATTGGTTGTGTGGCTGTGGGCAGGTTTCTTTACCGTGTGGCCATTTAACTTGTTAAAAACGACGCTACTTTCTAACTTTCACACTTTATGTCGGAGTGTAGCCTATTGTCTTTTGGAGGTCGCTGCCTCGCCTTTCTAACGGGACTTACACGTATTTTGCTGTTTTGATCATACAAAGCATTTTATGTTTTTATGGCATGCAATGTACAGATGTACATTATATTTTTACTTTGTTACTTTGGACGGCACCAGCCTGTCGGCGCATTGGGCTTCGCCCTATTCATTCTTATTCTACACATTTTCCTTTTTACATACATGACAATTTCTTACTTACTATTACTATTCATAATTAATTTCTATTATTAATGATTATATATAATATGTGATTAATTAATAACTTGTAAAGTTATGTTACAGTATTATATACATAACTATAAATATCAGTTCGATTACTTTAATGCAATCTTACATTTCATGCTTCTTATGCATAGTGTCTTCATGAAACCAACATTCCATTGTTTACTTAAATTTTTATGTTCATTGGTTAGATGACTGAGCCTTAATATACTCTCACATGGTTAAGACAAGCCAAAAAAACAGACCCCACTAATCCTCAATATAAGTAATATTCCTCCACTAGTACAGAAACTAATCAACTAAAATAATTCCTTTCCAGCTCCCACCCTTCCTAGATTTTCCAAATATCTAGCCATTAGCCAGTAAACAGGAAAATTTTGTGAAAAAGATGAACAGAAAATTATCACTGAGTTATTTAATATTTCAAGGTGGCACTACTTTCCACCCTCTCTCTATCTTATTATGTTTGGTGTACATTTTGTCGACTCGCAAAACCATGAAAGTGAAATATTGAAACCAGTATTGTTTTTCATGTACGAGGTCTGACACAAAAATAACGAGACTGATGCTGTAATTTTTTTTATTTACCTGATATGTACAATACTGGTGGTCGCCTTCAAAGTAGGACCCCATTGAGTCCACATACTTCTGCATACGTTCCTTCCACTGCTCAAAACATTTCTGCGTATCGCTTTCCATCAGGCTGTGCAGGAGCTCCGCCGTTTTCGCCTGTACCTCTTCCACCGTTGAAAAATGGGTCCCTTTTAACTCCGACTTGATTTTAGGGAATAGGAAAAAATCCCACGATGCTAAATCGGGGGAATATGGAGGATGTTCAAGGACTGTGATGTTTTTACTGCCCAAAAATTGTTTGACTGTTGACACATTGTGGGCAGGTGCATTGTCCTGGTGCAAGATCCACCCATTCTTCCACAATTCAGGGCGCTTCTTTCTAATACTTAGTAAAATAGTTTACCTTTTTCTTGTCCGTCTGGTGGCCTTTTTTCTATATTTCATTCAACGCGTTTCAGGACATATGCCCCATCATCAGGATATCCCTTGTTGAAGTTCGTCGATCGTTAAAATATTAAAAACACTGTACACACAATTCTACACATAACAATAAATATAATATAAACATAAAAACACATAAAATACCCAGATTTTAGACACACACAATATCGGTGGTACGCACCACGACATGCTATAGTCGACTGCAGTGTTCATGTTGTTATATGTCGTGCACTATGGACCTTGTTCTGTATTCTTATCGCTGTGTCGTATAATAGATTGGACTGGAAATTCAGCTGATCGTTAAGGATGACTTCTTCTGTTTTTTTATTTTTGTAAGCTTTATATATTTCGTATTCTTCGATAGCATTCATATAATTTCCTTTTCTGCATATATGGAGGGGTTGAAAGTTCGTTGTGAAATCAGTATAACTATGGTTGTTGTCCATCAGATGGCGCGCGTAATTTGACACTGTTTTACTAAATTCTTTTTTAGGTAAATGTTCTTTGAATCGTCTTTTAAAAGGTCTACCAGTTTGGCCAATGTAAAAGCTGTCGCAGTCATTGCATATTATCTTATAAATGCCCATCCTGTCTTCAATTGATTTTTAATGTTTAGGTAAGAGTATCTTATTAATGTTATTATTAGTTCGGTAAGCCATTTTAATATTTATCCCACCGAATACTTTGTTTAAAATTTTGGGTAGGGTGTTACCATATTCTGATGCTATATACCTAATTTTATTTCTATTATTTTCTTGTAATTCTATGTTGTTTTTCTTCTTTCTGCGTTTCTTGACTAAATTATCTACGATTGATCTTTTATAACCATTGGCCTTAGCTATGTATTTGATCGTGTTCAGTTCTTCGTGAAAATCTTTGTCTTCTAATGGTATGGAAAGTAACGTGTGTATTAAACTATGATAAGCTGCGATTTTCTGAGAAAAGGGATGATGTGATTCAGCATTTATCGTGAGATCCGTGGTTGTCGGTTTTCGGTATATTTGATATTGGAATTTTTCATCTAGTCTTGTAATTGTCAGGTCGAGGAAGTTAAGTTTATTATTTATCTCCGTCTCAAGTGTGAACTGTATGTTTTTATTGACACTATTCATGTATGATTTCATATTTTCTATTTGTCGTATTGTGCCATTAAAAATTATAAACGTATCGTCAACATAACGTGTATATGATATTATTTTCTTGGAAAGTTTATTTACGTTATTGAGCAAATATGTATTCTCATAGTGGTTTAAGTATATGTCAGCCAATAAACCAGATAAAGGTGACTCCATGGCTAGGCCCTTTTTTTGGATGTAATAATTATTATTAAATGTAAAATAATTTTGGTCAAGTACAACTTCCAGTAAATTAACTAAATCATTGATTTCTTCAGAATTACATATTTTGGCGTTGATAAGATTTTCTTTAAGGATAGTGAGAGTTTCTTGAACAGGGACATTCGTATACAAGTCAACAATATCAAAAGATGCTATTTTATAATTAGGTCGTAATTTAATGCTTTTCAATTTGTTAACAAGGTTAATGTTATTTCTTACACTATGGTTATTACTTATCTTTATACTGTTTTTTATTTTCACTGCAAGTTTTTTGCTGACATTGTAGCTCGGCGCAGTTGTGAAATTTATCAATGGCCTAATCGGTATATTGGTCTTATGGATTTTTGGTAGGCCAACAAATTGTGGTGCTTCTGCGTTAATGGGTTTTAGTGCACGGCGTGTGGCGTTATCAACCAGCCGTGTACATAGGTTAATTTTATTATTCAAAACTTTGACGAACTCTGCAGTTGGGTCCGATTGTATCATTACAATATTATTATTTGATATGAACTCATTTACCTTTGAAGTGTATTCGTCTCTGTCTATTACGACTACGGTATTCCCCTTATCAGCCTTTGTAATCAGTGCATTGTTATCTACCAATTTAGTTTTTATATGTTTCAAGGTTTTATTTTCTTTCAAGTATCTTTGATTAACTTTACAGCGCTTTTCATTATTTGTTATAGTTTTTAGGCATTTATTCAAGCTATTATTAATTACGGCACGGGTTTCATTTTGTAAAGTCTGGTTTGGTATTGTTTTTATGGCGGCCTCTGCACTAATAATTTCTCGAATCATGTGGTCTTTACCGATATAAGGAATATTATAATTTAGCCCCTTGTTAAGAATATCTCTTTCATCAGATGTAAATTGTATACTCGTCAAATTTGAGACACGCGTGTAGAACTTGTGTTTACATTCAAAGTCCTCCTCTCTTATCTGCTTATGTTTAAGAGCTTGAAGTTTTATCTTTTGTTTTTGGTAAACACGTTGCAGTACGTCATGAACGTATTTGTTGATAACCTGGATTGTGTTATCTAGTAGGGCCACATGAATGCTATCAAGTAGTTTTAAATGAGTCATATATAAATCTCTGTTTAATTTTGCTTTCTTTTTATACAAATATTTAAGTTCCTCTTTCATCCACATTATTTCAGCATGTCTTTTGATTTTCATTGCAGTCTCTGATTTTCTGTTTATTTTGATGAAGGCATATCTAGGTATTATATTATTTGTAATACACTCTTGATTGAACTTTATGTGTAAACTTGTTTTAAGCAGTTTTTTTTTTTTTTTTTTTTTTTTTTTTTTTTTAATACCGTATGTGCTTGTGCAAACTAAATTGGTAGATAACAATGCACTGATTACAAAGGCTGATAAGGGGAATACCGTAGTCGTAATAGACAGAGACGAATACACTTCAAAGGTTAATGAGTTCATATCAAATAATAATATTGTAATGATACAATCGGACCCAACTGCAGAGTTCGTCAAAGTTTTGAATAATAAAATTAACCTATGTACACGGCTGGTTGATAACGCCACACGCCGTGCACTAAAACCCATTAACGCAGAAGCACCACAATTTGTTGGCCTACCAAAAATCCATAAGACCAATATACCGATTAGGCCATTGATAAATTTCACAACTGCGCCGAGCTACAATGTCAGCAAAAAACTTGCAGTGAAAATAAAAAACAGTATAAAGATAAGTAATAACCATAGTATAAGAAATAACATTAACCTTGTTAACAAATTGAAAAGCATTAAATTACGACCTAATTATAAAATAGCATCTTTTGATATTGTTGACTTGTATACGAATGTGTCCCTGTTCAAGAAACTCTCACTATCCTTAAAGAAAATCTTATCAACGCCAAAATATGTAATTCTGAAGAAATCAATGATTTAGTTAATTTACTGGAAGTTGTACTTGACCAAAATTATTTTACATTTAATAATAATTATTACATCCAAAAAAAGGGCCTAGCCATGGGGTCACCTTTATCTGGTTTATTGGCTGACATATACTTAAACCACTATGAGAATACATATTTGCTCAATAACGTAAATAAACTTTCCAAGAAAATAATATCATATACACGTTATGTTGACGATACGTTTATAATTTTTAATGGCACAATACGACAAATAGAAAATATGAAATCATACATGAATAGTGTCAATAAAAACATACAGTTCACACTTGAGACGGAGATAAATAATAAACTTAACTTCCTCGACCTGACAATTACAAGACTAGATGAAAAATTCCAATATCAAATATACCGAAAACCGACAACCACGGATCTCACGATAAATGCTGAATCACATCATCCCTTTTCTCAGAAAATGGCAGCTTATCATAGTTTAATACATACGTTACTTTCCATACCATTAGAAGACAAAGATTTTCACGAAGAACTGAACACGATCAAATACATAGCTAAGGCCAATGGTTATAAAAGATCAATCGTAGATAATTTAGTCAAGAAACACAGAAAGAAGAAAAACAACATAGAATTACAAGAAAATAATAGAAATAAAATTAGGTATATAGCATCAGAATATGGTAACACCCTACCCAAAATTTTAAACAAAGTATTCGGTGGGATAAATATTAAAATGGCTTACCGAACTAATAATAACATTAATAAGATACTCTTACCTAAACATTAAAAATCAATTGAAGACAGGACGGGCGTTTATAAGATAATATGCAATGACTGCGACAGCTTTTACATTGGCCAAACTGGTAGACCTTTTAAAAGACGATTCAAAGAACATTTACCTAAAAAAGAATTTAGTAAAACAGTGTCAAATTACGCGCGCCATCTGATGGACAACAACCATAGTTATACTGATTTCACAACGAACTTTCAACCCCTCCATATATGCAGAAAAGGAAATTATATGAATGCTATCGAAGAATACGAAATATATAAAGCTTACAAAAATAAAAAAACAGAAGAAGTCATCCTTAACGATCAGCTGAATTTCCAGTCCAATCTATTATACGACACAGCGATAAGAATACAGAACAAGGTCCATAGTGCACGACATATAACAACATGAACACTGCAGTCGACTATAGCATGTCGTGGTGCGTACCACCGATATTGTGTGTGTCTAAAATCTGGGTATTTTATGTGTTTTTATGTTTATATTATATTTATTGTTATGTGTAGAATTGTGTGTACAGTGTTTTTAATATTTTAACGATCGACGAACTTCAACAAGGGATATCCTGATGATGGGGCATATGTCCTGAAACGCGTTGAATGAAATATAGAAAAAAGGCCACCAGACGGACAAGAAAAAGGTAAACTATTTTACTAATTATATACTATAAGTGGCTTGGATACCGAAAAACATGGATCTTTCTAATACGTTCACACAATTTTTCCAAAACTTGTTTATAATAATGTTGGTTAACTGGTTGACCACGGGGTACCCGTTCTGCCATAATGATGCCCTGGATATCGAAAAAACGATAAACATTGAACGACTCATGCTCTTTTTTGCTCTTGGGGAAGATGGTGTTTTCCAATGCATTGATTGCCACTTTGTTTCTGGATCATACATAAATATCCACATCTCATCAGCTGTAATAACACTCTTTAAAAAACTGGGCTCTCCGTCAATCCATTCCAAAAGGTCACAACAAAGTTCCGTCCTCCTTTCCTTCTGTTCATCTGACAAAACTTTCAGCACCATTTTTGCACACACCTTCCTCATGTTCAACTCTTCTGTTAAAATGCGTTGAACACTTTCTCTGTTCATATGCAACATTTCAGCAACAGCACGGACACTCAGTCTTCGGTCTTTTCGTATTGTGTCTCAAACCTTTACAACGTTTTCGTCGATTGTTGATGTGCGTACCTCGGCCTGGACGGTTGTCATCTTTCGCGGAGTCCCTGCCGTCTAAAAACCTCTTATGCCATTCAAAGACACGTGCACGCGACAAACATTTATTGCCATAAGCTTCCAACAACATTTGGTAAGTCTCTGTTGCCGACTTTTTAAGTTTCACGAGAAACCTGATGTTAACGTGCTGATCACTTTTCGTATCCGACATTTTCTGGCGAAGCGTAAAAACATGACTGTATCAACTGCTCTCTCACTCCGACTGAGTCAATTGAGCGACTTGTAACTTGTCACCGCGTAAGAATACAGTTCAAGGTCGAACTCCGTGCACGCGGAATACAACACGATAAGTAGTTCCTTAGTAAAGCTAACAGTCTCGTTATTTTTGTGTCAGACCTCGTATGTGCATGACAGAGGCATTGTATATTTTGTAGACAGAATAATTTTGTACGTTGTGTGGCTTCCTCCATATACATTAAATCCTGACCTAACAGCCACCTTTATTCAGGGGTCACCTGCATGAATGGCCACTTTTCTGAGGAACTGATTTTATTTTCTGTAAGATCAGTGTAAATTTCCCTTCTACTGTTTGGTTGAAAATTATGCTACTTACAAGAAAACTGCTACAGCCAAACAAACCACTTTAAAAGACGATTTTCAAAAGTATAATCTTTACCAGTCTCTTGTAATATAAGTATTTTCACTGCAGACATACTGTAAATAGGAATCCAGCTGCAAGTGTGTAATAAAATGATATAGTTGATCATCCATATTTAAGATTGTTATGCAATTACAGAACACTCTCGAAATGGCAAAGTTCTGTGCTTCTTGACTAGCCCAGTGTGCCTCATCTGTGTCAAGGCCGTCCACTTACATAGCACATAAGTACCCCTTCCAGACTGTTCAAGAGCACTTAAAATATGCAAATTAATCTGGCATGCCAAAAGTATGGAAAGTTATTCTGGAACACCAGCGCTACCTATATAGGCAAAGCGGGTGGCTTTGTCAGTCAGTTTTGTTGGGCAATTTATCCAGTGTGATCGAGTGGATGTTGTTGAAAGTGATAGTGCAGAACTCTTTATAGTTGACATTATTATTGTGTGTGGTCAAATTTAACTTGAATTACTGTATGAGAGTATCTTGTTGATTTCAAATTGTTATTTGTACCAGCTTACATTAAAGCTGGTAATTCGTGATTACATTGGTGTCTGTATTTTGTTTCCACTGTACCATATGACGAACAGTGAGACTGTCATAACAATTTACTGTATTGTTACTATTTCTGCCAACCTCTTTATTAAACAGCCACCTCTCTGATCAGCCACATTTTATGGTGCCCAAAGAGTGGCTGCCGAAGAGAGGTTTTACTGTGCTATAATTACATACATTTCTGAATTCTCCTGCAGGTGTCATCATATGTTGCTTCCACAAGTGATTAACAGTTTATTTTTTGGTAACAAAACTATGTTTACCTCAGTAAGGCATGGGGGGGGGGTGAATCACACCATCTTTAGTGGTTTTTTTAAACTTCTCATGTCCAAGCTTCACCAAACAAAATCCAAGGATTTTATTTATTTTTTCATGTTACCATTTCAACGTTCATATTTTTTAAAGTAGAATATACCTTTTCTTCAAGTAGAAATCTGATTTGTTTTTTATATCCTCATTGTTAAATCTGTCTTTTTAATTGTATTTTGTAAATAACAGAAGTAGTAAATATGTGTTGAAAGACCCTGTTCAACCGCCACTCACAGCTTCTGAGGATGATTCCAAATTCTAGGGATTGAAACATCAAGTTAGAACAATATTACGATAGAAGCGGTCTGAGTAGAGGATTTACGTGTATGAAATCACCTATCGCTTAGGGGCTTTTAATAAGTGTGTGTCTTTCGCTTTTGTTGTTCACTACACTATTCTTGTAGTAGTTCATTACATTGTTTTTCATTACTTTTGCTTGCATTTAATAAAGACCAAATTCTTTCTTTAGTATTCTGTTTGTATCATATTCCTTCAAATCGTGTTTCTTATATTTGCCAACTAACAATACATTTGTTAGCTAACTTTAACAACTTTTATTATGGCCAATTATATCTTGAATTTTTGTAAAATAGTGATATAACTTATAAAATAAAATAATGTAAAATGTTCTGTGATTCCATTGATGTGTAAGAATCATATTTGAAATTTTATGTGTGATCGCATTCTTTCAAGAATTAAGAAATTTTACTATTAGTATTTATTATAAAAAATTGATAGTCTTTGTTTCCATTGCTGTTGACTTCATATAAGTGAGATTGATACTAACAATGAACAGATATAGTTTAAGTAGTTGACTGTACAGAATTTATTCTAACAGTGATTACTAAATGCAAGCGAGACTTGGTCATCTGCTATTGAGAATCTGTGACCATGAAAATCCACAGTGTTTTATGTAGGCTAGAGAGAATGTTTAACTTTTCTGGAGAGAATGTGGACTAAAAGTAGAAAGTGAAAGAAATTTGTGTGTATGTGTTTTGATACATAATGTCATTTACATAAGATTTCAGATGTAATGAAGAGACAGTTTCAGGGTTCATTTTTCACATACTGAATCAATTTTGATAATGCACTATATCTTAAATAAATTATATATTTTTTCAGAGGTTATATACCTAAAATTGAACGTTGATGAGTTAATTCTAAGAAAAGTAGTTACTGCTGTGAGCAACACTATACACATGAGTGTTGGTGCAAGCCAGGCATTCATTGTGAAAGTTCTTGACAAGGAGAGGACTTTGGAAACAATGATTCTCGCAGCACCTGATACAGACACCAATGCTACTGGACACTTATTTGAATGTGAGTGGTTACCGTCAATGTTTCATGGACTATCACTAACATAGAGTTTAGAAGTATTTTTGCATGAAACCAGGGATTTGCTCATTTTTGTTTGTTTGTCCAGATCTAGTAAATAACTAATTTTCTTAATTCTAAATAAAATCTCAGGGTATCGTGATTATATGTAATTTTTAAAAAGTTGCACAGGTTGTATCTCTGCTTTCTGCTTACCTTCTGACATTTCATTTTGTAGCATTCCTGTTGCAAACTACAGTAATTAGGTTAAAAAAATATTCACTGTAAGTAAATCCTATACTATTAAATGAGCAATAATTGTTTGTCTGTAAATTTTTTTTCCGAAACTGCTCGAGGAATTTTCTCGGAAGTTGGTACTTAAGGGTATTTTGACACCAGGAATCGATTGGACTTGGTCTCATTTTCCACAAAATTCGTCTAACGGCCACATGTGAGGGCCTTTATTTTAAAATATCGTGGGACCGATACTGCGCGACAATTAATTATTGCTAGGCAACTGTAATTTCTAACCAGCTTTCTTACCATACAGATAAATAAATTACAGAAACCATCGATAAATGCAAACGGCGCAGTATCGATATGTTTATATATGAAGAAGAATAAATAGCTGTTGCAATCAATGTAAATAAACAAAATAAGAGTTGAGACGAGCAATAATTGTCCGTCCGTGTATAAATTTATTTCCCGTAACGGCTCGAGGAATTTTCTCGAAATTTTTACATTACCGAAATTTCATTTATTCAAAAACGTTGTGTCTGTTTGTTTATTCAAAGGTTTATTTGAAAATTATAGGTGAGCTATTTCAGAAATTAATCGATTTGTGTGATCATTTTCTTTGTCTTTTACAGTGATTTTATTCCAATCAGTTATTTAGTGTTAGATCTGCTCAGTAAAATAAAAAAATAATTGCAATTTTTCTCTGCTCAGTGATCTATTTACAATAAAAAACCATTACAGTGTTTGTGCAAGTGCAAAGCGACTCAAATTCTTGCTCGGTTGGTAATTTATATAATTTTTTAAGAAGGTAAGTGTCATCACCTTAGGTTACATATTACTATTCTGTGCACACCCACCAAGCATTGGACACTGTGCAACATTATTTATACTTCCAGTCTTATGCTCAAGTGCTTTTAAATATTTTTGGCAGAAAAAAGCAATCTGAAAATGTTATTTTTTAGATGCCTCGTAGGCGACCTCCTAAACGGCGAATTTTTAATAACTTAAGGCCACCGCAACAAAGACAGCAAGAAAATGAGTTACCACAGCCTCTTCAGGAAATAACGAATGTCAGAGACGAACTTTTTGAAAATAATCCTATCAATGCTATTTATGAAAATCAGGCATCCACTTCAAGACCCCTTCCCCTTCCCGAAGTAACAAATGCCCGAAAACAAGTTTCTCAAAATAATACTAACAACGTCATTCATGAAAATCAGGCGTCAACTTCTAGACCTGTGCGAAGTGCCAAGAATGATTGTATGAATAGACTAAATGAAGTATTAAGGGAGCTTAACGATTACCAGTCGCAAGAATTACGTGAGCAAATAAGGGAGATAAATAATAAACGCAGAATATTGGCAGAATCAACAGAAGAGCGTGAACGATGGCAAGAAAACGATCGATTGCGAGCAAGTAAAAGGAGAGCTGAAGAGTCACCAGAGCAAGGAGCTCAACGGCTTCTAATCATTCGATTACGAGCAAGTCAAATAAGAGCTGAAGAAAATGAAGAAAGATGTCAGCAGCGATTAGAGGAGCAACGTGGCCGGAATGAAAGACGTCAAAGAGCTCTGCTATTGAACCCTTTATGAACATACAAATTAGCTGTCACTTCTGATGTATCCAATCACACATTAGGAAATTTTAATGTTGCTTGCTTGCATTGTGGCGCTTTGCATTTTACAGAAGACCGTGTTAGCAATCGAACCCATAGAAATTCTTTCGGAGACTGTGTTTGCATGGCCGCATTGAGTTGCATCCACCTAAATTTCCAAATGAGTTGGTGCGACTATTTCTTCATTGTCATCCATTAACTGATGAATTTCATAAAAGAATACGTAATTTAAATGCATGTTTTGCAATGGCTTCATTCACCGTGGATGATAATCGAACCATAAACAATCGAAGAATTTATACGTTTATTGCAGCAGGGAATGTTTATCATAAAATTAACGTGGCTGCTCATCCAACTCAAAATTCACAAGGTGAGTTTGAACGACCTCGATATGTACAGATGTACTTCCTCAATAATGAAGATGCTGTCAATGAACGTGTCAACATTCCACTGAATAATGGAATTAGTGTCCCATTAATGAACTTGTTGGAAGGAATTATCCGCTCACAAAATCCATTTGTACAAGTTTTTATGATGATGCGAGAGGTTGAAGAAGAAGTGAACCAGCGTGCTGCTGAGGAAAGAACTGAACCACCTTACGTGAAACTTCTCTTTGCGTTGCCCGAGGGTGCAGACCACAGAAGGTATAACATTCCATTCCAAAATGATGTTTGCGCCTTGGTCACTTTGAATGCCGATCAAAGTTTTCCAGATAATGAATTAGTTATTCGACAGAGAGGTAAATCCATTGTTACAATGAGGAACATCGACCAACGGGTTGAGCCATTCACTTACCCTCTATTTTATCCCAAAGGTACTTTTGGATATTCCATAGATCTACCATTAAGAACTCCGTATGCGAGTCGTCATCACCTTACAAGACTTGAATTGGCTCAATATAGAATTGCTTTTCGGCCACAATTTGCTCAATTTCTTCCACTCGAGAATCCTGTAAGAAGTCCTGATCTGTGTCTCGTAAATTTTAACGCTCTACATTATGGTGGTAAACTTTTCCAACAGTACCTCGTTGATACTGCTATAAGAGTTATAAAAGATCGAATTGATTGGATTAAAGCTAATCAAAAAAAAATTCTTGCTGATAATTACGCTTCAGTTACCAATTTCATAAACCAACTTGCTGAACAAAAAAATGCTACTGTTGGGGAAAAACTTATATTACCTTCTTCATTTCCTGGATCTACAAGATATTACGCTGAACATTTTGAAGATGCTATGGCCTTAGTTCGTCGTCTAGGATCGCCGGATTATTTCATTACGATGACATGCAATCCTGATTGGTCAGAAATTAAGGAAGCAGCAAGAATACAATTCCATGATCAAAGTCTTTTAAATCAACCAGGTCAAGATAGACCTGACCTCGTTGCAAGGGTCGCAAAAAAATTTCATGAACTAATTGATGATTTGGATAAAAAACAAATTTTTGGTAAAGTTGCAGCTTATGTGTACACTATAGAATTTCAAAAGCGAGGTCTTCCCCACATGCACTTGCTATTGATTATGTCTTCTCAAGACAAAATATATAACGTCGAGGAGCTTGATGACTTGATTTCTGCTGAAATTCCTGACGACGACCCAATACTGCGAGATTTGATGATTGAATGGATGATACATAATCCGTGTGGAGAGCATAACCAAGAAGCTCCATGTATGATCAATAAAGATGGAAAAATGAAGTGTCGCTTCGGATTTCCAAAATCATTCAAAGACTTTACATCTTTAGTTGAAGATGAAAAAACCAATTATCGACGTCGTTATGATTCGAGAATGGATCCATAAAAATTTGCCCCCTGTTTCATACCCACAATATAACTCTCTTTCCACTCATTATCTAACTCATCAACATTAATTACTACGCCTTTACAATCTATTACTTTCTCTCTCTCACTCACTATCTCTATCTCACCGCTATCCAATACTTCATTATTATTATTTAACATTATTACATCACTGGAATTAATTATATCAACATCACCACTTACCTCTGAATTGTAATCATCATCATTATTTTCGCTAGTTAACCCTACTTCTCCCACTATTTTATCACTGTTATTTACGCATTCATTATTTGAATTATCACTCACCTGGTTAATTATTTCTTCACTATTATCAAAGGCATTATTACCACTTACCTGTGTTAACTCAACTTCTGTACTCTCTTTTAACTGATATCTATCTCCATCCCACTTCTCGTCTGGTTTATCAATAGCATTATTTAGTTTATTAAAACCCTCATCCATTATTTTGTCCCACTCGTCAAAACGTTTATCCCACTGTTTTTCCATTGCTATTAAAAAATTCAGCACATCCTCCCATGAACGCTCCTTTTTTACTACCCCCACACTGTCAACATCATTATCACTAGGCCTATTTTCTGTCTTATTCTCTACCACTTTCATTTCAACTATCTTACCTTTATCACTGGTCATCTCCCTATGTTTATTGATTTCTGCAAATATTCCTTCTTCCTGTTCTTCCATTCGTGTTAACCTATCGTCTAAATTACCCCATTCCTCGTTTGTCATCTCACCCACAACACCTCGAAATTCATTCTCCCACTCATCCCACGCAAAATCACTATCATTACTTTGTATCAGAGACATGTTTAAGGTTTATTTATACAGCACTTTTTATCTGTAACACCACTTTTTTCCTATAATCAAACGCCTAATACTACTGTGACTGACAACACAAACATAACCTACGTAAATATGTGCGATACAATTTTTTATACATTCGTCATTACCACATCCTATTTTCTGTGCATTAAAATAGGTCTATCTCGTATAAATAAAATTAAACGAAAATCCTGGCAGGCGAGAGCCATTTGTAACAATAAAAAAGTATGCCGAAATATATAAATATATAAAATACACTACCAGGACTTACCTGTACACCGTCGCAACTACTTACCTATTAAATTTTACTCAGAAGACCAAGGTCGCCACGATTATTTTTTATAGGTAAAATATCGAAAACCTTTACACTCCACCTTAAATAAAAAGGACAATTTTGCTATCTGACCACACCCAATTAATAATTCAGAAAGATTCCGGAACATTTAGACGAATTTCGCAACACAGAAATGAGAACGTGGTAATGACGAAATAACTTAGTCTAACTCATGATTATGCCGTAACTAAATCGCTTTAATGAATTAAGTCAATTTCCATTATTATTATTACAAGAGAATTAGTTATAAGTAATTATTATAATTATAAGAATTAGAGTACTACAAAACCAAATTTGAATTACATTTAACTATTCTTATATCTAAGGCAGCCCAATCTGCTCACGCACGCTTCCATACATTTTTATACATTACCCTTTATTTATTAAAGTTTATACATTCCGTTATTGTTATACGAGATACCCGTCCACGAACGCCAAACACGTGCTTAGTCCCGCAACTTCAATGTCCGCACTTTATCACTTTAATTCCCCCACATCACTGTACCGATTTATGACTGCGATATGTTTATTAATTTCTGGGGTCCCGGTCGGTCTTCTTGAATTAATTACATTTTATAACACCACCGACCGGGCCCTAAACAAAACTGTAAGCGTCTGTATCTGGAGTCGGCTTCTATTGGACTGTGTAGCGTCTCTGCCTAATGTAGACTGTCTTTGGGCGGTAGGAAGTTCGTATCCACGGCCAACAGATTTTCGTCGCCGTTCCCGGTTGATTTGTTGTGGCTTATCAGCTCTATGCATGAAACATAGTGTGTTTTTTGTGTGGTAACTGTGGACGATATTTGTTAAGCACTGTTGATGTCACTAAAAGTGGGCGGTCCTTAGCGGAATTTCCTGCGGATCGGCTAAGGAGACGAATGAAATCGTTCCCCAGGCATCTTGGTTTTCGGATGGCGGCGTCATTCCGAGCGCGGACTTGTACTGCGCGTGAGTGCGTGGTCACACTGATGCAAAGTTCTGAGAAATTTTAGGGTGGTGCAAATTCCTTGCCTGGTTACACAACAGAAACTGCGTCTTACGGCTTTGTTCCCAACACTGTTCTACTTGCCACGTGGTCTGTTATAATGGAAATAGCGTTGTCGGAAAATAAAACTTTCACAATATTTTTATAAAATCCCGCCAAATGAAATAAATGAAATACAAATACCCCATACCCGCAATAAATGAAATGACCCAATTTTGACACGTTACAACTATTTATGAAAATCAGGCATCCACTTCAAGACCCCTTCCCCTTCCCGAAGTATCAAATGCCCGAAAACAAGTTCCTCAAAATAATACTAACAACGTCATTCATGAAAATCAGGCGTCAACTTCTAGACCTGTGCGAAGTGCCAAGAATGATTGTATGAATAGACTAAATGAAGTATTAAGGGAGCTTAATGAATACCAGTCGCAAGAATTACGTGAGCAAATAAGGGAGATAAATAATAAACGCAGAATATTGGCAGAATCAACAGAAGAGCGTGAATGACGGCAAGAAAACGATCAATTGCGAGCAAGTAAAAGGAGAGCTGAAGAGTCACCAGAGCAAAGAGCTCAACGGCTTCTAATCATTCGATTACGAGCAAGTCAAAGAAGAGCTGAAGAAAATGAAGAAAGACGTCAGCAGCGATTAGAGGAGCAACGTCGCCGGAATGAAAGACGTCAAAAAGCTCTGCTATTGAACCCTTTACAATCATACAAATTAGCTGTCACTTCTGATGTATCCAATCACACATTAGGAAATTTTAATGTTGCTTGCTTGCATTGTGGCGCTTTGCATTTTCCAGAAGAACATGTTAGCAATCGAACCCATCGAAATTCTTTTGGAGACTGCTGTTTGCATGGCCGCATTGAGCTGCATCCACCTAAATTTCCAAATGAGTTGGTGCGACTATTTCTTCATTGTCATCCATTAACTGATGAATTTCATAAAAGAATACGTAATTTAAATGCATGTTTTGCAATGGCTTCATTCACCGTGGATGATAATCGAACCATAAACAATTGAGGAATTTATACGTTTATTGCAGCAGGGAATGTTTAACATAAAATTAACGTGGCTGCTCATCCAACTCAAAATTCACAAGGTGAGTTTGAATGACCTCGATATGGACAGATGTACTTCCTCGATAATGAAGATGCTGTCAATGAACGTGTCAAAATTCCACTGAATAATGGAATTAGTGTCCCATTAATGAACCTGTTGGAAGGAATTATCTGCTCACAAAATCCATTTGTACAAGGTTTTATGATAATGCGAGAGGTTGAAGAAGAAGTGAACCAGCGTGCTGCTGAGGAAAGAACTGAACCACCTTACATGAAATTTCTCTTTGCGTTGCCCGAGGGTGCAGACCACAGAAGGTGTAACATTCCATTCCAAAATGATGTTTGCGCCGTGGTCACTTTGAATGCCGATCAAAGTTTTCCAGATAATTCGACAGAGAGGTAAATCCATTGTTACATTGAGGAACATCGACCAACGGGTTGAGCCATTCACTTACCCTCTATTTTATCCCAAAGGTACTTTTGGATATTCCATAGATCTACCATTAAGAACTCCGTATGCGAGTCATCGTCACTTTATAAGATTTGAATTGGCTCAATATAGAATTGCTTTTCGGCCACAATTTGCTCAATTTCTTCCACTCGAGAATCCTGTAAGAAGTCCTGATCTGTGTCTCCTAAATTTTAACGCTCTACATTATGGTGGTAAACTTTTCCAACAGTACCTCGTTGATACTGCTATAAGAGTTATAAAAGATCGAATTGATTGGATTAAAGCTAATCAAAAAAAAATTCTTGCTGCTAATTACGCTTCAGTTACTAATTTCATAAACCAGCTTCCTGAACAAGAAAATGCTACTGTTGGGGAAAAACTTATATTACCTTCTTCATTTCCTGGATCTACAAGCTATTACACTGAACATTTTGAAGATGCTATGGCCTTAGTCCGTCGTCTAGGATCGCCGGATTATTTCATTACGATGACATGCAATCCTGATTGGTCAGAAATTAAGGAAGCAGCAAGAAGACAATTCCATGATCAAAGTCTTTTAAATCAACCAGGTCAAGATAGGCCTGACCTCGTTGCAAGGGTTGCAAAAAAAATTTCATGAACTAATTGATGATTTGGATAAAAACAAATTTTTGGTAAAGTTGCAGCTTATGTGTACACTATAGAATTTCAAAAGCGAGGTCTTCCCTGTGACGGTACAATTCTGGTACGATAATAATTTTGTAAACCTATGGTCCTAAAAACCATAATTATTGTATTTTTATTCTCTAACCATTTATTTTGTAATAATAATAATTTTATTTCATAATCCCTATAAAGTTCTGGTGAATAAACTATAGAATATTTTAAACAACGCATTTTGGAGTTAACAGGATTTCTGTCGAATTCGCTGGAAAGCTACAAATGTCGCAAAAAACTGTTTGTCATCGATAAGCAGTAAACAACCAAGCCCACGATTATGTCAGACGCAAGGAATGCAAGACGCATTGTATGCGACTGGGTTGGGCTGCTGAACAATGAGCCAGTGACGTAGTTTTGCCCCACCTCCGCAATGTTTAACAAAGAAACTGTGTCATTTTCGCCTGGACCGTGAATTGGGCCGGTCGGCTATTCACGGCCGGCGTATTCACTAAGTGTGTTTATGTAAATTTTACACCACCAAAAGTGGATTAATAACTGTTAATAAAATAATAATAATGTTGGTACTGTAACTAAACTTGAGTGGGTGTCATCGGCCGAGTGAAACCGTAAAAGAATCTGGGAACGGTCCAGACTTCTACGTGCAGCCATAAAATCTGCCAAAGTGTGATCCGAGGGGGGACACTACAATTCGAGAGTGTGGGCCCTAAGACGATGTAAATAATCAGATTTTGCACGTGCAAGGATTCGAGTAGTGCGATGTCATCAACTCAAACTCGAAGCTAAGTATCAGCTACAACCTTTTGTAATATCAAAGAAAATAGTAAAATGACCAATATTCAGTAAATACATTTCAATGTTTTCAGTAAGATTTTATTTTTTTCTATAAAATGTTTTTCTCCCTGTTTGAGTAATTAATTTAAAGGGAGATTTAGGTAATTATATCCATACGTTTGGGATTTATATATATTTATTATATCCATGTATTTCATTTAGATATTTGCTTCTTCTATAATTATATTAATTATGAAAACAGAAAGGGTTAATTATTATCGATGGGAATCAAAAAGATTTTTAAAAATAAACGATAGTCAATGAAGAGAATGACATTTCTATATAATTCTTGTTGATTTGAAGCAAACCCAGTGCTTCTTAATGCAAACCAGCACATAGCTAAGGGGAAACAGATCAGTTATGGATATAGTAATATACCAAGCCACTATTTTGATATTTTTGATTTATTGTTTCAGTGTTTGGTGATGTTGTGACGGCGGTCCTGAGCTGGCCAGAGCGTCAGAGCAGGAGCGTTATGCACCTGATTGGCCTTATGGTGTTGGGATCTCAAAGGAGAAGTCCAGTAAGGTCATGCAGGTACTGTCATCATCATCGGACCACGGGTGAGTTATTGTATTTCTTTTCATATAAATTATAAAGAGGTTGTGGCAACATATCCTGGCTGATCCCTTTAGGAAGTACGAGTGTGTCAATGAAAGTTTTTATGCTTCGGCATAAAATCTTTCATTGAGGGGGTTTTGTGACAATTCTGGTACGATAATAATTTTGTAAACCTATGGTCCTAAAAACCATAATTATTGTATTTTTATTCTCTAACCATTTATTTTGTAATAATAATAATTTTATTTCATAATCCCTATAAAGTTCTGGTGAATAAACTATAGAATATTTTAAACAACGCATTTTGGAGTTAACAGGATTTCTGTCGAATTCGCTGGAAAGCTACAAATGTCGCAGAAAACTGTTTGTCATCGATAAGCAGTAAACAACCAAGCCCACGATTACGTCAGACGCAAGGAATGCAAGACGCATTGTATGCGACTGGGTTGGGCTGCTGAACAATGAGCCAGTGACGTAGTTTTGCTCCACCTCCGCAATGTTTAACAAAGAAACTGTGTCATTTTCGCCTGGACCGTGAATTGGGCCAGTCGGCTATTTACGGCCGGCGTATTCACTAAGTGTGTTTATGTAAATTTTGTCGCCACATGGCGGAGAATAGATGTAATTGAATTTCATGAATAAGCAGGGTAATGTCATATGGTAAACCATTTAACAAAGTATCATTATTTCAAATAACACTTTCCGCTACTAAAGTTCGCTTAAACGAATTCCTGCCTTTTAAAGGTAAGTAAAACTTCACGTTTATATTTACTTCTTGCATATCAAGATGGCGCCCGACCTTTGAAATTAAACAATTATTGGCTAAGTGCAAAGTGTAAAGATATTATATTTTATTATCAGCAATAAAAAGTAATATAACATCCCCACATGCACTTGCTATTGATTATGTCTTCTCAAGACAAAGTATATAACGTTGAGGAGCTTGAGGTCTTGATTTCTGCTGAAATTCCTGACGACGACAATACTGCGAGATTTGATGATTAAATGGATGATACATAATCCGTGTGGAGAGCATAACCAAGAAGCTCCATGTGTGATCAATAAAGATGGAAAAATGAAGTGTCGCTTCGGATTTCCAGAATCATTCAAAGACTTTACATCTTTAGTTGAAGATGAAAAAACCAATTGTCGACGTCTTATGATTCGAGAATGGATCCAAACAGTCCAGACTTTTCACATCATCATGCTGTTTATCGTAAGGATAGTCAAGGTAGACGAACAACAAGAGACAATCGCCATGTTGCTTCATATAACGCTTACCTTTTAAAAAAATTTAATTGCCATAATAATGTAGAATACGTTGGTAGTATAAAAGCAGTTAAATATCTTTATAAATATGTTTACAAGGGACATGACTGTGCATTTGTCAAGGTAATTTAAGATCAACGAACATTAAATTACAATGAAGCAGCAAACATATGTGCAAGGTCGATGCATCATACCTCCAGAGGCATGCTGGAGTCTCTTTGGCTGTGAAATCCAGAAAAAAAGTCACACTATTCAACGTTTAGATATTCATCTATCTGGACAATATCGAATGGCAAATATTGAACAGACGCAGGAAGATTTAGCTGACGTAGGCCAAAGAGGTTCAACTTTAGAAGCTTACTTTAGACATAATTCACATTCGAAGCAGCAACAACAAAATCAAGTCCACAATGAAAATCAACAAGAAATACATTATTATTATTATTGGCGGCAGATGCCAGAGCACTTTAGGTGGATAGAAGTAACAGTGACTGGCAGCCCAGGGTCAGGCGCCTTCGAGTTATTGGTAGAGTTCACAGCATAAACTTTGTTTCACAACCAGAACTTTACCATCTACGGCTATTGCTCTACCACATCAAGGATGCTACAAGCTTCGATGACCTTTTATTGGTAGAAGGAACAAGATACACTACATATAAACAAGCCTGCTTAGCTAGAGGACTAACATATGATGATCAACAATGGGTCGAAGGTTTGAGAGAATCTGCCATGTCAAAAATGCCTTCAGTAATGAGAACACTATTCACAAAAATTCTTATTCTTGGCGCTCCTGAAAATCCTAAGGCTTTATGGGATATGTTCAAAGAAGAATTGACTGAAGACTTTATTAGAGAGGCCAGACGTAATAACACTTCTATTGAAGAAGCGATAAAAAGAGCTTATCGGATCATTGCTTACAAATTGAACACAGAAGCTACAGAAATTCAAAATTTCTGCTTCTGGGTACAGAGATACAATATGGATGATATAGACAATTATGAAAATCAGTTGAATGAAGAAATAGTAAATGTTGATGAATACGCAGAATTGGGGGAAAGCATGTATCAACGTCTTCGAGGAAGACAATTAGAAATTGTGGATCGAATTTTAAGTGCTGCTGAAGGTCAATCTGAGGGAAGATGCTTTTTTATTGATGAACCTGGTGGTGCGGGAAAAACTTTTATTTATAAGACACTATTTCACATTCTTTCTTGAAGAAATTATAATTTAAAGTGCATGGTGTTCACTGGAATTGCGTCTATCTTACTTTCTAATGGTCGAACATCCCACAAAACATTTGGACTTAAAGTTCCTTTAACTGCTGAATCTGTTTCAATTATAAAACCAGGATCTTCGAAAGGCAGGGAACTCACTCAAGTTCAAGTTTTTTTAATGGATGAAGCACCCATGTTACCTAAGTATGGAATGCATAATATGGACCAATTGCTTCGCGCTCTGGGCAATCCACATTTATCATTTGGAGGAAAAATTGTTGTTTTTGGAGGAGATTTTCGACAGTGCTTGCCTGTTCAACAACGTGCCAACAAAAATGAACTGATAGATCTATGCATAAAAAGAAGTAACCTTTGGCAACATTTCCATCTCTTTTCTTTGACTGAAAATATGCGTGTAGATCCAGAGCAAAGAGATTTTGCTGAATATTTGTTGAAGGTCAGGAACGGAGAGTTGCCTGTAATAATATGGACGAAATTGAGCTACCAGTAGATATTCTTTCTAATGGAAATCTAATTGATGAAGTCTTTGGAAACTGTATTACTAATAATAGATTTCAAGATATGAAAGACAGAGCTATAATTGCTCCTTTGAACAGAGACGTAACAAAAATTAATGCTGAGATCATTGAAAAACTACCTGGAGATATCAAAATTTATCACAGCTACGACTCTGTAAAAGATCAACCAGAAGGAGCTCTTCAATTCACTCCAGACTTCCTTAATTCTGTTGACATAGCCGATTTACTGCCACATGAACTTAAGTTGGAAAAGGATACTATAATAATGCTTTTACGAAACTTAGACATTACAGAAGGGCTTTGCAATGGAACTAGATTAAATATTACAGAGTTGTGCAATAACATTATCAAAGTTAAGATAATTACTGGAGAAAAATCGGGTCGAGAGGTTCATATCCCAAGAACTACATTGGATTCTAACAAAGGTCAACTTGGCTGTACCATGCAAAGACATCAATTTCCCGTAAGACCGGCATTTTCTATGACAGCTCACAAGGTCCAGGGTCAAACATTTGAGTACGTTGGTGTTGACTTATGAACACCAGTTTTTATGCATGGAATGTTAAAACATTACGAGTTAATAAAAAATTATTAATGTTGAAATATTGATATTGATCAGTTTTTTGTTGTTGTTGTTGTATTACCTACCTTTCGTGAAATTTCCAGGGTCTCGTCTGGTGTACTCATTAGCAGAGAGAAACAGGTGAACGCAATAACCAATACATATTTTGCAAGCACAATAAAAATGGTATTTTATTTTCATTTTCTACCACTAGTACATTTAACCCCTGATTCAAAGCATTTTAACATATTTGGCCACGAGGCTCCATTGGTAAAACAAATAGTAATTATTATCATCAACATTTTCTCGTTTCCCCCAAAATTACTTACATTAGATTATTTATTTAACTATATCGCAACCAGCACCTCTTAATTATATTTTGTACATTCACCCAACCACGCACACTTTCATACTTTACATATTTAATTTCTTTCTCTCATGACCCCCTTTTGAGCTCATGATTCTCTTTAAAAAATTTTGAATAGCCAATTGAATGATTACATAATTTAGAATAAACTTATTATCTGTTGGTTACTTATCTGCGCATTATTCCAACGGTCCCACGCACTCCCGATTTATCCTCGAATTTCACTTATTTCCTTTTACCTTTAACGTTCTATTTCAAAACAAAATACTGTTAATTCACATTATGTTAAAATTGCATTACTTTACTTTTTACTTGCATACGGTATTCACATTTTAGGTGCGGGCGCCCGCGATTTACGTTCCGGAACTTTGTATATGTACCACTCGCGCGAGTGTTGAATTTAGACTGGGGCGAAACAAACAGCACTATTTTGTATAGTCGCCGTGGTTATATGACCAATTCTTATTGTTCTTAAGTTAATATCACTACGCCAGCATACTGTTTTTGTTTCATAACCGAATTCCACTGCAAGGATCGCCTCTGACGTATATATTGACGTCACATGGTCCGATGCTGTTATATAACTTGTTTACAGTTTTGTAACTGGAGTTGGCCTTGGCACAGTTTTGTTGTTTGTTTATTTTGTCGTTTCACAATAATAATTTCAATTAGTCGTACCACTTTCGCTACCAATGAATTTTACCTTTCTGTTTACGTTTTGTCCCAATTATCATAAAAAATGTTATTTGCTTTACCAAAAATACAAATTTCTTTATTGCCCCAAAAATAGGCCAAAATGTCCCGTTACAATACCCCCTCAATGAGAGATTTTATGCCGAAGCATAAAAACTCTCATTGACACATTCATACTTGCTAAAGGGATCAGCCAGGATATGTTGCCACAACCCCCTTGATGGTTTACAAAAAAAAAAATATAATTAACTCACCCTTGGTCCGGTGACTGTGACCGCACCTGAATGACAATACTGGACTTCTCTCTCGAGATCCCAACACCATAAAGTCAGACAGATACTTAACGCCCCTGCTCTGACGCGCTGGCCAGCCCAGGACCGCCGCCACAGCACCACCAAACTCTGAAACAACTAATTAAAATATCAAACAGTGGCCTTATACAACACCATATCCCCAACTGATCTGTTTCCCCTTAGCGGTGCTGGTTTGCGTTAAGAAGCACTGGTTTTGTTTTTCGCTTACTTCTAACATATATATGAAGACATATCATAACATATTTAAAATTCCATAATCTCATAATCTCATTCTGTGTACTTTCTCTTGTTAACTTTGATTCCAAAATTCAAAATTATTGCCCTGATTCCCATCAGAAATTAAATAAACATTTCCCATTACCATATTACACATGTCCCTTATCCCCAATTTGCATCGCAAAATTTTTTAAATTCATAAAATTCTCTTAAATACTAACAAACACAATATAACATAAGAAAACATAGTACATTCATAATTCATATTGTTATTATTACATTAAAAATAAACAATTCACATTTAAATTTGACCACCAACTACACACTTTACATCGTTAAATTTGCATATAAAGTTATAACCATTACATTTTAATCTCAATTTGACTTCTATTAATTCATGTCCCATACAATTTTTTTTTTCGTTTTACACATCATTTCATTTATTATTCCATTTCATTAATTTGGGTGATTCTCTGTTATTCATTATAATTCAGTTTATCAACTTGGCTTTTACTCATAATCTTCCCTTTTTATGACTCTAACGCTCCCTTGCAAATTCTTTAACTAGCATGACACCCATCTATATTCAACTTGGACTGACTCAAATGTCTTACTTAAACAATTACTCTCTCCCAACTTCTATCTTTTACAACCCATTGGAAATTTTTTATTATCTCAAATTTATTTCATTATTTATCTAAAATCTTTAAACACATTGAAAACTTATTCTACAAAATATTATTATATTTTATAATCCTTATTCCTAACATACTACATGCAATTAACACAATAAGATATAATAAACACAATATAGGAAGTATCTAGTGCCTCTATTGTGCAAATCAAAAATAAAATTATTTAGTAGCAAGTCATCATTATTAAATACAACAAATTTTTTAATTCGTTACCCCCCGGGTAACCTCCCTGCCACACACACTATGACCCCCCTGGACTGTGGCGTCCAGTTGCTTCCACAAAGACTGAAATTTTGGAGGAATTTGACATCTCCGTGTCCTTGCTTCTGCGTTACATTTTAATAAAACTAGATATCATAATATCTAAATGTTCATATTACACGCCCCTAATGTGGGTCTACCACCTGGCCTTGCTGTTCCTCCTCGAACAGAGTGGCAGCCGCTGTTCCATAGTTCCGGGATTTCCCCTAGTTTCACCCCCCATTTAATTTCTAATATAGACCAATTTCAAGCCAGCTATGGTCAAGGGACTTGATTATGGCCATAGCTGACCGCTAGCCAAAACCACGATTAGTGCTGGTAAGGCAGTAATCGCCCGAAAAGTCGGGGAAATCATCTCTTCCTTCAGGCATGTATTCATCATCATTAATTTGCACGGCACGGCAATTTATCAAGTTACAATATAACATTGTACAAAAGGGTGTGCCGTGCATTTTCGCCATGTTGGCCTCCGATGGAGGTAACACTCTCTGTTACCCCCAACACTTTCCGCTATCTACTGGGGCACATGCCACCCCAGCAATAACAAATTAATAGCTAAACTAAACCCTATCTACAATTGCTGTCTCTACATTCCATGGTTATATCACTTCTATAAACACCACTCAACCCCCCAAAAATTGCCCACATATCTTGTATGATAACAAGTTTTATTTTATTTAACACCTTTTTTTTTACACCGACACCTTTGCAAGTCCAAACTTTTTCTCTATGACCAAAATAGGAACTACAACAATGGATTACCTTACAAATTTACCTTAAAAGTAAATTTTAAATTTTCTGAAGGAAAACAACTTCTTGAACAGTTAAGTGTTTAAGTTACATAATTTCGGTTGTTTCATAGAACTACTGTAGTTCGTGGAAAATACTACCCTTTTTTTTTTTACCTTTCCACGAAACTAGGGGTCCCCCTCCACGTTCAATGATAATGTTAAATTTCTAGTTTACACCAATTTGTGGACTAGGACCATCGTTGATGTCACCCTTTGCGGGGCTACCGTCAACCATGGTCTGCCTCCAGCATGCCAAAAACCACGATCAGAGGTGGTGAATCTGTGACCGCCCGAAAATGGGGGAGGATCCCTTCTACTTTTTAAAATACCATAACGTGTATAAATAACAATATAATATTATAATAATAAAATATAAAAATGTCTGTTTATGTATGAAAATTTGAATAATTACAAATATATCTATCTTCACTCAGCTAGATAATACTTTTTTAATTGGGTCACATTATAAGTTCCTTTTATTTCTCGAGTTTGCAAATCTACTAAAACATAAGCATTCTCCATTTTCACTTGGCTAACCTCATATGGACCGTCATACAATAGGAAGAATTTTTTAATTTCTTTGTCCAACGCTGATGATTGATCGTGATTTTTTATTAATACTAGTTGTCCTACCTCATATTGTATAGGTGTTAAATTTCGGTCATGTTTCCGTTTTCGCTGTTCAGCCTTACTCAGCAGGCGCTCCCTAGCGATTACCAATTTCCTATCATGTGGTATTTCCGTCCGGGTTGGAAATTTTACTAGCTCTTCTAATATGCGTGACGGCCTTCTCTGAAACATTAACTCACATGGGCTGTAACTAGTGGATTCATGTAAACTATTGTTAATATACCCCTCTATCTTGCACACAAAAGTAGCCCACAAAGAATGTTTTTTATGGCAAAAGGTCCTAAACATCCTCCCTAACTCCCGCATAACACGCTTACTCGGATTTGACTGTGGATGATACACTGATGTATGTTTAACTAAGATATTTTCCCAACCTAAAGTTTCCCGCCAGGTGTTGCTGGTGAACTGCGAACCATGATCTGATAATACTATGTTAGGCTTACCTACTTCAATAAGGTATTCATTTACTATCTTCCTAGCCAATACTGATGAGGTTGCCTTTTTAATCGGGTACAATTTTACAAATTTGGTAAAAACATCTAATACAACAAATAAATAATTTACCCCTCCTCAAACTTTGGGTAAGGGACCATATAAATCAACGGCAACTAATGCTAAAGGACTGTCTGGCATTACATGCTGCATTAAACCCTCCTGTTTACGATTGTTTACTTTAGCTTTCTGACAAATTTCGCATGTTTGTAATATTTTACGCACCGTTCTTTCCATATTATTGAATTTACATGACTCTTTTAATATGTCACTACATTTCTTGGGGCCTATATGACCATACCTTAGATGGCAATCTCTCACTACTTCAGGTATTATAACTTTAGGGATGCACACCTTCCAATCATCTCCCTGTTCATTTGCCCGGTGAAATAAGTGTTTATTAAACAAACTAAAATGTTTCTCCCACTTGTGAGGTACGTTGGGTATTTGACTCAAAGCTAATATTATTTTATTAAGTTCGGTGTCTTGTTCTGCTGCTAAGTTACTTATTAATTTTTTCATATTTACTTCCCCCACTTCTTTTACTATAAATATTTTATATGTATTTGCTATGTCTACTTCAGTATTATTATCAAAATCTGTTCTGGATAGGACATCAGCTACTATATTTTCTTTACCCTTACAATACTCAATTGTTAAGTCATATTCTTGTAATATTAGCATCCACCGCACTAACCTACCGTGTGTTAATTTACAGTTCTTTAAAAACGTTAAAGCTTGATGGTCGGATCTTATGATTACCTTATTTCCTAATAAGTATGTTCTGAACTTTCCACAAGCGAAAACTATTGATAACGCCTCCTTCTCCGTCGTAGTATAGTTCTTTTCACTAGTTAATAGAGATCTACTTGCAAAAGCTACTACTTTGTGGTTCCCACTCCCATCTAACTGAAACAACTCTACTCCCAAGGCAATGTCTGACGCGTCTGTGTGTATATAAAATGGTTCTAAAAAATTAGGATGTGCTAATATAACTGTGTTTAAGGATTTATTTTTTATCAGGTCGAATATATTTTGCTCTTTTAAATTCCACTGCCATCGATTGTCTTTATTTAATAAATGTCCCAATTGTACTGTTAAATATGAATATTTGTCTACAAATTGCCTATAATAATTGCACAATCCTAAAAAACTTTGCAACTGTTTAACATGTTTTGGTATCGGAAAATTTTGTATTATTTCTACCTTCTTAGGGTCTGTACTGATACCCCTTGCTGAAATTATATGTCCTAAAAAATTAACTTGTTCTTTCAAAAATTCCGACTTCTTAAATTTAACTGTTATGCCATACTCATGCAGTCTACTTAGCACTCTGTCTAACCTTTCACAATGTGTATCAATGTCTGGTGACGTAATTACTATATCGTCTACATAAACGGTTGTGAATTCTAAAATCTCTCTCCCTAATACATAATCCAGGCATTTGATAAAAATTGAAACACTTACGTTGAGTCCAAAAGGTAGTCGGCGAAATTAGTAATTCCTACCGTTGTATAAAAAGGCCACATACTGTCGAGACTCCTCTTCCAGCTCTATCTGCCAGTAGCCCGCAGTTAAGTCCAAAGTGGTGATGTACTTGGTCCCACTAAAACGTTGCAGAATTTCGCTTACTGGTTCCGGTGATTCTCTGTCTGGAACAATTATTCTGTTTACTTGTCCTGCGTCTAAACATAATCTTATCGATAAATCTTTCTTTGTCACCACTACTAAAGGGTTGGAATATGGTGACGTAGATTTTTCTATTATACCTTCCCTCAACATTTTATTTATTTCCTCCTGTACTAAACCCCTCTTGGAGTATGGTACTGGATAGGTTTTAGGTGCAAAGGGTGTTTTTTCCGTAACGACTAATTTACCCTTAAAATTCTTTACTAAACCGGGTTCGTCTGAAAAAACTGATTTATTTTTGTTTATTATTTGTACTATTTTCTCCCTGTCTTGGTAGCAAAATTCCCCATTTTGATATAGGATTTTATTCATTTTCTCCTCCCAGTTATTTTCATTTTCAAATAATTCATTACTATTTACTCTCAAGTTACAATAATTGATCATTAAGGGTCTACATTCGTTTATATCATTGTCAGAAATTAATATTCTCTTACTAATTATTTTTAATGCTTTCATTCCTACAGTTTTCTTTTGTATGAATGGTATTTCAATTATATTATTATTATTGTTTAATTTTATAGTCTGTGTGTAATAGTTTAACTCTACTTTGAAATTATTCAAAAAATCATTACCTATTATAGCTCCCATATTTAGTCCTGGAATAACTAAGAAAGGTACATTTATTGTGTTCTTATTTACCTTTAATTGTAGCATTATTTGTTTAGTTACTTTTTTACTGCGAACACCCGTTACCCCTATAACACTAATTCCCAGTACTGGTAATTGTGGAATTGTCTCTGTAGTCTGATTTTTTTATTTTTTCAAACATTCTATCGTCTATAGCAGTCAGTTCACTCCCTGAATCTACTAGAAAAATGTATTTAGAATTAAACACTTCGGCTTCAAATTCTGCCATCCCAAAAGCATTACTACTCTCTTCCGCTTCTTCGTTGGATAGATCATTATGTATATTGGTAATTATTGACCCTATCGTCAGGTGATTACTAGGCGGCTGGGGGCTTTCTTTTTCAACCGCCCTGATTAGTTTAACGGTATTGGAGGTGGTGGTTCACTGTAAACCCCCCTACTGTTTTGATTATGAGCTGGTGCTTCCACGCCCCGAGTTTCGTTTGGGTTACTAACATATCCTCCTCTCCCTCTATGACTAAAGTTTCCTGACACTCCCCGATTGTTGGTGAAACCTCTCCCTCTATGATTCCCTCTAAACTGATCGAAACCCCTATTATAATTCTCCACTCTCCCTCGGGCACTCTCCCTTGGACCCTGACACCGATAACATTGATTCCGCTACCCATTATAATTACTAGCTCCACAACTAGGGTTTGGACACAACCACGCCCCCTCCCCTGATCTACTCACATTACTAATAAAATGGTCTGGTTGTCTTATTTCAGTATTTATTTGATTCGATTCACTAATTCTAAACTGGTATTTATTATCTTCTTCCTCTTTCATACTCTGGTATGCTTCTAGCATTTTTTCTAATTCTGCAATATTAGCAAAATCCCGGGTTCTGAGTGTGGACCATATGTCCTTAGGTAAATGTTTACTAATGTATCTTATAAAAGATGAAAGAGGCATTGGCGGTTCTAAATATTTAACCTGACTATATAGTCTTGTCACATACGATGTAATACTAATGTTTTTTATATTAAAATTTCCCCATCCCATTATGGTACTACGTAACCCCTCTTGTTTCTCTTCTGACCAGTACTTATTTCTAAATGCTTGCTCAAACTCATTAAAATCTACCCAGTTATCGTTATGAGCATCCACCCATATTTTAGCATCCCCTTTTAAGTACCTTAATATTCTTACTAATTTAATCTCCCAACTTTCTTGGTTATATTTATTAAAACTTTTTATAGAGTTCAAAAATTGTATGGGGTTCACTCCCCTACTTTCATTACTAAAGTACCCTAATTCTACTTCCACATTCACTCTCTCACTCACATTAGTTAATTTCTGATTAATGGTTACATTCAAATCTTCTCTGACTTTAACTATTTCACGCTCATGTTCTGCTTGTTTATTTTTTAAACTAGTTACATTAATCTTAATTGCATCAATTTGTTCAAAATTACTTCTGAATTCATCATTTATATTGTCTTGTATTTTACTTGTTTGTTTGATTTGCTCACACTCATTAATTATACATTGAACATTACTGTCAATTTTGTCATTTTGTTTTTTAACTTTATCATAAAATTTATTTGTCAATGTGTCAAATTTTTTATTTGTCTCTAGCACTTTCTCTTTTTGTTTTTCGTTAATTATTTTTATATCGTTTTTCATTTCGTTTTGTATCTTATTTATATCACTAGTCAGTTCATCTCTCACTCCAACAATAGTCTCATTCATACTTTCCAAAAGGCTGTTCATATTTATTTCACTCGCTCTCAATTCGCTCCTCACGCTCATGAATTCGTTATTTAAGTCAGTAAGTTTAATATTTACAGCATTTATTTCTGATTTGATATCAGATTTTAAATTACTATTTTCTGATTTTATTTCAGTTCTTAAATTATTATTTTCTGTTTTCATTTCATTTAGGCTCATATTCATGATATTTATTTCTGATTTGATCTCAGTTTTCATTCCTGACATCATCTCCATCATCAATGCTAATTGGTTAAATATATTCACCCCCTTGTCTTTACTACCCCCCGCTACTACAGCTTCGTTTACATCCGTTTCAACACTTTCATCATCAACATCATTGGTTGTTACCATGTGATCTTGCATAATATTTAAAATAGATTCTTCTACGCTACTTTTACATAAATCTGCGTTCTTATTTCCCTCTGCCATTTTCGACCAGTTTGTAAACTAATTTAATTTTTTAATTTACAAAGTCACTGTTAGACGGGCGCCATTTAAAACATTACGAGTTAATAAAAAATTATTAATGTTGAAATATTGATATTGATCAGCTTTTTTTTTTTTTGTTGTATTACCTACCTTTCGTGAAATTTCCAGGGTCTCGTCTGGTGTACTCATTAGCAGAGAGAAACAGGTGAACGCAATAACCAATACATATTTTGCAAGCACAATAAAAATGGTATTTTATTTTCATTTTCTACCACTAGTACATTTAACCCCTGATTCAAAGCATTTTAACATATTTGGCCATGAGGCTCCATTGGTAAAACAAATAGTAATTATTATCATCAACTTTTTCTCGTTTCCCCCAAAATTACTTACATTAGATTATTTATTTAACTATATCGCAACCAGCACCTCTTAATTATATTTTGTACATTCACCCAACCACGCACACTTTCATACTTTACATATTTAATTTCTTTCTCTCATGACCCCCTTTTGAGCTCATGATTCTCTTTAAAAAAATTTGAATGGCCAGTTGAATGATTACATAATTTAGAATAAACTTATTACCTGTTGGTTACTTATCTGCGCATTATTCCAACGGTCCCACGCACTCCCGATTTATCCTCGAATTTCACTTATTTCCTTTTACCTTTAACGTTCTACTTCAAAACAAAATACTGTTAATTCACATTATGTTAAAATTGCGTTACTTTACTTTTTACTTGCATACGGTATTCACATTTTAGGTGCGGGCGCCCGCGATTTACGTTCCGGAACTTTGTATATGTACCACTCGCGCGAGTGTTGAATTTAGACTGGGGCGAAACAAACGGCACTATTTTGTATAGTCGCCGTGGTTATATGACCAATTCTTATTGTTCTTAAGTTAATATCACTACGCCAGCATACTGTTTTTGTTTCATAACCGAATTCCACTGCAAGGATCGCCTCTGACGTATATATTGACGTCACATGGTCCGATGCTGTTATATAACTTGTTTACAGTTTTGTAACTGGAGTTGGCCTTGGCACAGTTTTGTTGTTTGTTTATTTTGTCGTTTCACAATAATAATTTCAATCAGTCATACCACTTTCGCTACCAATGAATTTTACCTTTCTGTTTACGTTTTGTCCCAATTATCATAAAAAATGTTATTTGCTTTATCAAAAATACAAATTTCTTTATTGCCCCAAAAATAGGCTAAAATGTCCCGTTACAATGTTATACGTCGCTTTTTCCCGAGTTAAAAGGAAAGGCAGTTTAAAAGTTCTACCACAAGAAAATCCTCGACACACTTGTAATATAGTGTGGAAAGAAACATTGAATGATATTGATTCTAATAATAATGTACAGAATAATCTACAAATGGATACTGATGATGAACATCTATTTTTGGACATTCCAGACAACTTGGATGATTTCAACATGACTTTTTTATAAAATATTGTACAAAATTAAATTTTTAAATATATTGCAATATATATTTTTTTTAAATATATTGTTACGACGGTCTACTCGATCGTCGTAGGTACAGTGGAAACAAAATAAGTACAAGACACCAATTAAGTCACTAATCACACCTTTAATTGTTATAGTAAAACAGTTCGTAATTAACAACACAGTGTCTACAACAAATCAAATGAAATTGTTCGTACGCAATAAAATGTCCACTAATATTAAAACTCAACTGTATTACAATTATACCGTCCGAATATAAAACGCAACACTTCACTAATAACTACTTTAACGTACACCGTAATAACCCGAACCGCTCTGTAAATATATCGCACTAATACTCTCGAACCGCACAGTCAAAAATCTCGCATTGAACTGAAAAACTAAGGCCGCGACGCGATGTATTTATAGTTACGCTACACACACCAGAAGCTTCCAAACTGCGTCTTATCTCTCGCGAACTACGTAATTGCTGCGGCCTTGACACAGTCCGAGCGCCCGAGCGAAGGCTGGCAAAGTGCGAGAAAATTCTCGCAACATGCGTTTAGTAGCACGTACACCACACGCTTACGTCGAGATCTTTCTGGGACATTCGATAAACGCCTAGATTGTTCTACGCTGTCGTAGCACTGCCCCCTCCTTAAGCCTGTTCGTCCCGAACTGGCAAAGCGTCTCTAAATTTGTATTTAGCCAGGCGATCTAGGTGGACGACCTTGAACTTTCGCTGTCCTTCCTGTTGAATCCGATAAACAACATCGTTAATCCTTTTTTTTTCAGTGTAGGGTCCTTCCCAGTTAGACTGAAGCTTAGGTGAGCGACCACGACGGCGCTTTGGATTGAACAACCAGACCTGATCTCCTTCTTGGAAACCCACACTATTGCTGCGAATGTCATACCGAGTTTTCATTTTATCACTGGCAATCTTGAGCCGTCCTCTTACCAAGCGATTCATTTCTCGCAGTTGGTTTTCTAATTGCGAGGAATAGTTCTTTGGCTCTTGGGACTGAGTCTCAGGTGATCCAAACATCAAGTCCCCAGGAAGACGAATCTCCCGCCCAAACACCAATTTTGCTGGAGTCATGCCGGTTGTGTCATGTACTGATGATCTATACGCCATAAGGAATAGTGGTATACGTTGGTCCCAGTCTGTTTGGTTCTCGTCAACAACTTTCGAAAGATGCTGCTCAAGTGTCCTGTTGAATCTCTCAACCATCCCGTCCGACTGAGGATGCAGAGGCGTTGTCCTGGTCTTTCGAATTCCAAGTAGACGGCATAATTCTTTAAACACTCCTGATTCGAAATTTCTCCCTTGATCCGTATGGATTTCCATAGGGGCTCCATAACGGCAACAGAAGTTGTGAACTAACTGCTTTGCCACAGTGGTAACCTCCTGATTTGGAATTGCGTAGGCTTCCACCCACTTAGTAAAGTAGTCACCTACAACCATGATGTACCGGTTTCCATCGTCAGTAACTGGGAATGGTCCAGCAATGTCTATGGCAATTCTCTCGAAAGGTTGTCCAACGTTATACTGTCTCATTTTTCCCCTGCTTCTGGTTTGTGGGCCCTTGCTTGCAGCACATATTTCACACGTCCGAACCCATTCCTCTACGTCGTGGCGAAGATGAAGCCAATAGAATCGCTTCCGTATTTTGTCAAGGGTTTTGTTAACGCCAAGATGGCCTCCAGATGTTCCATCATGCATCTCCTTCAAAACAGACTGCACTTTACTTCGGGGAACTATCAACTGCATGACCACGTCCCGTCCATCTGCACTTTCCCAAGCCCTTTTCAGCAATCCGTTTTCTAAGGTGAGAGATTCCCATTGTGCCCAGTAGCCCTTCAGCACTTCGGAACCATGGCAGATATCTTGCCAATCCGGGCGGCGACCTTCCTCTTTTGCTGTCAAGATCGGTCCAATGTCTTCATCAGTCATCTGTTCTTGTCGACAGTCTTGTGTTGTCCAGCCATCAGCCAGGAAATCTACAGTGATGGCTTGAACATGTTCACTTGAGTTTTGTTCTTCCTTTCTGTGGCAATGTCGGCAGTCTTCCGGGCATGGTCTTCGTGATAAGCCATCTGCATTACCGTGCAGGCGCCCCCGCCGATGTTGTACCTTGAAGTTGTACTCTTGCAAACGTTCGAGCCACCTTGCCAACTGTCCTTCCGGATTTTTAAATCTCAAGAGCCATGCAAGTGCAGCATGGTCGGTACGTAGTGAAAACTCTCTCCCATAGAGGTATTTATGGAAGTGCTCCAAAGCTCTGACAATTGCCAACAACTCTCTTCTTGTAACACAATAATTTCTCTCTGGTTTAGAAAGCGTCTTGCTGTAATACGCTATTACTCGTTCTTCACCGTTCTGCACTTGAGACAAAACTGTTCCTAGACCAGTATTGCTTGCGTCTGTGTCTACGATGTACTTCCCTTCGGAAACTGGAAAAGCGAGAATTGGCTGCGAACATAATGCAATCTTCAACGTTCTAAATGCTTGTTCACACTCTCTCGACCATTGGAAGTTTCGTTTATTTTCCGTTAGCTCATGTAGTGGTTTAGCAATAGTAGCGAAGCCTTTCACAAAACGTCGGTAATATGAGCATAACCCCAGGAAACTCCGAACTTCGTGTTTATTCTTCGGAACTGGCCAGTCTCTTACGGTGTCTACTTTATTAGGATCCATGCTAACGCCCGCTGCCGAAACCAGATGGCCCAAATACTGTACTTCCTTCTGGAATAGAGAACACTTCTTCGGGCTCAGCTTCAGTTGTGCACCGTGAATTCTAGTTAGAACTTCCTTAAGGTTTTCCAAATGATCTTCGAAAGTCTTCCCGATCACTATGACATCGTCTAAGTAAACAAGGCAAGTTTTCCACGTCAGGCCTCGGAGTATCAGGTCCATCAATCTCTCAAATGTTGCCGGTGCATTACAGAGTCCAAATGGCATGACGTTAAATTGGAATAAGCCACTTGGGGTCGAGAAAGCGGTCTTTTCCTTGTCTTCTTGATGAAGACCCACTTGCCAATATCCACTCTTCAGGTCCAATGTGGAAAACCACTGTGCTCCGGACAACGTGTCGAGTGTATCGTCAACGTGAGGTAATGGATAGCAGTCTTTCTTTGTAACATCATTTAACCTCCGGTAGTCTACGCAGAAACGCAATCCACCATCCTTCTTCGCTACCAGCACTACAGGGGAAGACCAAGCACTTGACGAAGGTTCAATTACTCCCTCTGTCAACATGTCCTGTACTAACCGAGACATCTCCTCTTGTTTAGATAATGGAGGCCTTCGAGGAGGTTGGCGTATCGGTGTTGTGTCCCCAGTATTGATGCGATGTTGCACAAGAGAGGTTCTTCCCAGTGACTGTCCCCGAACTGCAAAACAATCTTTGAATTCGTGTAAAAACTGTCCGAGTTCTTTTACCTCACCACTTGAGAGGTCGTTAGAAGATCTGTTCAATAATTCTTGCAGTTCCTCTGGTAATTTAGAAGTATCCGAAGAACTGGGTCTTCGTTGCGTTATTCCGGCTACCCAGGCCACAGGAGTCAATTTGCCTAGGAGCGTATTGCTTTGTAAAGTGATAGCTTGATCCAAAATATTCGCCACTCTAATAGGTACATTTCCGGTTTCGTCAGGTTTTACTAAACTTCTGGCAATTAGTATGCCCGGTGTGCTGACTACCTGGGGTTCGAATATAGAGCACTCATTGCCCCTAGTTACTACCGCAGTTCTAACCATGATGATCTTTTCGGAGTTTGGCGGAACAGTTACGGCCACTTGGTTTATGACGTCCATCGATTTTTCTGCTGTCGTCATTGTTGATAGCATTACCTCTTCGCCTCCGATTCTCAAGACATTGTTTTTGAAGTCGACTATAAATCCGTATGCGTTCATAACGTCCACACCAAGAATTGCTTCATCCACAATGTCTGCAACAAGTACTTGATAATTAAACTCAAGTCTACCGAGGCGTAGGTGTATCTCCACTTTTCCATACACTTTTACAGGCCGTCCAGTAGCTGTTCGCAAGCTGCAAGAGCACCAGATTGGCTTGAGACCTTTCACCACGTCGGGGCGCACAATAGAAACTGTTGCGCCTGTGTCAACTGTAATCGAGGTTGGCCTTTCTTGAACAAATCCGGTAACTACCAAGCTCCCGGTGTTTTTCTGAAGCGTAGAAATTGCGTATTCTCTAGGGGCTTCGTTCCTCCAGTTAGTCAGCACACGCCCCGTTGCACCGACTATTGCTCGTTTCCCTGCTGCTGAATTCTAACCCGACAATCTCGTTGTAGATGTCCAGGTTTCCCACATCGATAACACTTCGGTCTTCCATCCTTTCTTATTTTATTCTGTGGCGCCGACCGTCGAGTCTCTGTTCCTTGTTCTTCCTCCTCATCGTCTGTGCCGTCGCGATCTTTTAGCTCGCGCACTTTATGACTTGTCCAACCAGACGCTGATTTGGCGGCCTCAAATTGCAAAGCATGTACCAGGGCGTCCGCACTGTTCTGGTGTCTTGCCATTCGTAACACTTGCTGTAGTTCGTTATCTCGGACACCGGCAGTAAATGTCTGCATCGCAAAACGCGTTCGAAAATCTTCTGGCGCTTCAGGATAGGCCAGTCTAATTAGTCTGTCAATACTTGCTTCAAACTCTTGAAGACTTTCCCCGGAATGTTGTCGCCTTGCTCTCAACTGGGTGCAGTACACATCTCGCAAATGTTTATCACCATACCGTAATTCCAGAGCTTTTATCAACTCGGCATAGGTGTTCTGGCTGTCAGGTGGCACTTTCTGTAGTAGTTCTGCCGCGGGTCCTTTTAATGCAAGAACAAGCGAAACAGCCTTGTCTTTTTCTGTCCAATTATTTGCGCATGCAGCAGCTTCAAATTGGCGGAGGTACGTTGCCCAGTGAGTGCTTCCGTCAAAGGTTGGAGCTTTGACATGAACTGTCCCTACTGCAGGCAAAGTGACTTTCTCTGTTAACTTATTTTCTGTGTATTTTTCTGTCTTGATCACTGGTACAGTCTGTTCAGAAAGTTGTTTTGGTTGTAATTTCAGACACTGCTCGACTTCATTTTTAATCTGCTCTTTTATATTTGTAATCGAGTCTTCTACTGCAGATATTTTTGTTGACATAATTTCTTCCACAGTCAAGACAGATTTTTCTACTTCAGATATTTTTGTAGACATCGATTCTTCAACACTCGAGACAGATTTTTCTACTTCCGCTATTTTTAATGTCATTGATTCTTGTACCTCCGATATTTTAGTAACTTGTTTATTAAGCTCACCTCGTAGGAGACCCAATTCTGCGGTACTATGTTCTTGCAACTGTTTCTGCATAGTTTCAAAGAGAGCTTCCGTTTTATCTTTTTGTCTTTCTTCTGTTTCTAGCATTAGTGCTTTCTGGCGTTCCTCAGCTTCTTCTCTTTCTTGTATTCGTTCTTCTTTTTGTCGTCTTTCTGCTTCTTCTCTTTCTTGTATTCGTTCTTCTTTTTGTCGTCTTTCTGCTTCCTCCGCCTCCTGTCTGCGTTTCTCGTCCTGTCGTTTTTCTGTCTGCAACAGCAGCGCCTGTAAATTTTCCATCATCTGACTGGCATCCATTGTTTATCGATTAATTACGAATCACACTCGTCTTGTACAAAGCGTCCACTGTTTCCACTGTTAACCGTTCTATCCCAGTTCTGACACCACTGTTACGACGGTCTACTCGATCGTCGTAGGTACAGTGGAAACAAAATAAGTACAAGACACCAATTAAGTCACTAATCACACCTTTAATTGTTATAGTAAAACAGTTCGTAATTAACAACACAGTGTCTACAACAAATCAAATGAAATTGTTCGTACGCAATAAAATGTCCACTAATATTAAAACTCAACTGTATTACAATTATACCGTCCGAATATAAAACGCAACACTTCACTAATAACTACTTTAACGTACACCGTAATAACCCGAACCGCTCTGTAAATATATCGCACTAATACTCTCGAACCGCACAGTCAAAAATCTCGCATTGAACTGAAAAACTAAGGCCGCGACGCGATGTATTTATAGTTACGCTACACACACACACCAGAAGCTTCCAAACTGCGTCTTATCTCTCGCGAACTACGTAATTGCTGCGGCCTTGACACAGTCCGAGCGCCCGAGCGAAGGCTGGCAAAGTGCGAGAAAATTCTCGCAACATGCGTTTAGTAGCACGTACACCACACGCTTACGTCGAGATCTTTCTGGGACATTCGATAAACGCCTAGATTGTTCTACGCTGTCGTAGCAATATTATGTTTGTTAACCTACATGATGAGTTATAAGATTACTATTTTTGTTTCCCAATTTCATAAAATTCATTTCCAATTTCTAAATTAATATTGTAAAATGCAAATCTGTTTTTGTTTTGTTATGTAAAAAGGAAAATGTAAAATCTGATTAAAAAAATTGTTTTTTATTTGAAACCGAGCTAAGCTCGGTCCCCGGTACTATTTCATTATCCAAGCAAGGATAGGTTTCTGCCTGTTCTAGTGTACTATTTGTAGCAGCTTCCCTTTATATAACTTACTTCAGTGAAACTATTGAAAATTACTTTAGAGCTCTTAGCAAACATACCTATATGAAATTATTGTATTTCAGTGTGGCATCGCATTGGATGGTATTAGTCAATTATACTTATTTACACAAAGAATTTTTTAGTGGAACAGTTAATTTTTGTAACATTAGTTATTAGATTAGGTTTCTTAAAATATGTCTATTTTTTTTAATACAACTTCCTGACATCTTCTGTGCGCTAATTGTGAGGGTTCCTTTTCCCGCATGGGCATGTGGATCCTAAGCCTGTAAGTCTGTGTCGATAAGTGTAATGGTACAAACCTATGAGGATTTGTAATTTGAATCTTGTCAATTTTATTTCAACCCAAGTATATTTGGTGAACGGACTATAGCCATGGGACTGTCGCGGCGAGGCACTGGAATGCAGGTTATCAACGAGGATGCGCACCGGTCGGCCAGGTTTCTCACAAAAATGTCACGTTCGAATAAATTCCTTAACGCTTGGTGCGCAGAGAACAAAGGCAGTCGGCAAATAACATCTCAAGACGATGGACGTGATTAGTTGTGTGCGTCCGCCGGCTGGGCACAGTTTTCATCTCGCCCACACATGAAAATGGGAATGTAGGCCCAAGACAGTTCGACTAACAACATATAAAAACCGCACGATTGCGTCGGCATGCGGGTCGACTAAATCTTAACAATGTAGACCGACCGGCAGAAAAAGGAAGAATTTAAACTCAAACAGTTTGGCAGTGATCAAAATTTAGTGAGGACGTAGTTTGACGCAACCGTGAAATACCATGGAAGAAGTGCAACGTGACGTGTGTTCAGCAGGAAACCACCAACAGAGTAACTATATGTAAACTCCCTATTAAAATAATTTAAATTAAAAGAGCTCTAAATTATGGGGGAAAAAACTTAAATGTGTATGAATGAGAGAATGGGTAAGATACTGGGATTGCCTTTGTTATAAATTAAGTTAATTAATTATTTGTGTTCAGTATAATAAAAGAGAATATTAAATCTTGTTTGTACTTGTTAAATGAGGATATGGCCTCAATATTGAAATTTGTTTGGAATTAAATTCTGAAGGAAGTAATTCCTGAAAACTAAAAAATATGTTTAATAAAATTTGAACGAGTTAACCGTAAATGAGCGTAGTTATTGAAATACGTAACCCTAAATCACGTTTATAGAGCACAAGTTCGTGTGAGGGACCCTGGACGACTAAAGGTAAGAGGAGTTTTATTATTATTATAGTTAAAATGTGGTAAACTGTTTGTAGGATTACAATTGACGTCCAAACTAGGGACAGAGTTAATGTAATCCAATAAAATTGTAGGAGTACATAAGCCAGTATCATGAGACAAACAGGGCAGATGTGATAGAGAGCATATTTTTTTGACAAATTGCAGAAATATGGGTAAAACTCAATCTTACCTCTTGTTTCCCTGTGACAGATTTTTTATCAAGCCAAGTTTCTTATTATACAGCTGTTGTTGTTTTTATTATTGTTGCATGTTTTAATAAACAATAATTTTGCTCACTCTAGGTCTGTGCAAGTCTTATTACCTTATAATCTCGCACAATTTTATTTTATTGTGTGTGTGTGTGTGTGTGTTTTACTCCATATAATGGATTTAATATTTGGATTTCTTCTATCCAAAATAATTTTTTAAAATGACACTGTTTGAATTAAATTGTGTGTATTTTTTGCAGTAATATTCCAGCATCCTTTAGGAGAGTGTATATATGTTCCATTCTTAAGTTTCAAATTATGTGAAATGAGACTCAGCCTTGATCCTTTGTTCTACACATGGTTACTTTACACTCCTAAACCTTCTGACAGAGGACAGCAACCCCTTCCAGTTCTTAAATCCTGGACGTCTATTGAGTAAGTTGTGGTTAGTTTTTGTTGTGTTACATAGTAAGTTCAAAGATAATTAGACAGTTGTGTAGTAATTAATTCAGACATTCAATGTTTGAAAAGTGGGAGTAATAAAAGGTCACTTCTTTTCTTAAAGTTTCTGTCTAAAATTTAAATTAAGTTTAGATAAACTGAATATAGTTAATCAGTTATGTGTCATGCTAGTTAAAAAAAAAGGAAATCAGTATACTGTTATTTATGAACTAAATCGGTTGAGAATATTTTAATGACAGATTTTTTAGTGTTGGATTTTGAACATTGGACGTAATAATAAAATTATGTTGATTTTATGTTATGTTGCAGCTTAGTATATATAACACTTTTTTCAGTTGACAAACACATTTTATTGGTATTGTTGTGAACACGAAACATTTCTCCCAACTATGATGTGACATCTGCTGTGGTGCTTAGCTTTACCACTGTCAACTGAAAAAAGTTTTATTATTAACACTTTCATGTTGTTATGAAAAAAGTTCCATCACAAAGTCTATGAGTGCAAAACTTAGTGTATATGTAAACCTTGCTTGTTTTAAAAGCTTCCGACTTTTTGAGATCTGTTGTTAGTTTAATACTCTGTATTCGAAACTAAGCTGGGGTCATTTAAACAGTTTGGGTACACATTCACAACTCTGGGAAACCATGTTGTATATGTTACTTTCTATTAGCATACGTTAGATATGTTAGACTATAGTGGGTATCTATTATAAAGGTTCAGAACGCTTACTACAGTTTGGTGCAATTCGCTAGACAGTTTATGAATTGAAAGCTATGATGAAAAAAAATGATTGAGAATTTATGTAATTTCAATACTTTAGGTTGTAAGATTGTACTGTAGAATTATAAGATATTTTTAGAACAGGATGGAACACACACACACACACACACACACACACACACACACACACACACACACACACACACACACACACACACATATAATTTATTAATTTATTTAATATTTATAAATTCTTTATCTCAAGCTATTTTTTTCCATATTTGGTACATGTTTCGAGAGTCGTATTGTTCCTATCCTCAGCCTTCCTGATTTTATATCTTGTAGAGTATTTGCGTTTTGGTTGGTTGTTGTTATGGTAAAACACAAATACTCTACAAGATATAAAGTCAGGAAGACTGAGGATGGGAACAATACGATTCCCAAAACATGTACCAAATAAGGGAAAAACATTTTGAGTTAAAGAATTTATAAATATTAAATAAATTATATATGCATCAAGAAATAGACTGTAGCAAAAGTGTTTGAATATATATATATATATATATATATATATATTATTATAGGACAAGTAGTATTACAAAAGTTTAATATATATTTGTTGATGTGTAGTGTGCTTGCAGATACGCTCCGGTATCTGCTGTGATGTTGTCTTTCTAAAAACTGCTCCAATTATAATTATTAGGAGTTATTAGTGTGATTGTATAATCTGTATAAGTGTCTATGAATAAGTCACTCTTTCGATTTAAGTAGGTTTCGCGCACTTTTGTTGTATGCCTCTCTCACTTACCACAAGTATCTGTTTCAGTCCTGTTCTGTGACGGTTGTTGCTGAAATACATACATTTAAAATGCACACAAATATTCAATTTGAATATTCAAAACAGTTAGTACACACAGTATGAATGAATTAGCACATATAGATAATACTTTAAATTACTCTCTGTTTGAATTCTTCCGCCACCTTTAGTAGAACTGATTTAAAAGAAATAATTTGATTTATATTTGAAATGATACTCTTTTTCATAGGTAAATAAGTGAAGGTTTATTAACAATTTTAAAATGGCAAATTTTAAAAACAATTAACAATCATTTGGGCTAATAACCCTTTAAATAATAATTACAATTGATTAATTTTAACATAAAACTCTATCCAGGCTCAATGCTGGTAGTCCTGTCTTTGGTACAATAATTTGAACTTAATAGGTTATGTTTTCTTGTCAATGTATTATCAGGTTGTTAGGTTCTTTGAGGTGACATGATATCAGTGTCAAGATGTAATATTAAAAGAATTAAGAAAATTGAACAATGGTTAATAAATAACAAATAAATATAAAAAAAAACAAAAGTTGGTACCATATATCTGAGAATTATGGTACTGCCGTACGTGGGAATGCGCACGCACCTTATTACTTGTTAGCCAGCGTCAAACTCGTGGCTTGTACAGTTTCAATGTATCGTTTTATTTTCAACAATTAGTCTGATAAATATATATTTTCAAGAGAAAAAATTAATAAAATACAAAAAAAAACTCTTGATATGAATTCCATTTGGTTTGGAATTTATTTGAGAACAGATGCAACAGTTAAATTAACAAGCTACCGCTACTATTTTGAGGTTAGCTATCACAGGTAATGTTATTATGGTAAATGATTTCTTAACAGTTATCATTTCTTAATTTATATTTCTGAACATATTATTAGTAACATTTTGACATGTTGCTATTAGAATTGCTTTTATACTTTTGTATGAAAGTTAATATTCTTTATTTCAAAACATCGAAATAATCAAAACAAAATAAGTTGAGTCAAAAGAGTGACTAAATGTTAACTCTTGTAATTAATGACAATTACTTCAAACATAATTTTTAAAATTATGAAAATTAATTAAAATATTTATTTAATATTTTAATAAGTATAAATTGACATTTCTTGGAATTCTAATAATTCCATTATAAGTTTAATCTTTCGCTAGTACTTGACTCGCGTAGTATTCATAGATGTCTATTTAAAAATATCATTTTTAAATCAAAGTTATTTAAATAAAATATTGTACTCCCTGTTTATTTATCACAACACACGCAAGTACGACCGGGATTATACACTATCGTACTTGTATAACTCGATAATTCTGCACATTTCACTAGGAAGTATTTTTGTTGTGTCAAGGTTATGTATGTTTATCAACTTATTGTCAATGGACGCGCACAAATTTGAAAATAATACTTTTTCATGGTGTAGAGCTGCGTGGACACTTCGTCTGAAGGCTGTTCGTAGACTGTTACATTTCGCCGGAGCGACTTTGGCGTCTCTGACCAAATGCGTTGATTTGATTGGTTGTAAACACTATAGTCTTCACCCCAAAAGCCTATGTTTTATTAAAATATTTGGTGTTTTACCAAATTTTGACTTTGGGTTGGAGTTTATGTGACGTAAGCACTAGTGTAAAAAATAATTGAAAAGTTAATAATTACAATAACTTCCTTACTGAACGTCCTATCGTTACATGAGTTATGTCATTGAATTATAGACATTTTCTTCTTTAATTTAAGTCTAAACAACATTATTTTATTTACATCGCTTCTCTTAATATAACGTTTTTATTAATTATCTTTGGTGTTTCTTATTTTTATAAGTCTTTGTCACCAGATTTAATTATTTTTAATAAAAACACTTTCTGAATAAACACTTGGAGTCCATTTCTCACTTGGTTTAATTTATTATTTAGAAATAATTATTTCCTTAACAATAGCTCATTATAGCGTCATTAGGCGTCCATCTTTGTTTTTATATAAATGTATTTAAAATGAATTTCCCTTATTTAATACAAGTAATCTTACAATCTAATAATACTAAAACAATTATTTACATGATTTCACACTAAAATATCTTTACATGATTGTATTAAATATAATATACATACTGTCTTATTCCTCTTCTACTACCTGTCTCATACAATTGTCAACATAATTTTAGTCTTTTCTATGTGAATTATATTATGTATTAAATGTCATTATTGTACATATATTGTACTTAATGCATTACATATAGTGGTCAGCTTCTAGCTAGTTTAGAACCCTTCAATTCTTCAATAATGGGTTTGTTCCTATGGTGTCTCATCATAGTGGTCATTTATTTTTCATAAAAACAATAATTAAACTGTTATTGTTACATTTTGTTTGTGTTTCTATATTGGTATTAGACATTACTCCTACTTTTGGTAATGTTCTCAGTTACTCTTAGACAAATTTATAGGTCATATTTTTCCTAAGTAACTTACTTAACATGGTTTGTTTACATCTGATTTCTGTCACTATGGTCAGTTGGTTTCTAATCATTTGCATATATACTGACTGTTTTTATGGTTCTAATCTGTTCTCAAAGTTGTATTGAGTTTCCCTCTAACTACTGGTAATATTGTGAACAATCTGTGTTTAATCTTTAATACACTATTTTCCTTAACTAATGGGCCATACAATGATCCATCTTACATCTGATTGTATTTACATGGTTAGTTAGTTTACAACATTTTGTTTATAATACTGTTGTTATGATGTTAATGATCTGTTCTCAAAACATTACCAGATATTGATCTTTCTACTGGTAATATTGTTATTCACTTTAGCATTGGTTTTGATATTGCACTTTGCCTAACTGAATTGGCATATTTGTTGCATCTTTGCTATCTCTGTTTGCCATTGCATTTGATTGGTTTTATTTACTTGGTTGCCTTTTAATGCATTGTCTATTAGGATGTATTGTTATTTATAACAATTCCTTAATTGATATCATTGTTGATAATCATTTATTTTCATTGATATGTTTGGTTTTCTGTTTAACAGGTACCTTCTCTATGGGTTATGTAACAATGTACCATCTGTTTTAATGCAGTATGTCTCTACTACTTACATGGTATCAGCATGGTATTCCACAATAATATTTTCCTTATTTTGTGACACATGTTTATACATTCCTTCTTAAACACTAACACGTATCTTATTGTATTATTTATTATATTTTTCTAGTCATAGGTTGAATTCAATTCAATCCATTTTGTTTGATACAAGGGTTTTTTATTTGTTGTCAGTTCTTTACCAAAAAAAAAACATAATTATATTGTTCTATTTTGTTTTATTCTGGTGGTCTTATGATTTTCTGTGTTTATCACAACTTTATTAAATGCGTCACACTCATTGTTCGTGTCTATTTGACTTATTTAACATCTTGTTGTCTTCATCATGGAATTAACATATTTTCATATACTTATAAACTTCATCACTATAATTGTTTGTGTGGTTTTATCAGTTGAAATAGTTAATTATTCATATGTTTCACATCTATTAAGTACGCACTGTTATTGTTTGTGTTTCCTTAAATACTAAACACTGGTTTTCTTCCTCACATTTTATAATCATCATTTCACTTGTCAATTATATAGTCTTTGGTACACGTGGTTTTATATTGATTACTGGTATGATTTATTCATCTTCTTCTCTCTTCTGAGTCAGCTTTCTTGTCCTTCTTCTTTCTTCTTCCTCGTTATTTTCATCGTAGTCATTATTCCTTAATTGTTCCTCTCGCTGTTTGAGTTTGTTAATCCTTATTTCGTTGTTTCCCCTCACTTTTGGATCCTATTGGGTCTAGTTACTGGTATTTTGTTTTGGCTCATGTCATTTTCTTTTTTATGTTTCGTAGTTGATGTCACTAGGTTGATATTATCTTATTCATAGTTGGATTTTCATATTAACACATTTGTAGATACACACTTTATATACATGGATTTACTTATCTAGATTTACATTCATATTTTTCTCTTACTTGCCGTCCTTTAAGCTCATTTTATGTAACTGCCATATTTGGTTATGTTACATATGCCTTCCTTTAAGAATTGATTAATTCTGAGTTATGATTATACTATATTTTTCTATGAAGAATTTATCAATTATTGTACATTCCATGTTGATTCACATGTATTTTCCATATATCCTTTCGCTTTCTGCTCTTTGAATCATATTTATTTCTTCTCTATGTAATTACTTCCCTCGTTTATTTAGTTCCCTAACATACATTTAGCTGGGGCAGTTTAGAGCGGCTCACTTTGGCTATTCGACTCTACTGGCCATACTAATTTCAATAAATATGGAGGCAAATCATCTCCTTTAATAATAATAAATGATTGCTGGCATTACTCTTCAGTCAATTCATCTCAAATCATTAATAATAATAATAGTGGTCGTTTTTCCGACAAATAATAAATATTCTTGGGATTAATTCACGCATCTGCGGTTTGTACATTGTGATTCTCTCTTTTCTTGATTCAACTTAACTAATTCTTCACATATCATCGGGATATTTTGTTTTACATTTCCTCATTGGTATACTCTCATGATTTTCTTCGTTAGTATATTCTTTTTTATTCTTCTTCACCATAGATTAATCTCTTCATTCTGTGTTACCTTGAACGTCATTTCGTCATAATCTTCGTTCCAAATTTATTCTTCTAGATACTATTTATTAGTACATTTATTTTTTCTTTCCTTTTCCAGGTTTTAGTTGGTATTTGTACTTCATGTAGTGTTGGCTTTTCTTTATTCAAATACAAATTTGTCGTGTGTGGTTGCTTCTCTACAGTAATAGTGTTCATTTGGTTTATTCTTCCAACTCTTCTTTTTCTTATAGTAGTACGGGTGAGATGTTGTTATTCTACTGGTTGACTAGGCTCTTGGAAATAATTGGTGCCAAGGATGGAGTTTGTCGTTCTCGTATTGACATCTTTTTTATAGTAGTAGTACGGGTGAGATGTTGTTGTTCTACTGGTTGACGTGGCTCTTGGAATTAATGAGTTTACTTCATATATGCCTGGGATGTAATGTGTCTGTCTCGTATTGACATCTTTTTATAGTAGTAGTACGTTATCATTAACGAATACAATGTTCTGATTCCTTTACATAAATTCTCTGGGATCATTTTTTCCCACATTATTAAAATCACAATATACATTCAATGTTTAATACATAATTACATAGTTACTTTTCATTTAATATAAACATATAATAATCTTCATAACAATAATTCACCCTTTTTCTTCAGTCAACATCTGTTTTTATAATCATATTTTCACTTTTCATTTTGTAAATAACAATAATCTTCATGGCCACATTTCATTTTTCATCTCGATATAGTCAACAGTTATACTCATAATTATCTTTTTATTTTACACAATAAACATTTTCATCCTTTACATAGTATTAATAATAAAATAATCCTTATCGCTCACTTTTCACTTGTAATTTCATACTTCAATTGTCAATGTATTTTTTCATGGAAGTTTGATTATAGGTACCCTTTATCTTTTTTGTAATAGGGTTCTGCAATTCATAGGTGTTGTTTAGATTGTTTTTTGTTACAGTATACGGTCCGGTATATAGTAGTAGCAATTTCTTTGCAATGCCCTCGATAGTACTTGGGAGTTCTCGATTTTTGATTAGCACTTGGTCTCCCACTTCGTATTTTATAATTTTGGGCTGCAATTTTTTGTATTTAATTCTCAGTTTCTGGGCTCTTTCAACTGCATTATTATAGAACTTGGTTTGGTTAAACTTGATCTCTGCACTTATTGGAAAGTTAATTATTTCTGTGATCTCCCGGGGTGGTCTTTTCTCGTGCATTGCCATGTATGGTGTTTCCTCAGTTGACTGATGGTAGGCGAGGTTTAGGAAATCTTCAGCTGGGGATAAATATTCCTCCCACTTCCTCTGCTGGCTGTGACAGTAGGTTCTTAAAATCCTTCCTACTTCTCTCAACACTCTCTCAGCAGGGTTGCTGTTGGGGTGGTACACCGATGTCTTATACGTTTTGATTCCCAGATGGATCAGTGTTTCCCGCCATTTTCGTCCTCGAAACTGCGTTCCGTGATCTGTAATTATTGATGCTGGTCTGCCCACTTCGGGTATGTATTTGTTTATAACTATTTCTAGTATCTTACTTGTCGTGGCTCGATTAAGTGGGTACAGCTTAGTATATTTTGTATAGTGATCAAAGATAATAATAATATATTTATACTGGTGTCTTCCACCACTCCGTGGAAACGGCCCACAAATGTCCAGGAAGATTTTTTCTAATTTTGTCACAGATGTAATCGGTATCATCACTCCTTCTCGCTTTTCGTTACTGCATTTGACTAGCTGGCAAATATGGCAATTCTGTATATATTTTCTTACCTTCCTATTCATGTCAGTGAAATACACATGTTCTTGCAATGCCTTTACCACCTTCACTGCGCCCATATGACCATATCGTATGTGATAGTCGATGGTCAAATCTTTCTCTAGAACCTTTGGGACAACTATCTTCCAGTCTTCACCATTTTTATTGCTTTTGGTGAACACCAGTTGATGATGAGTACAGTAATACTGTTTAATGTTTGCATCGTTATCTGCTAGTTTTTTAATAATCATCAATATTTTGGGATCTTGTTGTTGCTGTATAGCTATATCTGACAGTATTTTAGTAAGCTCAGATTTATTTTTTAGCAAGTGGTAGACCTTCGCGATGGTTTCCCTCTCTCCTTCAAATGTTTGGGCGCCGATGTTAATCCGGGACAACACGTCTGCAGCTGTGTTGCTTTTTCCCGGTATGTACTCCCACTGTATATTGTACTCTTTGAGTGTGAGAGTCCATCTTGTCAATCTTCCGTGTTTCAATTTACAGTTCTTGAGGAATGAAATGGATTTGTGATCTGTTCTTACTGTCACTTTATATCCCAAAATAAAGGTTCTAAACTTTTCGCAAGCGAATACGATACTCAATAATTCTTTTTCTGTGGTGTGATAGTTGCGTTCGCATTTGTTCAACGTACGACTTGCAAAACTGATTACTTCATGGTTCCCGTCTTGGTCTTCTTGATATAGTACGGATCCAAGACTCAAGTCGCTGGCGTCGCAGTTCATGAAAAATTGTTTTTCAAAGTTAGGGTGATGCAGCATAACAGTTTCTAGGAACTTTTCTTTAATTAACTTGAACGTAGATTCTTGTTCTGATTCCCATTTCCATTTTTCTTTTGATGATAGCTGTGTTGAAAATCGAGCTGTTAATTCGGAATAATTGTCCTGAAATTTCCGATAGTAATTGCAGATCCCGAGGAACGATTGCAGTTGTTTTTTGTTCTGTGGGACGGGGAAACGCTGTATTGCCTCCATGTTTTCCTGGGACGGTGTAATTCCATGTTCAGATAGGTTAAACCCCAAGAATTGAACTTCCTTTGCTATTAATTGAGACTTATCTAACTTCAATGTAATGTGATTATCTTCTAATTTCTGTAAAACCTGTGGCACCCTTTCACAGTGTTCCTCCCAATTGTTGGAGGCGATCAAGAGATCGTCAACATAGACTGTTGTAAACTGCAGTGTATTGTGGCCCAGAATCTCGTCCATACATTTGACGAATATTGCTACCGAGTTTACTAAGCCAAACGGTAGTCTTTTAAAATGGTAATTTCGACCTTCAAAGATAAAGGCAGTGTACTTTCTACTATTCGGATGCAGTTCTACCTGCCAATATCCGCATACCGTATCCCATATACTGTAAAATTTTGTACCATAAAACTTCTTTAAGATCTCATCAATTTCTCCAGGTGATGTCCTGTCGTTAATTATGGTTTTGTTAAGTTCACGAGCATCTAAACAAATTTGTACTGCACCATTTTTCTTTGGTACGGCGACAATAGGGTTGGTGTATGGTGAATTGCTTACTTCGATGATGTCATTTGCTATCAAACGCTGGATTTCTTCTCTTACTGCTTCCTTCAGTGAAAAGGCGATAGGATAAGATTTTCGTTTAAATTCGGTTTGGTCTTTGAATCTTAACTCGCATTGGAAATTTTTTATTTTTCCGGGCGTATCAGAAAATATGTGGCAATACTGGCAATATATGTTTATCAGATGGTCCCTTTGTTCCCAGGTCAGCTCTTGGCTATTTTGGTTGGTCTTGAATTCTCGTATCTCATTAATTTTGGTCAACCATAAATCTTCCTCTGGGTTATTGTGAAGCTTCTTGTTGATGGCGCCTTCCTGATGTTGGTGGCCTTCCCTAATGTAGTATATTACATGTTCTGCGGGTGCCTTTTGATATTCTGTTAGCTTGGCTGTCCACTCAACTTCTCCTGTCTTCATCCTTACTGTATTTGTGTCCATGTTAATTATCGCAGTGTATTTTCTGAGTATATCACACCCAATGAGCAGGGTAAACGGTAGCCCACTGGCTACTAGGAATATCATCTGTATCGTGTTCCCATTGCTGGATACATCGAGTTGTACTTGTTGTCTAATCGTCTTATTTTGACGTCCGGTAGCTCCAATGAGTACAATGTTGTTAATAGGTAAAGTGGGTATTGTCGCTTTATTTTCAGATTGGATTCTATCTAACTCCACTTTATCAATCAATGATACATTTGCTCCGGTATCTATCATTGCCGTTGCTTTTATGTTATTGACCTTCACTGCTATGTATGCAATTTCACTATTACTTGTATCGCTGATAGTATTCTCTTTTTCTTGCATTAAGTCTCTTCTTATATTTTTTAAATAATTATTGGTGTAAGTTTTGCGAAGATTTGGATGGTTTGCCAAAATTCTAGACCCAATAGTCCGGTTCAGTGAGGGTACTACTTGGTTTTTCACTGCCGGTTGGTGTTTAAAGGCAGGTCACTATTCCCGTGCCTGTCTTGCGATGTCGAAGCTATGGGTTCCTGATTCCCAGGCCCATGTCCATTATGGTAGACTTCTGTATTTTGCGTTACCGTTCCTTGACTTCCATTGCTGTTGCTTCCGTTAGGTCGGTATCCAGATTCCCGCTCCTCTCTATCGCTGTTGCTGGAGTGACTATGCTGATTAGGGAAACTCCTCCTTCCTTGGTAGTAGTTTCGACGATTTCCCCCTCGACTGGCTTGAGTATAGTGCACTCTACAAAAGTGATTATTATGTTGGTTGCCATTGCTTTGTCTTGGGTGATGATTGGGAGCTTGATTCTGGTACGGCCGGTAATAATGGTTACCTCTTTGGTAAGCTGGCTCTCGCTGATATCCACCTGAATGTTGATTATTATAATTCCCTCTATTATTCACATTGTTACCCCCTCCGTCTTGACGTGGTATAGGGTGATTTTGGAATCTCGGTGGGTGATTGTGATTTCTTCCCGGGCTATTCCTTTCATTGGATATGTTGGGGTTATTATTCCCAGGTCCTCCTCGATCATATGTCTGGTTAGGTCCTTGTCGACTACGTTGGTAGTATCGTTCTCTTTCATGGTTCTCCAACAGTTCGCACATTCCTTGGACTGTTTTTATTTGTGCATTTAGTCTTCCTTGTGAGATGCCTTGATTGAAGTGGTAGGCTAATTTCGTCACTAGGCATTCTTCTGGGATTGCGGGTTCGAGATTCCTGGCCAGGCAAATCTTTCCCAAGAAATATGTTGTCATTGACTGCCTTCCATGTGTATCGAACCTTCCGTTTGTGATATCATCCCTAACGATGTTCTGGGTGGCTTCTGACCAATATTTTTGTTTAAACGCCACTTTGAAGTTGTCATAATTCCCCACTTCGTTACGGGTTGCCGTCCACCAATTGTCGAACGTGCTTTTGAAAGCTTCATCTAACATTCCCTTAATGGTAGTCCATCTACTCTCTCTGTTTTTACGTATGATTTCTTCTATTCGTTCTAAAAACTCTAGCGGATTTTTATAATAGGTCCTGAATTCAATCTGATCTCTGTTAGCTAGATGAGTCAATCCGGATAGTAAATTTGGTATCGTTTGTAGACGATGCATCTCGTCGCGGAGGTCATCTAACTCTCTTCGTTGACGCTCGGTTAATAGGGTTCTATCATCATGTACTTGTTGCTTAATTGTGTCCACTCTTCCAGATACTTCTTCACATTTGTCTGTTAGTGTTGACTGCGCTGCCTTCATGTTGGTCTGTTCTTGTGTTATCACACTTATCTGTGTACCGTGTGTCCTCTCCATTTCGTTAATGCGTTGATTGATGTCTAACTCTGCTTGTATTAGTCTCAGGCTGGTACCTTCTCCCTCCTTTCGTACTTCATCCATCTCAACGTTAACTTCAGTGGTTAATACGGCCATGCGCTTCTCGATTTCATCAACATTTTCCTTCAATCTTTTTTCTATCATCTCTTCTGTATCCTTGGCGGCTTCCTTTATCTTGTTACTGTGGATACTCATCTGTTGCCACATCCCCTCATGGTCAGATTGTATTGTTTCGACGTCTCTATTGAACTTAGCCGTGATTTCATCCATTGTCTGGTTGGCCTGATCCATTCTGACTCCCAACTCTGCTGATAACTCTTCTTTCATGATGGCCATTTTCTTCTCCAGTAATTCCTCGGTTTTCTTTTGCCCATCTTCCATCCTCCTGTTCGTCTCCTGTATCTGGTTATTAAACTCTTCCTTTAATAATTCCATATGTTTCTGGTTCTCCCTCTGGCCTTCCTCTATTTTCTGGTTCGTTGATCGACTGGTTTCTTCTATTTTCTTGTTTAAGTCCGCCTTCAAATTTTGATTGTCCTCTTTGGATGATTTCAGGCCTTCCTCTATTCTATTTAAGTCCTCCTTGGTGGATTTCTGGCTCTCTTCTATCTTGCTATTTAGGTCTGCCTTCAAATTTTGATTGTCCTCTTTGGTTGATTTCCGGCTCTCTTCTATCTTCTCCATCACCATTTTGAACATCACCATGAAGTCGATTTCTCCGGGTACCATTGGTTGCTTGGGTTGGCTGATCTCCGGTGGAGCTTCTTGAATTATTACTTCCGGTTCCTCCATAGGTTGTTGAACCCCCTCCGCCGGTTCAATTTGTTTGTCTTTTACTTCCACTACTATCTCCTCCACATCTTCTGTTGACATAGCTTCCTTCTCTTCTTTTCTGGTTTCCTTCTCTGCTTGCGCCGCTCTTTTCCTTGACGTTGACCTTGATTTTGATCTTGATTTCAATCTGTCTGTATACATCTTGATCCTCTGATAATGTTCCTGCTGTCTTCTCACGAATTAGTATATTTAGGTTATTGGTTATTGTATATCTCCCTAACTCGTGCTCAGACGTTGGGCGCCAACTTTATTATAGGACAAGTAGTATTACAAAAGTTTAATATATATTTGTTGATGTGTAGTGTGCTTGCAGATACGCTCCGGTATCTGCTGTGATGTTGTCTTTCTAAAAACTGCTCCAATTATAATTATTAGGAGTTATTAGTGTGATTGTATAATCTGTATAAGTGTCTATGAATAATTCACTCTTTCGATTTAAGTAGGTTTCGCGCACTTTTGTTGTATGCCTCTCTCACTTACCACAAGTATCTGTTTCAGTCCTGTTCTGTGACGGTTGTTGCTGAAATACATACATTTAAAATGCACACAAATATTCAATTTGAATATTCAAAACAGTTAGTACACACAGTATGAATGAATTAGCACATATAGATAATACTTTAAATTACTCTCTGTTTGAATTCTTCCGCCACCTTTAGTAGAACTGATTTAAAAGAAATAATTTGATTTATATTTGAAATGATACTCTTTTTCATAGGTAAATAAGTGAAGGTTTATTAACAATTTTAAAATGGCAAATTTTAAAAACAATTAACAATCATTTGGGCTAATAACCCTTTAAATAATAATTACAATTGATTAATTTTAACATAAAACTCTATCCAGGCTCAATGCTGGTAGTCCTGTCTTTGGTACAATAATTTGAACTTAATAGGTTATGTTTTCTTGTCAATGTATTATCAGGTTGTTAGGTTCTTTGAGGTGACATGATATCAGTGTCAAGATGTAATATTAATAGAATTAAGAAAATTGAACAATGGTTAATAAATAACAAATAAATATAAAAAAAAAAACAAAAGTTGGTACCATATATCTGAGAATTATGGTACTGCCGTACGTGGGAATGCGCACGCACCTTATTACTTGTTAGCCAGCGTCAAACTCGTGGCTTGTACAGTTTCAATGTATCGTTTTATTTTCAACAATTAGTCTGATAAATATATATTTTCAAGAGAAAAAATTAATAAAATACAAAAAAAAACTCTTGATATGAATTCCATTTGGTTTGGAATTTATTTGAGAACAGATGCAACAGTTAAATTAACAAGCTACCGCTACTATTTTGAGGTTAGCTATCACAGGTAATGTTATTATGGTAAATGATTTCTTAACAGTTATCATTTCTTAATTTATATTTCTGAACATATTATTAGTAAATTTTGACATGTTGCTATTAGAATTGCTTTTATACTTTTGTATGAAAGTTAATATTCTTTATTTCAAAACATCGAAATAATCAAAACAAAATAAGTTGAGTCAAAAGAGTGACTAAATGTTAACTCTTGTAATTAATGACAATTACTTCAAACATAATTTTTAAAATTATAAAAATTAATTAAAATATTTATTTAATATTTTAATAAGTATAAATTGACATTTCTTGGAATTCTAATAATTCCATTATAAGTTTGATCTTTCGCTAGTACTTGACTCGCGTAGTATTCATAGATGTCTATTTAAAAATATCATTTTTAAATCAAAGTTATTTAAATAAAATATTGTACTCCCTGTTTATTTATCACAACACACGCAAGTACGACCGGGATTATACACTATCGTACTTGTATAACTCGATAATTCTGCACATTTCACTCGGAAGTATTTTTGTTGTGTCAAGGTTATGTATGTTTATCAACTTATTGTCAATGGACGCGCACAAATTTGAAAATAATACTTTTTCATGGTGTAGAGCTGCGTGGACACTTCGTCTGAAGGCTGTTCGTAGACTGTTACATTTCGCCGGAGCGACTTTGGCGTCTCTGACCAAATGCGTTGATTTGATTGGTTGTAAACACTATAGTCTTCACCCCAAAAGCCTATGTTTTATTAAAATATTTGGTGTTTTACCAAATTTTGACTTTGGGTTGGAGTTTATGTGACGTAAGCACTAGTGTAAAAAATAATTGAAAAGTTAATAATTACAATAACTTCCTTACTGAACGTCCTATCGTTACATGAGTTATGTCATTGAATTATAGACATTTTCTTCTTTAATTTAAGTCTAAACAACATTATTTTATTTACATCGCTTCTCTTAATATAACGTTTTTATTAATTATCTTTGGTGTTTCTTATTTTTATAAGTCTTTGTCACCAGATTTAATTATTTTTAATAAAAACACTTTCTAAATAAACACTTGGAGTCCATTTCTCACTTGGTTTAATTTATTATTTAGAAATAATTATTTCCTTAACAATAGCTCATTATAGCGTCATTAGGCGTTCATCTTTGTTTTTATATAAATGTATTTAAAATGAATTTCCCTTATTTAATACAAGTAATCTTACAATCTAATAATACTAAAATGATTATTTACATGATTTCACACTAAAATATCTTTACATGATTGTATTAAATATAATATACATACTGTCTTATTCCTCTTCTACCTGTCTCATACAATTGTCAACATAATTTTAGTCTTTTCTATGTGAATTATATTATGTATTAAATGTCATTATTGTACATATATTGTACTTAATGCATTACATATAGTGGTCAGCTTCTAGCTAGTTTAGAACCCTTCAATTCTTCAATAATGGGTTTGTTCCTATGGTGTCTCATCATAGTGGTCATTTATTTTTCATAAAAACAATAATTAAACTGTTATTGTTACATTTTGTTTGTGTTTCTATATTGGTATTAGACATTACTCCTACTTTTGGTAATGTTCTCAGTTACTCTTAGACAAATTTATAGGTCATATTTTTCCTAAGTAACTTACTTAACATGGTTTGTTTACATCTGATTTCTGTCACTATGGTCAGTTGGTTTCTAATCATTTGCATATATACTGACTGTTTTTATGGTTCTAATCTGTTCTCAAAGTTGTATTGAGTTTCCCTCTAACTACTGGTAATATTGTGAACAATCTGTGTTTAATCTTTAATACACTATTTTCCTTAACTAATGGGCCATACAATGGTCCATCTTACATCTGATTGTATTTACATGGTTAGTTAGTTTACAACATTTTGTTTATAATACTGTTGTTATTATGTTAATGATCTGTTCTCAAAACATTACCAGATATTGATCTTTCTACTGGTAATATTGTTATTCACTTTAGCATTGGTTTTGATATTGCACTTTGCCTAACTGAATTGGCATATTTGTTGCATCTTTGCTATCTCTGTTTGCCATTGCATTTGATTGGTTTTATTTACTTGGTTGCCTTGTAATGCATTGTCTATTAGGATGTATTGTTATTTATAACAATTCCTTAATTGATATCATTGTTGATAATCATTTATTTTCATTGATATGTTTGGTTTTCTGTTTAACAGGTACCTTCTCTATGGGTTATGTAACAATGTACCATCTGTTTTAATGCAGTATGTCTCTACTACTTACATGGTATCAGCATGGTATTCCACAATAATATTTTCCTTATTTTGTGACACATGTTTATACATTCCTTCTTAAACACTAACACGTATCTTATTGTATTATTTATTATATTTTTCTAGTCATAGGTTGAATTCAATTCAATCCATTTTGTTTGATACAAGGGTTTTTTATTTGTTGTCAGTTCTTTACCAAAAAAAAAAACATAATTATATTGTTCTATTTTGTTTTATTCTGGTGGTCTTATGATTTTCTGTGTTTATCACAACTTTATTAAATGCGTCACACTCATTGTTCGTGTCTATTTGACTTATTTAACATCTTGTTGTCTTCATCATGGAATTAACATATTTTCATATACTTATAAACTTCATCACTATAATTGTTTGTGTGGTTTTATCAGTTGAAATAGTTAATTATTCATATGTTTCACATCTATTAAGTACGCACTGTTATTGTTTGTGTTTCCTTAAATACTAAACACTGGTTTTCTTCCTCACATTTTATAATCATCATTTCACTTGTCAATTATATAGTCTTTGGTACACGTGGTTTTATATTGATTACTGGTATGATTTATTCATCTTCTTCTCTCTTCTGAGTCAGCTTTCTTGTCCTTCTTCTTTCTTCTTCCTCGTTATTTTCATCGTAGTCATTATTCCTTAATTGTTCCTCTCGCTGTTTGAGTTTGTTAATCCTTATTTCGTTGTTTCCCCTCACTTTTGGATCCTATTGGGTCTAGTTACTGGTATTTTGTTTTGGCTCATGTCATTTTCTTTTTTATGTTTCGTAGTTGATGTCACTAGGTTGATATTATCTTATTCATAGTTGGATTTTCATATTAACACATTTGTAGATACACACTTTATATACATGGATTTACTTATCTAGATTTACATTCATATTTTTCTCTTACTTGCCGTCCTTTAAGCTCATTTTATGTAACTGCCATATTTGGTTATGTTACATATGCCTTCCTTTAAGAATTGATTAATTCTGAGTTATGATTATACTATATTTTTCTATGAAGAATTTATGAATTATTGTACATTCCATGTTGATTCACACGTATTTTCCATATATCCTTTCGCTTTCTGCTCTTTGAATCATATTTATTTCTTCTCTATGTAATTACTTCCCTCGTTTATTTAGTTCCCTAACATACATTTAGCTGGGGCAGTTTAGAGCGGCTCACTTTGGTTATTCGACTCTACTGGCCATACTAATTTCAATAAATATGGAGGCAAATCATCTCCTTTAATAATAATAAATGATTGCTGGCATTACTCTTCAGTCAATTCATCTCAAATCATTAATAATAATAATAGTGGTCGTTTTTCCGACAAATAATAAATATTCTTGGGATTAATTCACGCATCTGCGGTTTGTACATTGTGATTCTCTCTTTTCTTGATTCAACTTAACTAATTCTTCACATATCATCGGGATATTTTGTTTTACATTTCCTCATTGGTATACTCTCATGATTTTCTTCGTTAGTATATTCTTTTTTATTCTTCTTCACCATAGATTAATCTCTTCATTCTGTGTTACCTTGAACGTCATTTCGTCATAATCTTCGTTCCAAATTTATTCTTCTAGATACTATTTATTAGTACATTTATTTTTTCTTTCCTTTTCCAGGTTTTAGTTGGTATTTGTACTTCATGTAGTGTTGGCTTTTCTTTATTCAAATACAAATTTGTCGTGTGTGGTTGCTTCTCTACAGTAATAGTGTTCATTTGGTTTATTCTTCCAACTCTTCTTTTTCTTATAGTAGTACGGGTGAGATGTTGTTATTCTACTGGTTGACTAGGCTCTTGGAAATAATTGGTGCCAAGGATGGAGTTTGTCGTTCTCGTATTGACATCTTTTTTATAGTAGTAGTACGGGTGAGATGTTGTTGTTCTACTGGTTGACGTGGCTCTTGGAATTAATGAGTTTACTTCATATATGCCTGGGATGTAATGTGTCTGTCTCGTATTGACATCTTTTTATAGTAGTAGTACGTTATCATTAACGAATACAATGTTCTGATTCCTTTACATAAATTCTCTGGGATCATTTTTTCCCACATTATTAAAATGACAATATACATTCAATGTTTAATACATAATTAGATAGTTACTTTTCATTTAATATAAACATATAATAATCTTCATAACAATAATTCACCCTTTTTCTTCAGTCAACATCTGTTTTTATAATCATATTTTCACTTTTCATTTTGTAAATAACAATAATCTTCATGGCCACATTTCATTTTTCATCTCGATATAGTCAACAGTTATACTCATAATTATCTTTTTATTTTACACAATAAACATTTTCATCGTTTACATAGTATTAATAATAAAATAATCCTTATCGCTCACTTTTCACTTGTAATTTCATACTTCAATTGTCAATGTATTTTTTCATGGAAGTTTGATTATAGGTACCCTTTATCTTTTTTGTAATAGGGTTCTGCAATTCATAGGTGTTGTTTAGATTGTTTTTTGTTACAGTATATGGTCCGGTATATAGTAGTAGCAATTTCTTTGCAATGCCCTCGATAGTACTTGGGAGTTCTCGATTTTTGATTAGCACTTGGTCTCCCACTTCATATTTTATAATTTTGGGCTGCAATTTTTTGTATTTAATTCTCAGTTTCTGGGCTCTTTCAACTGCATTATTATAGAACTTGGTTTGGTTAAACTTGATCTCTGCACTTATTGGAAAGTTAATTATTTCTGTGATCTCCCGGGGTGGTCTTTTCTCGTGCATTGCCATGTATGGTGTTTCCTCAGTTGACTGATGGTAGGCGAGGTTTAGGAAGTCTTCAGCTGGGGATAAATATTCCTCCCACTTCCTCTGCTGGCTGTGACAGTAGGTTCTTAAAATCCTTCCTACTTCTCTCAACACTCTCTCAGCAGGGTTGCTGTTGGGGTGGTACACCGATGTCTTATACGTTTTGATTCCCAGATGGATCAGTGTTTCCCGCCATTTTCGTCCTCGAAACTGCGTTCCGTGATCTGTAATTATTGATGCTGGTCTGCCCACTTCGGGTATGTATTTGTTTATAACTATTTCTAGTATCTTACTTGTCGTGGCTCGATTAAGTGGGTACAGCTTAGTATATTTTGTATAGTGATCAAAGATAATAATAATATATTTATACTGGTGTCTTCCACCACTCCGTGGAAACGGCCCACAAATGTCCAGGAAGATTTTTTCTAATTTTGTCACAGATGTAATCGGTATCATCACTCCTTCTCGCTTTTCGTTACTGCATTTGACTAGCTGGCAAATATGGCAATTCTGTATATATTTTCTTACCTTCCTATTCATGTCAGTGAAATACACATGTTCTTGCAATGCCTTTACCACCTTCACTGCGCCCATATGACCATATCGTATGTGATAGTCGATGGTCAAATCTTTCTCTAGAACCTTTGGGACAACTATCTTCCAGTCTTCACCATTTTTATTGCTTTTGGTGAACACCAGTTGATGATGAGTACAGTAATACTGTTTAATGTTTGCATCGTTATCTGCTAGTTTTTTAATAATCATCAATATTTTGGGATCTTGTTGTTGCTGTATAGCTATATCTGACAGTATTTTAGTAAGCTCAGATTTATTTTTTAGCAAGTGGTAGACCTTCGCGATGGTTTCCCTCTCTCCTTCAAATGTTTGGGCGCCGATGTTAATCCGGGACAACACGTCTGCAGCTGTGTTGCTTTTTCCCGGTATGTACTCCCACTGTATATTGTACTCTTTGAGTGTGAGAGTCCATCTTGTCAATCTTCCGTGTTTCAATTTACAGTTCTTGAGGAATGAAATGGATTTGTGATCTGTTCTTACTGTCACTTTATATCCCAAAATAAAGGTTCTAAACTTTTCGCAAGCGAATACGATACTCAATAATTCTTTTTCTGTGGTGTGATAGTTGCGTTCGCATTTGTTCAACGTACGACTTGCAAAACTGATTACTTCATGGTTCCCGTCTTGGTCTTCTTGATATAGTACGGATCCAAGACTCAAGTCGCTGGCGTCGCAGTTCATGAAAAATTGTTTTTCAAAGTTAGGGTGATGCAGCATAACAGTTTCTAGGAACTTTTCTTTAATTAACTTGAACGTAGATTCTTGTTCTGATTCCCATTTCCATTTTTCTTTTGATGATAGCTGTGTTGAAAATCGAGCTGTTAATTCGGAATAATTGTCCTGAAATTTCCGATAGTAATTGCAGATCCCGAGGAACGATTGCAGTTGTTTTTTGTTCTGTGGGACGGGGAAACGCTGTATTGCCTCCATGTTTTCCTGGGACGGTGTAATTCCATGTTCAGATAGGTTAAACCCCAAGAATTGAACTTCCTTTGCTATTAATTGAGACTTATCTAACTTCAATGTAATGTGATTATCTTCTAATTTCTGTAAAACCTGTGGCACCCTTTCACAGTGTTCCTCCCAATTGTTGGAGGCGATCAAGAGATCGTCAACATAGACTGTTGTAAACTGCAGTGTATTGTGGCCCAGAATCTCGTCCATACATTTGACGAATATTGCTACCGAGTTTACTAAGCCAAACGGTAGTCTTTTAAAATGGTAATTTCGACCTTCAAAGATAAAGGCAGTGTACTTTCTACTATTCGGATGCAGTTCTACCTGCCAATATCCGCATACCGTATCCCATATACTGTAAAATTTTGTACCATAAAACTTCTTTAAGATCTCATCAATTTCTCCAGGTGATGTCCTGTCGTTAATTATGGTTTTGTTAAGTTCACGAGCATCTAAACAAATTTGTACTGCACCATTTTTCTTTGGTACGGCGACAATAGGGTTGGTGTATGGTGAATTGCTTACTTCGATGATGTCATTTGCTATCAAACGCTGGATTTCTTCTCTTACTGCTTCCTTCAGTGAAAAGGCGATAGGATAAGATTTTCGTTTAAATTCGGTTTGGTCTTTGAATCTTAACTCGCATTGGAAATTTTTTATTTTTCCGGGCGTATCAGAAAATATGTGGCAATACTGGCAATATATGTTTATCAGATGGTCCCTTTGTTCCCAGGTCAGCTCTTGGCTATTTTGGTTGGTCTTGAATTCTCGTATCTCATTAATTTTGGTCAACCATAAATCTTCCTCTGGGTTATTGTGAAGCTTCTTGTTGATGGCGCCTTCCTGATGTTGGTGGCCTTCCCTAATGTAGTATATTACATGTTCTGCGGGTGCCTTTTGATATTCTGTTAGCTTGGCTGTCCACTCAACTTCTCCTGTCTTCATCCTTACTGTATTTGTGTCCATGTTAATTATCGCAGTGTATTTTCTGAGTATATCACACCCAATGAGCAGGGTAAACGGTAGCCCACTGGCTACTAGGAATATCATCTGTATCGTGTTCCCATTGCTGGATACATCGAGTTGTACTTGTTGTCTAATCGTCTTATTTTGACGTCCGGTAGCTCCAATGAGTACAATGTTGTTAATAGGTAAAGTGGGTATTGTCGCTTTATTTTCAGATTGGATTCTATCTAACTCCACTTTATCAATCAATGATACATTTGCTCCGGTATCTATCATTGCCGTTGCTTTTATGTTATTGACCTTCACTGCTATGTATGCAATTTCACTATTACTTGTATCGCTGATAGTATTCTCTTTTTCTTGCATTAAGTCTCTTCTTATATTTTTTAAATAATTATTGGTGTAAGTTTTGCGAAGATTTGGATGGTTTGCCAAAATTCTAGACCCAATAGTCCGGTTCAGTGAGGGTACTACTTGGTTTTTCACTGCCGGTTGGTGTTTAAAGGCAGGTCACTATTCCCGTGCCTGTCTTGCGATGTCGAAGCTATGGGTTCCTGATTCCCAGGCCCATGTCCATTATGGTAGACTTCTGTATTTTGCGTTACCGTTCCTTGACTTCCATTGCTGTTGCTTCCGTTAGGTCGGTATCCAGATTCCCGCTCCTCTCTATCGCTGTTGCTGGAGTGACTATGCTGATTAGGGAAACTCCTCCTTCCTTGGTAGTAGTTTCGACGATTTCCCCCTCGACTGGCTTGAGTATAGTGCACTCTACAAAAGTGATTATTATGTTGGTTGCCATTGCTTTGTCTTGGGTGATGATTGGGAGCTTGATTCTGGTACGGCCGGTAATAATGGTTACCTCTTTGGTAAGCTGGCTCTCGCTGATATCCACCTGAATGTTGATTATTATAATTCCCTCTATTATTCACATTGTTACCCCCTCCGTCTTGACGTGGTATAGGGTGATTTTGGAATCTCGGTGGGTGATTGTGATTTCTTCCCGGGCTATTCCTTTCATTGGATATGTTGGGGTTATTATTCCCAGGTCCTCCTCGATCATATGTCTGGTTAGGTCCTTGTCGACTACGTTGGTAGTATCGTTCTCTTTCATGGTTCTCCAACAGTTCGCACATTCCTTGGACTGTTTTTATTTGTGCATTTAGTCTTCCTTGTGAGATGCCTTGATTGAAGTGGTAGGCTAATTTCGTCACTAGGCATTCTTCTGGGATTGCGGGTTCGAGATTCCTGGCCAGGCAAATCTTTCCCAAGAAATATGTTGTCATTGACTGCCTTCCATGTGTATCGAACCTTCCGTTTGTGATATCATCCCTAACGATGTTCTGGGTGGCTTCTGACCAATATTTTTGTTTAAACGCCACTTTGAAGTTGTCATAATTCCCCACTTCGTTACGGGTTGCCGTCCACCAATTGTCGAACGTGCTTTTGAAAGCTTCATCTAACATTCCCTTAATGGTAGTCCATCTACTCTCTCTGTTTTTACGTATGATTTCTTCTATTCGTTCTAAAAACTCTAGCGGATTTTTATAATAGGTCCTGAATTCAATCTGATCTCTGTTAGCTAGATGAGTCAATCCGGATAGTAAATTTGGTATCGTTTGTAGACGATGCATCTCGTCGCGGAGGTCATCTAACTCTCTTCGTTGACGCTCGGTTAATAGGGTTCTATCATCATGTACTTGTTGCTTAATTGTGTCCACTCTTCCAGATACTTCTTCACATTTGTCTGTTAGTGTTGACTGCGCTGCCTTCATGTTGGTCTGTTCTTGTGTTATCACACTTATCTGTGTACCGTGTGTCCTCTCCATTTCGTTAATGCGTTGATTGATGTCTAACTCTGCTTGTATTAGTCTCAGGCTGGTACCTTCTCCCTCCTTTCGTACTTCATCCATCTCAACGTTAACTTCAGTGGTTAATACGGCCATGCGCTTCTCGATTTCATCAACATTTTCCTTCAATCTTTTTTCTATCATCTCTTCTGTATCCTTGGCGGCTTCCTTTATCTTGTTACTGTGGATACTCATCTGTTGCCACATCCCCTCATGGTCAGATTGTATTGTTTCGACGTCTCTATTGAACTTAGCCGTGATTTCATCCATTGTCTGGTTGGCCTGATCCATTCTGACTCCCAACTCTGCTGATAACTCTTCTTTCATGATGGCCATTTTCTTCTCCAGTAATTCCTCGGTTTTCTTTTGCCCATCTTCCATCCTCCTGTTCGTCTCCTGTATCTGGTTATTAAACTCTTCCTTTAATAATTCCATATGTTTCTGGTTCTCCCTCTGGCCTTCCTCTATTTTCTGGTTCGTTGATCGACTGGTTTCTTCTATTTTCTTGTTTAAGTCCGCCTTCAAATTTTGATTGTCCTCTTTGGATGATTTCAGGCCTTCCTCTATTCTATTTAAGTCCTCCTTGGTGGATTTCTGGCTCTCTTCTATCTTGCTATTTAGGTCTGCCTTCAAATTTTGATTGTCCTCTTTGGTTGATTTCCGGCTCTCTTCTATCTTCTCCATCACCATTTTGAACATCACCATGAAGTCGATTTCTCCGGGTACCATTGGTTGCTTGGGTTGGCTGATCTCCGGTGGAGCTTCTTGAATTATTACTTCCGGTTCCTCCATAGGTTGTTGAACCCCCTCCGCCGGTTCAATTTGTTTGTCTTTTACTTCCACTACTATCTCCTCCACATCTTCTGTTGACATAGCTTCCTTCTCTTCTTTTCTGGTTTCCTTCTCTGCTTGCGCCGCTCTTTTCCTTGACGTTGACCTTGATTTTGATCTTGATTTCAATCTGTCTGTATACATCTTGATCCTCTGATAATGTTCCTGCTGTCTTCTCACGAATTAGTATATTTAGGTTATTGGTTATTGTATATCTCCCTAACTCGTGCTCAGACGTTGGGCGCCAACTTTATTATAGGACAAGTAGTATTACAAAAGTTTAATATATATTTGTTGATGTGTAGTGTGCTTGCAGATACGCTCCGGTATCTGCTGTGATGTTGTCTTTCTAAAAACTGCTCCAATTATAATTATTAGGAGTTATTAGTGTGATTGTATAATCTGTATAAGTGTCTATGAATAATTCACTCTTTCGATTTAAGTAGGTTTCGCGCACTTTTGTTGTATGCCTCTCTCACTTACCACAAGTATCTGTTTCAGTCCTGTTCTGTGACGGTTGTTGCTGAAATACATACATTTAAAATGCACACAAATATTCAATTTGAATATTCAAAACAGTTAGTACACACAGTATGAATGAATTAGCACATATAGATAATACTTTAAATTACTCTCTGTTTGAATTCTTCCGCCACCTTTAGTAGAACTGATTTAAAAGAAATAATTTGATTTATATTTGAAATGATACTCTTTTTCATAGGTAAATAAGTGAAGGTTTATTAACAATTTTAAAATGGCAAATTTTAAAAACAATTAACAATCATTTGGGCTAATAACCCTTTAAATAATAATTACAATTGATTAATTTTAACATAAAACTCTATCCAGGCTCAATGCTGGTAGTCCTGTCTTTGGTACAATAATTTGAACTTAATAGGTTATGTTTTCTTGTCAATGTATTATCAGGTTGTTAGGTTCTTTGAGGTGACATGATATCAGTGTCAAGATGTAATATTAATAGAATTAAGAAAATTGAACAATGGTTAATAAATAACAAATAAATATAAAAAAAAAAACAAAAGTTGGTACCATATATCTGAGAATTATGGTACTGCCGTACGTGGGAATGCGCACGCACCTTATTACTTGTTAGCCAGCGTCAAACTCGTGGCTTGTACAGTTTCAATGTATCGTTTTATTTTCAACAATTAGTCTGATAAATATATATTTTCAAGAGAAAAAATTAATAAAATACAAAAAAAAACTCTTGATATGAATTCCATTTGGTTTGGAATTTATTTGAGAACAGATGCAACAGTTAAATTAACAAGCTACCGCTACTATTTTGAGGTTAGCTATCACAGGTAATGTTATTATGGTAAATGATTTCTTAACAGTTATCATTTCTTAATTTATATTTCTGAACATATTATTAGTAAATTTTGACATGTTGCTATTAGAATTGCTTTTATACTTTTGTATGAAAGTTAATATTCTTTATTTCAAAACATCGAAATAATCAAAACAAAATAAGTTGAGTCAAAAGAGTGACTAAATGTTAACTCTTGTAATTAATGACAATTACTTCAAACATAATTTTTAAAATTATAAAAATTAATTAAAATATTTATTTAATATTTTAATAAGTATAAATTGACATTTCTTGGAATTCTAATAATTCCATTATAAGTTTGATCTTTCGCTAGTACTTGACTCGCGTAGTATTCATAGATGTCTATTTAAAAATATCATTTTTAAATCAAAGTTATTTAAATAAAATATTGTACTCCCTGTTTATTTATCACAACACACGCAAGTACGACCGGGATTATACACTATCGTACTTGTATAACTCGATAATTCTGCACATTTCACTCGGAAGTATTTTTGTTGTGTCAAGGTTATGTATGTTTATCAACTTATTGTCAATGGACGCGCACAAATTTGAAAATAATACTTTTTCATGGTGTAGAGCTGCGTGGACACTTCGTCTGAAGGCTGTTCGTAGACTGTTACATTTCGCCGGAGCGACTTTGGCGTCTCTGACCAAATGCGTTGATTTGATTGGTTGTAAACACTATAGTCTTCACCCCAAAAGCCTATGTTTTATTAAAATATTTGGTGTTTTACCAAATTTTGACTTTGGGTTGGAGTTTATGTGACGTAAGCACTAGTGTAAAAAATAATTGAAAAGTTAATAATTACAATAACTTCCTTACTGAACGTCCTATCGTTACATGAGTTATGTCATTGAATTATAGACATTTTCTTCTTTAATTTAAGTCTAAACAACATTATTTTATTTACATCGCTTCTCTTAATATAACGTTTTTATTAATTATCTTTGGTGTTTCTTATTTTTATAAGTCTTTGTCACCAGATTTAATTATTTTTAATAAAAACACTTTCTAAATAAACACTTGGAGTCCATTTCTCACTTGGTTTAATTTATTATTTAGAAATAATTATTTCCTTAACAATAGCTCATTATAGCGTCATTAGGCGTTCATCTTTGTTTTTATATAAATGTATTTAAAATGAATTTCCCTTATTTAATACAAGTAATCTTACAATCTAATAATACTAAAATGATTATTTACATGATTTCACACTAAAATATCTTTACATGATTGTATTAAATATAATATACATACTGTCTTATTCCTCTTCTACCTGTCTCATACAATTGTCAACATAATTTTAGTCTTTTCTATGTGAATTATATTATGTATTAAATGTCATTATTGTACATATATTGTACTTAATGCATTACATATAGTGGTCAGCTTCTAGCTAGTTTAGAACCCTTCAATTCTTCAATAATGGGTTTGTTCCTATGGTGTCTCATCATAGTGGTCATTTATTTTTCATAAAAACAATAATTAAACTGTTATTGTTACATTTTGTTTGTGTTTCTATATTGGTATTAGACATTACTCCTACTTTTGGTAATGTTCTCAGTTACTCTTAGACAAATTTATAGGTCATATTTTTCCTAAGTAACTTACTTAACATGGTTTGTTTACATCTGATTTCTGTCACTATGGTCAGTTGGTTTCTAATCATTTGCATATATACTGACTGTTTTTATGGTTCTAATCTGTTCTCAAAGTTGTATTGAGTTTCCCTCTAACTACTGGTAATATTGTGAACAATCTGTGTTTAATCTTTAATACACTATTTTCCTTAACTAATGGGCCATACAATGGTCCATCTTACATCTGATTGTATTTACATGGTTAGTTAGTTTATAATACTGTTGTTATTATGTTAATGATCTGTTCTCAAAACATTACCAGATATTGATCTTTCTACTGGTAATATTGTTATTCACTTTAGCATTGGTTTTGATATTGCACTTTGCCTAACTGAATTGGCATATTTGTTGCATCTTTGCTATCTCTGTTTGCCATTGCATTTGATTGGTTTTATTTACTTGGTTGCCTTGTAATGCATTGTCTATTAGGATGTATTGTTATTTATAACAATTCCTTAATTGATATCATTGTTGATAATCATTTATTTTCATTGATATGTTTGGTTTTCTGTTTAACAGGTACCTTCTCTATGGGTTATGTAACAATGTACCATCTGTTTTAATGCAGTATGTCTCTACTACTTACATGGTATCAGCATGGTATTCCACAATAATATTTTCCTTATTTTGTGACACATGTTTATACATTCCTTCTTAAACACTAACACGTATCTTATTGTATTATTTATTATATTTTTCTAGTCATAGGTTGAATTCAATTCAATCCATTTTGTTTGATACAAGGGTTTTTTATTTGTTGTCAGTTCTTTACCAAAAAAAAACATAATTATATTGTTCTATTTTGTTTTATTCTGGTGGTCTTATGATTTTCTGTGTTTATCACAACTTTATTAAATGCGTCACACTCATTGTTCGTGTCTATTTGACTTATTTAACATCTTGTTGTCTTCATCATGGAATTAACATATTTTCATATACTTATAAACTTCATCACTATAATTGTTTGTGTGGTTTTATCAGTTGAAATAGTTAATTATTCATATGTTTCACATCTATTAAGTACGCACTGTTATTGTTTGTGTTTCCTTAAATACTAAACACTGGTTTTCTTCCTCACATTTTATAATCATCATTTCACTTGTCAATTATATAGTCTTTGGTACACGTGGTTTTATATTGATTACTGGTATGATTTATTCATCTTCTTCTCTCTTCTGAGTCAGCTTTCTTGTCCTTCTTCTTTCTTCTTCCTCGTTATTTTCATCGTAGTCATTATTCCTTAATTGTTCCTCTCGCTGTTTGAGTTTGTTAATCCTTATTTCGTTGTTTCCCCTCACTTTTGGATCCTATTGGGTCTAGTTACTGGTATTTTGTTTTGGCTCATGTCATTTTCTTTTTTATGTTTCGTAGTTGATGTCACTAGGTTGATATTATCTTATTCATAGTTGGATTTTCATATTAACACATTTGTAGATACACACTTTATATACATGGATTTACTTATCTAGATTTACATTCATATTTTTCTCTTACTTGCCGTCCTTTAAGCTCATTTTATGTAACTGCCATATTTGGTTATGTTACATATGCCTTCCTTTAAGAATTGATTAATTCTGAGTTATGATTATACTATATTTTTCTATGAAGAATTTATCAATTATTGTACATTCCATGTTGATTCACACGTATTTTCCATATATCCTTTCGCTTTCTGCTCTTTGAATCATATTTATTTCTTCTCTATGTAATTACTTCCCTCGTTTATTTAGTTCCCTAACATACATTTAGCTGGGGCAGTTTAGAGCGGCTCACTTTGGTTATTCGACTCTACTGGCCATACTAATTTCAATAAATATGGAGGCAAATCATCTCCTTTAATAATAATAAATGATTGCTGGCATTACTCTTCAGTCAATTCATCTCAAATCATTAATAATAATAATAGTGGTCGTTTTTCCGACAAATAATAAATATTCTTGGGATTAATTCACGCATCTGCGGTTTGTACATTGTGATTCTCTCTTTTCTTGATTCAACTTAACTAATTCTTCACATATCATCGGGATATTTTGTTTTACATTTCCTCATTGGTATACTCTCATGATTTTCTTCGTTAGTATATTCTTTTTTATTCTTCTTCACCATAGATTAATCTCTTCATTCTGTGTTACCTTGAACGTCATTTCGTCATAATCTTCGTTCCAAATTTATTCTTCTAGATACTATTTATTAGTACATTTATTTTTTCTTTCCTTTTCCAGGTTTTAGTTGGTATTTGTACTTCATGTAGTGTTGGCTTTTCTTTATTCAAATACAAATTTGTCGTGTGTGGTTGCTTCTCTACAGTAATAGTGTTCATTTGGTTTATTCTTCCAACTCTTCTTTTTCTTATAGTAGTACGGGTGAGATGTTGTTATTCTACTGGTTGACTAGGCTCTTGGAAATAATTGGTGCCAAGGATGGAGTTTGTCGTTCTCGTATTGACATCTTTTTTATAGTAGTAGTACGGGTGAGATGTTGTTGTTCTACTGGTTGACGTGGCTCTTGGAATTAATGAGTTTACTTCATATATGCCTGGGATGTAATGTGTCTGTCTCGTATTGACATCTTTTTATAGTAGTAGTACGTTATCATTAACGAATACAATGTTCTGATTCCTTTACATAAATTCTCTGGGATCATTTTTTCCCACATTATTAAAATGACAATATACATTCAATGTTTAATACATAATTAGATAGTTACTTTTCATTTAATATAAACATATAATAATCTTCATAACAATAATTCACCCTTTTTCTTCAGTCAACATCTGTTTTTATAATCATATTTTCACTTTTCATTTTGTAAATAACAATAATCTTCATGGCCACATTTCATTTTTCATCTCGATATAGTCAACAGTTATACTCATAATTATCTTTTTATTTTACACAATAAACATTTTCATCGTTTACATAGTATTAATAATAAAATAATCCTTATCGCTCACTTTTCACTTGTAATTTCATACTTCAATTGTCAATGTATTTTTTCATGGAAGTTTGATTATAGGTACCCTTTATCTTTTTTGTAATAGGGTTCTGCAATTCATAGGTGTTGTTTAGATTGTTTTTTGTTACAGTATATGGTCCGGTATATAGTAGTAGCAATTTCTTTGCAATGCCCTCGATAGTACTTGGGAGTTCTCGATTTTTGATTAGCACTTGGTCTCCCACTTCATATTTTATAATTTTGGGCTGCAATTTTTTGTATTTAATTCTCAGTTTCTGGGCTCTTTCAACTGCATTATTATAGAACTTGGTTTGGTTAAACTTGATCTCTGCACTTATTGGAAAGTTAATTATTTCTGTGATCTCCCGGGGTGGTCTTTTCTCGTGCATTGCCATGTATGGTGTTTCCTCAGTTGACTGATGGTAGGCGAGGTTTAGGAAGTCTTCAGCTGGGGATAAATATTCCTCCCACTTCCTCTGCTGGCTGTGACAGTAGGTTCTTAAAATCCTTCCTACTTCTCTCAACACTCTCTCAGCAGGGTTGCTGTTGGGGTGGTACACCGATGTCTTATACGTTTTGATTCCCAGATGGATCAGTGTTTCCCGCCATTTTCGTCCTCGAAACTGCGTTCCGTGATCTGTAATTATTGATGCTGGTCTGCCCACTTCGGGTATGTATTTGTTTATAACTATTTCTAGTATCTTACTTGTCGTGGCTCGATTAAGTGGGTACAGCTTAGTATATTTTGTATAGTGATCAAAGATAATAATAATATATTTATACTGGTGTCTTCCACCACTCCGTGGAAACGGCCCACAAATGTCCAGGAAGATTTTTTCTAATTTTGTCACAGATGTAATCGGTATCATCACTCCTTCTCGCTTTTCGTTACTGCATTTGACTAGCTGGCAAATATGGCAATTCTGTATATATTTTCTTACCTTCCTATTCATGTCAGTGAAATACACATGTTCTTGCAATGCCTTTACCACCTTCACTGCGCCCATATGACCATATCGTATGTGATAGTCGATGGTCAAATCTTTCTCTAGAACCTTTGGGACAACTATCTTCCAGTCTTCACCATTTTTATTGCTTTTGGTGAACACCAGTTGATGATGAGTACAGTAATACTGTTTAATGTTTGCATCGTTATCTGCTAGTTTTTTAATAATCATCAATATTTTGGGATCTTGTTGTTGCTGTATAGCTATATCTGACAGTATTTTAGTAAGCTCAGATTTATTTTTTAGCAAGTGGTAGACCTTCGCGATGGTTTCCCTCTCTCCTTCAAATGTTTGGGCGCCGATGTTAATCCGGGACAACACGTCTGCAGCTGTGTTGCTTTTTCCCGGTATGTACTCCCACTGTATATTGTACTCTTGGAGTGTGAGAGTCCATCTTGTCAATCTTCCGTGTTTCAATTTACAGTTCTTGAGGAATGAAATGGATTTGTGATCTGTTCTTACTGTCACTTTATATCCCAAAATAAAGGTTCTAAACTTTTCGCAAGCGAATACGATACTCAATAATTCTTTTTCTGTGGTGTGATAGTTGCGTTCGCATTTGTTCAACGTACGACTTGCAAAACTGATTACTTCATGGTTCCCGTCTTGGTCTTCTTGATATAGTACGGATCCAAGACTCAAGTCGCTGGCGTCGCAGTTCATGAAAAATTGTTTTTCAAAGTTAGGGTGATGCAGCATAACGGTTTCTAGGAACTTTTCTTTAATTAACTTAAACGTAGATTCTTGTTCTGATTCCCATTTCCATTTTTCTTTTGATGATAGCTGTGTTGAAAATCGAGCTGTAGATTCGGAATAATTATCCTGAAATTTCCGATAGTAATTGCAGATCCCGAGGAACGATTGCAGTTGTTTTTTGTTCTGTGGGACGGGGAAACGCTGTATTGCCTCCATCTTTTCCTGGGACGGTGTAATTCCATGTTCAGATAGGTTAAACCCCAAGAATTGAACTTCCTTTGCTATTAATTGAGACTTATCTAACTTCAATGTAATGTGATTATCTTCTAATTTCTGTAAAACCTGTGGCACCCTTTCACAGTGTTCCTCCCAATTGTTGGAGGCGATCAAGAGATCGTCAACATAGACTGTTGTAAACTGCAGTGTATTGTGGCCCAGAATCTCGTCCATACATTTGACGAATATTGCTACCGAGTTTACTAAGCCAAACGGTAGTCTTTTAAAATGGTAATTTCGACCTTCAAAGATAAAGGCAGTGTACTTTCTACTATTCAGATGCAGTTCTACCTGCCAATATCCGCATACCGTATCCCATATACTGTAAAATTTTGTACCATAAAACTTCTTTAAGATCTCATCAATTTCTCCAGGTGATGTCCTGTTGTTAATTATGGTTTTGTTAAGTTCACGAGCATCTAAACAAATTCGTACTGCACCATTTTTCTTTGGTACGGCGACAATAGGGTTGGTGTATGGTGAATTGCTTACTTCGATGATGTCATTTGCTATCAAACGCTGGATTTCTTCTCTTACTGCTTCCTTCAGTGAAAAGGCGATAGGATAAGATTTTCGTTTAAATTCGGTTTGGTCTTTGAATCTTAACTCGCATTGGAAATTTTTTATTTTTCCGGGCGTATCAGAAAATATGTGGCGATACTGGCAATATATGTTTATCAGATGGTCCCTTTGTTCCCAGGTCAGCTCTTGGCTATTTTGGTTGGTCTTGAATTCTCGTATCTCATTAATTTTGGTCAACCATAAATCTTCCTCTGGGTTATTGTGAAGCTTCTTGTTGATGGCGCCTTCCTGATGTTGGTGGCCTTCCCTAATGTAGTATATTACATGTTCTGCGGGTGCCTTTTGATATTCTGTTAGCTTGGCTGTCCACTCAACTTCTCCTGTCTTCATCCTTACTGTATTTGTGTCCATGTTAATTATCGCAGTGTATTTTCTGAGTATATCACACCCAATGAGCAGGGTAAACGGTAGCCCACTGGCTACTAGGAATATCATCTGTATCGTGTTCCCATTGCTGGATACATCGAGTTGTACTTGTTGTCTAATCGTCTTATTTTGACGTCCGGTAGCTCCAATGAGTACAATGTTGTTAATAGGTAAAGTGGGTATTGTCGCTTTATTTTCAGATTGGATTCTATCTAACTCCACTTTATCAATCAATGATACATTTGCTCCGGTATCTATCATTGCCGTTGCTTTTATGTTATTGACCTTCACTGCTATGTATGCAATTTCACTATTACTTGTATCGCTGATAGTATTCTCTTTTTCTTGCATTAAGTCTCTTCTTATATTTTTTAAATAATTATTGGTGTAAGTTTTGCGAAGATTTGGATGGTTTGCCAAAATTCTAGACCCAATAGTCCGGTTCAGTGAGGGTACTACTTGGTTTTTCACTGCCGGTTGGTGTTTAAAGGCAGGTCACTATTCCCGTGCCTGTTTTGCGATGTCGAAGCTATGGGTTCCTGATTGCCAGGCCCATGTCCATTATGGTAGACTTCTGTATTTTGCGTTACCGTTCCTTGACTTCCATTGCTGTCGCTTCCGTTAGGTCGGTATCCAGATTCCCGCTCCTCTCTATCGCTGTTGCTGGAGTGACTATGCTGATTAGGGAAACTCCTCCTTCCTTGGTAGTAGTTTCGACGATTTCCCCCTCGACTGGCTTGAGTATAGTGCACTCTACGAAAGTGATTATTATGTTGGTTGCCATTGCTTTGTCTTGGGTGATGATTGGGAGCTTGATTCTGGTACGGCCGGTAATAATGGTTACCTCTTTGGTAAGCTGGCTCTCGCTGATATCCACCTGAATGTTGATTATTATAATTCCCTCTATTATTCACATTGTTACCCCCTCCGTCTTGACGTGGTATAGGGTGATTTTGGAATCTCGGTGGGTGATTGTGATTTCTTCCCGGGCTATTCCTTTCATTGGATATGGTGGGGTTATTATTCCCAGGTCCTCCTCGATCATATGTCTGGTTAGGTCCTTGTCGACTACGTTGGTAGTATCGTTCTCTTTCATGGTTCTCCAACAGTTCGCACATTCCTTGGACTGTTTTTATTTGTGCATTTAGTCTTCCTTGTGAGATGCCTTGATTGAAGTGGTAGGCTAATTTCGTCACTAGGCATTCTTCTGGGATTGCGGGTTCGAGATTCCTGGCCAGGCAAATCTTTCCCAAGAAATATGTTGTCATTGACTGCCTTCCATGTGTATCGAACCTTCCGTTTGTGATATCATCCCTAACGATGTTCTGGGTGGCTTCTGACCAATATTTTTGTTTAAACGCCACTTTGAAGTTATCATAATTCCCCACTTCGTTACGGGTTGCCGTCCACCAATTGTCGAACGTGCTTTTGAAAGCTTCATCTAACATTCCCTTAATGGTAGTCCATCTACTCTCTCTGTTTTTACGTATGATTTCTTCTATTCGTTCTAAAAACTCTAGCGGATTTTTATAATAGGTCCTGAATTCAATCTGATCTCTGTTATCTAGATGAGTCAATCCGGATAGTAAATTTGGTATCGTTTGTAGACGATGCATCTCGTCGCGGAGGTCATCTAACTCTCTTCGTTGACGCTCGGTTAATAGGGTTCTATCATCATGTACTTGTTGCTTAATTGTGTCCACTCTTCCAGATACTTCTTCACATTTGTCTGTTAGTGTTGACTGCGCTGCCTTCATGTTGATCTGTTCTTGTGTTATCACACTTATCTGTGTACCGTGTGTCCTCTCCATTTCGTTAAAGCGTTGATTGATGTCTAACTCTGCTTGTATTAGTCTCAGGCTGGTACCTTCTCCCTCCTTTCGTACTTCATCCATCTCAGCGTTAACTTCAGTGGTTAATACGGCCATGCGCTTCTCGATTTCATAAACATTTTCCTTCAATCTTTTTTCTATCATCTCTTCTGTATCCTTGGCGGCTTCCTTTATCTTGTTACTGTGGATACTCATCTGTTGCCACATCCCCTCATGGTCAGATTGTATTGTTTCGACGTCTCTATTGAACTTAGCCGTGATTTCATCCATTTTCTGGTTGGCCTGATCCATTCTGACTCCCAACTCTGCTGATAACTCTTCTTTCATGATGGCCATTTTCTTCTCCAGTAATTCCTCGGTTTTCTTTTGCCCATCTTCCATCCTCCTGTTCGTCTCCTGTATCTGGTTATTAAACTCTTCCTTTAATAATTCCATATGTTTCTGGTTCTCCCTCTGGCCTTCCTCTATTTTCTGGTTCGTTGATCGACTGGTTTCTTCTATTTTCTTGTTTAAGTCTGCCTTCAAATTTTGATTGTCCTCTTTGGATGATTTCAGGCCTTCCTCTATTCTATTTAAGTCCTCCTTGGTGGATTTCTGGCTCTCTTCTATCTTGCTATTTAGGTCTGCCTTCAAATTTTGATTGTCCTCTTTGGTTGATTTCCGGCTCTCTTCTATCTTCTCCATCACCATTTTGAACATCACCATGAAGTCGATTTCTCCGGGTACCATTGGTTGCTTGGGTTGGCTGATCTCCGGTGGAGCTTCTTGAATTATTACTTCCGGTTCCTCCATAGGTTGTTGAACCCCCTCCGCCAGTTCAATTTGTTTGTCTTTTACTTCCACTACTATCTCCTCCACATCTTCCGTTGACATAGCTTCCTTCTCTTCTTTTCTGGTTTCCTTCTCTGCTTGCGCCGCTCTTTTCCTTGACGTTGACCTTGATTTTGATCTTGATTTCAATCTGTCTGTATACATCTTGATCCTCTGATAATGTTCCTGCTGTCTTCTCACGAATTAGTATATTTAGGTTATTGGTTATTGTATATCTCCCTAACTCGTGCTCAGACGTTGGGCGCCAACTTTATTATAGGACAAGTAGTATTACAAAAGTTTAATATATATTTGTTGATGTGTAGTGTGCTTGCAGATACGCTCCGGTATCTGCTGTGATGTTGTCTTTCTAAAAACTGCTCCAATTATAATTATTAGGAGTTATTAGTGTGATTGTATAATCTGTATAAGTGTCTATGAATAATTCACTCTTTCGATTTAAGTAGGTTTCGCGCACTTTTGTTGTATGCCTCTCTCACTTACCACAAGTATCTGTTTCAGTCCTGTTCTGTGACGGTTGTTGCTGAAATACATACATTTAAAATGCACACAAATATTCAATTTGAATATTCAAAACAGTTAGTACACACAGTATGAATGAATTAGCACATATAGATAATACTTTAAATTACTCTCTGTTTGAATTCTTCCGCCACCTTTAGTAGAACTGATTTAAAAGAAATAATTTGATTTATATTTGAAATGATACTCTTTTTCATAGGTAAATAAGTGAAGGTTTATTAACAATTTTAAAATGGCAAATTTTAAAAACAATTAACAATCATTTGGGCTAATAACCCTTTAAATAATAATTACAATTGAGTAATTTTAACATAAAACTCTATCCAGGCTCAATGCTGGTAGTCCTGTCTTTGGTACAATAATTTGAACTTAATAGGTTATGTTTTCTTGTCAATGTATTATCAGGTTGTTAGGTTCTTTGAGGTGACATGATATCAGTGTCAAGATGTAATATTAATAGAATTAAGAAAATTGAACAATGGTTAATAAATAACAAATAAATATAAAAAAAATCAAAAGTTGGTATCATATATCTGAGAATTATGGTACTGCCATACGTGGGAATGCGCACGCACCTTATTACTTGTTAGCCAGCATCAAACTCGTGGCTTGTACAGTTTCAATGTATCGTTTTATTTTCAACAATTAGTCTGATAAATATATATTTTCAAGAGAAAAAATTAATAAAATACAAAAAAAAACTCTTGATATGAATTCCATTTGGTTTGGAATTTATTTGAGAACAGATGCAACAGTTAAATTAACAAGCTACCGCTACTATTTTGAGGTTAGCTATCACAGGTAATGTTATTATGGTAAATGATTTCTTAACAGTTATCATTTCTTAATTTATATTTCTGAACATATTATTAGTAAATTTTGACATGTTGCTATTAGAATTGCTTTTATACTTTTGTATGAAAGTTAATATTCTTTATTTCAAAACATCGAAATAATCAAAACAAAATAAGTTGAGTCAAAAGAGTGACTAAATGTTAACTCTTGTAATTAATGACAATTACTTCAAACATAATTTTTAAAATTATGAAAATTAATTAAAATATTTATTTAATATTTTAATAAGTATAAATTGACATTTCTTGGAATTCTAATAATTCCATTATAAGTTTGATCTTTCGCTAGTACTTGACTCGCGTAGTATTCATAGATGTCTATTTAAAAATATCATTTTTAAATCAAAGTTATTTAAATAAAATATTGTACTCCCTGTTTATTTATCACAACACACGCAAGTACGACCGGGATTATACACTATCGTACTTGTATAACTCGATAATTCCGCACATTTCACTCGGAAGTATTTTTGTTGTGTCAAGGTTATGTATGTTTATCAACTTATTGTCAATGGACGCGCACAAATTTGAAAATAATACTTTTTCATGGTGTAGAGCTGCGTGGACACTTCGTCTGAAGGCTGTTCGTAGACTGTTACATTTCGCCGGAGTGACTTTGGCGTCTCTGACCAAATGCGTTGATTTGATTGGTTGTAAACACTATAGTCTTCACCCCAAAAGCCTATGTTTTATTAAAATATTTGGTGTTTTACCAAATTTTGACTTTGGGTTGGAGTTTATGTGACGTAAGCACTAGTGTAAAAAATAATTGAAAAGTTAATAATTACAATAACTTCCTTACTGAACGTCCTATCGTTACATGAGTTATGTCATTGAATTATAGACATTTTCTTCTTTAATTTAAGTCTAAACAACATTATTTTATTTACATCGCTTCTCTTAATATAACGTTTTTATTAATTATCTTTGGTGTTTCTTATTTTTATAAGTCTTTGTCACCAGATTTAATTATTTTTAATAAAAACACTTTCTAAATAAACACTTGGAGTCCATTTCTCACTTGGTTTAATTTATTATTTAGAAATAATTATTTCGCCTTAACAATAGCTCATTATAGCGTCATTAGGCGTCCATCTTTGTTTTTATATAAATGTATTTAAAATGAATTTCCCTTATTTAATACAAGTAATCTTACAATCTAATAATACTAAAACGATTATTTACATGATTTCACACTAAAATATCTTTACATGATTGTATTAAATATAATATACATACTGTCTTATTCCTCTTCTACCTGTCTCATACAATTGTCAACATAATTTTAGTCTTTTCTATGTGAATTATATTATGTATTAAATGTCATTATTGTACATATATTGTACTTAATGCATTACATATAGTGGTCAGCTTCTAGCTAGTTTAGAACCCTTCAATTCTTCAATAATGGGTTTGTTCCTATGGTGTCTCATCATAGTGGTCATTTATTTTTCATAAAAACAATAATTAAACTGTTATTGTTACATTTTGTTTGTGTTTCTATATTGGTATTAGACATTACTCCTACTTTTGGTAATGTTCTCAGTTACTCTTAGACAAATTTATAGGTCATATTTTTCCTAAGTAACTTACTTAACATGGTTTGTTTACATCTGATTTCTGTCACTATGGTCAGTTGGTTTCTAATCATTTGCATATATACTGACTGTTTTTATGGTTCTAATCTGTTCTCAAAGTTGTATTGAGTTTCCCTCTAACTACTGGTAATATTGTGAACAATCTGTGTTTAATCTTTAATACACTATTTTCCTTAACTAATGGGCCATACAATGGTCCATCTTACATCTGATTGTATTTACATGGTTAGTTAGTTTACAACATTTTGTTTATAATACTGTTGTTATTATGTTAATGATCTGTTCTCAAAACATTACCAGATATTGATCTTTCTACTGGTAATATTGTTATTCACTTTAGCATTGGTTTTGATATTGCACTTTGCCTAACTGAATTGGCATATTTGTTGCATCTTTGCTATCTCTGTTTGCCATTGCATTTGATTGGTTTTATTTACTTGGTTGCCTTGTAATGCATTGTCTATTAGGATGTATTGTTATTTATAACAATTCCTTAATTGATATCATTGTTGATAATCATTTATTTTCATTGATATGTTTGGTTTTCTGTTTAACAGGTACCTTCTCTATGGGTTATGTAACAATGTACCATCTGTTTTAATGCAGTATGTCTCTACTACTTACATGGTATCAGCATGGTATTCCACAATAATATTTTCCTTATTTTGTGACACATGTTTATACATTCCTTCTTAAACACTAACACGTATCTTATTGTATTATTTATTATATTTTTCTAGTCATAGGTTGAATTCAATTCAATCCATTTTGTTTGATACAAGGGTTTTTTATTTGTTGTCAGTTCTTTACCAAAAAAAAACATAATTATATTGTTCTATTTTGTTTTATTCTGGTGGTCTTATGATTTTCTGTGTTAATCACAACTTTATTAAATGCGTCACACTCATTGTTCGTGTCTATTTGACTTATTTAACATCTTGTTGTCTTCATCATGGAATTAACATATTTTCATATACTTATAAACTTCATCACTATAATTATTTGTGTGGTTGTATCAGTTGAAATAGTTAATTATTCATATGTTTCACATCTATTAAGTACGCACTGTTATTGTTTGTGTTTCCTTAAATACTAAACACTGGTTTTCTTCCTCACATTTTATAATCATCATTTCACTTGTCAATTATATAGTCTTTGGTACACGTGGTTTTATATTGATTACTGGTATGATTTATTCATCTTCTTCTCTCTTCTGAGTCAGCTTTCTTGTCCTTCTTCTTTCTTCTTCCTCGTTATTTTCATCGTAGTCATTATTCCTTAATTGTTCCTCTCGCTGTTTGAGTTTGTTAATCCTTATTTCGTTGTTTCCCCTCACTTTTGGATCCTATTGGGTCTAGTTACTGGTATTTTGTTCTGGCTCATGTCATTTTCTTTTTTATGTTTCGTAGTTGATGTCACTAGGTTGATATTATCTTATTCATAGTTGGATTTTCATATTAACACATTTGTAGATACACACTTTATATACATGGATTTACTTATCTAGATTTACATTCATATTTTTCTCTTACTTGCCGTCCTTTAAGCTCATTTTATGTAACTGCCATATTTGGTTATGTTACAATATATATATATATTGTAATAGAAAAACTATTGCGTGTGTTTTACTGTATATGAATATGCTCATATGCACATAATGAGTCCATATGGTGGTAATAAGAATGTGTTAGAAATGTGAGAGTTGCATGTCGGGACATTGTAAAATAGTTAGTAAGGACTTTATAAAATTGTTGTATATTGTATAATACTTCTATATCATACTACATCTTTATTTTAAAATTAGAATTTACAAACAACACCTGAAATGACAACTGGATCTACAGAATCTGAGTGTACAATTTTTCTGTGGGACATATCAGTTGTTAAGACACAACAGTCTTGAATCATTAGCCACAGCTAACAGATCTCCCTTAATAGACCAGACATGTTGATATTTAATTATTGATAAACACTTAAAGACTATAGACATTTAAAAATTTTAAAGTAAGAATTTTGAAAGAAATGTTAGAAAAATTACTAACTTTAAATAACGGGTTAAACAATAATAATTCAAATTTAAAGATACGTTATTTACATAAATAAATATAAAATATTAAGAGAGGGCAGTTTTTGTATGTCAGCTGATTCATTTTTTATGTTTTCAGAAAATTATAAAAAACGTGTTTGTCTCAACAGTTTATAGTTAATTTAAATGAATACATTTATCACACACACACACACACACACACACACACACACACACACACACACACACACACACACACACACACACACACACACACACACACACACACACACACACACACACACACACACACACACACACACACACACACACACACACACACACACACACACACACACACACACACACACACACACACACACACACACACACACACACACACACACACACACACACACACACACTTAAAGACATTGACAGTATTAATTTATCTATGGTAACCTGTAACACCACAGTATATGTATTTTTTTGCTATAATTAATATAAAAGTATAAAATTAGTGTCATGACTTCATTTTGAAGTAGAATAACAAAACCTAGTTCGGAATTAATATGAAAATGACCCATCAAGGTTTCTTCCAAAGTGAGAAATGATTTTTGTGTGTTTTGACACCTTTGTGATTTGAAAACAATATATCTGAATACTTTATATGCACTTATAGATGAAAATGTGTATTTTCATGTTATTAGAATCATTAAAATCAGATTTGTAGAAAAAAGAACTATATTTTGTTAAAGTACTAAAAGGTATTCTGGAACATTGTGTGTTCACACCCACACAGGAGTATTGGTGTATATTTAGGCTGTTTGTTTTAGATCAAATAAAACAAGACGAGTGTCAGAAAGTAGTATGGGGAGCCATGTAAGAAGAGCTCCAACACCACAAGAAAGTGTCCACAGTTCTTCTGAGAGGGAAACTACACCATCAGGACATGTTTCATCTCAGCCGATTTTAGAAAGTGTTCATCCTGCTCCAGTTCCAGTATGTACAGTGTTTTATCACTTTATAGTGAATATTTTCTTTGTAGTTTAAGACACATGTATTCTAATTACTTCTCATTTAATGAAAATTATTGTTGAAAACAGCAGATATTACAGACACTTCAAAGTATATTCAAAGTAATATTGGGTATGATGTAATTGCTAACAAATACTAGTTGTACAGATCTACATTTAAAAGACACAAACGTTTGTAAAAGATACAAACGTTTACACAAAGTTAGAAGTGAAACATTTTTACAGTATCAGTGTCACTGTTTTTTAGTAAAAGGAAATCGTGTATTGTCGTTTAGATTATATATACAACATATTCTCAACAAATATGAAAGTGAAATATATCTAGATGACAGCAGATTTATGTGTTGATATTAGTTATTGACCTATGAAAATACACATGCAGAATGGTTTTAAATATGAGAGTAGTATCAGGTAGGTTAACTTATCATATGTTCCTTTTTAACAAGATATTGTTCATACTAACTGTACTTCGTTTTCTGATTCTGACTCCATTGTTGAAGGTATTACATGTTGTCACTTTTGTTGTATACAAGGTAAGATACACTGAGTAGAAAATTATTTTAACTTATTGACATTGTCACTACAACAGTTGTCTAGAAAATAATACTCATTGTGCTTGTGTAGGTTAATGCTCAGTTTGGACTCAAGGTCAAGTCCAAACTGTGATGAGGTCTGTGATTTCACAGATTTCCTGTTGTCTATGGTTTCACAGGCTTTGCAATCACAATAGAGTTTTACTGTTCGTACTGTCTGAATTGTGGCTCATAGTGATGATTCTTGTACACGTAAGAAACTCAGGTGACTGTTCAAAACTGGGTTAGTCATTCAACAAGTGGCTCATGTTTCACTATAATAGATATCCACTTGCAGCAGTGTAAGCTTCAAATTCAAATTCTTGATGGTTTTGTGAATCTAGACATACTAGTGATTTTGACCTTTGCCTGAATATAAATGAGTTTTGGAGTGATATCTATCTGGAGAGTGATGAAACATGACAACAGCTGTCCCTGGATTGTTTAATGGACTGGTATACTTCTTTGGAAAGAGTATACAAAAACTAGTGACACACTGTTAACACATGTTTGAACTTGGTTCTTAATATAGAAAAATTTTAAGAAGTGAATTACACATACAGTGAATTACATATATTAAATATGTGCAGTATTTTAGGATATCAGAATACCCCTTCTTATGTAATCCAAGAAGAATATGAGTTAGAAAATTTTGTTGATTATGCATATGGATATTCAGTTCATAATACATTAACTGAGGCTTCACTTAATTGTGATGAAAGCTAGTGAATTTGAAGAAAAAGTGAGAGGTGTAAATTGGGACCATTAACTAATGCATACAGTACATTAATGCCCCACACTAGTGTATAATTGTTCCTCATTTGCATAGTTCCAATAGCTTTCATTATCCATGTTCTGTATGACTTATGTTTTTCATTTGAAAACTGTGAAAGTCTCCCCATTGTTATTACCTTTTATATATAAGTAGCTAGGAAATACATGCTAGGTAACTATTCAAACACCGCATGATGCTTTAAAGTTTGTTTTCATGGAAGAGAGCAGGTTTCCGTTTAAGGGGGCAAGACATACTCAAGAGATGTTGAGAGGAGGGGGGCTTAAGAGGAGCATGCTTCTAACCATCTTGTTGTTTTGCTATGTTTGAAATTCCTGCTGTGTTGGCTATTGGTCAAATGTCTACGATTTTGTGGGCGATCCTAGCCAGAATGAGATGTTTAAGGTTTCCAATTTTTATTTTCCAATACTTGTGTTTTGAAAGAAAAAATAAGTAAAAAAATAGAAAATAAAACAAACAAATGCATAATGAATGTTTTAAGTGGTTCTGAAAATTGAACTTTAACTATCATTACCAGTTTTCACAGCAGCTATTTATTACAGTATTTTTTTTAACCCGTGACAGAGTTGAGATGCTAGCTATTATATTGGTTTGAATAAATATTGAGGACAATGAAAAATTTTTTGTTTTCATAATAGAGTAGTGTAAAGCTATGAAATTCTCTTTCTGTGCAAACGTAACTTTATATAAGATTATATAGTTGGCTAATTTTATTCAATAAGTTACAGTTTTTTGTCATAAGCTAGGTAATTACAAAAGCCACTATGTGTTCATATTAATATAACTATTGTGTGTTGGCAAATAAATGTAGTTCCATCGTTAACTTAGTCAAGAGTTATTGTCAACTAAAGAAAACTTGAGAAAATAGTTCAGTTTCTTGTGAAAGTTAATTGTGAGTATTCACAAGAGTAATCTACAGAAGGAGAAACTTGTATCAAAGTGAAAAAAAATTACTTTTTACTTACTTATCTATATTTCATACCTATGTATTTCAAATTAAAGCTCTGTGGGCAGCCAAAATTGTTGAGGGGAGCCTCATAGAAAATTTATGAGTAGTCCTGGAAGTGAGAGCTCTCGTTTTGCACATATATCTGTGTGCGTTTGTTTTTGATAGTTGTATAATTATAACTTTTGAATGTTTAAATGTTCATTGAATATTACTTAAATGTTAGTACTGAGAAACTAAGTGCACTTTACGTAGTCTTGTATACAATTGTACACCTGTATAACTAAGTATTTAATAAGCGTATGCTAATGTGAATATTTTATGTTTTTACAGCCTCTTTCTGAGCGTGTGTGCACATGGTATCCAGTTTGGAAAAGTATATTTGTTTGTGGTGATATTTCTCAGTTGGGTATTTATTTACCGAATTACAGTCTTGTAAAGCAAGAGCCACAATCAATGGAAAGCAGCCTACGAAGTGGATTGAAACAGCCATCACACCACCTTCAGGTGGCTGTAGTTAAAATGCCTACAATTTCATTGCGTTGTGCTGCCAGTAAACAAAACTTATCAGAACTTCCTCTGACTATACCTGTTGTGCTGCCAGATCACATGTGGTCAAAAGGTACAGGCTGGTTTTTAAGTTTATGTAAGTTATATACATTATATATATATATATATATATATATATATATATATAATATTCACAGTACTTTGTACTGTATGTGTAACTGGGATCTGAATTCTGTTTTGTATCACTAGTGAGTATCATAAAGCTTATTTCACTACAGTTGCTATAGCAACATGTTTTCATATAATAGAAAGGTAATAAGTGTCACTGATTTTGTTAACAACTGGATTAATTTTCATACCCTTATAACAACTCAGGTTGTATGTGCTTTCTGAGATTAGTCACTGAAACATCTTTTTTTGTTTTCAGATTATTTTTTAATATATGTAAATTTTCAAAATGCATAACTTCATTTTGATGATAACTAGAGAGATAATTATTTTAATTTTTTCAGAAAACTTTTCCATTGATTTGAAGGAAGTACTTAATTATATAACATTCTATAACAAATAATTAAATTGAAGAGAACAGATTTTTTTACTCTAATTGAAAATGTAATTCTGTGTAAATGAATTTAAATATTGTAATGTAATGTTGTTACGGTGGTTAACAACGGTATTTGTTTAGTATGGTTAATTATTAAAATGATTTATGTTGAAGTTTAATCGTTTGTTTATCACTAGTTTGCTTGTTGTTGGTAGCTGTCACGATGACTTGGGTTGTCGACTCCTCACTAAAATAAAAATGTCATGTCACAGTTGTACTTACTTCCCTTGTAGTTCAGCGTGTGTGAGAGATTGGTTTGATATACAATTTGTATATCTCCCAATTCAAATTGCCTCCTTTGCCACCGCAGTACTGCACACTGTGGTGAAGTTGTCGACCTGACCTGAAATCGTCTTAATCTAGTAAAAACAAATGTAGTCAACTCCTTTTTACTGTTTAGTATTATTTATTCATCAATAATGGTTTGTGATGTGTCAATTTAAATAATTATTACGTTTTAATAATTCATTTTACAAATACTGAATAAATTATAAGACTTTCTTATTCCCAGGGTTGCTAATCTGATTTCTTTGATTCACCATTCAACAGAGGTGTTTTATTATTTAATTCATTTAACATTGTAGGTTCTTTGAGTTTACAAGAAACAAACGAGAAGATGTATCATACCACTGTACTTAAGTAGCAGGAGAGTGCTCACATAATAATATTAAAACTTATTTGCTAACCGAAACTTTGTCAACTGACGTTAATGCTCAGATTAAAGGTTATGTTTGGCGATTGTAAACAATGAACATTATTAATTTAAACTGCTAATAAAACATTAACATAATTGTAATAATTCATAAAATATGGGTAGGAGTTCATTTGTTATTTAAACACAATGATCCATCTTTTCTGAAAACTGGATTACATAAACAAGGTAAATCGTTTTTTCTTTTTGTTTTTCAATTAACATAATTCTAAAAATAACACTGGTTTTAGTCAAAATACAACCATAAAATAAAACATATTAATTATATCATTAATGTTCAACATTCTTTAAAAGTTCACTAGACATTGATTGATATTATGGTCAAGTTAATATTCGTTAACTCATTGAGGGAATTATTAAAACTAGTGGTCGCCCAGTGGTCGAAATTCGACCGTAATTCATTAAATTTTTAAGTTTGAACGTTATTGAGGTTCTTTTGTCAAAGAGTATACCTCTATAATCATTGCATATAATTTTTTTGAATTTTGTTCTATTACGTCAGCTGCGAGCGTGTACAAATACGTCATTAGCGTGTGTTGTTTGCCTTAATTCCCTGCAATACCTATGAAATTTAATGTTAGTAACAGTTGAAAAAAAACACAATTAAAGCTTGTATTTGTATTTATTTTTTGATATAATTCATTGTCAGTTTTAATTTTTTCATGTTATTATTGAATCAAATAAACGCTAATAAAAATGAGACTTGACATTCATAGAAGTATAAGATACATTGTTTTCAATTCCAATGGATTACATTTCATTTTTGGTAAGGTACAAAATTCGAAAACAGTTTGAAGATTATCTGCTACAAAGCTTATATAATTTTTTTTCTATGCATTAATTTTCGAGTTATTTGAAAAATATGAAAGATAGGAAAAATGAGGTTTAGCTTGGCTAAGCCATATTTAAAAATGCAATAACACGTTTTTTTACATTCCTTGGGTTTTTTTTATTGCCATACTGACTAGGTTTCGATAAGGCTACACAGTTATTTTGCCTATCTTTTTCGAATTATATAAAATTTAAATAAAAAATTAATACAAAATAAAAAATGAAATAAAAAATAGGTGCCTCGTATTTTTTCATATATTTTTCATTAAATAAAAAAACCGGGCGGTTAAAAAAATAAATGTTGTCCATTGAACTTAAAATAGTTTGAAAGTGAATTTAATGATTCAGAACTTCTGTGTAAACGATGTTTTTTGTAAAAACTCTTTCAGCATTTGCTAAATGCCCTTGGCCATTATATTCGGAAATATAAAATCTCAAACCATCGAATGATCGAACTCTACTTGCTGCGACGTACAATTGACCATGTGTAAAAACTGGCTGCCTCAATAAAATTCCAATTTTTTCGAATGCTTGTCCTTGAGACTTATTTATTGTCATCGCAAATGCAGGTATAATTGGAAATTGAGTTCTTTGAAAGTTAAATGGTAAAACAGTACCGGAATATGTTAAATTTATACGTGGAATCAAAATTCTCTTATTGCGTGCGGTTCCAGTTAAAACTTCGCAATCAATAGCATTACGATGCATACACTTGATGCGCATTCTTGTTCCATTGACTAATGCTTCCTTTGTATTTAAGTTTCTGATCAGTAAAACGATGCAATTAACTTTCAATACTAACTTATGTGGTGGCAAACCACTAATAGTCAAAGAATTCAAAAACTCTACTGGATAGTTATTGATTTCATTGTCATCATCACAAATTATTTTATCGTAGCTATGATATGTTTTCTGTTCACCTGGTATTCGATTAAGTATATCAGTATTAATAAAAGTACAATCATCATTTTTAGGTGCTAAAATAACTGACTTCAATATGTTATCTGACAGTATGTTTTCGGAAATATTTCCGTACACCTCATTAATAATATTATTTTCATCTCCTATTAATTGCTGAGGTATTTCAATAATATTTTCACCAAACTGAGGGAATTGTGGGGCTTCATCATTACCAATTTTTTTCAAGAATTTGACAAATTCTATTTCACTTGGTAAGGCTCTCATATTTTGAGTAAACGTTACTTTATGAAAATAAACAAATTTATGCCAACTCGTGACACAAATTGCAATTAAAGTTGCACGTGAACCATGTGGGACAACTGGTAAGATTTGCCAAAAATCACCGCACAGAAGTATAGTTTTCACTCCAAATGGTTTATGTTTATCATTTTCATCGCATAGATCCTGCAATAATCTATCTATGATTTTCAACACTTGCAGTGGGCACATAGAAATTTCATCAATAATTATCAATGATGATGAATTTATGTAACGTCCATAGCTACTATTTGCGGTAATATTCGCTACAGAATTTTCCAAAATGGGTATAGGCAATTTAAACACATTGTGTAAAGTTCTACCTCCAAGTAATAGAGTTGAAGCTATGCCACTGAACGCTGTTGCAATGCAACTAAGATTAAGCGAATTTAATTTGTGAATGATTGCTGTTTGTGTGAATGTTTTTCCACAACCTGCATGAGCGGTTAAACAAAAAACATTAGATCCAGTATCATGGTGCAAAACTTCACGAATCACACGATCAATTAGATTACGCTGTTCAATATTTGCAGTTTCATAATGCTCACAAAACAGAAACTCTTGTTCTATTGGATCAATAGCATTTGCTTCGTCTGTTCTCTGCGAATACGTGGGAACTGGTAAACCAAGTTATTGACATGACAAATTATGAACATTCAAAATATCTTCAATTTCTAATAGATCTGTGTTAAAGGATACTTCTTCGTTGTAATCTCTCAAAAAATCTTCACTAAGATATACTTTAAATTCATTCCATAACGCCAATGCAGTGGCTGGCACATTTAATGCACAAATGTAACCAAATAAATTTCGCATTTGTTTTGGTGAATGTAATTCTTTTGCTTCATTTAAAAATTCGCGCCATTCATTATCATTTGAAGCAATGCCGCGAGCATGGCACGCTTCAACAAAAGAAGTGTGTATAATTCCATTGTATGTTCTAACATCCTCAAATGATTTTGGACCACAGACATGTAATAAAAGCAATCATAAATGGAAAAGTTTGATGCTTTTGGTGATACTACATATATGCGTGTAATGATTTTATCACCTCCACGCCTTCTCTTCTTCCATTTTTTTCGGGAATCTTCCCACACATAATGCAAAGGAATTTCAATATACTTATATTCATGCGCTGATGGATCTGATCGATTCAATTCAAAAAATGCTAATAATTTTGTTTGTCTTGCATTTTCAATTGCTTGACGTTCTTGCCCTTCTCGAAAGTAAACATTCTGTCTACACGGTAAATGAATGTCATTCTAACGATGACATGTGATTGAAAATGCATTGGTAATTCATAGATGCGCCATACAGCTTCAGTTGATCCGACATCCTGGTTCATTTCTCTCTGAACCTAATTCAACAGATGCACTGTCATAGCCTTTATACACGTATTTATAAATGTATTTAACACTTTTAACTGTAGTGCATACTTCAACATTTATATGGCAATTAAATTTGGCAAGTAAATACGGATTGTATGGTACAACATAACGATTGTCGAGGCAGCTACCACGAACTTCAGCATTAATATCATTATCACGCCTTCTGTATAATGGATATCCATTTAATGATTCACATGTAAATTCATTAAATCGTTTTGGATAATCTTTTGTGCATTTTCCATCTCTCATACATACAGAATTTGGATTAAGTACACCGCATGGACCATGCATCATGTGTTTTACAACATATTCATGTAATGTAGGATGTGTTTGAATGTTAGGAATCTCCGCAGATACAACTTTGTCAATATCGGTAGCGTTAACAATTTTATCTTGCTCATTTAAAGAGAGTAAAATGTGAGCATGAGGCAATCCTCTCTTTTGAAACTCAATTGTATAAATGAGTGCTTCAACTTTACCGAAGATTTTTTTTAGTGTAAGGCCCTCAATTAATGCTTTCAGTTTGGACTTGAATACACGCACAACAATATCAGGTCAAAAATTAGCTGACTCACCTACACCAATATTGCTAACTATTTCAGGCCAACTTGGATTGCAAGTCATTGTAATAAACAAAGAAGGCTTTCCGAAATGTTGTACAATTGACATTGCATCTAAATAATTCTGATACATATTTCTTGGAGATCCATTGAATGAAGATGGTAAAATTACTCTACGGCCAACATTATTGGCATTGGGGTTCAATTCTAAATAATCTGTTAAATTGTTGTAAACTTCAGACCTAAGACTTGTTTAATTTAGTCAAATGAAATGTAACCTTGTGCCCTCTATTCTCACATGCATATCAACTATCCACTGCAGAAATAATTTTTGTGAATGGTGCAACATGCTAAAATCTTCTCTAATTGCAAGTTGATAGGCTGCATACTGAAGCATGGTTAATTTATTTCTGGGTGCTCTTGAATTAGATGTAGTTGGTACATTATGAGAAATATTGATATGCCACCCAGTATCACCATTTGGAAAAAGTAATGGATACGCTAAAGGCTCCAGTGATGAATCCAAAACAGAGATATTTTTAATGGTACCATTAACTTTTGAAAACGAAACCATATTTCGTTCAAAGGGTGGCTCACCATCAACTGTACTAAATATTACTGCTACATCAGTTTGAACTGCATCATTATAACGGCGTAGATCTAAATCACGGTTTACTTTAATGAGCATACAAATTTCTTTATTTTGATTTTCAACTCTCTGACAATGATCTTTCATTGCAATGAATGACCGAACGAAAGGATTAATGCGTTCCAATTCAAGAGAGATTTCGCGCATTATATTGTTATTGCATGTTTGATTATAGTGTTCACGTAATCTATAATTGACAGCAGTGTCAACATCATAAAAATATAATTGCGCATAACATGGTGAGCGACCATATCCAGCAGTCATTGGACCTGATCTATGATAAAAAACATCATGTATTTTAAAATGATACACTCCACGCGTAACTGTATCCGAAATTTTAGCTTCTGAGCTAACCATAGCAAATGATGAATTGTATTTACGAATGTTTTCAAAATAATTTTTTGACTTTCTTTTTATTGAAGGTTCATTTGAAGTAAGTCCATCATACAATGATTTAAAGTATTCATTTTGACTTAAGGCCGGTAATATTGCTTTACCCTTATGACAACATGAAGTGAATGCAGTCCTTTCACCTAAAGTGACCTCAGATTCGAAATGTTTTGCATTGCAAAACCTGCATTTAAAATTCTTTGGCGACAATCTCTACTCTGTGCGACTGTTTGACCACAGACTATTATGTGTTTGACATTGGCAGTATGAACGTACACTAAAATGAAAAAATTATAATTTTATTGCCTGGCAACAAAATTATTTTATTGTTAACAATTACCATTGTTTGAAAAAGTTTAAATGAATTTTCAAGTGCAAATGAATGTTTTATTTTATTTTATTTAATGTATTTGTAACACATATTATATATAAATTTTAGCTTTCTGCACTCCTTCTCCACATAAACTTTAACTATGCCAAATCTCACACTCCTCTGTGCGCGCAATATGCTTAAAAAGGGGTACAAAGTTTTCTCTTCACGTATTAATATTATTAAAATACTGGCAATTCATTTCATATAATATGGGATGGGTTAATAACCATTAAATTATTTAAATGTTTTTCCATTGTTCATACGACAATGTATGTTTAACAATAAAAAATAAAATTACTGTAGTGAATATAAACATTTCATTCTGAATAATGGTAAAGTCATTTATCTTTTGTAACAAACTGCTTACTTCTAATTACGAATGTCATTCATCCTATAGAAAGTCATGAGCCTTTTAGTGCTGTATTTACATTATTAATTATCAGGATATATATAAGAATTGGTTCTTAAGGGAGAAAGGTCGCTATCAGCCTAAATAAAATAATATAAGTCACTGATACTTGCGTTCTTTCCTTATTTCCTTTAATGATTGTTTAATCACGATCCACTGCACTACCTATGTGTATAAACTCCGAAAGAGTTTGCTTTTATAAAGGTTTACTCGACTTTGATTTCGAGCTGGACTAACCTCACTCTTGGTTGTAGGTTAAGTTTAACAGCTGTTCCAATTTACTCATCTTCTGCTCGCGAATCTGGCGTGGCTTCTGCGTTGATAGGTATAAAACGAATGCCTTCGCTCCGGGTTCTGAACTGACAATTAAAATGTATTTATCACCTGTGATTGGCTACTTTTTTTATAATTTGTTACTTTTCAGAATACCTCGACGAGAATGCCGGCCTTCGGCTCGTCATTTTCCAATTGTTTAATTCCACTCAAGTGGTCAACAAATGTACGCCCATGGGCTGTAAAGACATAAAATGCTTATAATTAATATAACTTTCTTAACCTTATTTCAATTCACAATTCATTATGCTCATCGTCCAGGGCTTCCTGTAACACATAATTTGAGTCCTTACATGATATGTTTTGCTTATGCATTAGCCGGATTCGGTTTTTTGAACTTATGTCTAATTCAATTTTTCCCTTACGAATTAACTTTTATTAATTATTTTCCTTAAAACTAATACATGGCTCTTGCATTTCATACAGATAATGCTTCCCAAGTCCTGTTTATTTCTTTTACCCACTGTCTGTTCACGTAGTCACTTGATAAGTACATAATTTAGGCTTAGGCATTGCTAGGCCTATAACACTTTTAATTATCTCCACCTTTTACAATTTTATGTCTACTTTCTACAATTGTTACTGTATTACAATTATTATAACTGAATTCCGATAACTAATGTTTGCCATAGTTATACTTGGTACACATCTTTAGGTTTGTTTTAGCTGTTTTACAATGAATCATATTCCTTCACTAATGGTTGTAGCATGAACCATTGTTCTTTAATTTACATATTTGTTTTTTGAGTCTTTATTTCTTTACAGTTATGCTTATCATTGTCTATTATTAATTGTTACGCTTTTAGTGTGCATTGGGATATTCCCTTTTGCTGTCAATTTAGGAATATCTCTTACATCTGGTGTCACATGACAGATGTATTTAATTATGATAATCATGACTTAAATTAGTGATAATAATTATCATAACACATAATGTTAGTAATGTTCCATCTTTCCTGCTATACAGATATCACCCTTTTTGTTTCTGATTAACTTTACAACATGTTTTAGCTAAAAGTTACATGGTAATTCCCATTTTGTCTGTTTTTGGTCAATTTGTTTATATCAATTACAATATAAATACTACTCTAGGTAGTTCATCTTGGTATTGGTATAACCCTTATAATATCTACTGGAGATTTAGTCCAATAGATTTTAGTTTAACAGTGTTTTAGTTATTAATGTTATTAATCTAAGTGGAAAGTACATGTAGTTAGGTTATGTGTCTCCCCAATCTTATGCAACTATGGGTTGACTGAGTTTATGTTCCTTTACAATTTTTATTTCATTTTTAACTGTATTGGTGTTATTAATTCTCACCTATAATTTGTCAATTGTTTTTTCTTTTCTCTACTATCATTTTTCATAACTTTATTGGTAATTACTATTGTTATCTGATAACCTTGGTTCTCTATTAACTTACATTAATACTAGACATAATATATCATCATACTGTTGTTTACAGCTTCTTATTATACTAACATACTCATTATTCTCACTCTCCTGACTATTATTGGATGCCCTGAACATTTACTAGATTAGTGGTCATAGTCAGGTCATCTAATGTAGTCAGTTAGCGTTTTGGCTACCTGTCATTGTCTCTCACTCTGTACTTCACTTGTCATTGGTAATTTATTTCACAGCTGGACTTCTTATCTGATAGATAGTGTAAGTTATCTTGTTTCTTTTTGTTGCACTATATTTATCGACATTATTATTATGATTTCATTTTCTTCTTTATAGTAGGTGATTCTCAGTGTTTCTTGGTTTTCTCACTGACCGAATCTATTGGGTTATTGGATCTATTGGGTAAATCACTATTTACTACATTTTCTTTCTTGTCTTATTATTACCATTACTGTTTTAATTCTTTAGTTGTGAGTCCGTTCTTCAATTATTATTTATTTATATTGTTTTAATGCTTGGTACACTCATTGTGAATACTTAATAGATTTTGTTCCTCTCAATTATTATGACATGTTGTGTTTATTATGATGTCCAAAGTATCGTGGTTATATGTCTTGTTACAATATGATAAAACTAAGGTTTCAGATGTGCAACATTTTTTAATCCTTGCCCTTTTTTATTGAATGTGCATAGCATTTGTGACTATTTTTAAAATGATTATCTAAGAAGTTGGTGTGACAACAAAAATTAGATGTGTAATATACAGGAAGAAGAGTTTTTTCAGAGTTCTTTCAATAATGAGGGTCAATAAGATTTTTATGATGTTTTTTGCTTGTTTAGATATCTGGTCAAAATTTGTACAATTCCTAACAAGGAATAAGTAAGTGAGATTCAACATAGTAACACAGCATGTCTACAAAACTACTGTTTTTGATTGATAACCATGCTTTATTGACATCACTGTTAACCAAATCTTTTGTGGATTCTGTTACTCCACACACATTTGGCATCTACATCATAGAATGGGCAAAAACAGAATGGTTTTAACAACAGTATCAATAAAATGTGATTGTCAACGTAAAGTGTAACTCAGACCATGTAGATGTACAAGTAAAAATACAAAATGTCTATACTTAATTATGCAATCTTATATAGTATCTTCTAACAGGGCAACTAAATTCTCTGGTTACACGAGTTATATGAAGTAGCTGATTGTTGGAAACAAATGAAGTAAACTTGAACAAATACTCATTAAAAAATGAGTAGGATAAATCCAGTTTAGTTACAGAATATTTTCATTGTTTTCAGGAAACAGTACTTTTCTTTACACCAGTGTTTAATGACATTTGTACTCAGATAATTAGAAAATAGAAAACCAATGAAATGGCACCTTGTATGCTCTTACCATAGCTTGCATAATGTTTGTGTCATGTCGTTAGAATGTTGTAACTTATGTTATGTAAAATTGTTTGTCTTAATGTTTGTTGAACAAAACAATGAATCATTACTTTTTTCCAGATAAAAGTAATTTTCCATGGACATTGAATATATCAGATTTACACTGCTATACCCTGCATGGTGGTATGTGTCTGCAACTGCTTAAACCTGTGTCTCTTAATTGTACGATTGGTACATCACCTAAATTCTCATCAGGGAACATGACTTCTTTAGCTTTGTGTATGTATTTAGATACAACACCAGTTACAGTTTCTGTTTCAGAAGAACAGGTATGTAGTCAGTGGATTACTATATAACAGAATTTTATAGTTAAGTACAGTAAAGGAAATTGCTCATTTACATAACTAAACATAACCTTATAAAAAAACTAATTGTAAAGTAGCATTATATAAGCAATTTTGTGAGTCCTGCAACATTTTTATATACATGTAAAATTGATTTTCAGTGAAAGGACTTAATTTGCAGTAAAAATGTTGCACATGTGTATGTGTTTTAAGAATGAAGATGATAAATACACATATTATTTTCTGAAATGTCTGATAGTAAAATTAATAATGTCATGGGTTGACCAAAGGAGCAAAGTGTGCTATAGCCTTCTTAAGGCCTATTTTACACTGGACAGAATAGTGCTGTTTACTATTAAAGTGTAAAACTCAAAATGTGTAAAAAGAATACCATGAAATAATATGGCTTTCATACTTACCTAGAGGAAATGTGTTAATAAAATTTTCTAGATATTTGTAATGTAATTATATGAAACACACGCATACACACAAATACACCAAAAATGTTGATAAATTTAGCCCCCGTTTGACAGTTCTGGATCTACCCATGAAGAATATAGTAAAAAGTATTTTTCATGGTATGTACATGTTTGTGATCATATACCAAAACAAATCCACTAATAATTAATAAGACAAAAACATAAAGAGAAAAATTTGGATTGATATAAGCTAAATTTATTCTGTAAATATCTGGAAAATATTAACACAATGATGATTTCAATATTTTAAAACTCTGGTAAGTTACATAAAATGGTCATCCAGAAAATAAGAATTATTTTAATTTTACTAAGATTTATAAATATCCAGATATATAAATAAGATTTATAAATATAGATTTCTGTATTTTTCTACATAGTCCTCAAGGAAGTTCAAGCATTTTTCATAGTGTGATGGAAGTTTTTGTGTATCCTCATTAAAGAAATCAGCCCCCATTTATATAACAGCTGTCTTGACTGCTTCATCACTCTTCAAGTGTACAACCCCCCTAAAACTCCCTCATTTTATGAAAAAGGTGATCGGAACCCGATCCGAAACCATCAAGGAGCTTATGTCTAAAAAGGATATGTTGACAAACATTATTGTCAATCAGACATCCTGCACTTGTAAGACCCCAGTGGTTGTTTTTAATATGTATCAGTTTCTTAACTGGCGAGCAATAAGAACTGGCATCAATTGTCTCACCTCAAGCCATGAATTCACACACTAAGACCACTGTTACGACAGTCTACTTGATCGTCGTAAGGTACAGTGGTAAACAGTTTGTAGTTAACTCGTACAATATTTCCAGTTAGATTTGACCACACGAAATAACAATGTCTATTAATAGAGTTTCACGCAATTATTAACACAATACTATTTCACTTCGACAAACACTCAATCCACACTAGCGAAAATCGCTCATGTAACTAAACTGACAACCTGGATGCTATGGCTTTATTCACATTGAGATGATCTGTGTGTGTGTGTTTTCTGTGGCCTTCAGTTTACATGTTGAAAGCATCGTTTTGCATGTTTTGGATTTGGAATGAACAAGGATCAAGAGACCAACATGTATTTTAGTCTTTGTAATAAATAGCAAAACCTGTGTATCAGCAGTGACTATGTATTGTCATGGTACATTTAAAACATATAATTGCCATCTGTGTTATTCCATAGCAGCCATGTTGATGTAATAGCTAACATTTTTCTTGTAATTATCTGTGAGAATGTGTGCCCATCGAACAGAATATTTTTGTTTATTTAGGTGGACAGTCTTACTCTCTTCTGTAATGAGGTTTGACACACCCTCTCCAGTTTTAAGTCAATGAAATGCAAGTCCTTGGGACTTGCAGGGGTTGGCAGGCCCATGTCATCTGGACACTTAAAAATATCAGATCCTACATTAGGAAGAATACATGTGGATTAAATAAATAATTTTGTAGTTGCAACAATAATTATGAAACTGCAGGAAATTTATCACTAAATGCATCCAAATCATGTTTTTTGGATAAAGTTCATTTATCATGTTTTTACAAATGAAGAAGACACATCATAAACATTTATTATACCCACTTTGAACAAACAATATTTTGATGTGTTTTGTTAAATCATGTTATTGTTTTGTACACAATAACAATTTGATCTTGTGGATGGTTTGTGCATTTAAATAAATATTATTGCATGCAGTAGCAGATTCATGGGGGTTCAAGATTGAGGCAGATTCAAGATGACTTCTGCAACTACTATAAATATGGTATTTCAGTTAGTTAAAAACTAAAATCTCAGGCAGAAATAAAGATCTGGGCAAACAAAGAGAAGGATTTACATGTATTCAACTTATGTAACCAAGATTTTCTGACTGTTAGTAAATCAATACGGAAGTTGACATTATTAAGTGTTGGTAAGTCTTTGTTCATAGAGGCAAGAAATTATAATTATACTCAGTCAGTATTTATTTTGCTGTATCAAACTTTATGTTTATTGGATATACAGGGTGTCCCGGGAGGTGAAGGAAATAATTTGAGAAATGGTTCTATAGTGTAAAAGAAGAAAAAAAGTTCATATAAACATATGTCCGGAAACGCTTTGTAAGCGAGTTACGGCTAGCGAAAGATTTCACCCGGGTTTCGGTAAATGAAGACTTTCTGAAATTCTGGGAAGGTAAATTAAGGGGCGAATTCTGTTGTTTCTTATGGTTTTTGACCTGAAAAATCGAATAAAACAGGTCACAGAACTGTATCTCCCATAACTTTCATGATATCCGACGTAAAACAAAAAAATCTTTGCCTAAAAACGTATTGTATTGTTTTTAACCAAAATTGGAATTTTTTGTTGATTTTTATTGACTTTATTTACACAATTTTTCTCAGAATTAAATTCTTTACAAGTTTTGTTTTTAACTGTTACGCATTTATTAATCATTTAACAAAGTTATTGTACTTCTAACCTAAAAAAATGTGTTAAATGATTAATAAATGCATAACAGTTAAAAACAAAACTTGTAAAGAATTTAATTCTGAGAAAAATGGTGTAAATAAAGTCAATAAAAATCAACAAAAAATTCCAATTTTGGGTAAAGACAATACAATACGTTTTTAGGCAAAGATTTTTCTGTTTTACGTTGGAGATCATGAAAGTTATGGGAGATACAGTTCTGCGACCTGTTTTATTCGATTTTTCAGGTCAAAAACCATAAGAAACAACAGAATTCGCCCCTTAATTTACCTTCCCAGAATTTCAGAAAGTCTTCATTTACCGAAACCCGGGCGAAATCTTTCGCTAGCCGTAACTCGCTGACAAAGCGTTTCCGGACATATGTTTATATGATCTTTTTATCTTCTTTTACACTATAGAACCATTTCTCAAATTATTTCCCTCTCCTCCCGGGACACCCTGTATATCTGTCTCCCATTGCTTAAGTTCAACAAATCAACAAGGGACACATAATTTATGAGAAGGCGTCTGTCAGCGATGTAATTTATAGCATGCAAAATGCCAAAATCTTGTTGAACAAAGTAGAAAAAAATTATTCAAATAATACTAAATGATCATTCAGGGTGCACAGAGGTGACAGAGACCACAAAAGACGAATCATTTGGAGATGACATTTTTAGGGCTTTGTTAAAGTTTAGAATAAACACTGGAGACAAGGAGCTTGCCTCTAGTAAAACTTGTACTTACATTAGGAACAGAATTCAGAATGAAATAATTCTTTATTGTGGTGAAGTAAAAACTGAAAAGTTTGTAATCTCAAGAATGGCAAGTGTTTTATTTTAGTCGGTGATAAGACTAACAATGTTTGTACTGAATACAATTACCTAACTGCAGTGAATGTTATGTTAATGTGTCTTTAAGAATAAGTAGGATTTTGTAAAGTTTATTTATATTGTAGAGATTATGATAAAAACACTACTTGCACAAATATTTAACTGGAAAAATTAAACACCACTGTTTCTTATCAGTCAAGCTTTTGATGAGGGCTTAAATGCATGCAGGCTCAAACAATGGTTGTATAAAAATTGGAACAGATTTTATCTAAAAAAATTTATAGGCATTGCACAAATGCAATGCACAGAGAAGGGCATTGAAAATGCTTCAATAAATCTAATATATATATATATATATATATATATATATATATATATATTGTAACATTATTATTTTGTTAAAATTACTTTCAAATACAAATACACTTCTATTTGTGTTTGAATAGCCCCACGTTCTTTGGGAGCCATTTTATGCAACGTAATAAATTGCATACACATAAATAGGCGTGAACGGTCTCACGTTCAAGATTGACAAATTCTTTAAACATTTAAATTGGGTGTCAGGTGTATCTGCAATAAGAACTCTATGTAACTTGAAACGGTAATTACAATTTATTTGATACTATAAAAAAATATGTGCACATGGCACTGACTTCGATTTTAAAACATTAGTTATTATTTGTTATTATGCCGTAAGGCTTAAGATATATACATCCTTACTGACTAAATATTCTATGCTACTAATTATTATATAAAAGAAAAATCTCATTTTCAGACTACTCAGTCTATTAATATGTTTCAAAATCAATTTTTAAATCTTTTTTTCTATATTGTAACGTACTCAAAATATTAATAGTTATTGTTTCTCAGTACTGTTTTCTCAAATACTAATTGTTTTTATTTAAATGCTTTGTAATCATTTTATATCATATTAATTTGAGCTCTTGTTACGTTAATCGTATTTCTAAAACATCTATGATTTTAACTCTACTATACAAGAAACATTGCTCTTATTTTTAAATAAAATATTAATGTCTTTAACTGTCTTTGAATTCTTTGTATGATTAAGATATGAATAAGTTGTCTATCACCTTATTGTCGTCAATCATACTCGATCATTTTTGTTCCATCGGTATTCGTCCTTGTCTCGCCTCCAGCGTCGGCTGTCTCTCTTCTCCTCTTGTCCAGCGACGGCTGTCTCTCTCTCTGGAACTCTCCTCTTGTCCAGCGTCATATCTCTCTCTGGAACTCTCCTCTTGTCCAGCGTCGTATCTCTCTCTGGAACTCTTCTCTTGTCCAGCGTCGTATCTCTCTCTGGAACTCTCCTCTTGTCCAGCGTCGTATCTCTCTCTGGAACTCTCCTCTTGTCCAGCGTCGTATCTCTCTCTGGAACTCTTCTCTTGTCTAGTGTCGAATCATTAATGGATCTTCTTAAGTAGTGCTGTTATTAATTAAAATGATTGTCTTTACAGCTTAGTTACGTATTTGTACGTAACTGGCAAACTTAAACTGTTTATGAAGAAAAAATAAATACGCCGTGCTGACGGGCATAAGCTCCCGCTGCACCGTGGATGATTTAAGAAAGGGAACCACTGTAGCTTGCATGTCCTATTTATACCCATGTCTTGGTCGACACCCTGCAGTGGTACGAAATCGACATGTTAGAAACTGTCTCTGGCTTCAGTTCCCCCACTCTTTGTCAAATTCGCTATTTTTTATATTTCTGCGAATTGCAGAGTCCTGTAAGTATACTCTTATACTTATCTTATAACTATTTTTACAACACATGTTCACTGTAATTTTGGACATTGCAACTTAACCCTTTCGATTTGTACACAGTTATTTCACTATTGCACTTGTACGGTGTGTCACTTTCGCGTGGTTTTCGTACACAGTATTTAGTAAATTTTATTACATTTTATGGTGCTTTTGGATTTTAATTCTTAATTCTAATTTATGAATAATTACGGAAAAACAATAATTGTGCAATTATTCATCTTGGGGTGGCAAACTCGCCTGCAGAGACCTGCGTTCACACACACTAGCAAAATACTGGTGTACACACTTTCAGTTACATTTGTGTGTGTGTGCACGTCGATTCAGGTCGAAACACCTGTTCATATTTTTGTCTGAGCCAAGCTTGCAATCCCTGACATGCTTATTTCTAATATATTATTAATTACTTACAGTTTATTAAGTAAATTTAAATTGTTATATTCCATGCTCAGTACATCACTTATTTGTACTGTCGCATTATTCCTCTGCTTGGTAACAAAAAAAAATTTAATAAATTTATTTATTACAATTTTTTTATTTATTTATTATTATTATTTGCAAAAAAAATATAACAAATAATAAAGAATAGTATTCATCATTTCACCCTTAATTGGAGTGTAAACAAATGTCTTACCTCCCCTCTTCGTACGCTCACTGCTCGCGACCTTGTTGTAGGGTGGCTTTACAAACAGCTGATTTGATTGGTTTCATTGACCTCTGTTTTCATGTGTAGAACTTCCTAAATGGCGTTGCGTGGAATTTACCAATTTCTTTCTTCCGTATCTCATCATATACGATGAAAGTGTGTTGTCCTACTCGCTGTCTTAACGTATACGGTCCATTATAAAGTCTGAAGAATTTCTTCGCCGTATTATCACTCCGTTTTCCCACTGGATTTGCTTTGAGTATCCTTAGAATAACTTTGGTTGTGGATCGCATAATTGAGTACAGTCGGACTGCCTTGGAAAACACATCGATACATACCAATATGTGCTTCACACCTCGACTTGATCGTGGTAATGGTCCCAGAAAATCCACTGCAATTAGCTCTCCTTTGTTTTCCTTCTGTATACTCTGCATTCCTACATATGTGTGTAAATTCGGTCCTTAATTTTACATTATCTTACTCATACATTCTTACCTTCGCTTCTAATCTTCCTTAGCTCTTTTCTTAACATGCCATTACTTTATCTAATACATTACTTATCAATACATTAACATTCATTACCTTTTATTACATTTCCTTAACATTACCTTTCTGATCGCTACTACTTTCTTGAAATACACTTCCGTAACAGAATACTCTTTTAGCTTGTAGTGTGTCGCATGATCGGTTACAGAGGAACTGTCTTGGAAAACGATATTTTTCTCGAAGTCCTTAATCCTAAGTAGTCTCTGCCCTTATGACTTTTCACTCTCGCTTTCTTCTGTGTCCTTGTATCTTCAATAAGTGTTTGCTTGATCAGTCGTTCTAACAATTATGGCAATTATTGCTCATCTTAATCATTTCTTCATATTTATAACATATCAATAATAACATCTTTTACCATTACTTTCTTAAATATTTCTCTACAATAGCATTCCTTACCATCAATAATACATTTCTTAATTAACCCTTTCAAATAATATTCCTTATAACATTTCTTAATTATACTCTCTTATATTATTACACATATTATTTCTCATTTAAAAATAATTATTTATTTTCGGGTATTGAGTTCGGTTCGGTGTGTCGTTCGATCTTACACCCCTCTTTATAACAATTTGTTGTTGTACACAGTCTACCGGACGTATATTGTTCCTTTGTAGCGTAGTTGCCGCGTTTACTATTATTCTCACCCTCGTGTAAACGACGTCTGCGTTCCATTGTATTATTCCCTTGTTACCTTTCCGTTGCATAGCTGCGACGTTTGTTTTGATCGTATAAGTCACTTGTTCATAGAGCAATGTTTTCATCTTGCCTGTCGGCCACTTAAAATCTACTCTCTTTCTCTCGTTACAAATGCTTCGCTCTTTCTCAATTCTCTTGTCCCTAGTTTGGTTGAGTGAACTGACGTGAACAGCTGTCGACGGTTTTTTCATTCGTCGTTTATGATAACCTCTGTAGTTTTCATAATTACAGTTATAATTATCGTTATTATAATTATCGTGCGTATATCTAACATCATACTTACCACAATTTTGCGTAGTATTTCGTCTAGATAACTTACTACGTTTCTCGTTAGGCCTACAGTGATATTTATCTCCGTAAGTGTAGTGTCTTAAGTGTTTCATATGTGTCATCTTGTGTGATTTACTACTGTGTGTGTGCCTCACACTTGGAATATCGCTATTAATAAGGTATGTTTTATTAACCTTTATTTGCTTTTCCTCCTTAATGTTAATTACTTTTTTATAATTATCGTTAGTAATTACACACGTATTTTTAACTACTATGGTTTGTTCACCTTCTACTGACGCTATGTGCGTATTTGTGTCTCTAATTTTCTCTTTTGCTATCCTTTCTTCTCTTAATTCTTCGGTCAGTTTTGTAAAAAATTCTGTTAACTCTTCTATTTGGGTTCTAATATTATTTTCTTTTACTTTTTCTGTTTGTTTGTTCTCTACTTCACCAAATACGGCTTGTATCATGGCTTCAAGTGCTTCTCCCATCCTCAAACTTCCCAATATTGCCATGCTGAATTATTATTAAAATATTTATTTAATAGTAATTCTTTAACAATTATTATTGATAACCGTTCCCTACTTATTTATTTATTTCTGTATTTTTTATTAATAGTTATTATTAATACTCATTACAGTTACACCTGTTACATAGACAAATACTATTATTCGTGGGCGCCAGCTGTGTGATTACACAACAATTAACATTACATTCAGTTACTGTTTAATATAAATAATAATTACATACTATACATTTTTCATTTAACACACTCTTTATATTTTAGAGCAACCATTTAGCAACATAAAAAATTTTAATAGTTAAATGATGGGGATCGGGTCATACATTCATGAGCTACAATTTATGTAACAAATTTTTTGTACATAAATCTAGGCATGTCGTGCCCCACGTCCAGGGCGACAAATTTTGTAACATTATTATTTTGTTAAAATTACTTTCAAATACAAATACACTTCTATTTGTGTTTGAATAGCCCCACGTTCTTTGGGAGCCATTTTATGCAACGTAATAAATTGCATACACATAAATAGGCGTGAACGGTCTCATGTTCAAGATTGACAAATTCTTTAAACAATATAACATTTAAATTGGGTGTCAGGTGTATCTGCAATAAGAACTCTATGTAACTTGAAACGGTAATTAAAATTTATTTGATACTATAAAAAAATATGTGCACATGGCACTGACTTCGATTTTAAAACATTAGTTATTATTTGTTATTATGCCGTAAGGCTTAAGATATATACATCCTTACTGACTAAATATTCTATGCTACTAATTATTATATAAAAGAAAAATCTCATTTTCAGACTACTCAGTCTATTAATATGTTTCAAAATCAATTTTTAAATCTTTTTTTCTATATTGTAACGTACTCAAAATATTAATAGTTATTGTTTCTCAGTACTGTTTTCTCAAATACTAATTGTTTTTATTTAAATGCTTTGTAATCATTTTATATCATATTAATATGAGCTCTTGTTATGTTAATCGTATTTCTAAAACATCTATGATTTTAACTCTACTATACAAGAAACATTGCTCTTATTTTTAAATAAAATATTAATGTCTTTAACTGTCTTTGAATTCTTTGTATGATTAAGATATGAATAAGTTATCTATCACCTTATTGTCGTCAATCATACTCAATCATTTTTGTTCCATCGGTATTCGTCCTCGTCTCACCTCCAGCGTCGGCTGTCTCTCTTCTCCTCTTGTCCAGCGTCATATCTCTCTCTGGAACTCTCCTCTTGTCCAGCGTCGTATCTCTCTCTGGAACTCTCCTCTTGTCCAGCGTCGTATCTCTCTCTGGAACTCTCCTCTTATCCAGCGTCGTATCTCTCTCTGGAACTCTCCTCTTGTCCAGCGTTGTATCTCTCTCTGGAACTCTCCTCTTGTCCAGCGTCGTATCTCTCTCTGGAACTCTTCTCTTGTCTAGTGTCGAATCATTAATGGATCTTCTTAAGTAGTGCTGTTATTAATTAAAATGATTGTCTTTACAGCTTTGTTACGTATTTGTACGTAACTGGCAAACTTAAACTGTTTATGAAGAAAAAATAAATACACCGTGCTGACGGGCATAAGCTCCCGCTGCACCGTGGATGATTTAAGAAAGGGAACCACTGTAGCTTGCATGTCCTATTTATACCCATGTCTTGGTCGACACCCTGCAGTGGTACGAAATCGACATGTTAGAAACTGTCTCTGGCTTCAGTTCCCCCACTCTTTGTCAAATTCGCTATTTTTTATATTTCTGCGAATTGTAGAGTCCTGTAAGTATACTCTTATACTTATCTTATAACTATTTTTACAACACATGTTCACTGTAATTTTGGACATTGCAACTTAACCCTTTCGATTTGTACACAGTTATTTCACTATTGCACTTGTACGGTGTGTCACTTTCGCGTGGTTTTCGTACACAGTATTTAGTAAATTTTATTACATTTTATGGTGCTTTTGGATTTTAATTCTTAATTCTAATTTATGAATAATTACGGAAAAACAATAATTGTGCAATTATTCATCTTGGGGTGGCAAACTCGCCTGCAGAGACCTGCGTTCACACACACTAGCAAAATACTGGTGTACACACTTTCAGTTACATTTGTGTGTGTGTGCACGTCGATTCAGGTCGAAACACCTGTTCATATTTTTGTCTGAGCCAAGCTTGCAATCCCTGACATGCTTATTTCTAATATATTATTAATTACTTACAGTTTATTAAGTAAATTTAAATTGTTATATTCCATGCTCAGTACATCACTTATTTGTACTGTCGCATTATTCCTCTGCTTGGTAACAAAAAAAAATTTAATAAATTTATTTATTACAATTTTTTTATTTATTTATTATTATTATTTGCAAAAAAAATATAACAAATAATAAAGAATAGTATTCATCATTTCACCCTTAATTGGAGTGTAAACAAATGTCTTACCTCCCCTCTTCGTACGCTCACTGCTCGCGACCTTGTTGTAGGGTGGCTTTACAAACAGCTGATTTGATTGGTTTCATTGACCTCTGTTTTCATGTGTAGAACTTCCTAAATGGCGTTGCGTGGAATTTACCAATTTCTTTCTTCCGTATCTCATCATATACGATGAAAGTGTGTTGTCCTACTCGCTGTCTTAACGTATACGGTCCATTATAAAGTCTGAAGAATTTCTTCGCCGTATTATCACTCCGTTTTCCCACTGGATTTGCTTTGAGTATCCTTAGAATAACTTTGGTTGTGGATCGCATAATTGAGTACAGTCGGACTGCCTTGGAAAACACATCGATACATACCAATATGTGCTTCACACCTCGACTTGATCGTGGTAATGGTCCCAGAAAATCCACTGCAATTAGCTCTCCTTTGTTTTCCTTCTGTATACTCTGCATTCCTACATATGTGTGTAAATTCGGTCCTTAATTTTACATTATCTTACTCATACATTCTTACCTTCGCTTCTAATCTTCCTTAGCTCTTTTCTTAACATGCCATTACTTTATCTAATACATTACTTATCAATACATTAACATTCATTACCTTTTATTACATTTCCTTAACATTACCTTTCTGATCGCTACTACTTTCTTGAAATACACTTCCGTAACAGAATACTCTTTTAGCTTGTAGTGTGTCGCATGATCGGTTACAGAGGAACTGTCTTGGAAAACGATATTTTTCTCGAAGTCCTTAATCCTAAGTAGTCTCTGCCCTTATGACTTTTCACTCTCGCTTTCTTCTGTGTCCTTGTATCTTCAATAAGTGTTTGCTTGATCAGTCGTTCTAACAATTATGGCAATTATTGCTCATCTTAATCATTTCTTCATATTTATAACATATCAATAATAACATCTTTTACCATTACTTTCTTAAATATTTCTCTACAATAGCATTCCTTACCATCAATAATACATTTCTTAATTAACCCTTTCAAATAATATTCCTTATAACATTTCTTAATTATACTCTCTTATATTATTACACATATTATTTCTCATTTAAAAATAATTATTTATTTTCGGGTATTGAGTTCGGTTCGGTGTGTCGTTCGATCTTACACCCCTCTTTATAACAATTTGTTGTTGTACACAGTCTACCGGACGTATATTGTTCCTTTGTAGCGTAGTTGCCGCGTTTACTATTATTCTCACCCTCGTGTTAACGACGTCTGCGTTCCATTGTATTATTCCCTCGTTACCTTTCCGTTGCATAGCTGCGACGTTTGTTTTGATCGTATAAGTCACTTGTTCATAGAGCAATGTTTTCATCTTGCCTGTCGGCCACTTAAAATCTACTCTCTTTCTCTCGTTACAAATGCTTCGCTCTTTCTCAATTCTCTTGTCCCTAGTTTGGTTGAGTGAACTGACGTGAACAGCTGTCGACGGTTTTTTCATTCGTCGTTTATGATAACCTCTGTAGTTTTCATAATTACAGTTATAATTATCGTTATTATAATTATCGTGCGTATATCTAACATCATACTTACCACAATTTTGCGTAGTATTTCGTCTAGATAACTTACTACGTTTCTCGTTAGGCCTACAGTGATATTTATCTCCGTAAGTGTAGTGTCTTAAGTGTTTCATATGTGTCATCTTGTGTGATTTACTACTGTGTGTGTGCCTCACACTTGGAATATCGCTATTAATAAGGTATGTTTTATTAACCTTTATTTGCTTTTCCTCCTTAATGTTAATTACTTTTTTATAATTATCGTTAGTAATTACACACGTATTTTTAACTACTATGGTTTGTTCACCTTCTACTGACGCTATGTGCGTATTTGTGTCTCTAATTTTCTCTTTTGCTATCCTTTCTTCTCTTAATTCTTCGGTCAGTTTTGTAAAAAATTCTGTTAACTCTTCTATTTGGGTTCTAATATTATTTTCTTTTACTTTTTCTGTTTGTTTGTTCTCTACTTCACCAAATACGGCTTGTATCATGGCTTCAAGTGCTTCTCCCATCCTCAAACTTCCCAATATTGCCATGCTGAATTATTATTAAAATATTTATTTAATAGTAATTCTTTAACAATTATTATTGATAACCGTTCCCTACTTATTTATTTATTTCTGTATTTTTTATTAATAGTTATTATTAATACTCATTACAGTTACACCTGTTACATAGACAAATACTATTATTCGTGGGCGCCAGCTGTGTGATTACACAACAATTAACATTACATTCAGTTACTGTTTAATATAAATAATAATTACATACTATACATTTTTCATTTAACACACTCTTTATATTTTAGAGCAACCATTTAGCAACATAAAAAATTTTAATAGTTAAATGATGGGGATCGGGTCATACATTCATGAGCTACAATTTATGTAACAAATTTTTTGTACATAAATCTAGGCATGTCGTGCCCCACGTCCAGGGCGACAAATTTTGTAACATTATTATTTTGTTAAAATTACTTTCAAATACAAATACACTTCTATTTGTGTTTGAATAGCCCCACGTTCTTTGGGAGCCATTTTATGCAACGTAATAAATTGCATACACATAAATAGGCGTGAACGGTCTCATGTTCAAGATTGACAAATTCTTTAAACAATATAACATTTAAATTGGGTGTCAGGTGTATCTGCAATAAGAACTCTATGTAACTTGAAACGGTAATTAAAATTTATTTGATACTATAAAAAAATATGTGCACATGGCACTGACTTCGATTTTAAAACATTAGTTATTATTTGTTATTATGCCGTAAGGCTTAAGATATATACATCCTTACTGACTAAATATTCTATGCTACTAATTATTATATAAAAGAAAAATCTCATTTTCAGACTACTCAGTCTATTAATATGTTTCAAAATCAATTTTTAAATCTTTTTTTCTATATTGTAACGTACTCAAAATATTAATAGTTATTGTTTCTCAGTACTGTTTTCTCAAATACTAATTGTTTTTATTTAAATGCTTTGTAATCATTTTATATCATATTAATATGAGCTCTTGTTATGTTAATCGTATTTCTAAAACATCTATGATTTTAACTCTACTATACAAGAAACATTGCTCTTATTTTTAAATAAAATATTAATGTCTTTAACTGTCTTTGAATTCTTTGTATGATTAAGATATGAATAAGTTATCTATCACCTTATTGTCGTCAATCATACTCAATCATTTTTGTTCCATCGGTATTCGTCCTCGTCTCACCTCCAGCGTCGGCTGTCTCTCTTCTCCTCTTGTCCAGCGTCATATCTCTCTCTGGAACTCTCCTCTTGTCCAGCGTCGTATCTCTCTCTGGAACTCTCCTCTTGTCCAGCGTTGTATCTCTCTCTGGAACTCTCCTCTTATCCAGCGTCGTATCTCTCTCTGGAACTCTCCTCTTGTCCAGCGTTGTATCTCTCTCTGGAACTCTCCTCTTGTCCAGCGTCGTATCTCTCTCTGGAACTCTTCTCTTGTCTAGTGTCGAATCATTAATGGATCTTCTTAAGTAGTGCTGTTATTAATTAAAATGATTGTCTTTACAGCTTTGTTACGTATTTGTACGTAACTGGCAAACTTAAACTGTTTATGAAGAAAAAATAAATACACCGTGCTGACGGGCATAAGCTCCCGCTGCACCGTGGATGATTTAAGAAAGGGAACCACTGTAGCTTGCATGTCCTATTTATACCCATGTCTTGGTCGACACCCTGCAGTGGTACGAAATCGACATGTTAGAAACTGTCTCTGGCTTCAGTTCCCCCACTCTTTGTCAAATTCGCTATTTTTTATATTTCTGCGAATTGTAGAGTCCTGTAAGTATACTCTTATACTTATCTTATAACTATTTTTACAACACATGTTCACTGTAATTTTGGACATTGCAACTTAACCCTTTCGATTTGTACACAGTTATTTCACTATTGCACTTGTACGGTGTGTCACTTTCGCGTGGTTTTCGTACACAGAATTTAGTAAATTTTATTACATTTTATGGTGCTTTTGGATTTTAATTCTTAATTCTAATTTATGAATAATTACGGAGAAACAGTAATTGTGCAATTATTCATCTTGGGGTGGCAAACTCGCCTGCAGAGACCTGCGTTCACACACACTAGCAAAATACTGGTGTACACACTTTCAGTTATATTTGTGTGTGTGTGCACGTCGATTCAGGTCGAAACACCTGTTCATATTTTTGTCTGAGCCAAGCTTGCAATCCCTGACATGCTTATTTCTAATATATTATTAATTATTTACAGTTTATTAAGTAAATTTAAATTTTTATATTCCATGCTCAGTACATCACTTATTTGTACTGTCGCAATATATATATATATATATATATATATATATATATATATATATTGTAATAGATCGGATACGTACGGTCTAAATTCCCACTGTTGTATTTGTCGATTGTGTTCTATTAATTTAATTGTATAAATTCTCGGAAATATTTGGAGTTGTGGAATATATGGATGTACTCAATTAATGTTAACTTAACTATTTAATAATTATCAGTGTTAGTGTGCCTAGAACTTAAATAACTTAAGATTTATTCTACAATTTCATCCAACCCTATTATGCCTTGAAGTGAGTTCTGTCTGATTTTATATTTTTACGCTCCCTCTTTGGTGTCAGATAATTCCGCTATAAGCGCTGTAGTATCGGCTCAACGAAACTTGTAGGTTATTCGATGTTTATATTAACTATTTATTCTCTACGTATTCAGTTACTTTTGTTCCAGTTCACTAAACCATACTCCAAATAACAAGGTGTGACAAATATATAAAGGTTCTTTATTTGTTTATCAATTCACATTAACTAAGATATATTCCAATTAATATATGTTGGGACTATAGATTCAGGTATCGATTGTTGATTATTTGATCCTTTGTTTATCTTTGGTTATATATTATATTTGATTTGTATTTTATTTTTTTCAGGGTGTGAAGGTTCTTGTAACTGTGGGGAAGACTAAAAATACATAATAAGAATGCAAGATTTACAAAAATTATGTGTTGTGTATTTAGTATGATTAATATAATATAATTTTACCAGACTCTAACGACGCCAATCACGTAGGCGGTTGATCGCTAAATTCGTTGTTCTGGTCAGTTATGAAGTACAGTTTTCTTTCTTCAGTTTAATAAAAGTAAATCTTGTCCTGTCCACTTCGGAATACAGCTTCTGAATTGTTTTACAGCACGATTGGTGTTTCTTCTGCACCGTCAGGATCCAAATAGGTTCTTCCTTCGGTTGAAGCAGTTAGTGTTGTTCCGTGTATTTGCAAGGTTATAATTTTTGGTGTTGTGAATATTATAAGTTGCGTTACTATTAATTCTTTATATTTGATTAATTTTCCATCAATTCCCTTCGGACATGGGACAGTCCAAGTTTCTTCTTGTAGGATTTGGTTATTTGTCCTCGATTATTATTTCGTAATGTATCGTTGTTTTATTAATCTGTGTTAGTGATAGATGTAAGTATTATCATTAGAATTTTATCTTCTTTATAATCGTATCTTTTGATTTCGAATATTACGATTCAATATATTCTTCTTGGGTTTTTTAAATCATCACGTTCAGTTTTTACAAAAGCAATTCTTGTTATTTCTTCAATCAACAACATTCTTCTTAAATTTTTCCCTAGCAACCTATATTAATTTCCGCTTCCACATGTTTGACTATATAGTGTTTCTTTCATATATTTTTTTGTCTATTCTTTGTCAATTTGCTGTTCTATCGGAATGTAAATTTACCGATAGCTGGTTTATTATTTTATACACATCTTCTACTGGTTTTTTGATATAATTCCGTTTTTTTTCCTTTTTTATTATATTTAATCCACCTTCGATATTATTTTTTACCAATCGATATTATGGCATTATGGTATTATTATAATTTGTATAAATTTTATTAAATATTATTATTAACTTAATGTTTTTTCTTCTTTCTAGCTCTTCATAGTGTATTTATTAATTATTATTAATTGATGTATCTAACCTTTAAGTTATAAGTGTTTATTTAGTATTTTTGGCTGTTAGGCCTTTTATTGTAAATTGATCTACCTGTGGTTATGTCTGTTAGGCATCTATAGTCCCTTTTATATAAATTCGTACATACAATCAAAACTTAATTATTAACATTTGTATAAACAATTATTTTTCTACATCTAATAACAAATTTATCTTGATCTCTTGATCACATACAATAACAAAATTCGAACTTATGAACATTGGTTATCTGCCTCACACTTCATTCTATGACAGTCATTGAATAACACTATTTGTTTCATTATTTTTCATGAACTCAACACATATTTGATATAACATCACATAAACTTTATCATAACATTTTTGTCATAATATAATACTTTTTTAACACAAAATTCTTATCTGTTATTACCATAAATTAAGTCATTGTTTCATTTTTCTGTTTTGTTTTTTATTAAACATATATCATTAGCTATTATTTATTTTACAGGTTCGTTTATTCTATTCAACACTACCTTGCATTCTTATTTATTTTGTCTATGACTATAATTGTCATAATTGGGTCTCTGTTCTATTAGGGGATTAAGTATCAATTTATTTATCAATCTGTGAATCTTCTTTTATGTAGCATAAATGCTATCATTTTTGTTGCGCTACATATGCTTCCCCTCCTAAAAAAGTTTAGTTTACCTGAATGAAGTTTAGGTCAAATAAACTTGCCTTTTTCACATGCCTTTTCTTAATTTCATTGTTAATGGTTGACGATGGTCTTCTCAATGTAACTTCATTAGACTAGTACTAGTACCTTTTTTATTTAATAACATTTCATCATTTTATTTAACATTCTTGATTCTTGATATATTTTTTTTTTCTGTACACATTATTTGTTGGTAACTGGCTACACTATTCACTGATACATTAGTTTTACATCTCTCCTATTTATAATTACTATAATTACTGCATTTTTCATTATTCTTCTGTCAACTCGCTTCTTTCTGTTTTCTTCGTCCTATTCCTTTGGAAACTGAATTTATTTTTGCAACTATTCTAATATTCCTTAAATATTTAATTTCCCTAACAATCCCTAACACATGCGTTGGTACAGTTCAGAGAGGCACTGTTTGGCTTCATACTCTGCTGCCCACACTACATCTTAATATAGTACTGCTGGAATTCATCTACAGTCAGCTATAAAATATAATAATAATCTCCTAATAATCTCTTTAATCATTTAATAATAAATATTTGGGAAAAGATTTTTTCTTTGTTGCATTTATATTTTTTCATTACTATTCTTCATATTTCGTAGTTCCATTTTAATTCCTTAAACATTCGTTAATATTGACTTTGACAGTTATCAATTGTAATCATTTTTGTTTTCATTTTTGTTGAGATTGTAATGTTAAGTATCTTCTTCGTTTTTTTTTTTTCTGATCTCAATATTTTTTAATCAGTTGTTGTGTGTTGATCATTATAATTGTATTTCTTACTAAATATATTCCTTATACTTAATTATTCTTCCTCTTATCGTATTTCACTATTTTGGCTGTTTATTTTTTAATGAATTATGTTCATAAATACTCTTTCCTTCTTGTCTTCTTTAACATTATATTAGTTACATTCAATCGTTTACTGAGATTGTTCCATCACGTGGCAATGTAGTATGTATTTTAGGTCATATGATTTTTTTTTTCTTCTTTATTTTGGATAAGTAGGTTTGAGGTAATAACTTTTATCTTGGGGTTCATTCTTCATTATTCACACTATTTCTTTATAAACATTTAACAATAATTCTTGTTTTCTTCTGTAATCTTGGGGTTTGTTATTCATTATACACATTATTTCTTTATACACATAATAATAATAATTATCGTTTTCTTCTAAAATCTTGGGGTTTGTTATTCATTATACACATTATTTCTTTATACATATAATAATAATAATTATCGTTTTCTTCTGTAATCTTGGGGTTTGTTATTCATTATACACATTATTTCTTTATAAACATTTAACAATAATTCTTGTTTTCTTCAAAATCGATAATACGTTGTTCTTATTGTATTTCAAAATTTAGTGGTAGTATTCAACTCAAATTATTTTTAAATTCCCAGTATTTTTCTTCAAGATTGATAATAAGTTGTCCTTACTTCATTTTAGAATTTATTCATTTATATAAATTCTTTTTCTTTTTGTTAATCCAGAAGTTGTTCAAATATAAGGTAATAAGTTGTCCTTACTTCATTTTAGAATTTATTCATAATATTTCTTTATGGACTCTTGGTTGTATGTTCCCTTAATCCTTTTCATGGTAGGGTTCATTATTTCATACGTATTGTTATTATTATTTTTTGTTATCACATAGGGCCCAGTATATAATAATAATAATTTTTTAGTTATTCCTTCTAGAGTGCTTGGTAGCTCCCTGTTTCTTATTAATATTTTCTCACCCACTTGGTACTTAATTGGTTTTGGGTTATTCTTTTCATATTTTCTTCTCTTCATTTCCGTCTTTTCCATAACTCGGTTATAAAATTTAATTGTTTCAAATTGATATTCTGGATTAATTGGAAAGTTTATAATATCTTGGATTTCTCTAGGTGGAAGCCTTTCAAACATAACAGTATATGGGGTATTTTCAATAGACTGGTGGTAAGATATATTTAAAAATTCTTCGGTTACTGACAAGTATTCGTACCACCTTCTCTGTTGGTCATGACAGTAAGTTCGTAGTATTCTGCCCACTTCCCTCAATACACGTTCTGCCGGATTACTGCTGGGGTGATAAACTGAAGACTTATATGTTCTGATGTTGTGTTTTAACAGATTATTTCTCCATTTATAGCCCTTAAACTGCGTACCATGATCAGTGATAATAGATGATGGTTTGCCAACCTCTGTTATGTACCGTCCGATGACTATTTCTAGAATTTTCTTGGTAGTGGCTCTGCTAATAGCATAAAGTTTAGTGTATTTGGAAAAATGATCAAAAATAATTATTATGAATTTGTATCTGTGATTTCCTCCACTGCGTGGGAAGGGCCCACATATATCTAGAAATACCTTCTCCAGCTTATATTTGGATGTTATTGGGATCATGACTCCCTCCTTCTTCTCATTATTATGTTTAACCATCTGGCAGATGTGACATGTTTGTATAGATTTTTGTACCTTTCTGGTCAAATTTTTTATGTACATTTGTTCTTCTATGGCTTTGACGATTTTCATGGCTCCCATGTGTCCATATCGTTCATGGTAATCCAATATTAATTTGTTTTCCACAGCTGTGGGAATTACTAGTTCCCAGTTTATTTGTTTAGGAGTAACCTTAATAAATAATCGGTCATCATGTATACAGTAATATTTAGTAATAACTTCATCAGCATTTTGTATCTTCTGGCGTATGTTTATTAATTTGGGATCCGATTTTTGGTGTTGACTAATTTCATTGACAATCATCTCCAGATCCTTCCGACTCTTAATGACATGGTACACCTTCGCGATCTCTTCCTTTTCTCCTTCAAATGATTGATCTTGTATGTTTATTCGGGACAAGATATCGGCTGCTATATTCTTTCTTCCAGGTATATATTCCCAATCAATGCAATACTCTTGCAAGGCAAGGACCCATCTAGTTAGCCGGCCGTGACTAAGTTTACATCTTTTTAGAAAGGAAATCGATTTATGGTCACTTCTTACGGTCACTGGGTATCCGAGTATATATGTTCTAAATTTATTGCATGCGTACACTACGCTTAGCAGCTCTTTCTCGGTAACGTTGTAATTGCGTTCGCAGCTGTTAAGCACTCGGCTGGCGAAGCTGATTACCATATGATGTCCTTCTTTATCTTCTTGATATAGGGTAGCCCCTAAGCTAACATTGCTTGCATCACAATTTAAATAAAAGCGTTTGTTAAAATCAGGGTGGTACAACATAACTGTTTCTAAAAATTTCTTCTTGATCAATTGCAGAATTTTATCTTGTTCTGGTCCCCATGCCCACTTGTCTTTAGATGATAATTGTTTCTGAAACTTGGCAGTCACTTCTGAATAGTTATCTTGGAATTTACGGTAATAGTTGCAAATTCCAAGAAAAGATTGTAGCTGTTTTCTATTTTTTGGAGTAGGGAACATTTGGATTGCTTCTACTTTTTCTGTTGAAGGTGTGATACCCTCCTCAGACAAATTGAAACCTAAAAACTTTACTTGATTGGCAATAAATTTAGATTTATTTAGCTTAAGTGTTATGTTGTTCTCAGATAATTTTCTTAGTACCCGTTCCACCCGCTCGCAATGTTCATCCCAATGTGAAGAAGTTATAAGTAAATCATCTACATAGACCGTAGTGAACTGTAGTGTTTCTTGTCCCAATACCTTGTCCATACATTTCACAAATATTGCAACCGAATTAATTAGTCCGAAAGGTAGCCTTTTAAATTGATAGTTCCTTCTGTCAAAAAGGAACGCCATGTATTTTCTACTGTCTGGGTGTAGTTCGACCTGCCAGTACCCACATACCGTATCCCAAGTGCTAATGTATTTAATACCGTGGAATTTCTTTAAAATTTCTTCTATTTCGCCTGGTGAAGTCCTATCATTGACGATCATTTTATTTATTTCCCTAGCGTCCAGGCAAATTCTTACCTTTCCGTTCTTTTTCGGGACTGCTACTATGGGACTGGTATATGGTGATTGACTATATTCTATTATGTCATCTTGCATCATACGGTTAATCTCGTTCCGGACCTCGTTTTTTATAGAGTAAGCAATGGGGTATGACTTTCTGCGAAAGTTCACCGGTTCTTTAAAATTTATTATACATTGATATCCTTTTACTTTACCTGGAGCATTCGAGAACACATGTCTGTGTTTATTATATATTTGAATTAGATTTTCGGCCTGTACCTTACTTATTTGTTTATAAGTTTTTTCCCTTTGGAATTCTCGAATCTCTTCCAACTTACTCTGCCATAGGTTAGGATCATCGTCTTCATATTGAATGATCTCTGGTAATTTATTCTTCTTACAGAAATAGCTTTTTATGGCTCCACATTTGGTGTTAACTGGACCGGTTTGATTAGTGTTGATTAATTCGGCTGTCCATAATCCTCCTTCGGATGTTAAAGACATTGTACCTTTATGCAAGTCAATTATTGCGGAATGCTGGCGCAACACATCGCATCCAATCAATACATTAAATGGTAGTCCCGTTGCGACCAAGAATCCTATTGGTAGGGTCATATTGTTATTGGTAAGATCGAGTGATACTTGTTTTTTGACTGTTTTATTTTGTCTCCCAGTGGCTCCGATAATTATCACATTATTGACGGGTAAAGTCGGTATGGGTAACTGGACTTCTCGCTGGATTCTTTCAAGTTCAATATTGTCTATCAATGATATGTTAGATCCAGTGTCTATCATTATGGTAGATTTTACCCCATTTAAATTTGCTGATATATATATGATTTCGTTATTACTATTACTGTTTACATGTTTCTGATCCTCTTCTAACAAATCTTCCCGGATATTCTTCAAATAGTGGTTATTAATTATGGTTATTTTATGATTACACTTAATTTTATTTATTAATTGTTGTTCCCCAAGATTACGGTTCAGTGACGGGTATTCATTAATTTTCACTGCCTCTATTAGTTTAAATGAGGGCTTACTCCCTCTTCTCTATTTTCATTCTGATTACTGTGTTGGTTTTGTACTGGTTCCGTGCGATCCTCCGTATTATGTTCTGCTATCCTATAATTTCCATCATGTGGGTAGTTGTCTTCATGCCGAGATTGGTCATAATGGTTGTCATATCGGTGACTCCTTGGGTAGTATCGTCGCTGATTACCTTGAGGTCTGGAGTAAATATAATTGACGTTATGTCTATAATTATTGGGTCGTCTGTCCCCATCTCCTCTATTATTGCGACTATCACGATAATTGTAATTGTTATTGCCGCGATAATTATAGTTTCTGGAATTATTATTCGTGTTTTCATTTTGTGTTCTATTAGTATTAACGTTATGCGCAGGTCGATTGCGATCGTTATTATGAGAATTGGCTGATGGCGCGTTATTATCATACTTCTGATATTTATGATTTAGCATTCTATTTCTTTGGTATTGGTTCTCGTGTTCATAATTCTCCAAGAATTTGGCCATGGCTGGAATCGTTTTGATTTGGCTACACATACGCGCATTTTTTATCCCTTCCTCGTAATGATAGGATAGTTGTATTACCAAACATTCTTCGGGAATTCGGGGCTCTAAGTTCCGCGCCATACATACTTTTCCTAAAAAGTATGAAGTAGGGGACTGGCCTACATTTGTTTCGTATCGACCGTTACTCAAATTATTCCTAATCATATTCTGGGTCGATTCCGACCAATACTTCTCCTTAAATTGTTTTTTGAACTCAGTCATGTCCAGTATATCCGGGCGCACCGCTGTCCACCAATTATCATAAGTATCTTTAAACGTTTCATCAATCATGCTTCGTATAATACTCCAGCGACTCTCTCTATTTCTTATGATCACTTCTTCCAATCTCTTTAAAAATTCCATAGGATTGCGCTTATAATTACGAAAATTAATCGATTCTCTGTTCTCATGGTTATTTGTATGACTATTTTGGCATGTCCTATCCCGCCATGAATCTACTTCCTCCTGTAATTGTAATTCACGCCTACTAATCTCTTCTATTTTATTTTTATTGCTATTGATTTGACCTTCCATATTATTTAAATTTCCATAGACCCTTTCGAGTCGTTCGCCCATGTCTGTCTGTATTTGCTTAATACCTTCCTTATTCTCTTCCCGTACCTGATGTACTTCGTTTTTAATTTGCTCACATTTTTCGACAGTTTCCTGTTGGATTTCTTCGACCAATGTTTTATTCTCAATTTTTGTGTCATTAATTTTATTCTGTAATTCCTCACGAACCTGTACTATTGTTTCATTAGTTTTTTCTAACTCTTCATTTGTTTTGGCTATTTCTAATTTCCTTTCCTCATTATTTTGGTCCACCTTCTGGTTAATTGTCACATGAAGATTTTCAATTTTTTCATTAATCTGCCTTAAATTCTCTTCATGTATTTGTAGGATGTCTTCCTTCATTTGTTTTACACCCTCATCATTCCTATCTAACCTTTCGTGAATTTGGTTTAATCTTTCGTTCATTTGTCTTGAGGTTTCTTTAGTTTCCTCATTTGTTTTATCTAATTTTTCCTTAATTTCCTCATTTGTTCTCCTTGAATTTTCCTCCTGTTTCCTAAAATTCTCCTTGTTTTCTTCATTTATTTTCCTCAAATTCTCCTTAGTGAGTCTGCTATCTTCCTTAATACTACTCATTAATTCCATTAATTTTTCCCAATTTAGTCCTTCTCTGGCTCCTGCTTTATCTATATGGTCCCCTTGGGCAATTTCTTTGATTACTTCCTTTTCCTTGTCCGCGATTATTTCAGTTTCCGTTATTTCGTCTGTCTGTTGTTCTATTTCCTGTTCTTGTTCATCTATTTCCTTCTCCGTTTCTCCTGCCCTAATCCTTGATCTACCTCTGGTATGCATGTTTACTCTCCCACAGTTGCCTGCTCTGGTTAAGTAATATTAATATGGTTACAGTTACTTAACTTAAGCCCCACGTTGGGCGCCAATTTGTAATAGATCGGATACGTACGGTCTAAATTCCCACTGTTGTATTTGTCGATTGTGTTCTATTAATTTAATTGTATAAATTCTCGGAAATATTTGGAGTTGTGGAATATATGGATGTACTCAATTAATGTTAACTTAACTATTTAATAATTATCAGTGTTAGTGTGCCTAGAACTTAAATAACTTAAGATTTATTCTACAATTTCATCCAACCCTATTATGCCTTGAAGAGAGTTCTGTCTGATTTTATATTTTTACGCTCCCTCTTTGGTGTCAGATAATTCCGCTATAAGCGCTGTAGTATCGGCTCAACGAAACTTGTAGGTTATTCGATGTTTATATTAACTATTTATTCTCTACTTATTCAGTTACTTTTGTTCCAGTTCACTAAACCATACTCCAAATAACAAGGTGTGACAAATATATAAAGGTTCTTTATTTGTTTATCAATTCACATTAACTAAGATATATTCCAATTAATATATGTTGGGACTATAGATTCAGGTATCGATTGTTGATTATTTGATCCTTTGTTTATCTTTGGTTATATATTATATTTGATTTGTATTTTATTTATTTCAGGGTGTGAAGGTTCTTGTAACTGTGGGGAAGACTAAAAATACATAATAAGAATGCAAGATTTACAAAAATTATGTGTTGTGTATTTAGTATGATTAATATAATATAATTTTACCAGACTCTAACGACGCCAATCACGTAGGCGGTTGATCGCTAAATTCGTTGTTCTGGTCAGTTATGAAGTACAGTTTTCTTTCTTCAGTTTAATAAAAGTAAATCTTGTCCTGTCCACTTCGGAATACAGCTTCTGAATTGTTTTACAGCACGATTGGTGTTTCTTCTGCACCGTCAGGATCCAAATAGGTTCTTCCTTCGGTTGAAGCAGTTAGTGTTGTTCCGTGTATTTGCAAGGTTATAATTTTTGGTGTTGTGAATATTATAAGTTGCGTTACTATTAATTCTTTATATTTGATTAATTTTCCATCAATTCCCTTCGGACATGGGACAGTCCAAGTTTCTTCTTGTAGGATTTGGTTATTTGTCCTCGATTATTATTTCGTAATGTATCGTTGTTTTATTAATCTGTGTTAGTGATAGATGTAAGTATTATCATTAGAATTTTATCTTCTTTATAATCGTATCTTTTGATTTCGAATATTACGATTCAATATATTCTTCTTGGGTTTTTTAAATCATCACGTTCAGTTTTTACAAAAGCAATTCTTGTTATTTCTTCAATCAACAACATTCTTCTTAAATTTTTCCCTAGCAACCTATATTAATTTCCGCTTCCACATGTTTGACTATATAGTGTTTCTTTCATATATTTTTTTGTCTATTCTTTGTCAATTTGCTGTTCTATCGGAATGTAAATTTACCGATAGCTGGTTTATTATTTTATACACATCTTCTACTGGTTTTTTGATATAATTCCGTTTTTTTTCCTTTTTTATTATATTTAATCCACCTTCGATATTATTTTTTACCAATCGATATTATGGCATTATGGTATTATTATAATTTGTATAAATTTTATTAAATATTATTATTAACTTAATGTTTTTTCTTCTTTCTAGCTCTTCATAGTGTATTTATTAATTATTATTAATTGATGTATCTAACCTTTAAGTTATAAGTGTTTATTTAGTATTTTTGGCTGTTAGGCCTTTTATTGTAAATTGATCTACCTGTGGTTATGTCTGTTAGGCATCTATAGTCCCTTTTATATAAATTCGTACATACAATCAAAACTTAATTATTAACATTTGTATAAACAATTATTTTTCTACATCTAATAACAAATTTATCTTGATCTCTTGATCACATACAATAACAAAATTCGAACTTATGAACATTGGTTATCTGCCTCACACTTTGTTATGTTCATTTACATTTTAAATATATATAATACAAAAATACAGTTTCCACCTACCTGCAAGGTTTCTCATATTCGGGTCCAGAATTCGATAACATGTACGTCAGATGCAAACCTGTGTTAAAGGTTATCGAAATAACTTACTCTACACATTTTATGAAGAGAAATTATGATTTTTAATTATCAAATATTGCAACGTTAAAGGTTAAATTTTTCCAATAAATTTTCTCACATGGTTTTCCAAATTTTGTTACCCTGGTTCATACATCTTACTATGGTATACCTAAATTATACTACTTACATCTATGTAGATAGCCCAGCCTGCATCACACACTCTCACATTATTAACAACCTTTAACACATTGAATCTAATAATATAAAAATACCCCTCCCCAGCCGGCACGCGGTTTTAGTTCGCACTGTTCGTTTTTCTCATTTTTGACTTTGTGATGAGTTCCGGATTTCACGGTTGTTGCTAATTGATAACTATTGGTTTCACTGCCACCTAATAGTTCACAAAATAGAGTTTTAAGACTGAAACGTGGAAAAATCTGAAGAGCCCCTTTAGGGCGGTGTCTGGCCAGACACGATCAGTGACGAACTGCCCAAGGTGTTTCCTTGAGTCGCGGGAAATGAGCAGTCACGGCCATCATGTTTTAGTCGCCGTTGGTGCTTAATTGCGGTGGCATAACCATTTTATGCATGGATTATAACTGGTATATGTGTGGTACCAGAGGCCGATATTGGCATCTGCTCTGCTGATGTCGCTCACAGTAGGCGGAGTTTAACGCTGTTTTCCGGTAGCCGGTCGATTGGAACTACTAACTTTTCGTCCCAGCGCCATGTTTGTCTCAACTGTGGTGTCTCTCACGGCGTCATTGCCGATCCCCTCCCGGCTGAGTTGCATACGGGCGTCAAAACACATGCACAGAGTTCTTAGAATTTTGGTGGAGGTAAATTCTTCTGCCGTGTTACACCACTGAAATTGCGCATTGCCTTTGTTCCAAACGCTGTTTCTCAACCTCGTGCTGTTGCTTGGAAAATAACGTTGCACAATAATGCGGCTTTACAATACTTTATCCAAACCCGCCCGAAATTGAAATGAATAAAAATATAATTACCCCATACTGTTAAAAATAAAAACACCCAAAATTTGACCCGCTACAACTTCATTCTATGACAGTCATTGAATAACACTATTTGTTTCATTATTTTTCATGAACTCAACACATATTTGATATAACATCACATAAACTTTATCATAACATTTTTGTCATAATATAATACTTTTTTAACACAAAATTCTTATCTGTTATTACCATAAATTAAGTCATTGTTTCATTTTTCTGTTTTGTTTTTTATTAAACATATATCATTAGCTATTATTTATTTTACAGGTTCGTTTATTCTATTCAACACTACCTTGCATTCTTATTTATTTTGTCTATGACTATAATTGTCATAATTGGGTCTCTGTTCTATTAGGGGATTAAGTATCAATTTATTTATCAATCTGTGAATCTTCTTTTATGTAGCATAAATGCTATCATTTTTGTTGCGCTACAATATATATATATATATATATATATATATATATATATATTTATATTTATGTTCATTCACCAAACAATGAATTCATTTTTTATTCACCAATCAATGAATTCATTCTTCATTTACCATTGCACAGATTATAAGTTAAATGTAGTCGCATTCATAAGCGAAGTTTTATATGTGTACTACGTTATTGACAACAAAGAAGTAGTTTCTATGGAAACTCACCGCTTCCCATTTTCGATCACGCACCAGCAAATCGGCCGCAAATGTGCGACACGTCCTTATAAACATTTTCAATGTTAAAAATATGTATATATTTGATATGAACATTAAGTTCACTGTTAGTTCCATTAATTCAGAAACTAAATTCATGGAGTTCAATGTAGGACTTCGAGTAAAATGATGAGATGTTATTAAAAATCGGTATGGAAAACCATACATGACTTCCATGTCCTAAAATTTATATTTAAAATCATTTAAATATTAATTAAATAAGTGTATGCTTTAGTTCTGAAGAAATTACGTATCAGCTAAAATGGTACCACCATGTCAGGTGGATTAAGACTATTCTCAACCTCAGTTATGGCGAACGATAACTGCCGCAAATTCAAACTGAATCAAATAATTTTTTGCATACGTCCCGGAATTGTAGAGGACTCAAGGCCTATTGATTTTGGTGCAGATCAGTTAAGGGATAGAGGTAGTTTACGTGAAATGTTTTACGTTTTAACAAGAGTAAAGTACTTAAAAATTAATTTAAACTTTTTCAAACAATGGTAATTGTTAAAAATAAAATAATTTTGTTGTCAGGAAAACAGGTTGATTGGTTAGGAAGGAGGGGGTAGTTTACCTGCATTGTTTTGTGTTTTAACATGAGTAAAGTACTTAATTTTAATAAATAAGTTCCCCAAAAATAAGGTCATACTAATCCACCGTAAAATGGTAAATGAGATAGTTATAAACGGAGTGGGTAGTTGAAGGGGGACGGGGTGATTTTTTGAAAATTGCTGTGCTAAATTCAAGTAAAGTACGAATATTTAATTTTGAATGATAAGATACCTCAGAGATTACATATGATAAAACTATTACTCTATGAAAATATAAATATCACCCCTCTTCCTTAACCGATCTTCACCGAAATCAATAGGCCTTGAGCCTCTACAATTCAGACACACATGCAAAAAATTATTTGATTCTGGTTGAATTTGCAGAAGTTATTTATCGTTCATCATAGAAAAAAATTCTACACACACACATTATACGGAAAATTACTTTTCTTCCTCTTTTGAGGGTTGTGCAGTCAGAATCAGCCTTTTATCTCGAACACAATTTTTTTTGTCATCACCGTACTTCCATTTCCTTATGAAACATGGAAATAAAAATTTACACCCGTCCTTCTCAACTATCATTTTCATTTATAGAAAATTACCCCTTCCCCTTCAACTACCCTTTTCATTTATAGATATTTCATCTACCTTTCTACAGTGGATTATGACCTTCTTTTCAGGATACTTTGTTTATCAAAATTAAGAACTTGTTAAAACGTAAAACGTTGGAGGTAAACTACCCCTTCCCCTTAACCGATATTTACCAAAATCAATAGGTCTTGAGTGCTCTACAACTCGGTTACATATGCAAAAATTATTAGATTGTTTGAATTTGTGGCAGTTATCATTCGCCATAGAAAAAATTCTACACACACACACACACACACACACACACACACACACACACACACACACACACACACACACACACACACACACACACACACACACACACACACACACACACACACACACACACACACACACAAACTTTTCAGAAAAAGACTTTTCTTCATGTTTTGAGGGTAGTACAATCAGAATCAGCCTTTATATCAAACACTTTTTTTTTGCGATCACCATATTTCCATTTCCTTACGGAACATGAAAGTAAAAAATCGGTATAGAGAACCATACATGACATCCTGTAACTTTAATTAATTACCTTAAACTTTATTCTGTTTACCAACGAAGCTGTTGTGGCCTATGTCTGTTTTTGGACGCCATCTTTTAATTGTTGCCGACTTCGTAATCGAATACTTACTAGGTCCAGAGTTCTTTGAACAGAATTTTGTTCAGGTATTTTGTAGAACAGATATGGTTTATTTAGATAAATGATTCAACTCTCCTTGTTTTTTAAAATGAACGTGGTTTTATTCAACACATTATTTTAGATTCTGTATAGTCACAGGAACCCTTTAAATTGACTTACTTTGTATTATTACGAACAATATTTTCTCTCCCTCTTCTACTCGTTTACTATGTGACTACTAACTTGGTACATTATTTATTTAAAATTTACCCTTCTTTTATGAGGTTACAAAAATTAAATTCATGAAGACACAAGAAAACAGACTTTGAAAACATTAGACTAAATTCTCTGAACGCTAACCAGTGCTATTAATTACGTAATTTCCACTCGTAATATTACGTAATACACATACTCTCACCCAGTACATAATTTAGATTCCCCTTTAGAGCTCATTTTATTTTTATTTCTTAATTTTGCATGATTTTGATTAATTTTATTCGTAATTTTGTGTAGCCTAATTTACTTCCCTTCTGTAGTCCTTGGATGTACGTCCATAAGATGTCTCCTCGTGCACGCGCACTACATTGCTGTCTCCCGGTTTTCACTTTTTACTTGCTAGTTGAAACAGTCACTCAAATTTTTATTTGTCACTACGTATTTACATTATTTATATGTTATTCAAATGCTGGTTTCGTTTAAAATTCACATTTTCTGATATGCGGGCGAGACGAAAAACTGTACTCAGCCGGCGGGCGAGCGAACGGCCCATGTCCGTAGTTGTTAGGTGTTCATTGCCGACTGGCTTTGTTCTCAGCGCAGAACGCTGTCGACACTCCGTCCACGCCTTACATTCCAAGTGACGTATTGCTAGGTTGGGCTCTGACGTCATATGTTGTGATCTCATTTTACAAAGTTCAAATGTCATACGGCTAAAAATAACTGCTTTGCTTGCGTTCTGCTTCACTGACCTTGACACTAATTCACTCACACTGCATGCGTTGTTATAATTTTCAAATAAAATCAACAATTATTATTTCTCCCCAAATTACCCCTGGGTGGGCCTAACCCGTCCCGTTACAATACACCCTCAATGAGAGGTTTTATGCCGAAGCATAAAAACTCTCATTGATACTCTCATACTTCCTAAAGGGATCGGCCTGGATATGTCGCCACAACCCCCTTTATGTTTTATTAAAAATCATGGTTAACTTACCCCCTGGTCCAGTGACTGTTGCCGCACCTGAATGACCTTACTGGGCTTCTCTCTCGAGATCCCAACACCGCAAGGCCAGACAGGCACTTGACACCCCTCCTCTGACACACCGATCAGGACATGACCGCCGCCACAGCATCACCAGACACTGAAACATGAAATCAAAAATATCAAATAGTGGCCTTGTATAGTACCATATCCCTAACTGATCTGGTTCCCTTTAGCTGTGCTGGTTTGCGTTAAGAAGCACTGGTTTTTCTCTTAACCTCTAACATACATTGATGAATACTTAACATAACATGATTCATTTTTTTTAAATTCCATACTAACATTCTGTATACCCTTCTCTCGTTAACTCTTATCCCAAAATTCAAAACATTTCCCTGATTCCCCTCAGAATTTAAATAAACATTTCCCATTTCAACATTACAAATACCTTGAAAACATATTCACATTTCAAAATAATTAAATTCATTAATAAAATTCTTATATAGAATAAAACACATTTAAATCAACTACATCAGAACAAATTATTTACTTAACGATCGTTAAGCATCTCCATAATACTCCTCAAATCAACTTAAAATCATTTAGTTACATCATAAAATTAACTACACATTCCAAATCATCAACATAATTTAATTTAATACTCAGTAACTCATTACTAACAGTTTAGTAACCTCCTTCTCCATCATTATCTAATATTCCCCCTAATTAATCTCTTAACCCCTGATACCCCGCGTTACAAAAGTGTCATTGACCTCAAGGTATTAACCCATGTTGATATGACAGGCTTGCATAAATGAAGCCTCTCCCTCGCAGCATGTAACGTTGCCACTGGCCATCCATCTCTCTACGTTCCCCCATGTCTGGACTGTTGCGCCCAGTGGCTTCCACAAGGATTGGTTCGGTTAGGGTGTAAACATTATTTACCCTGTCTTTGCTTTGGTGTTATAATAAAAATTCGGCATTACTGGTATCTGAGGACACCAGTAATCCTACTACAATGATTCATACGCCCTTAATATGGTTCTATCACCCCATTCGGTGGTAGCCACTGTTCCATAGTTATGTGGATTCCCCTGATTAAAACCCCCTGTTAATTTCTAAATTGTACCAATTTCATAGGCAACCAATCATGGTCAGTTTACAATAAGTCTGCCCACAACTGGTTGTCAACCAAAACCACGGTCTGGGCTGGTAAGGCCGGGACCGCCCGAAAGTGGGGAATCGCATTTAAAACATATTATACATGTTTAAGATCCCAACACTTACACAGTACATCATAATATAACATAATAAACGTAATAAACACTCATAATGAACATTGCTATTATTACATCAAGACAAACATTTCAAATTTAAGTTTGACCAACAATTACACATTTTACAACTTTACTTTAGTTTCAAATTCTATTAATCTTTCACTTGTTACATTATAATTTCAACTATGAATTTCTATTTAGCATTCTCATCATCAATTGGTTCGGGTGATTCCCAGTCATTCATAATGATTTGATTTATTGAATGGGCATTTAGATATAACCTTACTCACCTTATTCCTTCTAACAACCACTAACGTATTTGCATAGGGTGACACCGATCTCTATAATATTTACCTCTACTAATTTCTCTAATTCTACTTAAATCATTCCCCTCTTATAACAAAGCACCTGATACCCTCTTTGTACATAGGATGTGTGTTCCTGCACCACCAGCTCATTCCCTTATTAGTTCCTGGCCCTTCCAGGTAACTCCGCAACCCTTTTTAAAACTTTTCACCTCCCGCCACAATGTCTTGCATTGAGGACTCCTTACACCTCCACCCTCACTACAAAATTTATGTACCCTGCTCTCACCTATTTACTTACTCTCCACTTTCATCACTCCCTATCTCTCTACACACATTCACTCTTGCTACTGTGTCCCTACTACTACCCCGTTTCTGTATTACTTTTATCCCAGAAATTCTTATTTTGTCTAATACCCATGTAAAGGTAACTCTGACTGACTCAATGCCTTATTGAAATAATCATCACCCAAACTCCATCTTTTACAACATTTTACATTAAGTTAATCGTTGAAAATTACATTAGAAAATTCATAACTTACCTTATAATAACAATATAACTAATACCTAAACATATTGTATGTTTAATCATTTACTATTTATTATAAAATCTAAATCTCAGAAAAATCATTTAAATTTATCACCAAAATTCCTCTGTACAACATTTTAAATGAATTAATTTTAATCTCCACTTTTTTAATTCAATCAGTTTTTTAAAACACTAAGTTACTTTTATTACATTATGAAATTCACAGTTACTCATTATTTATTTAGTCTGATAAAATGTTATTATTATTATAAAATCAATTCCTATTATATACATACATTGTTTACATAAAATACAGAGTACACCATAATCTATTACACAAATACATTTGACATCAACACAACAGTATATAGATATACAATCCACATTATTATCTGTTGTAGTTTACCACAAATCATTTCATAATTCAGTCCATTTCAGAACCCCCTACTCACATAGTTAAATGTTCATAAACACTAAATGTTTAACCACCATCATCGAATAATAATCTTGTCTTACGTCTACACAATTCATTTATAATTAACATTTTGTTATTATTATTATAATAACTATTTGTTTTTTCAAATGTTTCCATTACCTCGTAACAATGTTTTACAAGATTACCCCACATTATTATCAAATCATAATAACCTGTCTACAGCAGTAATTCTGGTCTTGTCACCATCAGTATTATTATCTGTCACCCTTAAGCATTTTATCCTCTCCTTATTTTCAGAGTCATCTACTATTAATATCCCACATCTATGTACAGGTAAGTATTCAACATTATTATCACCTCTTGCTGCACTGACTACATCGTAAGGTAAGAATTCAATATCATCATCTACTCTCTCACTATTCATTCTCTCTCTTAATTCTTTATAACTTCTACTAACCTCAAACAACTCTATCTCCCTCTCTCAAAATACCTCTCATCGTAACACCATTTCACTTTTTCACTATTTCTGTACCCATTCCATGCAGAGGGTACTGCAACATAAAAACACCTACTGGCTCTTCAAGGAACACTGCAAAAACTCAGGGAACAATTTGAAAACACATAATTTTCCACTAAGGGACTCTCGCCCTTCAAAAACACTTGTAAACACCTTGGTTCACAATAAACCTGGGGAAAATTTACCCTCTGCAATCCCTCTACCTGTAAACTCTCTTTCCACTCTTTCTCTAACTCATCAACACTCACTATCTCGCCATTAATTTCTACTTCCACTAAAACTTCATCACCACTATCATTATTCACAACCTTACTCTCTAACACCACATTTTTAATTATATCACCATTATTCTCAACCCCACTTACCTTATTATATGTTACCTGATCGTCTATATTCCCGTTTAATTGATCGGTCTCTTCACCTTTTTCTACCCCCACTAACTCTCATAATTATCATTAACACCATTACGACCACTTACCTTATTATCCATACCATTTTCTACCCCCTCCTTTCTCTTTCTACTTTCGTTTACTTCATCTTGTAATTGTTTTACAATAGCGCTAAAATGTTCATCAACTTCTAAACTTTTATTAATATTGACATTTTGTTGTTTTATTTCATCTCTAATCTCACTCAACTTTTCATTAAAATTACTCTTTATTTCATTATTTTGTTCATTTAATTTATCATTCCTTTTAATGTTTACTTCATCAAATTTAGCATTAAAATTGCTCTTTTGTTCATCAAACTTTGCCTCGAACTTACTGTCGTTTACATCAAAACGACTATTTATTACATTTAATTGTTTTTGTAAAAAACTCATTATGTCATTATCGAATTTGACTGTTACATATTGTTGAGGTTAGGGTTGATTGAGTACTTGAGTCATCTATAGCTGATTCAGTTAGGCTGTGTTCATTGAACCTATTCACTGGAGTCGAATGAACTCCCGGTTCCCCTATACCAGCTGACTTGCTCACTTCAAGCCCACTCTCTTGTCTATCCATTTTTTCAAATTGTTTGGATTATATAAATCCGTCAAAATTATTACCATACACAATATATATGATTAACACATAACAAAATATTTCGATTATCCCTTAATCATAACCTTATGCGTAACCTTATAATTTTCGTCTATTTAGACGTAATTAAAATTTATGTATTTTCCTTAAGCAACCCGCTCTGTTCTACAAAACAGGCTCACATTTGCTTAAATACTATTTATGCAAATGTCCCTGTTCGGGCGCCAATTGTAACTTTAATTAATTACCTTAAACTTTATTCTGTTTACCAACGAAGCTGTTGTGGCCTATGTCTGTTTTCGGACGCCATCTTTTAATTGTTGCCAACTTCGTAATCGAATACTTACTAGGTCTAGAGTTCTTTGAGCGTATTTTGGAGAACAGATATGGTTTATTCAAATAAATGATTCAACTCTCCTCGTTTTTTAAAATGAACTTGGGTTTATTCAACACATTATTTTATATTCTGTGTAGTCACAGGAACCCTTTAAATTGACTTACTTTGTATTATTACGAACAATATTTTCTTTCCCTCTTCTACTCGTTTACTATGTGAATACTAACTTGGTACATTATTTATTTAAAATTTACCCTTCTTTTATGAGGTTACAAAAATTAAATTCATTAAGACACAAGAAAACAGACTTTGAAAACATTAGACTAAATTCTCTGAATGCTAACCAGTGCTATTAATTACGTAATTTCCACTCGCTCATACATACACATACTCTCACCCAGTACATAATTTAGATTCCCCTTTAGAGCTCATTTTATTTTTATTTCTTAATTTTGCATGATTTTGATTAATTTTATTCGTAATTTTGTGTAGCCTAATTTACTTCCCTTCTGTAGTCCTTGGATGTACGTCCATAAGATGTCTCCTCGTGCACGCGCACTACATTGCTGTCTCCCGGTTTTCACTTTTTACTTGCTAGTTGAAACAGTCACTCAAATTTTTATTTGTCACTACGTATTTACATTATTTATATGTTATTCAAATGCTGGTTTCGTTTAAAATTCACATTTTCTGATATGCGGGCGAGACGAAAAAATGTACTCAGCCGGCGGGCGAGCGAACGGCCCACGTCCGTAGTTGTTAGGTGTTCATTGCCGACTGGCTTTGTTCTCAGCGCAGAACGCTGTCGACACTCCATCCACGCCTTACATTCCAAGTGACGTATTGCTAGGTTGGGCTCTGACGTCATATGTTGTGATCTCTTTTTACAAAGTTCAAATGTCATACAGCTAAAAATAACTGCTTCGCTTGCGTTCTGCTTCACTGACCTTGACACTAATTCACTCACACTGCATGCGTTGTTATAATTTTCAAATAAAATCAACAATTATTATTTCTCCCCAAATTACCCCTGGGTGGGCCTAACCCGTCCCGTTACAATCCATGTCCTAAAATTTATATTTAAAATCATTTAAATATTAATTAAATAAGTGAATGCTTGGGTTCTGAAGAAATGACGTTTCAGCTAAAATGGTACCCCCATGTCAGGTGAGTTAAGACTACCCTCAACCTTCGTGAGGAAGGACAGTACTTTTGGATAAAATGTTTGTAGGTCGAACGAAGAGCTGGCCAAAGGGAGCTACGATCTGATTCCTGTAATGAAATTGGACTCTCGCTGCGAGGTATCGGCTGAGGGTGAATGATGTCTATAGTATTATCAAAGTCTTTTTAAAATCAAGATTTTATTTTTTTAAATCGAGTCTTTGTTTCTTTCTTTCCATTCGTCTTCTGATTTCATGAACGACGATTCTGTTCACCCGTATAATTATAAATTTGTCAGCAAAACATTTCTTCCTTAATACGTTTGTGTCTTCTGTTTAACACCCACCATTCTGATCCATGTCATAATGCTATATTCCACACAGGCTAGTAAATAACTAGCCATCAGGGAGGTCAAAATATTTTTCAGGAGGGGCAGACAATTTTCCAGAGGAGAAAAATATTTATATATTTTTCATACATACACACAAGCACATGTTAGTTTGAAATTCTCATATCATAATATAAATAAGTACACAGATTGTGTTAATTTATTAAAACATTTATTGCATAAAATTAATGACTTGTAAAAGTTAATGTTTAATCTCCATTAAATAGTGCTCAAGTTTCCAAAGTTTTAATATTATTATATCCGTAATCAAAACATCAGAGCAGGTTTTAGTGCGTATGAGGGTACTCCGTGGACAAAAGTTTTCAACATTCCCTATGGAGTGTTGCTCAGAGTAAAGCTGCGAATATACAGTGTAAGTTTCACATAACAAACACATGGAAAAAAAGGAGCACTCCGAAGTGTCTCATGGACCCTGAGCATCTTGCAGAGGGTTCATTCCCTAAAGACGAAAAGTCTGTCTATGAACCATTCCTCTGTAAGCACGTTACACTGGCCAGCGATCCACAGGAAGCAAATCGCTGTCCACGCTGGACACCTTTTTGGCTTGCACGCATTATGTTGGTATGGGTTTTCGACACTTTTCATTTAAAAAGTGTGCAAATGTATGAAAATAAACATGAGTGACACCAGAAATAATGTGAATTTGTGTGTGTGTGTGTGTGTGTGTGTGTGTGTGTGTGTGTGTGTGTGTGTGTGTGTGTGTGTGTGTGTGTGTGTGTCCTGCCTGTCTTTTTATTGCAGTAATCACAATAATAAAACTTTGTAGACATAAACATTACATAATTGAGATATACTTGCCTGCCAGGAACGATATATTTCCATTCATACATGATTTAAATTTAAATGAAAAAATTATAATTTTATTGCCTGGTAACAAAATTATTTTATTTTTAACAATTATCATTGTTTGAAAAAGTTTAAATGAATTTTCAAGTACTTTACTCTTGTTAAAACATAAAACGTTGCAGGTAAACTACCCCTTCACCTTAACCGATCTTCACCAAAAGCAATGGGCCTCGAGTCCTCTACAATTCAGAGCTGTATGCAAAACATTGTTTGATTCTGTTTGAATTTGCAGCAGTTATCGTTTGTCATAGAAACAATTCTACACACAGACACCACACAGACACTTTTCAAAAAATTACTTTCTTTATGTTTTGAGGGTAGTACTGTCAGAATCAGCCCTTATCTCGAACACGATTTTTTTCGCCATCACCATACTTCCATTCCCTTATGGAACATGGAAGTAAAATGAATAGGTTGCCAAGGATAGTAGCTACCTTCATTTACAAGTTAGAAGAATTGTAATCTGTTTAGTGGGCAAGTAGCATACTGGCTCCAGTCCTGGCATGCACTAATCCTTGCTACTAAAAAAGGACCATCTGAGCTTCATATAGTTTTTTTGATTATCATACTCACATGTAGCACATAAGGTTGTAGGATCATGTCCAGTTGGAGATGTAATATGTATAGCTGAGTAGTGGTACCAAAATCTAGATTGCCTTAGTCCATATGTAGATCCCAGATATCTTAATTCGATGGGTGGATGGAGGAATTATAAATTTATGACAACCAGCTCATCACTTTGATGATTGAGTGTGTAGGTTAGTCCTCTTTGCTTATGTCACTTCATAGAATGACAGTAAGAACTTTCAATTTCTGTCGTCAGGTTTCTACTTTGTGTATTGTTGACTTGACATTTATATCAGTGCATATTTTTTGGTCCAGTGTAGAGAAAGTGAATTAATTAGGATTATAATTTTTATGAGCAGAAATGTTGCTGTTGCACACCACTATTTAAAAAATGTCCACTTAGATCTTTTGAGCTTCTCACTCATCATCAGATTGGAAATATCTGAAAAGGAAATGATGAGCTGAGAGGCTCTAAAACGCTTATCAGGAATTTTCAATATAGTGGTATGCAACAGCAAAATTTCGGTTTGTGATTATAACCACTAACACAGATTTATTATTTAAAAAATAATTTTTTATGATGAACTCTGTTTAGGTATTATTAAATTATTGTGTTTTAGGTGGCTTTGTTAACTTTATTAGCCATGACTCAACTCCAGTTATTTCAGTTTTACTTGTTCAATTGGTGGAATTCAGAGAATCCAACACAAGACGATTCACTGACATCAGTAAAACTTATAAGCAGTGATGAGTCAGTGAGTTCATCCCAGCCAGATGACAAATGTGAAGGTATGTAATCTTGCTATTGTGATGATGATGATGTGTGGTGTATTGATGCATATAGTATATCTCTTCAGTTGATATATGTGAATGATATAATGTACAAGAATAGTAGTTTGTTTGTATGGAGATATAAGAAAGTATCTAATTGTATTATGCGATAGTGAAAATTGTTATCTCCAGTTTTAGAAAAATTAAAGTACAATTTAATCATCTGAATAACTTATATAATTTGGACTGTGAAAGTATTAATTTACTTATCAGACACATTGGATTAACATTCTCAATGTTGAGACTAGGCTGTTTCCAGTTCAAGCCAAATTGTTAGTGAAGTGGTATTTTGAAACATATGTTGAAACTAATATTGTTCCATTAACACATTACTTAGCAATATAAGTGAATAATTAATATTTTGTCACCTGAGATACAGGACAAGACAGATCAATACGTCAACTTGTTAATTACTTTGAGACATGTAGCATATCACTGCATATAATTTGAACAAGGTCATTGTAGGAAATACAGTAAGAAGGTGCATAACTGCTCACCATTTTGAACAAAATACATTTATTATAAGTTGAAATAAAAATAAAACTGAATGCATACAAAGATAACAATATAATGCAAATACAGTTATAGGTTCGTGTACAAATTTGATACCTTGGATCATACCAAATGTGAAAACAAAACTCTCTGAAAACAAAGGTCAGTGATATGATGATAGCAGTTACAATACATAAATAATAGTGTTACAACATCGCAGAACAAGCTACTTGTTTAATAGAATATTCCAGATGAATCCAGCTGAATCTGTGTGGCGTACGTGATTCTCGACGCTCTAACTATACTGTGTCAGAAGCCGCGCGAACTGAATTAAGGCCACAATGAATTACACTCTAATGTTTTCCTTCATTGTTAATGCGCAGTATGGAATAATCTAGTATTTCGTGGGGGGGGGGGTGGTTATAAATACCAGTATTCGACGACGTTCAGTTTCAGTTATAGTTGCGATATATTACAGTGCGGTTCGAGTTTATTGTCGGGCGATTACAAGTAATTACTGTGTGCGTTAAGTGGTTATTATAGTGAAGTGTCTACAGATCGTCGTATGGTACAGTCATACCCCGCTTTGCGCGACCCCACATAACGCGAATTCGCTATAACGCTTTTTTTTTTAAGAAAATATTTATTATACATATTAACAATTACATATACAGTACCAATAATATTGTATATATACGTATCATCGAAAATGTAATGAATATGTAAATTTTGAAATTAACAACTAAAGTTTGCGTATTTTATTTTGAAAATGACAAATAAACACATAATTACATTACTGTACAGTATTATTTTTTAAGGAGTACGAACACGTCAGCCTACCAACACGTTTGGTAGAAACGTAAAAACAGACAGCTGATTTGTACAGATAAATAAGAGGTTGCATTAGGTCAGACATAGATCTGTATATAAGTGTCAGCCAAAACAGTAGTACGTTTTGTAAACATACATGGCTGTGCTATTACACATTATAAATGTTATTTGACCTTGAGTACAGCTTGTTGGCGGGATTCTGACGAGTGAGAAATTGTATCTCTGTGCTGGTGACGCTGAATAGACACAACACATTTTCACTACACACAGCAGTGGCTGACGTTTATTAACCATTTCTGAGTTCCCGATGCCACAACTCAGATTAAACTGTGCACAATGTTTGTAGAAAAGGCGGACGTGTGTGATGTAGGCGTTAGTTTGCAAAATGCATCTTCCATTCCCGCCAGAAATGTATTCACGTTTCTTGTTTATCTTGTCTCAGCCAAATAAACATTACTGTACTGTATACGTACTAATTTACATTCTTGGAATGGTAGTTCGGGTTAATCCATCCTTTGTAGGGCCCCTTGTTGAACTTAAGTCTCGGCCAATTTCCTGGAAAACCATTCACTCTTCCCCCCCCCCCCCCCCGTTATTGTTTCTAAACATTGGGAATACGTTTTCCTTTCAGTTTAGTTCGAACATTCAATTAGAACGGATTAACAATGTACACTGATAAAATGTCGAAATTAGAAGTTAAACGTAAATGTTATAATGTTTATAACACATTTTGACAAGGAAAATGATATAAAAGCAATAAAAACTAAAACAATGAGGTATTGGTCAGTAAAAAATAGGAAACCCTGCTTAGCGCGATTTTCGTTTTACGCGAATCGCCGAGGAACGTATCACTCGCGTTAAGCGGGGTATGACTGTACTGTGGAAAACAAAATACAAGACACCAATTATGTCACTAATCACCAGCTTTAATTATCACAATTAACCAGTTTTGTAATAAAGACAGTCTCTTACAACAAATCAAATAAAAATTGTTCACACGCAATAAAAATGTCTACTAACATAAAACACAATATATTGTATTACAATTGTCCTGAACAACACATGACACTTCGCCACAATACTCGAACCGCACCGAGATATCACAACTCAAACTCACAGAGTTTCGCCCAACAATAACTCAAACCGCACTGTAATATATCACAACTATTACTGAAACTGAATGTCATTGAATCTGGTATTTATACCCCCCCCCCGAAATACTAGATTATTTTATATTGCATGTTAACTTTACACTACGACGTAGTTAATTGCGGCCTTGACACAGTCCGCACAGCTGGCGGCTTCCAGAAAAGGCTCGACAGTGCATGTTGAAATTACGTACGCCACAACATTTAGCCGTATTCCACTGGATCGTTCGATAAACATGTAGATTGTTCTGTGATGTCGTAACACTGCCCCCTCCTTAAGCCTGTTCATCCCAAACTGCCAACCGTCTCTGAAGTAATGCTCAACCAGGCGATCTAGATGGACGTCTTTGCGAAAGATAATTCTCCGGTTCTTCGAATTCAGTCTCGTGTGATCCGAACATCAAGTCCCCAGGAAAGCGAGTCTTCCGCTCAACCACTAGTTTTGCTGGAATCACTCCCGTTGCATTATGTACTGATGACCTAAACACCACTGGCTGATCCAAGTCTGTTTGGTTCTCGTCAACAACCTCTTGCGTAACTTCATCTTCAGCAACTTTTCCCCTGGGCGCTTCTAGCAGCTCAGGAACAAGCGAGAGTCTTTTGTCTTGTCTCGACACCCATAGTTGGCTTTCCAATCACTTCTTTTGTCGTTACACTTATTTGTACTTCCTCTGCTAGTTCTTCCTCCATTTCCGCTTGCAATAGGGAGAGTTCCTCTTGACCAGACCTGTTGACTTTTTCTTTGACTAATGCCACTCGCTTAAATGAATGGTTGGTAGACCCTGTCATTTTAGCCATGCAAAGCTTTATCTTCTCTTGGCCAACTTTCAGGACATCACTTCATCGACAATGTCTGCAATGAGCATTTGGTGGCTAAACTCGAGAAGACCCAGGCGTACACATACGTCTACCTTTCCTAGGACCTTGACGGGGCTTCCAGTCACAGTCTGTATTGTACAAGAGCTAATTAGAGGCTGGCGGTTGCTGACTAAGTCATGGCCCACAATGGACACTGTTGTGCCCATGTCGACTGTAAATGAGGTTTGTTTACCTTCCGCAAATCCATTAACAATCAAGTTTCCACTGATCTTATGTAGCGTGGAACTGTGTGCTGTTCTGGGGCTTTACTTCTTCAATTGAAGTAATTGGAATAAGAGAATATCACTCTCTTCTCTCGGTATCTTCTTCTCCCAACAGTGTACCTGTAGATGACCACGTTTTCCACAGTTATAACATTTCAGTCTTCTTTTTCCCATAGTTCAAATCGTTGCGACTCCCTTGAACTTCTGAATTGTTTGTCTGACAACATTGTTTTTCTGCACCCATCGTAACGGCAATGTGATACAGGGATCTTCTGTCTGCAATGTGATGGCAAAAACCCATTAATATAGCCGGACGCTGACTTCCCAGCTTCAAACTGTAGGGCATGAACAAGAGCTTCTGAACTATTTCGGTGTCTTGCCATTCATAACACTTGCTGAAGTTCACAATCTCCGATGCCATCAATAAATGTCTGCACCGCAAATCTTATTCAAAAATCTTCTGGTGCTTCAGGATAGGCCAGTCTAATTAGTCTGTCTATACTTGCTTCAAACTCTTGAAGACTCACCCCAGAATGCTGTCGCCTTGCTCTCAACTGAGTGCAGTACACATCTCGCAAATGTTTGTCACCATACCATAATTCCAGATCTTTTATCAATTCGGCAAAGGTGTTTTGGCTGTCAGGTGGCATTTTCTGTAGTAGTTCTGCCGCGGGTCCTTTTAATGCGAGAACGAGTGAAACTGCTTTGCCTTTCTCCATCCAATTATTTGCGCATGCAGCAGCTTCAAATTGGTGGAGGTACGTTGCCCAGTGACTGCTTCTGTCAAAGGTTGGAGCTTTGACATGAACTGTCCTTACTGCAGGCAAAGTGACTTTCTCTATTAACTTATTTTCTGTGTCTTTTTCTGTCTTTATCATTGATACAGTCTGATCAGAAATTTGTTTTGGTTGTATCTTTATGAAGTGCTCATTTCACTTTTAATTTGTTCTCTTATGTTTGCCATTGAGTTTTCTACTGGAGATATTTTTGTTGACAGCTTCTTCCACAGTCAAGACAGATTTTACTACTTCAGCTATTTTATTTGACATGGATTCTTTTATGTCAGATATTAGGGTAATCTGATTATTAAGCTCACCTTGTAATTCATGTACGTCACCACGTAGGAGACCCAATTCTGCGGTAGTATGTTCTTGCATCACCTTTTGCTCATGAATTAACGCTTTGATGTCACCTGCTTCACATTTACGTTCCTCTGCTTCTTGCTTACGTCGTTCCTCTGTTTCTTCCCTTTCTTGTCTTCATTTCTCATCCTGTCGTTTTTCTGCTTCTTCTCTTTCTTTTCTTTGTTTTTCTTTTGTCTCTTCCCATGTCTGCCGCAGCAGCGCTTGGAAAGCTTCCATCATCTGACTGGCATACATAGTTTACCGATTAATTACGAATTACCTCGTCTTGTACAAAGTGTCCACTGTTTGCACTGTTAACCGTTCTATCCCAGTTCTAACACCACTGTTACGACGGTCTACGTGGTCGTTGTATGGTACAGTGGAAAACAAAATACAAGACACCAATTAAGTCACTAGTCACCAGCTTTAATTTTCACAGTTAAACAGTTCATAATTAACAACACTGTCTCTTACAACAAATCAAATAAAAATTGTTCACATGCAATAAAATGTCAAGTAATATAAAACACAATTGTGTTACAATTATACCGCCTGATTATAAAACACAACACTTCACTATAATAACCACTTGAATGCACACAGTAATTACTTGTAATCACCCGACAATAAACTCCAACCGCACTGTAATATATCGCAACTGTAACTGAACGCTGTTGAGTACTGGTATTTATTCACGCTGCTTCTGGCACAGTCTAGCTAATACGTCAAGAATCATGTACACCACACAGATTCAGCTGGATTCATCTGGAACATTTGATAAACACATAGATTGTTCTGTTAACGTAAACAGATTGTCTACACGTAGATTGTAGATAAATACGTAATGGACCCCTTCATTTTGGAGGGGGGGACATTCAGTACTAATGAAGGAGATAATATTTTCGTCATCTGGTAACAACATTTCTGTAGACAGTGGAATTAATTATTATTAAATATCAGAGCCTCTGATGAAGCCTTCTAAAGGTGAAAGCCGGTTTAGGCTGTAAGGTAAAACTTTACGTTTTTACTTATAAAAAACTTAGTGTTCCGAGTCGTCAATACTATAGTGATATTTAGTTAAGTAACGGACACGTCATGGACAACAAAATCTAATAATTATTATTGTTTAATATAAGTAATACAGGTACAAACTTACTATAAACGTTTCCTACAAAATCATAAATTAATGGTCTCTATAAATTGAGTGTAGCTAGACGAAAGATTTTGTATATCTTAAGCACATAATATATAAACCTCACTTTAACATGCAGACATTTTAAAAAAAATTATGAGACATTTAGAGCAGGTATAGATCCACCGAGGGGGCAATGGTGGAAAGTTTTTTCATCGTTTAAAGATTGTAGAATGGTTTTGTGATTGTGAATATATGATAAAAAATTCATATCTCTTTATGTAGGTTCATTCTTTTATTCTAAAAATACAAGAATGGCATGGCATCAGAATAACTCAGACGCTGTTGTTCATGCTCTCCATTTTGAAGCTGCCAAGTCGGCGACCTACATTAATCAAAGTATGTCATCATGTTGTAGTCAAATGGATCCAGTATCACAGTATCGTCATAATGGACGGAATAAAGAGACAATTCAAGAACAACAGTTTAAGAAGTCAGTAGCGCCACAACAATTTTTTGAACCAAAGGATAAAGACAGAAGACCGAAGTGTTACATCTGTGGGAAACGTGGTCATCTACAGGTAGACTGTTGGAAGAATAAAATACCGAGAGAAGGAAATGATCGCACAAATTGGAGAAGTAAAGCCCCAGAACAGAACACAGTTTCCACGCTACATAAGACTAGTGGAAACCTGATTGTTAATGGATTTGTGGAAAGTAAACAAACATCATTTACAGTTGACACGGGCGCTACAGTGTCTGTTGTGCGCCATGACTTAATCAGCAACCGCCAGCCTCAAATTAGCTATTGTACAATACAGACTGTGACTGGAAACCCCGTCAAAGTGTTAGGAAAGGTAGACGTACATGTACGCTTGGGTCTTCTCAAGTTTAGCCACCAAATGCTCGTTGCAGACATTGTCGATGAAGTGTTTCTTGGCACGGACATTATGAATGCCTACGGATTCGTTGTGGACTTAAGAGAGAACCTCCTGAAGGTTGGCCAAGAGAAGATAATGCTTTGCATGGCTAAAATGTCAGGGTCTGCCAACCATTCAATCAAGCAAGTGGTATTGGGTGAAGAAGTCAATAGGTCTGGTCAAGAGGAACCTTTCCTATTCCAGGCGGAAGTGGAAGAAGAACTATCAGAGGAAGTACAAATACGGAAAACAGCAAAAGAAGTGACTGGAAAGCCAACTATGGGTGTCAAGGAAAACTCCTTGTTTGTTCGTGAGTTAATAGAAGTGCCCGGGGGAAAAGTTGCTGAAGATGAAGTTACACAAGAGGTTGTTGATGAGAACAAAACAGACTTGGATCAGCCAGTGGTTTTTAGGTCACCAGCAAATGATTCATTGGGAGTAATTCCAGTAAAACTAGTGGTTGAGCGGAAGACTCATATTCCTGGAAACTTGACGTTCGGATCACACGAGACTGAATTCGAAGAACGGGAAAATTATCCTTCCGAGAATTATCTTTTGCAAGGATGTCCACCTAGATCGCCTGGCCAAGTATTACTTCAGAGATGGTGTGCCAGTCCGGGCCGAACAGGCTTAAGGTGGGGGCAGTGTTACGAGAAGCCTACCGAACAACCCAGAACATTCTCCAGCCCCCCCCGTCCAATGTGGCAGCTGTTGCGTCAGTCACGTAGGTGGTTCTAGTGAGTTCCAGGAACACTTGAGATACGCATTAAGCCACCGACCATGCAGTAAGGAGGGCAAGCTGTACTGGCCTCAGCGCAGCATATATAAAGCCATAGCAGCCGGGTTGTCAGTTCAGTTACGTGAGCGATTTTCACTAGTGCAGATTGAAGTATTATTCAGTAATTGATTATTAATTTAATATAGATTTTATCTGCAAGGTTTAATCCAGGAATTTGTTTAGTGTACTTTGGCAGAGAACAGTGGGCAAATACAAATAACAAAATGCATATATCAAGAAAATTATAACATTATTTATTTTCTTTTGATAACATGAAACAGATCATGAAAATTTTTATTTCGCCTTAAGGCGTAAAACTGATCAACAATAACTATTACCTCAACATAGATTACGTATATTTAAAATTTACGCAAACTCAACATTTCTTATTTTTATATTTTTTATTCATCCAATCACGCACACTTTCACATTTCTTGTTATTGAGCTCAATTTAAAAAATGCCAGTATTTAATTATATTTACTTTCCTTTAATGGTGCATAGAGTTTCATCACATGGGATGTCTCCTTGTGGCGTGCACTGTTTTGTTGTTTTCACTTTTACGTTTTTACGGCCGAAACTGTCACTCCAAATTTTTTACTGATCACTGACTATTTACATGATTTATATTTCTTACATTCCAATATTAGTAAGAAATTCACATTGTTTAATTTACGTTTTATGCTGTTTATGCGGGCGCCCACGATTGCTGCTGCACAGCGCAAAAGATGGTGGTCGACTGACTTTCAGTGTTAAAAATTTCCGTTTGTGTCGTCTCCAAACTGGTTCACTTTGCTCCCCGCCATACGTCTCGTCCTCAGTATTGAAAAGTTCGCTGAACTTAGTATCACCTTTTTAGCTTGCCACGAACTGTTTTTCGTCAACAACATTCCTTTGTTATTAGTCACTGACTGCAAATAAACTCGAGATTTGCTGCATAACTGTATATAGTCATGAAAACATTTACTGGCAATCGTCTCACCTTAAGGGGCCTCATCTGCACATGTTATAGAATTCATAAAATTTGAAAATAATATTTATGTAAATTTAGACCCATTACAATAAAACCCCAATGATAGGTTTTATGCCGAAGCATAAAACATTGACACTCTCATACTTTCTAAAGGAATCAGCCAAGATATGTCGCCACAATCCCCTCTACATTTTATTCAAAATTGTGGTTAACTTACCCCTGGTCCAGTGACTGTGACCGCACCTGAATGACCTTACTGGACTTCTCTTTCGAGATCCCAACACCGCAAGGCCAGACAGGCACTTGACGCTCCTGCTCTGGCGCGCAGGCCAGCACAGAACCGCCGCCACAGCATCACCAGACACTGAAACATGAAATTAAAAAAATATCAACTAGTGGCCTGGTATAATAACATATCCCTAACTGATCTGGTTCCCCTTAGCTGTGTTGGTTTGCGTTAAGAAGTACTGAGTTTTTTTTTATAGATCCTACACATGGATGAATAATTAGTCTAAGTATAATACATTATAATAATTCCATACCAACATTCATAACCTTCTCTCGTTAACTCTTACACCAAAATTAAAAATGATCGCTCTGATTCCTATCAAAATTTAAATAAACATTTCCATTACAACGTATAAATACCTTCCATTATAAATATTACATTCACATTTCAAAATTAACAAACTCCTTATATAGAGTAAAACACATTAAATCAACTACATTAAAACAAATTACTTACTTAACAATCGTTAAGCATCTTCATATTACTCCTTAATACATCAAAATAAAATACTCCTCGTCAACACAACATCATTCATTTACATCATAAAATCAATTACCTACTCTACATTATTGATGTAACTCATTTTAATATTTAATATTTCGTTACTAACAACCTAGTAACCACCTTCTCCATCATCACATAATTTATTAAATTATGAATTTATTTTAAATCCCTCCTTCCACACACACTATTACTCCCCCTGAACTGTAGGGCCCAGTTGCCTCCACAAGGACTGAAGCGGAAGGGGTGAACACTTTTTTCTTTTCCTTCTCCCCCATCCTTGCTTTGGTGTTATACAAAATTCGGCATTACTGATATCCCCATACCAGTAATCCTACTAAAGTAATATTCACACTCCCTTAATCGGTCTATCACCCGTACTTAGGTATATAGCCGTGTTCCAAAGTTATATCATCTTAGATTCCCCTTATCTAAACCCCAGTTGTATTTCTAAGTTCACCAATTTAGAATATTAAGCCAAATCCACGGTCAGGGTTCGGTGAAGCCGTGACCGCCTGAAAATGGGGATCGCATTTACCATATCTCTTATATGGTTTATCTCTACACATTGATAACTTAAACCTAACTAATTATGATGGCCAACTACAGACAAGGCCACAAAAAATAATTTTTTTTTTTTTTTTTACTCAAATGGTGCCAAACAGTGCACCCATTACCTTAATGTTTAATCTAAAGGTTATAATTTCATGTACCCCCCAATTCATTATAAAATAATCTGTATTTATTCGTCCATGATTTTAATGAATTAAAAGAATAATTAACATTACTCATATAAATAATACCTTTTTAACTGTGTTACATTATAGGTTCCCTTTATTTCTCGGTTTTGCAGGTCTATTAATACATAAGCATTTTCCATTTTTACTTCACTAACCTCATAGGGACCGTCGTATAACAAGAAGAATTTTTTAATCTCTTTATCCAAAGCTGATGATTGATCATGGTTTTTTATTAATGCCAGTTGCCCTACCTCATATTTGATGGGTGTTAAATTTCTATCATGTCTTCTTTTCCATTGTTCTGCTTTACTTAAAAGCCGCTCCTTGGCCAGCACCAGTTTTCTCCCATGTGGTACCTCAGTTCGCGTTGGGAATTTTATTAGTTCCTCTATTATGCGTGATGGCCTCCTCTGAAACATTAACTCATGAGGACTATAACTAGTGGACTCATGTAAGCTACAGTTAATGTATCCTATTTCATTCACAAATGTGGCCCACAATGAATGTTTTTGGTGGCAGAAAGTTCTAAACATATGCCCTAATTCCCGCATAACACGCTCACTAGGATTTGATTGGGGATGATACACCGATGTATGTTTAACTAAAATATTTTCCCAACCTAACGTTTCCCTCCAGGTGTTGCTGGTAAACTGAGAACCATGATCCGATAATATTATTTTAGGTCTACCTACTTCAACAATGTATTCACTGACTATCTTTCTAGCTAGTACCAAAGATGTAGCTTTTTTAATAGGGTACAATTTTACAAATTTGGTAAAGACATCTAGTACAACAAATAAATAAATCACTCCTCCTCGACTTTTGGGTAGAGGGCCATATAAATCAACGGCAACTATTGCTAAAGGACTGTCTGGTATTACATGTTGCATTAAACCCTCCTGTTTACGATTATTTACCTTGGCTTTCTGACAAATTTCACAAGCTTTTAACATTTTATGTACGGTTTTTTCCATATTAAATTTACAAGACTTTTACTTCCATATTCCTTAAGAAATGGAAGTATGGTGATGGCAAAAAAAATCGTGTTCGAGATTATTGCAGATTCTGATTCTACTACACTCAAAACATGAAAAAAAGTCGTTTTCCGAAAAGTGTCTGTGTGTGTGTCTGTAGATTTTTTTTCTATGGCAAACGATAACTGCCGCAAATTCAAACAGAATCAAATAATTTTTTGCATACAGCTCTGATTTGTAGAGTACTCACGACCTATTGTTTTTGGTGAAGATCGGTTGAGGGAAAGGGGTAGTTTACCTGCAACGGTTTTTTTTTTATCAAGGGAAATTTTTTTTTTTGGCAAACGATAACAGCCGCAAATTCAAACAGAATCAAATAATGTTTCGCATACAGCCCTGAATTGTAGAGTTCTCAAGACCTATTGTTTTTGGTGAAGATCGGTTAAGGGAAAGGGGTAGTTTACCTGTAACGTTTTATGTTTTAACAAGGGTATTTCATATGGCAAACAATAACAGCCGCAAATTCAAACAGAATCAAAAGATTATTTGCATACAGCCCTAAATTGTAGAGTTCTCAAGACGTATTGTTTTTGGTGAAGATCGGTTAAGGGAAAGGGGTAGTTTACCTACAACATTTTTTTAACAAGTTTATTTTCTATGGCAAACGATAACAGCCGCAAATTCAAACAGAATCAAATAATTTTCTGCATACAGCCCTGGTTTGTAGAGTACTCAAGACCTATTGTTTTTGGTGAAGATCGGTTGAGGGGAAGGGGTAGTTTACCTGCAACGTTTTTTTATCAAGCGTATTTTCTATGGCAAACGATAACTGCCGCAAATTCAAACAGAATCAAATAGTTTTTTGCATACGTCAGTGAATTGTAGAGGACTCAAGGCCATTAGATTTTGGTGAAGATCGGTTAAGGGGAAGGGGTAGTTTACCTGCAACCTTTTACGTTTTAACAAGAGTAAAGTACTTGAAAATTCATTTAAACTTTTTCAAACAATGGTAATTGTTGAAAATAAAATAATTTTGTTGCCAGGCAATAAAATTATAATTTTTTCATTTTAATGTAAATTATGTATATATTAGAAAATATATCGTGCTTGGCAGGCAAGCATATTTCAGATTATAAATCTTAGAATATGGAAGTCATGTATGGTTCTCTATACCGATATTTAATATGTCACTGCATTTCTTGGGACCTATATAACCATACCACAAATGACAAATCTTTCACTACTTTGGATATTAAAACTTTAGGAATGCATAATTTCCAATCATCACCTTGTTCATTTGTCCGATGAAATAAATGTTTATCATACAAACTATAATGTTTTTCCCATTTGTTAGGTATATTGGGTATCTGATTTAATGCTATTATTATTTTACCAAGTTCTGTATCTCTTCCTTGTTCTGTTGCTAGGTTATGTATTAATTTTTTCATATCTACTCAACATATTATCTGTATCTCAACACTTTATTTTCACTAACTCCCATTAACTCTATTTAACTAACTCCAATGCCCTTATTTATCATTATTCCCAAACCTCTTTTACAACATTTCACCTTAATATACCACTAGAAAAATTCATCACTTACCTTACAATCCTAAAACAACTCAATATCCAAATATATCATATGCTTAATCATTTACTAACCATTAGAATCTAAATTCCATAATATCATTTAAAATCATTCTCATAATTATTTAAAATTCCACAGTACATAGTTTACACAAAAAATACATAAAATACACAACAGAAAAAATACACCAATACACTGACATTAATACACAAAAATATACAATCCACATTATCATTAATCATTTACCATAATCAGTCCTAAACAGTCCATTTTAAAACACTGTCCACACAATTAAATGTTCATAAACACAATTAGAATAATTAGCCTCCATCGTCAAATAATAGTCGAATCTTAAAACTATATACATTGTTTAATATTAGGTATCTTATACTATCATCAATGTACATACTATTCAAATTTTTATAATTTTCCACAATCTCATCTAACTCGTGATCGGGTATGTTTCTGTCACCTTCAGTAAAATCAGTCATAATTCGGTATTTTGTAAAGTCATTTTTCTCATTATCTCCTACTCCTAACGTTTCCATCAACTCTTCATAATTTCTACCTATCTTAAAAATTTCTACTTCTCTGTTTCTCTCAATATATCTCTCACTATCATACCATCTCTCTCTCTTAAAACATCTCTCTCTTTCCATATTTGCATAGGGCACTACAACTTTATTCTCGCACCACCTATCAGGTGCACAAAAAATCTAGGGACAACTATTTGCAGACCTTTTGTCTCCAAAATCTACATCGAAGGCACTCTTGTCCTTCCTAAAAACATGTATATCACCCCCAAATACACCATTAAGGGAAAAATCTAACCCCTGCAATTCTTTTACAATTATTCTCTCTCTACATACTCTCTTTAACCCTTCAAAACACACAATCATTCCATCATTATTATATTCTATTCCCCATAAAACCTCATTATTACTACCAACATCCACACTATTATCTCCTATTACTATATTTTCATCTATTTTATCATAATTTCCACTACTACTTACCTTGTCTTTGTTTCTATCTAATTTGTCTATTTCTCTACTCTTATTTTCTAACTGTATCTCATTAATTCTCTTGTCTAATTTCTCCTCTACTTGATCTAATTTTACGTTTTTCAAATTGTTTTGTTTCTTGAGCTCATTCTCGAAACTGTCTAACTTTACATTAAACGTACTATTCATTCGGTTGAATTTGTCTTCAAATTTAATATTCTGTTGTTCAAATTTGTCACTAATTAATGTAAATAAATCTTCCAACGAGATTTTATTTTCAACTGTTTTAGGTGTTGAGCTGGCATTTCTGTTTAATAGAATAGATTCTGTATCTGTATTGTCCATTTCCAGACGATTATTACTTTCTGCCATTGTTAATTTAACTATTTAAATGACTATTTATTTTTATTCGTAATTAATTATACAATTACTAGTTACTTTGTTTCGTCAACATAACCTCTCGTGCACTAGGTTATGTCCCTTCTTATATCACCTTCTTTGTTTCTAAATCTGGCCTGTTTTATATAAAGTAACTTTATATAATGTCCCTAGTTCAGGCGCCATTTGTCAATACACTTATTACTACACACATTTATTTATATTTATATATGTATAATTACTACCATAATATGGTACATATGTGTACTTACCGATTTTAATTACTGGAGAGCTCGTGCTTTTCTTTTTACTATACTTTCTACCTAAGGGGCCAGGATTCATTAACAGCGAGATTTTTGATTCAAAGAAGGTGATACAAATGATAACACTGTTTTTTGATTGAATATGATTATTAGTTTTAATTTCATGAACAAATTCAGCATATAAAACCATGTGCCCAAAATGGCGTCATACAATGTTACAAAAAACAAAATGGTGGTTATTTTAATCAACCCTATTCATTCTTAATATTCTCATTTTTTGTCTCTAATCAAGAGCATTATAAACTTTTATCTTTTTTGCTGCAGCTCTAATTACTTACTAAATTGTAATTTCGTTTACACACGAACCAATGCCCTCAGCATAGATATTCATTGCCATGTGCTCACTCACACATACTCACATACGTTATCCCTATTACAAGTACATTTGATCAATTTGCCTAATTTCGGTTAATGAGCTCATTAAATAATAAAACAAATGACAAAGGTTCAACTTCTCTCAATGGTGGTATGCGCTGCTCCCTCGCTGTTGTTGGTTGGGTTCCAGGTGTATGGCCGGTGTTCGCCTCATGTTTCGTTGTTTTAGTTAAGCTATATAGCACTGATTTTACATTTTCTGTTTTTGACTGTTAGTAAACTTGAGCCTCTGTCGCTCCACTATCACAATTTTATTTCAGAATCTAGTTGTTAAGCTTTTATGGTAAAACTGATCAGACAGCGATACATCGCTGCTGACCCTTTGAAGAACTACGTTGAATTGAGACAGAGGCATATGCAAATTTGTGCTTGTGTGTGTGCATTTTACGTCATCAAGCTTTGTCAGACGGGACAACGCCTGCTTACATGCGTTGTGTTTCATGCGTCATTGTTTTTTGTTATGACGGAACAGCGTTATGAACCAATCACAATGAATAGTTATAGTCAGTCGTCACAAACACCGCCATGTCCTTGACCGGCTCTCGCACGTCCAACGGTGACCTTGGCATGGTACTCTTACTGAATCTGCTTTGTTCCTTCGTATATAGGGACAATGGACCTAACCATTCTGTATTTGATAATTATACAATAAAACATTTGAAAAAATACCTTCAGATCCCATAATTACAGTATTGGGTCTTTATGTACTGTTACAAAATGGCCTTCCATTATTCTGTATCCACAACTGATCGGTTCCTCTTAGTCGTACTGGTTCATTAACAAAGTACTGGTTCGTGTTTATATAATACAAAGTGCATCCCCCACCAAAATCATACATAGGTTACATAAAATACAAATCTACTACTAACAACCTTATTGTAGGATACATACTACAAACAAAATACATTACTGTCTCAAAAAGATTAGACTTTCTTATTTTCCAAAAACTATCTCAGCCCAAACATTTCCTTCAGTTTTCAATTTTAAATGAATATTTTAATCATCATTTTTCATCAGTTGTTTATAATATTTACCATTACGTTTAAAATTTGAATCAGAATAAATTTAAATTCATTATTAAACTTCACCTTTTCAATTAATTTAATTACAAATATAGTTTAATTTAATTCCTCAAAACTCTAAGTTACAGTAATTACCTCATTATTATTTTATCTGCAAAAAGTCAACTTCATTTCTTTGGTTTCATAATAAGATTTACTCATAGTACTGATTCATCAAAATATAACATTCCTGTTGTTGTCAACTACAGCATGACTATAAACATTAGTCACACAACATACTTGTTTACATTAACAGTGGTCTGCAAGACTTGTTTTATAAACACTGTCATAAACACTCACTCAGTGTAAACATTCTGCTTACAACACATACTGACACATGTACTTACTTCAACTTTCAATTTCTATAAATCTTTTAGTTAACATATTTATCAATTACTATTTGTTACAATGCAAACCAAAATTAATTTTACTTCATTAATAAAATTTGCCCTTTTAAATTAACTTCATTTTAACTCCAACCAGAACAGTTTGACTTTAATTACATTATTTAAAACACTTTTAATACAAACACAATTAAAAATAAACTTCCTGAATACCTTTCGTTAATTATTATTGTTAATTAACATAAAATATTATTATGATTATATCATACTATAAACGTTACATAAACTATAATCTAGATTACCACAATATAATCTGGACACAATACATTTAACACCAACAAATTTATTTACAGATTTCCGTCATGGTTTTTTATTATTTACCACACTTCATTACCTAAATCAGCCAGGTCAGAACCATATACTAAAGTATTTAAAATGTCCGTTCATTGAGTTTATATTCAACCTCCATCATCATGTAACAGTCTTATCTTTACGTAACATTTTTCAATTTTATTTGCATTCATCATATGGCTATTTTTTGTGTTGTAACCATAAAATTTTGTTTTTTCCAATATACCATCATAATAATTTGTAGGGTAACCCCCCATTATTACCTTATCATAAATCGTGTTTACATTAATATTTTTTGTCAAGTCTCCATCAGTATTTATTATTACAATCATATCATTTAAATTTTTATCACAATAGACGTCAGCTGTTACTAATACGCTGACCCTCACTACAGGTAAACGTATATTATTGTCATCAATATAATTATTGTTTATCAAACAAGGTAAGTTTTTAATTCTACCAGCTCTCTCACTATTTAAACTTTGTATTAACTCTTCATAATCTCTATTCACCTTAAATATTTCTACCACTCTCTGTCTCTCTCATGATCACTTTCATTACAAAACTTCTCACAACATTTCACATTCTCATTCCACACGGAGGGCAACACAACATTATTACAACACATCCTGGCCTTACCAGGGGAACCATAACACATAAAGGGACTATTATTTGCAGACCTTGTGTCTTCCAAATAAACTAATAAGGAACCTTTGTCCAACACTTGTGAAGCATTTACTTCATATATACTGCAAGGGAAATTAGCCCTCTGTTCATACTCTACATTTAAACTATCACTATACTCCCTTTCTAAATCATAAGCACTAACTAGCAATCCCTGATCAACCTCAACTCTCATTCTACTCTCATTTTCATTACTGTTGTCTACTGTATTACTTTTTGATACCCCATTTTCAAATTTATTATCCGCCTTATTTATGTCTGTTTTATTGTCTACCACACACACACCCTCTCTTAACTCATCAGTTTCTCTTTTTGTTTCACTACATATTTCCTTTATTTTGCTTTCAATACTACACAATGAATTAGTTAATACATCAAACTTAGCATCATTAGTGTCAAAGCGTTTATTTAATTCACCGAATTTAATCTCGTTAGTGTCAAAACGTTTGTTTATATCGATACTCATTACATCGAATTTAGTCTCAAAATGATTATTTAAGGCATTTAATTTACTGTTCATCTCGCCCTTAATATTCATTAAAATTATTGCTTAACATCATACTTTGTTTTTCTAGCATTACTTGTATCATATTCAATATCATATTCACTATATTGTTATTGTCATTTTGCTTATTTTGGATAGGTGTTGAATGAATCTTAGCGCCTTCCATTGTCACTGATTCTGTTAGGCTTATTTCATTTATTATCGTTTCGGTTATTATTGTATTTACTTGATTGTCTGTACTTGTACTAGTCAAGTCAACGTTGTTGACGTTATCACTGTTACTCTTCATTGTTTAGTAAATATATACTTGTAAATGTATACTTAGCAAACTACACAATAGTCGCCCTCACTTCCAAATAACTCCTTTTATAAAAACTACAATAAATATTCACATCTACGCCATTGCCACAACCTGTCTTGTACTTCCAATCAGGCCTAAACCCATATCAGAAGATTACATATGAGCCATCCTGGCAGGGTCGCCATTGTCACGGTCTATTTCCTTACCCCCCTTATATTAAACTTTTACTTACCTTTTACGCATTCACCCTGACTTACCAAAAACAGAAGATTCCCAACTTATAGGTCGCCACCAATATTTTTGAACAAAAGGACAAATATGAAAACCTTAATACATTTTCCCACTATTTACTTTAAATTACTTACCAGGTTCGTTTAGGCGAGATTTTCCATACAGGACAGGTTATGTTAAACGGGCGTAATAACTTAATTTAACACATTTTTATATCCCTAAACAAACTTGATTTTATTTTATTAAGTAGCCTACAGCTAAAAAACATGAATTTGTTCAAACACAAATTTTATCAACTAATTATTTCGTAGGAACCAGTACTTTTAATCATGATTTCTCCCCTAAAATATATAACTTTTACCCCCTTTATAGTGTTCTCATTAATTCTTTTATAAATCTAAATTTGTATAGCTTTTTACTGATATCAGATTGTTACGGAGTCACTTTTGTATGTATTTGTTACTTAACTGACATGTGGTCCAGTTGTTACCCGATCACTAGTAGTTCACTGTCACATTCGCCACATCACACAGGACTGTTCTCACTACACAAATTAACGTATTCGTTAATTGTCTCGATCTCTTTCTTCATTTTACTCTTTTGCACACTTTTTTAAGAAGATTCGGTAGGCCTAGGCTACTGTAATTGCTTTGGCCTACCGTAACTGCCCGAGGCCACTGTTTTTATTAATGCACTGTATGCTGCTTCTGTCTGATGCAAAACCTGGTGATAGACTGACTACTGTGATTCACACACACAGAGAGACTGCTGCTGGCAAGCTATTACGTAATATGTCTAGACAGTTGTTTATGCTAACAGTGTATGTTGCACAGGGGCACCTCACAGGTTGATACTGAAAATTGAAAATTAAAACTGATTTAATTAAACTGGGGTAGCACTCAATTCTGTACCGTTACAATATCTGGTGAAGTTATTACTATGTCGTCTACATAAACAGTTGTAAACTCTAAAATCTCTCTCCCTAACACGTAGTCTAAACATTTAATAAAAATTGAGACACTTACGTTCAGTCCAAAAGGCATCCATCAGTACAAAATTGATAGTTCCTTCCATTATATAAAAATGCTACATACTTGCGAGACCCTTCCTCCAATTCTATTTGCCAATATCCAGCCGTTAAGTCCAATGTTGTTATATATTTTGTCCCATTGAAACATTGTAGAATCTCGCTCACCGGTTCTGGTGACTCTCTATCTGGAATAATTATTTTGTTTACCTGTCTAGCGTCTAAACATAGTCTTATCGATAAGTCTTTCTTAGTAACCACTACTAAAGGATTGGTATATGGTGAGGTGGATTTTTCTATTATCCCTTCTGCTAACATCTTGTTTATTTCCTCTTGTACTAACCCCCTTTTAGAGTATGGTACCGGATATGCTTTAGGCGCAAAAGGTGTTTTTTCTTTAACAATTAATCAACCCTTAAAACCTTTTACTAGACCTGGTTCGTCGGAAAAAACTAATTTATTTTTATCTATTACTTGTACTATTCTCTCCCTATATTGATAACTAAACTCCCCAGTTTGATATAGAGTTTTATTCATTTTTTCAACCCAACTATCTTCAATTTCAAATAATTCATGCCTATTTACCCTTAAATTACAATAATTAATCATCAAGGGTCTGCATTCATTTATGTCATTATCGGATACTAAAATTCCCTTACTAATTATTTTTAATGCTTTCATTCCTACAGCTCTTTTTCGTATAAATGGTACTTCAAGTATATTTTTTTCATTGTTTAATTTCATAGTCTGTGTATAATAGTTTAACTCAACTTTAAAATTATTTAAAAAATCATTACCCATTATTGCCCCCATATTCAAACCTGAAATTACTAAAAACGGTACATTTATTGTGTGTTTATTTATTTTTAGCTGTAACATTATTTGCTTAGTTACCCTTTTACTCCGAACACCTGTTACACCTATAACACTAATTCCCAATACTGATAGTTGTGGAATTGTCTCAGTGGTTTGATTTTTTATTTTTTCAAAAATTGTATCATCTATAGCAGTAAGTTCACTCCCTGAATCTACTAGAAAGGTGTATTTGGAATTGAACACCTCGGCTTAGAATTCAGCCATGCTACTATTACTACTGCTCTCACCTACTTCTTCATCAGATAATTCATTATGTATATTGGTAATAAGTGACCCTATTGTTATGTTATTTCTAGACAGCTGGGGACTTTCCTTTTCAACCATCCTTATTAGTTTAACTGTGCTGGAGGTGGTGGTTCGTTGTAAGCCTCCCTATGATCCCCTCTACTTGTAACTATATAAATTAATCTTTTTTTATCACTTTTACTATCACTGTTCTGGGCATCATTTATTGTTATACACATTTAGTAAGTTTATATTTATTAATTTTATTCATGTGTGCTAACCACACCATAATTATCGTACTTACCATAACTATGCTGTACCTGTTGATCTGATCGTATTTGTTTATTGTGGGTCCAGGGTTTCGAATTAGGCGTGAATGTCGACTGAGTAAGGCCTTGAAATAAAAGTACTAACATCTCTAAGCATTGAAATCAATTTCGATTTATTATTTTCCCATTTTACACCGGCCTTTTAATTATCAGACAATGGCGTCTCTTAACGACCAAAAACAAAATGGCGGCCGTTACTTACATTTCTTTATTACTTATGATATACAAACTATATTATATTTTTTGATCAAATTACCCCTCTCTCTGTTATTTAGCAGCTGCCTTTTTACTTAAAATGCTTCTATTTATATTTACATGGAGACTATATGCAAACCAACGCCTCAGCTTGGCTGTTGACAGTATATCATTCACGCTTTCCTTTCTCACGCTCACTCACTCATTCTGAATATATTTAATACATTTTTATATATGAATGTATTGGATGGTTAATTCTTTGAGCTCAATAAAATTATATGAAGGTTTTACACTTTCCTGATTGTAGACTGGAAGTTCTGGTAGATGGTCTGACATGATGTTTCAACAAAGGTTCCTTGGTTACATTTTCACTGACAGTTATTACACTGACTCTAATTTCTGACTTTTGAAAACTATTGTGCACTGATGTTAATCCATTTTAACTGATTGGTATTTATATCTTACATTTTTGGTTGTTTTAGACTCACTAGGCCGGTATTGTTTGGCGGCGAATTTCTGTAACGTGTTACCGCTGATGCGGTGTTGTGAAGACTGGGCTGAGGCACTACGCACTTTTTACATATGCATGTGTGCGCGTACGTCATTATTCTTTGTCTCTAGTCAAGGAAACGCCCTGGTTTATTGCGTATTTTATGCACGTTATTCTTTTTGTTAATGACGTCTGGCATTGTTGACCAATGAAACAAACGTATCTAGAGCCTGTATTAACTTATGCAACCATTTAAAGTGTTCTTATCCGCACGTCCGCCTTTGACCTTGGAATGATTCTGCTGTGTCAAAACTGCGTCGTTGTCATCAACACAAGGGAAAATTGTACCATCCATACACATGAATGCAAAATACAGTGAAATACAATAATTTGATACCTTTCGTACCATAAATCTGGCATCAGGTTTTCGTACTGTTACAAAACCCCCTCAATGAAAGGTTTTATGTCGAAACATAAAAACTTTCATTGACCCATTCACACGTTCTAAAAGGATCAGCCCAGATATGGTGCCATAACCCCCTGTAGTGTTAATATAAAAGAAATTTTACTCACTTACCCTTGGTCCAATGATGATGATCGCACCCTCTGACCTTACTGGACTTCTCAGGAGAGATCCCAACACCATAAGGCCATGAGGCACTTTACGCTCCTGGTCTGACGCACCGGCCAGCTCAGGACCGCGGTCACAACACCACCAAACTCTGAAACATCCAATACAAATTTTAAAATAGTGGCCTTATCTGTCTCCATATCCACAACTGATATGTCTCCCCTTAGTGCATTGGTTTGCGTTTTGAAGCATTGGTTTGCTTAAAGCTAAATTTCTCAAACAATCTATAACAAGAGTTAGGATAGAAAAACCCTCTCCTTTTAACAACCCTGTATTTAGTACAACTTTCTGACTCCAGTCAATTATATTTACTCTCTTTACCACATGGAAATATATATTCTTATCCTAAGCAGAAAACAAATTTTACTTTTCTAAGCAACAACCATTAACCCTACTATTTTACTTCATATAGCATTGAAATATATATCTATCATGGCAAACAACTTCAAAACTCTTTATATTTTCTTTACAACAGAACTAAATCATTTATTTTGTTCAAAACCACACTGTTATCTTCATATTTTTAACACATTAGTAATTTTACCGTCGCTACCCCCGTAACGACCTCCTATCCACACACACTATTGTACCATCAACATAATAAAAACAGAATAAAACATTGTAAATTATACATTAACATTGTTACATTTACATTAAACAATTTACATTTAAATAACTGGTATCAAAACTTTATAACGTTACTATTATCAGCTTTTTTCAACTTTTACTTATTTAACATTTGTTATATCCTTAGATTCTAATAAAAAAATTTCAAACTTATTATTCACCTTTCAGTTACCTCACCTTCCTACCATGAATTTTCATTTTCTCTAACCCTTCCTCAATCCTTGTCTAGTTTGGGTGACTCTCTGTTATTCACTATTCTCTATCTTATTTTGGCATTTGTCCATCTAACCTTACTACCCCTTTTTTCCTAACAACCACTACTAACCCATAACATATTATGACACCAATATCTCTCAATTGTAACCCCCTTCACTAATCCCATTTAAATCCTCTGGCACCGCTCATCTTTGTACTAGGATGTGTGTTCCCTACCTGGCCATATCCATTCCTAACCATTTGCCCTCCACCAAATATCGGCAAACACTCTAACCCAAAATTGCTCCGCCTGCCACAACGCTGCACGCTGGTCTCTTGCCATGTCGCACGCTGATCACTCCTTACACCGGATCCTTACTACAAAATACCATCATCAACAAATATAATTACCATGCACATTACTCACCTCTCTACATATAATCACTAACTACTGTGTCCGTAAAATATCTAACACCTCTTTATATATTATCTGTATCTCAACATTCTTATTTTCACTAACTCCCATTAACTCTATTTAACTAACTCCAATGCCCTTATTTATCATTATTACCCAAACTCTTTTACAACATTTCACCTTAATATACCACTAGAAAATTCATCCCTCAACTACTAATAACAATACCTCTCAATATTGTAACGTATCAAAATAACGGTTACATAGAAATGATATAATACGTCAAATAAAAGTGTACCACAAACATATTTCATCAAACATGAGAAGAAAGAACAGAAGTATGAAAATCAAATGTGTATCTATAAATGAATAATGTTAAAGCAACCCAACGAAGAAGAAAGAAGAACCATAATAAATATATCATCGAGTAGAAAGGAGGAAGAGAGAAGACAATGGATCAAGATAATACGTTAGCAATATAGGCCCAATAGATCATAATAGTGAGGGGATATGCCAAATAGTATTATCATCATAGTGAATAGACAAACCAATAGATCATAATAGTGAGGGGATATGCCAAATATTATTATCATGATAGTGAATAGACAAACTGATAGATCATAATAGTGAGGGGATAGACCAAACGTAATCATCATAGTGAATACATATATTAAATGTAATCATCGTAGTGAGAGGATAGACTAATTTATCATAATTGTGAGACATATACAAAATAATGATTATCATAATAATGAGTGAAAATGTTAAAAACTATAACTATATTGAGTGAACATGATATTGTAACGTATCAAAATAACGGTTACATAAAAATAATGTAATACGTCAAATGAAAGTGTAACATAAGCATATTTCATCAAACATGGAAGAAGGAACAGAAGTATGAAAATCAAACGTGTATCTATAAATGAATAATGTTAAAGCAACCCAACGAAGAAGAAAGAAAAATCATAAAAATATATCATCGAGTAGAAAGAAGAAAGAGAGAATACAATGGATCAATATAATACGTTAGCATCTAGGCCCAATAGATCAAAATAGTGAGGGGATATACCAAGAATTAATATCACCATAAGGAAGAGACATATTAAATGCAATTATCATAGTGAGAGGATAGACTAATTTGCCATAATAGTGAGATAAATATAAAGTAATGATTATCGTAATAATGAGTGAAAATGTTGAAAATTATAACTATATTAAATGAACATGAGTTATCACAAATAGTGAGGAACCAAGAAATGCCTTGGTTCAAGGGAAGTGAATAAAAATTAATAAGTGAAAATCAACGGTTATCAAGTGAAATACACAAACAATTAGTGTACCAATTGTAATCCAAGATTGTAAAACCACAAACATACTCAGTAAGACCACCAATTTAATGGGACTGAAAAGAGAAATAATTGCTCAAAAAGACCAATAATAAAAGCTATATAATCCTTAATATGGACAAAATGTAGATAAATGTTATAACCAATAAGTAGTAAACAAACTAATTTGTTGAAAAGAAACAAACCAATGTATACAAGCCAAGATGCAACCCACCAAAATGTGTAACATAGTTAGATAAAAAACCAAGTATTATTGTATAAACATATAATGTAAAATGTGTACAAAGTGTGTAAAACATAGTAATAAACAATGGTAGTAACATGCCATAATGACATGACAGTATTTAAGCTGAATACTGAATAAAGTAAGAAGCATATTGTTGCCAACTCAATGACACATAACCTCATCTGAACAGGACCTACAACATAAAATCATACACAATAATTAGATAAAGTAATTACCAGTAATTGTTTCAAACAGAGACCAAATAAGAACAAATGTACAAGACAATGAATACCCTATGAACTGAAGAACACAACTATGTAAGTCAGATTATTAATAATAACAATAAATAAATTAGACAGAATCCCAAGTGACCAGAGAGTTAATCAAAAAACCATAACAAAACTTGTAAAGAGAGAGTAAGAAAGTTTACCAGTAGTTAGAAGAATGTTCAATTCAACTATGAGAATACCTCACAATCATTGTATAAGTAATTTAATAATTATAATTTAATAAACTAATTAACTGTAATCATAGGACTAGGTGTAAACAACCATCATACTGTAACTTAAAGAAACTTCAACTGACAAAAAGTTAGTAAGTGCACTAAACAGACCATGTACAATGTCTGTGTACACTTTAATTATCAATAATGCATATAATATGTGGTAAAAATAACTAAAGGAAAGTGACAGAATGGCGAAATAATAGCATAGTGTATTTTAAACAATGCTATATGTGTAAATAAGATAACATTTGCTGAATTAAAGTATCAGCAAATATATGTAAAAGTATTAAATAACATTCTAGTACCAAAGATATGTAATAGCATAAGAAATAATGGTGATATAAACAAATACAAATGCTTGGACATGTATGGCTTGTATGCCATGAATGCATTTTGTTTAAACCACAAATATATTCATATTATGTGTTAAATTATAAGAGATATGGACTCTAGACGTTTAATTATAAGCATTACGTTATAATAACACCAAAATATAGTGGAAAAAACTTATTTTTATTAAGAGCCACTATATGAATATTATATAAAGTGAAGTGAGTTGTTAATGGACGGATTTATTACTTGTTTGGACTTAAATTAAAGACACAAGTATCCGCAAAACAATGTGACTATTCAAATGACGATCAGATGATTAATAAGAAACTTATGAATATTATAAGATTTCCTGTCATTTCCGAATGGGAATGAACGCGTCATAGCTGAGTCTCGAACCCAAAGCATAGACGCTAAAAATTAAAATTTTAATATAACCAAGGCGTTTGGGGTAGAGAGTACAGACTTCTACAACAATAGGATGATCTGATTTTACCAGACGCGAGCAGGAGCTTCGATGAGAAGAATTAATTGTCTTCCAGCCACCGATGCGAGCGGAGCCCGCGACAGTCATCAATAAAAATATTTTGAAATGTACGCGTCTAATAGTAAACAGTTATAACTAACCTCAACTGAAGACTAATTTTTTCTCGTGTGACAGTGCTACGAGTGATAAAGTGAATTATTAAAACATTGCCAGTGTATAATAAAGGCAATGCTAAGTGAAATATGCAGGGAGTATTATCAGTTAACGATTTTTAAAATAAAATGAAAATATAATATTCGTCAGTTGACAAACATTATAGCGGACTACGTTAGCCAAGCACACACACTATGCATGGCTAATATAGCAAACGATGAATATTATCAGGCACAATGAATAAAAGTTCTCGTTTAATTTAATAATGGTATTTAATTAAAATATTTTAATATTTATGTAAGAAAAATAATAACAGAAGCTGAAATAGTGATAAATACCGCAAACAACACTTGTAAAATATAGTCGCTTACTTGACTACGATTCCAGTAGTACTTGATAAATAATGATTTTATATACGAGAACAATCATTGCCGTTAATTATCCATCTTATTATGATAAATAATGTTTTCGTGAACATAATAGTAAGATTTCAATAATATTAAATAATTTATTTTGTTAACTTACTCTCATCTATAGGTAAACTAACCTATAACCAACTAATATTTCTTGGCCAACAGAGAGTCACTTCTGTCATTAATAATACTCTTGTGAATAGACTCAATAATAAGAGTTTTTCTATTTTTTATCAATCCCAGTTCATAGTAATAATTAAACCAGTAATATTGTTTTAATGTGTAACGTTTTTGAACACGTGTTACACAGCTTTGAATAACTGACTGCAGCACACCTGCCGTACGATAGTACGATAATTTTAATATCGTATTGAGGTTAACTATTTTTAATTTTTTGTCTTTTTAATCATTCTATATGAATAAATATTGTTTTTTAATAAACATCTTTGTATCTTGCATCATGTAAATTCAAAGGATTCATGAAATTTGGTAACGCTTATAACCAAAATTACCATAACCAGAATTACCATATTATTGTATATTGTACCAGTGTTACCAGCCCTGAGCTGAAGAATTTTCAGAAAGTAATTAACTTTGTTGTTTTTAAAGAGTTATTTATTGTTTTAAAAAAAAGGATTTCATTGAATATAACTAATGTTAATAAATGCCTAAATATCTTACCAGTGAACAGAGAGTATTTATTTCTATTAAATAGGCACAAATAACTTGCATTTTAGAAGCAATTGTTTCTCAAGGTGGTGGCAATATTCGACGGCCAGTATTTGAATATTCAATTCACGATTGAATATCATTGTCATTTTATTTAATGTGTGTATGTTAATATCAAGGTGAAGTATTTTGTGTGTTATTCATGTATTTCCAGTGAGATAGAGCAACATATTAAGAAGATTGAAGACGTTCACGGATGGTAAGTGGGGAGGTGAATACATCAAGATATCAGTTATTACAATCTCTTTAAACATAAACATTATTTTAAACATAAACATTACTATTTCAATTATTTATTAAACAACAAAAAACAACACTAATCATTGATAATTATATTACGACGTGAGGATTGAAGAAGAGTAATACTACTAAAGCAAAATACAACACTCTTCAACATACTATTCTACACAATACATTATTCCAAGCACACTCAATTGATATTATATTACAATATATAGCCAAATAAATGTGAATTGTGACAAACAAGGACGGATATAATACAGATAATTGTGTTATCAATATAACATGAGCTATCACAAATAGTGAGGAACCTAAAAATGCCTTATAAGTGATAAGAAATTAAAAATGAAGAATAAGCAACTGAATAACCAGAAGAAGAAGAAGAAATGTACCATGAAGAATGAAGAATATGTATGACTAGAACAAGACACCAACATTCCCAAAGTATGGAAGGCACCACAACTAGTAAAATAACCAAAATAAGAATAATGATTACCAGATTAATAGTGATAAACCTGTTCATCAAGGAAGGACATAGTGAAACCAATATTATAAAAACCAAGTGTTGAAGACTTAGTAAGTGATCACAAACAATAATAGTGAATACTTATATAAGTGCAACAATAAATAGTGTAATGACACTACCCCAAATAAGCAACACAAACAATATGAGTGAAGTGTTTATGGCAAAGGGAAGTGTATAAATGTTAACAAGTGAAATCAACGATTATCAAGTGAAATACACAAACAGTTAGTGTACCAATTGGAATCCAAGATTGTAAAACACAAACATACCTAGTAAGACCACCAATTTAATGGGACTGAAAAGAGAAATAATTGCTCAAAAAGACCAATGATACAAACTATATAATCCTTGATATGGAATGTGCCTGAATGTCAGAGTAACACAGGACAAAGTGTAGATAAATACTATAACTAATGTGAAGTAAACAAACCAATTTGTTGAAAAGAAACAAACCAATGTATACTAGCCAAGATGCAAACCCACCAAAATGTGTAACATAGTTAAGTAAAAAACCAAGTATTATTGTATAAACATATAGTGTAAAATGTGTACAAAATGTGTAAAACATAGTAATAAACAATAGTAGTAACATGCCATAATGACATAACAATATTTAAGCTGAATATTGAACAAAATAAGAAGCATATTGTTGTCAAATCAGTAACACATAACCTCATCTGAACAGGACCTACAACATAAAATCATAAACAATAATTAAATAAAGTAATTACAAGTAATTGTTTGAAACAGAGACCAAATAAGTACAAATGTACAAGACAATGAATACCTTATGAACTGAAGAACACAACTATATAAGTCAGATTATTAATAATAACAATAAACAAATTAGACAAAATCCCAAGTCACTAAAGAGTTACTCAAAAAACCATAATAAAACTTGTAAAGAGAGAGTAAAGAAGTTTACCAGTAGTGAGAAGAATGTTCATTTCAACTATGAGAATACCTAACTATCATTGTATAAGTGATTTAATAACAATAATATGAAAAACCAATTAACTGTACCCATAGGACTAGGTGTAAATGACCATCCTACTGTAACTTAAAAGAAGTTCAACTAACAAAAAGTTAGTAAGTACATTAAACAGACCATGTACAATGTCTGTGTACACTTTAATTGCTAATAATGCATATAATATATGATAATAATAACTAAATAAGAGTGACAGAATGACGAAATTCTAGCATAGTGCATTTAAACAATGCTATATATTTGAATAAGACAACATTTGCTGGAGTAAAGTGTCAGCAAATGTATGTAAAAATGTTAAGTAACATTTAAATACCAAAGGTATGTAATAGTGTAAGAAATAATGGTAATACAAGCAAATACAAATGTTGAGACATATATGGCTTGCACGCCATGAATGCATTTTGCTTAAACCACAAATATGTTAATATTCTGTGTTAAATAATGATAGCTATGAACTCTAAATGTTTAATTATAAGTATTATATTAATATAACACCAAAATATAGTGGTAAAATCTTATTTTTTATTAAGAGCCACTATATGTGTATTGTGTAAAGTGAAGTGAGTTGTTAATGGATGGATTTATTACTTGTTTGGACTTAAATTAAAGACCCAAGTGTCCACAAAACAATGCGACTATTCAAATGACGATCAGACGATTAATAAGAAACTTATGCAAATTATAAGATTTTCTGTCATTCCCGAGTCGGAATGAACGCGTCATAGATTAGCCTCTAACCCAAAGACTGACGCTAAAAATTAAAATTTTTAATATAACCAAGGCGTTTGGGGTAGAGAGTACAGACCTCTACACCAATGGGATGATCGGATTTTACCAGACGCGAGGAGAAGCCTCGACAAGAAGAATTAATTGTCTTCCAGCCACCGATGCGAGCGGAGCCCGCGACAGTCATGAAGAAAATATTTTGAATTTGTGCGCGTTACATAGTAAACATTGTAACTAACCTCAACTGAAGAATAACCCTTTTTTACGTGTGACAGTGCTACGAATAGTAAAGTGAATTATGAAAACATTGCCAGTGTATAATAAAGGCAATGAAAAGTGAAATATACAGGGAGTACTATCAATTAACGAATTTTAAAATAAAATGAAATATAATTCTCGTCAGTTGACGAATATTATATCGGACTACGTTAGTCAAGCACACACTATGCATGATTAACCTAGTGAACGATTGTGTATTATCAGGCACAATGAATAAAAGTTCTCGTATAATTAGTAATGTTATTTAATTAAAATATTTTTATATTTGTTCAAGAAAAATAATAATTAGAGTCGAAGTAATAATAAATACAGTAAGCAATACTTGTAAAATATAGTCGCTTATTTGACTACGATCACAGTTGAATCGAATAAATAATAATTTTACTTACGAGAACTATCACTGCCGTTAATTACCAATCTTATTATGATAAATAATCTTTTGAAAATAGTATTAAGATTTAAATAATATTAAATAACTTATTTTGTTAACTTACTCTCAGCTATAGGTAAAATTAACCTATAACCAACAAATATTTCCATGTCAACAGAGAGTCACGTCATTCATTAATAATACTTTTTGGAATAGACTCAATAATAAGAATCTTTCTATTTTTTATCAAATCCAGTTCATAATAATAATTAAACCAGTAATATTGTTTTAATGTGTAACGTTTATGAACACGTGTTACACAGGCTTGAATGCCTAACTGCAGCACACCTGCTGTACGATAATATGATAATTTTAATATCGTATTGAGGTTAACTATTTTTAATTTTTTGTCTTTTGATCATTCTATATGAATAAATATTATCCTTAATAAACATCTTTGTATCTTGCATCATGTAAATTCAAAGAATTCATGAAATTTGGTAACAATAGTAACCAAAATTAACATAACAAGAATTACCATAATATTGTATATTGTACCAGTGTTACCAGCCCTGAGCTGAAGGATTTTTTCAGAAAGTAATTAACTTTTGTTGTTTTAAAAATTTATTTATTGTTTTTAAAAGAGGATTTCATTCAATTTAACTGATGTTAATAAAAGCCTGGATATCTTACCTGTGAACAAAGAGTATTTATTTCTTTTAAATAGGCACAAATAACTTGCATTTAAGAAGCAATTGTTTCTCAAGGTGGCAGCAATATTCCAGCGGCCAGTATTTGAATATTTAATCCAAGATTAAATATCGTTATTTTATTTACTGTGTATATATTAATGTCAAGGTGAAGTATTTTGTGTGTTATTCATGACTTTCCAGTGAGATAGAGCCTATTAAGAAGATTGAAGACGTTCACGGATGGTAAGTGGGGAGGAAAACACATCAAGAGAACAGTTATTACAGTCCTTTTAAACATAAACATTACTATTTCAATTATTTATTAAACAACAACAACAACAACAACACCAATCATCGGTATTTATATTATAACGTGAGGATTGAAGAGTAAATTAAACTAAATACATAAAATAAAACACTACACTCACTCAACATCGTTTAGTTACAACGTGACGAACCCAACGTGGGATTTGAATAAGTCGAACATATTTTTATTTTATTACAACGTGGGGCACGAATTAGGACGACAATATCAACAAAACAAAATAAATAAATAATTATTAAACATAATTCGGTGGCAATTGCATTGCAAAGATATAAAGATGTACCGGAGAAATAGAACGAGAAGGGAGATAGTGGACATGGATCTAGTATACAGAGCATTAAACATAGACGGTGAGAAAATACGCCGACAAATGGAAGAGGAGATGAGACAGATAAGAGAGAAGTCAGACCAATTAAGATGTAAGATGGAAGAAGGTTTCGCGAAACTACACAGCAGGGAAACCCAACAAGGAAGGAGGAACCAGAATACAAGATGGTTTAATAACCAAACAGCATGGCGAAGGGAAGAGGAAATGGACTACCGTAACCAGAGATGGGCAAACGAGCGTAATAGAAAAGAAGCATTCGAAAGAGAATTAAGAAACAACAAGATAAGACGAAATGAAGAACTATTCTATAACCAAGCAGCACGGCGGGAGGAAGACGAAACGAGATATCGGAACCAGAGACGGGAAGACGAGCGTAAACGAAGGGAAGCTTTCGAAGAAGAATTGAAAAATGCTAAGAAATCAAAAAACGAGAAGAGACAGATAAATGAAGACTTAATGAAGAATGGGAAAAATACTAACGAAAAAATGGAGAACGACTATAGAAAGAAGGATTCTACAGAAACACTACAAGAAAATATAAATAAAAATTCCCCAGAACAAGACGTCAATAATGATGGAAAAGAGGAGGAAGCAATAAGCGCAGGCCCAGAGACCGAAACAATAACAAGGAAGGACTATGATGAACGATATGAATCTCTAAATGAACACCGTGAAATCATTGGTGAGGACATAGAACCCCCTACCAAAAGGTAAATAATAATAATGACACAACGGAAGTGAATGATAAAGCAGTCCAAGAAATGGTAAACGACAATAAACTGGCAGTAAGCTTAGAACATACAAATATAAAACCAGAGCCAGTAAATAAAGAATTAATAGAAACCCAAGACACGAAAACGCCTGAGGGGGAGGTGACCGCAAGTGACACCGCAGAAAACCAACCCGAGGGGCCTGAACCAACAGAGATGATAAATTTCCAAGAGATGATGGTGGAATGTATAAGGGAACAGTTTCCCCAAACCATAAAAAGTAGCTTTGAGAAGGCAAGAGAAGAAATGATAAACGATATTAGACTATGGAGAGAAGAAATCATTCAACTATGGAGGGAAGAGATGAGAAACGATGGCGAACCAACGATAGCAGAAACACCAAATGATGAAATCGTGGAGCAATCAAATTTGCAAACTAAAACCAATGATGAACAAGCAGAAACCTTCTGTATTATTAGTCATAATTAGGTAATTTGCAAAGTCATTATTTCCCTTATCTCCTACTACTTCAGTTTCATTACAAGGTAAGTATTTACTTTTGTTATACATCCTCTCTCCTCCTAACCTTTCCATAAATTCTTCATAGTCTCTACTTATCTTAAAAATCTCTATTTCTCTTTTTCTCTCACAATACCTCTCACTTTCAAAACATCTCTCTGTTTTAATATATCTCTCTCTACCACACCAAGCTACATTCTCTCTTTCTACGTTTGCAGGGGACACTAATTCACAATTACTGCACCACCTGTGAAGTGCACTAAAAAAACCAAGGACAACTTTATTTGTAGACCATATGTCTCCCAAATATACATCGAAGGCACTCTCGTCCTTCCTAAAAACATGTGAAGTTTTTACTTCACCCCCTACTCCATCACTAAGGGAAAAATCTACCCCCTGCAACTCTTTTACAATTATACTCTCTTTACGCACTCTCTTTAACCCTTCAACACACACTATCATTCCATCATTATCATATTCTATTCCCCATAAAATCTCATTATCACTACCCCTGTTTACATAATCATTTTCTAATATCATACTTTTATTTATTTTGTCATAATTTTCTCCCCCACTTACCTTGTCTTTGTTTATCTCTAATTTGTCTACTCCCGTCTTATTTTCTAACTCTATCTCGTCTAACCGTGCATGTATCCCATTTAATCTTTTATCAAAATTACCATTCTGTTTTTTGATTTAATTAATGTCACTTTTCAAATCATTAAATTTCTCATCGAATATATTATTCTGTATTTCAAAAAGTGTTTGCATAATCTTTACAATCTCATTCTCTTCGGTTTTTTTATTTACTACAGGCGTTGACTGATCGCCTTCTCTCATAATTTGCGATTCAGTAATGCTTGTTTCGCTATTATTCGCCATTGTGAAAAAAAATTGTTAATTAATTGTTGCTTTCTACATATGTCACAACCTAACCTACAATCGTATCTTTGATTTCAATACCCACTCCGTCTCCATTCAGGCTTATTATATAAAAATACAACAGGATATTTTTTATATAGTCACCTGTTCGGGCACCATTTGTAACTATATAAATAAACAAGTCCCTAGTTCGGGTCGCCATTTGCAACTATATAAATATATCACTTTTACTAACTTTCTATCACTGTTCTGGGCGTCATTTATTATCATACACATTTAGTAAGTTTATATTTATTAATTTTATTCATGTGTGCTAACCACACCATAATTATCGTACTTATCATAACTATGCTGTACCTGTTGATCTGATCGTATTTGTTTATTGTGGGTCCAGGGTTTCGAATTAGGCGTGAATGTCGACTGGGTAAGGCCTTGAAATAAAAGTACTAACATCTCTAAGCATTGAAATCAATTTTGATTTATTATTTTCCCATTTTACACCGGACTTTTAATTATCAGACAATGGCGTCTCTTAACGACCAAAAACAAAATGGCGGCCGTTACTTACATTTCTTTATTACTTATGATATACAAACTATATTATATTTTTTGATCAAATTACCCCTCTCTCTGTTATTTAGCAGCTGCCTTTTTACTTAAAATGCTTCTATTTATATTTACATGGAGACTATATGCAAACCAACGCCTCAGCTTGGCTGTTGACAGTATATCATTCACGCTTTCCTTTCTCACGCTCACTCACTCATTCTGAATATATTTAATACATTTTTATATATGAATGTATTGGATGGTTAATTCTTTGAGCTCAATAAAATTATATGAAGGTTTTACACTTTCCTGATTGTAGACTGGAAGTTCTGGTAGATGGTCTGACATGATGTTTCAACAAAGGTTCCTTGGTTACATTTTCACTGACGGTTATTACACTGACTCTAATTTCTGACTTTTGAAAACTATTGTGCACTGATGTTAATCCATTTTAACTGATTGGTATTTATATCTTACATTTTTGGTTGTTTTAGACTCACTAGGCCGGTATTGTTTGCTGGCAAATTTCTGTAATGTGTTACCGCTGATGCGGTGTTGTGAAGACTGGGCTGAGGCACTACGCACTTTTTACATATGCGTGTGTGTGCGTACGTCATTATTCTTTGTCTCTAGTCAAGGAAACGCCCTGGTTTATTGCGTATTTTATGCAAGTCATTCTTTTTGTTAATGACGTCTGGCATTGTTGACCAATGAAACAAATGTATCTAGAGCCTGTATTAACTTATGCAACCATTTAAAGTGTTCTTATCTGCACGTCCGCCTTTGACCTTGAAATGATTCTGCTGTGTCGAAACTGCGTCGTTGTCGTCAACACAAAGGAAAATTGTACCATCCATACACATGAATGCAAAATACAGTGAAATACAATAATTTGATACCTTTCGTACCATAAATCTGGCATCAGGTTTTTATACTGTTACATACTATTGTGATTATTAGAAGGTGCTTCAATACCCCTAGTCTCATTTATATTGCCAACATATCCCCCTCTCCCTCTGTGGTTCAAACTTCCCGGCATTCCCCTATTACTGGTAAAACCTCTCCCTCTATTACTACCTCTAAACTCATTACCATAATTTTCCCTTCTATTGTACTTGCTATTATCAAACCCTCTATTATAATTATCTTCTCTCCCTTGGGCACCACCCCTAGGACCCCGACACCTATAACACTGATTTCGAGAACCATTATAGTATCTAGCTTTACAATAGTATCACCTTTTTAGCTTGCCATGAACTGTTTTTCATCAACAACATTCCTTCGTTATTAGTCACTGACTCCAAATAAACTCGAGATTTGCTGCATAACCATATATAGTCAGGAAAACATTTACTGGCAATCGTCTCACCTTAAGGGGCCTCATCTGCACATGTTATAGAATTCATAAAATTTGAAAATAATATTTATGTAAATTTAGATCCATTACAAGATTTCATGTTTGTTGAAGTGATGTAATATTGTGTTAATAATTGTGTGAAACTCTATTAATAGGCGTTGTTATTGTGTGTGGACAAATCTAACTTTAAATATTGTACGAGTTAAGTATTAACTGTTTAATTGTGATAGTTAAAGCTGGTGATTAGTGACATAACTGGTGTCTTGTATTTTGTTTTCCACTGTACCTACGACGACCAAGTAGACCATCGTAACAGTGGTATCAGAAGGAATGATCACTTCACTATATTAATGTTACGATGGTCTACTTGATTGTCGTAAGGTACAGTGGAAAACAAAATGCAATACACCAATTAAGTCACTAATCACCAGCTTTAATTTTCACAGTTAAACAGTTCGTAATTAACAACACTGTCTCTTCCGACAAAGCAAATAAAAATATTTCACACACAATAAAATGTCAAGTAATATAAAAGACAATTGTATTACAATTATACAGCCTGATTATAAAACACAACACTTCATTACAATAACAACTTGAACTCCCACACTAATTACTTGTAATCACCTGACAATAAACTCTAACCGCACTGTAATATATCGCAACTATAACTGAAACTGAACGTCGTTGAGTACTTGTATTTATACCCCCCCCCCCAAATACTAGATTATTCCATACTGCGCATTAACAATAAAGGAAAACATTAGAGCGTAATTCATTGCGGCGTTGACACAGTTCGCGCGGCTTCTGTCCACAGTCTGGCTAATGCGTCAAGAATCATGTACGCCACACAGATTCAGCTGGATTCATCTGGAACATTCGATAAACACGTAGATTGTTCTGTGATGTCATAACACTAATAATAATAATTGCAATATGTAAATGTATACCGATGTTTACAATGTAAATGTGTGAAATTCCTTTTGATGATTCAATAGCCACAATTCTGAGGAAACATTAGCAGGTGGAAAGATAAATGAATTCTTATCATGATTTAGACATCAGATGCTCACAGAAAAGACATGTCATCTCAATAGTGTGATTCAAAAAGCAACAGTAGTGATGATAATCACTTCACTTGAGTCAAGTGAAGAAAAAATCAAATCTCTCGAGGCAGTGAGCTCACTCATTATAGACTTTAGTAACCTTTGTTTTTTGAACAGTAGACCTTTGACTGTAGTTGAATAATTACTTTAAGAAACATGAGAAGAGAAATAAGGAGAATAATTATGAACAATTCAAAAACTAAAATTAATTAGCCATTACAATATTTTTTCTCAATGTAATTTTTTTTCATCTGTTGTAGAATTTGTATACAGTGTCCATTACATTAAGTCAGCTGTTATCCTGTGTGACATTATTAAATCAGTTGATGTTTTGGAAATCAAAAGATAGTATTTGTGTTATAAATGAAGACCCAGTTGCAATATACTGTATGTAGGCATGACTATTACATAATGAAACACTTCAGGCATGTCTGTCAGGGTTCTTAGGAGCTTCCATTCAGTGCCTTATTAAAAGCACTGTGGTTCTAACATTCATGATTCTCTATTTTATGGGTATGCCCCCTTTCCGTTGTTATCATAGTTATTGTACTTTTTTGCTGTACCTTGAAAACCCCATATAAAAAGGTTAAAATGTGGACACCAAAACTTATAAAACCCCCAACTTTTGTACTATTTTCTAAAAATAAAATAAAATTTGTAAAGCAGACAGTTTTTATTACTTTTTATTGTTATAATAATATAATAAACACTAAAAATCTCATTTACTGCATTTTTTGTTAAATTTATAATTTTAATGCCAAAGTGACAAACAATTTAGTATTAGCTTCTAAGTTTATATATGTTTTCCATAGATATCTATAGCTTGTGTCTAATGTTTTTCACAAATATACATAAATGGTAGCAATATGTAGTTTTTTTTTTTTTTAATATTATCTAACAATCTTCTTAATGGTGGTCCAGAATTGGTAAGGAGTATTGACAGATATTCATTTTGCCAAATTCTCAAAGATACAGAGTTTGTATTTTTAATAAAAACCCCCTTAATTTGATGCCCTCTATAGGTTTGTATAATTGGATTTCATTGTCCATGACGTGTCCGTTACTTAACTAAATATCACTATAATATTGACGACTCGGAACACTAAGTTTTTTATAAGTAAAAACGTAAAGTTTTACCTTACAGCCTAAACCGGCTTTCACCTATAGAAGGCTTCATCAGAGGCTGTCGTTAGTAGCGCTGCTCGTCTTGTTGTTGGCGACGAGATAGTGTTTCAAAAGATTGAAGCTGTGTGTGTGTGGTGAGATGTGTTCGAATAATGCGTGCGATTTGAATTGTGTCTGTTCGTTTAGGATGTCGTTTTTATTTGTTTTTGTGTGTTTGTATATTTCTAATTGTTCTAGAGTGTCTAGTTTTCGGCCTTTTGTGTGTACGTGTAGTATGTTCATGTTATTGTCGATGTTTTTATATGTGTGGTTTGCTTCAATTTTGTTTTTGTTACAAAAAATAAAAGACACACATCCCCCATAACGCCACATTAGCCTCCTTTGACATTAAAAACCTGTACACAAACATCCCCATCTCTGAAACAATCACCATCCTACAAAACAAACTCAAATAGAACAACACACCAGACGAACTTATCAATGAAATAACAGAAACTCTGAACATTATCACAAAACAAAACTACTTTACTTATAACAATAAATACTACACACAGAACGATGGCCTACCCATGGGCTCCCCCATATCCAGCATTCTAGCAGAAGTCTTCCTCCAACACTTAGAAAAAACAAAAATACTCACAAACAATGACAGACACTCACATAAAATACTATATTGGCACAGATACGTTGATGACATTCTAATACTATACAGGGGAAACAAAAGACAATGTGAACAGTTACTAACGCACATAAACAAAATACATAAAAACATAACCTTCACTGCCGAATACGAACACAACAATACCATAAACTTCTTAGACCTCTCCATCACAAAACTAGAACACAGGCACAAATTCAGTATATACAGAAAACCAACTACAACTGACACACTAATACACAACACCTCCAATCACCCAATACAACACAAACTAGCTGCTTTTAGAACCATGATACATAGACTTAACAACATCCCCTTAGATGAAATAGACTACAAAGACGAACTAAACACGATAAAATATCTAGCAGAATCTAACGGTTATGACAGAACAATAGTCAGTAAACTCCTACACAAAACACAAAACAAACAACAGACAAAGACAGAAAACAACAAATTCATAACACTAACATACATCAACAAACAAACAGAAAAAATTGCCCACAAATTCAAAAAAGCAGGATACAGAATCGCTTACAAAACTACTAACAAAACAGAACACACACTATCAAAACGCATGCCCAAAGCACAAAACAAATTCGATCTACCCGGTGTATATAAACTAAATTGTTCAAATTGCAGTAAATTCTACATAGGCCAGACAGAGGACGTAGCTTCAAACAGAGATACATTGAACACACAAAAGCACTCCACACCACTACAGAATCTACCTTCGCAAACCACCTCATTGAAGCAAACCACACATATAAAAACATCGACAATAACATGAACATACTACACGTACACACAAAAGGCCGAAAACTAGACACTCTAGAACAATTAGAAATATACAAACACACAAAAACAAATAAAAACGACATCCTAAACGAACAGACACAATTCAAATCGCACGCATTATTCGAACACATCTCACCACACACACACAGCTTCAATCTTTTGAAACACTATCTCGTCGCCAACAACAAGACGAGCAGCGCTACTAACGACAGCCTCTGATGAAGCCTTCTATAGGTGAAAGCCGGTTTAGGCTGTAAGGTAAAACTTTACGTTTTTACTTATAAAAAACTTAGTGTTCCGAGTCGTCAACATTATAGTGATATTTAGCTTGTATAATGTTTCCAAAATGTTGACTTCCACTGTTGTTGGCCTATGGTGGCCCTAAAATTGAAAATTTTTTGAAGACAACACTATATTTCGATTTGGGTTAAAGTTCCCGTTAGTCTGGTGCCAGGCCTGGATGTATGCAATTTTTTTTAAAAAAACCCATCCTGTTTTCGACTCCTGGTATCATAAATTGTTGAAATTTCCAAAACTGAAACTATATTCAGTTTTTGGTTAACTTCATACCCTATGAGGATTTTTAAATTTTTTGTGATTTTAACTCCTCACATGTTTACCTCTTACCCTTAGTTTTAGGTCAGACAATTTCAAAAACAATAAGGGTCTTGAATCTTCTGTTTTGTGGCCTCCACTATGATTCTGTACATCCTGTAATATACTGGTACTTATTTTTATATGCTAGAGTGATGCATTCACGCCATTTCTCGCTGACTTCCTCTCCTTTTCCTGCCCATCACAAAAACCAGTACCACCTCAGTTTGTGGCGGTTATGTCAACTTAAACTTAACAGTCATGACCAAAAATGTTTTCATACACTTAAAAAAAAGTAATGAGCAACATACATTATGAGAAAATATTATTAAAAATCATAACCTGCCATTACTTATATTTGAAGAAAACAAGTATAATATTTCCAAACAAGAAATCTTCAGTCCTCTTCTTGTTTGTTTGATAAAAAATAGAATTTCTACTACAGGTTTAAGTCCACTAACTATGAGTTTTTGAATTCCTTTGTTTTTACTAATTTGTTTCTTTATGTCTATTGAATGATTTCTTATTAGTTTTTCACTTTCGTGTTTTCATTTCCAAACATTGGATTATTCAGATGAATAAAATGTAGCTGTAAATGAGGTTACTGTTACCATGAGGTATCCCCCAAACAAATAGATAGACAAATGCCGAACTTTTGAGTTAAAACTGAGTAGAGTCACTTTACATTATTCAATAATCTATTACACAATTCAAAATAAAATAAATTTAAGTTCACTACTAAAATTCACATTTTATATTAATTTAATCTGACTCCAATCAAAACAATTTAAGTTACTTTAATTACATTATTCAAAACAAATTAACTCCATTTAATTACATCTTGTATTTATTTTATTTCATAATGAAATTCATTTATGGCAATGATGCATCAAAATAAAATATTATTGTCGTTATCAACTCCATCATAACTGTAAACATTAATCACACCAAACACCAACAGTAGAAACTAGTATCCAATACATTTAACACCCATACAAATTTATTTACTATTTTCGTCATGTCCTGTTATTGTTTACCACACCTCGTTACATAAGTAAGCCAAGTAATTACCATTAACTCAAATAATTAAATGTTCATTCACTATTTATCTAACCACCGTCGTCGAAAATTCATCTTATTTTCGCATAACATTTTTCATTCTTATTTACATACATCATATGGCTATCATTTATGTAATAACCATTTAAATCTTTTTTATCCATTTTACCATAATAATAATCCCCAGGGTTCTCCCCCATTATTATTTTATCATATGCCAGGTCTACATTAGTATGTTTGGTCCAGTCTCCATTAGTATTTTCTGTCACATTTAAATAGCTTATACTTTCATCGCTATAGCCATCAGCTGTCACTAGTATGCTGATTCTTACAACAGGTAAGTGTTTATCATCATCAATATCAATATAACCATCGTTTACTACTACACAAGGTAAGTCTTTATTATTTGTAATAATTCTCTCATTATTTAACTTCTTAACTAATCCTTCATAACTTCTATTTAACTTAAATATCACTACCTCTTTCTCTCTCTTAAAATCGCTTCCACAACCACATCTCACTTTCTCACTCCACTCAGAGGGCAATACCACATTATTATAACACCATCTGGCCTTACCAGATACACACAAACAACTTATTTGACCATTTGCCAACCCATTGTCGCCCAAATGTCCTAGTGAGGATCTCTTATCCTCGTAAACCACTTGTGAAGCTTCTTCTTCACATTTAACCCTAGAAAAATTTGCCCCCTGTTCACACTCTACATTTAAACTCTCTCTCCATTCTCTTTCAAGCTCCATAACACTTCATAACCCACCTCAACTCTCATTCTATTCTCATTACCGCCACTATTACTTACCGTATCATACTTGGATACTTCATTTTCAGCTACTTTATTATTATTATTCACCATTATTTCACCCTTGTTAACATTATTACTTACCTTGTCTACTGTCGCCTGTTTTGCATTTAAACTAACACCATTATGATTCCTAATGATTTCCCCATTATAATTATAGTTGTCACTATTATTTCCACTTACCTTATCAATTATCTCCTTGTTTGCACTTAAACTAACCTCTTTCTGATTATCACTTGTATTAACCTCACCTACCTCGTTTTTTATCTCCACTACACTTAAATTAACACTGTTGTTTGTAAAAGTATCATCATTACTACCTCCATTATCAGAACCACTTACCTGGTTTAGTTCGCTTTCTTTATTTTCTTTTATTTTATCTGTCTCTAGTTTCCACCTTTCCTCTCGTTTTTTCATATCATCCATATATTCATCATATTTAGCAGACAGCATCTTCATCAGTGTCGTCATGCGCATCCTAAAATCAGATTCACTCTTATCATCATTACTTACCTCATTATCTGTTCCCTGATCACCTTTATTCTCGTTTAATTGAGCTGTCTCTACCATTTCCTACTGCCCCTACACTATCAGCACTATAATCATAATTCAATGTTTTATTCTCTAATACTACCACTTCAGCTATGTTACCATTTTATTCGTCATCTCACTACCAATATTACTTTCACTCCCCTTCTTATCCATTACCTGATTTATTTTACTTTCTTGTTTACACTCTTCCGTAATAGTATCATCACTATGCTTTTTAATTTCAGCGAATATTCCCTCTTCTTGTTCTTCCATTTGTCTCACATTATCATCCAGTTTATACAACTCATCATCCGTCATTCTATCCACAATCCCTCTGAAATCGTCTTCCCATGCCTCCCACGCGAAATCTATTTCAGTTATTTGTGCCTCAGCCATGTTAAACAAAATTATTTAAATAATAACTTTATATAACACCCACTATAACCCTTCTATTACACACTAATTATACCCTCCAAATAAAAATACCACACACAAAATCGTTAGCAATACGTAAAAGTAAACACAACATTGACGCTATCGAAACATAACCTTATCACATGTACGTAACTCTATACGATAATTTCACAATTTTACAAATACACCATTACCAAATCCTACTTTCCGTGCCTCAAAACAATTCTAATTTGTATAATATTTATACAAATATCCTGGCAGCGGCGCCACTTGTAATGGTATTAACCTTTACCATTTTATAAAATAATAAAGCTCACTGCTGCCAGAATATTACTTACCTTCATAATCCTGCTAAACTTACCTTTTAAACACCAAAACTTCAGGGCCACCACCGATATCTTTAAAGGAGAGATATGGAGACCTTTACACTCTTTCCCTTATAAAAAACGTGGATAATCCCGCTATCTGGCGACCCTTAAACTCAGAAAATTCCCTGGAACGTTAGACGAGTTTTTCAGCACAGAATAGGAAATGGTTATGATGTATAATAACTTACTCTAACACATTTTTTATATTAAACCAAATCTTATTTTATTCAAAACGCAATATTCCCTTCTTTCTCTTTTACTCTTTCTTAACAATTAGAAACATAAACTTATTTAAACAAAATTCTTTTATCAACTACTTTTTAGCTAGAAACCAGTACTTTTATTAATGATTTCTCCCCTTTTCCCTCACATACACTCTCTCACTCTTTACAGATTTATATATATACTTTTTACCCCCCTTTTACTAAGCGCTTTACTGTTTAAAGATTCAAAAACTTGCTGGCCAATGCATTCACTGTACTTAACTTTTCTCGCTATTCCACTTGTTCTGTCATCTTCCCATGCACTTTCACTTAAACCACACTTACCCTGTTCTAATTACTTAAATTTAATAATTCATCTTATATCACGCTCACTGTTTCTTTATCGTATTCTTCATTGATGTTTCAATACGTTTCGGTAGGTCTAGGTTACCATTACCGCTTCGACCTACCGAAATTTCCAAGGCCACTGTTGTAACAGTTTATTCACTATGATGAGTTGATTTGAACTGTTTGATGACTGCTATCCAACTGGCTGCCTGATGAACTGCTTGTGACAATTACGGGTTTTCTGTAATTCACAGATGTCCTGGATTGCAGGTGATGATTATGTAATGCGTCTAGACTAACTGGCACCGGACATCAACACAGGCTGATGTTTCATAATAAACTTACATGTCTCTTGGTTAAACAGAGGTTCCCCAAAGGTTGTACAATATTTAAGTTGAGATTTATTAAAATTCCTTATCACCCCATTTTGTCCCGTTACATTGTTTCAGTTTCTGGTAGCAGAGTGAAGCTGTCAGGTTGGTTACAGTGGACGTTGGCAAGGTTCACACTGTCAATTTACAGTCAACCAAAAAGACCACGCTCAGAAAACTTGAAATTAACACTTGACATTGAAGATGTGATTCTGTCTTTAGATGTGGAAAGAGTGTATCACAAGATAAAGCTTAAGGTTGCTTCAGCATCGGTTAAACATTATACAAGGTATATCTTAACATTTTATGATTGTTAAGATGTCAGGTATACAATTACTAGTATAGTATTTTAAACTTTGAGATATTTTCCTTTACTGTTACCTTCATGAGACTTATTACCTTGTAATAAGTTATTAATAAATTTAGTTATATAAATTTTCTGCAGATATTTCTACTTATTTCAGAAAACTACAGTTATGTAAGTTATTGAAAGCTCGATATTGCTACTAGTATCGCTTCAGTAAGACATCATCATTGTTAACTGTTTAGTCAGATGATCGATTTTTTAAAATATATATCAGTACATACAATCATTAATATTCTTCTTAATAGTAACACATAAAAAATAGCAAACCTGTTGCTTGAGAATGTACCTCTTTTACCATTATGCTTTTTATTATGAAACAAAATAAAACTATTTACTTATTAAACTTGTGAGATATGAAAAAATATAAAATGCATTAACTTATAGTTACTTCAAGTAGATCAACAGTATGAAATTAATAAAATAATTCTTAAGCACAGAAACTATTTGAAACATTGTACAACAAACAACATTATGTATGTCTGTAAACTGTTTCAGAGTGTTAAAATAAATTATACAGGGTGATTCAAAATTGCTTGGCAATCTCTTGGAAGCTGATTCTATAGCTGAAAATAAGAAAAAAGTTCATATAAACATAATAAACGTTCACATAACAAAGCTAATGCTTTCTTAGCAAGTTACGGCTCATGAAATATTTCATCCAGATTTCTGCTCCCACAGTAAAATGAAGCTTGGGGTATTTTCAGTTTCACATACTGAAATTTTTGGGGTATAAAGTGAAGGGTAAATTTAGTGGTTTCTTATGGTTTTTAATCTAAACAATTGAATAAAAGATATCCCAGAACTCTATCGCAGTTAGTTTCTAAGAAAAACTGTGTAAAACACAAAAAAATTAGGAGTCGAAAGACACACTTTTTAAACGCTTTTATTTAACTTGCTTTTCCCGTCGGTCTAAAGTGGATTTTTCAAATCGAATTTTTGCATACTTCCCGATGTGATAGTGACTTGAAATTTTGCATACACACTTGAATCACGTGACAATACAATATTATGAAAAAAAGTTTATTTATATTGTAGAGATTATGATAAAAACACTACTTGCACAAATATTTAACTGGAAAAATTAAACATCACTGTTTCTTATCAGTCAAGCTTTTGATGAGGGCTTAAATGCATGCAGGCTCAAATAATGGTTGTATAAAAATTGGAACAGATTTTATCTAAAAAAATTTATAGGCATTGCACAAATGCACTGCACAGAGAAGGGCATTGAAAATGCTTCAATAAATCTAAAAAATATATATATTTATGTTCATTCACCAATCAATGAATTCATTTTTTATTCACCAATCAATGAATTCATTCTTCATTTACCAATGTACAGATTATAAGTTAAATGTAGTCGCATTCATAAGCGAAGTTTTATATGTGTACTATGTTATTGACAACAAAGAAATAGTATCTACGGAAACTCACCGATTCCCATTTTCGATCACACACAAATGTGCGACACGTCATTATAAACATTTTCAATGTTAAAACTGTCTACGTGATTACAAATAATGGTAAGTAATTTTACTTTGTACAAAACGTTTCACTTTGAATTTTTCTCTTTTAAAATTAAAATAAATAAATAATTCTTAATATGAATTACCCTGGCTTGATATATGGCACAATTGAAAGTTTTCGATCTCAGATATGGTCTTTTTTAGGTTAATTAATACTACACTTCTTAAAATTAAACACGCAAAAATAATGATTAACAACTAACAAAAAAAATTACAACAGTGTTATTGTGTGATAGTTCAGTGTTTGTAAAAAAATAGTTCACTAGTATATATTTATAGTCTCACAGGTTAGTTTATAATAACAGTTAAAAATTTTTTAAATTTGATTAATATCATAATACTTTCCTTTCTAAATTCACACTTTTATATTCCTTTTTGGTTGTTTCCACTATATAATTCATTTATTTGTAGCGGGGCATTTTTGGGCATACCTGGGGTAATAACATAATTTGTATTTTTTCATAAATAAATAATAATTAACTTGTTGAGTGATAGGGAAAAATTTTATAACCGAGGGGTAAATTTGTTATTTTGGAGCGATCGCAACCGTGGCTACACTGCTGTTGACTTTATGAATGCAGACTTATTTAATAATATTGTGTGGACCGTTTTAATAACAGACAAACTGTGCAAAAGTCAAATCAAGGACGAACACGAAACCAGTAAACAACATTGTCAACAAGTTATGTAATTGACGATCAGGCGATCGTTACGTCAGCGTGTGACATAACGAGGTGTGTCACCAGTTTCGTCAGACACACAGAACAAAGAATCAGTCGCAAAACAACATCTGAATTCAACAGACGCTAGCAACTGTGCGTTCGCCGGGTTTGGGCGAAGTTTGGTGTGGCCCGCAAAACCAATAGAATGTGAATAATATATTTCAAAATGTGGCTAAACATTCAAAATTCTTATTAGAATGTGATTAACAGTTTTATCCATAATATAACAATTCGGAAATCATGTAATAAAGTGAAAGTGCGCACTGAAAACGAGGTGACGTCGTCGGGACTAAAACTCGGACTCGAGGCAGATAAGTCTTACACAACATTACCAAAATTTATTATCTTTGTCAGGAATTCAAAACCCATGGGGAAGATTAAAACAAAATGGGAGTCTAAGGGGAAAATTTTAAAATGGATTGAATGTGAGAGTGTGTGAGGGGTTTTGTTTAATTATATATATATCATGAAGTGCTGGTTTCCGTTCGAAAATTAATCTTAGGTTTATTGTATATTTCTTTTCTAAAGAAGAAAATCATGAATATTAAACGTTATTAATTATTTATATATATATATATATATATATATATATATATATATATTCATAACAAAGTAAGGGGAGTATTTGTCTCTATAAAATTTTGAATTATGTAAAGGGCTATATTTTCACGTTGTTTTTTTTTGTAATGTAAGAATGAATTAAAGAAAAAAAAAAGGTGTGATGGTAAGTCAGTTGTATTTTCTTAAATAACCAGTTCTGCATTTCCCGGTTCGCTGATTCGGACCTTGGTAAAATATTCACAGTTGGTAAACTTTAAATATGGCGCCCGAAGAGATTTTTTTTGGAAAGTGATTAAGTTCCCTTAGGTTAAATTAAATTCATTAATCTCAATTAGTTTGATTGAGTACATATTATTATTTTAACAATTCACTATATAGTTTTATCACTCAATTATAATTTAAGTCCAGTTCACTGTACACCTAAACGCTTTTATTTAAAATTAATAAAATTATCAATGTACTAAAAAGGAGAAAATAATTTATCGTATACCAAGTACATTAATTAACAACAAATGAAAATAATGTTTATTAATCAAAAATTGTTGTAACATTAAGTATCACTGATAATAAAAGCGTGGGCGCCTAAGGAATGATATTATACCATGTTTAAATTAATCTTCAATAAAAAAGATCTATAACTGATACTATTTGTTCTACATTTAGTATTGCTGATAATAAAAGCGTGGGCACCTTCATTTAAACAATGTGATCTTAAACATGAATTCGAAAATATAATTAATCAATATCAAAATGAATTTTGTATCTCAAAAATATTATAAAAACTATTTGTTTATATTTAGTGCATTGTATATTTTTTATTTAAAAATATAATCCTTGACAATCCTAATTTCAACATCCCCTCTTAATAATAGTATGTAATGTGAAGTATAATGTTATAACTTGATTCAATGGAAAGGAATCTTCAAATATCTGCTATTTTTCCAAATTTAGTTATACTATGATTCTCTTTGTAGATGTAAATTTTGGAATTGCGCATATTTGTACTTGTAAGACAAATTTACACATATATGCATACTCTGAAAAATTTAATTCCTCAATAATCAAATAAATGTTATAACGTACCCACGTTATAATACCGGGAACCTGTGCTTCATTGGCTCTGGTCAATTACACAGGCTGCCATAGACTTAACCAACTTCTAATTAAACACATATAATTTTGAGAAATGTCTATATATAATATATGATCCCTAGAATTGAAGGAAAATGGACATGGGTTCCTGTTGATGTATTCACTCAGTTTTGTGTGTTATATAATGACATCTCTTTATTATTCTATAACCCTAAAAATCTCTACATAAGGTTTTCAACATAGCTGATTCTTAATTTACAGATTACAGTTTACAACATATATTTCAGAAGGGCCCTTAGAATAAGGAAGTTTATGTGTTTGAATTCTCCACGGATCCGGGATTTAAAACTTGTTTGTTAATAATGCTCATTTACTCATATACTATCTTTCAACTTAAGCCATTTGAAGAATGGGCTTTATTTAGCTTTTGCCATTTGAAGAATGGACTTTATTTAAACTTTAGAAACAGAGACGCTCTATAATTTAAGCGTTACTTCTTACTACACATATTTTTAAGCATATTACGTACTACTGGTTACAATTAGTGACTACTCTTAAAAGTCTTGAAGTGTTGTTTAAATTGTCTTTGGTACATTTTTATTTGAATATTACTTAGTCACGGAAGACTGGCTTCTGCGTCACCTTATGGTATACTGATGTTGATTCAGATTAGGCTCCTCGGTCCTTGGGGTGTCTACTGATGGTCTGTCATTATTGTAGTTTCCGTTGACGTTGAAGTTCCTGAAGTGAGTTAGGTGATTCTGAGGCTGGTACTCTCTTCTCGGATGTCTGGTAGAAAACCTCGTTAGTAGTATAACTCATGTTAATGTTTGTTCCACAGATATGCACTTTACATAATTATTTATAAGGGGTTTTCACCTTAGATACCTAGTACCTATTTTATTTTAAATACATTGTTCTCTTACAAATTAGTATGTAGAGATGTCATCACGCACACTTATTCATTCTTTTTTTTTATATTACATGTTTATATAGGACTCACTATTTACCGCTACATTACGTTGCACACTGTTCTTAGTTGAACTTAAAAGAAACAAAATATTGTTTTGTTTTGTGGCATCATTCGGATGCAACCAGTTTACTGCGTGAGCGCTCCATCACTAGTACTGTACGTTTATTGGGAGAGGTAAAGTAACTTCGCGGAGTGTACGCTATAGTACAACTAGATTATCGCTGTTAAAATTAAATGTATTTGATTTTAATTTAAAGTTAAGTTAAAATTTGATTATAGCGAATCTCGTGTTACAATTTAAAAATGAACTCTTTTTAAAATAATTGCAGTAATAGTCTTTAGTAATAATTGATAAATATTGTTTATTTAGTAAAGTTTGATAATTATAGTGAATAATAAGTTAATCGCTGGTCGGTGGATGAATGTAGCCGTAGCGTCGATCTTGCAGCGGAACTCCTCTTCTCGGTTAAGTGTCGTCAGTGTACTTAACGTTAAGTCCTGTCTGGACAAACAATTTATAATAATATACACTTTCACATACCTGTTCGTGATACTGGAAGTTCTGAAGTTCACTTACCAAAATATAAGCTGTCAAGATGCGCTTAATACCAGCTTGCTTTTTCAACAAGGTTATATCACTCCTTGTGTATGATAAGGGCGCCACATGGGTTTATTTTAGGAAAATTCCCATGAAAAACCAATTAGTAAAATTTAGAATTGATAAATTCACTTTAAATTTTGATTAAATGCTTGATGTTTCACTACAATTAAAATCGAATATAGTAGAATCTCTACTCTGAGTTATCTCCCTGTACTCAATGTTAATTATCAATTAACTATATGAAATAATTATGATCAAGGTTTATGCTGAATAAAATCTGGGTTTATTTTACCCTTTGAAAATAAAATCAACAATTAAAGTACAATTGATACATTAATATAAATCTGAAATTACTTGGTCCGTTTACAATACGGTCTAGCTCAGTTAGAACAATAAACTCTTATACCTATTAACAATTTGACTTTTTAATTATATAATATACCTCACGGGTAGGCTCTTTAAAATACAATAAAGAACTATCCTATGCCTTGACAGACGTTAATAATAATAATTAATAATTTGGCCTCTTTTTAAAACTCGCAACTATTTTTCAGGTGAGAGTTGGTTACGCTGACTTATTTACTAACATATATTTTTAACCCTTAGTACTAATACAAAATCTTACATTGGATTGACAAATCCGCTAAGTAAATTGAAACGGTGTATACGATTGAAAGTTTAGTTGTTCTTGCGTCAGTACAGTTTTGTGGTAAATAATGATCAGTGCAAGCAGATAAATAAAATGAATTGTCACAGTGTTACCTTTTTTCTTTTAATCGAATAGATTAAAATTTATTAAAAACACTCCAGTGATCGGATTATAATGACCACTGGTTAATTACACTTCACACGAACTATGAACGGAGAGTTGGCCCTCTTCTGACTAACTCTGGGCTATGTTAAATACTGATTATAAAACTCTCTCTCTCTCGTTCTAAAATCACGCACAAATTAAAATATTCACTTTACTTTCGAAGCACTTCCTTGTAGTAAATTGCTGTATCGTTGAATGTCTTGAAGAAAATTTTAAACAGTTTACTATTGTTGTACTAATTTCAGTTATTAAAAAAATATTGCGGTGACGAGTGACAACTGTCTCGCTCGAGGTGATGGCAAAAAGTGTGTAACGAATTCTCTCCGTTTTTGATTATATACCCCCTCGCTTCATAGGGCTTAGGCGGTAAGATCGTTTAATAATCTCTCTTCTGATTGGTTCTGATAACCGTTACAAAATGACGTATTGTTTTTTTAACCGTCGTCCGGCGAACGTTGTTGACAACTGCCGTTGTTGTTGGTTTTACCCAACCAATTTCTTACTTTTTAACAATAAATGACGCTAACGTGCACTACGCACTTATTATAGTTTCGATCGCGAGGTTATTACCATCAAATTAAAGTTTAGTTTATGGGCTTCAATTTGATGTGGCTTAACACAGGTTTTAACCTCGTTTTCTTTGCCAATGCTCATAAAGAATGTTTAGAAACATGGTTTCTCACTGTCGTCTGCTAGCGATGCATAATGCGAGCATTCCCTATCTTTTGACATTTAGTGTTTCACATTGCGTTTTCTTTATAACGTCTTTGTTTGAACACTAACACATCTGTGATTATACTTAATAGCTATTTATAACTGTACAATATTAAATCTTAACATAATTAAGGCGATACATTATTATCGAAAATCCTTATTCCTAATTACATTTCGTTTGGCCTACTCAATTTAACGTTATCCATTAACAATTGAGTGGTGGTATTTCACATTATCTTTAGTTATATTGATTGTTCAGTAAATCTTATGTTCACTAGGAATCCTTTTTCCTCATTAATTTACTGACAAACGTTTGTTTAGGCATGGTCTAGACATGTTTTTAGCATATGTTTATGCTTTAATAATTGTTACTAGTTACATTTTATATAATAAGGAAGTTACTCATTCATATAAGGTTTCCTTTTATAACTACTTTTACTCGCTAATATTACATCTGGGTTTGTAATGCTAGTTTTAATACACATTGTGGCCATAGCTAATCTAGTCATAGGCTTTGTCATTTACTGGTCATGGTTCCTTTATTTTCAGCCAAAATGCTGTTACTGATATTACATTATTTTCGCCATTAATTAATTGGTTTATCTGACACATGACATTACATTCATGTCATGGACTGGCTTGTTTGACAGCTTATAGTGAACTTGGCATGTCCATTAGTTAGAGTCAGTCATAGTATTTGTTGTAGTGTCATGCAGTGTATTCCTCACTGCTTCTTGGGATCCTTCTTCTTCTTTGTTGGTCCTTCTCTTCTTTGCTACTTTCATTATATTTACATTCACTTTTATTATTTCAGTGTACTTATTTACCCTTCTGGTGAATATCTAGGTTATGTAACATTTTGTGTTGTTCCAACGCTTTACCAGAAAATAGTTCCGCCTTTTAATCGATATTTACCGTTTTAATCTTTGACACATTTATTATCCAAAGATATCCTTTACTTCAGAAATGATTATTGTATACAATTGTTTTTTCCTTGTTTATTTTAATTGAGTTGCACTTTACTCATATTATTAGTTTGGTTTATGGGTTAATATGCGTGTTGATGCCGGTTACTGCCTGTCAATGCATGGTTAATTATTTAGGGTGTTTCCTTACTTTTATACTCGCATTCCTTTCGGTTTTTTAAATCTCTTTATTAAGTCTTATTTCTGCGTTATTTTAGGGATTTAAAGTTGGTTTAAACGTGCGATTTTATTTAATTCTAAATTTTCTCCTCTTCATATTTTTTTTATTTATTATATTTTTATTATTAATGAAATCATCACATACTCCGCTGCTTAAAGAAGACACAGGGTGGTAAAAAAGAAGGAGGTGATTTCTGTGGGTTATTTGGTCAGCAAAGAACTGGGAGTATGCTTGGCATTTCTGTGTGAAATTTCTCTCACCCTTTTCTCTTTTCAATTTCTTTAAGAGGTGCATGAGTCACTCTCAAATTACTTCTTACTATTATCAAGATATACAACGCCTTACAAACTAATGCTTAGAATACATAAAATCAAACTTCATGAAATATATTTAAAACACACAAAATTCTTCTTAATACTACTACTTAAGTCTACTACCGGTTTTTTCTGTAGATGTGAGTTACTCTTATTATAGAATTACTCTGCGGTGTTCTATAAGTATAGAATTACTTATATTTGGTGTCAGCTGACTTCTCACTTTTTTTTTTACAGGATCTAAAGTTGATCAGGCCTCATTCCTATTTATATTATTAGGTAATTAAGTGGTGACTCAATTACTCTGTAGCAGGTATACCTTTTAATACCTTTCTGTTTGCTTGCTCTCTAGCATTTCTTTTTCCGTGATAATACTTTATCTGGGAAATATGTGTTCTACGTACGTATTTTTGCGTAGTGGGTTCCCACAGGGCTACTGTTACTGGAGTTAAATATTTGTAAATTTGGTAAGGACCACACCATCGGTATGATAGTTTGGAGGTGGTCTTATCAATTGCACTACTCGTCGGGTGTGTTCTATACATTACTAAGTCACCGACTTGGTACTTTACTACTTTATTATTATTCCTCTCGTGATATTTTTGAGATTTTCATAAGTTCGCTCTTAAATTAGCGCGAGCTTCATTCCAGATTTTCTTTATTTTCTTATCCCTAATTTCGTGGGGTAGTAACTCATGTATTTTCCACTTAGTGGATAATGGGTGGTTAGGTTTGTATTTATTCAATAATTCAAAGGGTGTCTTTTTTCTTTGGTTATTTTTATTGTTTAATTCGTTGACTTTTCGGGATTTACCTGTTTTCATGATGCTGCGGAAGACACAGGATTTTGGATCTCCCTGCCTCACATGTTTTTTGAATAAGGGGGTTTCTGATAGTGCTGTTTCTGATTACAGTTTCAACTGAGGTGTCCAAATTTCCCGCAGTTATAACATTTTCTTTCTTTACGAGCTGTATCACTTGTATCCTGTTGAGGTCGTGGGTCATTTGATTTACCATGGTTGTGAAAGTTTGTAGGTCTTCGAAATGGTCGTCTTTCACGCTGGGTTTTGCATCTGTTCCCAGGGCTTGCTTTCACTTCTACGTTGTACAGTGGAGAGTAACGCATGTCTGTTCTGATCTGAGTACCATACGTTTGACGAGTGAATACTGCTCTGTTCTAGATCAGCAAAAGTGTTGGGCCTATTTATTAATGATAAACGAGATCTCTCTTCCGGAGATAATCGTACTAAGATTGTATCGACCAACTGTTTTTCGCTCCAGTTGACTTGCAGTAGTCGGGAAGATTCTCTAATAGCAGCAATATAGTGGGCCAGTCTCTCATGGTCTCCTTGTACTCGAAGTACGGTGTTGTGTTTGAGCTCCTCATAAATTCCAGTGGAAATAAAGTGTTTTATTAAGGTAGTATGAAGTTCTTCTACTGGAAGTTGCGAGCTTAATGACTCCAGTACACGATCTTTTAGCGGTGGTTTACATTTGGGTAGAAGGACGTGTAAGATTTGCCAATCGTTTAGTTGCTATAAATCTTTTATCTGTAGGAGGTATTTGATGAAGTTTAATAGTTTGGTAATACTCAAGCCATCCGTGTAAGGAATTTCTGTTATAATTTTTTCTACTGGATGCGTGATCTTTCCGTAGAGGTCCGCACTAAGATTTACGTGAGGTATAGTTCTAGGAGGACCAGATGGTGGGTTAGTCATCGTAAAACCATACTTATTGGTGCGATTATGGAGACCACTAGGAGGTGGGGCTTCTGATATCGCTAGGGTATTTACGTCTCTATCTGGTAGCTGATCATGACTCAGTTGTACTCTCGATACAGTGGGTGATTCGTGATTCGCGGTGGTGGACGGGTGTTCTAAAGTAGGAGATTGAACTGGGGAGATATATAATTTCTTCAGATATTGTTCTATTTCTTCCATTCTAACTGAGTCGGACTTTCTTCGCAATTCATTGATTATTGTGGGTAATTGCTGTAATGCCTCATCCGCAAATTTTTGCACATCGGGTGGGATTACAGTAACGTTGGGCCAGTTTAATAAATTCTTCATCCGACGGGTTAAATGCTCTATTCTCTGCGTGGTACGCAATATTACTGCAGGTGATTTTTCGTCGTGTAGTGTTTGAGATAATAACGTCAATTCCCGGTACTTCGCATAACACGTTTCTCTTTCGCTCTCATAATCTTGTTCGCTTAATCTACCTAACTGCGCTGGTGTATCTGATCTACTTTTGCGTATTGTTTTGCGTAATTCTGTGATTGTTACGTTCGCATGAGGTAAACCGCGTAAAAGTGCTTCATAGCACAGTTCGTCTTTTAATAACAAATCAGGGTTAAATAAAGCCATGTTTCCTTGATGTTAAGTACTATAAGTACTTACTCTACTAATACTAAATTCTATATACTAAATACTACTCTCTTTTGTTTACTAAAATAAACAATTTTAATTAGCTGTGGAATATTTACATAGTTTATACGAGAATTGAATCTCGTCTCAGAGAAAGAGAAATCTCACACAGACGTCATTTAATTTAAAACATATGGTGGAAATATGTTGTTACTAGGCACAGGAAGTCGCACGCTTTGAATAACAAAAGGGGGAGACAGAATAGTTTAACTCGCCGTGACAATAGGGTGACAAGGTACCATTTTATGCAGGAGAGAACAAGATATCTACTGGCGGTCTGGGATTGTTGTCAAATCGACACGTTGGTGATTGAAATTTTCAGACAAGCACGTACATGGGCTTACACATTTAAAATTCACAATTATCCTTACCTATATTATATTATATTCTAATTATTTCTTTAATTTTTTGTGGACTCTTATTTATTATTTTTGTAAGTTACTGGAATATGTTAAATTAACTGAGTGAATAGATCTACAGAGTGGCACATTTTATCTATGTCACGATGTATGCAAACATTTTATATAAAAGCAGAGTGGCGCATTTTATAACGTACTCACGTTATAATACCGGGAACCTGTGCTTCATTGGCTCTGGTCAATTACACAGGCTGCCATAGACTTAACCAACTTCTAATTAAACACATATAATTTTGAGAAATGTCTATATATAATATATGATCCCTAGAATTGAAGGAAAATGGACATGGGTTCCTGTTGATGTATTCACTCAGTTTTGTGTGTTATATAATGACATCTCTTTATTATTCTATAACCCTAAAAATCTCTACATAAGGTTTTCAACATAGCTGATTCTTAATTTACAGATTACAGTTTACAACATATATTTCAGAAGGGCCCTTAAAATAAGGAAGTTTATGTGTTTGAATTCTCCACTGATCCGGGATTTAAAACTTGTTTGTTAATAATGCTCATTTACTCATATACTATCTTTCAACTTAAGCCATTTGAAGAATGGGCTTTATTTAGCTTTTGCCATTTGAAGAATGGACTTTATTTAAACTTTAGAAACAGAGAATTTTATAAAGAAACTTTATAATTTAAGCGTTACTTTCTACTACACATATTTTTAAGCATATTACGTACTACTGGTTACAATTAGTGACTACTCTTAAAAGTCTTGAAGTGTTGTTTAAATTGTCTTTGGTACATTTTTATTTGAATATTACTTAGTCACGGAAGACTGGCTTCTGCGTCACCTTATGGTATACTGATGTTGATTCAGATTAGGCTCCTCGGTCCTTGGGGTGTCTACTGATGGTCTGTCATTATTGTAGTTTCCGTTGACGTTGAAGTTCCTGAAGTGAGTTAGGTGATTCTGAGGCTGGTACTCTCTTCTCGGATGTCTGGTAGAAAACCTCGTTAGTAGTATAACTCATGTTAATGTTTGTTCCACAGATATGCACTTTACATAATTATTTATAAGGGGTTTTCACCTTAGATACCTAGTACCTATTTTATTTTAAATACATTGTTCTCTTACAAATTAGTATGTAGAGATCTCATCGCGCACACTTATTCATTCTTTTTTTTTTATATTACATGTTTATATAGGACTCACTATTTACCGCTACATTACATTGCACACTGTTCTTAGTTGAACTTAAAAGAAAAAATATTGTTTTGTTTTGTGGCATCGTTCGGATGCAACCAGTTTACTGCGTGAGCACTCCATCACTAGTACTGTACGTTTATTGGGAGAGGTAAAGTAACTTCGCGGAGTTTACGCTTTACCAGAAAATAGTTCCGCCTTTTAATCGATATTTACCGTTTTAATCTTTGACACATTTATTATCCAAAGATATCCTTTACTTCAGAAATGATTATTGTATACAATTGTTTTTTCCTTGTTTATTTTAATTGAGTTGCACTTTACTCATATTATTAGTTTGGTTTATGGGTTAATATGCATGTTGATGCCGGTTACTGCCTGTCAATGCATGGTTAATTATTTAGGGTGTTTCCTTACTTTTATACTCGCATTCCTTTCGGTTTTTTAAATCTCTTTATTAAGTCTTATTTCTGCGTTATTTTAGGGATTTAAAGTTGGTTAAAAGTGCGATTTTATTTAAATCTAAATTTTCTCCTCTTCATATTTTTTTTATTTATTATATTTTTATTATTAATGAAATCATCACATACTCCGCTGCTTAAAGAAGACACAGGGTGGTAAAAAAGAAGGAGGTGATTTCTGTGGGTTATTTGGTCAGCAAAGAACTGGGAGTATGCTTGGCATTTCTGTGTGAAATTTCTCTCACCCTTTTCTCTTTTCAATTTCTTTAAGAGGTGCATGAGTCACTCTCAAATTACTTCTTACTATTATCAAGATATACAACGCCTTACAAACTAATGCTTAGAATACATAAAATCAAACTTCATGAAATATATTTAAAACGCACAAAATTCTTCTTAATACTACTACTTAAGTCTACTACCGGTTTTTTCTTTAGATGTGAGTTACTCTTATTATAGAATTACTCTGCGGTGTTCTATAAGTATAGAATTACTTATATTTGGTGTCAGCTGACTTCTCACTTTTTTTTTTACAGGATTAAAGTTGATCAGGCCTCATTCCTATTTATATTATTAGGTAATTAAGTGGTGACTCAATTACTCTGTAGCAGGTATACCTTTTAATACCTTTCTGTTTGCTTGCTCTCTAGCATTTCTTTTTCCGTGATAATACTTTATCTGGGAAATATGTGTTCTACGTACGTATTTTTGCGTAGTGGGTTCCCACAGGGCTACTGTTACTGGAGTTAAATATTTGTAAATTTGGTAAGGACCACACCATCGGTATGATAGTTTGGAGGTGGTCTTATCAATTGCACTACTCGTCGGGTGTGTTCTATACATTACTAAGTCACCGACTTGGTACTTTACTACTTTATTATTATTCCTCTCGTGATATTTTTGAGATTTTCATAAGTTCGCTCTTAAATTAGCGCGAGCTTCATTCCAGATTTTCTTTATTTTCTTATCCCTAATTTCGTGGGGTAGTAACTCATGTATTTTCCACTTAGTGGATAATGGGTGGTTAGGTTTGTATTTATTCAATAATTCAAAGGGTCTTTTTTCTTTGGTTATTTTTATTGTTTAATTCGTTGACTTTTCGGGATTTACCTGTTTTCATGATGCTGCGGAAGATACAGGATTTCGGATCTCCCTGCCTCACATGTTTTTTGAATAAGGGGGTTTCTGATAGTGCTGTTTCTGTTTACAGTTTCAACTGAGGTGTCCAAATTTCCCGCAGTTATAACATTTTCTTTCTTTACGAGCTGTATCACTTGTATCCTGTTGAGGTCGTGGGTCATTTGATTTACCATGGTTGTGAAAGTTTGTAGGTCTTCGAAATGGTCGTCTTTCACGCTGGGTTTTGCATCTGTTCCCAGGGCTTGCGTTTCACTTCTACGTTGTACAGTGGAGAGTAACGCATGTCTGTTCTGATCTGAGTACCATACGTTTGACGAGTGAATACTGCTCTGTTCTAGATCAGCAAAAGTGTTGGGCCTATTTATTAATGATAAACGAGATCTCTCTTCCGGAGATAATCGTACTAAGATTGTATCGACCAACTGTTTTTCGCTCCAGTTGACTTGCAGTAGTCGGGAAGATTCTCTAATAGCAGCAATATAGTGGGCCAGTCTCTCATGGTCTCCTTGTACTCGAAGTACGGTGTTGTGTTTGAGCTCCTCATAAATTCCAGTGGAAATAAAGTGTTTTATTAAGGTAGTATGAAGTTCTTCTACTGGAAGTTGCGAGCTTAATGACTCCAGTACACGATCTTTTAGCGGTGGTTTACATTTGGGTAGAAGGACGTGTAAGATTTGCCAATCGTTTAGTTGCTATAAATCTTTTATCTGTAGGAGGTATTTGATGAAGTTTAATAGTTTGGTAATACTCAAGCCATCCGTGTAAGGAATTTCTGTTATAATTTTTTCTACTGGATGCGTGATCTTTCCGTAGAGGTCCGCACTAAGATTTACGTGAGGTATAGTTCTAGGAGGACCAGATGGTGGGTTAGTCATCGTAAAACCATACTTATTGGTGCGATTATGGAGACCACTAGGAGGTGGGGCTTCTGATATCGCTAGGGTATTTACGTCTCTATCTGGTAGCTGATCATGACTCAGTTGTACTCTCGATACAGTGTGTGATTCGTGATTCGCGGTGGTGGACGGGTGTTCTAAAGTAGGAGATTGAACTGGGGAGATATATAATTTCTTCAGATATTGTTCTATTTCTTCCATTCTAACTGAGTCGGACTTTCTTCGCAATTCATTGATTATTGTGGGTAATTGCTGTAATGCCTCATCCGCAAATTTTTGCACATCGGGTGGGATTACAGTAACGTTGGGCCAGTTTAATAAATTCTTCATCCGACGGGTTAAATGCTCTATTCTCTGCGTGGTACGCAATATTACTGCAGGTGATTTTTCGTCGTGTAGTGTTTGAGATAATAACGTCAATTCCCGGTACTTCGCATAACACGTTTCTCTTTCGCTCTCATAATCTTGTTCGCTTAATCTACCTAACTGCGCTGGTGTATCTGATCTACTTTTGCGTAATGTTTTGCGTAATTCTGTGATTGTTACGTTCGCATGAGGTAAACCGCGTAAAAGTGCTTCATAGCACAGTTCGTCTTTTAATAACAAATCAGGGTTAAATAAAGCCATGTTTCCTTGATGTTAAGTACTATAAGTACTTACTCTACTAATACTAAATTCTATATACTAAATACTACTCTCTTTTGTTTACTAAAATAAACAATTTTAATTAGCTGTGGAATATTTACATAGTTTATACGAGAATTGAATCTCGTCTCAGAGAAAGAGAAATCTCACACAGACGTCATTTAATTTAAAACATATGGTGGAAATATGTTGTTACTAGGCACAGGAAGTCGCACGCTTTGAATAACAAAAGGGGGAGACAGAATAGTTTAACTCGCCGTGACAATAGGGTGACAAGGTACCATTTTATGCAGGAGAGAACAAGATATCTACTGGCGGTCTGGGATTGTTGTCAAATCGACACGTTGGTGATTGAAATTTTCAGACAAGCACGTACATGGGCTTACACATTTAAAATTCACAATTATCCTTACCTATATTATATTATATTCTAATTATTTCTTTAATTTTTTGTGGACTCTTATTTATTATTTTTGTAAGTTACTGGAATATGTTAAATTAACTGAGTGAATAGATCTACAGAGTGGCACATTTTATCTATGTCACGATGTATGCAAACATTTTATATAAAAGCAGAGTGGCGCATTTTATAACGTACTCACGTTATAATACCGGGAACCTGTGCTTCATTGGCTCTGGTCAATTACACAGGCTGCCATAGACTTAACCAACTTCTAATTAAACACATATAATTTTGAGAAATGTCTATATATAATATATGATCCCTAGAATTGAAGGAAAATGGACATGGGTTCCTGTTGATGTATTCACTCAGTTTTGTGTGTTATATAATGACATCTCTTTATTATTCTATAACCCTAAAAATCTCTACATAAGGTTTTCAACATAGCTGATTCTTAATTTACAGATTACAGTTTACAACATATATTTCAGAAGGGCCCTTAAAATAAGGAAGTTTATGTGTTTGAATTCTCCACTGATCCGGGATTTAAAACTTGTTTGTTAATAATGCTCATTTACTCATATACTATCTTTCAACTTAAGCCATTTGAAGAATGGGCTTTATTTAGCTTTTGCCATTTGAAGAATGGACTTTATTTAAACTTTAGAAACAGAGAATTTTATAAAGAAACTTTATAATTTAAGCGTTACTTTCTACTACACATATTTTTAAGCATATTACGTACTACTGGTTACAATTAGTGACTACTCTTAAAAGTCTTGAAGTGTTGTTTAAATTGTCTTTGGTACATTTTTATTTGAATATTACTTAGTCACGGAAGACTGGCTTCTGCGTCACCTTATGGTATACTGATGTTGATTCAGATTAGGCTCCTCGGTCCTTGGGGTGTCTACTGATGGTCTGTCATTATTGTAGTTTCCGTTGACGTTGAAGTTCCTGAAGTGAGTTAGGTGATTCTGAGGCTGGTACTCTCTTCTCGGATGTCTGGTAGAAAACCTCGTTAGTAGTATAACTCATGTTAATGTTTGTTCCACAGATATGCACTTTACATAATTATTTATAAGGGGTTTTCACCTTAGATACCTAGTACCTATTTTATTTTAAATACATTGTTCTCTTACAAATTAGTATGTAGAGATGTCATCACGCACACTTATTCATTCTTTTTTTTTTATATTACATGTTTATATAGGACTCACTATTTACCGCTACATTACGTTGCACACTGTTCTTAGTTGAACTTAAAAGAAAAAATATTGTTTTGTTTTGTGGCATCGTTCGGATGCAACCAGTTTACTGCGTGAGCACTCCATCACTAGTACTGTACGTTTATTGGGAGAGGTAAAGTAACTTCGCGGAGTTTACGCTTTACCAGAAAATAGTTCCGCCTTTTAATCGATATTTACCGTTTTAATCTTTGACACATTTATTATCCAAAGATATCCTTTACTTCAGAAATGATTATTGTATACAATTGTTTTTTCCTTGTTTATTTTAATTGAGTTGCACTTTACTCATATTATTAGTTTGGTTTATGGGTTAATATGCATGTTGATGCCGGTTACTGCCTGTCAATGCATGGTTAATTATTTAGGGTGTTTCCTTACTTTTATACTCGCATTCCTTTCGGTTTTTTAAATCTCTTTATTAAGTCTTATTTCTGCGTTATTTTAGGGATTTAAAGTTGGTTAAAAGTGCGATTTTATTTAAATCTAAATTTTCTCCTCTTCATATTTTTTTTATTTATTATATTTTTATTATTAATGAAATCATCACATACTCCGCTGCTTAAAGAAGACACAGGGTGGTAAAAAAGAAGGAGGTGATTTCTGTGGGTTATTTGGTCAGCAAAGAACTGGGAGTATGCTTGGCATTTCTGTGTGAAATTTCTCTCACCCTTTTCTCTTTTCAATTTCTTTAAGAGGTGCATGAGTCACTCTCAAATTACTTCTTACTATTATCAAGATATACAACGCCTTACAAACTAATGCTTAGAATACATAAAATCAAACTTCATGAAATATATTTAAAACGCACAAAATTCTTCTTAATACTACTACTTAAGTCTACTACCGGTTTTTTCTTTAGATGTGAGTTACTCTTATTATAGAATTACTCTGCGGTGTTCTATAAGTATAGAATTACTTATATTTGGTGTCAGCTGACTTCTCACTTTTTTTTTTACAGGATCTAAAGTTGATCAGGCCTCATTCCTATTTATATTATTAGGTAATTAAGTGGTGACTCAATTACTCTGTAGCAGGTATACCTTTTAATACCTTTCTGTTTGCTTGCTCTCTAGCATTTCTTTTTCCGTGATAATACTTTATCTGGGAAATATGTGTTCTACGTACGTATTTTTGCGTAGTGGGTTCCCACAGGGCTACTGTTACTGGAGTTAAATATTTGTAAATTTGGTAAGGACCACACCATCGGTATGATAGTTTGGAGGTGGTCTTATCAATTGCACTACTCGTCGGGTGTGTTCTATACATTACTAAGTCACCGACTTGGTACTTTACTACTTTATTATTATTCCTCTTGTGATATTTTTGAGATTTTCATAAGTTCGCTCTTAAATTAGCGCGAGCTTCATTCCAGATTTTCTTTATTTTCTTATCCCTAATTTCGTGGGGTAGTAACTCATGTATTTTCCACTTAGTGGATAATGGGTGGTTAGGTTTGTATTTATTCAATAATTCAAAGGGTCTTTTTTCTTTGGTTATTTTTATTGTTTAATTCGTTGACTTTTCGGGATTTACCTGTTTTCATGATGCTGCGGAAGATACAGGATTTCGGATCCCCCTGCCTCACATGTTTTTTGAATAAGGGGGTTTCTGATAGTGCTGTTTCTGTTTACAGTTTCAACTGAGGTGTCCAAATTTCCCGCAGTTATAACATTTTCTTTCTTTACGAGCTGTATCACTTGTATCCTGTTGAGGTCGTGGGTCATTTGATTTACCATGGTTGTGAAAGTTTGTAGGTCTTCGAAATGGTCGTCTTTCACGCTGGGTTTTGCATCTGTTCCCAGGGCTTGCGTTTCACTTCTACGTTGTACAGTGGAGAGTAACGCATGTCTGTTCTGATCTGAGTACCATACGTTTGACGAGTGAATACTGCTCTGTTCTAGATCAGCAAAAGTGTTGGGCCTATTTATTAATGATAAACGAGATCTCTCTTCCGGAGATAACCGTACTAAAATTGTATCGACCAACTGTTTTTCGCTCCAGTTGACTTGCAGTAGTCGGGAAGATTCTCTAATAGCAGCAATATAGTGGGCCAGTCTCTCATGGTCTCCTTGTACTCGAAGTACGGTGTTGTGTTTGAGCTCCTCATAAATTCCAGTGGAAATAAAGTGTTTTATTAAGGTAGTATGAAGTTCTTCTACTGGAAGTTGCGAGCTTAATGACTCCAGTACACGATCTTGTAGCGGTGGTTTACATTTGGGTAGAAGGACGTGTAAGATTTGCCAATCGTTTAGTTGCTATAAATCTTTTATCTGTAGGAGGTATTTGATGAAGTTTAATAGTTTGGTAATACTCAAGCTATCCGTGTAAGGAATTTCTGTTATAATTTTTTCTACTGGATGCGTGATCTTTCCGTAGAGGTCCGCACTAAGATTTACGTGAGGTATAGTTCTAGGAGGACCAGATGGTGGGTTAGTCATCGTAAAACCATACTTATTGGTGCGATTATGGAGACCACTAGGAGGTGGGGCTTCTGATATCGCTAGGGTATTTACGTCTCTATCTGGTAGCTGATCATGACTCAGTTGTACTCTCGATACAGTGGGTGATTCGTGATTCGCGGTGGTGGGCGGGTGTTCTAAAGTAGGAGATTGAACTGGGGAGATATATAATTTCTTCAGATATTGTTCTATTTCTTCCATTCTAACTGAGTCGGACTTTCTTCGCAATTCATTGATTATTGTGGGTAATTGCTGTAATGCCTCATCCGCAAATTTTTGCACATCGGGTGGGATTACAGTAACGTTGGGCCAGTTTAATAAATTCTTCATCCGACGGGTTAAATGCTCTATTCTCTTAACTAACACTTAACTAAGATTAAGAATTGTCTGTCTCCCCCTTTTGTTATTCAAAGCGTGCGACTTCCTGTGCCTAGTAACAACATATTTCCACCATATGTTTTAAATTAAATGACGTCTGTGTGAGATTTCTCTTTCTCTGAGACGAGATTCAATTCTCGTATAAACTATGTAAATATTCCACAGCTAATTAAAATTGTTTATTTTAGTAAACAAAAGAGAGTAGTATTTAGTATTTGCGTAAACACTTAACTAACACTTAAGAATAATGCTCTATTCTCTGCGTGGTACGCAATATTACTGCAGGTGATTTTTCGTCGTGTAGTGTTAGAGATAATAACGTCAATTCCCGGTACTTCGCATAACACGTTTCTCTTTCGCTCTCATAATCTAGTTCGCTTAATGTACCTAACTGCGCTGGTGTATCTGATCTACTTTTGCGTAATGTTTTGCGTAATTCTGTGATTGTTACGTTCGCATGAGGTAAACCTCGTAAAAGTGCTTCATAGCACAGTTCGTCTTTTAATAACAAATCAGGGTTAAATAAAGCCATGTTTCCTTGATGTTAAGTACTATAAGTACTTTACTAATACTAAATTCTATATACTAAATACTACTCTCTTTTGTTTACTAAAATAAACAATTTTAATTAGCTGTGGAATATTTACATAGTTTATACGAGAATTGAATCTCGTCTCAGAGAAAGAGAAATCTCACACAGACGTCATTTAATTTAAAACATATGGTGGAAATATGTTGTTACTAGGCACAGGAAGTCGCACGCTTTGAATAACAAAAGGGGGAGACAGACAGTAGTTTAACTCGCCGTGAAATAGGGTGACAAGGTACCATTTTATGCAGGAGAGAACAAGATATCTACCGGCGGTCTGGGATTGTTGTCAAATCGACACGTTGGTGATTGAAATTTTCAGACAAGCACGTACATGGGCTTACACATTTAAAATTCACAATTATCCTTACCCATATTATATTATATTCTAATTATTTCTTTAATTTTTTGGGGACTCTTATTTATTATTTTTGTAAGTTACTGGAATATGTTAAATTAACTGAGTGAATAGATCTACAGAGTGGCACATTTTATCTGTGTCACGATGTATGCAAACATTTTATATAAAAGCAGAGTGGCGCATTTTATAACGTACTCACGTTATAATACCGGGAACCTGTGCTTCATTGGCTCTGGTCAATTACACAGGCTGCCATAGACTTAACCAACTTCTAATTAAACACATATAATTTTGAGAAATGTCTATATATAATATATGATCCCTAGAATTGAAGGAAAATGGACATGGGTTCCTGTTGATGTATTCACTCAGTTTTGTGTGTTATATAATGACATCTCTTTATTATTCTATAACCCTAAAAATCTCTACATAAGGTTTTCAACATAGCTGATTCTTAATTTACAGATTACAGTTTACAACATATATTTCAGAAGGGCCCTTAAAATAAGGAAGTTTATGTGTTTGAATTCTCCACTGATCCGGGATTTAAAACTTGTTTGTTAATAATGCTCATTTACTCATATACTATCTTTCAACTTAAGCCATTTGAAGAATGGGCTTTATTTAGCTTTTGCCATTTGAAGAATGGACTTTATTTAAACTTTAGAAACAGAGAATTTTATAAAGAAACTTTATAATTTAAGCGTTACTTTCTACTACACATATTTTTAAGCATATTACGTACTACTGGTTACAATTAGTGACTACTCTTAAAAGTCTTGAAGTGTTGTTTAAATTGTCTTTGGTACATTTTTATTTGAATATTACTTAGTCACGGAAGACTGGCTTCTGCGTCACCTTATGGTATACTGATGTTGATTCAGATTAGGCTCCTCGGTCCTTGGGGTGTCTACTGATGGTCTGTCATTATTGTAGTTTCCGTTGACGTTGAAGTTCCTGAAGTGAGTTAGGTGATTCTGAGGCTGGTACTCTCTTCTCGGATGTCTGGTAGAAAACCTCGTTAGTAGTATAACTCATGTTAATGTTTGTTCCACAGATATGCACTTTACATAATTATTTATAAGGGGTTTTCACCTTAGATACCTAGTACCTATTTTATTTTAAATACATTGTTCTCTTACAAATTAGTATGTAGAGATCTCATCGCGCACACTTATTCATTCTTTTTTTTTTATATTACATGTTTATATAGGACTCACTATTTACCGCTACATTACGTTGCACACTGTTCTTAGTTGAACTTAAAAGAAAAAATATTGTTTTGTTTTGTGGCATCGTTCGGATGCAACCAGTTTACTGCGTGAGCACTCCATCACTAGTACTGTACGTTTATTGGGAGAGGTAAAGTAACTTCGCGGAGTTTACGCTTTACCAGAAAATAGTTCCGCCTTTTAATCGATATTTACCGTTTTAATCTTTGACACATTTATTATCCAAAGATATCCTTTACTTCAGAAATGATTATTGTATACAATTGTTTTTTCCTTGTTTATTTTAATTGAGTTGCACTTTACTCATATTATTAGTTTGGTTTATGGGTTAATATGCGTGTTGATGCCGGTTACTGCCTGTCAATGCATGGTTAATTATTTAGGGTGTTTCCTTACTTTTATACTCGCATTCCTTTCGGTTTTTTAAATCTCTTTATTAAGTCTTATTTCTGCGTTATTTTAGGGATTTAAAGTTGGTTAAAAGTGCGATTTTATTTAAATCTAAATTTTCTCCTCTTCATATTTTTTTTATTTATTATATTTTTATTATTAATGAAATCATCACATACTCCGCTGCTTAAAGAAGACACAGGGTGGTAAAAAAGAAGGAGGTGATTTCTGTGGGTTATTTGGTCAGCAAAGAACTGGGAGTATGCTTGGCATTTCTGTGTGAAATTAGACGAACTGTGCTATGAAGCTCTTTTACGCGGTTTACCTCATGCGAACGTAACAATCACAGAATTACGCAAAACATTACGCAATAGTAGATCAGATACACCAGCGCAGTTAGGTAGATTAAGCGAACAAGATTATGAGAGCGAAAGAGAAACGTGTTATGCGAAGTACCGGGAATTGACGTTATTATCTCAAACACTACACGACGAAAAATCACCTGCAGTAATATTGCGTACCACGCAGAGAATAGAGCATTTAACCCATCGGATGAAGAATTTATTAAACTGGCCCAACGTTACTGTAATCCCACCCGATTTGCAAAAATTTGCGGATGAGGCATTACAGCAATTACCCACAATAATCAATGAATTGCGAAGAAAGTCCGACTCAGTTAGAATGGAAGAAATAGAACAATATCTGAAGAAATTATATATCTCCCCAGTTCAATCTCCTACTTTAGAACACCCGTCCACCACCGCGAATCACGAATCACCCACTGTATCGAGAGTACAACTGAGTCATGATCAGCTACCAGATAGAGACGTAAATACCCTAGCGATATCAGAAGCCCCACCTCCTAGTGGTCTCCATAATCGCACCAATAAGTATGGTTTTACGATGACTAACCCACCATCTGGTCCTCCTAGAACTATACCTCACGTAAATCTTAGTGCGGACCTCTACGGAAAGATCACGCATCCAGTAGAAAAAATTATAACAGAAATTCCTTACACGGATGGCTTGAGTATTACCAAACTATTAAACTTCATCAAATACCTCCTACAGATAAAAGATTTATAGCAACTAAACGATTGGCAAATCTTACACGTCCTTCTACCCAAATGTAAACCACCGCTAAAAGATCGTGTACTGGAGTCATTAAGCTCACAACTTCCAGTAGAAGAACTTCATACTACCTTAATAAAACACTTTATTTCCACTGGAATTTATGAGGAGCTCAAACACAACACCGTACTTCGAGTACAAGGAGACCATGAGAGACTGGCCCACTATATTGCTGCTATTAGAGAATCTTCCCGACTACTGCAAGTCAACTGGAGCGAAAAACAGTTGGTCGATACAATCTTAGTGGGATTATCTCCGGAAGAGAGATCTCGTTTATCATTAATAAATAGGCCCAACACTTTTGCTGATCTAGAACAGAGCAGTATTCACTCGTCAAACGTATGGTACTCAGATCAGAACAGACATGCGTTACTCTCCACTGTACAACGTAGAAGTGAAACGCAAGCCCTGGGAACAGATGCAAAACCCAGCGTGAAAGACGACCATTTCGAAGACCTACAAACTTTCACAACCATGGTAAATCAAATGACCCACGACCTCAACAGGATACAAGTGATACAGCTCGTAAAGAAAGAAAATGTTATAACTGCGGGAAATTTGGACACCTCAGTTGAAACTGTAAACAGAAACAGCACTATCAGAAACCCCCTTATTCAAAAAACATGTGAGGCAGGGAGATCCGAAATCCTGTGTCTTCCGCAGCATCATGAAAACAGGTAAATCCCGAAAAGTCAACGAATTAAACAATAAAAATAACCAAAGAAAAAAGACCCTTTGAATTATTGAATAAATACAAACCTAACCACCCATTATCCACTAAGTGGAAAATACATGAGTTACTACCCCACGAAATTAGGGATAAGAAAATAAAGAAAATCTGGAATGAAGCTCGCGCTAATTTAAGAGCGAACTTATGAAAATCTCAAAAATATCACGAGAGGAATAATAATAAAGTAGTAAAGTACCAAGTCGGTGACTTAGTAATGTATAGAACACACCCGACGAGTAGTGCAATTGATAAGACCACCTCCAAACTATCATACCGATGGTGTGGTCCTTACCAAATTTACAAATATTTAACTCCAGTAACAGTAGCCCTGTGCGAACCCACTACGCAAAAATACGTACGTAGAACACATATTTCCCAGATAAAGTATAATCACGGAAAAAGAAATGCTAGAGAGCAAGCAAACAAAAAGGTATTAAAAGGTATACCTGCTACAGAGTAATTGAGTCACCACTTAATTACCTAATAATATAAATAGGAATGAGGCCTGATCAACTTTAGATCCTGTAAAAAAAAAAGTGAGAAGTCAGCTGACACCAAATATAAGTAATTCTATACTTATAGAACACCGCAGAGTAATTCTATAATAAGAGTAACTCACATCTAAAGAAAAAACCGGTAGTAGACTTAAGTAGTAGTATTAAGAAGAATTTTGTGTGTTTTAAATATATTTCATGAAGTTTGATTTTATGTATTCTAAGCATTAGTTTGTAAGGCGTTGTATATCTTGATAATAGTAAGAAGTAATTTGAGAGTGACTCATGCACCTCTTAAAGAAATTGAAAAGAGTAAAGGGTGAGAGAAATTTCACACAGAAATGCCAAGCATACTCCCAGTTCTTTGCTGACCAAATAACCCACAGAAATCACCTCCTTCTTTTTTACCACCCTGTGTCTTCTTTAAGCAGCGGAGTATGTGATGATTTCATTAATAATAAAAATATAATAAATAAAAAAAATATGAAGAGGAGAAAATTTAGATTTAAATAAAATCGCACTTTTAACCAACTTTAAATCCCTAAAATAACGCAGAAATAAGACTTAATAAAGAGATTTAAAAAACCGAAAGGAATGCGAGTATAAAAGTAAGGAAACACCCTAAATAATTAACCATGCATTGACAGGCAGTAACCGGCATCAACACGCATATTAACCCATAAACCAAACTAATAATATGAGTAAAGTGCAACTCAATTAAAATAAACAAGGAAAAAACAATTGCATACAATAATCATTTCTGAAGTAAAGGATATCTTTGGATAATAAATGTGTCAAAGATTAAAACGGTAAATATCGATTAAAAGGCGGAACTATTTTCTGGTAAAGCGTAAACTCCGCGAAGTTACTTTACCTCTCCCAATAAACGTACAGTACTAGTGATGGAGTGCTCACGCAGTAAACTGGTTGCATCCGAAGATGCCACAAAACAAAACAATATTTTTTCTTTTAAGTTCAACTAAGAACAGTGTGCAACGTAATGTAGCGGTAAATAGTGAGTCCTATATAAACATGTAATATAAAAAAAAAGAATGAATAAGTGTGCGCGATGAGATCTCTACATACTAATTTGTAAGAGAACAATGTATTTAAAATAAAATAGGTACTAGGTATCTAAGGTGAAAACCCCTTATAAATAATTATGTAAAGTGCATATCTGTGGAACAAACATTAACATGAGTTATACTACTAACGAGGTTTTCTACCAGACATCCGAGAAGAGAGTACCAGCCTCAGAATCACCTAACTCACTTCAGGAACTTCAACGTCAACGGAAACTACAATAATGACAGACCATCAGTAGACACCCCAAGGACCGAGGAGCCTAATCTGAATCAACATCAGTATACCATAAGGTGACGCAGAAACCAGTCTTCCGTGACTAAGTAATATTCAAATAAAAATGTACCAAAGACAATTTAAACAACACTTCAAGACTTTTAAGAGTAGTCACTAATTGTAACCAGTAGTACGTAATATGCTTAAAAATATGTGTAGTAGAAAGTAACGCTTAAATTATAAAGTTTCTTTATAAAATTCTCTGTTTCTAAAGTTTAAATAAAGTCCATTCTTCAAATGGCAAAAGCTAAATAAAGCCCATTCTTCAAATGGCTTAAGTTGAAAGATAGTATATGAGTAAATGAGCATTATTAACAAACAAGTTTTAAATCCCGGATCAGTGGAGAATTCAAACACATAAACTTCCTTATTTTAAGGGCCCTTCTGAAATATATGTTGTAAACTGTAATCTGTAAATTAAGAATCAGCTATGTTGAAAACCTTATGTAGAGATTTTTAGGGTTATAGAATAATAAAGAGATGTCATTATATAACACACAAAACTGAGTGAATACATCAACAGGAACCCATGTCCATTTTCCTTCAATTCTAGGGATCATATATTATATATAGACATTTCTCAAAATTATATGTGTTTAATTAGAAGTTGGTTAAGTCTATGGCAGCCTGTGTAATTGACCAGAGCCAATGAAGCACAGGTTCCCGGTATTATAACGTGAGTACGTTATAAAATGCGCCACTCTGCTTTTATATAAAATGTTTGCATACATCGTGACACAGATAAAATGTGCCACTCTGTAGATCTATTCACTCAGTTAATTTAACATATTCCAGTAACTTACAAAAATAATAAATAAGAGTCCCCAAAAAATTAAAGAAATAATTAGAATATAATATAATATAGGTAAGGATAATTGTGAATTTTAAATGTGTAAGCCCATGTACGTGCTTGTCTGAAAATTTCAATCACCAACGTGTCGATTTGACAACAATCCCAGACCGCCGGTAGATATCTTGTTCTCTCCTGCATAAAATGGTACCTTGTCACCCTATTTCACGGCGAGTTAAACTACTGTCTGTCTCCCCCTTTTGTTATTCAAAGCGTGCGACTTCCTGTGCCTAGTAACAACATATTTCCACCATATGTTTTAAATTAAATGACGTCTGTGTGAGATTTCTCTTTCTCTGAGACGAGATTCAATTCTCGTATAAACTATGTAAATATTCCACAGCTAATTAAAATTGTTTATTTTAGTAAACAAAAGAGAGTAGTATTTAGTATATAGAATTTAGTATTAGTAAAGTACTTATAGTACTTAACATCAAGGAAACATGGCTTTATTTAACCCTGATTTGTTATTAAAAGACGAACTGTGCTATGAAGCACTTTTACGAGGTTTACCTCATGCGAACGTAACAATCACAGAATTACGCAAAACATTACGCAAAAGTAGATCAGATACACCAGCGCAGTTAGGTAGATTAAGCGAACAAGATTATGAGAGCGAAAGAGAAACGTGTTATGCGAAGTACCGGGAATTGACGTTATTATCTCAAACACTACACGACGAAAAATCACCTGCAGTAATATTGCGTACCACGCAGAGAATAGAGCATTTAACCCGTCGGATGAAGAATTTATTAAACTGGCCCAACGTTACTGTAATCCCACCCGATGTGCAAAAATTTCTATTTCTTCCATTCTAACTGAGTCGGACTTTCTTCGCAATTCATTGATTATTGTGGGTAATTGCTGTAATGCCTCATCCGCAAATTTTTGCACATCGGGTGGGATTACAGTAACGTTGGGCCAGTTTAATAAATTCTTCATCCGACGGGTTAAATGCTCTATTCTCTGCGTGGTACGCAATATTACTGCAGGTGATTTTTCGTCGTGTAGTGTTAGAGATAATAACGTCAATTCCCGGTACTTCGCATAACACGTTTCTCTTTCGCTCTCATAATCTAGTTCGCTTAATCTACCTAACTGCGCTGGTGTATCTGATCTACTTTTGCGTAATGTTTTGCGTAATTCTGTGATTGTTACGTTCGCATGAGGTAAACCTCGTAAAAGTGCTTCATAGCACAGTTCGTCTTTTAATAACAAATCAGGGTTAAATAAAGCCATGTTTCCTTGATGTTAAGTACTATAAGTACTTTACTAATACTAAATTCTATATACTAAATACTACTCTCTTTTGTTTACTAAAATAAACAATTTTAATTAGCTGTGGAATATTTACATAGTTTATACGAGAATTGAATCTCGTCTCAGAGAAAGAGAAATCTCACACAGACGTCATTTAATTTAAAACATATGGTGGAAATATGTTGTTACTAGGCACAGGAAGTCGCACGCTTTGAATAACAAAAGGGGGAGACAGACAATAGTTTAACTCGCCGTGACAATAGGGTGACAAGGTACCATTTTATGCAGGAGAGAACGAGATGTCTACCGGCGGTTCTGGGATTGTCAAATCGACATGTTGGTGATTGAAATTTTCAGACAAGCACGTACATGGGCTTACACATTTAAAATTCACAATTATCCTTACCTATATTATATTATATTCTAATTATTTCTTTAATTTTTTGGGGACTCTTATTTATTATTTTTGTAAGTTACTGGAATATGTTAAATTAACTGAGTGAATAGATCTACAGAGTGGCACATTTTATCTGTGTCACGATGTATGCAAACATTTTATATAAAAGCAGAGTGGCACATTTTATAACGTACTCACGTTATAATACCGGGAACCTGTGCTTCATTGGCTCTGGCCAATTACACAGGCTGCCATAGACTTAACCAACTTCTAATTAAACACATATAATTTTGAGAAATGTCTATATATAATATATGATCCCTAGAATTGAAGGAAAATGGACATGGGTTCCTGTTGATGTATTCACTCAGTTTTGTGTGTTATATAATGACATCTCTTTATTATTCTATAACCCTAAAAATCTCTACATAAGGTTTTCAACATAGCTGATTCTTAATTTACAGATTACAGTTTACAACATATATTTCAGAAGGGCCCTTAAAATAATGAAGTTTATGTGTTTGAATTCTCCACGGATCCGGGATTTAAAACTTGTTTGTTAATAATGCTCATTTACTCATATACTATCTTTCAACTTAAGCCATTTGAAGAATGGGCTTTAATTAGCTTTTGCCATTTGAGGAATGGACTTTATTTAAACTTTAGAAACAGAGATGCTCTATAATTTAAGCGTTACTTCTTACTACACATATTTTTAAGCATATTACATACTACTGGTTACAATTAGTGACTACTCTTAAAAGTCTTGAAGTGTTGTTTAAATTGTCTTTGGTACATTTTTATTTGAATATTACTTAGTCACGGAAGACTGGCTTCTGCGTCACCTTATGGTATACTGATGTTGATTCAGATTAGGCTCCTCGGTCCTTGGGGTGTCTACTGATGGTCTGTCATTATTGTAGTTTCCGTTGACGTTGAAGTTCCTGAAGTGAGTTAGGTGATTCTGAGGCTGGTACTCTCTTCTCGGATGTCTGGTAGAAAACCTCGTTAGTAGTATAACTCATGTTAATGTTTGTTCCACAGATATGCACTTTACATAATTATTTATAAGGGGTTTTCACCTTAGATACCTAGTACCTATTTTATTTTAAATACATTGTTCTCTTACAAATTAGTATGTAGAGATGTCATCGCGCACACTTATTCATTCTTTTTTTTTATATTACATGTTTATATAGGACTCACTATTTACCGCTACATTACGTTGCACACTGTTCTTAGTTGAACTTAAAAGAAACAAAATATTGTTTTGTTTTGTGGCATCGTTCGGATGCAACCAGTTTACTGCGTGAGCACTCCATCACTAGTACTGTACGTTTATTGGGAGAGGTAAAGTAACTTCGCGGAGTTTACGCTTTACCAGAAAATAGTTCCGCCTTTTAATCGATATTTACCGTTTTAATCTTTGACACATTTATTATCCAAAGATATCCTTTACTTCAGAAATGATTATTGTATACAATTGTTTTTTCCTTGTTTATTTTAATTGAGTTGCACTTTACTCATATTATTAGTTTGGTTTATGGGTTAATATGCGTGTTGATGCCGGTTACTGCCTGTCAATGCATGGTTAATTATTTAGGGTGTTTCCTTACTTTTATACTCGCATTCCTTTCGGTTTTTTAAATCTCTTTATTAACTCTTATTTCTGCGTTATTTTAGGGATTTAAAGTTGGTTTATATGTGCGATTTTATTTCAATCTAAATTTTCTCCTCTTTATATTTTTTTATTTATTATATTTTTATTATTAATGAAATCATCACATACTCTGCTGCTTAAAGAAGACACAGGGTTGTAAAAAAGAAGGAGGTGATTTCTGTGGGTTATTTGGTCAGCAAAGAACTGGGAGTATGCTTGGCATTTCTGTGTGAAATTTCTCTCACCCTTTTCTCTTTTCAATTTCTTTAAGAGGTGCATGAGTCACTCTCAACTTACTTCTTACTATTATCAAGATATACAACGCCTTACAAACTAATGCTTAGAATACATAAAATCAAACTTCATGAAATATATTTAAAACACACAAAATTCTTCTTAATACTACTACTTAAGTCTACTACCGGTTTTTTCTTTAGATGTGAGTTACTCTTATTATAGAATTACTCTGCGGTGTTCTATAAGTATAGAATTACTTATATTTGGTGTCAGCTGACATCACTTTTTTTTTTACAGGATCTAAAGTTGATCAGGCCTCATTCCTATTTATATTATTAGGTAATTAAGTGGTGACTCAATTACTCTGTAGCAGGTATACCTTTTAATACCTTTTTGTTTGCTTGCTCTCTAGCATTTCTTTTTCCGTGATAATACTTTATCTGGGAAATATGTGTTCTACGTACGTATTTTTGCGTAGTGGGTTCGCACAGGGCTACTGTTACTGGAGTTAAATATTTGTAAATTTGGTAAGGACCACACCATCGGTATGATAGTTTGGAGGTGGTCTTATCAATTGCACTACTCGTCGGGTGTGTTCTATACATTACTAAGTCACCGACTTGGTACTTTACTACTTTATTATTATTCCTCTCGTGATATTTTTGAGATTTTCATAAGTTCGCTCTTAAATTAGCGCGAGCTTCATTCCAGATTTTCTTTATTTTCTTATCCCTAATTTCGTGGGGTAGTAACTCATGTATTTTCCACTTAGTGGATAATGGGTGGTTAGGTTTGTATTTATTCAATAATTCAAATGGTGTCTTTTTTCTTTGGTTATTTTTATTGTTTAATTCGTTGACTTTTCGGGATTTACCTGTTTTCATGATGCTGCGGAAGACACAGGATTTCGGATCTCCCTGCCTCACATGTTTTTTGAATAAGGGGGTTTCTGATAGTGCTGTTTCTGTTTACAGTTTCAACTGAGGTGTCCAAATTTCCCGCAGTTATAACATTTTCTTTCTTTACGAGCTGTATCACTTGTATCCTGTTGAGGTCGTGGGACATTTGATTTACCATGGTTGTGAAAGTTTGTAGGTCTTCGAAATGGTCGTCTTTCACGCTGGGTTTTGCATCTGTTCCCAGGGCTTGCGTTTCACTTCTACGTTGTACAGTGGAGAGTAACGCATGTCTGTTCTGATCTGAGTACCATACGTTTGACGAGTGAATACTGCTCTGTTCTAGATCAGCAAAAGTGTTGGGCCTATTTATTAATGATAAACGAGATCTCTCTTCCGGAGATAATCCCACTAAGATTGTATCGACCAACTGTTTTTCGCTCCAGTTGACTTGCAGTAGTCGGGAAGATTCTCTAATAGCAGCAATATAGTGGGCCAGTCTCTCATGGTCTCCTTGTACTCGAAGTACGGTGTTGCGTTTGAGCTCCTCATAAATTCCAGTGGAAACAAAGTGTTTTATTAAGGTAGTATGAAGTTCTTCTACTGGAAGTTGCGAGCTTAATGACTCCAGTACACGATCTTTTAGCGGTGGTTTACATTTGGGTAGAAGGACGTGTAAGATTTGCCAAACGTTTAGTTGCTATAAATCTTTTATCTGTAGGAGGTATTTGATGAAGTTTAATAGTTTGGTAATACTCAAGCCATCCGTGTAAGGAATTTCTGTTATAATTTTTTCTACTGGATGCGTGATCTTTCCGTAGAGGTCCGCACTAAGATTTACGTGAGGTATAGTTCTAGGAGGACCAGATGGTGGGTTAGTCATCGTAAAACCATACTTATTGGTGCGATTATGGAGACCACTAGGAGGTGGGGCTTCTGATATCGCTAGGGTATTTACGTCTCTATATGGTAGCTGATCATGACTCAGTTGTACTCTCGATACAGTGGGTGATTCGTGATTCGCGGTGGTGGGCGGGTGTTCTAAAGTAGGAGATTGAACTGGGGAGATATATAATTTCTTCAGATATTGTTCTATTTCTTCCATTCTAACTGAGTCGGACTTTCTTCGCAATTCATTGATTATTGTGGGTAATTGCTGTAATGCCTCATCCGCAAATTTTTGCACATCGGGTGGGATTACAGTAACGTTGGGCCAGTTTAATAAATTCTTCATCCGACGGGTTAAATGCTCTATTCTCTGCGTGGTACGCAATATTACTGCAGGTGATTTTTCGTCGTGTAGTGTTAGAGATAATAACGTCAATTCCCGGTACTTCGCATAACACGTTTCTCTTTCGCTCTCATAATCTAGTTCGCTTAATCTACCTAACTGCGCTGGTGTATCTGATCTACTTTTGCGTAATGTTTTGCGTAATTCTGTGATTGTTACGTTCGCATGAGGTAAACCTCGTAAAAGTGCTTCATAGCACAGTTCGTCTTTTAATAACAAATCAGGGTTAAATAAAGCCATGTTTCCTTGATGTTAAGTACTACAAGTACTTTACTAATACTAAATTCTATATACTAAATACTACTCTCTTTTGTTTACTAAAATAAACAATTTTAATTAGCTGTGGAATATTTACATAGTTTATACGAGAATTGAATCTCGTCTCAGAGAAAGAGAAATCTCACACAGACGTCATTTAATTTAAAACATATGGTGGAAATATGTTGTTACTAGGCACAGGAAGTCGCACGCTTTGAATAACAAAAGGGGGAGACAGACAATAGTTTAACTCGCCGTGACAATAGGGTGACAAGGTACCATTTTATGCAGGAGAGAACGAGATATCTACCGGCGGTCTGGGATTGTCAAATCGACACGTTGGTGATTGAAATTTTCAGACAAGCACGTACATGGGCTTACACATTTAAAATTCACAATTATCCTTACCTATATTATATTATATTCTAATTATTTCTTTAATTTTTTGGGGACTCTTATTTATTATTTTTGTAAGTTACTGGAATATGTTAAATTAACTGAGTGAATAGATCTACAGAGTGGCACATTTTATCTGTGTCACGATGTATGCAAACATTTTATATAAAAGCAGAGTGGCACATTTTATAACGTACTCACGTTATAATACCGGGAACCTGTGCTTCATTGGCTCTGGCCAATTACACAGGCTGCCATAGACTTAACCAACTTCTAATTAAACACATATAATTTTGAGAAATGTCTATATATAATATATGATCCCTAGAATTGAAGGAAAATGGACATGGGTTCCTGTTGATGTATTCACTCAGTTTTGTGTGTTATATAATGACATCTCTTTATTATTCTATAACCCTAAAAATCTCTACATAAGGTTTTCAACATAGCTGATTCTTAATTTACAGATTACAGTTTACAACATATATTTCAGAAGGGCCCTTAAAATAAGGAAGTTTATGTGTTTGAATTCTCCACGGATCCGGGATTTAAAACTTGTTTGTTAATAATGCTCATTTACTCATATACTATCTTTCAACTTAAGCCATTTGAAGAATGGGCTTTAATTAGCTTTTGCCATTTGAGGAATGGACTTTATTTAAACTTTAGAAACAGAGACGCTCTATAATTTAAGCGTTACTTCTTACTACACATATTTTTAAGCATATTACATACTACTGGTTACAATTAGTGACTACTCTTAAAAGTCTTGAAGTGTTGTTTAAATTGTCTTTGGTACATTTTTATTTGAATATTACTTAGTCACGGAAGACTGGCTTCTGCGTCACCTTATGGTATACTGATGTTGATTCAGATTAGGCTCCTCGGTCCTTGGGGTGTCTACTGATGGTCTGTCATTATTGTAGTTTCCGTTGACGTTGAAGTTCCTGAAGTGAGTTAGGTGATTCTGAGGCTGGTACTCTCTTCTCGGATGTCTGGTAGAAAACCTCGTTAGTAGTATAACTCATGTTAATGTTTGTTCCACAGATATGCACTTTACATAATTATTTATAAGGGGTTTTCACCTTAGATACCTAGTACCTATTTTATTTTAAATACATTGTTCTCTTACAAATTAGTATGTAGAGATGTCATCGCGCACACTTATTCATTCTTTTTTTTTTATATTACATGTTTATATAGGACTCACTATTTACCGCTACATTACGTTGCACACTGTTCTTAGTTGAACTTAAAAGAAACAAAATATTGTTTTGTTTTGTGGCATCGTCCGGATGCAACCAGTTTACTGCGTGAGCACTCCATCACTAGGACTGTACGTTTATTGGGAGAGGTAAAGTAACTTCGCGGAGTTTACGCTTTACCAGAAAATAGTTCCGCCTTTTAATCGATATTTACCGTTTTAATCTTTGACACATTTATTATCCAAAGATATCCTTTACTTCAGAAATGATTATTGTATACAATTGTTTTTTCCTTGTTTATTTTAATTGAGTTGCACTTTACTCATATTATTAATTTGGTTTATGGGTTAATATGCGTGTTGATGCCGGTTACTGCCTGTCAATGCATGGTTAATTATTTAGGGTGTTTCCTTACTTTTATACTCGCATTCCTTTCGGTTTTTTAAATCTCTTTATTAAGTCTTATTTCTGCGTTATTTTAGGGATTTAAAGTTGGTTTAAATGTGCGATTTTATTTAAATCTAAATTTTCTCCTCTTCATATTTTTTTTATTTATTATATTTTTATTATTAATGAAATCGTCACATACTCCGCTGCTTAAAGAAGACACAGGGTGGTAAAAAAGAAGGAGGTGATTTCTGTGGGTTATTTGGTCAGCAAAGAACTGGGAGTATGCTTGGCATTTCTGTGTGAAATTTCTCTCACCCTTTTCTCTTTTCAATTTCTTTAAGAGGTGCATGAGTCACTCTCAACTTACTTCTTACTATTATCAAGATATACAACGCCTCACAAACTAATGCTTAGAATACATAAAATCAAACTTCATGAAATATATTTAAAACACACAAAATTCTTCTTAATACTACTACTTAAGTCTACTACCGGTTTTTTCTTTAGATGTGAGTTACTCTTATTATAGAATTACTCTGCGGTGTTCTATAAGTATAGAATTACTTATATTTGGTGTCAGCTGACTACTCACTTTTTTTTTTACAGGATCTAAAGTTGATCAGGCCTCATTCCTATTTATATTATTAGGTAATTAAGTGGTGACTCAATTACTCTGTAGCAGGTATACCTTTTAATACCTTTTTGTTTGCTTGCTCTCTAGCATTTCTTTTTCCGTGATAATACTTTATCTGGGAAATATGTGTTCTACGTACGTATTTTTGCGTAGTGGGTTCGCACAGGGCTACTGTTACTGGAGTTAAATATTTGTAAATTTGGTAAGGACCACACCATCGGTATGATAGTTTGGAGGTGGTCTTATCAATTGCACTACTCATCGGGTGTGTTCTATACATTACTAAGTCACCGACTTGGTACTTTACTACTTTATTATTATTCCTCTCGTGATATTTTTGAGATTTTCATAAGTTCGCTCTTAAATTAGCGCGAGCTTCATTCCAGATTTTCTTTATTTTCTTATCCCTAATTTCGTGGGGTAGTAACTCATGTATTTTCCACTTAGTGGATAATGGGTGGTTAGGTTTGTATTTATTCAATAATTCAAAGGGTGTCTTTTTTCTTTGGTTTTTTTTATTGTTTAATTCGTTGACTTTTCGGGATTTACCTGTTTTCATGATGCTGCGGAAGACGCAGGATTTCGGATCTCCCTGCCTCACATGTTTTTTGAATAAGGGGGTTTCTGATAGTGCTGTTTCTGTTTACAGTTTCAACTGAGGTGTCCAAATTTCCCGCAGTTATAACATTTTCTTTCTTTACGAGCTGTATCACTTGTATCCTGTTGAGGTCGTGGGACATTTGATTTACCATGGTTGTGAAAGTTTGTAGGTCTTCGAAATGGTCGTCTTTCACGCTGGGTTTTGCATCTGTTCCCAGGGCTTGCGTTTCACTTCTACGTTGTACAGTGGAGAGTAACGCATGTCTGTTCTGATCTGAGTACCATACGTTTGACGAGTGAATACTGCTCTGTTCTAGATCAGCAAAAGTGTTGGGCCTATTTATTAATGATAAACGAGATCTCTCTTCCGGAGATAATCCCACTAAGATTGTATCGACCAACTGTTTTTCGCTCCAGTTGACTTGCAGTAGTCGGGAAGATTCTCTAATAGCAGCAATATAGTGGGCCAGTCTCTCATGGTCTCCTTGTACTCGAAGTACGGTGTTGCGTTTGAGCTCCTCATAAATTCCAGTGGAAACAAAGTGTTTTATTAAGGTAGTATGAAGTTCTTCTACTGGAAGTTGCGAGCTTAATGACTCCAGTACACGATCTTTTAGCGGTGGTTTACATTTGGGTAGAAGGACGTGTAAGATTTGCCAAACGTTTAGTTGCTATAAATCTTTTATCTGTAGGAGGTATTTGATGAAGTTTAATAGTTTGGTAATACTCAAGCCATCCGTGTAAGGAATTTCTGTTATAATTTTTTCTACTGGATGCGTGATCTTTCCGTAGAGGTCCGCACTAAGATTTACGTGAGGTATAGTTCTAGGAGGACCAGATGGTGGGTTAGTCATCGTAAAACCATACTTATTGGTGCGATTATGGAGACCACTAGGAGGTGGGGCTTCTGATATCGCTAGGGTATTTACGTCTCTATATGGTAGCTGATCATGACTCAGTTGTACTCTCGATACAGTGGGTGATTCGTGATTCGCGGTGGTGGGCGGGTGTTCTAAAGTAGGAGATTGAACTGGGGAGATATATAATTTCTTCAGATATTGTTCTATTTCTTCCATTCTAACTGAGTCGGACTTTCTTCGCAATTCATTGATTATTGTGGGTAATTGCTGTAATGCCTCATCCGCAAATTTTTGCACATCGGGTGGGATTACAGTAACGTTGGGCCAGTTTAATAAATTCTTCATCCGACGGGTTAAATGCTCTATTCTCTGCGTGGTACGCAATATTACTGCAGGTGATTTTTCGTCGTGTAGTGTTAGAGATAATAACGTCAATTCCCGGTACTTCGCATAACACGTTTCTCTTTCGCTCTCATAATCTAGTTCGCTTAATCTACCTAACTGCGCTGGTGTATCTGATCTACTTTTGCGTAATGTTTTGCGTAATTCTGTGATTGTTACGTTCGCATGAGGTAAACCTCGTAAAAGTGCTTCATAGCACAGTTCGTCTTTTAATAACAAATCAGGGTTAAATAAAGCCATGTTTCCTTGATGTTAAGTACTATAAGTACTTTACTAATACTAAATTCTATATACTAAATACTACTCTCTTTTGTTTACTAAAATAAACAATTTTAATTAGCTGTGGAATATTTACATAGTTTATACGAGAATTGAATCTCGTCTCAGAGAAAGAGAAATCTCACACAGACGTCATTTAATTTAAAACATATGGTGGAAATATGTTGTTACTAGGCACAGGAAGTCGCACGCTTTGAATAACAAAAGGGGGAGACAGACAATAGTTTAACTCGCCGTGACAATAGGGTGACAAGGTACCATTTTATGCAGGAGAGAACGAGATATCTACCGGCGGTCTGGGATTGTCAAATCGACACGTTGGTGATTGAAATTTTCAGACAAGCACGTACATGGGCTTACACATTTAAAATTCACAATTATCCTTACCTATATTATATTATATTCTAATTATTTCTTTAATTTTTTGGGGACTCTTATTTATTATTTTTGTAAGTTACTGGAATATGTTAAATTAACTGAGTGAATAGATCTACAGAGTGGCACATTTTATCTGTGTCACGATGTATGCAAACATTTTATATAAAAGCAGAGTGGCACATTTTATAACGTACTCACGTTATAATACCGGGAACCTGTGCTTCATTGGCTCTGGCCAATTACACAGGCTGCCATAGACTTAACCAACTTCTAATTAAACACATATAATTTTGAGAAATGTCTATATATAATATATGATCCCTAGAATTGAAGGAAAATGGACATGGGTTCCTGTTGATGTATTCACTCAGTTTTGTGTGTTATATAATGACATCTCTTTATTATTCTATAACCCTAAAAATCTCTACATAAGGTTTTCAACATAGCTGATTCTTAATTTACAGATTACAGTTTACAACATATATTTCAGAAGGGCCCTTAAAATAAGGAAGTTTATGTGTTTGAATTCTCCACGGATCCGGGATTTAAAACTTGTTTGTTAATAATGCTCATTTACTCATATACTATCTTTCAACTTAAGCCATTTGAAGAATGGGCTTTAATTAGCTTTTGCCATTTGAGGAATGGACTTTATTTAAACTTTAGAAACAGAGACGCTCTATAATTTAAGCGTTACTTCTTACTACACATATTTTTAAGCATATTACATACTACTGGTTACAATTAGTGACTACTCTTAAAAGTCTTGAAGTGTTGTTTAAATTGTCTTTGGTACATTTTTATTTGAATATTACTTAGTCACGGAAGACTGGCTTCTGCGTCACCTTATGGTATACTGATGTTGATTCAGATTAGGCTCCTCGGTCCTTGGGGTGTCTACTGATGGTCTGTCATTATTGTAGTTTCCGTTGACGTTGAAGTTCCTGAAGTGAGTTAGGTGATTCTGAGGCTGGTACTCTCTTCTCGGATGTCTGGTAGAAAACCTCGTTAGTAGTATAACTCATGTTAATGTTTGTTCCACAGATATGCACTTTACATAATTATTTATAAGGGGTTTTCACCTTAGATACCTAGTACCTATTTTATTTTAAATACATTGTTCTCTTACAAATTAGTATGTAGAGATGTCATCGCGCACACTTATTCATTCTTTTTTTTTTATATTACATGTTTATATAGGACTCACTATTTACCGCTACATTACGTTGCACACTGTTCTTAGTTGAACTTAAAAGAAACAAAATATTGTTTTGTTTTGTGGCATCGTCCGGATGCAACCAGTTTACTGCGTGAGCACTCCATCACTAGGACTGTACGTTTATTGGGAGAGGTAAAGTAACTTCGCGGAGTTTACGCTTTACCAGAAAATAGTTCCGCCTTTTAATCGATATTTACCGTTTTAATCTTTGACACATTTATTATCCAAAGATATCCTTTACTTCAGAAATGATTATTGTATACAATTGTTTTTTCCTTGTCTATTTTAATTGAGTTGCACTTTACTCATATTATTAATTTGGTTTATGGGTTAATATGCGTGTTGATGCCGGTTACTGCCTGTCAATGCATGGTTAATTATTTAGGGTGTTTCCTTACTTTTATACTCGCATTCCTTTCGGTTTTTTAAATCTCTTTATTAAGTCTTATTTCTGCGTTATTTTAGGGATTTAAAGTTGGTTTAAATGTGCGATTTTATTTAAATCTAAATTTTCTCCTCTTCATATTTTTTTTATTTATTATATTTTTATTATTAATGAAATCGTCACATACTCCGCTGCTTAAAGAAGACACAGGGTGGTAAAAAAGAAGGAGGTGATTTCTGTGGGTTATTTGGTCAGCAAAGAACTGGGAGTATGCTTGGCATTTCTGTGTGAAATTTCTCTCACCCTTTTCTCTTTTCAATTTCTTTAAGAGGTGCATGAGTCACTCTCAACTTACTTCTTACTATTATCAAGATATACAACGCCTCACAAACTAATGCTTAGAATACATAAAATCAAACTTCATGAAATATATTTAAAACACACAAAATTCTTCTTAATACTACTACTTAAGTCTACTACCGGTTTTTTCTTTAGATGTGAGTTACTCTTATTATAGAATTACTCTGCGGTGTTCTATAAGTATAGAATTACTTATATTTGGTGTCAGCTGACTACTCACTTTTTTTTTTACAGGATCTAAAGTTGATCAGGCCTCATTCCTATTTATATTATTAGGTAATTAAGTGGTGACTCAATTACTCTGTAGCAGGTATACCTTTTAATACCTTTTTGTTTGCTTGCTCTCTAGCATTTCTTTTTCCGTGATAATACTTTATCTGGGAAATATGTGTTCTACGTACGTATTTTTGCGTAGTGGGTTCGCACAGGGCTACTGTTACTGGAGTTAAATATTTGTAAATTTGGTAAGGACCACACCATCGGTATGATAGTTTGGAGGTGGTCTTATCAATTGCACTACTCATCGGGTGTGTTCTATACATTACTAAGTCACCGACTTGGTACTTTACTACTTTATTATTATTCCTCTCGTGATATTTTTGAGATTTTCATAAGTTCGCTCTTAAATTAGCGCGAGCTTCATTCCAGATTTTCTTTATTTTCTTATCCCTAATTTCGTGGGGTAGTAACTCATGTATTTTCCACTTAGTGGATAATGGGTGGTTAGGTTTGTATTTATTCAATAATTCAAAGGGTGTCTTTTTTCTTTGGTTTTTTTTATTGTTTAATTCGTTGACTTTTCGGGATTTACCTGTTTTCATGATGCTGCGGAAGACGCAGGATTTCGGATCTCCCTGCCTCACATGTTTTTTGAATAAGGGGGTTTCTGATAGTGCTGTTTCTGTTTACAGTTTCAACTGAGGTGTCCAAATTTCCCGCAGTTATAACATTTTCTTTCTTTACGAGCTGTATCACTTGTATCCTGTTGAGGTCGTGGGACATTTGATTTACCATGGTTGTGAAAGTTTGTAGGTCTTCGAAATGGTCGTCTTTCACGCTGGGTTTTGCATCTGTTCCCAGGGCTTGCGTTTCACTTCTACGTTGTACAGTGGAGAGTAACGCATGTCTGTTCTGATCTGAGTACCATACGTTTGACGAGTGAATACTGCTCTGTTCTAGATCAGCAAAAGTGTTGGGCCTATTTATTAATGATAAACGAGATCTCTCTTCCGGAGATAATCCCACTAAGATTGTATCGACCAACTGTTTTTCGCTCCAGTTGACTTGCAGTAGTCGGGAAGATTCTCTAATAGCAGCAATATAGTGGGCCAGTCTCTCATGGTCTCCTTGTACTCGAAGTACGGTGTTGCGTTTGAGCTCCTCATAAATTCCAGTGGAAACAAAGTGTTTTATTAAGGTAGTATGAAGTTCTTCTACTGGAAGTTGCGAGCTTAATGACTCCAGTACACGATCTTTTAGCGGTGGTTTACATTTGGGTAGAAGGACGTGTAAGATTTGCCAAACGTTTAGTTGCTATAAATCTTTTATCTGTAGGAGGTATTTGATGAAGTTTAATAGTTTGGTAATACTCAAGCCATCCGTGTAAGGAATTTCTGTTATAATTTTTTCTACTGGATGCGTGATCTTTCCGTAGAGGTCCGCACTAAGATTTACGTGAGGTATAGTTCTAGGAGGACCAGATGGTGGGTTAGTCATCGTAAAACCATACTTATTGGTGCGATTATGGAGACCACTAGGAGGTGGGGCTTCTGATATCGCTAGGGTATTTACGTCTCTATATGGTAGCTGATCATGACTCAGTTGTACTCTCGATACAGTGGGTGATTCGTGATTCGCGGTGGTGGGCGGGTGTTCTAAAGTAGGAGATTGAACTGGGGAGATATATAATTTCTTCAGATATTGTTCTATTTCTTCCATTCTAACTGAGTCGGACTTTCTTCGCAATTCATTGATTATTGTGGGTAATTGCTGTAATGCCTCATCCGCAAATTTTTGCACATCGGGTGGGATTACAGTAACGTTGGGCCAGTTTAATAAATTCTTCATCCGACGGGTTAAATGCTCTATTCTCTGCGTGGTACGCAATATTACTGCAGGTGATTTTTCGTCGTGTAGTGTTAGAGATAATAACGTCAATTCCCGGTACTTCGCATAACACGTTTCTCTTTCGCTCTCATAATCTAGTTCGCTTAATCTACCTAACTGCGCTGGTGTATCTGATCTACTTTTGCGTAATGTTTTGCGTAATTCTGTGATTGTTACGTTCGCATGAGGTAAACCTCGTAAAAGTGCTTCATAGCACAGTTCGTCTTTTAATAACAAATCAGGGTTAAATAAAGCCATGTTTCCTTGATGTTAAGTACTATAAGTACTTTACTAATACTAAATTCTATATACTAAATACTACTCTCTTTTGTTTACTAAAATAAACAATTTTAATTAGCTGTGGAATATTTACATAGTTTATACGAGAATTGAATCTCGTCTCAGAGAAAGAGAAATCTCACACAGACGTCATTTAATTTAAAACATATGGTGGAAATATGTTGTTACTAGGCACAGGAAGTCGCACGCTTTGAATAACAAAAGGGGGAGACAGACAATAGTTTAACTCGCCGTGACAATAGGGTGACAAGGTACCATTTTATGCAGGAGAGAACGAGATATCTACCGGCGGTCTGGGATTGTCAAATCGACACGTTGGTGATTGAAATTTTCAGACAAGCACGTACATGGGCTTACACATTTAAAATTCACAATTATCCTTACCTATATTATATTATATTCTAATTATTTCTTTAATTTTTTGGGGACTCTTATTTATTATTTTTGTAAGTTACTGGAATATGTTAAATTAACTGAGTGAATAGATCTACAGAGTGGCACATTTTATCTGTGTCACGATGTATGCAAACATTTTATATAAAAGCAGAGTGGCACATTTTATAACGTACTCACGTTATAATACCGGGAACCTGTGCTTCATTGGCTCTGGCCAATTACACAGGCTGCCATAGACTTAACCAACTTCTAATTAAACACATATAATTTTGAGAAATGTCTATATATAATATATGATCCCTAGAATTGAAGGAAAATGGACATGGGTTCCTGTTGATGTATTCACTCAGTTTTGTGTGTTATATAATGACATCTCTTTATTATTCTATAACCCTAAAAATCTCTACATAAGGTTTTCAACATAGCTGATTCTTAATTTACAGATTACAGTTTACAACATATATTTCAGAAGGGCCCTTAAAATAAGGAAGTTTATGTGTTTGAATTCTCCACGGATCCGGGATTTAAAACTTGTTTGTTAATAATGCTCATTTACTCATATACTATCTTTCAACTTAAGCCATTTGAAGAATGGGCTTTAATTAGCTTTTGCCATTTGAGGAATGGACTTTATTTAAACTTTAGAAACAGAGACGCTCTATAATTTAAGCGTTACTTCTTACTACACATATTTTTAAGCATATTACATACTACTGGTTACAATTAGTGACTACTCTTAAAAGTCTTGAAGTGTTGTTTAAATTGTCTTTGGTACATTTTTATTTGAATATTACTTAGTCACGGAAGACTGGCTTCTGCGTCACCTTATGGTATACTGATGTTGATTCAGATTAGGCTCCTCGGTCCTTGGGGTGTCTACTGATGGTCTGTCATTATTGTAGTTTCCGTTGACGTTGAAGTTCCTGAAGTGAGTTAGGTGATTCTGAGGCTGGTACTCTCTTCTCGGATGTCTGGTAGAAAACCTCGTTAGTAGTATAACTCATGTTAATGTTTGTTCCACAGATATGCACTTTACATAATTATTTATAAGGGGTTTTCACCTTAGATACCTAGTACCTATTTTATTTTAAATACATTGTTCTCTTACAAATTAGTATGTAGAGATGTCATCGCGCACACTTATTCATTCTTTTTTTTTTATATTACATGTTTATATAGGACTCACTATTTACCGCTACATTACGTTGCACACTGTTCTTAGTTGAACTTAAAAGAAACAAAATATTGTTTTGTTTTGTGGCATCGTCCGGATGCAACCAGTTTACTGCGTGAGCACTCCATCACTAGGACTGTACGTTTATTGGGAGAGGTAAAGTAACTTCGCGGAGTTTACGCTTTACCAGAAAATAGTTCCGCCTTTTAATCGATATTTACCGTTTTAATCTTTGACACATTTATTATCCAAAGATATCCTTTACTTCAGAAATGATTATTGTATACAATTGTTTTTTCCTTGTCTATTTTAATTGAGTTGCACTTTACTCATATTATTAATTTGGTTTATGGGTTAATATGCGTGTTGATGCCGGTTACTGCCTGTCAATGCATGGTTAATTATTTAGGGTGTTTCCTTACTTTTATACTCGCATTCCTTTCGGTTTTTTAAATCTCTTTATTAAGTCTTATTTCTGCGTTATTTTAGGGATTTAAAGTTGGTTTAAATGTGCGATTTTATTTAAATCTAAATTTTCTCCTCTTCATATTTTTTTTATTTATTATATTTTTATTATTAATGAAATCGTCACATACTCCGCTGCTTAAAGAAGACACAGGGTGGTAAAAAAGAAGGAGGTGATTTCTGTGGGTTATTTGGTCAGCAAAGAACTGGGAGTATGCTTGGCATTTCTGTGTGAAATTTCTCTCACCCTTTTCTCTTTTCAATTTCTTTAAGAGGTGCATGAGTCACTCTCAACTTACTTCTTACTATTATCAAGATATACAACGCCTCACAAACTAATGCTTAGAATACATAAAATCAAACTTCATGAAATATATTTAAAACACACAAAATTCTTCTTAATACTACTACTTAAGTCTACTACCGGTTTTTTCTTTAGATGTGAGTTACTCTTATTATAGAATTACTCTGTGGTGTTCTATAAGTATAGAATTACTTATATTTGGTGTCAGCTGACTTCTCACTTTTTTTTTTACAGGATCTAAAGTTGATCAGGCCTCATTCCTATTTATATTATTAGGTAATTAAGTGGTGACTCAATTACTCTGTAGCAGGTATACCTTTTAATACCTTTTTGTTTGCTTGCTCTCTAGCATTTCTTTTTCCGTGATAATACTTTATCTGGGAAATATGTGTTCTACGTACGTATTTTTGCGTAGTGGGTTCGCACAGGGCTACTGTTACTGGAGTTAAATATTTGTAAATTTGGTAAGGACCACACCATCGGTATGATAGTTTGGAGGTGGTCTTATCAATTGCACTACTCATCGGGTGTGTTCTATACATTACTAAGTCACCGACTTGGTACTTTACTACTTTATTATTATTCCTCTCGTGATATTTTTGAGATTTTCATAAGTTCGCTCTTAAATTAGCGCGAGCTTCATTCCAGATTTTCTTTATTTTCTTATCCCTAATTTCGTGGGGTAGTAACTCATGTATTTTCCACTTAGTGGATAATGGGTGGTTAGGTTTGTATTTATTCAATAATTCAAAGGGTGTCTTTTTTCTTTGGTTTTTTTTATTGTTTAATTCGTTGACTTTTCGGGATTTACCTGTTTTCATGATGCTGCGGAAGACGCAGGATTTCGGATCTCCCTGCCTCACATGTTTTTTGAATAAGGGGGTTTCTGATAGTGCTGTTTCTGTTTACAGTTTCAACTGAGGTGTCCAAATTTCCCGCAGTTATAACATTTTCTTCCTTTACGAGCTGTATCACTTGTATCCTGTTGAGGGCGGGGGATATTTGATTTACCATGGTTGTGAAAGTTTGTAGGTCTTCGAAATGGTCGTCTTTCACGCTGGGTTTTGCATCTGTTCCCAGGGCTTGCGTTTCACTTCTACGTTGTACAGTGGAGAGTAACGCATGTCTGTTCTGATCTGAGTACCATACGTTTGACGAGTGAATACTGCTCTGTTCTAGATCAGCAAAAGTGTTGGGCCTATTTATTAATGATAAACGAGATCTCTCTTCCGGAGATAATCCCACTAAGATTGTATCGACCAACTGTTTTTCGCTCCAGTTGACTTGCAGTAGTCGGGAAGATTCTCTAATAGCAGCAATATAGTGGGCCAGTCTCTCATGGTCTCCTTGTACTCGAAGTACGGTGTTGCGTTTGAGCTCCTCATAAATTCCAGTGGAAACAAAGTGTTTTATTAAGGTAGTATGAAGTTCTTCTACTGGAAGTTGCGAGCTTAATGACTCCAGTACACGATCTTTTAGCGGTGGTTTACATTTGGGTAGAAGGACGTGTAAGATTTGCCAATCGTTTAGTTGCTATAAATCTTTTATCTGTAGGAGGTATTTGATGAAGTTTAATAGTTTGGTAATACTCAAGCCATCCGTGTAAGGAATTTCTGTTATAATTTTTTCTACTGGATGCGTGATCTTTCCGTAGAGGCCCGCACTAAGATTTACGTGAGGTATAGTTCTAGGAGGACCAGATGGTGGGTTAGTCATCGTAAAACCATACTTATTGGTGCGATTATGGAGACCACTAGGAGGTGGGGCTTCTGATATCGCTAGGGTATTTACGTCTCTATCTGGTAGCTGATCATGACTCAGTTGTACTCTCGATACAGTGGGTGATTCGTGATTCGCGGCGGTGGGCGGGTGTTCTAAATTAGGAGATTGAACTGGGGAGATATATAATTTCTTCAGATATTGTTCTATTTCTTCCATTCTAACTGAGTCGGACTTTCTTCGCAATTCATTGATTATTGTGGGTAATTGCTGTAATGCCTCATCCGCAAATTTTTGCACATCGGGTGGGATTACAGTAACGTTGGGCCAGTTTAATAAATTCTTCATCCGACGGGTTAAATGCTCTATTCTCTGCGTGGTACGCAATATTACTGCAGGTGATTTTTCGTCGTGTAGTGTTTGAGATAATAACGTCAATTCCCGGTACCTCTCATATCACGTTTTCTCTTTCGCTCTCATGATCTAGTTCGCTTAATCTACCTAACTGCGCTGGTGTATCTGATCTACTTTTGCGTAATGTTTTAATAATTCTGTGATTGTTACGTTCGCATGAGGTAAACCGCGTAAAAGTGCTTCATAGCACAGTTCGTCTTTTAATAACAAATCAGGGTTAAATAAAGCCATGTTTCCTTGATGTTAAGTACTATAAGTACTTACTCTACTAATACTAAATTCTATATACTAAATACCACTCTCTTTTGTTTACTAAAATAAACAATTTTAATTAGCTGTGGAATATTTACATAGTTTATACGAGAATTGAATCTCGTCTCAGAGAAAGAGAAATCTCACACAGACGTCATTTAATTTAAAACATATGGTGGAAATATGTTGTTACTAGGCACAGGAAGTCGCACGCTTTGAATAACAAAAGGGGGAGACAGACAATAGTTTAACTCGCCGTGACAATAGGGTGACAAGGTACCATTTTATGCAGGAGAGAACGAGATATCTACCGGCGGTCTGGGATTGTCAAATCGACACGTTGGTGATTGAAATTTTCAGACAAGCACGTACATGGGCTTACACATTTAAAATTCACAATTATCCTTACCTATATTATATTATATTCTAATTATTTCTTTAATTTTTTGTGGACTCTTATTTATTATTTTTGTAAGTTACTGGAATATGTTAAATTAACTGAGTGAATAGATCTACAGAGTGGCACATTTTATCTGTGTCACGATGTATGCAAACATTTTATATAAAAGCAGAGTGGCACATTTTATAACGTACTCACGTTATAATACCGGGAACCTGTGCTTCATTGGCTCTGGCCAATTACACAGGCTGCCATAGACTTAACCAACTTCTAATTAAACACATATAATTTTGAGAAATGTCTATATATAATATATGATCCCTAGAATTGAAGGAAAATGGACATGGGTTCCTGTTGATGTATTCACTCAGTTTTGTGTGTTATATAATGACATCTCTTTATTATTCTATAACCCTAAAAATCTCTACATATGGTTTTCAACATAGCTGATTCTTAATTTACAGATTACAGTTTACAACATATATTTCAGAAGGGCCCTTAAAATAAGGAAGTTTATGTGTTTGAATTCTCCACGGATCCGGGATTTAAAACTTGTTTGTTAATAATGCTCATTTACTCATATACTATCTTTCAACTTAAGCCATTTGAAGAATGGGCTTTAATTAGCTTTTGCCATTTGAGGAATGGACTTTATTTAAACTTTAGAAACAGAGACGCTCTATAATTTAAGCGTTACTTCTTACTACACATATTTTTAAGCATATTACATACTACTGGTTACAATTAGTGACTACTCTTAAAAGTCTTGAAGTGTTGTTTAAATTGTCTTTGGTACATTTTTATTTGAATATTACTTAGTCACGGAAGACTGGCTTCTGCGTCACCTTATGGTATACTGATGTTGATTCAGATTAGGCTCCTCGGTCCTTGGGGTGTCTACTGATGGTCTGTCATTATTGTAGTTTCCGTTGACGTTGAAGTTCCTGAAGTGAGTTAGGTGATTCTGAGGCTGGTACTCTCTTCTCGGATGTCTGGTAGAAAACCTTGTTAGTAGTATAACTCATGTTAATGTTTGTTCCACAGATATGCACTTTACATAATTATTTATAAGGGGTTTTCACCTTAGATACCTAGTATCTATTTTATTTTAAATACATTGTTCTCTTACAAATTAGTATGTAGAGATGTCATCGCGCACACTTATTCATTCTTTTTTTTTTATATTACATGTTTATATAGGACTCACTATTTACCGCTACATTACGTTGCACACTGTTCTTAGTTGAACTTAAAAGAAACAAAATATTGTTTTGTTTTGTGGCATCGTCCGGATGCAACCAGTTTACTGCGTGAGCACTCCATCACTAGGACTGTACGTTTATTGGGAGAGGTAAAGTAACTTCGCGGAGTTTACGCTTTACCAGAAAATAGTTCCGCCTTTTAATCGATATTTACCGTTTTAATCTTTGACACATTTATTAATACATAAAATCAAACTTCATGAAATATATTTAAAACACACAAAATTCTTCTTAATACTACTACTTAAGTCTACTACCGGTTTTTTCTTTAGATGTGAGTTACTCTTATTATAGAATTACTCTGCGGTGTTCTATAAGTATAGAATTACTTATATTTGGTGTCAGCTGACTTCTCACTTTTTTTTTACAGGATCTAAAGTTGATCAGGCCTCATTCCTATTTATATTATTAGGTAATTAAGTGGTGACTCAATTACTCTGTAGCAGGTATACCTTTTAATACCTTTTTGTTTGCTTGCTCTCTAGCATTTCTTTTTCCGTGATAATACTTTATCTGGGAAATATGTGTTCTACGTACGTATTTTTGCGTAGTGGGTTCGCACAGGGCTACTGTTACTGGAGTTAAATATTTGTAAATTTGGTAAGGACCACACCATCGGTATGATAGTTTGGAGGTGGTCTTATCAATTGCACTACTCGTCGGGTGTGTTCTATACATTACTAAGTCACCGACTTGGTACTTTACTACTTTATTATTATTCCTCTCGTGATATTTTTGAGATTTTCATAAGTTCGCTCTTAAATTAGCGCGAGCTTCATTCCAGATTTTCTTTATTTTCTTCTCCCTAATTTTGTGGGGTAGTAACTCATGTATTTTCCACTTAGTGGATAATGGGTGGTTAGGTTTGTATTTATTCAATAATTCAAAGGGTGTCTTTTTTCTTTGGTTATTTTTATTGTTTAATTCGTTGACTTTTCGGGATTTACCTGTTTTCATGATGCTGCGGAAGACACAGGATTTCGGATCTCCCTGCCTCACATGTTTTTTGAATAAGGGGTTTCTGATAGTGCTGTTTCTGTTTACAGTTTCAACTGAGGTGTCCAAATTTCCCGCAGTTATAACATTTTCTTTCTTTACGAGCTGTATCACTTGTATCCTGTTGAGGTCGTGGGTCATTTGATTTACCATGGTTGTGAAAGTTTGTAGGTCTTCGAAATGGTCGTCTTTCACGCTGGGTTTTGCATCTGTTCCCAGGGCTTGCGTTTCACTTCTACGTTGTACAGTGGAGAGTAACGCATGTCTGTTCTGATCTGAGTACCATACGTTTGACGAGTGAATACTGCTCTGTTCTAGATCAGCAAAAGTGTTGGGCCTATTTATTAATGATAAACGAGATCTCTCTTCCGGAGATAATCCCACTAAGATTGTATCGACCAACTGTTTTTCGCTCCAGTTGACTTGCAGTAGTCGGGAAGATTCTCTAATAGCAGCAATATAGTGGGCCAGTCTCTCATGGTCTCCTTGTACTCTAAGTACGGTGTTGCGTTTGAGCTCCTCATAAATTCCAGTGGAAATAAAGTGTTTTATTAAGGTAGTATGAAGTTCTTCTACTGGAAGTTGCGAGCTTAATGACTCCAGTACACGATCTTTTAGCGGTGGTTTACATTTGGGTAGAAGGACGTGTAAGATTTGCCAATCGTTTAGTTGCTATAAATCTTTTATCTGTAGGAGGTATTTGATGAAGTTTAATAGTTTGGTAATACTCAAGCCATCCGTGTAAGGAATTTCTGTTATAATTTTTTCTACTGGATGCGTGATCTTTCCGTAGAGGTCCGCACTAAGATTTACGTGAGGTATAGTTCTAGGAGGACCAGATGGTGGGTTAGTCATCGTAAAACCATACTTATTGGTGCGATTATGGAGACCACTAGGAGGTGGGGCTTCTGATATCGCTAGGGTATTTACGTCTCTATCTGGTAGCTGATCATGACTCAGTTGTACTCTCGATACAGTGGGTGATTCGTGATTCGCGGTGGTGGGCGGGTGTTCTAAAGTAGGAGATTGAACTGGGGAGATATATAATTTCTTCAGATATTGTTCTATTTCTTCCATTCTAACTGAGTCGCACTTTCTTCACAATTCATTGATTATTGTGGGTAATTGCTGTAATACCTCATCCGCAAATTTTTGCACATCGGGTGGGATTACAGTAACGTTGGGCCAGTTTAATAAATTCTTCATCCGACGGGTTAAATGCTCTATTCTCTGCGTGGTACGCAATATTACTGCAGGTGATTTTTCGTCGTGTAGTGTTTGAGATAATAACGTCAATTCCCGGTACTTCGCATAACACGTTTCTCTTTCGCTCTCATAATCTAGTTCGCTTAATCTACCTAACTGCACTGGTGTATCTGATCTACTTTTGCGTAATGTTTTGCGTAATTCTGTGATTGTTACGTTCGCATGAGGTAAACCGCGTAAAAGTGCTTCATAGCACAGTTCGTCTTTTAATAACAAATCAGGGTTAAATAAAGCCATGTTTCCTTGATGTTAAGTACTATAAGTACTTACTCTACTAATACTAAATTCTATATACTAAATACTACTCTCTTTTGTTTACTAAAATAAACAATTTTAATTAGCTGTGGAATATTTACATAGTTTATACGAGAATTGAATCTCGTCTCAGAGAAAGAGAAATCTCACACAGACGTCATTTAATTTAAAACATATGGTGGAAATATGTTGTTACTAGGCACAGGAAGTCGCACGCTTTGAATAACAAAAGGGGGAGACAGACAATAGTTTAACTCGCCGTGACAATAGGGTGACAAGGTACCATTTTATGCAGGAGAGAACAAGATATCTACCGGCGGTCTGGGATTGTTGTCAAATCGACACGTTGGTGATTGAAATTTTCAGACAAGCACGTACATGGGCTTACACATTTAAAATTCACAATTATCCTTACCTATATTATATTATATTCTAATTATTTCTTTAATTTTTTGGGGACTCTTATTTATTATTTTTGTAAGTTACTGGAATATGTTAAATTAACTGAGTGAATAGATCTACAGAGTGGCACATTTTATCTGTGTCACGATGTATGCAAACATTTTATATAAAAGCAGAGTGGCGCATTTTATAACGTACTCACGTTATAATACCGGGAACCTGTGCTTCATTGGCTCTGGTCAATTACACAGGCTGCCATAGACTTAACCAACTTCTAATTAAACACATATAATTTTGAGAAATGTCTATATATAATATATGATCCCTAGAATTGAAGGAAAATGGACATGGGTTCCTGTTGATGTATTCACTCAGTTTTGTGTGTTATATAATGACATCTCTTTATTATTCTATAACCCTAAAAATCTCTACATAAGGTTTTCAACATAGCTGATTCTTAATTTACAGATTACAGTTTACAACATATATTTCAGAAGGGCCCTTAAAATAAGGAAGTTTATGTGTTTGAATTCTCCACGGATCCGGGATTTAAAACTTGTTTGTTAATAATGCTCATTTACTCATATACTATCTTTCAACTTAAGCCATTTGAAGAATGGGCTTTATTTAGCTTTTGCCATTTGAAGAATGGACTTTATTTAAACTTTAGAAACAGAGACGCTCTATAATTTAAGCGTTACTTCTTACTACACATATTTTTAAGCATATTACGTACTACTGGTTACAATTAGTGACTACTCTTAAAAGTCTTGAAGTGTTGTTTAAATTGTCTTTGGTACATTTTTATTTGAATATTACTTAGTCACGGAAGACTGGCTTCTGCGTCACCTTATGGTATACTGATGTTGATTCAGATTAGGCTCCTCGGTCTTTGGGGTGTCTACTGATGGTCTGTCATTATTGTAGTTTCCGTTGACGTTGAAGTTCCTGAAGTGAGTTAGTTGATTCTGAGGCTTGTACTCTCTTCTCTGATGTCTGGTAGAAAACCTCGTTAGTAGTATAACTCATGTTAAAGTTTGTTCCACAGATATGCACTTTACATAATTATTTATAAGGGGTTTTCACCTTAGATACCTAGTATCTATTTTATTTTAAATACATTATTCTCTTACAAATTAGTATGTAGAGATGTCATCGCGCACACTTATTCATTCTTTTTTTTTTTATATTACATGTTTATATAGGACTCACTATTTACCGCTACATTACGTTGCACACTGTTCTTAGTTGAACTTAAAAGAAACAAAATATTGTTTTGTTTTGTGGCATCGTTCGGATGCAACCAGTTTACTGCGTGAGCACTCCATCACTAGTACTGTACGTTTATTGGGAGAGGTAAAGTAACTTCGCGGAGTTTACGCTTTACCAGAAATAGTTCCGCCTTTTAATCGATGTTTACCGTTTTAATCTTTGACACATTTATTATCCAAAGATATCCTTTACTTCAGAAATGATTATTGTATACAATTGTTTTTTCCTTGTTTATTTTAATTGAGTTGCACTTTACTCATATTATTAGTTTGGTTTATGGGTTAATATGCGTGTTGATGCCGGTTACTGCCTGTCAATGCATGGTTAATTATTTAGGGTGTTTAATTACTTTTATACTCGCATTCCTTTCGGTTTTTTAAATCTCTTTATTAAGTCTTATTTCTGCGTTATTTTAGGGATTTAAAGTTGGTTTAAATGTGCGATTTTATTTAAATCTAAATTTTCTCTACTTCATATTTTTTTTATTTATTATATTTTTATTATTAATGAAATCGTCACATACTCCGCTGCTTAAAGAAGACACAGGGTGGTAAAAAAGAAGGAGGTGATTTCTGTGGGTTATTTGGTCAGCAAAGAACTGGGAGTATGCTTGGCATTTCTGTGTGAAATTTCTCTCACCCTTTTCTCTTTTCAATTTCTTTAAGAGGTGCATGAGTCACTCTCAACTTACTTCTTACTATTATCAAGATATACAACGCCTTACAAACTAATGCTTAGAATACATAAAATCAAACTTCATGAAATATATTTAAAACACACAAAATTCTTCTTAATACTACTACTTAAGTCTACTACCGGTTTTTTCTTTAGATGTGAGTTACTCTTATTATAGAATTACTCTGCGGTGTTCTATAAGTATAGAATTACTTATATTTGGTGTCAGCTGACTTCTCACTTTTTTTTTTTACAGGATCTAAAGTTGATCAGGCCTCATTCCTATTTATATTATTAGGTAATTAAGTGGTGACTCAATTACTCTGTAGCAGGTATACCTTTTAATACCTTTTTGTTTGCTTGCTCTCTAGCATTTCTTTTTCCGTGATAATACTTTATCTGGGAAATATGTGTTCTACGTACGTATTTTTGCGTAGTGGGTTCGCACAGGGCTACTGTTACTGGAGTTAAATATTTGTAAATTTGGTAAGGACCACTCCATCGGTATGATAGTTTGGAGGTGGTCTTATCAATTGCACTACTCGTCGGGTGTGTTCTATACATTACTAAGTCACCGGCTTGGTACTTTACTACTTTATTATTATTCCTCTCGTGATATTTTTGAGATTTTCATAAGTTCGCTCTTAAATTAGCGCGAGCTTCATTCCAGATTTTCTTTATTTTCTTATCCCTAATTTTGTGGGGTAGTAACTCATGTATTTTCCACTTAGTGGATAGTGGTGGTTAGGTTTGTATTTATTCAATAATTCAAAGGGTGTCTTTTTTCTTTGGTTATTTTTATTGTTTAATTCGTTGACTTTTCGGGATTTACCTGTTTTCATGATGCTGCGGAAGACACAGGATTTCGGATCTCCCTGCCTCACATGTTTTTTGAATAAGGGGGTTTCTGATAGTGCTGTTTCTGTTTACAGTTTCAACTGAGGTGTCCAAATTTCCCGCAGTTTTAACATTTTCTTTCTTTACGAGCTGTATCACTTGTATCCTGTTGAGGTCGTGGGTCATTTGATTTACCATGGTTGTGAAAGTTTGTAGGTCTTCGAAATGGTCGTCTTTCACGCTGGGTTTTGCATCTGTTCCCAGGGCTTGCGTTTCACTTCTACGTTGTACAGTGGAGAGTAACGCATGTCTGTTCTGATCTGAGTACCATACGTTTGACGAGTGAATACTGCTCTGTTCTAGATCAGCAAAAGTGTTGGGCCTATTTATTAATGATAAATGAGATCTCTCTTCCGGAGATAATCCTACTAAGATTGTATCGATCAACTGTTTTTCGCTCCAGTTGACTTGCAGTAGTCGGGAAGATTCTCTAATAGCAGCAATATAGTGGGCCAGTCTCTCATGGTCTCCTTGTACTCTAAGTACGGTGTTGCGTTTGAGCTCCTCATAAATTCCAGTGGAAATAAAGTGTTTTATTAAGGTAGTATGAAGTTCTTCTACTGGAAGTTGCGAGCTTAATGACTCCAGTACACGATCTTTTAGCGGTGGTTTACATTTGGGTAGAAGGACGTGTAAGATTTGCCAATCGTTTAGTTGCTATAAATCTTTTATCTGTAGGAGGTATTTGATGAAGTTTAATAGTTTGGTAATACTCAAGCCATCCGTGTAAGGAATTTCTGTTATAATTTTTTCTACTGGATGCGTGATCTTTCCGTAGAGGTCCGCACTAAGATTTACGTGAGGTATAGTTCTAGGAGGACCAGATGGTGGGTTAGTCATCGTAAAACCGTACTTATTGGTGCGATTATGGAGACCACTAGGAGGTGGGGCTTCTGATATCGCTAGGGTATTTACGTCTCTATCTGGTAGCTGATCATGACTCAGTTGTACTCTCGATACAGTGGGTGATTCGTGATTCGCGGTGGTGGGCGGGTGTTCTAAAGTAGGAGATTGAACTGGGGAGATATATAATTTCTTCAGATATTGTTCTATTTCTTCCATTCTAACTGAGTCGGACTTTCTTCGCAATTCATTGATTATTGTGGGTAATTGCTGTAATGCCTCATCCGCAAATTTTTGCACATCGGGTGGGATTACAGTAACGTTGGGCCAGTTTAATAAATTCTTCATCCGACGGGTTAAATGCTCTATTCTCTGCGTGGTACGCAATATTACTGCAGGTGATTTTTCGTCGTGTAGTGTTTGAGATAAAACGTCAATTCCCGGTACTTCGCATAACACGTTATTCTTTCGCTCTCATAATCTAGTTCGCTTAATCTACCTAACTGCGCTGGTGTATCTGATCTACTTTTGCGTAATTCTGTGATTGTTACGTTCGCATGAGGTAAACCGCGTAAAAGTGCTTCATAGCACAGTTCGTCTTTTAATAACAAATCAGGGTTAAATAAAGCCATGTTTCCTTGATGTTAAGTACTATAAGTACTTACTCTACTAATACTAAATTCTATATACTAAATACTACTCTCTTTTGTTTACTAAAATAAACAATTTTAATTAGCTGTGGAATATTTACATAGTTTATACGAGAATCGAATCTCGTCTCAGAGAAAGAGAAATCTCACACAGACGTCATTTAATTTAAAACATATGGTGGAAATATGTTGTTACTAGGCACAGGAATCGCACGCTTTGAATAACAAAAGGGGGAGACAGACAATAGTTTAACTCGCCGTGACAATAGGGTGACAAGGTACCATTTTATGCAGGAGAGAACAAGATATCTACCGGCGGTCTGGGATTGTTGTCAAATCGACACGTTGGTGATTGAAATTTTCAGACAAGCACGTACATGGGCTTACACATTTAAAATTCACAATTATCCTTACCTATATTATATTATATTCTAATTATTTCTTTAATTTTTTGTGGACTCTTATTTATTATTTTTGTAAGTTACTGGAATATGTTAAATTAACTGAGTGAATAGATCTACAGAGTGGCACATTTTATCTGTGTCACGATGTATGCAAACATTTTATATAAAAGCAGAGTGGCGCATTTTATAACGTACTCACGTTATAATACCGGGAACCTGTGCTTCATTGGCTCTGGTCAATTACACAGGCTGCCATAGACTTAACCAACTTCTAATTAAACACATATAATTTTGAGAAATGTCTATATATAATATATGATCCCTAGAATTGAAGGAAAATGGACATGGGTTCCTGTTGATGTATTCACTCAGTTTTGTGTGTTATATAATGACATCTCTTTATTATTCTATAACCCTAAAAATCTCTACATAAGGTTTTCAACATAGCTGATTCTTAATTTACAGATTACAGTTTACAACATATATTTCAGAAGGGCCCTTAAAATAAGGAAGTTTATGTGTTTGAATTCTCCACGGATCCGGGATTTAAAACTTGTTTGTTAATAATGCTCATTTACTCATATACTATCTTTCAACTTAAGCCATTTGAAGAATGGGCTTTATTTAGCTTTTGCCATTTGAAGAATGGACTTTATTTAAACTTTAGAAACAGAGACGCTCTATAATTTAAGCGTTACTTCTTACTACACATATTTTTAAGCATATTACGTACTACTGGTTACAATTAGTGACTACTCTTAAAAGTCTTGAAGTGTTGTTTAAATTGTCTTTGGTACATTTTTATTTGAATATTACTTAGTCACGGAAGACTGGCTTCTGCGTCACCTTATGGTATACTGATGTTGATTCAGATTCGGCTCCTCGGTCTTTGGGGTGTCTACTGATGGTCTGTCATTATTGTAGTTTCCGTTGACGTTGAAGTTCCTGAAGTGAGTTAGTTGATTCTGAGGCTGGTACTCTCTTCTCTGATGTCTGGTAGAAAACCTCGTTAGTAGTATAACTCATGTTAAAGTTTGTTCCACAGATATGCACTTTACATAATTATTTATAAGGGGTTTTCACCTTAGATACCTAGTATCTCTTTTATTTTAAATACATTATTCTCTTACAAATTAGTATGTAGAGATGTCATCGCGCACACTTATTCATCCTTTTTTTTTTATATTACATGTTTATATAGGACTCACTATTTACCGCTACATTACGTTGCACACTGTTCTTAGTTGAACTTAAAAGAAAGAAAATATTGTTTTGTTTTGTGGCATCGTTCGGATGCAACCAGTTTACTGCGTGAGCACTCCATCACTAGTACTGTACGTTTATTGGGAGAGGTAAAGTAACTTCGCGGAGTTTACGCTTTACCAGAAAATAGTTCCGCCTTTTAATCGATGTTTACCGTTTTAATCTTTGACACATTTATTATCCAAAGATATCCTTTACTTCAGAAATGATTATTGTATACAATTGTTTTTTCCTTGTTTATTTTAATTGAGTTGCACTTTACTCATATTATTAGTTTGGTTTATGGGTTAATATGCGTGTTGATGCCGGTTACTGCCTGTCAATGCATGGTTAATTATTTAGGGTGTTTAATTACTTTTATACTCGCATTCCTTTTGGTTTTTTAAATCTCTTTATTAAGTCTTATTTCTGCGTTATTTTAGGGATTTAAAGTTGGTTTAAATGTGCGATTTTATTTAAATCTAAATTTTCTCCTCTTCATATTTTTTTTATTTATTATATTTTTATTATTAATGAAATCGTCACATACTCCGCTGCTTAAAGAAGACACAGGGTGGTAAAAAAGAAGGAGGTGATTTCTGTGGGTTATTTGGTCAGCAAAGAACTGGGAGTATGCTTGGCATTTCTGTGTGAAATTTCTCTCACCCTTTTCTCTTTTCAATTTCTTTAAGAGGTGCATGAGTCACTCTCAACTTACTTCTTACTATTATCAAGATATACAACGCCTTACAAACTAATGCTTAGAATACATAAAATCAAACTTCATGAAATATATTTAAAACACACAAAATTCTTCTTAATACTACTACTTAAGTCTACTACCGGTTTTTTCTTTAGATGTGAGTTACTCTTATTATAGAATTACTCTGCGGTGTTCTATAAGTATAGAATTACTTATATTTGGTGTCAGCTGACTTCTCACTTTTTTTTTTACAGGATCTAAAGTTGATCAGGCCTCATTCCTATTTATATTATTAGGTAATTAAGTGGTGACTCAATTACTCTGTAGCAGGTATACCTTTTAATACCTTTTTGTTTGCTTGCTCTCTAGCATTTCTTTTTCCGTGATAATACTTTATCTGGGAAATATGTGTTCTACGTACGTATTTTTGCGTAGTGGGTTCGCACAGGGCTACTGTTACTGGAGTTAAATATTTGTAAATTTGGTAAGGACCACACCATCGGTATGATAGTTTGGAGGTGGTCTTATCAATTGCACTACTCGTCGGGTGTGTTCTATACATTACTAAGTCACCGACTTGGTACTTTACTACTTTATTATTATTCCTCTCGTGATATTTTTGAGATTTTCATAAGTTCGCTCTTAAATTAGCGCGAGCTTCATTCCAGATTTTCTTTATTTTCTTATCCCTAATTTCGTGGGGTAGTATCTCATGTATTTTCCACTTAGTGGATAGTGGGTGGTTAGGTTTGTATTTATTCAATAATTCAAAGGGTGTCTTTTTTCTTTGGTTATTTTTATTGTTTAATTCGTTGACTTTTCGGGATTTACCTGTTTTCATGATGCTGCGGAAGACACAGGATTTCGGATCTCCCTGCCTCACATGTTTTTTGAATAAGGGGGTTTCTGATAGTGCTGTTTCTGTTTACAGTTTCAACTGAGGTGTCCAAATTTCCCGCAGTTTTAACATTTTCTTTCTTTACGAGCTGTATCACTTGTATCCTGTTGAGGTCGTGGGTCATTTGATTTACCATGGTTGTGAAAGTTTGTAGGTCTTCGAAATGGTCGTCTTTCACGCTGGGTTTTGCATCTGTTCCCAGGGCTTGCGTTTCACTTCTACGTTGTACAGTGGAGAGTAACGCATGTCTGTTCTGATCTGAGTACCATACGTTTGACGAGTGAATACTGCTCTGTTCTAGATCAGCAAAAGTGTTGGGCGTATTTATTAATGATAAACGAGATCTCTCATCCGGAGATAATCCTACTAAGATTGTATCGACCAACTGTTTTTCGCTCCAGTTGACTTGCAGTAGTCGGGAAGATTCTCTAATAGCAGCAATATAGTGGGCCAGTCTCTCATGGTCTCCTTGTACTCTAAGTACGGTGTTGCGTTTGAGCTCCTCATAAATTCCAGTGGAAATAAATCCTCATAAATTCCAGTGGAAATAAAGTGTTTTATTAAGGTAGTATGAAGTTCTTCTACTGGAAGTTGCGAGCTTAATGACTCCAGTACACGATCTTTTAGCGGTGGTTTACATTTGGGTAGAAGGACGTGTAAGATTTGCCAATCGTTTAGTTGCTATAAATCTTTTATCTGTAGGAGGTATTTGATGAAGTTTAATAGTTTGGTAATACTCAAGCCATCCGTGTAAGGAATTTCTGTTATAATTTTTTCTACTGGATGCGTGATCTTTCCGTAGAGGTCCGCACTAAGATTTACGTGAGGTATAGTTCTAGGAGGACCAGATGGTGGGTTAGTCATCGTAAAACCGTACTTATTGGTGCGATTATGGAGACCACTAGGAGGTGGGGCTTCTGATATCGCTAGGGTATTTACGTCTCTATCTGGTAGCTGATCATGACTCAGTTGTACTCTCGATACAGTGGGTGATTCGTGATTCGCGGTGGTGGGCGGGTGTTCTAAAGTAGGAGATTGAACTGGGGAGATATATAATTTCTTCAGATATTGTTCTATTTCTTCCATTCTAACTGAGTCGGACTTTCTTCGCAATTCATTGATTATTGTTGGTAATTGCTGTAATGCCTCATCCGCAAATTTTTGCACATCGGGTGGGATTACAGTAACGTTGGGCCAGTTTAATAAATTCTTCATCCGACGGGTTAAATGCTCTATTCTCTGCGTGGTACGCAATATTACTGCAGGTGATTTTTCGTCGTGTAGTTTTTGAGATAAAACGTCAATTCCCGGTACTTCGCATAACACGTTATTCTTTCGCTCTCATAATCTAGTTCGCTTAATCTACCTAACTGCGCTGGTGTATCTGATCTACTTTTGCGTAATGTTTTGCGTAATTCTGTGATTGTTACGTTCGCATGAGGTAAACCGCGTAAAAGTGCTTCATAGCACAGTTCGTCTTTTAATAACAAATCAGGGTTAAATAAAGCCATGTTTCCTTGATGTTAAGTACTATAAGTACTTACTCTACTAATACTAAATTCTATATACTAAATACTACTCTCTTTTGTTTACTAAAATAAACAATTTTAATTAGCTGTGGAATATTTACATAGTTTATACGAGAATTGAATCTCGTCTCAGAGAAAGAGAAATCTCACACAGACGTCATTTAATTTAAAACATATGGTGGAAATATGTTGTTACTAGGCACAGGAAGTCGCACGCTTTGAATAACAAAAGGGGGAGACAGACAATAGTTTAACTCGCCGTGACAATAGGGTGACAAGGTACCATTTTATGCAGGAGAGAACAAGATATCTACCGGCGGTCTGGGATTGTTGTCAAATCGACACGTTGGTGATTGAAATTTTCAGACAAGCACGTACATGGGCTTACACATTTAAAATTCACAATTATCCTTACCTATATTATATTATATTCTAATTATTTCTTTAATTTTTTGGGGACTCTTATTTATTATTTTTGTAAGTTACTGGAATATGTTAAATTAACTGAGTGAATAGATCTACAGAGTGGCACATTTTATCTGTGTCACGATGTATGCAAACATTTTATATAAAAGCAGAGTGGCGCATTTTATAACGTACTCACGTTATAATACCGGGAACCTGTGCTTCATTGGCTCTGGTCAATTACACAGGCTGCCATAGACTTAACCAACTTCTAATTAAACACATATAATTTTGAGAAATGTCTATATATAATATGTGATCCCTAGAATTGAAGGAAAATGGACATGGGTTCCTGTTGATGTATTCACTCAGTTTTGTGTGTTATATAATGACATCTCTTTATTCTTCTATAACCCTAAAAATCTCTACATAAGGTTTTCAACATAGCTGATTCTTAATTTACAGATTACAGTTTACAACATATATTTCAGAAGGGCCCTTAAAATAAGGAAGTTTATGTGTTTGAATTCTCCACGGATCCGGGATTTAAAACTTGTTTGTTACTAATGCTCATTTACTCATATACTATCTTTCAACTTAAGCCATTTGAAGAATGGGCTTTATTTAGCTTTTGCCATTTGAAGAATGGACTTTATTTAAACTTTAGAAACAGAGACGCTCTATAATTTAAGCGTTACTTCTTACTACACATATTTTTAAGCATATTACGTACTACTGGTTACAATTAGTGACTACTCTTAAAAGTCTTGAAGTGTTGTTTAAATTGTCTTTGGTACATTTTTATTTGAATATTACTTAGTCACGGAAGACTGGCTTCTGCGTCACCTTATGGTATACTGATGTTGATTCAGATTAGGCTCCTCGGTCCTTCGGGTGTCTACTGATGGTCTGTCATTATTGCAGTTTCCGTTGACGTTGAAGTTCCTGAAGTGAGTTAGGTGATTCTGAGGCTGGTACTCTCTTCTCGGATGTCTGGTAGAAAACCTCGTTAGTAGTATAATTCATGTTAATGTTTGTTCCACAGATATGCACTTTACATAATTATTTATAAGGGGTTTTCACCTTAGATACCTAGTACCTATTTTATTTTAAATACATTGTTCTCTTACAAATTAGTATGTAGAGATGTCATCGCGCACACTTATTCATTCTTTTTTTTATATTACATGTTTATATAGGACTCACTATTTACCGCTACATTACGTTGCACACTGTTCTTAGTTGAACTTAAAAGAAACAAAATATTGTTTTGTTTTGTGGCATCGTTCGGATGCAACCAGTTTACTGCGTGAGCACTCCATCACTAGTACTGTACGTTTATTGGGAGAGGTAAAGTAACTTCGCGGAGTTTACGCTTTACCAGAAAATAGTTCCGCCTTTTAATCGATATTTACCGTTTTAATCTTTGACACATTTATTATCCAAAGATATCCTTTACTACAGAAATGATTATTGTATACAATTGTTTTTTCCTTGTTTATTTTAATTGAGTTGCACTTTACTCATATTATTAGTTTGGTTTATGGGTTAATATGCGTGTTGATGCCGGTTACTGCCTGTCAATGCCTGGTTAATTATTTAGGGTGTTTCCTTACTTTTATACTCGCATTCCTTTCGGTTTTTTAAATCTCTTTATTAAGTCTTATTTCTGCGTTATTTTAGGGATTTAAAGTTGGTTTAAATGTGCAATTTTATTTCAATCTAAATTTTCTCCTCTTCATATTTTTTTTATTTATTATATTTTTATTATTAATGAAATCATCACATACTCCGCTGCTTAAAGAAGACACAGGGTGGTAAAAAAGAAGGAGGTGATTTCTGTGGGTTATTTGGTCAGCAAAGAACTGGGAGTTTGCTTGGCATTTCTGTGTGAAATTTCTCTCGCCCTTTTCTCTTTTCAATTTCTTTAAGAGGTGCATGAGTCACTCTCAACTTACTTCTTACTATTATCAAGATATACAACGCCTTACAAACTAATGCTTAGAATACATAAAATCAAACTTCATGAAATATATTTAAAACACACAAAATTCTTCTTAATACTACTACTTAAGTCTACTACCGGTTTTTTCTTTAGATGTGAGTTACTCTTATTATAGAATTACTCTGCGGTGTTCTATAAGTATAGAATTACTTATATTTGGTGTCAGCTGACTTCTCACTTTTTTTTTTACAGGATCTAAAGTTGATCAGGCCTCATTCCTATTTATGTTATTAGGTAATTAAGTGGTGACTCAGTTACTCTGTAGCAGATATACCTTTTAATACGTTTTTGTTTGCTTGCTCTCTAGCATTTCTTTTTCCGTGATAATACTTTATATGGGAAATATGTGTTCTACGTACGTATTTTTGCGTAGTGGGTTCGCACAGGGCTACTGTTACTGGAGTTAAATATTTGTAAATTTGGTAAGGACCACACCATCGGTATGATAGTTTGGAGGTGGTCTTATCAATTGCACTACTCGTCGGGTGTGTTCTATACATTACTAAGTCACCGACTTGGTACTTTACTACTTTATTATTATTCCTCTCGTGATATTTTTGAGATTTTCATAAGTTCGCTCTTAAATTAGCGCGAGCTTCATTCCAGATTTTCTTTATTTTCTTATCCCTAATTTCGTGGGGTAGTAACTCATGTATTTTCCACTTAGTGGATAGTGGGTGGTTAGGTTTGTATTTATTCAATAATTCAAAGGGTGTCTTTTTTCTTTGGTTATTTTTATTGTTTAATTCGTTGACTTTTCGGGATTTACCTGTTTTCATGATGCTGCGGAAGACACAGGATTTCGGATCTCCCTGCCTCACATGTTTTTTGAATAAGGGGGTTTCTGATAGTACTGTTTCTGTTTACAGTTTCAACTGAGGTGTCCAAATTTCCCACAGTTATAACATTTTCTTTCTTTACGAGCTGTATCACTTGTATCCTGTTGAGGTCGTGGGTCATTTGATTTACCATGGTTGTGAAAGTTTGTAGGTCTTCGAAATGGTCGTCTTTCACGCTGGGTTTTGCATCTGTTCCCAGGGCTTGCGTTTCACTTCTACGTTGTACAGTGGAGAGTAACGCATGTCTGTTCTGATCTGAGTACCATACGTTTGACGAGTGAATACTGCTCTGTTCTAGATCAGCAAAAGTGTTGGGCGTATTTATTAATGATAAACGAGATCTCTCTTCCGGAGATAATCCTACTAAGATTGTAACGTCCAACTGTTTTTCGCTCCAGTTGACTTGCAGTAGTCGGGAAGATTCTCTAATAGCAGCAATATAGTGGGCCAGTCTCTCATGGTCTCCTTGTACTCGAAGTACGGTGTTGCGTTTGAGCTCCTCATAAATTCCAGTGGAAATAAAGTGTTTTATTAAGGTAGTATGAAGTTCTTCTACTGGAAGTTGCGAGCTTAATGACTCCAGTACACGATCTTTTAGCGGTGGTTTACATTTGGGTAGAAGGACGTGTAAGATTTGCCAATCGTTTAGTTGCTATAAATCTTTTATCTGTAGGAGGTATTTGATGAAGTTTAATAGTTTGGTAATACTCAAGCCATCCGTGTAAGGAATTTCTGTTATAATTTTTTCTACTGGATGCGTGATCTTTCCGTAGAGGTCCGCACTAAGATTTACGTGAGGTATAGTTCTAGGAGGACCAGATGGTGGGTTAGTCATCGTAAAACCATACTTATTGGTGCGATTATGGAGACCACTAGGAGGTGGGGCTTCTGATATCGCTAGGGCATTTACGTCTCTATCTGGTAGCTGATCATGACTCAGTTGTACTCTCGATACAGTGGGTGATTCGTGATTCGCGGTGGTGGGCGGGTGTTCTAAAGTAGGAGATTGAACTGGGGAGATATATAATTTCTTCAGATATTGTTCTATTTCTTCCATTCTAACTGAGTCGGACTTTCTTCGCAATTCATTGATTATTGTGGGTAATTGCTGTAATGCCTCATCCGCAAATTTTTGAACATCGGGTGGGATTACAGTAACGTTGGGCCAGTTTAATAAATTCTTCATCCGACGGGTTAAATGCTCTATTCTCTGCGTGGTACGCAATATTACTGCAGGTGATTTTTCGTCGTGTAGTTTTTGAGATAAAACGTCAATTCCCGGTACTTCGCATAACACGTTATTCTTTCGCTCTCATAATCTAGTTCGCTTAATCTACCTAACTGCGCTGGTGTATCTGATCTACTTTTGCGTAATGTTTTGCGTAATTCTGTGATTGTTACGTTCGCATGAGGTAAACCGCTTAAAAGTGCTTCATAGCACAGTTCGTCTTTTAATGACAAATCAGGGTTAAATAAAGCCATGTTTCCTTGATGTTAAGTACTATAAGTACTTACTCTACTAATACTAAATTCTATATACTATATACTACTCTCTTTTGTTTACTAAAATAAACAATTTTAATTAGCTGTGGAATATTTACATAGTTTATACGAGAATTGAATCTCGTCTCAGAGAAAGAGAAATCTCACACAGACGTCATTTAATTTAAAACATATGGTGGAAATATGTTGTTACTAGGCACAGGAAGTCGCACGCTTTGAATAACAAAAGGGGGAGACAGACAATAGTTTAACTCGCCGTGACAATAGGGTGACAAGGTACCATTTTATGCAGGAGAGAACAAGATATCTACCGGCGGTCTGGGATTGTTGTCAAATCGACACGTTGGTGATTGAAATTTTCAGACAAGCACGTACATGGGCTTACACATTTAAAATTCACAATTATCCTTACCTATATTATATTATATTCTAATTATTTCTTTAATTTTTTGGGGACTCTTATTTATTATTTTTGTAAGTTACTGGAATATGTTAAATTAACTGAGTGAATAGATCTACAGAGTGGCACATTTTATCTGTGTCACGATGTATGCAAACATTTTATATAAAAGCAGAGTGGCGCATTTTATAACGTACTCACGTTATAATACCGGGAACCTGTGCTTCATTGGCTCTGGTCAATTACACAGGCTGCCATAGACTTAACCAACTTCTAATTAAACACATATAATTTTGAGAAATGTCTATATATAATATGTGATCCCTAGAATTGAAGGAAAATGGACATGGGTTCCTGTTGATGTATTCACTCAGTTTTGTGTGTTATATAATGACATCTCTTTATTCTTCTATAACCCTAAAAATCTCTACATAAGGTTTTCAACATAGCTGATTCTTAATTTACAGATTACAGTTTACAACATATATTTCAGAAGGGCCCTTAAAATAAGGAAGTTTATGTGTTTGAATTCTCCACGGATCCGGGATTTAAAACTTGTTTGTTACTAATGCTCATTTACTCATATACTATCTTTCAACTTAAGCCATTTGAAGAATGGGCTTTATTTAGCTTTTGCCATTTGAAGAATGGACTTTATTTAAACTTTAGAAACAGAGACGCTCTATAATTTAAGCGTTACTTCTTACTACACATATTTTTAAGCATATTACGTACTACTGGTTACAATTAGTGACTACTCTTAAAAGTCTTGAAGTGTTGTTTAAATTGTCTTTGGTACATTTTTATTTGAATATTACTTAGTCACGGAAGACTGGCTTCTGCGTCACCTTATGGTATACTGATGTTGATTCAGATTAGGCTCCTCGGTCCTTCGGGTGTCTACTGATGGTCTGTCATTATTGCAGTTTCCGTTGACGTTGAAGTTCCTGAAGTGAGTTAGGTGATTCTGAGGCTGGTACTCTCTTCTCGGATGTCTGGTAGAAAACCTCGTTAGTAGTATAATTCATGTTAATGTTTGTTCCACAGATATGCACTTTACATAATTATTTATAAGGGGTTTTCACCTTAGATACCTAGTACCTATTTTATTTTAAATACATTGTTCTCTTACAAATTAGTATGTAGAGATGTCATCGCGCACACTTATTCATTCTTTTTTTTATATTACATGTTTATATAGGACTCACTATTTACCGCTACATTACGTTGCACACTGTTCTTAGTTGAACTTAAAAGAAACAAAATATTGTTTTGTTTTGTGGCATCGTTCGGATGCAACCAGTTTACTGCGTGAGCACTCCATCACTAGTACTGTACGTTTATTGGGAGAGGTAAAGTAACTTCGCGGAGTTTACGCTTTACCAGAAAATAGTTCCGCCTTTTAATCGATATTTACCGTTTTAATCTTTGACACATTTATTATCCAAAGATATCCTTTACTACAGAAATGATTATTGTATACAATTGTTTTTTCCTTGTTTATTTTAATTGAGTTGCACTTTACTCATATTATTAGTTTGGTTTATGGGTTAATATGCGTGTTGATGCCGGTTACTGCCTGTCAATGCCTGGTTAATTATTTAGGGTGTTTCCTTACTTTTATACTCGCATTCCTTTCGGTTTTTTAAATCTCTTTATTAAGTCTTATTTCTGCGTTATTTTAGGGATTTAAAGTTGGTTTAAATGTGCAATTTTATTTCAATCTAAATTTTCTCCTCTTCATATTTTTTTTATTTATTATATTTTTATTATTAATGAAATCATCACATACTCCGCTGCTTAAAGAAGACACAGGGTGGTAAAAAAGAAGGAGGTGATTTCTGTGGGTTATTTGGTCAGCAAAGAACTGGGAGTTTGCTTGGCATTTCTGTGTGAAATTTCTCTCGCCCTTTTCTCTTTTCAATTTCTTTAAGAGGTGCATGAGTCACTCTCAACTTACTTCTTACTATTATCAAGATATACAACGCCTTACAAACTAATGCTTAGAATACATAAAATCAAACTTCATGAAATATATTTAAAACACACAAAATTCTTCTTAATACTACTACTTAAGTCTACTACCGGTTTTTTCTTTAGATGTGAGTTACTCTTATTATAGAATTACTCTGCGGTGTTCTATAAGTATAGAATTACTTATATTTGGTGTCAGCTGACTTCTCACTTTTTTTTTTACAGGATCTAAAGTTGATCAGGCCTCATTCCTATTTATGTTATTAGGTAATTAAGTGGTGACTCAGTTACTCTGTAGCAGATATACCTTTTAATACGTTTTTGTTTGCTTGCTCTCTAGCATTTCTTTTTCCGTGATAATACTTTATATGGGAAATATGTGTTCTACGTACGTATTTTTGCGTAGTGGGTTCGCACAGGGCTACTGTTACTGGAGTTAAATATTTGTAAATTTGGTAAGGACCACACCATCGGTATGATAGTTTGGAGGTGGTCTTATCAATTGCACTACTCGTCGGGTGTGTTCTATACATTACTAAGTCACCGACTTGGTACTTTACTACTTTATTATTATTCCTCTCGTGATATTTTTGAGATTTTCATAAGTTCGCTCTTAAATTAGCGCGAGCTTCATTCCAGATTTTCTTTATTTTCTTATCCCTAATTTCGTGGGGTAGTAACTCATGTATTTTCCACTTAGTGGATAGTGGGTGGTTAGGTTTGTATTTATTCAATAATTCAAAGGGTGTCTTTTTTCTTTGGTTATTTTTATTGTTTAATTCGTTGACTTTTCGGGATTTACCTGTTTTCATGATGCTGCGGAAGACACAGGATTTCGGATCTCCCTGCCTCACATGTTTTTTGAATAAGGGGGTTTCTGATAGTACTGTTTCTGTTTACAGTTTCAACTGAGGTGTCCAAATTTCCCACAGTTATAACATTTTCTTTCTTTACGAGCTGTATCACTTGTATCCTGTTGAGGTCGTGGGTCATTTGATTTACCATGGTTGTGAAAGTTTGTAGGTCTTCGAAATGGTCGTCTTTCATGCTGGGTTTTGCATCTGTTCCCAGGGCTTGCGTTTCACTTCTACGTTGTACAGTGGAGAGTAACGCATGTCTGTTCTGATCTGAGTACCATACGTTTGACGAGTGAATACTGCTCTGTTCTAGATCAGCAAAAGTGTTGGGCGTATTTATTAATGATAAACGAGATCTCTCTTCCGGAGATAATCCTACTAAGATTGTAACGTCCAACTGTTTTTCGCTCCAGTTGACTTGCAGTAGTCGGGAAGATTCTCTAATAGCAGCAATATAGTGGGCCAGTCTCTCATGGTCTCCTTGTACTCGAAGTACGGTGTTGCGTTTGAGCTCCTCATAAATTCCAGTGGAAATAAAGTGTTTTATTAAGGTAGTATGAAGTTCTTCTACTGGAAGTTGCGAGCTTAATGACTCCAGTACACGATCTTTTAGCGGTGGTTTACATTTGGGTAGAAGGACGTGTAAGATTTGCCAATCGTTTAGTTGCTATAAATCTTTTATCTGTAGGAGGTATTTGATGAAGTTTAATAGTTTGGTAATACTCAAGCCATCCGTGTAAGGAATTTCTGTTATAATTTTTTCTACTGGATGCGTGATCTTTCCGTAGAGGTCCGCACTAAGATTTACGTGAGGTATAGTTCTAGGAGGACCAGATGGTGGGTTAGTCATAGTAAAACCATACTTATTGGTGCGATTATGGAGACCACTAGGAGGTGGGGCTTCTGATATCGCTAGGGCATTTACGTCTCTATCTGGTAGCTGATCATGACTCAGTTGTACTCTCGATACAGTGGGTGATTCGTGATTCGCGGTGGTGGGCGGGTGTTCTAAAGTAGGAGATTGAACTGGGGAGATATATAATTTCTTCAGATATTGTTCTATTTCTTCCATTCTAACTGAGTCGGACTTTCTTCGCAATTCATTGATTATTGTGGGTAATTGCTGTAATGCCTCATCCGCAAATTTTTGAACATCGGGTGGGATTACAGTAACGTTGGGCCAGTTTAATAAATTCTTCATCCGACGGGTTAAATGCTCTATTCTCTGCGTGGTACGCAATATTACTGCAGGTGATTTTTCGTCGTGTAGTGTTTGAGATAATAACGTCAATTCTCGGTACTTCGCATAACACGTTTCTCTTTCGCTCTCATAATCTAGTTCGCTTAATCTACCTAACTGCGCTGGTGTATCTGATCTACTTTTGCGTAATGTTTTGCGTAATTCTGTGATTGTTACGTTCGCATGAGGTAAACCGCGTAAAAGTGCTTCATAGCACAGTTCGTCTTTTAATAACAAATCAGGGTTAAATAAAGCCATGTTTCCTTGATGTTAAGTACTATAAGTACTTACTCTACTAATACTAAATTCTATATACTAAATACTACTCTCTTTTGTTTACTAAAATAAACAATTTTAATTAGCTGTGGAATATTTCCATAGTTTATACGAGAATTGAATCTCGTCTCAGAGAAAGAGAAATCTCACACAGACGTCATTTAATTTAAAACATATGGTGGAAATATGTTGTTACTAGGCACAGGAAGTCGCACGCTTTGAATAACAAAAGGGGGAGACAGACAATAGTTTAACTCGCCGTGACAATAGGGTGACAAGGTACCATTTTATGCAGGAGAGAACAAGATATCTACCGGCGGTCTGGGATTGTTGTCAAATCGACACGTTGGTGATTGAAATTTTCAGACAAGCACGTACATGGGCTTACACATTTAAAATTCACAATTATCCTTACCTATATTATATTATATTCTAATTATTTCTTTAATTTTTTGGGGACTCTTATTTATTATTTTTGTAAGTTACTGGAATATGTTAAATTAACTGAGTGAATATATCTACAGAGTGGCACATTTTATCTGTGTCACGATGTATGCAAACATTTTATATAAAAGCAGAGTGGCGCATTTTATAACGTACTCACGTTATAATACCGGGAACCTGTGCTTCATTGGCTCTGGTCAATTACACAGGCTGCCATAGACTTAACCAACTTCTAATTAAACACATATAATTTTGAGAAATGTCTATATATAATATATGATCCCTAGAATTGAAGGAAAATGGACATGGGTTCCTGTTGATGTATTCACTCAGTTTTGTGTGTTATATAATGACATCTCTTTATTATTCTATAACCCTAAAAATCTCTACATAAGGTTTTCAACATAGCTGATTCTTAATTTACAGATTACAGTTTACAACATATATTTCAGAAGGGCCCTTAAAATAAGGAAGTTTATGTGTTTGAATTCTCCACGGATCCGGGATTTAAAACTTGTTTGTTAATAATGCTCATTTACTCATATACTATCTTTCAACTTAAACCATTTGAAGAATGGGCTTTATTTAGCTTTTGCCATTTGAAGAATGGATTTTATTTAAACTTTAGAAACAGAGACGCTCTATAATTTAAGCGTTACTTCTTACTACACATATTTTTAAGCATATTACGTACTACTGGTTACAATTAGTGACTACTCTTAAAAGTCTTGAAGTGTTGTTTAAATTGTCTTTGGTACATTTTTATTTGAATATTACTTAGTCACGGAAGACTGGCTTCTGCGTCACCTTATGGTATACTGATGTTGATTCAGATTAGGCTCCTCGGTCCTTGGGGTGTCTACTGATGGTCTGTCATTATTGTAGTTTCCGTTGACGTTGAAGTTCCTGAAGTGAGTTAGGTGATTCTGAGGCTGGTACTCTCTTCTCGGATGTCTGGTAGAAAACCTCGTTAGTAGTATAACTCATGTTAATGTTTGTTCCACAGATATGCACTTTACATAATTATTTATAAGGGGTTTTCACCTTAGATACGTAGTACCTATTTTATTTTAAATACATCGTTCTCTTACAAATTAGTATGTAGAGATGTAATCGCGCACACTTATTCATTCTTTTTTTTTTATATTACATGTTTATATAGGACTCACTATTTACCGCTACATTACGTTGCACACTGTTCTTAGTTGAACTTAAAAGAAACAAAATATTGTTTTGTTTTGTGGCATCGTTCGGATGCAACCAGTTTACTGCGTGAGCACTCCATCACTAGTACTGTACGTTTATTGGGAGAGGTAAAGTAACTTCGCGGAGTTTACGCTTTACCAGAAAATAGTTCCGCCTTTTAATCGATATTTACCGTTTTAATCTTTGACACATTTATTATCCAAAGATATCCTTTACTTCAGAAATGATTATTGTATACAATTGTTTTTTCCTTATTTATTTTAATTGAGTTGCACTTTACTCATATTATTAGTTTGGTTTATGGGTTAATATGCATGTTGATGCCGGTTACTGCCTGTCAATGCATGGTTAATTATTTAGGGTGTTTCCTTACTTTTATACTCGCATTCCTTTCGATTTTTTAAATCTCTTTATTAAGTCTTATTTCTGCGTTATTTTAAGGATTTAAAGTTGGCTTAAATGTGCGATTTTATTTAAATCTAAATTTTCTCCTCTTCATATTTTTTTTATTTATTATATTTTTATTATTAATGAAATCATCACATACTCCGCTGCTTAAAGAAGACACAGGGTGGTAAAAAAGAAGGAGGTGATTTCTGTGGGTTATTTGGTCAGCAAAGAACTGGGAGTTTGCTTGGCATTTCTGTGTGAAATTTCTCTCGCCCTTTTCTCTTTTCAATTTCTTTAAGAGGTGCATGAGTCACTCTCAACTTACTTCTTACTATTATCAAGATATACAACGCCTTACAAACTAATGCTTAGAATACATAAAATCAAACTTCATGAAATATATTTAAAACACACAAAATTCTTCTTAATACTACTACTTAAGTCTACTACCGGTTTTTTCTTTAGATGTGAGTTACTCTTATTATAGAATTACTCTGCGGTGTTCTATAAGTATAGAATTACTTATATTTGGTGTCAGCTGACTTCTCACTTTTTTTTTTACAGGATCTAAAGTTGATCAGGCCTCATTCCTATTTATGTTATTAGGTAATTAAGTGGTGACTCAGTTACTCTGTAGCAGATATACCTTTTAATACCTTTTTGTTTGCTTGCTCTCTAGCATTTCTTTTTCCGTGATAATACTTTATATGGGAAATATGTGTTCTACGTACGTATTTTTGCGTAGTGGGTTCGCACAGGGCTACTGTTACTGGAGTTAAATATTTGTAAATTTGGTAAGGACCACACCATCGGTATGATAGTTTGGAGGTGGTCTTATCAATTGCACTACTCGTCGGGTGTGTTCTATACATTACTAAGTCACCGACTTGGTACTTTACTACTTTATTATTATTCCTCTCGTGATATTTTTGAGATTTTCATAAGTTCGCTCTTAAATTAGCGCGAGCTTCATTCCAGATTTTCTTTATTTTCTTATCCCTAATTTCGTGGGGTAGTAACTCATGTATTTTCCACTTAGTGGATAGTGGGTGGTTAGGTTTGTATTTATTCAATAATTCAAAGGGTGTCTTTTTTCTTTGGTTATTTTTATTGTTTAATTCGTTGACTTTTCGGGATTTACCTGTTTTCATGATGCTGCGGAAGACACAGGATTTCGGATCTCCCTGCCTCACATGTTTTTTGAATAAGGGGGTTTCTGATAGTACTGTTTCTGTTTACAGTTTCAACTGAGGTGTCCAAATTTCCCACAGTTATAACATTTTCTTTCTTTACGAGCTGTATCACTTGTATCCTGTTGAGGTCGTGGGTCATTTGATTTACCATGGTTGTGAAAGTTTGTAGGTCTTCGAAATGGTCGTCTTTCATGCTGGGTTTTGCATCTGTTCCCAGGGCTTGCGTTTCACTTCTACGTTGTACAGTGGAGAGTAACGCATGTCTGTTCTGATCTGAGTACCATACGTTTGACGAGTGAATACTGCTCTGTTCTAGATCAGCAAAAGTGTTGGGCGTATTTATTAATGATAAACGAGATCTCTCTTCCGGAGATAATCCTACTAAGATTGTAACGTCCAACTGTTTTTCGCTCCAGTTGACTTGCAGTAGTCGGGAAGATTCTCTAATAGCAGCAATATAGTGGGCCAGTCTCTCATGGTCTCCTTGTACTCGAAGTACGGTGTTGCGTTTGAGCTCCTCATAAATTCCAGTGGAAATAAAGTGTTTTATTAAGGTAGTATGAAGTTCTTCTACTGGAAGTTGCGAGCTTAATGACTCCAGTACACGATCTTTTAGCGGTGGTTTACATTTGGGTAGAAGGACGTGTAAGATTTGCCAATCGTTTAGTTGCTATAAATCTTTTATCTGTAGGAGGTATTTGATGAAGTTTAATAGTTTGGTAATACTCAAGCCATCCGTGTAAGGAATTTCTGTTATAATTTTTTCTACTGGATGCGTGATCTTTCCGTAGAGGTCCGCACTAAGATTTACGTGAGGTATAGTTCTAGGAGGACCAGATGGTGGGTTAGTCATAGTAAAACCATACTTATTGGTGCGATTATGGAGACCACTAGGAGGTGGGGCTTCTGATATCGCTAGGGCATTTACGTCTCTATCTGGTAGCTGATCATGACTCAGTTGTACTCTCGATACAGTGGGTGATTCGTGATTCGCGGTGGTGGGCGGGTGTTCTAAAGTAGGAGATTGAACTGGGGAGATATATAATTTCTTCAGATATTGTTCTATTTCTTCCATTCTAACTGAGTCGGACTTTCTTCGCAATTCATTGATTATTGTGGGTAATTGCTGTAATGCCTCATCCGCAAATTTTTGAACATCGGGTGGGATTACAGTAACGTTGGGCCAGTTTAATAAATTCTTCATCCGACGGGTTAAATGCTCTATTCTCTGCGTGGTACGCAATATTACTGCAGGTGATTTTTCGTCGTGTAGTGTTTGAGATAATAACGTCAATTCTCGGTACTTCGCATAACACGTTTCTCTTTCGCTCTCATAATCTAGTTCGCTTAATCTACCTAACTGCGCTGGTGTATCTGATCTACTTTTGCGTAATGTTTTGCGTAATTCTGTGATTGTTACGTTCGCATGAGGTAAACCGCGTAAAAGTGCTTCATAGCACAGTTCGTCTTTTAATAACAAATCAGGGTTAAATAAAGCCATGTTTCCTTGATGTTAAGTACTATAAGTACTTACTCTACTAATACTAAATTCTATATACTAAATACTACTCTCTTTTGTTTACTAAAATAAACAATTTTAATTAGCTGTGGAATATTTCCATAGTTTATACGAGAATTGAATCTCGTCTCAGAGAAAGAGAAATCTCACACAGACGTCATTTAATTTAAAACATATGGTGGAAATATGTTGTTACTAGGCACAGGAAGTCGCACGCTTTGAATAACAAAAGGGGGAGACAGACAATAGTTTAACTCGCCGTGACAATAGGGTGACAAGGTACCATTTTATGCAGGAGAGAACAAGATATCTACCGGCGGTCTGGGATTGTTGTCAAATCGACACGTTGGTGATTGAAATTTTCAGACAAGCACGTACATGGGCTTACACATTTAAAATTCACAATTATCCTTACCTATATTATATTATATTCTAATTATTTCTTTAATTTTTTGGGGACTCTTATTTATTATTTTTGTAAGTTACTGGAATATGTTAAATTAACTGAGTGAATATATCTACAGAGTGGCACATTTTATCTGTGTCACGATGTATGCAAACATTTTATATAAAAGCAGAGTGGCGCATTTTATAACGTACTCACGTTATAATACCGGGAACCTGTGCTTCATTGGCTCTGGTCAATTACACAGGCTGCCATAGACTTAACCAACTTCTAATTAAACACATATAATTTTGAGAAATGTCTATATATAATATATGATCCCTAGAATTGAAGGAAAATGGACATGGGTTCCTGTTGATGTATTCACTCAGTTTTGTGTGTTATATAATGACATCTCTTTATTATTCTATAACCCTAAAAATCTCTACATAAGGTTTTCAACATAGCTGATTCTTAATTTACAGATTACAGTTTACAACATATATTTCAGAAGGGCCCTTAAAATAAGGAAGTTTATGTGTTTGAATTCTCCACGGATCCGGGATTTAAAACTTGTTTGTTAATAATGCTCATTTACTCATATACTATCTTTCAACTTAAACCATTTGAAGAATGGGCTTTATTTAGCTTTTGCCATTTGAAGAATGGATTTTATTTAAACTTTAGAAACAGAGACGCTCTATAATTTAAGCGTTACTTCTTACTACACATATTTTTAAGCATATTACGTACTACTGGTTACAATTAGTGACTACTCTTAAAAGTCTTGAAGTGTTGTTTAAATTGTCTTTGGTACATTTTTATTTGAATATTACTTAGTCACGGAAGACTGGCTTCTGCGTCACCTTATGGTATACTGATGTTGATTCAGATTAGGCTCCTCGGTCCTTGGGGTGTCTACTGATGGTCTGTCATTATTGTAGTTTCCGTTGACGTTGAAGTTCCTGAAGTGAGTTAGGTGATTCTGAGGCTGGTACTCTCTTCTCGGATGTCTGGTAGAAAACCTCGTTAGTAGTATAACTCATGTTAATGTTTGTTCCACAGATATGCACTTTACATAATTATTTATAAGGGGTTTTCACCTTAGATACGTAGTACCTATTTTATTTTAAATACATCGTTCTCTTACAAATTAGTATGTAGAGATGTAATCGCGCACACTTATTCATTCTTTTTTTTTTATATTACATGTTTATATAGGACTCACTATTTACCGCTACATTACGTTGCACACTGTTCTTAGTTGAACTTAAAAGAAACAAAATATTGTTTTGTTTTGTGGCATCGTTCGGATGCAACCAGTTTACTGCGTGAGCACTCCATCACTAGTACTGTACGTTTATTGGGAGAGGTAAAGTAACTTCGCGGAGTTTACGCTTTACCAGAAAATAGTTCCGCCTTTTAATCGATATTTACCGTTTTAATCTTTGACACATTTATTATCCAAAGATATCCTTTACTTCAGAAATGATTATTGTATACAATTGTTTTTTCCTTATTTATTTTAATTGAGTTGCACTTTACTCATATTATTAGTTTGGTTTATGGGTTAATATGCATGTTGATGCCGGTTACTGCCTGTCAATGCATGGTTAATTATTTAGGGTGTTTCCTTACTTTTATACTCGCATTCCTTTCGATTTTTTAAATCTCTTTATTAAGTCTTATTTCTGCGTTATTTTAAGGATTTAAAGTTGGCTTAAATGTGCGATTTTATTTAAATCTAAATTTTCTCCTCTTCATATTTTTTTTATTTATTATATTTTTATTATTAATGAAATCGTCACATACTCCGCTGCTTAAAGAAGACACAGGGTGGTAAAAAAGAAGGAGGTGATTTCTGTGGGTTATTTGGTCAGCAAAGAACTGGGAGTATGCTTGGCATTTCTGTGTGAAATTTCTCTCACCCTTTTCTCTTTTCAATTTCTTTAAGAGGTGCATGAGTCACTCTCAACTTACTTCTTACTATTATCAAGATATACAACGCCTTACAAACTAATGCTTAGAATACATAAAATCAAACTTCATGAAATATATTTAAAACACACAAAATTCTTCTTAATACTACTACTTAAGTCTACTACCGGTTTTTTCTTTAGATGTGAGTTACTCTTATTATAGAATTACTCTGCGGTGTTCTATAAGTATAGAATTACTTATATTTGGTGTCAGCTGACGTCTCACTTTTTTTTTTACAGGATCTAAAGTTGATCAGGCCTCATTCCTATTTATATTATTAGGTAATTAAGTGGTGACTCAATTACTCTGTAGCAGGTATACCTTTTAATACCTTTTTGTTTGCTTGCTCTCTAGCATTTCTTTTTCCGTGATAATACTTTATCTGGGAAATATGTGTTCTACGTACGTATTTTTGCGTAGTGGGTTCGCACAGGGCTACTGTTACTGGAGTTAAATATTTGTAAATTTGGTAAGGACCACACCATCGGTATGATAGTTTGGAGGTGGTCTTATCAATTGCACTACTCGTCGGGTGTGTTCTATACATTACTAAGTCACCGACTTGGTACTTTACTACTTTATTATTATTCCTCTCGTGATATTTTTGAGATTTTCATAAGTTCGCTCTTAAATTAGCGCGAGCTTCATTCCAGATTTTCTTTATTTTCTTATCCCTAATTTCGTGGGGTAGTAACTCATGTATTTTCCACTTAGTGGATAATGGGTGGTTAGGTTTGTATTTATTCAATAATTCAAAGGGTGTCTTTTTTCTTTGGTTATTTTTATTGTTTAATTCGTTGACTTTTCGGGATTTACCTGTTTTCATGATGCTGCGGAAGACACAGGATTTCGGATCTCCCTGCCTCACATGTTTTTTGAATAAGGGGGTTTCTGATAGTGCTGTTTCTGTTTACAGTTTCAACTGAGGTGTCCAAATTTCCCGCAGTTATAACATTTTCTTTCTTTACGAGCTGTATCACTTGTATCCTGTTGAGGTCGTGGGTCATTTGATTTACCATGGTTGTGAAAGTTTGTAGGTCTTCGAAATGGTCGTCTTTCACGCTGGGTTTTGCATCTGTTCCCAGGGCTTGCGTTTCACTTCTACGTTGTACAGTGGAGAGTAACGCATGTGTGTTCTGATCTGAGTACCATACGTTTGACGAGTGAATACTGCTCTGTTGTAGATCAGCAAACGTGTTGGGCGTATTTATTAATGATAAACGAGATCTCTCTTCCGGAGATAATCCTACTAAGATTGTATCGACCAACTGTTTTTCGCTCCAGTTGACTTGCAGTAGTCGGGAAGATTCTCTAATAGCAGCAATATAGTGGGCCAGTCTCTCATTGTCTCCTTGTACTCGAAGTACGGTGTTGCGTTTGAGCTCCTCATAAATTCCAGTGGAAATAAAATGTTTTTTTTAAGGTAGTATGAAGTTCTTCTACTGGAAGTTGCAAGCTTAATGACTCCAGTACACGATCTTTTAGCGGTGGTTTACATTTGGGTAGAAGGACGTGTAAGATTTGCCAATCGTTTAGTTGCTATAAATCTTTTATCTGTAGGAGGTATTTGATGAAGTTTAATAGTTTGGTAATACTCAAGCCATCCGTGTAAGGAATTTCTGTTATAATTTTTTCTACTGGATGCGTGATCTTTCCGTAGAGGTCCGCACTAAGATTTACGTGAGGTATAGTTCTAGGAGGACCAGATGGTGGGTTAGTCATCGTAAAACCATACTTATTGGTGCGATTATGGAGACCACTAGGAGGTGGGGCTTCTGATATCGCTAGGGTATTTACGTCTCTATCTGGTAGCTGATCATGACTCAGTTGTACTCTCGATACAGTGGGTGATTCGTGATTCGCGGTGGTGGGCGTGTGTTCTAAAGTAGGAGATTGAACTGGGGAGTATATAATTTCTTCAGATATTGTTCTATTTCTTCCATTCTAACTGAGTCGGACTTTCTTCGCAATTCATTGATTATTGTGGGTAATTGCTGTAATGCCTCATCCGCAAATTTTTGCACATCGGGTGGGATTACAGTAACGTTGGGCCAGTTTAATAAATTCTTCATCCGACGGGTTAAATGCTCTATTCTCTGCGTGGTACGCAATATTACTGCAGGTGATTTTTCGTCGTGTAGTGTTTGAGATAATAACGTCAATTCCCGGTACTTCGCATAACATGTTTCTCTTTCGCTCTCATAATCTAGTTCGCTTAATCTACCTAACTGCGCTGGTGTATCTGATCTACTTTTGCGTAATGTTTTGCGTAATTCTGTGATTGTTACGTTCGCATGAGGTAAACCGCGTAAAAGTGCTTCATAGCACAGTTCGTCTTTTAATAACCAATCAGGGTTAAATAAAGCCATGTTTCCTTGATGTTAAGTACTATAAGTACTTACTCTACTAATACTAAATTCTATATACTAAATACTACTCTCTTTTGTTTACTAAAATAAACAATTTTAATTAGCTGTGGAATATTTACATAGTTTATACGAAAATTGAATCTCGTCTCAGAGAAAGAGAAATCTCACACAGACGTCATTTAATTTAAAACATATGGTGGAAATATGTTGTTACTAGGCACAGGAAGTCGCACGCTTTGAATAACAAAAGTGGGAGACAGACAATAGTTTAACTCGCCGTGACAATAGGGTGACAAGGTACCATTTTATGCAGGAGAGAACAAGATATCTACCGGCGGTCTGGGATTGTTGTCAAATCGACACGTTGGTGATTGAAATTTTCAGACAAGCACGTACATGGGCTTACACATTTAAAATTCACAATTATCCTTACCTATATTATATTATATTCTAATTATTTCTTTTATTTTTTGGGAAATCTTATTTATTATTTTTGTAAGTTACTGGAATATGTTAAATTAACTGAGTGAATAGATCTACAGAGTGGCACATGTTATCTGTGTCACGATGTATGCAAACATTTTATATAAAAGCAGAGTGGCGCATTTTATAACGTACTCACGTTATAATACCGGGAACCTGTGCTTCATTGGCTCTGGTCAATTACACAGGCTGCCATAGACTTAACCAACTTCTAATTAAACACATATAATTTTGAGAAATGTCTATATATAATATATGATCCCTAGAATTGAAAGAAAATGGACATGGGTTCCTGTTGATGTATTCACTCAGTTTTGTGTGTTATATAATGGCATCTCTTTATTATTCTATAACCCTAAAAATCTCTACATAAGGTTTTCAACATAGCTGATTCTTAATTTACAGATTACAGTTTACAACATATATTTCAGAAGGGCCCTTAAAATAAGGAAGTTTATGTGTTTGAATTCTCCACGGATCCGGGATTTAAAACTTGTTTGTTAATAATGCTCATTTACTCATATACTATCTTTCAACTTAAGCCATTTGAAGAATGGGCTTTATTTAGCTTTTGCCATTTGAAGAATGGACTTTATTTAAACTTTAGAAACAGAGACGCTCTATAATTTAAGCGTTACTTCTTACTACACATATTTTTAAGCATATTACGTACTACTGGTTACAATTAGTGACTACTCTTAAAAGTCTTGAAGTGTTGTTTAAATTGTCTTTGGTACATTTTTATTTGAATATTACTTAGTCACGGAAGACTGGCTTCTGCGTCACCTTATGGTATACTGATGTTGATTCAGATTAGGCCCTCGGTCCTTGGGGTGTCTACTGATGGTCTGTCATTATTGTAGTTTCCGTTGACGTTGAAGTTCCTGAAGTGAGTTAGGTGATTCTGAGGCTGGTACTCTCTTCTCGGATGTCTGGTAGAAAACCTCGTTAGTAGTATAACTCATGTTAATGTTAGTTCCACAGATATGCACTTTACATAATTATTTATAAGGGGTTTTCACCTTAGATACCTAGTACCTATTTTATTTTAAATACATTGTTCTCTTACAAATTAGTATGTAGAGATGTCATCGCGCACACTTATTCATTCTTTTTTTTTTATATTACATGTTTATATAGGACTCAACTATTTACCGCTACATTACGTTGCACACTGTTCTTAGTTGAACTTAAAAGAAACAAAATATTGTTTTGTTTTGTGGCATCGTTCGGATGCAACCAGTTTACTTCGTGAGCACTCCATCACTAGTACTGCACGTTTATTGGGAGAGGTAAAGTAACTTCGCGGAGTTTACGCTTTACCAGAAAATAGTTCCGCCTTTTAATCGATATTTACCGTTTTAATCTTTGACACATTTATTATCCAAAGATATCCTTTACTTCAGAAATGATTATTGTATACAATTGTTTTTTCCTTGTTTATTTTAATTGAGTTGCATTTTACTCATATTATTAGTTTGGTTTATGGGTTAATATGCGTGTTGATGCCGGTTACTGCCTGTCAATGCATGGTTAATTATTTAGGGTGTTTCCTTACTTTTATACTCGCATTCCTTTCGATTTTTTAAATCTCTTTATTAAGTCTTATTTCTGCGTTATTTTAGGGATTTAAAGTTGGTTTAAATGTGCGATTTTATTTAAATCTAAATTTTCTCCTCTTCATATTTTTTTTATTTATTATATTTTTAATATTAATGAAATCGTCACATACTCCGCTGCTTAAAGAAGACACAGGGTGGTAAAAAAGAAGGAGGTGATTTCTGTGGGTTATTTGGTCAGCAAAGAACTGGGAGTATGCTTGGCATTTCTGTGTGAAATTTCTCTCACCCTTTTCTCTTTTCAATTTCTTTAAGAGGTGCATGAGTCACTCTCAACTTACTTCTTACTATTATCAAGATATACAACGCCTTACAAACTAATGCTTAGAATACATAAAATCAAACTTCATGAAATATATTTAAAACACACAAAATTCTTCTTAATACTACTACTTAAGTCTACTACCGGTTTTTTCTTTAGATGTGAGTTACTCTTATTATAGAATTACTCTGCGGTGTTCTATAAGTATAGAATTACTTATATTTGGTGTCAGCTGACTTCTCACTTTTTTTTTTACAGGATCTAAAGTTGATCAGGCCTCATTCCTATTTATATTATTAGGTAATTAAGTGGTGACTCAATTACTCTGTAGCAGGTATACCTTTTAATACCTTTTTGTTTGCTTGCTCTCTAGCATTTCTTTTTCCGTGATAATACTTTATCTGGGAAATATGTGTTCTACGTACGTATTTTTGCGTAGTGGGTTCGCACAGGGCTACTGTTACTGGAGTTAAATATTTGTAAATTTGGTAAGGACCACACCATCGGTATGATAGTTTGGAGGTGGTCTTATCAATTGCACTACTCGTCGGGTGTGTTCTATACATTACTAAGTCACCGACTTGGTACTTTACTACTTTATTATTATTCCTCTCGTGATATTTTTGAGATTTTCATAAGTTCTCTCTTAAATTAGCGCGAGCTTCATTCCAGATTTTCTTTATTTTCTTATCCCTAATTTCGTGGGGTAGTAACTCATGTATTTTCCACTTAGTGGATAATGGGTGGTTAGGTTTGTATCTATTCAATAATTCAAAGGGTGTCTTTTTTCTTTGGTTATTTTTATTGTTTAATTGGTTGACTTTTCGGGATTTACCTGTTTTCATGATGCTGCGGAAGACACAGGATTTCGGATCTCCCTGCCTCACATGTTTTTTGAATAAGGGGGTTTCTGATAGTGCTGTTTCTGTTTACAGTTTCAACTGAGGTGTCCAAATTTCCCGCAGTTATAACATTTTCTTTCTTTACGAGCTGTATCACTTGTATCCTGTTGAGGTCGTGGGTCATTTGATTTACCATGGTTGTGAAAGTTTATAGGTCTTCGAATTGGTCGTCTTTCACGCTGGGTTTTGCATCTGTTCCCAGGGCTTGCGTTTCACTTCTACGTTGTACAGTGGAGAGTAACGCATGTCTGTTCTGATCTGAGTACCATACGTTTGACGAGTGAATACTGCTCTGTTCTAGATCAGCAAAAGTGTTGGGCCTATTTATTAATGATAAACGAGGTCTCTCTTTCGGAGATAATCCTACTAAGATTGTATCGACCAACTGTTTTTCGCTCCAGTTGACTTGCAGTAGTCGGGAAGATTCTCTAATAGCAGCAATATAGTGGGCCAGTCTCTCATGGTCTCCTTGTACTCGAAGTACGGTGTTGCGTTTGAGCTCCTCATAAACTCCAGTGGAAATAAAGTGTTTTATTAAGGTAGTATGAAGTTCTACTGGAAGTTGCGAGCTTAATGACTCCAGTACACGATCTTTTAGCGGTGGTTTACATTTGGGTAGAAGGACTTGTAAGATTTGCCAGTCGTTTAGTTGCTATAAATCTTTTATCTGTAGGAGGTATTTGATGAAGTTTAATAGTTTGGTAATACTCAAGCCATCCGTGTAAGGAATTTCTGTTATAATTTTTTCTACTGGATGCGTGATCTTTCCGTAGAGGTCCGCACTAAGATTTACGTGAGGTATAGTTCTAGGAGGACCAGATGGTGGGTTAGTCATCGTAAAACCATACTTATTGGTGCGATTATGGAGACCACTAGGAGGTGGGGCTTCTGATATCGCTAGGGTATTTACGTCTCTATCTGGTAGCTGATCATGACTCAGTTGTACTCTCGATACAGTGGGTGATTCGTGATTCGCGGTGGTTGGCGGGTGTTCTAAAGTAGGAGATTGAACTGGGGAGATATATAATTTCTTCAGATATTGTTCTATTTCTTCCATTCTAACTGAGTCGGACTTTCTTCGCAATTCATTGATTATTGTGGGTAATTGCTGTAATGCCTCATCCGCAAATTTTTGAACATCGGGTGGGATTACAGTAACGTTGGGCCAGTTTAATAAATTCTTCATCCGACGGGTTAAATGCTCTATTCTCTGCGTGGTACGCAATATTACTGCAGGTGATTTTTCGTCGTGTAGTGTTTGAGATAATAACGTCAATTCCCGGTACTTCGCATAACACGTTTCTCTTTCGCTCTCATAATCTAGTTCGCTTAATCTACCTAACTGCGCTGGTGTATCTGATCTACTTTTGCGTAATGTTTTGCGTAATTCTGTGATTGTTACATTCGCATGAGGTAAACCGCGTAAAAGTGCTTCATAGCACAGTTCGTCTTTTAATAACCAATCAGGGTTAAATAAAGCCATGTTTCCTTGATGTTAAGTACTATAAGTACTTACTCTACTAATACTAAATTCTATATACTAAATACTACTCTCTTTTGTTTACTAAAATAAACAATTTTAATTAGCTGTGGAATATTTACATAGTTTATACGAGAATTGAATCTCGTCTCAGAGAAAGAGAAATCTCACACAGACGTCATTTAATTTAAAACATATGGTGGAAATATGTTGTTACTAGGCACAGGAAGTCGCACGCTTTGAATAACAAAAGTGGGAGACAGACAATAGTTTAACTCGCCGTGACAATAGGGTGACAAGGTACCATTTTATGCAGGAGAGAACAAGATATCTACCGGCGGTCTGGGATTGTTGTCAAATCGACACGTTGGTGATTGAAATTTTCAGTCAAGCACGTACATGGGCTTACACATTTAAAATTCACAATTATCCTTACCTATATTATATTATATTCTAATTATTTCTTTAATTTTTTGGGAAATCTTATTTATTATTTTTGTAAGTTACTGGAATATGTTAAATTAACTGAGTGAATAGATCTACAGAGTGGCACATTTTATCTGTGTCACGATGTATGCAAACATTTTATATAAAAGCAGAGTGGCGCATTTTATAACGTACTCACGTTATAATACCGGGAACCTGTGCTTCATTGGCTCTGGTCAATTACACAGGCTGCCATAGACTTAACCAACTTCTAATTAAACACATATAATTTTGAGAAATGTCTATATATAATATATGATCCCTAGAATTGAAAGAAAATGGACATGGGTTCCTGTTGATGTATTCACTCAGTTTTGTGTGTTATATAATGGCATCTCTTTATTATTCTATAACCCTAAAAATCTCTACATAAGGTTTTCAACATAGCTGATTCTTAATTTACAGATTACAGTTTACAACATATATTTCAGAAGGGCCCTTAAAATAAGGAAGTTTATGTGTTTGAATTCTCCACGGATCCGGGATTTAAAACTTGTTTGTTAATAATGCTCATTTACTCATATACTATCTTTCAACTTAAGCCATTTGAAGAATGGGCTTTATTTAGCTTTTGCCATTTGAAGAATGGACTTTATTTAAACTTTAGAAACAGAGACGCTCTATAATTTAAGCGTTACTTCTTACTACACATATTTTTAAGCATATTACGTACTACTGGTTACAATTAGTGACTACTCTTAAAAGTCTTGAAGTGTTGTTTAAATTGTCTTTGGTACATTTTTATTTGAATATTACTTAGTCACGGAAGACTGGCTTCTGCGTCACCTTATGGTATACTGATGTTGATTCAGATTAGGCCCTCGGTCCTTGGGGTGTCTACTGATGGTCTGTCATTATTGTAGTTTCCGTTGACGTTGAAGTTCCTGAAGTGAGTTAGGTGATTCTGAGGCTGGTACTCTCTTCTCGGATGTCTGGTAGAAAACCTCGTTAGTAGTATAACTCATGTTAATGTTAGTTCCACAGATATGCACTTTACATAATTATTTATAAGGGGTTTTCACCTTAGATACCTAGTACCTATTTTATTTTAAATACATTGTTCTCTTACAAATTAGTATGTAGAGATGTCATCGCGCACACTTATTCATTCTTTTTTTTTTATATTACATGTTTATATAGGACTCAACTATTTACCGCTACATTACGTTGCACACTGTTCTTAGTTGAACTTAAAAGAAACAAAATATTGTTTTGTTTTGTGGCATCGTTCGGATGCAACCAGTTTACTTCGTGAGCACTCCATCACTAGTACTGCACGTTTATTGGGAGAGGTAAAGTAACTTCGCGGAGTTTACGCTTTACCAGAAAATAGTTCCGCCTTTTAATCGATATTTACCGTTTTAATCTTTGACACATTTATTATCCAAAGATATCCTTTACTTCAGAAATGATTATTGTATACAATTGTTTTTTCCTTGTTTATTTTAATTGAGTTGCATTTTACTCATATTATTAGTTTGGTTTATGGGTTAATATGCGTGTTGATGCCGGTTACTGCCTGTCAATGCATGGTTAATTATTTAGGGTGTTTCCTTACTTTTATACTCGCATTCCTTTCGATTTTTTAAATCTCTTTATTAAGTCTTATTTCTGCGTTATTTTAGGGATTTAAAGTTGGTTTAAATGTGCGATTTTATTTAAATCTAAATTTTCTCCTCTTCATATTTTTTTTATTTATTATATTTTTAATATTAATGAAATCGTCACATACTCCGCTGCTTAAAGAAGACACAGGGTGGTAAAAAAGAAGGAGGTGATTTCTGTGGGTTATTTGGTCAGCAAAGAACTGGGAGTATGCTTGGCATTTCTGTGTGAAATTTCTCTCACCCTTTTCTCTTTTCAATTTCTTTAAGAGGTGCATGAGTCACTCTCAACTTACTTCTTACTATTATCAAGATATACAACGCCTTACAAACTAATGCTTAGAATACATAAAATCAAACTTCATGAAATATATTTAAAACACACAAAATTCTTCTTAATACTACTACTTAAGTCTACTACCGGTTTTTTCTTTAGATGTGAGTTACTCTTATTATAGAATTACTCTGCGGTGTTCTATAAGTATAGAATTACTTATATTTGGTGTCAGCTGACTTCTCACTTTTTTTTTTACAGGATCTAAAGTTGATCAGGCCTCATTCCTATTTATATTATTAGGTAATTAAGTGGTGACTCAATTACTCTGTAGCAGGTATACCTTTTAATACCTTTTTGTTTGCTTGCTCTCTAGCATTTCTTTTTCCGTGATAATACTTTATCTGGGAAATATGTGTTCTACGTACGTATTTTTGCGTAGTGGGTTCGCACAGGGCTACTGTTACTGGAGTTAAATATTTGTAAATTTGGTAAGGACCACACCATCGGTATGATAGTTTGGAGGTGGTCTTATCAATTGCACTACTCGTCGGGTGTGTTCTATACATTACTAAGTCACCGACTTGGTACTTTACTACTTTATTATTATTCCTCTCGTGATATTTTTGAGATTTTCATAAGTTCGCTCTTAAATTAGCGCGAGCTTCATTCCAGATTTTCTTTATTTTCTTATCCCTAATTTCGTGGGGTAGTAACTCATGTATTTTCCACTTAGTGGATAATGGGTGGTTAGGTTTGTATCTATTCAATAATTCAAAGGGTGTCTTTTTTCTTTGGTTATTTTTATTGTTTAATTGGTTGACTTTTCGGGATTTACCTGTTTTCATGATGCTGCGGAAGACACAGGATTTCGGATCTCCCTGCCTCACATGTTTTTTGAATAAGGGGGTTTCTGATAGTGCTGTTTCTGTTTACAGTTTCAACTGAGGTGTCCAAATTTCCCGCAGTTATAACATTTTCTTTCTTTACGAGCTGTATCACTTGTATCCTGTTGAGGTCGTGGGTCATTTGATTTACCATGGTTGTGAAAGTTTATAGGTCTTCGAATTGGTCGTCTTTCACGCTGGGTTTTGCATCTGTTCCCAGGGCTTGCGTTTCACTTCTACGTTGTACAGTGGAGAGTAACGCATGTCTGTTCTGATCTGAGTACCATACGTTTGACGAGTGAATACTGCTCTGTTCTAGATCAGCAAAAGTGTTGGGCCTATTTATTAATGATAAACGAGGTCTCTCTTTCGGAGATAATCCTACTAAGATTGTATCGACCAACTGTTTTTCGCTCCAGTTGACTTGCAGTAGTCGGGAAGATTCTCTAATAGCAGCAATATAGTGGGCCAGTCTCTCATGGTCTCCTTGTACTCGAAGTACGGTGTTGCGTTTGAGCTCCTCATAAATTCCAGTGGAAATAAAGTGTTTTATTAAGGTAGTATGAAGTTCTTCTACTGGAAGTTGCGAGCTTAATGACTCCAGTACACGATCTTTTAGCGGTGGTTTACATTTGGGTAGAAGGACTTGTAAGATTTGCCAGTCGTTTAGTTGCTATAAATCTTTTATCTGTAGGAGGTATTTGATGAAGTTTAATAGTTTGGTAATACTCAAGCCATCCGTGTAAGGAATTTCTGTTATAATTTTTTCTACTGGATGCGTGATCTTTCCGTAGAGGTCCGCACTAAGATTTACGTGAGGTATAGTTCTAGGAGGACCAGATGGTGGGTTAGTCATCGTAAAACCATACTTATTGGTGCGATTATGGAGACCACTAGGAGGTGGGGCTTCTGATATCGCTAGGGTATTTACGTCTCTATCTGGTAGCTGATCATGACTCAGTTGTACTCTCGATACAGTGGGTGATTCGTGATTCGCGGTGGTTGGCGGGTGTTCTAAAGTAGGAGATTGAACTGGGGAGATATATAATTTCTTCAGATATTGTTCTATTTCTTCCATTCTAACTGAGTCGGACTTTCTTCGCAATTCATTGATTATTGTGGGTAATTGCTGTAATGCCTCATCCGCAAATTTTTGAACATCGGGTGGGATTACAGTAACGTTGGGCCAGTTTAATAAATTCTTCATCCGACGGGTTAAATGCTCTATTCTCTGCGTGGTACGCAATATTACTGCAGGTGATTTTTCGTCGTGTAGTGTTTGAGATAATAACGTCAATTCCCGGTACTTCGCATAACACGTTTCTCTTTCGCTCTCATAATCTAGTTCGCTTAATCTACCTAACTGCGCTGGTGTATCTGATCTACTTTTGCGTAATGTTTTGCGTAATTCTGTGATTGTTACATTCGCATGAGGTAAACCGCGTAAAAGTGCTTCATAGCACAGTTCGTCTTTTAATAACCAATCAGGGTTAAATAAAGCCATGTTTCCTTGATGTTAAGTACTATAAGTACTTACTCTACTAATACTAAATTCTATATACTAAATACTACTCTCTTTTGTTTACTAAAATAAACAATTTTAATTAGCTGTGGAATATTTACATAGTTTATACGAGAATTGAATCTCGTCTCAGAGAAAGAGAAATCTCACACAGACGTCATTTAATTTAAAACATATGGTGGAAATATGTTGTTACTAGGCACAGGAAGTCGCACGCTTTGAATAACAAAAGTGGGAGACAGACAATAGTTTAACTCGCCGTGACAATAGGGTGACAAGGTACCATTTTATGCAGGAGAGAACAAGATATCTACCGGCGGTCTGGGATTGTTGTCAAATCGACACGTTGGTGATTGAAATTTTCAGTCAAGCACGTACATGGGCTTACACATTTAAAATTCACAATTATCCTTACCTATATTATATTATATTCTAATTATTTCTTTAATTTTTTGGGAAATCTTATTTATTATTTTTGTAAGTTACTGGAATATGTTAAATTAACTGAGTGAATAGATCTACAGAGTGGCACATTTTATCTGTGTCACGATGTATGCAAACATTTTATATAAAAGCAGAGTGGCGCATTTTATAACGTACTCACGTTATAATACCGGGAACCTGTGCTTCATTGGCTCTGGTCAATTACACAGGCTGCCATAGACTTAACCAACTTCTAATTAAACACATATAATTTTGAGAAATGTCTATATATAATATATGATCCCTAGAATTGAAAGAAAATGGACATGGGTTCCTGTTGATGTATTCACTCAGTTTTGTGTGTTATATAATGGCATCTCTTTATTATTCTATAACCCTAAAAATCTCTACATAAGGTTTTCAACATAGCTGATTCTTAATTTACAGATTACAGTTTACAACATATATTTCAGAAGGGCCCTTAAAATAAGGAAGTTTATGTGTTTGAATTCTCCACGGATCCGGGATTTAAAACTTGTTTGTTAATAATGCTCATTTACTCATATACTATCTTTCAACTTAAGCCATTTGAAGAATGGGCTTTATTTAGCTTTTGCCATTTGAAGAATGGACTTTATTTAAACTTTAGAAACAGAGACGCTCTATAATTTAAGCGTTACTTCTTACTACACATATTTTTAAGCATATTACGTACTACTGGTTACAATTAGTGACTACTCTTAAAAGTCTTGAAGTGTTGTTTAAATTGTCTTTGGTACATTTTTATTTGAATATTACTTAGTCACGGAAGACTGGCTTCTGCGTCACCTTATGGTATACTGATGTTGATTCAGATTAGGCTCCTCGGTCCTTGGGGTGTCTACTGATGGTCTGTCATTATTGTAGTTTCCGTTGACGTTGAAGTTCCTGAAGTGAGTTAGGTGATTCTGAGGCTGGTACTCTCTTCTCGGATGTCTGGTAGAAAACCTCGTTAGTAGTATAACTCATGTTAATGTTTGTTCCACAGATATGCACTTTACATAATTATTTATAAGGGGTTTTCACCTTAGATACGTAGTACCTATTTTATTTTAAATACATCGTTCTCTTACAAATTAGTATGTAGAGATGTAATCGCGCACACTTATTCATTCTTTTTTTTTTATATTACATGTTTATATAGGACTCACTATTTACCGCTACATTACGTTGCACACTGTTCTTAGTTGAACTTAAAAGAAACAAAATATTGTTTTGTTTTGTGGCATCGTTCGGATGCAACCAGTTTACTGCGTGAGCACTCCATCACTAGTACTGTACGTTTATTGGGAGAGGTAAAGTAACTTCGCGGAGTTTACGCTTTACCAGAAAATAGTTCCGCCTTTTAATCGATATTTACCGTTTTAATCTTTGACACATTTATTATCCAAAGATATCCTTTACTTCAGAAATGATTATTGTATACAATTGTTTTTTCCTTATTTATTTTAATTGAGTTGCACTTTACTCATATTATTAGTTTGGTTTATGGGTTAATATGCATGTTGATGCCGGTTACTGCCTGTCAATGCATGGTTAATTATTTAGGGTGTTTCCTTACTTTTATACTCGCATTCCTTTCGGTTTTTTAAATCTCTTTATTAAGTCTTATTTCTGCGTTATTTTAAGGATTTAAAGTTGGCTTAAATGTGCGATTTTATTTAAATCTAAATTTTCTCCTCTTCATATTTTTTTTATTTATTATATTTTTATTATTAATGAAATCGTCACATACTCCGCTGCTTAAAGAAGACACAGGGTGGTAAAAAAGAAGGAGGTGATTTCTGTGGGTTATTTGGTCAGCAAAGAACTGGGAGTATGCTTGGCATTTCTGTGTGAAATTTCTCTCACCCTTTTCTCTTTTCAATTTCTTTAAGAGGTGCATGAGTCACTCTCAACTTACTTCTTACTATTATCAAGATATACAACGCCTTACAAACTAATGCTTAGAATACATAAAATCAAACTTCATGAAATATATTTAAAACACACAAAATTCTTCTTAATACTACTACTTAAGTCTACTACCGGTTTTTTCTTTAGATGTGAGTTACTCTTATTATAGAATTACTCTGCGGTGTTCTATAAGTATAGAATTACTTATATTTGGTGTCAGCTGACGTCTCACTTTTTTTTTTACAGGATCTAAAGTTGATCAGGCCTCATTCCTATTTATATTATTAGGTAATTAAGTGGTGACTCAATTACTCTGTAGCAGGTATACCTTTTAATACCTTTTTGTTTGCTTGCTCTCTAGCATTTCTTTTTCCGTGATAATACTTTATCTGGGAAATATGTGTTCTACGTACGTATTTTTGCGTAGTGGGTTCGCACAGGGCTACTGTTACTGGAGTTAAATATTTGTAAATTTGGTAAGGACCACACCATCGGTATGATAGTTTGGAGGTGGTCTTATCAATTGCACTACTCGTCGGGTGTGTTCTATACATTACTAAGTCACCGACTTGGTACTTTACTACTTTATTATTATTCCTCTCGTGATATTTTTGAGATTTTCATAAGTTCGCTCTTAAATTAGCGCGAGCTTCATTCCAGATTTTCTTTATTTTCTTATCCCTAATTTCGTGGGGTAGTAACTCATGTATTTTCCACTTAGTGGATAATGGGTGGTTAGGTTTGTATTTATTCAATAATTCAAAGGGTGTCTTTTTTCTTTGGTTATTTTTATTGTTTAATTCGTTGACTTTTCGGGATTTACCTGTTTTCATGATGCTGCGGAAGACACAGGATTTCGGATCTCCCTGCCTCACATGTTTTTTGAATAAGGGGGTTTCTGATAGTGCTGTTTCTGTTTACAGTTTCAACTGAGGTGTCCAAATTTCCCGCAGTTATAACATTTTCTTTCTTTACGAGCTGTATCACTTGTATCCTGTTGAGGTCGTGGGTCATTTGATTTACCATGGTTGTGAAAGTTTGTAGGTCTTCGAAATGGTCGTCTTTCACGCTGGGTTTTGCATCTGTTCCCAGGGCTTGCGTTTCACTTCTACGTTGTACAGTGGAGAGTAACGCATGTGTGTTCTGATCTGAGTACCATACGTTTGACGAGTGAATACTGCTCTGTTGTAGATCAGCAAAAGTGTTGGGCGTATTTATTAATGATAAACGAGATCTCTCTTCCGGAGATAATCCTACTAAGATTGTATCGACCAACTGTTTTTCGCTCCAGTTGACTTGCAGTAGTCGGGAAGATTCTCTAATAGCAGCAATATAGTGGGCCAGTCTCTCATGGTCTCCTTGTACTCGAAGTACGGTGTTGCGTTTGAGCTCCTCATAAATTCCAGTGGAAATAAAATGTTTTTTTTAAGGTAGTATGAAGTTCTTCTACTGGAAGTTGCAAGCTTAATGACTCCAGTACACGATCTTTTAGCGGTGGTTTACATTTGGGTAGAAGGACGTGTAAGATTTGCCAATCGTTTAGTTGCTATAAATCTTTTATCTGTAGGAGGTATTTGATGAAGTTTAATAGTTTGGTAATACTCAAGCCATCCGTGTAAGGAATTTCTGTTATAATTTTTTCTACTGGATGCGTGATCTTTCCGTAGAGGTCCGCACTAAGATTTACGTGAGGTATAGTTCTAGGAGGACCAGATGGTGGGTTAGTCATCGTAAAACCATACTTATTGGTGCGATTATGGAGACCACTAGGAGGTGGGGCTTCTGATATCGCTAGGGTATTTACGTCTCTATCTGGTAGCTGATCATGACTCAGTTGTACTCTCGATACAGTGGGTGATTCGTGATTCGCGGTGGTGGGCGTGTGTTCTAAAGTAGGAGATTGAACTGGGGAGTATATAATTTCTTCAGATATTGTTCTATTTCTTCCATTCTAACTGAGTCGGACTTTCTTCGCAATTCATTGATTATTGTGGGTAATTGCTGTAATGCCTCATCCGCAAATTTTTGCACATCGGGTGGGATTACAGTAACGTTGGGCCAGTTTAATAAATTCTTCATCCGACGGGTTAAATGCTCTATTCTCTGCGTGGTACGCAATATTACTGCAGGTGATTTTTCGTCGTGTAGTGTTTGAGATAATAACGTCAATTCCCGGTACTTCGCATAACACGTTTCTCTTTCGCTCTCATAATCTAGTTCGCTTAATCTACCTAACTGCGCTGGTGTATCTGATCTACTTTTGCGTAATGTTTTGCGTAATTCTGTGATTGTTACGTTCGCATGAGGTAAACCGCGTAAAAGTGCTTCATAGCACAGTTCGTCTTTTAATAACCAATCAGGGTTAAATAAAGCCATGTTTCCTTGATGTTAAGTACTATAAGTACGTACTCTACTAATACTAAATTCTATATACTAAATACTACTCTCTTTTGTTTACTAAAATAAACAATTTTAATTAGCTGTGGAATATTTACATAGTTTATACGAGAATTGAATCTCGTCTCAGAGAAAGAGAAATCTCACACAGACGTCATTTAATTTAAAACATATGGTGGAAATATGTTGTTACTAGGCACAGGAAGTCGCACGCTTTGAATAACAAAAGTGGGAGACAGACAATAGTTTAACTCGCCGTGACAATAGGGTGACAAGGTACCATTTTATGCAGGAGAGAACAAGATATCTACCGGCGGTCTGGGATTGTTGTCAAATCGACACGTTGGTGATTGAAATTTTCAGACAAGCACGTACATGGGCTTACACATTTAAAATTCACAATTATCCTTACCTATATTATATTATATTCTAATTATTTCTTTAATTTTTTGGGAAATCTTATTTATTATTTTTGTAAGTTACTGGAATATGTTAAATTAACTGAGTGAATTGATCTACAGAGTGGCACATTTTATCTGTGTCACGATGTATGCAAACATTTTATATAAAAGCAGAGTGGCGCATTTTATAACGTACTCACGTTATAATACCGGGAACCTGTGCTTCATTGGCTCTGGTCAATTACACAGGCTGCCATAGACTTAACCAACTTCTAATTAAACACATATAATTTTGAGAAATGTCTACATATAATATATGATCCCTAGAATTGAAAGAAAATGGACATGGGTTCCTGTTGATGTATTCACTCAGTTTTGTGTGTTATATAATGGCATCTCTTTATTATTCTATAACCCTAAAAATCTCTACATAAGGTTTTCAACATAGCTGATTCTTAATTTACAGATTACAGTTTACAACATATATTTCAGAAGGGCCCTTAAAATAAGGAAGTTTATGTGTTTGAATTCTCCACGGATCCGGGATTTAAAACTTGTTTGTTAATAATGCTCATTTACTCATATACTATCTTTCAACTTAAGCCATTTGAAGAATGGGCTTTATTTAGCTTTTGCCATTTGAAGAATGGACTTTATTTAAACTTTAGAAACAGAGACGCTCTATAATTTAAGCGTTACTTCTTACTACACATATTTTTAAGCATATTACGTACTACTGGTTACAATTAGTGACTACTCTTAAAAGTCTTGAAGTGTTGTTTAAATTGTCTTTGGTACATTTTTATTTGAATATTACTTAGTCACGGAAGACTGGCTTCTGCGTCACCTTATGGTATACTGATGTTGATTCAGATTAGGCCCTCGGTCCTTGGGGTGTCTACTGATGGTCTGTCATTATTGTAGTTTCCGTTGACGTTGAAGTTCCTGAAGTGAGTTAGGTGATTCTGAGGCTGGTACTCTCTTCTCGGATGTCTGGTAGAAAACCTCGTTAGTAGTATAACTCATGTTAATGTTAGTTCCACAGATATGCACTTTACATAATTATTTATAAGGGGTTTTCACCTTAGATACCTAGTACCTATTTTATTTTAAATACATTGTTCTCTTACAAATTAGTATGTAGAGATGTCATCGCGCACACTTATTCATTCTTTTTTTTTTATATTACATGTTTATATAGGACTCAACTATTTACCGCTACATTACGTTGCACACTGTTCTTAGTTGAACTTAAAAGAAACAAAATATTGTTTTGTTTTGTGGCATCGTTCGGATGCAACCAGTTTACTTCGTGAGCACTCCATCACTAGTACTGCACGTTTATTGGGAGAGGTAAAGTAACTTCGCGGAGTTTACGCTTTACCAGAAAATAGTTCCGCCTTTTAATCGATATTTACCGTTTTAATCTTTGACACATTTATTATCCAAAGATATCCTTTACTTCAGAAATGATTATTGTATACAATTGTTTTTTCCTTGTTTATTTTAATTGAGTTGCATTTTACTCATATTATTAGTTTGGTTTATGGGTTAATATGCGTGTTGATGCCGGTTACTGCCTGTCAATGCATGGTTAATTATTTAGGGTGTTTCCTTACTTTTATACTCGCATTCCTTTCGATTTTTTAAATCTCTTTATTAAGTCTTATTTCTGCGTTATTTTAGGGATTTAAAGTTGGTTTAAATGTGCGATTTTATTTAAATCTAAATTTTCTCCTCTTCATATTTTTTTTATTTATTATATTTTTAATATTAATGAAATCGTCACATACTACGCTGCTTAAAGAAGACACAGGGTGGTAAAAAAGAAGGAGGTGATTTCTGTGGGTTATTTGGTCAGCAAAGAACTGGGAGTATGCTTGGCATTTCTGTGTGAAATTTCTCTCACCCTTTTCTCTTTTCAATTTCTTTAAGAGGTGCATGAGTCACTCTCAACTTACTTCTTACTATTATCAAGATATACAACGCCTTACAAACTAATGCTTAGAATACATAAAATCAAACTTCATGAAATATATTTAAAACACACAAAATTCTTCTTAATACTACTACTTAAGTCTACTACCGGTTTTTTCTTTAGATGTGAGTTACTCTTATTATAGAATTACTCTGCGGTGTTCTATAAGTATAGAATTACTTATATTTGGTGTCAGCTGACTTCTCCCTTTTTTTTTTACAGGATCTAAAGTTGATCAGGCCTCATTCCTATTTATATTATTAGGTAATTAAGTGGTGACTCAATTACTCTGTAGCAGGTATACCTTTTAATACCTTTTTGTTTGCTTGCTCTCTAGCATTTCTTTTTCCGTGATAATACTTTATCTGGGAAATATGTGTTCTACGTACGTATTTTTGCGTAGTGGGTTCGCACAGGGCTACTGTTACTGGAGTTAAATATTTGTAAATTTGGTAAGGACCACACCATCGGTATGATAGTTTGGAGGTGGTCTTATCAATTGCACTACTCGTCGGGTGTGTTCTATACATTACTAAGTCACCGACTTGGTACTTTACTACTTTATTATTATTCCTCTCGTGATATTTTTGAGATTTTCATAAGTTCGCTCTTAAATTAGCGCGAGCTTCATTCCAGATTTTCTTTATTTTCTTATCCCTAATTTCGTGGGGTAGTAACTCATGTATTTTCCACTTAGTGGATAATGGGTGGTTAGGTTTGTATCTATTCAATAATTCAAAGGGTGTCTTTTTTCTTTGGTTATTTTTATTGTTTAATTGGTTGACTTTTCGGGATTTACCTGTTTTCATGATGCTGCGGAAGACACAGGATTTCGGATCTCCCTGCCTCACATGTTTTTTGAATAAGGGGGTTTCTGATAGTGCTGTTTCTGTTTACAGTTTCAACTGAGGTGTCCAAATTTCCCGCAGTTATAACATTTTCTTTCTTTACGAGCTGTATCACTTGTATCCTGTTGAGGTCGTGGGTCATTTGATTTACCATGGTTGTGAAAGTTTATAGGTCTTCGAATTGGTCGTCTTTCACGCTGGGTTTTGCATCTGTTCCCAGGGCTTGCGTTTCACTTCTACGTTGTACAGTGGAGAGTAACGCATGTCTGTTCTGATCTGAGTACCATACGTTTGACGAGTGAATACTGCTCTGTTCTAGATCAGCAAAAGTGTTGGGCCTATTTATTAATGATAAACGAGGTCTCTCTTCCGGAGATAATCCTACTAAGATTGTATCGACCAACTGTTTTTCGCTCCAGTTGACTTGCAGTAGTCGGGAAGATTCTCTAATAGCAGCAATATAGTGGGCCAGTCTCTCATGGTCTCCTTGTACTCGAAGTACGGTGTTGCGTTTGAGCTCCTCATAAATTCCAGTGGAAATAAAGTGTTTTATTAAGGTAGTATGAAGTTCTTCTACTGGAAGTTGCGAGCTTAATGACTCCAGTACACGATCTTTTAGCGGTGGTTTACATTTGGGTAGAAGGACTTGTAAGATTTGCCAATCGTTTAGTTGCTATAAATCTTTTATCTGTAGGAGGTATTTGATGAAGTTTAATAGTTTGGTAATACTCAAGCCATCCGTGTAAGGAATTTCTGTTATAATTTTTTCTACTGGATGCGTGATCTTTCCATAGAGGTCCGCACTAAGATTTACGTGAGGTATAGTTCTAGGAGGACCAGATGGTGGGTTAGTCATCGTAAAACCATACTTATTGGTGCGATTATGGAGACCACTAGGAGGTGGGGCTTCTGATATCGCTAGGGTATTTACGTCTCTATCTGGTAGCTGATCATGACTCAGTTGTACTCTCGATACAGTGGGTGATTCGTGATTCGCGGTGGTTGGCGGGTGTTCTAAAGTAGGAGATTGAACTGGGGAGATATATAATTTCTTCAGATATTGTTCTATTTCTTCCATTCTAACTGAGTCGGACTTTCTTCGCAATTCATTGATTATTGTGGGTAATTGCTGTAATGCCTCATCCGCAAATTTTTGAACATCGGGTGGGATTACAGTAACGTTGGGCCAGTTTAATAAATTCTTCATACGACGGGTTAAATGCTCTATTCTCTGCGTGGTACGCAATATTACTGCAGGTGATTTTTCGTCGTGTAGTGTTTGAGATAATAACGTCAATTCCCGGTACTTCGCATAACACGTTTCTCTTTCGCTCTCATAATCTAGTTCGCTTAATCTACCTAACTGCGCTGGTGTATCTGATCTACTTTTGCGTAATGTTTTGCGTAATTCTGTGATTGTTACGTTCGCATGAGGTAAACCGCGTAAAAGTGCTTCATAGCACAGTTCGTCTTTTAATAACCAATCAGGGTTAAATAAAGCCATGTTTCCTTGATGTTAAGTACTATAAGTACTTACTCTACTAATACTAAATTCTATATACTAAATACTACTCTCTTTTGTTTACTAAAATAAACAATTTTAATTAGCTGTGGAATATTTACATAGTTTATACGAGAATTGAATCTCGTCTCAGAGAAAGAGAAATCTCACACAGACGTCATTTAATTTAAAACATATGGTGGAAATATGTTGTTACTAGGCACAGGAAGTCGCACGCTTTGAATAACAAAAGTGGGAGACAGACAATAGTTTAACTCGCCGTGACAATAGGGTGACAAGGTACCATTTTATGCAGGAGAGAACAAGATATCTACCGGCGGTCTGGGATTGTTGTCAAATCGACACGTTGGTGATTGAAATTTTCAGACAAGCACGTACATGGGCTTACACATTTAAATTATCCTTACCTATATATATTATATTATAATTATTTCTTTAATTTTTTGGGGACTCTTATTTATTATTTTTGTAAGTTACTGGAATATGTTAAATTAACTGAGTGAATATATCTACAGAGTGGCACATTTTATCTGTGTCACGATGTATGCAAACATTTTATATAAAAGCAGAGTGGCGCATTTTATAACGTACTCACGTTATAATACCGGGAACCTGTGCTTCATTGGCTCTGGTCAATTACACAGGCTACCATAGACTTAACCAACTTCTAATTAAACACATATAATTTTGAGAAATGTCTATATATAATATATGATCCCTAGAATTGAAGGAAAATGGACATGGGTACCTGTTGATGTATTCACTCAGTTTTGTGTGTTATATAATGACATCTCTTTATTATTCTATAACCCTAAAAATCTCTACATTAGGTTTTCAACATAGCTGATTCTTAATTTACAGATTACAGTTTACAACATATATTTCAGAAGGGCCCTTAAAATAAGGAAGTTTATGTGTTTGAATTCTCCACGGATCCGGGATTTAAAACTTGTTTGTTAATAATGCTCATTTACTCATATACTATCTTTCAACTTAAGCCATTTGAAGAATGGGCTTTATTTAGCTTTTGCCATTTGAAGAATGGACTTTATTTAAACTTTAGAAACAGAGACGCTCTATAATTTAAGCGTTACTTCTTACTACACATATTTTTAAGCATATTACGTACTACTGGTTACAATTAGTGACTACTCTTAAAAGTCTTGAAGTGTTGTTTAAATTGTCTTTGGTACATTTTTATTTGAATATTACTTAGTCACGGAAGACTGGCTTCTGCGTCACCTTATGGTATACTGATGTTGATTCAGATTAGGCTCCTCGGTCCTTGGGGTGTCTACTGATGGTCTGTCATTATTGTAGTTTCCGTTGACGTTGAAGTTCCTGAAGTGAGTTAGGTGATTCTGAGGCTGGTACTCTCTTCTCGGATGTCTGGTAGAAAACCTCGTTAGTAGTATAACTCATGTTAATGTTTGTTCCACAGATATGCACTTTACATAATTATTTATAAGGGGTTTTCACCTTAGATACCTAGTACCTATTTTATTTTAAATACATCGTTCTCTTACAAATTAGTATGTAGAGATGTAATCGCGCACACTTATTCATTCTTTTTTTTTTATATTACATGTTTATATAGGACTCACTATTTACCGCTACATTACGTTGCACACTGTTCTTAGTTGAACTTAAAAGAAACAAAATATTGTTTTGTTTTGTGGCATCGTTCGGATGCAACCAGTTTACTGCGTGAGCACTCCATCACTAGTACTGTACGTTTATTGGGAGAGGTAAAGTAACTTCGCGGAGTTTACGCTTTACCAGAAAATAGTTCCGCCTTTTAATCGATATTTACCGTTTTAATCTTTGACACATTTATTATCCAAAGATATCCTTTACTTCAGAAATGATTATTGTATACAATTGTTTTTTCCTTGTTTATTTTAATTGAGTTGCACTTTACTCATATTATTAGTTTGGTTTATGGGTTAATATGCGTGTTGATGCCGGTTACTGCCTGTCAATGCATGGTTAATTATTTAGGGTGTTTCCTTACTTTTATACTCGCATTCCTTTCGGGTTTTTAAATCTCTTTATTAAGTCTTATTTCTGCGTTATTTTAGGGATTTAAAGTTGGCTTAAATGTGCGATTTTATTTAAATCTAAATTTTCTCCTCTTCATATTTTTTTTATTTATTATATTTTTATTATTAATGAAATCGTCACATACTCCGCTGCTTAAAGAAGACACAGGGTGGTAAAAAAGAAGGAGGTGATTTCTGTGGGTTATTTGGTCAGCAAAGAACTGGGAGTATGCTTGGCATTTCTGTGTGAAATTTCTCTCACCCTTTTCTCTTTTCAATTTCTTTAAGAGGTGCATGAGTCACTCTCAACTTACTTCTTACTATTATCAAGATATACAAAGCCTTACAAACTAATGCTTAGAATACATAAAATCAAACTTCATGAAATATATTTAAAACACACAAAATTCTTCTTAATACTACTACTTAAGTCTACTACCGGTTTTTTCTTTAGATGTGAGTTACTCTTATTATAGAATTACTCTGCGGTGTTCTATAAGTATAGAATTACTTATATTTGGTGTCAGCTGACTTCTCACTTTTTTTTTTACAGGATCTAAAGTTGATCAGGCCTCATTCCTATTTATATTATTAGGTAATTAAGTTGTGACTCAATTACTCTGTAGCAGGTATACCTTTTAATACCTTTTTGTTTGCTTGCTCTCTAGCATTTCTTTTTCCGTGATAATACTTTATCTGGGAAATATGTGTTCTACGTACGTATTTTTGCGTAGTGGGTTCGCACAGGGCTACTGTTACTGGAGTTAAATATTTGTAAATTTGGTAAGGACCACACCATCGGTATGATAGTTTGGAGGTGGTCTTATCAATTGTACTACTCGTCGGGTGTGTTCTATACATTACTAAGTCACCGACTTGGTACTTTACTACTTTATTATTATTCCTCTCGTGATATTTTTGAGATTTTCATAAGTTCGCTCTTAAATTAGCGCGAGCTTCATTCCAGATTTTCTTTATTTTCTTATCCCTAATTTCGTGGGGTAGTAACTCATGTATTTTCCACTTAGTGGATAATGGGTGGTTAGGTTTGTATTTATTCAATAATTCAAAGGGTGTCTTTTTTCTTTGGTTATTTTTATTGTTTAATTCGTTGACTTTTCGGGATTTACCTGTTTTCATGATGCTGCGGAAGACACAGGATTTCGGATCTCCCTGCCTCACATGTTTTTTGAATAAGGGGGTTTCTGATAGTGCTGTTTCTGTTTACAGTTTCAACTGAGGTGTCCAAATTTCCCGCAGTTATAACATTTTCTTTCTTTACGAGCTGTATCACTTGTATCCTGTTGAGGTCGTGGGTCATTTGATTTACCATGGTTGTGAAAGTTTGTAGGTCTTCGAATTGGTCGTCTTTCACGCTGGGTTTTGCATCTGTTCCCAGGGCTTGCGTTTCACTTCTACGTTGTACAGTGGAGAGTAACGCATGTCTGTTCTGATCTGAGTACCATACGTTTGACGAGTGAATACTGCTCTGTTCTAGATCAGCAAAAGTGTTGGGCCTATTTATTAATGATAAACGAGATCTCTCTTCCGGAGATAATCCTACTAAGATTGTATCGACCAACTGTTTTTCGCTCCAGTTGACTTGCAGTAGTCGGGAAGATTCTCTAATAGCAGCAATATAGTGGGCCAGTCTCTCATGGTCTCCTTGTACTCGAAGTACGGTGTTGCGTTTGAGCTCCTCATAAATTCCAGTGGAAATAAAGTGTTTTATTAAGGTAGTATGAAGTTCTTCTACTGGAAGTTGCGAGCTTAATGACTCCAGTACACGATCTTTTAGCGGTGGTTTACATTTGGGTAGAAGGACTTGTAAGATTTGCCAATCGTTTAGTTGCTATAAATCTTTTATCTGTAGGAGGTATTTGATGAAGTTTAATAGTTTGGTAATACTCAACCCATCCGTGTAAGGAATTTCTGTTATAATTTTTTCTACTGGATGCGTGATCTTTCCGTAGAGGTCCGCACTAAGATTTACGTGAGGTATAGTTCTAGGAGGACCAGATGGTGGGTTAGTCATCGTAAAACCATACTTATTGGTGCGATTATGGAGACCACTAGGAGGTGGGGCTTCTGATATCGCTAGGGTATTTACGTCTCTATCTGGTAGCTGATCATGACTCAGTTGTACTCTCGATACAGTGGGTGATTCGTGATTCGCGGTGGTGGGCGGGTGTTCTAAAGTAGGAGATTGAACTGGGGAGATATATAATTTCTTCAGATATTGTTCTATTTCTTCCATTCTAACTGAGTCGGACTTTCTTCGCAATTCATTGATTATTGTGGGTAATTGCTGTAATGCCTCATCCGCAAATTTTTGAACATCGGGTGGGATTACAGTAACGTTGGGCCAGTTTAATAAATTCTTCATCCGACGGGTTAAATGCTCTATTCTCTGCGTGGTACGCAATATTACTGCAGGTGATTTTTCGTCGTGTAGTGTTTGAGATAATAACGTCAATTCCCGGTACTTCGCATAACACGTTTCTCTTTCGCTCTCATAATCTAGTTCGCTTAATCTACCTAACTGCGCTGGTGTATCTGATCTACTTTTGCGTAATGTTTTGCGTAATTCTGTGATTGTTACGTTCGCATGAGGTAAACCGCGTAAAAGTGCTTCATAGCACAGTTCGTCTTTTAATAACAAATCAGGGTTAAATAAAGCCATGTTTCCTTGATGTTAAGTACTATAAGTACTTACTCTACTAATACTAAATTCTATATACTAAATACTACTCTCTTTTGTTTACTAAAATAAACAATTTTAATTAGCTGTGGAATATTTACATAGTTTATGTGAGAATTGAATCTCGTCTCAGAGAAAGAGAAATCTCACACAGACGTCATTTAATTTAAAACATATGTTGGAAATATGTTGTTACTAAGCACAGGAAGTCACACGCTTTGAATAACAAAAGGGGGAGACAGACAATAGTTTAACTCGCCGTGACAATAGGGTGACAAGGTACCATTTTATGCAGGAGAGAACAAGATATCTACCGGCAGTCTGGGATTGTTGTCAAATCGACACGTTGGTGATTGAAATTTTCAGACAAGCACGTACATGGGCTTACACATTTAAAATTCACAATTATCCTTACCTATATTATATTATATTCTAATTATTTCTTTAATTTTTTGGGGACTCTTATTTATTATTTTTGTAAGTTACTGGAATATGTTAAATTAACTGAGTGAATATATCTACAGAGTGGCACATTTTATCTGTGTCACGATGTATGCAAACATTTTATATAAAAGCAGAGTGGCGCATTTTATAACGTACTCACGTTATAATACCGGGAACCTGTGCTTCATTGGCTCTGGTCAATTACACAGGCTGCCATAGACTTAACCAACTTCTAATTAAACACATATAATTTTGAGAAATGTCTATATATAATATATGATCCCTAGAATTGAAGGAAAATGGACATGGGTTCCTGTTGATGTATTCACTCAGTTTTGTGTGTTATATAATGGCATCTCTTTATTATTCTATAACCCTAAAAATCTCTACATAAGGTTTTCAACATAGCTGATTCTTAATTTACAGATTACAGTTTACAACATATATTTCAGAAGGGCCCTTAAAATAAGGAAGTTTATGTGTTTGAATTCTCCACGGATCCGGGATTTAAAACTTGTTTGTTAATAATGCTCATTTACTCATATACTATCTTTCAACTTAAGCCATTTGAAGAATGGGCTTTATTTAGCTTTTGCCATTTGAAGAATGGACTTTATTTAAACTTTAGAAACAGAGACGCTCTATAATTTAAGCGTTACTTCTTACTACACATATTTTTAAGCATATTACGTACTACTGGTTACAATTAGTGACTACTCTTAAAAGTCTTGAAGTGTTGTTTAAATTGTCTTTGGTACATTTTTATTTGAATATTACTTAGTCACGGAAGACTGGCTTCTGCGTCACCTTATGGTATACTGATGTTGATTCAGATTAGGCTCCTCGGTCCTTGGGGTGTCTACTGATGGTCTGTCATTATTGTAGTTTCCGTTGACGTTGAAGTTCCTGAAGTGAGTTAGGTGATTCTGAGGCTGGTACTCTCTTCTCGGATGTCTGATAGAAAACCTCGTTAGTAGTATAACTCATGTTAATGTTAGTTCCACAGATATGCACTTTACATAATTATTTATAAGGGGTTTTCACCTTAGATACCTAGTACCTATTTTATTTTAAATACATTGTTCTCTTACAAATTAGTATGTAGAGATGTCATCGCGCACACTTATTCATTCTTTTTTTTTTATATTACATGTTTATATAGGACTCACTATTTACCGCTACATTACGTTGCACACTGTTCTTAGTTGAACTTAAAAGAAACAAAATATTGTTTTGTTTTGTGGCATCGTTCGGATGCAACCAGTTTACTTCGTGAGCACTCCATCACTAGTACTGCACGTTTATTGGGAGAGGTAAAGTAACTTCGCGGAGTTTATGCTTTACCAGAAAATAGTTCCGCCTTTTAATCGATATTTACCGTTTTAATCTTCGACACATTTATTATCCAAAGATATCCTTTACTTCAGAAATGATTATTGTGTACAATTGTTTTTTCCTTGTTTATTTTAATTGAGTTGCATTTTACTAATATTATTAGTTTGGTTTATGGGTTAATATGCGTGTTGATGCCGGTTACTGCCTGTCAATGCATGGTTAATTATTTAGGGTGTTTCCTTACTTTTATACTCGCATTCCTTTCGATTTTTTAAATCTCTTTATTAAGTCTTATTTCTGCGTTATTTTAGGGATTTAAAGTTGGTTTAAATGTGCGATTTTATTTAAATCTAAATTTTCTCCTCTTCATATTTTTTTATTTATTATATTTTTAATATTAATGAAATCGTCACATACTCCGCTGCTTAAAGAAGACACAGGGTGGTAAAAAAGAAGGAGGTGATTTCTGTGGGTTATTTGGTCAGCAAAGAACTGGGAGTATGCTTGGCATTTCTGTGTGAAATTTCTCTCACCCTTTTCTCTTTTCAATTTTTTTAAGAGGTGCATGAGTCACTCTCAACTTACTTCTTACTATTATCAAGATATACAATGCCTTACAAACTAATGCTTAGAATACATAAAATCAAACTTCATGAAATATATTTAAAACACACAAAATTCTTCTTAATACTACTACTTAAGTCTACTACCGGTTTTTTCTTTAGATGTGAGTTACTCTTATTATAGAATTACTCTGCGGTGTTCTATAAGTATAGAATTACTTATATTTGGTGTCAGCTGACTTCTCACTTTTTTTTTTACAGGATCTAAATTTGATCAGGCCTCATTCCTATTTATATTATTAGGTAATTAAGTGGTGACTCAATTACTCTGTTTGCCAATTACCTTTTTGTTTGCTTGCTCTCTAGCATTTCTTTTTCCGTGATAATACTTTATCTGGGAAATATGTGTTCTACGTACGTATTTTTGCGTAGTGGGTTCGCACAGGGCTACTGTTACTGGAGTTAAATATTTGTAAATTTGGTAAGGACCACACCATCGGTATGATAGTTTGGAGGTGGTCTTATCAATTGCACTACTCGTCGGGTGTGTTCTATACATTACTAAGTCACCGACTTGGTACTTTACTACTTTATTATTATTCCTCTCGTGATATTTTTGAGATTTTCATAAGTTCGCTCTTAAATTAGCGCGAGCTTCATTCCAGATTTTCTTTATTTTCTTATCCCTAATTTCGTGGGGTAGTAACTCATGTATTTTCCACTTAGTGGATAATGGGTGGTTAGGTTTGTATTTATTCAATAATTCAAAGGGTGTCTTTTTTCTTTGGTTATTTTTATTGTTTAATTCGTTGACTTTTCGGGATTTACCTGTTTTCATGATGCTGCGGAAGACACAGGATTTCGGATCTCCCTGCCTCACATGTTTTTTGAATAAGGGGGTTTCTGATAGTGCTGTTTCTGTTTACAGTTTCAACTGAGGTGTCCAAATTTCCCGCAGTTATAACATTTTCTTTCTTTACGAGCTGTATCACTTGTATCCTGTTGAGGTCGTGGGTCATTTGATTTACCATGGTTGTGAAAGTTTGTAGGTCTTCGAATTGGTCGTCTTTCACGCTGGGTTTTGCATCTGTTCCCAGGGCTTGCGTTTCACTTCTACGTTGTACAGTGGAGAGTAACGCATGTCTGTTCTGATCTGAGTACCATACGTTTGACGAGTGAATACTGCTCTGTTCTAGATCAGCAAAAGTGTTGGGCCTATTTATTAATGATAAACGAGATCTCTCTTCCGGAGATAATCCTACTAAGATTGTATCGACCAACTGTTTTTCGCTCCAGTTGACTTGCAGTAGTCGGGAAGATTCTCTAATAGCAGCAATATAGTGGGCCAGTCTCTCATGGTCTCCTTGTACTCGAAGTACGGTGTTGCGTTTGAGCTCCTCATAAATTCCAGTGGAAATAAAGTGTTTTATTAAGGTAGTATGAAGTTCTTCTACTGGAAGTTGCGAGCTTAATGACTCCAGTACACGATCTTTTAGCGGTGGTTTACATTTGGGTAGAAGGACTTGTAAGATTTGCCAATCGTTTAGTTGCAATAAATCTTTTATCTGTAGGAGGTATTTGATGAAGTTTAATAGTTTGGTAATACTCAACCCATCCGTGTAAGGAATTTCTGTTATAATTTTTTCTACTGGATGCGTGATCTTTCCGTAGAGGTCCGCACTAAGATTTACGTGAGGTATAGTTCTAGGAGGACCAGATGGTGGGTTAGTCATCGTAAAACCATACTTATTGGTGCGATTATGGAGACCACTAGGAGGTGGGGCTTCTGATATCGCTAGGGTATTTACGTCTCTATCTGGTAGCTGATCATGACTCAGTTGTACTCTCGATACAGTGGGTGATTCGTGATTCGCGGTGGTGGGCGGGTGTTCTAAAGTAGGAGATTGAACTGGGGAGATATATAATTTCTTCAGATATTGTTCTATTTCTTCCATTCTAACTGAGTCGGACTTTCTTCGCAATTCATTGATTATTGTGGGTAATTGCTGTAATGCCTCATCCGCAAATTTTTGAACATCGGGTGGGATTACAGTAACGTTGGGCCAGTTTAATAAATTCTTCATCCGACGGGTTAAATGCTCTATTCTCTGCGTGGTACGCAATATTACTGCAGGTGATTTTTCGTCGTGTAGTGTTTGAGATAATAACGTCAATTCCCGGTACTTCGCATAACACGTTTCTCTTTCGCTCTCATAATCTAGTTCGCTTAATCTACCTAACTGCGCTGGTGTATCTGATCTACTTTTGCGTAATGTTTTGCGTAATTCTGTGATTGTTACGTTCGCATGAGGTAAACCGCGTAAAAGTGCTTCATAGCACAGTTCGTCTTTTAATAACAAATCAGGGTTAAATAAAGCCATGTTTCCTTGATGTTAAGTACTATAAGTACTTACTCTACTAATACTAAATTCTATATACTAAATACTACTCTCTTTTGTTTACTAAAATAAACAATTTTAATTAGCTGTGGAATATTTACATAGTTTATGTGAGAATTGAATCTCGTCTCAGAGAAAGAGAAATCTCACACAGACGTCATTTAATTTAAAACATATGTTGGAAATATGTTGTTACTAAGCACAGGAAGTCACACGCTTTGAATAACAAAAGGGGGAGACAGACAATAGTTTAACTCGCCGTGACAATATGGTGACAAGGTACCATTTTATGCAGGAGAGAACAAGATATCTACCGGCAGTCTGGGATTGTTGTCAAATCGACACGTTGGTGATTGAAATTTTCAGACAAGCACGTACATGGGCTTACACATTTAAAATTCACAATTATCCTTACCTATATTATATTATATTCTAATTATTTCTTTAATTTTTTGGGGACTCTTATTTATTATTTTTGTAAGTTACTGGAATATGTTAAATTAACTGAGTGAATATATCTACAGAGTGGCACATTTTATCTGTGTCACGATGTATGCAAACATTTTATATAAAAGCAGAGTGGCGCATTTTATAACGTACTCACGTTATAATACCGGGAACCTGTGCTTCATTGGCTCTGGTCAATTACACAGGCTGCCATAGACTTAACCAACTTCTAATTAAACACATATAATTTTGAGAAATGTCTATATATAATATATGATCCCTAGAATTGAAGGAAAATGGACATGGGTTCCTGTTGATGTATTCACTCAGTTTTGTGTGTTATATAATGGCATCTCTTTATTATTCTATAACCCTAAAAATCTCTACATAAGGTTTTCAACATAGCTGATTCTTAATTTACAGATTACAGTTTACAACATATATTTCAGAAGGGCCCTTAAAATAAGGAAGTTTATGTGTTTGAATTCTCCACGGATCCGGGATTTAAAACTTGTTTGTTAATAATGCTCATTTACTCATATACTATCTTTCAACTTAAGCCATTTGAAGAATGGGCTTTATTTAGCTTTTGCCATTTGAAGAATGGACTTTATTTAAACTTTAGAAACAGAGACGCTCTATAATTTAAGCGTTACTTCTTACTACACATATTTTTAAGCATATTACGTACTACTGGTTACAATTAGTGACTACTCTTAAAAGTCTTGAAGTGTTGTTTAAATTGTCTTTGGTACATTTTTATTTGAATATTACTTAGTCACGGAAGACTGGCTTCTGCGTCACCTTATGGTATACTGATGTTGATTCAGATTAGGCTCCTCGGTCCTTGGGGTGTCTACTGATGGTCTGTCATTATTGTAGTTTCCGTTGACGTTGAAGTTCCTGAAGTGAGTTAGGTGATTCTGAGGCTGGTACTCTCTTCTCGGATGTCTGATAGAAAACCTCGTTAGTAGTATAACTCATGTTAATGTTAGTTCCACAGATATGCACTTTACATAATTATTTATAAGGGGTTTTCACCTTAGATACCTAGTACCTATTTTATTTTAAATACATTGTTCTCTTACAAATTAGTATGTAGAGATGTCATCGCGCACACTTATTCATTCTTTTTTTTTTATATTACATGTTTATATAGGACTCACTATTTACCGCTACATTACGTTGCACACTGTTCTTAGTTGAACTTAAAAGAAACAAAATATTGTTTTGTTTTGTGGCATCGTTCGGATGCAACCAGTTTACTTCGTGAGCACTCCATCACTAGTACTGCACGTTTATTGGGAGAGGTAAAGTAACTTCGCGGAGTTTATGCTTTACCAGAAAATAGTTCCGCCTTTTAATCGATATTTACCGTTTTAATCTTCGACACATTTATTATCCAAAGATATCCTTTACTTCAGAAATGATTATTGTGTACAATTGTTTTTTCCTTGTTTATTTTAATTGAGTTGCATTTTACTAATATTATTAGTTTGGTTTATGGGTTAATATGCGTGTTGATGCCGGTTACTGCCTGTCAATGCATGGTTAATTATTTAGGGTGTTTCCTTACTTTTATACTCGCATTCCTTTCGATTTTTTAAATCTCTTTATTAAGTCTTATTTCTGCGTTATTTTAGGGATTTAAAGTTGGTTTAAATGTGCGATTTTATTTAAATCTAAATTTTCTCCTCTTCATATTTTTTTATTTATTATATTTTTAATATTAATGAAATCGTCACATACTCCGCTGCTTAAAGAAGACACAGGGTGGTAAAAAAGAAGGAGGTGATTTCTGTGGGTTATTTGGTCAGCAAAGAACTGGGAGTATGCTTGGCATTTCTGTGTGAAATTTCTCTCACCCTTTTCTCTTTTCAATTTTTTTAAGAGGTGCATGAGTCACTCTCAACTTACTTCTTACTATTATCAAGATATACAATGCCTTACAAACTAATGCTTAGAATACATAAAATCAAACTTCATGAAATATATTTAAAACACACAAAATTCTTCTTAATACTACTACTTAAGTCTACTACCGGTTTTTTCTTTAGATGTGAGTTACTCTTATTATAGAATTACTCTGCGGTGTTCTATAAGTATAGAATTACTTATATTTGGTGTCAGCTGACTTCTCACTTTTTTTTTTACAGGATCTAAATTTGATCAGGCCTCATTCCTATTTATATTATTAGGTAATTAAGTGGTGACTCAATTACTCTGTTTGCCAATTACCTTTTTGTTTGCTTGCTCTCTAGCATTTCTTTTTCCGTGATAATACTTTATCTGGGAAATATGTGTTCTACGTACGTATTTTTGCGTAGTGGGTTCGCACAGGGCTAGTGTTACTGGAGTTAAATATTTGTAAATTTGGTAAGGACCACACCATCGGTATGATAGTTTGGAGGTGGTCTTATCAATTGCACTACTCATGGGTGTGTTCTATACATTACTAAGTCACCGACTTGGTACTTTACTACTTTATTATTATTCCTCTCGTGATATTTTTGAGATTTTCATAAGTTCGCTCTTAAATTAGCGCGAGCTTCATTCTAGATTTTCTTTATTTTCTTATCCCTAATTTCGTGGGGTAGTAACTCATGTATTTTCCACTTAGTGGATAATGGGTGGTTAGGTTTGTATTTATTCAATAATTCAAAGGGTGTCTTTTTTCTTTGGTTATTTTTATTGTTTAATTCGTTGACTTTTCGGGATTTACCTGTTTTCATGATGCTGCGGAAGACACAGGATTTCGGATCTCCCTGCCTCACATGTTTTTTGAATAAGGGGGTTTCTGATAGTGCTGTTTCTGTTTACAGTTTCAACTGAGGTGTCCAAATTTCCCGCAGTTATAACATTTTCTTTCTTTATGAGCTGTATCACTTGTATCCTGTTGAGGTCGTGGGTCATTTGATTTACCATGGTTGTGAAAGTTTGTAGGTCTTCGAATTGGTCGTCTTTCACGCTGGGTTTTGCATCTGTTCCCAGGGCTTGCGTTTCACTTCTACGTTGTACAGTGGAGAGTAACGCATGTCTGTTCTGATCTGAGTACCATACGTTTGACAAGTGAATACTGCTCTGTTCTAGATCAGCAAAAGTGTTGGGCCTATTTATTAATGATAAACGAGATCTCTCTTCCGGAGATAATCCTACTAAGATTGTATCGACCAACTGTTTTTCGCTCCAGTTGACTTGCAGTAGTCGGGAAGATTCTCTAATAGCAGCAATATAGTGGGCCAGTCTCTCATGGTCTCCTTGTACTCGAAGTACGGTGTTGCGTTTGAGCTCCTCATAAATTCCAGTGGAAATAAAGTGTTTTATTAAGGTAGTATGAAGTTTTTCTACTGGAAGTTGCGAGCTTAATGACTCCAGTACACGATCTTTTAGCGGTGGTTTACATTTGGGTAGAAGGACTTGTAAGATTTGCCAATCGTTTAGTTGCTATAAATCTTTTATCTGTAGGAGGTATTTGATGAAGTTTAATAGTTTGGTAATACTCAACCCATCCATGTAAGGAATTTCTGTTATAATTTTTTCTACTGGATGCGTGATCTTTCCGTAGAGGTCCGCACTAAGATTTACGTGAGGTATAGTTCTAGGAGGACCAGATGGTGGGTTAGTCATCGTAAAACCATACTTATTGGTGCGATTATGGAGACCACTAGGAGGTGGGGCTTCTGATATCGCTAGGGTATTTACGTCTCTATCTGGTAGCTGATCATGACTCAGTTGTACTCTCGATACAGTGGGTGATTCGTGATTCGCGGTGGTGGGCGGTTGTTCTAAAGTAGGAGATTGAACTGGGGAGATATATAATTTCTTCAGATATTGTTCTATTTCTTCCATTCTAACTGAGTCGGACTTTCTTCGCAATTCATTGATTATTGTGGGTAATTGCTGTAATGCCTCATTCGCAAATTTTTGAACATCGGGTGGGATTACAGTAACGTTGGGCCAGTTTAATAAATTCTTCATCCGACGGGTTAAATGCTCTATTCTCTGCGTGGTACGCAATATTACTGCAGGTGATTTTTCGTCGTGTAGTGTTTGAGATAATAACGTCAATTCCCGGTACTTCGCATAACACGTTTCTCTTTTGCTCTCATAATCTAGTTCGCTTAATCTACCTAACTGCACTGGTGTATCTGATCTACTTTTGCGTAATGTTTTGCGTAATTCTGTGATTGTTACGTTCGCATGAGGTAAACCGCGTAAAAGTGCTTCATAGCACAGTTCGTCTTTTAATAACAAATCAGGGTTAAATAAAGCCATGTTTCCTTGATGTTAAGTACTATAAGTACTTACTCTACTAATACTAAATTCTATATACTAAATACTACTCTCTTTTGTTTACTAAAATAAACAATTTTAATTAGCTGTGGAATATTTACATAGTTTATACGAGAATTGAATCTCGTCTCAGAGAAAGAGAAATCTCACACAGACGTCATTTAATTTAAAACATATGGTGGAAATATGTTGTTACTAGGCACAGGAAGTCGCACGCTTTGAATAACAAAAGTGGGAGACAGACAATAGTTTAACTCGCCGTGACAATAGGGTGACAAGGTACCATTTTATGCAGGAGAGAACAAGATATCTACCGGCGGTCTGGGATTGTTGTCAAATCGACACGTTGGTGATTGAAATTTTCAGACAAGCACGTACATGGGCTTACACATTTAAAATTCACAATTATCCTTACCTATATTATATTATATTCTAATTATTTCTTTAATTTTTTGGGAAATCTTATTTATTATTTTTGTAAGTTACTGGAATATGTTAAATTAACTGAGTGAATAGATCTACAGAGTGGCACATTTTATCTGTGTCACGATGTATGCAAACATTTTATATAATAGCAGAGTGGCGCATTTTATAACGTACTCACGTTATAATACCGGGAACCTGTGCTTCATTGGCTCTGGTCAATTACACAGGCTGCCATAGACTTAACCAACTTCTAATTAAACACATATAATTTTGAGAAATGTCTATATATAATATATGATCCCTAGAATTGAAGGAAAATGGACATGGGTACCTGTTGATGTATTCACTCAGTTTTGTGTGTTATATAATGACATCTCTTTATTATTATATAACCCTAAAAATCTCTACATAAGGTTTTCAACATAGCTGATTCTTAATTTACAGATTACAGTTTACAACATATATTTCAGAAGGGCCCTTAAAATAAGGAAGTTTATGTGTTTGAATTCTCCACGGATCCGGGATTTAAAACTTGTTTGTTAATAATGCTCATTTACTCATATACTATCTTTCAACTTAAGCCATTTGAAGAATGGGCTTTATTTAGCTTTTGCCATTTGAAGAATGGACTTTATTTAAACTTTAGAAACAGAGACGCTCTATAATTTAAGCGTTACTTCTTACTACACATATTTTTAAGCATATTACGTACTACTGGTTACAATTAGTGACTACTCTTAAAAGTCTTGAAGTGTTGTTTAAATTGTCTTTGGTACATTTTTATTTGAATATTACTTAGTCACGGAAGACTGGCTTCTGCGTCACCTTATGGTATACTGATGTTGATTCAGATTAGGCTCCTCGGTCCTTGGGGTGTCTACTGATGGTCTGCCATTATTGTAGTTTCCGTTGACGTTGAAGTTCCTGAAGTGAGTTAGGTGATTCTGAGGCTGGTACTCTCTTCTCGGATGTCTGATAGAAAACCTCGTTAGTAGTATAACTCATGTTAATGTTAGTTCCACAGATATGCACTTTACATAATTATTTATAAGGGGTTTTCACCTTAGATACCTAGTACCTATTTTATTTTAAATACATTGTTCTCTTACAAATTAGTATGTAGAGATGTCATCGCGCACACTTATTCATTCTTTTTTTTTTATATTACATGTTTATATAGGACTCACTATTTACCGCTACATTACGTTGCACACTGTTCTTAGTTGAACTTAAAAGAAACAAAATATTGTTTTGTTTTGTGGCATCGTTCGGATGCAACCAGTTTACTTCGTGAGCACTCCATCACTAGTACTGCACGTTTATTGGGAGAGGTAAAGTAACTTCGCGGAGTTTATGCTTTACCAGAAAATAGTTCCGCCTTTTAATCGATATTTACCGTTTTAATCTTCGACACATTTATTATCCAAAGATATCCTTTACTTCAGAAATGATTATTGTGTACAATTGTTTTTTCCTTGTTTATTTTAATTGAGTTGCATTTTACTAATATTATTAGTTTGGTTTATGGGTTAATATGCGTGTTGATGCCGGTTACTGCCTGTCAATGCATGGTTAATTATTTAGGGTGTTTCCTTACTTTTATACTCGCATTCCTTTCGATTTTTTAAATCTCTTTATTAAGTCTTATTTCTGCGTTATTTTAGGGATTTAAAGTTGGTTTAAATGTGCGATTTTATTTAAATCTAAATTTTCTCCTCTTCATATTTTTTTATTTATTATATTTTTAATATTAATGAAATCGTCACATACTCCGCTGCTTAAAGAAGACACAGGGTGGTAAAAAAGAAGGAGGTGATTTCTGTGGGTTATTTGGTCAGCAAAGAACTGGGAGTATGCTTGGCATTTCTGTGTGAAATTTCTCTCACCCTTTTCTCTTTTCAATTTTTTTAAGAGGTGCATGAGTCACTCTCAACTTACTTCTTACTATTATCAAGATATACAATGCCTTACAAACTAATGCTTAGAATACATAAAATCAAACTTCATGAAATATATTTAAAACACACAAAATTCTTCTTAATACTACTACTTAAGTCTACTACCGGTTTTTTCTTTAGATGTGAGTTACTCTTATTATAGAATTACTCTGCGGTGTTCTATAAGTATAGAATTACTTATATTTGGTGTCAGCTGACTTCTCACTTTTTTTTTTACAGGATCTAAATTTGATCAGGCCTCATTCCTATTTATATTATTAGGTAATTAAGTGGTGACTCAATTACTCTGTTTGCCAATTACCTTTTTGTTTGCTTGCTCTCTAGCATTTCTTTTTCCGTGATAATACTTTATCTGGGAAATATGTGTTCTACGTACGTATTTTTGCGTAGTGGGTTCGCACAGGGCTACTGTTACTGGAGTTAAATATTTGTAAATTTGGTAAGGACCACACCATCGGTATGATAGTTTGGAGGTGGTCTTATCAATTGCACTACTCATCGGGTGTGTTCTATACATTACTAAGTCACCGACTTGGTACTTTACTACTTTATTATTATTCCTCTCGTGATATTTTTGAGATTTTCATAAGTTCGCTCTTAAATTAGCGCGAGCTTCATTCTAGATTTTCTTTATTTTCTTATCCCTAATTTCGTGGGGTAGTAACTCATGTATTTTCCACTTAGTGGATAATGGGTGGTTAGGTTTGTATTTATTCAATAATTCAAAGGGTGTCTTTTTTCTTTGGTTATTTTTATTGTTTAATTCGTTGACTTTTCGGGATTTACCTGTTTTCATGATGCTGCGGAAGACACAGGATTTCGGATCTCCCTGCCTCACATGTTTTTTGAATAAGGGGGTTTCTGATAGTGCTGTTTCTGTTTACAGTTTCAACTGAGGTGTCCAAATTTCCCGCAGTTATAACATTTTCTTTCTTTATGAGCTGTATCACTTGTATCCTGTTGAGGTCGTGGGTCATTTGATTTACCATGGTTGTGAAAGTTTGTAGGTCTTCGAATTGGTCGTCTTTCACGCTGGGTTTTGCATCTGTTCCCAGGGCTTGCGTTTCACTTCTACGTTGTACAGTGGAGAGTAACGCATGTCTGTTCTGATCTGAGTACCATACGTTTGACGAGTGAATACTGCTCTGTTCTAGATCAGCAAAAGTGTTGGGCCTATTTATTAATGATAAACGAGATCTCTCTTCCGGAGATAATCCTACTAAGATTGTATCGACCAACTGTTTTTCGCTCCAGTTGACTTGCAGTAGTCGGGAAGATTCTCTAATAGCAGCAATATAGTGGGCCAGTCTCTCATGGTCTCCTTGTACTCGAAGTACGGTGTTGCGTTTGAGCTCCTCATAAATTCCAGTGGAAATAAAGTGTTTTATTAAGGTAGTATGAAGTTTTTCTACTGGAAGTTGCGAGCTTAATGACTCCAGTACACGATCTTTTAGCGGTGGTTTACATTTGGGTAGAAGGACTTGTAAGATTTGCCAATCGTTTAGTTGCTATAAATCTTTTATCTGTAGGAGGTATTTGATGAAGTTTAATAGTTTGGTAATACTCAACCCATCCATGTAAGGAATTTCTGTTATAATTTTTTCTACTGGATGCGTGATCTTTCCGTAGAGGTCCGCACTAAGATTTACGTGAGGTATAGTTCTAGGAGGACCAGATGGTGGGTTAGTCATCGTAAAACCATACTTATTGGTGCGATTATGGAGACCACTAGGAGGTGGGGCTTCTGATATCGCTAGGGTATTTACGTCTCTATCTGGTAGCTGATCATGACTCAGTTGTACTCTCGATACAGTGGGTGATTCGTGATTCGCGGTGGTGGGCGGTTGTTCTAAAGTAGGAGATTGAACTGGGGAGATATATAATTTCTTCAGATATTGTTCTATTTCTTCCATTCTAACTGAGTCGGACTTTCTTCGCAATTCATTGATTATTGTGGGTAATTGCTGTAATGCCTCATCCGCAAATTTTTGAACATCGGGTGGGATTACAGTAACGTTGGGCCAGTTTAATAAATTTTTCATCCGACGGGTTAAATGCTCTATTCTCTGCGTGGTACACAATATTACTGCAGGTGATTTTTCGTCGTGTAGTGTTTGAGATAATAACGTCAATTCCCGGTACTTCGCATAACACGTTTCTCTTTCGCTCTCATAATCTAGTTCGCTTAATCTACCTAACTGCACTGGTGTATCTGATCTACTTTTGCGTAATGTTTTGCGTAATTCTGTGATTGTTACGTTCGCATGAGGTAAACCGCGTAAAAGTGCTTCATAGCACAGTTCGTCTTTTAATAACAAATCAGGGTTAAATAAAGCCATGTTTCCTTGATGTTAAGTACTATAAGTACTTACTCTACTAATACTAAATTCTATATACTAAATACTACTCTCTTTTGTTTACTAAAATAAACAATTTTAATTAGCTGTGGAATATTTACATAGTTTATACGAGAATTGAATCTCGTCTCAGAGAAAGAGAAATCTCACACAGACGTCATTTAATTTAAAACATATGGTGGAAATATGTTGTTACTAGGCACAGGAAGTCGCACGCTTTGAATAACAAAAGGGGGAGACAGACAATAGTTTAACTCGCCGTGACAATAGGGTGACAAGGTACCATTTTATGCAGGAGAGAACAAGATATCTACCGGCGGTCTGGGATTGTTGTCAAATCGACACGTTGGTGATTGAAATTTTCAGACAAGCACGTACATGGGCTTACACATTTAAAATTCACAATTATCCTTACCTATATTATATTATATTCTAATTATTTCTTTAATTTTTTGGGAAATCTTATTTATTATTTTTGTAAGTTACTGGAATATGTTAAATTAACTGAGTGAATAGATCTACAGAGTGGCACATTTTATCTGTGTCACGATGTATGCAAACATTTTATATAAAAGCAGAGTGGCGCATTTTATAACGTACTCACGTTATAATACCGGGAACCTGTGCTTCATTGGCTCTGGTCAATTACACAGGCTGCCATAGACTTAACCAACTTCTAATTAAACACATATAATTTTGAGAAATGTCTATATATAATATATGATCCCTAGAATTGAAGGAAAATGGACATGGGTACCTGTTGATGTATTCACTCAGTTTTGTGTGTTATATAATGACATCTCTTTATTATTATATAACCCTAAAAATCTCTACATAAGGTTTTCAACATAGCTGATTCTTAATTTACAGATTACAGTTTACAACATATATTTCAGAAGGGCCCTTAAAATAAGGAAGTTTATGTGTTTGAATTCTCCACGGATCCGGGATTTAAAACTTGTTTGTTAATAATGCTCATTTACTCATATACTATCTTTCAACTTAAGCCATTTGAAGAATGGGCTTTATTTAGCTTTTGCCATTTGAAGAATGGACTTTATTTAAACTTTAGAAACAGAGACGCTGTATAATTTAAGCGTTACTTCTTACTACACATATTTTTAAGCATATTACGTACTACTGGTTACAATTAGTGACTACTCTTAAAAGTCTTGAAGTGTTGTTTAAATTGTCTTTGGTACATTTTTATTTGAATATTACTTAGTCACGGAAGACTGGCTTCTGCGTCACCTTATGGTATACTGATGTTGATTCAGATTAGGCTCCTCGGTCCTTGGGGTGTCTACTGATGGTCTGTCATTATTGTAGTTTCCGTTGACGTTGAAGTTCCTGAAGTGAGTTAGGTGATTCTGAGGCTGGTACTCTCTTCTCGGATGTCTGGTAGAAAACCTCGTTAGTAGTATAACTCATGTTAATGTTTGTTCCACAGATATGCACTTTACATAATTATTTATAAGGGGTTTTCACCTTAGATACCTAGTACCTATTTTATATTAAATACATCGTTCTCTTACAAATTAGTATGTAGAGATGTCATCGCGCACACTTATTCATTCTTTTTTTTTTATATTACATGTTTATATAGGACTCACTATTTACCGCTACATTATGTTGCACACTGTTCTTAGTTGAACTTAAAAGAAACAAAATATTGTTTTGTTTTGTGGCATCGTTCGGATGCAACCAGTTTACTGCGTGAGCACTCCATCACTAGTACTGTACGTTTATTGGGAGAGGTAAAGTAACTTCGCGGAGTTTACGCTTTACCAGAAAATAGTTCCGCCTTTTAATCGATATTTACCGTTTTAATCTTTGACACATTTATTATCCAAAGATATCCTTTACTTCAGAAATGATTATTGTATACAATTGTTTTTTCCTTGTTTATTTTAATTGAGTTGCACTTTACTCATATTATTAGTTTGGTTTATGGGTTAATATGCGTGTTGATGCCGGTTACTGCCTGTCAATGCATGGTTAATTATTTAGGGTGTTTCCTTACTTTTATACTCGCATTCCTTTCGGTTTTTTAAATCTCTTTATTAAGTCTTATTTCTGCGTTATTTTAGGGATTTAAAGTTGGTTTAAATGTGCGATTTTATTTAAATCAAAATTTTCTCCTCTTCATATTTTTTTTATTTATTATATTTTTATTATTAATGAAATCGTCACATACTCCGCTGCTTAAAGAAGACACAGGGTGGTAAAAAAGAAGGAGGTGATTTCTGTGGGTTATTTGGTCAGCAAAGAACTGGGAGTATGCTTGGCATTTCTGTTTGAAATTTCTCTCACCCTTTTCTCTTTTCAATTTCTTTAAGAGGTGCATGAGTCACTCTCAACTTACTTCTTACTATTATCAAGATATACAACGCCTTACAAACTAATGCTTAGAATACATAAAATCAAACTTCATGAAATATATTTAAAACACACAAAATTCTTCTTAATATTACTACTTAAGTCTACTACCGGTTTTTTCTTTAGATGTGAGTTACTCTTATTATAGAATTACTCTGCGGTGTTCTATAAGTATAGAATTACTTATATTTGGTGTCAGCTGACTTCTCACTTTTTTTTTTACAAGATCTAATGTTGATCAGGCCTCATTCCTATTTATATTATTAGGTAATTAAGTGGTGACTCAATTACTCTGTAGCAGGTATACCTTTTAATACCTTTTTGTTTGCTTGCTCTCTAGCATTTCTTTTTCCGTGATAATACTTTATCTGGGAAATATGTGTTCTACGTACGTATTTTTGCGTAGTTGGTTCGCACAGGGCTACTGTTACTGGAGTTAAATATTTGTAAATTTGGTAAGGACTACACCATCGGTATGATAGTTTGGAGGTGGTCTTATCAATTGCACTACTCGTCGGGTGTGTTCTATACATTACTAAGTCACCGACTTGGTACTTTACTACTTTATTATTATTCCTCTCGTGATATTTTTGAGATTTTCATAAGTTCGCTCTTAAATTAGCGCGAGCTTCATTCCAGATTTTCTTTATTTTCTTATCCCTAATTTCGTGGGGTAGTAACTCATGTATTTTCCACTTAGTGGATAATGGGTGGTTAGGTTTGTATTTATTCAATAATTCAAAGGGTGTCTTTTTTCTTTGGTTATTTTTATTGTTTAATTCGTTGACTTTTCGGGATTTACCTGTTTTCATGATGCTGCGGAAGACACAGGATTTTGGATCTCCCTGCCTCACATGTTTTTTGAATAAGGGGGTTTCTGATAGTGCTGTTTCTGTTTACAGTTTCAACTGAGGTGTCCAAATTTCCCGCAGTTATAACATTTTCTTTCTTTACGAGCTGTATCACTTGTATCCTGTTGAGTTCGTGGGTCATTTGATTTACCATGGTTGTGAAAGTTTGTAGGTCTTCGAAATGGTCGTCTTTCACGCTGGGTTTTGCATCTGTTCCCAGGGCTTGCGTTTCACTTCTACATTGTACAGTGGAGAGTAACGCATGCCTGTTCTGATCTGAGTACCATACGTTTGACGAGTGAATACTGCTCTGTTGTAGATCAGCAAAAGTGTTGGGCCTATTTATTAATGATAAACGAGATCTCTCTTCCGGAGATAATCCTACTAAGATTGTATCGACCAACTGTTTTTCGCTCCAGTTGACTTGCAGTAGTCGGGAAGATTCTCTAATAGCAGCAATATAGTGGGCCAGTCTCTCATGGTCTCCTTGTACTCGAAGTACGGTGTTGCGTTTGAGCTCCTCATAAATTCCAGTGGAAATAAAGTGTTTTATTAAGGTAGTATGAAGTTCTTCTACTGGAAGTTGCGAGCTTAATGACTCCAGTACACGATCTTTTAGCGGTGGTTTACATTTGGGTAGAAGGACGTGTAAGATTTGCCAATCGTTTAGTTGCTATAAATCTTTTATCTGTAGGAGGTATTTGATGAAGTTTAATAGTTTGGTAATACTCAAGCCATCCGTGTAAGGAATTTCTGTTATAATTTTTTCTACTGGATGCGTGATCTTTCCGTAGAGGTCCGCACTAAGATTTACGTGAGGTATAGTTTTAGGAGGACCAGATGGTGGGTTAGTCATCGTAAAACCATACTTATTGGTGCGATTATGGAGACCACTAGGAGGTGGGGCTTCTGATATCGCTAGGGTATTTACGTCTCTATCTGGTAGCTGATCATGACTCAGTTGTACTCTGGATACAGTGGGTGATTCATGATTCGTGGTGGTGGGCGGGTGTTCTAAAGTAGGAGATTGAACTGGGGAGATATATAATTTCTTCAGATATTGTTCTATTTCTTCCATTCTAACTGAGTCGGACTTTCTTCGCAATTCATTGATTATTGTGGGTAATTGCTGTAATGCCTCATCCGCAAATTTTTGCACATCGGGTGGGATTACAGTAACGTTGGGCCAGTTTAATAAATTCTTCATCCGACGGGTTAAATGCTCTATTCTGTGCGTGGTACGCAATATTATTGCAGGTGATTTTTCGTCGTGTAGTGTTTGAGATAATAACGTCAATTCCCGGTACTTCGCATAACACGTTTCTCTTTCGCTCTCATAATCTAGTTCGCTTAATCTACCTAACTGCGCTGGTGTATCTGATCTACTTTTGCGTAATTCTGTGATTGTTACGTTCGCATGAGGTAAACCGCGTAAAAGTGCTTCATAGCACAGTTCGTCTTTTAATAACAAATCAGGGTTAAATAAAGCCATGTTTCCTTGATGTTAAGTACTATAAGTACTTACTCTACTAATACTAAATTCTATATACTAAATACTACTCTCTTTTGTTTACTAAAATAAACAATTTTAATTAGCTGTGGAATATTTACATAGTTTATACGAGAATTGAATCTCGTCTCAGAGAAAGAGAAATCTCACACAGACGTCATTTAATTTAAAACATATGGTGGAAATATGTTGTTACTAGGCACAGGAAGTTGCACGCTTTGAATAACTAAAGGGGGAGACAGACAATAGTTTAACTCGCCGTGACAATAGGGTGACAAGGTACCATTTTATGCAGGAGAGAACAAGATATCTACCGGCGGTCTGGGATTGTTGTCAAATCGACACGTTGGTGATTGAAATTTTCAGACAAGCACATACATGGGCTTACACATTTAAAATTCACAATTATCCTTACCTATATTATATTATATTCTAATTATTTCTTTAATTTTTTGGGGACTCTTATTTATTATTTTTGTAAGTTACTGGAATATGTTAAATTAACTGAGTGAATAGATCTACAGAGTGGCACATTTTATCTGTGTCACGATGTATGCAAACATTTTATATAAAAGCAGAGTGGCGCATTTTATAACGTACTCACGTTATAATACCGGGAACCTGTGCTTCATTGGCTCTGGTCAATTACACAGGCTGCCATAGACTTAACCAACTTCTAATTAAACACATATAATTTTGAGAAATGTCTATATAATATATGATCCCTAGAATTGAAGGAAAATGGACATGGGTTCCTGTTGATGTATTCACTCAGTTTTGTGTGTTATATAATGACATCTCTTTATTATTCTATAACCCTAAAAATCTCTACATAAGGTTTTCAACATAGCTGATTCTTAATTTACAGATTACAGTTTACAACATATATTTCAGAAGGGCCCTTAAAATAAGGAAGTTTATGTGTTTGAATTCTCCACGGATCCGGGATTTAAAACTTGTTTGTTAATAATGCTCATTTACTCATATACTATCTTTCAACTTAAGCCATTTGAAGAATGGGCTTTATTTAGCTTTTGCCATTTGAAGAATGGACTTTATTTAAACTTTAGAAACAGAGACGCTCTATAATTTAAGCGTTACTTCTTACTACACATATTTTTAAGCATATTACGTACTACTGGTTACAATTAGTGACTACTCTTAAAGGTCTTGAAGTGTTGTTTAAATTGTCTTTGGTACATTTTTATTTGAATATTATTTAGTCACGGAAGACTGGCTTCTGCGTCACCTTATGGTATACTGATGTTGATTCAGATTAGGCTCCTCGGTCCTTGGGGTGTCTACTGATGGTCTAGGTGATTCTGAGGCTGGTACTCTCTTCTCGGATGTCTGGTAGAAAACCTCGTTAGTAGTATAACTCATGTTAATGTTTGTTCCACAGATATGCACTTTACATAATTATTTATAAGGGGTTTTCACCTTAGATACCTAGTACCTATTTTATATTAAATACATCGTTCTCTTACAAATTAGTATGTAGAGATGTCATCGCGCACACTTATTCATTCTTTTTTTTTTATATTACATGTTTATATAGGACTCACTATTTACCGCTACATTATGTTGCACACTGTTCTTAGTTGAACTTAAAAGAAACAAAATATTGTTTTGTTTTGTGGCATCGTTCGGATGCAACCAGTTTACTGCGTGAGCACTCCATCACTAGTACTGTACGTTTATTGGGAGAGGTAAAGTAACTTCGCGGAGTTTACGCTTTACCAGAAAATAGTTCCGCCTTTTAATCGATATTTACCGTTTTAATCTTTGACACATTTATTATCCAAAGATATCCTTTACTTCAGAAATGATTATTGTATACAATTGTTTTTTCCTTGTTTATTTTAATTGAGTTGCACTTTACTCATATTATTAGTTTGGTTTATGGGTTAATATGCGTGTTGATGCCGGTTACTGCCTGTCAATGCATGGTTAATTATTTAGGGTGTTTCCTTACTTTTATACTCGCATTCCTTTCGGTTTTTTAAATCTCTTTATTAAGTCTTATTTCTGCGTTATTTTAGGGATTTAAAGTTGGTTTAAATGTGCGATTTTATTTAAATCAAAATTTTCTCCTCTTCATATTTTTTTTATTTATTATATTTTTATTATTAATGAAATCGTCACATACTCCGCTGCTTAAAGAAGACACAGGGTGGTAAAAAAGAAGGAGGTGATTTCTGTGGGTTATTTGGTCAGCAAAGAACTGGGAGTATGCTTGGCATTTCTGTTTGAAATTTCTCTCACCCTTTTCTCTTTTCAATTTCTTTAAGAGGTGCATGAGTCACTCTCAACTTACTTCTTACTATTATCAAGATATACAACGCCTTACAAACTAATGCTTAGAATACATAAAATCAAACTTCATGAAATATATTTAAAACACACAAAATTCTTCTTAATATTACTACTTAAGTCTACTACCGGTTTTTTCTTTAGATGTGAGTTACTCTTATTATAGAATTACTCTGCGGTGTTCTATAAGTATAGAATTACTTATATTTGGTGTCAGCTGACTTCTCACTTTTTTTTTTACAAGATCTAATGTTGATCAGGCCTCATTCCTATTTATATTATTAGGTAATTAAGTGGTGACTCAATTACTCTGTAGCAGGTATACCTTTTAATACCTTTTTGTTTGCTTGCTCTCTAGCATTTCTTTTTCCGTGATAATACTTTATCTGGGAAATATGTGTTCTACGTACGTATTTTTGCGTAGTTGGTTCGCACAGGGCTACTGTTACTGGAGTTAAATATTTGTAAATTTGGTAAGGACTACACCATCGGTATGATAGTTTGGAGGTGGTCTTATCAATTGCACTACTCGTCGGGTGTGTTCTATACATTACTAAGTCACCGACTTGGTACTTTACTACTTTATTATTATTCCTCTCGTGATATTTTTGAGATTTTCATAAGTTCGCTCTTAAATTAGCGCGAGCTTCATTCCAGATTTTCTTTATTTTCTTATCCCTAATTTCGTGGGGTAGTAACTCATGTATTTTCCACTTAGTGGATAATGGGTGGTTAGGTTTGTATTTATTCAATAATTCAAAGGGTGTCTTTTTTCTTTGGTTATTTTTATTGTTTAATTCGTTGACTTTTCGGGATTTACCTGTTTTCATGATGCTGCGGAAGACACAGGATTTTGGATCTCCCTGCCTCACATGTTTTTTGAATAAGGGGGTTTCTGATAGTGCTGTTTCTGTTTACAGTTTCAACTGAGGTGTCCAAATTTCCCGCAGTTATAACATTTTCTTTCTTTACGAGCTGTATCACTTGTATCCTGTTGAGTTCGTGGGTCATTTGATTTACCATGGTTGTGAAAGTTTGTAGGTCTTCGAAATGGTCGTCTTTCACGCTGGGTTTTGCATCTGTTCCCAGGGCTTGCGTTTCACTTCTACATTGTACAGTGGAGAGTAACGCATGCCTGTTCTGATCTGAGTACCATACGTTTGACGAGTGAATACTGCTCTGTTGTAGATCAGCAAAAGTGTTGGGCCTATTTATTAATGATAAACGAGATCTCTCTTCCGGAGATAATCCTACTAAGATTGTATCGACCAACTGTTTTTCGCTCCAGTTGACTTGCAGTAGTCGGGAAGATTCTCTAATAGCAGCAATATAGTGGGCCAGTCTCTCATGGTCTCCTTGTACTCGAAGTACGGTGTTGCGTTTGAGCTCCTCATAAATTCCAGTGGAAATAAAGTGTTTTATTAAGGTAGTATGAAGTTCTTCTACTGGAAGTTGCGAGCTTAATGACTCCAGTACACGATCTTTTAGCGGTGGTTTACATTTGGGTAGAAGGACGTGTAAGATTTGCCAATCGTTTAGTTGCTATAAATCTTTTATCTGTAGGAGGTATTTGATGAAGTTTAATAGTTTGGTAATACTCAAGCCATCCGTGTAAGGAATTTCTGTTATAATTTTTTCTACTGGATGCGTGATCTTTCCGTAGAGGTCCGCACTAAGATTTACGTGAGGTATAGTTTTAGGAGGACCAGATGGTGGGTTAGTCATCGTAAAACCATACTTATTGGTGCGATTATGGAGACCACTAGGAGGTGGGGCTTCTGATATCGCTAGGGTATTTACGTCTCTATCTGGTAGCTGATCATGACTCAGTTGTACTCTGGATACAGTGGGTGATTCATGATTCGTGGTGGTGGGCGGGTGTTCTAAAGTAGGAGATTGAACTGGGGAGATATATAATTTCTTCAGATATTGTTCTATTTCTTCCATTCTAACTGAGTCGGACTTTCTTCGCAATTCATTGATTATTGTGGGTAATTGCTGTAATGCCTCATCCGCAAATTTTTGCACATCGGGTGGGATTACAGTAACGTTGGGCCAGTTTAATAAATTCTTCATCCGACGGGTTAAATGCTCTATTCTGTGCGTGGTACGCAATATTATTGCAGGTGATTTTTCGTCGTGTAGTGTTTGAGATAATAACGTCAATTCCCGGTACTTCGCATAACACGTTTCTCTTTCGCTCTCATAATCTAGTTCGCTTAATCTACCTAACTGCGCTGGTGTATCTGATCTACTTTTGCGTAATTCTGTGATTGTTAAGTTCGCATGAGGTAAACCGCGTAAAAGTGCTTCATAGCACAGTTCGTCTTTTAATAACAAATCAGGGTTAAATAAAGCCATGTTTCCTTGATGTTAAGTACTATAAGTACTTACTCTACTAATACTAAATTCTATATACTAAATACTACTCTCTTTTGTTTACTAAAATAAACAATTTTAATTAGCTGTGGAATATTTACATAGTTTATACGAGAATTGAATCTCGTCTCAGAGAAAGAGAAATCTCACACAGACGTCATTTAATTTAAAACATATGGTGGAAATATGTTGTTACTAGGCACAGGAAGTTGCACGCTTTGAATAACTAAAGGGGGAGACAGACAATAGTTTAACTCGCCGTGACAATAGGGTGACAAGGTACCATTTTATGCAGGAGAGAACAAGATATCTACCGGCGGTCTGGGATTGTTGTCAAATCGACACGTTGGTGATTGAAATTTTCAGACAAGCACATACATGGGCTTACACATTTAAAATTCACAATTATCCTTACCTATATTATATTATATTCTAATTATTTCTTTAATTTTTTGGGGACTCTTATTTATTATTTTTGTAAGTTACTGGAATATGTTAAATTAACTGAGTGAATAGATCTACAGAGTGGCACATTTTATCTGTGTCACGATGTATGCAAACATTTTATATAAAAGCAGAGTGGCGCATTTTATAACGTACTCACGTTATAATACCGGGAACCTGTGCTTCATTGGCTCTGGTCAATTACACAGGCTGCCATAGACTTAACCAACTTCTAATTAAACACATATAATTTTGAGAAATGTCTATATAATATATGATCCCTAGAATTGAAGGAAAATGGACATGGGTTCCTGTTGATGTATTCACTCAGTTTTGTGTGTTATATAATGACATCTCTTTATTATTCTATAACCCTAAAAATCTCTACATAAGGTTTTCAACATAGCTGATTCTTAATTTACAGATTACAGTTTACAACATATATTTCAGAAGGGCCCTTAAAATAAGGAAGTTTATGTGTTTGAATTCTCCACGGATCCGGGATTTAAAACTTGTTTGTTAATAATGCTCATTTACTCATATACTATCTTTCAACTTAAGCCATTTGAAGAATGGGCTTTATTTAGCTTTTGCCATTTGAAGAATGGACTTTATTTAAACTTTAGAAACAGAGACGCTCTATAATTTAAGCGTTACTTCTTACTACACATATTTTTAAGCATATTACGTACTACTGGTTACAATTAGTGACTACTCTTAAAGGTCTTGAAGTGTTGTTTAAATTGTCTTTGGTACATTTTTATTTGAATATTATTTAGTCACGGAAGACTGGCTTCTGCGTCACCTTATGGTATACTGATGTTGATTCAGATTAGGCTCCTCGGTCCTTGGGGTGTCTACTGATGGTCTAGGTGATTCTGAGGCTGGTACTCTCTTCTCGGATGTCTGGTAGAAAACCTCGTTAGTAGTATAACTCATGTTAATGTTTGTTCCACAGATATGCACTTTACATAATTATTTATAAGGGGTTTTCACCTTAGATACCTAGTACCTATTTTATTTTAAATACATTGTTCTCTTACAAATTAGTATGTAGAGATGTCATCGCGCACACTTATTCATTCTTTTTTTTTTATATTACATGTTTATATAGGACTCACTATTTACCGCTACATTACGTTGCACACTGTTCTTAGTTGAACTTAAAAGAAACAAAATATTGTTTTGTTTTGTGGCATCGTTCGGATGCAACCAGTTTACTGCGTGAGCACTCCATCACTAGTACTGTACGTTTATTGGGAGAGGTAAAGTAACTTCGCGGAGTTTACGCTTTACCAGAAAATAGTTCCGCCTTTTAATCGATATTTACCGTTTTAATCTTTGACACATTTATTATCCAAAGATATCCTTTACTTCAGAAATGATTATTGTATACAATTGTTTTTTCCTTGTTTATTTTAATTGAGTTGCACTTTACTCATATTATTAGTTTGGTTTATGGGTTAATATGCGTGTTGATGCCGGTTACTGCCTGTCAATGCATGGTTAATTATTTAGGGTGTTTCCTTACTTTTATACTCGCATTCCTTTCGGTTTTTTAAATCTCTTTATTAAGTCTTATTTCTGTGTTATTTTAGGGATTTAAAGTTGGTTTAAATGTGCAATTTTTTTTAAATCTAAATTTTCTCCTCTTCATATTTTTTTTATTTATTATATTTTTATTATTAATGAAATCGTCACATACTCCGCTGCTTAAAGAAGACACAGGGTGGTAAAAAAGAAGGAGGTGATTTCTGTGGGTTATTTGGTCAGCAAAGAACTGGGAGTATGCTTGGCATTTCTGTGTGAAATTTCTCTCACCCTTTTCTCTTTTCAATTTCTTTAAGAGGTGCATGAGTCACTCTCAACTTACTTCTTACTATTATCAAGATATACAACGCCTTACAAACTAATGCTTAGAATACATAAAATCAAACTTCATGAAATATATTTAAAACACACAAAATTCTTCTTAATACTACTACTTAAGTCTACTACCGGTTTTTTCTTTAGATGTGAGTTACTCTTATTATAGAATTACTCTGCGGTGTTCTATAAGTATAGAATTACTTATATTTGGTGTCAGCTGACTTCTCACTTTTTTTTTTACAGGATCTAAAGTTGATCAGGCCTCATTCCTATTTATATTATTAGGTAATTAAGTGGTGACTCAATTACTCTGTAGCAGGTATACCTTTTAATACCTTTTTGTTTGCTTGCTCTCTAGCATTTCTTTTTCCGTGATAATACTTTATCTGGGAAATATGTGTTCTACGTACGTATTTTTGCGTAGTGGGTTCGCACAGGGCTACTGTTACTGGAGTTAAATATTTGTAAATTTGGTAAGGACCACACCATCGGTATGATAGTTTGGAGGTGGCCTTATCAATTGCACTACTCGTCGGGTGTGTTCTGTACATTACTAAGTCACCGACTTGGTACTTTACTACTTTATTATTATTCCTCTCGTGATATTTTTGAGATTTTCATAAGTTCGCTCTTAAATTAGCGCGAGCTTCATTCCAGATTTTCTTTATTTTCTTATCCCTAATTTCGTGGGGTAGTAACTCATGTATTTTCCACTTAGTGGATAATGGGTGGTTAGGTTTGTATTTATTCAATAATTCAAAGGGTGTCTTTTTTCTTTGGTTATTTTTATTGTTTAATTCGTTGACTTTTCGGGATTTACCTGTTTTCATGATGCTGCGGAAGACACAGGATTTCGGATCTCCCTGCCTCACATGTTTTTTGAATAAGGGGGTTTCTGATAGTGCTGTTTCTGTTTACAGTTTCAACTGAGGTGTCCAAATTTCCCGCAGTTATAACATTTTCTTTCTTTACGAGCTGTATCACTTGTATCCTGTTGAGGTCGTGGGTCATTTGATTTACCATGGTTGTGAAAGTTTGTAGGTCTTCGAAATGGTTTTCTTTCACGCTGGGTATTGCATCTGTTCCCAGGGCTTGCGTTTCACTTCTACGTTGTACAGTGGAGAGTAACGCATGTCTGTTCTGATCTGAGTACCATACGTTTGACAAGTGAATACTGCTCTGTTCTAGATCAGCAAAAGTGTTGGGCCTATTTATTAATGATAAACGAGATCTCTCTTCCGGAGATAATCCTACTAAGATTGTATCGACCAACTGTTTTTCGCTCCAGTTGACTTGCAGTAGTCGGGAAGATTCTCTAATAGCAGCAATATAGTGGGCCAGTCTCTCATGGTCTCCTTGTACTCGAAGTACGGTGTTGCGTTTGAGCTCCTCATAAATTCCAGTGGAAATAAAGTGTTTTATTAAGGTAGTATGAAGTTCTTCTACTGGAAGTTGCGAGCTTAATGACTCCAGTACACGATCTTTTAGCGGTGGTTTACATTTGGGTAGAAGGACTTGTAAGATTTGCCAATCGTTTAGTTGCTATAAATCTTTTATCTGTAGGAGGTATTTGATGAAGTTTAATAGTTTGGTAATACTCAAGCCATCCGTGTAAGGAATTTCTGTTATAATTTTTTCTACTGGATGCGTGATCTTTCCGTAGAGGTCCGCACTAAGATTTACGTGAGGTATAGTTTTAGGAGGACCAGATGGTGGGTTAGTCATCGTAAAACCATACTTATTGGTGCGATTATGGAGACCACTAGGAGGTGGGGCTTCTGATATCGCTAGGGTATTTACGTCTCTATCTGGTAGCTGATCATGACTCAGTTGTACTCTCGATACAGTGGGTGATTCATGATTCGTGGTGGTGGGCGGGTGTTCTAAAGTAGGAGATTGAACTGGGGAGATATATAATTTCTTCAGATATTGTTCTATTTCTTCCATTCTAACTGAGTCGGACTTTCTTCGCAATTCATTGATTATTGTGGGTAATTGCTGTAATGCCTTATCCGCAAATTTTTGCACATCGGGTGGGATTACAGTAACGTTGGGCCAGTTTAATAAATTCTTCATCCGACGGGTTAAATGCTCTATTCTCTGCGTGGTACGCAATATTATTGCAGGTGATTTTTCGTCGTGTAGTGTTTGTGATAATAACGTCAATTCCCGGTACTTCGCATAACACGTTTCTCTTTCGCTCTCATAATCTAGTTCGCTTAATCTACCTAACTGCGCTGGTGTATCTGATCTACTTTTGCGTAATGTTTTGCGTAATTCTGTGATTGTTACGTTCGCATGAGGTAAACCGCGTAAAAGTGCTTCATAGCACAGTTCGTCTTTTAATAACAAATCAGGGTTAAATAAAGCCATGTTTCCTTGATGTTAAGTACTATAAGTACTTACTCTACTAATACTAAATTCTATATACTAAATACTACTCTCTTTTGTTTACTAAAATAAACAATTTTAATTAGCTGTGGAATATTTACATAGTTTATACGAGAATTGAATCTCGTCTCAGAGAAAGAGAAATCTCACACAGACGTCATTTAATTTAAAACATATGGTGGAAATATGTTGTTACTAGGCACAGGAAGTCGCACGCTTTGAATAACAAAAGGGGGAGACAGACAATAGTTTAACTCGCCGTGACAATAGGGTGACAAGGTACCATTTTATGCAGGAGAGAACAAGATATCTACCGGCGGTCTGGGATTGTTGTCAAATCGACACGTTGGTGATTGAAATTTTCAGACAAGCACATACATGGGCTTACACATTTAAAATTCACAATTATCCTTACCTATATTATATTATATTCTAATTATTTCTTTAATTTTTTGGGGACTCTTATTTATTATTTTTGTAAGTTACTTGAATATGTTAAATTAACTGAGTGAATAGATCTACAGAGTGGCACATTTTATCTGTGTCACGATGTATGCAAACATTTTATATAAAAGCAGAGTGGCGCATTTTATAACGTACTCACGTTATAATACCGGGAACCTGTGCTTCATTGGCTCTGGTCAATTACACAGGCTGCCATAGACTTAACCAACTTCTAATTAAACACATATAATTTTGAGAAATGTCTATATAATATATGATCCCTAGAATTGAAGGAAAATGGACATGGGTTCCTGTTGATGTATTCACTCAGTTTTGTGTGTTATATAATGACATCTCTTTATTATTCTATAACCCTAAAAATCTCTACATAAGGTTTTCAACATAGCTGATTCTTAATTTACAGATTACAGTTTACAACATATATTTCAGAAGGGCCCTTAAAATAAGGAAGTTTATGTGTTTGAATTCTCCACGGATCCGGGATTTAAAACTTGTTTGTTAATAATGCTCATTTACTCATATACTATCTTTCAACTTAAGCCATTTGAAGAATGGGCTTTATTTAGCTTTTGCCATTTGAAGAATGGACTTTATTTAAACTTTAGAAACAGAGACGCTCTATAATTTAAGCGTTACTTCTTACTACACATATTTTTAAGCATATTACGTACTACTGGTTACAATTAGTGACTACTCTTAAAAGTCTTGAAGTGTTGTTTAAATTGTCTTTGGTACATTTTTATTTGAATATTATTTAGTCACGGAAGACTGGCTTCTGCGTCACCTTATGGTATACTGATGTTGATTCAGATTAGGCTCCTCGGTCCTTGGGGTGTTTACTGATGGTCTAGGTGATTCTGAGGCTGGTACTCTCTTCTCGGATGTCTGGTAGAAAACCTCGTTAGTAGTATAACTCATGTTAATGTTTGTTCCACAGATATGCACTTTACATAATTATTTATAAGGGGTTTTCACCTTAGATACCTAGTACCTATTTTATTTTAAATACATCGTTCTCTTACAAATTAGTATGTAGAGATGTCATCGCGCACACTTATTCATTCTTTTTTTTTTTATATTACATGTTTATATAGGACTCACTATTTACCGCTACATTACGTTGCACACTGTTCTTAGTTGAACTTAAAAGAAACAAAATATTGTTTTGTTTTGTGGCATCGTTCGGATGCAACCAGTTTACTGCGTGAGCACTCCATCACTAGTACTGTACGTTTATTGGGAGAGGTAAAGTAACTTCGCGGAGTTTACGCTTTACCAGAAAATAGTTCCGCCTTTTAATCGATATTTACCGTTTTAATCTTTGACACATTTATTATCCAAAGATATCCTTTACTTCAGAAATGATTATTGTATACAATTGTTTTTTCCTTGTTTATTTTAATTGAGTTGCACTTTACTCATATTATTAGTTTGGTTTATGGGTTAATATGCGTGTTGATGCCGGTTACTGCCTGTCAATGCATGGTTAATTATTTAGGGTGTTTCCTTACTTTTATACTCGCATTCCTTTCGGTTTTTTAAATCTCTTTATTAAGTCTTATTTCTGCGTTATTTTAGGGATTTAAAGTTGGTTTAAATGTGCGATTTTTTTTAAATCTAAATTTTCTCCTCTTCATATTTTTTTTATTTATTATATTTTTATTATTAATGAAATCGTCACATACTCCGCTGCTTAAAGAAGACACAGGGTGGTAAAAAAGAAGGAGGTGATTTCTGTGGGTTATTTGGACAGCAAAGAACTGGGAGTATGCTTGGCATTTCTGCGTGAAATTTCTCTCACCCTTTTCTCTTTTCAATTTCTTTAAGAGGTGCATGAGTCACTCTCAACTTACTTCTTACTATTATCAAGATATACAACGCCTTACAAACTAATGCTTAGAATACATAAAATCAAACTTCATGAAATATATTTAAAACACACAAAATTCTTCTTAATACTACTACTTAAGTCTACTACCGGTTTTTTCTTTAGATGTGAGTTACTCTTATTATAGAATTACTCTGCGGTGTTCTATAAGTATAGAATTACTTATATTTGGTGTCAGCTGACTTCTCACTTTTTTTTTTACAGGATCTAAAGTTGATCAGGCCTCATTCCTATTTATATTATTAGGTAATTAAGTGGTGACTCAATTACTCTGTAGCAGGTATACCTTTTAATACCTTTTTGTTTGCTTGCTCTCTAGCATTTCTTTTTCCGTGATAATACTTTATCTGGGAAATATGTGTTCTACGTACGTATTTTTGCGTAGTGGGTTCGCACAGGGCTACTGTTACTGGAGTTAAATATTTGTAAATTTGGTAAGGCCTGATCGTTTGATATGATAGTTTGGAGGTGGTCTTATCAATTGCACTACTCGTCGGGTGTGTTCTATACATTACTAAGTCACCGACTTGGTACTTTACTACTTTATTATTATTCCTCTCGTGATATTTTTGAGATTTTCATAAGTTCGCTCTTAAATTAGCGCAAGCTTCATTCCAGATTTTCTTTATTTTCTTATCCCTAATTTCGTGGGGTAGTAACTCATGTATTTTCCACTTAGTGGATAATGGGTGGTTAGGTTTGTATTTATTCAATAATTCAAAGGGTGTCTTTTTTCTTTGGTTATTTTTATTGTTTAATTCGTTGACTTTTCGGGATTTACCTGTTTTCATGATGCTGCGGAAGACACAGGATTTCGCATCTCCCTGCCTCACATGTTTTTTGAATAAGGGGGTTTCTGATAGTGCTGTTTCTGTTTACAGTTTCAACTGAGGTGTCCAAATTTCCCGCAGTTATAACATTTTCTTTCTTTACGAGCTGTATCACTTGTATCCTGTTGAGGTCGTGGGTCATTTGATTTACCATGGTTGTGAAAGTTTGTAGGTCTTCGAAATGGTCGTCTTTCACGCTGGGTTTTGCATCTGTTCCCAGGGCTTGCGTTTCACTTCTACGTTGTACAGTGGAGAGTAACGCATGTCTGTTCTGATCTGAGTACCATACGTTTGACGAGTGAATACTGCTCTGTTCTAGATCAGCAAAAGTGTTGGGCCTATTTATTAATGATAAACGAGATCTCTCTTCCGGAGATAATCCTACTAAGATTGTATCGACCAACTGTTTTTCGCTCCAGTTGACTTGCAGTAGTCGGGAAGATTCTCTAATAGCAGCAATATAGTGGGCCAGTCTCTCATGGTCTCCTTGTACTCGAAGTACGGTGTTGCGTTTGAGCTCCTCATAAATTCCAGTGGAAATAAAGTGTTTTATTAAGGTAGTATGAAGTTCTTCTACTGGAAGTTGCGAGCTTAATGACTCCAGTACACGATCTTTTAGCGGTGGTTTACATTTGGGTAGAAGGACTTGTAAGATTTGCCAATCGTTTAGTTGCTATAAATCTTTTATCTGTAGGAGGTATTTGATGAAGTTTAATAGTTTGGTAATACTCAAGCCATCCGTGTAAGGAATTTCTGTTATAATTTTTTCTACTGGATGCGTGATCTTTCCGTAGAGGTCCGCACTAAGATTTACGTGAGGTATAGTTTTAGGAGGACCAGATGGTGGGTTAGTCATCGTAAAACCATACTTATTGGTGCGATTATGGAGACCACTAGGAGGTGGGGCTTCTGATATCGCTAGGGTATTTACGTCTCTATCTGGTAGCTGATCATGACTCAGTTGTACTCTCGATACAGTGGGTGATTCATGATTCGTGGTGGTGGGCGGGTGTTCTAAAGTAGGAGATTGAACTGGGGAGATATATAATTTCTTCAGATATTGTTCTATTTCTTCCATTCTAACTGAGTCGGACTTTCTTCGCAATTCATTGATTATTGTGGGTAATTGCTGTAATGCCTTATCCGCAAATTTTTGCACATCGGGTGGGATTACAGTAACGTTGGGCCAGTTTAATAAATTCTTCATCCGACGGGTTAAATGCTCTATTCTCTGCGTGGTACGCAATATTATTGCAGGTGATTTTTCGTCGTGTAGTGTTTGTGATAATAACGTCAATTCCCGGTACTTCGCATAACACGTTTCTCTTTCGCTCTCATAATCTAGTTCGCTTAATCTACCTAACTGCGCTGGTGTATCTGATCTACTTTTGCGTAATGTTTTGCGTAATTCTGTGATTGTTACGTTCGCATGAGGTAAACCGCGTAAAAGTGCTTCATAGCACAGTTCGTCTTTTAATAACAAATCAGGGTTAAATAAAGCCATGTTTCCTTGATGTTAAGTACTATAAGTACTTACTCTACTAATACTAAATTCTATATACTAAATACTACTCTCTTTTGTTTACTAAAATAAACAATTTTAATTAGCTGTGGAATATTTACATAGTTTATACGAGAATTGAATCTCGTCTCAGAGAAAGAGAAATCTCACACAGACGTCATTTAATTTAAAACATATGGTGGAAATATGTTGTTACTAGGCACAGGAAGTCGCACGCTTTGAATAACAAAAGGGGGAGACAGACAATAGTTTAACTCGCCGTGACAATAGGGTGACAAGGTACCATTTTATGCAGGAGAGAACAAGATATCTACCGGCGGTCTGGGATTGTTGTCAAATCGACACGTTGGTGATTGAAATTTTCAGACAAGCACATACATGGGCTTACACATTTAAAATTCACAATTATCCTTACCTATATTATATTATATTCTAATTATTTCTTTAATTTTTTGGGGACTCTTATTTATTATTTTTGTAAGTTACTGGAATATGTTAAATTAACTGAGTGAATAGATCTACAGAGTGGCACATTTTATCTGTGTCACGATGTATGCAAACATTTTATATAAAAGCAGAGTGGCGCATTTTATAACGTACTCACGTTATAATACCGGGAACCTGTGCTTCATTGGCTCTGGTCAATTACACAGGCTGCCATAGACTTAACCAACTTCTAATTAAACACATATAATTTTGAGAAATGTCTATATAATATATGATCCCTAGAATTGAAGGAAAATGGACATGGGTTCCTGTTGATGTATTCACTCAGTTTTGTGTGTTATATAATGACATCTCTTTATTATTCTATAACCCTAAAAATCTCTACATAAGGTTTTCAACATAGCTGATTCTTAATTTACAGATTACAGTTTACAACATATATTTCAGAAGGGCCCTTAAAATAAGGAAGTTTATGTGTTTGAATTCTCCACGGATCCGGGATTTAAAACTTGTTTGTTAATAATGCTCATTTACTCATATACTATCTTTCAACTTAAGCCATTTGAAGAATGGGCTTTATTTAGCTTTTGCCATTTGAAGAATGGACTTTATTTAAACTTTAGAAACAGAGACGCTCTATAATTTAAGCGTTACTTCTTACTACACATATTTTTAAGCATATTACGTACTACTGGTTACAATTAGTGACTACTCTTAAAAGTCTTGAAGTGTTGTTTAAATTGTCTTTGGTACATTTTTATTTGAATATTATTTAGTCACGGAAGACTGGCTTCTGCGTCACCTTATGGTATACTGATGTTGATTCAGATTAGGCTCCTCGGTCCTTGGGGTGTCTACTGATGGTCTAGGTGATTCTGAGGCTGGTACTCTCTTCTCGGATGTCTGGTAGAAAACCTCGTTAGTAGTATAACTCATGTTAATGTTTGTTCCACAGATATGCACTTTACATAATTATTTATAAGGGGTTTTCACCTTAGATACCTAGTACCTATTTTATTTTAAATACATTGTTCTCTTACAAATTAGTATGTAGAGATGTCATCGCGCACACTTATTCATTCTTTTTTTTTTATATTACATGTTTATATAGGACTCACTATTTACCGCTACATTACGTTGCACACTGTTCTTAGTTGAACTTAAAAGAAACAAAATATTGTTTTGTTTTGTGGCATCGTTCGGATGCAACCAGTTTACTGCGTGAGCACTCCATCACTAGTACTGTACGTTTATTGGGAGAGGTAAAGTAACTTCGCGGAGTTTACGCTTTACCAGAAAATAGTTCCGCCTTTTAATCGATATTTACCGTTTTAATCTTTGACACATTTATTATCCAAAGATATCCTTTACTTCAGAAATGATTATTGTATACAATTGTTTTTTCCTTGTTTATTTTAATTGAGTTGCACTTTACTCATATTATTAGTTTGGTTTATGGGTTAATATGCGTGTTGATGCCGGTTACTGCCTGTCAATGCATGGTTAATTATTTAGGGTGTTTCCTTACTTTTATACTCGCATTCCTTTCGGTTTTTTAAATCTCTTTATTAAGTCTTATTTCTGTGTTATTTTAGGGATTTAAAGTTGGTTTAAATGTGCGATTTTTTTTAAATCTAAATTTTCTCCTCTTCATATTTTTTTTATTTATTATATTTTTATTATTAATGAAATCGTCACATACTCCGCTGCTTAAAGAAGACGCAGGGTGGTAAAAAAGAAGGAGGTGATTTCTGTGGGTTATTTGGTCAGCAAAGAACTGGGAGTATGCTTGGCATTTCTGCGTGAAATTTCTCTCACCCTTTTCTCTTTTCAATTTCTTTAAGAGGTGCATGAGTCACTCTCAACTTACTTCTTACTATTATCAAGATATACAACGCCTTACAAACTAATGCTTAGAATACATAAAATCAAACTTCATGAAATATATTTAAAACACACAAAATTCTTCTTAATACTACTACTTAAGTCTACTACCGGTTTTTTCTTTAGATGTGAGTTACTCTTATTATAGAATTACTCTGCGGTGTTCTATAAGTATAGAATTACTTATATTTGGTGTCAGCTGACTTCTCACTTTTTTTTTTACAGGATCTAAAGTTGATCAGGCCTCATTCCTATTTATATTATTAGGTAATTAAGTGGTGACTCAATTACTCTGTAGCAGGTATACCTTTTAATACCTTTTTGTTTGCTTGCTCTCTAGCATTTCTTTTTCCGTGATAATACTTTATCTGGGAAATATGTGTTCTACGTACGTATTTTTGCATAGTGGGTTCGCACAGGGCTACTGTTACTGGAGTTAAATATTTGTAAATTTGGTAAGGCCTGATCGTTTGATATGATAGTTTGGAGGTGGTCTTATCAATTGCACTACTCGTCGGGTGTGTTCTATACATTACTAAGTCACCGACTTGGTACTTTACTACTTTATTATTATTCCTCTCGTGATATTTTTGAGATTTTCATAAGTTCGCTCTTAAATTAGCGCAAGCTTCATTCCAGATTTCCTTTATTTTCTTATCCCTAATTTCGTGGGGTAGTAACTCATGTATTTTCCACTTAGTGGATAATGGGTGGTTAGGTTTGTATTTATTCAATAATTCAAAGGGTGTCTTTTTTCTTTGGTTATTTTTATTGTTTAATTCGTTGACTTTTCGGGATTTACCTGTTTTCATGATGCTGCGGAAGACACAGGATTTCGGATCTCCCTGCCTCACATGTTTTTTGAATAAGGGGGTTTCTGATAGTGCTGTTTCTGTTTACAGTTTCAACTGAGGTGTCCAAATTTCCCGCAGTTATAATATTTTCTTTCTTTACGAGCTGTATCACTTGTATCCTGTTGAGGTCGTGGGTCATTTGATTTACCATGGTTGTGAAAGTTTGTAGGTCTTCGAAATGGTCGTCTTTCACGCTGGGTTTTGCATCTGTTCCCAGGGCTTGCGTTTCACTTCTACGTTGTACAGTGGAGAGTAACGCATGTCTGTTCTGATCTGAGTACCATACGTTTGACGAGTGAATACTGCTCTGTTCTAGATCAGCAAAAGTGTTGGGCCTATTTATTAATGATAAACGAGATCTCTCTTCCGGAGATAATCCTACTAAGATTGTATCGACCAACTGTTTTTCGCTCCAGTTGACTTGCAGTAGTCGGGAAGATTCTCTAATAGCAGCAATATAGTGGGCCAGTCTCTCATGGTCTCCTTGTACTCGAAGTACGGTGTTGCGTTTGAGCTCCTCATAAATTCCAGTGGAAATAAAGTGTTTTATTAAGGTAGTATGAAGTTCTTCTACTGGAAGTTGCGAGCTTAATGACTCCAGTACACGATCTTTTAGCGGTGGTTTACATTTGGGTAGAAGGACTTGTAAGATTTGCCAATCGTTTAGTTGCTATAAATCTTTTATCTGTAGGAGGTATTTGATGAAGTTTAATAGTTTGGTAATACTCAAGCCATCCGTGTAAGGAATTTCTGTTATAATTTTTTCTACTGGATGCGTGATCTTTCCGTAGAGGTCCGCACTAAGATTTACGTGAGGTATAGTTTTAGGAGGACCAGATGGTGGGTTAGTCATCGTAAAACCATACTTATTGGTGCGATTATGGAGACCACTAGGAGGTGGGGCTTCTGATATCGCTAGGGTATTTACGTCTCTATCTGGTAGCTGATCATGACTCAGTTGTACTCTCGATACAGTGGGTGATTCATGATTCGTGGTGGTGGGCGGGTGTTCTAAAGTAGGAGATTGAACTGGGGAGATATATAATTTCTTCAGATATTGTTCTATTTCTTCCATTCTAACTGAGTCGGACTTTCTTCGCAATTCATTGATTATTGTGGGTAATTGCTGTAATGCCTCATCCGCAAATTTTTGCACATCGGGTGGGATTACAGTAACGTTGGGCCAGTTTAATAAATTCTTCATCCGACGGGTTAAATGCTCTATTCTGTGCGTGGTACGCAATATTATTGCAGGTGATTTTTCGTCGTGTAGTGTTTGAGATAATAACGTCAATTCCCGGTACTTCGCATAACACGTTTCTCTTTCGCTCTCATAATCTAGTTCGCTTAATCTACCTAACTGCGCTGGTGTATCTGATCTACTTTTGCGTAATGTTTTGCGTAATTCTGTGATTGTTACGTTCGCATGAGGTAAACCGCGTAAAAGTGCTTCATAGCACAGTTCGTCTTTTAATAACAAATCAGGGTTAAATAAAGCCATGTTTCCTTGATGTTAAGTACTATAAGTACTTACTCTACTAATACTAAATTCTATATACTAAATACTACTCTCTTTTGTTTACTAAAATAAACAATTTTAATTAGCTGTGGAATATTTACATAGTTTATACGAGAATTGAATCTCGTCTCAGAGAAAGAGAAATCTCACACAGACGTCATTTAATTTAAAACATATGGTGGAAATATGTTGTTACTAGGCACAGGAAGTCGCACGCTTTGAATAACAAAAGGGGGAGACAGACAATAGTTTAACTCGCCGTGACAATAGGGTGACAAGGTACCATTTTATGCAGGAGAGAACAAGATATCTACCGGCGGTCTGGGATTGTTGTCAAATCGACACGTTGGTGATTGAAATTTTCAGACAAGCACATACATGGGCTTACACATTTAAAATTCACAATTATCCTTACCTATATTATATTATATTCTAATTATTTCTTTAATTTTTTGGGGACTCTTATTTATTATTTTTGTAAGTTACTGGAATATGTTAAATTAACTGAGTGAATAGATCTACAGAGTGGCACATTTTATCTGTGTCACGATGTATGCAAACATTTTATATAAAAGCAGAGTGGCGCATTTTATAACGTACTCACGTTATAATACCGGGAACCTGTGCTTCATTGGCTCTGGTCAATTACACAGGCTGCCATAGACTTAACCAACTTCTAATTAAACACATATAATTTTGAGAAATGTCTATATAATATATGATCCCTAGAATTGAAGGAAAATGGACATGGGTTCCTGTTGATGTATTCACTCAGTTTTGTGTGTTATATAATGACATCTCTTTATTATTCTATAACCCTAAAAATCTCTACATAAGGTTTTCAACATAGCTGATTCTTAATTTACAGATTACAGTTTACAACATATATTTCAGAAGGGCCCTTAAAATAAGGAAGTTTATGTGTTTGAATTCTCCACGGATCCGGGATTTAAAACTTGTTTGTTAATAATGCTCATTTACTCATATACTATCTTTCAACTTAAGCCATTTGAAGAATGGGCTTTATTTAGCTTTTGCCATTTGAAGAATGGACTTTATTTAAACTTTAGAAACAGAGACGCTCTATAATTTAAGCGTTACTTCTTACTACACATATTTTTAAGCATATTACGTACTACTGGTTACAATTAGTGACTACTCTTAAAAGTCTTGAAGTGTTGTTTAAATTGTCTTTGGTACATTTTTATTTGAATATTATTTAGTCACGGAAGACTGGCTTCTGCGTCACCTTATGGTATACTGATGTTGATTCAGATTAGGCTCCTCGGTCCTTGGGGTGTCTACTGATGGTCTAGGTGATTCTGAGGCTGGTACTCTCTTCTCGGATGTCTGGTAGAAAACCTCGTTAGTAGTATAACTCATGTTAATGTTTGTTCCACAGATATGCACTTTACATAATTATTTATAAGGGGTTTTCACCTTAGACACCTAGTACCTATTTTATTTTAAATACATTGTTCTCTTACAAATTAGTATGTAGAGATGTCATCGCGCACACTTATTCATTCTTTTTTTTTTATATTACATGTTTATATAGGACTCACTATTTACCGCTACATTACGTTGCACACTGTTCTTAGTTGAACTTAAAAGAAACAAAATATTGTTTTGTTTTGTGGCATCGTTCGGATGCAACCAGTTTACTGCGTGAGCACTCCATCACTAGTACTGTACGTTTATTGGGAGAGGTAAAGTAACTTCGCGGAGTTTACGCTTTACCAGAAAATAGTTCCGCCTTTTAATCGATATTTACCGTTTTAATCTTTGACACATTTATTATCCAAAGATATCCTTTACTTCAGAAATGATTATTGTATACAATTGTTTTTTCCTTGTTTATTTTAATTGAGTTGCACTTTACTCATATTATTAGTTTGGTTTATGGGTTAATATGCGTGTTGATGCCGGTTACTGCCTGTCAATGCATGGTTAATTATTTAGGGTGTTTCCTTACTTTTATACTCGCATTCCTTTCGGTTTTTTAAATCTCTTTATTAAGTCTTATTTCTGCGTTATTTTAGGGATTTAAAGTTGGTTTAAATGTGCGATTTTTTTTAAATCTAAATTTTCTCCTCTTCATATTTTTTTTATTTATTATATTTTTATTATTAATGAAATCGTCACATACTCCGCTGCTTAAAGAAGACACAGGGTGGTAAAAAAGAAGGAGGTGATTTCTGTGGGTTATTTGGTCAGCAAAGAACTGGGAGTATGCTTGGCATTTCTGCGTGAAATTTCTCTCACCCTTTTCTCTTTTCAATTTCTTTAAGAGGTGCATGAGTCACTCTCAACTTACTTCTTACTATTATCAAGATATACAACGCCTTACAAACTAATGCTTAGAATACATAAAATCAAACTTCATGAAATATATTTAAAACACACAAAATTCTTCTTAATACTACTACTTAAGTCTACTACCGGTTTTTTCTTTAGATGTGAGTTACTCTTATTATAGAATTACTCTGCGGTGTTCTATAAGTATAGAATTACTTATATTTGGTGTCAGCTGACTTCTCACTTTTTTTTTTACAGGATCTAAAGTTGATCAGGCCTCATTCCTATTTATATTATTAGGTAATTAAGTGGTGACTCAATTACTCTGTAGCAGGTATACCTTTTAATACCTTTTTGTTTGCTTGCTCTCTAGCATTTCTTTTTCCGTGATAATACTTTATCTGGGAAATATGTGTTCTACGTACGTATTTTTGCGTAGTGGGTTCGCACAGGGCTACTGTTACTGGAGTTAAATATTTGTAAATTTGGTAAGGCCTGATCGTTTGATATGATAGTTTGGAGGTGGTCTTATCAATTGCACTACTCGTCGGGTGTGTTCTATACATTACTAAGTCACCGACTTGGTACTTTACTACTTTATTATTATTCCTCTCGTGATATTTTTGAGATTTTCATAAGTTCGCTCTTAAATTAGCGCAAGCTTCATTCCAGATTTTCTTTATTTTCTTATCCCTAATTTCGTGGGGTAGTAACTCATGTATTTTCCACTTTGTGGATAATGGGTGGTTAGGTTTGTATTTATTCAATAATTCAAAGGGTGTCTTTTTTCTTTGGTTATTTTTATTGTTTAATTCGTTGACTTTTCGGGATTTACCTGTTTTCATGATGCTGCGGAAGACACAGGATTTCGGATCTCCCTGCCTCACATGTTTTTTGAATAAGGGGGTTTCTGATAGTGCTGTTTCTGTTTACAGTTTCAACTGAGGTGTCCAAATTTCCCGCAGTTATAACATTTTCTTTCTTTACGAGCTGTATCACTTGTATCCTGTTGAGGTCGTGGGTCATTTGATTTACCATGGTTGTGAAAGTTTGTAGGTCTTCGAAATGGTCGTCTTTCACGCTGGGTTTTGCATCTGTTCCCAGGGCTTGCGTTTCACTTCTACGTTGTACAGTGGAGAGTAACGCATGTCTGTTCTGATCTGAGTACCATACGTTTGACGAGTGAATACTGCTCTGTTCTAGATCAGCAAAAGTGTTGGGCCTATTTATTAATGATAAACGAGATCTCTCTTCCGGAGATAATCCTACTAAGATTGTATCGACCAACTGTTTTTCGCTCCAGTTGACTTGCAGTAGTCGGGAAGATTCTCTAATAGCAGCAATATAGTGGGCCAGTCTCTCATGGTCTCCTTGTACTCGAAGTACGGTGTTGCGTTTGAGCTCCTCATAAATTCCAGTGGAAATAAAGTGTTTTATTAAGGTAGTATGAAGTTCTTCTACTGGAAGTTGCGAGCTTAATGACTCCAGTACACGATCTTTTAGCGGTGGTTTACATTTGGGTAGAAGGACTTGTAAGATTTGCCGATCGTTTAGTTGCTATAAATCTTTTATCTGTAAGAGGTATTTGATGAAGTTTAATAGTTTGGTAATACTCAAGCCATCCGTGTAAGGAATTTCTGTTATAATTTTTTCTACTGGATGCGTGATCTTTCCGTAGAGGTCCGCACTAAGATTTACGTGAGGTATAGTTTTAGGAGGACCAGATGGTGGGTTAGTCATCGTAAAACCATACTTATTGGTGCGATTATGGAGACCACTAGGAGGTGGGGCTTCTGATATCGCTAGGGTATTTACGTCTCTATCTGGTAGCTGATCATGACTCAGTTGTACTCTCGATACAGTGGGTGATTCATGATTCGTGGTGGTGGGCGGGTGTTCTAAAGTAGGAGATTGAACTGGGGAGATATATAATTTCTTCAGATATTGTTCTATTTCTTCCATTCTAACTGAGTCGGACTTTCTTCGCAATTCATTGATTATTGTGGGTAATTGCTGTAATGCCTCATCCGCAAATTTTTGCACATCGGGTGGGATTACAGTAACGTTGGGCCAGTTTAATAAATTCTTCATCCGACGGGTTAAATGCTCTATTCTGTGCGTGGTACGCAATATTATTGCAGGTGATTTTTCGTCGTGTAGTGTTTGAGATAATAACGTCAATTCCCGGTACTTCGCATAACACGTTTCTCTTTCGCTCTCATAATCTAGTTCGCTTAATCTACCTAACTGCGCTGGTGTATCTGATCTACTTTTGCGTAATGTTTTGCGTAATTCTGTGATTGTTACGTTCGCATGAGGTAAACCGCGTAAAAGTGCTTCATAGCACAGTTCGTCTTTTAATAACAAATCAGGGTTAAATAAAGCCATGTTTCCTTGATGTTAAGTACTATAAGTACTTACTCTACTAATACTAAATTCTATATACTAAATACTACTCTCTTTTGTTTACTAAAATAAACAATTTTAATTAGCTGTGGAATATTTACATAGTTTATACGAGAATTGAATCTCGTCTCAGAGAAAGAGAAATCTCACACAGACGTCATTTAATTTAAAACATATGGTGGAAATATGTTGTTACTAGGCACAGGAAGTCGCACGCTTTGAATAACAAAAGGGGGAGACAGACAATAGTTTAACTCGCCGTGACAATAGGGTGACAAGGTACCATTTTATGCAGGAGAGAACAAGATATCTACCGGCGGTCTGGGATTGTTGTCAAATCGACACGTTGGTGATTGAAATTTTCAGACAAGCACATACATGGGCTTACACATTTAAAATTCACAATTATCCTTACCTATATTATATTATATTCTAATTATTTCTTTAATTTTTTGGGGACTCTTATTTATTATTTTTGTAAGTTACTGGAATATGTTAAATTAACTGAGTGAATAGATCTACAGAGTGGCACATTTTATCTGTGTCACGATGTATGCAAACATTTTATATAAAAGCAGAGTGGCGCATTTTATAACGTACTCACGTTATAATACCGGGAACCTGTGCTTCATTGGCTCTGGTCAATTACACAGGCTGCCATAGACTTAACCAACTTCTAATTAAACACATATAATTTTGAGAAATGTCTATATAATATATGATCCCTAGAATTGAAGGAAAATGGACATGGGTTCCTGTTGATGTATTCACTCAGTTTTGTGTGTTATATAATGACATCTCTTTATTATTCTATAACCCTAAAAATCTCTACATAAGGTTTTCAACATAGCTGATTCTTAATTTACAGATTACAGTTTACAACATATATTTCAGAAGGGCCCTTAAAATAAGGAAGTTTATGTGTTTGAATTCTCCACGGATCCGGGATTTAAAACTTGTTTGTTAATAATGCTCATTTACTCATATACTATCTTTCAACTTAAGCCATTTGAAGAATGGGCTTTATTTAGCTTTTGCCATTTGAAGAATGGACTTTATTTAAACTTTAGAAACAGAGACGCTCTATAATTTAAGCGTTACTTCTTACTACACATATTTTTAAGCATATTACGTACTACTGGTTACAATTAGTGACTACTCTTAAAAGTCTTGAAGTGTTGTTTAAATTGTCTTTGGTACATTTTTATTTGAATATTATTTAGTCACGGAAGACTGGCTTCTGCGTCACCTTATGGTATACTGATGTTGATTCAGATTAGGCTCCTCGGTCCTTGGGGTGTCTACTGATGGTCTAGGTGATTCTGAGGCTGGTACTCTCTTCTCGGATGTCTGGTAGAAAACCTCATTAGTAGTATAACTCATGTTAATGTTTGTTCCACAGATATGCACTCTACATAATTATTTATAAGGGGTTTTCACCTTAGATACCTAGTACCTATTTTATTTTAAATACATTGTTCTCTTACAAATTAGTATGTAGAGATGTCATCGCGCACACTTATTCATTCTTTTTTTTTTTTTATATTACATGTTTATATAGGACTCACTATTTACCGCTACATTACGTTGCACACTGTTCTTAGTTGAACTTAAAAGAAACAAAATATTGTTTTGTTTTGTGGCATCGTTCGGATGCAACCAGTTTACTGCGTGAGCACTCCATCACTAGTACTGTACGTTTATTGGGAGAGGTAAAGTAACTTCGCGGAGTTTACGCTTTACCAGAAAATAGTTCCGCCTTTTAATCGATATTTACCGTTTTAATCTTTGACACATTTATTATCCAAAGATATCCTTTACTTCAGAAATGATTATTGTATACAATTGTTTTTTCCTTGTTTATTTTAATTGAGTTGCACTTTACTCATATTATTAGTTTGGTTTATGGGTTAATATGCGTGTTGATGCCGGTTACTGCCTGTCAATGCATGGTTAATTATTTAGGGTGTTTCCTTACTTTTATACTCGCATTCCTTTCGGTTTTTTAAATCTCTTTATTAAGTCTTATTTCTGTGTTATTTTAGGGATTTAAAGTTGGTTTAAATGTGCGATTTTTTTTAAATCTAAATTTTCTCCTCTTCATATTTTTTTTATTTATTATATTTTTATTATTAATGAAATCGTCACATACTCCGCTGCTTAAAGAAGACACAGGGTGGTAAAAAAGAAGGAGGTGATTTCTGTGGGTTATTTGGTCAGCAAAGAACTGGGAATATGCTTGGCATTTCTGTGTGAAATTTCTCTCACCCTTTTCTCTTTTCAATTTCTTTAAGAGGTGCATGAGTCACTCTCAACTTACTTCTTACTATTATCAAGATATACAACGCCTTACAAACTAATGCTTAGAATACATAAAATCAAACTTCATGAAATATATTTAAAACACACAAAATTCTTCTTAATACTACTACTTAAGTCTACTACCGGTTTTTTCTTTAGATGTGAGTTACTCTTATTATAGAATTACTCTGCGGTGTTCTATAAGTATAGAATTACTTATATTTGGTGTCAGCTGACTTCTCACTTTTTTTTTTACAGGATCTAAAGTTGATCAGGCCTCATTCCTATTTATATTATTAGGTAATTAAGTGGTGACTCAATTACTCTGTAGCAGGTATACCTTTTAATACCTTTTTGTTTGCTTGCTCTCTAGCATTTCTTTTTCCGTGATAATACTTTATCTGGGAAATATGTGTTCTACGTATGTATTTTTGCGTAGTGGGTTCGCACAGGGCTACTGTTACTGGAGTTAAATATTTGTAAATTTGGTAAGGCCTGATCGTTTGATATGATAGTTTGGAGGTGGTCTTATCAGTTGCACTACTCGTCGGGTGTGTTCTATACATTACTAAGTCACCGACTTGGTACTTTAATACTTTATTATTATTCCTCTCGTGATATTTTTGAGATTTTCATAAGTTCGCTCTTAAATTAGCGCGAGCTTCATTCCAGATTTTCTTTATTTTCTTATCCCTAATTTCGTGGGGTAGTAACTCATGTATTTTCCACTTAGTGGATAATGGGTGGTTAGGTTTGTATTTATTCAATAATTCAAAGGGTGTCTTTTTTCTTTGGTTATTTTTATTGTTTAATTCGTTGACTTTTCGGGATTTACCTGTTTTCATGATGCTGCGGAAGACACAGGATTTCGGATCTCCCTGCCTCACATGTTTTTTGAATAAGGGGGTTTCTGATAGTGCTGTTTCTGTTTACAGTTTCAACTGAGGTGTCCAAATTTCCCGCAGTTATAACATTTTCTTTCTTTACGAGCTGTATCACTTGTATCCTGTTGAGGTCGTGGGTCATTTGATTTACCATGGTTGTGAAAGTTTGTAGGTCTTCGAAATGGTCGTCTTTCACGCTGGGTTTTGCATCTGTTCCCAGGGCTTGCGTTTCACTTCTACGTTGTACAGTGGAGAGTAACGCATGTCTGTTCTGATCTGAGTACCATACGTTTGACAAGTGAATACTGCTCTGTTCTAGATCAGCAAAAGTGTTGGGCCTATTTATTAATGATAAACGAGATCTCTCTTCCGGAGATAATCCTACTAAGATTGTATCGACCAACTGTTTTTCGCTCCAGTTGACTTGCAGTAGTCGGGAAGATTCTCTAATAGCAGCAATATAGTGGGCCAGTCTCTCATGGTCTCCTTGTACTCGAAGTACGGTGTTGCGTTTGAGCTCCTCATAAATTCCAGTGGAAATAAAGTGTTTTATTAAGGTAGTATGAAGTTCTTCTACTGGAAGTTGCGAGCTTAATGACTCCAGTACACGATCTTTTAGCGGTGGTTTACATTTGGGTAGAAGGACTTGTAAGATTTGCCAATCGTTTAGTTGCTATAAATCTTTTATCTGTAGGAGGTATTTGGTGAAGTTTAATAGTTTGGTAATACTCAAGCCATCCGTGTAAGGAATTTCTGTTATAATTTTTTCTACTGGATGCGTGATCTTTCCGTAGAGGTCCACACTAAGATTTACGTGAGGTATAGTTCTAGGAGGACCAGATGGTGGGTTAGTCATCGTAAAACCATACTTATTGGTGCGATTATGGAGACCACTAGGAGGTGGGGCTTCTGATATCGCTAGGGTATTTACGTCTCTATCTGGTAGCTGATCATGACTCAGTTGTACTCTCGATACAGTGGGTGATTCATGATTCGTGGTGGTGGGCGGGTGTTCTAAAGTAGGAGATTGAACTGGGGAGATATATAATTTCTTCAGATATTGTTCTATTTCTTCCATTCTAACTGAGTCGGACTTTCTTCGCAATTCATTGATTATTGTGGGTAATTGCTGTAATGCCTCATCCGCAAATTTTTGCACATCGGGTGGGATTACAGTAACGTTGGGCCAGTTTAATAAATTCTTCATCCGACGGGTTAAATGCTCTATTCTGTGCGTGGTACGCAATATTATTGCAGGTGATTTTTCGTCGTGTAGTGTTTGAGATAATAACGTCAATTCCCGGTACTTCGCATAACACGTTTCTCTTTCGCTCTCATAATCTAGTTCGCTTAATCTACCTAACTGCGCTGGTGTATCTGATCTACTTTTGCGTAATGTTTTGCGTAATTCTGTGATTGTTACGTTCGCATGAGGTAAACCGCGTAAAAGTGCTTCATAGCACAGTTCGTCTTTTAATAACAAATCAGGGTTAAATAAAGCCATGTTTCCTTGATGTTAAGTACTATAAGTACTTACTCTACTAATACTAAATTCTATATACTAAATACTACTCTCTTTTGTTTACTAAAATAAACAATTTTAATTAGCTGTGGAATATTTACATAGTTTATACGAGAATTGAATCTCGTCTCAGAGAAAGAGAAATCTCACACAGACGTCATTTAATTTAAAACATATGGTGGAAATATGTTGTTACTAGGCACAGGAAGTCGCACGCTTTGAATAACAAAAGGGGGAGACAGACAATAGTTTAACTCGCCGTGACAATAGGGTGACAAGGTACCATTTTATGCAGGAGAGAACAAGATATCTACCGGCGGTCTGGGATTGTTGTCAAATCGACACGTTGGTGATTGAAATTTTCAGACAAGCACATACATGGGCTTACACATTTAAAATTCACAATTATCCTTACCTATATTATATTATATTCTAATTATTTCTTTAATTTTTTGGGGACTCTTATTTATTATTTTTGTAAGTTACTGGAATATGTTAAATTAACTGAGTGAATAGATCTACAGAGTGGCACATTTTATCTGTGTCACGATGTATGCAAACATTTTATATAAAAGCAGAGTGGCGCATTTTATAACGTACTCACGTTATAATACCGGGAACCTGTGCTTCATTGGCTCTGGTCAATTACACAGGCTGCCATAGACTTAACCAACTTCTAATTAAACACATATAATTTTGAGAAATGTCTATATAATATATGATCCCTAGAATTGAAGGAAAATGGACATGGGTTCCTGTTGATGTATTCACTCAGTTTTGTGTGTTATATAATGACATCTCTTTATTATTCTATAACCCTAAAAATCTCTACATAAGGTTTTCAACATAGCTGATTCTTAATTTACAGATTACAGTTTACAACATATATTTCAGAAGGGCCCTTAAAATAAGGAAGTTTATGTGTTTGAATTCTCCACGGATCCGGGATTTAAAACTTGTTTGTTAATAATGCTCATTTACTCATATACTATCTTTCAACTTAAGCCATTTGAAGAATGGGCTTTATTTAGCTTTTGCCATTTGAAGAATGGACTTTATTTAAACTTTAGAAACAGAGACGCTCTATAATTTAAGCGTTACTTCTTACTACACATATTTTTAAGCATATTACGTACTACTGGTTACAATTAGTGACTACTCTTAAAAGTCTTGAAGTGTTGTTTAAATTGTCTTTGGTACATTTTTATTTGAATATTATTTAGTCACGGAAGACTGGCTTCTGCGTCACCTTATGGTATACTGATGTTGATTCAGATTAGGCTCCTCGGTCCTTGGGGTGTCTACTGATGGTCTAGGTGATTCTGAGGCTGGTACTCTCTTCTCGGATGTCTGGTAGAAAACCTCGTTAGTAGTATAACTCATGTTAATGTTTGTTCCACAGATATGCACTTTACATAATTATTTATAAGGGGTTTTCACCTTAGATACCTAGTACCTATTTTATTTTAAATACATTGTTCTCTTACAAATTAGTATGTAGAGATGTCATCGCGCACACTTATTCATTCTTTTTTTTTTATATTACATGTTTATATAGGACTCACTATTTACCGCTACATTACGTTGCACACTGTTCTTAGTTGAACTTAAAAGAAACAAAATATTGTTTTGTTTTGTGGCATCGTTCGGATGCAACCAGTTTACTGCGTGAGCACTCCATCACTAGTACTGTACGTTTATTGGGAGAGGTAAAGTAACTTCGCGGAGTTTACGCTTTACCAGAAAATAGTTCCGCCTTTTAATCGATATTTACCGTTTTAATCTTTGACACATTTATTATCCAAAGATATCCTTTACTTCAGAAATGATTATTGTATACAATTGTTTTTCCTTGTTTATTTTAATTGAGTTGCACTTTACTCATATTATTAGTTTGGTTTATGGGTTAATATGCGTGTTGATGCCGGTTACTGCCTGTCAATGCATGGTTAATTATTTAGGGTGTTTCCTTACTTTTATACTCGCATTCCTTTCGGTTTTTTAAATCTCTTTATTAAGTCTTATTTCTGCGTTATTTTAGGGATTTAAAGTTGGTTTAAATGTGCGATTTTTTTTAAATCTAAATTTTCTCCTCTTCATATTTTTTTTATTTATTATATTTTTATTATTAATGAAATCGTCACATACTCCGCTGCTTAAAGAAGACACAGGGTGGTAAAAAAGAAGGAGGTGATTTCTGTGGGTTATTTGGTCAGCAAAGAACTGGAAATATGCTTGGCATTTCTGTGTGAAATTTCTCTCACCCTTTTCTCTTTTCAATTTCTTTAAGAGGTGCATGAGTCACTCTCAACTTACTTCTTACTATTATCAAGATATACAACGCCTTACAAACTAATGCTTAGAATACATAAAATCAAACTTCATGAAATATATTTAAAACACACAAAATTCTTCTTAATACTACTACTTAAGTCTACTACCGGTTTTTTCTTTAGATGTGAGTTACTCTTATTATAGAATTACTCTGCGGTGTTCTATAAGTATAGAATTACTTATATTTGGTGTCAGCTGACTTCTCACTTTTTTTTTTACAGGATCTAAAGTTGATCAGGCCTCATTCCTATTTATATTATTAGGTAATTAAGTGGTGACTCAATTACTCTGTAGCAGGTATACCTTTTAATACCTTTTTGTTTGCTTGCTCTCTAGCATTTCTTTTTCCGTGATAATACTTTATCTGGGAAATATGTGTTCTACGTACGTATTTTTGCGTACTGGGTTCGCACAGGGCTACTGTTACTGGAGTTAAATATTTGTAAATTTGGTAAGGACCACACCATCGGTATGATAGTTTGGAGGTGGTCTTATCAATTGCACTACTCGTCGGGTATGTTCTATACATTACTAAGTCTCCGACTTGGTACTTTACTACTTTATTATTATTCCTCTCGTGATATTTTTGAGATTTTCATAAGTTCGCTCTTAAATTAGCGCGAGCTTCATTCCAGATTTTCTTTATTTTCTTATCCCTAATTTCGTGGGGTAGTAACTCATGTATTTTCCACTTTGTGGATAATGGGTGGTTAGGTTTGTATTTATTCAATAATTCAAAGGGTGTCTTTTTTCTTTGGTTATTTTTATTGTTTAATTCGTTGACTTTTCGGGATTTACCTGTTTTCATGATGCTGCGGAAGACACAGGATTTCGGATCTCCCTGCCTCACATGTTTTTTGAATAAGGGGGTTTCTGATAGTGCTGTTTCTGTTTACAGTTTCAACTGAGGTGTCCAAATTTCCCGCAGTTATAACATTTTCTTTCTTTACGAGCTGTATCACTTGTATCCTGTTGAGGTCGTGGGTCATTTGATTTACCATGGTTGTGAAAGTTTGTAGGTCTTCGAAATGGTCGTCTTTCACGCTGGGTTTTGCATCTGTTCCCAGGGCTTGCGTTTCACTTCTACGTTGTACAGTGGAGAGTAACGCATGTCTGTTCTGATCTGAGTACCATACGTTTGACAAGTGAATACTGCTCTGTTCTAGATCAGCAAAAGTGTTGGGCCTATTTATTAATGATAAACGAGATCTCTCTTCCGGAGATAATCCTACTAAGATTGTATCGACCAACTGTTTTTCGCTCCAGTTGACTTGCAGTAGTCGGGAAGATTCTCTAATAGCAGCAATATAGTGGGCCAGTCTCTCATGGTCTCCTTGTACTCGAAGTACGGTGTTGCGTTTGAGCTCCTCATAAATTCCAGTGGAAATAAAGTGTTTTATTAAGGTAGTATGAAGTTCTTCTACTGGAAGTTGCGAGCTTAATGACTCCAGTACACGATCTTTTAGCGGTGGTTTACATTTGGGTAGAAGGACTTGTAAGATTTGCCAATCGTTTAGTTGCTATAAATCTTTTATCTGTAGGAGGTATTTGATGAAGTTTAATAGTTTGGTAATACTCAAGCCATCCGTGTAAGGAATTTCTGTTATAATTTTTTCTACTGGATGCGTGATCTTTCCGTAGAGGTCCGCACTAAGATTTACGTGAGGTATAGGTCTAGGAGGACCAGATGGTGGGTTAGTCATCGTAAAACCATACTTATTGGTGCGATTATGGAGACCACTAGGAGGTGGGGCTTCTGATATCGCTAGGGTATTTACGTCTCTATCTGGTAGCTGATCATGACTCAGTTGTACTCTCGATACAGTGGGTGATTCATGATTCGCGGTGGTGGGCGGGTGTTCTAAAGTAGGAGATTGAACTGGGGAGATATATAATTTCTTCAGATATTGTTCTATTTCTTCCATTCTAACTGAGTCGGACTTTCTTCGCAATTCATTGATTATTGTGGGTAATTGCTGTAATGCCTCATCCGCAAATTTTTGCACATCGGGTGGGATTACAGTAACGTTGGGCCAGTTTAATAAATTCTTCATCCGACGGGTTAAATGCTCTATTCTGTGCGTGGTACGCAATATTATTGCAGGTGATTTTTCGTCGTGTAGTGTTTGAGATAATAACGTCAATTCCCGGTACTTCGCATAACACGTTTCTCTTTCGCTCTCATAATCTAGTTCGCTTAATCTACCTAACTGCGCTGGTGTATCTGATCTACTTTTGTGTAATGTTTTGCGTAATTCTGTGATTGTTACGTTCGCATGAGGTAAACCGCGTAAAAGTGCTTCATAGCACAGTTCGTCTTTTAATAACAAATCAGGGTTAAATAAAGCCATGTTTCCTTGATGTTAAGTACTATAAGTACTTACTCTAATAATACTAAATTCTATATACTAAATACTACTCTCTTTTGTTTACTAAAATAAACAATTTTAATTAGCTGTGGAATATTTACATAGTTTATACGAGAATTGAATCTCGTCTCAGAGAAAGAGAAATCTCACACAGACGTCATTTAATTTAAAACATATGGTGGAAATATGTTGTTACTAGGCACAGGAAGTCGCACGCTTTGAATAACAAAAGGGGGAGACAGACAATAGTTTAACTCGCCGTGACAATAGGGTGACAAGGTACCATTTTATGCAGGAGAGAACAAGATATCTACCGGCGGTCTGGGATTGTTGTCAAATCGACACGTTGGTGATTGAAATTTTCAGACAAGCACATACATGGGCTTACACATTTAAAATTCACAATTATCCTTACCTATATTATATTATATTCTAATTATTTCTTTAATTTTTTGGGGACTCTTATTTATTATTTTTGTAAGTTACTGGAATATGTTAAATTAACTGAGTGAATAGATCTACAGAGTGGCACATTTTATCTGTGTCACGATGTATGCAAACATTTTATATAAAAGCAGAGTGGCGCATTTTATAACGTACTCACGTTATAATACCGGGAACCTGTGCTTCATTGGCTCTGGTCAATTACACAGGCTGCCATAGACTTAACCAACTTCTAATTAAACACATATAATTTTGAGAAATGTCTATATAATATATGATCCCTAGAATTGAAGGAAAATGGACATGGGTTCCTGTTGATGTATTCACTCAGTTTTGTGTGTTATATAATGACATCTCTTTATTATTCTATAACCCTAAAAATCTCTACATAAGGTTTTCAACATAGCTGATTCTTAATTTACAGATTACAGTTTACAACATATATTTCAGAAGGGCCCTTAAAATAAGGAAGTTTATGTGTTTGAATTCTCCACGGATCCGGGATTTAAAACTTGTTTGTTAATAATGCTCATTTACTCATATACTATCTTTCAACTTAAGCCATTTGAAGAATGGGCTTTATTTAGCTTTTGCCATTTGAAGAATGGACTTTATTTAAACTTTAGAAACAGAGACGCTCTATAATTTAAGCGTTACTTCTTACTACACATATTTTTAAGCATATTACGTACTACTGGTTACAATTAGTGACTACTCTTAAAAGTCTTGAAGTGTTGTTTAAATTGTCTTTGGTACATTTTTATTTGAATATTACTTAGTCACGGAAGACTGGCTTCTGCGTCACCTTATGGTATACTGATGTTGATTCAGATTAGGCTCCTCGGTCCTTGGGGTGTCTACTGATGGTCTAGGTGATTCTGAGGCTGGTACTCTCTTCTCGGATGTCTGGTAGAAAACCTCGTTAGTAGTATAACTCATGTTAATGTTTGTTCCACAGATATGCACTTTACATAATTATTTATAAGGGGTTTTCACCTTAGATACCTAGTACCTATTTTATTTTAAATACATTGTTCTCTTACAAATTAGTATGTAGAGATGTCATCGCGCACACTTATTCATTCTTTTTTTTTTTTTTATATTACATGTTTATATAGGACTCACTATTTACCGCTACATTACGTTGCACACTGTTCTTAGTTGAACTTAAAAGAAACAAAATATTGTTTTGTTTTGTGGCATCGTTCGGATGCAACCAGTTTACTGCGTGAGCACTCCATCACTAGTACTGTACGTTTATTGGGAGAGGTAAAGTAACTTCGCGGAGTTTACGCTTTACCAGAAAATAGTTCCGCCTTTTAATCGATATTTACCGTTTTAATCTTTGACACATTTATTATCCAAAGATATCCTTTACTTCAGAAATGATTATTGTATACAATTGTTTTTTCCTTGTTTATTTTAATTGAGTTGCACTTTACTCATATTATTAGTTTGGTTTATGGGTTAATATGCGTGTTGATGCCGGTTACTGCCTGTCAATGCATGGTTAATTATTTAGGGTGTTTCCTTACTTTTATACTCGCATTCCTTTCGGTTTTTTAAATCTCTTTATTAAGTCTTATTTCTGCGTTATTTTAGGGATTTAAAGTTGGTTTAAATGTGCGATTTTTTTTAAATCTAAATTTTCTCCTCTTCATATTTTTTTTATTTATTATATTTTTATTATTAATGAAATCGTCACATACTCCGCTGCTTAAAGAAGACACAGGGTGGTAAAAAAGAAGGAGGTGATTTCTGTGGGTTATTTGGTCAGCAAAGAACTGGGAATATGCTTGGCATTTCTGTGTGAAATTTCTCTCACCCTTTTCTCTTTTCAATTTCTTTAAGAGGTGCATGAGTCACTCTCAACTTACTTCTTACTATTATCAAGATATACAACGCCTTACAAACTAATGCTTAGAATACATAAAATCAAACTTCATGAAATATATTTAAAACACACAAAATTCTTCTTAATACTACTACTTAAGTCTACTACCGGTTTTTTCTTTAGATGTGAGTTACTCTTATTATAGAATTACTCTGCGGTGTTCTATAAGTATAGAATTACTTATATTTGGTGTCAGCTGACTTCTCACTTTTTTTTTACAGGATCTAAAGTTGATCAGGCCTCATTCCTATTTATATTATTAGGTAATTAAGTGGTGACTCAATTACTCTGTAGCAGGTATACCTTTTAATACCTTTTTGTTTGCTTGCTCTCTAGCATTTCTTTTTCCGTGACAATACTTTATCTGGGAAATATGTGTTCTACGTACGTATTTTTGCGTAGTGGGTTCGCACAGGGCTACTGTTACTGGAGTTAAATATTTGTAAATTTGGTAAGGACCACACCATCGGTATGATAGTTTGGAGGTGGTCTTATCAATTGCACTACTCGTCGGGTGTGTTCTATACATTACTAAGTAACCGACTTGGTACTTTACTACTTTATTATTATTCCTCTCATGATATTTTTGAGATTTTCATAAGTTCGCTCTTAAATTAGCGTGAGCTTCATTCCAGATTTTCTTTATTTTCTTATCCCTAATTTCGTGGGGTAGTAACTCATGTATTTTCCACTTAGTGGATAATGGGTGGTTAGGTTTGTATTTATTCAATAATTCAAAGGGTGTCTTTTTTCTTTGGTTATTTTTATTGTTTAATTCATTGACTTTTCGGGATTTACCTGTTTTCATGATGCTGCGGAAGACACAGGATTTCGGATCTCCCTGCCTCACATGTTTTTTGAATAAGGGGGTTTCTGATAGTGCTGTTTCTGTTTACAGTTTCAACTGAGGTGTCCAAATTTCCCGCAGTTATAACATTTTCTTTCTTTACGAGCTGTATCACTTGTATCCTGTTGAGGTCGTGGGTCATTTGATTTACCATGGTTGTGAAAGTTTGTAGGTCTTCGAAATGGTCGTCTTTCACGCTGGGTTTTGCATCTGTTCCCAGGGCTTGCGTTTCACTTCTACGTTGTACAGTGGAGAGTAACGCATGTCTGTTCTGATCTGAGTACCATACGTTTGACAAGTGAATACTGCTCTGTTCTAGATCAGCAAAAGTGTTGGGCCTATTTATTAATGATAAACGAGCTCTCTCTTCCGGAGATAATCCTACTAAGATTGTATCGACCAACTGTTTTTCGCTCCAGTTGACTTGCAGTAGTCGGGAAGATTCTCTAATAGCAGCAATATAGTGGGCCAGTCTCTCATGGTCTCCTTGTACTCGAAGTACGGTGTTGCGTTTGAGCTCCTCATAAATTCCAGTGGAAATAAAGTGTTTTATTAAGGTAGTATGAAGTTCTTCTACTGGAAGTTGCGAGCTTAATGACTCCAGTACACGATCTTTTAGCGGTGGTTTACATTTGGGTAGAAGGACTTGTAAGATTTGCCAATCGTTTAGTTGCTATAAATCTTTTATCTGTAGGAGGTATTTGATGAAGTTTAATAGTTTGGTAATACTCAAGCCATCCGTGTAAGGAATTTCTGTTATAATTTTTTCTACTGGATGCGTGATCTTTCCGTAGAGGTCCGCACTAAGATTTACGTGAGGTATAGTTCTAGGAGGACCAGATGGTGGGTTAGTCATCGTAAAACCATACTTATTGGTGCGATTATGGAGACCACTAGGAGGTGGGGCTTCTGATATCGCTAGGGTATTTACGTCTCTATCTGGTAGCTGATCATGACTCAGTTGTACTCTCGATACAGTGGGTGATTCGTGATTCACGGTGGTGGGCGGGTGTTCTAAAGTAGGAGATTGAACTGGGGAGATATATAATTTCTTCAGATATTGTTCTATTTCTTCCATTCTAACTGAGTCGGACTTTCTTCGCAATTCATTGATTATTGTGGGTAATTGCTGTAATGCCTCATCCGCAAATTTTTGCACATCAGGTGGGATTACAGTAACGTTGGGCCAGTTTAATAAATTCTTCATCCGACGGGTTAAATGCTCTATTCTGTGCGTGGTACGCAATATTACTGCAGGTGATTTTTCGTCGTGTAGTGTTTGAGATAATAACGTCAATTCCCGGTACTTCGCATAACACGTTTCTCTTTCGCTCTCATAATCTAGTTCGCTTAATCTACCTAACTGCGCTGGTGTATCTGATCTACTTTTGCGTAATGTTTTGCGTAATTCTGTGATTGTTACGTTCGCATGAGGTAAACCGCGTAAAAGTGCTTCATAGCACAGTTCGTCTTTTAATAACAAATCAGGGTTAAATAAATCCATGTTTCCTTGATGTTAAGTACTATAAGTACTTACTCTACTAATACTAAATTCTATATACTAAATACTACTCTCTTTTGTTTACTAAAATAAACAATTTTAATTAGCTGTGGAATATTTACATAGTTTATATGGGAATTGAATCTCGTCTCAGAGAAAGAGAAATCTCACACAGACGTCATTTAATTTAAAACATATGGTGGAAATATGTTGTTACTAGGCACAGGAAGTCGCACGCTTTGAATAACAAAAGGGGGAGACAGACAATAGTTTAACTCGCCGTGACAATAGGGTGACAAGGTACCATTTTATGCAGGAGAGAACAAGATATCTACCGGCGGTCTGGGATTGTTGTCAAATCGACACGTTGGTGATTGAAATTTTCAGACAAGCACATACATGGGCTTACACATTTAAAATTCACAATTATCCTTACCTATATTATATTATATTCTAATTATTTCTTTAATTTTTTGGGGACTCTTATTTATTATTTTTGTAAGTTACTGGAATATGTTAAATTAACTGAGTGAATAGATCTACAGAGTGGCACATTTTATCTGTGTCACGATGTATGCAAACATTTTATATAAAAGCAGAGTGGCGCATTTTATAACGTACTCACGTTATAATACCGGGAACCTGTGCTTCATTGGCTCTGGTCAATTACACAGGCTGCCATAGACTTAACCAACTTCTAATTAAACACATATAATTTTGAGAAATGTCTATATAATATATGATCCCTAGAATTGAAGGAAAATGGACATGGGTTCCTGTTGATGTATTCACTCAGTTTTGTGTGTTATATAATGACATCTCTTTATTATTCTATAACCCTAAAAATCTCTACATAAGGTTTTCAACATAGCTGATTCTTAATTTACAGATTACAGTTTACAACATATATTTCAGAAGGGCCCTTAAAATAAGGAAGTTTATGTGTTTGAATTCTCCACGGATCCGGGATTTAAAACTTGTTTGTTAATAATGCTCATTTACTCATATACTATCTTTCAACTTAAGCCATTTGAAGAATGGGCTTTATTTAGCTTTTGCCATTTGAAGAATGGACTTTATTTAAACTTTAGAAACAGAGACGCTCTATAATTTAAGCGTTACTTCTTACTACACATATTTTTAAGCATATTACGTACTACTGGTTACAATTAGTGACTACTCTTAAAAGTCTTGAAGTGTTGTTTAAATTGTCTTTGGTACATTTTTATTTGAATATTACTTAGTCACGGAAGACTGGCTTCTGCGTCACCTTATGGTATACTGATGTTGATTCAGATTAGGCTCCTCGGTCCTTGGGGTGTCTACTGATGGTCTAGGTGATTCTGAGGCTGGTACTCTCTTCTCGGATGTCTGGTAGAAAACCTCGTTAGTAGTATAACTCATGTTAATGTTTGTTCCACAGATATGCACTTTACATAATTATTTATAAGGGGTTTTCACCTTAGATACCTAGTACCTATTTTATTTTAAATACATTGTTCTCTTACAAATTAGTATGTAGAGATGTCATCGCGCACACTTATTCATTCTTTTTTTTTTTTTTATATTACATGTTTATATAGGACTCACTATTTACCGCTACATTACGTTGCACACTGTTCTTAGTTGAACTTAAAAGAAACAAAATATTGTTTTGTTTTGTGGCATCGTTCGGATGCAACCAGTTTACTGCGTGAGCACTCCATCACTAGTACTGTACGTTTATTGGGAGAGGTAAAGTAACTTCGCGGAGTTTACGCTTTACCAGAAAATAGTTCCGCCTTTTAATCGATATTTACCGTTTTAATCTTTGACACATTTATTATCCAAAGATATCCTTTACTTCAGAAATGATTATTGTATACAATTGTTTTTTCCTTGTTTATTTTAATTGAGTTGCACTTTACTCATATTATTAGTTTGGTTTATGGGTTAATATGCGTGTTGATGCCGGTTACTGCCTGTCAATGCATGGTTAATTATTTAGGGTGTTTCCTTACTTTTATACTCGCATTCCTTTCGGTTTTTTAAATCTCTTTATTAAGTCTTATTTCTGCGTTATTTTAGGGATTTAAAGTTGGTTTAAATGTGCGATTTTTTTTAAATCTAAATTTTCTCCTCTTCATATTTTTTTTATTTATTATATTTTTATTATTAATGAAATCGTCACATACTCCGCTGCTTAAAGAAGACACAGGGTGGTAAAAAAGAAGGAGGTGATTTCTGTGGGTTATTTGGTCAGCAAAGAACTGGGAGTATGCTTGGCATTTCTGTGTGAAATTTCTCTCACCCTTTTCTCTTTTCAATTTCTTTAAGAGGTGCATGAGTCATTCTCAACTTACTTCTTACTATTATCAAGATATACAACGCCTTACAAACTAATGCTTAGAATACATAAAATCAAACTTCATGAAATATATTTAAAACACACAAAATTCTTCTTAATACTACTACTTAAGTCTACTACCGGTTTTTTCTTTAGATGTGAGTTACTCTTATTATAGAATTACTCTGCGGTGTTCTATAAGTATAGAATTACTTATATTTGGTGTCAGCTGACTTCTCACTTTTTTTTTTACAGGATCTAAAGTTGATCAGGCCTCATTCCTATTTATATTATTAGGTAATTAAGTGGTGACTCAATTACTCTGTAGCAGGTATACCTTTTAATACCTTTTTGTTTGCTTGCTCTCTAGCATTTCTTTTTCCGTGATAATACTTTATCTGGGAAATATGTGTTCTACGTACGTATTTTTGCGTAGTGGGTTCGCACAGGGCTACTGTTACTGGAGTTAAATATTTGTAAATTTGGTAAGGACCACACCATCGGTATGATAGTTTGGAGGTGGTCTTATCAATTCCACTACTCGTCGGGTGTGTTCTATACATTACTAAGTCACCGACTTGGTACTTTACTACTTTATTATTATTCCTCTCGTGATATTTTTGAGATTTTCATAAGTTCGCTCTTAAATTAGCGCGAGCTTCATTCCAGATTTTCTTTATTTTCTTATCCCTAATTTCGTGGGGTAGTAACTCATGTATTTTCCACTTAGTGGATAATGGGTGGTTAGGTTTGTATTTATTCAATAATTCAAAGGGTGTCTTTTTTCTTTGGTTATTTTTATTGTTTAATTCATTGACTTTTCGGGATTTACCTGTTTTCATGATGCTGCGGAAGACACAGGATTTCGGATCTCCCTGCCTCACATGTTTTTTTAATAAGGGGGTTTCTGATAGTGCTGTTTCTGTTTACAGTTTCAACTGAGGTGTCCAAATTTCCCGCAGTTATAACATTTTCTTTCTTTACGAGCTGTATCACTTGTATCCTGTTGAGGTCGTGGGTCATTTGATTTACCATGGTTGTGAAAGTTTGTAGGTCTTCGAAATGGTCGTCTTTCACGCTGGGTTTTGCATCTGTTCCCAGGGCTTGCGTTTCACTTCTACGTTGTACAGTGGAGAGTAACGCATGTCTGTTCTGATCTGAGTACCATACGTTTGACGAGTGAATACTGCTCTGTTCTAGATCAGCAAAAGTGTTGGGCCTATTTATTAATGATAAAACGAGATCTCTCTTCCGGAGATAATCCTACTAAGATTGTATCGACCAACTGTTTTTCGCTCCAGTTGACTTGCAGTAGTCGGGAAGATTCTCTAATAGCAGCAATATAGTGGGCCAGTCTCTCATGGTCTCCTTGTACTCGAAGTACGGTGTTGCGTTTGAGCTCCTCATAAATTCCAGTGGAAATAAAGTGTTTTATTAAGGTAGTATGAAGTTCTTCTACTGGAAGTTGCGAGCTTAATGACTCCAGTACACGATCTTTTAGCGGTGGTTTACATTTGGGTAGAAGGACTTGTAAGATTTGCCAATCGTTTAGTTGCTATAAATCTTTTATCTGTAGGAGGTATTTGATGAAGTTTAATAGTTTGGTAATACTCAAGCCATCCGTGTAAGGAATTTCTGTTATAATTTTTTCTACTGGATGCGTGATCTTTCCGTAGAGGTCCGCACTAAGATTTACGTGAGGTATAGTTCTAGGAGGACCAGATGGTGGGTTAGTCATCGTAAAACCATACTTATTGGTGCGATTATGGAGACCACTAGGAGGTGGGGCTTCTGATATCGCTAGGGTATTTACGTCTCTATCTGGTAGCTGATCATGACTCAGTTGTACTCTCGATACAGTGGGTGATTCATGATTCGCGGTGGTGGGCGGGTGTTCTAAAGTATGAGATTGAACTGGGGAGATATATAATTTCTTCAGATATTGTTCTATTTCTTCCATTCTAACTGAGTCGGACTTTCTTCGCAATTCATTGATTATTGTGGGTAATTGCTGTAATGCCTCATCCGCAAATTTTTGCACATCAGGTGGGATTACAGTAACGTTGGGCCAGTTTAATAAATTCTTCATCCGACGGGTTAAATGCTCTATTCTCTGCGTGGTACGCAATATTACTGCAGGTGATTTTTCGTCGTGTAGTGTTTGAGATAATAACGTCAATTCCCGGTACTTCGCATAACACGTTTCTCTTTCGCTCTCATAATCTAGTTCGCTTAATCTACCTAACTGCGCTGGTGTATCTGATCTACTTTTGCGTAATGTTTTGCGTAATTCTGTGATTGTTACGTTCGCATGAGGTAAACCGCGTAAAAGTGCTTCATAGCACAGTTCGTCTTTTAATAACAAATCAGGGTTAAATAAAGCCATGTTTCCTTGATGTTAAGTACTATAAGTACTTACTCTACTAATACTAAATTCTATATACTAAATACTACTCTCTTTTGTTTACTAAAATAAACAATTTTAATTAGCTGTGGAATATTTACATAGTTTATACGAGAATTGAATCTCGTCTCAGAGAAAGAGAAATCTCACACAGACGTCATTTAATTTAAAACATATGGTGGAAATATGTTGTTACTAGGCACAGGAAGTCGCACGCTTTGAATAACAAAAGGGGGAGACAGACAATAGTTTAACTCGCCGTGACAATAGGGTGACAAGGTACCATTTTATGCAGGAGAGAACAAGATATCTACCGGCGGTCTGGGATTGTTGTCAAATCGACACGTTGGTGATTGAAATTTTCAGACAAGGACGTACATGGGCTTACACATTTAAAATTCACAATTATCCTTACCTATATTATATTATATTCTAATTATTTCTTTAATTTTTTGGGGACTCTTATTTTTTATTTTTGTAAGTTACTGGAATATGTTAAATTAACTGAGTGAATAGGTCTACAGAGTGGCACATTTTATCTGTGTCACAATGTATGCAAACATTTTATATAAAAGCAGAGTGGCGCATTTTATAACGTACCCACGTTATAATACCGGGAACCTGTGCTTCATTGGCTCTGGTCAATTACACAGGCTGCCATAGACTTAACCAACTTCTAATTAAACACATATAATTTTGAGAAATGTCTATATATAATATATGATCCCTAGAATTGAAGGAAAATGGACATGGGTTCCTGTTGATGTATTCACTCAGTTTTGTGTGTTATATAATGACATCTCTTTATTATTCTATAACCCTAAAAATCTCTACATAAGGTTTTCAACATAGCTGATTCTTAATTTGCAGATTACAGTTTACAACATATATTTCAGAAGGGCCCTTAAAATAAGGAAGTTTATGTGTTTGAATTCTCCACGGACCCGGGATTTAAAACTTGCTTGTTAATAATGCTCATTTACTCATATACTATCTTTCAACTTAAGCCATTTGAAGAATGGGTTTTATTTAGCTTTTGCCATTTGAAGAATGGACTTTATTTAAACTTTAGAAACAGAGACGCTCTATAATTTAAGCGTTACTTCTTACTACACATATTTTTAAGCATATTATGTACTACTGGTTACAATTAGTGACTACTCTTAAAAGTCTTGAAGTGTTGTTTAAATTGTCTTTGGTACATTTTTATTTGAATATTACTTAGTCACGGAAGACTGGCTTCTGTGTCACCTTATGGTATACTGATGTTGATTCAGATTAGGCTCCTCGGTCCTTGGGGTGTCTACTGATGGTCTGTCATTATTGTAGTTTCCGTTGACGTTGAAATTCCTGAAGTGAGTTCGGTGATTCTGAGGCTGGTACTCTCTTCTCTGATGTCTGGTAGAAAACCTCGTTAGTAGTATAACTCATGTTAATGTTTGTTCCACAGATATGCACTTTACTTAATTATTTATAAGGGGTTTTCACCTTAGATACCTAGTACCTATTTTATTTTAAATACATTGTTCTCTTACAAATTAGTATGTAGAGATGTCATCGCGCACACTTATTCATTCTTTTTTTTTATATTACATGTTTATATAGGACTCACTATTTACCGCTACATTACGTTGCACACTGTTCTTAGTTGAACTTAAAAGAAACAAAATATTGTTTTGTTTTGTGGCATCGTTCGGATGCGACCAGTTTACTGCGTGAGCGCTCCATCACTAGTACTGTACTTTTATTGGGAGAGGTAAAGTAACTTCGCGGAGTTTACGCTTTATCAGAAAAATAGTTCCGCCTTTTAATCGATATTTACCGTTTTAATCTTTGACACATTTGTTATCCAAAGATATCCTTTATTTCAGAAATGATTATTGTATACAATTGTTTTTCCTTGTTTATTTTTATTGAGTTGCACTTTACTCATATTATTAGTTTGGTTTATGGGTTAATATGTGTGTTGATGCCGGTTACCGCCTGTCAATGCATGGTTAATTATTTAGGGTCTTTCCTTACTTGTATACTCGCATTCCTTTCGGTTTTTTAAATCTCTTTATTAAGTCTTATTTCTGCGTTATTTTAGGGATTTAAAGTTGGTTTAAATGTGCGATTTTATTTAAATCCAAATTTTCTCCTCTTCTTATTTTTTTTATTTATTATATTTTTATTATTAATGAAATCGTCATAATGTAGAACAAATAGTATCAGTTATACATCTTTTTTATTGAAGATTGATTTAAACATGGTATAATATCATTCCTTAGGCGCCCACACTTTTATTATCAGTGATACTTAATGTTACAAAACATTTTGATTAATAAACATTATTTTCATTTGTTGTTAATGTATTTGGTATAAGATAAATTATTTTCTCCTTTTTAGTACATTGATCATTTTATTAATTTTAAATAAAAGCATTTTTTTTTAATTTTTTTACTTTTTTATTTAGATTTGGGATAAAGTAACTTTGTTAATTTGCCAATAAACAAATAAAAATGTGTAACTAAATTAGTAGAGAATTTAATTCTGAGAAAATTGATGTCTATATCTCGACTTTAATTTTAAAAAAATGCCAGAAAAATGTTACAATTTTAAACAGAACAAAAATATTTGTAAATGTTTTCACAACAGATATAATTGAAATACATTTTCTTACCCTTAGTAAGAAAGAAGGGCTTAAGAGATTAACACCTATAAGACCACACCACACAGTAAATGAAAAAGTATGTTGGTAATGCTAATAGCAGTTTTATGTTGGTTTTCTTCTGTCCAAGTGTGGGTGTTTCAAAAATTTACAATGCTGTTACTTGTGAAACAGGATTCATCAGTAATTAGAATATGATGTAGGAAATTGGTACGGTGTTCACATTTTCTAATTAACCAATGATAGAATTTTGTCCGTTTATCATAATCAGGTGGTAATAAGTCTTGTACACATGTTGTGTGGAATGGGTATAATTGTTGCTCCTGTAAAGTTCATCACCTGCTTGATTGTGAAAATGTAATCAATGTGACAAACTTCTGGTGCTTGTGATAGGAGATAATTGTACCACATTCAGTATTTCTTCTTCAGTGTTTGTATTTCTCACTAAACGTTTATGACCAGTATATATTTTTTATGGTTTTAGTGTACCTGTTTCTCAAACACACCTCTCCAAAGCTTCAACCGTTCTATGATTCGGTACTCTTCGATCTGGATATTTTCCCCTGTATTCACGAGCAGTAGCCAATCCATTTTTATTTACTTTAGTATAAATTAATAGCATGTCTGTCAACTCTCTAAATGTATACATTTGTGGGATCATCCATTATGTATGGTAGACTGAACTACAGTAGAACCTCGCTAATCCATCACCTGTGGGACTGGGGGTATGGTCGGAACGCAAAAAAGGTCGGATTATCAGAAGAATACAAAACGTTTATTATTTCATTAAATGAGACAGTCTAAAATACAATAAAACTTGTACAGTAGGCTACCAGGCTATATGATTGGTTGTGTACAATAAATGATAATATGTACAGTCCAGCAATAGTGTAATAAAAAACAAGAAACACATTTTATTGGTGAAAAAAATCGGTAATGTTCTTTTGTTTGGCAGACGATGGTCTAGACTTAGCTGCAATGTTCCTCCATTTCTTGATCCACAAGATATCCATAGGTGTAGAGGACGAGTTCTGTTTGATGTACTGAAGAGCAACATCAAAAGCTTTCTTGGCTTTCGTATGCGATACACGGGCAGGCGTTCGTCATCATCATTAGGGTCTTCATTTACGGTTTCTTCATCAACTTGCGAAACAGCAGCAACGATCTGATCGTCATTTAGTTCTTCATTTGTTTCACAATCTTCATCACATTTAGCAATCCACTCATCAACGTCATTTGCTTGGATATCATGTTGCAAAGTTTGTAAGTCATTGACAATTTCCGGCGTGTCTGTGTCTTGCTCATTCCCAGTTTGTTCACTCTTGATCATCACTTCCGGCCAAAGTTTACGCCAAGATTTTTGCAGTGTGTCAGGTTTCATTTCATCCCATGACTCGGCTATTGTGTAAATTGCATCTTTGATACTAAGGGATATTCTGATTATATAAGGGATATATTGATACTCAATACATAGCTTCAAAAAGGTTACAGCCTTCTCCTGTCTTTTCCAAAATCAAGCTGATGTACTTTCGGCGATAACGCTTTTTCAGCCACTCGATCACTCCTTGATCCATTGGTTGGATAAGGGAAGTTACATTGGGTGGAAGGAATGCAGCTTTTATTTCTCCTTTTATCAATCCTTCTTCAGAAAGGTGTGATGGCGCGTTATCTAACAACAACAGAGCGCGAACAGGAAGTTTTTGGGCCGTTAAGTTTTTTCAACAGCAGGCACAAATTTGTCAAAAAAACATGACTTAAAAAGTGTACAGTCCATCCAAGCTGATTTTTGGTTGCGGTAATAAACTGGTAGCGATGATAAATTAATGTTCTTGAACGCCCTTGGCATTTTGGACTTGCCAATGACAAAAAGCAGAAGCTTGTGTGTACCATTAGCATTGGTGCAAATAGCAACGGTTAGCCTGTCTTTGGCAAGTTTTGGTCCTAGTATCATGGTCTCATTTGATGCAGCAAGTGTTTTTGTCGGTAACATTCTATAGTTTAGGCCAGTTTCATCTATATTAGACTTGATCAGGTGCTAATTCATTTTCTTCAACAATTTTTGTAAATTTCAAAGAAAACTTGCTGCCTCATCATCAGCTGATAGTTTTTCACCTGATATTGTGACATATCTAACGCCATGACAGGTTTTCCACCGATCTAACCAACCTTCACTAGCTGTGAACTCACCTTCAACTTCCAATTTTTTATGCAGAATTAGTGCCTTTTCTTTGACAATAGTCCCAGATAGCTGGGTTCCTTTCCTCCTTTCTTGGCAAAACCATATCCATAACGTGTTGTCTAGCAGTTCCAATTTTGGTTATTTTAGTGTTTTGTGACTTTTTAGTGCTTTCTTGCCCTCTACCATCACTGTACAAGATTCAATATCCTTTCTGTTTTTCCTCCAGTCCTTTTATTGTAGTAACTCCCACATTGAGTTCCTTAGCAATTTTTTGGAGTGATTCCCCCTTGTCCAGTCTCTGTAGCACTTTTAATTTTTCACTTAAAGGAAGAGTAACATGTTTACGTTTTGCTCCTGACATAATGCAAAAACTACAACAGTATGTACACAAGTATTAAAAGTGTAAAAAAATATTTGTAAACACTAAAACTGTCACCAATTACTACGTACACCAGTTCACACAGGACAAGTAATTAGCACACACTAGACACTAGATGCCAGCTCACTGAGGCAGCAAAACAATTGACAAGTATGTAAACAAGCTGGTGAGTCAACAAGTCCCTGAGCCGCAGTCGGACCAACCGGAGTGTCGGACCAGCCGAGGGTTGGACTAGAGAGGTTGTACTGTATTGTCTAAATTGGTAACAGCAAGAAAAACCGCTCAAAAGAATTTTCAAATACTACACACTAAACTTCACTGTTGATCAGTTGTTATTGCCAACTTATGAAAAACTACAAAAAATTAATAAGTTTTATATACAGTAAGTTATCTTTAAAATTTATTTTATAATTTTTTAGCTTCTTGGATTTCGTTGTCCATGACGTGTCCGTTACTTAACTAAATATCACTATTGTTTGACGACTCGGAACACTAAGTTTTTTATAAGTAAAATCGTAAAGATTTACCTTACAGCCTAAACCGGCTTTCACCTTTAGAAGGCTTCATCAGAGGCTGCCGTAGGTAGCGCTGTCCGTCTTGTTGTTGGCGACGGGATAGTTTTTCGAAAGATCGATGCTGTGTGTGTGTGTGTGTGTGTGTGTGTGTGTGTGTGTGTGTGTGTGTGTGTTGAGATGTGTTCGAATAATGCGTGCGATTTGAATTGTGTCTGTTCGTTTAGGATGTCGTTTTTATTTGTTACCTACGGCAGCCTCTGATGAAGCCTTCTAAAGGTGAAAGCCGGTTTAGGCTGTAAGGTAAATCTTTACGATTTTACTTATAAAAAACTTAGTGTTCCGAGTTGTCAAACAATAGTGATATTTAATTTTTTAGAATTTTTATGAAAATCTTTGTTTTGTTTAAAACTGCAACATTTTTCTGGCTCATTTTGGTCTGTTTTGTTTTCAATTAAAGTAAATTTCTTGAATTTGTATTTATTTTTAATAGACTTTGTACACATTCATTTTCTTAGAATTAAATTCTCTATAAATTTAGTTGGAAATTTTTATTTATTTATTAATTATTTATTAATGAAGTTATTTTATCCCAAATCTTAAAAGTGTGTTTTTGACTCAAATGTTTTGTGTTTTTCACTGTTTTTCTCAGAAACTAATTGACATAGAGTTCTGGGACCTCTTTTATTCAATATTTCAGATCAAAAACCATAAGAAACCACTAAATTTACCCTTCACTTTATACTCCAAGAATTTCAGTGTGAAATTTTACTGGGGGAGTAGAAATCAGGACGAAATGTTTTGCGAGCTGTAACTCGCTAATGAACAGTGTTCGGACCTATGTTTAATGAAGTTTTTTTCTTACTTTTAGCTACAGAGTTAGCTTCAAAGAGATTGCCATGCAATTTTGAATCACTCTGTAGATATTCAAAATATACAAATACACATTTTGTACTCTGTATAAAATATTACATTCCATATGTTATTTAACCAAGATGATTTTTATGTTGTTGTGTTCTGTCAGAACTATTTTGTAAAACTAAAAACTAAGGTACTTACTGTTCTTGCATGTAATTTGATTTGATTCCTGAAAGAAGTAAGAATTTTTGTTCCTTATATTGAATGTATCTAAAATTCAAATGTGTGGACATATCAGTGATTATTTACAACTTTTTAAATACATTTTTGCATATTATTGTGTGTATGTGTGTTGGGGGGGGGGGAGAGGATTTCAAGAACAAATACATCAAAAAACAAAGAATCTGCGTGGAAATAATATTTGACAACAGGGTTACAACACCAGTCCCTTAGGTTGGCTGGTGAATTAACATTTGGAGTTTAAAAGGCACACTTTTTATGCTTTAAGTACTTATAATAATTAAATATAATTATTTCACTACGACTCAGAACTCAAAACTTTTTATGGGTAAGAACGTAAAAGTTTTACCTTATAGTTTTGGACTATAGCTCGTTTTGCTGAGTTAAAATCCAAGTACGTACTTATAATAATAGTTGCAGTTTTTCTTATTATTGTAGGACACACACTTTTATAACTTTCTGACTATAACTTGGCTAAATTAAATTTTAAATAGTTGGAAATTTCACAGGAAAGAGAACTAAGTAAGTTGTAAATTTTATACAATAATTTTATATTAATTTTTTAGAAAACTGACGGAGTATAGGAGTTAAAAAGTACCCCAAAAAGATTAAATTATGTTTTAAATTCTTTATTGATCAATTTAGGACAAAATTAAACCTGATTGGTCTCAAGTTAACATAAAATCTCAAAAATATAAATATATATTTGTGGACATGTGTAGTTTATTTTTCAAGGAATTAATTGTAGAAGATTTTCAATTCAGTTTTAGAAAAAGGGTTGAAGTATTCAGTTACAGAATTGTACAACTCCCCCTTGGTTGCTAATATGGCTGGGATAAAATGTGTTTAGTAGACTTTCATCATATAGTACAGTTATTATTAGCATTTCCTTATAGTATAGTTGGTTTCCTCCTCTGTTGCTGCTGTTGTATACAGTTTAGTCTTGTGTACTCGTGTAATGATTATAGTTATTTATTTATCATTAACATATAACAATTTTGTTCAGTTTGATTGCTTTTCTCTGTCTACTTTATTGCTTTCATGTTTATATTTATGTAGTTTGTAATAAATATTTTTTTACATGAATGTAAAAATTAATACATGGATTTTTATAATACGTAGTTTATAACTGCATGAAAGTGACTGTGGTTAAAGTGTGTATAACTAAATATGGTGATATTGCATGTGTTTTATAAGAGTTTTTGTTTAACACATTAACATTGAACTTAACTTAATTTACAAAAATTTGATACAGGCCATCAATAAAACATATCTGGAAACTAGGGGCATTTAAAGGATTAGTAATGCGAGGATATGATCCAGAAGGCCTAGGCATAGGTAATACAGTAAAACACAGTACAGAAGATACACCTGCTCCTTCAGGATTCTTGACAGCTACATTAACACGTGCACGGTGCAATAATTTACATTCACGACTTGGTAGTCCATCAAAAGCAAGCTCTTTAACAAAGGTAATTTTGATGCAAACTTTTAATTTATTTTAGCCTGTAGTATAAAACAATATAAATACTGTTATATTCATATGGGTTATTCTTAAAATTTTTTTTAACATTAACTTTCATGAACTGTTAATTTTATAGAAGTTTTTTTGTGAAGTAAGTATAAGACAGCAGTAATTTTGCACTTCTATTATGTGTGATTATATTTTTGGAAAGAACTAGTATATGACCAATTTTAAACTTTACAGTTTCCAGACACAGCAAAACTTAACAACAAAATTTAATTTAGAAATACTGTTATCTGGTGAAATGACTGTCTCTTATCAGATATGGTAAAAACTATTTCACTAGTCCTATGATGAGATACAAACATAAACCATCTTATTACAGAAAATAATATATTGTTATGTAATGTGGAAAAAGTGTACGCCATCACAGAACATTCTACATGTTTCTCGGCTATTCCAGTGGAATCCAGTTGTAATGTTGTGTGCGTACATGATTCTCAACATGTGTTAGCTAGACTATTCCAGACTTCGCCGGCCATGCACACTGTGTCAAGGCCACAATCAGTTAGGCTCTAGTGTTTTCCTTTATTGTTGACGCATATTATGGACTATTCTTGAACACTTGTGCTGTTTATTTACACAACGACAGCTACGCTTAGCAGTCATTTTGAGTGGTGATTTATTCCAGTGCGGTTTGAAGTATTGTGGCGAAGTGTTATGTGTTTTATAATTATGTGGGACTCTATTAGTTGACATTTTTTATTGTGTGTGAACAATTTGTATTTGTTTTGTTGTAAGAGACTATCTTGTTGATTACAAACTGTTTAATTGTGATAATTAAAACTGGTGATTAGTGACTTAATTGGTGTTTTGTATTTTGTTTTCCATTGTACCATACGACGATCAGTTAGACCATCATAACAATACGTTACTAATACTGACCAAATCATAAATAAACTAATGTTATTAGTAGTAATTTTACAAGTTTAGCTACTATCATCTTAAAATCAGATTAATGACTAAAGTTTCACAGTAGTGTATTAACATTATGTATGAACCACTGATTAAAACTTCTTGGTCATAATTAATAAGTAAAATAAAGGTAGGTTGAATTTAAAATGTTTTTGGTATCAGGAAACAGTAGAACAGACAGAGGTTATAGTAGTATTTGACTTTTATGCAGCACTCTTATTTGTTGTATATGAATGTATTTTATCAATCAGATAGAGTAAAATCTGTGTCTCATCACAGATTGGTAGCTGTAGTGAATTATGTTAATATGGCAGTACGTGTAATATTCTCTCTTTCCCTTTTATTGAACAGTTCTAGTGTGACCATAGATGCCTAGCCTGCAGTATTTTAGTTGCAGATTTTGTAGTAGTATTTTAGTAGTACTTCTGATATTCAGTGCTAGGAGACACGCCTATGACAATTCCCCATTTAAACTCATATTATCAGGTGACATGCAGAACTCCTGAAGGACTCAACCATACCAACTCAGAGATACGACTATTAATCTGGGAGCTGGTGAACACTTTTTTAAATGATTTTTTTTTTTTTTAATTATATAGGTTGTTACATTTTTTAGGGGGAGAACTTATTTGTCATTAAAATGATGCCTTCCAGCCCACTGTGAAGAGGTTGAAGAATAAAAAAGGAGTAAGAACAAATTGTTGAAGTAAATGATTTTCTTGTCATGTTTTTTATTAAAATAAACTATACTTAATGTAAATAAGATAAAAATAGACTTGCAGACAAATTCTGCTGTTCTGGAATCATCTTAAATTATTGGAAATGTTGTTACATAATTAAAACGTAGAGATATATGTTTTACTATGTTGTAAAGCTGAGACAGATAGACTGAAATTTAATAATACTAATTCTATTCAGTATGTAGGGAGATGAAAAATATCTATATATAGCATTCATTAGTAACAAATATAACACACACACACACACACAAGACTTGGTAAAGAAAAACATATTTTATTATTAATAAATTCAGTACTCAAGTATTTTTTATTAAGTGAAACAAATGATGAATTGAAGATGCGTTTGTGATTTTCTCATCATCTTACATCATCTTCTACATTAATATCAACATTATCACAAATCTTTTCTGTAGAAGTGTAAATGGTTCTAAAAAAAAAAAACAGATGTTTACTGATTGGCACTGTGAGCCAACTACAGTAGATTTTGGTTAGAAAGGAAAATGTTAGTTCCTCTTTAGGTTCCCTACTAAGTACAGACCTGTAAGAATACACGACTTCCAGTAATATCTTATTCCCACCCAGGCTTTGATTGTGATATGCAACTGTAAGTAATATTTTCATGATTACAGGCCTGATATTGTTTAACTTAAACAAGATGGTTGTAACAAAGTATTATTTCAAATAAAGTAAAACTATAATAAGATTAATTAAAATTGGCACCTTTGTACCCTTTCACATCCGTTTTTGTTCCAGAACCACAAATCTGTCTCACATTCATATTTTCTAGCTCAGGGGGTCACAGTGAAGGTCATAATGAATAAAATTATATAAATTTGAAGAAACAAAAATATCATTTATTTTACTGTCCTTGACTTTCGAACACAATGGATTCCTGAAAACATATTCAAAACTTGAATTGCTCAAAAGTTGAGTACTGTACAGTACGTACAGTAGGCTGTATTTACTGTCGGTGTACTGTCACATAAGTTACTAGGATTTGGTTCTTAATCATTTTCATAAATGTGTAAAGTTTATAAGTAGTGTTTGTAAAATAACCTACAGCACAGTCTTATTATATAAAAAAATTAATCACATTAACATTTTGCATTCTTTGTATTAATAGATTAACATTTGTTATGAAAAACCATTACTGTAATCCTAAAAAAAATAAGCTGTTTAAAATATATAAAATGTTTATGAAAAATTATTATGATGTAGATGGGAATAATAATGAATCTTGTCTTAAGGTTTATTCGCTTTTGTACGCCTCGTTCAGTGTTTGAAAGTCTGAAGCTGTAGTACAAAACTTGAACAAAGGGTATCGATTCTGAATGTCCAGAAGAGCAATATGCATGAAAGTTAGAAATTAGAGGACTTCCTGTAATTATTTTAAACTTTCAAGTGTATTAAATCAGTCGAGAATCATGCAGTTTGTGTGCTACCTTACCGTATTAATGTAAAAGTGGTCAATAATCAGACTACAGAAAGTCATTTATTTTAAACACATTTTTCTTACCCCTTTATATCTCATTCTCGTTGGAACCAACAGCATTTTAACAGATATTCACTTTTATGATAAGTAAATACTCAGTTTCAAAAATGAAAACAGTCTATACAACAAAAAATCATTTATAAAAATATTTATTAGCTCCAGAATTATATAATGTATATAGTGTATGTCTAGTAATTAACCACATATAATTAATCTAGTAACTAACCAAGTATGGAATATAATTCATTATTCTATGACTACCAAATTTTGTGTGTTTGTATTTTTGTTGTTTACTGGAAGGATACATATTATCAGTAAGGCCTTTTTTTTTAACATAATTGAAATCACTAACACTTTGAAAGCTAATGTAGAAGCATATTTGTTACACACTGTGTTATATTAAAATATAGTAATAAAATATGAATTAGTAAAATTCTATAAAGATATGTGTATTCTGAAATTATCATAGTTATGATTCTGCTTTTTAATAAGACAATCATGGCAACAAAACATAAACACCAAGTAACAGAATGGTTTTGATTTCTATATAAGAGCATATAAAGAGAAAGTTTCTTTGCTGATGTGTGTGCTGTTGTCCATTTTTTTTTTCAGAAAACGCAAGGGTTTGATACTGAGAACCGTTTCATAACAGAAATAGTGGTGAAACTGCAACCACTAGATTTTGTTGTATCGCCTTCAACATTAGCAACATTTGTACATGTTCTGGACCCACTTGTAAGACTATCAGGTGTGAAAGATACAGTGCCAAAACAATCAGAAGAGTCATCCACCATGTTAAATAGCAGTTCCCTGCCTCTTATTTATTTGGAATTGATGACAATAAGAATTATGCTGCCTGCTTCTTATAAGTTGAAGAAGGAACATGAGCATGATGTCCTCATTTTACAAGTAAGACATTTCAAAGATACAGAATTAATATTCTACTTATAATAGCAATTGTCTTACTAATAGTAATGAATGTTAATTACAAGGAAGGTAACAAATATATTCAATTTTGTGAAATACGATATGTATGTTTTAGTTGGATAGTGTTGTTATCAGTCCACAACCTGAGAATCCAATTTGTCGAACTCCATTACGACCTGACATATATCATGCAGCAGAAAAGCATCGAATACTGAACATCCCAGGGTCAGAAGTAGAAGATCGACAATATCAGTTAGATTTGGTTTCAGTTAAACTCTATACAGGTATGTCATAATTGTGACTTTGTGTATTGTAAATTATGAATGGTATTTTTTAAGTAAGAACCGTTTTGCTACATAGCCAAGAAAACGTTATTGATAAATAAAATTACAAATGAAAACATAAACTACTGTATAACATTATTTACTTTTCTATGTAGTCAGCATTAAGATCCAAGCACTTGTTCAGACGTGGCACTAGTTTATTTATATCATCATCAAAGAAATCTACTGCCTGTCTGTTCAACCAAGTAGTGACAGTTTGTTTCAATTCATCATCATCATCCATTCGATCCCCCCCCTAAAAATTCATTCAGCTTTGGGAAACGATGGGATCAGGCAGGTTGATGAAGCTTTTTCCATCCAAACTGGTCCAATATCGCTGTTGTCCTTGCCGCAGTGTGTGGCCAAGCGTTGTCATGAAGGAAGCAGACACCACTTAAAAGTCGTCCACACACGTCGTTTTGAAGGGCCCGCTAAAGCTTAATGAGTGTTTCAGAATACACTTCAGCATTTATTGCCATTGCTTGTGGAAGTAAGTCAACCAAAAGGACGCCTTTCCAATCCCAGAAGCCATAATTTTTTGGGCCGATGGAGTCTGCTTGGATTTTCATGGTTTCGATGGTGATCGAGAATGATGCCACTCAGAGGATTGTCGTTTGGTCTCTGGTGTATAGTGACAGATCCAGGTTTCATCTCTAGTCACAATATGTTTCAAAAACTCATTGCCATCCTTATGATACCACTCCAAAAATGTCAAAGAGTAGGACATAAATATGCTTTTTCTTGTGCTCTTCTGTCAGAATTTTTGGTACCCATCGTGTACAAATCTTTTTGTAGTGAAGCTTCTCAGTAACAATATCGTAAATGACAGATCATGATATGTGAAGAAGTGACAGGTGCAACTCATCAATAGTGAATTGTCTGTTTTCACGAATATAGTTGTTTGACTTTTTTTGATAAAATCTTCAATAATAACAATAGGCCATCCAGACTGGTCATCATCATGGGCATTGGTCCTTCCTTAATTGAATAACCTACACCATTTATGCACATTTCCATCGTTCATGACATTGTCCCTGCACACTTCTAAGAGCTGCCGATGAATTTCAGTAGGACAAACATGTTTTCACTCAATAATCTAATCACAGCATGCACCTTACAATCGGTGGGATTGTCAGTCAACATGCTGATGAATAGTGCTACATAACCAAACAACTAATGCACCCAAACACTTGAAACTTAGTGGTTGCGTAGTGGGGGGCCTGCCAACCTCCCATGACCTTACCACTATCACCACCATCGCCATGCACGATCAAGATGTGCAAACAGTTCTTACTTAAAAAATGAGCCTCGTATTAAGACTGTTTTATTATGAAATTATAATTATAATCAATAATTATTAATGATATAGAAGCATATGTGTTAAATTATAATAAATTTAAAAAGACCCAGTATTGAAGAGAAATTTCTATAAATTTTTTGTTTTTAGAAATTTTACAATTATTTTATTATACTTTTGGGACTCTCTCTCTCTCTCTCTCTCTCTCTCTCTCTCTCTCTCTCTCTCTCACACACACACACACACACACACACACACATTTGATAAATTTATTTTTAACCTGTACAAAATTATTTATTTAGGTGTGTGGTCTGAACTAGAAGAAGTATTATCACAGGAAGTATCAGTGTCTCCTGTTCAGAATCCTGCTCTTGATTGGAATGAAGGTCGGCAGCCTCATTCAAATCCTCCAACCCCACAGATGGTCTCAACGGTCATTTCATCATTTAATGTGTGTGTGGTTGTTGCTCCTGCAATCCTTTACAGAAACAAAGTGGTTGTGTGTGGCCATTCTGCTGAGGTATTTTCTTTGTGTTCATTTTAGTATACAAAATTTTTCTAACATTGTGTATTTACTGTTAATTTTTAATTGTATTAATTGTAAGTGTATAAAAGTGCATATAGTATACGAGGTCTGACCAGAAAGTAGCCCACCATTTTGAATATTACAGGAACTGATTGTGCAACGGAATTATAATTTGGTAGCCAATTAGACAGGATCTTTTGATTCATATGTGAACATTCATTAACATATTGGACTATTCAGTTAGCTGCGAGAGTGTTGAATAAACACGTATTGTCCATGACTGTCTATTCACATGTGAACAACTAAATTAGTGAATTTGTATTACATTTTGTGTGAAACTTGAACATTTGTTCATGGAAAGTATCAGAAACACTAAGATTCTGGAGAGGACTCAGTAAGTGATATGGAGATAAAATTGTGGTACAGACACTTCTAAGGTGACTGGGAATCTGTTGAAAGTGACCCATGTTGTGGAAGGTGTTTAACAAAACGTAACAAAAGGGTGTGAAAATGTTTCACACGTGTCAGCTACAGTAAATAAAAATGAATGGCTGACAGTACGAGGATTAGAAGATCTGGGGATTTTTGACAGAAGATCTTGGAATGAAACTTGCAACAGCAAAATTTGTGCCATGGCTCGTGTTGCAAAAACAAACAATTCTGTGCTGAAGTTGCATAAGATTTGCTCGATACCACTAACAGTGGCCCAGATTCCTCAAAAAGGTCATAACTGGGATGAGTTGTGAGTTTGTAACTTTCTTTTATTAGTTACTTTTTATTATCGATAATTTTGTAATTGTAATTTTCATCGGGCGCCATGTTGCAAACTGAAATACAACAAAATATGTATACTTACCTAAGGTCAGAATTCGTGTTAGCGAACCAGTGCTTGCGGAATGTATTACCTGAAATAACTCACTCTTACTTATATGGTTAACAATGACATTACCTTTTATTCTCAAAAAGACTCTACGTACATATGAAAATGATTCTACTGAACTATGTGCCAAACACGCACGTTACTATGCCTCGGGGCATAGTCCCATTTATTTTGTAAACATATAATATCCCTGAAACATTTTATAAGCCCTCCAAAATAACATGTTTTATACTTATTACATAATAAACATAATATATAGTTATTAAAAAATATGACTTCACAACCCAGCACTTATTAATTGTTGTAATGAAATATCCTCTCTCTCACTCGCACTCTCATTCATGGTACAAAGTTTTAGTTAATTGACTTCCCCAAAATTGAGCTCATTTTAATTAATCAAATTTAAAAGAAAAGATTATCTAAACCCTTAGTTGGACTTTTTGGACCCCCCCATTTTTATGACTTAGCTGTAAATTCTTCGAAGATGTCCCATCGTTGATCTCACACTCTCGATGTTGTCGTAAACCATAATTTGGGGTTTACGTCGAACTGTTATTTTAAAAAATACTGCACTTTCACATATTTAACAAACTCTTGGTTGTGTAAACTTTAGATATAAGTAGCTTTTACAGAATTGCCGGCCGGCACGCTACTCTGATGAGACGAGACTGCTGGCGGTTAGTAGTCTTGCAATGCCGAGGTGGGGCAAACTACGTCACTGGTCCTTTGTTCGAAACGGCCAAACCCTGTTGTTTACAAATGTATTTAATACGCATCGCATTCCTGTAGCTGATGTCATCATTGGGTTAGGCTTGTTTACTTTAATATGACGAACTGTTTTTTGCTATTACTGTGATTTTCCCCTGACCTCGACACAAATCCTGTCCGCTCAATATTACGTCGTTGAAAACTTTTGGACAACTTTACGCTGTTTTCTTTATAGGGCTTTAAAAACAATTATAACAATTATTTCCCAAAATAGTATAGGACCAGAATTGTACCGTTACAAGTTTGAAACCTTGAAACAAAAGTCCAATTTCCCAATGTGGAAGAAAGGTTTACCAACAGAATCTCGCAGCTAACTGGATAGTCTAATACATCAATGAATGTTCACACATGCATCAAAAGGTCCTGTCTGATTGGCTAGCAAGTTACAATGCGCAGTGGGTCCTATAGTGTTCAAAATTGTCAGATACTTTCTGGTTAGCCATCAAACAATTACATAATTACTTTATTTTTTCACTTTGCTTTAAAGTAAAGAAGTTATTTGATAATTCAAAAAGTGCAGATATATTGGCATTATAATTTTCTAGCATTAATGAGACTTCTTTATTTATATATGCTGAGGTTGTTTGATATCTTTCAGATCAATGCGGTGTCAGAAATCAGTATGACTTTGACTCTGAATCAGTTACATTTGTGCCTGTTATTACTAAAGGAAGCAAAAATGTTGTTAGCAAGTGCATATAACAAACATTTACATATGCCTCATGTAGGTCATTCAACAAATATTGCAACCATAAGTTCAACAATTTTACACAGTGATTACTGCGACAGTGGTATTGAGTCAGTTAACAGTTCTGTGAACATCCTTTACAGGAGAGGTAATGTAACTTGTGACTTTCTCAGTATAGTGCTAAAGTATTGTTAATTGAAGTCTAAAGTTTAATTCAAAGTATATTATTATTCCCACAGATGATGCAAACATGGCTGGTGTACATACAGCTCCATCATCAGGTTTATCACAATTGAGTGGTCAAGCCCATTCTTCAGTGCCATCTCAGGTCATGTCTAATACCTATCAGCTTTCCAGCAAAAAGTAGGTACTTTGTGTGTTTATTCTATAAAGTGGAAATATTCAGTATGGGGTGTTTTAAATACATTAGTCAAAAACTATATTGTTATTAAATATAATGTAAACACAGTCATGAAAAAGTTTTTCAATATATCAGACTTTTATTACAGACTTCAAATTTGTGATTTAAAAATTTAAAAAGTGTATTTACGAATTAAAATGTTTATGAAAGGAGTCATGAAAAAGTCGTTTATAAGTCTCTTTTATATTTATATTTTTGTGGTTTTTGTATGATAGAGTGAGACTGATGAAAACCAGATGGTTTTTATCACAATCACAAGTGTCAGTGCTATTGAACTTGTTTTAAAAATATATCATATTAACGTTTGCTCTTAGATGTACTTAAAGAACCAAAAGTGCTATTTGTGCCTTTCTACAATATAATAAAAATTATACTAAAACAATATAAATAAGAATAAAGTTGTAAAAATTTAAAAATAATATTGTTGTTACAAGATTTCACTTATGCAGTCAACATTTATAAACACCTAACACACATACAGTGGAAAACATACCAGTCTTTAGTACAAAACTCAGAGAAAACCCGTATAATCAGAAATTTCTTGCAAACATCATAGTAATACCTCCAGTCACTGATCTTCATATTATCACATTTAGTATGATGACACATGCACACATTTTTGTGACACGGGCTGGCTGACTATGACATTAATAGTAAAATAATGACTGGAAGGAAAGGATTTTGTTTCAGTCATATGGTGCATTAACATACATTTTGTATGGTGTATTAATCACACACACACGCATGGGCACTGCGTACACACACACATGCACACACCTGGCAGTGATTGTGGTAGGTGATTATACAGAATATATTTAACCAACAAATGGGAAGTGTAAGTTAGATGTGAATGAGTTGCAGTAATTTTTAACATTATTAAAATCTTGCAATTATCTTTTTTAGAGGCTGTGTTGTACCACTAGAAATACTGATCACAGGAAGTGTTATAAACATTGCACTGTTTCATATTGATGATGACAGTAAGAATAAGAAGGATGTTGTGCCTTTATTGTATGTCCGTATCTCTCAGCCTCACTTATTTTTTTCAAAGAATATGGATACTAATGTCACACAGGTACTTTATAAACATTTAAGTACATGTGTGTTCGTAGTTTTTGTAGCCATGCTGATGTACAGATTGGTCCTTTCAGAATTAAATCCTGAGTGTGCTGCTGATGAGCGCATGCACGTGGAGGTGTGTGTGCATGAGTACACACATTGTGAACATCAGTTCTACAATTTCACTTTATGCTTTATATATTCTAAAATATATTTGACATTATAAATTTGAACCAGCATAGTTATAATGCAAGACTTACCACAATGAGGTTCGAGGTCACGCAGTAGTAACAGCTCTTACTCGCCTCTCACCCAACAGCATTGTCACACGTTAGACTTGGTTATGTGCATGCGTGTGGGGTGGGGAGGGGAGGTCTCTTGCACTGTATTAACCATCTCCACCTTCTCTACATTACCCATGTACATATTACATTCAGTAGTTCTACGGTTATGCATGTGTAGTTTTTACTAATTATTTTTATTATATTATATTACTGTTATTATTTGATAATTATATAAAACCTATTCACGATGAATGATGATAATATTTTCAAGTTGTTGAGGTTCCTTGAACTCCTGTGTCATCAAACAGAGGCAGAACATCTGGTAAAACGGACTTAGGGAAGCAAGGTAAACACATAATTGCCAATGTTTACAACTTTTTACAGGGTCTCGCGGACGATCCAAAGATAGTTGGAAATATGAATTTTAAAAAGGTTTAAGAATTGACTGCCTAAGCTTGTGGAGTAAGTCAATCAACAGTTGAAGGCGTAAAACATTGATAAGTGTGAAGGAAATGAACCTAAGTTTGGAACACTGTAGAAGTATTTTAAAAAGAAGCCGACAGTAACAAATTAGGACAACTTCAACAAAGATGTTGTGTGAAGACATGTTTTTAGTTTTTATGAACGTGAAGAATATCCAGTGTCAGTAAAACTCGAGTAGCAGTTGGCTGAACTAATAAATGTTAGGAGTTCCAAGAAATCTGTGCAGAAAATTTTGAAACAAATTGGATTTAAATATAAAAAAATGTAATTGTGGCCAAAAATTTTTAACAGAGTCAATATTGCTTGTGCTCACACTTCTTTTCTGAGAAAATGGCATCAAATTCAGAATGCTAGTTTAAATGGACCCATACTTTATTTGGACGAGATATGGGTGAACCAAAGCCACAGCAAGTCAATGATTTGGCATGACCCAGAGGAGAGGGGTGGTTTAAAAGTGCCAGGCGGAAAAGGCAGCAGGTTAATTGTACTTCATTCGGGGTCAGCTGGCTTCATGAGGGAATGAAAATTATTTTCCACGCACAGAAATCTGTATTAATCACAGATTATAACAGGAAAATAAATTCAGAACTGTTTAAAAAGTGATTCGTGAACTTTCTCTTTTTATTGGAAGAAAGTTCTAGCATAGTAATGGATAATGCGAGTTATCATTCCACACTTGCTGAGAAAGCTCCTAAAGCAAACTGAAGAAAAATAGAAATTCAAGAATGGCTGAGAAATCATAACATTGAATTTTCGATGCAAGATATGAGGGATCAATTGCTAAACAAAAATTAAATAGAATATGTGGGCCAAAAATATATGAAATAGATCATATAATCAACAAAATGGGTCATGAGGTTGTATGCCTCCCACCTTATCATGCCCATTACAACCCAGTTGAGTTGGTGTGGGCACAGGTAAAAGGATATTACAGTTGGCCAATCATAATGATACTTTTAAAATGTCTGACCATGAAAGACAGATGGATGAACCGATAACTAAAGTAATGGTTGAAGTCTGGAGAAAATGCATCTGACATTCTGAATAGCTTCAAAAGAAGACTACAAGAAAGAATGTCCTCGAGACTTGGTGATTAGAGTGACAGAAGAAGTTCAGAAGATAGCAAATCCAGTTCTGATTCAACGTATTTAAAAATAATTGTAGTAAGTAAATTTTTATATATATTTTATATTATAACATGTATAATTTTTCTTTACAAAATTTGTTTATAAATTAAGTAGTTCATTAAATAACCTGCAATGTAAATGACCGTATTAAAAACAAAGAGAATGTAAACAAAAGTGTCATATTGATAAAGAATAAAGCAAATAATTACTTATAAAATTGAAAACAACATAAACATTATATAAAGAAAAAAAACTAGAGGGAAGGAGAGGATTAATTCTCTTTGTTCATAGTAGTGTGTTTATTGTATGAGAATGCACCGACGTTGTTTGTCTTCATAGTGTAACACGCATGAGTGATGTGATATGGCAATACTGCAGCAGGCTCTAGTGACCTTGAAGCTTATTATGATACGTCTCGCACAATAATAAAAAATGTATAATATAATTAACTTATAGGAATATCATGAGAGTGGTGTAGGTCAAATTAAAGAAAAAATGACTGTTCAGTTTAGGATTAAACTTACTATTTTTACAATGATTGATGTTTAAATTCTGTATGTTATATTTTATTTTATTAAATTCTTTAACCTGTGTTATTTGGTCTGTTCAGTATAAAATATAATATTTAGTTATATATATATTTTTTAAATGAAAAGTAGATACACATTATTAATACGTAACTTTTTTCCATGAAAGTCATATTTCTGGTAATCACTAGCATTTTGAATAATTTTGTAAAATTTATATTACTACAGCTGTCTTACAACCTAACCTAGTTCATTCCCATATGGTAAAGTTTGCACAGCTGTTATCTTTCCAGATTCAAGCAGGTATCTTCCTTGGTTCTTTCTTTTATTTTCTATACACGTTTTCTTATTTGTATTTATATGAATTTTTGGATGTGGTGTTGTAAACATGTAACATTCTCATACTTCATAAGTAAAGCAAGTAGCATACTTCAAAATGTTGCTTTAGTTAGTTAAGACCTGTAATATATGAATATAACACATTATGTCTTGTAGTATTGGCATTTGTAATATATAACAATTATGTATTTCATTCAGATGTCAATATTTGATATGAGTATTCGGTGTGGCATAGAAAAACATACAGTTTCAACAACTCAGCTCTCTGCAAGATCTTTTCCACAATTGATGCTGGAAACTAGGAATGGTGAGGCTCATCCAATCACGGGTATCCCTCCAGCATTACTTACAATCAAGTGTACATTCTCACCATGTAAACTCCCCAAGGTAAGCATTGTGTTCAGTGTTTAGACTATGGTGGGATTATTACAAGTCATAGACATCAATAATTTATAGTACATATTATTCACAGTAATAACATATATTTGATTTAATAATAAACTTAACAGTAAAAGTAAATTTTGATTATATGGTTGTTTAAGTGTTACTGCCGTTAAAAAGTAAAAGTGATATTGTATAGAAGTGTTACAGTATAAAACATATTGGCTCTGCAACATTCTCAGATTTTTTATACCTTCAATTTTGAAAGACCTGTTAAAATGTGTAGAAGATTTTTTCTCTCAAATATATCAATAAAAAAAAATAAGTTTGTGACAATATAATATACAGGTGCCATATTCTCTTGAAGTGTAACCATTAAAAAAAAAAACAAGTTTTTTAGTCCCCCACAGTATCAAATTACCTTCATTAATGCGTATGAAGTACAGCTACCGACGCATAGTTGTGCGCTTGAGTTCCGGGCGCTCTCACTGTAATAGTCATGCTTAAAACATCGATTTGCCTAGACTGACCACTGTTTCATCCATATAAATTATAGGACGGCCTTCATCTCTATATTTCGTGACAGCTTGGAGATAATTAATCTTCTGTTCTCTGATATCAGATTGTTCAAAAACTAATTTTCTATTATTCCTAATTTTTTTCCAAAGAAACCCCAGTTCTTTCAGGATTACACGCACACTTGTTTCACTTCCGGTAAACACTATTCTTTTTTGAAGTTCTTCTTTCAAAAGTTCTGTTGTTGGCAATTTTTTTTTTATTATATAAAATTCATGCACTAATTGCTGCCCAACACCTTGATCAAACTCGTCTAGTCTAGTTCCAGGTTTCGCTTTCGTTCGCTTCTTGTTCGGAGTAACAAGTGAAGTAGGCTTATCACCCACATTGCAATTTTCAAGTTGTCGTAATTCCATGTTTAGTAGCAGCAGCAGTTTGCTCCCTAGCTCTAACAACTGGAATTGTCACCTCTTTTTCCACAAATCTAAACACATTGCTAATTATTTTGCTAAACATTATGCCACTGATTTATTATAATATTATTATATATATCCACCAAAATCAGTAAATTTTTTTATTTTTATAAATAAGGCCTTTTCGAAATTATTATAATTTCATCATCAGTTTACACTATAAAATGTTGTTATTTGTGTTCATTATATTTCACTTCACTTCATATTGAATCTCAATATGAAGATTCAATATGAAGTGAAGTGAAATATAATGAACACAAATAAGAACATTTTATAGTGTAAACTGATGATGAAATTATAATATTATTATATATAACCACCAAAATCAGTAAATTTTTCTTATTTTTATAAATAAGGCCTTTTCGAAATTATAATAATTTCGAAAAGGCCTTATTTATAAAAATAAGAAAAATTTACTGATTTTGGTGGATGTATATAATAACATTGCTAATTATTTCCCTGCTTTGACCGTTTAAAACTTTTCCGCCTAGGCTACTGTTCATCCCAGCCATTATGAATAATTTTAATAGTTTTATTTTATTAGTTTCACTAGCAGACACACGGAGCACTAGAACAAACTCAACTGAGATTTGCAAGACAATACTGAGTACTGACTAAAGACTATTACAAAACAGATAATTCACAAAGTCAACCAAGCAGGATGAGCGAAACACACTGAGGCATTACAGAACAAAAGACTATTCACAATATCGTTAGTCACTCATCCAGTGGTTGACAGTTAATGTTTACAGGAAGGTTAATGATTTACCCCGAACGCCTCACCCGTCCAATTCCCCCGCTCCCAGACCCAAGACACCAGCTCAGCTAGGCGCTGGTAGTTATAGATGTGGGGGTATAATCTTCGTATCTGTTGTAATTTAACATTACCTAAGAGTACTCAAATTTTTAGTTTTTAAAACAAATGCTATTACATTGATTATTTAACCCTTTTAGAATCAGCATTGAATTTATTGGATTTCAGGTTTACCATTAAGGGTCTGTTATTGGAAATATCAAGTCTCATTTAAAACTGATTCTATTTATATGCAATCATTTCCTAAGTCTGGTGTGATTTCCTAATGTCATTTGTAGTATAAGCTTCAACCACCAGGTAGTAACAGATTTTTTTTCTGTGAGTGACAGAATATTGTCAGCTTTGGCGGTCAGGTGTTATTGTGTGTTTTTATTTTTAAAAGTGTTTTGTAAGTGGAAAGTGTTCTTAAACACTTTCACATGTTCACATGTTCTTAAAAAGCGTTTATATAAATAAATCATTTGAATTGTTCTGTTGACACAGCAATTTTATGAATATTATATTAGTTTTTAATTTGTTATGTAACTAGACATTAGAGAATTGTGTTGTTAATTAAAATTTTAAAAGATTTTTCATTTCAGACTTCAGTATTTCTACTAAACTATACTAACGTTAAATTTTCCACCAAGTAGTTAATATAATGTTGTAGGTGTAGTGTAAATGCTGTTTACAAATTTTCCTTTTGTTAAAAATATAACTTTGAGAATATATATACAATTAGTATAAGATATTAAGATTAAAATCTTATTAAATCTAAAATTAAGGTTGTTTTGTGGACAGAAAATACATTTTTGTCATTTTAGGAGCAAGCAAAAAACAATTTTTCCAAAACATATTGTCAGTTAACAAATTTATTTTTTAATAAAAATGGTCTTTACACAGACTTTTTACTGTCTTTTAAAACAGTAACTTGTAACTGAACACATAAAAACCATCATAAACAGCCAACAATTCTTGGCATTGGAAACAGGAACTGCCTCATGTAGTAGCATGTATCAGTATACTTATACAGGTGCTGAAAGGGTTAAAGATAGCTTGGGGAACTTCAATTATTGTCTCTGAGATTAATATTGAATTATTAGCCTTACGCTTTGTTTTTGAAATTTTGAGGATTATAAACTGAATCAGTCCTTTGATTTCACGTCAAAATATATTACAACGGTAAAAATACAATTGTTTAATATAATTTAATTTTGTGGAGCCCCACGTTCTTTGGGATGCCAAAATTATACAACGGTACACGTTGCTGTATTTAATGTATTTTGAATTAGTGATGTGTTTATACTCATATAACATTTATATATAATATTACTAACAACGTGTGTGTATAATTGGGGTTCAGGTGTAATTATAATAAGAGTAACTCTTTTTATGAATCGTAAAATGTTTCATTTATTACTTGAAACAAACAAACAAAAAATAATAATAATAATATAAAAATCATGTTCAATACACCATATGATATCCATTATCTATGGTTTCAAAGTGTCTTTACTAGCCGTGTTAACATTACAAACATATATCTTAAATTCTAGATATTATATTATTAATTGTATTTAAACTTTTCTTCATTATATTAAGATTTCTTGCTTACTCAGTCTAAATGTGTGCTTCTTTAAAAATTGTTACTACATTCTTATTCTATATTTTCTTCATACCCTTCTATGGCTTTAAAATCATTTTAACACATTTAATTTATTAATTTCAATGATTCTACTTTATGTGCTTTTATTAAGAAAAATTTACATAATTTAATTTCTAATTTCAATGACTCTACATTATGTTCATTACGAAAAATAATTAAATAATTTTCTGATTACTTATGAATTACATTGAATATTATCTCTATCTACATACTTATTATTTACGCTTACAAAAAAAAGTTTTGTCTTTGTTTTCTCTTTTTTTTTATTAGAGTCTTTTAATGTCTTTCTCTTTGAAAATTATGTATTGGTTTTTCGTCACCTTAAATTCCGCAGAGTTGTCCCATGTCCTCCAGTGATTCCTTCAGGTCGATCCTCCTGGATGTCCTCTTGTCCTCACTGCTCGCCCTCTCGTCTCTCATCCTCCATGGTACATTGGCTGCTGTAGACTATGATGGCATGTTGTTCTGGATCTGTAGCCGTTATTATAGAAACGTCTCTAGTCCTCTGCATCTCCTTCCTCTGCTAGTCGTGCTCTCGTACTCTGTCAGGAGTTGATGTTCTTAGCTGGCGACTGCTTGTAGACGTCCGACGATTTCTTCGTTACGGTACTTTTTTTATTATTGTTTTTATTACTTTAAATTAAAAACATTACCGTAATACTTTATAATGTCAGCTACAAAAATCGTACTGATGTTAGCTTTCTCGTCTAACTTCGTCCAAAATAGTTTAAAAAATTCGCGTCTCGGACCGGCATAGCATACCGCCGCGACTGTGTTTTGTTTGAGAAGAAAGTTCGTCTCTCCTGGGCTTCTATTTATATCCACCCAGAAAACTGCACATGTCGATTCAGGAATCAGCCTGTCGACATTTGAAACATCGCATGATAGCCCCCACTCTCGTCTCATTTTACATAATTGCACTTTTTCGCCAATCGCACTGTTTAACGCAGATTTGACGGCGATAAAATACTGTCTCATTTAATGACTTATGAGATGTGCAATTATCATGATGCTCACACTTCTAGTATAATTATGATGCATTAAAAATTGCACTGGACTCGCACTGATTGTCCGAATTACATAAAATTCGCACTGCACTCGTGTCCGATTTTTACACATTTTTAGAAGCTTTTACCTTCTCACTAACATTTATGGTTTTCTTAAAAATAATTATTTTCTTAATTTAGCAGTGACTTGGGGGGTGAGATTGCAACTTTCAGGATCAGACAGGCTTCACGCACACACATTATTTACTTGTATACACACATGCAGTGGTAATCGCGTGATGTTTACCTGTTGGTTCCTGCTTGAAAGCCAGCTTCCAATTTCACACCTGCTCGTCTATTATATATTATTGAAACTAACTTAAATATTTATAATATGTATGCACATTACAGCCTTTGCTTGTATTGTCACAATATATATATTAAAAACTGCATTTTTGAATTAATGTTGTTCATATATTGACAACAGCATTAATTTCTTTGATTTAATAAAACAAACGAATAGTTTTTGCTGCAGAATATGCAGGAAGGTACAGCAAACAATTCAGTAATATGTGCAGAATCGTATCACCTACATGCACAAACAATGATTGCTTGTATTAGCTGGGTTCATCACCTGTGGAATACACCTCTGAAGTATGAGAACTACCTGGATGAATTAAACATGATCAAACATATAGCTGCAATAAATGGATACCAAAGCTCGTTAATCAAACCACTGTTGCATAAGTAAAAGGGTTAGATAAACTATACACATAGCCACAATATAAGCATAAAGTACATTTCAGTATAGTACACCAACACTACACTACTAATCTTGAAAAATGCTTTTAATAATTAGTATCCAAGAAACTTTTCACACCACTAATAACATTTACATATTACTAAGGCCTATGGCACAAAAATGAAAAAAAAAGAACGGGTGTATACAAAATGGTTTGTGAGGTCTGTGATAGGTTTTGTACTACCCAGTCTATATTTTGAGATGTTTAATGTACATCTACTGAAGAAAAATATCAAAACAAACCTCACCAAATGTATAATGCAACAAACCTATGATTATTTAGATTTTGAAAGCAACTGCATATCACTGTCATTTTTGCAATAAGGGATGGTATGTGAATGCAGCAGAAGAGTTCAAAACATAAAAGCCTTTAGAAATAATCCAAGTATCGAATGATCAACTGGATTTCAGATTGTATCAGCTATATGATATCATTGATGTTCTCTTAGCATGCAGGAACTGACAGAAAAAGATGGTATGTGAATCTTACCACAGAGACTCGGGAGAGGTATAGACAGGCAATGCATCACAAACTCACAAAGGATGTGCACTCAGAGTTTGTTTTATTTGCTATGTCACTGATATGTTTTTAATTGACTGTGTGTTAACAACATCCAGTAGGACTGATTTCTGATGATGGAGCAGTAAGCTCCAAAACATGTCATCACTTTCAATAAGGAGGACATATGATGGTCCTGGTAATTTATATATTGTAAAATTATTATGACTCAGACACTGAATAACATGGTTTTAGAATTTATGTGATGGTTTTCATAAAATTATAGCCTCTGGTTATGTTTCACAGAATCTCATTAGTATCATGTTAGAAGCTCAAAATGCATGAGCTTCTGAAGGTAAAGAACAAACTTCTGTAAGAAAAAATTATTTGTGTGTGTGTGTGCGGGGGGGGGAAGGTGCAGTAGTAATATCAAGTTACATTATTTTACCAGAGACATATTTTGAGTACATTTTGTTGTATGCAAATCATCAGACATGTTGATCTGTTGTCACATTTAAGACCTGAACATTACTTTTAAATAATATTAATCAATAAAATATCAATAAACCTTTATCAAATTAAAATGTATATGAAAAGGTACCATTAATTGTGTGTGTGTGTGTGTGTGTGTGTGTGTGTGTGTGTGTGTGTGTGTGTGTGTGTGTGTGTGTGTGTGTGTGTGTGTGTGTGTGTGTGTGTGTGTGTGTGTGTGTGTGTGTGTGTGTGTGCACATGTTCACTGGACAGTTTCATTCTAAAGAAATATAAGATTCAGGTGTAACATATTTAAACATTTTTGCCATCTTATTTTGTTATTAATATGTGTATTTCACAAATCAACTTGTATCTGTATCTGTTCGTAACCCAGAAATATGTAAGGATGAATTTGTCAACAAACTTGGATCGTTCACAAGGTTCATGGTTTTTAATTCAGAACCTTTAAAAATTCAGAATGTCAAAAAGCTTATTGTAATTACCAAACAAGTGGAAAACTTAAGAAATGAGACATGTGATGCCCTTGATTAAATATTTAGAGACAGGTATATTTATTATAAAGAGCTGAAGTTTAATGATATTGTCCATATAAATGTGTTCACTTAAGCTTAACTTATATACAGGGTGTCCCGGGAGGAGAGGGAAATAATTTGAGAAATGGTTCTATAGTGTAAAAGAAGAAAAAAAGTTCATATAAACATATGTCCGGAAACGCTTTGTAAGCGAGTTACGGCTAGCAAAAGATTTCGCCCGGGTTTCGGTTCCCCCGGGTAAATGAAGACTTTCTGAAATTCTGGAAAGGGGCGAATTCTGTTGTTTCTTATGGTTTTTGACCTGAAAAATCGAATAAAACAGGTCGCAGAACTGTATCTCCCATAAGTTTCATGATATCCCACGTAAAACAGAAAAATCTTTGCCTAAAAACAAATTTTGGAAAATTGGAAACAATTGGAATTTTTTGTTGATTTTTATTGACTTTATTTACACCATTTTTCTCAGAATTAAATTCTTTACAAGTTTTGTTTTTAACTTTTATGCATTTATTAGTCATTTAACAAAGTTATTGTACTTCTAACCTAAAAACACGTTATAAGTACAATAACTTTGTTAAATGACTAATAAATGCATAAAAGTTAAAAACAAAACTTGTAAAGAATTTAATTCTGAGAACAATGGTGTAAATAAAGTTAATAAAAATCAACAAAAAATTCCAATTGTTTCCAATTTTCCAAAATTTGTTTTTAGGCAAAGATTTTTCTGTTTTACGTCGGATATCATGAACCTTATGGGAGATACAGTTCTGTGACCTGTTTTATTCGATTTTTCAGGTGAAAAACCATAAGAAACAACAGAATTCGCCCCTTCCAAGAATTCCAGAAAGTCTTTATTTACCCAGGGGAACTGAAACCCTGGCGGAATTTTTCGCTAGCCATAACTCGCTTACAAAGCATTTCCGGACATATGTTTATATGAACGTTTTTTCTTCTTTTACACGATAGAACCATTTCTCAAATTATTTCCCTCTCCTCCCGGGACACCCTGTATAGTTCGAGATAATGAAAACATGTTATTATTTATTTTTTGCAGCTTTTGAAATCTATTATTATGTTTTGTTAGTGTCTAAGGGGCAGTAATATTAAAAATAATGTAGAATATTCTCTTATTATTTTCAGCAATATGTTCTGAAACTAATTTTAAATTTAACCTGAAACAATACTTCTGTTAACACTTCCAGCGATTTAGTTCAGCATAAGGGCTATGCTATTTTCAGATGTACATAAGGACAGTATATGACTAGAACTGAATTATCATAAGTGTTAATTTGTTGTAATAACAAGTGTTATCATTGAACTGTAATAATGTTTATATGCGTTTTGTTTCTTCATCAGATTGAGATGGATATCGAGCGTCCAGTCAGACTTTTTTGCAGTGTGGATGTTATTGAATTTTTGTATCAAATTAAGCATTTAACTCTTAGAGCTGTAGCTGATTGCTACGATAGTTCCATGCCAGAAGATAAGTAAGTTGTAAAGTGCAACAGAAATAAATCGCATGTTTTAATATGTTACATACTATTACATGATATTTAAAAATTTCAAGTGATAGTCAATAGTGATAATAGTCAATAAAATATTAGTTGTTCCTAATCGTTTTTGCAAATTCGGCAGAATGAGATTATTTTAGGTAAATTCAATTGGGATATAATAGGATATGTGGACAGTCTTACAGTATGCATTGCCACAGCAGTGGTTACACTGATCTGGTTTGATGTGACATAAAAATAAATTTGTTCAATAAGCGCTGCTTTATTAGTGTGGTAGCTCTGCGTAAATACACTCTGCTGGAGACATGCTGCAGTAGAATTGAATGACCAGGCAGCCACAAGCTTTAGACAATACAGTATTGTAAAATAGATGAACGCACGTTCAGAAATTGCACCATAGCATTTTTGTCCGGTTTTTAAATTATGTCATTTTTGTTAGTGTTCTGTGTTGGCCATTGCTTTTGATATTTTTGATAAATGATAGTGCACAGAAAGTTTATCATCACGTTTATGAATATTATTATAAAATTTTGCAAAATGTTTGATTTCCAACGAGGTTGAGGGAGGATCCTAGTAATTTTATTATCTGTCCTTTTAATAATGTTTCTGTTTCAAGTGCACAGATAATTTCTAATTTTGAATGTATTTCATTCACTGCTTATCATGTAACAGTATGAGTATGTCTGTTTTGCAGACATGTGTGTCTTAGTAGAGAGAATCCCATCAAACTGGATCATTAATACACCATCATAACAGCAGCCTATAGTAATCTGTCTTTCACAGTCTTTTGTAACCTGACTTTATGTTAACTTGGCAGAATGAATCCATGAGTCTCAACAGTAACTTGCATACTGCTGAATTATTCCAAATCAAAAATAAAAATATATAGATATTGTTGTTATTATACTTTTTTGTTTAAATACCATGAAATTTCTGAATATTCCTAAAGTTAAAGTTATAAACAATACATGAGGAATTATAATTGTTCCTTGCTGGTTACAAAGGAAAATAATATTTGGAAATTGTGATATATTTACCATCATACTTTGAATTGTTCCTATATTTTATTTGTTTAGTATGGAACCTTAAAGGATAGTGACAAAATTTATTTCAGAACTGATCTTGACTCATAACTGACAAAGTGTGCAACATATCTGTCTCTTTATAAAACTATATAAAGTTTGTGTTGTGTCCATATATTTTATTGTAATTTTGTTACTTGGGTACTATTTTAAGTTATTTTACATAACAGAGAAAGAATAATGTAGATTGAGTATCAGAAGTGATAATGTAGGCTATCAATCACGATTATTTGCAACACAAATGTTATACATATTTATATATTATGTAATATTCAAATGTTTAATAGTTTCTGAACAAAGTACATGCTTAGAAGATGTGTCAGTACACAAGAAATTGATAATTCTGAACTTCATATTTTATGAATAACCAACTGAATAACAGTAGTAAATATATTAGTAATTGCAGTGTAACTGTATTTTTATGTAAAGTGTTTTTATATGAATTGGATTTGTTTCTTAAATTGTAGTGATGCAGAAAGTCAAGGTCACACTGCAGAGACTGAGAGGCGTTACAGCTGTGCATATTCTACCCTCACTCGTTTCTCAAATGTTTCTCTGAATACAAAACAAATGGTGTTGTCTTCCATAATACAAAAAACAAGTAAGAAAATAAAGAATATTTATTTCCATTTGTACTCAGTTTTTTAACATTAATAAATATCGCGTAAAGATTTAAAAAAGCTTTCAACTGACTGAAAAACTTGCTGACTTTAGGATTTGACATCATTCTTGTTTTTAAAGGTTGTTTTTTATATTTTGTCTTAAATTAATGTTTGTTATTTACATAAGTTAGAGCACATGATAGGAAACTTCTTTCTGACAAGAAGTGATACACCATTCCACACAGTTTACATCAGGGTCAGCTTTCCAGTAAATACTACAGAGCTACAGAACTACCAGTGATATCACAAAATATTAATAGTTGCATTTATGTATTATTCACACATTTCTATGCATTAGAGTAAATTATATTTTATACTCTAATCACAGTGGAGTAAATGTTTATTAAATAAACAAGACTTCCACAGTCTGCATAAACTGAAACTATACCTGTAGGGCTCAACCTGATGTGTGATCAAGCCTTGCCTGTCTTTTATTATGTAGTCATGTGATAACAGGGAGCCAGATTTTTCACTTGCCCATAAGACAGTGTTGAAGCTGCAGTGTGTGCGGCTTGTAACACATTTTTCATAGAAGCCACTTCCTCCCTTCTGCTCTTTACCTGCCATAAGTGAATTGTTATTTATGTGTTGTCATCTGGGGAGTTCATTTTTATTAATGTCCTGTCAACTCTGAAGAAGACATCCATGCAGTCACACTGCCTTACACCTGAGTCACCACAGACATAATCAGCAACAGAATCAGTAAACTGTTCCAAAAACACAACAAAAAGATGCCAGGATATCAAATCACTGGATTCCTGAGAACTCTGAAGGACACAAACCTCGTAGAAGAACAAGGGGTAATGAAATGCCTTATAGTGACTGCAACCATTCCTACATCACCCAGTCAAACTGCCAGTGTGTCAGTAAACACAAACTTACAATGAAACTTGTGCATTACCACAACATACAACCAAGACTGGACACAATTTTGATTTCAGTGTGACAAAACTACTGGCTACCATGGAACTGTTGCAAAAACGTATCATAAGGGTAGCTATCGAGATTGAAGAAAGATCAGATGATCTAAACAAATGAGATGACAGCCTGCTATTGCAACTTCAATATCAAGTGGACAACACCAGCAGGGCATCAAGTACCTAACAGACATAAGTTTAGCTGTGCATGAATAGAAACTTGCCGTTTTACCCTATGTCAGTTATAAGTATAGAACTGGCCTTGGAAAGGTCAGTGACAAGTAATAATTCTGGAGATGACATTGATAGATTTGCTGAAACATTGCAGAAACCCTTCACATGTAAGCGACAACATTCATCGAGAGATTCAACCTGAAAACAGGACACATACACACACACACACACACACATGTATGTGTTTCCAATTATTAGTAATTACCGGTTTTTAGAGTTATTTTATGAGGACAGATTTGTAAAACAATGGGTAGTATTAAAGAAATAATTTAAACATTGTGCAGTGATGTTAACTAACAACTTCTAGTGTTGTATCTTCTATATATTAATACGTGAAGAGAAAACTTTGTACCCCTTTTTAAGCATATTGCGCGCACGGAGGAGTGTGAGATTTGGCATAGTTAAAGTTTATATGGAGAGGGAGTGCAGAAAGCTAAAATTTATATATAATATGTGTTACAAATACATTAAATAAAATAAAATAAAACATTCATTTGCACTTAAAAATTCATTTAAACTTTTTCAAACAATGGTAATTGTTAAAAATAAAATAATTTTGTTGCCAGGCAATAAAATTATAATTTTTTCATTTTAGTGTATGTTCATACTGCCAATGTCAAACACATAATAGTCTGTCGTTTGTTTACGTTCATACTGCCAATGTCAAACACATAATAGTCTGTGGTCAAACAGTCGCACAGAGTAGAGATTGTCGCCAAAGAATTTTAAAATGTTGCCAACAAATAATTACTGACAGATTGACTGAATGAGCTGTGAATTTTGTGTGATTTCAAATGTTCCTTTTTCAGTAGTCTGTGGAGTGTATGTCAAGGCAAAAAAGCGTTTATTTTATATTTTGTATATTAGATATCTGTGTTTTATATATTAATGTGCAGTTGAAAGTGAAATACAGCTTGCTTAATATACACCTCTTGCAAAAGGAAAATTTTGTAGCAGCAATTTGAATTGACTTACTCTCGCCTAATTATTATTGGTGGTTTCAAAAAAGTGAGTACATTTTATTATTTTTAAATTATATCCTGTCTAATCTTAGTTTCAGTAATTTCATTACATGTTTTTTTTTACATTCAGATATTCGCACCTCCGTCCATTATGCCGCGACATAGAACATTGACGGGTCGGAGTGAGAGACAAAGAAGAAGGAATATATATTCGTGTGAAAGTCAAAATGATAATAGACCAAATGCAAATTTAAATAGTGTAAATAGTATAACATTGACGGGTCGGAGTGAGAGACAAAGAAGAAGGAATATATATATTCGGAGTGAAAGTCAAAATGATAATAGACCAAATGCAAATTTAAATAGTGTAAATAGTATACAAAATGATGAAATTATTTTGAGGGATACATTTAAATGCGCACTGAATGTCATTCCAAGAAATTTTAATACTTTTGATTGTGGATTAATGCATTTATAATGCAGGTTTTGCAATGCAAAACATTTCGAATCTGAGGTCACTTTAGGTGAAAGGACTGCATTCACTTCATGTTGTCATAAGGGTAAAGCAATATTACCGGCCTTAAGTCAAAATGAATACTTTAAATCATTGTATGATGGACTTACTTCAAATGAACCTTCAATAAAAAGAAAGTCAAAAAATTATTTTGAAAACATTCGTAAATACAATTCATCATTTGCTATGGTTAGCTCAGAAGCTAAAATTTTGGATACAGTTACGCGTGGAGTGTATCATTTTAAAATACATGATGTTTTTTATCACAGATCAGGTCCAATGACTGCTGGATATGGTCGCTCACCACGTTATGCGCAATTATATTTTTATGATGTTGACACTGCTGTCAATTATAGATTACGTGAACACTATAATCAAACATGCAATAACAATATAATGCGCGAAATCTCTCTTGAATTGGAACGCATTAATCCTTTCGTTCGGTCATTAATTGCAATGAAAGATCATTGTCAGAGAGTTGAAAATCAAAATAAAGAAATTTGTATGCTCATTAAAGTAAATCGTGATTTAGATCTACGCCGTTATAATGATGCAGTTCAAACTGATGTAGCAGTAATATTTAGTACAGTTGATGGTGAGCCACCCTTTGAACGAAATATGGTTTCGTTTTCAAAAGTTAATGGTACCATTAAAAATATCTCTGTTTTCGATTCATCATTGGACCCTTTAGCGTATCCATTACTTTTTCCAAATGGTGATACTGGGTGGCATATCAATATTTCTCATAATGTACCAACTACATCTAATTCAAGAGTGCCCAGAAATAAATTAACCATGCTTCAGTATGCAGCCTATCGACTTGCAATTAGAGAAGATTTTAGCATGTTGCACCATTCACAAAAATTATTTCTGCAGTGGATAGTTGATATGTATGTGAGAATATAGGGCACAAGGTTACATTTCATTCGACAAAATCAAACAAGTCTTAGGTCTGAAGTTTACAACAATTTAACAGATTATTTAGAATTGAACCCCAATGCCAATAATGTTGGCCGTAGAGTAATTTTACCATCTTCATTCAATGGATCTCCAAGAAATATGTATCAGAATTACTAAGATGCAATGTCAATTGTACAACATTTCGGAAAGCCTTCTTTGTTTATTACAATGACTTGCAATCCAAGTTGGCCTGAAATAGTTAGTAATATTGGTGTAGGTGAGTCAGCTAATTTTCGACCTGATATTGTTGTGCGTGTATTCAAGTCCAAACTGAAAGCATTAATTGAGGGCCTTACACTAAAAAAAATCTTCGGTAAAGTTGAAGCACTCATTTATACAATTGAGTTTCAAAAGAGAGGATTGCCTCATGCTCACATTTTACTCTCTTTAAATGAGCAAGATAAAATTGTTAACGCTACCGATATTGATAAAGTTGTATCTGCGGAGATTCCTAACATTCAAACACATCCTACATTACATGAATATGTTGTAAAACACATGATGCATGGTCCACGCGGTGTACTTAATCCAAATTCTGTATGTATGAGAGATGGAAAATGCACAAAAGATTATCCAAAACGATTTAATGAATTTACATGTGAATCATTAAATGGATATCCATTATACAGAAGGCGTGATAATGGTATTAATGCTGAAGTTCGCGGTAGTTGCCTCGACAATCGTTATGTTGTACCATACAATCCGTATTTACTTGCCAAATTTAATTGCCATATAAATGTTGAAGTATGCACTACAGTTAAAAGTGTTAAATACATTTATAAATACGTGTATAAAGGCTATGACAGTGCATCTGTTGAATTAGGTTCAGAGAGAAATGAACCAGGTCAAGAAATACAAATTGATGAAGTTAAAAATTTTTTAAATGGTCGTTATATCGGATCAACTGAAGCTGTATGACGCATCTATGAATTACCAATGCATTTTCAATCACATGTCATCGTTAGACTTGACATTCATTTACCGCGTAGACAGAATGTTTACTTTCGAGAAGGGCAAGAACGTCAAGCAATTGAAAATGCAAGACAAACAAAATTATTAGCATTTTTTGAATTGAATCGATCAGATCCATCAGCGCATGAATATAATAAGTATATTGAAATTCCTTTGCATTATGTGTGGGAAGATTCCCGAATAAAATGGAAGAAGGGAAGGCGTGGAGGTGATAAAATCATTACACGCATATATGTAGTATCACCAAAAGACATTGAACTTTTCCATTTACGATTGCTTTTATTACATGTCTGTGGTCCAAAATCATTTGAGGATGTTAGAACATACAATGGAATTATACACACTTCTTTTGTTGAAGCGTGCCATGCTCGCGGCATTGCTTCAAATGATAATGAATGGCACGAATGTTTAAATGAAGCAAAAGAATTACATTCACCAAACCAAATGCGAAATTTATTTGGTTACATTTGTGCATTAAATGTGCCAGCCAATGCATTGGCGTTATGGAATGAATTTAAAGTATATCTTAGTGAAGATTTTTTGAGAGATTACAACGAAGAAGTATCCTTTAACACAGCTCTATTAGAAATTGAAGATATTTTGAATGTTCATAACTTGTCATGTCAAGAACTTGGTTTACCAGTTCCCACGTATTCGCAGAGAACAGACGAAGCAAATGCTATTGATCCAATAGAACAAGAGTTTCTGTTTTGTGAGCATTATGAAACTGCAAATATTGAACAGCGTAATCTAATTGATCGTGTGATTCGTGAAATTTTGCACCATGATACTGGATCTAATGTTTTTTGTTTAACCGCTCATGCAGGTTGTGGAAAAACATTCACACAAACAGCAGTCATTCACAAATTAAATTCACTTAATCTTAGATGCATTGCAACAGCGTTCAGTGGCATAGCTTCAACTCTATTACTTGGAGGTAGAACTTTACACAATGTGTTTAAATTGCCTATACCCATTTTGGAAAATTCTGTAGCGAATAGTACCGCAAATAGTAGCTATGGACGTTACATAAATTCATCATCATTGATAATTATTGATGAAATTTCTATGTGCCCACTGCAAGTGTTGAAAATCATAGATAGATTGTTGCAGGATCTATGTGATGAAAATGATAAACATAAACCATTTGGAGTGAAAATGATACTTCTGTGCGGTGATTTTCGGCAAATCTTACCAGTTGTCCCACATGGATCACGTGCAACTTTAATTGAAAATTGTGTCACGAGTTGGCATAAATTTGTTTATTTTCATAAAGTAACGTTTACTCAAAATATGAGAGCCTTATCAAGTGAAATAGAATTTGTCGAATTCTTGAAAAAAATTGGTAATGATGAAGCCCCACAATTCCCTCAGTTTGGTGAAAATATTATTGAAATACCTCATTAATTAATAGGAGATGAAAATAATATTATTAATGAGGTGTATGGAAATATTTCCGAAAACATACTCTCAGATAACATATTGAAGTCAGTTATTTTAGCACCTAAAAATGATGATTGTACTTTTATTAATACTGATATACTTAATCGAATACCAGGTAAACAGAAAACATATCATAGCTACGATAAAATAATTTGTGATTATGACAATGAAATCAATAACTATCCAGTAGAGTTTTTGAATTCTTTGACTATTAGTGGTTTGCCACCACATAAGTTAGTATTGAAAGTTAATTGCGTCGTTTTACTGATCAGAAACTTAAATACAAAGGAAGCATTAGTCAATGGAACAAGAATGCGCATCAAGTGTATGCATCGTAATGCTATTGATTGCAAAGTTTTAACTGGAACCGCACGCAATAAGAGAATTTTGATTCCACGTATAAATTTAACATATTCCGGTACTGTTTTACCATTTAACTTTCAAAGACCTCAATTTCCAATTATACCTGCATTTGTGATGACAATAAATAAGTCTCAAGGACAAACATTCGAAAAAATTGGAATTTTATTGAAGCAGCCAGTTTTTACACATGGTCAATTGTACGTCGCAGCAAGTACAGTTCGATCATTCGATGGTTTGAGATTTTATATTTCCGAATATAATGGCCAAGGGCATTTAGCAAATGATGAAAGAGTTTTTACAAAAAACATCGTTTACACAGAAGTTCTGAATCATTAAATTCACTTTCAAACTATTTTAAGTTCAAAGGACAACATTTATTTTTTTAACCGCCCGGTTTTTTTGATTTAATGAAAAATATATGAAAAAATACGAGGCACATATTTTTTATTTCATTTTTTATTTTGTATTAATTTTTTATTTAAATTTTATATAATTCGAAAAAGATAGGCAAAATAACTGTGTAGCCTTGGCGAAACCTGGTCAGTATAGCAATAAAAAAACCCAAGGAAATGTCAAAAAATGCGTTATTGCTTTTTAAATATGGCTTAGCCAAGCTAAACCTCATTTTTCCTATCTTTCATATTTTTCAAATAACTCGAAAACTAATGCATAGAAAAAAAAATTAAAAAATTATATAAGCTTTGTAGCAGATAATCTTCAAACTGTTTTCGAATTGTGTACCTTACCAAAAATGAAATGTAATCCACTGGAATTGAAAACAATGTATCTTATACTTCTATGAATGTCAAGTCTCATTTTTATTAGCGTTTATTTGATTCAATAATAACATGAAAAAATTAAAACTGACAATGAATTATATCAAAAAATAAATATGAATACAAGCTGTAATTGTGTTTTTTTTTTCAACTGTTACTAACACTAAATTTTAAATTTCATAGGTATTGCAGGGAATTAAGGCAAACAACACACGCTAATGACGTATTTGTACACGCTCGCAGCTGACGTAATAGAACAAAATTCAAAAAAATTATATGCAATGATTATAGAGGTATACTCTTTGACAAAAGAACCTCAATAACGTTCTTACTTAAAAATTTAATGAATTACGGTCGAATTTCGACCACTGGGCGACCACTATATATATAAACAGGCTTATAAAAATATTATTATTGTTACTGGGACAGCATAATAGTAATTTCAGAACAGTAAAATTAATATGAAACAGATGACCAGTCAAAAGTGTGGAACATCGTCAATAAAAACTTTTATATCACTTCTGTAAAAGAATCTCCTAATATGTATGTATACAATTTACACTATTACACAAGTTAAACAAAGACATAATAACCAAGGAGGCACTAAGCAAATTTTAGTTGTTTTTTTTTTTACATTTTCTATAACATTCTGAGCAACACTATAAAGTTATTTTTTTTAAATTCTTTTCATACATAGTGTATATTTTCAAGTGATGAGTTATCTGTGGCATGCCAGTCCACATAAACATATTGTGGTATGTATGGTGTATCACAATAACATTATCCTTGCTAAAGTAAATTGAAAAGAGGTTAATTATTAACTTGTTCTCTTCCGTGTCGGTCATCATATTAACTGGGGAAACAAAGAGTCATTATATTATATACATACAACTTCCTAAAGTAAAATTGTATTTTTCAGGTGACGGAGAAATGTCAGTTAGTGTGGGCAGTTTCTCTGGTTGTGTATCAAGCACTATGACCCTACAGCAGTCAGGAACAGTTTGTCTTAGATTTAATAATGTCACAGTTTCAACAAGAACTTCTTCCAATCAGTTAAGGTTACTACTACATCCATGGACCTTCACAGTGGATGTCATAATGTCATGGGACACTTGGATTGAATTATCAGATCCTCCACTGTTGCACATTTCTGTTGATTCTGATGTACTTGCTGCTGATATTTCTCCACATCAATTGGAATGTTTGACAAATTTTAGAATAGAATACAGTAAATATTTTTCAACAGATCAGAACATAAAGACAGAAGAGGACATCGCTCCAAGGAAAAGTATGTTAATGTAATAATTCTTTTTAAAAATATTTAAACATATTATTTTTACATTTAGATTATGTTGTTACTATGTATACAGGATGTCAGTTAAAATCTGTGTAGTAGTGATTTGAATTTGGTCCATGTTTAAATATGCTAATGTTTCAACATACCTCATTATATATGAAGATTCACAATAACTTAAAAATGTATGTTTGTTTTTCAACATAGGCACAATGATTCTCGTAGTATACCATAATAATTTGAAAAATCTTGGAGCCTGCATTTTAAAATTTATTTGGTAATGACTAACGGGTGGACCTAAACACAAAACCAATTTGATGAATTATTACGGAATTAATAAACAATATATAGATTGAATGATAGTAATATTAGTTTTAATAAGTTAGTAACTTTTTTTGGAATAGTCTTGTTAATTAATGTGTTGTTTAACTGACAGGTACCACTGATAGTTGCACATCTGAAGAGCAGCATTATAGAGATGACTTACAGGCTGGAGCATTTCAGTTTGTTGATGCAGTTGGTGGGCGTGAAGACTTACCGCTAACGTATCAGGTGGTATTTTGGAGTGGCCAAGTACCTATAGCCCCTACTATGGCATGGAAATATCCACAACCGAGAGCACTTACTAAATTGCATTTAATGCCCATACCATTCAAGGCGAGTTTTAGTCATGTAATCAGTTCATATGTACTGTTGTCGATGAATTATTTTATTAAATTAAAAGAGTGAATTATTTTAGTATGTAAAGTTATTTTATTTCACTGCACATTCTTCTTATATTTCAACATTGTTTAAACTGATATATCTGTTTCAAACTATATGGGTTACACCAATTTCCATTTGACAATTCTAAATTCTTAAAAATATTTCATTGTTATAGTTTTATGTTGAGCAAATGAAAAGGAATTATGCCTGTCCCTCAAAATTTATAGAATGACTTGAAAACTTGTGTTTTTAGTCTTAATAGCTTTTAAAATTAACTATACATTATAAACCTAGGCAATGTTTAGAAATACTAAACAAGTACAACTTAAGTTTTATAGGTCTAAAAACAAGGGCTGAGTGGAGGAGGGGGGAAGAGAAAGAGTGCAAGAGCATGTCATCATTTAATTTAACTTTAGGAAAAATTTAAAATTTTCAGAATACTTAGATTTTTATAGAACACATGCAGAGGAACAAAAAGTGTAATAAAGTCTATGTAAGACAGACTATTAAACCAGTAGATAATGTATAGGAACACATAACTAGAATCTACAATTTCCAAGTCACACACACACACAGCCACCCATAGCAGCCATAGAGTCCTAGCTGCAGGGCCCCTATAACCCACATAAAATTAAACAACAGCCTACTCAACCATTTTATGTAACAGAGTAATAAATCTAAATAAGTTATCTCTATCAATTTGAATAAAAATTCATAAAGTCATCTTGTGTTTGTAACACTTAAAGTTGAATCAAGTAATAGAACAATGTTTATTTTCTTCTTGGATTTTGTTGTCCATGACGTGTCCGTTACTTAACTAAATATAATTATTTCACTACGACTCGGAACACAAAACTTTTAAGGGTAAAAACGTAAAAGTTTTACCTTATAACCTGAACCAGTTTTCACTTTTTGTGTTCCGAGTCGTAGTGAAATAATTATATTTAGTTTATTTTCTATTTAATTCTATTCTATTCAAGTTGAATGAAGAACTTGAAAGACATGAGTTTTACGTTTTTCCTTGTTTCTTAACATTTTAAATTACAGACTCATTCATGACAATTTGTGCGAAAACTAGGAACTGCTATTACATCCACATACACTGTTTGTACTCAACAATGCACAATTTACAAACACTGAACTTATAAGACAAAACAACAGTTGAGAAGGTGAGTTGGGCTATTACTCATTTTGCCCACTTTTTGTCTACTTGCCTAGCCTTGGAAAGTCACACTAGTACTTCATACCTGTCAGACCCCTAAATTAATAACCTAGTACCAAAGTATTCAGTGTTCTAAGTTGTAAACAGAAAATCAGCCCACAAAAGTATTTCACCCTTATTCCATGCTACAGTATCAGTACTATTGGAGCAGCTGTGTGGACTGTAAATGTTTTTTTAGAAACTTACTCTTAGGACTAAATGTGCAAAAGGTTAGTAGTGCACATTCCCAATGGCTTGAATTGAGATGTCAATTACTATAATTCAGACACAGATGCAACACTATATGAATAAAGAGTGAGAAGACAACTGCTGAAACAGCATATGCAAAGTCCTGTTACTTATTGTAATTACTGGCATGGCACATGACAGATGCAGTACTGACAGATTACATACAGATTGGTATAATATCTAATCTATACTTGGAAAAAAACGGGAAAAAACTAGTTACATTGTACAAAGAAATAAATTATCACAAAGCGTTTTAACTACATAATGATTTTTTATTTTGCCTGATGTCACCAATGGTTAGGACATCATCCTTTCTATATCTGTTAACTCTTTATAATTGCAGCCATCAATATTAGCGTTGTGTTAATAAAACTACCACTTATGTTATCTGTAAGTAATTACATCTCAGCAATATATTTTCCCCTTTCACTACATGGTGAACTCAATGAAATCACTTCTTTCATGTCTCCCATTGTTGCCTGGACTAAAGGTATGATTAAGTCCTGTAATTGTTTCTTATAATTTGATTGAGCCCCTGTTAAAAGATATGGGTTTGATAGTTGTAACATTGTATTTTGCTACTGATATTTGAGTAAATGTACATTGGGCAATTGTTAAAAAAATAATTACGTAAGGAATTTTAAAAACTGTGTCCTTGCTTTCTTTCATTTCCCTTTTTTTTTACTAAATGAGAAGAGGTTCTATGTGACTACATCTGTTGCACATCCCTAAAAGTGCCATTTCACACACACACACACACACACACACACACACACACACACACACACACACACACACACACACACACACACACTAGTCAATTTATATTAATTTTTAGATTTCAACAACATAAAACTAATTTATAATGTTTTCAAAAGTATATACAAACTTAATGTGTATATAAACATCTCAGAAGTCACATATGTAGTAATCAATAAAACAAAATATAACAGTTTAACTAACATTTTAACTTGATAAATCCTAGTGTGTGTCAAGCACAATAAAGCCAAGTAAAACTGTAACTTGTTATGAGCACAACAATAAGTTGAAAACAACCAAACATTATTTGGTGATAATTCTAATACTTAATTCAAAACTATATATCTAATTTGTTTTGACAAATTTTTTTATGATGGTGTGTAGGAAGGCAGCATGAGGACAAAATTAAAGTGCATGCTTCAGTACTACAGTGAAAGCCATTCCAGTTACAGAGATTATGTAACTTTCCAACTCTCAGAAAGTGAGCCATGCTCAGTTGATTTGCCATTTGCGCTTCCTAACCAAGCGGTTGCAACAACATGGAGAGTTGTTTTGGGTATAGACAGTGCATCAGAACCTACACCAGTACCAATTAAAGCATTAGCTGCTTCACTGCGAGTTGATTCATACTTTTCTCCAGCATTAGTACCATCCCTACAAGTGGCTATTAATATGTCTTCTGTACAGGTAAGATGGAAAAAGACAGAGAAATCACCTAATAATTGTTTGTGAATGGCTTTGTACAGTAGATTTTAGAGTCTTCATTACAAGAACAGATTTTATTAAGCAAAATATTTTCTTTGTTGTAAATTAGCATGAACTACAAACATAATTCATTAGTGTATTTAAAAAAACTATGATAAATGTTCTTTATATTGTTTGCCATTCAAAAACTTGTGTTATTAATATTCCAAAGGTAAAAAAGTATCCCATAAATTAATGTTGTATACAGGGCAATTCTAATTATGTGTGATACACTAAATTCGAATCAGGTTATCATGAAACAATAAAATTACATGAAAAAACCAGTTGATCATATTATGAGTTGATAAGGAAAAAATATAAACCAAATCAATGCATATTACTTTATGTAATTGAGGACCATACAGTTTTGGAAACTTGAATCACATGATTATATATGCTACATCGACATGAAAGTCAGTTATGTAATAATCAAATCAGTGGCATAATGTTTAACAAAATAGTTATGTAATACTTAACACAGGATCATTCGAGGCTGTTCCAGATGGCACCTGGCCACTGTGTCAAGTTCGTGCACTGACCTAGCTACTAGCAAATACCAAGTGCTTTCGCAGTGCTTCTCGAATTGTCAGCCACAAAGTAGAAGGTGTCTCTGGAACCTCTATAGGATATATCTAAGCGTTAGTGGCTTATCAGTTCAGTTACAGCTAGCAATTTATTCAAGTGCAGATCAAAGTTTTGTGGCAAAGTGATCATTTTAATTAGTGCAACACTAATAAGGTGACATATATTGTAGGACAAATTTAACGTGAATTATTGTATAAGAATGCTTTGTTGACTTGTAACTGCTGTTTGTGAGTAATTAAAGTTGGTAATTAATGACTTCATAGGTCTTGTATGTTGTTACTTGGGTGAATTACATGGTGATCTGAATGGCCAAGAAGTAAGATTGTCTGCAGTAGAAATCGAGCAGTTAATGAAAATACAACCATGCTTTCCCAAACAAATTGCTGAACTGACTGGAGGCAATGGTAAACACAGAAAAAGTCACATAAAGTGTAAGACAATAGAGAAAGTTACTTTGCCTCCAGTTGGTGTAGTTGATGTCAAGGCTCCAACATTCGATGGAAGCACTCATTGGATGACATATCTTCGGCAATTTGAAGCTGCTACATGTGCAAATAATTGGATTGGTGAAAGACAAACCAGTTTTACCTGTTCTCGCTTTAGGGATTATGGCAGAGCTATTACAGAAAGTGCCACCTGATAGCCAGAACACCTATGCTGAATTGAAAAAAGCTCTAGAATTACAATAGGGTGATAAACATTTGTGTGATGTGTGCTGCACTCGGTTGAAAGCAAGGTGACAGCATTCCGAGGAAAATCTTCAAGAGTTTGAAGAAACCATTGCCAGAGGAATTAGACTGGCCTATCCTGAAGCACCAGAGGATTTTTGAATGAGGGGTTTGTGATGCAGACATTTACTGATGGTGTCAATGTTAGCAAACTACGAGTGTTACGAATGGCAAGACACCAGAATAGTGCTGATACCCTGGTACATACTCTACAATTCGAGGCTGCCAAGTCAGCATCTGGTTGGGAAAATCAGAAAGTGTGAGCATAAAAAGATCGTAACAGCAGAGATGATGAAGAGGAAGAACAAGGAATAGAGACCCAGCAATCGGCACCACAGTATAAAGGAAGAAAGAATGGAAGACCAAAGTGTTATATATGTGGGAAACCTGAACATCTACAACGTGATTGTCGGTCAGAGTTAACCAGCAGGGAAATGAGAAATAGTCTGTACAACTGCGTGTGTGCTGACTAATTGGAGGAACAAAGCCCCAAGACAGTACTCAATTTCTGCACTTCAGAAAAACAGCAGAAGCTTGGTAGTTAACAGATTCCTTCAAGACAGGCCGGCTGCAATTACTTTGTTGTGTTTACTTGCTGGACTTGATTCACATCAACTTAACCTCAAATTTACGTTCAATTTCGCCCATGTACACCTTATCATATTCTTTACATTTTAATTTTTACACCCCACTCTAATGTAATATAGATGTATCTTCAATATTATTATTCTTAACTTGATCGAAAACTGTTGGTGCCTTACTTATGGCTATATCTATATCATATTTCTTAAAACATTTTAGTAAGAGAACATGCAAGGGGAGAAGGAGATAGGACCGCTAATTCACTATATGCTAGGCACTTCATGGAAACTGGGCGTAAATTCACTGACCTGCTTGAAAATGTAGAAATATTAAAAGTGGGAAATAATTTAAATAAAAGGAAGTTATATGAAGAGTTAGACATTTTAAAGGTAAAAAAGAACAATAATATACTAATGAACATACAAACAGAATTTAGTAATGAAGAAATATTGTATCATATTTTGCAAGGGTGAGATATGTGAATTCCATCAGACTGTAGTATAATAAGTGTTTGGTAAGTAGACAAAGCTTAAATGGTAATAGAGCCATAGAGCTTTATGAAGATGAAGCTTCATAGTAGATAGTAGAGGCATGGCTTAACGGAGCTGAGCCAATAGGGTACTGACAAGTAGATTTGTTTACGAATTGACCAGCTGTGAGGGCAGATTCGCGGATATGTATTCAGATTGCAGCGGGATTTTGTTTGTCATGATTAGGACTTGAAAATGGTGGAAACACTGAAAGGCATCATCCAGAACATGACAAGTAGCAGTTCAGCAAGTAAATGCGACAAAGTTGGAAGAAGTAATGCTCTCCACAACAAATACGTCAGAAAAATCAATGGACGTGATAAATCAAATGGCCATACCTATTATCATGGCCGTACTCTGAAAAATCATCATGGTTAGAACCAACTAGGGGAAATCATTGGTCTGTATTTAAACCCCAGGTAGTCAGCACACCAGGTATACTAGAGAAGTTTAATAAAACCAGACGAAACCAGAAATCTGCCTATTAATGTGGCGAATATTTTGGACCAGGTCCCCCCTCGTATTGTGGAAAAGTGATCATTATGTTAGTTAGTGCAGAACTAATAAGGTGACATTTATTGTTGGATAAATTTAACTTGAATTATTGTATAAGAGTACTTTGTTGATTTATAACTGCTGTTTGTGACTAATTAAAGTTGGTAGTTAGACATCATAGGTGTCAGTTATTCTGTTTCCACTGAAAAACATGACGATCATAACAATATCATGTTATATTAAGCCTTGTATGTATATATGTATTTAATCGAGATGGAGGTGCTTGTTACAGTGTTTTGGAATTAGTACAAGTGTTTAGTGTTATTAACTTTCTTTAATGCTTTTTTTCTTGAAATCTTTAAATTTTGTCTTCAGATCTTCAATTTTAAAACTTTAAACAAAAGACATTATTGATACATTGGTGTTAAAATATTGTACAGGATTCTCAGGTTTCATATTTATAGCAAAATTGAAAGTTAAGGGCATGGAAATGCACGAAATGCTTACGGTAAGAGGGGAAAGGCAATCTGGAGGGAGTCGCTGTGAGATGTAAAAAGAGAATTGTTGTTATCAGCGACAGTGCAGCCAACCTATGAACATTATTTCTAGTAGTAACAAAAAGTCACGACTGTTAAAGTTTGATTGTAAATGTGTCACCATGAATCTCTTCTGCATGCATGCGTGTACGTGTGTGCGCGTGCTCAAATTTTGCGTAAAAATAAAATGAAATATAATACTGAAATGAAAGAAATGTCATAGATATTGAACATCGCATGTTATAATTTCAACTTTTCATTTTATTTACAGTAAAACGTTGTTTGTCAGCTGGTAAAACATAAATTATCTCAATTCTCATTCATCTGTTTCTTTTACCGGTTGTAACACTTTTAGCGTTAGAATATTTTAAAATATATTCTTTTCCTAAAGTTGTGTATTGAAATTATTTGCTTTTTACTTCTTCTAGAAACAGTTTTTTGTTGTCCAGGATTAAAAAGACTGAGATAGGACGTAACACAGTAATTAACAATGTACTGGTAACTAGAACATCATATGCAAGTTGGCAATACCTTCACATGCATACCAGCTGATTTTCCGTTACCCTCCCGCCATACACAGTTTCAAAGTGGACTCGTCCATCCATAAATTGGTTTCTGTGCACATGCCCTTAACTTTCAATTTGACTGTACTATAGGTCATTTTAATGCATAACGTTTTAGCAGAAACTATACTTATAAGCTAATTATTATAAAATGTAAATGTTAAAGACTGAATATTATTTTTATTTGAATTGTTTAAAATAAAATTTATTAAAAATGCACTTTTAAAAACTTGTTTAAAGTGTGAAAATTTATCTTGAATAACAGCATGTCAGAATTTGTAAGGCTGTTTGTAAGAAAATTAAGAAGAAAAATATAATAAAAATGGCTTATAAACTAGTGTTTCAACGTTATAAATTAGAAACCAGTAAATATGTTGTTAACAAGTGTAAAGTCATTCCAAAGCATATGTGAAATATATGCTTTGGTTTGTATTATGTAGGATATAGTGTCAGAATTCATTACTAAAAGAAATAATTCATTGTAAAATAATGATAATCTTTAAGATATATGTAAGGTTTCTGGAGTTTTATAAGACTGTGAAGTATAAAGAACGTAATATAATAATTAATTTATAGTATTATCATTTGTTCTAGATTTTATTATGGGTTCATACTAACAATCAAAGGCCATTACCAGAACCGTTTACCCGATTCACATCAGACAGTTGTCTACCTCAAGATCATTGTTTTTTGACAGCATCTTTAGAACAGTCAAACCTGTCACTAATACTGTGGAGTAAAAGTAAGTACTGTCTGTCTATAATTGTTAATTTTGTGCTGCTTTATACTTTTTAATACCAAGTTGGTATGATTATGCAATAGTAAGGGAATTACTTAAGATACCTAGTAAGATTGTGTGAATCCTTGTGCTTTCTTCAACAGATACTTATTGTGTACCCTATGTAGGTCTACTTTATATTAACAATGACCAAGTTCAAAAATGTTGTGTTACTGATTTAGCTTCAATTTCTGAAATTTTAATTATTAGCTCTAGGCAGTTTGCAGTTCTTAAAAGCAATAATTTTATTAACAAATTATAAAAGGTGGTACTATCATTAAAATAACATTATGAATCCATTTAAAAAAAAACCAATAATAAAGTAATATTACCATTTGCTTAAAGTTAAAAAATGTTTAAAGTAAGAAGATATTTCAACATAAAAATTATTAACTTTGAAACTGGTTTCTTAGAAGTCCCTGTAGAAATATGTACATTTTTCAAGTAGTATACATTCATAAATATTTACAGTACTTCATAGGGTATTTTTTACATAAACTCCAAGTAACTTCTAGGATTTGTCATAGTGTGAGACACATTTTTGTGTAACTCTTTTAAGTCACCCAACAGACCATTTAACCACTCAAGGACATTGGTTTAACATGTTGACTGCATTACAAGCCTCCGGGGATATGTAACACACATTGACATCTGTTACGCAGAAATTTTTGTGAAAACTTAATCTCTGTTCACAGTATGGACTGTGGAAACCAGTGTCTTTAATCCCATTTTTTCTAAGAAACAAAAGAAAAAGTTCCCTTTCGATACAGAATTTAATTAAGTGTATTTTTACATACATATCCCGGGCGATATATAACACACAAAGCAAAAGCGACTAACCTCTGTGTGGCACATATCACCAGGGATATGTACTGCCTACTGTGAGATGTTGATTCCCGCATAAATTTCCCCCACTTTACTTCTTACTGTGCCAACACAGCAGTCTTTGTTTAGCTGTGCTGCTATGTAGCCACATGTACAAAGCTACTCTCATGTCTCGTGCAGTAGTAAAACTGTGTTTTTGTTAGCATTTCTTATTATAAACATTTAAAAAGTCAACTTGTGTTAAAAACGAATGTTAGAATTAGCCGGTAACAAGCTTACAAAGTGTCAAGAACTAGAACAAATTGAAGAAGTAAGAAACATTAAGTATCAGTAAAACATACAATACATCAAAGAAATATGTCACCTAGTTTTAGAATACAATGATGATAGTTCATCAGAGTGTCAGTCAGAAAACCATCACACAAAACGTAATGAACTGTCAGTGCAATATTTTGGAGACGACTTCAGAAAGTTTACCTGGTATCTATGGTAGTGATAATTCTGATAAAAACAAAACATATCAGGTATCTTCTCCAGAAGATGAAATAAGCAATGATAATTGGAAAAGTGAAAACAGTAATACTAATTTAAACGACAGTGAAATGACTGAAACACGCAGTATATGTGCTTGTGTGGATGTAACACCCAATATGAGTGGATCAGTAACTCCTTGAAGTAGCAGCAATTATGTAAGTACAAGTAATTGGTCTACCATTACTACTAAAACTTACCCCTTCCGTTTGTTTACAGAAAACCCCATTCTTAATATGAACAGCAATATTGATAAGAGTCCCTTAGAAATTTTTGAAATGTTTATTGACAACAAAGTACTGAATTTAATAGTCCAAGAGACTTAACAGTTCTGCTTTCCAGGAACTAAAAAAAAAGCATTCTGACAAATCTAGAGTAAACAATTAGTATGAATCAAGCCAAGATGAAATTTGCAAATTTATTGGCATCATGCTTGCAATAGGTTTAACATCAGCACCCTCTATCAACAATTACTGATCAAAAGACCCAATTTTTCATAACAAATTCATTTTATCAGTTATGTCACAAGATAGGTTTCTTTTGTTATTGAAATCTATACACTTTGAAATAATGAATGGGCAGAAACAACAAATAGACTATACAAAATTGAAAACTTGCTTTGTAAAATAATAAAAAATTTCAATGAAATCCTAAAACCTGGAAGACACCTATTTATATATGAAAGTGTGGTTCCTTACAGGAGAATGTTAAATTTTTGTCAGTACATTCCCAACAAATTACATAAGTATGGGATTAAATTACATAAACTGTGCACTCCAGATGGATACACTAGTAATATAAACGTTTACACAGGGAAAGGAAATAGCAATGAAAATGTAGGTCACTCCCAGTCAGTTGTACTCAAGCTTTTGGATGTAATCAACTCAAAGGATGGAATAATACGTTGGTAACTTCTGTTCTAGCATAGACTTGGTCAAAAATTTATTCGAAATGAAAATGATATACTGTGGAACATTAAGCTCTAACAGAAGAGGAGTACCAAAAGATATTGACAACAAAATGAAGAAAGGGGGAGTGACAGATATAGTGCAAGATGGAGTAAAAATTATAAAGTGGGACACTGGTAATCATCCTGTCCTTATGATTACCAGTGACGTTAGTTACACTTCGTCTTTATTAAAAACCGGAAGACATTATAGAAATGGTGAGGAAATACTTGAACCAAAGTGTGTAATAGATTATAACAAGGCTAAGAAAGGAGTTGATTTCAGTGACCAAATGTCTTCATACAACACGAGTGTACAAAAAAGTCTGAAGTGGTACCGCAAAGTTGTGTTTGAAGTTCTTTTAGGCACTGCAGTAGTAAACTGTATTGTATATAATATAATTTCCTCTACAAAGCTGGGGATAACAGAAGAATAGGAAGAATGTGGCAGAAACAATTGTTGTCCATAAGACTCCAGTAAATGAAATTCAAACTTCAATTGCTCCATTAAGAAAAAAAGTATACACATTTGTAAAACCTGAAGGAGCTGGACAAAAAAAATGTAAAGTGTGTAAAGGATCTTACTTGGAATTACGGAAACTATGACAAGCAGAGAAGCAGACAAAAAAGTTAGAAGAGTTATTAGCTTCTACAGTGGGTGTATAAACTCTCAGGGATTTTGTTTAGAGTGTTTTAATAAACAACATAACTAGAACTGTTGGTGGTATTTGTAATTATTTTTTCAAGTGGTGAAAGTCAAAGTTATTTAGCAGAAGAAGTGTTGAAAGTGAACGATACTTAGTACAAACAAGACTAAATGATGTATGTGTCATAAGACAATCAGTTGTTCAAAGAAAATATCTTTATTATTTCAAGTGTAATTTTAATTGAGTAAATTAGATTAGTGAAAATGATATTTGTTTTGATGTCTCTTATAATTGCATCTAGTCACCTGAGAAAATCGATGCTTGTGCTATGTCACAAATTAATATTTACACATTCAAAAAATGTAGCACAAATTTGGTAATAATTTATCCTTCAGCTATAAGACGACTAAAATCCTGAAGTTGCATATAATCCCCTGGGCATATGTTAAGCACAGAGGACTAATTGATTTCAATGACCAAACGTCTTCATACAACACGAGTGTATGAAGACATTTGTATGTTTACAGTACCCAGGCAACTAGTAACACAGTCAAAGACAAAGTATTCAACATTCGTCGTGCAGTCAACGTGTTAATCATATGACAACTCGACTGATATGGATGATTTGTTGTTTGTGCAGAACTGTATTTTTTAAGTGTAAGTGGACGCCCACGGCTGGATATACTGAACTACATGACACTTAGCAACCAGTGCTGTATATCTCCATTTCCAATGGTTATTAATCTGTACAGCACTACTGCATCATTTTCTCCCAGATACAGCATAATCACAGGATCTGTATGTGTTCGTTTTGGACCAGCTATTTGTCACACCTTAGCTGCTTGTGTTCGAACATGGTTGCAGTACTCAACAAGTAAACCAAAATACCAGATTGTGGTGACTCCATATGTCATCTGCAATAATACATGTTTGTCTGTCAGGTAAATTAAAGTTATACATATTATAATGTACAATCATAATCATAATCATCGTCAGTAACAAAGTACATTAGTTCATATGGGTATAAGTTGTTTGTAACACAGACCATTCAGCTTAAGCCATGTGTTTTCTTCCATCACTATTCTAATTTTTCTTTACCTTAATGGAGAAAGTTGTGTTAGTGGTTATAACCACAAACAGAATTATCACTGTTTGTAACGGTACATTGGGTCTGTATAGGAGTTTTTGGGTACCTGGCCAATATAATTTTGTTGTAATCAAATGTAGTCAAAGTGTGAGGGTAAAAAGTTTTCAAGTATATCATACAACGCAGTTTGCCAGAACGAGTTGACGCCAAGGTCAAATGGCTTACGTGTCGATCGACAGCAATGCAGACAAAACAACACCCGGACACTGCTAAAACGTCATCAAAAATATGAAAGACGTAATAACAAAAACGTACAACAATGCCGTCATCGCCAGAAAACAATAGATTTGATGACGAATTATCCCTTCCACATAGCAAATATACGCCATGTTGTCTTTCTCAGTCGACACAACACCGTCCGTGCAACAGTACGCTATAAAATCTGCTGGCCAGCAATTGCCAGCAAAAGTCTTTAAAAAGTGTTTAAAATGTAACTACAATGTGAAAATTCAAATCAGTTAAAAAACTAACAGTACAAAATGTAAATTAAAGTCAGTGGTGTAAAAGAACAGAAAGTAACAGTACAAAATGTAAATTAAAGTCAGTGGTGTAAAAGAACAGAAAGAAACAGTTAACGTTCAGCCGAACAACTGCTGGACCATGTGGAATGTCTGACAAGAACTTCAATCATCCGAATTCAGGGAAGTCAAAATTCAAATCACTACCTGTTAATTTTTTGAGCTCAAAATTACATTATTCAAATGTACCTTTAAAATAATTTGGGGGGAGCATGTGTGTGTGCGTGCATGTGCCGGCATATATATAGTCACCCGGCATTGGTTCACGTTATGTGACTCATTTTACGTAGCGATATAGATATTAAACTGCAGTCTTTTTTCTAACATCATTTATAACAATCAGGGAAATTGAAGATAAATATATGTATGTAATTGTGATGTACGTAGAGATCATGCGGCGAAATACTTCGCCCCCATTTTGTTTTTGTAATCAACTCAAGGAGGAAGACTCCATTTTGTTTTTTTATGTTTTTTCAACATTCAAAATATTCAGAGTATTAAAAACAAGTCTTTCAACCAAATGTTAACTGAGTTATTATTTTCAAATACCCATGCTGTTTGTGTGCTCGCTTAAAAGAGAACCTGGACCCAATAGGAAATGTTATGTTGGTAATACAACAATGGCACCTGAAACCCCATGGTAAATAAAGTGTAAAAGTGTTAACCAGATTTCAAAAGGTAAGTCACTATAAAAGTAATATCTAAAAGTGAGTTAAATAACATGTTGCACACCACTATAGAAAAAGTATTCCGATTAGCGCTTTCAAGCTTCTCAGCTTATCATCAGATCAGAATTGACGATTTGAGAATTCCGATCTGACGATGAGCTGAGAAGCTTGAAAGCGCTAATCGGAATAATTTTTCTATAGTGGTGTGCAACAGTGATAATTCTGTTTGTAATTTTTCTTTGCTTGTTTCATGTCTTTACTCATTTTAACTTTCATCATGTACAGGATGTTCATTTTAGTTACAAAGTAATAATGTGTAACTTATTACTTGGGGCAAAGAAAGTACATAAGTAAATACAGGAAAGGTAGTTGTGAAAATTGTGCTGTAAAATAATAATAATAATAAATTTTTGTTGTATCACTGGAGTAGTTTAGGAGTTAGCCAGGGTAGGCTGCCGTGTTTGGCTGTTTGACAAAGAAGGAAGTTAATGTGGTCAGCACTATGCTTGTCAGATATTTTGTTTTCATAACAATAGTTAAACTCACCCTATCTCTACTTCATTATCTCTAATAGAGTGCACTCCCATTACCTGTTTCAAAGTACAATTCACATTGTAATCAGCAATCATAATTAGAGCGTTTTTCTTTCCTGTAGTGTACGGTATATCGTGCAGTTCAGTTCTTTTTGGTTTATACACGCATACCGCAAGAATAGAAAGACTATTCACCGCTATTGTTATTTTACTTTGTGCTTATTTCATGTGTTTATTTTATGTGTTTAACGTTTGTTGGAATATTATTGTTAAGTTTAGGACTGCCTAGAAAATCACCAAAGTGTTGCTTACAATGGGACATTTACAACGCACAAGGACAAGGTCAGTAAACGCTTAATATTTATGCATTGTTGATTACATGCGAATAAATCCTTTTAACTATTTAGTTTTACAATATACAGTCCACTGCTAATAAAAAAGAACCCCACATTTTTGGTCCGTCCAGCCCGGATAGCATTTTTCATTCAGAATCCAGCACGTTGGAAAGCAAGATTTTTATTAATTATTACGCTCTTTATTATTATGTTTATTGAATTATTGTAACGCTTATTCCTTTATTACCATATTACCATTATTACTGTCATTTACGCTATTGATATTTTTGAGTGATAAAATAAAAAAAAAATTAAAATTATTTGGACTGGAAATTACTGAATACTGGAAGAACATTGTGAATTAGAACTTTTACTTAGAACTCTTTTGTTATTTACATCTGAATCTGTTTTTTAAAGCGAGTGTATTAATAAATTACCAAAATGAGATTTTCTTCTTTTGTGAAGCAAAGTGAACTGATTGAGAGTAGGCTTCATAATATTAACAAGCAAATTGTTGCTTTTGAGGTTATTGGTATAGGTAATTTAACTGAACAGCAAACACGAAAAGTTAGTTTGCTTAGTTTGTAACGTTCTGGGCTACGTTACAAATCCAGGGAACCCATGATAATTGACGCTAGCCAATTATACAGGCTGCCTACGTTGTAACAAACTGAAATTAAACTCAACACATAGAACAATAATATTTACTCTATTTATTAGGACACAAGGGGAAGGTATTTCACTGATTTATGCACTCACTTCAATCTGTAATAAGATGACCTCTCTTTATTAACAAATCATATAAATAGGTCCCATAACATAAAAATTTATACTGAAATATTTTAAAAAGTTTTCTGTCAAACAAGGGATCATATTGATCATGTAATTTACCTCGGATCCGAGTCTCTTTAAATATAGTAAAGACGTCTGAATTATACTATGCTCATCTAGGAGCTTGCATGATTACATAAACCATTTGAAGAATGGTATTATTTAATTAAGGGATTATAACTTACATTTGAAGATTAACGTTACAACGTATGACTTGCGATATTACAGTTTACATTTCTTTTGTTTTATTTATTGCTTAGAGAAAATTATTGTCTTTTGAAAAGTCTTTTTCATGTATAAAAAGTTATGTTTTAAATGTACTTAATTCTCGATAGGCAAGCTATCGAGTCACCTATAAAATAAGCTTTTGCTGTCCTCGTCCTGGGGTGTGACTCTTCGGAACTCTGGTAGTCGGGGTAGTCATCTGGGTCGTGTCTCTGGTGAATATCTTACAGCTGTATTAGTGAGGAGATTGATGTAATGCTGCATGAAGTTGGGTTGATCCTTGCCGGTCCTGGTCAGCGTTGTATGGGTTGTAGACGTCCGTATATGCAATTGGGCAGGTCACATATTCACTGGTAGAGTTGTACTGGAGTTTGCATCTTAACTTGAGACGTCACCTTGTTTACGAGTTCTTAATTTTTTTATATTACTACATTTCTTTAACAAACCTTTTACTACATCTTATACATATAACTATCACTAGCTCCCCACGTTTTTAGTGGTAGCTAACCATTATTTTAAAGTTTAAATAAAACATTTTTGAAGAGCCCTCGCTTGGAGGTGTGTACTGTCTGAACGCCGCATCGTAACTCTTGCATTGATACGACAGGTACATTACAACGAAGCGGAGCGAGTACTCCGCCATAATATAGTTCCAACTTTTTATTTAAATAGACATTCTTTGTAACGGTACAAACTATTGGGGTTTATTTTTTCTTAAATAATTGTAAAATGTAATTGCCACTTTAGCTGAACAACATTTGAATCATAAACGCTGGACAGTTTTTTAACACCTTACAGTCAGTGCGGTAACAAGCCAAGCCGTACATAGGTGATGTTGTTGCACAAAAGCCATTGAGTCTGGGAATGTGAACGTTAGCAGCGAGGGGAGCGTATTCACACATGGGTGTGCCACAGTGAACAGCTTGAAAAGCACGCACGAAACATTCTTTCTCGCCCAGTGTGCAGAAACAAAGGACTCAACACAGTAAAATCCGCCTCAGTCGCAATTACGCTCTAAAACCGGCCGGTCGTAAAAACAGTTCCGGAACAAAATTGCGGGCCCGCAACTCAAACAAAATGTGATTTTAAAACCGAGTGTACAATTTAAAACGGAACATGATTATCCAGTGAGTAACTAAATAATTAAAGTAACAGTTTAGATAAAAGAAGGTGCGACTAATATGTGCGGAGTGATGGAAGGTACTACGGAACATTGGACTCTTTCGTAAAGCCAGATCAGTAACCAGAGTGGTATATCAACTTCAAATTATGTTTTTTTTTTATTTTAAAGTACACTATTTAACATTAAATGAAATTGAGATCTCAAATGGGCATGGGGTATATGAATGCGAGCGTGAAATAAAATAATAAAAATGATAAAATAAGGCGCTGGTTTGGGTTAATTAAATTTTGATGGTAGTTTTAAAATGTTATTTTATATATATAAAAAAAATTAAGTTTTGTCTGAATAATTTTCATTTTGATATGCAAAAAATTGTTAAGAATTATGGGAATTGAAAGAGATATAAAAAACAAGAAATGATCAATAAAATTTTAATTGCTTAGTAAAATAAGAAATGACTCGTTATTCAAATAACCAGTTCTGATTTTCCCGTTCGCTAATTCGAACCCTGGCGAGTGAAAATTCAGGTTGGCAGACAACATGGCGTCTACAGAGCCAGAATACATAATAAATAAACCAAACCTATTTATTCATTTATAAAAAGGTAAGTATGTTAACAATTGGCGATTCCGAACAGTGACTTTATATAAATTATTGATATAAATACAGCCTACTGGGAGGAACAGAATGGTTATTTGAAATAGCATAACAAAATTTTTTTTTGAGGTACGTGAAAAAGACGTAAAGATAAGTTTATGTTGTGACTACATGTGGTAGGGTAAATAGTTTAAATAAAATATTTTTTTTATATATAATACGGTTGTGTAGTATTACAGGGTAATATTTTGAAAAGAAATATATATAAGAGATTTAAACAAAAAAAAAAAAAAAAAAAATGGCAGATAACGATGAAAGTAGTAATATAGAAAACACAGCAACAGAATCATTGATGTTAAACGAACCACAGGCGAACTCAACGCCTATTATAAACAGTAAAGTTTCACTGGAAGATCTTTTTCAGTTAATGAAAATACAGAATGGTCAATTAAATAATAAACTAAATCAATTTGATAAGCAATTTAACGATATTAAAAAAGAAATTAAGATCCAAAGCTGTCATTATGATCAAAGATTAAGTGAAATAAAAACACGGTTAGACGAAAAATTAGAATCAGAAAATAAGAAATTAGAATTAGACAAATTAGAATTGAACAAAGAGGACAGGGTAAGTAGTAGTGGAAATGATGATTTAAATAATGGGTTTACAAGTAATAACAATGATAATAGAAGTAAAAATATGGTGGTAGAAAATGATTGTGTAGATGTTGAGAGTGATAACGTAATTGTAGAAAGAATAGAAGTTGATAAGATGATTGTGTGTGATGAATTAGAGAGAGAAAGTAGAAAGAATTTACAGGTAGAGGGGATGCAGGGGGTAGATTTTTCCCGTAATATTGTAGTGGGGGGTGAAGAAATGGCTTCACGTGAGTATTTGGAAGACGATATGTCTGCAAATAAATTTCCCTGGGTTTTTTGTGCACTTCATAGGTGGTGCAATAATGATGAATTAATGTCCCCTGCATATTTTGAGAGAGAGAGTGTAGCTTGGTATGATGGTGAGAAATGTTGTGAGAGAGAGAGAAAGAGAGAAATAGAGGTATTCAAAGTAAAGAGAAATTATGAAGAATTCGTGGAAAGGTTAGAGTTAGAGAGAAATAATAATAATAATGAGTACTTACCTTACAGCGAAACTGAGATAGCAGTAGATGATGTTAACGATGATAATATAACTCACCTGATTTTAACAGAATATAATAACGGCGACAGGACCATACTCGAGCGTGACCAGGTATATGAGGGAATAATATGGAATAATCATATTAATTCAAATGATATGGTAGAAGAATATGATAAGATAGAGAATAATTATATTGATAATCACGAGATAGTGTATTCAATAGTAAATGGCTGGTATAATCATAAGATTAGACTATTATTTGACGATATGGGGTAATTGTGTATTGTTTATTGTTCATGAACATTTAATGATATGAATAATGTGGTTTTGAAGTGCATTGTCTTATGGAACGATTTGTGGGTAATGATAACAAATGATAAGTTGGACTGTATATTCTTTTATGTGTTGATGTCATTATGTTAAATGTATTTGTGTATTACATTATGATGTACTATGTGTTATGTAATAGAAATTGATAATATTAATTATCAATTAAATTAAATTTTCAATTAATTAGTATAAATTAATAATAATTATAAAATTTTACAGACTAAATAAGCGATGAAAGTAATTGTGAGATTTTAAAGGGATTGAATTAAATAATTGAAAATTAATTACTTAATTAAGGTTGTACAAAGGAAAGTTTGATAATGAAGCTAAATGATTTTATGCAATTAAGATTCTATAATAATTAGTAGATGATTAAACAGATAATATGTTCAAATTGAGGTATATTATTATAAGGGGAGAAGTGATGAATTTTCTAGTGTATATCAAGGTGAAATGTTGTAAAAGGGGTTTGGGTGATAATGCAATAAGGCGGGTGAGTTAAGCAGAGTTAATTTTAATGGGAGTTAGAGAGGATAAGAATTTTGAAATACGAGTGAAAAACAAAGAGAGTATTAGATATTTTAGGGACACGGTAGTTAGCGATTATATGTAGAGGTGAGTAATGTGAATGGTAATTTTATAGCTGTTGTTGATATTTTGTAATAAGGGTCCGGTGTTAAGGAGTGATCAACAAGCGACGTGGCAATGGACCAGCGTGCAGCGTTGTGGCAGGTGGAGCAATTTTGGGGTAGAGTGTTTGCCGATATTTGGTGGAGGGCAAATGGTTATGAATGGATATGGCCAGTTAAGTAACATACATCCTTATAAAAAACAAAATGAGCGGTGCCAGAGGTTTTAAATGGGATTTGTGAAGGGGGTTATTATAGAGATATTGGTGTCATATTATGTTAATGGTTAGAAGCGGTTGTTAGTAGAAAAAGGGGGTAGTAAGGTTAGATTGACAAATGCCAAAATAAGATAGAGAAAATAGTGAATAATAGAGAGTCACCCAAAATAGATAAGGATAAAAGGGTTAGAAAAGGAAAATTCATGGTCGGAAGGTAATGTAATTGGAAAGGTTAATATTAAATTTGAAATTGTGAAGAATTAAATGATAATAAATGATAAATAATTGATGGCTAATTAATAAAAGTTTAATTGAAATTAAAATGTAATGTTTATAATTTTTATACGCAAATTTAAAGATGTAGGGTGTGTAAATTTTGATCAAAGTTAAATGTGAGTTGTTTGTTGAATGTAATAATCACAATGTTAATTATGAGTGTATTATTATGTATTATGTTTATTATGTATTAGTGTGGGAATTTAAACATGAATTGTATGTAGGTATCACATGTTTTATAAGCGATTCCCTACATTTTGGGCGATCTTGGCCTTACCAACCCAGATCGTGGTTTTGGATGACAACCAGCTGTGGGCAGCAATTGTTAAAACTGACCACAGTTGGTTGCCTTTGAAATTGGTCAAACCTAGAAATTTAATAGGGTTTAATAAGGGAATCTAAGATTATTTTGAACGCAGGCTATTTTCACCCAGATAGGGGTGGTAGACCTTAGGGGCATATATTAAGCTAATAAGTAGGGGTACTTACCCTGAAGTTTTTGTAACGCTGAAGCAAGGATGGGAGTGAGAGAAAAGAAAAAAGTGCTTACTCCTTCCGCCTCAGTCCTTGTGGAGGCAACTGAACGCAACAGTTCAGGGGGGGAAATAGTGTGTGTGGAGGAGTAAAGGGGATAAGTATTATTAACAGCGCCGGATCACTTACTGTTAATAATAATAATAATAGTAATTTTTTCTTCTTCTATGAAAGAGAAAATGTTTAAGAATTGTAGAAACGGAGAGATATAGATGAATTGTATTTGAGTAAATTTTGATAGTGTGTTTAAATATTGTGGAAGGTATTTGTAATAGTGTAATGGGAAATGTCTATTTTAATTCTGATAGGAATCAGGGCAATAATTTTGATTTTTGGGAAAAGAGTTAACAAGAGAAGGGTATACAGAATGATTTTGAGGAAGTTTATAAATGTATCATGTTAGTTTAAGGATTCATATATACATGTGTAAGAATAAAGAAAAACCAGTGCTTCTTAACGCAAACCAGCGCACAACTAAGGGGAAACAGATCAGGCATTATCCAAGGCCACTATTTGACATTTTTATTTGATGTTTCAGCGTTTGGTGATGTTGTGACGGCGGTCCTGAGCTGGCCTGCACGTCAGATCAGGAGCGTAAAGCGTCTGATTGGCCTTATGGTGTTGGGATCTCGAAGGAGAAGTCCAGTAAGGTCATGCAGGTACTGTCACCATCATCGGACCAAGGGTGAGTTATTATAATTTTTTTTTGTATAAACAGTAAAGGGGTTGTGGCGACATATCCTAGCTGATCCCTTTAGAAAGTATGAGAGTGTCAATGAGAGTTTTTATGCTTCGGCCTAAAACCTCTCATTGAGGGGGTTTTGTAACGGTACAAACTATTGGGGTTTATTTTTTCTTAAATAATTGTAAAATGTAATTGCCACTTTAGCTGAACAACATTTGAATCATAAACGCTGGACAGTTTTTTAACACCTTACAGTCAGTGCGGTAACAAGCCAAGCCGTACATAGGTGCTGTTGTTGCACAAAAGCCATTAATGAGTCTGGGAATGTGAATGTTAGCAGCGAGGGGAGCGTATTCACACATGGGTGTGCCACAGTGAACAGCTTGAAAAGCACGCACGAAACATTCTTTCTCGCCCAGTGTGCAGAAACAAAGGACTCAACACAGTAAAATCCGCCTCAGTCACAATTACGCTCTAAAACCGGCCGGTCGTAAAAACAGTTCCGGAACAAAATTGCGGGCCCGCAACTCAAACAAAATGTGATTTTAAAACCGAGTGTACAATTTAAAATGGAACATGATTATCCAGTGAGTAACTAAATAATTAAAGTAACAGTTTAGATAAAAGAAGGTGCGACTAATATGTGCGGAGTGATGGAAGGTACTACGGAACATTGGACTCTTTCGTAAAGCCAGATCAGTAACCAGAGTGGTATATCAACTTCAAATTATGTTTTTTTTTTATTTTAAAGTACACTATTTAACATTAAATGAAATTGAGATCTCAAATGGGCATGGGGTATATGAATGCGAGCGTGAAATAAAATAATAAAAATGATAAAATAAGGCGCTGGTTTGGGTTAATTAAATTTTGATGGTAGTTTTAAAATGTTATTTTATATATATAAAAAAAATTAAGTTTTGTCTGAATAATTTTCATTTTGATATGCAAAAAATTGTTAAGAATTATGGGAATTGAAAGAGATATAAAAAACAAGAAATGATCAATAAAATTTTAATTGCTTAGTAAAATAAGAAATGACTCGTTATTCAAATAACCAGTTCTGATTTTCCCGTTCGCTAATTCGAACCCTGGCGAGTGAAAATTCAGGTTGGCAGACAACATGGCGTCTACAGAGCCAGAATACATAATAAATAAACCAAACCTATTTATTCATTTATAAAAAGGTAAGTATGTTAACATCTTATAGCAAGATGAAACAAATTATTTAGACTTATTTAGTTTACAGGAATTATTTTAACTACTACTTGTGCCTTCAAATTATTAATTACTTACATTACGATTTTCAGATATTTCTAAGTTACAGACGGTTCGCTATGCACGTTGTGTCCGGAATTAAACAGGTCAACGCATGATGATTTACTAAAGGGTTAACTGTATTATTCTTAACTTTTTACATTACGATTTTTTTTATTACTTGTGTAGTTAGATTTTCTCAATTTAAATCTCATACTTTTTCTGAGTTAGTACAGGGGTATTTGGTTTAATTGTGCGATTTAAAAATACTTATTTGCTTTCTAAGTTTTTTTATTATTAAATTTTTTTATTACCAATTAAATCATCACATACTCCGTCGCTTAAAATCGACATTGGGAATTTTAGTAAGGAAAATTCAAAAGTGGGGTACTAGGAGTATGCTTGGCGTTAATGTGTGGAATTTCTCTCCCCCTTTTTCTTTTTCTTTCACCTTGTTATTGGCATGTGTTATACACATTTATTTCTTCTCTATAATAAAACAATATACATATATATTTTCTTACACACTACCTTTATCATTACATAAAATTCACACTTAAGATCTACATTTTAAAACACAAAACTTTTTCTTATGTCTACTACTTAAATCTACTACCGGTTTTTTCTTTGGGTTTTAGTTACTCTCTTCGTAGAGTAATTTTCTAAATATTTTGTTATTTAGAGGTCAGTTTAGTGGTCATTGAGTACTCATTTTGCTTATCTTTCGCTGAACAGGATCTCAGGTTGATCAGGCCTCATTTCCAAATTCTACGATTAACACTTAGCATGGTTACTGAGGTATAAGATAACTTGTCTACCTAGTATTACCTTTTCTATTTTTGGCGATGCTATTTCCTCTTTTCCTCTTATACAATTTTATCTGCGAAATATGTGTTCTCCATACATATTCTCGAGTCACAGGTTCATACAGGGCTACTGTAACTGGAGTTAAGTACTTCTGGATTTGGTAAGGACCACACCATCGGTATGATAGTTTAGAGGTGGTCTTATCAATTGCACTACTAGTCGGATGTGTCTTGTACATTACGAAGTCACCGACGTGGTACCTAACTAAATTGTTATTGTTATGAATGTTTCTCTCGTGGTATTTTCTGGATTTCTCTAGGTTCGCTCTTAAATTAGCGCGAGCTTTATTCCATATTTGTTTAATCTGCTTATCCTTTATTTGCGGAGGTAGCAAGTCATGTATTTTCCATTTAGTGGACAAGGGGTGGTTTGGTTTGTATTTATACAGTAACTCAAACGGGGTCGACTTATGTCCTTCGTGATAAGCCGAATTAAAGGCGTATTGTATCCAGGATAGGTTCTGGTCCCAAGACGTATGATCGTTCGCATGGTAGGCGATTAATGCAGATTTGAGGTTTCGTAGATACCTTTCAGCAATATTGCCTTGCGGTCGATACTCCATAGTGGTAATATGGTCTATTCCTAACTTGAAACACATATTCTTAAATTCTTTCTCCTTAAATTGTGGTCCGTTATCTGACACTATACGTACAGGTGTACCATAATCTTTAAATAATCTCTCCTGTAATATTTTTACAGTCGTCGACGCTAACGCTCGCCGCATGGGATACATCCAAACAAATTTGGTGAACGAATCTACACAGATGAGCAGCATAGTATTACCTGATTTAGATCGCGGGTAGGGACCTGAAAAGTCTAAATAAAGTTTAGAGAAAGGGGTCGTAGGGATTTCTGAAATTAATTGGCTTACCTGACTGTTTCTTGCCGGTTTACTGAGAGCGCATAAATTACACTTTTTTACAAAACTAGCTATTTCGCTGTTCATATTGTTCCAGTGATATTCCTTTCGAATGCGATGTGTGGTTTTATTGATTCCCATATGGGCTCCAATGGTAGATGAATGGAAGTACTCCATCAGCATGGGCTTAATCATATCAGGGGCGATTATTCTTAATTCCTTTCCATTTCTTATTTTGTGGCATAGAATTCTTTTACTTAATACATATTTCTCGGATTTAATACCTTGCTCAAGTTGTTCTATAATCGGTTTCAGAAGAGGGTCTTGTTGTTGATATAGAGCAATGTTGGTAAAGGCAAGGGGGAATTCAGTAATTACGGTGTTAGCAATGGCTGTTTCCGGACTCTCCTTGTTTCCAGGAGTATTTGTGGGCGACTGGAACATACGGGACAGGGTATCAGCGACTACGTTTTGTGTACCTTTAATATGCTGCACTTTGAATTTGTAGCAGTTTAACCTCAATACCCATCTTCCAATACGTCCTAACTGTTTAGGGTGATTCAGTAACCAAGATAATGCTTGATTATCAGTTTCCAAAAGGAGTAAGGAACATGAAAAATTTTCATCTACATGTCAATTTCTAAACGATGTTAAGAGTGAGACTTTTCATACACACACCAATAGACATAGTATGACTCAAACGTTAATTCGCATCAGCAAGTTTGCACACTACATAATTACAAAAATAATTTCTTAACTGTGAACTTTTTACCTTGTTCAGTCTGCTCCTCCCCACGTTCCTGCTGAAGGTTAGCCATGATCTTCAAGAGAAAGAGAGAATGAATGAATACTGAAAAACAAAAGGTACTGTTATAACGCTGGTATTATGTTAGTGTATCTTAAACGATTTATATATAAGGAATTCAGCGGTGCTGCTATTTCGGCAAGATGGGGAATATACTTGTGGAAATAATTTACCATTCCCAAAAATCGGGCTATACCTTTTGCATCTCGCGGGGGTGAAAATTCTCTGATGGTGTGGGTTCGTTCGGGGTCAATGCTTACCTTTCCATTGGCTTTCACGATGTGGCCTAAAAACGAAAATTGTGGGACGGCAAAATTTACCTTCTTGGGGTTAACTGTTAATCCTGCCTTTTGTAACCGAGATAACACTTCATGTAGGTGTTTAAGATGTTGTTCCATTGATTCGCTATAGATTACGATGTCGTCCAAGTAGTGATACACATATTTAAATTTAATATCATGAAATATTCTTTCTAATAATCTACTACATACGGAACTTCCTTGAGATATTCCAAAGGGTGCTCTAGTAAATTGGTACAGGTTAAAAGGAACTGCAAACGCGGTTAGACATTTGGATTCTTCCGAAAGGGGTATTTGGTGAAATGCTTGATTCAGATCCATTACCGTAAAGACTTTCGCTTTTGTGAAGTAATGAAAAGCACTATGGATGTCTGGAAGCGGGATAGATTCAAATTCTATTCGTTTGTTTAATTGCCGGTAGTCCACAACTAGTCTATGTTTATCGTGACCTTTCGGTACTAAAAAGGAGGGTGATGAATACGGAGACGTAGAGGGTTCAATGACTCCTTGTTCTAACAACTTGTTGATATGGTTTCTCATCACTTCCATCTTGGGAGGCGACAACTTGTATGGGGGTAGGCGTATTACTTTCTGATCGCTCAGATTGATCTTATATTCTATTAGTTTCGTAAGTCCTAGCTTAGTTGTAAGAACGGTGGAAAATTCTTTTATTAACTTCTGCATTCTCAGCCTAACTCTATTTCCTAGATGAGATAATTCAGACTCTTGGTGTACTACGTGTGCAGTCGATGATCTAGGTCTTTCTTGTTTGTTAGTATTACAATCAAAATTATACTTCCGTGTACAGTCGAATCGAAAATAATATTTCTGCTCATGGATGTCAAGAATCATTCCCGTTTTACTTATGAAGTCTGCTCCCAATATTAAGTCGGGTCCTAAATCATTACATACTAACATAGTAAAAAACCACGTTAGGTTCTTGATTTTAACTTTAATGGTGATGCTAAGTTTTATCACTATATTCTGTTTATTGGCGGTAGCACATTGTATATTCACCGCTTGACTCCGTTTCACTAGGTTGTGTTCGAATAATTTATCTGCTAACTTTTGACTGATTAAGGTTCTGGTAGATCCCGAATCGATTAATGTGATTGTGGAGGTAACACCTAGGTTGTGACTTGCTAATCAATCACATATTATTATAATTATCAAATTTCAGATTAATTGTTACTTACCGTACGATAGCTCTTACAGGGTCACAGGATTCGATCACATGTACCTAGATACAAACATGGTCTATGGGTTACGCAAAGTACTGACACAACTCATTTTGGAAGAGAATTAATATTTTTCTTTAATCAGACTCATTTGAAAATCTTGTTCAAAATTTTTCTCAGCATTTTACAGATTACGTTACATGTTTCTTTTTTCTGTTGGCGTCTTCTACATACTAACTTACGCTAATCTCTTACCTTACTGATCACTATATAAAACAGACATACAGACAGAGCCCAGCCTGCAAAATTTTCACACTCACTCAAACACACTAAATTATGAACCCCTTAACATTTTCTAATAAAGCCCCCAGCCCTTACACTTAAACCGCCGGCAACGTGGTTCGCGCGCGCACTCATCTTCTGTTAATTTCTTGTTGTTTACTGTCCGAAAATTATACAGTTAATTTCTTTACCCTTTTCTACTCGACCGCGGTCACATAAACTTTCCTCCTATTAAACTTTTTACTGTTAAAATATATAAATTTGTGACGAGCCCGGTTGACGGGCGGCCTGCGCAGGCTGGAGTCGACAACGAACTGCCGGCGTCTTTCCGTTCCCCACTCCGGGAGCATTTTAGTCAAGACGACGGACATCAATGCCTTCCAGTCAGTCGTCCCAGTTTCGAATCATACTAGTCACGTAGTTGTTGGAGTGACGATAGCAGACGATTTCAAATAGGCACTGGCTAATGTCATAAAAGTGGGTGGGACTTAAAACAGCATTTCCGTAGTGAAACCAAATGAAGGATGAAAATTTCTCTCTCTGGCCATCTTAGTTTTTTGCCAGAGCGTCACTTGGAGCGTGATTGAGCAGTTGCGTATGTGCGCTGCCACACACAAGTACAAAGTTCTCAGAATTTTGTGGAGGTGCAGATACTCTGCCGCATTCCTCGACAACAACTGCGTCTTACGTTGTTTCACTGTTCTGTTACATTGACTGTTATACGCACAAATACGTTGCACAATGATAATCCGCCCAGAATGAAATAAATAAAAATATAAATAATGTCCCAAACGGTTAAAATAAAACACCCAAAATTTGACCCGCTACAATACCCCCTCGATGAGAATTCTGCTGTCCACGACAGAAGAAATCTCATCGATAACCCCGAAGAGGATCGGAGAGGAACTGGTGCCAACAACCCCCTTGTTCTTAATCTCATGGGTACACGACCCCCCTGGCACAGCGACCATGGACTCATCTGAACGAGATCACTGGACTTCTCCGTAAGAGATCCCAACACCGAGAAATTGATCAGACTCGCACCACGGCACACCTCGCCTTCTAACATGCTACCCCCAAAATCCTCAATCCCGGGCTAAAATTATCCCAGCTCCTCCGCCGATATGTTTCCCCTTTTTGCAAGCTGGGCTGCCTTTAGCAGATACTGGGCTCACACACATTAACATTACATATTATCCTAACACATTAAAATAAAAACTTCCTTTTAAAATTTATTATAAATTCAAAAAATTCAATATTCAAAAAAAATCTTTTATCAAAAAATTCTCTTCCTCTTTTTTTTTTTTAATTTTTGTTTCAATGACTTAACCTAAACATTTCTACTAATATAAACATTTCTATTCTAACATGGAGAATCACTTATAGTCTACCAATATAAAGCAATACAATAAAAGAAACATCATTAATACATACATAATAAAATGATCATTACTCAAAATATTCACTCGCTGGCAGGCGAAACATCAAAAAAAAAAAATTTTTTTTTTTTTTTTTTTCAAAAAAAATTTAAAATTTTCAAAATTTTAAAATTCAAAAAAATTATTCATTAAATATTTATTAAATTTATTTATTAAATAACATTTATTAAAATTATTCAAAGATTAGTTTGAATTAATCAAGCAAACAAATTAAAATTAAATTCCTACTCTACAAGCTTAGTAGGTGTATGAACTCATCAGCTGATCCTAACTAGGTCAAGTACAAAACCCTTGACCTACATATGTTATGTATGATTTCTGAAAACACTTTAAATATCTGTAATATCCTACCTTGAAATACAAACATAATAACATAATATTTAAAACAAACAAATATTAATATAAATAATAATCAAATTGGCATTTAAATCATTTAAATTAAACACTTCTTGACTTTACATTATTTTCAAATTTTATCAACATTCTGTCACTGGTTGAAAAAACAATTGTACATTCTTTATTATAAATTCCTCTCCTTAGTTAACAGTTAATTCTACCTTACTGGGGGTGATGTAAATTATTTACTCTCATTTATTCTGTCTACCTATATAATCTTTACCCCTTTGACTCCAATATTCATCAACTTCAACTCCCATGACACCCATCTCTACCAAAATATCTACTAATCAGGACACTCTAAACCCCAACTTACCATTTAACTCAAAACGCCGCCTTCTCCCCATATATAAAAAAAATACTCTCCAACCCTTTGTACATAGGATACGTGTTTCCTTCCCAAAACTCATCCCCTTATGTTGGTTCCTGGACCCTCCCTAGGTAACCCTTTCCGGCGCCAATCGGTCCCTATCCCGTCCCAACCCTTGTTGCGGACTCCCCAAATACACTACCCCCTAATACAACATTGCCTTCCCCAAAAATCTCAATCTCATTTCATTACCACAAATACACAAAATAACCTCATTAACTATAAAAACAACAATATATCATTCAAAATCTACATAAAGTCTCCATTACCACTGTGTCAACATTAATACTTCACCAACTCTGTTATATCACATCAACTCAAAACAACATTACATTATATTCATCTCCATCATTTCACATTTAACGTTTAATTCAATTTGGACAGGTCTACATGTCCCATAAAACACTTATCACCCATAAATTATCTTTTATTAATCTGCATATTCTCTTTATCTTTACTTCAAAATACCTGTAGTACACTAAACATTAATTACTTGTAACATTTACAAACCACTATACCAGTGACATGGTATTGCTGATCAGCTGATATCCTAACATAATAAAAACACCATGAATACCATTCAAAATTGGACAATTACATGTAATACATTATCAACACTTACTTCTATTATGTTGATTGCCTGCCAGGCGTCTAATGATTAGCTTAGAAAAAAAATTACACACCTAATGAAAATACATTTTATCAACAACTATATCTAACACACAACAATAAAATGATACCTTTAAAATTATAGTATGAACCTTATTTTACGAATAGCAATAAACCTGGATTATTAGCATACATCAAACAAACAATTCTCTTTTAAATAATTTATATAAAAATTTATAAACATTATTATTTAAAATTTTTCATTAACTTTTTTTTTTTATCATCATGATGAATTTATCCTGTGTTGTAATCAGATTTTCAAAAATTCTAAATTTATTATTAATATATATTTTTAATCATTATGTTCCACAAAATAAACCATTTAACATTTATTTACTTATTAATTATTATTAAATCAAAATCTCACCAAACAATTTAATTACCTTATAAAATTCAAACACATAATATTCAATCACAATATCTAAACATCTCAACTTATTTAATTCATTTGATTATTAAAATAACGTATCTCAATTATTATCAACATTCTACAAATCATTAACTATTGTCTTCGTAATTATTTTGTTATTTAATTAGAGTGCAAAAATATTAATAATATTATTATTATTAATACAACATTTTCTAAAACATATACATATTACACTTCACAATACACACAAATGAATTCACTATTATTTACAAAATATACGTCAAAACTGTTCAAGTGTATCTCACTTCATGTCCAAATCTGCCATGTCAAACAACCATAAAACAAAATGTTTAATTGTCTTTTATTGTCTTACAGTCTACCCTCCATCGTCCCAAATCAACCTTGGTTTTATATAACACTGTTGCTTTTTATTTACAAACAAATGGTTACTTTGTGTGTCATAACCAGAACAACCAAATTCACTCATTTTACCAGAATACTCATTAAACCAGTCTACGTTAAGTATTTTTGTTAAGTCTCCGTCATTACATTCATTCACTCTCGGTCTAATTATTTTTTCCAAATCATTGTAATCATTATTATTCAAACATATTTCTAAGCCTTCTTTCCATTCATCATACTTTCTATTCCAATTATACAATTCTGTTACATACCATTCTCTATTTCCTTCTCTCTCTTCATAACACCACATCACACTCTCACAATTATTCCGGACAGAGGGTACACAATTACTCCACAAAAATAAACACCTCAATTCATCTACCAATACGGGACTCTTGCCCTTCAACCACAACACTTGTGGACTCAATAAATCATCATAAACATCATAAATAATAAAGGGAAAATTTGCCCTCTGTCCCCACTCTACCACAACATTATTTTTCCACTCTCTCTCTAACTCACTGACACACATTAACATTTCATTATCAACTTCTACTCTTTCTACCATTACGTTATCACTCTCAACATCTACACCATCATTTTCTAACACCACATTTTTATTTGTATTATCATTGTTATTACTTGTCAACTCATTATCTGGCATTGCATTCATCACCGGTACTCCCATTCGCTCTACACTCTGTTCTAATTTATTCAAACTGGATCTTATCGTTTCATTAGTACTTTCTACACATTTACTCATTTCTTGTATTTCATTTTTTAACTCATCAAACTTGTTATTAATTATTGAATTTTGCATATTGAATTTAGCGTCAGAATCACTCTTCAGTTCATTATTTTGTTCTAAAAGTAATTGTAACATACTCATTACCTCACTATTAAATTGTGCGTTACATTTTGTTGAAGTCGGGGTTAATTGCACACCCGAATCTTCAGTTACATTACTCTGGTCACTCAAATTTATCTCTGCTTTCTCTTGACTCGCACTGGGAGTCGAATGTATTTCAAAGTTACTAATGTTTGAGTCGTCGAAATTTTCGACGCTATTTTCATTTATTTTATTCTCGTTATCTGACATTTTGTATTATTGATATAAATTAAATTATATAAATTGCTTAAATAGAATAATTAATTAAATAAATGCAGTAATTATTTAAATTTGGTAATATACTGTTACGTTGTTAAGCTAACCTAGAACATGTTTGTATCTCTGTCGATGCGGAATCCAATTAATTAATTATAATTAATTCAATTCGTGCCTGTTCCGTGGCGCCAATTGTGACTTGCTAATCAATCACATATTATTATAATTATCAAATTTCAGATTAATTGTTACTTACCGTACGATAGCTCTTACAGGGTCACAGGATTCGATCACATGTACCTAGATACAAACATGGTCTATGGGTTACGCAAAGTACTGACACAACTCATTTTGGAAGAGAATTAATATTTTTCTTTAATCAGACTCATTTGAAAATCTTGTTCAAAATTTTTCTCAGCATTTTACAGATTACGTTACATGTTTCTTTTTTCTGTTGGCGTCTTCTACATACTAACTTACGCTAATCTCTTACCTTACTGATCACTATATAAAACAGACATACAGACAGAGCCCAGCCTGCAAAATTTTCACACTCACTCAAACACACTAAATTATGAACCCCTTAACATTTTCTAATAAAGCCCCCAGCCCTTACACTTAAACCGCCGGCAACGTGGTTCGCGCGCGCACTCATCTTCTGTTAATTTCTTGTTGTTTACTGTCCGAAAATTATACAGTTAATTTCTTTACCCTTTTCTACTCGACCGCGGTCACATAAACTTTCCTCCTATTAAACTTTTTACTGTTAAAATATATAAATTTGTGACGAGCCCGGTTGACGGGCGGCCTGCGCAGGCTGGAGTCGACAACGAACTGCCGGCGTCTTTCCGTTCCCCACTCCGGGAGCATTTTAGTCAAGACGACGGACATCAATGCCTTCCAGTCAGTCGTCCCAGTTTCGAATCATACTAGTCACGTAGTTGTTGGAGTGACGATAGCAGACGATTTCAAATAGGCACTGGCTAATGTCATAAAAGTGGGTGGGACTTAAAACAGCATTTCCGTAGTGAAACCAAATGAAGGATGAAAATTTCTCTCTCTGGCCATCTTAGTTTTTTGCCAGAGCGTCACTTGGAGCGTGATTGAGCAGTTGCGTATGTGCGCTGCCACACACAAGTACAAAGTTCTCAGAATTTTGTGGAGGTGCAGATACTCTGCCGCATTCCTCGACAACAACTGCGTCTTACGTTGTTTCACTGTTCTGTTACATTGACTGTTATACGCACAAATACGTTGCACAATGATAATCCGCCCAGAATGAAATAAATAAAAATATAAATAATGTCCCAAACGGTTAAAATAAAACACCCAAAATTTGACCCGCTACAAGGTCAATTTGTATTAAGGGCAATAGACTTTTAGTCCAGTTACATTTAGTTATCACGTTACATTTTTCATTAAACTTTCTAACATAGGGATCTATTTCTTTAGTGTTTCTTTTCCTTCGCTTTTTTTTTTTATTGTCGTACATTTCTTTGTGTTCACCGGATCTCAAGTTGCTGCGGAAGACACAGGATTTCGGGTCTCCCTGCCTTACATGTTTTTTGGATTAGGGTGTTTACGTTCGTATTGCTTGCTGTTACAGTTTCTACTTATGTGTCCATATCTACCGCAATTATAACTCATGTTCTTATTATGAGGAGGGTACCTAGTTTTCTGTTTTAGGTTGTGTGTCATTTGACTTACCAGGGCTGTGCAAATTGTGAGGTCTATTGAATACTCGCCTTTCACGCTGGGTTGTTACATCGGGCACTAGGGCTTGCAATTCATTTCTATTCCCTTCGGTTGATTTCATCGCATGTCTATTCTGATCTGAGTACCATACATTCGAAGAGTGGATACTGCATTGTTCTAGATCCGCAAAGGTGTTAGGTCGATTTATCAATGCTAAACGAGATCTTTCTTCTGGTGACAATCCTACTAAAATGGTGTCGACCATCTGTCTCTCATTCCAATCTACTTGTAGTAGTCGAGAGGACTCCCTGATGTCTGAGATGTAATGGGCCAATCTCTCGTGATTTCCTTGTACTCGTAGTACGGTCTTTCTTTTAAGTTCTTCATAAATCCCGGTGGGAATAAAATATTTTATTATTGAGGTATGCAGGTCTTCTACTGGAAGGGTAGAGCTTAATGATTCTATCACACGATTCTTTAACGGGGGTTTATATTTTGGTAGGAGGACTTGCAAAATTTGCCAGTCATTCAGCTGCTGTAGATCCTTTATCTGCAGGAGATATTTGATGAAATTCAGTAGTTTAGTGACATTTAATCCATCAGTGTATGGGATTTCAGCTAAAAGTTTCTCTACGGGATGAGTGATTTTTCCATAGAGGTCTGCGTTATAGTTCACGTGTGGCATCGCTTTAGGAGGACCAGATGATGCGTTCGGGGTTGTCAATTCGTGCATTTCGGGGCGAATCTGGAAACGATTGGGAGGAGGGGCTTCACATATAGTCGGGGCATTTAAATCTCTATCAGGGTATTGCTCGTGAGTAGGTTGTATTTGTGATACGGCGGGTGAGTCCCGATCCGTGTTGGGTGGAGGGTGATCTGTCGTAGGGGATTTAACTGGGGAGATGTGTAGTTTCTTCAAGGACTTCTCAATTTTATCCATTCGGAACGAGTCGGATTTTCTTCGTAACTCATTGATAATAGTGGGTAATCGACGTAAAGCTTCGTCAGCAAAATTTTGGACTTCAGGAGGTATTTCCGTAAGATTAGGCCAGATCAATAAATTTTTAATTCGCCGGGTTAAATGTTCTATTCTTTGAGTTGTCCGCAATATTATCGCAGGAGATTTCAAGTCTTGGAGTGTTTGAGACAATAAAGTTAACTCGCTATACTTGGCATTACAAATTTCTCTTACGCTCTCATAATCGAGTCCGCTTAGGTTGCTTAACTGCGCGGGTGTATCAAATCCACTTTCGCGTATTGACTTGCGCAATTCCGCGACTGTTACATTCGCATGGGGTAGACCACACAAAAGAGCTTCATAAGACAGCTCGTCCTTTAATAGTAAATCTGGATTAAATTGTGCCATTTTTATCTTATTTCTAACACATTAAAATTTACTTAAAATTGATTTTACTACACTATACACTTATTACATAGACAATTTATTTCTTGGTTAAATCATTTGCATTGTTCACAAGTGAATAATCTCTCTTCTAAGGGAAAGACAAAAATTCCATACACATGTCAATGTAAAGTCAACGATCAGCTGTTCGCTGGAATGTAGGTCACCCTAGTTTACTTTGTAAACAATGGCAAGGTTGTTGTATGCGTGGGAACGCGAGGATTGCACTCAAGTATTGTTCTCTATAACAATAGCTGAAGGCTATCTTTATCGACCGGTTCCAACTGGGGAAGCCAGTTGCACCAAGGGGTGAATCCGATTCAACGAAACACGCTTTACAAGTTACAGGTGTATTACAGCTGTAACAGGCTGAGTTTAGTAATTAATTGTCTTACTTTCTACCATTAATTTTTGAAATTATTTTTAATTTTTTTGGTAACAAAATTAAGTTACAAATTTCTTTACACGTAATTAACCGGGTCTACTTTAGTCAGGAGTTTATATTTTTCACCGTGACGACAGACATACAACTTACATTCTATGCAGGCATATTCAGGAAACTACAGGTCTTGAATTGTCACAATATAAACCTGTTAAAGACTGAACAGTTTGATAAGCACTAAAATTCATGTACGTACTTGCATTGGTGTAATACAATGATAGTCTGTATTATTTTGCGTATCTTAAATAAATTACATTATACGCAAGTTAGTGCGTAATCTTGTACAAAATAAATTCACCTTATGAAAATTAATATTAACATGAAATACAGTAACTGAGTGTATAGATCAGCAGAGAGTTATCTATTTTACTACGTAACAATTATTTCTTTTTTTTTTTATTTAGCAGAGTGACGCACTTTGTGTCACGATGCTCGCAACTATTTTAACTTTAAGCAGAGTGGCACATCTTTGTTACATTCCGGGCTACGTTACAAATCCAGGGAACCCATGATAATTGACGCTAGCCAATTATACAGGCTGCCTACGTTGTAACAAACTGAAATTAAACTCAACACATAGAACAATAATATTTACTCTATTTATTAGGACACAAGGGGAAGGTATTTCACTGATTTATGCACTCACTTCAATCTGTAATAAGATGACCTCTCTTTATTAACAAATCATATAAATAGATCCCATAACATAAAAATTTATACTGAAATATTTTAAAAAGTTTTCTGTCAAACAAGGGATCATATTGATCATGTAATTTACCTCGGATCCGAGTCTCTTTAAATATAGTAAAGACGTCTGAATTATACTATGCTCATCTAGGAGCTTGCATGATTACATAAACCATTTGAAGAATGGTATTATTTAATTAAGGGATTATAACTTACATTTGAAGATTAACGTTACAACGTATGACTTTCGATATTGCAGTTTACATTTCTTTTGTTTTATTTATTGCTTAGAGAAAATTATTGTCTTTTGAAAAGTCTCTTTCATGTATAAAAAGTTATGTTTTAAATGTACTTAATTCTCGATAGGCAAGCTATCGAGTCACCTCTAAAATAAGCTTTTGCTGTCCTCGTCCTGGGGTGTGACTCTTCGGAACTCTGGTAGTCGGGGTAGTCATCTGGGTCGTGTCTCTGGTGAATATCTTACAGCTGTATTAGTGAGGAGATTGATGTAATGCTGCATGAAGTCGGGTTGATCCTCGCCGGTCCTGGTCAGCGTTGTATGGGTTGTAGACGTCCGTATATGCAATTGGGCAGGTCACATATTCACTGGTAGAGTTGTACTGGAGTTTGCATCTTAACTGGAGACGTCACCTTGTTTACGAGTTCTTAATTTTTTTATATTACTACATTTCTTTAACAAACCTTTTACTACATCTTATACATATAACTATCACTAGCTCCCCACGTTTTTAGTGGTAGCTAACCATTATTTTAAAGTTTAAATAAAACATTTTTGAAGAGCCCTCGCTTGGAGGTGTGTACTGTCTGAACGCCGCATCATAACTCTTGCATTGATACGACAGGTACATTACAACGAAGCGGAGCGAGTACTCCGCCATAATATAGTTCCAACTTTTTATTTAAATAGACATTCTTATAACAAGATGAAACAAATTATTTAGACTTATTTAGTTTACAGGAATTATTTTAACTACTACTTGTGCCTTCAAATTATTAATTATTCACATTACGATTTTCAGATATTTCTAAGTTACAGACGGTTCGCTATGCACGTTGTGTCCGGAATTAAACAGGTCAACGCATGATAATTTACTCAAGGGTTAACTGTATTATTCTTAACTTTTTACATTACGATTTTTTTTATTACTTGTTTAGTTAGATTTTCTCAATTTAAATCTCATACTTTTTCTGAGTTAGTACAGGGGTATTTGGTTTAATTGTGCGATTTAAAAATACTTATTTGCTTTCTAAGTTTTTTTATTATTAAATTTTTTTATTACCAATTAAATTGTCACAAGTTCCACCGTAGAAAATAAATATGCTGAATTTGAAAGGCTTATAAATAAACTATTTAGTACAACACCTTTACCAGAAGATCTGGATAATGAACAGATTTCAAGATTACAAGATTCTATATCAGACTTAAATATAGCTATACAAAGTTCGTGTGCTCCTTTTCTACCATCGCTACCGCAGGAAACCTTGGATCAGTCTCACACTGGTGCATCACAACTAGTTGCGCCCACTCCCACCGTAAATTTACCTCACTTAAACTTGGGAACATTTTCTGGACAACCTGAGAAATGGGTAGCCTTTCACAGTCTGTTTGAAAATGCAGTGCACAAAAATGAAACCATTTCTAATGTAGAGAAATTTACATACTTGCTTTCTTGTGTGACTGATGAGCCGCTAAATTTAATTAAATCATTGCCTGTCACTAATACAAACTATGCCATAGACTGGCAAACTTTGCTAAAAAGATATCAAAATTCTAGATTGTTGATAACACTTCACGTAAACAATATATTTGAGTTACCACAATTGCATAATCCTTCAGTTAAACAAATGAGGAATTTTCTGTCGACCTACAATGAAAATTATCAAGCGCTCAAAGCACTAGGACATGATATTGCTAGCGAAAGTTTGTTGTTGACCTCATATATTTGCGTAGATTTGACACGGAATTCAGGACCAAACTTGAACGTTCTCGAGATAATTTACAAAATGTTCCTACCATTACAGAAGTAATTACATTCTTAGAAAATGAATGTTCTTGCAAAGAAGCAGCGGGTTTAACTAATATCATCTCAAAAAATAAACCTTCTCCTCAAACCTCTCAAAAAATCAGTGGTTTTAAAATGAATACAAACCAGTTTAAACCGCACAAAATAGCGATGGTCACTACTCACACTCAGCATTGTATCTTCTGTTCATCAAATTCACACAGCATATATAGATGTGCATATTTTTCCGCACTTACTGTACAAGACAGACAAGCTTTTGTTAAAAATAAGAACTTGTGTCAAAATTGTTTTGGAACATATAAGTTAGTCACCTGTAAGTCCGTCCACACATGCAATGTATGTCATAGGCGTCACCATAGCCTACTACATTTTTTTGTTCAGAACCGCTCCGCACAACCGCAACAAAAATTGACTCAGTCATATAGACCTACCTTGTGCCCTTCTGTTGAAACGACGATGCATAAGCAAAACCACTCTGCAGAGTGTCACCAGGATACTACCTTGATAGATGTTTCTTGCAACCAGAATAACACTGTGTTACTCGCAACCGCTTTGGTGTATATCACATCTGCCAATGGAAATGCAGCAGTTGTACGAGCTGTGCTTGATAGTGCATCCCAAACAACAATTATTTCAGAAAGTTGTGCAAAGACTCTGTGTTTGTACCGCTCTCAAACAGATGTTCCAGAACTTAGTGGCATCTCTACCACCCCAGTGAAAACAAAGGGACTTACCTTTGTGACATTGTCTTCACTCAGTGGGAATATTTTAGCAAAATCTCACCCAGTCATGATTCTTAATAAAATATCATGCAATCTGCCTCGTGTTCAGCTCCCACCAGAAATTAAAGAGCGACTCAAAGGTTATATGCTAGCGGATCCCACTTTTGATGTTCCGGGTCCAGTTGACCTTCTGATTGGAGCAGATTTATTTGCATTGACTCTTAATGGTACCTTTATCAATCTCGGCAAGAATATGCCATACGCTGTCAATACAATCTTTGGCTATGTTGTGCTTGGTCCGACACCTGTTTCACTTAAGTCTAAGCCTTACTCAGGCTTAGTGACTCTTTTATCGACGAATGATCATGATCTGCACGCAACATTGCAACGTTTTTGGTCCATAGAGGAACCACCTCACACTACAAAAGTCGCTCCACAAGATGAAAAATGTGAAGCTCACTTCATCTCTACTCATAAGAGAGATGCCTCCGGCAGATATGTTTGTCACTTGCCTTTCAGCGGAAACCCTGCTCAACTAGGTGACTCTACAACTTTGGCAAAACGCCTGTTTAATACACTTGAATGCAAATTTGAATCTCAACCTGAGTTTAAACAGAAGTATGTCAATTTTATGAATGACTACTTAGCATATGGGCACATGAAACTGTGCACATCTGTGCCGTCTCTGAACAAGCCACATTACTTTTTGCCACATCATGGCATTTTTAAAGATAGGAAAATCCGTGTTGTTTTCAATGCATCAGCACCATCTTCTTCAGGTGTCTCACTGAACCACATTCTACATCAGGGTCCAAAGTTGCACAATGACATTACTGATATAATTCTTCGCTTTCGTCAACATAAATTTGTTTTCTCTTGTGATATCAAACAAATGTTTAGGCAGATATCCATCCATGAAGATGATCAGATCTTCAGTTAATATACTGGAGAGAAGACACTTCAGTCCCGCTAAAGGTCTACCAATTGACTACTGTCACTTATGGTATGACGTCCTCGCCTTACCTTGCTAATAGAGTAGTACAACAGCTCATTATGGACAAAGGAAAAAATCATCCACTTGCTGCTGAAGCACTCCAACAGCAAATATATGTTGATGATGCTCTATTAGGGAGCAATTCTCTGGAAGAAGCTCTCCATCTTCAAGAGGATGTTGTTTTACTTTTGAAAAAGGGTGGATTCGAACTGAGCAAGTGGTCTTCAAACCATCCTAAACTCTTAGAAAATGTCATGCAAGATAATCATGAGACACCCCTCATGTTACGCACGTCGGAACAGCCATTTTCAAGTCTTTTAGGGCTAAAATGGATCCCAGATATTGATGTCTTTTCATATTTGATGCACACACCTTCAAGTAATTACACAAAAAGAACTTTACTTTCATCAATTGCTCAGATCTATGACCCTTGTGGTTGGATATCCCCAATAGTTTTTTGGTCTAAAGTCTTAATGCAGCATGTATGGACCTTAGGCTTAGATTGGGATTCTCCATTACCTGATCATATTTCCGAGAAGTGGTCACGATTCGTGAAAGAACTTCCAGAAATATAAAAGCTAAGGATACCACGTTTCATATCCTTAGCAACTGCAGTCAATATCCAGCTTCATGGATTTTCAGATGGAAGTGAATCCGGATATGCAGCTTGTGTCTTCCTGCACACAGAAGACGCAGAAGGAGATGTCAAAATACGACTGCTGATCGCAAAATCAAGAGTAGCTCCACTGAAGCGTGTGACTATTCCCTGCTTGGAACTTTGGAGTGCACACATGTTAGCCAAATTGCTACATTACTGTACAGAACAGCTCTCACAACATCACAAGATTGACAACATTTCAGCATGGTGCGACTCTACAGTAGTTCTATCTTGGATACGCACTCTATCTTTTCGTCTCAAGGTGTATGTTGCTAATCGTGTGGCACAAATACAAGACTTAGTTTCACCGCACGTCTGGAAATATGTTTCAACTGTTGACAATCCTGCTGATTGTGCTTCTCGAGGCTTGACACCCACGGTTCTGATGAAACATAGCCAGTGGTGGCTAAGGACCACCATGGCTCGCTAAATCAACGCAGACCTGGCCACAATCTATCCTTCATCCAATTTCGGAGGAGTCTATTCCTGAAATGAAACCAAATGTGCTTAATCTTATGATGACCACAAAAGAAGTCCCAACATTTGGATTTCTTACAAAGTTTTCTTCTTGGAAGACTCTTCTTCATGTAATAGCTTATGTCCTTCGCTTTATAACCCGTTTGAAATTTAAAACCACCATACGTGGATCATTTACAGTAACTGAATTAAATAACGCCTGTAACCGCATTTGCTGGCTCATTCAGAGACTTCACTTTGTAGAAGACATAGATCTACTCTCCAAGAAAAGGACATGCTCAAACCGCATCCAACGTCTAGCACCCTTTATTGATGATGCAGGAATAGTCCGTGTCGGTGGTCGACTGAAGAACTCTGCGCTTACTTACAATGCCAAACATACTATTCTTCTGCCAAAAAATCATGTCGCTATTCATTTACTCATCGATTACTATCATGGCATGTACCTGCACGCTGGTCCCCAGTTCCTCCAAGCAACACTGTCTCAACGCTTTTGGATCCTCTCCACCCGCAGTGTTATATGCTCAAGAATATTTAAATGCGTACGATGTTTTCGTACAAAATCAACAAACACGTCTCCGCTCATGGGTGATCTACCAGCCGGTCATGTTACCGCTACTCGTTGTTTCAACGCTTCTGGAGTTGATTATGCTGGCCCTTACATGGTCAAGTTTTTTACACTTCCCAGGATACAGCCTATAAAGGTGTACCTCTGCCTGTTCATCTGTTTTGCAACAAAAGCATGTACACTTGGAAGTGGTTACTGATTTAACTACAGACGCCTTCATTGCAGCCCTTACGAGATTCATCTCTAGGAGAGGTCTTGTATCAGACCTGTACTCTGATTGTGGGACTAATTTCATAGGAGCTGCTTCTTCGCTCAAAAGATGTTTTCAAGATCTCATGAAGCAACCAGAGATCCAAGATTTTGCTACGAACAACAGTATCACATTCCATTTCATTCCTCCGCGTGCACCTCACCAAGGTGGACTTTGGGAACGTGCCATTAAAGGTGCAAAATATCATCTCACCAGAGTCACAGGTGAACACATTTTAACGTACGAAGAATTTACCACCTTAGTTGTGCGTGTTGAAGCTATCCTTAATTCGAGGCCGATAGCTCCTCTCTCGAATGACCCTTCAGATCTTCAACCTCTTACACCAGGACATTTTCTAACTGGGGGACCTCTTAATGCCCTGATCGAACATCAACTAACTAATGCACCACTTAATCACATAAAACGCTGGAAATTGGTTCAAGCCTTCACACAACATCTCTGGAAAAGATGGCAAATGGAGTACCTCCACATACTTCAAGAACGGTCCAAATGGATCAGACCTCAAGAAAATCTCAAAATAGGAGATTTAGTCATTATTCATGAAGCGAACCTGCCACCCCTCAAGTGGAAGCTCGGGAGAGTCATCTCTGTATCTCCAGGGAATGATGGAGTGGTACGTGTCGTCAACATGAAGACTGCCGGTGGAACCTTGACCCGTCCTTCTGTTAAGGTTTCCCGTCTTCCATTTACTAAAATCCTTGACCAGTCAACTGGCTATTGCCCCTTATAATTTAGTTTTATTATACTCTTCCAAAGGATCAAATTTGTTCTTATGTTCTTTTAATGTTTCTTGTTGAACCAGTTGGTTCAAAGGGGCCGGTATGTCAGATATTTTGTTTTCATAACAATAGTTAAACTCACCCTATCTCTACTTCATTATCTCTAATAGAGTGCACTCCCATTACCTGTTTCAAAGTACAATTCACATTGTAATCAGCAATCATAATTAGAGCGTTTTTCTTTCCTGTAGTGTACGGTATATCGTGCAGTTCAGTTCTTTTTGGTTTATACACGCATACCGCAAGAATAGAAAGACTATTCACCGCTATTGTTATTTTACTTTGTGCTTATTTCATGTGTTTATTTTATGTGTTTAACGTTTGTTGGAATATTATTGTTAAGTTTAGGACTGCCTAGAAAATCACCAAAGTGTTGCTTACAATGGGACATTTACAACGCACAAGGACAAGGTCAGTAAACGCTTAATATTTATGCATTGTTGATTACATGCGAATAAATCCTTTTAACTATTTAGTTTTACAATATACAGTCCACTGCTAATAAAAAAGAACCCCACAATGCTGCTGTCAATTATTACTTCAGAATGTTATACCAATACTCATTTCCATAGATTGAGTTGTCTTGAGCCTATGTTTGTACATATCTTTCCAATCTACAGAATATAAAATGACCAGCTTACACACATAGCAAGGAACAGGATTAAACAAAGCATAAAAATAATTTATGCTTTCATTAATTATTCTCAAATAATATTAATGATATGGAAAAATTTTAAACTCTAATGTACCTTATAATAAGCCATATGCAGTGATAGGCCCCTGCAGACCCCATGCTGTAGGGGGCCCCGGTTTTGAGGCGCCTTAGATTTAACATAGGCCGATTCACACAAAAATAAAAGAGGATTTTTTTACTAATACTGAAAAACGATATAATTTGACAACTATGGAAAGTCCCATTCTTCTTATAAGAAATTGATTGTCATACCTGATATATTCTTAATGTTTTTTTGTGATGGACATAACATATATTTATTTGGGCCCCAAGATGATGGACTGATAATAGAAAATATTTAGGCAACTTTTTTGTAGTGTTAATATATGCTTGTGCGTGGTAAGTTTTCTTTGTGGTAAAACTCATTGCATGTTTTTAAAATTATATTTAAAAAGTAAGATAAAGATGGCTCTCTATTGGGTCCCATCTTCCTGCTCTTTGTTAGTTACACTAAACGAGGGCAACACTCCATTTGCGCGAGGTAATACCACCATCTGTTATTTGTTATTATTTGCTTGACATTTACATTTAATTGGCTTCCAGATCATTTTTTTCATTGTAACTCGTGCATAAATGTTAGTAATATGTTCGTATGTTTAATTCAATACATAATAAATCATAATCAATACTTGCGCATTGATGCGCAGTGTGTTCGGATCAGTGTTTCATACAGTATGGAGTGATTTACTTGGTGGTTAACGTGTATTTCAAATGAGAAGCATTAAGCATTGTGTTTTTTAAATGGTGGCTGATAAACGTCATTACATGAGTGGGTCTCAGAAAAGGAAGCTGAGTTCTGAATCAGCTAAAAGACTAGCACAAATCGACAAGTTCTTCAATAAACTTGATACTACAGAACTATCAGAGTTTGCTGAATCTAAACCTGAACATGAATCTGGACCTGGACGTAGACCCAGTAAGCTGAGTCCATCCGAGATCCTGAAAGAAGAAGACAGAACAGGAAAACATGTTGAGATAATGCTCTTCACTGTTGCTGTAAAAATGATGTTGAGGATCTACACAAAAACTCAGAAAACCGTAACTTCTTAAATGTGACAAAGCTGTAATTAATTCTTTGGTTAAAGACTTCATTGATACAATTTTGTTCCTTATTACATAATGGTTTTTTACACAACCATAAAGGGTTTTGTATGGATTGACGTATAAATTAAATAAATATTTGTCATGTTGCGTCTTTTAATTGCTTGTTTATTGCAGTGGTGTACTCGTTAATTGTACATTAATGTACATTTATTACATATAATATTTATTTTATGGTGCCCATAAGTCAAAAATTTTAATTAAGAAAGTTGTGTTAGTAGTTATAATCACTGTTGCACACCACTATAGAAAAATTATTCCGATTAGCTTATGTAATAAACAATTTTTTCTTCCGATCTGACGATGAGCTGAGAAGCTTGAAAGCGCTAATCGGAATAATTTTTCTATAGTGGTGTGCAACAGTGATGTAACGTTAATTACTTTTATCAACTGTTTACCTTATTTTGTTTACATCCGCATTCCGGACGCCATCTTGAATTGTTGCCAACTGTGTCAAATACTTACCCAGAGTTCGTTTGAGCGAATTTGTGAGAGCAAATAATGGTTGTTTGAAATAAACAGTTAATCTACTTATTCTCAATGAATTGGTTTTTATTGGTCATTATTATTTCCATTCTTATTTTCACTATTTATTTTACTCAAACACTTTCAATTCATATAATTCTCATTTTACAGAATTACTTTGTTTTTTTTTTCTTACCCCAGTTATCATATTCAAAACAATCCAGACAAACATTAGTAATTAACAATAATTGATTATACATTTAATTTTTTTATATATATGTTTACGTTTTCAAAATAGAATTTAAAAAAAACACGATATTTATTACACAAATTAAATTTATCTTTGCAACCAGCGCTTCATTCACACACACATATACACCCCAAGACTTTAGGAGATCTCCATCAAAATTAAAAGAATGAAATTGAAAATTATAGTGGGCCCTTGTTACAATTTTTTGGTTTTACCCTCCCCAGTGTTCCTTAGCTTGATAATATCCAGAAGACGTCACCTCGTTTCACATGCACTATATCGATGATTCCATATTTTCACTGATCTTACATGTTTTGAAAAAGATTTACCTGTTATTAATTGTTTTGATAGTTCTTCTTTTTTCACAGTAATAAATTAATATAGAATATTGAACTTTCACTTGTGAAACTTACTTGTTTTCTCCAGTACGCGATTCGGCGTGATGTGCACCACCACTCTGCTGATGAAGGCGCACATCACACCGAAACGCGTACGGGAGAAAACAAGTAAGTTTCACAGTGAAAGTTCAATATTCTATGTTATTAATTAATTAATCCACTCTAATTAAGTTTATATCTTGCTGTTTCACATTTTACGCCTTCTGGCATTGGGCGCGTCCATAATTCGTCCGCAAATTATTTTTGTACGGCCGTACTGGACGAGAGTATATTTTCAACTGGGACGACTGAAAATGTTCAAAAATCTGAGCTGGAGGGGGATCACGTGGTCTCGTTTCATTGTTTGCTGGTATTATGTCGACAGATTTTGAGGTGGTGCTGACCTCTCCCCGCATTCCAGAGTGACAAACAAGGTTTGGCTCCTGACGTCATATAGCGTGACCCCAATTTGTGCATAGTTCAAAAGTCAGATGGCTAAAAATAACTGCCTCCAGCGGCTTGATCGCCCGACCTTGACACTAATTCGTGTACATTGTTTTCCCCATTAATATTTTCAAATAAAATCTGTATTCTTACCAAAATATCCCTGGGTGGGTTTACTTGTCCCGTTACAATACCCCCTCAATGAGAGGTTTTATGCCGAAGCATAAAAACTCTCATTGACACTCACATACTTCCTAAAGTGATCAGCCTGGATATGTCGCCACAGCCCCCTTTATGTTTTACTAGCTAACCCGGCAATGCTTCACTATTGCTAGATTTGGGTATATATATAGATTAAGTGAAAACAATTTAAAGTCATACAATGTGAATGACTACATTCTAATCCGGTACATCTGGAGGCACACTTTCAATGGCTGTTTTGAATGATTGTACGTATAGGTTATGCGAGTGCAACATATCTTGCAAAGATCTGACCAAAGCACCATCCAAGCCTCGAGAATTTATGTTACATCGAGCTGTCACTTGCGTTTCAGGATCTGCAATGAAGTACAATTGCAGAAATTTGTGTTCATCAGTTCGACATGGTAGTAGACTGTAGACTGCCAGCCAGATGGTAAACCTGTCCTTGCACTTTAAATGTTGGCATAAAACCACGTTCTACAACCTGACGACTTTTAAATGATGTCATTTGGAAAGCATTATTGTAATGACGTATATTGCGCATGAAATGTTTGTGTTTAGTATGTTCACCTTTAATTAGAGAATTCAGTGGTTCGGGAGGTGTAATAATTTCATTTAATTTAACTTTACCATTTAGACAGCACATTCCTTTAGATTCATCTTTCCATTTCAACGCTGAACAATATTGACGGACAATAGTCATAGCACCTATCGAAACCATCGGATAATTTTTGTAATCTATGGTAGAATCGTAATTCATTGCTGAACATTCTAACCATAAATTATTAGAATTACGTGTTGTAACAATATTATGATATTGTTGTGCATGTCTGGTGCGATCTCTGAGCATACGCTGTTCTCTATCAACAGACATTTCTCTATCTCTTCGGGACCTATCTCTTTCACGATTTTGAGATAATCTACCGTTTCGTTCCATGGAAGTTTCCCTATCTCTCCACAAAGACTGGTTTGCCCTTTGAGTCTCTAAACGGCCTTCTCTTTCATCTGAACTTTCATTATTGCGTAGTACGCGTAGTCTTGTATCCTATATTAGCATGTCGTCGAGGCATGATAAAATCGCAAAGTAAACAAAACCAACGACTTTATCACAGTCTATATTATTGCTCAGCGCGACCATTCACTGCAAGATACAAAACTCATATGATGCGATGTAACAAACCAAAAACTGAAAACTTGAATAAAATCCGTTCAGTACTTCCTGAGATTAGCGATTTCAAACAGAGAGAGAAAACGGACCGACTTTACTTTATACTATGTCACAATCTATATTATTGCTCAGCGCGACCACTCACTGCAAGATACAAAACTCATATGATGCGACGTAACAAAGCAAAAACACAGTAGTGCCAGCGGTCAAATTCTAAACTATACGATAAACCGTGCTCAGCGCGACCACTCACTGCAAGATACAAAACTCATATGATGCGACGTAACAAAGCAAAACACAGTAGCGCCAGCGGTCAAATTCTAAACTATACGATAAACCGTGACTTTCACTTTTCAGTAGCGCCTGCGGTAGGCAGTGTTCAAATTGTAAACTATACCACTTCTTGACATAAACCGTGATAGCTAAGCTAATGTACAACATATATGTATTAATTATACACATAAATGTTCCTCGATAAGACACTCTATCTATTGGCGAAAACTTGAATAAAATCCGTTCAGTACTTCCTGAGATTAGCGATTTCAAACACAGAGAGAAAACGGACCGACTTTACTTTATACTATGTATAGATTAAAAATTCATGGGTAACACCCCCCTGGTCCAGTGACTGTGGCCGCACCTGAATGACCTTACAGGACTTCCCTCTCGAGATCCCAACACCGCAAGGCCAGACAGGCACTTGACATTGTGTTGTTTCAGTGCTCAGCTCCATTCGTAGTGATTTCAGGGCATTTTATTATGAGTGCCCCATTGTCCGTGTGCACCAAGGAAGAAATGAGGGGAGTGGTACGTTTTCTGCACTCTGAAGGGACTAAACCTGCGGAGATTATTCACAGAATGCAGCAGCAGTACGGTGAGAGCTGTCTTAGTGAACGCAAAATTTATGAGTGGATAAATCGCTTTAAAAATGGTCGTGTATCTATCTGCGATGAAGATCGTTCAGGTAGGCCATCCACTTTGAAGACGGACAAGAACATCGAGACAGTTGAGCGAATGATTCATGATGATCGTCGTGTCAAAATTGATGATATTGCGCATGCCACGGTTGAACATTAGCCACGGTTCAGCAGTTGCAATCATCCACGAATCACTAAATTATCGCAAAGTGTGTGCTCGTTGGGTACCACATCGACTGACAGACCAGCACAAACAGAAACGTTTGGAAATTTTGAAATCACATTTAAGGTGTTTAGAAGAGGAAGGAGAAGAGTTTCTCAGTCGCATAGTAACCATTGATGAGACGTGGGTCCATCACTTCGAACCACAGAGTATGGTGTGGAAACATCCATCCTCGCCTACAGCAAAAAAGGTCAAAAGACAAGTTTGTGCAGGAAAGTTGATGATGACAGTGTTTTGGGATATGAAAGGTCCACTTCTAATTCATTACACTCCTAAAGGTCAAACAGTGAATAGTGACAGCTACTGTGAGCTACTGCGAGATATGAAACCCAAAATCAAAACAAAGAGGCGAGGAAAACTTTCAAAAGGTGTGCTTTTGCTTCAGGACAATGCCTGTCCTCATACTGCGGGGAAAACGATCCAGTGCATTCAAGATCTTGGTTTTGAGCTGCTGGAGCATCCGCCGTACAGTCCTGACCTAGCTCCAAGTGATTTTCACCTTTTTGGTCCGATGAAGGAGCACCTGCGTGAATCCAAGTTTTCGTCGGATGACGAGGTTGTGGAGGCTGTGCACGATGCCACAAATCTTCTAGGACGGAATTACGAAGCTTGTCAAGAGATGGACCAAGTGGATAGAAGTTGAGGGAGATTATGTAGAGAAATGATGTTACTTGTCATCTTGTTTTCACAATAAAAAGTTCCTTTTTAAAAATTTGCCTATACTTTTTGACTTACCCTCGTCGATCCTACATATGGATGAATACTTAGTCTAAGTATAATACCTTATAAGAATTACATACCAACATTCTGTATAACCTTCTTTCTTTAACTCTTACCCCAAAATTCAAAATGATCGCTCTGATTCCCATCAAAATTTAAATAAACATTTCCATTACAACGTATAAATACCTTCCATTATAAATATTCCATTCACATTTCAAAATTAACAAACTCCTTATATAGAGTAAAACACATTAAATCAACTACATTAGAACAAATTACTTACTTAACAATCGTTAAGCATCCTCATATTACTCCTTAATACATCAAAATGAAATACTCCTCGTCAACACAACATCATTCATTTACATCAGAAAATCAATTACATGCTCTAACTCATTTTAATATTTAATATTTCGTTACTAACAACCTGGTAACCACCTTCTCCATCATCACATATTTTATTATAATTTGTTAAATTATGAATTTATTTTAAATTCCTCCTTCCACACACACTATTACCCCCCCCCCTGGACTGTAGCGTCCAGTTGCCTCCACAAGGGCTGAAGCGGAAGGGCTGAACACTTTTTTCTTTTCTTTCTCCCCCATCCTTGCTTTAGCGTTATACAAAATTCGGCATTACTGATATCCCGGATACCAGTAATCCTACTATATTAATATTCACACTCCCTTAATCGGTCTGTCACCCATACTTAGGTATATAGCCGTGTTCCAAAGTTATATAATCTTAGATTCCCCTGACCTAAACCCCCCAGTTGTATTTCTAAGTTCACCAATTTAGAATATTAATCCAAATCCACGGTCAGGTTGCGGTGAAGCTGTGACCGCCCGAAAATGGGGAATCGCATTTACCATATCTCTTGTATGGTTTATCTTTATACATTGATAACTTAAAAATAATTAATTATGATGGCCAACTACAGACAAGGCCAGAATTTTTTTTTTTTTTAGCTCAAATTGTGCTAAACAATGCACCCATTACCTTAATGTTTAAACTAAAAGTTATACTTTCAGGTACCCCCCAATTTTCATTATAAAATAATCTGTATTTATTCGTCCATGATTTTAATGGATTAAAAGAATAATCAACACTACTCATGTACATAATACCTTTTTAACTGTGTTACGTTATAGGTTCCCTTTATTTCTCGGGTTTTCAGGTCTATTAATACATAAGCATTTTCCATTTTTACTTCACTAACCTCATAGGGACCGTCGTATGACAAGAAGAATTTTTTAATCTCTTTGTCCAAGGCTGATGATTGATTGTGGTTTTTTATTAATACCAGTTGCCCTACCTCATATTGGATGGGTGTTAAATTCCTATCATGTCTTTTTTTCCGTTGTTCTGCTTTACTCAAAAGCCACTCCTTGGCAATCACCAGTTTTCTCCCATGTGGTACCTCAGTTCGCATCGGAAATTTTATTAGTTCCTCTATTATGCGTGATGGCCTCCTCTGAAACATTAACTCATGAGGACTATAACTAGTGGACTCATGTAAGCTACAGTTAATGTATCCTTCTATTTTACTCACAAATGTGGCCCACAATGAATGTTTTTGGTGGCAGAAGGTCCTAAACATACGCCCTAATTCCCGCATAACACGCTCACTAGGATTTGATTGGGGATGATACACTGATGTATGTTTAACTAAAATATTTTCCCAACCTAATGTTTCCCTCCAGGTGTTGCTGGTAAACTGAGAACCATGATCCGATAATATTATTTTAGGTCTACCTACTTCAGCAATGTATTCACTGACTATCTTTCTAGCTAATACCAAGGATGTAGCTTTTTTAATCAGGTACAATTTTACAAATTTGGTAAAAACATCTAGTACAACAAATAAATAATTCACCCCTCCTCGACTTTTGGGTAGCGGGCCATATTAATCGACGGCAACTATTGCTAAAGGACTGTCTGGTATTACATGTTGCATTAAACCCTCCTGACATGTTGCATTAAACCCTCCTGCTTACGACTATTTACTTTGGCTTTCTGACAAATTTCACAAGCTTTTAACATTTTATGTACAGTTTTTCCATATTATTATATTTACAAGACTCTTTTAATATGTCACTGCATTTCTTGGGACCTATATGACCATACCTCAAATGACAATCTTTCACTACTTCAGGTATTATAACTTTAGGAATGCATACTTTCCAATCATCACCTTGTTCATTTGTATGGTGAAATAAATGTTTATCATACAAACTAAAATGTTTTTCCCATTTGTTACGTATATTGGGTATCTGATTTAATGCTATTATTATTCTACCAAGTTCTGTATCTCTTCCTTGGTCTGTTGCTAGGTTATGTATTAATTTTTTCATATCTACTCCCTCCACTTCTTTGATTATAAATATTTTATATGTATTTGCCATATCTACCTCAGTATTATTATCAAAATCAGTTCTAGATAGGACATCAGCTACTATGTTTTCTTTACCCCTACAATACTCTATGGTTAAATCATACTCTTGTAGTATTAACATCCAACGCACTAACCTACCATGTGTTAGTTTACAGTTTTTCAAAAATATTAAGGCTTGATGGTCTGATCTTATTATTACTTTGTTTCCTAACAAATACGTCCTGAATTTTCTACAAGCAAAAACTATTGATAGCGCCTCCTTTTCCATTATTGTATAGTTCTTTTCACTAGCTACTAAGGATCTACTAGCAAAAGCTATCACTTTATGGTTACCATCCCCATCTAACTGAAATAGTTCTACCCCCAAAGCTATGTCCGATGCGTCGCTATGTATATAAAATGGTTCTATAAAATTAGGATGAGCTAATATGACAGTGTTTAAAAACTTATTTTTTATTAGCTCAAATACAGTTTGTTCTTGTAAACTCCATTGCCATCGATTACCTTTATTTAACAAATGCCCCAGTTGTACCGTTAAGTAAGAATATTTGTCTACAAATTGCCTATAATAATTACACAGGCCTAAAAAACTTTGCAATTGTTTCACATTTTTAGGTACTGGAAAATGTTATATTATCTCTACCTTCTTAGGGTCTGTATTGATACCCTTGGCTGAAATTATGTGGCCTAAAAAATTAACCTGTTCTTTTAAAAATTCTGACTTCTTAAACTTGACAGTTATGCCATACTCATGTAATTTACTTAATACTCTATCTAACCTTTCACAATGTGTATTAATATCTGGTGAAGTTATTACTATGTCATCCACATAAACAGTTGTAAACTCTAAAATCTCTCTCCCGAATACGTAGTCTAAACATTTAATAAAAATTGAGACACTTATGTTCAGTCCAAAAGGCAATCTACAAAATTGATAGTTCCTTCCATTATATAGGAATGCCACATACTGGCGAGACCTTTCCTCCAGTTCTATTTGCCAATATTGTAACGTTACCAAATTTGGTAGTTACATAAAGTAAGCAATTATAACGTCAAGTGACGGGAAAGCATGAAAGTTTTTCTAGATAAATAAAACGATGTGAACAAAAAGTGTGTATCTACAGATATATTAGTGTAAAGTTCCAACTATGAAGGAGAAAGTGTAACATAGCAGCATCGTACACGAAATGAAGAAAGAAAATGACCATGAGCCAAAATAAAATGTTAGAAACCAGGCCCAATAGATTCCAACAGTGAGGGGAACCAACAAAAATAATAAATAATAAAAGTGTAAAAGAAGACAACAAGATTCCAACAGTGAGGGGAACCAACAAAATAACTATGTAAAATAAAAGGAAGAGACAACTCAAGAGCAACCACAATGATGGCAGACAAACCAATGTATTTACAAATATAAATATTATGAAACAACGAATACTACAATGTAAATATTGAAGAAGACGTTCCAACCTAAAGAAGAAAGGAAGGAGAAGGACAAGGAAACATGACATGAAGAGAGAAGAAAATGGATAGACCATACAAGAAATCATCATTCATCAAGTATACTAGAGATAATACTAGTAACCAAAAGAATAGTGATTGTCAACTATGAAGAAACAGTGTTTAACATTTAAGAAATCACAAACAGTTATAGTGAATACTTAATGTAAGTGTGAGAACCTGTGACCAGTTAACTAATTTTAACCTAATAAACCCCACAAACAATTCCAGTGATAAGGTTTATAGCGGAAGAAAATGTGTTACTTTCATAGTGGAAACATCAAGGATTAAATAGTCAAAAAATACACAGACAGTTAGTGTGACTAGTTTAATGAAGATTGTGATCCAAATAGATAATCATAAGCCACCAAACAATGTAAGATAGAACAGTTATATTATTGTTTATAGAACTTGATAAATAAAAACCTTTGTAAATTTCAAAAGAAATGTAACTGAATGCCACGGCAAAACAGAATACAATACAAAGAAAGGCCAGAAAAAATACTAACAAACAAAGTAGTTTGTTAAATATCAAACAAATGTGACAGAAATTAGGTACAAACCATGACAAGAAAGGTATTATCATTAGTTCAAGAATATTTGAATTATTGTTTAAGAAGAAGTAGTGTAAACATGTGTATTAATCAACAATTAAACTATTGTATTAGAATACCATACTGAAGTCATGTTAGTAGTAGCAAAATGCTGCATTAGAATATGTTGTACATTGTTACATAACCCCATAGGAAAGGCACCTATGAAACAAAAAATCATACATGTTAGTTTAACCAAACAACCATCAACAATTGTGTCAATCAAAGATTCATTATAAGTAATGATACACCCTAGTAAACAGTGTATTATATTGAAATACACTACAAATAAAGTAGACCAAATATGATAGCACAAAGCTAAATGAAAGGGAACCTAATATGCCAAATTAGTTAAACAAAATACATTGTTAAAACATGTACAAAGATTGATGAAAGTATTACCAGTAGTTAGATGAACATCTGGTACTACTATGAGAACAGATTATAAGTATAATGATAATAGTTTTATGATCAAAATATTGTAAACTAGCTGACTATGAATGCATAGCCAGAAGTGAGTAGAGGCAATGTGGCCAACTAGTTAAGCAAAATACCTTATTAAAACTTAAACAGAGATTAATGAAAGTATTACCAGTAGTAAGAAGGACACCTGGTACTACTATGAGAACAGACCATAACCATAAGAGTAGTAATTTTATAGATAAATTATTAAAAACTAAATGACCATGATGGTGGAATCAGAATGTAAACAAACAATATGTAGCAAGTTATTTATGCAAAATGCAACATACAAACTTGTTCAAAAGTAGATAAAAATGTTATCAATGATCAGAAGGATGTCTGATACTACTTTAAGAATCTATATCAACTATAATAATAACAATTTTGTTATTGATTTATCAAAAAATAACTGACTACCATGTCATGACCTAATGTAAACAAACCCATTACTAGAAATTGAAGGGTTCTCAGATAGCTAAAAGCTAACAAATATATTAAATGAATTAGGTACTATAGTTGTACATTAGTTGCATTTACAACATAATCTACCTTATATAGAAAAAACCATAAACAAAGTGACAATTTGAAGAAAAGAGATAGGAAGGTAGTTAAACAATACTACTAGTATATGAAACACAACCTTGTGCATATACTAAAGTACAAATCCATGTAAATAAACATTTATTTTATTGTTAGATTACAATACCATTGTTATTAGATAAGGAAAAATAGTATTAAGGACAATTGTGAATAATCGAATATGGACGCTAAAGACGCCATGATCAAACATTGTTTGGGTAACAGTTATTCCCAAATTTTGTATTAAACAGTTGAGAAATAGACTCAGATCGTTTAATCAAAAGTGTTTTAGTGTAATTATAACTTTTTCTCTTGTGAATAAATAATTCCTATAGTTAACTATTAAAATATAATAGTGCATTTTAGCAGTGCAAATCAACGCACTTGTTTATTGTCAAAGTAACTACTCTATACTGGGTACGAATTCCCGCATACGATGATACCACAATTATCTATTATATGGTACCAATTTTCAATTTTAATATTTGTTTGTTTGTTTTCTATTAATTGTTTATTAAATATCATTATAAAACGCCACATCTTGTATCTGGCATCATGTTACTTAAAAGAATCACACGAACTTGGTAATTAACTTATGTAAGAGGACATAACCTCTCTAAATAAAAACTATTGTATAACCTACAGAGTTACCAGCCCTGAGGCTAAGAAGAGTTTCATTTTAAATTTGTTCATTGTAATTATTTTCTATAGAATTATTAGTGACTGATTGTTAATATTTTTTTTTAAAGGATTTAATAGCATTCCTAACTGTTAATAAACCTCAATATTTTGTTACCAGTGGAAAAAGTGTTTAATTTCAGACTTAAAATAGTTTATTTTTTCATAGCCAGTTCTATCAAAAGGTGGCGGAAGAATTCAAATATTCCTGATAATTCAAAACATTATTCAGTTGTTATATTATTATTATTATTGTGCATGCTAATCACGTTTGATATTCAAACAGAATATCTACTTGTATGTGTAGCGTATATGTTACAGCTGAGCAGTCACCGAACAGAACAGCAATATCCACATATGGTAAGTGGGGAGGTTACCAGCGGAGTGCGAAAAATACTTTTAAATTAAAAGATTTAACTAGCGATACCCACACATTTAATAATCACAATCAGACTGATAATAATAATTATAACTTTGGACATTTTATCATACAACATTATTGTGGATACCGGAGCGTATCTACAAGTAACACATACAATCAAAACACACTTAAATATTAAATACTAGATATATCTACTATATCTTGTGTACTGTTACAATATCCAGCCGTTAAATCCAATGTCGAAATATATTTTGTCCCATTGAAACGTAGAATTTCGCTCACCGGTTCTGGTGACTCTCTATCTGGAATAATTATTTTGTTTACCTGTCTCGCGTCTAAACATAGTCTTATCGATAAGTCTTTCTTTGTAACCACTACTAAAGGGTTGGAATATGGTGAGGTGGATTTTTCTATTATCCCTTCTGCTAACATCTTGTTTATTTCCTCTTGTACTAACCCCCTTTTAGAGTATGGTACCGGATATGCTTTAGGCGCAAAAGGTGTTTTTTCTTTAACAATTAATCTACCCTTAAAACCTTTTACTAGACGTGGTTCGTCTGAAAAAAACTAATTTATTTTTATCTATTACTTGTACTATTTTCTCCCTATCTTGATAACTAAATTCCCCAGTTTGATATAGAATTTTATTCATTTTTTTCAACCCAGCTATCTTCAGTTTCAAATAATTCATGACTATTTACCCTTAAATTACAATAATTAATCATCAAGGGTCTGCATTCATTTATGTCATTATCAGAAATTAAAATTCCCCTACTAATTATTTTTAATGCTTTCATTTCTACAGCTCTTTTTCGTATAAATGGTATTTCAATTATATTATTTTCATTGTATAATTTCATAGTCTGTGTATAATAGTTTAACTGAACTTTAAAATTATTCAAAAAATCCATTATTACTCCCATATTGCTCCCATATTCAAACCTGGAATGACTAAAAAAGTTACATTTATTGTGTGTTTATTTATTTTTAGCTGTAACATTATTTGCTTAGTTATTCTTTTACTCCGAACACCTGTTACACCTATAACACTAATTCCCAATACTGGTAGTTGTGGAATTGTCTCCGTGGTTTGATTTTTTATTTTTTCAAAAATTTTATCTATAGCGGTCAGTTCACTCCCTGAATCTACTAGAAAAGTGTATTTGGAATTAAACACTTCGGCTTCGAATTCTGCCATGCTAAAATTACTGCTACTCTCCCCTACTTCTTCATCGGATAATTCATTATGTATATTGGTAATAAGTGACCCTATTGTTATGTGATTTCTAGACGGCTGGGGACTTTCCTTTTCAACCGTCCTTATTAGTTTAACTGTGCTGGAGGTGGTGGTTCACTGTAAACCCCCCTATGATCCCCTCTACTGTTGTGATTATTAGAAGGTGCTTCAACACACCTGGTCTCGTTTAGGTTACCAACATATCCCCCTCTCCCTCTGTGGTTCAAACCTCCCGGCATCCCCCGATTACTGGTAAAACCTCTACCTCTATTATTACCTCTAAACTCATTACTATAATTTTTCCCTCTATTGTAATTATCTTCTCTCCCTTGGGCACCACTGCTAGGACCGCGACACCTATAACACTGAGTTCGAGAACTATTATAGTTGCTAGCTCTACAATTAGGGTGTGGACATAACCACGCACCCCCCTCTGATCTACTCATATTATTATCATGTCTAATAAAATGGTCTGGTTGTCTTAATTCGGTACTTATTGGCCTCGATTCTCTATCTCTAAATTGATACTTATTGTCTTCTTCTTCTTTCATACTCTGGTAAGCGTCTAATATTTTCTCTAACTCAGCTATATCAGTAAACTCCCGGGCTCTAATGGTGGATCGTACGTCTTTAGGTAAATGTTTACTGACATACCTTATAAACGATGAAAGAGGCATTGGTGGTTCTAAATATTTAACCTGGCTATATAGTCGCGTCACATACGACGTAATGCTCATATGTTTAATATTGAAACTACCCCATCCCATTATTGTGCTGCGTAAACCCTCTTGTTTTTCTGACCAATATTTATTTTTAAACGCTCGCTCAAATTCATCAAAGTCTACCCAATTATCATTATGAGCGTCCGCCCAAATTTTAGCATCCCCTTTAAAATATTTCAAAATTCTTACTAATTTTATTTCCCAGCTTTCTTTGTTATACTTATTAAAACTCTTTATAGAATTTAAAAATTGTATGGGGTTCACTCCCTTACCCTCATTACTGAAATAACCTAATTCAACATCAACATTCACTCTCTCACACATATTGGTTAGTTTTTGATTAATCGCGCTAGGCTTAGATCTTCTCTAACTTTAATTATTTCTTGTTCATGTTCTGTGTGTTTACTTTTCAAATTAGTTACACTAGTTTTAATTGTATTAAGTTGTTCAATGTTACTTTTGAATTCATTATTCACACTCTCTTGTAACTTATTTGCTTTTTTAATCTGTTCACATTCATCAGTCACACCTTGAACATTACCTTCAATTTTGTCATTTTGTTTTTTAAATTTATCGTTAAATCTACTAGTTAACACCTCGAATTTTTTGGCTGTCTCTAACAGTTTCTTATCCTGCTTTTCGCTAATTATTTTTATATCATTTTTCATCTCAGTTTGTATTTTATTTATACTTATAGTCATCTCACCTTTCACTCCCGCAATAGTTTTACTCTGTTTCTCTAGTTTATTATTTACTTCCTCGAATTTCTCACTGGCTCCATTAAAATTCTCACTTATACTTTTAAATTGGTTATTCATACTTAATTTACTCCTTTCGATTTCGCTTCTTATGTTTACAAATTCGTTATTTATTTCTCTTAATTTTTCGTCTTGTTTGTTTATTTCCGTTTTCAGCTCTACGTTACTAGCATTTATCTCTGACTTGATTTCAGTTTTAAACTCATTCAAGCTCGTGTTCAAATTATTATTTTCTGACTTCATTTCAGTTTTGAATTCATTTAAACTCGTGTTCAGATTGTCATTATTCTTATTCTGTTGGTCAAACTTATTATTCATCTCTGGCTTAATGTCGGTTTTAAATTCACTTAAACTCGTGTTCAAATTATCATTATTCTTATTCATTACTTCCATAATCAACGCTAATTGGTTAAATATATTTACCTCGTTATTTCTACTACCCCCTTCGACCGTTTCATTTACATTCAATATTTCGCCTACGCTCTCGACATTTTCATGCGTGGTTACCATACTATCTTGCGTAACATTCAACACTGACCCCACATCTGTACTTTCATCTAAATTTGTATTTGCGTCTTTCTCTGCCATTTTTCGACTAAATTGTAAATCAATTTTAATTTAAGTAATGTAAATTTACAATGTCACTGTTACTCGGGCGCCATTTGTAGTACTATCGACGTGTATTGTTATTAAATTTGTCCCTTTTCAGACGTCAACTGAAGTCTTATCAGACAAAACACTGACTACAAATACACTGCATAACCATATATAGTCACGAAAACATTTACTGGCAATCGCGTCACCTCAAAGGGGCCTCATCTGCACATGTTATAAAATTTATAAAATTACACAATAACATTCATGTCAATTTAGACCCATTACACTGTTTCCGTTTATTTTCTCTCCTCTCCTTTCTCTTCTACTTTCATTTACTTCATCTTGTAATTGTTTTACAATAGTACTAAAATGTTCATCAACTTCTTTTAAACTTTTATTTATATTGACATTTTGTTGTTTTATTTTGTCTCTAATCTCATTATTTTGTTCATTCATGTTAGTGTTTACTTCATGAAAACGACTATTTATTTTATCGAACTTTACATCAAACTTGCTATTTTGTTCATCAAACTTGCTATTGTTTACATCAAAACGATTAGTGAAATTACTTTTTACTTCATTAATATCCCTCGATATTGCTCATAAAATACTCATTATATCATTACTATTGTCTTTCTTAACTGGGATCGGCGTCGATTGATTCACTACGCCATTCATTATTACCGACTCTGTTCCGCTTATTTCAGTATTTGACTGACTTTCTGTATTACTGTCAGTTAGGCTGACTTCATCATTATTATTCTCACTTGTACTTATTTTTATTATTTAATTCTTACTTATTTATAATATACATACACCAATCATATTATAACATAACCTTACCTGACACTCTTGTCATCTACGTCTATTTATACGTACATAAAATGTTTCTTTATTTACCTTAAACAACCATTTTGCTCTCTAAAACAGGCCCACATTTGCATAAATAAATTTTATGCAAATGTCCCTGTTTGACGGCGCCATTTGTAACGTTAATTACTTTTATCAACTGTTTACCTTATTTTGTTTACATCCGCATTCCGGACACCATCTTGAATTGTTGCCAACTGTGTCAAATACTTACCCAGAGCTAGTTTGAGCGAATTTGTGAGAGCAAATAATGGTTGTTTGAAATAAACAGTTAATCTACTTATTCTCAATGAATTGGTTTTTATTGGTCATTATTATTTCCATTCTTATTTTCACTATTTATTTTACTCAAACACTTTCAATTCATATAATTCTCATTTTACAGAATTACTTTGTTTTTTTTTTTCTTACCCCAGTTATCATATTCAAAACAATTCAGACAAACATTAGTAATTAACAATAATTGATTATACATTTAATTTTTACTTCCATATTCCTTAAGGAAATGGAAGTATGGTGATGGCAAAAAAAATCATGTTCGAGATTATTGCAGATTCTGATTGTACTACACTCAAAACATGAAAAAAAGTCGTTTTCCGAAAAGTGTCTGTGTGTGTGTCTGTCTGTGTGTCTGTCTGTCTGTCTGTCTGTGTGTAGATTTTTTTCTATGGCAAACGATAACTGCCACAAATTCAAACAGAATCAAATAATTTTTTGCATACAGTCCTGACTTGTAGAGTACTCACGACCTATTGTTTTTGGTGAAGATCGGTTGAGGGAAAGGGGTAGTTTACCTGCAACAGTTTTTTTTTATCAAGGGAAATTTTTTTTTTGGCAAACGATAACAGCCGCAAATTCAAACAGAATCAAATAATGTTTCGCATACAGCCCTGAATTGTAGAGTTCTCAAGACCTATTGTTTTTGGTGAAGATCGGTTAAGGGAAAGGGGTAGTTTACCTGCAACGTTTTTTTATCAAGGGTATTTTCTATGGCAAACGATAACAGCCGCAAATTCAAACAGAATCAAATAATTTTTTGCATACAGCCGTGATTTGTAGAGTACTCAAGACCTATTGTTTTTGGTGAAGATCGGTTGAAGGGAAGGGGTAGTTTACCTGCAACATTTTTTATCAAGCGTATTTTCTATGGCAAACGATAACTGCCGCAAATTCAAACAGAATCAAATAATTTTTTGCATACGTCACTGAATTGTAGAGGACTCAAGGCCTTTTGATTTTGGTGAAGATCGGTTAAGGGGAAGGGGTAGTTTACCTGCAACCTTTTACGTTTTAACAAGAGTAAAGTACTTGAAAATTCATTTAAACTTTTTCAAACAATGGTAATTGTTAAAAATAAAATAATTTTGTTGCCAGGCAATAAAATTATAATTTTTTCATTTTAATGTAAATCTGTACATAGTATAAAGTAAAGTCGGTCCGTTTTCTCTCTGTGTTTGAAATCGCTAATCTCAGGAAGTACTGAACGGATTTTATTCAAGTTTTCGCCAATAGATAGAGTGTCTATCGAGGAACATTTATGTGTATAATTAATACATATATGTTGTACATTAGCTTAGCTATCACGGTTTATGTCAAGTAAGTGGTATAGTTTACATCTTATATATAAAAATGAATGTTTCTTTGTTTGTCCCGTATGCGTTCCTATACCATTCATGCGATTGCGATGAAACTTCGGTGAGTTGTGCGCACGTCCGCGAAGGTTTCTTCCACATCTCCTCCTAAACCACTGTACCGATTTCAACCAAACTTGGCACAAATATTTTACGCAACGGGAGAACCAACATAGGATAGGTGTTTTTTTCGATGGGGTCCTTTTGGGGGTTCTTTGGGGTATTCCACATCGCCTCCTAAACCACTGGACCGATTTCAACCAAACTTGGCACAAATATTTTACGCAAAGGGAGAACCAACATAGGACAAGTGTTTTTTCGATACGATCCTTTGGTGGGTCCTTTGGGGTCTTCCACGTCCCCACCTAAACCATTGGACCGATTTCAACCAAACTTGGCACAAATATTTTACGCAACGGGAGAACCAACATAGGACAGGTGTTTTTTTCGATACGATCCTCTGGGGGGTCCTTTGCGGTCTTAAAAAAACTATTAGATCTGGTTACTATGGTAACCCAATAGAATAGATTTTGTTCTAAATATATTATCGCATTAAATTGAAGACCACGCGAACGAAGTTGTGGGCAACAGCTATTTATTTTTAAGAAGCCTACTTTAATTAAACTTTATTAATTAAACTAACATTTTCATTACGTACAACGTGAAACTCCGTAGCGAAGCACGGGTATTCTGCTAGTCATGTATAAGAGAAAATATATCGTGCGTGGCAGGCAAGCATATCTCAGTTATGTACTGTCAGGGAAGACACACACACACACACACACACACAATTCGCATTATTTCTGGCCTCATTCATGTTTATTTTCTTACATTTGCACGGTTTTTAAATGGAAAGTGCCGAACCCATACCAACATAACGCATGCAAGCCGAAAAAGTGTCCAGCGTGGATAGCGATTTGCTTCCTGTGGATCGCTGGGCAGTGTAACTGCACGTGTTTACAGAGGAACGATTCATAGACAGACTTTTCGTCTTTAGGGAATGAACCCTCTGCAAGATGCTGAGGGTCCATGAGTGACTTCGGAGCGCTCCTTCTTTTCCGCGTGTTTGTTCTGTGAAACGTACACTGTAGATTCGCAGATTTATTCTAAGCAACGCTCAATAGGAAATGTTGAAAATTTTTGTCCACGGTGAACCCTCATACACACTAAACCTGCTCTGACGTTTTAATTACGGACATCATAATATTAAAACTTTGGAAACTTGAGCACTACTTAATGGAGATCAATCATTAACTTATACAAGCCATTAATTTTATGCATATTTTTTATATATATGTGTACAACGTTATCGGCAACAAAGAAGTAGTTTTTGTTAAAATTCCTTCCCGGGATATTTGGCCGTAGTCCAATGTTTTCTACAAAACCAGACGTTTCGGCAATGCCATTGACTTCCATCATCAGTGAAAATTGAGTGCGATAACGTGAGGTGGTATATGTTAGTGACCACAGTACTGTGGTTAAGGCTGAAGCAGTAAGTAGAAAGAAGTAGTTTCTATGGTAAATTTCATTTCAAAAATGAATTTAAAAATAAATCTTAGAATATGGAAGTCATGTATGGTTCTCCATACCGATATTTTATATATATATATATATATATATATATATATATATATTTGTTTTCAAAATAGAATTAAAAAAAACAAGATATTTATTACACAAATTAAATTTATCTTTGCCGTAAACCAGCGCTTCATTCACACACACATATACACCCCAAGACTTTAGGAGATCTCCATCAAAATTAAAAGAATGAAATTGAAAATTATAGTGGGCCCTTGTTACAATTTTTTGGTTTTACCCTCCCCAGTGTTACTTAGCTTGAAAATGTCCAGAAGACGTCACCTCGTTTCACACGCACTATATCGATGATTCCATATTTTCACTGATCTTACATGTTTTGAAAAAGATTTAACTGTTATTAATTAATTAATCCACTCTAATTAAGTTTATATCGTGCTGTTTCACATTTTATGCCTTCTGGCGTTGGGCGCGTCCATAATTCGTCCGCGAATTATTTTTGTACGGCCGTACCGGATGAGAGTATATTTTCAACTGGAACGACTGGAACTGTTCAAAAATTTGAGCTGGAGGGGGATCATGTGGTCTCGTTTCATTGTTTGCTGGTATTACGTTGACAGATTTTGAGGCGGTGCTGACCTCTCCCCGCATCCAGAGTGACATAAACAAGGTTTGGCTCCTGACGTCGTATAGCGTGACCCCAATTTGTGCATAGTTCAGAGGTCAGATGGCTAAAAATAACTGCCTCCAGCGGCTTGATCGCCCGACCTTGACACTAATTCGTGTACATTGTTTTCCCCATTAACATTTTCAAATAAAATCTTTATTCTTACCAAAATATCCCTGGGTGGGTTTACTTGTTCCATACAGTGATAATTCAGTATGTCAAAATTTTTATAAGAACTAAATTTTGCCTCCTATAGGAAGTTGTTATATTTATATTATAAACCAGTCTTTACCACCTGTTTTACTGGGGTAAGAAAAAAGAATGATGTCAAATAACCTAATGAAACTATACAATGAAGTTTTCCAGTTAGATATTGAAGTATTTCAGACACGTGATACATAAAAAATATGTTGAAATATGGACATGGAGCCCCAAAGACCTTAGCGTTGCCACTGATATAAACTACATTGATTTATAATGTTTGTACAAATTGATTTATCTACCATTAACTACCATAGTTTTTGTAATGATAGCGATGAAGCACCCATGGTTCATAATAAACTTTTCAGGAGACTTTTTACAGTATAACTATGTGACTATGTAACTATGTATAACTATGATAGTCCATGTTGTGTAAATTAAATTGCATAAATGTTACTCGATATTTCCCTAAATGTTATTTTGTAAATATGGCTTTTGTTACATGTTCTGGTAATGTTACATTAAAAACTGCCATAAAAGAAGTTGTGTGTAAATTTACACATGGCCAAAATTAAGATATAATGAAATGATCAATACCATAATGAATTTAGTAAAGCGTTAAATATTATACCACAGTAACTAAGCAGAACAAACAAATTTAACTATAAATTTATGCATTTTATAATTAATTTATAATCCTATGTTGATATAATGTGTCTTTGTTTGTGGTTTTGTGTGTGTGCGTGTGCACGCTCTCACATGTGTTTTAAAAATCTAGGAGCTCCTTTGTTTCGAATTACTAGCTATAATAATTACCAGATAATTGAATCAACCTTCCCCTTAAATCAGTTCTCAGATCCCAAATGACAATACTGTAACGACAATACTTTTTATCTCCTCTTTATTAAAGTGGTAGTACAATTGTATCCGTTTCTGAAGTACCAACCAATAAGCATTACTTACTGAATTGTAATCATTATCTGAGGCTCCATGAGACAGATTATTTAAATAGAATCCACACTCTCATGTCCATTGACATCAGTTGTAAAAGTATCATACCACATTTATGAATTAATATTATATTTGTGTGTTACCTTTTTATTTGTATAAGTTACAAGTGTGTTAATAATTGATATCACAGTCGTAAATTGAAATTTGTATTTTGTGTGTTACATATTTACTTTGAAAAATTATTTGTGATAACGATAAATAAACAAGGTGTCGACAGTGATAAAAGCAGTTTTATTTCAATCGCTGTCTAGAAGATGACAAAATTGGTGACCATGACAGGACTAGTACCATTAACATTATAAACCAAATTACATTATAGTTTAGTGATTGTGCAGTGTGGGTGAAAAGGTGGGAAGAATACATTTGAACATGACAACCATCCAACTGAAAAAGCAGTTAGAAGAAAAAAGCCGGCCCACAATGGGAGCCAAAGGCCGACCTGGAGATGTGTTTGTAATAGGCTATATGAGAGACCAATGGAAACCAGATGAATTCTTCATAACTGCCAAAAACAAAAAAAAACGCCCACCACAAAGGAAATGCAGTTGTTCCCAGGTCATGCAGCAACCATATCCTGGAGATATTCCATGACTACACTGAGGCTGGACTCCAGGAGAGACAGAAACCTACCAGTCCATACATTGATGGTTCTTCTGGGTTTGCATGAGGTGTGATATTTGCCAGCTCCAGACATGTTCAGTCTGTGCCTGTATTAAGCCAAGCAACCAGAAAGCTGAAACCAGCATGCGAGGGAGACGATCATACCAGCCTTGAAAAGTCATTGCACTTCGTGACTTGATGAGCCCGTACCCCAGATCATCGTGAGGAAAGATGGGAATCCTAGTGGTCATGGACCTATTCAGCCGATGAGTGGAGGCTTTACTGATTCCAGAAGCCATGACTAGATGGATCCTGACAACATTAAGAACTTGTCTTCAGGTGTGATGGTTATCCATGATGTTTCTTGGCTAACAGTGGCTGTCAATTCACTTCTCATCTATGGCAGCAAACAGTATCAACATGGGGCATTCAACACTGGACAACTCCCATCTACAACCTAATGGCAAACTCAACAGAGCTAAAGAAAATGTTGAGAATCCATCTAGTAGATAAGAAGCATAAGACCTGAGACCAACATCTAACCCAGTCACTTTTCACTCTGTGCTGGAGAATCATAGGCTACTCACCAGCTGAACTGTTTCTAGGCCGACAATTGTACAGAACCAGTTATTGGGGATCAACCAACGTACAGAAGGAGGTCATGCGAATCCAGAAGAATGGCAAAAAAAAAACAGAGGTTGATAAGATACAAGATGAGGCAAAGCTATGGACCCTCGAGGAAGCCAAGAACCAGGACATTGAGGAGGAGAAGATTTTAAATCCAGGGAACTTAGTGTTGGAAAGGAATCACATTCTTAGCAACAAGACAGATGGATATCATGCAGGTTAGGGCACAAGTGGGTAGGACCGTTTGAGGTGGATCAGTGCCTGGAAAATGGTGTGTATTCCCTAAAGATATTTTCACCAATCGAAGTCCATACAGCCGAGTTGAAGATTGTAAAACAACCTCTAGGGCCAGCACACAGACAGAAGAAAACAAATCCAGTGGTGACCCTCCAGACATTGCAGAGCCACGATACAACCTTTGACCAAGAGGACAAAATTTTGTAAATACTAAATACATTTATGAATTTTTATTATTTGTGAACTTAAGAGATTTTGTCTGTGACTGTAGTTGTGGGTTTTAAAGGGGGATAATTGTTGTATACTAGATAACCCCCAACCCACATTCAAAGCAATATTATCAGTACTGCGTATATATTATTGTGATGAATATTCTTAAAATCTATTAGTATAATACATAGGTTATGTTATTAGGTTGAGTACATAGGTTATGTTATGTGTATTACACTATCCACAATTTATGTATTTCTTACGTATCTTCATAGACTTTTTATAGAGATGCTATTTATAGAATATACTAGAATGCAGGGCCGGATTAAGGTATCTTGGCGCCCTAGGCTAATTATATTTTAGCGCCCCCTCACCTCCCGTAGGCTGCTCTTACGTTTATTTCCAAGGGGCTGAATGAAGCTTTAAACACCCTACAATATATTTCTCAGTTAGGAATATTTCAAATTTCTTACTGTTTTTGGAAATAGTCTCAAGAATTGAAAACTGAGGCTATTTTTCAGAGATTGTTTTACAATTACACCTTCAACCATTTGTAGTTTGCATGGCTTTCATAAGGAAAAAATTAACTAAGTAGTTACAGAATTATAACAGTTTTATTAAGTTTACATTTAACATCATTTACACAAAGAAGACAATCAGTTAAATATCTTGTGGATTTGTTAAGACTCATGTAAAGTTCAAGCTAGATTCTTTTTTCTCACTTTAGATTGAGCAAACGTTTTAATCACCTCACTGAAATCAAGTCCTTACAGAAAGTCACTTTCCATGAACAAGAGGGCTACATTGGTCAGTTTATCCTGGCGCCGGCGATAGAGTCACTAGTTCTGTGAGCACCGGCCGCCGATGACTCATAACCGGAGAAAACAGTTTGGAAAGCACTTCTATTATTTATGTACGGTTTTACCATAATTTCTGGTAAACAGGCGCCTGTGTCCAAAATGAACTCAAATTTTTATCCTCATAATTTATTACCAATTTCACATTTAGCTGTAAAACTTCATTATTTTTTAGCTAAACTTTTGTGCCCCTAAAGTGCCATGCTCTAAGCTACAACCTAGTCAGCCTAATGGTTAATCCGCCCCTGCTAGAATGCCTGTATCAATGTACTATTACATTTATAGTTAATGTAGGTTGTTCTACAATGTTCATGTTTATGTGGCTCGAACGGCTTAGACCAGTGGTGGTTCCCAAAGTTGGGTTCATGGACTCCTGGGGGTCTGCAACAATGTTTCAGAGAATCCACAGACACTTTTAAGAAAAATTAGAATATACCGTAATTTTCTCTGACTTTTTTATGCTCTAAAATCTAAATTTGAGAACCTTAAAACAATTAGTAGAAGATTCCAGTATATTTTTTTTCAAACTAATTGTAATTGTTAAAGTAAGTTCAAAATTATGGTAAGTACAAATTGTAAAAGTAAGTTTAAAAATGTCTCTAAATCATGTCATTTAGCAAATCTGTTTGTCAGCTGAACTGACTAGACCTCTCTTATACTACAAAAAGATTCATTGGCAGAACTTTCAACCAACAGTTCATTAAAATTACAGCTTTAGCAATTACAGCTAGCTGACTTCTGGTTATATTGGTTATATGTAATGACTGACTATTCTTGAACGCGCAAAAAAAGCTTTCAAGCGTTTAACTGTGTTTCCCTCTACTTATTTCTGTGAAACTGCATTCTCCCTGCTCACGTACTTGAAGTCAAAGTTAAGAAATAACCGTGATGTCGAGAGTGACTTAATATTGAAATTATCATGTATTAATCTCAATATTGCACAGCTAATTTTTCAAAAGCAGCTTCATTGTTCACATTAAACTATGTTTGATATCATTACTATTATAATTTTGCAAGTTAAGAGAATTTTGATATTAATATTAATACTTTTTATTAAATATAAGAGTTTCTATCATATTTACTGTTTGTTTTATCTCAGAACTCAGACGGGGTCCATGAATTTTTAAATTAGTTGAGGGGGGGTCCGTGGACTGAAAAATTTGGGAACCACTGGCTTGGACTGTTCTAGTAAGTGACAAATACCTTTTTTACGAGGGCAGGTGGAAAAATTTGCTCTGCAAATGTCTGGAAGGGCTTACACTTCTGAGGTCTGTGGGTTTGAGTTTTATACCCGACCCACTAAAAAAACCACCTGGTGAATGACGTCATTACCATAATATAAATAAACACTATACGGAGTTTTAACCAGTCTCGATTCTGAGAGTTAGTGAGTCAAGTTACAGAAGTAGTGGGTATGTTTGATACCACATTTGTGGATCCTATTATATTTGTGTGTTATCTTTGTGTTTGTATAAATTGTGATTATGCTAATAATTGATATTACAGTTGTGAATCAAAATTTGTATTTTTTGTATTATATATTTTCTTATGAACAATTATTTATGATAGCGATAAGTAGACAAGGTATCGACAGTGATACGAGTACTTTTATTTCAATCACTGCCTAGAAGACAACAATGTTATAAACAGAAATAACAGGCTCAGATCCTGATGATGAGCTGTGAAGCTGGAAAGTGCCAATTGGAAAAAATGTTTCTATAGTGGTGTGCAACAGTGTTATTTCTGTTTCTGATTATAACCACTAGCACAACTTTATTAATTAACCAATGTTATAGTTTCTACGTTACACAGATTTTGTTCTAATCTGTGACTTCTCGTGCTTTTAGAGTCGGTCAGGCATGCACTGATGAAGTGATTCCACTACACTGTTTGCAGTGTCATATGTACTCATGGAGGACTGCTAGAGCACCATTACTGTTACGTTTATCTTTATTAGAATCTGAGTAAGTGTCTGTTAGATATCTATAATAGCAAAACTATTTTTTTAATAATTTTTAAAATTATTAAAATAGGTTTATACTCGTTTATTTTTCTCATGTTTATAATATATAAAAATTTTTCTTTCTAAGTTCTAATAAATTTTGAAATAAGTATAAAAAAACATTATGAGTACAGATGATGCAAATAATTATAATAAATATAAGTTGTTGTATCAATATTTGTATGATCAGACAATACCCAGTACACATGATTGAAAATCCATGTAGTTTGTTAATACCTAGTATTAAACAGTAATATTTTTCTTTTAATATTTACATTAAATGTTTAGTGAAAATACCTGGAGTAAAGGTTTGGATTTACATATGGAAGGAAGTAAACTTGTCTTGGTAAAGGATTCGCAAAAGAAGGAATGGCCATTGTTTGTGACTGTTAAAAAAGTTTCATCAGCAATATCACAGGTATGTATATTAGAAGTCTCTTCAAAAAAATTTTGGTGTTAATCAGAAAAAAAAATTATCCAACTTTTTCCAACTGTAATATCCTTTGAAGAAAGCCTATTTTAACCTCATACCTTGCCCAGTTGTGCATCCATTGCTTCAAAAATTTCAGAAATTTCTGTTTTGACATTGTCTCAGCTTTTAAACTGAGATATTTTGATGTGTCTTCAGTTTGGGAAAACTAAGACTTGTTAGGAGCTTGAGGGGCTGTGACATTTCTGTGCATGCCTAAGACATCCGGTATCATATTGAAGGGCTTATTTTAATAGTGGTCCAACTCCAGTTTCTATATTTATTAGAAAGAAAGTTCTAAAGTTTAGACAATACAGAAAATTCACTAATGAAATTTATGAATAGGTAAATATACCAACTAGTTGACAATGAAATACTTATTTTTTATGCTATAAACCTGAATTGATCCATGTAATGTCGTTTCCAAGGTAAATGCTCAAAGGAGATGGACCACTGTTAAAATAAACAATTTTCAACATCTTCAGTAATTTCTTTAGATAATGATGGAGGTAAACCACCAGGAAATAAAAACAACTGTGTAATGGATGAAAGAATACTGTATTGTTAATTTATAAAATGTGATGAAATACAAAAAATAATACATAATAAAAGAAAAATATATATACATTATCAGACAGTTTTCAATAAGCTGCTTTTTAACTTTATTTCTTCTTTGTAGATTTATTTTTATTATTTTTGCTGGTAGTAACATCTGAACTCTTATTATCGTTGGTAGTAACTACATTATTAAAGTAATCGTGATGAATTGATGGGATAAAAGGAAATAAATCAATTGTGTCTTTTTTCTTCTTCTCATCAATTCTCCGTGGTTCAGAATACAAAGACGGAATGGAAACTGTACCAAAATGTCTTGGTCTTCCTGTCTTGTTAGGTTTTAAGTTTAAGGTGAAAAACTCTACATCTTCATTTAATGTTTCTTTGTATTTCATAATGTATGGCATACTTCTTTCAAATCATATCCATTTTATTTTTAGCCAATTGCAATCAACCTTGTCTTCATTTTTCTTGCATCTAGTTATTTCATTTTGTAATTCTTTAATAGCTAAAAAATCACTGTTTCATTTCAGTGCAAATAAATTTACATTTTTTACCAGTGTTTTGTATTACATCAAAAATTTCATTTGGAATATAAATAGTTTCTTTTTTTCTTAAATTCTTCTCTATATGACCAAAATTTCTGTCATTAGGGAGATATGAATCGAATGGCCAGGTAACAAAAATTGTAAATCAAAAGTTTCCACACTTAGGTTAGGGATCTTGTGTGATTCGCATTATGGTCAGTGCAATATATAAATTTCTATTTTGGCCACTACACGTATCACTGTAGCCAACGATGTGTTTCTCTGATGAAATAGAATTTGTTATGTGTTTCAATAAGCATGTACCAATTTCTTGGGACCCACGAGATCCTGATACCTCATCACAGTAGTACATAAACACTTCATTTTTTGTTAAATTATGATGTCCTAAATTATATACGTACATATTTCTTTTGTAATATGACACAGAAGTAGTTCACTTAGGGTAGGCTAGTGCCTTCTGTAAGTCAAATGTGAATACTATCATCTGAGAATTAGGTAGCTTGCTAGATTCAGCTTCAGATGACATTGCTGATCTTGCAGCCTCAGCTTTTCTAAGATGAAGTTCCTTTTTAAGTATTAACACATTTTTTTCTTCATTTTCTAAACAAACCTTTATGTTTAAGTCTAGTGTGTTGCAAGTGCTACAAGTATCTTGGCAAGGATGTCTGAATGACAGGTTAAAATCATTATGAAAATTTTTTCTATAGATATGTTCTCCAGCAAAGGGTATGTTTTCCTCTTTGCATTTTTCTGCATATAATATATACATTTTAGAAATATTTAGATCAGGATTTAAATACATTTTGTTAGGATTGTCTTCTCTACAGTAATGACTTTCAGAAACAGGAAAGCTTCTGATATGGTCTTTTATTTCATTTGAAATTGCATCAGATATGCAATATCTATTTACATGTTTGCCTCTTTTGTCAACATGAGGTGTGCCTTGAGTTTTGCTTTTATTCAGAAGCCTACCAAGGCCTCCATTGGAGACGCCAAAAGTATTCAAAAAAGCATTTTTACACAACAAGCCTATTGCTATCGATTTCCAAATGATAGGTATATATGACTCGTCTGTTTTCCATTTCCATTGGATGGACGTCTACGTTTGACTGACTGACTAGTACACAACCCATTTAGGTAACTATTTTGAAGATTAAAATCGGCCATAGACCAAAACTTATCAAACAGCGTTTTCCTTGAATTTTCAGTAATTTTATCAATACATTTATGAGGGCACTGACAGTTAACATTATTAGTAAATATTTTAACTGGAACAATCTTACCAGCTTTTGTTAAATAAGATTCACCACCATTTCTTTTCCTCTTTCGGATATTTACTTCATACTCTTTTCTCTGTCCTTTTTTGCCTCGAACTTGTTTTCCTCTGTTATTGTTTGGACCATCATTTACAGCATAATTTACTTCAGTGTCTTCATTCAAATCTGGAAATTACAAAAACATAAAACAGATTCTTGTAATTTTTATAGATGAGACATACATGAATAAGTTTTTAGAAGCTCACTAACAATCTTTTAAGAATTTAATAAATGGGTACAGTGGGTAATAAGTGGGTAATACTCGGTTCAGAAAAAAGTTTTAATACATTCAACATAGCTTACATTAAATAAAAACTGTCAAAGATAACAAGAAATTATTAGTAAAATGTTTGACTAATCACACAACAAAAATAGAGTAAAACCTTAATGAAAAGTGTAGGCCTTTCAAAATTTTGCATTTGGCTCTGTAGAATCATTTTCACCTAAATTTATTCCTTGATGTGAAACAACAGATTTGAAATAATAAATGCATATCATTCCAAATAATTTATTCCAGCATTTTATCATTGACAATGTATATAAAATAGTAATGAATAGAACATTAACTGACGATGCCCCTTGTTAACCTGTAAATTCTGCATATTTATTAAGCTACTAAAACTATAGTGTATTACAATACCAAAAATGAAATGTTCAAGAACGAAAATTCCTTCTTTCCTAGTTAATGAGTACATTTTTTTAAGAACAAAAAGTAAAGAATTACTAAGTATAATTTCATGTAACACTATAATACTTTGAACATAACGTAATAGGGAAATGTTTTATTATACCATACTAAAAACAATGAAACATGTGTAAATACCTGTAGAAATTTTGAAATCTGGATCCAAATCTTCATCATCTGTTTGTTCAGAGCCACTAATTTCCATGTTAAAACAATCAGCAACATCTGAATCCTTTAAGTAACTCATCTTTATAATGACACACTAAATAATATTTATCTGCCTAAACAAGCAAAATGGAGGTATACCATTATTGAAATAAAACAGCTGATGATCTGGAGTTGTACCACTACTGAAATTTAAAAAATTGTGCTTTCATTTATAAGTATATCTTGTGGTGCACTCTGCAGTGTGTAGAAAGAAGGTGAAGATGAACCATTTTTAAAATAAATAAATGATATTTTACTGAGTGTAAATTTGCAGTTAACTCCATTTTCACAGAAACTGGAAAATGTGTGTGTGTGTGTGTGTGTGTGTGTGTGTGTGTGTGTGTGTGTGTGTGTGTGTGTGTGTGTGTGTGTGTGTGTGTGTGTGTGTGTGTGTGTGTGTGTGTGTGTGTGTGTGTGTGTGTGTGTGTGTGTGTGTGTGTGTGTGTGGTCTCTTTGACTACTTTTCATTGATATGCTTTCTTGGACATTGGGGATGTCAAAGACTTCTTTATATTAATATTGAAAATTCGTATCTTGGTTATATTTCAGCCAGAATATCCAAACAAACAAAAGTGATTATATATATATAATTCAATTACCCCTAGTGTAAACAAATAATTAAATAAACCAAAACTAGTGTGACACAAACTGTGTAAAAAATGTAATAAGTGTCCGTGCAGTGGGGACAAGATAAACTTATGTTATTTTTTGTTATCATTAGGATTAAAAAATGAACTAAAATAAAATGGTATCATTTTTTGGAAGTGTTGTGTAAAGCCTAGACAGTATATTTGTGTTTATGTTTAAATATCAAGGCTTATAGATAAATGTTGTAGATTGTATTAGGCCTACAAGCTAGATGAACACTTAAGTTAAAAACAAACAATTCTAGAAATAATCAGCTAATAGTGATTCATAGAATTGAAGAATGTTATCAAAGTTATTTTACATAGTTTGTAATGATTTGTTAATGTTTGAAATTAAAATTGGCCATGAAGGCAATGCCTTAGGGTAAAAATGTTAAAATATTTTGTTAGTTATTGTTATGGTACATCCAGGGTTCAAAATAGATAAATTAAATAACAATCTATGTAAATTAGGAAAAAAAATGCTAAAGAAATGAAGCTTAGGGCCTAGGCCAATAATGCAATGTAAAGAAAATAATGTCATAAATGAGTAGATCAACCTTTCAAAGTAAACAAAATCAAAAAAGGATTAAATCCGTAGGATAAAAACACTTGATGTAATAGTAATAGTATTTATTAGATAAATTTAGGCAATATGATATAATCATTGTAACAGAAAAATAGGTCCAAAATTCAGAACTTTTGTAAAGGGGAAAAGTTATCTATTATAATAACAAATTTGTATCAAATAGGTATCAAATGGCATGTCATATAGTAAGGAAAAACATTATGTAACTTAAATTTAATAGGACTTAAAGTTTAAAAGGGAGTATTTTTTTTATACAAGTGTAAGAATATATTATATCAGTGACACCAGTTAGGTGACCTGCAGTTCAACTATTTTAACCAATCGGAGGCCAGAGATTCTTGGGCTAGACCGTTGATGAAGGAAGAATTATTATTCCATTATTGACTATCATAGAGTGTGGATGAGCTGAGTAATACCAAAAAATTCGGAAGTGGAATTAACATATTGAGTGGTAAAACTAATTGACCGATGTCTAAAAATGAGAAAAAAAACGATAAAAGAAGAGGATATATTAAATATTTAAACCACACGACGAAAATAAAAATAAGAAGAAAATACGATCAACCAAGTTGAACGAAAAAGTCTGAGTACCTACATTGGTAAGAAATGTCTAATCCATATAGTCACGATCACTACACAACAGATAGTTAAACTCAACAGGCACTATTATACCAAACACAAGTGTTAACTAAAGAAAAAACTAAATATAATACAGTGAAAACACTACAAAATTTATTTATTGTAAAAACAAGTGAACAAAACATTATTTTGTAGCGTCTGTAAACTATACGGATGGCTATTTTGATTGTCGACTGCCTTGTGTAATGAGATGAATTATTTGCTGTTGTCCGGCAAACAAACTGTTCTAGTATTAATTTTAATTTAATTTATAATTTATTGTAATGTATAGTACCTTTTCTTTGCATTTCTGACTTTTTTAACAGCTTCAAAGAATCCAAAACCTGAGATATACAAATAAAAGTAAAGTTATTAACAATGTTAAGAAATATATAAAGACATTCTAGTATCGAAACGAGCACCAGAGTCGATACGACTCAAACATAGTTCGACATAAATGTCGATAAATATTATAAAGCAGTTAGAACAAATAATAAAAAATAAACACGTTTTATTGGGAAATTAATTCGTCTTGTTATTTGTAGAATAAGCGTAATTTTCAGGAAATTCATAGCTATCAGTGAGGAGTGTGGACATACGGACTACACAAAGTGCACACATGGAAAAGAGAGACATAATCCACAACGAACCCGGCTGTGTCGGAATCGACGGTCAACGTAAACAATTACCTGAAATATTTTGAGAGAGGGGCCCAGTCATACTCTCTCTCTCTTTCTCTCTCTCTCTCTCTCTCTCTCTCTCTCTCTCTCTCTCTCTCTCTCTCTCTCTCTCTCTCTCTCTCTCTCTCGGCAGTGAAAACCGTAGAAAAAAAACGAGCACCGCTAATTCTCAAATAACTTTCAATCCAAATAACAACCGAAGGTTGATAAAAAATAAAAAAACTTACAAAATACAGCCAACTCGAGACAACATACGACAACAAAATAAGAAGTATTACAATATATATATATATATATATATATATATATATATTGCAACGATACAGCCATATGCTGTATTGGGCATTGATTTAAATAAATATAAAATTTGTAGAATTATTATAAGTTAGGGGTAAATGGACAGGTCTGAGATTGTAAAACTATTTCGTTGTTATATTAGGGGAGAAATTAACCTGTTTCGACAGGCAAAGAACACCTGCTCGATTGTATGTGTGTTACACATGTATCTTGTGTGTGTTAGTGATGCATGTACAGACAGGAATCTCAGCTACCCTCCCCAAGTAATTAATAAAATAATTATTTTAATTCACTGTGTGAAAACTAATTAGTGTATAAACAAACAAAAGGCACCAAAGTGTGTGTAAATTTTATAGTTATCCCCAGTGAGAAAATGACGTTAATAGGACACACTACGCAAAGTCAGTGCGAAATAAATGTGCCAAAAAATATGCAAATTGCAATAAGACACTCAAATTAATACAGTGAGTGCTTAATCAAATTAGCTATGATTTGTGCTATCTCGATTCAAAACATTGCCATTTGCTAAAAATAGCAAATATATGAAAAGGTTTGGGAGTGGGGGCTATCATGTGATCTGTAGGTATCGACAGGACAATTTCGGAACCAGCAGGTGCGGAATCACGAGAGGGTATAAATTAAGGGTTCGACTGAAAACCCTTCTCTTCATTTCAAGACACAGTTGCAGTCAGACATGCTGTCCGTCGGCAGAACAGTTTTTATTTTATTACAAGTCTCATTGACGAACGAATAAGATCAATAATTATGTTGACAATATTTCGGGAAGCGTAAAGTACTGGGACTGTTTAAGTCTAAAAGAGTATATACGGAGAAGCTACAAGAGCAATGAGAGATGCTGGACATTAGGAGATGTTTTTTTGATGCCTAACTGACGATTGAGATCCACCTTGCAGCAGATAGCAATTCTCTGAGACGAACCACTCACTGCTGGAGAACGACGTTGGACTCTGGACATATCCAGGACCACGCCAAGCCAGGAGTAACGGAAAACAACGCTGGACCCTGTCAATAAGTCATAAGATCATCAAAACTCAAGGTGACATGCATAATGCATTTATAAATGATTTTTTTTAAAAAGAGCTCATAAAGACTATATAAAAAGACAATAAATTAAAACAAAGAAAAAGTTTATAATTAGAAATAATATAATAGAATCTTAGATAAATGTTTATTCGTAAAAATGAGCGATCACATGTGAAGAAATAAGAAAAAAAAAGGATTTAAATTTGAGATAGAATATTTTTGTTATCAAAGTAAACAATTGAAATGATTTGATATTTGCATTTTGTAGAAGAAAAGAATAATTTAAATTTTGAATATAAAACAAATGCCAGTCTAAAAGTAATTATATAAATTTAAATTTAATTTTTAAACATTGGTATAGACTGAGCAAGCTGAGGTCAGATCTGAATTAAAAGAATGCAATTCAAATTACATTTTAATTTTATTTGTTTTAGTAAATCAAATTGAGTAAATGTCTAGATTAAGATTATTAACATGTCTAGATGTAAGAATGTTTTAAATGTGTGCAACACCGTATAGTTTAAGAGATAAACACTTAATAATGAGTGTTATCTTGACCGAAGATTATTAACCATGTTTGATTATTTATAAGGTTTGAAAAACAATAAATATGAATTTTTAAATACTCATAAATCCAATACAGTAGAGTCTCGGTAATTCGAGCCCCGGTATTTCGAGGTTCCGTGTAATTCGAGCTGGAAAAAAAATAATAAATACAGTCAGTAAATGTAAACAACATTCCCGCCATATCGTGACTCATGCCAGACCAAGTGTCTACAGCATGAAACGCTAAAAATAAATACGTAAATAAATCAGTAGCGGACTGACCGCCTCAGCTGAGACAAGTGTTGTACCTGTGCGTTACTACTAAGCTTCGTTACTAGTGTTTGCTTGTTGTTTTAGTTATTTTACTGTACAGTATATTCGACGTTTAGTTTTTCACTACAGTAAATTGTTATTTATACTGTATATAATGAGTTACAAGAGTAGGCCTAAGAAGAAGTTTGTGCCGCTAAGTGTTAAATTGGAAGCCTTAAAAAGATTAGACAGAGGTGAAACGCTAAAAAAACTTGCTGCTGATTATGGAGTCGGCGAAGTGACTGTTGGTGACTGGCGTAGGAACAGAGACAAGATTGAAAACTATTCTTCTAAAAAGTGTATGGGGATTTTAACCTGTGAACGCAAATCGATGGAGAAATCTGATTATGAAAAAACAAGTGCAGCTTTGTTCACTTGGTTTAGTCAACAGAGGCAAAAAGGAAGTCCTATTTCAGGCCCAATGTTGCAAGAAAAAGCAATGTTTTTCAGGAACCAGTTTAAGGAAGGCCAGGATGATTTTACAGCAAGTTCAGGATGGTTGGATAGATGGAAAAAACGATACGGCGTAAGGCAGCTTGAAATGTGTGGTGAAAAGCTATCTGCGGATTCTGAGGCTGTCACACAGTTCTGTGAGAGATTTAAAAAAATTATAGAAGAAGAAAAACTTACTCTCGATCAGTTGTACAACTGTGATGAGACAGGACTAAATTTTAAAATGCTGCCTACTAAAACTTTAGCTTCAAGGGAAGAAAATGCTGCGCCAGGCCACAAAAAATCTAAAGAAAGGGTGACAGTTCTTGCTGCATCGAATGCAAGTGGAGAACATAAACTGAAGCTAATGTTAATAGGCAAGTCTGCAAAGCCTAGAGCTTTAAAAAACATCACTCCGTCTGCGCTTCCTGTTACATACATTAACCAGAAATCTGCTTGGATGGATACAAATATTTTAAAGAAGTGGTTTTTTGAAAGTTTTGTTCCTGAGACCAAAAAGTACTTAAAGGAAAAGAACTTGCCTCCCAAAGCAATATTAACCCTTGACAACGCTGGATCACACCCTGACGAAGAAGAACTGAAATGTGGCGAAATTAGAGCATTGTTCTTCCCCCAAACGTGACGAGTTGAATACAGCCGATGGACCAAGGCGTTTTTGAGTGCTTGAAAAAGAAATATCGTCGTTGTCTGCTGCAGAGGCTCCTACAAACTACAGAAGGCGAGGGAACCATAGTGGAATTTCTAAAGAATACTACAATGAAAGACGTAGTTTACTGGGTGGCGGAATCATGGGATGACATAAAGACAGAAACACTAAAGAAGTCTTGGAACAAGATTTTAAAAGAAGAAAATAACAGTTGTAACACCACAGACGAACATGACTTGGTCTTAGCACGACTGATAAAAAAACTTCCTGGTTGTGAACAGTCAAATGAAAATAATGTTTCAGAATGGTTGAATAGTGATGAACAGTTTGAAGTGACCGATGATTCAATCGTTGAAATGCTGAATGAAGCGGCAGAAGAAAATAGTGATGAAGACGTGACTGCAGAGACTGTAACCATGATGACTCACGCCGAGGGGTTGGCAGCGCTAGACACTGCATTGCGTTATGTCGAACAGCAAGCAGAAGCTACATCGACCGACATGATGCTGCTTAGAAGATGGCGTGACATTGCTGCTAAAAAACGAGGCTCTATTTTAAAACAAAAGACTCTGGACTTTGTGTGCCTTTTATCTTTTGAGTTTAAACTAGTTCAGGTATGTACTACATTGTTTGTGTTTTTTTATCCGTAAGGAATAAACGTTTGTTTATACATTACTCTTTGTTTTTTTCTTCATCCGTATAATCCGAGTTTTTCCAAATTCGAGGTTGCCTCAGCCCCAATTAACTCGAATTACCGAGACTCTACTGTACTCTTATTATAGTTACACCTGGTATCGTTAACAACCTGCATAAATTACGTTTTATAAAATTTATGTTATGTACCGTTGTAATATATATTGTGACGGTAGCGATATGCGAACATCTGCTCTCCGTTACCAGCGGCCGAGACGTGACCAACTACGTGCTCGGAGCGAGCCAATCCGGCATCAGCAGCCGCCGAGACGTGACCATCTTCGTGTTCGGAGCTAGCCAATCAGCGATCCCGGTTAGTTAATAAAACCCGGGCCGGCAGAAAATTTTGCGCACTCTTCATCGCCAAGCCATCGGACGCACTTCATCTCCTCTCCTCTCTCGGACGACATCGAGGCGGAGTCAGCCGGAAGGAACAGCCGAAGAATAGAACCGCCGCCATTCTTGCGTCTTCGCACTCCCGTTCCGCGCCAGCGATGGATTTCGCTGGGCCGGCAGCCGACTCTACAACCGGTGCCGGAAGAAGAGGAGGACTGCAGTACGCCACGATCAGCGGGCGCAGCCGCCGAACATCTCAGCGCGGCACGACCAACATCAGCTTTCTCGCCACAAGGTCCTTTTTAGGGCCACCAAAAACGATAGTGTGTACGATTGGCGCCAGTTGTCATGCGGCAAGCCTTTTGTCCGGTGACAAGTGACGCCCAACGTGGGGCAGCGATCATCTTGCGGATGCAAGATCCAGCCACGCCAGCGAGCTACCAGCCGGCACATCAATCAACATGGCGCCCAACAGACACCTCCACAACATCTGGAGAAGAGCAGTAGGCTGGCTACCGGAGAGCATTCAAGACCCGGGGGAGTTGTGACGGTAGCGATATGCGAACATCTGCTCTCCGTTACCAGCGGCCGAGACGTGACCAACTACGTGCTCGGAGCGAGCCAATCCGGCATCAGCAGCCGCCGAGACGTGACCATCTTCGTGTTCGGAGCTAGCCAATCAGCGATCCCGGTTAGTTAATAAAACCCGGGCCGGCAGAAAATTTTGCGCACTCTTCATCGCCAAGCCATCGGACGCACTTCATCTCCTCTCCTCTCTCGGACGACATCGAGGCGGAGTCAGCCGGAAGGAACAGCCGAAGAATAGAACCGCCGCCGTTCTTGTGTCTTCGCACTCCCGTTCCGCGCCAGCGATGGATTTCGCTGGGCCGGCAGCCGACTCTACAACCGGTGCCGGAAGAAGAGGAGGACTGCAGTACGCCACGATCTGCGGGCGCAGCCGCCGAACATCTCAGCGCGGCACGACCAACATCAGCTTTCTCGCCACAAGGTCCTTTTTAGGGCCACCAAAAACGATAGTGTGTACGATTGGCGCCAGTTGTCATGCGGCAAGCCTTTTGTCCGGTGACAATATATATATAACGTTGTGATGTTATTCAATTCAATTCCCATTGAAGAAACTGTAAATATTATAATTAATAAACTGAAAACAAATAACAAAAGTGACACATACATTAAACAGTTAACTAATACCTTAAAAATAATTTTAAATCAAAATTATTTTCAATACAACAACAAACTGTACTATCAAACAGATGGCCTTGCTATGGGAGCACCAACCTCCACTATCATATCAGAAATCTTCCTACAAAAACTCGATGAACAAATAATAAAGATAATAAAATTAAACGACCCATTAGGATGTTACTTTAGATACGCTGATGATAGTCTATACATTTCCCAAAACAATGGTATAAACATAAATAAAATATTCAACTCAATAAATAATTTACATTCCAAAATAAAATTCACATTAGAAAAAGAATCTAATAATAAATTAAATTATTTAGACTTGACAATAAAGAAAAATGAAATAAATTTTGAACACTCAATATACAGGAAACCTTCTCAAACTGACTTAGTAATACCAAATACTTCTAATCATCTTCCCCAACACAAAATGGCAGTATTTAATTCCATGATTTACCGAATGCTTAGGATCCCATTAAATAACACAGAAAGAAAGAAAGAAAGAAAAATTATCCAACAAATAGCAGTTAAAAATGGATACAAAATAAAAACTATTAATAAATTATAAAATAAAATTAAACATAAAATCACTAATAAAATTCCCAAGAACACTACATTTAAAAATTCACCTATTAATAATAATATAAATTGTACAACCTCCACTTATTATAACTCAAAAACTAAAAAAAATATTTAAGGATACTAATTTAAAAATATCTTATAATACAGATAATATAATTTTTAATAAAATAAAACCTAAAACTTACTACAATATTCACAATAAAAATGGAATATATAAAAAAGAATGTCCAGATTGCAATAAATTTTATATGGGCCAGACAAAGAAAAGACTACTAGATAGATTCCTTCAACACCGCAATGCATATTTAAAACCAAATATTTATAAATCTAATTTAGCCACACATTGTCTAAATAATAACCACCAATTTCCAAACATTGAAAATATGGTATAAAATTAATTTAAAACATAGAAAAATATCAAAAAATAAATATTTGGGAAAATCTTAATATTTACAAACACAATAATAATATTTTATTCTTCGTATTGTTTAAATTAGCAGCCATCCTTACTATTTCTTTTATGAATTTGCTAACTGCTATAATTTTTATTGTTCGACTAAGCTTTTCGTCATTACTGACATCTTCAGGTCTTAAACAACCAAATAGGTTTAAGTTTAAGACCAAGTAAGTTGTTTAAGACCTGAAGATGTCAGTAATGACGAAAAGCTTAGTCGAACAATAAAAATTATAGCAGTTAGCAAATTCATAAAAGAAATAACAATAATAATAATGTATTAATTAAAGAACAAACCCAAATAAAAACAAAACAAGATGATCTATTTAAAATTATAAATTTACTAAAAAATAAAAATGAATAAAATATAAACAATAAATATTTCAAATATAACCGAGAAAACAGCTGCTGAAGAAAATAAACATTAAAACAATCGTTAACTAATCGACCGAAATCGATTGTCAGTTATGTTACATTAAAATTGATACAAATTCGGTTATTAGTTAATTTGTATATTAACAGAATTATTTCGATTGTTATTAATTTACTTACAAACCTCTGATGATACTGATATTTTTCAGTGAAACGTGTGTCAGGTGTTAAAAGAAAATACAAAATTTTACTATTTGCAGAAGAAACAAATTGAATAACATCACAACCTTATATAATTGCTGCAAGAAACTTCGAGTTACGTATCTATAAAATGATATATATTGCAACGTTACAACAATTATACAAATACATTACCATGTACTCAACGCAACTATAAATTGTATTACATCGGCCAGGTCGCAGGATTTTTTTCTCGTTGCGTCAAGTATATGTAGTTGCAGAATAATTAAATAATTTTTAAAGAGGAGTGAGATGTTGTTGACATGAAATAATCATTTAAAACCGTTTCAAAATAATCATTCTATGATTTATTAATTACTAGAAAAATATTTAAATATTAAAATTTCAAACATTAGACAAATAAATATTCACCTTTATAAGCTTTACAAATACTGTAACCTGCTATGCTATTCATAACAAACAACAAAAATAAACACCCATATAATCTTACTAACTAAACAAACATGTTAAACAAGTTATTTAAATTCTTTTTATTTTTGTGTGTCTGAAATTAATTCAAATTTTAAATAATACTAGCAACTCATTTACCAACAAAATAATATCAAAATTCAAGAATAAACTTTAATTGTTGCTATATACAAAATAAAATAATCTACCATTTACTTCCAATCTATTATTTATTTCTACTGACACACCCAAAAAATACAACAAAAGATTGGTATTTCTTTTCTAGATTTGCTTGTTAAATTAAACTCTCTTATCTAACAACTATTTAACTTTAAAACTCTAATTATTAACTGTTCATACTTAAGTTATTTTCGAGAGCTCTCTTCACAATAAAAAAATATAATTGTTTTTTTTATCACCTGTGTATATCTGTCGTTACCGTTGTGTGTGTGTGTGTGTGTGTGTGTGTGTGTGTGTGTGTGTGTGTGTGTGTGTGTGTGTGTGTGTGTGTGTGTGTGTCCAGAATCCTGTGTGTATGATGATGATGATGACTATGCTGATGCGGTGTTCGTTGTCTCTATGAGTTGTTGCTGTTGGTGCTGCTCCAGAGTTCCTCCATACGTCTTAGTGTGCGTGTGGTACAGTGTGTGTGTGTCCTGGTCGATCTGCAAACGGGCAGCGTGACGTCGTGTGTAGATTTCTTGAGTCTGAGTGTGTGATCGCTCAAAGTTGCCAGTGGTATTTATACTGGAGGCGATTTGACAGGTTCAGGACTGTTTTTCGACATGTCAAGATATTGTCAATTCATGCAAAGCGTCCTTTTTATTACACTCACTTTTTGGTTAATTATTGCGAACTCATGATCATACTCATCTCGTGAGCAATATCATTGTTTGCGTAATTTTTTTCTGGTCACTCACATATACCACACATATTAATTACTATTAATATAGTAATAAATATTTGCAATAAATTTTATATCACCATATTCATTAAAAATTCCTTAATGTAATGGTGTCTTTATAATTGGGGTAAGTCTTTGTTTATAGGTTCAAAGCAGATAATTAGTTTATTATAATCCTGTTAAGACCTGATTAATTGGAAACCAACAATTCGTACGTATCACCCCATATTATCGTGTCGCAGCTTGCGTTACACACACAAACACACGAACACTGTAACTTATGCTACAAAAGCAGGTGTCACTTTTGACAGGCTCCACCCGGTCCGTTCTGGCACAAAACTGTATAAAACTGTTCTTCTTATTCTGTTTACACTAATTACAATACAAAACATACCGCCCTGGGCAAATATGCAAATATATGTATTGTTGCATATATTCCCCAGGTGGGTTTAAATAAAATTTGACTGTTAGTCAAATTTTATTTACACAGATATATAGGTGTACCTCCTTATAAAAGTAAATATTTTTATCGGTATGTGAGAAACATTCCCCTGTTGTGGAGGGTGACAAAATTCTTTACCCTATACACATACTTACATCCTGCTACTGTTTCATTGTTGTACGTATCGACACACCCTTGTTGTTGTCGGCTTAATTTTCTCACTCTGTTTCCCTCACCTATCTATATGCGTTCCTGCTTTAAGAGAATCAATTATACTACACCAGTTATTATTTTTTTTCTACTGGAAATATTTTCTCATCGATGTTTGCCAATTTCTTTTTGTCTTTCCGTGTCATATACTATAAAGGTTTGTGCTCCCCATCTTGTTTGTAGAACATAGGGACCTTCGTATAATCTAAAGAACGTTTTGGCGGTGTTGTCTATTCTCTTCCCTACTGGATTACTTCGTATCAATACCATATCTCCACCTTTAAATTCCACTAACTTGTGTGTTCTCGATTGAATCTCTCTACCCTCTTCATACCCTTATCTTTTATCCTGTTTCTTGTATTATCTAATTTTTGACTCATGGGTATAGGTAGATTCTGATTTTCAGGTTTACTAACGAAATTCTTCCAAAATCTAGTTGGTTTCTGCCCTTCTCCCAATTCAATTGGTGGGTATCCAGTAGCTTCACTATAATTTTCATTGATAGATTTCTCAAAGAACGACAAGTATTCAGCCCATTTATTATGCTGATCATGACAATATATACGCATATACTTGCCCAATTCTTTATTAACACATTCGGCAAGGTTACCCTGACGATGCCTAATTGATGTGGGCATGGGTTTTATTCCTTGCTGCGTTAACGTTTCAGACCATAGCTTATTCCTAAATTGTTTGGCTCGATCCGTAATTATCATCTTTACGTGACCATATGTTGGTACATACCTTTGCAGTAGTATCTTCAGAACAGTCTTTGTGGTAGGTCGCATAATAGCATATAACTGGACAGCCTTGGTAAACACATCGACACATACAAGAATGTGCCTAACACCCCGACTTGATCGTGGCAGCGGACCCAAGAAGTCCAGAGCTAACAACTCCCCGTTCTCCTTTGCTCTGATGCTTTGCATAGATACATAGGTATGTAAATTTGGATGTCTAGCGGTTTGACAATCATGACATCTTTTTAAGATGGTTTTTATCCTCCTATACATATTATTGATAGTGAAATCTTCTCTCAAAGTCCAGTAACATTTTAATGCTGACGCATGGGCTAGACTTTCATGACATGGTATAATTAACTGTTGTAACATTTCTGGTGATAACATTACTTTCCAGTCTTGGTCCATTAACTTAAATAGTATGTTATTTTTAACTGCATACTTAACGTGAGATGGTTGTTGTTTTAATTGCTGAAGCTTTGGATCTTTATCTTGCTCTCTTGCTAAGTTCTGGAGTAGCTGTTTTACTTCATCGTTTGCTTTATACTGGATATGCAGTAATTTCAAATCTTTATCATTGGAGAAATGAGTCTCTTCCTTCTTCTCCATGACACATCGACTTAGTGTATCGGCTGTCTTGTTGTCGATTCCTCTACAGTATTTAATGGTAAAAGAATATTCTTCTATGGCCAGAATCCATCTCACCAGTCTCGCAGTTGTGATTTTGCACCTCAGTAAGAATGATAGAGCTTGGTGATCAGTGTGGATTTCAAAGTGCGTTCCATATATGTAATAGCGGAATTGTTTCAACGCATATACGATGGCCTATATTTCCTTCTCCGAAGTACAGTAATGTTTCTCGGCACCTTTGAACACTCTGCTTGCATAGGCGATCACTCGAAGTTTCCCTTTTGCATCTTCTTGATAGAGTACACTCCCTATGGCATAGTCGCTGGCGTCCGAGTAGATGACGTACTTTCTTCACATTGTGGATGGTGTAGCATAATATTTTCCACAAACAGTACCTTGACTTTGCTGACTGCATTGGTGTGATGTTGTTCCCACTTCCACTTCACTTTCTTCTTTGTAAGCTCCAATAGTGGTTTGATTTCTTCTGCATATAATGGTGAAAATCGTCTATAGTATTCCGTTACCCTAGGAATGCTCTTAACCCTTTCACATTTGTCGGTATTGGGAACTCGGTGATACTGCTTATTTTGCATGGATCTGGTCGTATACCTTCCTCAGATACAATATGACCCAAACATTTTATAGACGATCGCATAAATTCACATTTATCTAAATTTAATGAGATGCGAGCTTGTCAAAACTTCTCAAAAATCGTGCATAAATTAGTTATATGTTCTTCTAACGTTTTCGATATGACCAATAACCATTCGATCAACAAAAACCATGGTGTAAGGTTCTACTTCTGGACCTAATGCAATTTCTAAACATTTTACTATGGCTGCTAGGCTTGTGCTTAGACCAAAAGGTACTACCTTATGCTGGTAGTATTTACTTTTATACAGAAATGCAGTATATTTTCTATCGCTTTCTCTAATGGGAATCTACCAAGAACTAGAGGTTAAATCGAGTTTAGTTAAATACTTAGCTCCTTCGCACTTTGTGAACAACTTAAATACTTAGCTCCTTCGCACTTTGTGAACAACTCATCTGCCGTGGTTGCACAGTCAAAATCCTTTTCTACGACGCTATTCAAATTCGTCATGTCCAAACATAGTCGAATTTCATCATTCTTCTTTTTCACCACAACCAACGGGTTTAAGATGTTACTGTTTGATCGTTCTATGACATCATTATCCAGCATTCTTCTGATTTCTTTCTCGACTTGCTCCTCATACTTCATTGAAATTGGATACGTCCTCCTCACGAATTTTGACGGATCTGTGACTTTGATGCGATGTTCATATACATTTGTTTGTGTAGGCAGTTCGCTAAATATGTCTGTATACCCTTTAATTATCGTGTCTATTTGTTCTACCCCTTGGTGTTCACCATTGTTTTCTTCACTACAATGGTTATCATGCGCATAGGTTACTGAAGGTCTGGAGATAGTTATCGGTTCATTTATATTTGACGACTGATCTTCTTCGGTTATATTCAATTTAATATCATGTGTGACATTATTCAGAGTGCACGTCATCGTTTGATCTGCTATATTTTTACCGCCTTCATTTTATTTAAAGCATTTACTTCTAATATACAGTGTCGGACTAGTTTATTTACTACTAATATAGGTAATTCATATTGTAAATTCCCACGTGTTATATTCGCAAACATTTGTTGCTTAACTCATTCCCTGGTACGATTAGCAGTGGTTATGTAAAGTTCATTAACAGGTAGAGTGGGAGTAAATTTAAAATATTGTTTGTTGCTGTGTAGCCATGTCTTACTAACAACAGATATTTCGCTTCCTGTGTCGATCAATACCTGCACTTTACAGTTGTTGATGTACACAGTAACAGTTGGGCAGTAATTACATTCGTTCACACGTCTTGCGGTTGTATCCGGTTCTGTTATGTCGGCGTACAAATCAGGTGGAAATAGGCTGTTCATTTTTACTTCACGTGGTGGTCAAATATTCTTTGAAGTAGACAGCATATCCGGTTTCGGCTTCTGACCTATGGTTTGTACATTTCGTGTATATGGCTTGTTAAATCTTTTATTCGAATTCGGCCAAGTGTAACCACCCCTCGTGTTACTTCCCTCTGTTTTATTCTCGACTTTACGCTCTTCTCTTCTAAGCTCTCTCCCCTCTACATTCTCAGCATACCTTCTCTCATCTTGGACATTAGTTTTGTTTCTGTAATCGGTATGAAACATGTGTTCGGACTGCGTAAGTAAAATTAATAAATCTTCAACAGTTTTAATTCCTTGTGTGTAAATAGCTAATCTAATATCTATGTGGAAGTGATGTACTAATTTAAGTACCAATTCGTGTTGTGTAAATGTGGGTCTAAGATGTTTACTTCTTTCTACAAGTTGGATTACATATTCTTCTAAGGTAAACCTACCATTATGTTGATATTGTAACGTTACATAACCCCTGCCCAAATATGATAGCATAATCACCAGAGTTAACACCAGTAATCACCCATTTTTAAAAGTCAGAAATGGTGATTAGGTATCAAGCTATGAGAACCTTTGTACTTTAAAAACACTGTAAACAATAATCATAAAAGTGCAGTGTACAGAGTGGAACATAGTGTAATCGGTGAAAGTGTAAAACATTTAAAAAGAGCATCTCACAAATTTGTGCTGGAGAAAAAAAAATCAGTATTGTAGCAATGGTCTATGATACTACTGACAAGTTTTGTATTTTTTGTATTTGTTGTAATTTTATATTGAGTAGGCCACTAAGGTCCTGTAACTAGGAGTAATATTTTTGTTTAATATAATTATTTTGTTTAGATGCAAGATAATCCAGGGTTATATATAAAATAATAATAATATACCAAATACTACTATGTTAGCAAGATGGCATGTAAAAAATAGTGTAGAGTAAGGATACATTAAATGAATTATAAATCATAAATAAACCAAAATAAAAGGGATTAAAATATAAAATACCAGTGGACAAGTTTGAGAAAAAATATAAAGAAAACCCGTAAATAAATTCAATTTGATTATAGATAAAACTATAAAGGATTGTTTTTTCTAAAAAGAAGAAATGAAATTATAATAATTATTATTAGCCTACATACTAAAAGGTATCTAGATTAGCCAATAAAAAATCATAACAATTCTTGGTTACTAAGAGTAACTAACTAACAAGAATTGAATTAATTGTTCAGATATATTGGAAGTGAGCAGTTGAAAAGTGTAATGTCTAGAAAAAATTAAGAAATTTATAAATACCATTCGGGAATAATCAGTGCCAAATTAAAAAAAAAAAAACTTAATGAGTGATATCCACTAATCTTAGACATCCTTCGAACAGAATAATTCACGCCCGCAAATTGGAGAAAATTGAAAATCAGCCTTCTATTTCCAAGCCTAGCCTACCAAAATTCGACATTGTTGGTGAGATCGTTACCTATTAAAATTTAACTAAATTACATCTCAGCTATAAACTTATAACACTAGAAACAGCACAATCTCTTTAAATACTTCTGGAAAAGATGTGAACAGACACTTTATTTTGTATTAACCAAAAAACAGCAAAACGTGGTTTGGTTATTAACATTGCCAAAGCCATTAAATAGTGTTTATTTTTCGTTAGTGAAGAAAAGTGATCTGTGCTATAGCGGTCAAAAAATCAACTGCATAATATAGATTATACTAAAATTGTAAAATAATTCATGTAAAGCTTGATACCGACCCATATACATTTCTGATTTCTTCAAAGTTCAAAGAACCTAAATAACCCTGGGAAATTAATTACTTATTTATTTCTTGTTATTAGACTTTAAATAAAAATATTTGTTATATGATATATGTTTGTAAAAGTAAGATCGAAAATAGCTCTGTGATTTATAAAATAATCGATTATCCATTCATGTTTTGGGAGACTATAAAATGTTAAATAAATTCAAGGAATGCCTTGTGGTTTAAATAATAAAGTGTGTATTATTTCCAGTAGATGGTAGTTGGTTACAGGTTATAAAAGGATCGAGAAGAGAAAGGAAATCAGTCCGGACAGCCAGAATTTATTACGTACCATTTGAAGTCATTTAATCTCAAATGGGTTAGTAAAAGTAGCCATCAGCTGATGCCACAAGCGGAAAATTTTGAAATACTCAATCGTATACTGAGAGAGTAATTCTCTTTGCACTCTCTCTCCTAACTACTGTCAAACAACGGTAATGATTTCACATAAACAAAATTTAAGAAAATCATTCAATATCTTTGCATAATCACACGCACTCGATTTTGAAGACATATAACATAAAGATAACAAATTCTGTGACTCTTAATTAAGCGAGATTTTCGAAGAGTACAAATAGACATAAATCAAAATAACTCAGAGAGACTCGTGAGACGTTACAAGATGACGCTAATAACGAGGGGCAAATAAAACATAGATTTTCATTAAATAATTACAAGATAGAATATTATTCGAAACAATATTAGACTCGCGAGACGTTACAAAATGGCGCCTAACGTGGGGCTTTAATTAGGAAGGAAATTTCGGGATATACGCAAGTTAATATAACGAAAAAACTAATTTTTGTCGGCAACTATGAGAAGACAAGAAATGCATAATACCAGAGGCAGATCGAAGAAGAGGGCAGAAGACACGGAGAAGGAAGAAGGTGGACAGGAACAAGAAATAGAAGTAGTCACGGACAGTGAAATGGAACAACAGACAGGCGATAAAGAAGAAACTGAAGTAATTATGGACACGGAAAAGGAAATAGTTGAAGAGGATGCCTAAGGGGACCAACCAGATAAAGCGGTAGCCAGAGAAGAACCAAATTGGCAGGAAATAATGAAATTTATGGCAGAACAATTTAGGAAACAGGAGGAAAATTCAAAGAAACAAAACGAAACTTTGAAGGAACAAAACAATCAAACCAATGAGGAAAATAAGGAGAACTTTAGGAAACAGGAGGAACAAAACAAACAAACCAATGAGAAAATAGACGGTATTCAGGAAAGTTTAGTAAAACAAATAAACGAAAAAATTGAGACCATTCATGGAGATATCAGACAAACAATTAATGAACAATACCACGAATTGAAAGAAACTATTAACGGACAAAGGGAATATATGAACACAAAATTTGAAGAAAATAATAAAAATATAAGGCAAATTCATGTGAAGGTTGAACTGATCAGTAACACACTTACTGATACATACAAGGGGGAGACAAATAAGGAAATGGATGAAAGTTTTGGAAAGTTAGAGGAAACAATGGACAGTGATTTTAAGAATGTGAATGAAACACTAGACAGCACTTCCGAAGGTATTAAAGTAAGTCCGAATACAGAAGAGAGCAGGAAGGAAATAGAAATTAGAGAATACCAAGGTGTAATAGTATTGGAGAATAAAAATAACAACAGCAAAGAGGATAATCAATACCTGGAAAAGAAGACCAAGAAAATAAGAAAAACATGTAGAAAGAAAATAATAAATACAAGTGAAGAATTGGAGATGATTACAGGTGGATTAATTAATGTATTTAACCTTCCAATTAATGAACAAAGGGAGTTAATTAAGTTTAGATCTCAATTAAATATGTCGACGATTGAAGTGCATCAGAAGATATCAGTCATATCTTCAAGACGGAATATAACATTAAAAAATTTGGTAAATAATCCAGAGGTAAAAGGGAATGAAATGGTATTAAATATGAGTGACTATTTTATGTTAGAGGAGGTACAATACCTGTTAGTTAAAAAGGAACGAACTATGACGGGAGACCGGTACTTAAATGAAGGTTTCATAGCAGCAAAGTGGGAGAGACGGATGATAAGGAGATTATCAAGGAGAGAAATAATTCCGAACAACCCAGTAATCCGAGGAAAAGGAGTAACTGAGTTAATGGACCATGGTTAAACTAAATAATAACCAACCAGAAAAAGGGGACTGATTTTATGTATACCGACCAAGCAACCCATTGGAAAGAAGGAACCAAATAATATTGTAACGTGACAGATATATGCATAATATTGAATGGCAATTGATCAATAGAATAATAAAATTATAACATTTAAATCTGGAAGAAAGCATTAAGTTTAATATAAAAAATTAATTCATAACAACTGTGGAAAGAAATCATTATTATTTAAAAAATACAAGTTCAAATAAAATGAGTTACTAGTGATGAGTCATCCAAAACCAGCCTCATAACCAAAGGTTTTCAAATTATAACCCAGGAAGGTAAAAAGTAAATAACAAAGTAATACAGAATATGACCAAACCCACAATGAGGAAGTATAAATGGAATAGAAACCCTGAATAAGCCAAGATCAACCAATACAGGTGGTGTATTTCTAAAATAACGAAGAAGATGAAGAAATCCCAAGAAACTCGAAGAAGATGGAGAAATCCCAAGAAACCTGATGGCATCAAGAAGAAGATGGAGAAGATACCAGTCCCAGAAGACAGAAGAAAAGAAGACAGAAGAAAGAAGAAGAAGGCAGCATCCTGAGGAAGATGTCATGCTCTTATAAAAGACACCCAAATCCCCATACCCCCAAAATAAATATTAACCAATAAAAGTATAATGAAATGGTAACAACATGTACATAAAATTAAGAGAGAGAAGTGTGTAAAGTAAGAGTTGCCAGTGAACTAAGATGAAACAATAATATAGTACCCAAGGAACAAATCTCCATTGTAAAACACTAACCAATTTATTATGTTAATAAGACTATACGACCATTTAGCAATAACATAAAATAAAAGTGTAAAGTGAACCAGTGATAGTTTTGGGTATTATAAAAAATAAACCTTGTGTTTCATTCTTGGCAATCACAAACATTGAATACAATGAAATATGCAACTTTCAGTGACTTAAAATGTGTACTATGAGAATATGTTACTTACAAGATGTAAATCTGTTTAAAGTAACATTTTGTTTTATATATGCAAAAAGAAAAACAGATTTAATAATACTATTTAAACTATTTATACTATTTATTTAATTATGACAGGGTACAATTCCCCAAAGACAATGTTTAAAAGACGGTATGAAAACTGTATAATCCTACTTACCATAATAGTTAGCAATAAGAATATAGATATAAGGTTTTTATGAATATAGTATAAGGATATTAAAAATGTATTAGATATAAGGCCATTTATTTAAATCTACTACAACTAACATCAGAACTGTAAATATAATTATTACTTGTAAATATTAAGAAGTAATTAAGATGTTAGTTGGTAGAAAACCTTTTTTGTGAACCATATTTCAATGTTAGAAATAAGGATTTAGTTGTAAAATGTCTGAAGGTTGAAGACAACCATTTATTTAAAAATATTCTTTATTTGTTTAACTGTTCTTTGTATTGTAACCAATACTAATTATTGTTGTGTAATTTGAAAAAATGTTTAGTTTATAATACCATATTTAAAAGTCAGAGAGGGTATCACACATCATATATTGTTTGTAAAAATATTTTGTAAGGAAAAATTGTTAAAAAACCTAGGCCAAAGAAAGAAAACCAAACTTCAACAAAACAGAGAAATTACTCATTTAAATGCAATTAAACAAAAGGGGTTTAAACAAAATAAACTTGAGGTCAAGCCATATAATTGCACATACCATTTAGAAAAATTTTATAAAATTATATTCAGAATTATAAATAAAAATGAAAATGACTAATCTCAGAAATTTGGACAGGGGAGTCATATATTCCAGAATAATGTTTTAGAATTTAACTAATTCAATTAATTACAAGAAAATAAGGGAATATAAACCTTTTAATACAATATAAGATTATTAATATTAAATATAACTGATAAAATGGCTGAATTTACATAATGACAGGAAGTTAGTCTTGATTTTTCAGAAAATACAAAATGAAAGTAAAATTACTAATTTTGGACAGAAAACATTATAAAACGGCATTATTCAATCTTAAAATACGCCGAATGAACTGAAGGATTAATTCAAATAACATCTAGTAAATAAAATTGATAAATAACCAAAGTTTAGGCTATTATATAGTGTATTTTTATATATGTACAGGATACGAGATTATATTTGAACAATGTTAAGAATAATATTATATTGGCTAAGAGTTTAGTTGAAACTGGAGGAAATAAGATAGTTGATTATTGGTATTTGAACGGTGAACTTGACAAGCGTTTTATAACCAATCTAACCTAACCAGTAAACGGTAGTGAACGGCACGTTTTTGTGAAATCGCGAGTGGCGTATAAAATTATTCTAGAACATCCACATAGTGACAAAACTAATCAAGAAAGACTAAAGAACACTGAACAGTACATATCTACCCCGAAAAACACTACAAAACACAAGAAAACTGTATAACACAATAACCATATATTAATTAGGGTCGGAATCGGAAAAAGTGACTGAACTTATACAGATACACAAAATACAACCCGGAAACTTCATACAAGGCACTACACAACATTTAAAAAGAGATTTGCAGACACCAGAACGGGAATACTGCCAGAAAATATATTATTCGGAACATCGCAGAAACGAGTGACCTTCTGACCAACTTGATGGCAGCCATTTTCCTTTGAAGATCTCAATGCCTCCGTGTGTACGTCAGCTGTTGGTGACAACAAATTATATTATTTCAAATTTATTATTCAATGTGTGTATTTAGTATTAGTAATTAACTTGTTGTAACGTTATACTTTTTAAATATTGGCCCGATTTCTCTGACTTTGATAATAATTAGCTGTTTAAAGAACCTTGTTGAATTTTATATACTATACCTTGTAACTGTTTCGATACCCTGAGAGTCGATATTATAATCGAAAAGAGTCAATATTGCAATTATACAATAAAACATTAATACTTTTCACCACAAAATAGTTCTTTATTTCAATAATATTACAGATTATCGTTAATTTAATTTTAAATAATAAACTACCAGGACTTTACCACATATAAGGGAAGATAACCTACAAAACGAAAAGGTAAACAAGTATCGATTGTCCTGGTGACAATCTTATGAGTGGTTGTAGTTTATTTAAAAAATACCAGAACTTCAATAAAATTTTTTAGACGAGTGATATACATTTTAAAACTTCACAGTACCCTATTAATTAATTGATTTTAATTAATTAATTAATAAAAAGGAAATTTTTTTTTAAATTATAAAATTTTTTTTTAAACATGTTTTTTTTTTAATTTTCTTCAAAACAACATTTTTTGTTTTGAAACTTTTGGTGAAGCTACACATATATATTTCTTCAACAGCATAACGCTATTTGACAGTTTTGACTACATCTGGGACTCGACCAACTGGGAAACTTAAGGAAGTGTTTCAGGCCAGTAAGACGTCGAGAGCCACACACCAATTAAACATACACAGCTTAGTTACTTTCGTTACAAATTGGCGCCCAACGTGGGGCTTTAATTAGTCGATTGAAAGGCCACTACAATCTGCCCAATCACTAGTTGGAGCTAGGCAACAGCTACAAAGCCAGAGAATTAACGGAAAAATGCAACGACGTGCAACTTCCAAGAAACGGGCGGCGGAGGCCGAAAGAGAATTAGAAATTGACATGGACAATAAAGAGGCAACGCCAGTAGAGGTGGAAGAGTTATTACCGCCGGTGTTGTCCAAACAAACTGAACAACCAGAGGAACAACCGGAGATACCCACACAGACAGGGGAAGTCAATGTCCGGAAGGAACAATTGGAAAAGCCGACACGAGCGGAGGATGGGAGTATACAAGAGATGATGAGAATGATGATGGAAATGAATAAAGAAATAAATAAAAACATCAAATCCAGCAAGGAAGATTTGAACAAGGAAATGGGGAAGAAGTTAGAAGATTTGAAGGAAGACAACCAGTCCCTGAGTAAGAAGATGGAAGAGAAGATAGAAGAAAACAGTAAGGAGATGGAAGAGAAGATAGAAGAAAACAGTAAGAAGATGGAAGAGAAGATAGAAGAAAACAGTAAGAAGATGGAGGAGAGGATGGGAGAAAAGTTAGAAGAATTGAAGGAAGACAATCAATCGTTCAAGAAAGAATTCAAGTCGACTAAAGAAGAATTGATTAATAAAATTGAAAATACCAATCAGAAAATCGATGAAACCAGGAAGAAGATAGAGAAGAACAACCGACAGTTGAAGGAAGAATTGAAGGAAGATAACAAGAAGTTGGAAGAGAAGATGGGGGAGAAGTTGGAAGAATTGAGAGAGGACAATCAAATTTTAAGAGAAGAATTAAGAGAGGTCAATCAGGAGAATTTGGACAAACTGGACGAAAGAATGGAATTGTTGCGAGAAGAACTGAATAAGGAAATCAATGTTAACAAGAAAGCGATGAATAAGAAGATGGAAGAAGAAAACATAATGGTCAATCGACAGATCCGAGAGATTGATGGGAAGTGCAACCAGACCAAAAAGGAGGTGCAAGAGTTTAAAGAAGTGGTGAACATCAAGTTCACAAATATTGAAGAACATAGCCGTAGGAAAGTAGAAGAACAGAGGAAGGAAACTCAAGAAGATTTCGGGAAAGTATGCTACCAAGTCACAGAACGGTGTAAAGATATGCAAGAGACCATGGCCAATATCACCGGTCAGGTGCGACAAAGCCGAGAGGAGATGGAAGCGATAAGAAACAGACCGACTCATTTCACCGGATTGCCCGTCAACGAAAGCCGAGAGTGGCTCAACTTCCGGCAATACAAACGTAAGCCGATGGAGTTCCTGGCTAGGGTAGAAGAATATTTCACCAAGCATAAAATTACTCAATGGAGCCATAGCAGGGAAATATTAGATGAGTCTTTCCGAGAAATAACGGATAATTGGTGGATGGCCAACCGGAGTGAAATTCCCGACTACCAGCAGTTCCGGAAAATGTTTAAGACGAAGTACTGGTCTGAGACTACCCAGAACTTGATCCGTGACAATATATGTAATGGACGATACAGGGCACAACTAGGCAGCAATATGACAGCATATTTCTTGGGGAAGGTGTGCATGGCAAAACACCTCGAGCCGGCAATACCAGAAGAGTGTCTAGTGAACAAGATATCATATCACTATGATGAGGACGTTATCAGGGCCCGGAGAGGTAGCCAGATCAAGACGATCCAGGCGATGACCGAGTTATTAGAGGGATATGAAAACGAGGAGTATTATCGGCAGAGCAGGAAGAGAAATGAGAGACCAGAAGCAAGGCCGAATACATACCCCAATAACGGCAATAACCCTCCCAGCAACCGGAACCAGCCCAGTAATTACGACGGCCCTAACAACCCGCCGCGTAATAACCAGTTTAACGGCAATTTTAACGGTGTAAGGAATAACAACCCCTATCCGAATAATAGAAATAATTTTTATCAACATAATAATATCCAATACAGTCAGAGAAATCCATATCCAAACAATAATGGTGACAGACCTTACCCACCTAACCGAAATTACTATCATAATAATTTTAGTAATAACAATAATAACAATAATAATAACCGAGTGTTGCGCCCTAGGATAAATTTTATAAGAGCGGAAGATCGTGGACCCAGGAGATATTATCAACCGAGGAGGAGCAGCTTCCACGGCGCCGACCGAAAATGGAGGAGTGCGGAACGGGACGGCCCAAGACACGAACAGGGAAGAAGAAGTACAAGCCTGGAAGATCTTGGCCGACAACAGAACAGGGCGTTAAACCTCGCACAGGGTATAGAACGTCAGGAAACAAACCAGAGTTTCCCAAACGAGGCCTCGGTCAATACTAACACGAACAATGACCAAAATGCTTTAAACGAGAGGAGGCAGTAATCAACAACAATGACCCGTTACTGCTTATACTTCCTGGGTTGGAAAAGGATGAATTGCAACAAGCAAACGAGCATAAAAACATCACTATCATAAGTAACCACTATCTGAAAGACATACGAACTGAACTTTTGGAAGAGAACGAGAAGAGTCTCAGCAACAATAATAATGAGATAATTTATATAACAGCGGAGGTGGAAGGAGTTCCCGCTAAAATAATGATAGACACAGGCGTCAATATGTCAATAATAAACTCTAATGAATTGGAGAGAATACAAAGTGCATGTGGAAAAACTTTGCCAATGTTACCAGTCAACAACATTGTGTTAATAGGTGCAACTGGCCGCCAGAATAAAACCATCAGGAAGCAAGTTTCCTTAAGTGTCGTTAGCCGTGATATAGCTTTAGACATGGAATTTTTAATCGCCACCGGGTTACCGTTTGACATTTTAGTCGGTTGCGATATTCTTCGAAGATATTCTGCAGTAATCGATCTTAATTTAGATAAAGTATCACTTTTCCCAGACGGAGTAACATGGACCGCAGATCTGGTAGGAGGCACAACTATACTTGCCAGCCCTATACATCAACAACTTCGTAAAATTAATATTATTAGAAACAGCCCTCTTTCTAAACCCATTATATACAACCATGGAGGAGAGGATTTATGGTCAGTTAAAATCCAAGAGATACGGGATTTACAGTGCGGAAGCGATAACAAGAAAATACCAATACATCTAGTTGATCGTCTAATCACAATATATGATAAGTACAAGGCGGTGTTTTCCGATGAACCAGGGAAGGTAAAAAACTACCAGTGCCAACTTCGATTCAAAGAAAACGTAGAGTTTAACCGGAGGTCATATCCGATCGCGCAGTCGCTCAAAGAAGCCGTGAGAACAGAGATAAACAAGATGATAGAAAATGACATAATTGAGATTAGTCAATCACCTAACACTAGTCCAATTATTGCTGTTCCAAAGAAAGACGGACAAGTCCGGCTCTGTTTAGATGCGCGCGAGTTGAACAAGACGATTGTGAATGACAGAACCTCTCCCGGTGAAATAGAGGAGATCTTAAAACGTTTTCATGGCACTAAGTTTATTAGCACCTGGGATACGGTCTGTGGTTATTGGCAAGTAGAGCTGCATCCACAAAGCCGCCAGTACGTGGCGTTCATTTTCGAAGGGCGCAATTACCAGTTCAAGAGACTGCCCTTCGGACTTGTCAATTCTGTCGCCATCTTTGTGGCATGCATGGACCAGATTCTTGGACAAGAAGCGCTCCAATTTACCACCGTCTATGTTGACGACTTACTCATCACATCCGAAACCTGGGAAGAGCACTGCTACAGAGTAGAGTATGTACTAAGCAAACTAGTGCAGAACAACATAACACTGAAGTTGGAGAAATCCAAGTTCATAGCGCGCGAAGTACAATTCTTGGGTTTCAACCTAGACGACAGAGGTATTACCCCATCAGCAGAGAAAGTGGAGGCAATTCAGAGGTTCCCGCAACCAAGAAACAGGAAACAATTACAATCTTTCCTCGGACTCTGTAACTATTACAGGAAGTTTCAGAGCCGATATTCCGAGTTGACCACCAAGTTTCAACCACAGTTATCTGCTAAGAACAAATGGACTTGGGGTGAAGCTCAAGATCTTACTTTCCGCTTGATAAAAGAGAAGTTTCTGGAGAGTGTTATACTTCGTCACCCAGATTTTAAGAAACCATTCTTTTTAAACTGTGACGCTAGCGATCTGAGCTTAGGAACAACTTTATACCAGGAAGATGAGGAGGGACAACATCTGGTAATAAGCTTCGCTAGTCGCACACTGAACCAGTGCGAAAAGAACTACAGTGTAACAGAAAAGGAATTGTTGAGCGTGGTGTTCGCATGCAGCAAGTTCCGGACGTACATTCTCGGATATCAAGTCACGGTACGAACTGATCATAAATCCATCTCGTTCCTTCGTAGGTGCAAGTTGAGTCACGGCCGATTGGCTAGGTGGGTACTCGCCCTACAAGAATATGATCTGAAATGGGAATACATTCCAGGAAAGAAGAACGTGGTAGCAGATGTGTTGTCACGTATAAATCTGGAAGATCAGACTTTCGAGGGAGAGAAGGAGAGCTTGGTCAAAATTTATAATATATTCAAGACCAGAGCCGATCTACAAGCTCTATTAATAAATATTCTAATCCATCAGCAGTCTGATCCTAAGCTGAAAAGCATCGTGAGTCGTTTGGAAGCCAATGACGATACCATTTCTAAATATTACCATCTTAACAAAGGGATTTTATTCATAAAAACGGCCTTGGACGATGAGACATGGAAGGTGATAATCCCACACCAAATCGAAAAGGAGGTCATCATCGATTACCATGTCAGGTATGGTCACATGGGAGCGTTAAAAGTGATACAGGCTCTAGAGGAAAACTGTAAGATCAAGAATATCAACCGCAAGGTGAGAACGTACATCAAGTCCTGTAAGATCTGCCAATGTGCCAAAATAAACAATGAAAAGACAGAGGGTATCATGATACCGATAACTTCAAACACAAAAATGGAAAAAGCGTTTTTGGATATCTGCGGGCCATTTCCCCGCAGCAGTGGTCGACACAGGTATAAATACTTGGTAATCATAATGGATCACTACACCAAATATGTAAAGCTATATCCGGTTAATCGGGCAACAACAGCAAAGGTTCTGGCGGTGATTATCGATTTGTATGTCCCAGAGATCGGTAGACCATCTTCCATTATTACCGACCACGGTACACAATTTAAGGGGAGGAGGTGGCGAGACACTTTATTAGCACTTGGGATCAAAACTTATAAGACGTCAGTCTACCACCCAAGTAGCAATCCGGCTGAGAGAGTACTGAGAGAAGTGGGTAGGATCTTGCGCACGTACTGTCACAACCAACAGAAAAAGTGGCAAGAGTACCTAGCAGCGACAGAAACATTCCTAAATTTCGCCCACCATCCAGCTATAGGAATTACACCATACTCAGCCATGTATGAGAAGCCGACTCCCCGAGAAATTGAACAAATCATTGAATTTCCAACAAACAATAATCGGAAATTCAACCAGTTGAGGTTTTACAACAAGGTAGCAGAAGATCAGGAAAAACGGCAAGCCAAATACCAGAAGGCAATAGGGCGTATTGTGACATATAAAGAGGGTGAAAAAGTCCTCCTAAAAAATCGAGAGCTGCCCAGCACCTTAGAAGGCATAACCAAAAAATTATTATTACTTTACACTGGACCATATGTTGTGGTAAATGATAAGCATAACAATACCTATGAGTTGAGGGAAATCGTTTCAGGAAAAATCAAAGGTGTGTACAATCAAGCTTCTATGAAAAAATATTATGAAGAATGAATTTAAAAAATTTTAAATTAAGTAAGCACATCTTACTACCACTGAATTTTGAGAAAAACATTTTGGCAGAATTAGAAAGAGAAAGAATCTTGAATTTAAACCATAAAATTCAAAAATGATGTAAGAACAACTTACAACCAGATATTTCGGAGAAAACATTTTATGGCAATTTAAAAAGAAGAATTTTTGAATTTTTAAACTGAAAAAATTTAAAATTAAGTAAGTACATCTTACAACTATATATTATGAGAAAAAACTTTTTGGCAGAATTATAAAAAGAAAGAATTTATTTGTATTATCAATAAAATAAATTTAAATTTATGTAAGAACGACTTACAACAAATATTTTGAGAAAAACATTTTGGAAGAATTAAGAAGAAAGGAATTTTGAAGTTAATATACAAAAAATTTAAAAATGATGTAAGACCAACTTACTATAAATAAGTTTGTGAGAAAACTTTATGGTAAATAATTAAGAAGAATTTGAATTTGGAGAAATACCAAAACATTCAGAAATAATTGTAAGATCACCTTACTATAAACAATTTTGAATGAAACAATTCTGGGAATAAATGAATTAAACAGAATTTGAATGTTGATAGAACGTCAGAACTTTGAAACAAGATAAGATCAACATATTATAAGGATTTATAACAAATATTTTGCCATTAAATAAAAAGAAGAGTTTGAATTTTGCATTAAAACTAACCAAGTTCCAAAAAATAATTATGTGCCATTAATAATTGAATTGAGAAGAAAATAAAGTGATTAATTCAGAAAAGAGAATTAACTTTAATCTAGATTAAATGCTAGATATTCACAATAGCATTTGAAGGAGTAGAGAAGGATAACAAAAAAAGAGTGTAATATGCAAGAGAAGGAAAAAATTTGGAAGCAAAGAGACTAATTACTTATGAAACGATAATGAAAACAGTTAATTAAGAGCAAAGAAGAACAACTCATACCAAACAGATGGAGATCATTTCGAACAAAAGATAATAATAAAACCTATATGAAATGCAAAGAGAAGAAATACCACATGAAATATAATATAAATGAATTAATGTTAATGAATGCGAAGACGGATTAATAACTTTCTAAGAGAAAGGAAAGAACCAAAATGTTTAAATAAAATGATCAATATAACAACCTGTATATCTAATAAAGATACAAATTTAAAAATTAAATATAATATATTAAGACCATTCAAATAATGAATAAGAAAGACTATATATAAAGACCATGCTAACACTATGAGTAACCAGAAGAAAATATAAAGAGAATTCAGATGGAGAAGAAAAAGAGTTACACTGTAACCAGTAACCAGAATTATTAAAAGAAAGGTTTTTAACCATAATTAAAATAAATATATCAGACAAGTTAAGAGTTCAGAAAAATATATATATAATGAGTATAATAATAATTATGAAGATTTATTAAGATAGAAAATGTGAGATAATCTGAGAGACTACGAAGTGAAGAATCCAAAGATATTTTTATTAGTAGAAAATGAGACTACTTTTTATTTATTTATTCGATGACTGACTGAAGATAATTCCAGCAGCATTATGTTTTTTGAGCAGAGATGAATATGCCTCTGTACTCAATTTATAGAAGTGGTGTATGGCCAGAAGAGATGTGTAGCGTACAGTGCCCCTCTGATCTGCCCCAGCCCACGTGATAGGGAATGTTAGGGAATTAATATCCCAAGGATGCAACACGAAGTTGATAAAGAAAGAAAATGTATTACAATAATAATATATCTCAGAAGACACTAACTATCCGAAAAGGATCAGTAGTAAAACAAGTAACTATATATATAAAATTAATTAAACTCTAATATAAAAAAGTCGATATAAAAATGGAGAAGAAAATGAGTTAAAAGAAATGATGAAATTATCATTAGAAATTATTTCATCCATAAACATGTCTGAAATAATTACTTCTGGAGGAGAGCAATCTGTAACGTGACAGATATATGCATAATATTGAATGGCAATTGATCAATAGAATAATAAAATTATAACATTTAAATCTGGAAGAAAGCATTAAGTTTAATATAAAAAATTAATTCATAACAACTGTGGAAAGAAATCATTATTATTTAAAAAACACAAGTTCAAATAAAATGAGTTACTAGTGATGAGTCATCCAAAACCAGCCTCATAACCAAAGGTTTTCAAATTATAACCCAGGAAGGTAAAAAGTAAATAACAAAGTAATACAGAATATGACCAAACCCACAACGAGGAAGTATAAATGGAATAGAAACCCTGAATAAGCCAAGATCAACCAATACAGGTGGTGTATTTCTAAAATAACGAAGAAGATGAAGAAATCCCAAGAAACCCGAAGAAGATGGAGAAATCCCAAGAAACCTGATGGCATCAAGAAGAAGATGGAGAAGATACCAGTCCCAGAAGACAGAAGAAAAGAAGACAGAAGAAAGAAGAAGAAGGCAGCATCCTGAGGAAGATGTCATGCTCTTATAAAAGACACCCAAATCCCCATACCCCCAAAATAAATATTAACCAATAAAAGTATAACGAAATGGTAACAACATGTACATAAAATTAAGAGAGAGAAGTGTGTAAAGTAAGAGTTGCCAGTGAACTAAGATGAAACAATAATATAGTACCCAAGGAACAAATCTCCATTGTAAAACACTAACCAATTTATTATGTTAATAAGACTATACGACCATTTAGCAATAACATAAAATAAAAGTGTAAAGTGAACCAGTGATAGTTTTGGGTATTATAAAAAATAAACCTTGTGTTTCATTCTTGGCAATCACAAACATTGAATACAATGAAATATGCAACTTTCAGTGACTTAAAATGTGTACTATGAGAATATGTTACTTACAAGATATAAATCTGTTCAAAGTAACATTTTGTTTTATATATGCAAAAAGAAAAACAGATTTAATAATACTATTTAAACTATTTATACTATTTATTTAATTATGACAGGGTACAATTCCCCAAAGACAATGTTAAAAGACGGTATGAAAACTGTATAATCCTACTTACCATAATAGTTAGCAATAAGAATATAGATATAAGGTTTTTATGAATATAGTATAAGGATATTAAAAATGTATTAGATATAAGGCCATTTATTTAAATCTACTACAACTAACATCAGAACTGTAAATATAATTATTACTTGTAAATATTAAGAAGTAATTAAGATGTTAGTTGGTTAGAAAACCTTTTTTGTGAACCATATTTCAATGTTAGAAATAAGGATTTAGTTGTAAAATGTCTGAAGGTTGAAGACAACCATTTATTTAAAAATATTCTTTATTTGTTTAACTGTTCTTTGTATTGTAACCAATACTAATTATTGTTGTGTAATTTGAAAAAAATGTTTAGTTTATAATACCATATTTAAAAGTCAGAGAGGGTATCACACATCATATATTGTTTGTAAAAATATTTTGTAAGGAAAAATTGTTAAAAAACCTAGGCCAAAGAAAGAAAACCAAACTTCAACAAAACAGAGAAATTACTCATTTAAATGCAATTAAACAAAAGGGGTTTAAACAAAATAAACTTGAGGTCAAGCCATATAATTGCACATACCATTAAAAAAATTTTATAAAATTATATTCAGAATTATAAATAAAAATGAAAATGACTAATCTCAGAAATTTGGACAGGGGAGTCATATATTCCAGAATAATGTTTTAGAATTTAACTAATTCAATTAATTACAAGAAAATAAGGGAATATAAACCTTTTAATACAATATAAGATTATTAATATTAAATATAACTGATAAAATGGCTGAATTTACATAATGACAGGAAGTTAGTCTTGATTTTTCAGAAAATACAAAATGAAAGTAAAATTACTAATTTTGGACAGAAAACATTATAAAACGGCATTATTCAATCTTAAAATACGCCGAATAAACTGAAGGATTAATTTAAATAACATCTAGTAAATAAAATTGATAAATAACCAAAGTTTAGGCTATTATATAGTGTATTTTTATATATGTACAGGATACGAGATTATATTTGAACAATGTTAAGAATAATATTATATTGGCTAAGAGTTTAGTTGAAACTGGAGGAAATAAGATAGTTGATTATTGGTATTTGAACGGTGAACTTGACAAGCGTTTTATAACAATTATTCTAGAACATCCACATAGTGACAAAACTAATCAAGAAAGACTAAAGAACACTGAACAGTACATATCTACCCCGAAAAACACTACAAAACACAAGAAAACTGTATAACACAATAACCATATATTAGGGTCGGAATCGGAAAAAGTGACTGAACTTATACAGATACACAAAATACAACCCGGAAACTTCATACAAGGCACTACACAACATTTAAAAAGAGATTTGCAGACACCAGAACGGGAATACTGCCAGAAAATATATTATTCGGAACATCACAGAAACGAGTGACCTTCTGACCAACTTGATGGCAGCCATTTTCCTTTGAAGATCTCAATGCCTCCGTGTCTACGTCAGCTGTTGGTGACAACAAATTATATTATTTCAAATTTATTATTCAATGTGTGTATTTAGTATTAGTAATTAACTTGTTGTAACGTTATACTTTTTAAATATTGGCCCGATTTCTCTGACTTTGATAATAATTAGCTGTTTAAAGAACCTTGTTGAATTTTATATACTATACCTTGTAACTGTTTCGATACCCTGAGAGTCGATATTATAATCGAAAAGAGTCAATATTGCAATTATACAATAAAACATTAATACTTTTCACCACAAAATAGTTCTTTATTTCAATAATATTACAGATTATCATTAATTTAATTTTAAATAATAAACTACCAGGACTTTACCACATATAAGGGAAGATAACCTACAAAACGAAAAGGTAAACAAGTATCGATTGTCCTGGTGACAATCTTATGAGTGGTTGTAGTTTATTTAAAAAATACCAGAACTTCAATAAAATTTTTTAGACGAGTGATATACATTTTAAAACTTCACAGTACCCTATTAATTAATTGATTTTAATTAATTAATTAATAAAAAGGAAATTTTTTTTTTAATTATAAAATTTTTTTTAAACATTTTTTTTTTAATTTTCTTCAAAACAACATTTTTTGTTTTGAAACTTTTGGTGAAGCTACACATATATATTTCTTCAACAGCATAACGCTATTTGACAGTTTTGACTACATCTGGGACTCGACCAACTGGGAAACTTAAAAGGAAGTGTTTCAGGCCAGTAAGACGTCGAGAGCCACACACCAATTAAACATACACAGCTTAGTTACTTTCGTTACAATATTAAATATAATAAAACCCCAAAATTCAAAAAGAACATAAGGACAACTTACTTAAAATATTTCGAGACAATATGATTTAATGTAAGAACAAATTATTACATAATTTAATTATAAATAACTGATTTAAAATGAAATAATAGAAAAAAATAATATTTAGGGGAACAAAAAGAAGAATAAATAAATAAATAAAAACAATTAATGGTAATGTGCTCAGATAAAAAGGTAAAATAAGAAGAATAACGAATAATTTAATGACTACAATGAAGCTAAAGAATGATAATAATTAATACAACTACGATTTAGAATTTCTTGGAGTAGAAAATGATATAGGAAGAAATGATACGAAGAACATCTGTCACAAGAAGGAAAGTCAAAAGGATTTTAAAATAATGCCTATCAATAATGTTATCTGCAATTAGTTACTGGAAAATAAGAAGGAATCGAGAAGAAAAAGAAATAATTAAATGCAAACAGCAACAGCGTGAAGAATCCTAAAAGTGTTTAGTATTAGTCGCCAATCGACTACTTGTAAGTTTTTTAATATAATGAATTGACTGTAGACATGTTCCAGCAATCATTTTCCTGAGCAGACGGTACATCCCTCTGGTCTCAGAAGGTGTAAGGATGGACAGCGGAGTAATGGACCCAAAAGTGACCACCCGAACTGAACCACCGCACAGGATAGGGAAAAAATGTTAGGGAAATTGAATATTTAAGGGATAATAAAATAGCTGAAAAAATTGATATCAGATTCCAGAAGTATGAAGGAAGAAAACAGAAGGAAGATAGCAGACAGAAGCTCAATTGAGAAAGCAAATTTATAATAGTAAATAGAAATAGGAGTGTCAAAATAAGTTTTTATTGAGTAGTGTGACCAGTCCTTATCAAGGGATGTTTGAAAGACCACCACCATGAGAAATCATTAATGAATGTGCCTCCAAGAGAGAGAGAGAGAGTTGAGTATGAAATCAAGCCTATTACCATTAACCGAATAACAGGTGAATATAACTAAGCAGAAATAAAGAGATATTATGAAGAATGATGAAAGAATCCAAAGAGTGAAGAGTTCAACGATTATTTTTAAAACAAGTAAATAAAAATAAATCTGTTCTAGTGGGGGAGCTTTATGTAACGTTACATAACCCCTGCCCAAATATGATAGCATAATCACCAGAGTTAACACCAGTAATCACCCATTTTTAAAAGTCAGAAATGGTGATTAGGTATCAAGCTATGAGAACCTTTGTACTTTAAAAACACTGTAAACAATAATCATAAAAGTGCAGTGTATAGAGTGGAACATAGTGTAATCGGTGAAAGTGTAAAACATTTAAAAAGAGCATCTCACAAATTTGTGCTGGAGAAAACAAAAATCAGTATTGTAGCAATAGTCTATGATACTACTGACAAGTTTTGTATTTGTTGTAATTTTATATTGAGTAGGCCACTAAGGTCCTGTAACTAGGAGTAATATTTTTGTTTAATATAATTATTTTGTTTAGATGTAAGATAATCCAGGGTTATTTATAAAATAATAATAATATACCAAATACTACTATGTTAGCAAGATGGCATGTAAAAAATAGTGTAGAGTAAGGGTACATTAAATGAATTATATATCATAAATAAACCAAAATAAAAGGGATTAAAATATAAAATACCAGTGGACAAGTTTAAGAAAAAATATAAAGAAAACCCGTAAATAAATTCAATTTGATTATAGATAAAAACTATAAAGGATTTTTTTTTCTAAAAAGAAGAAATGAAATTATAATAATTATTATTAGCCTACATACTAAAAGGTATCTAGATTAGCCAATAAAAAACCATAAAAATTCTTGGTTACTAAGAGTAACTAACTAACAAGAATTGAATTAATTGTTCAGATATATTGGAAGTGAGCAGTTGAAAAGTGTAATGTCTAGAAAAAAATTAAGAAATTTATAAATACCATTCGGGAATAATCAGTGCCAAATTAAAAAAAAAAAACTTAATGAGTGATATCCACTACATCTTAGACATCCTTCGAACAGAATAATTCACGCCCGCAAATTGACGAAAATTGAAAAATCAGCATTCTATTTCCAAGCCTAGCCTACCGAAATTCGACATTGTTGGTGAGATCGTTACCTATTAAAATTTAACTAAGTTACATCTCAGCTATAAACTTATAACACTAGAAACGGCACAATCTCTTTAAATACTTCTGGAAAAGAGGTGAACAGACACTTTATTTTGTATTAACCAAAAAACAGCAAAATGTGGTTTGGTTATTAACATTGCCGAAGCCATTAAATAGTGTTTATTTTTCGTTAGTGAAGAAAAGTGATCTGCGCTCTAGCGGTCAAAAATCAACTGCATAATATAGATTATACTAAAATTTTAAAATAATTTATGTAAATCTTGTTACCGACCCATATACATATCTGACTTATTCAAAGTTCAAAGAACCTAAATAACCCTGGGAAATTAATTACTTATTTATTTCTTGTTATTAGACTTTAAATAAAAATATTTGTTATATGACATATGTTTGTAAAAGTAAGATCGAAAATAGCTCTGTGATTTATGAAATAATCGACTATCCATTCATGTTTTGGTAGACTATAAAATGTTAAATAAATTCAAGGAATGCCTTGTGGTTTAAATAATAAAGTGTGTATTATTTCCAGTAGATGGTAGTTGGTTACAGGTTATAAAAGGATCGAGAAGAGAAAGGAAATCAGTCCGGACATCCGGAAGTCATTTAACCTCAAATGGGTTCGTAAAAGTAGCCATCAGCTGATGCCACAAGCGGAAAAATTTGAAATACTCAATCGTATACTGAGAGAGTAATTCTCTTTGCACTCTCTCTCCTAACTACTGTCAAACAACGGTATTGATTTCACATAAACAAAATTTAAGAAAATCATTCAATATCTTTGCATAATCACACACACTCGATTTTGAAGACATATAACATAAAGATAACAAATTCTGTGACTCTTAATTAAGCGAGATTTTCGAAGAGTACAAATAGACGTAAATCAATATAACTCAGAGAGACTCGCGAGACGTTACAAGATGACGCTAATAACGTGGGGCAAATAAAACATAGATTTTCATTAAATAATTACAGTGACGATCGCAAGAGAGAATATTATTCAAAACGATATTAGACTAGCGAGACGTTACAATATTTACCATATTCTAATTGGTCTCGTACTTGTCTTTGTGTGTGAATATTCCAATAGCGACCTTCAAACGCTTCTTTAAATTGTTCATATGTAGTTAAATTATCTCTGACAATAGTATACCATTGTGCAGCACAATCTTGAAAATGCTTACTAACAAAATCAATTCTTTCTTTATCAGTTAACGCACTACCTATTACCTCCATTTCCCGTTCACACTGTAATAAAAATTCAACCGGGTTTTCTGTTTTCAAATCTCTGAATATTCGTTTGGTCCGTTCCTCTATCTGTGTTGGATACATCATCATCATCTGTGCCGGTCGTCTCCGCAGTTCCTCCTGAAGTTGATCCATTTCACTCTTCACTTGATCCTTTATATTGGACATCTCTCCAGAACAATCTTTCGCAGTCTTGGATGTTTCTTCTGTCTTTTTCTCTATTACAATTGTGCGAGATTCTATTTCACTCGTTTTACTAGTGGTCGCTTGAAGCAGATCATGAACATCCTGTATTTTATTGTCCTGTTCGTGCGTTATCGCATTTATTTGTTTTCTCCATCATTTATTTGTTTATGAATGTCCTGTAAATCTTTTTTCCATTCTATATGTAATTCTTTCTGCTTATTCTCTAACCTAACAGAGTGTTCATGCAGGGCTTTCTTAAACTTATTCTCTAATTCATTGATGCGCATATTTGTGTCGCTAATTTTATCAGTTAACTGCATAGTACTATCTGAGATCCCAATTCGCCTATCTATTATTTAAATCCTCTGTTGGTTTATTTATATTTTGATTTAATTCTTCTTTTAGTTGTACATTCTCTTGTTTTAATTCTTGTCTAAACTGTGCATTATCTTGTTTTAATTCATTTATACTTTCCCTTTGTTTATTCATATTCTGATTTAATTGTTCCATTTTATCAGCTTGTTCTGTACTTAATTCATCTACCCAGGCTCGCATCATATTTTGAAATGCTTCCATATCAAAACCTTTTGATTCTGCCATGTTGAATTATTTTTATTTTTTTATTTTAAAATAATTATTATTGGTAAACCGCGACTCCATTGGTTTTTTATTTAATATTATTTATTTATATTTATTAAATTATCTCATACCAACAATTTCTCTCCTCTTTTAGTTTTGTTGAGCGCCAGTTGTGAAATACACAACAATATTACAATTACAATACAATAACATTAATAACAATACACTTATTAATTCTGAACCAATTTGTTATGGTTCGCTAATTATCGGGCCTGCCAATTTATTATGACACGTTTATCGGGGCCCCACTTTGGGCACACCAATTTATTATATAATGTTACAACAATTATACAAATACATTACCATGTACTCAATGCAACTATAAAATGTATTACACCGGCCAGGTCGCAGGATTTTTTTCTCTCGTTGCGTCAAGTATATGTAGTTGCACAATAATTAAATAATTTTTAAAGAGGAGTGAGATGGTGTTGACATGAAATAATCATTTAAAAAAATTTCAAAATAATCATTCTATGATTTATTAATTACTGGAAAAATATTTAAATATTAAAATTTCAAACATTAGACAAATAAATATTCTCCTTTATAAGCTTTACAAATACTGTAACCTGATATGCTATTCGTAACATACAACAAAAATAAACACCCATATAATCTTACTAACTAAACAAACATGTTAAACAAGTTATTTAAATTCTTTTTATTTTTGTGTGTCTGAAATTAATTCAAATTTTAAATAATACTAGCAACTCATTTACCAACAAAATAATATCAAAATTCAAGAATAAACTTTAATTGTTGCTATATACAAAATAAAATAATCTACCATTTACTTCCAATCTATTATTTATTTCTACTGACACACCCAAAAAATACAACAAAAGATTGGTATTTCTTTTCTAGATTTGCTTGTTAAATTAAACTCTCTTGTCTAACAACTATTTAACTTTAAAACTCTAATTATTAACTGTTCATACTTAAGTTATTTTCGAGAGCTCTCTTCACAATTAAAAAATATAATTGTTTTTTTTATCACCTGCGTATATCTGTCGTTACCGTGTGTGTGTGTGTGTGTGTGTGTGTGTGTGTGTGTGTGTGTGTGTGTGTGTGTGTGTGTGTGTGTGTGTGTGTGTGTGTGTGTGTGTGTGTGTGTCCAGAATCCTGTGTGTATGATGATGATGATGACTATGCTGATGCGGTGTTCGTTGTCTCTATGAGTTGTTGCTGTTGGTGCTGCTCCAGAGTTCCTCCATACGTCTTAGTGTGCGTGTGGTACAGTGTGTGTGTGTCCTGGTCGATCTGCAAACGGGCAGCGTGACATCGTGTGTAAATTTCTTGAGTCTGAGTGTGTGATCGCCCAAAGTTGCCAGTGGTATTTATACTGGAGGCGATTTGACAGGTTCAGGACTGATTTTCGACATGTCAAGATATTGTCAATTCATGCAAAGCGTCCTTTTTATTACACTCACTTTTTGGTTAATTATTGCGAACTCTTGATCATACTCATCTCGTGTGCGATATCATTGTTTGCATAATTTTTTTCTGGTCACTCACATATACCACACATATTAATTACTATTCAATTACACTAGTAATTAATATTAATTAGTTAACATTTTTAATATTACACATTTGGCAATAAATTTTATATCACCATATTCATTAAAAATTCCTTAATGTAATGGTGTCTTTATAATTGGGGTAAGTCTTTGTTTATAGGTTCAAAGCAGATAATTAGTTTATTATAATCCTGTTAAGACCTGATTAATTGGAAACCAACAATTCGTACGTATCACCCCATATTATCGTGTCGCAGCTTGCGTTACACACACAAACACACAAACTTAACTTATGCTACAAAAGCAGGTGTCACTTTTGACAGGCTCCAGCCGGTCCGTTCTGGCACAAAACTGTATAAAACTGTTCTTCTTATTCTATTTACACTAATTACAATACAAAACATACCGCCCTGGGCAAATATGCAAATATATGTATTGTTGCTATATATATATATATAATATTTATATATTGCGACAATACAAGCATAGGCTGTACTGTGCATTTATTAAATAAAATAAATATTTAGATTAATTTTAGAAATATGTAATAAATAAGCAGGTGTGAGATTGAAAGCTGAGTTCATACGCAGGAATCAACATGCATGATCACGCGATTGTCACTGAGAGTGTGTACACTAGTAAATAGAGTGTGTGCGTGAGGTCCGTTCAAGCCTGAAAGTTTGCAGTCTCACCCCAAATAGATGCTAAATTATAGTTTTATTTAATTATAAGCAAACCAGAAATGGTAGAAAAATTGCAAAGCCTTCTAAATATGCATAATAATAATAATACACATGTGCAGTGCGAAAACGGTGTGAATAGGATGTTCAGTGTGAATTCTTTGCGATTTTAAGAGCGTAGTAATTACACGAATTATGCAAGTCCGATGGGTAATTATGTAGAATATGTGTAATTAAATCAGACAATATTAGAACACCTTGAAATCCGCGTTAGACATTGCGATTGGCAGAAATGTGCAAAAATATGAAATTGGACGATAGTGGGGGATCTGACGCCACGAACAATTTCTGACATGCAGAATTCTGTTCCGACAGGTGTGGTTTCTTGATTGAATATAAATACGGGCACAGTAGAGCCAATTTTACTCTCAATCAGTCTTCAGAAGCGGCGGGACGCTGTGTTCAGTATCGACGCATTTTTAAATAAACTGTAAAGTCGGATGGACGATACGTTCATCCAAGGATCAAACAGTAACTCTTAGTTTGATTTTAAATACGATTATCGAACATACTCTACAAGTCTGCACTCAAGTCTACAAACGTTCAGCACTCAAGACAACCGATGAGGTCACATCAGGCAGAGGAACGCTATGCAGAGCAATAGAGGCGTCTCCTAGGACAACAGCAGCTGGTGCAGAGCAACATATCATTCTACACTACAGCAACCAGATGGGACCATGAGGGATGAGAACTGAAGGACGACAAGTGGAACCGGAGAACATACAGGGAACTCCATTAGAAGAGGACATACGGATCAACGGAGGACACAGGTACGATCTACAGAATCGAGGTGACAAATAACCAATTTATAATTTGTAAATGAGAGAATAAAGACATTGAAAAGACACTTTAAAATTTTTAAATAAATAAAAGTTATGTAAAATTTAGATAGAGATAAGAGAATATAATTTAAATTCAGTAAGAATTTTCTTTGATGATGAACAATTAATTTAGTAAATGTAAATTTTCATTTAAAGCTTGTAAAGTAGTCAGTGAGTAATATTACACGCAATGCATAAAGTAATGTAGTTGGAAGTTATAGAAAAAGGCTGACAATTCTATTAGTCAATTTAAAGTTTTATAAATCATTAAGATGTATGCAATGCATAAAGTAATGTAATAAAAAAATATATAAAGAAAAGAAAACAAAACTGTAATAAAGCACACGAGACTGAGTGGTCGTGAAATTTTAGATTAACAAATAAATGTTTAGCATATACTTTTGTTAATATAGGATATAAGATTTATTTTATGGTGAACGTACTGCAAAAAAAAAGAAACGTTTAAACAAAAATAATGAATATTTTATGGACAAGTAAATGCGATTTTAAACACACTTGTGATTTTTTTTTAATCAATTAATGAAAACATGTTACAATTCAAAATGACTACTCTTATTAGGATTACACCCAAATGCCATTTATAAATACACTACACATTTAAAATACATTAAAATTGGCAATTTGTATTGTTAAAAAAAATATATATATATATATTGTAATAAAACAAATTTATTTCGGTTTTGTGGTTTATTAATTGTTTAATAAAATTTTTATTATTATTTTTTTTAATTTAATTATTTAATTACTTTATTTGTTTTTATTGTTTTATGATTAGTGTTCAATTAATAAAAATAATAATTAATAATTAGGTATGATTTGGTGAAGAAATATTTGTTTCTCCGCGTTAAATAGATTGTCGTGGCCAAATCGATTGCATGCCGCGGTCAATTCAGTATCTTTATTTCTTCTTCTGCTCGTTCCTTTCCCTCAGAAGTTCTCGTTTATAAGTTAATAATTAATGTACTTTAAATTAGTTCTTAACTAATCAATAAAACGATATTTTAGAACTATAATTATATTTATTATGATCAAAGTAATTATTCGACTTGCGTCGACTAATTCGAGTCGGAGTCGAGACTAGATCTCAGGTCGATGATTACATATTCCAAAATTATTCAAATTAAATTATTATCTAACATGGATTCTTTAAACTGTCGAAATAGTCAGGAAGGCAAGTGAGAGAATTCAATACTTACAATTATAAAAACTTATTCATTAACAGATAATAATAATAAAATATAGTATATAGAAAATTGAGATCCGAACCAGCTGACTGTTCTAAAGTCACTCCCCCTCCAGTTTAGATTTCGTTCAACTCGAAATGACAAGATGGCTGCCTTCGTGAGTTGTTCTACGCTGAAAATCAGGCTCCGAGATTTTCCTTCAAATAAAAGTAGTAGTTGATTAATTCCTCTTCTGTGATGCCGCTATTGGAATATCCACAAGTTGTAGTGTTTAGTTTTAGTCCTCCACTGGATTTCGTTCGGTAATAGGTGTATAATGTCGAATGGTTCTTTCCAATCAGTTGCTTGTTGTATGAGGTTAAATTTATTATTCAATCGTGTCCATACGTTGTGACAGATAGATTTAGTGGTGTTTAATTTAGCTTTATTATTCCAATGACTGTTTTAATTGTATTCTTCAATTTACTGTATATTCTTTATTTCTTTATAATTCAATAATACCTCTTGGTTTGAGTTAGTTAAAATTTCAATTCATTTGGTTTTTTAAATATACTCTGACACGTCCGTTCTGCTTGGCGTTTAACAATCAACTAACTATATTTGTTTCTTCATATAGAAAATTCTGTAAGATTTTGGTCTCATTTCTCATTGTTCATTATCAGCTGTTTTCCTAATTACCAATTCAATTTTATAGAAATAAATGACTTTTTTATATTTTACTGGCTATAAATTATTTGTTTAGTATTTTTATAGAATTCTAATTACATAACGATATTCCTGCTTTTATTTTATACAAGTTAATATTAAACTTGACCTATTTTGGTTTGAATTAAGCTCCCGAATTACATTCCTTGAAATTTACCTCTAGGCCTTATTATGATTCACATAATTACTCATTAAATGGTTTACAATATGTTTTATGTTACAATTTTCCTCAAATACGATTACTAATTAAATCATTGTAATTTGCTTTTTCTACCTGGCTATTATTTTAAACATTTAATAATTTATTTATATATTACTAGTACTTGCTTTACTGATTAGGCATTATCTTGTACAATCACAATTTAAGTCAATTTTACACTCTGATTCTTTTATTCACTACTATAGGTTGTTGTTATAATTATGATAAAGTATTTGTATTCTGAATGGGATAATTTATATCAATTTGGTCTAGTTTCTATTAATTTATTTCCTCTGATTTGATTACAGGGGTCAAAGTTGAATTTGGCTGGATTATCCATTTTCAGTTTTCCTATCAATGTTATAATCAATTCACATTACTATTATTATCTTTTCTGATTCACTATTTATAGGTCGTTTGAATTAATATTTTGCCTTTCCTTCCTTAACAAAATTCTGACATTAATTAATATTATTTAAATACAATAAACACTTATATTCTAACATCTAGTATCTACTACTATCAACATGGTCTGTATTGTATACACATATAATAATTAAACATAATAATTAGATAACTAAACAAATTAAGGTCTTTGCCTAATTACAGTCTTTTGTTGTCCTTTTAAAACTCGTTTGGGGGTTCCCCTCAATTACACACTATTTTATTTATACCTAACTTTACATTAGCTCTGATTATTTGGTATTGTATTCTCTTACTTTGTTATTTGTGTTTCTAAATTTGTATAACTACTATAGTTTAAGTTCTTTCCTTTATTGTGGTTTACTGAGATAGAGTGTTCTGTCTTTAAAGTAGGTTTTGGGTATCTTGAGATTTTTCATTTTAATTAATTTGTTCTTGGCTGTAACTCCTTACTACTCCGTATCTTACTGGGTATACTGATTATTTTACTTGGATAATAATCATACTATTTGTTTTTAACACATTTTGCTCTAAATTGAATGTATATAATTTCTTTGAATCAAGATTTTTCCTAGTTCTGTTAAGGCATTTTATTTATTATTGTGATTACTTCTTTCTGTTACTTTTATTTAAGTTTATTTTACTTCTTCCAGATTGCTTCTTCCCTTCTTTTTCTATGTGATATTAAATTGTAGAATAAGGCAAAATCTTCGTTATGCTACTATATATTGTAACGTTACATAACCCGGTCCCAATAAATTAAATCATGATAACATAAAGGTCAGAAATGGGTAACGTATAACTAGCTCTAAATTAAAGTATATCACTAAACATTATAAGCAATTCGAGTGATATACAGTGACAAGTGAGTTATAGTGTACCCATTGAGGTAAAAAGTGAAAGTGAAGGTAACTTATTACAGAATTGTGCTGTAGGTTTGGGAATTATAAAACTATGATAGTAGACTATAATGCTACTAACTGATTCTGTATTTTATTAATTTATTATAATGTTTATATTGTGTAGACCACCAAGTTTAATACCTAAGTTAATTTTATATTTTTGCAAATATTTGTGTTAGTATAAGATAACCCAGGGTTAGTTTTAAAAAACATAAAAGATTTAAATATCAAATGATAATAAAAAATTAAAATAATACTATATGAGGGAAATGGCAGAAGGAAGTAGGGCAGTGTAGGAATACTATGAGAGACTAATAAATAATATATAAATTCATTTAAAGATAATAAAAATATTAAATACTTATATACAAGGTCATAAGAAAATGAACAGAAACCTATTATGTAAACCGAATTGGGAAAGAAACCTGAATTAAAAAGAGTTATTTTTCGGTAAATAAAATATAAATTTATAATAATTACAAACTGCCTGTATAATAAAAATATTATGGGTTACTAAGAGTGACGAGAATAACAAGTATTGTTAATAATCGAATTTGGAAATTAAACCTGGCGAGTTGACAAAATGATGCTACCACAATTCTATTAAAATATCCTTTTTGAAACTTGGGAGAAGTGTAAAATTAGTACAAAATTAAAAAGCAATATGAACTGTATATAATCATACCTTATTTATCAAAATTAAAGGATTATACTCCATAATAAACTGTGAAAGAAAACCCTTCTGATGATTCGGCCTAGTTTCGTGATGTTTCAAGTTGACGATAGAATATGGGCCAGACGGTAATGAAATTACAACTCAAGACGGACCTCACTAGAGAAAAGGCTTCCTTCCAGTAAGAACTATAAGAAGAGAGGTAATATAAACATTTAGTTTAATAGTTGACGAAGAAAACGCATTCCGAATGGTTATATAGAACACAAAAACTAGTCAAAATTAATCACATGTTCTAAAGTGAACAAATGCTCGCTGCTCTCTTACGGACATTTCTGGAACTACATACTAAACGGAAAAATAAACAAATTTATTTAATATTTTTCAGTATTTGTAAAGCTTAGTAATTATCCATTTCTGACCATCTCATAACAAAAAGAACTTACCTTTAACCCTGGGGAAATAAAAAGAATTATATATTGATTGATGTTTTAAAAAATAGTATAAAATTTGGTAAACAAAACCATATATGTTTTTTTCTTTTGACAATTCCATGTTTATTCGAGGAAGTCGATATTATGTTTTAATTAAGTAAAGATCGATTGTGATACTTGTATTTTGGTGGCAGGAAAACAAAAAACAATAATATAATTAATAAATATTATTGAAAAATGATATTGAATAATAAAAATGTGTTATATTGTTTGTAGTGGGTAGTTGTAATAGATTTCAGCACAAAATAGAAGAGATTGATACATTGGGTCATATTTCGCCATAGGGTAGGCTGGTTGAACTAGGTGTGGAAACTCGTCTCACAATCAGCTGATTTAAATCACAGCGAACAAATTTGAAAAATTTCCGAAATCGCCTAAACCGAGTGTAAATAATCGGTACTTACTCTCTCTTCCTCATAAGGCTGAACAACTTCCCTACTTGACCCCAAATCACACACTCTCGATTTCTGCTTAGATTGAGTAACATTACAAAATACTTTATTTTTTAAACTTCAGTTATTATAATTCATAAGTGGCGACTGCGGACAGGCAGAAACTTTAATATCTCAAGGCGCTACGTTACAGATTGGCGCATAACAACGTGGGGCATATAATATAACTCTCCTATACCTCAAACCGCTACATTACAGAGTGGCGTACACAACATTGGGAGCTTAATTAAATAAGACGAACACCCAATAAGCAACATACAAAGTTTTCGCTAAAACCTCTACAAAAACCGCTACGTTACAATATATATATATATATATATATATATATTACATTTAATATTTATAATTAAATTTACCTCAAGATGTTATTTTTTTTCCTTTTTTGGAACATGTTTCGGGTACTATCTTGTACCCATCCTCAGCCTTCTGGTTTTTTTGTCTGGTGAAGTACATATGTGTTGTTGGTTGACTATTATTATTGTGGCTTCCTGTTGGCTTCTGGTACTTCAAATTGGTTTTATTGTGTGTGATTGTGGTGTATGTGTTAGTTTTTTGTGTATTTTCGATGTTGAGTGCTTTGAATATTGTGTCGTGTTTTGTATTGATTTGTATTTGTTCAGGTATTAGTTTGTTTTGTGTTTTGTGTTTGTATATTTGTAAATTTTCCCAAATGTTCATTATGGTGCCTTTGTGTTGTATATGTTTTATTAGTGTTACATTGGTTGTGTCTGGGAATTCCATGTCCTGTGTTTATTGCATGTGTGGCTAAATTGGATTTATATATTTCTGGTTTTTTGTATGCATTTAGGTGTTCAAAATAACGTTTTTTCAGCTGTTTTTTTGTTTGTCCTATGTAACATTTATTAAAATGGCAGCATTTTATTCGCTATTTAACAGAATGTACAAAATTCCCCTAAACAAACAAGAAACTGACAAAGAAAGAAATATAATGTACCAAATTGGTTATGAAAATGGATACAATAAAAATACTGTGATCAAAAAAGAAAATAAAATCAAATATAAAATAAAAACTGAACAATTAAGAATTAATCAAACTGAACAACACATAAATAATAACAACAACAAAAAATGGGACACATACATAAATACATACATAAATAATGAATACATACATAAATAATAAAATGACAAAACTAACAAAACTATTTAAAAACACAGATATAAAAATAGCATACAAAACTAATAAAAATAAATTACAAAATCTAAATAGCTCACACAACAAAGATAATACAACAACTAACGGCATATACAAAATTGAATGCCAAGATTGCAATAAATGTTACATAGGACAAACAAAAAAAACAGCTGAAAAAACGTTATTTTGAACACCTAAATGCATACAAAAAACCAGAAATATATAAATCCAATTTAGCCACACATGCAATAAACACAGGACATGAATTCCCAGACATAACCAATGTAACACTAATAAAACACATACCACACAAAGGCACCATAATGAACATTTGGGAAAATTTACAAATATACAAACAGAAAACAAACTAATACCTGAACAAATACAAATCAATACAAAACATGACACAATATTCAAAGCACTCAGCATTGAAAATACACAAAAAACTAACACATACACCACAATCACACACAATAAAACCAATTTGAAATACCAGAAGCCAACAGGAAGCCACAATAATAATAGTCAACCAACAACACATATGTACTTCACCAGACAAAAAAACCGGAAGGCTGAGGATGGGTACAAGATAGTACCCGAAACATGTTCCAAAAAAGGAAAAAAAATAACATCTTGAGGTAAATTTAATTATAAATATTAAATGTATTGTATACATCAAGAAATGGACTGTAGCAGAAAGTGACTAAATATATATATATATATATATACAGTGGAAATCGGTTAACACAAAATGACGGGGACCAGTTATTTTTTTCGTGTAAACCGAATTTCGCGTTAAGCGAACAAAAAGTGAAACAAAATGAAGTGAACAAATAGTGTACTGTAGATTATTTATTGTACTGTCTAGTAAAATGCAACAAATAGGCCTACAACCTTTTATTTATCCTCATGGTTTATTATTGTTAATTTTTCTTAAAATTATTATTAGCTGTTCTAAATTTAGTCCTATGATTTAGGTTTTCTTATAGACTACTGTATGTCTTTCAACTTTACCGTAGTTTTCGTGTTTATCTTTATTTAAAATAATCCGTTATTTTCTTTTGCACACAATTTTGCACTATTTTTTTCAACAAATTGTTCTAATTTATCAACGTGTTCAGACATTTCAGCTTCCGAGTTGGCTTCAAAATATTGACGAACACGGCTCAGCAACGAAAGCATATCGGTAGCGGTAGGAACATTTTCACTATCATTTTCCGTGTCAAGTTCGTCGTCACTATCATCACCTTCACAGTTGTCAACTTGCACTGTTTCCACGATATCGGTATCTGTTAATACGGGAGCCGTAGTTACGTTCTCGTCGACAGTCACGTACTCATTTAGAGAAATTTAAACATTTAATACAGATGACACACGATTAAACATTTCAGATAGTGTAGGATCAATTTCATTTTCTTCGGATTGTTCAGTTTCTGAATTCAAAATGAGTCGAGCATGAGCGAAACAATTTTGAATTGTTGTAGGCGTCACGAGGTTCCACGCTGTTCTTAACAAGTTAGAAGCATCCAGAACATTTACACAGAAATCTTTTTTCCCCTCAATAGTGGCCAAGTATTTCCGCAGAAGTAACTTTCTGTACTGAAATTTTAAATTTTGAATAATACCTTGATCACAAGGTTGTAGGACACTAGTCGTGTTCGGTGGTAGAAAAACAAGTTTAATTGCCATCAATTTTAGGTCACATGGGTGGGCAGGACAGTTGTCAATAATTAACACAATTTTCCTCTTCTGAGAAGTGAAATGTTTTTCTAACGAAACCAGCCATTCGGTAAAAATTTTAGACGTCATCCACGCTTGTTTGTTAGCTCTATATTCTACTGGCAACTTTTTAACATTTTTAAAACAGCGCGGCTTTAAACTTTTTCCTATAACAAGTAACGGAAGTTTTTCTGACCCATCAGCATTGCAACCTACCATCACTGTCACTCTCTCTTTGGACTTTTTACCACCAGAGCACTGCTCCCCTTTGAATGAAAGTGTTTTATCGGGCATACAACGGAAAAATAGTCCTGTTTCATCGGCGTTGAAAATATCCTTACGTGGATAGTCTTTTAAAATTGCAGGCAGCGTAGATTGCAACCACGATGATGTCATTTCTTGTGACACCTGTCTTGATTCGCCACAGATGTTTTTAAAGGTTATGCCATTTCGTTTTTTAAACCTTTCTAGCCGGCCAGGATTTGCAGTGAAATTTAAGTTCATCTGTTCAGCAAAAACGTTTGCTTTCTCCATCAGTAGTGGTCCAGAAATAGGAGCATCTTGTGATCTTGCTTGCTTAAACCAAACAAGAAGAGCAGCCTCTAAGTTTTCGTGGTTTGCCTTACGGAAACGTTTTCTGCCTGGTTCAAACTTGCCCGACTCATACAGTTCTAAAGTTTTATCTCTATTTTTTATAATCGTGGATAACGTCGAGTTTGGTATACCGAATGTTTTACAGATTTCTGTTTTTGTTCGAATACCCTCATTAACAGCTTGGAGGAGTTCAACTTTTTTTTCTAAAGAGAGGGCACTTTGTTTACGCACTTTCTTCTCCATTTTACTTCCGGACTGCAAAAACGAAATTTACGAAAGCGTAACTTCACTTAACACGTACACGTCACACGCTTAACATCACTTAACTGGCTGTAAAAGACTAAGAAGTTTGTACAGTAAAAAAGTAAACAGTTAATCCTCACAACTGAGTAAATTTTTTACAATAAAATGTTATCGGTACCGTACCGCAAACTTTACCACCGCTGTACACGCACAGAATAAAACTGAACTGAACTCACCACACCCTATAGAGTAGGTAGTTAATGTAAGCGATAACGGTTTATTTGCGGTCAATGAACAACACATTTGGTGCTGAAGGAGAGGCTATGGTTTCTCCCAAACAACGGTACACTGTATACAGTACGTACTGTAAATAGAACTTGGTACTGAAGACAAAACAAAACAGGTAGACAAAACAAACTATGGTCACTACCTGCTCTTTCTCTTTGAGAGATGAAGAATGGATTCCGTTACATCGAAAACAAGCTTTTGGGCGTACTTGTGTGGCTTTATTTTGTATGCAGTTACTTAAAAGCCAGCCAAAAAAAAATTATTTTTAACAAAAATTTTTCGTGTTAACCGATATTTTTCAGGTAAACCTTTCGTGTTAACCGTACAAATAATACACTGTACATAACAAACGGCGATCGGTACCCGAGTGGTGTTTCGTGTTAACCGATATTTTGTGGTAACCGTTTTCGCGTTAAACGATTTCCACTGTATATATATATATATATATATATATATATATATATATATATATTACTATAATACTTATTATAACTATTTTACCTCAAGATGTATTTTTTCTTTAGGGACATGTTTCGGGAGATCCTGTTCTCCCATCTTCAACCTTCGCCATCTTGCTTCTGGTGCAGTATTTGTGTGTTGGCTTCTGGATGTTATTATGGTGGTTTGTTGGTCTTTGGTCCTTCAATGTTGCATTATTGTGTGTGGTTGTGGTATCTGTTTTTGTATTTTGTGTATTTTCGATGTTGAGTGCTTTGAATATTGTGTCATGTTTTGTATTGATTTGTATTTGTTCTGGTATTAATTTGTTTTGTGTTTTATGTTTGTAAATCTGTAAATTTTCCCAAATGTTCATTATGGTGCCTTTGTGTGGTATATGTTTTATTAGTGTTACATTGGTTATGTCTGGGAATTCATGTCCTGTGTTTATTGCATGTGTGGCTAAATTGGATTTATATATGTTTGGTTTTTTGTTCAATTCAGAAAGTGAATGAAATATATATATATATATATATATATTGCAAAATTTATATATATATATATATATATATAGGCATTAATTTAATAAATATAAATTTTGTATAATTTGTATAAGTTACGGGTAAATGGATAGGTCTGAGATTGCAAAAATATTTCATTGTTAGATTAGGGGAGAATTAATCTGTTTCAACAAGCAGTGAACACCTGCTCAATTGTATGTGTGTTACACATGTATCTTGTGTGTGTTAGTGATGCAGGCATAGACAGGAATCTCAGCAACCCGCCCCAAGTAATTAATAAAATAATTATTTTAATTCACTATCAAGTCGCAGTAACAAACGAAATAACGTTCGTTAAAGTCACGACAATATTACGGAAAAAGTAAATACCGCAATAGTAAGTCTACCAAGAGTATATACGGGAAAGCAGCTGTAGAGCGACGCTGGACTCTAGACGCATCCAGGAACATGCTGCCGTAGAACGACGCTGGACTCTAGACGTATCCAGGAACACACTGCCGTAGAACGACGCTGGTTGCTAGACGTATCCAGGACCACGCCAGGACAAGAGGAATGGAAAACTAACTCTGGACAACGCTGGACCCCGGACAACAGTTGTAAGATCATCAGAAATCGAGGTGACATGCGTAATGCATTTTAAATGATTTGTAAAAAAAAAAGAGCTCATAAAGACGATTTCAAAGAACAGTAAATTAAAACAAAAAAAAGTTAGTAATAATATGTTAAAAGGTAAATAAATGTTTAGTCGTAAGAATGATCAATCGCATATATATATAAAAGCATTCATAAATGAAAGAGAATTTAAAGTAAAGAGAGTAGAGTTTATTATCAAAATAGATAGTAAAGTGAGTAGATATTTGAAGTAGAGAAAGATTAATTTAAAGTTGAATATTAAAACAAGACCAGTCTACAAGCAATTAATATAAATTTAAATTGAATTTTAAACCTTGGTATAGACTGAGCGAGTAGAGGTCAGATCTGAGATAAGACAATTTATTTCAATATAAAAATATTTTAATTTTATAATAAATTAATAAACCAAATATTTAACATGTCTAGATATAAGATTATAGTAGAACCCCTCAAATCCGAAATCCCGGGAAATCCGAACATGATTTTGAAGAAAAACAACATTTGGAAAAACACATAAAGACATAAGGAACACATTTATTATTACATAAAACTATCATATGTAACCTAATTTTACGTAAAGAATCATTGAAAATTTAATAAAATATATACAAGTATTGCTTACATAAAACAGGATTGAAATGTAAAAAATATTGGAATTAACACTGTATAAAAACATACAGCATACAGCATTTCATTAACATCAGAGCTGAATGGCCAAGGAAAAACACAAAAGAAATGCACACAAACATTACACTACATTTTTTCACTTGAAATCAGTGATCTTCATCTGGCGAAGTGACATAAACCTTCCCGAGGATGCAATGTTGTGCCAGCGTCGCATAAACATGACATCATTGGGTGTAGCAGCTGCGTGTTGTTCTACGTAGCGCAACGCGATGTCGAGAGCGACGGCAGCGTCAGAATGAGTCACGTTTGTTGAGGCACCTTCTCCCTCGCTATCGCTACCTGATACATTGTCATGTTGATCCTGGACCACAGACACTATGTCATGCTCGGTGCATTCTTCATTGTCGTCTAGTGCTGCCCACTCCTCCAGACAACCTTTTTCAGCATCCTCACATCCTGGTACTTTTTGAAAGAGATGAAGGAGCTCAGTTTCATCATCTCGTGTTGTAAGTGGTGTTTCCACAAATTCGAGGCTGGGCCAAAGCTTCGTCCAAGATCTCTGCAGTAAATTTTTACTGGTATTGTTCCAGGATTCTGCAACCCAGTAAATCACATCTTTTATTGTTATCTTCTTTAGCTTCTCAAGAATAGTAAGAGAACAATCTTCTTCAATAAGAGTTTGCAGAAGCATTTTTCTGTAGCTTAGTTTTATGTTCTGTAGCACACCTTGATCCATAGGCTGCAGCAGCGATGTCACGTTAGGTGGTAGAAAAATTGCTTTTATGTCTCTGCACACCAACTGCATGTCTGAAGGATGTGACGGAGCGTTGTCTATCAAAAGTAGAGCTCGAGGTGGCAGTCCATTTTCTTCATTAAATCTTGTTACTGAAGGAACAAATTTCTTTTCAAACCACTCCTTAAAAAGATTATCAGTCATCCACGCCTTAGTCTGATTTCTGTAATAAACAGGGAGAGAATTCATGTTATTTTTTTTAAGGGCTCGTGGCTTTGCAGATTTTTCAATCACCATTAATGGTAGCTTGTTTGTTCCCGCGGCGTTACTGCAGGCCAAAACTGTGAGACGCTGTTTGTTCATTTTAAAGCCTGGCGCAGAAGATTCCTCTTTAGAAGCAAGACTTTTAGTGGGAAGTGCTTTAAAATTCAATCCAGTCTCGTCCGCATTATACACTTACTGGGGCGAGTAATTTTCTGACGAAATCAAATCGGCGAATTCATCTAAATATTCTTTTGCAGCAGTATTATCAGCTGATAACTTCTCTCCGCTTATCATCAGTTGTCTGATTCCATGCCTTCTCTTCCATCGATCCAACCACCCATTGCTAGCAGTAAATGCCAAATCTCCGTTCATTAGTTTGTTCAGCCGCAATGCCTTTTCTTGAATTAATGGACCACTAATAGGAACTCCTCTCTGCCTCCCTTGTGTAAACCACAAAAACACTACTTCATCAATTTCTTCATTTACAGAAACTTTTGCGTGATGGCATTGTTTCAAAGTTTTTTCACTTGTTGCACTGCAAAACTGTTCAATTTTCGCACGATTCTTTTTCCAGTCACTGATTGTTGCCTTACCAACACCAAATTCAACAGCCAACTTCGTCAAATTTTCCCCTTTGTCTAGTCGCATTAACACTTCGAGTTTTTCTTTTAAAGTACAAGAACTATGTTTTCGTTTGCTTGCCATAATTTAAGAAAACTAAAAAACCCGATCTACACTGCTCACTTCAAATGCAAAAACAATAAACCTTAAACGAAAACTCGAACAAACTGTGTACACTGGATGGAAACAGTAACAGAAGACAAACGCACAGGACAACAAACGCCAGAGGACTAACTGGAATACAAAGATTTCTAGACCTATTGTAGAAGGACTGGGCTATTTTTAGCGCACTTCCGCCCGACAGCAACAGTGATTTACGGGCAGTCAAGGTCAGCAACCTCCGGCGGCTTCGTCTCACCCCTACGCAACATTACCGGGCGGCGCATACACCGTAACTAGTGTTGAGTACTATGTATGCAGATTGTTTGGCTAATCCGAACATTTCCGAATCCGAACAGGCTACAGCCCCAATTAGTTCGGATTTGAGGGGTTCCACTGTATTAACATGTTTAGATACAAGAGATTTTTTTAAATATGTGTAATGTTGCATATCATAAGATATAAACATTTAATAATGAGCAATATCGTGACCAACAATTATTAATGATGTTTATGAATATTTATAATAATGAGTAAATAATAAATATGAGTTTTAAATACTGAAATTAAAGTGGTAGCAGAAATATAATCCTGCATATGGTAAAATTTCAGATTGTAGAATGGCATAATATGTTAAGATGCAAAATGTTTACCAGTGCAAGAATGCAAACTCGGGTAGGATGTGCTACACATAAAAAAAATATATAAATAGGTCGATGGGACCAGATTAAAGGAGAACGATATAAAAAAATTTAGCTACATGATAATGAGAAGAGCGAGTAAGAGTGGAACAAGGCCACTGAATCAGTACAAGGTCAACGCACCGATCAGCTGTATAATGGGGGGGGGGGTGAATATTGCATACCACCACAGTGAACGTTAGACTGACTTACTCATTATTATGTGTTTGTTTTACCGATGTATAAACTTAAGTTAAGTTAATATAACATGATTATATTTGTCTAGAACAAATAGACAACAAATTTAATAAATAAATATTTATTAAATTTTGTTTCTTCTCAGGCAGAGGAATAATGCAACGATACAGCCATACGCTGTATTAGGCATTAATTTAAATAAATATAAATTTTGTATGTTTTGTATAAGTTACGGGTAAATGGACAGGTCTGAGATTGCAAAAATACTTCATTGTTAGATTAGGGGAGAATTAACCTGTTTCGACAAGCAGTGAACACCTGCTCAATTGTATGTGTGTTACATGTGTATCTTGTGTGTGTTAGTGATGCAGGCATAGACAGGAATCTCAGCAACCCGCCCCAAGTAATTAATAAATAATTATTTTCATTCACTGTGCGAAAACTAATTAGTGTATGATAAAACCATAGGCACCAAAGTGTGTGTGAAATTTATAGTTATCCCCAGTGAAAAGATGATGTTAATAGAACACGTTATGCGAAGACAGTGCAAAATAAACGTGCCAAAAAATACGCAAATTACCCTAAGACGCTCAAATTAATATAGTGAGTGCTTAATCGAATTAGCTATGATTTGTGCTATCTCGATTTCGTGCAAAACATTGCTATTTGCTAATAATTGCAAATAGATGAAAAGGTTCGGGAGTGGGGGCTGTCACGAGATATGCAGGTATCGACAGGACGATTTTGGAGCCGACTGACGCGGAATCTCGAGAGGGTATAAATTAAGGGTTCAACCAAAAACCCTTCTCTTCATTTCAAGACACAGTTGCAGCCGGACATGCTGTCCGTCGGCAAAACAGTTTATTTTTAATCTATTACAAGTCGCAGTAACAAACGAAATAACGTTCGTTAAAGTCACAACAATATTACGGAAAAAGTTAATACCGCAATAGTAAGTCTACCAAGAGTATATACGGGAAAGCTGCTGTAGAGCGATGCTGGCTCTATACGCATCCAGGAACATGCTGCCGTAGAACGACGATGGACTCTAGACGTATCCAGGAACATGCTGCCGTAGAACGACGCTCGACTCTAGACGTATCCAGGAACATGCTGCCGTAGTACGACGCTGGATGCTAGACGTATCCAGGAACACTGCTGCCGTAGAACGATGCTGGACTCTAGACATATCCAAGACCACGCCAGGACAAGAGCAATGGAAAAGTAACTCTGGACAACGCTGGACCCTGGACAACAGTCGTAAGATCATCAGAAATCGAGGTGACATGCGTAATGCATTTTAAATGATTTGTAAAAAAAAAACAGAGCTCATAAAGACGATTTCAAAGAACAGTAAATTAAAACAAAGAAAAGTTTATACTTAGTAATAATATGTTAAAAGGTAAATAAATGTTTAGTCGTAAGAATGAGCGATCGCATATATATAAAAGCATTCATAAATGAAAGAGAATTTAAAGTAAAGAGAGTAGAGTTTATTATCAAAATAGATAGTAAAGTGAGTAGATATTTGAAGTATAGAAAGATTAATTTAAAGTTGAATATTAAAACAAGGCCAGTCTACAAGCAATTAATATAAATTTAAATTGAATTTTAAACCTTGGTATAGACTGAGCGAGTAGAGGTCAGATCTGAGATAAGACAATTTATTTCAAATTAAAAATATTTTTTTTTATAATAAATTAATAAACCAATTATTTAACATGTCTAGATATAAGATTATTAACATGTTTAGATATAAGAGATTTTTGAAAATATGTGTAATGTTGCATATCATAAGATATAAACATTTAAAAATGAGCAATATCGTGACCGACAATTATTAATGATGTTTATGAATATTTATAATAATGAGTAAATAATAAATATGAGTTTTAAATACTGATAAATAAAAATACTCTTATTATAAATACACCTGGTATAATTATTCAACCTGCATGAATTACTGTATATCGAATTTACATATAAATTCATTGTAAAAGTTTGTATCCTTTGAACGTGAGGCCTGACATGCCCACATGTATATGTATGTATATTGTAACGTTACATAACCCCTGCCCAAATATGATAACATAATCACCAGAGTTAAAACCAGCAATTACCCATTTTTAAAAGTCAGAAATGGGGATTAGGTATCAAGCTATGAGAACCTTTGTACTTTAAAAACACTGTAAACAATAATCCTAAAAGTGCAGTGTACAAAGTGGAACATAGTGTACTCGGTGAAAGTGCCAAACATTTAAAAAGAGCATCTCACAGACTTGTGCTGGAGATGAAAAACAATCAATATTATAGCAGTGGACTATATTGCTGTTGACAAGCTTTGTATTTTTTGTATTTGTTGTAATTTTATATTGTGTAGGCCACAAAGGTCTGGTAACTAGGAGTAATATTTTTGTTTAATATAATTATTTTGTTTAGATGTAAAAATAATCCAGGGTTATGTATAAAATAATAATAATATACCAAATAATACTATGTTAGAAAGATGGCATGTAAAAAAATAGTGTAGAGTAAGGATACATTAAATGAATTATAAATATAAATAAACCAAAATAAAAGGGATTAAAATATAAAATACCAGTGGACAAGTTTAAGAAAAAATATAAAGAAAAACCGTAAATAAATTCAATTTGATTATAGATAAAATCTATAAAGAATTATTTTTTCTAAAAAGAAGAAATGAAATTATAATAATTATTATTAGCCTACATACTAAAAGGTATCTAGATTAGCCAATAAAAAACCATAAAAATTCTGGTTACTAAGAGTAACTAACTAACAAGAATTGAATTAATTGTTCAGATATATTGGAAGTGAGCAGTTGAAAAGTGTAATGTCTAGAAAAAATTAAGAAATTTATAAATACCATTCGGGAATAATCAGTGCCAAATTTAAAAAACTTAATGAGTGATATCAACGACATCCTTCGAACAGAATAATTCACGCCCGCAAATTGACGAAAATTGAAAAATCAGCCTTCTATTTCCAAGCCTAGCCTACCGAAATTCGACATTGTTGGTGAGATCGTTACCTATTAAAATTTAACTAAATTACATCTCAGCTATAAACTTATAACAGCACAATCTCTTTAAATACTTCTGGAAAAGAGGTGAACAGACACTTTATTTTGTATTAACCAAAAAACAGCAAAACGTGGTTTGGTTATTAACATTGCCGAAGCCATTAAATAGTGTTTATTTTTCGTTAGTGAAGAAAAGTGATCTGCGCTCTAGCGGTCAAAAAATCAACTGCATAATATAGATTATACTAAAATTTTAAAATAATTTATGTAAAGCTTGATACCGACCCATATACATTTCTGACTTCTTCAAAGTTCAAAGAACCTAAATAACCCTGGGAAATTAATTACTTATTTATTTCTTGTTATTAGACTTTAAATAAAAATATTTATTCTATGATATATGTTTGTAAAAGTAAGATCAAACTAAATCTGTGATTTATGCAATAATCGATTATCTATTCATGTTTTGGGAGACCATAAAAATATTAAATAAATTCAAGGAATGCCTTGTGGTTTAAATAATAAAGTGTGTATTATTTCCAGTAGATGGTAGTTGGTTACAGGTTATAAAAGGATCGAGAAGAGAAAGGAAATCAGTCCGGACATCCAGAATTTATTACGTACCATTTGAAGTCATTTAATCTTGAAACTATATTAATTACGACAAATATATAATACTCGGGTCCCTAGTTCGGGGCCATTGAAACTACTCAAGTAATTACAAAATTATAATTAACTCTTACCTTAGGGTTTTATTCCAGAGTCTTTCAGACGAAAACAGCTGCAGACAGGATTATTCGGATTTGATATGTGCAATAATTACGTTAACACATTTGATACTGTCTAAAACACATACTTATTTTTATTTATCAAAACTTCAAAACTTACGTTAGTACAATCTTTCAACGATAGTACAACTGGTTGAAATTATTTCTTATCTATATTGAGTTTTATTTTGGCTACTATTATAAGTGATCTTGTTAAATAACTAAAACATTGAAAATGAACCAGTGTATAACCTCTATATTAGCACACACACACTCATTCTGTTACATTGATCTTTAAATAAACTCCGCCCTGAGAGAACTCTATCGTACAAAGTATTGGTGTTTTATATTTTCCTTTTATAACGAACAATCACCAGTTAGTTGGCATTGGTTCTAATATGCATATTAAATGTTCTAGTTACCCATACGCAGCGTACTCCTAGGGTTGGTTGCGCGAACTGGTGTTGAATACTTGCTTCGATCTCACGCACTCCGGTACTCGTTTTATACGTTTACTGTTTGTGTTTAAAGGTTCTTACTGTTTTATTGGTTCCACATTATACAACATGATAAAGTCAGCCGACCTAATTTTATTCGCACTAATTTTTTGTAGACTGGCCGCGCGTTATGCTGTTTGTACAGCTTTAAAACTTTTAAATGTTTACACACTTTTTTAGATAGGCCGGATTTATCTTAACGGACTATCTTGCACCCGAGGCCACTGTTTAATTTTAGACCACAAACTTTACTGTCTGATGCTGGCTGTCTATTGTTCACTCTCTAATGACACACTGCAGACTGGCATTCACAAAGAGCCTGCTGCTGGGTGGTTACGCAATACGTCTGGCAATTGTTTAGGCTAACAGTATGTATGTTGTACTGGGGCTCCTTACAGGTGAAAATTAACAATTTGGAAAGTGATTGAATTGATGTAAAATTAATATAAAATTAAACTGGGGTAGCTCACAATTCTGTACCGTTACAATCTCAAATGGGTTCGTAAAAGTAGCCATCAGCTGATGCCACGAGCAGAAAAATTTGAAATACTCAATCATACACTGAGAGAGTAATTCTCTTTGCACTCTCTCTCCTAACTACTGTCAAACAACGGTATTGATTTCACATAAATAAAATTTAAGAAAATCATTCAATATCTTTGCCTAATCACACACACTCGATTTTGAAGACATATAACATAAAGATAACAAATTCTGTGACTCTTAATTAAGCGAGATTTTCGAAGAGTACAAATAGAAGTAAATCAAAACGAATAACTCAGAGAGACTCGAGAGACGTTACAAGATGGCGCTCAACTTAAAGGGCTTTTATTAAGAAGAAATTTCGGGATATATGCAAGTTAATATAACGGAAAAACTAATTTTTGTCGGCAACTATGAGAAGACAAGAAATGCATAATACCAGAGGCAGGTCGAAGAAGAGGGTAGAAGACACGGAGAAGGAAGAAGGTGGACAGGAACAAGAAATAGAAGTAGTCAAGGACAGTGAAGTGGAACAACCGATGGGTGATAAAGAAGAAACCGAAGTAGTTATGGACACGGAAAAGGAGCAACAGGCGGGTGACAAAGCAGAAGCCAGAAGAGAACCAGATTGGCAGGAAATGATGAGGCTAATGATGGAGAAAATTGATAGCATTAAGGAAAGCAATAAACAAACAATAGATGAAAATTTTAGGAAACAGGAGGAAAATAACAAGCAAACCAATGAGGAAAATAAGGAGAACTTTAGGAAACAGGAGGAACAAAACAAACAAACCAATGAGAAAATAGATAGTATTCAGGAAAGTTTAGTAAAACAACTCAACGGAAAAATTGAGACCATTCATGGAGATATCAGACAAACCATGAATGAACAATACCACAAATTGAGAGAAACTATCAACGGACAAAGGGAATATATGAACACAAAATTTGAAGAAAATAATAAAAATATAAGGCAAATTCATGAGAAGATTGAACTGATCAGTAACACACTTAGCCAAAAAGCAGATACATACAAGGGGGAGACAAATAAGCAAATGAATGAAAGTTTCGGAAAGTTAGAGGAAACAATGGACAGTGGTTTCAAGAATTTGAATGAAACACTAGACAGCACTTCCGAAGGTATTAAAGTAAGTCAGAAAACATAAGAGAGCAGGAAGGAAATAGAAATTAGAGAATACCAAGGTGTAATATTATTTGAGAATAAACATAACAACAGCAAAGTGGATAATAAATACTTGGAAAAAAAGACTAAGGAAATAAGAAAAACATGTAGAAAGAAAATAATAAATACAAGAGAAGAATTGGAGATGATTACAGGTGGATTAATTAATGTATTTAACATTCCAATTAATGAACAAAGGGAGTTAATTAAGTTTAGATCTCAATTAAATATGTCGACAATTGAAGTGCATCAGAAGATATCAGTCATACCTTCAAGACGGAATATACCATTCAAATATTTGGCAAATAATCCAGAGGAAAAAGGGAATGAAATGGTATTAAATATGAGTGACTATGTTATGTTAGAGGAGGTACAATACCTGTTAGTTAAAAAGGAACGAACTATGACTGGAGACCGATACTTAAATGAAGGTTTCGTAGCAGCAAAGTGGGAGGGCCAGATGATAAGGAGATTATCAAGGAGAGAAGTAATTCCGAACACCCCAGTAATCCGAGGAAGAGGAGTTACTGAGGTTATGGACCATGGTTAAACTAAATAATAATCAACCAGAAAAAGGGGACTGATTTTATGTATACCGACCAAGCAACCCATTGGAAAGAAGGAACCAAATAATATTAAATATAACATAAACCCCAAAATTCAAAAACTACATAAGGACAACTTACTAAATATTTTGAAACAATATAATTTAAAATAAAAAGACAATATGATTTAATGTAAGAACAGATTATTAAATAATATTTATAAATAACAGATTTAAAATGAAATAATAGAAAAAATAATATTTTTGATGGGAACAAAAAGAAGAATAAATAAATAAATAAAAACAATTAATGGTAATGTGCTCAGATAAGAAGGTAAAATAAGAAGAATAACGAATAATTTAATGACTACAATGAAGCTAAAGAATAATAATAATTAATACAACTACAATTTAGAATTTCTTGGAGTTGAAAATGATATAGGAAGAAATGATACAAAGAACATCGGTCACAAGAAGGAAAGTCAAAAGGATTTTAAAATAATGCCTATCAATAATGTTATCTGCAATTAGTTACTGAAAATAAGAAGGAATCAAGAAGAAAAAGAAATATATAATTAAATGCAAACAGCAACAGCGTGAAGAATCCTAAAAGTGTTTATTATTAGTCGCCAATCGACTACTTGTAAGTTTTTTATTATAATGAATTGACTGTAGAAATGTTCCAGCAATCATTTTCCTGAGGTGACGGTACGTCCCTCTGGTCTCAGAAGGTGTAAGGATGGACAGCGGAGTAATGCACCCAAAAGTGGCCACCCGAACTGAACCACCGCACAGGATAGGAAAAAAATGTTAGGGAAATTTAATATTTAAGGGATAATAAAACAGCTGAGAAGATTGATAGCAGATTCCAGAAGTATGAAGGAAGAAAACAGAAGGAAGATAGCAGACAGAAGCTCAATTGAGAAAGCAAATTTATAAAAGTAAATAGAAATATGAGTGTTAAAATAAGTTTTTATTGATTAGTGTGACCAGTCCTTATCAAGGGATGTTTGAAAGACCACCACAATGAGAAATTAAATCATTAATGAATGTGCCTCCAGGAGAGAGAGAGAGTTGAGTATGAAATTAAGTCTATTACCATTAACCGAATAACAGGTGTATAACCAAGCAGAAATAAAGAGATATTATGAAGAATGATGGAAGAATCCAAAGATTGAAGAGTTCAACGATTATTTTTAAAACAAGTAAATAAAAATAAATCTGTTCTAGTGGGGGAGCTTTATGTAACGTTACATAACTCCTGCCCAAATATGATAACATAATCACGAGAGTTAAAATCAGTAATTACCCATTTTTAAAAGTCAGTAATGGGGATTAGGTATCAAGCTATGAGAACCTTTGTACTTCAAAAACAATTACTGTAAACAATAATCCTAAAAGTGCAGTGTACAAAGTGGAACATAGTGTACTCGGTGAAAGTGTCAAACATTTAAAAAGAGCATCTCACAAATTTGTGCTGGAGATGAAAAAACAATCAATATTATAGCAGTGGACTATATTGCTGTTGACAAGCTTTGTATTTTTTGTATTTGTTGTAATTTTATATTGTGTAGGCCACAAAGGTCTGGTAACTAGGAGTAATATTTTTGTTTAATATAATTATTTTGTTTAGATGTAAAAATAATCCAGGGTTATGTATAAAATAATAATAATATACCAAATAATACTATGTTAGAAAGATGGCATGTAAAAAAATAGTGTAGAGTAAGGATACATTAAATGAATTATAAATCATAAATAAACCAAAATAAAAGGGATTAAAATATAAAATACCAGTGGACAAGTTTAAGAAAAAATATAAAGAAAAACCGTAAATAAATTCAATTTGATTATAGATAAAATCTATAAAGGATTATTTTTTCTAAAAAGAAGAAATGAAATTATAATAATTATTATTAGCCTACATACTAAAAGGTATCTAGATTAGCCAATAAAAAACCATAAAAATTCTTGGTTACTAAGAGTAACTAACTAACAAGAATTGAATTAATTGTTCAGATATATTGGAAGTGAGCAGTTGAAAAGTGTAATGTCTAGAAAAAATTAAGAAATTTATAAATACCATTCGGGAATAATCAGTGCCAAATTTAAAAAACTTAATGAGTGATATCCACTACATCTTAGACATCCTTCGAACAGAATAATTCACGCCCACAAATTGACGAAAATTGAAAAATCAGCCTTCTATTTCCAAGCCTAGCCTACCGAAATTCGACATTGTTGGTGAGATCGTTACCTATTAAAATTTAACTAAATTACATCTCAGCTATAAACTTATAACACTAGAAACAGCACAATCTCTTTAAATACTTCTGGAAAAGAGGTGAACAGACACTTTATTTTGTATTAACCAAAAAACAGCAAAACGTGGTTTGGTTATTAACATTGCCGAAGCCATTAAATAGTGTTTATTTTCGTTAGTGAAGAAAAGTGATCTGCGCTCTAGCGGTCAAAAAATCAACTGCATAATATAGATTATACTAAAATTTTAAAATAATTTATGTAAAGCTTGATACCGACCCATATACATTTCTGACTTCTTCAAAGTTCAAAGAACCTAAATAACCCTGGGAAATTAATTACTTATTTATTTCTTGTTATTAGACTTTAAATAAAAATATTTGTTCTATGATATATGTTTGTAAAAGTAAGATTGAACTAAATCTGTGATTTATGCAATAATCAATTATCTATTCATGTTTTGGGAGACCATACAAATATTAAATAAATTCAAGGAATGCTTTCTGGTTTAAATAATAAAATGTGTATTATTTCCAGTAGATGGTAGTTGATTACAGGTTATAAGAAGATCGAGAAGAGGAAGGAAATCAGCCCTGACATTCAGAATTTATTACGTACCATTTGAAGTCATTTAACCTAAAATGGGTTCGTAAAAGTAGCCATCAGCTGATGCCACAAGCGGAAAAATTTGAAATACTCAATCGTATACTTAGAGAGTAATTCTCTTTGCACTCTCTCTCCTAACTACTGTCAAACAACGGTATTGATTTCACATAAACAAAATTTAAGAAAATCATTCAATATCTGTGCATAATCACACACACTCGATTTTGAAGACATATAACATAAAGATAACAAATTCTGTGACTCTTAATTAAGCGAGATTTTCGAAGAGTACAAATAGACGTAAATCAAAATAACTCAGAGAGACTCGCGAGACGTTACAATATGTAACGTTGTATAATTTTGGTGCTCCAAGATCGTGGGGCTCCACAAATTTAAATTATATTAAATTTGCAACTTGTTACGTTGTAATATATATATTGTAACGTCCTACTTAGGCGTCCTCGTTTTTGTTTAAGCCCCATGCTGCAGGCGGCAATCTTGTAACGTACTGGTTAATGTGAGGCGTCCACCACTTACGAGTGTATTGCAATTTCAGGTTTCGTTAATTCAGTCCCACAGTTGTACGCCAATTCTATAACGTCACGTCTCTTGAGGTATATGAAAGTGTTATTATATGCCTCAAGTAGTAGGCGTCACTTCTGAATTATAATAACTGACGTTTTTATAAAGTATAAATAAAGGATTTTTCTATTTTTTGTTATTTTGTTTTACTCAATCTAAATAGAAATCGAGAGTGTGTGATTTGGGGTCAAGAAGTGAAGTTGTTCAGCCTTATGAAGAAGAGAGAGTAAGTATCAATTATTTACCCTCAGTTTAGCCGATTTCGGATTTCTTCTGTTTTTTGTGCTGAAATTGATTACACATACGCACTACAAAAAAATTATAACACTGTATTATTCAATATTATTTTTCAATAATATTATGTATTTATTATTGGTTTTTATTCCCTGCCACCAAAACACAAGTATTACAATTGCTCTTTCCTTCAATTAAACATAATCTCGAGTGAACAGAGTAAACATGGAATAGTCTAAATAGAAAAACATATATGGTTTTGTTTCATAATTTTACACTATTAAAAAAAACATCAATTAATATATAATTCTTAATAATTCCCCAGGGTTCAGGGTAAGTTCTTTTTGTTACGAGAGTGTCAGAAATGGATAATTACTACGCTTTACAAATACCGAAAAAAATTATTAAATAATTTGTTTATTTTTCCGTGTAGTATGTAGTTCCTGTAAGTCCGTAAGAGTGCAGCGTGCATTTGTTTATTTTAAAAACATGTGTTCCGATGAATATTTTATTTTCGATCTCAGCGTTCGGAATGTGTTTTCTTCTTGAATTATTACAAAAAAAATGTTTATATTACCTCGCTCCGTATGGTTCTTACTGGATTGAATCTTTTTCTGTGGTAAGGTCCGTCTTGGGTTATAATTTTCTTACCGTTTGGTGAATTCTCAAACGTCAATTAGAACTAGGCCGAAACCATGTTGGCTCATCAGAATGTCTTCTTTCACTGTTTATTAATGAATACAACCATTTAATTTGGATAAATCATGTATGATTTTGAAGTGTTCATGCGGCTAGTTAATTTTGTATCAATTTGCCCTCCTCTCAAGTTCCGAAAAGGTTATTTTTTATTATAAATGTAGTAGCATCATTTCTCAACTCTACCGTTTTAGTTCAAAATTTTATTCTTAACAATCCTTGTTATTTTCATCACTCTTAGTAACACATAGTATTTTTATTATGCAGGCAGTTTGTAATTATTATAAATTTATATTTTATTTATGGAAAAATAATTCCTTTCCATTCCGGTTTCTTTACTAATTTAGTTTACATAATAAGTTTTGGTTCATTTTCTTATGACATTGTATATAAGTATTTGATAATTTTATTATCTTTAAATAAATTTATATATTATTTATTTAGTCTCTCATAGTATTCCTACACGGCACTACTTCCTGTTGCCATTTCCTTCATAGGATTATTTTAATTTTTTATTATCTTTTGGTATTTAAATTTTTATGTCTTTTAAAACTAACCCTGGGTTTTCTTATAATCTAACACAATTATTTGAAAAAATATAATATTAACTTGGGTATAACAATTAGTTGTTCATACAATATAAATATTACAATAAACAAAATAAAATACAAGATCAGTTAGTATTATAGCATACTCTCATAGTTTTATAATTTCTAAACACATAACACAGTTTGGTAATACGTTACTTTCACTTTTATTTTTCACCTCAATGGGTACACTAGAACTCACTTTGCACTGTATACCACTCGAATTGTTTATCATGTTGAGTGATATAATTTAATTTTGAGCGAGCCATAGGTTACCCATTTCTGACATTGATGTTATTATGATTTAGTTTATTGGGACAGGGTTATGTAACGTTACAATATATATATATCATTTTCTATATACTGTAAGTAACTTGATGTTTCTTGCAGTAATTATATAATTTGTGATGTTTTCAATTTGTTTCTTCTGCAAGTAGTATAATTTTGTATATTCTTTTTAACACCTGATGCACGTTTCACTGAAAAATATCAGTATCATCAGAGGTTTCTAAGTAAATTATATATATTACAACGCTCCCTTTCGTCTAACACAATTATCTAATATTTGTGATGTTAGATAAAAAGTTACTTACCCGTGATTTTACTTTACCTGGGCGCCAGAACAAATCCCAGATACAAATGACACGGTTTCAGCTTAGCTCAGTGCATGGAGACACTCTTTCTCAGGATTCGTTCAGTGATTGTGGTTTTCAAGGGGAATCGTTACAAATAACTCTTTAAGAATTGCTTGATTATTATTTTTAATGTTTTAATAAATGATTTTGAAACTTTAACTTGTTAATGGTAGGACTTAATTCTACCCTAACCTTATAATTATTGAGTGAGTGTGGAAAGTAATGATTAAGACGCTCAAACGACCTCTAGCTCTTATCTGGTTTGATTAAGAGATTTCTATCTCTCAAACCAGTGCTAAAGAACAGGTCTACAATAATTTGCACGTCCAATACTACACACCACTTTCCATTCAACACTCCTATCCTAAATTAAAGCTAATCTTATAGTTAAAATACAATGTGTGCTTTTCTTAGTGTCTTTTTAAAATTGTTTATTCTTTTATTTATTTGTTTAGCGCTTATATCATTGATCAATGAATCTATTTCTTACTGTTTTGATGCGTTGACCGAAGATAGGAATCTGTAGAGGTCCTCCTTTCGATGGTGTTGCACAGAAGAATGGGTTGATCAATGTTGTGGCAGATGCCCTGGCAATTACAGATGCTGTAGCCTTCTGTAGCACAGGTCCTTCACGGCTGATGGATTAATTAATTAACTAATTAATTAATTAACGGTGATTTTATGCAGCTAGTGTTATTGAATGTTGTTAATTCATCTACACTGCGGCTTACTTCTCGATTTAGAACTGAATTTGCACTGTTGTGTAATTTAAAAAATTTCTGTATGCGAATTATACACGTCTAGTGTGTTTCAGTACCGAACGAAGAGTGATGCTACCCCTCGCTTTTAGCTGGCTGTTTTAAATACGGGCTGCTGATTGGTTGTACAAATAAATCATCTAATACATTTTAGGTTAGTTGTCTCCAAGTCGCTTATATTAATATAATAGATATTTACCATATATCCGTCGTGCGACTTCGTTTTTCTCGTCTTATTTTGACGCGTTTCAGCAACGAATTGCCATCTTCAGAAATCTTAATCACTCATTAGAGATCGTTAAAAAATTAAAAACACTAAAATCATTACAGTAAAAGTGCACTTTTACGACATTGGAAACTCACAGACGCGAACATGAAAGTTTATGTTTCTCGCGTGGACAATATCGATTGACTGCTTTCGCGTGGACAATATCGATCGACTGATTCACTGTTTATATAGCCACTGATACAGCCACTGGAATGTCACAGTACATACGGGCTATAATAAGCAAAACAGGTTTATCAGTGGCTATATAAACAGTGAATCAGTCGATCAATATTGTCCACGCGAAAGCAGTCGATCGATATTGTCCACGCGAGAAACATAAACTTTCATGTTCGCGTCTGTGAGTCTCCAATGTCGTAAAAGTGCACTTTTACTGTAATGATTTTAGTGTTTTTAATTTTTTAACGATCTCTAATGAGTGATTAAGATTTCTGAAGATGGCAATTCGTTGCCGAAACGCGTCAAAATAAGACGAGAAAAACGAAGTCGCACGACGGATATATGGTAAATATCTATTAAATAAATCATGCGTTTTTCCAGTTGTGACAATCTCGAATAGGTCGGTCTTACACGCGGTGACAGGTTCCAAACGGCAGAGAAATTCTTGTCAAAATCGTACTTCCTGTATTTGCAAATCGATTGATTTCAGGTATTTGCAAATGTGTTTCCGAAGATCTGACCACAGAATATTGTTGCTTAGGTCTTTATCTGTGTGTGTGTGAAAACACCTTATTCCTACGTAGCATAATTCTCTCGTTATTCCTGTTGGCGTGCGTCATCCATATAACTTCTTTATTTGTTAATTATATTAACTGAGCTTGCGGCTACTTATAAAGCTTTTCTTGCTGAATACAATGCTGTTTTCAGAATTGCCGTATATTTACAACTTTTGAAGTTATTGCAGGTTGAACTGATAATTCGCTTTGAGTAAAATTACCTGTTTGAACTGGATTCTACTGTAGCGGTGTCGTGGTTAGAGTGAGATGGCTGCGATTATACGCGCTCTCTCTCTTCCTTACTGCGTTACGCCCGTACCGTCTATAGCTTACATATAATGCTCTGATAGGACGCTATTATGAATCATAATATATATATATATATATAGAGAGAGAGAGAGGGGGGGCAGATAGGGGATCTGTATATTGTAACCTATAAAACATTCTTCGTGTTCAATAAATTTATTAATCTTTGTTGCAAAAAAATATTTTTATAAAAAAAAATTATTCAATTAGTTTATTCGTTTAATTTTGGTTTCCTAATTAATTAATGCACTGTTCTTCAAAACTTAAGAATTCATTGAAGTCTAGACGATCCCTGTCAAACGTGGTAAAATTCTAATTTGAATAATTATATATATAAATATATATATATATATATTGTAACGCGTCATAGTTGTTACCCTCTCTTGTATTCTATTATACAAATCTAATAATCGTTCTTTCTAAATTATATTTTATTTAGACTCACTATTGGGATAGCCAATTTGTTACATCTAGACTCGAATCTATGGTTATTTATCTGAATTTGCGTCTTGTTTAACTCTGTTATTATTTGTATATATTTTTGTTAATATTAAATTAAGGATGAGTATCTGTTCAGGGGGATGTTTGCTGAGCGCCAATTTGCAATCACCGTTTGCAAATAAAATTTTATTGGTGAAATATCAATAATAAATTTTTGTTCCAATTTATGTAAATAGTATATGGTCTCTTTATTCTGTAATGAACTCTCTTTTATTCTTTTCTTTCAGCAATGGTTATTGTAACGTGTGCTCCTCACCACATTTTTAAAAGAAATCTGCTAAGATTTTCAATTGATGAGTGTTGCCAACTTAATCTAATTACTGAGGTCAACTCACAGTATCAGATATTTTGTTCAGAATATCATACCCTTTTTGTTTTCATGAAATAAGAAACAAATAAACCTTTTTCTGTATTTTGTAAACTCAAATCCTTTAATTATTCTTTAATTTGTTCTAAATGTAAAACAAAATTTTTAACAAAGTTTGGACAGCTGTATTTTAATAAGCTCAGAGTGGCAGCAGTAACTCTTAGATCTCAGGCTTTTTAAAACATTTTATAATTTATTTTTAATAAATAAAATACAATAATAATGTTCAGTAGGTCCTTTAGACTACGATATAACAACAGTATTGACAGGGAAAGTACCAAAATACATATGATGAGAAATAGTCACAATGTATCTTAAAAGGATTATATTAAGAGTGTAAAACAGTTCAGTGTATAGGTTAAGTTATAAAAATGTTTTTTTTTAGATTTAATTAGCTTTAAATTATGTTAGCACTATATATCAATGGTGGCTTATGCTTATGTCCATATTATTAATCATTATTGTTCTCAGTGAAAATTAATTATGGTTTTTATAAAAAGCGTATTCAGAGTTTTTTGAAACCTTTAGATCAGGTTTAACAGGGAATATTTCAGATTAATTTTAGATCAAAAAATACTTCTCTCCCTGTGTCAATTGGTCCAATTTCTTCAGAGATGTCCTGGTTTAAGTCTGTAGAATCTTGTAGCAATTCTTTCTTCTATTTCAATCTTGATATATATAATTATTCACTTGTTTATCTGGAGATGCACTGATATCACATAGGCCTATATTATAATTTATTTTTTCACTAGAAGTATTTAAATCAACCTTCTTGCAATCAGTTTTTTTTAGAATAATCTATTTTCTTCCTTCACATATTAGTTGCTAGGCCTCTCTTAGATATCTCGTTGGTTTCCAAGTAACATTTTTATATCACCCTGGTGACATCATAAGAATAATATAAACAAACCTTTTACTATTTTGTATGTCATTTTCTTTTAAAAGGATATACCTTTTTTATAAGAGCTCTTATCTTCTTTTTATTTGTTTCTTTGTACTTCTGATAAAAAACTGATCATTTTGACATCACTCTTGACTATTTTCTGATCTATATTTCCTGAGTTAATGATTCACTTTTTATTTATTTTTGTTACAAACTTATTTATTATTTCTTTTTGTACCTTTCACTTTCTTAAATTTATTTTATACACTTGGTAATCTTTTAACATAAACTGACATTGTTTCCTTATTATTTTAATAGAAATCTTATTCATATAATTTGACTGACTATGATTTTGGTACTTTCTTGCTAAGACTAACATTAGTGTTATTAACACTAGTATACATAATATTAATAAATGTGACAAAAACTGATTACTAATAACTATTAGTAATATGTTATAATTCCCCTTAACTGACTGTGTTTATAACTTTACAGTCTGCACACAAAAAACAAATTTCATAAGTAAGTTCTTACTTTAATTATAATAAACATAACATACAATAAACAAATAAAATTAAACATATTCAATTAAGTCTTTCTTAAAATATTATGTCTCCTGGTACTTTTTAATAATACAATCATGGTATATTTATGTTACTAGGGCATGGTAACAATGTCACGTAACATAATGCCCCCGCAGAAAACAGGTTATTTTAGTAATCATTAGATTGCTCAAATAAGCTGATTGATTTCACCATTACTTTTCACGCCATTACGGCGTGATCCCAGTTTCAGAGAGTATATACCCATGAAATTGTAATTCCTGAGTTATGAATTTAGATTTATTTAACTTCAGTGTAATATTATTTTGTTGGAGTTTCCTGAGTACAATTTCAATACAATCACAGTGTTCATCCCATGTTTTAGAGGTAATAAGAATATCATCTACATATACTGTTGCGAACTCTAACGCTTCTTTTCCTAGTATCTGGTCCATGCACTGGATAAAAATGGCGACAGAATTAACCAACCCGAAAGGTAAGCGTTTAAATTGGTAGTTTCTTCCCTCGAAGATGAAGGCAACATACTGGCGACTGTCAGGGTGTAACTCTATTTACCAGTATCCGCAAACAGCATCCCAACTACTCATAAACTTACAACCATGGAATTTCTTCATAGTTTCTTCTATCTCTATTAGAGAGGTACGATCCGTTATTATAATTTTATTTATTTCCCGCGCATCAAGGCACAACCGTACTTGTCCATCTTTTTTAGGAATCGCCACAATGGGACTGGTATATGGGGAACTACTTCGTTCTATAATATCTTCTTGAATCATCCTAGCTATTTCTTTTCTAACTGCCTCTTTTGACGATTGAGCAATAGGATACGATTTCTTATTGAAATTAACGGAGTCATGAAATTTTAATCGGCATACGAAATCCTTCGCCTTTCCAGGAGAATCGGAAAATACATTACGATAAGTTTTATATATTTCTATTAATTTTTTCTTCTGTTCCACACTGATTGCCTCGGTATACCCCTTTCCTTGAAACAACATTTCCTGCATTTTTTCCTACCATAATGCTGATTCTGTTACGATCTCTTTATCTCCTATGGGTGTCCTTATTATTTCCCTAACGTGGTATGAGTTTCTGTACTGAGGGGCTATTGAGCTTCCTATTATCTCAGCAGTCCATTCATAACCTTCTGAGCTCAGTTTTATTTTTCCACTGGCTAAATTAATAATCGCATAGTGACGCCTTAGCGTATCACAGCCTATCAACACCTTAAAAGGTAACCCTTGGGCCACCAGAAACACCATAGGAATTCCTACTACCATACTCGTAACATTCAGACTTACTTGTTGTTTGATTGTCTTGTTTTGTTTGCCAGTCGCTCCTATAATAGCAATATTATTAATAGGCAATGTGGATATTTTTTCCGTACTCAACTCCTGTATTCTGTTCAGCTCTAATCTGTCTATTAAAGAAATGTTTGCTCCTGTATCTATCATAACTTCAGTTAGCACCCCATGTAATTCTACCTTGATGTATACTATGTCCTCATTCGGTTTATCTTCTTCCATGGTAATCTCTTCCAAGAAATCTCTCTATATATTTTTTAAATAAAAGTTTCTTATCATGGTTATTGGTTCTTTGTTATTATTATTAGGGTTTATAACCCTCCTCAGCCGTGGGTCCGCTCACAGTGATGGGCCGTCCAGTGTTCTCACTGCGGCCTCTCGTTTTCCCTATTTACATCACTATTGGTTTGTTGAACTTGTTCATTGGTGTTTTGGTTTCCAGAGGGTGTCTCCCTTCTTCTATCCCAGCTTCTGGATCTCTGATAGACTTCTCTATTACCATTCCATTGTCTCCCATTGTCATTATCTCTTCCATATCGTTGGTCATAATTTCTATCATTATTAAAATTCTGACGTCTTCCTTGAAATCGCCTGTTATTCGGATTTCTATTATATCCCTCCGTACGTACATGGTTTATTGGCTGTCGACTGTCATGTGGTTGTTCATTGTTCCTATCATTCCAATCCTCTGTTCTTCTTCGACTCCTATAATAATAATTTTCCCTCTCAAAACCTTCTAAGAGAGCCTCCATTTCTCCAATAGTTTTTATCTGTCCACACCGACGAGCCCGTACAATGTCTTCTCCAAAGTGATATGACAATTTGGCTATGAGACACTCCTCAGGGATTTTTGGCTGTAAATGTCGAGCTACCCAGACTTCGCCCAAAAAGTAAGCAGTCATTGTCTGTCCTCTTCTAGCATCATATCTGCCAGTGCTCAAATTGTCTCGGACTATATTTTGGATAGACTCAGACCAATACTTTATTTTAAAAATTTGTTTCAATTCGTTATATTTGGTGATTTCATTTCTTACTGCCTTCCACCAGTTATCATTACTATTTTTAAAACTATCATCGAGGAGATTCTTTATTATTGGCCACCGATTTTCTTTGATTCTATTCAGACCTTCTTCTAACCTCTCCAAAAATTCTAGAGGGTTCTGACGATATTCTTTAAAGTTTATCACTTCTTTACTTTCTCCGATTAGTGTAGGTACATAGTTTATCGGTCTATGTTTTAGTACCTCTATTCTTCCTTAAGATTTATTATGTCCTTCTGTTGAATTTCTTCTATCTTCTCCCTGTTGTTGGTAACTTGATTTTGTACCTGTATTATCTTAGTTTCTGCCTGATTGTATTGTTCCCCTACCTTATTTTATAGTGTCTCTAATTGCTCCTGAGTATCTTTGTGAAGTATAACAATACTAGTTTTACTGTTATCTTCCACTTCAATTATTTTGTTTATCAACTCTTCGCGTAATTGACAAAAATTCTCCTCGGTTTTCTCAACCTTCTGGTTAGTTTCTGTAATTCTATTCCTTATTTCTTCTTTATACTCTTCTAACTGCTGTTTCAATTCCTCTTTTATTCTTCTCACTCTCTTCCTTCAACAGTCCTTTTAATTCTTAATTACTTTGTCTAATATCCTCCTTCAATTGTTGTTGTAATGTTTCATTATTACTTTCAATTTTTTTTATTTAATTCCTCATGATCTTCCCTCATTTGTTTCTTTAATTCTTCATTATTTTGTCTTAATAAGGTTTCATTATCTTCCCTCATTTGTTTCTTTAAACTTTCATTATTACTGTCCATTTTCTTGTCCATTTTTTCAATATCCTCCTTCATTTCCTGTTTGTTCTTATCCAATTTTTCATTTATTTCCTCCTTGTTTTTATTTAATTGTTCCACCATAACCCTCATCATTTCCTGGAAATTTGCTTCCATTGGTTGGGTTGGTTTCACTGGTTGGTCCCCTTGGGCATCTCTTACCACCGTTTCCCTTTCTTCAGTCGCTGCTACTGGGGTATCCTTTACTATTACTTCCACTTCTTCAGCTGTTGTTGTTTCCTGGTCTTCTATATTTAACTCTATCTCTTCTTCTTCCATTCGTTTCCGTGACGTCGCTCTTCTCCTTGACATTTCTGTTGTTAATTGTAGCCGCCACTAGAATAGAAATCACTGTAAACTCACAATAAGAATACAAAGCTATTCTATTTCTAGCCTCACTAATTGGGCGCCAATTCTGTAACGCGTAATAGTTGTTACCCTCTCTTGTATTCTATTATACAAATCTAATAATCGTTCTGTCTAAATTATATTTTATTTAGACTCACTATTGGGATAGCCAATTTGTTACATCTAGACTCGAATCTATGGTTATTTATCTGAATTTGCGTCTTGTTTAACTCTGTTATTATTTGTATATATTTTTGTTAATATTAAATTAAGGATGAGTATCTGTTCAGGGGGATGTTTGCTGAGCGCCAATTTGCAATCACCGTTTGCAAATAAAATTTTATTGGTGAAATATCAATAATAAATTTTTGTTCCAATTTATGTAAATAGTATATGGTCTCTTTATTCTGTAATGAACTCTCTTTTATTCTTTTCTTTCAGCAATGGATATTGTAACTTGTGCTCATCACCACATTTTTAAAAGAAATCTGCTAAGATTTTCAATTGATGAGTGTTGCCAACTTAATCTAATTACTGAGGTCAACTCACAGTATCAGATATTTTGTTCAGAATATCATACCCTTTTTGTTTTCATGAAATAAGAAACAAATAAACCTTTTTCTGTATTTTGTAACGTCAAATCCTGTAATTATTCTTTAATTTGTTCTAAATGTAAAACAAAATTTTTAACAAAGTTTGGCCAGCTGTATTTTAATAAGCTCAGAGTGGCAGCAGTAACTCTTAGATCTCAGGCTTTTTAAAACATTTTATAATTTATTTTTAATAAATAAAATACAATAATAATGTTCAGTAGGTCCTTTAGACTACGATATAACAACAGTATTGACAGGGAAAGTACCAAAATACATATGATGAGAAATAGTCACAATGTATCTTAAAAGGATTATATTAAGAGTGTAAAACAGTTCAGTGTATAGGTTAAGTTATAAAAAGGTTTTTTTTTTAGACTTAATTAGCTTTAAATTATGTTAGCACTATATATCAATGGTGGCTTATGCTTATGTCCATATTATTAATCATTATTGTTCTCAGTGAAAGTGAATTATGGTTTTTATAAAAAGCGTATTCAAAGTTTTTTGAAACCTTTAGATCAGGTTTAACAGGGAATATTTCAGATTAATTTTAGATCAAAAAATACTTCTCTCCCTGTGTCAATTGGTCCAATTTCTTCAGAGATGTCCTGGTTTAAGTCTGTAGAATCTTGTAGCAATTCTTTCTTCTATTTCAATCTTGATATATATAATTATTCACTTGTTTATCTGGAGATGCACTGATATCACATAGGCCTATATTATAATTTATTTTTTCACTAGAAGTATTTAAATCAACCTTCTTGCATTCAGTTTTTTTTAGAATAATCTATTTTCTTCCTTCACATATTAGTTGCTAAGGCCTCTCTTAGATATCTCGTTGGTTTCCAAGTAACATTTTTATATCACCCTGGTGACATCATAAGAATAATATAAACAAACCTTTTACTATTTTGTATGTCATTTTCTTTTAAAAGGATATACCTTTTTTATAAGAGCTCTTATCTTCTTTTTATTTGTTTCTTTGTTCTTCTGATAAAAAACTGATCATTTTGACATCACTCTTGACTATTTTCTGATCTATATTTCCTGAGTTAATGATTCACTTTTTATTTATTTTTGTTACAAACTTATTTATTATTTCTTTTTGTACCTTTCACTTTCTTAAATTTATTTTATACACTTGGTAATCCTTTAACATAAACTGACATTGTTTCCTTATTATTTTAATAGAAATCTTATTCATATAATTTGACTGACTATGATTTTGGTACTTTCTTGCTAAGTCTAACATTAGTGTTATTAACACTAGTATACATAATATTAATAAATGTGACAAAAACTGATTACTAATAACTATTAGTAATAGGTTATAATTCCCCTTAACTGACTGTGTTTATAACTTTACAGTCTGCACACAAAAAACAAATTTCATAAGTAAGTTCTTACTTTAATTATAATAAACATAACATACAATAAACAATTAAAATTAAACATATTCAATTAAGTCTTTCTTAAAATATTATGTCTCCTGGTACTTTTTAATAATACAATCATGGTATATTTATGTTACTAGGGCATGGTAAGAATGTCACGTAACATAATGCCCCACCAGAAAACAGGTTATTTTAGTAATCATTAGATTGCTCAAATAAGCTGATTGATTTCACCATTACTTTTCACGCCATTACGGCGTGATCCCAGTTTCAGAGAGTATATACCCAAGAAATTGTAATTCCTGAGTTATGAATTTAGATTTATTTAACTTCAGTGTAATATTATTTTGTTGGAGTTTCCTGAGTACAATTTCAATACAATCACAGTGTTCATCCCATGTTTTAGAGGTAATAAGAATATCATCTACATATACTGTTGCGAACTCTAACACTTCTTTTCCTAGTATCTGGTCAATGCACTGGATAAAAATGGCGACAGAATTAACCAACCCAAAAGGTAAGCGTTTAAATTGGTAGTTTCTTCCCTCGAAGATGAAGGCAACATACTGGCGACTGTCAGGGTGTAACTCTATTTGCCAGTATCCGCAAACAGCATCCCAACTACTCATAAACTTACAACCATGGAATTTCTTCATAGTTTCTTCTATCTCTATTAGAGAGGTACGATCCGTTATTATAATTTTATTTATTTCCCGTGCATCAAGGCACAACCGTACTTGTCCATCTTTTTTAGGAATCGCCACAATGGGACTGGTATATGGGGAACTACTTCGTTCTATAATATCTTCTTGAATCATCCTAGCTATTTCTTTTCTAACTGCCTCTTTTGACGATTGAGCAATAGGATACGATTTCTTATTGAAATTAACGGAGTCATGAAATTTTAATCGGCATACGAAATCCTTCGCCTTTCCAGGAGAATCGGAAAATACATTACGATAAGTTTTATATATTTCTATTAATTTTTTCTTCTGTTCCACACTGATTGCCTCGGTATACCCCTTTCCTTGAAACAACAATATTTCCTGCATTTTTTCCTACCATAATGCTGATTCTGTTACGATCTCTTTATCTCCTATGGGTGTTCTTATTATTTCCCTAACGTGGTATGAGTTTCTGTACTGAGGGGCTATTGAGCTTCCTATTATCTCAGCAGTCCATTCATAACCTTCTGAGCTCAGTTTTATTTTTCCACTGTCTACATTAATAATCGCATAGTGACGCCTTAGCGTATCACAGCTTATCAACACCTTAAAAGGTAACCCTTGGGCCACCAGAAACACCATAGGAATTCCTACTACCATACTCGTAACATTCAGACTTACTTGTTGTTTGATTGTCTTGTTTTGTTTGCCAGTCGCTCCTATAATAGCAATATTATTAATAGGCAATGTGGATATTTTTTCCATACTCAACTCCTGTATTCTGTTCAGCTCTAATCTGTCTATTAAAGAAATGTTTGCTCCTGTATCTATCATAACTTCAGTTAGCACCCCATGTAATTCTACCTTGATGTATACTATGTCCTCATTCGGTTTATCTTCTTCCATGGTAATCTCTTCCAAGAAATCTCTCTATATATTTTTTAAATAAAAGTTTCTTATCATGGTTATTGGTTCTTTGTTATTATTATTAGGGTTTATAACCCTCCTCAGCCGTGGGTCCGCTCACAGTGATGGGCCGTCCAGTGTTCTCACTGCGGCCTCTTGTTTTCCCTATTTACATCACTATTGGTTTGTTGAACTTGTTCATTGGTGTTTTGGTTTCCAGAGGGTGTCTCCCTTCTTCTATCCCAGCTTCTGGATCTCTGATAGACTTCTCTATTACCATTCCATTGTCTCCCATTGTCATTATCTCTTCCATATCGTTGGTCATAATTTCTATCATTATTAAAATTCTGACGTCTTCCTTGAAATCGCCTGTTATTCGGATTTCTATTATATCCCTCCGTACGTACATGGTTTATTGGCTGTCGACTGTCATGTGGTTGTTCATTGTTCCTATCATTCCTATCCTCTGTTCTTCTTCGACTCCTGTAATAATAATTTTCCCTCTCAAAACCTTCTAAGAGAGCCTCCATTTCTCCAATAGTTTTTATCTGTCCACACCGACGAGCCCGTACAATGTCTTCTCCAAAGTGATATGACAATTTGGCTATGAGACACTCCTCAGGGATTTTTGGCTGTAAATGTCGAGCTACCCAGACTTCGCCCAAAAAGTAAGCAGTCATTGTCTGTCCTCTTCTAGCATCATATCTGCCAGTGCTCAAATTGTCTCGGACTATATTTTGGATAGACTCAGACCAATACTTTATTTTAAAAATTTGTTTCAATTCATTATATTTGGTGATTTCATTTCTTACTGCCTTCCACCAGTTATCATTACTATTTTTAAAACTATCATCGAGGAGATTCTTTATTATTGGCCACCGATTTTCTTTGATTCTATTCAGACCTTCTTCTAACCTCTCCAAAAATTCTAGAGGGTTCTGACGATATTCTTTAAAGTTTATCACTTCTTTACTTTCTCCGATTAGTGTAGGTACATAGTTTATCGGTCTATGTTTTAGTACCTCTATTTCTTCCTTAAGATTTATTATGTCCTTCTGTTGAATTTCTTCTATCTTCTCCCTGTTGTTGGTAACTTGATTTTGTACCTGTATTATCTTAGTTTCTGCCTGATTGTATTGTTCCCCTACCTTATTTTGTAGTGTCTCTAATTGCTCCTGAGTATCTTTGTGAAGTATAACAATACTAGTTTTACTGTTATCTTCCACTTCAATTATTTTGTTTATCAACTCTTCGCATAATTGACAAAAATTCTCCTCGGTTTTCTCAACCTTCTGGTTAGTTTCTGTAATTCTATTCCTTATTTCTTCTTTATACTCTTCTAACTGCTGTTTCAATTCCTCTTTTATTCTTCTCACTCTCTTCCTTCAACAGTCCTTTTAATTCTTAATTACTTTGTCTAATATCCTCCTTCAATTGTTGTTGTAATGTTTCATTATTACTTTCAATTTTTTTTATTTAATTCCTCATGATCTTCCCTCATTTGTTTCTTTAATTCTTCATTATTTTGTCTTAATAAGGTTTCATTATCTTCCCTCATTTGTTTCTTTAAACTTTCATTATTACTGTCCATTTTCTTGTCCATTTTTTCAATATCCTCCTTCATTTCCTGTTTGTTCTTATCCAATTTTTTATTTATTTCCTCCTTGTTTTTATTTAATTGTTCCACCATAACCCTCATCATTTCCTGGAAATTTGCTTCCATTGGTTGGGTTGGTTTCACTGGTTGGTCCCCTTGGGCATCTCTTACCACCGTTTCCCTTTCTTCAGTCGCTGCTACTGGGGTATCCTTTACTATTACTTCCACTTCTTCAGCTGTTGTTGTTTCCTGGTCTTCTATATTTAACTCTATCTCTTCTTCTTCCATTCGTTTCCGTGACGTCGCTCTTCTCCTTGACATTTCTGTTGTTAATTGTAGCCGCCACTAGAATAGAAATCACTGTGAACTCACAATAAGAATACAAAGCTATTCTATTTCTAGCCTCACTAATTGGGCGCCAATTCTGTAACGCGTAATAGTTGTTACCCTCTCTTGTATTCTATTATACAAATCTAATAATCGTTCTGTCTAAATTATATTTTATTTAGACTCACTATTGGGATAGCCAATTTGTTACATCTAGACTCGAATCTATGGTTATTTATCTGAATTTGCGTCTTGTTTAACTCTGTTATTATTTGTATATATTTTTGTTAATATTAAATTAAGGATGAGTATCTGTTCAGGGGGATGTTTGCTGAGCGCCAATTTGCAATCACCGTTTGCAAATAAAATTTTATTGGTGAAATATCAATAATAAATTTTTGTTCCAATTTATGTAAATAGTATATGGTCTCTTTATTCTGTAAAGAACTCTCTTTTATTCTTTTCTTTCAGCAATGGATATTGTAACTTGTGCTCATCATCACATTTTTAAAAGAAATCTGCTAAGATTTTCAATTGATGAGTGTTGCCAACTTAATCTAATTACTGAGGTCAACTCACAGTATCAGATATTTTGTTCAGAATATCATAACCTTTTTGTTTTCATGAAATAAGAAACAAATAAACCTTTTTCTGTATTTTGTAACGTCAAATCCTTTAATTATTCTTTAATTTGTTCTAAATGTAAAACAAAATTTTTAACAAAGTTTGGCCAGCTGTATTTTAATAAGCTCAGAGTGGCAGCAGTAACTCTTAGATCTCAGGCTTTTTAAAACATTTTATAATTTATTTTTAATAAATAAAATACAATAATAATGTTCAGTAGGTCCTTTAGACTACGATATAACAACAGTATTGACAGGGAAAGTATCAAAATACATATGATGAGAAATAGTCACAATGTATCTTAAAAGGATTATATTAAGAGTGTAAAACAGTTCAGTGTATAGGTTAAGTTATAAAAATGTTTTTTTTAGACTTAATTAGCTTTAAATTATGTTAGCACTATATATCAATGGTGGCTTATGCTTATGTCCATATTATTAATCATTATTGTTCTCAGTGAAAGTGAATTATGGTTTTTATAAAAAGCGTATTCAAAGTTTTTTGAAACCTTTAGATCAGGTTTAACAGGGAATATTTCAGATTAATTTTAGATCAAAAAATACTTCTCTCCCTGTGTCAATTGGTCAAATTTCTTCAGAGATGTCCTGGTTTAAGTCTGTAGAATCTTGTAGCAATTCTTTCTTCTATTTCAATCTTGATATATATAATTATTCACTTGTTTATCTGGAGATGCACTGATATCACATAGGCCTTTATTATAATTTATTTTTTCACTAGAAGTATTTAAATCAACCTTCTTGCATTCAGTTTTTTTTAGAATAATCTATTTTCTTCCTTCACATATTAGTTGCTAAGGCCTCTCTTAGATATCTCGTTGGTTTCCAAGTAACATTTTTATATCACCCTGGTGACATCATAAGAATAATATAAACAAACCTTTTACTATTTTATATGTCATTTTCTTTTAAAAGGATATACCTTTTTTATAAGGGCTCTTATCTTCTTTTTATTTGTTTCTTTGTTCTTCTGATAAAAAACTGATCATTTTGACATCACTCTTGACTATTTTCTGATCTATATTTCCTGAGTTAATGATTCACTTTTTATTTATTTTTGTTACAAACTTATTTATTATTTCTTTTTGTACATTTCACTTTCTTAAATTTATTTTCTACACTTGGTAATCTTTTAACATAAACTGACATTGTTTCCTTATTATTTTAATAGAAATCTTATTCATATAATTTGACTGACTATGATTTTGGTACTTTCTTGTTAAGACTAACATTAGTGTTATTAACACTAGTATACATAATATTAATAAATGTGACAAAAACTGATTACTAATAACTATTAGTAATATGTTATAATTCCCCTTAACTGACTGTGTTTATAACTTTACAGTCTGCACACAAAAAACAAATTTCATAAGTAAGTTCTTACTTTAATTATAATAAACATAACATACAATAAACAAATAAAATTAAACATATTCAATTAAGTCTTTCTTAAAATATTATGTCTCCTGGTACTTTTTAATAATACAATCATGGTATATTTATGTTACTAGGGCATGGTAAGAATGTCACGTAACATAATGCCCCCGCAGAAAACAGGTTATTTTAGTAATCATTAGATTGCTCAAATAAACTGATTGATTTCTCTATTACTTTTCACGCCATTACGGCGTGATCCCAGTTTCAGAGAGTATATACCCAAGAAATTGTAATTCCTGAGTTATGAATTTAGATTTATTTAACTTCAGTGTAATATTATTTGTTGGAGTTTCCTGAGTACAATTTCAATACAATCACAGTGTTCATCCCATGTTTTAGAGGTAATAAGAATATCATCTACATATACTGTTGCGAACTCTAACGCTCCTTTTCCTAGAATCTGGTCCATGCACTGGATAAAAATGGCGACAGAATTAACCAACCCAAAAGGTAAGCGTTTAAATTGGTAGTTTCTTCCCTCGAAGATGAAGGCAACATACTGGCGACTGTCAGGGTGTAACTCTGTTTGCCAGTATCCGCAAACAGCATCCCAACTACTCATAAACTTACAACCATGGAATTTCTTCGTAGTTTCTTCTATCTCTATTGGAGAGGTGCGATCCGTTATTATAATTTTATTTATTTCCCGCGCATCAAGGCACAACCGTACTTGTCCATCTTTTTTAGGAATCGCCACAATGGGACTGGTATATGGGGAACTACTTCGTTCTATAATATCTTCTTGAATCATCCTAGCTATTTCTTTTCTAACTGCCTCTTTTGACGATTGAGCAATAGGATACGATTTCTTATTGAAATTAACGGAGTCATGAAATTTTAATCGGCATACGAAATCCTTCGCCTTTCCAGGAGAATCGGAAAATACATTACGATAAGTTTTATATATTTCTATTAATTTTTTCTTCTGTTCCACACTGATTGCCTCAGCATACCCCTTTCCTTGAAACAACAATATTTCCTGCATTTTTTCCTGCCATAATGCTGATTCTGTTACGATCTCTTTATCTCCTATGGGTGTCCTTATTATTTCCCTAACGTGGTATGAGTTTATGTACTGAGGGGCTATTGAGCTTCCTATTATCTCAGCAGTCCATTCATAACCTTCTGAGCTCAGTTTTATTTTTCCACTGGCTAAATTAATAATCGCATAGTGACGCCTTAGCGTATCACAGCCTATCAACACCTTAAAAGGTAACCCTTGGGCCACCAGAAACACCATAGGAATTCCTACTCCCATACTCGTAACATTCAGACTTACTTGTTGTTTGATTGTCTTGTTTTGTTTGCCAGTCGTTCCTATAATAGCAATATTATTAATAGGCAATGTGGATATTTTTTCCGTACTCAACTCCTGTATTCTGTTCAGCTCTAATCTGTCTATTAAAGAAATGTTTGCTCCTGTATCTATCATAACTTCAGTTAGCACCCCATGTAATTCTACCTTGATGTATACTATGTCCTCATTCGGTTTATCTTCTTCCATGGTAATCTCTTCCAAGAAATCTCTCTATATATTTTTTAAATAAAAGTTTCTTATCATGGTTATTGGTTCTTTGTTATTATTATTAGGGTTTATAACCCTCCTCAGCCGTGGGTCCGCTCACAGTGATGGGCCGTCCAGTGTTCTCACTGCGGCCTCTTGTTTTCCCTATTTACATCACTATTGGTTTGTTGAACTTGTTCATTGGTGTTTTGGTTTCCAGAGGGTGTCTCCCTTCTTCTATCCCAGCTTCTGGATCTCTGATAGACTTCTCTATTACCATTCCATTGTCTCCCATTGTCATTATCTCTTCCATATCGTTGGTCATAATTTCTATCATTATTAAAATTCTGACGTCTTCCTTGAAATCGCCTGTTATTCGGATTTCTATTATATCCCTCCGTACGTACATGGTTTATTGGCTGTCGACTGTCATGTGGTTGTTCATTGTTCCTATCATTCCAATCCTCTGTTCTTCTTCGACTCCTGTAATAATAATTTTCCCTCTCAAAACCTTCTAAGAGAGCCTCCATTTCTCCAATAGTTTTTATCTGTCCACACCAACGAGCCCGTACAATGTCTTCTCCAAAGTGATATGACAATTTGGCTATGAGACACTCCTCAGGGATTTTTGGCTGTAAATGTCGAGCTACCCAGACTTCGCCCAAAAAGTAAGCAGTCATTGTCTGTCCTCTTCTAGCATCATATCTGCCAGTGCTCAAATTGTCTCGGACTATATTTTGGATAGACTCAGACCAATACTTTATTTTAAAAATTTGTTTCAATTCGTTATAATTGGTGATTTCATTTCTTACTGCCTTCCACCAGTATCATTACTATTTTTAAAACTATCATCGAGGAGATTCTTTATTATTGGCCACCGATTGTCTTTGATTCTATTCAGACCTTCTTCTAACCTCTCCGAAAATTCTAGAGGGTTCTGACGATATTCTTTAAAGTTTATCACTTCTTTACTTTCTCCGATTAGTGTAGGTACATAGTTTATCGGTCTATGTTTTAGTACCTCTATTTCTTCCTTAAGATTTATTATGTCCTTCTGTTGAATTTCCTCTATCTTCTCCCTGTTGTTGGTAACTTGATTTTGTACCTGTATTATCTTAGTTTCTGCCTGATTGTATTGTTCCCCTACCTTATTTTGTAGTGTCTCTAATTGCTCCTGAGTATCTTTGTGAAGTATAACAATACTAGTTTTACTGTTATCTTCCACTTCAATTATTTTGTTTATCAACTCTTCGCGTAATTGACAAAAATTCTCCTCGGTTTTCTCAACCTTCTGGTTAGTTTCTGTAATTCTATTCCTTATTTCTTCTTTATACTCTTCTAACTGCTGTTTCAATTCCTCTTTATTCTTCTCACTCTCTTCCTTCAACAGTCCTTTTAATTCTTCATTACTTTGTCTAATATCCTCCTTCAATTGTTGTTGTAATGTTTCATTATTACTTTCAATTTTTTTTATTTAATTCCTCATGATCTTCCCTCATTTGTTTCTTTAATTCTTCATTATTTTGTCTTAATAAGGTTTCATTATCTTCCCTCATTTGTTTCTTTAAACTTTCATTATTACTGTCCATTTTCTTGTCCATTTTTTCAATATCCTCCTTCATTTCCTGTTTGTTCTTATCCAATTTTTCATTTATTTCCTCCTTGTTTTTATTTATTTGTTCCACCATAACCCTCAACATTTCCTGGAAATTTGCTTCCATTGGTTGGGTTGGTTTCACTGGTTGGTCCCCTTGGGCATCTCTTACCACCGTTTCCCTTTCTTCAGTCGCTGCTACTGGGGTATCCTTTACTATTACTTCCACTTCTTCAGCTGTTGTTGTTTCCTGGTCTTCTATATTTAACTCTATCTCTTCTTCTTCCATTCGTTTCCGTGACGTCGCTCTTCTCCTTGACATTTCTGTTGTTAATTGTAGCCGCCACTAGAATAGAAATCACTGTAAACTCACAATAAGAATACAAAGCTATTCTATTTCTAGCCTCACTAATTGGGCGCCAATTCTGTAACGCGTAATAGTTGTTACCCTCTCTTGTATTCTATTATACAAATCTAATAATCGTTCTGTCTAAATTATATTTTATTTAGACTCACTATTGGGATAGCCAATTTGTTACATCTAGACTCGAATCTATGGTTATTTATCTGAATTTGCGTCTTGTTTAACTCTGTTATTATTTGTATATATTTTTGTTAATATTAAATTAAGGATGAGTATCTGTTCAGGGGGATGTTTGCTGAGCGCCAATTTTCAATCACCGTTTGCAAATAAAATTTTATTGGTGAAATATCAATAATAAATTTTTGTTCCAATTTATGTAAATAGTATATGGTCTCTTTATTCTGTAATGAACTCTCTTTTATTCTTTTCTTTCAGCAATGGATATTGTAACTTGTGCTCATCACCACATTTTTAAAAGAAATCTGCTAAGATTTTCAATTGATGAGTGTTGCCAACTTAATCTAATTACTGAGGTCAACTCACAGTATCAGATATTTTGTTCAGAATATCATACCCTTTTTGTTTTCATGAAATAAGAAACAAATAAACCTTTTTCTGTATTTTGTAACGTCAAATCCTTTAATTATTCTTTAATTTGTTCTAAATGTAAAACAAAATTTTTAACAAAGTTTGGCCAGCTGTATTTTAATAAGCTCAGGGTGGCAGCAGTAACTCTTAGATCTCAGGCTTTTTAAAACATTTTATAATTTATTTTTAATAAATAAAATACAATAATAATGTTCAGTAGGTCCTTTAGACTACGATATAACAACAGTATTGACAGGGAAAGTACCAAAATACATATGATGAGAAATAGTCACAATGTATCTTAAAAGGATTATATTAAGAGTGTAAAACAGTTCAGTGTATAGGTTAAGTTATAAAAATGTTTTTTTTAGACTTAATTAGCTTTAAATTATGTTAGCACTATATATCAATGGTGGCTTATGCTTATGTCCATATTATTAATCATTATTGTTCTCAGTGAAAGTTAATTATGGTTTTTATAAAAAGCGTATTCCAAGTTTTTTGAAACCTTTAGATCAGGTTTAACAGGGAATATTTCAGATTAATTTTAGATCAAAAAATACTTCTCTCCCTGTGTCAATTGGTCAAATTTCTTCAGAGATGTCCTGGTTTAAGTCTGTAGAATCTTGTAGCAATTCTTTCTTCTATTTCAATCTTGATATATATAATTATTCACTTGTTTATCTGGAGATGCACTGATATCACATAGGCCTATATTATAATTTATTTTTTCACTAGAAGTATTTAAATCAACCTTCTTGCATTCAGTTTTTTTTAGAATAATCTATTTTCTTCCTTCACATATTAGTTGCTAAGGCCTCTCTTAGATATCTCGTTGGTTTCCAAGTAACATTTTTATATCACCCTGGTGACATCATAAGAATAATATAAACAAACCTTTTACTATTTTATATGTCATTTTCTTTTAAAAGGATATACCTTTTTTATAAGGGCTCTTATCTTCTTTTTATTTGTTTCTTTGTTCTTCTGATAAAAAACTGATCATTTTGACATCACTCTTGACTATTTTCTGATCTATATTTCCTGAGTTAATGATTCACTTTTTATTTATTTTTGTTACAAACTTATTTATTATTTCTTTTTGTACATTTCACTTTCTTAAATTTATTTTCTACACTTCATAATCTTTTAACATAAACTGACATTGTTTCCTTATTATTTTAATAAAAATTTTATTCATATAATTTGACTGACTATGATTTTGGTACTTTCTTGTTAAGACTAACATTAGTGTTATTAACACTAGTATACATAATATTAATAAATGTGACAAAAACTGATTACTAATAACTATTAGTAATATGTTATAATTCCCCTTAACTGACTGTGTTTATAACTTTACAGTCTGCACACAAAAAACAAATTTCATAAGTAAGTTCTTACTTTAAATATAATAAACATAACATACAATAAACAAATAAATTAAACATTTTCAATTAAGTCTTTCTTAAAATATTATGTCTCCTGGTACTTTTTAATAATACAATCATGGTATATTTATGTTACTAGGGCATGGTAAGAATGTCACGTAACATAATGCCCCCGCAGAAAACAGGTTATTTTAGTAATCATTAGATTGCTCAAATAAACTGATTGATTTCTCTATTACTTTTCACGCCATTACGGCGTGATCCCAGTTTCAGAGAGTATATACCCAAGAAATTGTAATTCCTGAGTTATGAATTTAGATTTATTTAACTTCAGTGTAATATTATTTTGTTGGAGTTTCCTGAGTACAATTTCAATACAATCACAGTGTTCATCCCATGTTTTAGAGGTAATAAGAATATCATCTACATATACTGTTGCGAACTCTAACGCTTCTTTTCCTAGTATCTGGTCCATGCACTGGATAAAAATGGCGACAGAATTAACCAACCCAAAAGGTAAGCGTTTAAATTGGTAGTTTCTTCCCTCGAAGATGAAGGCAACATACTGGCGACTGTCAGGGTGTAACTCTGTTTGCCAGTATCCGCAAACAGCATCCCAACTACTCATAAACTTACAACCATGGAATTTCTTCGTAGTTTCTTCTATCTCTATTGGAGAGGTGCGATCCGTTCTTATAATTTTATTTATTTCCCGCGCATCAAGGCACAACCGTACTTGTCCATCTTTTTTAGGAATCGCCACTATGGGACTGGTATATGGGGAACTACTTCGTTCTATAATATCTTCTTGAATCATCCTAGCTATTTATTTTCTAACTGCCTCTTTTGATGATTGAGCAATAGGATACGATTTCTTATTGAAATTAATGGAGTCATGAAATTTTAATCGGCATACGAAATCCTTCGCCTTTCCAGGAGAATCGGAAAATACATTACGATAAGTTTTATATATTTCTATTAATTTTTTCTTCTGTTCCACACTGATTGCCTCAGCATACCCCTTTCCTTGAAACAACAATATTTCCTGCATTTTTTCCTGCCATAATGCTGATTCTGTTACGATCTCTTTATCTCCTATGGGTGTCCTTATTATTTCCCTAACGTGGTATGAGTTTATGTACTGAGGGGCTATTGAGCTTCCTATTATCTCAGCAGTCCATTCATAACCTTCTGAGCTCAGTTTTATTTTTCCACTGGCTAAATTAATAATCGCATAGTGACGCCTTAGCGTATCACAGCCTATCAACACCTTAAAAGGTAACCCTTGGGCCACCAGAAACACCATAGGAATTCCTACTCCCATACTCGTAACATTCAGACTTACTTGTTGTTTGATTGTCTTGTTTTGTTTGCCAGTCGCTCCTATAATAGCAATATTATTAATAGGCAATGTGGATATTTTTTCCGTACTCAACTCCTGTATTCTGTTCAGCTCTAATCTGTCTATTAAAGAAATGTTTGCTCCTGTATCTATCATAACTTCAGTTAGCACCCCATGTAATTCTACCTTGATGTATACTATGTCCTCATTCGGTTTATCTTCTTCCATGGTAATCTCTTCCAAGAAATCTCTCTTTATATTTTTTAAATAAAAGTTTCTTATCATGGTTATTGGTTCTTTGTTATTATTATTAGGGTTTATAACCCTCCTCAGCCGTGGGTCCGCTCACAGTGATGGGCCGTCCAGTGTTCTCACTGCGGCCTCTCGTTTTCCCTATTTACATCACTATTGGTTTGTTGAACTTGTTCATTGGTGTTTTGGTTTCCAGAGGGTGTCTCCCTTCTTCTATCCCAGCTTCTGGATCTCTGATAGACTTCTCTATTACCATTCCATTGTCTCCCATTGTCATTATCTCTTCCATATCGTTGGTCATAATTTCTATCATTATTAAAATTCTGACGTCTTCCTTGAAATCGCCTGTTATTCGGATTTCTATTATATCCCTCCGTACGTACATGGTTTATTGGCTGTCGACTGTCATGTGGTTGTTCATTGTTCCTATCATTCCAATCCTCTGTTCTTCTTCGACTCCTATAATAATAATTTTCCCTCTCAAAACCTTCTAAGAGAGCCTCCATTTCTCCAATAGTTTTTATCTGTCCACACCGACGAGCCCGTACAATGTCTTCTCCAAAGTGATATGACAATTTGGCTATGAGACACTCCTCAGGGATTTTTGGCTGTAAATGTCGAGCTACCCAGACTTCGCCCAAAAAGTAAGCAGTCATTGTCTGTCCTCTTCTAGCATCATATCTGCCAGTGCTCAAATTGTCTCGGACTATATTTTGGATAGACTCAGACCAATACTTTATTTTAAAAATTTGTTTCAATTCGTTATATTTGGTGATTTCATTTCTTACTGCCTTCCACCAGTTATCATTACTATTTTTAAAACTATCATCGAGGAGATTCTTTATTATTGGCCACCGATTTTCTTTGATTCTATTCAGACCTTCTTCTAACCTCTCCAAAAATTCTAGAGGGTTCTGACGATATTCTTTAAAGTTTATCACTTCTTTACTTTCTCCGATTAGTGTAGGTACATAGTTTATCGGTCTATGTTTTAGTACCTCTATTTCTTCCTTAAGATTTATTATGTCCTTCTGTTGAATTTCTTCTATCTTCTCCCTGTTGTTGGTAACTTGATTTTGTACCTGTATTATCTTAGTTTCTGCCTGATTGTATTGTTCCCCTACCTTATTTTGTAGTGTCTCTAATTGCTCCTGAGTATCTTTGTGAAGTATAACAATACTAGTTTTACTGTTATCTTCCACTTCAATTATTTTGTTTATCAACTCTTCGCATAATTGACAAAAATTCTCCTCGGTTTTCTCAACCTTCTGGTTAGTTTCTGTAATTCTATTCCTTATTTCTTCTTTATACTCTTCTAACTGCTGTTTCAATTCCTCTTTTATTCTTCTCACTCTCTTCCTTCAACAGTCCTTTTAATTCTTAATTACTTTGTCTAATATCCTCCTTCAATTGTTGTTGTAATGTTTCATTATTACTTTCAATTTTTTTTATTTAATTCCTCATGATCTTCCCTCATTTGTTTCTTTAATTCTTCATTATTTTGTCTTAATAAGGTTTCATTATCTTCCCTCATTTGTTTCTTTAAACTTTCATTATTACTGTCCATTTTCTTGTCCATTTTTTCAATATCCTCCTTCATTTCCTGTTTGTTCTTATCCAATTTTTTATTTATTTCCTCCTTGTTTTTATTTAATTGTTCCACCATAACCCTCATCATTTCCTGGAAATTTGCTTCCATTGGTTGGGTTGGTTTCACTGGTTGGTCCCCTTGGGCATCTCTTACCACCGTTTCCCTTTCTTCAGTCGCTGCTACTGGGGTATCCTTTACTATTACTTTCACTTCTTCAGCTGTTGTTGTTTCCTGGTCTTCTATATTTAACTCTATCTCTTCTTCTTCCATTCGTTTCCGTGACGTCGCTCTTCTCCTTGACATTTCTGTTGTTAATTGTAGCCGCCACTAGAATAGAAATCACTGTGAACTCACAATAAGAATACAAAGCTATTCTATTTCTAGCCTCACTAATTGGGCGCCAATTCTGTAACGCGTAATAGTTGTTACCCTCTCTTGTATTCTATTATACAAATCTAATAATCGTTCTGTCTAAATTATATTTTATTTAGACTCACTATTGGGATAGCCAATTTGTTACATCTAGACTCGAATCTATGGTTATTTATCTGAATTTGCGTCTTGTTTAACTCTGTTATTATTTGTATATATTTTTGTTAATATTAAATTAAGGATGAGTATCTGTTCAGGGGGATGTTTGCTGAGCGCCAATTTGCAATCACCGTTTGCAAATAAAATTTTATTGGTGAAATATCAATAATAAATTTTTGTTCCAATTTATGTAAATAGTATATGGTCTCTTTATTCTGTAAAGAACTCTCTTTTATTCTTTTCTTTCAGCAATGGATATTGTAACTTGTGCTCATCATCACATTTTTAAAAGAAATCTGCTAAGATTTTCAATTGATGAGTGTTGCCAACTTAATCTAATTACTGAGGTCAACTCACAGTATCAGATATTTTGTTCAGAATATCATAACCTTTTTGTTTTCATGAAATAAGAAACAAATAAACCTTTTTCTGTATTTTGTAACGTCAAATCCTTTAATTATTCTTTAATTTGTTCTAAATGTAAAACAAAATTTTTAACAAAGTTTGGCCAGCTGTATTTTAATAAGCTCAGAGTGGCAGCAGTAACTCTTAGATCTCAGGCTTTTTAAAACATTTTATAATTTATTTTTAATAAATAAAATACAATAATAATGTTCAGTAGGTCCTTTAGACTACGATATAACAACAGTATTGACAGGGAAAGTATCAAAATACATATGATGAGAAATAGTCACAATGTATCTTAAAAGGATTATATTAAGAGTGTAAAACAGTTCAGTGTATAGGTTAAGTTATAAAAATGTTTTTTTTAGACTTAATTAGCTTTAAATTATGTTAGCACTATATATCAATGGTGGCTTATGCTTATGTCCATATTATTAATCATTATTGTTCTCAGTGAAAGTGAATTATGGTTTTTATAAAAAGCGTATTCAAAGTTTTTTGAAACCTTTAGATCAGGTTTAACAGGGAATATTTCAGATTAATTTTAGATCAAAAAATACTTCTCTCCCTGTGTCAATTGGTCAAATTTCTTCAGAGATGTCCTGGTTTAAGTCTGTAGAATCTTGTAGCAATTCTTTCTTCTATTTCAATCTTGATATATATAATTATTCACTTGTTTATCTGGAGATGCACTGATATCACATAGGCCTTTATTATAATTTATTTTTTCACTAGAAGTATTTAAATCAACCTTCTTGCATTCAGTTTTTTTTAGAATAATCTATTTTCTTCCTTCACATATTAGTTGCTAAGGCCTCTCTTAGATATCTCGTTGGTTTCCAAGTAACATTTTTATATCACCCTGGTGACATCATAAGAATAATATAAACAAACCTTTTACTATTTTATATGTCATTTTCTTTTAAAAGGATATACCTTTTTTATAAGGGCTCTTATCTTCTTTTTATTTGTTTCTTTGTTCTTCTGATAAAAAACTGATCATTTTGACATCACTCTTGACTATTTTCTGATCTATATTTCCTGAGTTAATGATTCACTTTTTATTTATTTTTGTTACAAACTTATTTATTATTTCTTTTTGTACATTTCACTTTCTTTAATTTATTTTCTACACTTGGTAATCTTTTAACATAAACTGACATTGTTTCCTTATTATTTTAATAGAAATCTTATTCATATAATTTGACTGACTATGATTTTGGTACTTTCTTGTTAAGACTAACATTAGTGTTATTAACACTAGTATACATAATATTAATAAATGTGACAAAAACTGATTACTAATAACTATTAGTAATATGTTATAATTCCCCTTAACTGACTGTGTTTATAACTTTACAGTCTGCACACAAAAAACAAATTTCATAAGTAAGTTCTTACTTTAATTATAATAAACATAACATACAATAAACAAATAAAATTAAACATATTCAATTAAGTCTTTCTTAAAATATTATGTCTCCTGGTACTTTTTAATAATACAATCATGGTATATTTATGTTACTAGGGCATGGTAAGAATGTCACGTAACATAATGCCCCCGCAGAAAACAGGTTATTTTAGTAATCATTAGATTGCTCAAATAAACTGATTGATTTCTCTATTACTTTTCACGCCATTACGGCGTGATCCCAGTTTCAGAGAGTATATACCCAAGAAATTGTAATTCCTGAGTTATGAATTTAGATTTATTTAACTTCAGTGTAATATTATTTGTTGGAGTTTCCTGAGTACAATTTCAATACAATCACAGTGTTCATCCCATGTTTTAGAGGTAATAAGAATATCATCTACATATACTGTTGCGAACTCTAACGCTCCTTTTCCTAGAATCTGGTCCATGCACTGGATAAAAATGGCGACAGAATTAACCAACCCAAAAGGTAAGCGTTTAAATTGGTAGTTTCTTCCCTCGAAGATGAAGGCAACATACTGGCGACTGTCAGGGTGTAACTCTGTTTGCCAGTATCCGCAAACAGCATCCCAACTACTCATAAACTTACAACCATGGAATTTCTTCGTAGTTTCTTCTATCTCTATTGGAGAGGTGCGATCCGTTATTATAATTTTATTTATTTCCCGCGCATCAAGGCACAACCGTACTTGTCCATCTTTTTTAGGAATCGCCACAATGGGACTGGTATATGGGGAACTACTTCGTTCTATAATATCTTCTTGAATCATCCTAGCTATTTCTTTTCTAACTGCCTCTTTTGATGATTGAGCAATAGGATACGATTTCTTATTGAAATTAATGGAGTCATGAAATTTTAATCGGCATACGAAATCCTTCGCCTTTCCAGGAGAATCGGAAAATACATTACGATAAGTTTTATATATTTCTATTAATTTTTTCTTCTGTTCCACACTGATTGCCTCGGCATACCCCTTTCCTTGAAACAACAATATTTCCTGCATTTTTTCCTGCCATAATGCTGATTCTGTTACGATCTCTTTATCTCCTATGGGTGTCCTTATTATTTCCCTAACGTGGTATGAGTTTATGTACTGAGGGGCTATTGAGCTTCCTATTATCTCAGCAGTCCATTCATAACCTTCTGAGCTCAGTTTTATTTTTCCACTGGCTAAATTAATAATCGCATAGTGACGCCTTAGCGTATCACAGCCTATCAACACCTTAAAAGGTAACCCTTGGGCCACCAGAAACACCATAGGAATTCCTACTCCCATACTCGTAACATTCAGACTTACTTGTTGTTTGATTGTCTTGTTTTGTTTGCCAGTCGTTCCTATAATAGCAATATTATTAATAGGCAATGTGGATATTTTTTCCGTACTCAACTCCTGTATTCTGTTCAGCTCTAATCTGTCTATTAAAGAAATGTTTGCTCCTGTATCTATCATAACTTCAGTTAGCACCCCATGTAATTCTACCTTGATGTATACTATGTCCTCATTCGGTTTATCTTCTTCCATGGTAATCTCTTCCAAGAAATCTCTCTATATATTTTTTAAATAAAAGTTTCTTATCATGGTTATTGGTTCTTTGTTATTATTATTAGGGTTTATAACCCTCCTCAGCCGTGGGTCCGCTCACAGTGATGGGCCGTCCAGTGTTCTCACTGCGGCCTCTTGTTTTCCCTATTTACATCACTATTGGTTTGTTGAACTTGTTCATTGGTGTTTTGGTTTCCAGAGGGTGTCTCCCTTCTTCTATCCCAGCTTCTGGATCTCTGATAGACTTCTCTATTACCATTCCATTGTCTCCCATTGTCATTATCTCTTCCATATCGTTGGTCATAATTTCTATCATTATTAAAATTCTGACGTCTTCCTTGAAATCGCCTGTTATTCGGATTTCTATTATATCCCTCCGTACGTACATGGTTTATTGGCTGTCGACTGTCATGTGGTTGTTCATTGTTCCTATCATTCCAATCCTCTGTTCTTCTTCGACTCCTGTAATAATAATTTTCCCTCTCAAAACCTTCTAAGAGAGCCTCCATTTCTCCAATAGTTTTTATCTGTCCACACCAACGAGCCCGTACAATGTCTTCTCCAAAGTGATATGACAATTTGGCTATGAGACACTCCTCAGGGATTTTTGGCTGTAAATGTCGAGCTACCCAGACTTCGCCCAAAAAGTAAGCAGTCATTGTCTGTCCTCTTCTAGCATCATATCTGCCAGTGCTCAAATTGTCTCGGACTATATTTTGGATAGACTCAGACCAATACTTTATTTTAAAAATTTGTTTCAATTCGTTATAATTGGTGATTTCATTTCTTACTGCCTTCCACCAGTATCATTACTATTTTTAAAACTATCATCGAGGAGATTCTTTATTATTGGCCACCGATTGTCTTTGATTCTATTCAGACCTTCTTCTAACCTCTCCGAAAATTCTAGAGGGTTCTGACGATATTCTTTAAAGTTTATCACTTCTTTACTTTCTCCGATTAGTGTAGGTACATAGTTTATCGGTCTATGTTTTAGTACCTCTATTTCTTCCTTAAGATTTATTATGTCCTTCTGTTGAATTTCCTCTATCTTCTCCCTGTTGTTGGTAACTTGATTTTGTACCTGTATTATCTTAGTTTCTGCCTGATTGTATTGTTCCCCTACCTTATTTTGTAGTGTCTCTAATTGCTCCTGAGTATCTTTGTGAAGTATAACAATACTAGTTTTACTGTTATCTTCCACTTCAATTATTTTGTTTATCAACTCTTCGCATAATTGACAAAAATTCTCCTCGGTTTTCTCAACCTTCTGGTTAGTTTCTGTAATTCTATTCCTTATTTCTTCTTTATACTCTTCTAACTGCTGTTTCAATTCCTCTTTTATTCTTCTCACTCTCTTCCTTCAACAGTCCTTTTAATTCTTAATTACTTTGTCTAATATCCTCCTTCAATTGTTGTTGTAATGTTTCATTATTACTTTCAATTTTTTTTATTTAATTCCTCATGATCTTCCCTCATTTGTTTCTTTAATTCTTCATTATTTTGTCTTAATAAGGTTTCATTATCTTCCCTCATTTGTTTCTTTAAACTTTCATTATTACTGTCCATTTTCTTGTCCATTTTTTCAATATCCTCCTTCATTTCCTGTTTGTTCTTATCCAATTTTTTATTTATTTCCTCCTTGTTTTTATTTAATTGTTCCACCATAACCCTCATCATTTCCTGGAAATTTGCTTCCATTGGTTGGGTTGGTTTCACTGGTTGGTCCCCTTGGGCATCTCTTACCACCGTTTCCCTTTCTTCAGTCGCTGCTACTGGGGTATCCTTTACTATTACTTTCACTTCTTCAGCTGTTGTTGTTTCCTGGTCTTCTATATTTAACTCTATCTCTTCTTCTTCCATTCGTTTCCGTGACGTCGCTCTTCTCCTTGACATTTCTGTTGTTAATTGTAGCCGCCACTAGAATAGAAATCACTGTGAACTCACAATAAGAATACAAAGCTATTCTATTTCTAGCCTCACTAATTGGGCGCCAATTCTGTAACGCGTAATAGTTGTTACCCTCTCTTGTATTCTATTATACAAATCTAATAATCGTTCTGTCTAAATTATATTTTATTTAGACTCACTATTGGGATAGCCAATTTGTTACATCTAGACTCGAATCTATGGTTATTTATCTGAATTTGCGTCTTGTTTAACTCTGTTATTATTTGTATATATTTTTGTTAATATTAAATTAAGGATGAGTATCTGTTCAGGGGGATGTTTGCTGAGCGCCAATTTGCAATCACCGTTTGCAAATAAAATTTTATTGGTGAAATATCAATAATAAATTTTTGTTCCAATTTATGTAAATAGTATATGGTCTCTTTATTCTGTAAAGAACTCTCTTTTATTCTTTTCTTTCAGCAATGGATATTGTAACTTGTGCTCATCATCACATTTTTAAAAGAAATCTGCTAAGATTTTCAATTGATGAGTGTTGCCAACTTAATCTAATTACTGAGGTCAACTCACAGTATCAGATATTTTGTTCAGAATATCATAACCTTTTTGTTTTCATGAAATAAGAAACAAATAAACCTTTTTCTGTATTTTGTAACGTCAAATCCTTTAATTATTCTTTAATTTGTTCTAAATGTAAAACAAAATTTTTAACAAAGTTTGGCCAGCTGTATTTTAATAAGCTCAGAGTGGCAGCAGTAACTCTTAGATCTCAGGCTTTTTAAAACATTTTATAATTTATTTTTAATAAATAAAATACAATAATAATGTTCAGTAGGTCCTTTAGACTACGATATAACAACAGTATTGACAGGGAAAGTATCAAAATACATATGATGAGAAATAGTCACAATGTATCTTAAAAGGATTATATTAAGAGTGTAAAACAGTTCAGTGTATAGGTTAAGTTATAAAAATGTTTTTTTTAGACTTAATTAGCTTTAAATTATGTTAGCACTATATATCAATGGTGGCTTATGCTTATGTCCATATTATTAATCATTATTGTTCTCAGTGAAAGTGAATTATGGTTTTTATAAAAAGCGTATTCAAAGTTTTTTGAAACCTTTAGATCAGGTTTAACAGGGAATATTTCAGATTAATTTTAGATCAAAAAATACTTCTCTCCCTGTGTCAATTGGTCAAATTTCTTCAGAGATGTCCTGGTTTAAGTCTGTAGAATCTTGTAGCAATTCTTTCTTCTATTTCAATCTTGATATATATAATTATTCACTTGTTTATCTGGAGATGCACTGATATCACATAGGCCTTTATTATAATTTATTTTTTCACTAGAAGTATTTAAATCAACCTTCTTGCATTCAGTTTTTTTTAGAATAATCTATTTTCTTCCTTCACATATTAGTTGCTAAGGCCTCTCTTAGATATCTCGTTGGTTTCCAAGTAACATTTTTATATCACCCTGGTGACATCATAAGAATAATATAAACAAACCTTTTACTATTTTATATGTCATTTTCTTTTAAAAGGATATACCTTTTTTATAAGGGCTCTTATCTTCTTTTTATTTGTTTCTTTGTTCTTCTGATAAAAAACTGATCATTTTGACATCACTCTTGACTATTTTCTGATCTATATTTCCTGAGTTAATGATTCACTTTTTATTTATTTTTGTTACAAACTTATTTATTATTTCTTTTTGTACATTTCACTTTCTTAAATTTATTTTCTACACTTGGTAATCTTTTAACATAAACTGACATTGTTTCCTTATTATTTTAATAGAAATCTTATTCATATAATTTGACTGACTATGATTTTGGTACTTTCTTGTTAAGACTAACATTAGTGTTATTAACACTAGTATACATAATATTAATAAATGTGACAAAAACTGATTACTAATAACTATTAGTAATATGTTATAATTCCCCTTAACTGACTGTGTTTATAACTTTACAGTCTGCACACAAAAAACAAATTTCATAAGTAAGTTCTTACTTTAATTATAATAAACATAACATACAATAAACAAATAAAATTAAACATATTCAATTAAGTCTTTCTTAAAATATTATGTCTCCTGGTACTTTTTAATAATACAATCATGGTATATTTATGTTACTAGGGCATGGTAAGAATGTCACGTAACATAATGCCCCCGCAGAAAACAGGTTATTTTAGTAATCATTAGATTGCTCAAATAAACTGATTGATTTCTCTATTACTTTTCACGCCATTACGGCGTGATCCCAGTTTCAGAGAGTATATACCCAAGAAATTGTAATTCCTGAGTTATGAATTTAGATTTATTTAACTTCAGTGTAATATTATTTGTTGGAGTTTCCTGAGTACAATTTCAATACAATCACAGTGTTCATCCCATGTTTTAGAGGTAATAAGAATATCATCTACATATACTGTTGCGAACTCTAACGCTCCTTTTCCTAGAATCTGGTCCATGCACTGGATAAAAATGGCGACAGAATTAACCAACCCAAAAGGTAAGCGTTTAAATTGGTAGTTTCTTCCCTCGAAGATGAAGGCAACATACTGGCGACTGTCAGGGTGTAACTCTGTTTGCCAGTATCCGCAAACAGCATCCCAACTACTCATAAACTTACAACCATGGAATTTCTTCGTAGTTTCTTCTATCTCTATTGGAGAGGTGCGATCCGTTATTATAATTTTATTTATTTCCCGCGCATCAAGGCACAACCGTACTTGTCCATCTTTTTTAGGAATCGCCACAATGGGACTGGTATATGGGGAACTACTTCGTTCTATAATATCTTCTTGAATCATCCTAGCTATTTCTTTTCTAACTGCCTCTTTTGATGATTGAGCAATAGGATACGATTTCTTATTGAAATTAATGGAGTCATGAAATTTTAATCGGCATACGAAATCCTTCGCCTTTCCAGGAGAATCGGAAAATACATTACGATAAGTTTTATATATTTCTATTAATTTTTTCTTCTGTTCCACACTGATTGCCTCGGCATACCCCTTTCCTTGAAACAACAATATTTCCTGCATTTTTTCCTGCCATAATGCTGATTCTGTTACGATCTCTTTATCTCCTATGGGTGTCCTTATTATTTCCCTAACGTGGTATGAGTTTATGTACTGAGGGGCTATTGAGCTTCCTATTATCTCAGCAGTCCATTCATAACCTTCTGAGCTCAGTTTTATTTTTCCACTGGCTAAATTAATAATCGCATAGTGACGCCTTAGCGTATCACAGCCTATCAACACCTTAAAAGGTAACCCTTGGGCCACCAGAAACACCATAGGAATTCCTACTCCCATACTCGTAACATTCAGACTTACTTGTTGTTTGATTGTCTTGTTTTGTTTGCCAGTCGTTCCTATAATAGCAATATTATTAATAGGCAATGTGGATATTTTTTCCGTACTCAACTCCTGTATTCTGTTCAGCTCTAATCTGTCTATTAAAGAAATGTTTGCTCCTGTATCTATCATAACTTCAGTTAGCACCCCATGTAATTCTACCTTGATGTATACTATGTCCTCATTCGGTTTATCTTCTTCCATGGTAATCTCTTCCAAGAAATCTCTCTATATATTTTTTAAATAAAAGTTTCTTATCATGGTTATTGGTTCTTTGTTATTATTATTAGGGTTTATAACCCTCCTCAGCCGTGGGTCCGCTCACAGTGATGGGCCGTCCAGTGTTCTCACTGCGGCCTCTTGTTTTCCCTATTTACATCACTATTGGTTTGTTGAACTTGTTCATTGGTGTTTTGGTTTCCAGAGGGTGTCTCCCTTCTTCTATCCCAGCTTCTGGATCTCTGATAGACTTCTCTATTACCATTCCATTGTCTCCCATTGTCATTATCTCTTCCATATCGTTGGTCATAATTTCTATCATTATTAAAATTCTGACGTCTTCCTTGAAATCGCCTGTTATTCGGATTTCTATTATATCCCTCCGTACGTACATGGTTTATTGGCTGTCGACTGTCATGTGGTTGTTCATTGTTCCTATCATTCCAATCCTCTGTTCTTCTTCGACTCCTGTAATAATAATTTTCCCTCTCAAAACCTTCTAAGAGAGCCTCCATTTCTCCAATAGTTTTTATCTGTCCACACCAACGAGCCCGTACAATGTCTTCTCCAAAGTGATATGACAATTTGGCTATGAGACACTCCTCAGGGATTTTTGGCTGTAAATGTCGAGCTACCCAGACTTCGCCCAAAAAGTAAGCAGTCATTGTCTGTCCTCTTCTAGCATCATATCTGCCAGTGCTCAAATTGTCTCGGACTATATTTTGGATAGACTCAGACCAATACTTTATTTTAAAAATTTGTTTCAATTCGTTATAATTGGTGATTTCATTTCTTACTGCCTTCCACCAGTATCATTACTATTTTTAAAACTATCATCGAGGAGATTCTTTATTATTGGCCACCGATTGTCTTTGATTCTATTCAGACCTTCTTCTAACCTCTCCGAAAATTCTAGAGGGTTCTGACGATATTCTTTAAAGTTTATCACTTCTTTACTTTCTCCGATTAGTGTAGGTACATAGTTTATCGGTCTATGTTTTAGTACCTCTATTTCTTCCTTAAGATTTATTATGTCCTTCTGTTGAATTTCCTCTATCTTCTCCCTGTTGTTGGTAACTTGATTTTGTACCTGTATTATCTTAGTTTCTGCCTGATTGTATTGTTCCCCTACCTTATTTTGTAGTGTCTCTAATTGCTCCTGAGTATCTTTGTGAAGTATAACAATACTAGTTTTACTGTTATCTTCCACTTCAATTATTTTGTTTATCAACTCTTCGCGTAATTGACAAAAATTCTCCTCGGTTTTCTCAACCTTCTGGTTAGTTTCTGTAATTCTATTCCTTATTTCTTCTTTATACTCTTCTAACTGCTGTTTCAATTCCTCTTTATTCTTCTCACTCTCTTCCTTCAACAGTCCTTTTAATTCTTCATTACTTTGTCTAATATCCTCCTTCAATTGTTGTTGTAATGTTTCATTATTACTTTCAATTTTTTTTATTTAATTCCTCATGATCTTCCCTCATTTGTTTCTTTAATTCTTCATTATTTTGTCTTAATAAGGTTTCATTATCTTCCCTCATTTGTTTCTTTAAACTTTCATTATTACTGTCCATTTTCTTGTCCATTTTTTCAATATCCTCCTTCATTTCCTGTTTGTTCTTATCCAATTTTTCATTTATTTCCTCCTTGTTTTTATTTATTTGTTCCACCATAACCCTCAACATTTCCTGGAAATTTGCTTCCATTGGTTGGGTTGGTTTCACTGGTTGGTCCCCTTGGGCATCTCTTACCACCGTTTCCCTTTCTTCAGTCGCTGCTACTGGGGTATCCTTTACTATTACTTCCACTTCTTCAGCTGTTGTTGTTTCCTGGTCTTCTATATTTAACTCTATCTCTTCTTCTTCCATTCGTTTCCGTGACGTCGCTCTTCTCCTTGACATTTCTGTTGTTAATTGTAGCCGCCACTAGAATAGAAATCACTGTAAACTCACAATAAGAATACAAAGCTATTCTATTTCTAGCCTCACTAATTGGGCGCCAATTCTGTAACGCGTAATAGTTGTTACCCTCTCTTGTATTCTATTATACAAATCTAATAATCGTTCTGTCTAAATTATATTTTATTTAGACTCACTATTGGGATAGCCAATTTGTTACATCTAGACTCGAATCTATGGTTATTTATCTGAATTTGCGTCTTGTTTAACTCTGTTATTATTTGTATATATTTTTGTTAATATTAAATTAAGGATGAGTATCTGTTCAGGGGGATGTTTGCTGAGCGCCAATTTTCAATCACCGTTTGCAAATAAAATTTTATTGGTGAAATATCAATAATAAATTTTTGTTCCAATTTATGTAAATAGTATATGGTCTCTTTATTCTGTAATGAACTCTCTTTTATTCTTTTCTTTCAGCAATGGATATTGTAACTTGTGCTCATCACCACATTTTTAAAAGAAATCTGCTAAGATTTTCAATTGATGAGTGTTGCCAACTTAATCTAATTACTGAGGTCAACTCACAGTATCAGATATTTTGTTCAGAATATCATACCCTTTTTGTTTTCATGAAATAAGAAACAAATAAACCTTTTTCTGTATTTTGTAACGTCAAATCCTTTAATTATTCTTTAATTTGTTCTAAATGTAAAACAAAATTTTTAACAAAGTTTGGCCAGCTGTATTTTAATAAGCTCAGGGTGGCAGCAGTAACTCTTAGATCTCAGGCTTTTTAAAACATTTTATAATTTATTTTTAATAAATAAAATACAATAATAATGTTCAGTAGGTCCTTTAGACTACGATATAACAACAGTATTGACAGGGAAAGTACCAAAATACATATGATGAGAAATAGTCACAATGTATCTTAAAAGGATTATATTAAGAGTGTAAAACAGTTCAGTGTATAGGTTAAGTTATAAAAATGTTTTTTTTAGACTTAATTAGCTTTAAATTATGTTAGCACTATATATCAATGGTGGCTTATGCTTATGTCCATATTATTAATCATTATTGTTCTCAGTGAAAGTGAATTATGGTTTTTATAAAAAGCGTATTCAAAGTTTTTTGAAACCTTTAGATCAGGTTTAACAGGGAATATTTCAGATTAATTTTAGATCAAAAAATACTTCTCTCCCTGTGTCAATTGGTCAAATTTCTTCAGAGATGTCCTGGTTTAAGTCTGTAGAATCTTGTAGCAATTCTTTCTTCTATTTCAATCTTGATATATATAATTATTCACTTGTTTATCTGGAGATGCACTGATATCACATAGGCCTTTATTATAATTTATTTTTTCACTAGAAGTATTTAAATCAACCTTCTTGCATTCAGTTTTTTTTAGAATAATCTATTTTCTTCCTTCACATATTAGTTGCTAAGGCCTCTCTTAGATATCTCATTGGTTTCCAAGTAACATTTTTATATCACCCTGGTGACATCATAAGAATAATATAAACAAACCTTTTACTATTTTATATGTCATTTTCTTTTAAAAGGATATACCTTTTTTATAAGGGCTCTTATCTTCTTTTTATTTGTTTCTTTGTTCTTCTGATAAAAAACTGATCATTTTGACATCACTCTTGACTATTTTCTGATCTATATTTCCTGAGTTAATGATTCACTTTTTATTTATTTTTGTTACAAACTTATTTATTATTTCTTTTTGTACATTTCACTTTCTTAAATTTATTTTCTACACTTGGTAATCTTTTAACATAAACTGACATTGTTTCCTTATTATTTTAATAGAAATCTTATTCATATAATTTGACTGACTATGATTTTGGTACTTTCTTGTTAAGACTAACATTAGTGTTATTAACACTAGTATACATAATATTAATAAATGTGACAAAAACTGATTACTAATAACTATTAGTAATATGTTATAATTCCCCTTAACTGACTGTGTTTATAACTTTACAGTCTGCACACAAAAAACAAATTTCATAAGTAAGTTCTTACTTTAATTATAATAAACATAACATACAATAAACAAATAAAATTAAACATATTCAATTAAGTCTTTCTTAAAATATTATGTCTCCTGGTACTTTTTAATAATACAATCATGGTATATTTATGTTACTAGGGCATGGTAAGAATGTCACGTAACATAATGCCCCCGCAGAAAACAGGTTATTTTAGTAATCATTAGATTGCTCAAATAAACTGATTGATTTCTCTATTACTTTTCACGCCATTACGGCGTGATCCCAGTTTCAGAGAGTATATACCCAAGAAATTGTAATTCCTGAGTTATGAATTTAGATTTATTTAACTTCAGTGTAATATTATTTGTTGGAGTTTCCTGAGTACAATTTCAATACAATCACAGTGTTCATCCCATGTTTTAGAGGTAATAAGAATATCATCTACATATACTGTTGCGAACTCTAACGCTCCTTTTCCTAGAATCTGGTCCATGCACTGGATAAAAATGGCGACAGAATTAACCAACCCAAAAGGTAAGCGTTTAAATTGGTAGTTTCTTCCCTCGAAGATGAAGGCAACATACTGGCGACTGTCAGGGTGTAACTCTGTTTGCCAGTATCCGCAAACAGCATCCCAACTACTCATAAACTTACAACCATGGAATTTCTTCGTAGTTTCTTCTATCTCTATTGGAGAGGTGCGATCCGTTATTATAATTTTATTTATTTCCCGCGCATCAAGGCACAACCGTACTTGTCCATCTTTTTTAGGAATCGCCACAATGGGACTGGTATATGGGGAACTACTTCGTTCTATAATATCTTCTTGAATCATCCTAGCTATTTCTTTTCTAACTGCCTCTTTTGATGATTGAGCAATAGGATACGATTTCTTATTGAAATTAATGGAGTCATGAAATTTTAATCGGCATACGAAATCCTTCGCCTTTCCAGGAGAATCGGAAAATACATTACGATAAGTTTTATATATTTCTATTAATTTTTTCTTCTGTTCCACACTGATTGCCTCGGCATACCCCTTTCCTTGAAACAACAATATTTCCTGCATTTTTTCCTGCCATAATGCTGATTCTGTTACGATCTCTTTATCTCCTATGGGTGTCCTTATTATTTCCCTAACGTGGTATGAGTTTATGTACTGAGGGGCTATTGAGCTTCCTATTATCTCAGCAGTCCATTCATAACCTTCTGAGCTCAGTTTTATTTTTCCACTGGCTAAATTAATAATCGCATAGTGACGCCTTAGCGTATCACAGCCTATCAACACCTTAAAAGGTAACCCTTGGGCCACCAGAAACACCATAGGAATTCCTACTCCCATACTCGTAACATTCAGACTTACTTGTTGTTTGATTGTCTTGTTTTGTTTGCCAGTCGTTCCTATAATAGCAATATTATTAATAGGCAATGTGGATATTTTTTCCGTACTCAACTCCTGTATTCTGTTCAGCTCTAATCTGTCTATTAAAGAAATGTTTGCTCCTGTATCTATCATAACTTCAGTTAGCACCCCATGTAATTCTACCTTGATGTATACTATGTCCTCATTCGGTTTATCTTCTTCCATGGTAATCTCTTCCAAGAAATCTCTCTATATATTTTTTAAATAAAAGTTTCTTATCATGGTTATTGGTTCTTTGTTATTATTATTAGGGTTTATAACCCTCCTCAGCCGTGGGTCCGCTCACAGTGATGGGCCGTCCAGTGTTCTCACTGCGGCCTCTTGTTTTCCCTATTTACATCACTATTGGTTTGTTGAACTTGTTCATTGGTGTTTTGGTTTCCAGAGGGTGTCTCCCTTCTTCTATCCCAGCTTCTGGATCTCTGATAGACTTCTCTATTACCATTCCATTGTCTCCCATTGTCATTATCTCTTCCATATCGTTGGTCATAATTTCTATCATTATTAAAATTCTGACGTCTTCCTTGAAATCGCCTGTTATTCGGATTTCTATTATATCCCTCCGTACGTACATGGTTTATTGGCTGTCGACTGTCATGTGGTTGTTCATTGTTCCTATCATTCCAATCCTCTGTTCTTCTTCGACTCCTGTAATAATAATTTTCCCTCTCAAAACCTTCTAAGAGAGCCTCCATTTCTCCAATAGTTTTTATCTGTCCACACCAACGAGCCCGTACAATGTCTTCTCCAAAGTGATATGACAATTTGGCTATGAGACACTCCTCAGGGATTTTTGGCTGTAAATGTCGAGCTACCCAGACTTCGCCCAAAAAGTAAGCAGTCATTGTCTGTCCTCTTCTAGCATCATATCTGCCAGTGCTCAAATTGTCTCGGACTATATTTTGGATAGACTCAGACCAATACTTTATTTTAAAAATTTGTTTCAATTCGTTATAATTGGTGATTTCATTTCTTACTGCCTTCCACCAGTATCATTACTATTTTTAAAACTATCATCGAGGAGATTCTTTATTATTGGCCACCGATTGTCTTTGATTCTATTCAGACCTTCTTCTAACCTCTCCGAAAATTCTAGAGGGTTCTGACGATATTCTTTAAAGTTTATCACTTCTTTACTTTCTCCGATTAGTGTAGGTACATAGTTTATCGGTCTATGTTTTAGTACCTCTATTTCTTCCTTAAGATTTATTATGTCCTTCTGTTGAATTTCCTCTATCTTCTCCCTGTTGTTGGTAACTTGATTTTGTACCTGTATTATCTTAGTTTCTGCCTGATTGTATTGTTCCCCTACCTTATTTTGTAGTGTCTCTAATTGCTCCTGAGTATCTTTGTGAAGTATAACAATACTAGTTTTACTGTTATCTTCCACTTCAATTATTTTGTTTATCAACTCTTCGCGTAATTGACAAAAATTCTCCTCGGTTTTCTCAACCTTCTGGTTAGTTTCTGTAATTCTATTCCTTATTTCTTCTTTATACTCTTCTAACTGCTGTTTCAATTCCTCTTTATTCTTCTCACTCTCTTCCTTCAACAGTCCTTTTAATTCTTCATTACTTTGTCTAATATCCTCCTTCAATTGTTGTTGTAATGTTTCATTATTACTTTCAATTTTTTTTATTTAATTCCTCATGATCTTCCCTCATTTGTTTCTTTAATTCTTCATTATTTTGTCTTAATAAGGTTTCATTATCTTCCCTCATTTGTTTCTTTAAACTTTCATTATTACTGTCCATTTTCTTGTCCATTTTTTCAATATCCTCCTTCATTTCCTGTTTGTTCTTATCCAATTTTTCATTTATTTCCTCCTTGTTTTTATTTATTTGTTCCACCATAACCCTCAACATTTCCTGGAAATTTGCTTCCATTGGTTGGGTTGGTTTCACTGGTTGGTCCCCTTGGGCATCTCTTACCACCGTTTCCCTTTCTTCAGTCGCTGCTACTGGGGTATCCTTTACTATTACTTCCACTTCTTCAGCTGTTGTTGTTTCCTGGTCTTCTATATTTAACTCTATCTCTTCTTCTTCCATTCGTTTCCGTGACGTCGCTCTTCTCCTTGACATTTCTGTTGTTAATTGTAGCCGCCACTAGAATAGAAATCACTGTAAACTCACAATAAGAATACAAAGCTATTCTATTTCTAGCCTCACTAATTGGGCGCCAATTCTGTAACGCGTAATAGTTGTTACCCTCTCTTGTATTCTATTATACAAATCTAATAATCGTTCTGTCTAAATTATATTTTATTTAGACTCACTATTGGGATAGCCAATTTGTTACATCTAGACTCGAATCTATGGTTATTTATCTGAATTTGCGTCTTGTTTAACTCTGTTATTATTTGTATATATTTTTGTTAATATTAAATTAAGGATGAGTATCTGTTCAGGGGGATGTTTGCTGAGCGCCAATTTTCAATCACCGTTTGCAAATAAAATTTTATTGGTGAAATATCAATAATAAATTTTTGTTCCAATTTATGTAAATAGTATATGGTCTCTTTATTCTGTAATGAACTCTCTTTTATTCTTTTCTTTCAGCAATGGATATTGTAACTTGTGCTCATCACCACATTTTTAAAAGAAATCTGCTAAGATTTTCAATTGATGAGTGTTGCCAACTTAATCTAATTACTGAGGTCAACTCACAGTATCAGATATTTTGTTCAGAATATCATACCCTTTTTGTTTTCATGAAATAAGAAACAAATAAACCTTTTTCTGTATTTTGTAACGTCAAATCCTTTAATTATTCTTTAATTTGTTCTAAATGTAAAACAAAATTTTTAACAAAGTTTGGCCAGCTGTATTTTAATAAGCTCAGGGTGGCAGCAGTAACTCTTAGATCTCAGGCTTTTTAAAACATTTTATAATTTATTTTTAATAAATAAAATACAATAATAATGTTCAGTAGGTCCTTTAGACTACGATATAACAACAGTATTGACAGGGAAAGTACCAAAATACATATGATGAGAAATAGTCACAATGTATCTTAAAAGGATTATATTAAGAGTGTAAAACAGTTCAGTGTATAGGTTAAGTTATAAAAATGTTTTTTTTAGACTTAATTAGCTTTAAATTATGTTAGCACTATATATCAATGGTGGCTTATGCTTATGTCCATATTATTAATCATTATTGTTCTCAGTGAAAGTGAATTATGGTTTTTATAAAAAGCGTATTCCAAGTTTTTTGAAACCTTTAGATCAGGTTTAACAGGGAATATTTCAGATTAATTTTAGATCAAAAAATACTTCTCTCCCTGTGTCAATTGGTCAAATTTCTTCAGAGATGTCCTGGTTTAAGTCTGTAGAATCTTGTAGCAATTCTTTCTTCTATTTCAATCTTGATATATATAATTATTCACTTGTTTATCTGGAGATGCACTGATATCACATAGGCCTATATTATAATTTATTTTTTCACTAGAAGTATTTAAATCAACCTTCTTGCATTCAGTTTTTTTTAGAATAATCTATTTTCTTCCTTCACATATTAGTTGCTAAGGCCTCTCTTAGATATCTCGTTGGTTTCCAAGTAACATTTTTATATCACCCTGGTGACATCATAAGAATAATATAAACAAACCTTTTACTATTTTATATGTCATTTTCTTTTAAAAGGATATACCTTTTTTATAAGGGCTCTTATCTTCTTTTTATTTGTTTCTTTGTTCTTCTGATAAAAAACTGATCATTTTGACATCACTCTTGACTATTTTCTGATCTATATTTCCTGAGTTAATGATTCACTTTTTATTTATTTTTGTTACAAACTTATTTATTATTTCTTTTTGTACATTTCACTTTCTTAAATTTATTTTCTACACTTCATAATCTTTTAACATAAACTGACATTGTTTCCTTATTATTTTAATAGAAATTTTATTCATATAATTTGACTGACTATGATTTTGGTACTTTCTTGTTAAGACTAACATTAGTGTTATTAACACTAGTATACATAATATTAATAAATGTGACAAAAACTGATTACTAATAACTATTAGTAATATGTTATAATTCCCCTTAACTGACTGTGTTTATAACTTTACAGTCTGCACACAAAAAACAAATTTCATAAGTAAGTTCTTACTTTAAATATAATAAACATAACATACAATAAACAAATAAATTAAACATTTTCAATTAAGTCTTTCTTAAAATATTATGTCTCCTGGTACTTTTTAATAATACAATCATGGTATATTTATGTTACTAGGGCATGGTAAGAATGTCACGTAACATAATGCCCCCGCAGAAAACAGGTTATTTTAGTAATCATTAGATTGCTCAAATAAACTGATTGATTTCTCTATTACTTTTCACGCCATTACGGCGTGATCCCAGTTTCAGAGAGTATATACCCAAGAAATTGTAATTCCTGAGTTATGAATTTAGATTTATTTAACTTCAGTGTAATATTATTTTGTTGGAGTTTCCTGAGTACAATTTCAATACAATCACAGTGTTCATCCCATGTTTTAGAGGTAATAAGAATATCATCTACATATACTGTTGCGAACTCTAACGCTTCTTTTCCTAGTATCTGGTCCATGCACTGGATAAAAATGGCGACAGAATTAACCAACCCAAAAGGTAAGCGTTTAAATTGGTAGTTTCTTCCCTCGAAGATGAAGGCAACATACTGGCGACTGTCAGGGTGTAACTCTATTTGCCAGTATCCGCAAACAGCATCCCAACTACTCATAAACTTACAACCATGGAATTTCTTCGTAGTTTCTTCTATCTCTATTGGAGAGGTGCGATCCGTTCTTATAATTTTATTTATTTCCCGCGCATCAAGGCACAACCGTACTTGTCCATCTTTTTTAGGAATCGCCACTATGGGACTGGTATATGGGGAACTACTTCGTTCTATAATATCTTCTTGAATCATCCTAGCTATTTATTTTCTAACTGCCTCTTTTGATGATTGAGCAATAGGATACGATTTCTTATTGAAATTAATGGAGTCATGAAATTTTAATCGGCATACGAAATCCTTCGCCTTTCCAGGAGAATCGGAAAATACATTACGATAAGTTTTATATATTTCTATTAATTTTTTCTTCTGTTCCACACTGATTGCCTCAGCATACCCCTTTCCTTGAAACAACAATATTTCCTGCATTTTTTCCTGCCATAATGCTGATTCTGTTACGATCTCTTTATCTCCTATGGGTGTCCTTATTATTTCCCTAACGTGGTATGAGTTTATGTACTGAGGGGCTATTGAGCTTCCTATTATCTCAGCAGTCCATTCATAACCTTCTGAGCTCAGTTTTATTTTTCCACTGGCTAAATTAATAATCGCATAGTGACGCCTTAGCGTATCACAGCCTATCAACACCTTAAAAGGTAACCCATGGGCCACCAGAAACACCATAGGAATTCCTACTCCCATACTCGTAACATTCAGACTTACTTGTTGTTTGATTGTCTTGTTTTGTTTGCCAGTCGCTCCTATAATAGCAATATTATTAATAGGCAATGTGGATATTTTTTCCGTACTCAACTCCTGTATTCTGTTCAGCTCTAATCTGTCTATTAAAGAAATGTTTGCTCCTGTATCTATCATAACTTCAGTTAGCACCCCATGTAATTCTACCTTGATGTATACTATGTCCTCATTCGGTTTATCTTCTTCCATGGTAATCTCTTCCAAGAAATCTCTCTTTATATTTTTTAAATAAAAGTTTCTTATCATGGTTATTGGTTCTTTGTTATTATTATTAGGGTTTATAACCCTCCTCAGCCGTGGGTCCGCTCACAGTGATGGGCCGTCCAGTGTTCTCACTGCGGCCTCTCGTTTTCCCTATTTACATCACTATTGGTTTGTTGAACTTGTTCATTGGTGTTTTGGTTTCCAGAGGGTGTCTCCCTTCTTCTATCCCAGCTTCTGGATCTCTGATAGACTTCTCTATTACCATTCCATTGTCTCCCATTGTCATTATCTCTTCCATATCGTTGGTCATAATTTCTATCATTATTAAAATTCTGACGTCTTCCTTGAAATCGCCTGTTATTCGGATTTCTATTATATCCCTCCGTACGTACATGGTTTATTGGCTGTCGACTGTCATGTGGTTGTTCATTGTTCCTATCATTCCAATCCTCTGTTCTTCTTCGACTCCTATAATAATAATTTTCCCTCTCAAAACCTTCTAAGAGAGCCTCCATTTCTCCAATAGTTTTTATCTGTCCACACCGACGAGCCCGTACAATGTCTTCTCCAAAGTGATATGACAATTTGGCTATGAGACACTCCTCAGGGATTTTTGGCTGTAAATGTCGAGCTACCCAGACTTCGCCCAAAAAGTAAGCAGTCATTGTCTGTCCTCTTCTAGCATCATATCTGCCAGTGCTCAAATTGTCTCGGACTATATTTTGGATAGACTCAGACCAATACTTTATTTTAAAAATTTGTTTCAATTCGTTATATTTGGTGATTTCATTTCTTACTGCCTTCCACCAGTTATCATTACTATTTTTAAAACTATCATCGAGGAGATTCTTTATTATTGGCCACCGATTTTCTTTGATTCTATTCAGACCTTCTTCTAACCTCTCCAAAAATTCTAGAGGGTTCTGACGATATTCTTTAAAGTTTATCACTTCTTTACTTTCTCCGATTAGTGTAGGTACATAGTTTATCGGTCTATGTTTTAGTACCTCTATTTCTTCCTTAAGATTTATTATGTCCTTCTGTTGAATTTCTTCTATCTTCTCCCTGTTGTTGGTAACTTGATTTTGTACCTGTATTATCTTAGTTTCTGCCTGATTGTATTGTTCCCCTACCTTATTTTATAGTGTCTCTAATTGCTCCTGAGTATCTTTGTGAAGTATAACAATACTAGTTTTACTGTTATCTTCCACTTCAATTATTTTGTTTATCAACTCTTCGCGTAATTGACAAAAATTCTCCTCGGTTTTCTCAACCTTCTGGTTAGTTTCTGTAATTCTATTCCTTATTTCTTCTTTATACTCTTCTAACTGCTGTTTCAATTCCTCTTTTATTCTTCTCACTCTCTTCCTTCAACAGTCCTTTTAATTCTTAATTACTTTGTCTAATATCCTCCTTCAATTGTTGTTGTAATGTTTCATTATTACTTTCAATTTTTTTTATTTAATTCCTCATGATCTTCCCTCATTTGTTTCTTTAATTCTTCATTATTTTGTCTTAATAAGGTTTCATTATCTTCCCTCATTTGTTTCTTTAAACTTTCATTATTACTGTCCATTTTCTTGTCCATTTTTTCAATATCCTCCTTCATTTCCTGTTTGTTCTTATCCAATTTTTCATTTATTTCCTCCTTGTTTTTATTTAATTGTTCCACCATAACCCTCATCATTTCCTGGAAATTTGCTTCCATTGGTTGGGTTGGTTTCACTGGTTGGTCCCCTTGGGCATCTCTTACCACCGTTTCCCTTTCTTCAGTCGCTGCTACTGGGGTATCCTTTACTATTACTTCCACTTCTTCAGCTGTTGTTGTTTCCTGGTCTTCTATATTTAACTCTATCTCTTCTTCTTCCATTCGTTTCCGTGACGTCGCTCTTCTCCTTGACATTTCTGTTGTTAATTGTAGCCGCCACTAGAATAGAAATCACTGTAAACTCACAATAAGAATACAAAGCTATTCTATTTCTAGCCTCACTAATTGGGCGCCAATTCTGTAACGCGTAATAGTTGTTACCCTCTCTTGTATTCTATTATACAAATCTAATAATCGTTCTGTCTAAATTATATTTTATTTAGACTCACTATTGGGATAGCCAATTTGTTACATCTAGACTCGAATCTATGGTTATTTATCTGAATTTGCGTCTTGTTTAACTCTGTTATTATTTGTATATATTTTTGTTAATATTAAATTAAGGATGAGTATCTGTTCAGGGGGATGTTTGCTGAGCGCCAATTTGCAATCACCGTTTGCAAATAAAATTTTATTGGTGAAATATCAATAATAAATTTTTGTTCCAATTTATGTAAATAGTATATGGTCTCTTTATTCTGTAAAGAACTCTCTTTTATTCTTTTCTTTCAGCAATGGATATTGTAACTTGTGCTCATCATCACATTTTTAAAAGAAATCTGCTAAGATTTTCAATTGATGAGTGTTGCCAACTTAATCTAATTACTGAGGTCAACTCACAGTATCAGATATTTTGTTCAGAATATCATAACCTTTTTGTTTTCATGAAATAAGAAACAAATAAACCTTTTTCTGTATTTTGTAACGTCAAATCCTTTAATTATTCTTTAATTTGTTCTAAATGTAAAACAAAATTTTTAACAAAGTTTGGCCAGCTGTATTTTAATAAGCTCAGAGTGGCAGCAGTAACTCTTAGATCTCAGGCTTTTTAAAACATTTTATAATTTATTTTTAATAAATAAAATACAATAATAATGTTCAGTAGGTCCTTTAGACTACGATATAACAACAGTATTGACAGGGAAAGTATCAAAATACATATGATGAGAAATAGTCACAATGTATCTTAAAAGGATTATATTAAGAGTGTAAAACAGTTCAGTGTATAGGTTAAGTTATAAAAATGTTTTTTTTAGACTTAATTAGCTTTAAATTATGTTAGCACTATATATCAATGGTGGCTTATGCTTATGTCCATATTATTAATCATTATTGTTCTCAGTGAAAGTGAATTATGGTTTTTATAAAAAGCGTATTCAAAGTTTTTTGAAACCTTTAGATCAGGTTTAACAGGGAATATTTCAGATTAATTTTAGATCAAAAAATACTTCTCTCCCTGTGTCAATTGGTCAAATTTCTTCAGAGATGTCCTGGTTTAAGTCTGTAGAATCTTGTAGCAATTCTTTCTTCTATTTCAATCTTGATATATATAATTATTCACTTGTTTATCTGGAGATGCACTGATATCACATAGGCCTTTATTATAATTTATTTTTTCACTAGAAGTATTTAAATCAACCTTCTTGCATTCAGTTTTTTTTAGAATAATCTATTTTCTTCCTTCACATATTAGTTGCTAAGGCCTCTCTTAGATATCTCGTTGGTTTCCAAGTAACATTTTTATATCACCCTGGTGACATCATAAGAATAATATAAACAAACCTTTTACTATTTTATATGTCATTTTCTTTTAAAAGGATATACCTTTTTTATAAGGGCTCTTATCTTCTTTTTATTTGTTTCTTTGTTCTTCTGATAAAAAACTGATCATTTTGACATCACTCTTGACTATTTTCTGATCTATATTTCCTGAGTTAATGATTCACTTTTTATTTATTTTTGTTACAAACTTATTTATTATTTCTTTTTGTACATTTCACTTTCTTAAATTTATTTTCTACACTTGGTAATCTTTTAACATAAACTGACATTGTTTCCTTATTATTTTAATAGAAATCTTATTCATATAATTTGACTGACTATGATTTTGGTACTTTCTTGTTAAGACTAACATTAGTGTTATTAACACTAGTATACATAATATTAATAAATGTGACAAAAACTGATTACTAATAACTATTAGTAATATGTTATAATTCCCCTTAACTGACTGTGTTTATAACTTTACAGTCTGCACACAAAAAACAAATTTCATAAGTAAGTTCTTACTTTAATTATAATAAACATAACATACAATAAACAAATAAAATTAAACATATTCAATTAAGTCTTTCTTAAAATATTATGTCTCCTGGTACTTTTTAATAATACAATCATGGTATATTTATGTTACTAGGGCATGGTAAGAATGTCACGTAACATAATGCCCCACCAGAAAACAGGTTATTTTAGTAATCATTAGATTGCTCAAATAAACTGATTGATTTCTCTATTACTTTTCACGCCATTACGGCGTGATCCCAGTTTCAGAGAGTATATACCCAAGAAATTGTAATTCCTGAGTTATGAATTTAGATTTATTTAACTTCAGTGTAATATTATTTGTTGGAGTTTCCTGAGTACAATTTCAATACAATCACAGTGTTCATCCCATGTTTTAGAGGTAATAAGAATATCATCTACATATACTGTTGCGAACTCTAACGCTCCTTTTCCTAGAATCTGGTCCATGCACTGGATAAAAATGGCGACAGAATTAACCAACCCAAAAGGTAAGCGTTTAAATTGGTAGTTTCTTCCCTCGAAGATGAAGGCAACATACTGGCGACTGTCAGGGTGTAACTCTGTTTGCCAGTATCCGCAAACAGCATCCCAACTACTCATAAACTTACAACCATGGAATTTCTTCGTAGTTTCTTCTATCTCTATTGGAGAGGTGCGATCCGTTATTATAATTTTATTTATTTCCCGCGCATCAAGGCACAACCGTACTTGTCCATCTTTTTTAGGAATCGCCACAATGGGACTGGTATATGGGGAACTACTTCGTTCTATAATATCTTCTTGAATCATCCTAGCTATTTCTTTTCTAACTGCCTCTTTTGATGATTGAGCAATAGGATACGATTTCTTATTGAAATTAATGGAGTCATGAAATTTTAATCGGCATACGAAATCCTTCGCCTTTCCAGGAGAATCGGAAAATACATTACGATAAGTTTTATATATTTCTATTAATTTTTTCTTCTGTTCCACACTGATTGCCTCGGCATACCCCTTTCCTTGAAACAACAATATTTCCTGCATTTTTTCCTGCCATAATGCTGATTCTGTTACGATCTCTTTATCTCCTATGGGTGTCCTTATTATTTCCCTAACGTGGTATGAGTTTATGTACTGAGGGGCTATTGAGCTTCCTATTATCTCAGCAGTCCATTCATAACCTTCTGAGCTCAGTTTTATTTTTCCACTGGCTAAATTAATAATCGCATAGTGACGCCTTAGCGTATCACAGCCTATCAACACCTTAAAAGGTAACCCTTGGGCCACCAGAAACACCATAGGAATTCCTACTCCCATACTCGTAACATTCAGACTTACTTGTTGTTTGATTGTCTTGTTTTGTTTGCCAGTCGTTCCTATAATAGCAATATTATTAATAGGCAATGTGGATATTTTTTCCGTACTCAACTCCTGTATTCTGTTCAGCTCTAATCTGTCTATTAAAGAAATGTTTGCTCCTGTATCTATCATAACTTCAGTTAGCACCCCATGTAATTCTACCTTGATGTATACTATGTCCTCATTCGGTTTATCTTCTTCCATGGTAATCTCTTCCAAGAAATCTCTCTATATATTTTTTAAATAAAAGTTTCTTATCATGGTTATTGGTTCTTTGTTATTATTATTAGGGTTTATAACCCTCCTCAGCCGTGGGTCCGCTCACAGTGATGGGCCGTCCAGTGTTCTCACTGCGGCCTCTTGTTTTCCCTATTTACATCACTATTGGTTTGTTGAACTTGTTCATTGGTGTTTTGGTTTCCAGAGGGTGTCTCCCTTCTTCTATCCCAGCTTCTGGATCTCTGATAGACTTCTCTATTACCATTCCATTGTCTCCCATTGTCATTATCTCTTCCATATCGTTGGTCATAATTTCTATCATTATTAAAATTCTGACGTCTTCCTTGAAATCGCCTGTTATTCGGATTTCTATTATATCCCTCCGTACGTACATGGTTTATTGGCTGTCGACTGTCATGTGGTTGTTCATTGTTCCTATCATTCCAATCCTCTGTTCTTCTTCGACTCCTGTAATAATAATTTTCCCTCTCAAAACCTTCTAAGAGAGCCTCCATTTCTCCAATAGTTTTTATCTGTCCACACCAACGAGCCCGTACAATGTCTTCTCCAAAGTGATATGACAATTTGGCTATGAGACACTCCTCAGGGATTTTTGGCTGTAAATGTCGAGCTACCCAGACTTCGCCCAAAAAGTAAGCAGTCATTGTCTGTCCTCTTCTAGCATCATATCTGCCAGTGCTCAAATTGTCTCGGACTATATTTTGGATAGACTCAGACCAATACTTTATTTTAAAAATTTGTTTCAATTCGTTATAATTGGTGATTTCATTTCTTACTGCCTTCCACCAGTATCATTACTATTTTTAAAACTATCATCGAGGAGATTCTTTATTATTGGCCACCGATTGTCTTTGATTCTATTCAGACCTTCTTCTAACCTCTCCGAAAATTCTAGAGGGTTCTGACGATATTCTTTAAAGTTTATCACTTCTTTACTTTCTCCGATTAGTGTAGGTACATAGTTTATCGGTCTATGTTTTAGTACCTCTATTTCTTCCTTAAGATTTATTATGTCCTTCTGTTGAATTTCCTCTATCTTCTCCCTGTTGTTGGTAACTTGATTTTGTACCTGTATTATCTTAGTTTCTGCCTGATTGTATTGTTCCCCTACCTTATTTTGTAGTGTCTCTAATTGCTCCTGAGTATCTTTGTGAAGTATAACAATACTAGTTTTACTGTTATCTTCCACTTCAATTATTTTGTTTATCAACTCTTCGCGTAATTGACAAAAATTCTCCTCGGTTTTCTCAACCTTCTGGTTAGTTTCTGTAATTCTATTCCTTATTTCTTCTTTATACTCTTCTAACTGCTGTTTCAATTCCTCTTTATTCTTCTCACTCTCTTCCTTCAACAGTCCTTTTAATTCTTCATTACTTTGTCTAATATCCTCCTTCAATTGTTGTTGTAATGTTTCATTATTACTTTCAATTTTTTTTATTTAATTCCTCATGATCTTCCCTCATTTGTTTCTTTAATTCTTCATTATTTTGTCTTAATAAGGTTTCATTATCTTCCCTCATTTGTTTCTTTAAACTTTCATTATTACTGTCCATTTTCTTGTCCATTTTTTCAATATCCTCCTTCATTTCCTGTTTGTTCTTATCCAATTTTTCATTTATTTCCTCCTTGTTTTTATTTATTTGTTCCACCATAACCCTCAACATTTCCTGGAAATTTGCTTCCATTGGTTGGGTTGGTTTCACTGGTTGGTCCCCTTGGGCATCTCTTACCACCGTTTCCCTTTCTTCAGTCGCTGCTACTGGGGTATCCTTTACTATTACTTCCACTTCTTCAGCTGTTGTTGTTTCCTGGTCTTCTATATTTAACTCTATCTCTTCTTCTTCCATTCGTTTCCGTGACGTCGCTCTTCTCCTTGACATTTCTGTTGTTAATTGTAGCCGCCACTAGAATAGAAATCACTGTAAACTCACAATAAGAATACAAAGCTATTCTATTTCTAGCCTCACTAATTGGGCGCCAATTCTGTAACGCGTAATAGTTGTTACCCTCTCTTGTATTCTATTATACAAATCTAATAATCGTTCTGTCTAAATTATATTTTATTTAGACTCACTATTGGGATAGCCAATTTGTTACATCTAGACTCGAATCTGTGGTTATTTATCTGAATTTGCGTCTTGTTTAACTCTGTTATTATTTGTATATATTTTTGTTAATATTAAATTAAGGATGAGTATCTGTTCAGGGGGATGTTTGCTGAGCGCCAATTTTCAATCACCGTTTGCAAATAAAATTTTATTGGTGAAATATCAATAATAAATTTTTGTTCCAATTTATGTAAATAGTATATGGTCTCTTTATTCTGTAATGAACTCTCTTTTATTCTTTTCATTCAGCAATGGATATTGTAACTTGTGCTCATCACCACATTTTTAAAAGAAATCTGCTAAGATTTTCAATTGATGAGTGTTGCCAACTTAATCTAATTACTGAGGTCAACTCACAGTATCAGATATTTTGTTCAGAATATCATACCCTTTTTGTTTTCATGAAATAAGAAACAAATAAACCTTTTTCTGTATTTTGTAACGTCAAATCCTTTAATTATTCTTTAATTTGTTCTAAATGTAAAACAAAATTTTTAACAAAGTTTGGCCAGCTGTATTTTAATAAGCTCAGGGTGGCAGCAGTAACTCTTAGATCTCAGGCTTTTTAAAACATTTTATAATTTATTTTTAATAAATAAAATACAATAATAATGTTCAGTAGGTCCTTTAGACTACGATATAACAACAGTATTGACAGGGAAAGTACCAAAATACATATGATGAGAAATAGTCACAATGTATCTTAAAAGGATTATATTAAGAGTGTAAAACAGTTCAGTGTATAGGTTAAGTTATAAAAATGTTTTTTTTAGACTTAATTAGCTTTAAATTATGTTAGCACTATATATCAATGGTGGCTTATGCTTATGTCCATATTATTAATCATTATTGTTCTCAGTGAAAGTTAATTATGGTTTTTATAAAAAGCGTATTCCAAGTTTTTTGAAACCTTTAGATCAGGTTTAACAGGGAATATTTCAGATTAATTTTAGATCAAAAAATACTTCTCTCCCTGTGTCAATTGGTCAAATTTCTTCAGAGATGTCCTGGTTTAAGTCTGTAGAATCTTGTAGCAATTCTTTCTTCTATTTCAATCTTGATATATATAATTATTCACTTGTTTATCTGGAGATGCACTGATATCACATAGGCCTATATTATAATTTATTTTTTCACTAGAAGTATTTAAATCAACCTTCTTGCATTCAGTTTTTTTAGAATAATCTATTTTCTTCCTTCACATATTAGTTGCTAAGGCCTCTCTTAGATATCTCGTTGGTTTCCAAGTAACATTTTTATATCACCCTGGTGACATCATAAGAATAATATAAACAAACCTTTTACTATTTTATATGTCATTTTCTTTTAAAAGGATATACCTTTTTTATAAGGGCTCTTATCTTCTTTTTATTTGTTTCTTTGTTCTTCTGATAAAAAACTGATCATTTTGACATCACTCTTGACTATTTTCTGATCTATATTTCCTGAGTTAATGATTCACTTTTTATTTATTTTTGTTACAAACTTATTTATTATTTCTTTTTGTACATTTCACTTTCTTAAATTTATTTTCTACACTTCATAATCTTTTAACATAAACTGACATTGTTTCCTTATTATTTTAATAGAAATTTTATTCATATAATTTGACTGACTATGATTTTGGTACTTTCTTGTTAAGACTAACATTAGTGTTATTAACACTAGTATACATAATATTAATAAATGTGACAAAAACTGATTACTAATAACTATTAGTAATATGTTATAATTCCCCTTAACTGACTGTGTTTATAACTTTACAGTCTGCACACAAAAAACAAATTTCATAAGTAAGTTCTTACTTTAAATATAATAAACATAACATACAATAAACAAATAAATTAAACATTTTCAATTAAGTCTTTCTTAAAATATTATGTCTCCTGGTACTTTTTAATAATACAATCATGGTATATTTATGTTACTAGGGCATGGTAAGAATGTCACGTAACATAATGCCCCCGCAGAAAACAGGTTATTTTAGTAATCATTAGATTGCTCAAATAAACTGATTGATTTCTCTATTACTTTTCACGCCATTACGGCGTGATCCCAGTTTCAGAGAGTATATACCCAAGAAATTGTAATTCCTGAGTTATGAATTTAGATTTATTTAACTTCAGTGTAATATTATTTTGTTGGAGTTTCCTGAGTACAATTTCAATACAATCACAGTGTTCATCCCATGTTTTAGAGGTAATAAGAATATCATCTACATATACTGTTGCGAACTCTAACGCTTCTTTTCCTAGTATCTGGTCCATGCACTGGATAAAAATGGCGACAGAATTAACCAACCCAAAAGGTAAGCGTTTAAATTGGTAGTTTCTTCCCTCGAAGATGAAGGCAACATACTGGCGACTGTCAGGGTGTAACTCTGTTTGCCAGTATCCGCAAACAGCATCCCAACTACTCATAAACTTACAACCATGGAATTTCTTCGTAGTTTCTTCTATCTCTATTGGAGAGGTGCGATCCGTTCTTATAATTTTATTTATTTCCCGCGCATCAAGGCACAACCGTACTTGTCCATCTTTTTTAGGAATCGCCACTATGGGACTGGTATATGGGGAACTACTTCGTTCTATAATATCTTCTTGAATCATCCTAGCTATTTATTTTCTAACTGCCTCTTTTGATGATTGAGCAATAGGATACGATTTCTTATTGAAATTAATGGAGTCATGAAATTTTAATCGGCATACGAAATCCTTCGCCTTTCCAGGAGAATCGGAAAATACATTACGATAAGTTTTATATATTTCTATTAATTTTTTCTTCTGTTCCACACTGATTGCCTCAGCATACCCCTTTCCTTGAAACAACAATATTTCCTGCATTTTTTCCTGCCATAATGCTGATTCTGTTACGATCTCTTTATCTCCTATGGGTGTCCTTATTATTTCCCTAACGTGGTATGAGTTTATGTACTGAGGGGCTATTGAGCTTCCTATTATCTCAGCAGTCCATTCATAACCTTCTGAGCTCAGTTTTATTTTTCCACTGGCTAAATTAATAATCGCATAGTGACGCCTTAGCGTATCACAGCCTATCAACACCTTAAAAGGTAACCCTTGGGCCACCAGAAACACCATAGGAATTCCTACTCCCATACTCGTAACATTCAGACTTACTTGTTGTTTGATTGTCTTGTTTTGTTTGCCAGTCGCTCCTATAATAGCAATATTATTAATAGGCAATGTGGATATTTTTTCCGTACTCAACTCCTGTATTCTGTTCAGCTCTAATCTGTCTATTAAAGAAATGTTTGCTCCTGTATCTATCATAACTTCAGTTAGCACCCCATGTAATTCTACCTTGATGTATACTATGTCCTCATTCGGTTTATCTTCTTCCATGGTAATCTCTTCCAAGAAATCTCTCTTTATATTTTTTAAATAAAAGTTTCTTATCATGGTTATTGGTTCTTTGTTATTATTATTAGGGTTTATAACCCTCCTCAGCCGTGGGTCCGCTCACAGTGATGGGCCGTCCAGTGTTCTCACTGCGGCCTCTCGTTTTCCCTATTTACATCACTATTGGTTTGTTGAACTTGTTCATTGGTGTTTTGGTTTCCAGAGGGTGTCTCCCTTCTTCTATCCCAGCTTCTGGATCTCTGATAGACTTCTCTATTACCATTCCATTGTCTCCCATTGTCATTATCTCTTCCATATCGTTGGTCATAATTTCTATCATTATTAAAATTCTGACGTCTTCCTTGAAATCGCCTGTTATTCGGATTTCTATTATATCCCTCCGTACGTACATGGTTTATTGGCTGTCGACTGTCATGTGGTTGTTCATTGTTCCTATCATTCCAATCCTCTGTTCTTCTTCGACTCCTATAATAATAATTTTCCCTCTCAAAACCTTCTAAGAGAGCCTCCATTTCTCCAATAGTTTTTATCTGTCCACACCGACGAGCCCGTACAATGTCTTCTCCAAAGTGATATGACAATTTGGCTATGAGACACTCCTCAGGGATTTTTGGCTGTAAATGTCGAGCTACCCAGACTTCGCCCAAAAAGTAAGCAGTCATTGTCTGTCCTCTTCTAGCATCATATCTGCCAGTGCTCAAATTGTCTCGGACTATATTTTGGATAGACTCAGACCAATACTTTATTTTAAAAATTTGTTTCAATTCGTTATATTTGGTGATTTCATTTCTTACTGCCTTCCACCAGTTATCATTACTATTTTTAAAACTATCATCGAGGAGATTCTTTATTATTGGCCACCGATTTTCTTTGATTCTATTCAGACCTTCTTCTAACCTCTCCAAAAATTCTAGAGGGTTCTGACGATATTCTTTAAAGTTTATCACTTCTTTACTTTCTCCGATTAGTGTAGGTACATAGTTTATCGGTCTATGTTTTAGTACCTCTATTTCTTCCTTAAGATTTATTATGTCCTTCTGTTGAATTTCTTCTATCTTCTCCCTGTTGTTGGTAACTTGATTTTGTACCTGTATTATCTTAGTTTCTGCCTGATTGTATTGTTCCCCTACCTTATTTTATAGTGTCTCTAATTGCTCCTGAGTATCTTTGTGAAGTATAACAATACTAGTTTTACTGTTATCTTCCACTTCAATTATTTTGTTTATCAACTCTTCGCGTAATTGACAAAAATTCTCCTCGGTTTTCTCAACCTTCTGGTTAGTTTCTGTAATTCTATTCCTTATTTCTTCTTTATACTCTTCTAACTGCTGTTTCAATTCCTCTTTTATTCTTCTCACTCTCTTCCTTCAACAGTCCTTTTAATTCTTAATTACTTTGTCTAATATCCTCCTTCAATTGTTGTTGTAATGTTTCATTATTACTTTCAATTTTTTTTATTTAATTCCTCATGATCTTCCCTCATTTGTTTCTTTAATTCTTCATTATTTTGTCTTAATAAGGTTTCATTATCTTCCCTCATTTGTTTCTTTAAACTTTCATTATTACTGTCCATTTTCTTGTCCATTTTTTCAATATCCTCCTTCATTTCCTGTTTGTTCTTATCCAATTTTTCATTTATTTCCTCCTTGTTTTTATTTAATTGTTCCACCATAACCCTCATCATTTCCTGGAAATTTGCTTCCATTGGTTGGGTTGGTTTCACTGGTTGGTCCCCTTGGGCATCTCTTACCACCGTTTCCCTTTCTTCAGTCGCTGCTACTGGGGTATCCTTTACTATTACTTCCACTTCTTCAGCTGTTGTTGTTTCCTGGTCTTCTATATTTAACTCTATCTCTTCTTCTTCCATTCGTTTCCGTGACGTCGCTCTTCTCCTTGACATTTCTGTTGTTAATTGTAGCCGCCACTAGAATAGAAATCACTGTAAACTCACAATAAGAATACAAAGCTATTCTATTTCTAGCCTCACTAATTGGGCGCCAATTCTGTAACGCGTAATAGTTGTTACCCTCTCTTGTATTCTATTATACAAATCTAATAATCGTTCTGTCTAAATTATATTTTATTTAGACTCACTATTGGGATAGCCAATTTGTTACATCTAGACTCGAATCTATGGTTATTTATCTGAATTTGCGTCTTGTTTAACTCTGTTATTATTTGTATATATTTTTGTTAATATTAAATTAAGGATGAGTATCTGTTCAGGGGGATGTTTGCTGAGCGCCAATTTGCAATCACCGTTTGCAAATAAAATTTTATTGGTGAAATATCAATAATAAATTTTTGTTCCAATTTATGTAAATAGTATATGGTCTCTTTATTCTGTAATGAACTCTCTTTTATTCTTTTCTTTCAGCAATGGATATTGTAACTTGTGCTCATCACCACATTTTTAAAAGAAATCTGCTAAGATTTTCAATTGATGAGTGTTGCCAACTTAATCTAATTACTGAGGTCAACTCACAGTATCAGATATTTTGTTCAGAATATCATACCCTTTTTGTTTTCATGAAATAAGAAACAAATAAACCTTTTTCTGTATTTTGTAACGTCAAATCCTGTAATTATTCTTTAATTTGTTCTAAATGTAAAACAAAATTTTTAACAAAGTTTGGCCAGCTGTATTTTAATAAGCTCAGAGTGGCAGCAGTAACTCTTAGATCTCAGGCTTTTTAAAACATTTTATAATTTATTTTTAATAAATAAAATACAATAATAATGTTCAGTAGGTCCTTTAGACTACGATATAACAACAGTATTGACAGGGAAAGTACCAAAATACATATGATAAGAAATAGTCACAATGTATCTTAAAAGGATTATATTAAGAGTGTAAAACAGTTCAGTGTATAGGTTAAGTTATAAAAAGGTTTTTTTTTAGACTTAATTAGCTTTAAATTATGTTAACACTATATATCAATGGTGGCTTATGCTTATGTCCATATTATTAATCATTATTGTTCTCAGTGAAAGTGAATTATGGTTTTTATAAAAAGCGTATTCAAAGTTTTTTGAAACCTTTAGATCAGGTTTAACAGGGAATATTTCAGATTAATTTTAGATCAAAAAATACTTCTCTCCCTGTGTCAATTGGTCCAATTTCTTCAGAGATGTCCTGGTTTAAGTCTGTAGAATCTTGTAGCAATTCTTTCTTCTATTTCAATCTTGATATATATAATTATTCACTTGTTTATCTGGAGATGCACTGATATCACATAGGCCTATATTATAATTTATTTTTTCACTAGAAGTATTTAAATCAACCTTCTTGCATTCAGTTTTTTTTTAGAATAATCTATTTTCTTCCTTCACATATTAGTTGCTAAGGCCTCTCTTAGATATCTCGTTGGTTTCCAAGTAACATTTTTATATCACCCTGGTGACATCATAAGAATAATATAAACAAACCTTTTACTATTTTGTATGTCATTTTCTTTTAAAAGGATATACCTTTTTTATAAGAGCTCTTATCTTTTTATTTGTTTCTTTGTTCTTCTGATAAAAAACTGATCATTTTGACATCACTCTTGACTATTTTCTGATCTATATTTCCTGAGTTAATGATTCACTTTTTATTTATTTTTGTTACAAACTTATTTATTATTTCTTTTTGTACCTTTCACTTTCTTAAATTTATTTTATACACTTGATAATCTTTTAACATAAACTGACATTGTTTCCTTATTATTTTAATAGAAATCTTATTCATATAATTTGACTGACTATGATTTTGGTACTTTCTTGCTAAGACTAACATTAGTGTTATTAACACTAGTATACATAATATTAATAAATGTGACAAAAACTGATTACTAATAACTATTAGTAATAGGTTATAATTCCCCTTAACTGACTGTGTTTATAACTTTACAGTCTGCACACAAAAAACAAATTTCATAAGTAAGTTCTTACTTTAATTATAATAAACATAACATACAATAAACAATTAAAATTAAACATATTCAATTAAGTCTTTCTTAAAATATTATGTCTCCTGGTACTTTTTAATAATACAATCATGGTATATTTATGTTACTAGGGCATGGTAAGAATGTCACGTAACATAATGCCCCACCAGAAAACAGGTTATTTTAGTAATCATTAGATTGCTCAAATAAGCTGATTGATTTCACCATTACTTTTCACGCCATTACGGCGTGATCCCAGTTTCAGAGAGTATATACCCAAGAAATTGTAATTCCTGAGTTATGAATTTAGATTTATTTAACTTCAGTGTAATATTATTTTGTTGGAGTTTCCTGAGTACAATTTCAATACAATCACAGTGTTCATCCCATGTTTTAGAGGTAATAAGAATATCATCTACATATACTGTTGCGAACTCTAACACTTCTTTTCCTAGTATCTGGTCAATGCACTGGATAAAAATGGCGACAGAATTAACCAACCCAAAAGGTAAGCGTTTAAATTGGTAGTTTCTTCCCTCGAAGATGAAGGCAACATACTGGCGACTGTCAGGGTGTAACTCTATTTGCCAGTATCCGCAAACAGCATCCCAACTACTCATAAACTTACAACCATGGAATTTCTTCATAGTTTCTTCTATCTCTATTAGAGAGGTACGATCCGTTATTATAATTTTATTTATTTCCCGTGCATCAAGGCACAACCGTACTTGTCCATCTTTTTTAGGAATCGCCACAATGGGACTGGTATATGGGGAACTACTTCGTTCTATAATATCTTCTTGAATCATCATAGCTATTTCTTTTCTAACTGCCTCTTTTGACGATTGAGCAATAGGATACGATTTCTTATTGAAATTAACGGAGTCATGAAATTTTAATCGGCATACGAAATCCTTCGCCTTTCCAGGAGAATCGGAAAATACATTACGATAAGTTTTATATATTTCTATTAATTTTTTCTTCTGTTCCACACTGATTGCCTCGGTATACCCCTTTCCTTGAAACAACAATATTTCCTGCATTTTTTCCTACCATAATGCTGATTCTGTTACGATCTCTTTATCTCCTATGGGTGTTCTTATTATTTCCCTAACGTGGTATGAGTTTCTTTACTGAGGGGCTATTGAGCTTCCTATTATCTCAGCAGTCCATTCATAACCTTCTGAGCTCAGTTTTATTTTTCCACTGTCTAAATTAATAATCGCATAGTGACGCCTTAGCGTATCACAGCCTATCAACACCTTAAAAGGTAACCCTTGGGCCACCAGAAACACCATAGGAATTCCTACTCCCATACTCGTAACATTCAGACTTACTTGTTGTTTGATTGTCTTGTTTTGTTTGCCAGTCGCTCCTATAATAGCAATATTATTAATAGGCAATGTGGATATTTTTTCCATACTCAACTCCTGTATTCTGTTCAGCTCTAATCTGTCTATTAAAGAAATGTTTGCTCCTGTATCTATCATAACTTCAGTTAGCACCCCATGTAATTCTACCTTGATGTATACTATGTCCTCATTCGGTTTATCTTCTTCCATGGTAATCTCTTCCAAGAAATCTCTCTATATATTTTTTAAATAAAAGTTTCTTATCATGGTTATTGGTTCTTTGTTATTATTATTAGGGTTTATAACCCTCCTCAGCCGTGGGTCCGCTCACAGTGATGGGCCGTCCAGTGTTCTCACTGCGGCCTCTTGTTTTCCCTATTTACATCACTATTGGTTTGTTGAACTTGTTCATTGGTGTTTTGGTTTCCAGAGGGTGTCTCCCTTCTTCTATCCCAGCTTCTGGATCTCTGATAGACTTCTCTATTACCATTCCATTGTCTCCCATTGTCATTATCTCTTCCATATTGTTGGTCATAATTTCTATCATTATTAAAATTCTGACGTCTTCCTTGAAATCGCCTGTTATTCGGATTTCTATTATATCCCTCCGTACGTACATGGTTTATTGGCTGTCGACTGTCATGTGGTTGTTCATTGTTCCTATCATTCCAATCCTCTGTTCTTCTTCGACTCCTGTAATAATAATTTTCCCTCTCAAAACCTTCTAAGAGAGCCTCCATTTCTCCAATAGTTTTTATCTGTCCACACTGACGAGCCCGTACAATGTCTTCTCCAAAGTGATATGACAATTTGGCTATGAGACACTCCTCAGGGATTTTTGGCTGTAAATGTCGAGCTACCCAGACTTCGCCCAAAAAGTAAGCAGTCATTGTCTGTCCTCTTCTAGCATCATATCTGCCAGTGCTCAAATTGTCTCGGACTATATTTTGGATAGACTCAGACCAATACTTTATTTTAAAAATTTGTTTCAATTCGTTATATTTGGTGATTTCATTTCTTACTGCCTTCCACCAGTTATCATTACTATTTTTAAAACTATCATCGAGGAGATTCTTTATTATTGGCCACCGATTTTCTTTGATTCTATTCATACCTTCTTCTAACCTCTCCAAAAATTCTAGAGGGTTCTGACGATATTCTTTAAAGTTTATCACTTCTTTACTTTCTCCGATTAGTGTAGGTACATAGTTTATCGGTCTATGTTTTAGTACCTCTATTTCTTCCTTAAGATTTATTATGTCCTTCTGTTGAATTTCTTCTATCTTCTCCCTGTTGTTGGTAACTTGATTTTGTACCTGTATTATCTTAGTTTCTGCCTGATTGTATTGTTCCCCTACCTTATTTTGTAGTGTCTCTAATTGCTCCTGAGTATCTTTGTGAAGTATAACAATACTAGTTTTACTGTTATCTTCCACTTCAATTATTTTGTTTATCAACTCTTCGCGTAATTGACAAAAATTCTCCTCGGTTTTCTCAACCTTCTGGTTAGTTTCTGTAATTCTATTCCTTATTTCTTCTTTATACTCTTCTAACTGCTGTTTCAATTCCTCTTTTATTCTTCTCACTCTCTTCCTTCAACAGTCCTTTTAATTCTTAATTACTTTGTCTAATATCCTCCTTCAATTGTTGTTGTAATGTTTCATTATTACTTTCAATTTTTTTTATTTAATTCCTCATGATCTTCCCTCATTTGTTTCTTTAATTCTTCATTATTTTGTCTTAATAAGGTTTCATTATCTTCCCTCATTTGTTTCTTTAAACTTTCATTATTACTGTCCATTTTCTTGTCCATTTTTTCAATATCCTCCTTCATTTCCTGTTTGTTCTTATCCAATTTTTTATTTATTTCCTCCTTGTTTTTATTTAATTGTTCCACCATAACCCTCATCATTTCCTGGAAATTTGCTTCCATTGGTTGGGTTGGTTTCACTGGTTGGTCCCCTTGGGCATCTCTTACCACCGTTTCCCTTTCTTCAGTCGCTGCTACTGGGGTATCCTTTACTATTACTTCCACTTCTTCAGCTGTTGTTGTTTCCTGGTCTTCTATATTTAACTCTATCTCTTCTTCTTCCATTCGTTTCCGTGACGTCGCTCTTCTCCTTGACATTTCTGTTGTTAATTGTAGCCGCCACTAGAATAGAAATCACTGTAAACTCACAATAAGAATACAAAGCTATTCTATTTCTAGCCTCACTAATTGGGCGCCAATTCTGTAACGCGTAATAGTTGTTACCCTCTCTTGTATTCTATTATACAAATCTAATAATCGTTCTGTCTAAATTATATTTTATTTAGACTCACTATTGGGATAGCCAATTTGTTACATCTAGACTCGAATCTATGGTTATTTATCTGAATTTGCGTCTTGTTTAACTCTGTTATTATTTGTATATATTTTTGTTAATATTAAATTAAGGATGAGTATCTGTTCAGGGGGATGTTTGCTGAGCGCCAATTTGCAATCACCGTTTGCAAATAAAATTTTATTGGTGAAATATCAATAATAAATTTTTGTTCCAATTTATGTAAATAGTATATGGTCTCTTTATTCTGTAAAGAACTCTCTTTTATTCTTTTCTTTCAGCAATGGATATTGTAACTTGTGCTCATCATCACATTTTTAAAAGTAATCTGCTAAGATTTTCAATTGATGAGTGTTGCCAACTTAATCTAATTACTGAGGTCAACTCACAGTATCAGATATTTTGTTCAGAATATCATAACCTTTTTGTTTTCATGAAATAAGAAACAAATAAACCTTTTTCTGTATTTTGTAACGTCAAATCCTTTAATTATTCTTTAATTTGTTCTAAATGTAAAACAAAATTTTTAACAAAGTTTGGCCAGCTGTATTTTAATAAGCTCAGAGTGGCAGCAGTAACTCTTAGATCTCAGGCTTTTTAAAACATTTTATAATTTATTTTTAATAAATAAAATACAATAATAATGTTCAGTAGGTCCTTTAGACTACGATATAACAACAGTATTGACAGGGAAAGTATCAAAATACATATGATGAGAAATAGTCACAATGTATCTTAAAAGGATTATATTAAGAGTGTAAAACAGTTCAGTGTATAGGTTAAGTTATAAAAATGTTTTTTTTAGACTTAATTAGCTTTAAATTATGTTAGCACTATATATCAATGGTGGCTTATGCTTATGTCCATATTATTAATCATTATTGTTCTCAGTGAAAGTTAATTATGGTTTTTATAAAAAGCGTATTCAAAGTTTTTTGAAACCTTTAGATCAGGTTTAACAGGGAATATTTCAGATTAATTTTAGATCAAAAAATACTTCTCTCCCTGTGTCAATTGGTCAAATTTCTTCAGAGATGTCCTGGTTTAAGTCTGTAGAATCTTGTAGCAATTCTTTCTTCTATTTCAATCTTGATATATATAATTATTCACTTGTTTATCTGGAGATGCACTGATATCACATAGGCCTTTATTATAATTTATTTTTTCACTAGAAGTATTTAAATCAACCTTCTTGCATTCAGTTTTTTTTAGAATAATCTATTTTCTTCCTTCACATATTAGTTGCTAAGGCCTCTCTTAGATATCTCGTTGGTTTCCAAGTAACATTTTTATATCACCCTGGTGACATCATAAGAATAATAAAAACAAACCTTTTACTATTTTATATGTCATTTTCTTTTAAAAGGATATACCTTTTTTATAAGGGCTCTTATCTTCTTTTTATTTGTTTCTTTGTTCTTCTGATAAAAAACTGATCATTTTGACATCACTCTTGACTATTTTCTGATCTATATTTCCTGAGTTAATGATTCACTTTTTATTTATTTTTGTTACAAACTTATTTATTATTTCTTTTTGTACATTTCACTTTCTTAAATTTATTTTCTACACTTGGTAATCTTTTAACATAAACTGACATTGTTTCCTTATTATTTTAATAGAAATCTTATTCATATAATTTGACTGACTATGATTTTGGTACTTTCTTGTTAAGACTAACATTAGTGTTATTAACACTAGTATACATAATATTAATAAATGTGACAAAAACTGATTACTAATAACTATTAGTAATATGTTATAATTCCCCTTAACTGACTGTGTTTATAACTTTACAGTCTGCACACAAAAAACAAATTTCATAAGTAAGTTCTTACTTTAATTATAATAAACATAACATACAATAAACAAATAAAATTAAACATATTCAATTAAGTCTTTCTTAAAATATTATGTCTCCTGGTACTTTTTAATAATACAATCATGGTATATTTATGTTACTAGGGCATGGTAAGAATGTCACGTAACATAATGCCCCACCAGAAAACAGGTTATTTTAGTAATCATTAGATTGCTCAAATAAACTGATTGATTTCTCTATTACTTTTCACGCCATTACGGCGTGATCCCAGTTTCAGAGAGTATATACCCAAGAAATTGTAATTCCTGAGTTATGAATTTAGATTTATTTAACTTCAGTGTAATATTATTTGTTGGAGTTTCCTTGAGTACAATTTCAATACAATCACAGTGTTCATCCCATGTTTTAGAGGTAATAAGAATATCATCTACATATACTGTTGCGAACTCTAACGCTCCTTTTCCTAGTATCTGGTCCATGCACTGGATAAAAATGGCGACAGAATTAACCAACCCAAAAGGTAAGCGTTTAAATTGGTAGTTTCTTCCCTCGAAGATGAAGGCAACATACTGGCGACTGTCAGGGTGTAACTCTGTTTGCCAGTATCCGCAAACAGCATCCCAACTACTCATAAACTTACAACCATGGAATTTCTTCGTAGTTTCTTCTATCTCTATTGGAGAGGTGCGATCCGTTATTATAATTTTATTTATTTCCCGCGCATCAAGGCACAACCGTACTTGTCCATCTTTTTTAGGAATCGCCACAATGGGACTGGTATATGGGGAACTACTTCGTTCTATAATATCTTCTTGAATCATCCTAGCTATTTCTTTTCTAACTGCCTCTTTTGATGATTGAGCAATAGGATACGATTTCTTATTGAAATTAATGGAGTCATGAAATTTTAATCGGCATACGAAATCCTTCGCCTTTCCAGGAGAATCGGAAAATACATTACGATAAGTTTTATATATTTCTATTAATTTTTTCTTCTGTTCCACACTGATTGCCTTGGCATACCCCATTCCTTGAAACAACAATATTTCCTGCATTTTTTCCTGCCATAATGCTGATTCTGTTACGATCCCTTTATCTCCTATGGGTGTCCTTATTATTTCCCTAACGTGGTATGAGTTTATGTACTGAGGGGCTATTGAGCTTCCTATTATCTCAGCAGTCCATTCATAACCTTCTGAGCTCAGTTTTATTTTTCCACTGGCTAAATTAATAATCGCATAGTGACGCCTTAGCGTATCACAGCCTATCAACACCTTAAAAGGTAACCCTTGGGCCACCAGAAACACCATAGGAATTCCTACTCCCATACTCGTAACATTCAGACTTACTTGTTGTTTGATTGTCTTGTTTTGTTTGCCAGTCGTTCCTATAATAGCAATATTATTAATAGGCAATGTGGATATTTTTTCCGTACTCAACTCCTGTATTCTGTTCAGCTCTAATCTGTCTATTAAAGAAATGTTTGCTCCTGTATCTATCATAACTTCAGTTAGCACCCCATGTAATTCTACCTTGATGTATACTATGTCCTCATTCGGTTTATCTTCTTCCATGGTAATCTCTTCCAAGAAATCTCTCTATATATTTTTTAAATAAAAGTTTCTTATCATGGTTATTGGTTCTTTGTTATTATTATTAGGGTTTATAACCCTCCTCAGCCATGGGTCCGCTCACAGTTATGGGCCGTCCAGTGTTCTCACTGCGGCCTCTTGTTTTCCCTATTTACATCACTATTGGTTTGTTGAACTTGTTCATTGGTGTTTTGGTTTCCAGAGGGTGTCTCCCTTCTTCTATCCCAGCTTCTGGATCTCTGATAGACTTCTCTATTACCATTCCATTGTCTCCCATTGTCATTATCTCTTCCATATCGTTGGTCATAATTTCTATCATTATTAAAATTCTGACGTCTTCCTTGAAATCGCCTGTTATTCGGATTTCTATTATATCCCTCCGTACGTACATGGTTTATTGGCTGTCGACTGTCATGTGGTTGTTCATTGTTCCTATCATTCCAATCCTCTGTTCTTCTTCGACTCCTATAATAATAATTTTCCCTCTCAAAACCTTCTAAGAGATCCTCCATTTCTCCAATAGTTTTTATCTGTCCACACCGACGAGCCCGTACAATGTCTTCTCCAAAGTGATATGACAATTTGGCTATGAGACACTCCTCAGGGATTTTTGGCTGTAAATGTCGAGCTACCCAGACTTCGCCCCAAAAGTAAGCAGTCATTGTCTGTCCTCTTCTAGCATCATATCTGCCAGTGCTCAAATTGTCTCGGACTATATTTTGGATAGACTCAGACCAATACTTTATTTTAAAAATTTGTTTCAATTCGTTATATTTGGTGATTTCATTTCTTACTGCCTTCCACCAGTTATCATTACTATTTTTAAAACTATCATCGAGGAGATTCTTTATTATTGGCCACCGATTTTCTTTGATTCTATTCATACCTTCTTCTAACCTCTCCAAAAATTCTAGAGGGTTCTGACGATATTCTTTAAAGTTTATCACTTCTTTACTTTCTCCGATTAGTGTAGGTACATAGTTTATCGGTCTATGTTTTAGTACCTCTATTTCTTCCTTAAGATTTATTATGTCCTTCTGTTGAATTTCTTCTATCTTCTCCCTGTTGTTGGTAACTTGATTTTGTACCTGTATTATCTTAGTTTCTGCCTGATTGTATTGTTCCCCTACCTTATTTTGTAGTGTCTCTGATTGCTCCTGAGTATCTTTGTGAAGTATAACAATACTAGTTTTACTGTTATCTTCCACTTCAATTATTTTGTTTATCAACTCTTCGCGTAATTGACAAAAATTCTCCTCGGTTTTCTCAACCTTCTGGTTAGTTTCTGTAATTCTATTCCTTATTTCTTCTTTATACTCTTCTAACTGCTGTTTCAATTCCTCTTTTATTCTTCTCACTCTCTTCCTTCAACAGTCCTTTTAATTCTTAATTACTTTGTCTAATATCCTCCTTCAATTGTTGTTGTAATGTTTCATTATTACTTTCAATTTTTTTTATTTAATTCCTCATGATCTTCCCTCATTTGTTTCTTTAATTCTTCATTATTTTGTCTTAATAAGGTTTCATTATCTTCCCTCATTTGTTTCTTTAAACTTTCATTATTACTGTCCATTTTCTTGTCCATTTTTTCAATATCCTCCTTCATTTCCTGTTTGTTCTTATCCAATTTTTTATTTATTTCCTCCTTGTTTTTATTTAATTGTTCCACCATAACCCTCATCATTTCCTGGAAATTTGCTTCCATTGGTTGGGTTGGTTTCACTGGTTGGTCCCCTTGGGCATCTCTTACCACCGTTTCCCTTTCTTCAGTTGCTGCTACTGGGGTATCCTTTACTATTACTTCCACTTCTTCAGCTGTTGTTGTTTCCTGGTCTTCTATATTTAACTCTATCTCTTCTTCTTCCATTCGTTTCCGTGACGTCGCTCTTCTCCTTGACATTTCTGTTGTTAATTGTAGCCGCCACTAGAATAGAAATCACTGTAAACTCACAATAAGAATACAAAGCTATTCTATTTCTAGCCTCACTAATTGGGCGCCAATTCTGTAACGCGTAATAGTTGTTACCCTCTCTTGTATTCTATTATACAAATCTAATAATCGTTCTGTCTAAATTATATTTTATTTAGACTCACTATTGGGATAGCCAATTTGTTACATCTAGACTCGAATCTATGGTTATTTATCTGAATTTGCGTCTTGTTTAACTCTGTTATTATTTGTATATATTTTTGTTAATATTAAATTAAGGATGAGTATCTGTTCAGGGGGATGTTTGCTGAGCGCCAATTTGCAATCACCGTTTGCAAATAAAATTTTATTGGTGAAATATCAATAATAAATTTTTGTTCCAATTTATGTAAATAGTATATGGTCTCTTTATTCTGTAAAGAACTCTCTTTTATTCTTTTCTTTCAGCAATGGATATTGTAACTTGTGCTCATCATCACATTTTTAAAAGAAATCTGCTAAGATTTTCAATTGATGAGTGTTGCCAACTTAATCTAATTACTGAGGTCAACTCACAGTATCAGATATTTTGTTCAGAATATCATAACCTTTTTGTTTTCATGAAATAAGAAACAAATAAACCTTTTTCTGTATTTTGTAACGTCAAATCCTTTAATTATTCTTTAATTTGTTCTAAATGTAAAACAAAATTTTTAACAAAGTTTGGCCAGCTGTATTTTAATAAGCTCAGAGTGGCAGCAGTAACTCTTAGATCTCAGGCTTTTTAAAACATTTTATAATTTATTTTTAATAAATAAAATACAATAATAATGTTCAGTAGGTCCTTTAGACTACGATATAACAACAGTATTGACAGGGAAAGTATCAGAATACATATGATGAGAAATAGTCACAATGTATCTTAAAAGGATTATATTAAGAGTGTAAAACAGTTCAGTGTATAGGTTAAGTTATAAAAATGTTTTTTTTTAGACTTAATTAGCTTTAAATTATGTTAGCACTATATATCAATGGTGGCTTATGCTTATGTCCATATTATTAATCATTATTGTTCTCAGTGAAAGTTAATTATGGTTTTTATAAAAAGCGTATTCAAAGTTTTTTGAAACCTTTAGATCAGGTTTAACAGGGAATATTTCAGATTAATTTTAGATCAAAAAATACTTCTCTCCCTGTGTCAATTGGTCAAATTTCTTCAGAGATGTCCTGGTTTAAGTCTGTAGAATCTTGTAGCAATTCTTTCTTCTATTTCAATCTTGATATATATAATTATTCACTTGTTTATCTGGAGATGCACTGATATCACATAGGCCTATATTATAATTTATTTTTTCACTAGAAGTATTTAAATCAACCTTCTTGCATTCAGTTTTTTTTAGAATAATCTATTTTCTTCCTTCACATATTAGTTGCTAAGGCCTCTCTTAGATATCTCGTTGGTTTCCAAGTAACATTTTTATATCACCCTGGTGACATCATAAGAATAATATAAACAAACCTTTTACTATTTTATATGTCATTTTCTTTTAAAAGGATATACCTTTTTTATAAGGGCTCTTATCTTCTTTTTATTTGTTTCTTTGTTCTTCTGATAAAAAACTGATCATTTTGACATCACTCTTGACTATTTTCTGATCTATATTTCCTGAGTTAATGATTCACTTTTTATTTATTTTTGTTACAAACTTATTTATTATTTCTTTTTGTACATTTCACTTTCTTAAATTTATTTTCTACACTTGGTAATCTTTTAACATAAACTGACATTGTTTCCTTATTATTTTAATAGAAATCTTATTCATATAATTTGACTGACTATGATTTTGGTACTTTCTTGTTAAGACTAACATTAGTGTTATTAACACTAGTATACATAATATTAATAAATGTGACAAAAACTGATTACTAATAACTATTAGTAATATGTTATAATTCCCCTTAACTGACTGTGTTTATAACTTTACAGTCTGCACACAAAAAACAAATTTCATAAGTAAGTTCTTACTTTAATTATAATAAACATAACATACAATAAACAAATAAAATTAAACATATTCAATTAAGTCTTTCTTAAAATATTATGTCTCCTGGTACTTTTTAATAATACAATCATGGTATATTTATGTTACTAGGGCATGGTAAGAATGTCACGTAACATAATGCCCCACCAGAAAACAGGTTATTTTAGTAATCATTAGATTGCTCAAATAAACTGATTGATTTCTCTATTACTTTTCACGCCATTATGGCGTGATCCCAGTTTCAGAGAGTATATACCCAAGAAATTGTAATTCCTGAGTTATGAATTTAGATTTATTTAACTTCAGTGTAATATTATTTGTTGGAGTTTCCTGAGTACAATTTCAATACAATCACAGTGTTCATCCCATGTTTTAGAGGTAATAAGAATATCATCTACATATACTGTTGCGAACTCTAACGCTCCTTTTCCTAGTATCTGGTCCATGCACTGGATAAAAATGGCGACAGAATTAACCAACCCAAAAGGTAAGCGTTTAAATTGGTAGTTTCTTCCCTCGAAGATGAAGGCAACATACTGGCGACTGTCAAGGTGTAACTCTGTTTGCCAGTATCCGCAAACAGCATCCCAACTACTCATAAACTTACAACCATGGAATTTCTTCGTAGTTTCTTCTATCTCTATTGGAGAGGTGCGATCCGTTATTATAATTTTATTTATTTCCCGCGCATCAAGGCACAACCGTACTTGTCCATCTTTTTTAGGAATCGCCACAATGGGACTGGTATATGGGGAACTACTTCGTTCTATAATATCTTCTTGAATCATCCTAGCTATTTCTTTTCTAACTGCCTCTTTTGATGATTGAGCAATAGGATACGATTTCTTATTGAAATTAATGGAGTCATGAAATTTTAATCGGCATACGAAATCCTTCGCCTTTCCAGGAGAATCGGAAAATACATTACGATAAGTTTTATATATTTCTATTAATTTTTTCTTCTGTTCCACACTGATTGCCTCGGCATACCCCATTCCTTGAAACAACAATATTTCCTGCATTTTTTCCTGCCATAATGCTGATTCTGTTACGATCTCTTTATCTCCTATGGGTGTCCTTATTATTTCCCTAACGTGGTATGAGTTTATGTACTGAGGGGCTATTGAGCTTCCTATTATCTCAGCAGTCCATTCATAACCTTCTGAGCTCAGTTTTATTTTTCCACTGGCTAAATTAATAATCGCATAGTGACGCCTTAGCGTATCACAGCCTATCAACACCTTAAAAGGTAACCCTTGGGCCACCAGAAACACCATAGGAATTCCTACTCCCATACTCGTAACATTCAGACTTACTTGTTGTTTGATTGTCTTGTTTTGTTTGCCAGTCGCTCCTATAATAGCAATATTATTAATAGGCAATGTGGATTTTTTTTCTGTACTCAACTCCTGTATTCTGTTCAGCTCTAATCTGTCTATTAAAGAAATGTTTGCTCCTGTATCTATCATAACTTCAGTTAGCACCCCATGTAATTCTACCTTGAAGTATACTATGTCCTCATTCGGTTTATCTTCTTCCATGGTAATCTCTTCCAACAAATCTCTCTGTATAGTTTTTAAATAAAAGTTTCTTATCACGGTTATTGGTTCTTTGTTATTATTATTAGGGTTTATAACTCTCCTCAGCCCTGGGTCCGCTCACAGCGATGGGCCGTCCAGTGTTCTCACTGCGGCCTCTCGTTTTCCCTATTTACATCACTGTTGGTTTGTTGAACTTGTTCATTGGTGTTTTGGTTTCCGGAGGGTGTCTCCCTTCTTCTATCCCAGCTTCTGGATCTCTGATAGACTTCTCTATTACCATTCCATTGTCTCCCATTGTCATTATCTCTTCCATATCGTTGGTCATAATTTCTATCATTATTAAAATTCTAACGTCTTCCTTGAAATCGCCTGTTATTCGGATTTCTATTATATCCCTCCGTACGTACATGGTTTATTGGCTGTCGACTGTCATGTGGTTGTTCATTGTTCCTATCATTCCAATCCTCTGTTCTTCTTCGACTCCTGTAATAATAATTTTCCCTCTCAAAACCTTCTAAGAGAGCCTCCATTTCTCCAATAGTTTTTATCTGTCCACACCGACGAGCCCGTACAATGTCTTCTCCAAAGTGATATGACAATTTGGCTATGAGACACTCCTCAGGGATTTTTGGCTGTAAATGTCGAGCTACCCAGACTTCGCCCAAAAAGTAAGCAGTCATTGTCTGTCCTCTTCTAGCATCATATCTGCCAGTGCTCAAATTGTCTCGGACTATATTTTGGATAGACTCAGACCAATACTTTATTTTAAAAATTTGTTTCAATTCGTTATAATTGGTGATTTCATTTCTTACTGCCTTCCACCAGTTATCATTACTATTTTTAAAACTATCATCGAGGAGATTCTTTATTATTGGCCACCGATTTTCTTTGATTCTATTCAGACCTTCTTCTAACCTCTCCAAAAATTCTAGAGGGTTCTGATGATATTCTTTAAAGTTTATCACTTCTTTACTTTCTCCGATTAGTGTAGGTACATAGTTTATCGGTCTATGTTTTAGTACCTCTATTTCTTCCTTAAGATTTATTATGTCCTTCTGTTGAATTTCCTCTATCTTCTCCCTGTTGTTGGTAACTTGATTTTGTACCTGTATTATCTTAGTTTCTGCCTGATTGTATTGTTCCCCTACCTTATTTTGTAGTGTATCTAATTGCTCCTGAGTATCTTTGTGAAGTATAACAATACTAGTTTTACTGTTATCTTCCACTTCAATTATTTTGTTTATCAACTCTTCGCGTAATTGACAAAAATTCTCCTCGGTTTTCTCAACCTTCTGGTTAGTTTCTGTAATTCTATTCCTTATTTCTTCTTTATACTCTTCTAACTGCTGTTTCAATTCCTCTTTATTCTTCTCACTCTCTTCCTTCAACAGTCCTTTTAATTCTTCATTACTTTGTCTAATATCCTCCTTCAATTGTTGTTGTAATGTTTCATTATTACTTTCAATTTTTTTTATTTAATTCCTCATGATCTTCCCTCATTTGTTTCTTTAATTCTTCATTATTTTGTCTTAATAAGGTTTCATTATCTTCCCTCATTTGTTTCTTTAAACTTTCATTATTACTGTCCATTTTTTCAATATCCTCCTTCATTTCCTGTTTGTTCTTATCCAATTTTTCATTTATTTCCTCCTTGTTTTTATTTATTTGTTCCACCATAACCCTCATCATTTCCTGGAAATTTGCTTCCATTGGTTGGGTTGGTTTCACTGGTTGGTCCCCTTGGGCAACTCTTACCACCGTTTCCCTTTCTTCAGTTGCTGCTACTGGGGTATCCTTTACTATTACTTCCACTTCTTCAGCTGTTGTTGTTTCCTGGTCTTCTATATTTAACTCTATCTCTTCTTCTTCCATTCGTTTCCGTGACGTCGCTCTTCTCCTTGACATTTCTGTTGTTAATTGTAGCCGCCACTAGAATAGAAATCACTGTAAACTCACAATAAGAATACAAAGCTATTCTATTTCTAGCCTCACTAATTGGGCGCCAATTCTGTAACGCGTAATAGTTGTTACCCTCTCTTGTATTCTATTATACAAATCTAATAATCGTTCTGTCTAAATTATATTTTATTTAGACTCACTATTGGGATAGCCAATTTGTTACATCTAGACTCGAATCTATGGTTATTTATCTGAATTTGCATCTTGTTTAACTCTGTTATTATTTGTATATATTTTTGTTAATATTAAATTAAGGATGAGTATCTGTTCAGGGGGATGTTTGCTGAGCGCCAATTTGCAATCACCGTTTGCAAATAAAATTTTATTGGTGAAATATCAATAATAAATTTTTGTTCCAATTTATGTAAATAGTATATGGTCTCTTTATTCTGTAATGAACTCTCTTTTATTCTTTTCTTTCAGCAATGGATATTGTAACTTGTGCTCATCACCACATTTTTAAAAGAAATCTGCTAAGATTTTCAATTGATGAGTGTTGCCAACTTAATCTAATTACTGAGGTCAACTCACAGTATCAGATATTTTGTTCAGAATATCATACCCTTTTTGTTTTCATGAAATAAGAAACAAATAAACCTTTTTCTGTATTTGTAATGTCAAATCCTTTAATTATTCTTTAATTTGTTCTAAATGTAAAACAAAATTTTTAACAAAGTTTGGCCAGCTGTATTTTAATAAGCTCAGAGTGGCAGCAGTAACTCTTAGATCTCAGGCTTTTTGAAACATTTTATAATTTATTTTTAATAAATAAAATACAATAATAATGTTCAGTAGGTCCTTTAGACTACGATATAACAACAGTATTGACAGGGAAAGTACCAAAATACATATGATGAGAAATAGTCACAATGTATCTTAAAAGGATTATATTAAGAGTGTAAAACAGTTCAGTGTATAGGTTAAGTTATAAAAATGTTTTTTTTAGACTTAATTAGCTTTAAATTATGTTAGCACTATATATCAATGGTGGCTTATGCTTATGTCCATATTATTAATCATTATTGTTCTCAGTGAAAGTTAATTATGGTTTTTATAAAAAGCGTATTCAAAGTTTTTTGAAACCTTTAGATCAGGTTTAACAGGGAATATTTCAGATTAATTTTAGATCAAAAAATACTTCTCTCCCTGTGTCAATTGGTCCAATTTCTTCAGAGATGTCCTGGTTTAAGTCTGTAGAATCTTGTAGCAATTCTTTCTTCTATTTCAATCTTGATATATATAATTATTCACTTGTTTATCTGGAGATGCACTGATATCACATAGGCCTATATTATAATTTATTTTTTCACTAGAAGTATTTAAATCAACCTTCTTGCATTCAGTTTTTTTTAGAATAATCTATTTTCTTCCTTCACATATTAGTTGCTAAGGCCTCTCTTAGATATCTCGTTGGTTTCCAAGTAACATTTTTATATCACCCTGGTGACATCATAAGAATAATATAAACAAACCTTTTACTATTTTATATGTCATTTTCTTTTAAAAGGATATACCTTTTTTATAAGGGCTCTTATCTTCTTTTTATTTGTTTCTTTGTTCTTCTGATAAAAAACTGATCATTTTGACATCACTCTTGACTATTTTCTGATCTATATTTCCTGAGTTAATGATTCACTTTTTATTTATTTTTGTTACAAACTTATTTATTATTTCTTTTTGTACATTTCACTTTCTTAAATTTATTTTCTACACTTGGTAATCTTTTAACATAAACTGACATTGTTTCCTTATTATTTTAATAGAAATCTTATTCATATAATTTGACTGACTATGATTTTGGTACTTTCTTGTTAAGACTAACATTAGTGTTATTAACACTAGTATACATAATATTAATAAATGTGACAAAAACTGATTACTAATAACTATTAGTAATATGTTATAATTCCCCTTAACTGACTGTGTTTATAACTTTACAGTCTGCACACAAAAAACAAATTTCATAAGTAAGTTCTTACTTTAATTATAATAAACATAACATACAATAAACAAATAAAATTAAACATATTCAATTAAGTCTTTCTTAAAATATTATGTCTCCTGGTACTTTTTAATAATACAATCATGGTATATTTATGTTACTAGGGCATGGTAAGAATGTCACGTAACATAATGCCCCACCAGAAAACAGGTTATTTTAGTAATCATTAGATTGCTCAAATAAACTGATTGATTTCTCTATTACTTTTCACGCCATTATGGCGTGATCCCAGTTTCAGAGAGTATATACCCAAGAAATTGTAATTCCTGAGTTATGAATTTAGATTTATTTAACTTCAGTGTAATATTATTTGTTGGAGTTTCCTGAGTACAATTTCAATACAATCACAGTGTTCATCCCATGTTTTAGAGGTAATAAGAATATCATCTACATATACTGTTGCGAACTCTAACGCTCCTTTTCCTAGTATCTGGTCCATGCACTGGATAAAAATGGCGACAGAATTAACCAACCCAAAAGGTAAGCGTTTAAATTGGTAGTTTCTTCCCTCGAAGATGAAGGCAACATACTGGCGACTGTCAAGGTGTAACTCTGTTTGCCAGTATCCGCAAACAGCATCCCAACTACTCATAAACTTACAACCATGGAATTTCTTCGTAGTTTCTTCTATCTCTATTGGAGAGGTGCGATCCGTTATTATAATTTTATTTATTTCCCGCGCATCAAGGCACAACCGTACTTGTCCATCTTTTTTAGGAATCGCCACAATGGGACTGGTATATGGGGAACTACTTCGTTCTATAATATCTTCTTGAATCATCCTAGCTATTTCTTTTCTAACTGCCTCTTTTGATGATTGAGCAATAGGATACGATTTCTTATTGAAATTAATGGAGTCATGAAATTTTAATCGGCATACGAAATCCTTCGCCTTTCCAGGAGAATCGGAAAATACATTACGATAAGTTTTATATATTTCTATTAATTTTTTCTTCTGTTCCACACTGATTGCCTCGGCATACCCCATTCCTTGAAACAACAATATTTCCTGCATTTTTTCCTGCCATAATGCTGATTCTGTTACGATCTCTTTATCTCCTATGGGTGTCCTTATTATTTCCCTAACGTGGTATGAGTTTATGTACTGAGGGGCTATTGAGCTTCCTATTATCTCAGCAGTCCATTCATAACCTTCTGAGCTCAGTTTTATTTTTCCACTGGCTAAATTAATAATCGCATAGTGACGCCTTAGCGTATCACAGCCTATCAACACCTTAAAAGGTAACCCTTGGGCCACCAGAAACACCATAGGAATTCCTACTCCCATACTCGTAACATTCAGACTTACTTGTTGTTTGATTGTCTTGTTTTGTTTGCCAGTCGCTCCTATAATAGCAATATTATTAATAGGCAATGTGGATTTTTTTTCTGTACTCAACTCCTGTATTCTGTTCAGCTCTAATCTGTCTATTAAAGAAATGTTTGCTCCTGTATCTATCATAACTTCAGTTAGCACCCCATGTAATTCTACCTTGAAGTATACTATGTCCTCATTCGGTTTATCTTCTTCCATGGTAATCTCTTCCAACAAATCTCTCTGTATAGTTTTTAAATAAAAGTTTCTTATCACGGTTATTGGTTCTTTGTTATTATTATTAGGGTTTATAACTCTCCTCAGCCCTGGGTCCGCTCACAGCGATGGGCCGTCCAGTGTTCTCACTGCGGCCTCTCGTTTTCCCTATTTACATCACTGTTGGTTTGTTGAACTTGTTCATTGGTGTTTTGGTTTCCGGAGGGTGTCTCCCTTCTTCTATCCCAGCTTCTGGATCTCTGATAGACTTCTCTATTACCATTCCATTGTCTCCCATTGTCATTATCTCTTCCATATCGTTGGTCATAATTTCTATCATTATTAAAATTCTAACGTCTTCCTTGAAATCGCCTGTTATTCGGATTTCTATTATATCCCTCCGTACGTACATGGTTTATTGGCTGTCGACTGTCATGTGGTTGTTCATTGTTCCTATCATTCCAATCCTCTGTTCTTCTTCGACTCCTGTAATAATAATTTTCCCTCTCAAAACCTTCTAAGAGAGCCTCCATTTCTCCAATAGTTTTTATCTGTCCACACCGACGAGCCCGTACAATGTCTTCTCCAAAGTGATATGACAATTTGGCTATGAGACACTCCTCAGGGATTTTTGGCTGTAAATGTCGAGCTACCCAGACTTCGCCCAAAAAGTAAGCAGTCATTGTCTGTCCTCTTCTAGCATCATATCTGCCAGTGCTCAAATTGTCTCGGACTATATTTTGGATAGACTCAGACCAATACTTTATTTTAAAAATTTGTTTCAATTCGTTATAATTGGTGATTTCATTTCTTACTGCCTTCCACCAGTTATCATTACTATTTTTAAAACTATCATCGAGGAGATTCTTTATTATTGGCCACCGATTTTCTTTGATTCTATTCAGACCTTCTTCTAACCTCTCCAAAAATTCTAGAGGGTTCTGATGATATTCTTTAAAGTTTATCACTTCTTTACTTTCTCCGATTAGTGTAGGTACATAGTTTATCGGTCTATGTTTTAGTACCTCTATTTCTTCCTTAAGATTTATTATGTCCTTCTGTTGAATTTCCTCTATCTTCTCCCTGTTGTTGGTAACTTGATTTTGTACCTGTATTATCTTAGTTTCTGCCTGATTGTATTGTTCCCCTACCTTATTTTGTAGTGTATCTAATTGCTCCTGAGTATCTTTGTGAAGTATAACAATACTAGTTTTACTGTTATCTTCCACTTCAATTATTTTGTTTATCAACTCTTCGCGTAATTGACAAAAATTCTCCTCGGTTTTCTCAACCTTCTGGTTAGTTTCTGTAATTCTATTCCTTATTTCTTCTTTATACTCTTCTAACTGCTGTTTCAATTCCTCTTTATTCTTCTCACTCTCTTCCTTCAACAGTCCTTTTAATTCTTCATTACTTTGTCTAATATCCTCCTTCAATTGTTGTTGTAATGTTTCATTATTACTTTCAATTTTTTTTATTTAATTCCTCATGATCTTCCCTCATTTGTTTCTTTAATTCTTCATTATTTTGTCTTAATAAGGTTTCATTATCTTCCCTCATTTGTTTCTTTAAACTTTCATTATTACTGTCCATTTTTTCAATATCCTCCTTCATTTCCTGTTTGTTCTTATCCAATTTTTCATTTATTTCCTCCTTGTTTTTATTTATTTGTTCCACCATAACCCTCATCATTTCCTGGAAATTTGCTTCCATTGGTTGGGTTGGTTTCACTGGTTGGTCCCCTTGGGCAACTCTTACCACCGTTTCCCTTTCTTCAGTTGCTGCTACTGGGGTATCCTTTACTATTACTTCCACTTCTTCAGCTGTTGTTGTTTCCTGGTCTTCTATATTTAACTCTATCTCTTCTTCTTCCATTCGTTTCCGTGACGTCGCTCTTCTCCTTGACATTTCTGTTGTTAATTGTAGCCGCCACTAGAATAGAAATCACTGTAAACTCACAATAAGAATACAAAGCTATTCTATTTCTAGCCTCACTAATTGGGCGCCAATTCTGTAACGCGTAATAGTTGTTACCCTCTCTTGTATTCTATTATACAAATCTAATAATCGTTCTGTCTAAATTATATTTTATTTAGACTCACTATTGGGATAGCCAATTTGTTACATCTAGACTCGAATCTATGGTTATTTATCTGAATTTGCATCTTGTTTAACTCTGTTATTATTTGTATATATTTTTGTTAATATTAAATTAAGGATGAGTATCTGTTCAGGGGGATGTTTGCTGAGCGCCAATTTGCAATCACCGTTTGCAAATAAAATTTTATTGGTGAAATATCAATAATAAATTTTTGTTCCAATTTATGTAAATAGTATATGGTCTCTTTATTCTGTAATGAACTCTCTTTTATTCTTTTCTTTCAGCAATGGATATTGTAACTTGTGCTCATCACCACATTTTTAAAAGAAATCTGCTAAGATTTTCAATTGATGAGTGTTGCCAACTTAATCTAATTACTGAGGTCAACTCACAGTATCAGATATTTTGTTCAGAATATCATACCCTTTTTGTTTTCATGAAATAAGAAACAAATAAACCTTTTTCTGTATTTGTAATGTCAAATCCTTTAATTATTCTTTAATTTGTTCTAAATGTAAAACAAAATTTTTAACAAAGTTTGGCCAGCTGTATTTTAATAAGCTCAGAGTGGCAGCAGTAACTCTTAGATCTCAGGCTTTTTGAAACATTTTATAATTTATTTTTAATAAATAAAATACAATAATAATGTTCAGTAGGTCCTTTAGACTACGATATAACAACAGTATTGACAGGGAAAGTACCAAAATACATATGATGAGAAATAGTCACAATGTATCTTAAAAGGATTATATTAAGAGTGTAAAACAGTTCAGTGTATAGGTTAAGTTATAAAAATGTTTTTTTTAGACTTAATTAGCTTTAAATTATGTTAGCACTATATATCAATGGTGGCTTATGCTTATGTCCATATTATTAATCATTATTGTTCTCAGTGAAAGTTAATTATGGTTTTTATAAAAAGCGTATTCAAAGTTTTTTGAAACCTTTAGATCAGGTTTAACAGGGAATATTTCAGATTAATTTTAGATCAAAAAATACTTCTCTCCCTGTGTCAATTGGTCCAATTTCTTCAGAGATGTCCTGGTTTAAGTCTGTAGAATCTTGTAGCAATTCTTTCTTCTATTTCAATCTTGATATATATAATTATTCACTTGTTTATCTGGAGATGCACTGATATCACATAGGCCTATATTATAATTTATTTTTTCACTAGAAGTATTTAAATCAACCTTCTTGCATTCAGTTTTTTTTAGAATAATCTATTTTCTTCCTTCACATATTAGTTGCTAAGGCCTCTCTTAGATATCTCGTTGGTTTCCAAGTAACATTTTTATATCACCCTGGTGACATCATAAGAATAATATAAACAAACCTTTTACTATTTTATATGTCATTTTCTTTTAAAAGGATATACCTTTTTTATAAGGGCTCTTATCTTCTTTTTATTTGTTTCTTTGTTCTTCTGATAAAAAACTGATCATTTTGACATCACTCTTGACTATTTTCTGATCTATATTTCCTGAGTTAATGATTCACTTTTTATTTATTTTTGTTACAAACTTATTTATTATTTCTTTTTGTACATTTCACTTTCTTAAATTTATTTTCTACACTTGGTAATCTTTTAACATAAACTGACATTGTTTCCTTATTATTTTAATAGAAATCTTATTCATATAATTTGACTGACTATGATTTTGGTACTTTCTTGTTAAGACTAACATTAGTGTTATTAACACTAGTATACATAATATTAATAAATGTGACAAAAACTGATTACTAATAACTATTAGTAATATGTTATAATTCCCCTTAACTGACTGTGTTTATAACTTTACAGTCTGCACACAAAAAACAAATTTCATAAGTAAGTTCTTACTTTAATTATAATAAACATAACATACAATAAACAAATAAAATTAAACATATTCAATTAAGTCTTTCTTAAAATATTATGTCTCCTGGTACTTTTTAATAATACAATCATGGTATATTTATGTTACTAGGGCATGGTAAGAATGTCACGTAACATAATGCCCCACCAGAAAACAGGTTATTTTAGTAATCATTAGATTGCTCAAATAAACTGATTGATTTCTCTATTACTTTTCACGCCATTATGGCGTGATCCCAGTTTCAGAGAGTATATACCCAAGAAATTGTAATTCCTGAGTTATGAATTTAGATTTATTTAACTTCAGTGTAATATTATTTGTTGGAGTTTCCTGAGTACAATTTCAATACAATCACAGTGTTCATCCCATGTTTTAGAGGTAATAAGAATATCATCTACATATACTGTTGCGAACTCTAACGCTCCTTTTCCTAGTATCTGGTCCATGCACTGGATAAAAATGGCGACAGAATTAACCAACCCAAAAGGTAAGCGTTTAAATTGGTAGTTTCTTCCCTCGAAGATGAAGGCAACATACTGGCGACTGTCAAGGTGTAACTCTGTTTGCCAGTATCCGCAAACAGCATCCCAACTACTCATAAACTTACAACCATGGAATTTCTTCGTAGTTTCTTCTATCTCTATTGGAGAGGTGCGATCCGTTATTATAATTTTATTTATTTCCCGCGCATCAAGGCACAACCGTACTTGTCCATCTTTTTTAGGAATCGCCACAATGGGACTGGTATATGGGGAACTACTTCGTTCTATAATATCTTCTTGAATCATCCTAGCTATTTCTTTTCTAACTGCCTCTTTTGATGATTGAGCAATAGGATACGATTTCTTATTGAAATTAATGGAGTCATGAAATTTTAATCGGCATACGAAATCCTTCGCCTTTCCAGGAGAATCGGAAAATACATTACGATAAGTTTTATATATTTCTATTAATTTTTTCTTCTGTTCCACACTGATTGCCTCGGCATACCCCATTCCTTGAAACAACAATATTTCCTGCATTTTTTCCTGCCATAATGCTGATTCTGTTACGATCTCTTTATCTCCTATGGGTGTCCTTATTATTTCCCTAACGTGGTATGAGTTTATGTACTGAGGGGCTATTGAGCTTCCTATTATCTCAGCAGTCCATTCATAACCTTCTGAGCTCAGTTTTATTTTTCCACTGGCTAAATTAATAATCGCATAGTGACGCCTTAGCGTATCACAGCCTATCAACACCTTAAAAGGTAACCCTTGGGCCACCAGAAACACCATAGGAATTCCTACTCCCATACTCGTAACATTCAGACTTACTTGTTGTTTGATTGTCTTGTTTTGTTTGCCAGTCGCTCCTATAATAGCAATATTATTAATAGGCAATGTGGATTTTTTTTCTGTACTCAACTCCTGTATTCTGTTCAGCTCTAATCTGTCTATTAAAGAAATGTTTGCTCCTGTATCTATCATAACTTCAGTTAGCACCCCATGTAATTCTACCTTGAAGTATACTATGTCCTCATTCGGTTTATCTTCTTCCATGGTAATCTCTTCCAACAAATCTCTCTGTATAGTTTTTAAATAAAAGTTTCTTATCACGGTTATTGGTTCTTTGTTATTATTATTAGGGTTTATAACTCTCCTCAGCCCTGGGTCCGCTCACAGCGATGGGCCGTCCAGTGTTCTCACTGCGGCCTCTCGTTTTCCCTATTTACATCACTGTTGGTTTGTTGAACTTGTTCATTGGTGTTTTGGTTTCCGGAGGGTGTCTCCCTTCTTCTATCCCAGCTTCTGGATCTCTGATAGACTTCTCTATTACCATTCCATTGTCTCCCATTGTCATTATCTCTTCCATATCGTTGGTCATAATTTCTATCATTATTAAAATTCTAACGTCTTCCTTGAAATCGCCTGTTATTCGGATTTCTATTATATCCCTCCGTACGTACATGGTTTATTGGCTGTCGACTGTCATGTGGTTGTTCATTGTTCCTATCATTCCAATCCTCTGTTCTTCTTCGACTCCTGTAATAATAATTTTCCCTCTCAAAACCTTCTAAGAGAGCCTCCATTTCTCCAATAGTTTTTATCTGTCCACACCGACGAGCCCGTACAATGTCTTCTCCAAAGTGATATGACAATTTGGCTATGAGACACTCCTCAGGGATTTTTGGCTGTAAATGTCGAGCTACCCAGACTTCGCCCAAAAAGTAAGCAGTCATTGTCTGTCCTCTTCTAGCATCATATCTGCCAGTGCTCAAATTGTCTCGGACTATATTTTGGATAGACTCAGACCAATACTTTATTTTAAAAATTTGTTTCAATTCGTTATAATTGGTGATTTCATTTCTTACTGCCTTCCACCAGTTATCATTACTATTTTTAAAACTATCATCGAGGAGATTCTTTATTATTGGCCACCGATTTTCTTTGATTCTATTCAGACCTTCTTCTAACCTCTCCAAAAATTCTAGAGGGTTCTGATGATATTCTTTAAAGTTTATCACTTCTTTACTTTCTCCGATTAGTGTAGGTACATAGTTTATCGGTCTATGTTTTAGTACCTCTATTTCTTCCTTAAGATTTATTATGTCCTTCTGTTGAATTTCCTCTATCTTCTCCCTGTTGTTGGTAACTTGATTTTGTACCTGTATTATCTTAGTTTCTGCCTGATTGTATTGTTCCCCTACCTTATTTTGTAGTGTATCTAATTGCTCCTGAGTATCTTTGTGAAGTATAACAATACTAGTTTTACTGTTATCTTCCACTTCAATTATTTTGTTTATCAACTCTTCGCGTAATTGACAAAAATTCTCCTCGGTTTTCTCAACCTTCTGGTTAGTTTCTGTAATTCTATTCCTTATTTCTTCTTTATACTCTTCTAACTGCTGTTTCAATTCCTCTTTATTCTTCTCACTCTCTTCCTTCAACAGTCCTTTTAATTCTTCATTACTTTGTCTAATATCCTCCTTCAATTGTTGTTGTAATGTTTCATTATTACTTTCAATTTTTTTTATTTAATTCCTCATGATCTTCCCTCATTTGTTTCTTTAATTCTTCATTATTTTGTCTTAATAAGGTTTCATTATCTTCCCTCATTTGTTTCTTTAAACTTTCATTATTACTGTCCATTTTTTCAATATCCTCCTTCATTTCCTGTTTGTTCTTATCCAATTTTTCATTTATTTCCTCCTTGTTTTTATTTATTTGTTCCACCATAACCCTCATCATTTCCTGGAAATTTGCTTCCATTGGTTGGGTTGGTTTCACTGGTTGGTCCCCTTGGGCAACTCTTACCACCGTTTCCCTTTCTTCAGTTGCTGCTACTGGGGTATCCTTTACTATTACTTCCACTTCTTCAGCTGTTGTTGTTTCCTGGTCTTCTATATTTAACTCTATCTCTTCTTCTTCCATTCGTTTCCGTGACGTCGCTCTTCTCCTTGACATTTCTGTTGTTAATTGTAGCCGCCACTAGAATAGAAATCACTGTAAACTCACAATAAGAATACAAAGCTATTCTATTTCTAGCCTCACTAATTGGGCGCCAATTCTGTAACGCGTAATAGTTGTTACCCTCTCTTGTATTCTATTATACAAATCTAATAATCGTTCTGTCTAAATTATATTTTATTTAGACTCACTATTGGGATAGCCAATTTGTTACATCTAGACTCGAATCTATGGTTATTTATCTGAATTTGCATCTTGTTTAACTCTGTTATTATTTGTATATATTTTTGTTAATATTAAATTAAGGATGAGTATCTGTTCAGGGGGATGTTTGCTGAGCGCCAATTTGCAATCACCGTTTGCAAATAAAATTTTATTGGTGAAATATCAATAATAAATTTTTGTTCCAATTTATGTAAATAGTATATGGTCTCTTTATTCTGTAATGAACTCTCTTTTATTCTTTTCTTTCAGCAATGGATATTGTAACTTGTGCTCATCACCACATTTTTAAAAGAAATCTGCTAAGATTTTCAATTGATGAGTGTTGCCAACTTAATCTAATTACTGAGGTCAACTCACAGTATCAGATATTTTGTTCAGAATATCATACCCTTTTTGTTTTCATGAAATAAGAAACAAATAAACCTTTTTCTGTATTTGTAATGTCAAATCCTTTAATTATTCTTTAATTTGTTCTAAATGTAAAACAAAATTTTTAACAAAGTTTGGCCAGCTGTATTTTAATAAGCTCAGAGTGGCAGCAGTAACTCTTAGATCTCAGGCTTTTTGAAACATTTTATAATTTATTTTTAATAAATAAAATACAATAATAATGTTCAGTAGGTCCTTTAGACTATGATATAACAACAGTATTGACAGGGAAAGTACCAAAATACATATGATGAGAAATAGTCACAATGTATCTTAAAAGGATTATATTAAGAGTGTAAAACAGTTCAGTGTATAGGTTAAGTTATAAAAATGTTTTTTTTAGACTTAATTAGCTTTAAATTATGTTAGCACTATATATCAATGGTGGCTTATGCTTATGTCCATATTATTAATCATTATTGTTCTCAGTGAAAGTTAATTATGGTTTTTATAAAAAGCGTATTCAAAGTTTTTTGAAACCTTTAGATCAGGTTTAACAGGGAATATTTCAGATTAATTTTAGATCAAAAAATACTTCTCTCCCTGTGTCAATTGGTCCAATTTCTTCAGAGATGTCCTGGTTTAAGTCTGTAGAATCTTGTAGCAATTCTTTCTTCTATTTCAATCTTGATATATATAATTATTCACTTGTTTATCTGGAGATGCACTGATATCACATAGGCCTATATTATAATTTATTTTTTCACTAGAAGTATTTAAATCAACCTTCTTGCATTCAGTTTTTTTTAGAATAATCTATTTTCTTCCTTCACATATTAGTTGCTAAGGCCTCTCTTAGATATCTCGTTGGTTTCCAAGTAACATTTTTATATCACCCTGGTGACATCATAAGAATAATATAAACAAACCTTTTACTATTTTATATGTCATTTTCTTTTAAAAGGATATACCTTTTTTATAAGAGCTCTTATCTTCTTTTTATTTGTTTCTTTGTTCTTCTGATAAAAAACTGATCATTTTGACATCACTCTTGACTATTTTCTGATCTATATTTCCTGAGTTAATGATTCACTTTTTATTTATTTTTGTTACAAACTTATTTATTATTTCTTTTTGTACATTTCACTTTCTTAAATTTATTGTCTACACTTGGTAATCTTTTAACATAAACTGACATTGTTTCCTTATTATTTTAATAGAAATCTTATTCATATAATTTGACTGACTACGATTTTGGTACTTTCTTGTTAAGACTAACATTAGTGTTATTAACACTAGTATACATAATATTAATAAATGTGACAAAAACTGATTACTAATAACTATTAGTAATATGTTATAATTCCCCTTAACTGACTGTGTTTATAACTTTACAGTCTGCACACAAAAAACAAATTTCATAAGTAAGTTCTTACTTGAATTATAATAAACATAACATACAATAAACAAATAAAATTAAACATATTCAATTAAGTCTTTCTTAAAATATTATGTCTCCTGGTACTTTTTAATAATACAATCATGGTATATTTATGTTACTAGGGCATGGTAAGAATGTCACGTAACATAATGCCCCACCAGAAAACAGGTTATTTTAGTAATCATTAGATTGCTCAAATAAACTGATTGATTTCTCTATTACTTTTCACGCCATTACGGCGTGATCCCAGTTTCAGAGAGTATATACCCAAGAAATTGTAATTCCTGAGTTATGAATTTAGATTTATTTAACTTCAGTGTAATATTATTTTGTTGGAGTTTCCTGAGTACAATTTCAATACAATCACAGTGTTCATCCCATGTTTTAGAGGTAATAAGAATATCATCTACATATACTGTTGCGAACTCTAACGCTTCTTTTCCTAGTATCTGGTCCATGCACTGGATAAAAATGGCGACAGAATTAACCAACCCAAAAGGTAAGCGTTTAAATTGGTAGTTTCTTCCCTCGAAGATGAAGGCAACATACTGGCGACTGTCAGGGTGTAACTCTGTTTGCCAGTATCCGCAAACAGCATTCCAACTACTCATAAACTTACAACCATGGAATTTCTTCGTAGTTTCTTCTATCTCTATTGGAGAGGTGCGATCCGTTATTATAATTTTATTTATTTCCCGCGCATCAAGGCACAACCGTACTTGTCCATCTTTTTTAGGAATCGCCACAATGGGACTGGTATATGGGGAACTACTTCATTCTATAATATCTTCTTGAATCATCCTAGCTATTTCTTTTCTAACTGCCTCTTTTGATGATTGAGCAATAGGATACGATTTCTTATTGAAATTAATGGAGTCATGAAATTTTAATCGGCATACGAAATCCTTCGCCTTTCCAGGAGAATCGGAAAATACATTACGATAAGTTTTATATATTTCTATTAATTTTTTCTTCTGTTCCACACTGATTGCCTCGGCATACCCCTTTCCTTGAAACAACAATATTTCCTGCATTTTTTCCTGCCATAATGCTGATTCTGTTACGATCTCTTTATCTCCTATGGGTGTCCTTATTATTTCCCTAACGTGGTATGAGTTTATGTACTGAGGGGCTATTGAGCTTCCTATTATCTCAGCAGTCCATTCATAACCTTCTGAGCTCAGTTTTATTTTTCCACTGGCTACATTAATAATCGCATAGTGACGCCTTAGCGTATCACAGCCTATCAACACCTTAAAAGGTAACCCTTGGGCCACCAGAAACACCATAGGAATTCCTACTCCCATAGTCGTAACATTCAGACTTACTTGTTGTTTGATTGTCTTGTTTTGTTTGCCAGTCGCTCCTATAATAGCACTATTATTAATAGGCAATGTGGATATTTTTTCCGTACTCAACTCCTGTATTCTGTTCAGCTCTAATCTGTCTATTAAAGAAATGTTTGCTCCTGTATCTATCATAACTTCAGTTAGCACCCCATGTAATTCTACCTTGATGTATACTATGTCCTCATTCGGTTTATCTTCTTCCATGGTAATCTCTTCCAACAAATCTCTCTGTATAGTTTTTAAATAAAAGTTTCTTATCATGGTTATTGGTTCTTTGTTATTATTATTAGGGTTTATAACCCTCCTCAGCCCTGGGTCCGCTCACAGTGATGGGCCGTCCAGTGTTCTCACTGCGGCCTCTCGTTTTCCCTATTTACATCACTGTTGGTTTGTTGAACTTGTTCATTGGTGTTTTGGTTTCCAGAGGGTGTCTCCCTTCTTCTATCCCAGCTTCTGGATCTCTGATAGACTTCTCTATTACCATTCCATTGTCTCCCATTGTCATTATCTCTTCCATATCGTTGGTCATAATTTCTATCATTATTAAAATTCTAACGTCTTCCTTGAAATCGCCTGTTATTCGGATTTCTATTATATCCCTCCGTACGTACATGGTTTATTGGCTGTCGACTGTCATGTGGTTGTTCATTGTTCCTATCATTCCAATCCTCTGTTCTTCTTCGACTCCTGTAATAATAATTTTCCCTCTCAAAACCTTCTAAGAGAGCCTCCATTTCTCCAATAGTTTTTATCTGTCCACACCGACGAGCCTGTACAATGTCTTCTCCAAAGTGATATGACAATTTGGCTATGAGACACTCCTCAGGGATTTTTGGCTGTAAATGTCGAGCTACCCAGACTTCGCCCAAAAAGTAAGCAGTCATTGTCTGTCCTCTTCTAGCATCATATCTGCCAGTGCTCAGATTGTCTCGGACTATATTTTGGATAGACTCAGACCAATACTTTATTTTAAAAATTTGTTTCAATTCGTTATAATTGGTGATTTCATTTCTTACTGCCTTCCACCAGTTATCATTACTATTTTTAAAACTATCATCAAGGAGATTCTTTATTATTGGCCACCGATTTTCTTTGATTCTGTTCAGACCTTCTTCTAACCTCTCCAAAAATTCTAGAGGGTTCTGACAATATTCTTTAAAGTTTATCACTTCTTTACTTTCTCCGATTAGTGTAGGTACATAGTTTATCAGTCTATGTTTTAGTACCTCTATTTCTTCCTTAAGATTTATTATGTCCTTCTGTTGAATTTCCTCTATCTTCTCCCTGTTGTTGGTAACTTGATTTTGTACCTGTATTATCTTAGTTTCTGCCTGCTTGTATTCTTCCCCTACCTTATTTTGTAGTGTCTCTAATTGCTCCTGAGTATCTTTGTGAAGTATAACAATACTAGTTTTACTGTTATCTTCCACTTCAATTATTTTGTTTATCAACTCTTCGCGTAATTGACAAAAATTCTCCTCGGTTTTCTCAACCTTCTGGTTAGTTTCTGTAATTCTATTCCTTATTTCTTCTTTATACTCTTCTAACTGCTGTTTCAATTCCTCTTTATTCTTCTCACTCTCTTCCTTCAACAGTCCTTTTAATTCTTCATTACTTTGTCTAATATCCTCCTTCAATTGTTGTTGTAATGTTTCATTATTACTTTCAATTTTTTTTATTTAATTCCTCATGATCTTCCCTCATTTGTTTCCTTAATTCTTCATTATTTTGTCTTAATAAGGTTTCATTATCTTCCCTCATTTGTTTCTTTAAACTTTCATTATTACTGTCCATTTTCTTGTCCATTTTTTCAATATCCTCCTTCATTTCCTGTTTGTTCTTATCCAATTTTTCATTTATTTCCTCCTTGTTTTTATTTATTTGTTCCACCATAACCCTCATCATTTCCTGGAAATTTGCTTCCATTGGTTGGGTTGGTTTCACTGGTTGGTCCCCTTGGGCAACTCTTACCACCGTTTCCCTTTCTTCAGTCGCTGCTACTGGGGTATCCTTTACTATTACTTCCACTTCTTCAGCTGTTGTTGTTTCCTGGTCTTCTATATTTAACTCTATCTCTTCTTCTTCCATTCGTTTCCGTGACGTCGCTCTTCTCCTTGACATTTCTGTTGTTAATTGTAGCCGCCACTAGAATAGAAATCACTGTAAACTCACAATAAGAATACAAAGCTATTCTATTTCTAGCCTCACTAATTGGGCGCCAATTCTGTAACGCGTAATAGTTGTTACCCTCTCTTGTATTCTATTATACAAATCTAATAATCGTTCTGTCTAAATTATATTTTATTTAGACTCACTATTGGGATAGCCAATTTGTTACATCTAGACTCGATTCTATGGTTATTTATCTGAATTTGCATCTTGTTTAACTCTGTTATTATTTGTATATATTTTTGTTAATATTAAATTAAGGATGAGTATCTGTTCAGGGGGATGTTTGCTGAGCGCCAATTTGCAATCACCGTTTGCAAATAAAATTTTATTGGTGAAATATCAATAATAAATTTTTGTTCCAATTTATGTAAATAGTATATGGTCTCTTTATTCTGTAATGAACTCTCTTTTATCTTTTCTTTCAGCAATGGATATTGTAACTTGTGCTCATCACCACATTTTTAAAAGAAATCTGCTAAGATTTTCAATTGATGAGTGTTGCCAACTTAATCTAATTACTGAGGTCAACTCACAGTATCAGATATTTTGTTCAGAATATCATACCCTTTTTGTTTTCATGAAATAAGAAACAAATAAACCTTTTTCTGTATTTTGTAAAGTCAAATCCTTTAATTATTCTTTAATTTGTTCTAAATGTAAAACAAAATTTTTAACAAAGTTTGGCCAGCTGTATTTTAATAAGCTCAGAGTGGCAGCAGTAACTCTTAGATCTCAGGCTTTTTAAAACATTTTATAATTTATTTTTAATAAATAAAATACAATAATAATGTTCAGTAGGTCCTTTAGACTACGATATAACAACAGTATTGACAGGGAAAGTACCAAAATACATATGATGAGAAATAGTCACAATGTATCTTAAAAGGATTATATTAAGAGTGTAAAACAGTTCAGTGTATAGGTTAAGTTATAAAAATGTTTTTTTTAGACTTAATTAGCTTTAAATTATGGTAGCACTATATATCAATGGTGGCTTATGCTTATGTCCATATTATTAATCATTATTGTTCTCAGTGAAAGTTAATTATGGTTTTTATAAAAAGCGTATTCAAAGTTTTTTGAAACCTTTAGATCAGGTTTAACAGGGAATATTTCAGATTAATTTTAGATCAAAAAATACTTCTCTCCCTGTGTCAATTGGTCCAATTTCTTCAGAGATGTCCTGGTTTAAGTCTGTAGAATCTTGTAGCAATTCTTTCTTCTATTTCAATCTTGATATATATAATTATTCACTTGTTTATCTGGAGATGCACTGATATCACATAGGCCTATATTATAATTTATTTTTTCACTAGAAGTATTTAAATCAACCTTCTTGCATTCAGTTTTTTTTAGAATAATCTATTTTCTTCCTTCACATATTAGTTGCTAAGGCCTCTCTTAGATATCTCGTTGGTTTCCAAGTAACATTTTTATATCACCCTGGTGACATCATAAGAATAATATAAACAAACCTTTTACTATTTTATATGTCATTTTCTTTTAAAAGGATATACCTTTTTTATAAGAGCTCTTATCTTCTTTTTATTTGTTTCTTTGTTCTTCTGATAAAAAACTGATCATTTTGACATCACTCTTGACTATTTTCTGATCTATATTTCCTGAGTTAATGATTCACTTTTTATTTATTTTTGTTACAAACTTATTTATTATTTCTTTTTGTACATTTCACTTTCTTAAATTTATTGTCTACACTTGGTAATCTTTTAACATAAACTGACATTGTTTCCTTATTATTTTAATAGAAATCTTATTCATATAATTTGACTGACTACGATTTTGGTACTTTCTTGTTAAGACTAACATTAGTGTTATTAACACTAGTATACATAATATTAATAAATGTGACAAAAACTGATTACTAATAACTATTAGTAATATGTTATAATTCCCCTTAACTGACTGTGTTTATAACTTTACAGTCTGCACACAAAAAACAAATTTCATAAGTAAGTTCTTACTTGAATTATAATAAACATAACATACAATAAACAAATAAAATTAAACATATTCAATTAAGTCTTTCTTAAAATATTATGTCTCCTGGTACTTTTTAATAATACAATCATGGTATATTTATGTTACTAGGGCATGGTAAGAATGTCACGTAACATAATGCCCCACCAGAAAACAGGTTATTTTAGTAATCATTAGATTGCTCAAATAAACTGATTGATTTCTCTATTACTTTTCACGCCATTACGGCGTGATCCCAGTTTCAGAGAGTATATACCCAAGAAATTGTAATTCCTGAGTTATGAATTTAGATTTATTTAACTTCAGTGTAATATTATTTTGTTGGAGTTTCCTGAGTACAATTTCAATACAATCACAGTGTTCATCCCATGTTTTAGAGGTAATAAGAATATCATCTACATATACTGTTGCGAACTCTAACGCTTCTTTTCCTAGTATCTGGTCCATGCACTGGATAAAAATGGCGACAGAATTAACCAACCCAAAAGGTAAGCGTTTAAATTGGTAGTTTCTTCCCTCGAAGATGAAGGCAACATACTGGCGACTGTCAGGGTGTAACTCTGTTTGCCAGTATCCGCAAACAGCATTCCAACTACTCATAAACTTACAACCATGGAATTTCTTCGTAGTTTCTTCTATCTCTATTGGAGAGGTGCGATCCGTTATTATAATTTTATTTATTTCCCGCGCATCAAGGCACAACCGTACTTGTCCATCTTTTTTAGGAATCGCCACAATGGGACTGGTATATGGGGAACTACTTCATTCTATAATATCTTCTTGAATCATCCTAGCTATTTCTTTTCTAACTGCCTCTTTTGATGATTGAGCAATAGGATACGATTTCTTATTGAAATTAATGGAGTCATGAAATTTTAATCGGCATACGAAATCCTTCGCCTTTCCAGGAGAATCGGAAAATACATTACGATAAGTTTTATATATTTCTATTAATTTTTTCTTCTGTTCCACACTGATTGCCTCGGCATACCCCTTTCCTTGAAACAACAATATTTCCTGCATTTTTTCCTGCCATAATGCTGATTCTGTTACGATCTCTTTATCTCCTATGGGTGTCCTTATTATTTCCCTAACGTGGTATGAGTTTATGTACTGAGGGGCTATTGAGCTTCCTATTATCTCAGCAGTCCATTCATAACCTTCTGAGCTCAGTTTTATTTTTCCACTGGCTACATTAATAATCGCATAGTGACGCCTTAGCGTATCACAGCCTATCAACACCTTAAAAGGTAACCCTTGGGCCACCAGAAACACCATAGGAATTCCTACTCCCATAGTCGTAACATTCAGACTTACTTGTTGTTTGATTGTCTTGTTTTGTTTGCCAGTCGCTCCTATAATAGCACTATTATTAATAGGCAATGTGGATATTTTTTCCGTACTCAACTCCTGTATTCTGTTCAGCTCTAATCTGTCTATTAAAGAAATGTTTGCTCCTGTATCTATCATAACTTCAGTTAGCACCCCATGTAATTCTACCTTGATGTATACTATGTCCTCATTCGGTTTATCTTCTTCCATGGTAATCTCTTCCAACAAATCTCTCTGTATAGTTTTTAAATAAAAGTTTCTTATCATGGTTATTGGTTCTTTGTTATTATTATTAGGGTTTATAACCCTCCTCAGCCCTGGGTCCGCTCACAGTGATGGGCCGTCCAGTGTTCTCACTGCGGCCTCTCGTTTTCCCTATTTACATCACTGTTGGTTTGTTGAACTTGTTCATTGGTGTTTTGGTTTCCAGAGGGTGTCTCCCTTCTTCTATCCCAGCTTCTGGATCTCTGATAGACTTCTCTATTACCATTCCATTGTCTCCCATTGTCATTATCTCTTCCATATCGTTGGTCATAATTTCTATCATTATTAAAATTCTAACGTCTTCCTTGAAATCGCCTGTTATTCGGATTTCTATTATATCCCTCCGTACGTACATGGTTTATTGGCTGTCGACTGTCATGTGGTTGTTCATTGTTCCTATCATTCCAATCCTCTGTTCTTCTTCGACTCCTGTAATAATAATTTTCCCTCTCAAAACCTTCTAAGAGAGCCTCCATTTCTCCAATAGTTTTTATCTGTCCACACCGACGAGCCTGTACAATGTCTTCTCCAAAGTGATATGACAATTTGGCTATGAGACACTCCTCAGGGATTTTTGGCTGTAAATGTCGAGCTACCCAGACTTCGCCCAAAAAGTAAGCAGTCATTGTCTGTCCTCTTCTAGCATCATATCTGCCAGTGCTCAGATTGTCTCGGACTATATTTTGGATAGACTCAGACCAATACTTTATTTTAAAAATTTGTTTCAATTCGTTATAATTGGTGATTTCATTTCTTACTGCCTTCCACCAGTTATCATTACTATTTTTAAAACTATCATCAAGGAGATTCTTTATTATTGGCCACCGATTTTCTTTGATTCTGTTCAGACCTTCTTCTAACCTCTCCAAAAATTCTAGAGGGTTCTGACAATATTCTTTAAAGTTTATCACTTCTTTACTTTCTCCGATTAGTGTAGGTACATAGTTTATCAGTCTATGTTTTAGTACCTCTATTTCTTCCTTAAGATTTATTATGTCCTTCTGTTGAATTTCCTCTATCTTCTCCCTGTTGTTGGTAACTTGATTTTGTACCTGTATTATCTTAGTTTCTGCCTGCTTGTATTCTTCCCCTACCTTATTTTGTAGTGTCTCTAATTGCTCCTGAGTATCTTTGTGAAGTATAACAATACTAGTTTTACTGTTATCTTCCACTTCAATTATTTTGTTTATCAACTCTTCGCGTAATTGACAAAAATTCTCCTCGGTTTTCTCAACCTTCTGGTTAGTTTCTGTAATTCTATTCCTTATTTCTTCTTTATACTCTTCTAACTGCTGTTTCAATTCCTCTTTATTCTTCTCACTCTCTTCCTTCAACAGTCCTTTTAATTCTTCATTACTTTGTCTAATATCCTCCTTCAATTGTTGTTGTAATGTTTCATTATTACTTTCAATTTTTTTTATTTAATTCCTCATGATCTTCCCTCATTTGTTTCCTTAATTCTTCATTATTTTGTCTTAATAAGGTTTCATTATCTTCCCTCATTTGTTTCTTTAAACTTTCATTATTACTGTCCATTTTCTTGTCCATTTTTTCAATATCCTCCTTCATTTCCTGTTTGTTCTTATCCAATTTTTCATTTATTTCCTCCTTGTTTTTATTTATTTGTTCCACCATAACCCTCATCATTTCCTGGAAATTTGCTTCCATTGGTTGGGTTGGTTTCACTGGTTGGTCCCCTTGGGCAACTCTTACCACCGTTTCCCTTTCTTCAGTCGCTGCTACTGGGGTATCCTTTACTATTACTTCCACTTCTTCAGCTGTTGTTGTTTCCTGGTCTTCTATATTTAACTCTATCTCTTCTTCTTCCATTCGTTTCCGTGACGTCGCTCTTCTCCTTGACATTTCTGTTGTTAATTGTAGCCGCCACTAGAATAGAAATCACTGTAAACTCACAATAAGAATACAAAGCTATTCTATTTCTAGCCTCACTAATTGGGCGCCAATTCTGTAACGCGTAATAGTTGTTACCCTCTCTTGTATTCTATTATACAAATCTAATAATCGTTCTGTCTAAATTATATTTTATTTAGACTCACTATTGGGATAGCCAATTTGTTACATCTAGACTCGATTCTATGGTTATTTATCTGAATTTGCATCTTGTTTAACTCTGTTATTATTTGTATATATTTTTGTTAATATTAAATTAAGGATGAGTATCTGTTCAGGGGGATGTTTGCTGAGCGCCAATTTGCAATCACCGTTTGCAAATAAAATTTTATTGGTGAAATATCAATAATAAATTTTTGTTCCAATTTATGTAAATAGTATATGGTCTCTTTATTCTGTAATGAACTCTCTTTTATCTTTTCTTTCAGCAATGGATATTGTAACTTGTGCTCATCACCACATTTTTAAAAGAAATCTGCTAAGATTTTCAATTGATGAGTGTTGCCAACTTAATCTAATTACTGAGGTCAACTCACAGTATCAGATATTTTGTTCAGAATATCATACCCTTTTTGTTTTCATGAAATAAGAAACAAATAAACCTTTTTCTGTATTTTGTAAAGTCAAATCCTTTAATTATTCTTTAATTTGTTCTAAATGTAAAACAAAATTTTTAACAAAGTTTGGCCAGCTGTATTTTAATAAGCTCAGAGTGGCAGCAGTAACTCTTAGATCTCAGGCTTTTTAAAACATTTTATAATTTATTTTTAATAAATAAAATACAATAATAATGTTCAGTAGGTCCTTTAGACTACGATATAACAACAGTATTGACAGGGAAAGTACCAAAATACATATGATGAGAAATAGTCACAATGTATCTTAAAAGGATTATATTAAGAGTGTAAAACAGTTCAGTGTATAGGTTAAGTTATAAAAATGTTTTTTTTAGACTTAATTAGCTTTAAATTATGGTAGCACTATATATCAATGGTGGCTTATGCTTATGTCCATATTATTAATCATTATTGTTCTCAGTGAAAGTTAATTATGGTTTTTATAAAAAGCGTATTCAAAGTTTTTTGAAACCTTTAGATCAGGTTTAACAGGGAATATTTCAGATTAATTTTAGATCAAAAAATACTTCTCTCCCTGTGTCAATTGGTCCAATTTCTTCAGAGATGTCCTGGTTTAAGTCTGTAGAATCTTGTAGCAATTCTTTCTTCTATTTCAATCTTGATATATATAATTATTCACTTGTTTATCTGGAGATGCACTGATATCACATAGGCCTATATTATAATTTATTTTTTCACTAGAAGTATTTAAATCAACCTTCTTGCATTCAGTTTTTTTTAGAATAATCTATTTTCTTCCTTCACATATTAGTTGCTAAGGCCTCTCTTAGATATCTCGTTGGTTTCCAAGTAACATTTTTATATCACCCTGGTGACATCATAAGAATAATATAAACAAACCTTTTACTATTTTATATGTCATTTTCTTTTAAAAGGATATACCTTTTTTATAAGAGCTCTTATCTTCTTTTTATTTGTTTCTTTGTTCTTCTGATAAAAAACTGATCATTTTGACATCACTCTTGACTATTTTCTGATCTATATTTCCTGAGTTAATGATTCACTTTTTATTTATTTTTGTTACAAACTTATTTATTATTTCTTTTTGTACATTTCACTTTCTTAAATTTATTTTCTACACTTGGTAATCTTTTAACATAAACTGACATTGTTTCCTTATTATTTTAATAGAAATCTTATTCATATAATTTGACTGACTATGATTTTGGTACTTTCTTGTTAAGACTAACATTAGTGTTATTAACACTAGTATACATAATATTAATAAATGTGACAAAAACTGATTACTAATAACTATTAGTAATATGTTATAATTCCCCTTAACTGACTGTGTTTATTACTTTACAGTCTGCACACAAAAAACAAATTTCATAAGTAAGTTCTTACTTTAATTATAATAAACATAACATACAATAAACAAATAAAATTAAACATATTCAATTAAGTCTTTCTTAAAATATTATGTCTCCTGGTACTTTTTAATAATACAATCATGGTATATTTATGTTACTAGGGCATGGTAAGAATGTCACGTAACATAATGCCCCCGCAGAAAACAGGTTATTTTAGTAATCATTAGATTGCTCAAATAAACTGATTGATTTCTCTATTACTTTTCACGCCATTACGGCGTGATCCCAGTTTCAGAGAGTATATACCCAAGAAATTGTAATTCCTGAGTTATGAATTTAGATTTATTTAACTTCAGTGTAATATTATTTTGTTGGAGTTTCCTGAGTACAATTTCAATACAATCACAGTGTTCATCCCATGTTTTAGAGGTAATAAGAATATCATCTACATATACTGTTGCGAACTCTAACGCTTCTTTTCCTAGTATCTGGTCCATGCACTGGATAAAAATGGCGACAGAATTAACCAACCCAAAAGGTAAGCGTTTAAATTGGTAGTTTCTTCCCTCGAAGATGAAGGCAACATACTGGCGACTGTCAGGGTGTAACTCTGTTTGCCAGTATCCGCAAACAGCATCCCAACTACTCATAAACTTACAACCATGGAATTTCTTCGTAGTTTCTTCTATCTCTATTGGAGAGGTGCGATCCGTTATTATAATTTTATTTATTTCCCGCGCATCAAGGCACAACCGTACTTGTCCATCTTTTTTAGGAATCGCCACAATGGGACTGGTATATGGGGAACTACTTCGTTCTATAATATCTTCTTGAATCATCCTAGCTATTTCTTTTCTAACTGCCTCTTTTGATGATTGAGCAATAGGATACGATTTCTTATTGAAATTAATGGAGTCATGAAATTTTAATCGGCATACGAAATCCTTCGCCTTTCCAGGAGAATCGGAAAATACATTACGATAAGTTTTATATATTTCTTTTAATTTTTTCTTCTGTTCCACACTGATTGCCTCGGCATACCCCTTTCCTTGAAACAACAATATTTCCTGCATTTTTTCCTGCCATAATGCTGATTCTGTTACGATCTCTTTATCTCCTATGGGTGTCCTTTTTATTTCCCTAACGTGGTATGAGTTTATGTACTGAGGGGCTATTGAGCTTCCTATTATCTCAGCAGTCCATTCATAACCTTCTGAGCTCAGTTTTATTTTTCCACTGGCTAAATTAATAATCGCATAGTGACGCCTTAGCGTATCACAGCCTATCAACACCTTAAAAGGTAACCCTTGGGCCACCAGAAACACCATAGGAATTCCTACTCCCATACTCGTAACATTCAGACTTACTTGTTGTTTGATTGTCTTGTTTTGTTTGCCAGTCGCTCCTATAATACCAATATTATTAATAGGCAATGTGGATATTTTTTCCGTACTCAACTCCTGTATTCTGTTCAGCTCTAATCTGTCTATTAAAGAAATGTTTGCTCCTGTATCTATCATAACTTCAGTTAGCACCCCATGTAATTCTACCTTGAAGTATACTATGTCCTCGTTCGGTTTATCTTCTTCCATGGTAATCTCTTCCAACAAATCTCTCTGTATAGTTTTTAAATAAAAGTTTCTTATCACGGTTATTGGTTCTTTCTTATTATTATTAGGGTTTATAACTCTCCTCAGCCCTGGGTCCGCTCACAGTGATGGGCTGTCCAATGTTCTCACTGCGGCCTCTCGTTTTCCCTATTTACATCACTGTTGGTTTGTTGAACTTGTTCATTGGTGTTTTGGTTTCCAGAGGGTGTCTCCCTTCTTCTATCCCAGCTTCTGGATCTCTGATAGACTTCTCTATTACCATTCCATTGTCTCCCATTGTCATTATCTCTTCCATATCGTCGGTCATAATTTCTATCATTATTAAAATTCTAACGTCTTCCTTGAAATCGCCTGTTATTCGGATTTCTATTATATCCCTCCGTATGTACATGGTTTATTGGCTGTCAACTGTCATGTGGTTGTTCATTGTTCCTATCATTCCAATCCTCTGTTCTTCTTCGACACCTGTAATAATAATTTTCCCTCTCAAAACCTTCTAAGAGAGCCTCCATTTCTCCAATAGTTTTTATCTGTCCACACCGACGAGCCCGTACATTGTCTTCTCCAAAGTGATATGACAATTTGGCTATGAGACACTCCTCAGCGATTTTTGGTTGTAAATGTCGAGCTACCCAGACTTCGTCCAAAAAGTAAACAGTCATTGTCTGTCCTCTTCTAGCATCATATCTGCCAGTGCTCAAATTGTCTCGAACTATATTTTGGATAGACTCAGACCAATACTTTATTTTAAAAATTTGTTTCAATTCGTTATAATTGGTGATTTCATTTCTTACTGCCTTCCACCAGTTATCATTACTATTTTTAAAACTATCGTCGAGGAGATTCTTTATTATTGGCCACCGATTTTCTTTGATTCTATTCAGACCTTCTTCTAACCTCTCCAAAAATTCTAGAGGGTTCTGACGATATTCTTTAAAGTTTATCACTTCTTTACTTTCTCCGATTAGTGTAGGTACATAGTTTATTGGTCTATGTTTTAGTACCTCTATTTCTTCCTTAAGATTTATTATGTCCTTCTGTTGAATTTCCTCTATCTTCTCCCTGTTGTTGGTAACTTGATTTTGTACCTGTATTATCTTAGTTTCTGCCTGATTGTATTGTTCCCCTACCTTATTTTGTAGTGTCTCTAATTGCTCCTGAGTATCTTTGTGAAGTATAACAATACTAGTTTTACTGTTATCTTCCACTTCAATTATTTTGTTTATCAACTCTTCGCGTAATTGACAAAAATTCTCCTCGGTTTTCTCAACCTTCTGGTTAGTTTCTGTAATTCTATTCCTTATTTCTTCTTTATACTCTTCTAACTGCTGTTTCAATTCCTCTTTATTCTTCTCACTCTCTTCCTTCAACAGTCCTTTTAAATCTTCCTTACTTTGTCTAATATCCTCCTTCAATTGTTGTTGTAATGTTTCATTATTACTTTCAATTTTTTTTATTTAATTCCTCATGATCTTTCCTCATTTGTTTCTTTAATTCTTCATTATTTTGTCTTAATAAGGTTTCATTATCTTCCCTCATTTGTTTCTTTAAACTTTCATTATTACTGTCCATTTTCTTGTCCATTTTTTCAATATCCTCCTTCATTTCCTGTTTGTTCTTATCCAATTTTTCATTTATTTCCTCCTTGTTTTTATTTATTTGTTCCACCATAACCCTCATCATTTCCTGGAAATTTGCTTCCATTGGTTGGGTTGGTTTCACTGGTTGGTCCCCTTGGGCATCTCTTACCACCGTTTCCCTTTCTTCAGTCGCTGCTACTGTGGTATCCTTTACTATTACTTCCACTTCTTCAGCTGTTGTTGTTTCCTGGTCTTCTATATTTAACTCTATCTCTTCTTCTTCCATTCGTTTCCGTGACGTCGCTCTTCTCCTTGACATTTCTGTTGTTAATTGTAGCCGCCACTAGAATAGAAATCACTGTAAACTCACAATAAGAATACAAAGCTATTCTATTTCTAGCCTCACTAATTGGGCGCCAATTCTGTAATGCGTAATAGTAGTTATCCTCTCTTGTATTCTATTATACAAATCTAATAATCGTTCTGTCTAAATTATATTTTATTTAGACTCACTATTGGGATAGCCAATTTGTTACATCTAGACTCGAATCTATGGTTATTTATCTGAATTTGCGTCTTGTTTAACTCTGTTATTATTTGTATATATTTTTGTTAATATTAAATTAAGGATGAGTATCTGTTCAGGGGGATGTTTGCTGAGCGCCAATTTGCAATCACCGTTTGCAAATAAAATTTTATTGGTGAAATATCAATAATAAATTTTTGTTCCAATTTATGTAAATAGTATATGGTCTCTTTATTCTGTAATGAACTCTCTTTTATTCTTTTCTTTCAGCAATGGATATTGTAACTTGTGCTCATCACCACATTTTTAAAAGAAATCTGCTAAGATTTTCAATTGATGAGTGTTGCCAACTTAATCTAATTACTGAGGTCAACTCACAGTATCAGATATTTTGTTCAGAATATCATACCCTTTTTGTTTTCATGAAATAAGAAACAAATAAACCTTTTTCTGTATTTTGTAACGTCAAATCCTTTAATTATTCTTTAATTTGTTCTAAATGTAAAACAAAATTTTTAACAAAGTTTGGCCAGCTGTATTTTAATAAGCTCAGAGTGGCAGCAGTAACTCTTAGATCTCAGGCTTTTTAAAACATTTTATAATTTATTTTTAATAAATAAAATACAATAATAATGTTCAGTAGGTCCTTTAGACTACGATATAACAACAGTATTGACAGGGAAAGTACCAAAATACATATGATGAGAAATAGTCACAATGTATCTTAAAAGGATTATATTAAGAGTGTAAAACAGTTCAGTGTATAGGTTAAGTTATAAAAATGTTTTTTTTAGACTTAATTAGCTTTAAATTATGTTAGCACTATATATCAATGGTGGCTTATGCTTATGTCCATATTATTAATCATTATTGTTCTCAGTGAAAGTTAATTATGGTTTTTATAAAAAGCGTATTCAAAGTTTTTTGAAACCTTTAGATCAGGTTTAACAGGGAATATTTCAGATTAATTTTAGATCAAAAAATACTTCTCTCCCTGTGTCAATTGGTCCAGTTTCTTCAGAGATGTCCTGGTTTAAGTCTGTAGAATCTTGTAGCAATTCTTTCTTCTATTTCAATCTTGATATATATAATTATTCACTTGTTTATCTGGAGATGCACTGATATCACATAGGCCTATATTATAATTTATTTTTTCACTAGAAGTATTTAAATCAACCTTCTTGCATTCAGTTTTTTTTAGAATAATCTATTTTCTTCCTTCACATATTAGTTGCTAAGGCCTCTCTTAGATATCTCGTTGGTTTCCAAGTAACATTTTTATATCACCCTGGTGACATCATAAGAATAATATAAACAAACCTTTTACTATTTTATATGTCATTTTCTTTTAAAAGGATATACCTTTTTTATAAGAGCTCTTATCTTCTTTTTATTTGTTTCTTTGTTCTTCTGATAAAAAACTGATCATTCTGACATCACTCTTGACTATTTTCTGATCTATATTTCCTGAGTTAATGATTCACTTTTTATTTATTTTTGTTACAAACTTATTTATTATTTCTTTTTGTACATTTCACTTTCTTAAATTTATTTTCTACACTTGGTAATCTTTTAACATAAACTGACATTGTTTCCTTATTATTTTAATAGAAATCTTATTCATATAATTTGACTGACTATGATTTTGGTACTTTCTTGTTAAGACTAACATTAGTGTTATTAACACTAGTATACATAATATTAATAAATGTGACAAAAACTGATTACTAATAACTATTAGTAATATGTTATAATTCCCCTTAACTGACTGTGTTTATAACTTTACAGTCTGCACACAAAAAACAAATTTCATAAGTAAGTTCTTACTTTAATTATAATAAACATAACATACAATAAACAAATAAAATTAAACATATTCAATTAAGTCTTTCTTAAAATATTATGTCTCCTGGTACTTTTTAATAATACAATCATGGTATATTTATGTTACTAGGGCATGGTAAGAATGTCACGTAACATAATGCCCCCCCCAGAAAACAGGTTATTTTAGTAATCATTAGATTGCTCAAATAGACTGATTGATTTCTCTATTACTTTTCACGCCATTACGGCGTGATCCCAGTTTCAGAGAGTATATACCCAAGAAATTGTAATTCCTGAGTTATGAATTTAGATTTATTTAACTTCAGTGTAATATTATTTTGTTGGAGTTTCCTGAGTACAATTTCAATACAATCACAGTGTTCATCCCATGTTTTAGAGGTAATAAGAATATCATCTACATATACTGTTGCGAACTCTAACGCTTCTTTTCCTAGTATCTGGTCCATGCACTGGATAAAAATGGCGACAGAATTAACCAACCCAAAAGGTAAGCGTTTAAATTGGTAGTTTCTTCCCTCGAAGATGAAGGCAACATACTGGCGACTGTCAGGGTGTAACTCTGTTTGCCAGTATCCGCAAACAGCATCCCAACTACTCATAAACTTACAACCATGGAATTTCTTCGTAGTTTCTTCTATCTCTATTGGAGAGGTGCGATCCGTTATTATAATTTTATTTATTTCCCGCGCATCAAGGCACAACCGTACTTGTCCATCTTTTTTAGGAATCGCCACAATGGGACTGGTATATGGGGAACTACTTCGTTCTATAATATCTTCTTGAATCATCCTAGCTATTTCTTTTCTAACTGCCTCTTTTGATGATTGAGCAATAGGATACGATTTCTTATTGAATTTAATGGAGTCATGAAATTTTAATCGGCATACGAAATCCTTTGCCTTTCCAGGAGAATCGGAAAATACATTACGATAAGTTTTATATATTTCTATTAATTTTTTCTTCTGTTCCACACTGATTGCCTCGGCATACCCCTTTCCTTGAAACAACAATATTTCCTGCATTTTTTCCTGCCATAATGCTGATTCTGTTACGATCTCTTTATCTCCTAAGGGTGTCCTTATTATTTACCTAACGTGGTATGAGTTTATGTACTGAGGGGCTATTGAGCTTCCTATTATCTCAGCAGTCCATTCATAACCTTCTGAGCTCAGTTTTATTTTTCCACTGGCTAAATTAATAATCGCATAGTGACGCCTTAGCGTATCACAGCCTATCAACACTTAAAAGGTAACCCTTGGGCCACCAGAAACACCATAGGAATTCCTACTCCCATACTCGTAACATTCAGACTTACTTGTTGTTTGATTGTCTTGTTTTGTTTGCCAGTCGCTCCTATAATAGCAATATTATTAATAGGCAATGTGGATATTTTTTCCGTACTCAACTCCTGTATTCTGTTCAGCTCTAATCTGTCTATTAAAGAAATGTTTGCTCCTGTATCTATCATAACTTCAGTTAGCACCCCATGTAATTCTACCTTGATGTATACTATGTCCTCATTCGGTTTATCTTCTTCCTTGGTAATCTCTTCCAACAAATCTCTCTGTATAGTTTTTAAATAAAAGTTTCTTATCACGGTTATTGGTTCTTTGTTATTATTATTAGGGTTTATAACTCTCCTCAGCCCTGAGTCCGCTCACAGTGATGGGCTGTCCAATGTTCTCACTGCGGCCTCTCGTTTTCCCTATTTACATCACTGTTGGTTTGTTGAACTTGTTCATTGGTGTTTTGGTTTCCAGAGGGTGTCTCCCTTCTTCTATCCCAGCTTCTGGATCTCTGATAGACTTCTCTATTACCATTCCATTGTCTCCCATTGTCATTATCTCTTCCATATCGTCGGTCATAATTTCTATCATTATTAAAATTCTGACGTATTCCTTGAAATCGCCTGTTATTCGGATTTCTATTATATCCCTCCGTATGTACATGGTTTATTGGCTGTCAACTGTCATGTGGTTGTTCATTGTTCCTATCATTCCAATCCTCTGTTCTGCTTCGACTCCTGTAATAATAATTTTCCCTCTCAAAACCTTCTAAGAGAGCCTCCATTTCTCCAATAGTTTTTATCTGTCCATACCGACGAGCCCGTACATTGTCTTCTCCAAAGTGATATGACAATTTGGCTATGAGACACTCCTCAGGGATTTTTGGTTGTAAATGTCGAGCTACCCAGACTTCGTCCAAAAAGTAAACAGTCATTGTCTGTCCTCTTCTAGCATCATATCTGCCAGTGCTCAAATTGTCTCGAACTATATTTTGGATAGACTCAGACCAATACTTTATTTTAAAAATTTGTTTCAATTCGTTATAATTGGTGATTTCATTTCTTACTGCCTTCCACCAGTTATCATTACTATTTTTAAAACTATCTTCGAGGAGATTCTTTATTATTGGCCACCGATTTTCTTTGATTCTATTCAGACCTTCTTCTAACCTCTCCAAAAATTCTAGAGGGTTCTGACGATATTCTTTAAAGTTTATCACTTCTTTACTTTCTCCGATTAGTGTAGGTACATAGTTTATTGGTCTATGTTTTAGTACCTCTATTTCTTCCTTAAGATTTATTATGTCCTTCTGTTGAATTTCCTCTATCTTCTCCCTGTTGTTGGTAACTTGATTTTGTACCTGTATTATCTTAGTTTCTGCCTGATTGTATTGTTCCCCTACCTTATTTTGTAGTGTCTCTAATTGCTCCTGAGTATCTTTGTGAAGTATAACAATACTAGTTTTACTGTTATCTTCCACTTCAATTATTTTGTTTATCAACTCTTCGCGTAATTGACAAAAATTCTCCTCGGTTTTCTCAACCTTCTGGTTAGTTTCTGTAATTCTATTCCTTATTTCTTCTTTATACTCTTCTAACTGCTGTTTCAATTCCTCTTTATTCTTCTCACTCTCTTCCTTCAACAGTCCTTTTAAATCTTCCTTACTTTGTCTAATATCCTCCTTCAATTGTTGTTGTAATGTTTCATTATTACTTTCAATTTTTTTTATTTAATTCCTCATGATCTTTCCTCATTTGTTTCTTTAATTCTTCATTATTTTGTCTTAATAAGGTTTCATTATCTTCCCTCATTTGTTTCTTTAAACTTTCATTATTACTGTCCATTTTCTTGTCCATTTTTTCAATATCCTCCTTCATTTCCTGTTTGTTCTTATCCAATTTTTCATTTATTTCCTCCTTGTTTTTATTTATTTGTTCCACCATAACCCTCATCATTTCCTGGAAATTTGCTTCCATTGGTTGGGTTGGTTTCACTGGTTGGTCCCCTTGGGCATCTCTTACCACCGTTTCCCTTTCTTCAGTCGCTGCTACTGTGGTATCCTTTACTATTACTTCCACTTCTTCAGCTGTTGTTGTTTCCTGGTCTTCTATATTTAACTCTATCTCTTCTTCTTCCATTCGTTTCCGTGACGTCGCTCTTCTCCTTGACATTTCTGTTGTTAATTGTAGCCGCCACTAGAATAGAAATCACTGTAAACTCACAATAAGAATACAAAGCTATTCTATTTCTAGCCTCACTAATTGGGCGCCAATTCTGTAATGCGTAATAGTAGTTATCCTCTCTTGTATTCTATTATACAAATCTAATAATCGTTCTGTCTAAATTATATTTTATTTAGACTCACTATTGGGATAGCCAATTTGTTACATCTAGACTCGAATCTATGGTTATTTATCTGAATTTGCGTCTTGTTTAACTCTGTTATTATTTGTATATATTTTTGTTAATATTAAATTAAGGATGAGTATCTGTTCAGGGGGATGTTTGCTGAGCGCCAATTTGCAATCACCGTTTGCAAATAAAATTTTATTGGTGAAATATCAATAATAAATTTTTGTTCCAATTTATGTAAATAGTATATGGTCTCTTTATTCTGTAATGAACTCTCTTTTATTCTTTTCTTTCAGCAATGGATATTGTAACTTGTGCTCATCACCACATTTTTAAAAGAAATCTGCTAAGATTTTCAATTGATGAGTGTTGCCAACTTAATCTAATTACTGAGGTCAACTCACAGTATCAGATATTTTGTTCAGAATATCATACCCTTTTTGTTTTCATGAAATAAGAAACAAATAAACCTTTTTCTGTATTTTGTAACGTCAAATCCTTTAATTATTCTTTAATTTGTTCTAAATGTAAAACAAAATTTTTAACAAAGTTTGGCCAGCTGTATTTTAATAAGCTCAGAGTGGCAGCAGTAACTCTTAGATCTCAGGCTTTTTAAAACATTTTATAATTTATTTTTAATAAATAAAATACAATAATAATGTTCAGTAGGTCCTTTAGACTACGATATAACAACAGTATTGACAGGGAAAGTACCAAAATACATATGATGAGAAATAGTCACAATGTATCTTAAAAGGATTATATTAAGAGTGTAAAACAGTTCAGTGTATAGGTTAAGTTATAAAAATGTTTTTTTTAGACTTAATTAGCTTTAAATTATGTTAGCACTATATATCAATGGTGGCTTATGCTTATGTCCATATTATTAATCATTATTGTTCTCAGTGAAAGTTAATTATGGTTTTTATAAAAAGCGTATTCAAAGTTTTTTGAAACCTTTAGATCAGGTTTAACAGGGAATATTTCAGATTAATTTTAGATCAAAAAATACTTCTCTCCCTGTGTCAATTGGTCCAGTTTCTTCAGAGATGTCCTGGTTTAAGTCTGTAGAATCTTGTAGCAATTCTTTCTTCTATTTCAATCTTGATATATATAATTATTCACTTGTTTATCTGGAGATGCACTGATATCACATAGGCCTATATTATAATTTATTTTTTCACTAGAAGTATTTAAATCAACCTTCTTGCATTCAGTTTTTTTTAGAATAATCTATTTTCTTCCTTCACATATTAGTTGCTAAGGCCTCTCTTAGATATCTCGTTGGTTTCCAAGTAACATTTTTATATCACCCTGGTGACATCATAAGAATAATATAAACAAACCTTTTACTATTTTATATGTCATTTTCTTTTAAAAGGATATACCTTTTTTATAAGAGCTCTTATCTTCTTTTTATTTGTTTCTTTGTTCTTCTGATAAAAAACTGATCATTCTGACATCACTCTTGACTATTTTCTGATCTATATTTCCTGAGTTAATGATTCACTTTTTATTTATTTTTGTTACAAACTTATTTATTATTTCTTTTTGTACATTTCACTTTCTTAAATTTATTTTCTACACTTGGTAATCTTTTAACATAAACTGACATTGTTTCCTTATTATTTTAATAGAAATCTTATTCATATAATTTGACTGACTATGATTTTGGTACTTTCTTGTTAAGACTAACATTAGTGTTATTAACACTAGTATACATAATATTAATAAATGTGACAAAAACTGATTACTAATAACTATTAGTAATATGTTATAATTCCCCTTAACTGACTGTGTTTATAACTTTACAGTCTGCACACAAAAAACAAATTTCATAAGTAAGTTCTTACTTTAATTATAATAAACATAACATACAATAAACAAATAAAATTAAACATATTCAATTAAGTCTTTCTTAAAATATTATGTCTCCTGGTACTTTTTAATAATACAATCATGGTATATTTATGTTACTAGGGCATGGTAAGAATGTCACGTAACATAATGCCCCCCCCAGAAAACAGGTTATTTTAGTAATCATTAGATTGCTCAAATAGACTGATTGATTTCTCTATTACTTTTCACGCCATTACGGCGTGATCCCAGTTTCAGAGAGTATATACCCAAGAAATTGTAATTCCTGAGTTATGAATTTAGATTTATTTAACTTCAGTGTAATATTATTTTGTTGGAGTTTCCTGAGTACAATTTCAATACAATCACAGTGTTCATCCCATGTTTTAGAGGTAATAAGAATATCATCTACATATACTGTTGCGAACTCTAACGCTTCTTTTCCTAGTATCTGGTCCATGCACTGGATAAAAATGGCGACAGAATTAACCAACCCAAAAGGTAAGCGTTTAAATTGGTAGTTTCTTCCCTCGAAGATGAAGGCAACATACTGGCGACTGTCAGGGTGTAACTCTGTTTGCCAGTATCCGCAAACAGCATCCCAACTACTCATAAACTTACAACCATGGAATTTCTTCGTAGTTTCTTCTATCTCTATTGGAGAGGTGCGATCCGTTATTATAATTTTATTTATTTCCCGCGCATCAAGGCACAACCGTACTTGTCCATCTTTTTTAGGAATCGCCACAATGGGACTGGTATATGGGGAACTACTTCGTTCTATAATATCTTCTTGAATCATCCTAGCTATTTCTTTTCTAACTGCCTCTTTTGATGATTGAGCAATAGGATACGATTTCTTATTGAATTTAATGGAGTCATGAAATTTTAATCGGCATACGAAATCCTTTGCCTTTCCAGGAGAATCGGAAAATACATTACGATAAGTTTTATATATTTCTATTAATTTTTTCTTCTGTTCCACACTGATTGCCTCGGCATACCCCTTTCCTTGAAACAACAATATTTCCTGCATTTTTTCCTGCCATAATGCTGATTCTGTTACGATCTCTTTATCTCCTAAGGGTGTCCTTATTATTTACCTAACGTGGTATGAGTTTATGTACTGAGGGGCTATTGAGCTTCCTATTATCTCAGCAGTCCATTCATAACCTTCTGAGCTCAGTTTTATTTTTCCACTGGCTAAATTAATAATCGCATAGTGACGCCTTAGCGTATCACAGCCTATCAACACTTAAAAGGTAACCCTTGGGCCACCAGAAACACCATAGGAATTCCTACTCCCATACTCGTAACATTCAGACTTACTTGTTGTTTGATTGTCTTGTTTTGTTTGCCAGTCGCTCCTATAATAGCAATATTATTAATAGGCAATGTGGATATTTTTTCCGTACTCAACTCCTGTATTCTGTTCAGCTCTAATCTGTCTATTAAAGAAATGTTTGCTCCTGTATCTATCATAACTTCAGTTAGCACCCCATGTAATTCTACCTTGATGTATACTATGTCCTCATTCGGTTTATCTTCTTCCTTGGTAATCTCTTCCAACAAATCTCTCTGTATAGTTTTTAAATAAAAGTTTCTTATCACGGTTATTGGTTCTTTGTTATTATTATTAGGGTTTATAACTCTCCTCAGCCCTGAGTCCGCTCACAGTGATGGGCTGTCCAATGTTCTCACTGCGGCCTCTCGTTTTCCCTATTTACATCACTGTTGGTTTGTTGAACTTGTTCATTGGTGTTTTGGTTTCCAGAGGGTGTCTCCCTTCTTCTATCCCAGCTTCTGGATCTCTGATAGACTTCTCTATTACCATTCCATTGTCTCCCATTGTCATTATCTCTTCCATATCGTCGGTCATAATTTCTATCATTATTAAAATTCTGACGTATTCCTTGAAATCGCCTGTTATTCGGATTTCTATTATATCCCTCCGTATGTACATGGTTTATTGGCTGTCAACTGTCATGTGGTTGTTCATTGTTCCTATCATTCCAATCCTCTGTTCTGCTTCGACTCCTGTAATAATAATTTTCCCTCTCAAAACCTTCTAAGAGAGCCTCCATTTCTCCAATAGTTTTTATCTGTCCATACCGACGAGCCCGTACATTGTCTTCTCCAAAGTGATATGACAATTTGGCTATGAGACACTCCTCAGGGATTTTTGGTTGTAAATGTCGAGCTACCCAGACTTCGTCCAAAAAGTAAACAGTCATTGTCTGTCCTCTTCTAGCATCATATCTGCCAGTGCTCAAATTGTCTCGAACTATATTTTGGATAGACTCAGACCAATACTTTATTTTAAAAATTTGTTTCAATTCGTTATAATTGGTGATTTCATTTCTTACTGCCTTCCACCAGTTATCATTACTATTTTTAAAACTATCTTCGAGGAGATTCTTTATTATTGGCCACCGATTTTCTTTGATTCTATTCAGACCTTCTTCTAACCTCTCCAAAAATTCTAGAGGGTTCTGACGATATTCTTTAAAGTTTATCACTTCTTTACTTTCTCCGATTAGTGTAGGTACATAGTTTATTGGTCTATGTTTTAGTACCTCTATTTCTTCCTTAAGATTTATTATGTCCTTCTGTTGAATTTCCTCTATCTTCTCCCTGTTGTTGGTAACTTGATTTTGTACCTGTATTATCTTAGTTTCTGCCTGATTGTATTGTTCCCCTACCTTATTTTGTAGTGTCTCTAATTGCTCCTGAGTATCTTTGTGAAGTATAACAATACTAGTTTTACTGTTATCTTCCACTTCAATTATTTTGTTTATCAACTCTTCGCGTAATTGACAAAAATTCTCCTCGGTTTTCTCAACCTTCTGGTTAGTTTCTGTAATTCTATTCCTTATTTCTTCTTTATACTCTTCTAACTGCTGTTTCAATTCCTCTTTATTCTTCTCACTCTCTTCCTTCAACAGTCCTTTTAATTCTTCATTACTTTGTCTAATATCCTCCTTCAATTGTTGTTGTAATGTTTCATTATTACTTTCAATTTTTTTTATTTAATTCCTCATGATCTTCCCTCATTTGTTTCTTTAATTCTTCATTATTTTGTCTTAATAAGGTTTCATTATCTTCCCTCATTTGTTTCTTTAAACTTTCATTATTACTGTCCATTTTCTTGTCCATTTTTTCAATATCCTCCTTCATTTCCTGTTTGTTCTTATCCAATTTTTCATTTATTTCCTCCTTGTTTTTATTTAATTGTTCCACCATAACCCTCATCATTTCCTGGAAATTTGCTTCCATTGGTTGGGTTGGTTTCACTGGTTGGTCCCCTTGGGCATCTCTCACCACCGTTTCCCTTTCTTCAGTCGCTGCTACTGTGGTATCCTTTACTATTACTTCCACTTCTTCAGCTGTTGTTGTTTCCTGGTCTTCTATATTTAACTCTATCTCTTCTTCTTCCATTCGTTTCCGTGACGTCTCTCTTCTCCTTGACATTTCTGTTGTTAATTGTAGCCGCCACTAGAATAGAAATCACTGTAAACTCACAATAAGAATACAAAGCTATTCTATTTCTAGCCTCACTAATTGGGCGCCAATTCTGTAATGCGTAATAGTTGTTACCCTCTCTTGTATTCTATTATACAAATCTAATAATCGTTCTGTCTAAATTATATTTTATTTAGACTCACTATTGGGATAGCCAATTTGTTACATCTAGACTCGAATCTATGGTTATTTATCTGAATTTGCGTCTTGTTTAACTCTGTTATTATTTGTATATATTTTTGTTAATATTAAATTAAGGATGAGTATCTGTTCAGGGGGATGTTTGCTGAGCGCCAATTTGCAATCACCGTTTGCAAATAAAATTTTATTGGTGAAATATCAATAATAAATTTTTGTTCCAATTTATGTAAATAGTATATGGTCTCTTTATTCTGTAATGAACTCTCTTTTATTCTTTTCTTTCAGCAATGGATATTGTAACTTGTGCTCATCACCACATTTTTAAAAGAAATCTGCTAAGATTTTCAATTGATGAGTGTTGCCAACTTAATCTAATTACTGAGGTCAACTCACAGTATCAGATATTTTGTTCAGAATATCATACCCTTTTTGTTTTCATGAAATAAGAAACAAATAAACCTTTTTCTGTATTTTGTAACGTCAAATCCTTTAATTATTCTTTAATTTGTTCTAAATGTAAAACAAAATTTTTAACCAAGTTTGGCCAGCTGTATTTTAATAAGCTCAGAGTGGCAGCAGTAACTCTTAGATCTCAGGCTTTTTAAAACATTTTATAATTTATTTTTAATAAATAAAATACAATAATAATGTTCAGTAGGTCCTTTAGACTACGATATAACAACAGTATTGACAGGGAAAGTACCAAAATACATATGATGAGAAATAGTCACAATGTATCTTAAAAGGATTATATTAAGAGTGTAAAACAGTTCAGTGTATAGGTTAAGTTATAAAAATGTTTTTTTTAGACTTAATTAGCTTTAAATTATGTTAGCACTATATATCAATGGTGGCTTATGCTTATGTCCATATTATTAATCATTATTGTTCTCAGTGAAAGTTAATTATGGTTTTTATAAAAAGCGTATTCAAAGTTTTTTGAAACCTTTAGATCAGGTTTAACAGGGAATATTTCAGATTAATTTTAGATCAAAAAATACTTCTCTCCCTGTGTCAATTGGTCCAATTTCTTCAGAGATGTCCTGGTTTAAGTCTGTAGAATCTTGTAGCAATTCTTTCTTCTATTTCAATCTTGATATATATAATTATTCACTTGTTTATCTGGAGATGCACTGATATCACATAGGCCTATATTATAATTTATTTTTTCACTAGAAGTATTTAAATCAACCTTCTTGCATTCAGTTTTTTTTTTGAATAATCTATTTTCTTCCTTCACATATAATTGCTAAGGCCTCTCTTAGATATCTCGTTGGTTTCCAAGTAACATTTTTATATCACCCTGGTGACATCATAAGAATAATATAAACAAACCTTTTACTATTTTATATGTCATTTTCTTTTAAAAGGATATACCTTTTTTATAAGAGCTCTTATCTTCTTTTTATTTGTTTCTTTGTTCTTCTGATAAAAAACTGATCATTTTGACATCACTCTTGACTATTTTCTGATCTATATTTCCTGAGTTAATGATTCACTTTTTATTTATTTTTGTTACAAACTTATTTATTATTTCTTTTTGTACATTTCACTTTCTTAAATTTATTTTCTACACTTGGTAATCTTTTAACATAAACTGACATTGTTTCCTTATTATTTTAATAGAAATCTTATTCATATAATTTGACTGACTATGATTTTGGTACTTTCTTGTTAAGACTAACATTAGTGTTATTAACACTAGTATACATAATATTAATAAATGTGACAAAAACTGATTACTAATAACTATTAGTAATATGTTATAATTCCCCTTAACTGACTGTGTTTATAAATTTACAGTCTGCACACAAAAAACAAATTTCATAAGTAAGTTCTTACTTTAATTATAATAAACATAACATACAATAAACAATTAAAATTAAACATATTCAATTAAGTCTTTCTTAAAATATTATGTCTCCTGGTACTTTTTAATAATACAATCATGGTATATTTATGTTACTAGGGCTTGGTAAAATTGTCACGTAACAATATTAAACTTTCACTGTGAACACTTACTTTTTGGTTTTGTTTCCCAGACGTTTCGACGTGGTGTTCGTCTTCTTCAGTGGGATTTAAAGTACTGAATGTCTGTACAAAATAACGGTTATGGGTTGTAGGTGTGTGTGGTGGGGGTTGCTGGTGGGAGGGAATTGGCGCTGGGATTCAAAGTTTGTGTTTGAATTAGTGTATCGAAAAATATGTGTGATCTATAATGTAATTGTTCATTTAATATGTTGTTTGGTTGTAGTGTGTGATATATGTATATTTCAAATTGTTCTGCTGTGTTTAGTTTTCTACTTTTAGGTAAGTAGTGTAGTATTTCCATGTTGTGCTCAATGTTTGTGTAACTATGGTTTTCATTTTGTACACTACTTACCTAAAAGTAGAAAACTAAACACAGCAGAACAATTTGAAATATACAGATATCACACACTACAACCAAACAACATATTAAATGAACAATTATATTATAGATCACACATACTTTTCGATACACTGATTCAAACACAAACTTTGAATCCCAGCGCCAATTCCCTCCCACCAGCAACCCCCACCACACACACCTACAACCCATAACCGTTACTTTGTACAGACATTCAGTATTTTAAATCCCACTGAGGAAGACAAACACCACGTCGAAACGTCTGGGAAACAAAACCAAAAAGTAAGTGTTCACAGTGAAAGTTTAATATATATAAATATTTAATAAGTGAATGAAGAGGATGTACCAACAAGATAATTTGAATAATTATTAAGTAATGTTGCGTTCGATTGAGGAATCGATTCACCCAATGGTAGACTAACTGTGAGTCACCTTCTTCAATAAGTTATTTCAATTTTTACTATGTCTTCTTCCTGTTATTAAATGCTGATATTCATTAAATTATATTTATCTAATAAATAAAACTCTTTTGCTGCATTAACTCTTGGGTTTTTATTTAATTATTTGTTTTTAAATTCGAAATGTTACTTACTACATCGACTGTGTCTCTAGGGTCGAGAATTACAATCATTAGTTGTGTTGAAATTTTTTACAACACTTATATTAATTCTAAGGTTCTTTGAACTATTAAAAAGTCAGAAATGCCGTAGCAAAGGTACAATACAAATTAATACAATGCCGTACAATACTTGCAAATTAATCTTAATTTCTATCAAAATTTACATGAGAAACTGAATTTTGTTTAAGTAATATTGTATAAATAATGTCTATTTAGTTACCGAAGCTCACTAGCACCGCGTGGGTTGGTTTGACATGAAAGCGTCACTTCTAAAAGTATTTCATCATGGCCGCCATCAAGACGTGTGTTATTGTATTAAACTTCATACACCAATTTTCCTTAATATGAATGGAATTATATAAAGTTTTTTACTGAAATAATAGTTATTTGTTCGTTTTCTTTCACTGGAGTGTTAATTAATAGTGTCTGTGATGTTTTTTCTTAGTGTGGTGTGATCGATAATGTTGGGTTATATGACTATGGTTTTCTCACCTTGCTGGTTGACCAAATATTATTATCGGCTATTAGTTTTGCATACTTATTGTGTTCCTTTATGTGTTTCTTCTTTTGTTTCTTATTATTGGTTTTCTGTCTTCTTAAATCTTCATTATTATTATTATTTTTATTAATTTTGAATTTTATTTTTTATAACCTTTCACACTCAGATTTGATTCTTTAGTAAACTTTCATTCTGCCATACATAGGGCTGACCCGTTCTTCTTTCGTGCTAACAATACACTGTAAACGTTTTCTTTCAAATTTGAATAGTTTGGCCAATTTTTTCTAATTTCTGATTGGCTAATTTGACTGAATTTTGGGGTCACATGACCAGATACTTCTTACAATGCATGATTTTTTACACCCTAGTACATATTACTCTCTATTTGTTAAATAGTTTATCTTAATTTAATTTACAGCATGTTATTCTTTGTTTTATTACAATTAAAATGATACCAAATATGGCCTGTGTGTGTGTCATAATAAATGTTCTGTGTTCTTACAAAATTATGCTGTTTATGCCATTTGGGTCTTTTGACCATCAAAAAATCATATTATACTTCTGGGATTGGTCGTTACCTTTGATTTATTAGGGAAAACAATCTAAAAGTGGCAATTTTATGGTTTACCTATATTAATTCCTAGTGTTTTACACTATTGGTTAATTTATTTATTTATTTTTTTATAAGTTAATTTCTATGTGTAGGTGATTCGTTGCTTGTCTATGTTTTGTTGTTTGTCTATTGCTTCTGATTATATTATTTGTTTTTAGTTAATTTAAAAAATCTTACAATTAAATACAAAATTCCTCTGAAAATTACAAATTACTCTCCTCCTTCTACATTAACATTTTTTAACAAACCATTTAGTCCTATCCCATGCTTCCATGGTTAACATTTTTTAACAAATTTCTTCTAACATCAACATAGATTTTATAACATAGTTAAACATATAACATAACATAAGAACTGGTTATTAATATTAAAATTATTTCTGTCATATCATCTGATATGTTGCTTAACTACTAGTTCCATTCAATTTGACTAGTTATTTACTATAGTAATTAGTTAATAAGCTAAATACAACTATTATATTCACGACTCAGAACACAAAGTTTTTTATAAGTAAAAACATAAAGTTTTACCTTACAACCTGAACCGGTTTTCACCTTTAAAAGGCAGTTAAAACTTTGTGTTCCGAGTCGTGAATATAATAGTTGTATTTAGTTAAGTAACGGACACGTCATGGACAACGAAATCCAAGAGTTAATAAGCCTTAGGTATTAGTTCCCTAAAAGAAATAACATTGTTTATCACCAAAATAATTGGGATTCAATTATTTACCTGGCTTATAACTTATGACAACTATGGTCATCAACAAGATTGATTATTATGATAACAAAATTATTCTGAAAAAATGAAAAAACAATAATAAACTTAATGCTTCATGTATGAATAGGTAAGTACCCTTGGTTATTAAACATTATTATCCTTCCAAGATTGTTTGTACTCATTTTATATTTCTCACTTTTGTGTTTCTTCACTCTCTTTTTTTTTTCTCTCTACACTTCACTATTACATTTGACACTTCACTTTTTTTTCTTTATTTATTGTAGTTTACACTGGTATCACGTTTCCTTATTTAATATAGTTCACAATACTGTTTTCTTATAAGGTAATTTACATACAGCTTTCTTATTAACTAATCCATTGTACTTCTTAGTTATGTTGGTTTCTTTATTTCTTTTAACTTTTTAAGTTTTTTATTGTTTTTTATTATTATTATCATCTTTTTCGGATTGGGTTTGTCTTAAGTTTACTGCTATGGGCTCATCTGTTTCTGTCACGTTACAATATATATCCAGCAACTAGATCACTTTAGTAGTTGTTATACATGCTCATAACACTCAGTTCTACAGAATAGAGTTTTTATTATTTTCACTTTAATTAAATGAAATTTTGTATTTCACAAATAAATGTACAAATATGGAAGTATGGTAGACAAACTCATCATTATAAAATTAATATCTTTATACTTAGGAAGGCATACATATAGGAAGAAGTATAATTATTGTTAAAGAGTTATAGTACTCAACAAAATCAGGTTGATGGATAAAATGTTAACAGAGGTGAAGAAATTTGACAGTGTACTGTAGGCGTACATAAAATGTTACATCCAGTACATATTTCTGTTAGTTTGAATAACTTAGTCATATTTAAATATGACATCATCCTTATAGTATTTCCTAAACGATAATATTTCAGTACATTTTATAAATGATATTTAAGTATAGTAAATACTAATGCTATAAACAATATTTTTTGTGACACAGAAGTGTGTTTGCATTTTGGTTACTTAGCAAATACAAATGCACCACATAGTGTCAGCACATGCAGCTCTCAGAACTTGTTATGGGTAAAATGTATACATACACACAGATGCCTTATAATCCCTCCCATAACAGAAAATTTTTCTGCTACAGGTAATAATAAGTGGTCAGCTGACCATACACAACAGCCTGTCTGCACCTCTTGAAGTAAGAATCATTCCAGATGACAGCACACAACGACAGAGTAGTTTAATGGTTCCCAGTAACACTGTGCCACCAAGTGTAGCTCTTAATTTGTCACAGCAAGTATCTCTTAGGATTAGATTTAGCACATTTGTTGGTCTGTGGTCTGGGCTCATACCTTTAAGAGGAGATGGTTCCATAACTAAACATTGGCTAGTTAAAGGTTAGTATCTTCGTTACTTAACATTTATTTGTAATATTATGTTGCATGATGAAATAACTTGATATTTTTATTCATTTGGTAGACTTGAGAGAACATGGTAGGATTAATTTGGTTATCATTATCAAGTAACATGAAAAATAAAATAGAGCCAATAAATAATTACAAGGAACATAAATAGAAATGAATTATTAGGTTATTAATTCTTTAATGTAAATAATGTTTACTACGTAACTGAATATGATGTTTCACTGATATGGTAGTATGTACCTTAGCACCTAGTCAGCTTCAGAGCTTGAAACTACCAGTAAGGAGATAAGGCAGCAATCATACACGTGCAGACACACACACACACATTTATCACAATTTGTGATCGTAAATATTGTCAGTTTTTGACTTTGTAAGTTTTTTTGTATTCTCTACATTTTTACATCATATTTTATGTATTTGATGAATACTCACAGAACATACAGATTATTAATACTGCAGTCCCCATCATCTAATTGATATTATTTTTTTTAGAATTTATGTGTTATTAGATTCTATATTATGTCTTTTGTCATAATACAATGTTGTCATCCATTTTATTTATTTTATTGGTAGTGACCAATCTGTAAACCTTTCTGTAACATGATAAAATCTGTAAAGTTCATAACAAAAAAAAAGGTAAGGTCAGATACTTGTAGTTGTAGAAGGTTGTTGTAAAGATCTATTATACTTTATTCACAAATCACATGACACAATGGGGAAGAGAGGGAAATGCACTGAGAATATGGGGTTTTCACTTGTATGTACTGTGCGACCTGAAAATTTACTCACCCAAAAACTAAAGTTAGAGTATTATAATTTTTAAACTTTTGTATTGTCAAAACTGTTATTATCCATTGTTCCACAAATTAAATTTTTTTACCATAAACAAAATCGTAAAAAATAGAAAACCAATAAATTGTACATTTCAATAATTTAGTGGACTTTACAACTTAACTTGTTGCATTTCTGTTGTTAGTTGGTATGAAAAGATCATTTTTACTTCAATTTGTAGCTTAATGTATCAATAAGGCAAAGGAGTAATTAATTTTTTTCTGCATTTTTCACACGTTTTAACAAAAAATTATTTATAATGTTTGGTTACAATTTTTTGCGAATTATGACTTGAAAAAGTTGGCATGTGAGAAACGTTTTTGTTATCACAGGTAGGCACCTACTATAAGCAAATAAAATGATGAGAATCTATTAAATTTAATTTTCAAGTCTATCTTAATCCATTTAAACATTTTTGGAGATTGATGCCAGCGCTGTATTTGCATAATGGAGATGCTGGTATTGTTTTAGCGTGTGTTGTAGGCCTATTACATTACATTTTAATAATTAATTTGTTTTAGTAATAATTACATTTTATTTGATATTATATATCATTTAGTACTTTATAATTATTGTAATCAGTGTTTCTGTAAACAGTCTTATTTAATTACTTTTATTTAAATGCAGTTAGGATTTTGTATCATCTGTCAATACCAACATCATTTAATCATTGTGATGTATAGTAGTATCTGTTTCATTGTACAGTTTATATTTCAGAAAGGAAGTATACATAGATAGTTTGTCATATGTGTAAAAAGAAAAGAAAAAATATGCAGGAAGTCTGCCAGAACTGTCCGACCTTCTTTGTGGAAACAGTGACAAACAAATCCTACTGTCTATTGCCCCTAAATGGGCCAATAAATCTATCAAGTGAAGTGTAAACTACCCTGACTTTCTAACCTTCCTTTTGTAACATTGCTATTAAACTAGCAGTTGTGATATTTTCTTCTCAAAGAGTGCACGTGTGTGTTTTATGACGTATTGTGTGTGTGCAAACTGGGTTTAGTTTTTATAGTTAAAACTGTTAGTGTACGTTATTTTTTGTTTTTGTGTAAATATTATATACAATTTAAATTAATAATTTGTAAATATTTTTTTATTCGAGTGGAAGCTGGTGGTAGTTCAAGTAAAAAGATGATTAAGATTAGGCAAAGACAATTACTACTCAACCTGTACTATTATTTTAGGAACTCTGTCCTGACAAACCAGAAAATGACATTATTAAAGAAGTTTGTGAATGCCTCAAAGATCTTCCTTCTACAGGATAAAGAATCGAACTTCAGAAGGACCCATGTGGTAACTTAGAATAGTAAATGACGACAGGGTATGACATTACAAAGCAGTCAATGACTTCGTAAGAAGTGTAATAAGAAGAAAAGTGCACAATTTCTTTAGAGACAATATACTGCCAACAGTGGATGTAGTTTTGAATGTAGTAAACGAAGATCATGTTCTACCAACCTTTAAAAATCTTCTTTGCACTCTTTATTCAAGAAATATGTTTCTACTATGTAAAGAGACCAAGGAGAAGTATGTCGATTGAAAGAATGATATTTTAACACGTTGCAATTCCTACCTTTGGAAATAAGGAATTTTAGAAAGAAAAAAAGAAATATAGTTTACCTTTATGAGACCGGGTAAATGTTGGAATCTCTTCGATTAAAGTAAGGATGGATAAAATTATCAGAAGACCTCAAGATGTGTTCAAGGTGGACTTACGGTGAAATTGAAGGAAGCAAATTTGAGAGGACCTCGTGCAGGCAGTGAACAAGGCTTTATACCTTATGCAAAATATCTCTTCCTCATGAACAAATATTCTGCGGACTACCACAATGAAATGGACAGACCAAAATTTCAACAGGGATTTAGAGACACATTGTTAACAAATCTTACAAGCAGTTCTGTAATTGTTTTGGACAATTCCCTGTATCGTTGTAGAGAAAAGAACCATTACCAATAACATCATGGAGAAAAGAAAAAAATTAAGGCATGGTTTCACTCAAAGGGATAGCTTTTCCAAAGGACACCTTGAAGATTTAATTATTACATTTGGTGGAAAACAGAAAGAGGCAATATTCTGTGACGTGTGTTGATGACTTGGCTAAAGAGATAGGGTTCAGATTGTGTGCATACTACCTCCATACCACTGTGAACTCAACCCGATGGAATTAGTGTGGAGTGATGTAAAGCAGCATGTTGCAAGGCACAACAAAACTTTCAAAATGAACATGATTGAGGGACTAATAATTGATGCTCTGAACTCAGTAACTGAGCAAAAATGGAGAACTACTGCAAACATGTGGAAGATATTGAGAAGAGAATATCTCAGTACAGGACAACGGAGAATCTACAGGATGATATTGAGCTACTGATAATCAGACTTGTGTCATCTAGTTTGAGCAGTAGAAGTAGTACTAGTGGTACCCAGTGGCGAAGCTGGTAATTAATGAATGGGTAGGCAAAAGTCTTACCTTAAATTTGTTTGTAGAGTAGTTCAACACGGCGAGTTTTCTTGCTTGCAAAATTGTCAACTACACGGTCTTTAAACAGCTGGTCACTCATCAATTCCTTCACAATTTTTTTTTCAATAGCAATGGCGGTAAGAGAGTTAAGTGTTTCATTGGTCATTGTATTGCACAAGTAGTTTTTTATTCTTTTCAGAGTACTCATATTCCTTTCTGAAGATGTCACCATAACGTTTAACGTGGTAACAGGAAACGTTAAAATCAAACGAATTAATTTTGAAACTTCCACGTACACTGGTTCTAAGTCATTAAGAACTATAAAATGTAAAAGTCTTTGAGGGAACAAATGTTTCCCAGTATCTGAGTAAATGTTTTTTAATTCATTTTCCAGTCTTTCACTATTGAAAAAAAGGTATTTATTTATAAGGCTATTGAATTTAGTAGAAGGGAAAAACTCTTTGTAAGAAATGAAGTGATTTGGATCCAACAACTCAACAAACTGGAGACTTTCGAAATCACTGAACAGTACCTCCAGCGCATAATCAAAGTATCAAGAACTTCATAAGTTAACGTTTTCAGCAGTTTCCTGTCACTGTCATCTATATTTACCTCACTGCATATTTGGTGACATTTTTCAGTGCAAGATGACACAGCATTTTCTGATCTCATGTTCTTGAGGATAGCACTAGTTTTCTTAATTTTAGTGTCACGCAGAATTATATCGGATATAGTTTTGTGTTGCAGTAGAGAAAAGAGATGGTCATTATAAACGAATATTTCTCTATAAAAACAAAGTAAGTAAATGAAATAAGTCTTTTGAGTATATTAAGCAATTCAACAGCAGAATTGAATGAATCACTATCCCATCCTTCATCATTCTCTGTAATGTCCTCAAAAACCTGTCTCAAGTCACCATACTGGGAAAAGATGGTATATGGTATGAACTGCTTTGGAATGGGAATTCCAGCGAGTAGTGGATGCTTGTGAAAGTTTAAATCCTCTAGATTCTAGAAGCTGTGATCACTTTGAGGATCTACAAAAAAATGTGTGAAATGCTGTCAGATTGTGAATGAAGAGCCTAACCAATCTTACTGTTTTAGTGCAGTGAAGAAGTACGAGGTTTAACTTGTGAGCATAGCAATGTAGAAATAATGCTCTTGGGCAAGTCTGTTTTACAAAGTGCTGAATGCCTCCATGCTTTCCAGCCATTACAGAGGCTCCATCATATGTTTGACAGACTACCTTCTCAGTTACACCCCACTTTTTTAAAACGTCAACAATTAATTCTGATAAGCCTGATGCAGTATTATCTACTGAAACATCATAAAACCCAATGAACGTTTCTGTTGGACCCTCTTTTGAACAAAATCTAAAAATTATGCTGACTTGAGATCTACTTGATACGTCTAAAGTTTCATCTGCCTGAATTCCAATAAAAACGCAAGAATCTAACTCCGCCTTAATCTTCTCTTGAATTATATCAGTTACAGATTCAACTAATTCATTCTGAATATCGCTTGATGTACCTTTAAAGCCTGACGTAGACTGGCGATGATCTCGAATGTACTGCTCCTGCTTAGAAAGAAGATCTAACAATTCTAGATAATTACCCCTGTTGACTGAGTCTTCCCCTTCAAAATGGCCTCGAAATCCAAGCTCGTGTTTCCCGTGAAAACACACAGTGTCAACAAGTCTTACAACAACAAGCCTATTTTGTTTCACGACTTCATTATGTTTAACAGCTTGAATTCTAGCCCCTTTATAGAGAGTATGTTCAATCCTCACGCGTCCCAGCAAACGGTACCGCTCTTCATTCTGAATATGTTTATATGAAATCTGGTGTTTTTCGGTTTTTCTAAGAAAATCTTTTGTAACCATCACTCCATATAAAATCCATTCTTTTTCATCATAAAACAAAATATATGTATAACAAAAAAGTCTGTTGGTTTCGGAACAGCCTGTCAACCACGAATATCGCTTGTACCAAGAAAACTGAAATTTTCTAGATACTGTACTTTACCATCAAAATGTTTAATGTCTAAATTAGGCATGAATCTCTTGTTTTTAATGCCACATTTTTCTTCATAAATCTAAGAAGAAAACGGCTTACTTTTTAATAAGTTTAAAAGATTTGACAAACTATTAAAAGTTCACTCATTTCGGGCAACAGACTTATATTCATACACAATAATATAACTGATTTAACTTCCAAATTTATAACTTGATTGGTTTCTATATACTGTATAGAACAGGTAACCTGCAAGGTAACAGGTTATAGCCCAGACCAGACTTGCAGAAAAGAATGCACAATTAGTGAAATTTAATACATTTATTGTTCTTTATTGTACACACTTCTGTATTAAAATGTTCTTTAATTATTTGACATACAATTAATTTCTTGTTGTTAAAAAATCTGCTTGAAATGTCTTGAAATAAATGCTTTCTTGATTTAAACAGTTCTGTAATTTTTTTAAGTGTTCGAAGTCTTCTTTTTAAACAAAATTATTGTAAATGAATGTTCTTTGACGTTATACTTGAAAGTTTTATAATTTTGATAACAATTTTAAATTTGGCTTCCCTGTTTGGTTGTCTTCTCTGTCCTCCCGGTCGACGATCTCGATCCGGCCTCCAGCAATCCGTCGTCTCGGTTCACGTTCCAGCAACCGCCTCCATGTACTGCCTTGCTCCAGGTCTCCATATTCCAGCTGCCACGATCAGCAAAAATGCTCAGGAACGGTAGTCGAATATCTCGCACTCCGTGATGGTTTCCTGCTGACACTCGCTGGTAACATGACTCTCCGGGCCCAAGCACTGTCTGGAATTGATGTTGCCTGGAATCGATGCCCACTGCGACCGCCTTCGCTGAGTACAGTATGACGTACTTTCAGAGAGACAGATGAGAGAAGACTGGCTACTGCTTTTATAATCAGCTGAATGTATACCGCTGCGCTGCCGAGTGACGTCACCGCCGATATGCGCGTAGGTGTCGTTTCTATTTACGCTATTATATTCAGTAGCGCCCACGTGCACGCCGACTTCCTTGTTCTTGAATCTTCTAGAACACATCTTTGTAACACATGAATAATTTCCCTAACCTTCTATCTGCTACCCACATTACACAACACTTCACTCACATATAAAATTATATCTTCATGGTTCTGTATTGTCTTATTTTCTAATTTATCCTATTAATTCCAATTATTTTATTAAGACTATTTATTTTCAAGCATTCTACTATCGTTTGGGACATTTATAATAGCTGATAATCATTATTCTCCATATTCACCTATACTGAGACAGCTTGTCACATTGCAGTATATATGTTTAATGTCACAAAGAATTTAAATGACAATCTTGATCGTCTATTAGTTCATGTGGAATAACAGGCACACTTTTAATAACCGCATAAAATAAACACGACTATAAACAACACAGCGCACTGTTCTCACCACAGCAGTGAGACATGCGTCATCGCTACGTATGTGGAACGCGGGTTAATCCCCCCTCCCCGTATTTTGCAGTCGCACCAACACATTGCGTACATACAATGTATACGAAAAACGCTGAGGCAGATTCACGTTGCCTCATTCACTTCAAACGAACTATGTCACTTGTCACCATCTAGCGGTCGCTCAGTAAAGCACGTAATTAGTAAATTCGACAATCACAGTAACAATGTATAGTTTTTATGTTGCATAGTTCATATGTATTTATAATTTTTATTCTACAGAATTTTTTAGGGTAGGCATTGCCTCAATTGCCTCCATGTAACTTCGCCACTGGTGGTACCCAAAACCAAGATTCAGTGTCAGGCATTGAAGAGTTAACTTAAATTATATTGTGTGTGTGTGTGTGTGTGTGTGTGTGTGTGTGTGTGTGTGTGTGTGTGTGTGTGTGTGTGTGTGTGTGTGTGTGTGTGTGTGTGTGTGTGTGTGTGTGTGTGTGTGTGTGTGTGTGTGTGTGTGTGTGTGTGTGTGTGTGTGTGTGTGTGTGTGTGTGTGTGTGTGTGTGTGTGTGTGTGTGTGTGTGTGTGTGTGTGTGTGTGTGTGTGTGTGTGTGTGTGTGTGTGTGTGTGTGGTCAAAGTCCCAAAACTGTGTTCTTATAATAATGGTATGTTATGTTTTAATGGTAATAATTAGTATAGCATATTGCATAAAATAACTAATGTTAAGGATACATTAATAGAAATGGGTAGTGTATATAAGTGTGCATAATGATACTTTTTTTTTGAATAGTTTTAAAAATTATATATAAGAGGCTGTTGATCTGAATACATAATTTAATAATTCATACATGCTATACAAATTATTGAATTAATGTATTTGTATAAAGTATAAATTAGTTATGTTGTTATTACAAAAAGTAATGCAGTCATTATTAAAACATAACATGTACTGTACAAGTCTTACAAGCTGTGTCATATTTTAGGAAATCAAGTGCCTATGCTAACCTTGCATTGTACTTACTGTTCAAAGGAAATTGTAGGTCATATCTATTACATACATTAATATAGAGACTTGCAAATTAATTTAAAATTAAATTTAATTCATTCTCATCATTTCAGTTCCTTACGCTAGGTACCTACCTCTGATAACAAAAAACATTTTCACAGGCTAGCTTTTTCATGTTGTAATTTGAAAAAATTGTTACCTAAACATTATAAATAATTTTTTGTGAAAACTTGTGAAAAATGCAGAAAACATTAACTATTCCTTTGCCTTATGGACACATTAAGCTACAAATGGAAGTAAAAAATGAGCCATTTACGTCAACCAACAACTGAAGTACAATAATTAAGTTATAAAGATTACTAAATTGTTGAAATATACAATTTATTGGTTCTTTTATTTTTTTACAGCTTTGTTTATGATAAAAAAATTTGTAAAAATTTGTGGAATAATGGAGAATAATGGTTCTGACAATATAATTCTCTAACTTTAGTTTTTGGACGAATAAATTTTCAGATCGCGGTGTACATCAAAAAACCATATACGTAATGTATTTCCCTATCTTCCTCATTGTGTCATGTGACTTCTGATTTAAGATTAGTGCATGATCGTAATGAGAAGTCATGACACTGGTTTTACCAGTGATGTCAACATTAAAACCAGGCTTATGACAAATCATTAGTTGTATAGGCAATACAATGTTAGCCATAATTTTAATGTCTGGATCTAAAAAACTGTAATTCAAAGTTTAATTTTTTGTATTTACACAGTGCAGTTCATTTAATTACTAGCAAAATACCCATGCTTCGCTACGGAGTTTCAACTCTTAGTTTGTTTATTTACATTCATAGCAACAGCTATTTATTATTTATTTCGAGAAAATCGTTAGAGCCGTTTCCAAGAAAAAAAGGACATACATTTATTAATTAATTGAACTTCGAAATTTTCTTGACTATAAGAACCTGCAAACAACGAAGTTTTTTTCAATTTAAAACAATGATTAAAAACTCAGGACTAAATGTATTCGGGGTTTCCAGTAAACTGAGATGTCAACCACTTCATTTACAAAGTATGCAATTCCCGCGATAAATTTCAGTATTTGGTTTTTTGCCCCTTAGGAGTGAAAGTTTTTAAAACCGTTTCTTAGTGAGCACCTAAGACCTATGATGAAGCTATGTTCAAAGTTTCATTGATATCCATTCAGTGGTTTCAGAGATATCATGATCAGTGAGTGAGTCAGTGGTATTTGGCTTATATAGATATCTGTATCTAGCCGATTTACCCAGCGTTGCTCGGGTTCATAATTTATTCATAGGCTCATAGGCACCTATTCTTGTTCTAACGTTATATTACTTGTACATTGTATAATCTTCCTTATATTGTTACGTTCGCATTCTCACTGGAGGAATACTCTGTAGCGCACCTGTTTAAGAACATGTCATAAACTGTATTCTTATATCTGGAGAAGAATTCTGTTGCGCGTGATGCTCCTGCTCGATTTCTAACTCTGGGAGAGGGCGAACAGCTAAATTAGTTTTCAATAAAATGTCTACAGTACTTGCACGCGCTGCGTATTTAACTGTCGTTTTATAATTCATTGTGTTAATGTTGAAATAAAGCATTTGTTAAATTAGTATCTCCTAAACTTATTCTAACAATACAATACCTCTATAGATTTCAGCTTATCAATTTTTAAATTCAAACTGAAGCAAGTGCATTTATATTGTCTGAACACTATGATCTGAATACATTCGCTACCAAAACTTTGTTTTTTATACTCGCTTATAACTTACTTCGATCTTAACTAATCCACTTTTAAATTCAAACTGAAACAACTCTGAATTCACACACTATTAAGAAGTTTCTTAGGATGCATACACCACCTTTGATATCGTAACCTATATCTTTATTTATAAGAACCGTGGACTCTGGCCCCGCCGTCTTTCGCGGGATCCGACCTAAGACTCCCCGGGTTCCGTGGATGAACTCCGGGGAAGGCCCGTCGGACGACTCCCACGCTATTTCCTACGCAGGAGACTTCCACCAATGCTATGGTAACCAGAATCTATTCTATTGGGTTGCCATGGTAACCAGATCTAATAGTTTTTTAAGACCCAAAGGACCCCCCAAAGGATAGTATCGAAAAAAACACTTGTCCTATGTTGGTTCTCCCGTTGCATAAAATATTTGTGCCAAGTTTGGTTGAAATCGGTCCAGTGGTTTAGGAGGAGATGTGGAAGACCCCATAGGACCCCCCGAAGGATCGTATCGAAAAAACACCTATCCTATGTTGGTTCTCCCGTTGCGTAAAATATTTGTGCAAGTTTGGTTGAAATCGGTCCAGTGGTTTAGGAGGAGATGTGGAAGACCCCAAAGGACCCCATCGAAGAAAACACCTATCCTATGTTGGTTCTCCCGTTGCATAAAACATTTGTGCCAAGTTTGGTTGAAATCGGTCCAGTGGTTTAGGAGGAGATGTGTAAGACCCCAAAGGACCCCATCGAAAAAAACACCTATCCTATGTTGGTTCTCCCGTCGCGTAAAATATTTGTGCCAAGTTTGGTTGAAATCGGTCCAGTGGTTTAGGAGGAGATGTGGAAGACCCCAAAGAACCCCCCAAAGGACCCCATCGAAAAAACACCTATCCTATGTTGGTTCTCCTGTTGCGTAAAACATTTGTGCCAAGCTTGGTTGAAATCGGTCCAGTGGTTTAGGAGGAGATGTGGAAGACCCCAAAGAACCCCCCAAAGGACCCCATCGAAAAAAACACCTATCCTATGGTGGTTCTCTCGTTGTGTAAAATATTTGTGCCAAGGTTGGTTGAAATCGGTCCAGTGATTTAGGAGGAGATGTAGAAGACCCCAAGGAACCCCCCAAAGGACCCCATCGAAAAAAGCACCTCTCCTATGTTGGTTCTCCCGTCGCGTAAAATATTTGTGCCAAGTTTGGGTGAAATCGGTCCAGTGGTTCAGGAGGAGATGTGGAACATCCATACATACAATGGGGGGGGGGTTGCCCCTTAGGAGTGAAAGTTTTTAAAACCGTTTCTTAGTGAGCACCTAAGACCTATGATGAAGCTATGTTCAAAGTTTCATTGATATCCATTCAGTAGTTTTTGCTCTACGTTGATTCTATGTCAGTCAGTCAGGCAAAATCCCCCCCTTTTTTCCCCTTTAAAGGTCGAATTTCCAAAAATCCCTTCTTAGCGGATACCTACATCACATAAGGAACCTACATGCCAAATTTCAAGTTTCTAGGTGTTATAGTTTCGGAGATTTCGTGATGAATCAGTGAGTGAGTCAGTGGTATTTCTCTTTTATATATATAGATTGACATTAACATTTAATCATTACGTAACTTACATTACATTACATTAATTAACATTTATCATTACCTAAACAGTGAAATTATATCCATGTTCAATAATTTAGTAATGTACTGATTAAAACTTTTGATCAATTACGGGGTTTCAATGAATATAATGTGTAAAAGGTACATTTTTTAAGCCTTAAAGTTACTCTACAGAATATTACCAATTCAGTTGCTTTCCGTTCACAAGAAGTTACTAATTTTTGTAATAAAATGTTAAATTAATATACTTGTTTTTAATACCTAGTATAGTATAACATAGTTATACCATGCATACAGTAACGTGTATAACATTAAAGTACTTTTTATTAGCATTTACTAGTGCCATATATTAATAACTATTAATAACACTGGGAGTTTGAGGTGAGTGTGCGCGCGCGCGCGTGTGTGTGTGTGTGTGTTTAAATTCTTATCAAAAATTACAAAACATGAGAGAAAGTAGTGCAACTAACAAAAAATAACCTCTTCCCCTCCAATGCAAACCTACACACAAAAAAGGAAAATAGTAAATGATGTAATATAAAAAGTGCTACTTTTGATGAGATATGTGTGGATCAGTCATTCAAAAACATTTCAAAAATATATGAAACCAGTAAATATTTATAAGACACAAAGGAAAAGAGAAATTTTCTATTTAGGAGGGGGATTGTGTACACATGTTACAAATGAAAAAATACTAGTCTGAAGAAAGGAGATACACCAGTTGGAGTATATATATAAAGTAGACTGTGAAAAGATGGAAGAATGAGGGTAAGAGATGAATCAACGATGAGAGAAGGGGAAAGATGGAATGTTTGTAAAAATTTGTTTAGAGAATCAATAATCAAATCTTCTAATTCAAATTATATCTTGAGGCCTGTACAATTTATCATACATTAAAATGATGTTTAAAAAGTTTATTTTATAATAGAACACTTACATTTTGTGTTCAAAACAGAGTACAATATTAATAGAAGCTTATCAGTAAATAAGAACATAGATGAAGATCACAACAGTATTGGTACCACATTTTGTATTAAAATTTTTGGCAGAACATCTTATACAAAACCAAGATAGTGTCAACAACATTGTTAGTGTATGTCACAAGACTAACTTGAGATACACCATAAACACTTCCAACAGAAAACAGGCAGTGTGTGTCAAAAAAGAAGTTACACACATTTGATATTTCAGGAGTAAACAGCATGTTGTTGGAACCATTGTATAGAAGGAGTACCCAGAATAGCAGGCAGGTAGATTTAATTCAGTCTGAGAATACAAACATCAGGGTAATGCAGTGAGTAATAGCATCTAAAGTGGGTTCTATCTATTTAAAAAGAGTAAAAACTGTAGAAATTATATTTTACAAACAAAACATGTTTAGAAAACTCTGTGACTTCAGATAAAACTGAAATCATAAGTTGCAGACAAATGAAAGAATTATAGTTGTCACTTGATTTATACATTTTGATATATGATCATAAGATATAATCAAGATTACCATGTTTCCAAATAGTCATCATTTTTTCTTAGAAGAATCTTAATTTTAACTATTTATTTTGAAAACTGTCTCAATTATTAATTTGTTTGACATGACTATTTCGTATTAATTATTATAGTACCTTTGAAGAACAAAGGCCAGTACAGAAGTGTGTGGTGCCAAATAGTGTGGGACTACACTGATGATATACAGCGCACTCTTGTAAGTATGTAGTTAAATAGTTGAGTATATAATGAGTAGTATATTAGTATACTTTATTAATTCACTATACCATTATTAGTTTGATAATGTTTTAGTCAAAGAAATCAAAATCGGACAGCTGGGAGGTTTGTACAAGTATGTTCAACATTTTTAGACTCATGTATGTATTAAAGAACTGAGTTTTGTGAGGTGAATTCTTTTTCAATCAGTTTCCAAATATCATAATTTTTACACAAATAGTATACAAGGCTGTGTATTACAGTGTGTTTAATTAATAAGTTCTAGCTAGAATATTATTATACAAGCTTCAAATGATGTCTAACAGAAGTATATATGGTCCATTAGGAAATACTAGGAAATCACAAGGGTAAGGTATATCAAAAGAAGTGAATAAGTAGTGTACACTGTTCTGCAATAAGATATGTAGTACACACCCTGCATTAGCATACTACATTCATTTGTAACTGTACATTAGATTGTTGACTATCTGTACAGGTACTTTGTTTCACATGAACAAAATTAACAGCACATAGTAGCCAACTAACTTGTACAACGTCTTTAACCAGCACCTGTTGATTACCAGGCGGACCTGTAATCCAGGTGTTCCAGGTAATCCTGTGATCCAGGTTGGGTCTTTTTCTATTGACTATATCATAATAAATGGTTTAGCTAATATAGTAGGAATTACTACCAGACTGTATCCTTCAAGGTTGAATCCAGATAATTATATATTCTAATATCTTATGTGCTGTGTACTGGATATCAGTCTTTGTAGTTTAGTGATTACATTATATAAAAAATATGGAAATTAAAAAATACTGGTACGACAATTACGGAACGTTCTTGAAGAGTTGAGAGCATCCTTCCACCCGTTTCTCGGCTAGCCGAGCAGGTGCAGTGTCTCGGTTAAGGCCGTACTACATTAACTTCCAGACCATTTGAGAGCACTTGTAACTACGCAGATTATGCTGGTACACTGACAGAAGGATGGAAAATTATTCTGGAACCTCTGTGGGACTTATATAAGCAACAGCAGCCGGCTTAGAAGTCAGTTACAGTGGGCAACTTCTTTAGTGCGGATCAAGTGGAATAGTGTGTGGATTAGTGGAATATGATTATTGTGTTATATTTAGTGTGGAACTTTTAACAGTTATTATTGCGTGTGGACAAATCTAACTTTAAGTATTATATGGGAGTACTTTTTATTTCACATTGTTATTTGTGACTAATTAAATCTGATATTTAGTGACTTCATTGGTATATGTATTTTGTTTCTACTGTACTATACGACAATCCATGAGACCGTCATGACAATACATTTTTTCAATATAATTAAACAATTGTTTCCAATTCCATACAAAAATATATACTACATAGATTACAAAACGTTAAGAAAAATTCAAAGAATGCAGATTTTATAATTATGTCATCAAATTAAAATTGCCCTCCAGAATTCTTTAAAGGAATTAAAATTGTTTATATAAAAAAATGTTCATTCATAAAAGTTTACAAGTATTTGAAAAATAATAAAAAATAATGTTTACGTAATTTAGTCTAGACTGTATAGGCTTTTCAGTAATACATGTGAAATTTTCCACATTATGTACACAGCCTCAGTCCATCTAATAATGTTTTGGAGCAAACACTAATTAATGATGACATTTTACTAAACTAATATTTTGGTGTGAATGTGGATAGAGAAGAGGGTTGTTTGTGTTTTAATCACGTTTGTATATACCCCTGTTAATATGTGTCCATCATTTATTTCTGAAGTTAATTTTATAAATAGGCAATTGTAGACCTAATTATGTATATTGCTATGAATTGCTAAACATGAAAATGCTTCATTCAAACAAAACAGTGTTGGATGATATATTTTTTTAGCCTGTAAAACTTCTGTTGAAGCAAAGCACTATTATGTGAATATTAAAGTGTTTGTGCTCTGTTGAAACAAAGCATTGCTGTGTGAATATTAAAGTGTTTGTGCTATGATTTGTTTCTGTTATCTATTGCAAATTTCACATGTCCAGATAATTGAACATCCAGATAATCACATCCTTCTGTATTACAGAAATTTGCATTTCCCAACCTTACTTTGGATAATTTTTAGTTATTTCACTTTCTCAGTTTAATGTGTGTTAGTGATGATCACAAATTAGAATATGGGTAAGTGTTTTCTACAGGCTCGACAGTCGTTCCTGAACAGTAAGCTGCGCCAACCCAGTACATGAATTACCACCACTGACAAGTATAACTAAGTTATCTAGAGAGGAGAGAGGGAAGATAACATGATAACAGTTCACTGTCTCACTTCCATATTATCTCTCACTCTGTCACATACACACACTTCCATTGTTCTCACTAGTCTTGTTGCAGCCAATGTTCACACTATGAAACACTGTACAAGACTGTTGTGCGCGTGTATGAAATAAATGAAAATTTTGTTAGCCTCACAATGAGGTGTTTGTACACTGCGTATCTCTAAGCCACTATTCAATTTCTATTGTCAGGTTTCTACAAATATAATGTAAATTAAAAGAGAACATTGAAATTGGAAAACTGTATTTATTAACAAATTATTTTCTTGAAAAAACAATATTCATTTTATTGGAATGAATGAAAATGATCTTACTTTCGGGACAGTTGTATTGAATTAATTACTTGATCAGTAGGGCTAAAGTAACATGTTTTCTGTGACTCTGTTTTAACTGTTGAAGCCTGAATAATTGAAACTCTATTTAGAAATCACATTGTACAATTAATTCTATAATGTTAATTGTAAAATTAATCTGTAAAACATTGATTTTTTTAATATTTTTATAATTATTATATTTTTTATTAATATAATAATAATAATTATTATTATTAATAATATTTTACCATAATATTATTATGCAGTCCAGAAATTAACTTACGTTTCAGTGTGGGCGGCAATGGGAAGGGGCTAGCGCCACCATCTTGGTGACACGGGAGGCATGACTCAGTACGCGTCCAGCTCGGGCCAGTATAGGTCTGTGTTGTGTTTCTGTGCTTCAATAATAATTTTTAAAATGAGTGCTGCGATTGAAAATCCCGCAAGCTGTGAAGTGCGCTCAGTAATACGATTTCTGCAAGCAGAAAACTGCAGACCGGTGGACATTCATCGGCGACTATGTGAGGTGTACGGGAAGAATGTAATGAGTGAGGGAGGAGTAAGGCAGTGGTGTGTTCTGTTTAAAAATAGCCGCACCAATGTGCACGATGATGAGCGGAGTGGCCAGCCGAGTGTTCTTACTGACAAATTGATGGAGAAAATCATTAAAAAAATCCGTGAAAATAGCCGCTTTACGATTACTGAGTTTCTTCAAATTTCACGTAGTTTGCTTCATGAAGTTGTCACGATAACGCTTGATTACCATAAGTTTTGTGCGCGATGGGTCCCAAAAATGCTTACAGAAATGCACAAAAACCAGCGGATGGCATCAGCATTGTCATTTCTTCATGCCTACGACAAGGATGGTGATTCTCTACTGGACGGTATTGTAACAGGGGATGAAACCTGGGTTAGGTACGTTAATTGTGAAACAAAAAATCAATCCATTGAATGGGGCCATACTCGCTCGCCCAAAAAAACCGAGGAAGTGTGTGCAGACCTTGTCAGCAAGGAAAATGATGGTGACAGTTTTTTGGGACAGAAAAGGGGTTCTCCTGGTAGAGTTTATGGAACGGGGTACCACAATCAACTCCGAGGTTTACTGTGAAACCTTAAAAAGGCTGCGGAGAGCAATCCAAAACAAGCGACGCAGTAAGTTGAGCTGCGGGGTATTGTTCTTCCACGACAACGCCCAACCGCATACAGCACCACGAACGCAAGAACTTCTGGGAAAGTTTGGATGGGAGCTTTTCAGTCATCCCCCATACAGCCCTGATCTGGCACCGAGCGATTATCACCTTTCATGCGTATGAAAAAGTGGCTGGCAACACAGCGCTTTGAAGATGACGAAGAGCTGAAGGCGGGCGTTAATGAATGGCTGAAATCACAGGCAGCAGATTTTTACAATGAGGGCTATCAAAAATTCGTAAATCGTTATGATGAGTGGTTTAACTTGAATGGCGACTATGTAGAAAAATAGTCTAAGAATGTAGTTTTGAACTGTGTAAATAAACAATTTTTCTTTCGTTTTTTTATTTATTTATTCTAAAACATAAGTTACTTTCTCGACAGCCCTCGTATAATTATTACTAAAACATTAATATATAAGTTTTGTAGAGATATTAATTAAAGTTGTACAGATAATATCAGTTGAATTTTAATATTTTTTCAGTTGTCAAAAGTGTTTGAAAGTTAGTATTATTCAGTAGTTTTTAAATGTAATATGAAAGAGTACACACATTGTTTGTGGATATATATATAATCATGTACTCAATTTGGACAGTTAAATTCAGCATCATAAAATAGTCTTTAAAAAATTTAAATCCTTGATTTATCTTATCTAATGTAGACAATTTTTTATAATAGTAAGAACTTTTATTTCTTATATGTGTGTGTTCTTATTCATGTGTTGTCATTTTAAATACTAACATCTGTCACTAATCTTGTTTACTTATTAATGTGTATAAGAGTAGGTGGTGTATATTTTATAACTAAAAAAAATGGACTATGTTGTTTCATATGATGAAATTTTATATTGTACACCACGGGTGATGTACAATATAAATACAGATTTGGTGTTATGAAATAAGTAAACAAAAATAATTTTTCTTTACTAACTTGAAGATGAGCATGACAATTGTTGGTGTTTAATTAAAAAAGCATTTAATTCTCTCAGTCATCTATTTAAGTTGCTTAAAACCAAAAAATTACAATTACATTTTATTTGAACAATAAATTTCTAAATATCATGAAGTAGTATTGACTTTTCTTTTAATGTTTCAGGTAGTAATTAGTCCTATGTATACTATATGTTCATATCTCCCATGTGAGGCAAATGTTCAGATTGAGACACCAGACTTAAACAGCTCCAAGAGTGTTTTGTTGTTGGGTAGAGGAAATGTACAGGATTTGGATTGCCCAGGCCTAAGTGAACATGTCCATAATTTAACATTCCATCTTGAGTAAGTGTTGAGTCTTGTGTGTGTGTGTGTGTGTTGTGTGTGTTAATAACAATGTCCAATGGCCTAGATTAGGCTATTCGTAAGTCCAGTTATTGAACCAGGTTTTATATTCCATTTATTTTATATTTACCTTGATGACATTATTGGTTTGTTTAATATTTGTTGTACATGAGTGGAATAATTACTATTTTTAGAAACCATAAAAATCGTAAGATATCTACATCTCATTTTTAAAAGTATATGTAAATCTGTGTAGAATTATGATATGATAATGTGTATTCTCAGTGGTGGATTTGGGCATTTTGCGACTAGGCAGTTTCGTCCTGGTGGCCCATCTTTTTAACAGGAAAATTTATTTTTCCATTTTAACACATTTTCAACACTCTTCTCCTTGAGACTTTGTTTTCATCTTTTATTTTACAAGGGAGGTTCAAATCAAAACCTTAAAAGTGCGATGAAGATTCAAAAAGTAGCGCGAGTAGTATGTAAGTTGGCAACAGTGATATTTGTGGTCCAAAAAATGACCGATAGGTGGCAGCATGATACAAGAACAAAGAAGCAGAGAAAGTTCAAAGATAGCCACTCTCAAATTAGAGCAGAGAAGTGTTATGCCTTTTTTGAGTAGTGAAGGTGTGAAACCCGTTGAAATCCATCACAGAATGAAAGTGCAGTATGGTGATTCATGTCTGTCCTTGCCACAGGTGTATGAGTGGTGTAGGAAGTTTAAAAATGCCATAACTTCTGTGGAGGACGTCTCGCGACCAGGCCAGGCATACTGAGTAGTGACGTCAGCAAACATCGCTGCAGTGAAAGACATTATCAAGGAAAATCGACGTGTTACTGTGAAGAAAATAGCCACCATTATGGATATTACTGTTGGTTCAGCACACTGTATTGTATATGATGTGCTGCATTTCAATAAAGTGTCTCTGAGATGGGTGCCATGTCAGTTGACTGCAGAATTGAAAGACTGTAGTGTTGATGCCTGTAAGGAACTTTTGTGTCGTTTCCAGGTTGAAGATGATAGATTCCTAGGAAGAATTGTTACACAGGAGATGAAACCTGGGTCCAACCTGAAACCAAGATAGCGAGCAAGGAAAGCGAGCATCATAGCTCGTCGCCAAAACACAAAAAATTTAACACTCAACCATCAGCAGGAAATGTCATGCTCACTCTCTTTTGGGATGAAAAAGGTGTAATTTTGGAACACTACATGGACAGGGGAGCAACAGTGACCAGTGTTACGTATGAATATCTGCTCAAAAATCAACTTCGCCCTGCGATCAGGAGTAAACAACATGGACTTCTGACTTCAGGTGTTTTGCTCCTTCATGACAATGCCCGACCCCATACTGCCAGTTCAACTGTTGCCACAATCCAGGATGTGAAATTTGAGTGTCTTACACACCCGCCCTATTCACCAGACCTCACCCCCAGTGATTTTCACGTCTTCGGACCACTTAAAGAGGTGATCGGAGGCAAGCATTTCCGATCCAATGGAGAAGTGAAAAACGCCATGCATGAGTGGCTAAAGTCGCAGCCAAAAGACTTTTTTTCAAGTGGTATCCACACACTTTAGAAGTGCTGGAATGCATGCATTGCATGCCATGGGGACTACATTGAGAAATGAGGTACTTATATTTCTTCTGTATTTAATAAAATTCCATATAAAAAATAATTAAGGTTTTCATTTGAACCTCCCTCATAGTAAAAAGTATTTGACATTGATTTATGTAAAAATGCACTTTATATTAGAATACTTTTGTGAGCCTTTGTTAACATAATAAAGTGTATATTCAAGTACATTGATTTCCTGAATTAAATAATTCCCCCCCAAAAGAAATTCCCATGCACCCCACCCCGTAGCGCTGTGTCCCTAGTCAGAAATCCGCCACTGAGTATTCTGTCTAGTAGACAATTGAAGTGGATAATCTTATCAACTAACTTTAAAATGTAAGCATTGTTCTGTATAAGGAATTTTGAATTACTTTGTTGGTGATTGGTGTGATCTTTTAAAAACATTTACTTTTTGAAGTTTTGAAGAAAATTAATTTAAAAGGCAACAGGTAGTATGCTGTCAGATACAAAATGATCCATAAATTTTGTAAGAAATGAAATAATAATGGACGAAATTTTCAATAATAGTATTTAATTATACACTTACAGATGAAGAAATCTCATTATCTGATGAGTGTAAGTTGAAATAGGGATATGTTGAGTTGCCATTGTCTGTTGGAAAGGCAAATGAATGTTTAATTTTGTACAACCATAAACTAGCAATAAAAATAACAAAAATTTAACAAATGAACAAACTGAATTCTGTGTATCCCTTTTATTAAAAGCTGTTATTTAGTTTAGTTAATTTTATATTTTGCATTCAGATTATATTTAGCTTTTACAGACACTTGACCTTACCTTAGCTCCTGCAGCACCCTCTCAATCTTCACACCTCACACATGTTCCGATACACACCCTAAACAGATGTCCACCACGACCCTTACATCCTCTGTTTAGTGTTCACTCATCTCTTTGACAATGGCTTAAGAAGTCGAAACAGCTGTCAGAGTTAAATAAAAAAACTGTGAAATGTACCAAGTGTTTATGTATTTTTAAAACCCTTTGTATGAAACCAATTGTAGCATTTACTTTGTGTACTTAATTTGTGTATTACATTTTAAAGTTCGTAGCATAACGTAATGTTAATGTAATATGAAAGATATGATTTTTTGTAAATTTTCAAAATATTTTAGTATTTGTCTCCACGTTGTTAAAGAACAGTGAATTTTACTTACTACTAATTAAGTAGCAAGTAAACAGAAAATACATCACAGCTTTTAATTGAGTATTACTTTTTACTTTTTATACATAAATTGTAATACGTACAATTGCTGTGGCTATTGTATATCAAATATGTGATAATAACCAGTTTTTAACTTCATTTCTCTTTTGGGAGGAGGGTGGCATAAGTCTAAGTTTTAAGGTGCGGGGTGACTTGAAAAACAACCCCTGCTGGAAGGCCTAAATTGTAACACAGTAATAATTGTCAAAGGAATTCCTGAAATTATACACAGTATTGACCTCAACTAAAGAACATCAAATTTAAATATTAATATCAGAAGTTATGATATAAAATTAAATATTATAAACATGTTGAAAACTATTTCTGTAACATTTTTTTCTAAAATGTATATCTAAAGTATTACCTGCATTTATGATAGGTAGATAGGAATGTATGGTATGGTATTTACGATATGTATGTATAGATGTGTGCACATGCACATCTCTATATGTTGCCTTATTGCGTGTACTAGACTAGATCAGAGACATGAAATGCATTCCTTTTACTTTTACAGTGGGCAAGTGCAGTCCTCAAGTCCTATAGTGCCGCTGTCATATCCATTGCTGGAAGGCAAGCTTGAAATTCCAAAGCCATGTAATTTAAATATTAACAGCCTTTTAGACAAATTGTACCACAGTAAAACTGTTAGTTTTTGGCCCTTCATAGGGACTGAATGGAAAGGATTTGAATGGGCTTTGAGCACACAACCCGATACTCGTACTCATGTTAAGGTAACATTACTTATGTTTGTGTAGAATATAAAATAAAATATATACCTCTTTCTGTGTGCAGTTATATTAAGACCACTTAACTGACAGTAGAAAGTAATCTTTGTAGCTTTGCATTGTAAGAAAAACTATTGTGTATATTAAAAATAATAATAATGCACTATCACAAAATAATATTAGTACCAACCAGTATAGTTGTTTTTTAATGTGTGAAAAATATGGATCCTCATAAGGTAAAGATACTTGCTTAGTAATGGCGTAATTCAAGAAGTGTGTAAACAGATAAGTATGTCTGATCAGGCCTTGTTCATGTTTGTGTTTAGTATGTAATTATTGTACCCATTTTGACTGATGTTGAGTAGATTTGTTTTGAAAAAGCAGATTGAATTGCTATAGCTGTGAATAATTTAACAGCATTCTGTGTACTGTAGATGTAGATACCATGTGAAATCCCCCTTTTATTTTATTAAGTGTTTTATGAATTTTTTTTTTTTTTGTAAAGGGGAGAGACATAATATTTAAAACTAGGTAATGAACCTAGAGGAAGCCTAAAGTGTGCAAAGACCCAAGCCACAATTTCAGACATGTCCACTGGTTGGATGACAGGACTTGCAAATAAGAAACTCTATTAACAGTAACAAATTTATATTTATTTGATGTCCAGTCTATACATAATATAATAAGCGTGAGTAAAGTACAATTATATAAATGCCACTGAGTAATAATAAAATACAAAATATATATGTATATCCGTGATCAAGCCCTAAGCATCATGTGAATGTATGCAAGAATTTTCAATCACCAAAATGTATTGTTCTGCATATGACAGTCATCACTATTATAAGTTATGTATATATATATATATATGTGTGTGTGTGTGTGTGTTAATTACCTCACTATGTTGTGTGAGAGCATCTATATATATATATATTTCAATCACTTTCTGCTACAGTCCGTTTCTTGATGTATATAATACATTTATAAGACATGTCTTACATAGTATAAGACTGTCTTAAATATACATAAGGTGTTTATTTGTGTACAGTGTCCGAGCATGCAGGCACGAAACCTAACATGTGTTTGCAGATTTTAAACAAGTTCTGAGTGGATTTTATAAGTCTGTTTTTGAGAGTGTCTGCAGATGCACCGTGTTGTGGTAGATGATGGTGTTAAATTAAATTGAGATGGATCACACCTGAATTGTCCAATGTAGTAGGTGTGTAAAGGTTCTTCTCTTCTACCATTTTTATAAAATACTACACTCATCATATATACTCACCACTGCCAGAATTTTACTTACCGTCATCGTCCCCGTGAAACTTACCTTAAAAGAAACTGCCCTGGTCGCCACGATATTTTTTAAAGGTTATATATCAAAACCTTCTACACTCTTGCCCTTATAAAAATCCCGCTATCTGACTGTATTTTAAAATTTCAGAAAACCCCCAATTACGTTAGACGAGCTTATCACCACAGAATAGTAGGAAGTGGTTATGGCGCAATAACTAAGCCTAACACATTATATATATATATATCCAGAAACAAGTAGATTTTATTACCACTAGTCACATGAATTTAAGTAAAAGATTTCTACAAGTTACTTCCTAATTCTAAATATACTAAAGAAAGCACCCAGTATGCTCACACACTCATTCATTCTAATATTCAGTTTTAACCCCCGTTTTATTTCTGAGTTCATTATGATTTATATTGTTTTGGCCAAATGAATTTTCCCCTTTTTACCCTTTTACCTATTTGCGCGATCCAAATGCTGTCCGAAACAGTTCTCACTAACTACCGTTTTCACTCGATCACTTTAGCGTCATTTACTCGTTACTGTATCACTGAACACTGGCGGTACATTTTATACTCCTTGGTAGGCCTACTTTAATACTTTTCGGCCTACCACGAACTCATCCGAGACTACGTTTTAATTAACGGCCTTTTAGGTTGAAGGCTGGTCGAGAACTCTATGCGACGACTGACGTTACATGCGGGCGGACATCACTGCCTTGCCTGCGAACCAATTTCGTCGTTGTTCACAGCCTTCGTTCTCAAAGTCTTAGTAGCTGCACACGACACATGGGATTTTCGTGTGTTGGACGTCGATGAAATTTGGTGTTTACTAGTTGACGTCATTGGAAAGGCGTGTCCTTAATCTTATACCCGCCTTGCCCCAAGCACATGGTTGAACAAAATTCGCCCAAGCCATTTTTGTTCGACTTGAGTTTAGCGTGGGTTCTGCGCTCCGCCGATGTTAGTGCGTCTGGGCGCATTACACGGTACCCCAGTTCTGAGAATTAAAGAGTTGTGTGCAACACGCACATTCCATTGTAAATAGTGGACCTCACTGTTGCTTCGTTGGAACAAAGCTTTTGTTTAACACGTGGCGGGCCACACAGATGAAAATGAATTTAAAATATTTTAATAAAATAAAAACCCCTCCCTTTTAGTCCCGTTACAGGTGGCCATGTGTCTAGGTTGAGCAGTAGTTGAAACGGATGATTTCTGGGGGCAGAATTTCTCTAAGAGTTTGCATCTCTGTCCCGACTGACGGCGTCTCAAGGCTAATGTAGTTTCTCTGCACAAGGGGTTGGCAGGTCTTAGGCCAACCCCGACACCCATCTCGCCATTGGCCGAGCACCTGGAGCTAGCTTTAAATTATTTTCCCATAGTAAAGGCTTCAACCAGGCAGAATGATTCAGGCGCCGTCAGTCGTAACCAGTGAAGATTTCTCTGAGAAGGTCCGAAGAGAAATGAGGCAGAATACATGGCCAATTGCACCCACGAGACTTCGCTATTTTTACAGGTTACGGCAACAACAGCTGGCCCTGGCCGACATAATTTTCGTCGCCGCAACTAACAAACGTAGCCCACTACACACGGCGACGATGCACCATACATAGCAGTGCACGACAGGGAGAACGCGCGAGTTTTTAAAATGAAATGGTATACGTGCATACCACCGAACTTAGCATATTAACAACGGAGCACCGAACGAAGTACGGCACACATGTTGTATTTTGTTATGATATAGCCTAGTTAATATCTTTTTGTAATGTTAAGAAAGCACTGAAACTGCCACACAAAGCATTCATAAAAAACAAAAGCCTAGGGTTGTCAACAGCATTTGATATTTGATATTGTTGGTATACAATAACATTGCACTATCCCTGACATTCACAACTTTTTTTTTATCCCCCATTAAATCATCCCAGGTACATTAGGTAAACCCACTGAACTCAGAATAAGATATGATTGGGTGGTGACTCCTGAAATAATCAATGGTTGCTCTCTTATACATCTAATAAAAAATATTCATGTTTCACTAGTACACAAAATAATCCTTCAAATATAATAGCAAAAGAATGGATTTAATTACCAATGATAACATTAATGAGGGAGGTACAATTAACTTCTTTAATTAATAAACAACATAATCAAGTGAATGATGTAGGCATGGATACAAACGAACACATGGTATTAGAAGAATTGTGGTACAAGATAGAAGAGACCTATTTCACAAGGACGGAATTAGTTCTACACACCAAGGTTATCCGTTCCACAAGTGCAGAGGAAATGATGGACCATGGGTAAACTAAGTGAAAATAAACACCAAGAAATGGGACTGATTTTCGGATTACCAACCATGCAAACCAATGGAAAAAAAATATATAAAAAAATAAAGAATTTACCAAATTCAAAAGGTGTAAGATCAACTTACAATAATATTTCGATGACATATGAGGCAAAATATAAAATGAAGGAATAAGTTACAAAAATTCCTACAAAGTAAGATCACCTCACAATAATATTTAAATAACATGTAAAAGAAAAAAAAATATATGTATAAAATAAAGGAATAAGTTACGAAAAATTCCTAAAAAGTAAGAACAACAAACTTACAAAAATTATTTAGAATAATATTTGAGACAAAACAAAATAAACAAAAATAAAATCAAGCAAGAACTGCTAAGACAAATAACTAAAATTATAAAGAATATAGAGTATTCATTAAAAAAAATGTATAAAGCAAATATACAGCAAATGGCTAAAGCAAAATAATGGTAATCAACCAAGAAAAAGAAAAAAGATGTCTAAAATAATTAAAATGATCTCAAGAAGAAAAGAAAAACAAACTAATGAAAAGTTAGAAATAATGAAATTAACAACTAAATAAATAAAAAACAATCAACTGTATGAGTAGATAACAGAATATAGCAAAGGTACAGCGGAAGAAAGAATGAGTAAAAGGTTAAAATGATCTAACAAAACCATAAAGTGGACAATCCCCAAAATATTATTAATGAAAGTCACAAGATGACAAAAAGGTATTTAAGATTGACTGAGAATAGGTCCAGCAATCAATTAACTGAGCAGAGATGATGTTCCTCTGGTCTCAGAAAAAATGGTAGTAATGGAAGAAACCAGCTACTAAAAAGTTAGGGAAAAAATTATATAACAGGGAGAACGCACAAATGGAAATAAATAAAAACAGATCTAAATAAAAAGGAGTGAAACAAGTAAGAAGAGAAACAAGAGAGAAGAAATAAACAAGAAGAAAAAGGAAAAAATTATATATAACTGATAATTTCATAAAAAACTATGCTAGTGTTTTACCAAAATGATCAATTTTGAAGGAGAGGCATTATGTTACAACACAAATAAGCCACCCCAATACCAGGGATAAAAACGATGAATCAACTATATAAAATGTTTAAACTAAAGAAAAGAAAATGACAATGACGCGACAAACGACTACATGACCTTACCCAAGTGATTGACTCAATACAACCAAATAAAGTGAAACCAAATGAGAAGGGGAAAACCAAAATAAAATGAAAGCGAAGAAGGAAAATGAAAATGAAACAAACCAAGTATAAAGGAAATAAAATGAAATCAAATTATAAAACACAAACAAATGATATAGAACAGAAAAGGAGAAATGTTACACTCAAATATAATAATGGAAAAGAAACCAATCAATAATCAAGGTAAATGATAATTGATAAAACCCGATAACGTAATGAAAAACTAAAAGTACACTAACCAAAGAAATAGATTTTAAATGTAATAAAGAACTCTATAATAACATGAACATATTAATAGTATAAATCACCTTTGTAAAGTGAGAGAAAAAGAGATAGTGTGATAGTGAACATAAGTAAGTGACAAAGAGAATGTAATGTTAGGGATTACCCCAAAACACACCAAAATGATCAATTTTGAAGGAGAGGCATTATGTTACAACACAAATAAGCCACCCCAATACCAGGGATAAAAACGATGAATCAACTATATAAAATGTTTAAACTAAAGAAAAGAAAATGACAATGACGCGACAAACGACTACATGACCTTACCCAAGTGATTGACTCAATACAACCAAATAAAGTGAAACCAAATGAGAAGGGGAAAACCAAAATAAAATGAAAGCGAAGAAGAAGGAAAATGGAAATGAAACAAACCAAGTATAAAGGAAATAAAATGAAATCAAATTATAAAACACAAACAAATGATATAGAACAGAAAAGGAGAAATGTTACACTCAAATATAATAATGGAAAAGAAACCAATCAATAATCAAGGTAAATGATAATTGATAAAACCCGATAACGTAATGAAAAACTAAAAGTACACTAACCAAAGAAATAGAGTTTAAATGTAATAAAGAACTCTATAATAACATGAACATATTAATAGTATAAATGACCTTTGTAAAGTGAGAGAAAAAGAGATAGTGAGATAGTGAACATAAGTAAGTGACAAAGAGAATGTAATGTTAGGGATTACCCACTAATAACACTTAAAATAAAATTTAAGAAGTGCAAAAGTGACAGTGCAAAACCCCAAAATAATTAGAAACCCTATTGATAGGTATAAACACGTAATAATCTGTGATGAACACTAAAGGATTAATAGTGAACATTATTATTAAATAAGAATTTTGTTAATGATAGTATTAAGATTAATTGTAAATGAACGATACAATAGTATTCAGGGGAGGAATTCCAGGGAAGGACAAAAGTTAGTGTTACCATGGCTAGAGAGTAAAGTTAATATAAGAAAAAATATAGAAAATAAAATAAAAGCAAAATCAATAAACACCCTATGTTCTAAGGGATAGTCAGTTAAGGAAATTTGAATGGTGTGATGATGTTTATCACCCAAAAAATAATTAAGAATGAAACAAATTGTAAACAAACGTTGCATAATAGCTGTTAAAGAATTGTTCGATTAAATCTATGAATAGGAATATGGCTGAAGGGATTACACAGACCATAAACCTAAATGTTATATTATATTTTATAGAGAATAGTAAATAATTGCCAAATAATAAACACTGGCAAAATAAATAAGAAAAATATAAAGTAATATAAATCTAACAATACTGAAGGGCAGTTAGAAAATAATAAACATTTCATAATGTAGAAACTAATGAAAACCTTCAATTATAATAAAACAGATCCAAAACAAGTCAACAAGTAAACAAATCATTTATAATACCAACACAAAACATGTATGAGAGTAAATTAATAAGTAATTAGTATAAAATAAGTAAATAAGGCCAATTATTACTTAGGCCTATGAAATGCCTAACTGTAAAAAACAAATAACTACAAATTGTAAAAAACTAACAAGAATATTAGCAAATCCAAGGCAAGTAACTAGTCAAGGATAATTATTGAATCATATTAAAAGATAAATGTTAAATTAAGGACATAAAATAAGAAAGAAATGTAATTAGATAATATCAACAGAAATGTTCAGACAATAATACTTAAGAAAACCCAACCTTGTGGGATGTCAAAATGATCTTTGAAAGAAAATACGAACAGTAGTGATAATATTTAATACATAGAGAGGAAGATGGAAGAATAATAGCAATCAGAAAATATACAGTAATTTTGAATAAAAATTCAAATGTGATAACAATGGGCTTAAGTCAAGTTTAGCCAATCAGAATCTTTCAGTAACCATGACAACTGAAACGTTATTTATGATTTTTCCGTTGGAATCTTTATTCCATTATTGACGCTCAACAGGAATAGACGCCAGGCCGAAAATGACCAAAATTTTAATATAACACGTTTAAAAAGTAATCCAAATTCAAAAAGAAGAAGACGTAACAAGCTGACGAAAGACTAGAACATTCAACTGATGCCAAGGACCAATTTAACAAATTCCAAATTAATAAATTTCAACAAGTAATACGAAAAAGAAGCCAGACGTACTTAAGTTCCAAGATAATTGAAGATTGAAGACCCCAACCCATTTCAACTGATTGACAGTACACATCAAGTCGACTGATTTGATAAGTATTGCTAAACTACCCGAATTTATGAAATGAATTCTCTTTAATTTTTTCTGATAACACTTTGAACTCTCACTATAAACTGATGATATTATTTCTTTCAAAAATTAATAAAAATTAAAACACTAAATTTATGTTAACTCGAAAAATAACCTGTATGAAAATTACGAACTTTTGAAACACACTTTACAACACTTCAGGAACCAATTATAATTACACATTATATAATATAAGTACAATTAATGTAAGGTAGTGTACTTTATTGTATCATTATTAATATTTTTTGTTGTAATCACAAGAATCCAGAATCTGAACGAAACTAATTGTAAACAAACGGTTGCAGTCGCCATGATTGACTGAATAATTCGTTCAAAGCCATTTCGCCAGCCTTGAGATTTTTGTCTTATAATAATTGCCAGTGCAAATTTGTTGAATAACAAAATATAATTTAGGGTAAAACTGAATAATTACCAATCACAATTAATTAAACTAGTACAGAGTGTAACCACTGTTCTTTATTCTATAGGAAAGTGTATTATAATATTTGTATAATTTAGCGAAAAACCAGGGTGACGGTAAGCGCTCATGTCGGAAACTCGGTGAAATAACCGCTCGATTAAGAAGGTCGAACGAAGGCAGGAGTAAATTTGAATTCTCCATATCGTCATAGCTGAGAATGCTTAATCATCCTATTTTTTAATTTTATTATTTTAATTAAACAATTTGGCGCCACCTGGTATTTATGAACACCTATTGAAGAACAGGTAAGGTTTCCACTCGCTAGTACTGGTAATTCAAAGTATCGCTACGGACATCGTCAGCGCAACATATAAGTAACGACACCAGTGTGAGGCGAACACACAATACTTACACATTTTCAGAACACGTACAAAACTTATCGTTACATATTGGCTTCCATCGCGGGGCTTAAAACAAGGCGGACGTCATTCTAGTCGTTACAATATATATATATATATATATATATATCTTTTTTTATATAAAATAAATCAAGGGAAATCTGCACTTTTTTACTATACCATCCTTTGTTATAGGGGCTCACATGTTAATATTACATCCCCCACATTACAAAAATTTTAGGCAAGTCAAGTTTTCCACTATCGCAGAACTGTTAATTTTTTTAATGCTAATATAGTTTACTTTAGTTCTTATTTCTTCACTTTTATTGGAACTTGGTACCCTGTGTTTTGGCTTTAGTGTGCAGGATCACGCAGAAGCATAGGCTGTGTTCAGTTTGAATGGTGGTTACCTATAACGTTTGCACTTTAACTGTTTCTCACATCTTAGTCCCTTATAGCAAATGGTTATAACTGCATTTTTCCAGTTTAAGGCATGCAAACATTGAACACTGTTGAGTCAGTTTGTATGATCACCACTCCCTATCCTGTGAATATATGCTTTTAGCATGCGTATGTGGCTCCAGGTCACATAGACAAATCCAGTGTAGACCAACATTACACTTTACTAAGAAAACACTAAATTTTCTTTCAAACACATGAATAAAATGTCTCGTTTATATTTTAGATTTTGTAAAGCAGTATATTTAAGAAAATTATTTTGTTATAAATTTTATTTGTAAGGCAAAAAAGACTACAAGAATTTATATAATAAAAGGTGGAACATGAGAAGTTGCAAAATCTATAGCTGAGAACAAAATTTAGGAGATCTCTCCAACTGTCAGTATACTAGTTTTTACTATTACTTAGTATAACTTAAACGTTAAAAACTATACTTCTGGAGTTGTCTGCTAAATCCAAGGCAAACGTTTCCTTTATGAGGTTTGTAGCAGGAAAGAAAGAGTGAAGGAGATTGGGTATTAATGCTTTCAGTGTTACATTTTTTATCAAACTTTGACACCCCCCCCCCCCCCGTCAAAGGTATTTTTACATTTTATTACTCTCTGTGTATAACTGATGATAGAAATATATTATTTAATTAACTAGAATTTTTTTAATAGAAAAAGTACTTTTTGTTGTTCTTGAAGTATTCTGAAGCTTCAGCTCCCTCACATGTATTTTTTAGTTTTTATTGTCACTGCAATTTAGTTTATAACTGAGGTTGAAATAACACTATATTTATGTACCAACAAGCTAGAAATAAAATAAATATACAGTACACCCTCTGTAATCGAGCACTGCGGTAGTCCGCCCCCTCCAGTAGTCCGACGTGTTTAGGCATGTGTTGGTGAGTGTAAAGGGGGAAACAAGTCGCTTACCATAGACGTCAGTTGCATCATTAGTCCCTTGCTGTGTACAGTGCTGTTTATTTGCAGTTATTTTTTTCTTGGTGTAATTATTTGCTGTGTTTACATAATTTAAGACCGTGAGTGCAAAATGTCATCACAGTTCAGAAGAAAACATAAAAGATTAACACTAGTTCAGAAAAATGAGATTTTAAAAAGACTCAAAAAGGTGATAAGTTAGTTAACCTTGCTAATGAATATGGTGTTGGCTGTGCTATGATACACAACATAAGAAAGAACAGCGAGTACATTCAAAATGTTTTCAAAAACAATGAAAATGAGAAATGTATAAGAAAAACATTAAAAATGGGCGAGTTCCCTCAGGTTGAAGATAGCTTATACACTTGGTTCCTTCAAGAGCATAATAGACATATGCCTCTTTTGGGAGAAATTCTTAAGGAAAAAGCAAAATTCTTCTACAGAAAAATTATGGAAAAAGGCGATTTTCAGACTAGTGAAGGTTGGTTGGAAAAATTCAAAAGGAATTCAGCTGTTGAGTACTACAGGCAAAAAACTGTCATGTGATGTTGACGCAGTCAAATCATATAAAGAAAAATTTTGAAATATCATTGGGGAACTGGGTCTAACTCCCGACCAAGTCTACAGTGCTGACGAGAGTGGTTTATTTTAGCGGATTTTGCCTAAAAAGACTTTTGCTCTCCATGCTGAAGCTATTGCTCCAGGATGAAAAGTGGCCAAGGACAGAATCACGTTTATGCCGTGTTCCAACGCTAGTGGTTTGTATAAACTGGACTTGTTAGTGCTTGGTAAGGCGAAAATCCCTAGGACCTTCAAAAACGTTAATCTTCCTGTTGACTACAAAAGCCAAAGTAGAGTATGAATGACTAAGTCAGTCTTTACAGAGTGGTTTCATGAACAATTTATACCGTCGGTGAAACAATTTCCCAAGTTTAATTGCCACAAAAATCCGTGCTTATTTTGAATAATTGTCCAAGTCACCCTGATGAAGACGATATGAAATCAAAAGATTTTGTGTATGTAATGTTTTTATGCCCAAATGTTACTCCTCTTTTACAACCCATGAACCAAAATGTTATTCAAACGGTCAAAATGGAGCACAAAAAAGTCTGCTGTACAAGGTTTTACTATCTAAAGACAACAGTGTGCATGTGATTCAGTCTTTAAAAGAAACAAACCTAAAAGATGTGTTTTTTTTCGCTATCAAATGCTTGGGAAAATCTATTTGTAAAAACAGTTGTTTGTTCGTGGGGTAATTTATGGCTCAACATGACATTGTAAGAGCAATATAAAAAAAGGAGAACAAAATGGACAATGGGCAAAACATGTAATCAGAGGAATCTTTCAGTGTGGGTAGTAACAACAACATAAATGCTGAAATGCACGGGTTGTGAGATACAATTGCTGAGAAACTAGTATACAAAACAGATTATTTGACAATAGACAATGTAAACAACTGGCTGGCAGGTGACAAAGTTGAAAAAAAAATAGTATTTGACAGATGATGAAATAATCAATGTGATAACCAGAGAAGAGGAGGAGGAGGAGGAGGAAAAAGAGGGAGAAGCAGCAATAGCTGCTCATGCAGTAGGCCATGATATGGCAGTGGACACCTTCACAACTTGTATTAAGTGGGCAGAAGAAAATGGCAGGTCTGTTTGTGAAATTCTCAAGTTGATAAAACTGTAATAAAAAGCATTGAAAGTGTCATTTCAAGCCAAGAAATAGAAGAAAATTGACAGCTTTTTCATTCCAATGGAATAGTACTGTACATTACTCTGCGAGTTTTATTTTTTTCTATGTTTAACTAAATTATAAACATAAAACTAATCCAAATAATTTTAATAAAAAATAAAAGATAATTTCCTATATTTTTAATCCGATGTTTTAATCAGGTGTAAGTGATTATGTTCATGTACAATATACACTACTTTTTGTCATTTTAATGTGTTTTTTCTAATAACCATCCATTAATCCAGCATTTCCACCGATCCGGCACTACCGTGGTCTGATATCTGCTGGATTAGTGAGAGTGTACTGTATTTTAATTTAATCAGTGTTGTGTGATATATCTCAAAACACAGATAAACACATAGTCCTTACATCATACTCATTTACACATGTATGGGTGTATACACTCTCTCCTTCCTGGGTGCACAGAAAGCACATCTTTGAACTGCTGTTGATATTTTCTGCAGAGGGTACTGTCTCTCCTTGAATGTGATGAGTAATGTCTCTCCTTCCAGAGGACAATTTCCTGATAATAGCTTGCCTCCTTTTATTTTTAAAATGAGATTGGTGGTATTTTTCCAGCATCTCTCATATAAGAACAGTTGAAATATTTTGTTGTGTTACTTTCTTGTATAATGAATGTGCATTGAGAATAGATAGTCCACGAAATGAAAAAGTAGTTTTTTGCACCACTTTGCTCTTCAGGCACATTCCACAGAACTAAGCATCATATCAGTCTTGCCTACTACGCCCATATGATTATTATTATATTTTATGTATGCTAGTGTCATAATTTCCTGCCCGGTTTTTATATTCTTCTTACCCAAATCAACAAAGTCGTAACCATGAAATGTAGTCAACATATGTACTTCCTCCCCATCTTTTCATCGAAGGCACATTAGTTGTTGGTTACAAAACTTTTATGTTGACTTTCTTAAGATCACTTGTGACTTTTGGCATGAATTTTCTAATCATCCTTACAGTACCACATACATTTATTTGTTTTTTGTGTAGGATCTTGAAGAGCTTAGGACTAGAAAACCAAGTGCCAAATACAATGTGTGACCCTGCTCAAACAAACCACTCATTAGTGTCACAACACAGAACCAGCAAAATATTCAGGATGTAAGCTTATAAATGTTGTGCTTCCTGTGTACTCAGTGAAGGCATATGTATTATGAAGTCAGGCAGTTACATAAACTAAATAATTTTACTCCAAACCTATGACTCTTTTGACAGAATATACTGTTTGAAAGAAACTACCTTTGCAGAGTAGCAGGCTTTTGTGAGTTCACATATTTGAATATGGTCTAAAAGGTGTTTTGTAATTATTTCAAAGTTTGTGAAGTACCATCTATAACTTGAATAAACTGTCTCCAGTGGTTGGTGGGAATTATGGGAAGTGTGAACATTTTAGTAAAATCTGAAACCAGTCACGTGACATATAATTAGAAAAAACATGTGACGTTTTTCAATATCACTGACATTATTTACAAACAACAAATCACAGACAAAAGAGAAAAGAAACTAAAACGAAAAATAAACAAAAATAAATGTGATATAAACACACAGTTACTCTCCTTGCATAACCAAACATGTGTCGAGCAACGAATAGAAGTTTGAAAATCAAACTAAAAGATAAAATTTCTATCCCATAAACACGAGAGTACCAACAAAAGTAAACTGTCGATATATTGTGATACTAAAACTGGGCAGCAAGATAGCTCAAACCTTGAACAGATTAAATGCAACAGTAGCATGGCGGGCATGAATGAACTGTGGGCATTTTTGCATCAATAGCACTGAAAGATTTAATTGATCTACTGGAAACAACCTACAATTTCACTTTTACTTACATATTTGTGATGTGTTACAAAAATTCTTTTTATGTGATGTAATGATGATGTTTTAAACAATGATTTGTGGTAGGGATACTGTAATATAGTTGATTCTAACAAAGTGACATTGATATTCTAGGTTAAAGTTACTGAAGACTGCATTCAAGGGAGGAGTTTACTTGTTGAGTTGCGGCCATGGGCTTTACTTGTAAATACTCTAGGCTGCCGTGTGTGGTTGTGTAATAATGATTCTGTTTTGTGTTCTCTGCCACAGTGTTCTGTTATATCACCACCACCTTTAGAGGTGAGTAAAAATTAATAAACATAAACTGAAATATTCATGTTTTACTTTGAACTTTCTTAGTTATTAAATGCAGTTAATAACACTACAGATTTTGCTTGCTACTTTTCTCATTTGTAGCTTGTGTATTATATTTATCAGTTTCTATAAAACTTATGTTTTTTTTTACATATGTTACCAATTTTTTAGAGTTCATTTCAATTAGGAGTGGATGCACATGGTATTCGATACCTGTCAAATCCTCTGCAGTTGTCTACGGACAGAGCATTCTACATCCCACGTATTGCTGGTCTTATTGCTCCAAATGGATTTATAAGCACCATAATTGACTGTGACAGTTCAGTAAGTACTGTAATAAATGCATGTTCATTAACACAAAAAAAACTTTGTTCTCACTTATGACCTAGCCATATAGTCACCACAGCATTTTATGGCTCTCAAAGTTTTTACTTCTGCTCCACCAAACTTTGAGACACATCCCTATTACTAATGCATGAAAAATAATGGGAATCCTTGATATAGCAAAAATTTTTTGAATGGGAAAACAGCCTTTAACTGATGAGTGATACATTGGACTTTTGGTTATTCATGCTGAAATAATAAGGAAACAAAGCTTACAAAAAAAATTAGTTAAATAACACAAATTTTATGAACATTTTTATACAAAACAGTATTACCAGCATACAAAACAGTATTACCAGAATGAACCTAAATTCATTGTCTCTTACAAATTACAGTAAAAATAATTAATATTTAATTTTCAGTTGTTTTCATTATTAAAAATCTTTTCTTTTATATGAAAAAAATGTGTAATCACATACACTGATAAAAGTTTTAGCCTCCCTTGTTTATTTTACCTCTTTCTTTAATTCTGTTGTTAACATGGCACAAATTTTGTAAATGTTCAAAATGTTTCCTTCCTTGAACTTTTATTTTTTTTCCTACTATTATTTTTACTTGTATTATACAAATGGTATATAATTCCCAATATTCACTTTCACGTTTGCTTTTTCAGTTGATATTATTGATTGAACTGCAATCTTCCTTCTTGAATCTGTTCTGTCTGTTCTTAAAATAATCTTTAAAGAGTTGCTGGTCCTATGTTGGCACCTCTGTTTTTCTGTAAACAAAGATACAGTTAAGCAGAAACCAGTCTTCCGCTTACTGATCATGACATGGGTGGAGGGCTGTTTGGTCTACCCTAACACACTGTATTTTTCTACGCTAATACGTCATTTATCATACAGATGTTTCCAAAATGTGGAGCCAGACTTCAGGAAACGATTCTACTTATTAAACTAAAGGAAAAATGTCCAGTAAACATACACAAAAAATGGTTCTTTTTCCATCTGTATGTGTTAAAAAAAAAATAAATAATACTGCTGAACGAGATGTGATAGAGTTTTACACAATACATTTACTATTTCTTATAAGTACAAAATAAGCCAAAATGTCATCTTAACATTTTCAGAATAGTGGCTGATTGAAATATCTAATTCAAAATTTTACAAGAATCAGTTTTTATTCATAGTCTGGATTATTCCGAATTCGAATAAAAAATAATTAAGATATTACGTTCCTTTTGTAACGAAATATTGGCATATTTACCTCATACGAATCATGGATTTGCGTATACATAACTATACATTGATTAATTGCATGAGTAGTTGTTTGAAATTAACAATTCTAATTCTACTGAATAATTTAGCCCACATAGTAACTCATGTTTCAAATGGATGCTCACTCATATTTAGTCGTAGAGCATTACATTATATTTAGTCGTATACCATGCTCATTATATTAGAAAATAGAAGAAAATAACTAAATATATTATTATTTGTGAATTGGAAAAAATAATCCAGTGTCTTTAAATTTTTAACAATGCAGAAAAACATGGTTCTCATAAGGAAAATAGGTCAAATGTTTTGTTAGGCAAGAAATGTTATAACTCCATTATCTGTTTTCTGAATTCCATAAACAAAATAGTGTTGGATTAAGAATAAAAAGTTATTTTTATGTAATACTAGCAGGATACCCGTGCTTTGCTATGGTGATTATCAGAAAAAAAAAAACAGAATATAAAATCAGAAAATAGAAATAGGTTATTTGTGAAGCTTAGATACTGGTATTTGAAACTAAGAGAAACTATTTAAGCTATTAAGCTCAATCAATTTGATGATGATCAAGCTTGAAGATGATCAATTTGATCAAGCTTGATCAGTCAACTATTAAAGCTTAAAAATTAATGAGTTGTTAAAAGTGATGCTGTATTATTTAGTTAGAGAGGGTAAGCTAAGTTTCTGTTAGAGATTAAGACAGTCCTTTATTGTAAGTCTAACAACAATAAAATAGATGGGCTTAAGCCCTTTGATCCCACCACCACCCCTGGTTTTTTGGTCTATGTAGCCAGACTAATATCTTGCTTAGCATATACTTTCAGTTGCTCCCTCTGATTAAGTGCTCAGGACCTCAGGTTTTATTTTGTTTTGTTTGAACGTTTTTTTGTATGCAACTGGCCAAACAGTGTCTCCGTACCCTGTTCGGAATATATGTGTTGAACTTAGAACTCAAAATAAACCCTCAACGCAACATAGCAAGGAATAGAGGGACAGGGTTAACTGTTTCGTGATTATTTTCCCGCCTCCTCGTGGTTATAAGTTAGATGAAAAAAATTCTGTTTTAGTAACTCCCCAAAAGCCTAAAAGAAAGTAAAAAATTAAACATTAGATTTTCAGGAAACATACAGTTGAAAAAAATCTGCATTATCGGTGTCATGGTTTTTCACGTTTTTTCGTGGTTAGACGTTAAAGTTTACAAAACCCTTTCTTAGCGAACACCTAGAAGCCAAGAGGAACATATGTGCTGAATTTCAAGTTTGTAGGCTTTATAGTTATGGAGATTTTGTGATGAGTGAGTGAGTGGTATTTGGCTTTTATATATATAGATGGTTTTTTGTTATAAATTTTTTTGTTATTTGTTATGAATTTATGTAAAATTTATAATTAAAAATTTCAGTGGCTGACATTTAAATAATTTTTAAGATAACGTTTTGGTTAGTTTAGTACTGATAAGAAGCAGTATACTTACTGTGTATAGGTCTATTAAATTTCAACTCCACACCATATCCCGTTTGGAAGTAATTAATCTTGTTTACATATACAGACAAAAACAAAGCATTTTTGGTATATATTTATTGAACATTTGCCTTCAGTTAATGAGTAGAATCATTTCCTGAAGTTTAGCACTACTTTTTGGGAAAATTCTGAATATGGAATATATTATCTAAATACAACTATTACATTAATGACTCGGAACACAAAGTTTATGATAAGTAAAAAAATAAAGTTTTACCTTACAACCTGAACTGGTTTTCACCTTTAAAAGGCTTCTTCAGAGGTTGACATCTTTTGAAATTCGATTCCGTCGCCCACAACAGGACGGACAGCGCTACTAGCGGCAACCTCTGAAGAAGCCTTTTAAAGGTGAAAACCGGTTCAGGTTGTAAGGTAAAACTTTATGTTTTTACTTATAAAAAACTTTGTGTTCCGAGTCGTTAATGTAATAGTTGTATTTAGTTAAGTAACGGACACGTCATGGACAACAAACTCCAAGAATATATTATATTGTATAAATAAGTGTTTAGTGCGTAATAGCTTAAAATTTCTTTAACCACATAGTTCAAGAAAGGCAATACAGCATACATCATATGTTCATTATTTTACTGGTAGAGACAAACGGGTATATTCAGCTCCCCCATTAATTTTTGGGATTCTGATTTAACTGTCCAGTAGTATGCAGTTCTGTTGGTTACAAATTTTCTCTCTAATTACAATTAGCTAAATTTTAGTTAGAAAATGTCAAACTTGTTGCACAGTTTAAAGTATTTTCAACAATACATTAACATCATTAATACAACGATATATATTATTATTGTTATTATTATATTATATTTATTCTGCGAAATGTACATTCTTTAATTTTGGTTTTAGGTGATATATGCTAATATAACATCGTGTGAAGTGGAAGGAATGAGATTAATCTGTGTGAAGTCAGGCTTCATGGTTGCCAATTTAACTAACTTCGACTTGAAAATAACACCATTAATTGTTAAAACTTCTAAGGAACAACCAAAACTTAATATACCATTGCAGTTATTGGAAAACTTCTCTTTTGTGTTAACAAGTCAGAAACCATCATCAGATCTCAAGTATGTTTAATTTGAGATATTATAATACAGTATTATTATAATTTGAGATATTATCACTCCCTGTATGTAATTTTTATTAAATACTTTACAAATATTATAATTAATGTGTGTGTGTGTGTGTGTGTGTGTGTGTGTGTGTGTGTGTGTGTGTGTGTGTGTGTGTGTGTGTGTGTGTGTGTGTGTGTGTGTGTGTGTGTGTGTGTGTGTGTGTGTGTGTGTGTGTGTGTGTGTGTGTGTGTGTGTGTGTGTGTGTGTGAACTTTTGAACAAATTTCTATAGTTCCTTTAAACATGATTTGAATTAATTATTTATAAGTATTGTTACAAAACATAAAATGAGGTAAGAGAAGTAACTAAATGGAAAACAAATATACAAGTGAAATTATTGGCTGGTATTATTTAGTTTTATTTACTATTTCTGTTCTTAGTTCAATCCTGATGTAACAAACCCATGTGCCAAATCTTAAACACTATTGGTCAGGGACGTTGACACTGTTCACACAATAATGTATTACGCACATGTGCAGAATCTCTGTATAGTCATATGAGAGTTATCTTACCACTTAATTCAGGCACGTTGTTTCAAGACTCCTCCTTATCGCTGTATTCTGAATCCTATTGAATTAATATGGAGCCAGTTGGAAGGATATGTTACCCTTCACAACACAACGTATGCAAGTTGCCTGATATAAAAACAATTGATAGAGAAGGAGGTAGTGGCATCATTGTATTGAGCATATATAATCAAGGAAGAAGATAAGCTCTGGGTACTGGCCCACATTACCGACGTCATCGTGTGCACAGTCTTAACAGTAATAATGCTGACTCAAGTGATGATACAAGTTCCGGCACAGATATGGAAAGGATTGAATTACTACCTGCTGGCAACTGATAATATACAGTGCACTGGTATTATCACAGCTTCTATTTTCGTTTTAAATAAAATTACTTTTTTGTTTTGTTATGATTTTTAAACAGTTAACAAAAAAGCCATAACCGGTGTTATACAGTTTGCATGTGTTTATACAGTATCAACATTATGTGTACCCTGTCTTACTCCTTCTGTCAGAGTGACACTCCTCTAATTCAAGCAGCAAATAGCATTTCAGATGTGCCATGGCTGCTTGTGTAATCAAGATTAAACTAAGATAGGAAATAGTATATATACTTATATGAGTGGCAAATCACTCATGTAAAGGTTGTGGTTTCTATTAAGTTTTAGATATTTTGATTCTCAGTTCTCAGATCTTTATAGTAATTATGGATGTAGTAAAAGAGAGTATAGTTATATTGGAAAATTATAATCAGTAGGATGGTAAGTCAAATATCAGTATTTAATTGGCAATTAAAATAGCTAACTAATTTCAGAAAAAGACTACCTAGAAACATTAATCAGTTATGACATATAAATTAGCCTAAAAAGTATTTATAAAATTAAAGATAAACAAATCATTAAAATATAATGTTAGACATATTATGTAGGAATGACTTTAGAAAATGCAGTAATGAACATAATGGCCTTATGACAGATTTTAATGACACAGATGACTTTAACAACATAATTAAAATTGGGAACTGGATAAAACAATATTTAATTTTATCTAAATAAGACAGAGGTACAGGCTGTACGTATTTATGGAGTTTTATATATTTCCATGAGATATGAGTTAGTTTAGTTCTACTTATCTCAATTACACTGACCTGCAGGTCTTAAGCCCTCACTGACCTGCAGACCTGGCATGTGAGAGGTCACAACTGGACCTGTCACAGGCTGGGCCTGTTGTGTACTTTGGCCACAAACATAAAGTCTATAAGTTTAGATCAGACATGACATGCAGATAAGTTTAGCTGTAATTTTCAAGATGAGATAGACATCTGCAAACAAGCATCCACAGGTCTACAAAAAAGTTCCAAAGTTAAGAACAATCGACACATCCCTCACAGATTGTAAAATTTGCGCGCTCTCTTCTACTTTGTCTGGAGTTGCCAAAAAATACCACAGCTAGCTATATCACAGTAAGCTATATCAGCAGTTTACAAATTTGTTCTCAGAGTATAGTATATAAGAAATATATGAATGTATGTAAATATACAAATACAAGATCAATTTGTTTATCCATCACAATAACGGACATATTGAGTCAGAGTACATTCTTCTCACATCATGTACTTTCTTTGTCAGAACTCTTTTGAAACATATGTGCTTATCAAAAGTCTGGTATATTATTAACCTTGTGTACAATAAGTGGGTATTATGTTTTTTGTTTCTGTTTTTCTTACAGGTTATAATATAAAACCAAAATGAGTCATTCACTTACACGTGTTATTCATACATAAAATGTGCGTTACCAAAAGTATTTTATAAACATAGCTCAGTTTCTTTATAAATAAACATTATTATCTACTGCCTCTTAATATCTTTATCATTATATACAACAGTCTCTCTCTCTCTCTCTCTCTCTCTCTCTCTCTCTCTCTCTCTCTCTCTCTCTCTCTCTCTCTCTCTCTCTCTCTCTCTCTCTCTCTCTCTCTCTCTCTCTCTCTCTCTCCCCCTTTCTCTCTCCCCTTAATATTAATAATTATTGGAATTGATAAATCAATGAAGGTATTAAAGTTTAGGATGCAACTTTTCTTCCAGCAGTTTCTTCCAGTTTTTAATTTTTTATCTTTTTTTATTGTATTGTCTGAACATTATTACAATTCTTCCATATACAGTGTGTGTGTGTGTGTTATGAAATATTTTTATATAAAAAATATGACAATATGGTGTATATTGTTGCCAACACAAAAAGGATAAACTTTTCACACGTTTTACAAGACTTGTGTGATATTTTGAAGAGAAATAATAAGATTTATATTTCTGTACTATCATTGAATGTTTTATTTATGAGGGCAAAAGATATGTAATCAATCACACTGAACTAATAAAACCTATTCAAAACCAGAAAACCAGTACATAATCCAGAAATTATGTACCTACAGATTTTTCTAATTAACTGCTAATTTTCCTAAATAAGACCAATACAATGAAGACTATATTCTGTCATCAGCAGGTGCAGTAATTGAAAGTTTGATTTCAGTTTTCACTAACTGATAGAACAAATAAATACAGAAGCAAACTAACCATGTGTATTATACATCTTCATTATTTATGCTAATACAGTAGAGTCTCGATTAACCGAGTTAATGTGGACCACGGCAATTTTGGATAAGCAAAATCTCGGATAACACAGATAGAATAAGAAAACAGGTTGTCTACTTTGAGATACATAAAATAATTACTTTAGTAGCAATAAGGAGACAACTCTTTGTTGTTTTAATCGTGTTAGGGCTAACAGGGCGTTTAAAAAAGTACTGCAAACAGTTATTTCTTCACAGAGTACTCCAGTTTATTTTACAAGAAAAATTAGATCAAATTACAAAAATAGCAGTTGTATTACTGTACTGTATGATGAAAGGACTAATACATACTAAACATTATTTACATTACAGTACATACCTTAAACACACTTGAAAATCATTGATTTACACATTTTGAAATAAGTTTTTAACAGTCTTCTGTTTCATTGCACTGCCTCGCTTCTTGGACGCCATACTGCGCAGACGCCGCAACATAATGATGTCAGCTGGTGACGTGTCATCTTGTTTTCTATGTAGAGTAGTGCCTTCTCGATAGCGCTCAAACCCTAAGTGTGACTGATTCTGCTTTCCAGGCCTCCCTCGGTTGATGTGTCGTCATCTTCATCATCACTGTTTTTATTTTGTGACACTACATTGGCAATAGCCTCGTCAGAAAGTTCACATTGCTCGTCGTCGTTCATCCAATCATTTACATCTTTCTCTGTGACTGTTTCTGTAACTGGAAGCATATTTAAAAGGTGGGTTAGGGGCAAATCATCTTCATCATCTGAATCGTCTTGGTTTTCAGTTGGCCCAGTGGTATCATTTTTCGGGGTGATCTTTTCCAGCTTTTCTTCAGTATAGATTCTTTCACGTCACTCCATGACTCGCCCAACCAGTAAATGACATCTTTGAGGTTAATTTTCTTTAGGCTTTTGACAACGGTTAGATCATTTTCTAAGTCCTCAAGCAAATGTTTCAACAGTCTTTGCCGGTAATGGCGCTTTAGATTTTCTAAGACCCCTTGGTCAAGGGGTTGAATTAAAGAGGTAATGTTTGGGGGCAAGAAAAGAGCTCTTATATCACCACTAACCAATTCGCATTCATCTGGGTGAGTGGGCGCATTGTCCAGAAGGAGAAGAGCTTTATGTGGAAGATTTTTTTGCATCACAGAATTTTTTTACACTTGGCACAAACTGCTCAAAAAACCACGTTTTAAAGATTGAAGATTCCATCCAAGCGTTTTTTTGGTTTGTGTACTTTACCGGAAGATTATCCATGTTCACATTTTTGAAAGCCCTGGGGTTTTTGGCCTTGCCTATCAATAAAAGTTTAAGTTTGTGGTCGCCGCACTGATTAGCACACACTAGAACTGTAACTCTCTCCTTGCTTCTTTTGTAACCGGGAGCTGATTGTTCCTGCTTAGCTGCTAGAGTCTTGCTCGGTAACATTTTGAAATTGAGTCCTGTTTCATCACAATTGTAAATTTGCTGCGGTCTTAATTTGGTTTTCTTAACTATTCCATCCAATGTACTTACGAAAGAATCAACTGCACTTGAATCGGCCGACAAAATCTCGCCTGAAATTTTTAACTGCCTTACGCCATACCGCGTCTTCCAGCAATCAAGGCAACCTATGCTAGCAGTAAATTCTTCTTCTCCATCTTGAAAATGCTTAAAAAACTCTAAGGCTTTGGCTTGTAACATCGGACCAGATAACGGGCTACCCTTATCTCTCATCTGCTGGAACCATAAAAACAACACCTCCGATGTTTGTTCATAATCACTATTTTTCATTGTTTTCCTATTTTTTACGACGTTTTTATCTCCCATTGATTGAGCGCGCTGAGTCACTCACTCTTCAATCTGTGCCCTTTTCCTCCTCCAGTCACCTACAGTCACTACACCAACACCCAAATCACTTGCCACTTTTTTTAAGGTTTCACCCCGATCCAAACGTTTAATAGCTTTAAGCTTATCTTCCAGAGAAAGAACAATGTGTTTTTCTTTTCACACTCATTACTGTACTTTTAACAATCGCTGGACAGATGAACCCTTCACTCACTCTGGTTGACACTTGATAGACAACAGAAAGGGATCAAACAAAAGTGGGTAGAAGTGAGGAGCTGAAGGGAGGGGGTGTGTCACGCGGTCAAGGAACTCGCGTACAGTCAGGTGCCAATTAAAGTAGGTCGGCAAATTCTTTATTTTAATTTTTTCTGGTTTAGGCTCGGATAATACGGAACCTCGGGTAATCGAGACTCTACTGTATTGTTAAAGTTCAATTGTGTACAAGAAGAACAATTTTGTGTACTTAGATTCGAGTTTGTATAATCATCCTTCTTTTTGTATAATATAAATCTGATATTTACTTCTTTTACTTAGTTGTCGTATCATTAAGTTTCTGTGATCAAGTTTAAACAGCGTTTCATATTTGTAACAGGCAGATATAAACATAATAAGGTTTCAAATGATGTGAAGCTAGTAGCTGGATAGCAAAGATGGTTTCACACTGGGTCATATCAGCTACCCCATAGGTTGGTCAGGTGAGTTCATTGCAAACGCTCAGCTGGACACTATAGTTGAGACCATCTGCTCTTGAAGTGTAATATTTTCTGTCCTGGTATCCACTCTCTCCAGGACTAATTCAAGGTTGCTTAGTATGGGTCATTCACAGGGCTTATACCTAATGCTCAAGAGATAGTTGTTTGAAAATGAATAGGAATTACAAGTATACAGGAATGATTTTGTTACCATGTAACATTATTTTTAAAGTTACTTTTAGTAAAAATATAGTTATAAATAATAAAATTAAAGATAGTTTCATTTGTTTTATCATTCTTTTTTATTGAGCATATCACAGTTTTTTCATTTTCAATTGCAGGTGTAAGCCAATAACAGAATGGTACACAGTAGGTACTGGAAGCTCAGAATTTATTCCATATTTAGTAATACAAGCAGATGACATCTACAGCTGTCCTGTGAGCATAAAAGAAAACAGTGATCGCCAAATTATCCCAGTTTTATTTCCTGGAAACAAACCAGGCCAATCACCTATTCAGTTGCTTCTTACAGTTCAACAGAGAGATGGACAAACTTACCTTCTACTTTGGGAACACCCATGTCCACAAATTACACTGCATAATAACACCAAAAAGACTATCCTTTTTGCTAAAGCAAAGACAGAATTTGGTGAGCATTTTTTGTTATTGCAATGCTGAATTACTTTAAAAAAATGAATTATGATTATTCATATAGCGTGTAATAGTGTATACAGGATATTATTACTACTACATTCATAATCGTAGAAATTGCTATAGCATATATTTGCAGGATTTATATAGAAAAAATTTACAGGCATTGCACAAATGCAATGCACAGAGAAGGGCGCTGGAAGTGCTTCAATAAATCTAAAAAATATATATATTTATGTTCATTCACCAATCAATGAATTCATTCTTCATTTACCAATGTACAGATTATAAGTTAAATGTAGTCGCGTTCATAAGCAAAGTTTTATATGTGTACTACGTTATTGACAACAATGAAGTAGTTTCTATGGAAACTCACCGGTTCCCATTTTCGATCACACACCAGCGATCTGCCGCAAATGTGTGACATGTCCTTATAAACATTTTCAATGTTAAAAATGTTTAAACCATATTATTATTAGCAGATTTTTAAGAAGTGTACAGGTGATTTTTTTTTTCAGGGGAATTTTTGTAGCAGCTGTTCAAAAGTTCTATATTAGCACTGTTATATTCAGTAAAGTAGACAAAAAATATTTTTAAAAAAAGGTTTTCTAATCTTACTTTCAAAGTTATTTTATTTTTGGACTGATTTTCTTCCTACTAAATATTACCAGAATATTTACTAATAAAATGCAAATAACTTTGAATACTAATTAATAATAATTGTGATTATGAGTAGGTGGGACACCAGAGTACGACAGTGAAGACTGGCTTTGGCATATGTGTGTTTCTCCTGGGTGTTCTGCTCACTATCATCTGCAAGTCAAAATTACTGCTGGAGCAGAACCTTCTTTTCTTCTTCCTCCAGCAGTAATAGCTATTACCACAGCAACTCCTGTACCAGATCATCAAGGTAGATTTGTACTTTTCTGAATGAATATAAAAATTATATTAATTATATTATAAGAAATATGATTAAATTTTTATATATATTTTAATACTTTTTTCACATCTATTTACATCTGTAGCATTTAAAATTTGAAAGATTTTCGAAGTTTCTTTGCAGATAAATTAATAAATATCATTTTTAAATACAAATTTTGTATTTTTTTTTTGACTTTATGAATTAACATTTCCTTCTTTCTCTAATAAGCTGATAAAGAATGTTACATTGTGTAGTATAAAACTTTAATGGGACTCACTTCTTATCTTAGTGCTACTTCTGTGCAATGGTTATTCCAAGTTCTTACTTTATTTATTAGTTCTTTTTTAATACAATTCTCCAGTAATTGCCACAGTTTGCTGTCCCATTTGCCACTTAAACGAAGAGTAATAAATGAGAATAATACTGACTACGACTGTTGTCCAATAAGTTCTTGCCTTGCCAGTAGTAGTGTTGCTAACAACAACACCACTTTGTGTTTTACTTGAAATCTGGGGTTCTTTGGATTATAAAATAAAACATAAAAGCTGGTTACATTAAAAAAGTACACTACCATACCTCATACATACTTAAATAGTATAAAGTGTTTTTACAAATTGTTCGGTAGTGTCGTATTAGTTGTTACAAAATTCGCACACTAATGCGAGGTTATATCTTAATTAACAATTATTTTACGTAAGTTGATTATGATTCAAACCTTTGAAAGAAAATTAATTTTGTTTAATAGTGAGAAATTTTGATTATTTTGAGAAATATTTAAAGTAATTTGGTTTCTGGGATAATTGAATTTAGTTGATACTTATCAGTTCAGGCGGTGGTGATATGTTGTCGTCTGGGGTAATGGAAATTCATCGATTTTGGGGCTGATTTAGGCTTCGGGCATCTTCTTCTATCTCGTCTTGGGACTTTCTGCTATTTAAATTCTTTTATTTGGTTCCAGGACATCGGTTAATATTAGAAGCTCTGCATCTACTCGTCATTGGTTCTTGTAGTCGACTTCTGAACATCTTTTGAACTTTTTAAAGTAAAATTTTGGTCATCTCAATCTTGCGTACCGCTTACCCACGCGTCATTTTTTCAAGTCTAATAAATTTAACGGAAAATTAGTATTCAACGGCCCGTTTCTATGGTAACAGAAACCCTTTGATTGGTTAAGGCCTCGATTAAAAGCATTGTTATGAGATATGAAATTTTTATTCAAATTTATTATATATTTTCTGAATGATTTTATTCTTCTATCATCCTATTTGGGTATTAAATAATATCACTATTATATTTATTTCCTTTCAAAGTTCAAAATGATACCTCATAAGGTCATATTCTATTATACATTAACTTTAGTCTAATTATTTTGACATTTGATAAATTACATATCTCTTTTAAATTAAACTTTTATAATAACATTTCTCTCTTAAAATAATTTATATATAATTACTGGCTATTTACTTGCCTTAGATTTGTAAATTTCCTTGTGAATTTGTTACAATTGATATTTGTGTGTGTCTGACAGTTAGACATTTTCATAGCCAAAAGTAGCCATGATGGTATTTTACTTATTTCTTTTAAAGTACATTTTAATTCAGCCTGATGGGCTTCACTTTGTTATTATAATTGTTTGTGTTGCGTTTTGATTCTGTTTGTGTTCTGATAACAAGTTAATATAGTTTTCACTATCCATATTTAAAACATAACAATTAGGCTTATGGACTGCAAGTTTATTTCGGCCATATCCTATTTCTAACATTAAAACGAACAATTCTTTATAAGTTATTAGTTACTGTTGGTTTAACATTCATTTCATTCTTTTGCTATTACTTTGAGTGAGAAATATCATCACTTCTTTCAAACTTATTAAATTTATTTTCCCTTCTAACATGGGGTGTTTTTTAATTGTATACTTAAATTCTTATTTCATTACTACTTCTTTCCTCCATTCCATGTTAACACAAACTGTTTTTACATGGGCTTTCCCCCTGAATAATATTACATCCTTTACTTATCTCTAATTTAAAGACTATTTCTAACTATACTTAATTATATAGTTTTTCCATAAGCTCACTTAAATCATTTATTGGTTTATCAATGATTTATTAAGTGTTTCCTTATCTATTAATACTTTTTATTACTGATAATATCTTTTTCCACATATCACTTTCACCTTTAATTAATTGGTGTTTATCACTGATACACTCACTATTTTGGGGTATTTATCTATACACTATTGCACTTTTTTCCATTGTTTATATTAAGCGTTACTTAGTGGGTAATCCCTATACTTATTTCTCTTTCTATTTCTCACTTTCTTTCATCATAAAATGATACTTATTATTAATGACATTTTGTTATTTACATTTCACTACATCTAACTTTAATAATTGGATTAGTGTACTTTCTTTACTAAGTTATTTTTTCACTGTTTTTTGTTTAAAACAGGTATATAAATTATCTCATTTACTACAATAATATTTGTTTTCATTAGTGGATAATTATTTGGGTTTATTTACAGTATTCTATCTTTGAGTATACCATTTCTCCCTTTTATAGGGGTTATAAAAGTTTGTTATTTCTTGGTTTCACTTTGTTTCCTCTTCCTTCTTCTTCATCTCCTTCATCTTCTTCATCTTCAATTGTCTTCATTTTGATTCGGTCCTCCTCTTCTCGTCTAGTTCAATTTCTATTTAGTTGTAGGAATTTATTCACTTCCTTTATTTATGTTTAAAAGGAATAAATCCCAGATGTTTAGTACCAAGCCACGTGTTGTTCAATCAAAATTGAACCTTTCATTGAACCGTTTCAATCTAAATTGTTCCTTTATTTGTCTTTATTTCTGGTTTCTTATCTTCTTTTGTTAGTTCCTATTTGTTTGGTCAATCACTTTTTCCTTTGTGTATTTTTCGTGGTTCCCTTCTTCCTTTGTTTACTGTTGTTGGGTCAGTCACTTGGGTTGGGTCAAAGTCATCGTTTGTCAAGTCATATTCTTTATATTTTATTTAATTTTAAACATTTTATTTGATATGAAGTATTTTTACATTTATAAATATAGTTTTTATCCCTGGTACTGAGGTGGCTTATTTGTGTTGTAACAATATTATGTATGCCTTCTGGATTAACTGATGAAAAAAATCATGGAAAAGTTCTGTTCCAGCAAAAAATAAATCTTGTTTCATCAATACAATGTGCCAGCAAATAAATCAACTTTAGCAATAGGGAAAATCAGGGATTTGAAGTATGAACTGGTGGAACGTCCACCAGATTTGTGCCCTTCAGACTTTCATCTGTACCCGAATATCAAGAAATTTGTAAGTGGAAAGCGTTTCAGATCAAATGAAGAGGAGGTAGCAGCTGTTGAGGGGTATTTTGCATACCGTCTGGAAAACCACTAATAGGATAATGGGATTAAATCGTCACTGGACTAAGTGCATTGTAAATTTAAAGGAGATTGTATTGAAAAATAAAATTTTGAATTGAAAAACTTGTTTTTTTTTTTTTGTGAGGCCAAGAACTTATTGGAGAACCCTTGTAATACTGGTGCACTACTTGCACATTAACTGTAATAAAATTATACAAAAAAGTATAATTAACATAGCATTAACAGTAAGAAGATAATGGGTTATAGATAACAGTGTTTTGTTTACTCATTACTTTTCAATATAGATTTGGCATTTAAAATAAAATAAGACATCATATGAGAGATAGTAGTTTGTTTTGTTACAGTTTGTTGTAATTTTTATATGATACAGAAGTAACAAAGACATAACACTACATACTGTAAGAACACACACACCAGATACGAGATACTACTAGATACAAGATACTAGTGTATACTGATTGATATAGTGGTGTGGTAGTGTAATTGCAGATATGCACCGGTATCTACGATAATGTTGTTTTATAAAATGTCCAAATTATAATTATTATTGTTATTAGTTTAATTGTAATTGTCAAATATGTGGGTATCGATGGTTCACTTCTTTAATTTAAAATACTTCTCGCACTCCGTTAGTAACCTCCCTCACTTACCACACGTGGATATTGTAGTCCTGTTCGGTGACGGTTCAGCTGAAATACATACACTGCATATACAAATAGATATTCTGGTTGAATATCCCATGTGACTATCATGCACAATATAAATGATATAACAGCTAAATAAAGTTCTGCGTTATTAGAACTATTTGAATTCTTCCGCCACCTTTTTGTAGAACTGACTAATAATAAATGAGCTAATTTAAATTTGAAATAATACTCTTTTTCCACTGGTAATAAAATGTAGAGGTTTATTAACGGTTAATGATATTATAAAATCTTTGAAAAATTGACAATCAGTTGCTAATAGCCTTTCGGATAATAATTACAATTAACAAAATTTAAAATAAGACTCTGCTTAGCCTCAAGGCTGGTAAACCTGTTGGTTATACAATAGTTTTAATTTTAAGAGGTTATGTCCTCTTGTATCAGTTAATTACCATGTTCGTGTGGTTCTTTTAGGTAGCATGATACCAGGTACAAGATGTGGCATTAATAATGATATTAAATGAACAATAATTAAAAACAAACAAACAAATATAAAAATCGAAAATTAGTACCATATCACTGATAGTTATGGTATTATCGTACGCGGGAATCCGCATGCATTATACAGTATTTGATAGACAATCAACGAGTGCGTTAGCTTGCACTACTGAAATGTATTACTTTATTTTAATAATTCACTTTAGGAATTATTTACTTACAAGAGAAAAATTTATTAAAAAAAAACTCTTGTTTTTATTTCCATCTGGTTTGGATTTTACTTGAGAACAGACTTGTAACAGAGAAAGTGGCAAGTTACAGTTACGACTTTAAGGTTATCTCATAACGTGAATTGTTATTATGGTTAATTATCTTTAATATTTATTTCTTCTTAATCTAAGTATAGACATATTATTCATAATAGTTTGATGTGTCATTATCAGTATCATATAATACTCTTTCGCATGAAAGTTAAAATATTTATTTTCAAATATAGAAAAATCAAGAAAACAACTTTAGTCAATTGAGCGACCATTGGTATTGCTCGTATTTTGTAATAAATACTTCAAATATGATTCTTTTAATTATGACAAATAATTAAAATATTTATTCAACATATTAATAATTGCGAATTAATACTTTCATTAATTCTGATAAATTCCATCATCATTTTTGATACTTCGCTTTTTACTGACTTGCGTAGTATATCAACATTACGTGTATTTACAGAAATTTCATTTCTGTTTCAATGTTAATTAAATAAAAAGAATTGTACTCCCTGTTTTTATCTTTTACACAACACTCGTAAGTACGATCGATATTGTACACTAATCGTACTTAAATATTATACACTCCGCACATTTCACTCGTTTATGCTAGTGTGGTTTGTAGGTTATATGTGTGTTGATTTACTGATGTATGCTTGTCGCGCACAATTCAAAAAATAAACTTCTTCATATCGGAGAGTGACATGACCTGTCTGTATGATGACTGATGGTTAACTGTAACGCTCCTTCGAAGCGTCTGTGGCTTGTCTGCCAATGTTCATTCATTCGATTGGTTGAAATGATTAGACTCTCTAACCCAAAGCACTTTATTTTCTTAAAATATTTAATTTTTTACCAATTTTGGCCTTTGCGTTTGAGGCTATATGACGTCAGCACTGGTACAAAAAATAATTGAAAAGTTTAAAATCGCAATAACTTTCTTAATATTTGTCTTATCGTTAAACGGTTAGTGTCAGTAAATTGCGGACATCCTGCGCTTTAATTAAAGTCCAAACAAGATTATATTCCGTCCATTACTTCAATCACTATAATGATTTTATTGATTTTTTATGGTGCATCTTATATTTTATAAGTTTATTACACCAAATTTAATTATTTATACTAAAACACTTTTAATTAAACGCTCTGAGTCCATATCTCAACTGGTTTAATTCAAAACTTGGGAATAATTGTTACCCAAACAATATCTCGTTATGGCGTCTTTGGGCGTCCATATTTGATTTTTCACAAATGTACTTAAATCTAATTTTTCTTATCTAATAACACTAATACTGTAACCTAATAATAATAGAAACGTCTATTTACATAATTTTATACTTGAGTATATGTACAGGGCTGTATTTAATATACTATTTACATTGTTTTAGTACCCTCCTATCTCTTTTCTTACAATTGTCACTTTACTTCTGGTTTTTTCTATACAAGTTAGATTATGTAATAAATGCAATTAGTGTACACTTATAGTACCTAATTCCCTACATATAATTGCTAGCTTTTAACTATCTGAGAACCCTTCAATTTCTAGTAATGGGTCTGTTTACATTATGTCATAGCATGGTAGTCAGTTATTTTTGTTAAAACAATAATTAAATTGTTATTGTTACACTTGATTTAGATTTCCCAAGTAGTATCAGACATTCTTCTGATTCTTGGTAATAATTTTATCTACTTTTAAACAAGTTTGTGTGCTGTATTTTGCACAAATAACTTGCTCCTCATTGTTTGTTTACATTTGGCTTCCACTATCATGGTCATTTGGTTTCTAATAATGTATATATAAAATGACTATTCTCATGGTCATGGTCTGTTCTCAAAGTAGCATTAGGTGTCCCTCTTACTACTGGTAACACTCTTATCAATCTTTGTTCAAGCTTTAATACAGTATTTTGCTTAACTAGTTGGTTACATTGTTGCTGCTTACTTCTGGTTATGTGTTCTTAGTTAGCTAATTTACAATATTTTGGTTACAAAATTATTGTCATTATGTTCAGAATCTGTTCTCACAGTAGTACCAGATGTTTATCTAACTACTGGTAATACCTTAATTAACATTGGTACTTGTTTTGATATTGTATTTTGTCTAACTAATTTGGCATACTAGGCTCCATTTTTCCTATGTTTGTGCCATCATATTTGATCTGTTTTATTTGCATTGTGTTCTCAATATAATACACTGTCTACTGTGGTGTATCATTACTTATAACAAATTCTTGATTGGTATTATAGTTGATGGTTACTTGGTTAAATTAACATGTATTATTTTTTGTTTCATAGGTGTCTTTCCTATGGGGTTATGTAACAATGTACAACATGTTCTAATGCAGCATTTTGCTACTACTAACATGACTTCAGTATGGTATTTTACTACAATATTTTAATTGTTTTAATACACATGTTTACACTACTTCCTCTTAAACAATAATACAAATCTTTTTGTACTAATGACAATATCTTTCTTGTCATTGGTTGTATCTGATTCCTGTCACTTTTGTTTGATATATAACAAAGGTTTTTATTGTCAGTTCTCTATGAACAATAATATAATTGTTCGATTTTATTCTATTCTGGTGGTCTTATGATTATCTATGTGGATCACAATCTTTATTAAATTAGTCACACTCATTGTCTGTGTATATTTGACTATTTAATTCTTGCTGGTTCACTATGAAATTAACACATTTTCTTACACTATAAACCTTATCACTGGAATTGTTTGTGTGGTTTATTAGGTTAAAATTAGTTAACTGGTCACAGGTTTTCACATCTATACTAAGTACTCACTGTAATTGTTTGTGGTTCCTTAAATGTTAAACACTGTTTTTCTTTTCATATTTGATAATCACTATTCCTTTGGTTACTATTATTGTCTCTAGTACACTTGATGAATGATGAGTTCTTGCATGGTCTATCCATTTTCTTCTCTCTTCATGGTACGTTTCCTTGTCCTTCTTCTTTTCCTCTTCTTTAGGTTTGAATGTCTTCTTCAATATTTTCATTGTAGTCATTATCTTCATTTGTTCCCTCGCTGTTGGAGTTTATTGGTCCTTATTTTGTTGGTTCCCCTCACTGTTGGATCCTATTGGGTCTGGTTACTGATATTTTTGTTTTGGCTCATGGTCATTTTCTTTCTTCATTTCGTATTTGATGTTGCTATGTTAATACTTTCTTCCTCATCGTTGGATTGTTATACTAATATATCTGTAGTTACACACTTTTATACACATAGGTTTATTTATCTAGACATACTTTCATGCTTTTCTCTTACTTGACGTTATATTAGCTTATTTTATGTAACTACCATATTTGGTAACGTTACAATACATAGAAGAGTATTTCAATTACATTAAATGTACAGATGCAATCATATAATAGTACAGATTGTTTTTCCATAATAATATGAACATTTTCACATGGTGAATTAATAATAATAATTATTATTATTATAATCAGTCTCCTAAGTTACAAGACTGCCATCTTAATTTAATCATTCATTATATATAAGATTTGAAGAAGTACTCTAAAGCACTCCACAGGAATTTAAAAAGTATTCTAATTAACTATGTTGTTGTATGTAATCATGTAAACTTCAATCTTTGTTTTAGCATTACAGTGGTCAGATGCAATAAGTTTAACACGATGCAGCGGTAGACTTCTTACACTGTCAGGCCTCCCTGATCTTTGCATGTCTGTAGTTAAACGGGGCTTTACAGTACACATTGTGTTGATGCATGCCAGCCATACAGAGATTTTGGCAGTAGACATAAGAGGTCAGCTTAGCAAGGAGTATATGCAAAGAGGTAACAGATTCTTGTGGTCTAAATACAAATATTTTGTGTTTATATAATAAATAATTTTATGAAATTAGTTTTTAATTGTTGAAGGGTTACATAAATTTAGAAGATAGACAGTAGAGGAACATTATGGCTGTGGCGTGTCTTACAAGAAACATACAGTAACATATTATCCAGTGTGACATTTGATTAACTGTTTAGTGTAGAATTCTTTACTACAAAACTGAAGCTACAAAAGTTTGGGTTATAACGAAAAAGTTATCAACACTTTTGGCAACATCATTAGAGTTGTGATGTCTTTTCCTGTAACATTAACCATAATTGATGACATTATAAGAAACAATATTGTTTAATGAGGCTAAAAATACAATAAATTTGTACGTAATTAAAAATGTATTTCATTTAATGTTCTATAATGATATTTGATAATCCCAAAGTGCCGCAGGATGATATTACCATTATGTAATATGTATTAATGTGTGTGTGTGTGTGTGTGTGTGTGTGTGTGTGTGTGTGTGTGTGTGTGTGTGCGTGTGTGCGTGTGTGCGTGTGTGTGTGATAGCATTTTTTGTGAGAAATGGGAATGGTTTAAAAACTGTATGTGTATGTGGATAGAAGTGTCTATTTATGCTTTTTATTTGTGTTCTGTTGTAAGCTGAATTGTTTACAGAGGAAAGGCTGTTAGATGATGTAGAGAGAAAAACTGTACACCTATCCGAAGTACCTCAGGTTCATGAGACAGGTGGCAGTGGAAAATCTTCTGATCAGCATTCACCTCCAGTCTCGCATGTTGGTTCTGTTTATAACACAGGAGGTAACAGTGGTCTATGTTTTGTACTCAGTAATAATATATATGTGTAATGTATGCATTCAAGTGTAGTTGACACAACCTTATCTTAAACAGTGATTTAGAATAAGAAGTGTAGAGCTTGACACCATCTTTGTTTGACAATTGTACAGGTAGTTTTTCCATAAAAATGAAAAATTGAAATGATTCTACAAATCCTTAGGGAGTACATCTGACAGTGTCTTACCTAAATGTACTCCCTTTTGCTGGCATTTAGTAAAACAGATTCATATAGCATTGTAAGCAAAGATGAGCAATGTAGATTTTCTCCAAAAGTTTTTTTTTAATGAATAGTACTAGTTAAACAGTGTTAGTGTAAGTTACATAAGAAATAAATATTGTTACAACACAAATAAGCCACCCCAATACCAGGGAGAAAAAAGACGAATCTACTATATAAAAAATAATTTGAATAATAAAATGTTTAATATAAATGAAAATAAAATGACAATAACACGACAAACGACGACTCGACCTAACCCAAGTGATTGACCAAACAAACAGGAAAACAAAGAAGAAGGGAAAAAACCAAAACCAAATAAGAATAAAGCCAATTGAAGGAAGTGAATGAATCCATACAACCAAATGAAATAAAACCAAACGAGAAGGGGAGAACCAAACTAAAATGAAGCCAATGGAAATTGAAGGAGAAGAAGAAGAAAAAGGAAAATGAAACTAATTAAGTGTAAAGGAATGAAGTGAAACCAAGGGATAAGAAACACCACAAATATATAAGGGAGAAACGGTACACTCAAGTATAATAGTGGGAATAAAGCCAATGATTATCCAATATCAGAAATAAATATTATTATCAATTGAATAATTAATGTAACTGTTTTAACCAAAACCCAGTAAAGTAATATAATAAAAAGAAAAGTACACTAACCCAAGAATTAGAGTTATATGTAATAAAACTCTATAGAAATATAACCTTAGTAATACTATGTATAATATTTGTAAAGAAAGAAATAGTGAGAAAGTGACAAAGAGAAGTAATTATGGGGATTATCCACTAAGAAACACTTAATGTAAACAGTTAAAGAGTGCAATAGTGAAAGTATAAAACCCCAAAATAGTTAGAAACCATATTTATGGTAATAAAACGCTTTAATAATCAATAATGAACAATAATTGATTAATGGTGAATCAAATAATAATTAAGAGTAAGGTTTTAATGATAGAATTAGATGTAAGCACTTCATAATGTGGAATAAACACTGAAGAGTGATGAGGAAACACTATGTGATTAAAAGTGAACCAAATTAGTAATTAAAAATATATGGTTTATGATAATATTAAATATAAACAATTAGTAATATGAAATGAACACTGGAAAGTGATGATGACGTTGTTAATTAAGAAAGAATTTTTAAGAGAATTAAGTTTAATTGTAAACGATTGTAATTAAAGGGGAGAATCCCATGAAAAGATAAACAAATATCACTATAATATTGACGACTCGGAACACAAAGTTTTTTATAAGTAAAAACGTAAAGTTTTACCTTACAGCCTAAACCGGCTTTCACCTATAGAAGGCTTCATCAGAGGCTGTCGTTAGTAGCGCTGCTCGTCTTGTTGTTGGCGACGAGAAAGTGTTTCGAAAGATTGAAGCTGTGTGTGTGTGGTGAGATGTGTTCGAATAATGCGTGCGATTTGAATTGTGTCTGTTCGTTTAGGATGTCGTTTTTATTTGTTTTTGTGTGTTTGTATATTTCTAATTGTTCTAGAGTGTCTAGTTTTCGGCCTTTTGTGTGTACGTGTAGTATGTTCATGTTATTGTCGATGTTTTTATATGTGTGGTTTGCTTCAATGAGGTGGTTTGCGAAGGTAGATTCTGTAGTGGTGTGGAGTGCTTTTGTGTGTTCAATGTATCTCTGTTTGAAGCTACGTCCTGTCTGGCCTATGTAGAATTTACTGCAATTTGAACAATTTAGTTTATATACACCGGGTAGATCGAATTTGTTTTGTCCTTTGGGCATGCGTTTTGATAGTGTGTGTTCTGTTTTGTTAGTAGTTTTGTAAGCGATTCTGTATCCTGCTTTTTTGAATTTGTGGGCAATTTTTTCTGTTTGTTTGTTGATGTATGTTAGTGTTATGAATTTGTTGTTTTCTGTCTTTGTCTGTTGTTTGTTTTGTGTTTTGTGTAGGAGTTTACTGACTATTGTTCTGTCATAACCGTTAGATTCTGCTAGATATTTTATCGTGTTTAGTTTGTCTTTGTAGTCTATTTCATCTAAGGGGATGTTGTTAAGTCTATGTATCATGGTTCTAAAAGCAGCTAGTTTGTGTTGTATTGGGTGATTGGAGGTGTTGTGTATTAGTGTGTCAGTTGTAGTTGGTTTTCTGTATATACTGAATTTGTGCCTGTGTTCTAGTTTTGTGATGGAGAGGTCTAAGAAGTTTATGGTATTGTTGTGTTCGTATTCGGCAGTGAAGGTTATGTTTTTATGTATTTTGTTTATGTGCGTTAGTAACTGTTCACATTGTCTTTTGTTTCCCCTGTATAGTATTAGAATGTCATCAACATATCTGTGCCAATATAGTATTTTATGTGAGTGTCTGTCATTGTTTGTGAGTATTTTTGTTTTTTCTAAGTGTTGGAGGAAGACTTCTGCTAGAATGCTGGATATGGGGGAGCCCATGGGTAGGCCGTCGTTCTGTGTGTAGTATTTATTGTTATAAGTAAAGTAGTTTTGTTTTGTGATAATGTTCAGAGTTTCTGTTATTTCATTGATAAGTTCGTCTGGTGTGTTGTTCTGTTTGAGTTTGTTTTGTAGGATGGAGATTGTTTCAGAGATGGGGATGTTTGTGTACAGGTTTTTAATGTCAAAGGAGGCTAATGTGGCGTTATGGGGGATGTGTATGTCTTTTATTTCTGTTACTAGGTCAGTATTGTTTTTTACTGCAATGTTGTTGTCTATTTGTGTGTGTTGTCTAATAATTTTGTCTAGATATTTTGCCAGTTTGTGTGCAGGGGCATTACGGTAGTTGATAATGGGGCGGATCGGAATGTCTTCTTTATGGATTTTGGGAAGCGCTTGGAGTGTAGGTGCTGATGGTCGGATTTGTTTCATGTAGGGCTTTTGTTTATGTGTCATAATGTGTTTGGCTTTGTTGACTATTTGTTTTACTGAGTTTTGGTATCTGTCGGTGGGGTCGTGTTTTAGTTCTGTGATGTTGTTCTGTTCTATGAAGTCTTGTACTTTTTTGTGTAGGTTGTCTGTGGGGATAATTACAGTCGTGTTGCCTTTGTCAGCTTTTATAAATGTGATGTTGTGTTTGTGTGCCGTTTCCCTCAGTTTGATGGCTGTGTGTATTTCTGAGTTGTGGTTGTTGTTGTCTGTTGCCCACAGACAACCTACACAAAAAAGTACAAGACTTCATAGAACAGAACAACATCACAGAACTAAAACACGACCCCACCGACAGATACCAAAACTCAGTAAAACAAATAGTCAACAAAGCCAAACACATTATGACACATAAACAAAAGCCCTACATGAAACAAATCCGACCATCAGCACCTACACTCCAAGCGCTTCCCAAAATCCATAAAGAAGACATTCCGATCCGCCCCATTATCAACTACCGTAATGCCCCTGCACACAAACTGGCAAAATATCTAGACAAAATTATTAGACAACACACACAAATAGACAACAACATTGCAGTAAAAAACAACACTGACCTAGTAACAAAAATAAAAGACATACACATCCCCCATAACGCCACATTAGCCTCCTTTGACATTAAAAACCTGTACACAAACATCCCCATCTCTGAAACAATCTCCATCCTACAAAACAAACTCAAACAGAACAACACACCAGACGAACTTATCAATGAAATAACAGAAACTCTGAACATTATCACAAAACAAAACTACTTTACTTATAACAATAAATACTACACACAGAACGACGGCCTACCCATGGGCTCCCCCATATCCAGCATTCTAGCAGAAGTCTTCCTCCAACACTTAGAAAAAACAAAAATACTCACAAACAATGACAGACACTCACATAAAATACTATATTGGCACAGATATGTTGATGACATTCTAATACTATACAGGGGAAACAAAAGACAATGTGAACAGTTACTAACGCACATAAACAAAATACATAAAAACATAACCTTCACTGCCGAATACGAACACAACAATACCATAAACTTCTTAGACATCTCCATCACAAAACTAGAACACAGGCACAAATTCAGTATATACAGAAAACCAACTACAACTGACACACTAATACACAACACCTCCAATCACCCAATACAACACAAACTAGCTGCTTTTAGAACCATGATACATAGGCTTAACAACATCCCCTTAGATGAAATAGACTACAAAGACAAACTAAATACGATAAAATATCTAGCAGAATCTAACGGTTATGACAGAACAATAGTCAGTAAACTCCTACACAAAACACAAAACAAACAACAGACAAAGACAGAAAACAACAAATTCATAACACTAACATACATCAACAAACAAACAGAAAAAATTGCCCACAAATTCAAAAAAGCAGGATACAGAATCGCTTACAAAACTACTAACAAAACAGAACACACACTATCAAAACGCATGCCCAAAGGACAAAACAAATTCGATCTACCCGGTGTATATAAACTAAATTGTTCAAATTGCAGTAAATTCTACATAGGCCAGACAGGACGTAGCTTCAAACAGAGATACATTGAACACACAAAAGCACTCCACACCACTACAGAATCTACCTTCGCAAACCACCTCATTGAAGCAAACCACACATATAAAAACATCGACAATAACATGAACATACTACACGTACACACAAAAGGCCGAAAACTAGACACTCTAGAACAATTAGAAATATACAAACACACAAAAACAAATAAAAACGACATCCTAAACGAACAGACACAATTCAAATCGCACGCATTATTCGAACACATCTCACCACACACACACAGCTTCAATCTTTCGAAACACTTTCTCGTCGCCAACAACAAGACGAGCAGCACTACTAACGACAGCCTCTGATGAAGCCTTCTATAGGTGAAAGCCGGTTTAGGCTGTAAGGTAAAACTTTACGTTTTTACTTATAAAAAACTTTGTGTTCCGAGTCGTCAATATTATAGTGATATTTAGTTAAGTAACGGACACGTCATGGACAACGAAATCCAAGAAAAGATAAACAGCTAGTGTTAACATGGATTGAAGGTAGAGTTTAATTAGGGAATAAGAAGTTAATAATGTAATCAGTAAACACCCCCAGATTATAAGGGAAAATCAATTAAGTAAGTTCAAAAGGTGTGATATTACTTAACACACAAAAAATAGTAATTAATGAAATGAGTTGTAAACAAACTTTACTTAATAATTGTTGAATAATTGTGTAATTATATTTATGAATAGGATATGACTGAAGAAATTGTACAGAGCATACGCCTAGATGTTATGTTTTTAATTGATGAAGAATAGGGAGTGGTAGCCATATTGTTAACAATAGATAATTAAGAAGTTAAGACAATACAAATCTAATTACACTAGAAAATCAGTTAAGGTAGAAAATAACAGAACCATACAAATGGGATAATAAACAAAACAAAACACATTAGAATAAAATGAGACATCATTTGTATAAATTCGGTAAATATGGTCAATGGCTACTAGTGCCTCTGAAATGCCTAACTGTCAAAACAAATAATTACAAATTGTATAAAATCCACAAGGAAAGTAACAAATCTAAGGCGAGTAACTAGCCAAGAATAATGTGTAAATCATTTTAAAAGAAAAATGTTACAATAAGAACTTAAATTAAAAGAAATATGTAATTAACAAATGTTAACATAATTGTACAAAAGTTAATATCTAATAGACCACAACCTTATGAGGTATTAATTTAATCTTTGAAAGGAAAGACAAACAGTAGTGATAATATTTAATACTCTGGAAGGAAGACAGAAGAATAAAATCAATCAGAAAATATACAGTAATTTTGAATAAAAAATTCAAATGTGATAACAATGGTAATAAACCATGCCTTAGCCAATCAAAGGGTTTAGGTTACCGTAGAAACGAGCCGTTGGTTACTAATTTTCCATTAATTCTCAGTACTCATATAATGATGCTTATATAGTAGGGACGCAAGATTTTGTATGGCATAAATTTTACTTTAAAATGTTAAAAAACTAGTCAAAAGTCAAAAACATATACCAGTGAGAAGGAGATGAAGAGTAATAACATTTAACTGATGTCCAGGAACAATTTAAATGAAAATTAAAAGAAGAAATTCCCAAGACTAATCTGAAAAGGACGCCAGCAGCCTAAATCACTTAAAATTGATGAATTTTCCATTTCAAATGAACAACGATCTATCACAAACCTTCTGAACTGATAAGTATCATTTAAATACCCTAATTCCAGGAATAAATGCACTTTAAATATTTCTCAAATCTATACAAACTCTCACTATGAATTGAAAATAATTTCTTTCAAGGATTAAATAAAATAAACTTACATAGAAAAACTTGTTAACTAAAAAATAACCTCGCACTAGATTGCGAACTTTTGAAACACATATTACTACACTGCAGAACAAATTGTAGCCACACTTTATATTATTTAAGTACGAATAATGTACGGTAGTGTACTTTTTTATTGTAATCATATTTAATGTTTCCCTTGTAATCAAAAGGACTCCAGATTTTGAACGAGAATAATTGTAAACTATAAACCGCAGCCATTACTGCATCAGAATAACTCGTTTCAATATCGATTCGTCAAACTGAGATAAAGTGTTTCATGTTTAATGTCGGAGCAAATTTATTAAATACCAAATACTAATATTATTGTCAAATTGCATAATTACCAAACAACCATTAAAGAAACGGTACAGAGTGTAACCATTGTTTTATTTCATAGGAAATTGTATTATATATGTGTGTGTTAGCGAACTTACAGAAGGGACGACTAGCGCTTTCGCTACCCGTTCGATACAGCAAGCTGTACAAAGGGGGAACCGATTCGAATGCCCCGGCCGTCATCGCTGAAAACACCTGTTTAACACATTATTTCATAAATTTAATTGTTTTCAACAAACAATTTGGCGCCACCCGGGATTCACAAACCCCTATGTAATTACAGGTAAGGTTTCCACTCGGTTGTACTGATAATTGTGACAACGCTACGGACTTTGTTAGCGGCAACCATTGATGTAATGACAAGGTGTGAGACAAACACACCACACTAATACATAAAATACCATATACACGCCTTTAAAGAGACGACACTAACTATTCGTTACAATATTAATACAAGTGAGAATATTAGGTGTAACAAACTCATTAAATTTGTTACTTTGATTTAAATTAGATTATAATAGGTTACAAAGTTGTGTTAAAAATTACATATTGTCTAAAAATCTGGTTATCTTCAATGCAATACGTATTTAGTATAACAAGTTGTTATATGTTGAATCTTTTATGATTAGTATAAGATCAAATAATTGAAGGCAAAATAGAATTGTCATTTTCTTATTTATTCAATCTGGAACTTGTACATGTTTCTGTCCGTAACTACTTCTTCACCATTTATTCTATCATATGTCTTGGCAATTAAAGCTGACACAGTTTTCATAGACTGTTTATTCTTGTACACATTTATTTTCTCATCACATTTATCACAATAAACATGATTTTAGAAGACCTGTCTTTTATATGACTCTTTTTAAAAACATTCACATATTATTTACTTTCACCCTAGAAACCAAGTCACGATCATCTGGGCTAAAGAAAAATGCCAAGCGAGGAGCATAGTGAGGATGGTGATTTTTTTCTATATTTTATAGCAGATTGCACATCATGAATATACCAGAAGGTCAAATGGTACTGTCACCAAGTAGTATTATCGGGATGTTCTGCAACATCTTCGTGTTGCAGGTCAACACAACACTCAGACCAGACCTGTAAGAATCATGCAAATGGTAGCTCGATCATGACGACACCTTCACCTTTATCAAGTCTAATCCAGGACTTCTTGGTCAAACATAAAATTCATCAAGATCACTAGGCCTTTTATTACCAGACATGCCTCCTTGTAATTTCTGCTTGATCCTCAAACTGAAAATCCTGCTAAAAGGATCCCACTTTGATATGAATGACACAACCACCTGTTAAAACTAACAGACACAAGGCTTCTGGCGTTCTGTGAGGTTACAAATAGTAACACATGCTGTACATACTACTGCTGTGCTCTGCCAAGCTGCAATTGAACAGACCTCACATATTAAAAATGTCTCAGAAGTTCAAATGTATAATGAAGTAGGTAATACATGATTAGATGATCATCAGATAGTAATACAAGATTAGATGATCATCAGATAGTAATACAAGATTAGATGATCATCAGATAGTAATACAATTTTATTGGTTGGCAGAAAAATGAAAGAAATATACAGTGGCGTACGCAGAGATCAGTCTCGGGAGGGGGGGGCTTGAACCTTAACAGTCCATATTAGCCTACTCTTCTACAACTTATAGTATAAGATAGAGTACATATGCCAGTTAATGGTTAAAATTTATTAGTAGGCATATTATTTTAGTAGGTTTCACATTTTCTTTATTAAAAATGTATTATTCGTGATTGGGGGACTTATGTCTCATTCCATTTTTTAATCAGTAATTTTAAAAACAATACTTTTTTCTTTCAAAAACTAAATATTTTTAATTGTTTTTTTTATGTTTATTGAAATATTTAACAACGGATTCATTTTACTTCAATTATACTATAATGTTATACATTAATATCAGTAGCACTGGGAATAAAGTTTTGCAACGTTGGTATTTTAACAACTATATATTTCAAAATGATTTGCTAATAACTAATTGTGTCAATACAAAAAACAGTTTTTCATTAAACTGTTATACTTCTTACTGTTATACTATTATTGTACTAATACTTTATTAATGAGAAATTACACAAGTGTATATTAGCTGAATTCTTACAAAATTAACAACAGTATTTGAAAAATGAAAAAGAAACAATATACAGTAAATAAGAATCAAGTTAACTATTAATTTACAATAGGTAAAGCATTTGTGTCCAAGCCAAGCATTTTGTAATTTAAAAAGCCAAGTCCATTCTCCTATTTCCTTGATTGGCAAACCGCTCAACAACATCTTCAGGAGAGATGTCGATTTCCCTGTGAATATTCAGCGAAGCTAGCCTATTAAGCCCTGTCTCCGATATCGTAGACATCAGCCACGTCTTCAACTGCCTCAGAGTAGAGAAGGAGCATTCTGGCTCAGCTGATGTCACTGAGGGTACACACAGTACTTCTAAAAATTTTGGGATGTTGGGAAATACATCTGGATTGCAAGCTTGGCTGAGAAGACAGAGCTGCGTCTGGAACATTCATATCTGCTTCATCCACCCACTTTTGCTTCCATATTTCTGCCTCAAATTTAAGTTCCATCTTGGAAATGTCAGGGTAAATGACAGAGACAAATACTGCTTGATCTCTTGAGTAGGAGCCTTAATGATGAAATGAGGCATAAATACTTGAAGATAACAAATTTTTATCAAACTCAGGTCTGAAACGGGTTTCTAACTCAACAGCGCAGAGATCAATAAAAGGAATACGAGGGGGTTCCCAAAAATAACTGGAATAGCGCTGTGATTGGCAGAGCTTATGTAGTACGCATTTCTTCCACTAGGCGAGCATAGCGCAACTCGTTCCGAGTTCAGTGCCGTCATTGTTGTCGCCTGGGAAGGTTGTGTCCGGTCACAGTAATTCATTTTGTAAAAGCAGTTTCGCTTGCTCCTCGTTTTTTGTCATGGCGGATTTAAGTGAAATTTTGGCGCTGCTGTGAAATTTTGCTTCCCGCTTGGGAAAAACGCCGCAGAAACTGTTGTGATGTTGAAAACAACTTACAAGGATAGTGCTATGGGAAAAACTCAAGTGTACCAATGGTTTTCTCGTTTCAAAGAAGGTGAAATGTCAATTGATGACAAACCTCTTTCTGGATGTCCGTCAACTTCCAGAATTGATAAAAGTGATGAAAAAGTTCATGCAATCGTGCTTGAAAACCGACGACGGACCATTGAAGAGATTAGTAAGTTATCTGGAATAACTTGGAGCTCGGTTCAGCGAATTTTGGCAGATGAGGGACTGGTTTTTCCAACATGACAATGCACCTGCTCATGCAGCCATTTCAGTGCGCCAGTTTTTAGCAAAAAACAACATGACTCCCTTGCCCACGCGCCTTACTCACCTGACCTCGCTCCGGGCGATTTCTTCTTGTTTCCACGAATGAAGAGGGACATGAAAGGACAACGTTTTGATGCCGTGGAAGCGGTAAAGAAAAAAACGAGGCAGGAACTGTCGGCCATCATAACAGGCGAGTTTGAAAAATGTTTCCAGGAGTGGGATCACAGATTGGACAAATGTATTAAGTGTAATGGAAAGTACTTTGAAGGTGATAAGGTTGTTTTGTAAACAAAAATTAAATACATAGCTTTAAAAAGAAATTCCTGTTATTTTTGGGTACCCCCTCATATATAAATTTAGCTTGTAGTGTTGTTCCAATTCCTGGCCAGCATTTCCTCTATGTGATTGATATGTGATAACAAGAATACTGGAATGATCACATAATTGCACCTTCTTTTTTTACAGGAAATTTGTGGTCAGCCATACTTTCAGTGTATTTTCACAAAGGACGGCATACTTCAGGTTACCATCAATTTAAGATTTATATTGTAATAATAAATTACTAATGTCTGGTATCTTAGGTAATAATGAAGACTCATTTTGTGAATGAACATTTGTGTCAGAACAGCCAGGATTTATAGTTTCACTATTGTCAGAGAATTCAAAAACAAGCTCGGAAACATTGTTGTCATTACCACAAGCCTCACTAACACAAGTATCTTGCTGAGACGATGTAGAAGTTGACAAAGAACATGTAGGGCTTTCTTCTACACTATCACACTTAGCTAATTTAATTTTTGTTACAAAGAGATCCAAAGTGGTGACTTTCCTTTTTGGTACTTTTGTCTTGTCATCAAGTTTGGACTTATTAGTCTCCATCTTTGACGCAACAAACAAGCAAATAATCACTAATAAAACTACAAAAACGGCGGATTTAATAAACACTGTACTGCTAAACAAACACAAACGCGACAATGACGGACGATGACAGCAATGTGTGTACGAGTGAGTCAAGTATCCCCTGAACGACTACCTCCGATCACTGCCGAAAATAGACAAATATATGGAACCCGTGGCGCTCGTGCAGCGAATTTCTGTTTGCACGCCACAGGCAAGCATAAAAACTCGAAATTTTGCTCGCACTCTGTGGAGTGCGTCATGCTTCGAAGGGCCTGTGTGCAGGCATGTGTGCAGGATATGGTAGGCAGGTTAGTTATGTTTATATGTTCAGAAAATACGATACATTTTAAATAAAATATAATTATTTCTAGAAATTAATTATTTTATAATAATATATATAACAATTCTAAGTAAATAAGTTAAGATTCTTTAAGTAAAAAAATTATTAAAGTGTTTTTAAAGTATTTTTTTTTCATATTACAACATGATTCAAGATATGAAATTAGGAACATTATTAAAATTCTTGTTTTATTTATCGACTGATATAAAAAAGTGCTGAATTTAACTCAAGTATTAAATAATATTTTTATGAAAAAGGTTTATGTACTTTTTTAAGTTTCATAAAAACATTAGTTAATATTAAGTAAAAATTCTTAGGGTTCGCTGGTAGTAGTGGCCAGTGGCACGTCACTGGTTGACGTGCATGTAGCCGCGCCGCCGTGCCATTAAATGAGAGCGAGAGAGAGAAAACAGGTAGCTTACTGAACGTTGCACTTAGCATAATACACCACTCGATGAACTATAAATTATAACTGAAGTAATAATTGTTATTATAAACTACTTATTTTGTTAGTATTTATATCTCCGTCAAAATCGCCCGAAATATGCAATTTTGTAATTTTAAACAAGGCCTAAGTAAATTAAGGAAGTGCATATTACATTTTCGTGGTTGGGGGGAGCTTGAGCCCCCTGATCCCCCCCCTACGTACGCCACTGGGAGTATACAATTATTTGGCAATTTCACAGCTCTGCATTAAAACAAGAAAATGTTGCTGAGCACAGGAACATTAATATTACAAAAGATTGAATTTTTGCATTTATAACCTCGTCTTTTGAGTTATAACGGAGGGAACCCAAAATAATTGGTTCTGCCAATTATTTAAGGCTGCCTTATTCGAGACGAGCTGAAATTTAAATCAGAACAACACACAGTAAGACATACAAGGAATCAGGGAAGGTGAAACTGTTGATTTATATACTCAGTATATGTGTGTAACAAGAAGACTGGCTTTATTAAACATTTGAAATATAACATTTACTCCAAAGAACAGATCCCATGACGTTATTAATTAAATTATTAAATTTAAGTGAAATGCTTTATTTAGAATATGGGATCACAACAAATTTATCTAGCTATACCCCCGGATCCGGGTAACCATTGGTATTTAGTCTCTAATCTTTTAATTATATTTAATTCAAAATTTTATCTTGCAAGACTTTTACCTTTTTGCTTTATATATATTCCATTAGAAGAATGGTATTAATAACACTACGTTACGTTAATATCTAAACTGTTACAATTGAATGATATTGAATAGTTACAGTTAAATTCTCAAATTTAAGTTTTTATATTCTTATAAAATCAATCGTCTCTGAAAGTCTCTTAAATAGAGTATTGTGTTACAAAAACTATTATCATTATTCCTCGATAGACGTGCTATCGAGTCACCTCTATTTTTTTTTATGTAGTAATCGCCTCCATGTGGTTCCGTCTTGGGAGTCCTAAAACGTCGTCCTCGTCTTGGTCTGGTCTCGGTTGTTCATGGCTTAATACGTCTGCAGGACAGGTAGAGTCTTCTACGCCGATACTCGTTGATTCTCAGATGTCTCGAACTGCATCATCGGTAGGGTATACTAGAGTTCTCATTTAGATGGTCCATGACCACAGGTCAGATGTTGAAAAGATTCGTCCGTCGGTGAAGATTGCAGTCATCGTTTTTTCTTTATTAACACTCGTCGTTTGTAGTTACATCTTTCTTCTTGTTACAAAGTTTTTGGAATTTTCTTTTTGTTAACGTTACATGTTACACTTTTTGTAACAGTTAGTAAAATACAAAATAATAATTAATTAATCCACACTAACAACAAATTGCATAACTTTTGAACAGAGCATTTTGCTCGTGCCTCTGCACTGCTGGGCATCGTCATCGCAAGAGAGCGATTTTTCCTCCGCTACCCTTGTACATGACAAGAAAGAGTGGGGTGTTTATTCCGCGAGCATATATAGTTCCTGTTTCTCTTTAAATAAACTTTTTTATTTATACTGACTATCGCTAGATAAAAATACATCATTTAAATTAATTGTTTTAGTTACTATCTGTGTCTACAGATACTTTAATTATTAACATTAGTTTACTCTATTATTTTTAATTACAGTAGACTCGGAAAACATGTCGAGTCCGGTATCAACAGGTAGGCGCTTGATAGCAAGCAAAGGGTTAAATACGAACATAATAATTATTTACAATATGCCTTTTCTTTATGGATACTTTGCCCTTATTAATTACTTCTTCCATTCGCACTTAGTACCTACATGTTTTTATTATTATTATTGTGAGATTTAAATGGTCAATTGTACGCAACCTTAATTAATTAAATTTTTTTTTTAATTCTGTAAATGTCACAATTTAAATCGTCACATACTCCGCCTCCTTACCAACACAGACTCCTAAAATTTTGGTCAGCTATGTACCGAGAGTATGCTTGGGGAGTTCCGTGTGAAATTTCTTATTATTATTATCTTTTATTATTATTGCACGGTTTATTTGTTTTAAATTCTCTTTAAATGATCTTAATTCTCATTTAAATGTTCCTCCTCCGTGAAATTCCCTTTTTCTCACTAAATACAGTACTTACTCATAATACTAATTTCCCTAATTTCAGCAACTCACAATATCGTGGCCCGACTGACATCAGCTTACTCTAACTCTACACGTTAGCTTTCAGCATTCAAAAAAATGATCTCTTGGCTCTCTTGGCTCATCATTATCCTTTTCAGTCAGCGCCATTGTGACTCGTTACTTAACATGTATAATCACTTCTGGATTATATATCATAAACTTATTTCTAATGTAATCTAAAGAGGATCCCATACTCCACTTTAGATCACTGTTTTGAGAGAAGCGGAATTTCACGAAGATACTTTTCATTTAACTCTTTAACAATTACTAGACAAAATATGTGGAAGGGGAGACACTTTACACAATGCATTGTAATCCACTCGCGGTGGCATTCATTGTTTAGGGAGAGCAACCTTTAATACAATTGAGAGGGTGGCTGCTTAATACAATACTGAACACGCTTCCTTTTCTCTACCTTGCCACAACTGGGGTGTTTACACTACGCAACGTAACTTTTATTATTATTAATCACTTTTCTCTTATTTACTGCGATACGATTTACTACTACTTATTTACACGTTACACAAATTTGTTTAACTTAAGATTTATTTAGCAATTATTACTATTTAAGCAATTATTAATCACTTATTATTACTTTGGGGTTTTAAAAACAACTTACCTCGAATTATTTCCTATACACTTTAATACATTGTAAACATTTATTAACAGAGATTATTATTAAACCTTTGGCATTAAATTCTATTTAAACGATCAGCTCTTGGTACTCATTTTCTTTTCTTCTGTGACCTTCCCTTTATCTTGTTTCTTAAAATCTAACTTAATTTTATTTCTACTACTAATTTACGTAACCTCACAACATCATGGCCCGACTGATTACATTTTGTATACTCTAACTCTAGTAGTTAGTTTTCTGCTACTTTCTTTAACTCTTGTAAAGAATTTTTCAGTGCGGCGCCATTGTGACTGTGTTACGTTCCTTATATCTATTTCGCTTATTTATACTTAAGATAATCTAAAGTTGATCCCATACTCAACCCTAGATTATTTTTAATTCTAGTTGCTTACTTTACTGAGATAAGCGGAATGTCACGAAGGGGAATCTTTATTCACTTCTAAGCAATTAACTGTAACACACTAAACAAGAGGGGACTTACACTTTACTTTCAACGATCAGCTGTTACGCTGGAATGTGGGTCAAACTAGTTTTAAACAATGGCCTCGTTTATGAGTACAAAGGGCAGAAGTCAACTCGACGGTGGATATTTCTCTATTGTTCCATTTAACAATAGCTGGCGGCTAGGGACTTATTTTCAAGCCGGACACAACTTATTTATTATTATTCATACATATTATTCATTTCTTTTTACTTATTTCGCTAATACACTTTTATAATTATAATTCTACTAACGTGTTATAATAATTTACGATATTATTAAACTTTTTATTTTAAATGACTCATTATTTATTATTAGTACTTTGGTCTGATTTAAGAGACAGTTTCTTTTTATTTCGAACTAGTTTATTTACTTAGGGAAACATCATTCCATTAAATTAATTAGTACACTTGTTTTATTTAATTCGATTTAATTTTTAACAAAGGGTGGTACATGTTTACTAGGCACAAGAAGACACACAGGAAAGGACACGCTTCTTATAACAATAGAGCTATCACAGAGGGTGAAGTAATTGTTTCATTCCGCGATGGGGGAGGTTCACAATGACAAAATACACACCAACAGGAACACACAAGAATTCAACCGGTCTGGTATTGTTTACAAACAGACGTGTTGTAGAATGAACTTTTGACAAGCTCCTACATGTTTTGTTTACATGTGATTATATGTTAATCTTACTTTACACATATCATATTTACTAATAAAATTATCTATACTATATTACTATAATATTAATTATTATTTTTATCTTATTTAAATTTCCGACACATATTAAAATACACGAGTAAATAAATCAACAGCTTATGAATAGGGACACAATTACTGTTTAGCAACACAAGTCACAAAATTTTTTTTTTTTTGTAGCAAAATTTAAACAAATTAGCAGAGTGGCGCATCTTATAACCTCTTCTTTTGAGTTATAACGGAGGGAACCCAAAATAATTGGTTCTGCCAATTATTTAAGGCTGCCTTATTCGAGATGAGCTGAAATTTAAATCAGAACAACACACAGTAAGACATACAAGGAATCAGGGAAGGTGAAACTGTTGATTTATATACTCAGTATATGTGTGTAACAAGAAGACTGGCTTTATTAAACATTTGAAATATAACATTTACTCCAAAGAACAGATCCCATGACGTTATTAATTAAATTATTAAATTTAAGTGAAATGCTTTATTTAGAATATGGGATCACAACAAATTTATCTAGCTATACCCCCGGATCCGGGTAACCATTGGTATTTAGTCTCTAATCTTTTAATTATATTTAATTCAAAATTTTATCTTGCAAGACTTTTACCTTTTTGCTTTATATATATTCCATTAGAAGAATGGTATTAATAACACTACGTTACGTTAATATCTAAACTGTTACAATTAAATGATATTGAATAGTTACAGTTAAATTCTCAAATTTAAGTTTTTATATTCTTATAAAATCAATCGTCTCTGAAAGTCTCTTAAATAGAGTATTGTGTTACAAAAACTATTATCATTATTCCTCGATAGACGTGCTATCGAGTCACCTCTATTTTTTTTTATGTAGTAATCGCCTCCATGTGGTTCCGTCTTGGGAGTCCTAAAACGTCGTCCTCGTCTTGGTCTGGTCTCGGTTGTTCATGGCTTAATACGTCTGCAGGACAGGTAGAGTCTTCTACGCCGATACTCGTTGATTCTCAGATGTCTCGAACTGCATCATCGGTAGGGTATACTAGAGTTCTCATTTAGATGGTCCATGACCACAGGTCAGATGTTGAAAAGATTCGTCCGTCGGTGAAGATTGCAGTCATCGTTTTTTCTTTATTAACACTCGTCGTTTGTAGTTACATCTTTCTTCTTGTTACAAAGTTTTTGGAATTTTCTTTTTGTTAACGTTACATGTTACACTTTTTGTAACAGTTAGTAAAATACAAAATAATAATTAATTAATCCACACTAACAACAAATTGCATAACTTTTGAACAGAGCATTTTGCTCGTGCCTCTGCACTGCTGGGCATCGTCATCGCAAGAGAGCGATTTTTCCTCCGCTACCCTTGTACATGACAAGAAAGAGTGGGGTGTTTATTCCGCGAGCATATATAGTTCCTGTTTCTCTTTAAATAAACTTTTTTATTTATACTGACTATCGCTAGATAAAAATACATCATTTAAATTAATTGTTTTAGTTACTATCTGTGTCTACAGATACTTTAATTATTAACATTAGTTTACTCTATTATTTTTAATTACAGTAGACTCAGAAAACATGTCGAGTCCGGTATCAACAGGTAGGCGCTTGATAGCAAGCAAAGGGTTAAATACGAACATAATAATTATTTACAATATGCCTTTTCTTTATGGATACTTTGCCCTTATTAATTACTTCTTCCATTCGCACTTAGTACCTACATGTTTTTATTATTATTATTGTGAGATTTAAATGGTCAATTGTACGCAACCTTAATTAATTAAATTTTTTTTTAAATTCTGTAAATGTCACAATTTAAATCGTCACACATTTAGTACAACATTTAAGATAGGTGAGAAGAAATAAATACATGGCAGCCAGTAGTAATGGGTGAAACTATGACACTAATATTCATTCAACACAGAGTTTATTAAAAAATTATTGTGTTGAGGGACAGAAAAGAAAAATACAAATTCAGTAACAAATGAAAAAATCCCTCATATCACTGAAGAAGATGATGCTATGAGATAAGAAGATGCTATTATGAATAAATTGTTAATAACAAGCAGTTTCTTATGTTGTCCCTTGGCCAAAAAATAAACAATGGCTATTTATAACATACTGATAAGGCTAGTTGTTGTTGTTGTTTTTTTTTAATAAGGAAAGACTGACAGTTTTCAAAAAAAGTTTTTTTTTTGAAAGGTTGGGTGGCCCTGTACAGGACAATGAGGACAAAGTTGAGCTATAACCTTGATAGACTTGTAGATGCTGGGATATGTAGTTTGATTTGAAAAAGCACAGTGATGTGTCACTTGAATCGAAGAATCTACGCTACCAAGAAAAGATATTACAGTAGACATCAATTTGGAGAGAAAGAGAAGAAAGGCCAGAATGAAGTGTGTGGATGATGTGGAAGTGAACACGTCAGCTGTGTAAATAAAAGAAGGAAGAAGGAATACAGGTGAACATCATAAATGGCATAGTCATCAGAAGGCCAAAGCTCATCAGCTTTTGTAATGGCAAAAGAAGAAGATTGTGACAAATCTCTTATTTGATAAAAATGCTAATACAGCTTTTTAACATGCCATTTACGTGTAAACTTGTATAATTTTTACCCATTTTTCCTATCCTTGGGTTTACTTTCCCAGTTTGGAATATCTTTTCTTTCAAATCTACTATGACTAGATATAAAGAGTAAATCTTCTGTTGATATAAAGATCAATCTGAAGATTGGTTGACACAGTTCATTTGGTACCAGTTCTCTACTCTTAATGTTTGTCTGCCTTTTTTTTAAATTTCTTTGTAGCTTTTGCATCTCTTATCTTTCATAATCTGAATTTAAGAGGTTCAGGTAGAATATTGCCTATACCCAGAGCTTTTTTTATTTTTCAATGCCAGTACAAACTTATCTTTCAAGATAGGTTCACCCAGATGTATATCTACATATATCTATTTCTGTTTTATTCTCAATGGTATTTTCTTTGCTGTACAGTTCTCCTATGTACCATTTCCATTTCCGTAGAATTTATTCATCATTGTCCTAAATATTTCCAGTTTTGTCCATAATTGTCCTACTTCTATTTCTTCTCTCTCTAAAAAAGTTTACTGATTTATAGTCCTTATCTATGTATCCTTTCCTCATGTTATCCTTAGCTTCAGTATAGACGTCTTCAAGCTCCTTTTCTCCTACTTGTGTCAGCTTTTTATTGATCCCATTTCTTTTATACATCTGTTGGTCTTCCTCTTTATCCAAATCTTTTGTTTTCCTATTATTTCTACTGCTGCTTCGAAGATACCACTTTTAATCAATGACCACCTTTCTTGTACTTCATTGCAATCCCTTGTATTTGTTTTCTTGCCCGTTATGTACTGGTACACTTCCAATGTATCCTTACTTTTAAGCTTTGATAAATTCTATTTGTATCTATTTTATTATTATTCCGACTATGGAATGTTTACACATTTTCCAAAGAAAATGTTTACATAGTTTACCAAAGACTACAGAAGTGCTTGAGTTCTCAGCTTCCACTGCTGCTTGTCTGTATAAAGATCTTCTTCAATTTCTCGTTCCCTCAATATAGTCTGAATTTCTTCTATCCAGGTAATCAGTGGTCTTCCTCTTTTCCTTTTTCGTAGTGGGGTCCATTCCATAACTCTTCTTGGCAATCTTTCCTATGTCATTCTTTTTGTGTGCCCATACCATTGTAATTTTTTTGTTTGGATAAAATCAACAATTGAATTTTTCACATTCATTCTATTTTTAATGACTTCATTTCTAATTTTCTCAAGTCTGGATACTCTTGCAGAATGTCTCCAAATTTATATCTACTTACTTTCTTAATTTTCTTGAATTTTAACTTACTATGCATCATTACCAAAGCATGATCACTTCCTATATATTTGTTATAAATCTCTGTTTCACAATTAAGAATTCAGTGTGACATCTGTTAATATCTCCAGGCAGTCTTGAACTATATCTTTTTCTTTAGTCATGGTTCAAAAAACTTTGTTTCTTTGACAAAAATTAACAACCTTTCTTCTCTGCCATTTCTTGTTCCCAATCCAAACTACCTCTTCTTCTTTTCTTTCCCCAGCAACCCCATTCATATCCCCCAATGTGATAAGATTTTTATCTCCCATAACTCTGCCAATAATCTCTTATAGTTTGTCATATATCTTAATAATTTTGTCTTCTACGTGACCAGTTGCTGGCAAATATTTTTGGACTATGATTGTATCCCTGGGTTTTGTTTCATCCTAACAAGAATTATTCTCTTATTATACTGAACATTTCCCTATACTCTCAACTCCAGTAGTTTGTTGAGAAAAATTCTTACTCCTGCAACCCTGCATTGGTCTTGTGTTGTTCTACTACATATGACTCTATAGTAACCCATCCAGAAGTTACCAGCAATTGGCCATCTTATTTCTAAAACTTCTAATACATCAGTATTCACTCTTTTCACTTCTAGATTCACAGTTCCTAGTTTGTCACACTGAAAAAGAGAGTTAAACATTCTATGTTGCTATTTTACTTGCCTGAATTCTTTCAGATTTTTGTAATTCTTTTGGTTATCCCTGCCCAAAGATCTAAAAGAGTCCATTTGGTTCACCTCCAAAGAATTTAACCAAAGAGCCTTCCATCATGAACTACTGATATCTGGGATACCCCATCGGTTCTTTAATGGAGTGATTTCCTGTTTTCTTCTCCACCCTATGTTGTTGGTCATCTGGTGGCTCTTCTGCCTTTAGAAGTACTTTCCTCCCAAAGGGAAACAGGGTGCCGTACCTTCTACACACAAATTCACTGTCCAAGAAATCATTGGCACTTGGGGACCTTCTTATCCCAAGATATACTAGGTCTCTCTGTATTCGTTATCTGCTTGCCGCTTGTTATACAAATGTTACTCTCTCTTTACCATGGGTAGGTCAATATCAGGTTTTTCCCTTCATTGAATCTAGGACTGTAGGACTGTTAGGCATTTCCTAGCCTCTCTAGTACTTTTAAAGAGGCAAATATAATAGTAACATTAGTATACTGATGTAAATGACTACACATCTGGAGTTCACTTTATCGGTAACTTTTTTTTGTTTGGAAATTTGTATTTTTTTCTATACTATGAAGATGTGATAATTAACTATCTTTTAAATATTAAGAATTGTTAAAAACTCTGACATTCTTTTAATTTAGATATTTTGATTACTACACTGTTTACAGGAAAAGAAACTGAAAGGCAGGCAGAGATAACTTGTTTCATAAAGAGCTTCTCTGCAACACTGTTAGGTCAGAGTAGCAGTGGTTGTGACTGCCAAGAAATTGCAGCTGTCACCCTTGACAGTATTGGCATTACTTTACTTCCACACCTATGTCAGGTAAAATTGTATATAATTCACACAACACTAACATTTTGCTCTGGTATTTGTATGCAGTTTTCTGAATTAAAGGCATGAAAATTTTATAGAATTGTTTGTAATATTTTGATATATATATTAAAACTGTAATGTAGTATATAAATATATTTTTCATAATTTTTTGTACTACATAGTCATACGTCCATGTCCTTGAATTCACTATTTTCATGTTATTAAATATAACATGAAAAGATCTAGCTTACTGAAGAATATATGCATACAACTTAAGATAGTGAAAGTATTTAAATTAATAAAAACAAAGAGCCAAAAATGAAATGTGAATTGAAATTGAAATTAAAACTGCTATTCTCGAGGCTGTCGAATTGTTCAAATAACGAAAAGTACATGCCATAAGTGAGTACATAGTCTATACTTCCTCTTATACCATGGACTTTACATAAACACTATTGTGTATTTCAGCACAAAAGAAATATTATCAAAATTATTGTACCAATTTTAGAATTGGTAGAGTAATCACTAGCAATGTGTGGGAAGTTTGAAATAAACATAGTTACCAGTATATTATGTGCATAAAGTTGAGGATAGGTCCATATCCACAATTAAATCTGTGTGCCTATATTATTATAGTGTGAAATATGGATATGTCATATCATTATTTCATTCGAATCTTGTAAGACATTTTAAGATATATACAGTAAAACCATGTTTAAAATTAGTATTAGTTTCTGTTTATTTGTTGTATAGGATACAGAAGTGAAGGAGGAGAAACTGTCTGTATCAATAAACGATATTCAACTAGATAATCAGGAATACCACAGTGGTGGGTATGACTTCCCTGTGATACTAATGAAACAGTCGATTGCTGAATCTGATGAAGTCGTCAGAGAATTCGATATAAGTGAAGATGCACAAGACTTAGTCAAAACCAGTAGAGATAGAGGAACTGTTTTAGATGTTGATATTACATTAGACTTGAATAGTCATCAGTATGCAAGTAAGTCAGAAGGGATCATGTATCTATCTGTGTAGGTTATAACATATCATTAAATGCTTACTTTAAAAGGTAATGAAATGCCATCAAAATTTACGATAACTATTGTCTACAATGAGGACTCTGTTTATGAACAGACATGGTGAAAACATTTAAACAAAATGTATTGAATATTCTGTACTTTTTCATATATTAAAGATTCGTTATTCAAAAGGATCCTTTTCATAGACTTAAGACAATTAATTTAACTTCTTCTAAAATAATGAAGCTGTATTCACAAGAATGAATATGGCTATACTTTACTACACTTTAAAAATTATAGAATACTTCAAAAATTAGTTTAAAAATTAAACTACAGAAAGTAATGTGGAAATATTGATTCAAACTTATGTTCCCTTGACTCTACCTTTTAATGCAGCTTACTTCAATTGTGTATTGTGCTTTCTGTTATATTTTTCTTTCTTCAAATATATGTAAACTGTTGTCCTCATGAGTTTAGAGTTCATTTTGTTTCTTAAGTTTATAGGAAGAAGATGCTGAAATATTGAGAAATATGAAAAACAGTCTATACAAAAATCTGTTGTTAGTAAAAGGGTAAAGTGGAAATGCTCCTGAATTATAAATGCTATAATTCTAAAGGAGCTTTTGAAGAAAAGCCTCATCATGAAAAGCTGCCTGCAGGATGTACAAATAATGTAATCGTTTTAGTAAAGAAAAAAGTATAATAGACATGATGGAAGGTTTAGCAATGATCGGTCTAAAAGTATAACACAAATTTTAAGTTATTTGCATTGACATTTCAACAATACTTATTGTCATCATCAGAACAATTATTGTTGAGTTGTTATGTTTGTGTGTTTGGCATCATAACAACTCAACAACAGTTGTTCTGATGGTAACAATAAATATTGTTGAAATGTCGACACAAATAATTTAAAATTTGTGTTCTATTTTTTTGCTAATCCTTCCATCATTAAAATTTATTGATTGACAGTCACGACCAAAATTAATGATTTGTAATTAAAAATTTGTAAAATTAATGATTTAAAAAATTGTAGACCAGTTTCATTTCTATCATTGCTATACACAATTTTCAGCAAAATTATCGCTGTCAGACATTATAGACAACTTGGCTCTCAGCAATCACCTATGAAGCCCTGAGTAAATATAACATTTTTATGCAGTATCTGAACTTCAATAATGTTGTGGATGTTTATAGAAAACCGCTTTATAAGTTACTTACTGAGTACAAGAATGTTTCCAATTCAATCAGTGCAAAGGCTGTAGTGAAAGTTGTAGAATAACAAGTGATATGACATGATTTTAGCAGATTCTGTCTGAAATGCTTAAAAACTCAACAGCACATATTAAACCATACATGTTCTTTAAAACATACCAAGTTAAAAGAAATGCCTAGAACTTATTGAAAAGAAACAGGAAGATGATCTGTTACCAGATACGGTCTTAGTATTCTCAGACAATTTGTTTATATGATTACAGTTGGAAAGAAGCTGAATTAAAATAATGGAGCATAACTTTGAAATTCAAGATTTGCAGATTGTATATTATTGTTTAGAGAAAACTGAATTGAAATGGAGAAGATGACTAATGAGCTCAACCAGGAAAATTATAAAGTTTGAGATATGAGAATAAATATTAAAAGGTGAACTTTGCCTAATAAGACTATACCAGCTGAGATGAGTATTTGTGATAAAGTTAAATATTCAGGTAAACTGATTAAAAAATGTGAAAATGTAGGCTGGTGTGAAGTGAGGAGTTGTGTGACAAATAAAAAACTATTTATTTAAAAAGAACATTTTTTGTCACTATGTGCTTCATTCTGTAATATGAGACAGCTTCAGAAAGTTCTGAGAAAATCGGCACCTTATTATTATTCTAATTATTGGAACACTATTATGTTTAAAATAATAATCACATCAGGGAAATTACTGTTTCATAAGTTGCCAGTGCTCATGGTATCACAATATGGCTGGTCTTCATGTTCTTCCTTCCTATCCGACCATAGCATAGCTGTGTGTTTCTTTAATGTGCATGTGACATTGCAGTTTAAAATGTTTATAATTGAACAGCATACACATAAAATTTTGCGTTTTGCATAAAAAATCATCATCAGAGACAGTAATGTTAGAGCAGAAGTAACAAGAGTATGGCCAATCTTAGGATAGTGCATATTGCAAAACTTGAAATTTTAAATTAGATATAAACATTCATGATATGTATAATATGTTACAATCAATTAATTTTAGTGTTTGCTTAAGAAGTTGCAATGAAATACAGTAATCCAAATTTAAAATAGGCTATCTTATGAAATGTTGCAGAATATTAAACAAATAATAAAAAGTTATAAAATATGAAAGAAATAACAAGTGATATGACATGAGTTTAGCAGATTCATGGGACTGAACTGCTTTTAGTAGGCCTACTTAATTTAGAATAGAGCATACCTCTCTTGTATAATGCTGTAAAATAAAAGTTTATAATTTTTCCAGTCATTTATTTCTACAGTTTGGTCTAATAATTGCTATCTGATATAGTCTTGTTCGGATGTTGACTTAACAGCTATTGGCCAAGAATGCCTAGCATTTTCATAACTTGCCCTTTGGGAACCTGGAACTCATTTCAAGCATACATTTTCTGTATTAGGTTATCCATACCCAGTTTATAAAGGTTAACTGTAATCTTCATCCTCTTCATAATAACCACCATCATGGTTTGGGGTAGTACATCCCCTGGCAGCCTGAGATATTTTAATTAAAACTGTTTGCCCTATTTATAAAAGTCATATTAGAGTTCTTAAGCAATTCTCCAGGCTATCTTTTAAGTGAAATCTCAGATGCCATCTGAGCCTCGTTTATTGTATGTTTCTTTTTCATGGATTTGGAAGACTTAACTTCATCTTTGAGTTTGTAGCCATTTCAGAGTTACCATTGTTGTGTAGCACTTTATATCAGATAAGTTTGCTAAACCCTGTAGACTAAGGGATGAACCTGCTAACCCATTTTGTAGAGGTACACCAAACATTGCTTCATATGGACTTAGTTGATGCATCAGTGGAACGATTTGTTCTTTTTTAGTTGAACAAAATGAAGACCTTCAGCCCATGACATGCTATCATTTTCTGTCATCCAAGTCATAAACTTCTTGATTGATGTGCTTTGTGTCTATGCCTGTGTCTTAAAACTGTGAATATCAGTTTTTCATGTATTATTTTATAATTAAATATAGCAACAAGTTCTGTGATAACTGAAACAGTAAATTCTCTCCTGTTACCACTTGTATGAAGGGGGACACCTATTGATATCTAGAAGTTTGTACAGTATGTCACCATAACTGATCTTGTACTTTTTAAAGGATTTAAAAATATGAATTTTGTTAAATGATTTTGATAATTGAATATAAATGTATAGTCCTTATCAGTTCTGTCTATGTATCTGTCAAATCAACTTGACCTGTGGAATTGAAACCATTGCTTTAATAGACTTTACTAGTAAACCTATACCTGTTTGCTTTTTTTCAATCGACATGTTTCACATAAGTTGAGATAAATTTTATTAATGTCTGTAGTTACGTTACAATATGTCAGTTGCATTTATTTTCCTTAACAGCTTTTCGTTTGTGATGAATTTCAGTGTGAGGCTTATTAAATATCGGTTTGGAGAACCATACATGACTTCCATGTTCTAAGATTTATATTTGAAATCATTTTCGAAATGAAATATTTCCATAGAAACTACTTCTTTCTACTTCAACCTTAACCACAGTACTGTGGTGGCTAACGTATACCACCTCACGTTAGCGCACTCAATTTTCACTGATGATGGTAGTCGATGGCACTGCAAAACGTCTGGTTTTTGCAGAAAACATTGGACTACGGCCAGTCAGCCCAGAGAATTTTAACAACAAACTACTTCTTTGTTGCCGATAACGTAGTACACATAAAAAATTATCCCCTCCCCCATCAACTATCATTTTCATTTATAGAAAATTACCCCCTCCCCTTCAACTACCCTTTTCATTTATAGATATTTTATCTAGCTTTTTACAGTGGATTATTATGACCTTCTTTTCAGGATACTTTATTTATCAGAATTAAGTATTTTACTCTTGTTAAAACATAAAACATTGCAGGTAAACTACCCATTCCCTTAACCGATCTTCACCAAAATCAACAAACCTTGAGTCCTCTACAACTCAGGCACATATGCAAAAAATTATTTGATTCTGTTTGAAGTTATGGCAGTTATCGTTCGTCATAGAGAAAATTACTCTTGCTAAAATATAAAACTGTTCAGGTAAACTACCCCTTACCCTTAACCGATCTTCACCAAAAACAGAAGGCTTTGAGCACTCTACAATTCAGAGCTGTATGCAAAAAATTATTTGATTCTGTTTGAATTTGCGGCTGTTATCGTTTGCCATAGAAAAAATTCTACACACAGACACTTATCGAAAAACGACTTTTCTTCATGTTTTGAGGGTAGTACAATCAGAATCAGCCATTATCTCGAACACGATTTTTTTCACCATGACCATACTTCCATTTCCTTATGGAACATGGAAGTAAAAATGCAGTAAGTTCACCAGTATAGCAAAAATTCACCAAATCTTCATCAGAAGAGTGCTTCACTATAATTTTGTCTACCTCCCCCAGTGGCGGTTGGTGTTATGGTTGCAGCATTGCATAACCACTAGTATAGAATAACTAAACTATAAAATAATATACGAAAACATTAAGCAGCTAAAAGTGTCATAAATTTGAATGGAGAGCGTATCAGATTCTACGCGGCAATGTTCGCATACAATTTAAATGTGACGCGCAGGCTGGTGGTTGTAGGCTGCTTGCAACTTCAACAGTAAATGGCAGAGCTTACTACACAGAAATATGGGAGGACGTGCGGTTCGCTTCACAATTGCCCTATGTTCCCAATGTAAGCTTGGTGGTTGCAAAGTTTCTGCAACGCTCCACTAGTAGCGCTGTAGCGCAACTTTGTGTCATGAAATCAGCACAATCTTCTTGATTTATAAGTTGTGTCAGATTTAATGTTTATGTTGGTTCAAGGTAAACGTTATCCATTGTTTGAGGTTATAAAATTATAGTAATAATTTACTATTATCAAACTGTGACTGTGATAGTTCAGTGTCTTTTAACCCCTCTCCCAGCCACTCAACCAACTGTAGAAAATATTTTTGTCTTTTCGGTACACACTAGATACTGTATTTCAAAATTTCTGTAGAAAAAAACATGCTGGTTGATTGATTGATCACTGATGAATTTTTGAACAGAAACTATTCTAATTTTTCCTGATAAAATAAGTCAGGAAATTCATTCAATATACATGTTTACTGATTCCATATTTTCAGTTAATCAGTTGTATGTGCAGAACAGCTAGCCTTCTTGTAAATAGAGATTTTGCTATGATGTATATTCAGAAAGGATGGGTTGTTAATTAGGGGTCATATTGTTTCAGGTGTTCAAGATGTGAGTGTTAAACTGCAGCCGTTACAGGTATATATTGAAGATACATATTTACTTCATTTGAAAAATTGTTTAACTAACATCATTCCATCATTTCTTTTGTCTGAAGTACCTACTAAACAAAAGCACCCAGTATTTCAAAAAAGTACTGCTTGTGTTCAATCTCAAGTGAACAATGAAACCATAGGCAATGAAGCAGACGGTGCTAAAACTGTGAATGATATTAAAAAGAATGATATTGCTAAATATAATGCAGACTCTGCCAGTCAAAATAATGATAACAGAAAACAAGCAAATGAAGATCAGGAAGAAGATTTATTCAATGTTTCTGAACCTGATGAAGAAAATCAAAATGCATCTTTAGAGGAAGTTTCTAATAACGGAAAACATCATGCATATAAGTCTGTTCAGGAATTCGATTTGTTAAAACAAAAAGATGACATGTTTGAATCTGAGGTGCTATGGAATATACCAAATGTTACAACTGAAGATGATGAAACTAAAGAGTCACAGATTGGAACTGAAGGACTACCAGTTCCTCCTGACATATTGACTGCTTCTCAGGAGCTTGCACAGCCTTTAAGGCTGCGTTCCCTAAGTATCTCTGATGTCCATCTTCTAGTGAGCGTTCATACATCTACAAGATTTTATATTGCTTTAGATCATTCACCATTACATCTGAGTGCTTTCAAAAGATTATCTTTGGAAACAACAGCATATAGATTGGGGCATGCATTGACTGTACATTACTTTTTAGGCGCCATATATGGAACAGGTATAAGTATTTTGATTCAAAATAATTTCATTTAATTTAATGAAACTTCAAAAAAATAATGTACTCTTATAGTTGATTTTATCTACCACATTTTATATAGCTGTATCAATATCCCATTCATAGTAATACTTTCTAGAACTACTGGCACTCTTAACATACCTGTCTAGATATATGAAATTAAAAGGCTTTTATAAAAGTGGACTGTACACACAACAGTACCCAAGTTGAACCCAGTAATTGCCATTTCAAACAGCTTTATCAGTGGAATAAACAAAACACAAAAAATTCATAACATTTTCTTAAAATAGGAATTTGAAAGTAATTCACCTAGATTGTAACTGATCGACTCTCAGTACAGTACAGAAAAGCAAAACCATATAGTAAATTGTATAGGCTGAGTACCTATGAAGGCTGCTATTATATAGAACTGAGGTCTGAAATATCCAAGCTACTATTATTCTCACTTTATTCTACAAACTCTTCAGTGAAAGCTGACCCTACACTTTTTTTCATTTCTTCATATGACTCTTTATAGTAGGTTAGCTCTTTGTGGACTCTTCCACACACAGTAGAATTTCTTTCTGAGTTCAGGACATTAGGCTTCAGTGCATTTTAAACTACTTCAATTTGGTTCAGTATTTTGCAGATTTGGCGGTCAAAACCTGTGTTGGAGAGTCCGTACAAATTATTATTGTCTTCATCTGTCTCTTCTCTAATCTCCTCTTACATTTCCATTAACTTGTAATTTATCAGTTCCACTGAATTACATTATTATTATTATAAAGGAGTTTATTAGTATACATACTCAAAGAGTAAATGGTTATGTAAGCATGAACAAAAATTATGTTTTGAGGTTCACCTGTATAATAAGACTGGAAAAACTAGACTTGAGATTCAACATGCAAGAAATATAATTGTACCATGAGTCATACAGTTTCCTGTCATATGCAACTGTATCTTTGAAGGGAAACAAATTCTAAATTTTACAATAACAATATACAATGTTATTTATTGCATTTATATAATACTTATATGACTATTTCTTCGATTTTATATATAAATGCTTGTTTTATGTATTAATATTGTAACGTAACAGAGTTGAGGTCCCCGACGTTACATAAAAAACTATGTAAATATGATTTAAAATAATGCCCAAAGCATGTTATAATTAAATACAAGAGGGCCCATCTCACCTGAAGAATGCATTAGAGGTACATAGTAAGGTTACTAAGTAATTAAAACATCAAAAGTGTACCTAAATCTAAAATAAGTAATGAGTAGTATGAGATGTAAAACATAAACATTGTGTCTAATGGGAGGAGTTTAATGTGTAGGAGTTGAGTATAATATACTGTTCAATTAATATTTAATGTGTTATAAAATGTACTTGGTGTTGTACTGTAGCATGATATAGTGTTTACAGGATATTTATTTTATGTTTGTGGATAGTAAGTGTGGAGCTGGTGCTTTAAGGAAGTACTAAGTTCTAGGTACTCAATTTATTTATGTTAAAATTGTATTTGAATAATTAAGTATAAGTATATGTATTAGGTATGATATTATGTTAAATGTATTTACTTTAATTGATTAATGAAGATGTTTAAAATAATGTTTGTAAACTTGGCCAGGAAGGCAATAAGTGTCAATAAGTTGGCAAGTAGTTCTTATAGTTATGTTAAAAAACAATGAAGGGTTCAATGATGAACTAAATAATATAATGAATTGAAACCAGGAAATTAAAATTGATGTAAGTGGCCATAAGCCAGTGACTATTTGTACAGTAGGTCAGGTAAAGAAAAATTAAGTTAAAAACAAAACTAAATTATAACAGGTGTAAGAAAACCAATAGGCCTAAATTTAATATTTGTAAAAGGAAATTAATACCTTTTTAATAAGTCCAGTCAGATGAAACTATAGTAAAATATATATGGCTTAGTAAGGCAGATTAAGTGAGAGTTCTATGTAATTTGGTGTAATTCCAAGCATGGAGTATTTTATTTAAAAAGAGTAGTAATATTTTCTAATGCTGGCTCTAGGATATCGAATATTATCCAATGACAGAAAGTAATGGTTGTTAGGGTAACTAAAATGCAAGAAATCTTGTTGATTTCAACATTCAATTGTTATATGCTATTGAAAACAGTTCAGTAGACGAATTTAAACATAAAATAAAATAAAAAGGAATAAACCTTAATAAATCTAATATCTTAAAGCCAATCCATTCAAACAAAACTGATGAATAATTACTAGAGTTCGGGAAATATAATTATACACATCCCAAAGATAGCGGAATTACTAATTTCTTCTTCAAACTAATTCCATTAGAAATAATGATGAACCCGATTTACAATTGAACCAGGATATTTATTGAATGAACAAGAAGTCTAAACTAATGAAATTATAAACCAAATAGACACAAGAACCTTTGGTACTGGAGACGTAAACCTCACTTCCAAGAGATTGAAGAAATTGTAATACTACACCAATTCCACTGGGACCGACAACCACGAGGTTCGCGAAGAAGAACGAAGAACGGAAGAATTCCTGTTACACTCCGGGACATCACCTTTCCAACTTTATTGATAATCTGGACACATTTTCTGGTCAAAAATAACCTCATCAGGACGTCTGCATGCGGTTGTAAACAGACACGGCTATCTTGAGAATCGCATTGTACGGTAACATCAACTTATATTTAATTTTATACATTAAGAATTAATAACAATTTGTAATACTTAGTAACCTTAATTTTGCATTACCTGGCCTTACTATTCGTTAAAAGAATCACACGTACCCTGGGATAAGAGATAAACAAAAATTATATTTAAATTGTATTATACAGAACTAGTCCATTAACAAATCGATTCAGCATTGTACGATCGATATTACGATAAAAAAAACTGTGAAGAATACTGTTGGAAGTTAAAAAGTAATATAAATAAAGAATCCTTCTTGTATGTAATGATGATCTGTGTTATTGTAGAATAGGTATTATATTTTGATGGGGAAGTAATTTACAGATAAAGAAGTTGGTTAAACTATCAAGTGAAACTAACTAACCTATAAAAATAAGTCAATTACGAATAGCAGCGCTTGCTGTAGACAGCTGGTGGAACGAGAGAGTGCCGAACTAACGTATTCCTTTCGCCACATTTGAATTAATTTAAATCATACGAACCAAATAGGGTTGGAGAGAATTACCGAATTATTAACTAAGATATCTGTAATATAGAGTTATTCTATGGTAAAACACTTATTAATTGATCAACACAGGGCTATGTTCAACATAAGAGTTGCAGCTATGATAAAATAAAATAAACTTTTTTATTAATATTGAGTTGCAGTAGTTCGCATCTACAATAACATAATAAACTTTTTCCTTAAACAGATCGAATTAGTTAATTTAAATTTTTTTAAATTAACTACAAACTGTAATTAAATAAGAAATACAACCAAATAGAGAGAATACATTTATTACAAATTGACCAATCCAACAGTGGGGCTTTTAAACATCCTCGAATATAATTAATAACGTAATCGTTTGATTTGTTATAAATTGGCGCATACCAACGTGGAGCAGAATTAAACCCCTAAAACACAACCTTTTCATATTTGTTACAATATACATATAATAAAATTAACATAAACAACAAGTAAGTAATATGTTATTAATGTTTAGCATAAATTACATCTTTCAGGTTGGGCAATTAGTTCCTTAGAATTGCTTGGTGCCCCTGGAGGACTTGCTCGTACTTTAGGTTCAGGTTTAAGAGATTTTGTTAGTTTACCATATAGAGGAATTTTATTGGGGCCACGTGCTTTTCTTGTTGGCATTGCACATGGTTCAGCATCTCTCATGAAGCATATTACTGCAGGTATTTATAAATTTGCTTATTACCTTTTGTAATAAATCTTATTTGGGTTAGTCTGGGACAAACTTGTGCATGAATTGTCTGTGTATGTGTGTGTTTTTTTTTTTTTTTAACATCTGTACTGAGATTCTGATTATAGGCACTCTCACATCAGTTACCAAGTTGGCAGCCAGTTGGGCTCGGACCCTGGATCGCCTAACATTAGATAGGACAGATTTACAACATTCTGAAGAGTTGCGGAGAATGCGCCCACATGGTTTGACTCAGGGATTCGTTCAAGGATTAACAGAGTTTGGAATAAGCCTTTTAGGTTTGTAAATGTGTAATTTTATGCCAAGAATTGTTGTTTATATGTTTTTATAAAAATATCAGACTTAACTTGGACTGTTGTGTCATTGACCATGTCCAGTTTTATTGTTTACAAAAAAAAAAAAACAGTCACTGTGGTATTTCAAACAGCATCTTCACTAGCAATCTATGATGGGAAAAAGTCTCTGACGCAGAGAGAGCACCAGTAGTATCAAATAGCTCTGACTGTTCACAAGTTTTGACTGTCAGACAGCATACCATTCATTTAAAACTGCTGTGTTTACTAGTGTGACTGTTATGATCAGATGAAGTAAACAGGCTTGCAGGCTTGGTGTTTTTCAAAAAATTATAAAATGCAGTGTTATGCCATGATAAAATACTTTGTTTTAAAAGGCTTAGTGCCAACGAAAATAAAATCAAGTTGGATTCAATTTTGAAAGTCTCGTCACCTTGTTTGTTTTCAATAAGAAGTGACTGCTGAATTCACACCTGGTCATTTGTCTGTTTATGATAATTAACATTCAGATCACCCCCAAACCACTACAAATGATAAAAACATTAAAAAATTCACAGTGACAAGTCAAGGTTGTGTCCATGATATATTACACGAACATTTGCATACGAAAAAGCTTTCAGGACAATGCCACGCTTGCTAATGGTTGATCAAAAATGCATTTGAATGAATGTTTCTCCATACTGCTTTGTCAGTTTAAACACAATCTAAGTGAGTTTCTATGATAATAATTTATCACTGCTGATGAAACATGGATTCACCTTTACACACCAGGTACAGGACAGCAGTCCAGACAATGGGTGATAGCGGGCAGAAATGCTGCAAAGAAGGCATAAACTGTTCCATCAAGTAATAATAATCAAACTGATAAGTACAGCTGTTTGAAACATTACAGTATTCCATTTGACAGATCAAACTTGAGACCAGCCATTTGGTACTTCAAAAGCTATCTCTGTGCCAGACCAAGAACTTTCCAAACTACCCTCATATGTGTATAAACTACAGTAGTACAAAAATCAGAATAATCATGTACACTGAAACTTCATAGTGGACTCTTGATGGATCAAAATAAATATCAGTTATTAAGAAATGTCTTATTGTTGGGAAGTACAGTTTATAAAATAGTTAAAGATTAAAATGATTTTTCCTTTTTGTATTAGTATAAAATAAGAATATACATTTGTTGTGTAGTATATAGATACCCTCCAAATGAAACTATCAATTTAAAAATAACAATAATTGTAATTGTAAAAATAAAATGCACCTCAAACTGAAGAATTAATTTATTACAAAATACCAAAAGCGTTTTGTACATACGTTAACTAATTTAGAATCGCACTACTCCAGTTGTGGTTTTGTAACTTTTCCATATGAGCAAGGCATATTCAAATTTGCCTGTTGGGATGTTGACAAGAAGTGAAATCATCAGTCTCTCTTTGAGGAGCTGACATTGTAGTAGTCCCTATCTATTCGACATCTTAATGGTATGGTTTTCTCTGATAAAGCTTTAAAAAAAAAGTTGGCTTCATCTTTTTCATTAAAATCCTCACATCTGATCATTGATCAGGTGATCTCATATAGATTAGTTACTGAAAAATTACATTTTATATCAACGCCCATACTTTCTGCAATTTTAAAAATATATATCTCGAGGTGGTGGTGTCAAAAAAGTTTCAGGACTAGGTGTAGTTCTGTAGCTCAAAAAATATGGCATTGCACAGGTGATAGTTGTCAGTGGTGCCTTTCTTTAGTTATTTTGCAAAGTAGTGTCACTCTGTGAACATCAGGAGCTGTAGCACATGAGTTTTTGTGCCCATAGGTAGGAACATATCTGTGATTTCTAAGTGGACTGCGAACTAACATCAATAAAACTGGATCTGGGACTTGTCACGTAATTACCAAACGTATGAACAGGAGAGGTGTTTTGAAGCAATTAGCTGTGCAAGATGTTTGGAATGGTACTCACACTTCAAGAATGGCACAACTTCGCTGGAAGGTGAAGAAAGGTTGTGTGACCTTCAACAGGCATAAAAGTATTGACAGAATTAAAAATCTTGTGTGTGAAGATCATTGCAGAATCATTTGGGATGTTGTTGACATCGTTAATGTAACACACAGAACAGTTCAGGCAATCTCTGTGTCTGATGTGAATATGCACTGCACTGCTCCAAAGTTCCTGCTTAAGATTATAATCCCACTATATAAAGCACACCATGTCAAAATGGGTCTTCATCAGTAGATCCTGAATTACCAAGGGTCACTCGGGATGAAACATGGGGGGTCTAAGGTTATGGCCCAGATACCAAACAACAATCTTTGCAGTGGAAAAAGGCAAGGCAAGTTAAACGGGTAACAAAAAGAATTCTCATCATTTTCTTCAATATTTACATAGTTCTGTACCATGAATCATCCCTGAGAGCGAAACTGTGGTGCAAAGGAAACCAGTTGTTCTATCGTTAACACAGTCAGAGCACCTGCTCACAGAGCATTGCAGTTTTTATGCCGTAACAGTGTAGTTACCATTCATGATTTGCCCTGTTTACTGGATATGGCCCCTTGCAACTTGTTCCTCCTTTTCACGAGTATGAAACTCAAGTCTAAGGTTCGAAGTTTTGAAACCACTGGTCAGGTCAAACACAAATTAGAGATAGTGTTGACATGCTTTGAGAACAGGACTTTCAGGAAGCTTTCATCCAAGTGGAAAATACAATGAGAGTGGTGTACCACTGCATAATGGGACAGTTTTGAAGGCATTGGTGGCCAAACTTAAGAGGGGTATGTACTTCATTATATATAGGCCTAATCTTGAAACTTTTTGATATCACCTCATACACCAGGCATGAAGTTTATCCGACCTACCACCTGATGACTTAAATTAGTTCTGGTGAAAGTTTTAGCTAACTCTTAATTCTTTTTGCTAATTAGCTTTTTGGGTAAGTTATTAGCTCTGGGTCTACAAAATCACTTATATAAGAATGTTTATAATCCCACATTTTTGGTAATCACTCTTTTATTGGTTTTGATTTCTTATTTGTATCTCACCTACATGAAAGGTGTCTATTAACATATGACACTGAATTTTTGTTCTCATTTAACTTTGGTAATAATTTCTCTTTTCTCTTTCTCATCACTCTTTTCTCCTAATTTGAAATGCCTACTTTGTACAAAATAGAGTATAAAAACCTACAAAATAATGTCTATAGATATGAACTTTTTCTTTCAACATTAAACAACATTCCTTCACTCTATGCCAATGTTTTCTATTTACCACTAACCACTGCTTTCAAATATTGGACAATGTATCAAACTAACACAGCTTACCTATACTTACATGTCTGAAACATTGTTCATTCACACTGTGCTGAACTTTTTAAAAGTTTACTGAATTGTTAGCTGTGCATTTGTGTATAATTAACAGCAACACATACGTGAACTGGTCATAACATCTTTAGTTACAGTGTATTAGTTGATAGCAGCAGGAATATGATAATGCTAAAGTTTTATAAGATGGTAAAACCTCTCATGATACTGTTATAAATAATAACAGTAATTTTTCCCTTTTTCAGTAAGTCTTCATGTTTCTTGTGAGATAATGAATAATAACAATATATTATTATTAAAATTTTGTCAATGTTTAGGAGCAATTAGCAGTATTGCACATCACCCTCTGCAGTATGTAATGTCAAACGAACCTGATAGAAGTCTAGTGAACAGTATTGGTCTGGGACTTGTGGGTGTGATAACAAGGCCTCTGAGTGGTGCAGCTGAATTAGTAGCACTTACTGGAGAGGGGCTGTTATCTGGTGCTGGATGGAGTAATGCTCCAAGGGTATACAGTTTTTATGATTATCAGATTTATGGTTTAGTTTCTTAATATTTGGCTACTGGATTGTGGGCCATTATTCTGAATAAATTATATGACAAAATATTTTAGACCATTTTGCACGTAGGTATATTTTATTATTATAAATATAGTATGTCATCTTCATAATGACTCATTTCTTAGAAATAATTGTTGTGGTGCTGCTTTTAAGTCAAAAATTTCATTGTATTTAATTGCTAATTTACAATGTCTATCAAAAATTGTAACACTTGATTTGTGCAACTCTATACAAGGCAGTGCTTTTTACTCTATTATATAAAGTGTAAAAAGTAAAAAATACGACTTGTTAAAAATGTGAATTCAATAACTGCTGTATTCTGTGAGATAATGATAATATTGTTAACTTACAGAGAATAGTACCTAAGTGTATAATATGTGCAGTATACATTATAATACATAGAACTTTTAACTATTAAACTTATACAGCCATTTAGTCCAGTCAAATTAGCTCAAAAATAAGCCTCAGATCAAAAAAAAATAGTAGACGGCTGAAAATTTGAGGACATCATCCCTACATGTCCTACTACAATTAAAAAATAAGTTCACCCCTGTCATACACATCAAACGTCAAAAAAAAAAATGGCGAATATAAAAAATAACGTTTTTTTGTCTTTTTTTTTTAAACAAGTATAATGTAAATTTAATCGACAAATTTAATTTTAATTTCTTGAGTGATTATTATAAAGTAATGAAAAGTTAATAGAACCGTTAAATAAAATGCAAAATTATAGAGGGCGCAACCGTCCAGGCTAGACAATACGAACATTAAAAGCGAAAACAAAGGGTATCTTTGAGAATTTTTTTTTAACTATTAAATCTTTGGATTTGAAACCTTTTGCATCTTATTAACTATCAGTTAAAGTCTACAAAAAACATTTTTATTTACTCATTAAACTCAAATTTATTTTATAATTATAGCTAAAATTCTTCCTCTGAAAGTCCGTTGTCATCAGATTGAATATCTAGGTTTGTATTTTCATTCTCATCTTCATCGCTTATTTCCTCTGGCAATGATGGACTCACGATATTGTTTTCTGCTTCATTTTCAGTTACACAATTATTTTTGAAATTTTTGCATTTTTCACTTGTGCAACTTCCACAAACGTCCGTACATAAAAGCCCAGTACTTTTGCAGGAACACTGTTTTGATAATATATATATACTTTCACTTATGAACTTACTATTGTCACTTCCCAAACGTTTCAAGATGTTGTTTCTCTTCTTCAGTGGGTTGAGTACTCAACCCACTGAAGAAGAGAAACAACATCTTGAAACGTTTGGGAAGTGACAATAGTAAGTTCATAAGTGAAAGTATATATATATTATTAAATTAACAAGTGAACGAAGAGGATGCAACAACAAGACTGTTTTGATGTGCAATCTTTTTTACAGTTACAAAATATCTTTTGAATTAAGTTTTTAGGGGCTACTGCTTTGGACATTCGAATTGGGGTAAGGATTTGTCCCCCTTTTCCATCCCCAATCTTCTGCAGGTAAATCATTAGACTTTTGTACTTGTAGATACACTCTATAAAAATGATATTTTACTGTATCTGAAGTTGGAGGCAGAGATTCCAGTTTTACGTATTTCGCAAGAGTTTCCTTTTTCTTTGTACCTTGTTTAAACACAGATTTTTTAAAGCAGATGTACCTGTAGTCATCTAATGTTACTCCCGTTGGTTTATTGTATAGGAAAGAAACGAAGTTTACTCCACTTTTGAAGATACATTCTTTCGATTGATTTTTTTATAGAAGTTTCCAATCGATTTTTTAAAAGTCTCATCATGACATTTTTTCTCAAATTTCTTAAAAATGCTTATCTTGGCCCTTCCAAAATAAACAGGATATTGTATCGCAACCGGTTGCTGCATGAAGAAATAATATATATTTCTTGCAAAAGGGTAATTCATTGAGACAGTTCTGTGAATAAATAGTAGGCGGAGTTCCTTTTTTTCCTAATTTCAACATACACATTTCCCATTCTTCCGGGATTAATGCTGATAGAAGAGCCAAAATATCTGAGTCGTCAGCAACCATAACAGGTATTTTATTGGTAATTTGTGAAGCTGTAATGGTACAAACCTATGGGTATTTGTAATTTTAATATTATCAACCAAATAAATGTTGGGAGTGGACTATAAAATTGAGACTGGTACGGCTCGGCATAGGAATGTGAAGTTAGCAACTAGGGAGCGTATTCACCTACAAGGGCGCGCACTGTCGGCCAACATTCCCACAAAAGTGGCACGTATGAATAAATTCTTTCTCGCCCTGTGTGCGGAGAACAAAGACAGTCGACTACAAAACACCCAACCGGCCGGTTTAATGTAACAGGCTTGCGAGCCGAAAAAATTTACAAAACTTAAGATATGTGTTTTTCAGTATAAAATAAAGTGGTGCAGAATGTGTAATGTTCGTTAATCGGCAGTAATATTAAAATCAGAATGGAGAACTAAATTCGGAGACCAGTGACTAAATTGTGAAACCAGTGCAACAGGTGATCGGCCAGAACCATCAACCAAGTAAACGTATAATATATAACCTTTTACAATTGTGGAAAATTAAAAAGAAAAAATTAAACAGCTCTCTAAATTAAATGGGTTTGTAAATTGGATGTCTGTGTGAGTGAGCAAACTGGGTTGTCTTACCATAATTTAGTTAATCTCTGTTAAGGTTTGGAACTAGGTTAGAATATTTATCAGGTTAAAGTCGCCTAACTGTTTGTTGTAGTATTTTTAAAAGAAAAACAAAACTACTAATTGAAAGAAACAGTAAGAATTGAATAATCAATAATTTTAAATGAATATGAAAAAATGTCATAAAACCAAGATAGTTAAACAGGCTATGAGAGAGTAATTATTGTCAAGTAACCCTAAATCACTTATAGGTACGAGTTCACGTGAAGACTCTGGCCCGATGCAGGTAAGGGATTTGTGATTGTGTATGTTTATTGAATATTATTGTGTAATAAACTTGTAACTTCTCAATGGCGCAAACGAACAGGGACAGTTTGTACAAATTCACAGTTTGTACAGACCATGTCTCCTTGTGAATAAGTGATTTAGTGGTTGAGACAGAGTGCGTAAAATATTACGAAAAAACGATGTCATGTTAGAGTAGGTGTGTTAGCTCAAACTAATAAGAGACTTATCAAATTTAAATTATTGTCATTTTACCCATGATAACTCACCTCACAGTTCCAGAGTTCGTCACACGAATGGCGTAATACAAGTAGGGTTTCAAGGTTATATCAGTAACATACTCGACTCTCATGTAATATAACTCTAAGTTTATTTCATTTTCTTTTACTACTTTTGATTTTACTTGTTGTACAAAATTTTCTATTCAAACTTTTACTGTCATTCAATTAATTTTCTTTTCAAATCTGCACCAAAAAAATTTACTTATACATTATTACTTATACTAATTTTTAAATTAAAGAAAGCTACCCAGTTTGCTCACACACACACACACACACACACACACATACAAATTGCCCCCTTTTTATATAAAATAAGAAAAGTATTGGATTTGGTACAATTACGTGAGCAGCGTCGTTCTACCGACCGCATGGCGCGTCACCCAGAGTTCTCTAATTCGGTGTTCAAAACATTGTGGTTTCACTTGTATTCAAAATTTCACTGCTGTTACTGTATATATTATTGATTTATACTGCTGTACACATCTCTGGTACCCTTGATAGGTCGGCCGACCCTAATTTAGCTCAAGCTACGTTTTTAGATGACCGCGCGGTCTTGAAGGTGTAATAGGACTGCGCGGCAACCGTATACCCAGCTGCACACTACCACTCTATGAAGCAGATGGAAATACACAGCCATCAAGTCATGCACTGTCCGTCACCGTAGATGTAGCGTGGTTTTCACTGTGCCCCACGTGTTGACTATGTCAAGCGACGACGACATAGAGGCTGAGGCAGACGGAGCCTCTAATTAATTTCCGTCGTCCTAAACGCACATGTTAGAATAATTGTTCTGCGTCGCCATTTTTTGTGGCGTCGCTTTTACTGGGTACGCATCACATCTGCGCACCTGCTGGTGTTGCGCATACTAGTTCGTGACAAAACACTTGATTTAATAAAACAATCTGGCATTCTTCAAGTACACTCTGCTCAAAAAGTGTGTATGACTGTTCATTGTCCGAATACGACCTTAATTTGCAGGGGACATGCAACGAAAAATTTAAATACATTTAATAAAATAAAAAAAAAAACTTTTGCCCCATTACAATACCCCCCCCCCCCAATGAGAGGTTGTATGCCCAAGAGCATAAAAACTCTCATTGCTAAACCCCAAGAGGATCGGTGAGGATATGGTGCCAATAACCCCCCGTTAATTCTTTAAAACACTTCATGGGTAAACTACCCCCCTAGCTCGGCGACTATGGCTGCACGTAAACGAGATTACTGGACTTCTCTGTACGAGATCCCAACACCATAAAATCGGACAGATACTCACCATTGTACCCCTAACCTATAAACATTGTCAACCACCAACTCATGTACACACTCCATGTATCTTCTGAAACATTTTAACAACCATGTTACTCCACAAACTGAACACATTTTATATTTATTCATTGACTGTTTATTATCAAGTTTAAATCTCATACAAATAATTTAAATTCATCATCAAAATCTCTTTATACAGCATTTTAAATCAATCAAAAATATTTAAACATCTCAAATCATTTAATTCAATCAATTCTTAAAAACACAAGTTATTTTAATTACTTTCTCCAAAACAATTACAATTCATTTATTACCTTCATAATTATTCTGGTTATTTATTTAGTCTGCCAAAATATTATTATTATTTCATCAATTCTACTACATACCCATATTGTTTACATACCATACATTTTACAACACAAACATAATTAATTTCACTATTAATTTATTTACAATTCTTCGTCATTATTTTTCTGTTTAACACACCTCATTTCTTAAACTAGCCAGGTCATAACCATAAACTAAAATATTTTAAATGTCCATTCACTTATTTTTTATTTTAACCACCATCATCATATATTAGTCTTATATATTTATAACACAAGTCATTCTTGACAACATACATTACATTGTAATGATCATTATAATGACTACTTTCGTTAATTACATTAACACAATAATTAACTACATTTTGGCTACCATTAATTCACAAAGCCCGTCTACATTGGTGATTTTAGTTCTGTCTCCATCAGTATTTTTGTTCAACATAAGGTAAGTTATTTTATCATCATATTCCTCCACTACATTCATCACAACATCAAAATAATCATCCATCTCTATTTTACAAGGTAAGTATTCTATATTGTTTATCTTCTCCACTTCTAACCTCTCTATCAACTCTTTATAACTACTTCTCAATGTAAATAACTCTATTATTCTCTCTCTCTCGCAGTACTTCTCACAACCCCCCTGAACTATCTCATTCCATGCAAAGGGCACCACAAAACACTTATTACCTCTCCTGGCTTTACCAGGTAAATCACAAAAAACTAAGGGACCATACGAAGACACCTCGTCTTCCACACCACCACCGGAGGAAACTCTGTCCTCATAAAATACCTGTGAAACCTCTGTTTCACCATAAACTTGGGGAAAATCTGCCCTTTGCCCACCTAACCTTTCACCACACTCTCTCTCACTTTCATCAACACTTGCTATGCTCACAACCTTACTCTCTAACACCACATTCTTAATTATATCCTCGTAATTCTCACCTCTACTTACCTCATTATGTGTCATCTGACCGTCTTTATTTTCATCGAATTTATCGGACTTTTCACTAGTCTCTACCCCCCTTTTAATCTCGTCATTTTCGTCTACTTTATTCTTTGTAAAGTTATTAATCGTGTCACCTATTCTGTTTATTTGTTTATCAAACACATGATCTATTGATTCTATTATCTCATCTTTCATATTATCAAAACGTGTATTAATTTCATCTACTTGCTTACTAAAATTAAAATTCTGTTGTTTGATTTCATCTCTGATCTCATTCAACTTTTCATTAAAATTATTTTTAATTTTATCATTCTGTTCATCAAACCTAGCATCAAACTTACTACTTTGTTCATCAAATCTAGCATTAAAATTACTATTTTGAACGTCAAAGTGACGATCGAATTTTTCATCATTACTATCTAAACGTTTACTGATGAGGTTAAACAGGTCATTCATTGACAACTCTTTTTCTTTAGTTATTATTGGGGTAGATTCTGCTTTTGCTTTACTCATTATTACAGATTCGTCTATCAGGCTTGGAGTTGTCTCCATTCCTGAATCGTTTACATCAACATTTACTGAGCGCTCTTTTTCAACGTCAGTTAAGCTGACGTCTTCATTATTATTTTTGTTAGTATCCATTTTTTATATAACTTATTATATTTTCCTCTATATACAATTCAATCTTAAATATACACAGTATTATTCATATAGTATAACATAAGTATATAACATAAGTAACATAGTATAGCTCTAACTTATTATCTTTTATACGTCGTTATTACGCATATCTCCCAACCTCCAACTCATGCTCATATTCACTGTAGGTGCGGTTCATGTATAAAATTTAATTTATAAAACTTGTCCCTGTTCGGGCACCATTTGTTAAAAATGCTTATCTTGGCCCTTCCAAAAAAACAGGATGTTGTATCGCAACCGGTTGCTGCATGAAGAAATAATATATATTTCTTGCAAAAGGGTATTTCATTGAGACTGTTCTGTGAATAAATAGTAGGCGGAGTTCCGTTTTTCCTAATTTCAACGTACACATTTCCCATTCTTCCGGGATTAATGCTGATGGAAGAGCCAAAATATCTGAGTCGTCAGCAACCATAACAGGTATTCTATTGGTAATTTGTGAAGCTGTAATGGTACAAACCTATGGGTATTTGTAATTTTAATATTTTCAACCAAATAAATGTTGGGAGTGGACTATAAAATTGAGACTGGTACGGCTCGGCATAGGAATGTGAAGTTAGCAACTAAGGAGCATATTCACCTACAAGGGCGCGCACTGTCGGCCAACGTTCCCACAAAAGTGGCACGTATGAATAAATTCTTTCTCGCCCTGTGTGCGGAGAACAAAGACAGTCGACTACAAAACACCCAACCGGCCGGTTGAATGTAACAGGCTCGCGAGCCGAAAAAATTTACAAAACTTATAAGATATCTGTTTTCCAGTATAAAATAAAGTGGTGCAGAATGTGTAATGTTCGTTAATCGGCAGTAATATTAAAATCAGAATGGAGAACTAAATTCGGAGACCAGTGACTAAATTGTGAAACCAGTGCAACAGGTGATCGGCCAGAACCATCAACCAAGTAAACATATAATATATAACCTTTTACAATTGTGGAAAATTAAAAAGAAAAAATTAAACAGCTCTCTAAATTAAATGGGTTTGTAAATTGGATGTCTGTGTGAGTGAGCAAACTAGGTTGTCTTACCATAATTTAGTTAATCTCTGTTAAGGTTTGGAACTAGGTTAGAATATTTATCAGGTTAAAGTCGCCTAACTGTTTGTTGTAGTATTTTTAAAAGAAAAACAAAACTACTAATTGAAAGAAACAGTAAGAATTGAATAATCAATAATTTTAAAAGAATATGAAAAAATGTCATAAAACCAAGATAGTTAAACAGGCTATGAGAGCGTAATTATTGTCAAGTAACCCTAAATCACTTATAGGTACGAGTTCAAGTGAAGACTCTGGCCCGATGCAGGTAAGGGATTTGTGATTGTGTATGTTTATTGAATATTATTGTGTAATAAACTTGTAACTTCTCAATGGCGCAAACGAACAGGGACAGTTTGTACAAATTCACAGTTTGTACAGACCATGTCTACTCGTGAATAAGTGATTTAGTGGTTGAGACAGAGTGCGTAAAATATTATGAAAAAACGATGTCATGTTAGAGTAGGTGTGTTAGCTCAAACTAATAAGAGACTTATCACATTTAAATTATTTAGACGGAAATTAATTAGAGGCTCCGTCTACCTCAGCCTCTATGTCGTCGTCGCTTGACATAGTCAACATGTGGGGCACAGTGAAAACCACGCTACATCTATGGTGACGAACAGAGCATGACTTGATGGCTGTGTATTTCCGTCTGCTTCATAGAGTGGTAGTGTGCAGCTGGGTGTACGGTTGCTGCGCAGTCCTATTACACCTTCAAGACTGCGCGGTCATCTAAAAACGTAGCTCGAGCTAAATTAGGGTTGGCTGACCTATCAAGGGTACCAGAGATGTGTACAGCAGTATAAATCAATAATATATACAGTAACAGCAGTGAAATTTTGAATACAAGTGAAACCACAATGTTTTGAACACCGAATTAGAGAACTCTGGGTGACGCGCCATGCGGTCGGTAGAATGACGCTGCTCACATAATTGTACCAAATCCAATACTTTTCTTATTTTATATAAAAAGGGGGCAATTTGTGTGTGTGTGTGTGTGTGTGTGTGTGTGTGTGTGTGTGTGTGTGTGTGTGTGTGTGTGTGTGTGTGTGTGTGTGTGTGTGTGTGTGTGTGTGTGTGTGTGTGTGTGTGAGCAAACTGGGTAGCTTTCTTTAATTTAAAAATTAGTATAAGTAATAATGTATAAGTAAATTTTGTTTTGGTGCAGATTTGAAAAGAAAATTAATTGAATGACAGTAAAAGTTTGAATAGAAAATTTTGTACAAGTAAAATCAAAAGTAGTAAAAGAAAATGAAATAAACTTAAGAGTTATATTACATGAGAGTCGAGTATGTTACTGATATAACCTTGAAACCCTACTTGTATTACGCCGTTCGTGTGACGAACTCTGGAACTGTGAGGTGAGTTATCATGGGTAAAATGACAATAATTTAAATGTGATAAGTCTCTTATTAGTTTGAGCTAACACACCTACTCTAACATGACATCGTTTTTTCATAATATTTTACGCACTCTGTCTCAACCACTAAATCACTTATTCACGAGTAGACATGGTCTGTACAAACTGTGAATTTGTACAAACTGTCCCTGTTCGTTTGCGCCATTGAGAAGTTACAAGTTTATTACACAATAATATTCAATAAACATACACAATCACAAATCCCTTACCTGCATCGGGCCAGAGTCTTCATGTGAACTCGTACCTATAAGTGATTTAGGGTTACTTGACAATAATTACTCTCTCATAGCCTGTTTAAGTATCTTGGTTTTATGACATTTTTTCATATTCATTTGAAATTATTGATTATTCAATTCTTACTGTTTCTTTCAATTAGTAGTTTTGTTTTTCTTTTAAAAATACTACAACAAACAGTTAGGCGACTTTAACCTGATAAATATTCTAACCTAGTTCCAAACCTTAACAGAGATTAACTAAATTATGGTAAGACAACCCAGTTTGCTCACTCACACAGACATCCAATTTACAAACCCATTTAATTTAGAGAGCTGTTTAATTTTTTCTTTTTAATTTTCCACAATTGTAAAAGGTTATATATTATACGTTTACTTGGTTGATGGTTCTGGCCGACCACCTGTTGCACTGGTTTCACAATTTAGTCACTGGTCTCCGAATTTAGTTCTCCATTCTGATTTTAATATTACTGCCGATTAACGAACATTACACATTCTGCACCACTTTATTTTATACTGGAAAACACATATCTTATAAGTTTTGTAAATTTTTTCGGCTCGCGAGCCTGTTACATTCAACCGGTCGGCTGGGTGTTTTGTAGTCGACAGTCTTTGTTCTCCGCACACAGGGCGAGAAAGAATTTATTCATACGTGCCACTTTTGTGGGAACATTGGCTGACAGTGCGCGCCCTTGTAGGTGAATACGCTCCTTAGTTGCTAACTTCACATTCCTATGCCGAGCCGTATCAGTCTCAATTTTATAGTCCTCCCAACATTTGTTTGGTTGAAAATATTAAAATTACAAATACCCATATGTTTGTACCATTACAGCTTCACAAATTACCAATAAAATACCTGTTATGGTTGCTGACGACTCAGATATTTTGGCTCTTCCATCAGCATTAATCCCGGAAGAATGGGAAATGTGTATGTTGAAATTAGGAAAAAACGGAACTCCGCCTACTATTTATTCACAGAACAGTCTCACTGAAATACCCTTTTGCAAGAAATATATATTATTTCTTCATGCAGCAACCAGTTGCGATACAACATCCTGTTTTTTTGGAAGGGCCAAGATAAGCATTTTTAACAAATGTGCCCGAACAGGGACAAGTTTTATAAATTAAGTTTTATACATGAACCGCACCTACAGTGAATATGAGCGTGAGTTGGAGGTTGGGAGATATGCGTAATAACGACGTATAAAAGATAATAAGTTAGAGCTATACTATGTTACTTATGTTATATACTTATGTTATACTATATGAATAATACTGTGTATATTTAAGATTGAATTTTATATAGAGGAAAATATAATAAGTTATATAAAAAATGGATACTAACAAAAATAATAATTAAGACGTCAGCTTAACTGATGTTGAAACAGAGAGCTCAGTAAATGTTGATGTAAACGATTCAGGAATGGAGACAACTCCAAGCCTGATTGACGAATCTGTAATAATGAGTAAAGCAAAAGCAGAATCTACCCCAATAATAACTAAAGAAAAAGAGTTGTCAATGAATGACCTGTTTAACCTCATCAGTAAACGTTTAGATAGTAATGATGAAAAATTCGATCATCGCTTTGACGTTCAAAATAGTAATTTTAATGCTAGATTTGATGAACAAAGTAGTAAGTTTGATGCTAGGTTTGATGAACAGAATGATAAAATTAAAAATAATTTTAATGAAAAGTTGAATGAGATCAGAGATGAAATCAAACAACAGAATTTTAATTTTAGTAAGCAAGTAGATGAAATTAATACACGTTTTGATAATATGAAAGATGAGATAATAGAATCAATAGATCATGTGTTTGATAAACAAATAAACAGAATAGGTGACACGATTAATAACTTTACAAAGAATAAAGTAGACGAAAATGACGAGATTAAAAGGGGGGTAGAGACTATTGAAAAGTCCGATAAATTCGATGAAAATAAAGACGGTCAGATGACACATCAGATGAGGTAAGTAGAGGTGAGAATTACGAGGATATAATTAAGAATGTGGTGTTAGAGAGTAAGGTTGTGAGCATAGCAAGTGTTGATGAAAGTGAGAGAGAGTGTGGTGAAAGGTTAGGTGGGCAAAGGGCAGATTTTCCCCAAGTTTATGGTGAAACAGAGGTTTCACAGGTATTTTATGAGGACAGAGTTTCCTCCGGTGGTGGTGTGGAAGACGAGGTGTCTTCGTATGGTCCCTTAGTTTTTTGTGATTTACCTGGTAAAGCCAGGAGAGGTAATAAGTGTTTTGTGGTGCCCTTTGCATGGAATGAGATAGTTCAGGGGGGTTGTGAGAAGTACTGCGAGAGAGAGAGAATAATAGAGTTATTTACGTTGAGAAGTAGTTATAAAGAGTTGATAGAGAGGTTAGAAGTGGAGAAGATAAACAATATAGAATACTTACCTTGTAAAATAGAGATGGATGATTATTTTGATGTTGTGATGATTGTAGTGGAGGAATATGATGATAAAATAACTTACCTTATGTTGAACAAAAATACTGATGGAGACAGAACTAAAATCACCAATGTAGACGGGCTTTGTGAATTAATGGTAGACAAAAATGTAGTTAATTATTGTGTTAATGTAATTAACGAAAGTAGTCATTATAATGATCATTACAATGTAATGTATGTTATCAAGAATGACTTGTGTTATAAATATATAAGACTAATATATGATGATGGTGGTTAAAATAAAAAATAAGTGAATGGACATTTAAAATATTTTAGTTTATGGTTATGACCTGGCTAGTTTATGAAATGAGGTGTGTTAAACAGAAAAATAATGATGAAGAATTGTAAATAAATTAATAGTGAAATTAATTATGTTTGTGTTGTAAAATGTATGGTATGTAAACAATATGGGTATGTAGTAGAAATTGATGTAATAATAATAATATTTTGGCAGACTAAATAAATAACCAGAATAATTATGAAGGTAATAAATGAATTGTAATTGTTTTGGAGAAAGTAATTAAAATAACTTGTGTTTTCAAGAATTGATTGAATTAAATGATTTGAGATGTTTAAATATTTTTGATTGATTTAAAATGCTGTATAAAGAGATTTTGATGATGAATTTAAATTATTTGTATGAGATTTAAACTTGATAATAAATAGTCAATGAATAAATATAAAATGTGTTCAGTTTGTGGAGTAACATGGTTGTTAAAATGTTTCAGAAGATACATGGAGTGTGTACATGAGTTGGTGGTTGACAATGTTTATATTTTGTGTCTATGACAGTATATGAGTGATGTACTGTAAGTATGAAGTTTATAATGCAATTTAAATAAAGTAAAGTAATTAAATGTTTGAATATAATATTTTCAATGTGTTTAAAAGGTTCAATGGGTCTAAGAGATTTTAAATCAAATGATGAAATTGATTTGAGATAATTTTGAATTTTCAATGGTTAATGTAATGTAAAATGTGGTAAAGGTTAGAATTTGGGTGATTATTATTTCAATAGGACATTTAAGTCAGTCCAAGGTAACGTTAAAGGGGTGTTAAACAGAATAAGATTCTCGAGAATAAAAGTGGTATAGAAATTGAGTATTACTCAATAGACTAAATTACTAATAATTAATTAATTAATTAATTAATTAGTCTTAGTAGACTTTATTACTAAAATTATTAGTTGATGGGGAAATTTTGTAGAAGGGGTTGGTGTGATAAGGAGTCCTCAACGAAAAGCGTTGTGGCGGGAGGTGAATAGTTTTAAATGGGGTTTGGCGGGGTTACCTAGGGGGAGTCCAGGAACCAATAAGGGAATGAGCATTGGGAAGGGAACACACGTCCTAAGTACAAAGAGGGTAGAGGGTATTTTGTTATAAGGGTAGAATGATGTGAATGGAGTTGGAGAATTATTGGTAAATATTTTGAGGGAGTGGTGTCATACTAGGTAAATCTGTTAGTAAGTGTTAGAGTCAGAAGGGGGTTGAGGCTATATGTAATCACCCATTTATAAGTTGAATTATTATGAATAACTAACAGTCACCCAAAAGAACTGATAATGAAAATGTTAAAAGAGAAAAGCATGGTTAAAATGTAATAATAAATGAAACAAGTGAAAAATTTGATAGAATTTGAAAACGAATTAAAGCTGTAAGGTGTGTAAATTTTGATCAAAATTAAATTTAAATTGTTTATTGTAAAGCAATAACAACAATGTTAATGATAAGTGTTCTATGTTTTATTATGTCGTACTATGTTTCAATGAAAAATTATAAACATGTGTTGTATTTTACCTCGTATAACTTTTGAGATGTATCTAGGGCAAGGCCATTCATTTGACCCAGAGAGATCAGCTGATGACATATAGTGTGTTTTTTACAATGGATTCGTAGATTTTATTTGTGTATTTATACTGAAATGATTAAAGAATAAATTTAGCCGACAAAGTGATTCTTTTTGGGAAACGAAATTTTTTTGAAAAAAAAAATTTTAATTTTTCATTGTGCCTGCCATATAGATGGTGTTTTTATGTTCAGAATATTTTGTGGATTGTATGTATTGTTAATGTGTTAACTGATTTATGTTATTCATATTATGTGTTATAAACAAATATTAGGATAAGTGAATTCATGATTTAATAAGATGTTCAGTTTATTTGTTTTTATGATTGCTAGTAGTTAGTGAAGAAGAACTGTAGAGTCATGTAAAAGATTTTTGAGATTTTGATGAAAGTAATGGTAATATAACATTTTGTTATTGGACTTAGATTAATTTTGAACAGAATTTAAATGATGTAATCTGATTTGTTTGATTTGTTTTTGAGTATGTGCATGCACCCAGTATTTGCTAAAGGCAACCCAGTATGCATGTAAGGGGGAACATATCGTTTGAGGATCTGGTATGGTATAAGGCCAGGGTTTTGATTTTTTGGGTGGAATGATAGAAGGTTAGGGGTACTATGGTGAGTATCTGTCCGATTTTATGGTGTTGGGATCTCGTACAGAGAAGTCCAGTAATCTCGTTCAGGTGCAGCCATAGTCGCCGAGCTAGGGGGGTAGTTTACCCATGAAGTGTTTTAAAGAATTAACGGGGGGTTATTGGCACCATATCCTCACCGATCCTCTTGGGGTTTAGCAATGAGAGTTTTATGCTCTTGGGCATACAACCTCTCACTGGGGGGGGGGGTATTGTAATGGGGCAAAAGGTTTTTTTTTATTTTATTAAATGTATTTAAAATTTTCGTTGCATGTCCCCTGCAAATTAAGGTCGTATTCGGACAATGAACAGTCATACACACTTTTTGAGCAGAGTGTACTTGAAGAATGCCAGATTGTTTTATTAAATCAAGTGTTTTGTCATGAACTAGTATGCGCAACACCAGCAGGTGCGCAGATGTGACGCGTACCCAGTAAAAGCGAGGCCCAAAAAATGGCGACGCAGAACAATTATTCCAACATGTGCGTTTAGGACGACGGAAATTAATTAGAGGCTCCGTCTACCTCAGCCTCTATGTCGTCGTCGCTTGACATAGTCAACATGTGGGGCACAGTGAAAACCACGCTACATCTATGGTGACGAACAGAGCATGACTTGATGGCTGTGTATTTCCGTCTGCTTCATAGAGTGGTAGTGTGCAGCTGGGTATACGGTTGCTGCGCAGTCCTATTACACCTTCAAGACCGCGCGGTCATCTAAAAACGTAGCTCGAGCTAAATTAGGGTTGGCTAACCTATCAAGGGTACCAGAGATGTGTACAGCAGTATAAATCAATAATATATACAGTAACAGCAGTGAAATTTTGAATACAAGTGAAACCACAATGTTTTGAACACCGAATTAGAGAACTCTGGGTGACGCGCCATGCGGTCGGTAGAATGACACTGCTCACATAATTGTACCAAATCCAATACTTTTCTTATTTTATATAAAAAGGGGGCAATTTGTATGTGTGTGTGTGTGTGTGTGTGTGTGTGAGCAACTGGGTAGCTTTCTTTAATTTAAAAATTAGTATAAGTAATAATGTATAAGTAAATTTTGTTTTGGTGCAGATTTGAAAAGAAAATTAATTGAATGACAGTAAAAGTTTGAATAGAAAATTTTGTACAAGTAAAATCAAAAGTAGTAAAAGAAAATGAAATAAACTTAAGAGTTATATTACATGAGAGTCGAGTATGTTACTGATATAACCTTGAAACCCTACTTGTATTACGCCGTTCGTGTGACAAACTCTGGAACTGTGAGGTGAGTTATCATGGGTAAAATGACAATAATTTAAATGTGATAAGTCTCTTATTAGTTTGAGCTAACACACATACTCTAACATGACATCGTTTTTTCATAATATTTTACGCACTCTGTCTCAACCACTAAATCACTTATTCACGAGTAGACATGGTCTGTACAAACTGTGAATTTGTACAAACTGTCCCTGTTCGTTTGCGCCATTGAGAAGTTACAAGTTTATTACACAATAATATTCAATAAACATACACAATCACAAATCCCTTACCTGCATCGGGCCAGAGTCTTCATGTGAACTCGTACCTATAAGTGATTTAGGGTTACTTGACAATAATTACTCTCTCATAGCCTGTTTAAGTATCTTGGTTTTATGACATTTTTTCATATTCATTTGAAATTATTGATTATTCAATTCTTACTGTTTCTTTCAATTAGTAGTTTTGTTTTTCTTTTAAAAATACTACAACAAACAGTTAGGCGACTTTAACCTGATAAATATTCTAACCTAGTTCCAAACCTTAACAGAGATTAACTAAATTATGGTAAGACAACCCAGTTTGCTCACTCACACAGACATCCAATTTACAAACCCATTTAATTTAGAGAGCTGTTTAATTTTTTCTTTTTAATTTTCCACAATTGTAAAAGGTTATATATTATACGTTTACTTGGTTGATGGTTCTGGCCGACCACCTGTTGCACTGGTTTCACAATTTAGTCACTGGTCTCCGAATTTAGTTCTCCATTCTGATTTTAATATTACTGCCGATTAACGAACATTACACATTCTGCACCACTTTATTTTATACTGGAAAACACATATCTTATAAGTTTTGTAAATTTTTTCGGCTCGCGAGCCTGTTACATTCAACCGGTCGGCTGGGTGTTTTGTAGTCGACAGTCTTTGTTCTCCGCACACAGGGCGAGAAAGAATTTATTCATACGTGCCACTTTTGTGGGAACGTTGGCTGACAGTGCGCGCCCTTGTAGGTGAATACGCTCCTTAGTTGCTAACTTCACATTCCTATGCCGAGCCGTATCAGTCTCAATTTTATAGTCCTCCCAACATTTGTTTGGTTGAAAATATTAAAATTACAAATACCCATATGTTTGTACCATTACAGCTTCACAAATTACCAATAAAATACCTGTTATGGTTGCTGACGACTCAGATATTTTGGCTCTTCCATCAGCATTAATCCCGGAAGAATGGGAAATGTGTACGTTGAAATTAGGAAAAAACGGAACTCCGCCTACTATTTATTCACAGAACAGTCTCACTGAAATACCCTTTTGCAAGAAATATATATTATTTCTTCATGCAGCAACCAGTTGCGATACAACATCCTGTTTTTTTGGAAGGGCCAAGATAAGCATTTTTAACAAATGTGCCCGAACAGGGACAAGTTTTATAAATTAAGTTTTATACATGAACCGCACCTACAGTGAATATGAGCGTGAGTTGGAGGTTGGGAGATATGCGTAATAACGACGTATAAAAGATAATAAGTTAGAGCTATACTATGTTACTTATGTTATATACTTATGTTATACTATATGAATAATACTGTGTATATTTAAGATTGAATTTTATATAGAGGAAAATATAATAAGTTATATAAAAAATGGATACTAACAAAAATAATAATTAAGACGTCAGCTTAACTGATGTTGAAACAGAGAGCTCAGTAAATGTTGATGTAAACGATTCAGGAATGGAGACAACTCCAAGCCTGATTGACGAATCTGTAATAATGAGTAAAGCAAAAGCAGAATCTACCCCAATAATAACTAAAGAAAAAGAGTTGTCAATGAATGACCTGTTTAACCTCATCAGTAAACGTTTAGATAGTAATGATGAAAAATTCGATCGTCGCTTTGACGTTCAAAATAGTAATTTTAATGCTACATTTGATGAACAAAGTAGTAAGTTTGATGCTAGATTTGATGAACAGAATGATAAAATTAAAAATAATTTTAATGAAAAGTTGAATGAGATCAGAGATTAAATCAAACAACAGAATTTTAATTTTAGTAAGCAAGTAGATGAAATTAATACACGTTTTGATAATATGAAAGATGAGATAATAGAATCAATAGATCATGTGTTTGATAAACAAATAAACAGAATAGGTGACATGATTAATAACTTTACAAAGAATAAGGTAGACAAAAATGACGAGATTAAAAGGAGGGTAGAGACTAGTGAAAAGTCCGATAAATTTGATGAAAATAAAGACGGTCAGATGACACATAATGAGGTCAGTAGAGGTGAGAATTACGAGGATATAATTAAGAATGTGGTGTTAGAGAGTAAGGTTGTGAGCATAGCAAGTGTTGATGAAAGTGAGAGAGAGTGTGGTGAAAGGTTAGGTGGGCAAAGGGCAGATTTTCCCCAAGTTTATGGTGAAACAGAGGTTTCACAGGTATTTTATGAGGACAGAGTTTCCTCCGGTGGTGGTGTGGAAGACGAGGTGTCTTCGTATGGTCCCTTAGTTTTTTGTGATTTACCTGGTAAAGCCAGGAGAGGTAATAAGTGTTTTGTGGTGCCCTTTGCATGGAATGAGATAGTTCAGGGGGGTTGTGAGAAGTACTGCGAGAGAGAGAGAATAATAGAGTTATTTACGTTGAGAAGTAGTTATAAAGAGTTGATAGAGAGGTTAGAAGTGGAGAAGATAAACAATATAGAATACTTACCTTGTAAAATAGAGATGGATGATTATTTTGATGTTGTGATGAATGTAGTGGAGGAATATGATGATAAAATAACTTACCTTATGTTGAACAAAAATACTGATGGAGACAGAACTAAAATCACCAATGTAGACGGGCTTTGTGAATTAATGGTAGACAAAAATGTAGTTAATTATTGTGTTAATGTAATTAACGAAAGTAGTCATTATAATGATCATTACAATGTAATGTATGTTATCAAGAATGACTTGTGTTATAAATATATAAGACTAATATATGATGATGGTGGTTAAAATAAAAAATAAGTGAATGGACATTTAAAATATTTTAGTTTATGGTTATGACCTGGCTAGTTTATGAAATGAGGTGTGTTAAACAGAAAAATAATGACGAAGAATTGTAAATAAATTAATAGTGAAATTAATTATGTTTGTGTTGTAAAATGTATGGTATGTAAACGATATGGGTATGTAGTAGAAATTGATGTAATAATAATAATATTTTGTCAGACTAAATAAATAACCAGAATAATTATGAAGGTAATAAATGAATTGTAATTGTTTTGGAGAAAGTAATTAAAATAACTTGTGTTTTCAAGAATTGATTGAATTAAATGATTTGAGATGTTTAAATATTTTTGATTGATTTAAAATGCTGTATAAAGAGATTTTGATGATGAATTTAAATTATTTGTATGAGATTTAAACTTGATAATAAATAGTCAATGAATAAATATAAAATGTGTTCAGTTTGTGGAGTAACATGGTTGTTAAAATGTTTCAGAAGATACATGGAGTGTGTACATGAGTTGGTGGTTGACAATGTTTATATTTTGTGTCTATGACAGTATATGAGTGATGTACTGTAAGTATGAAGTTTATAATGCAATTTAAATAAAGTAAAGTAATTAAATGTTTGAATATAATATTCTCAATGTGTTTAAAAGGTTCAATGGGTCTAAGAGATTTTAAATCAAATGATGAAATTGATTTGAGATAATTTTGAATTTTCAATGGTTAATGTAATGTAAAATGTGGTAAAGGTTAGAATTTGGGTGATTATTATTTCAATAGGACATTTAAGTCAGTCCAAGGTAACGTTAAAGGGGTGTTAAACAGAATAAGATTCTCGAGAATAAAAGTAGTATAGAAATTGAGTATTACTAGTGACACAGTGGCGATAGTGAGTAAATATAGAAAAATGAAAGTGATGTAATGGGAGAGTAATTAGTTGATGGGGAAATTTTGTAGAAGGGGTTGGTGTGATAAGGAGTCCTCAACGAAAAGCGTTGTGGCGGGAGGTGAATAGTTTTAAATGGGGTTTGGCGGGGTTACCTAGGGGGAGTCCAGGAACCAATAAGGGAATGAGCATTGGGAAGGGAACACACGTCCTAAGTACAAAGAGGGTAGAGGGTATTTTGTTATAAGGGTAGAATGATGTGAATGGAGTTGGAGAATTATTGGTAAATATTTTGAGGGAGTGGTGTCATACTAGGTAAATCTGTTAGTAAGTGTTAGAGTCAGAAGGGGGTTGAGGCTATATGTAATCACCCATTTATAAGTTGAATTATTATGAATAACTAACAGTCACCCAAAAGAACTGATAATGAAAATGTTAAAAGAGAAAAGCATGGTTAAAATGTAATAATAAATGAAACAAGTGAAAAATTTGATAGAATTTGAAAACGAATTAAAGCTGTAAGGTGTGTAAATTTTGATCAAAATTAAATTTGAATTGTTTATTGTAAAGCAATAACAACAATGTTAATGATAAGTGTTCTATGTTTTATTATGTCGTACTATGTTTCAATGAAAAATTATAAACATGTGTTGTATTTTACCTCGTATAACTTTTGAGATGTATCTAGGGCAAGGCCATTCATTTGACCCAGAGAGATCAGCTGATGACATATAGTGTGTTTTTTACAATGGATTCGTAGATTTTATTTGTGTATTTATACTGAAATGATTAAAGAATAAATTTAGCCGACAAAATGATTCTTTTTGGGAATCGAAATTTTTTTGAAAAAAAAAAAGTTAATTTTTCATTGTGCCTGCCATATAGATGGTGTTTTTATGTTCAGAATATTTTGTGGATTGTATGTATTGTTAATGTGTTAACTGATTTATGTTATTCATATTATGTGTTATAAACAAATATTAGGATAAGTGAATTCATGATTTAATAAGATGTTCAGTTTATTTGTTTTTATGATTGCTAGTAGTTAGTGAAGAAGAACTGTAGAGTCATGTAAAAGATTTTTGAGATTTTGATGAAAGTAATGGTAATATAACATTTTGTTATTGGACTTAGATTAATTTTGAACAGAATTTAAATGATGTAATCTGATTTGTTTGATTTGTTTTTGAGTATGTGCATGCACCCAGTATTTGCTAAAGGCAACCCAGTATGCATGTAAGGGGGAACATATCGTTTGAGGATCTGGTATGGTATAAGGCCAGGGTTTTGATTTTTTGGGTGGAATGATAGAAGGTTAGGGGTACTATGGTGAGTATCTGTCCGATTTTATGGTGTTGGGATCTCGTACAGAGAAGTCCAGTAATCTCGTTCAAGTGCAGCCATAGTCGCCGAGCTAGGGGGGTAGTTTACCCATGAAGTGTTTTAAAGAATTAACGGGGGGTTATTGGCACCATATCCTCACCGATCCTCTTGGGGTTTAGCAATGAGAGTTTTATGCTCTTGGGCATACAACCTCTCACTGGGGGGGGGGTATTGTAATGGGGCAAAGGTTTTTTTTAATTTTATTAAATGTATTTAAATTTTTCGTTGCATGTCCCCTGCAAATTAAGGTCGTATTCGGACAATGAACAGTCATACACACTTTTTGAGCAGAGTGTACTTGAAGAATGCCAGATTGTTTTATTAAATCAAGTGTTTTGTCATGAACTAGTATGCGCAACACCAGCAGGTGCGCAGATGTGACGCGTACCCAGTAAAAGCGACGCCACAAAAAATGGCGACGCAGAACAATTATTCCAACATGTGCGTTTAGGACGACGGAAATTAATTAGAGGCTCCGTCTACCTCAGCCTCTATGTCGTCGTCGCTTGACATAGTCAACATGTGGGGCACAGTGAAAACCACGCTACATCTATGGTGACGAACAGAGCATGACTTGATGGCTGTGTATTTCCGTCTGCTTCATAGAGTGGTAGTGTGCAGCTGGGTATACGGTTGCTGCGCAGTCCTATTACACCTTCAAGACCGCGCGGTCATCTAAAAACGTAGCTCGAGCTAAATTAGGGTTAGCTGACCTATCAAGGGTACCAGAGATGTGTACAGCAGTATAAATCAATAATATATACAGTAACAGCAGTGAAATTTTGAATACAAGTGAAACCACAATGTTTTGAACACCGAATTAGAGAACTCTGGGTGACGCGCCATGCGGTCGGTAGAATGACGCTGCTCACATAATTGTACCAAATCCAATACTTTTCTTATTTTATATAAAAAGGGGGCAATTTGTATGTGTGTGTGTGTGTGTGTGTGTGTGTGTGAGCAAACTGGGTAGCTTTCTTTAATTTAAAAATTAGTATAAGTAATAATGTATAAGTAAATTTTGTTTTGGTGCAGATTTGAAAAGAAAATTAATTGAATGACAGTAAAAGTTTGAATAGAAAATTTTGTACAAGTAAAATCAAAAGTAGTAAAAGAAAATGAAATAAACTTAGAGTTATATTACATGAGAGTCGAGTATGTTACTAATATAACCTTGAAACCCTACTTGTATTACGCTGTTCGTGTGACAAACTCTGGAACTGTGAGGTGAGTTATCATGGGTAAAATGACAATAATTTAAATGTGATAAGTCTCTTATTAGTTTGAGCTAACACACCTACTCTAACATGACATCGTTTTTTCATAATATTTTACGCACTCTGTCTCAACCACTAAATCACTTATTCACGAGTAGACATGGTCTGTACAAACTGTGAATTTGTACAAACTGTCCCTGTTCGTTTGCGCCATTGAGAAGTTACAAGTTTATTACACAATAATATTCAATAAACATACACAATCACAAATCCCTTACCTGCATCAGGCCAGAGTCTTCACGTGAACTCGTACCTATAAGTGATTTAGGGTTACTTGACAATAATTACTCTCTCATAGCCTGTTTAACTATCTTGGTTTTATGACATTTTTTCATATTCATTTAAAATTATTGATTATTCAATTCTTACTGTTTCTTTCAATTAGTAGTTTTGTTTTTCTTTTAAAATACTACAACAAACAGTTAGGCGACTTTAACCTGATAAATATTCTAACCTAGTTCCAAACCTTAACAGAGATTAACTAAATTATGGTAAGACAACCCAGTTTGCTCACTCACACAGACATCCAATTTACAAACCCACTTAATTTAGAGAGCTGTTTAATTTTTTCTTTTTAATTTTCCACAATTGTAAAAGGTTATATATTATACGTTTACTTGGTTGATGGTTCTAGCCAACCAGCTGTTGCACTTGTTTCACAATTTAGTCACTGGTCTCCGAATTTAGTTCTCCATTCTGATTTTAATATTACTGCCGATTAACGAACATTACACATTCTGCACCACTTTATTTTATACTGAAAAACACATATCTTATAAGTTTTGTAAATTTTTTCAGCTCGCGAGCCTGTTACATTCAACCGGCCGGTTGGGTGTTTTGTAGTCGACTGTCTTTGTTCTCCGCACACAGGGCGAGAAAGAATTTATTCATACGTGCCACTTTTGTGGGAACGTTGGCCGACAGTGCGCGCCCTTGTAGGTGAATACGCTCCTTAGTTGCTAACTTCACATTCCTATGCCGAGCCGTACCAGTCTCAATTTTATAGTCCACTCCCAACATTTATTTGGTTGAAAATATTAAAATTACAAATACCCATAGGTTTGTACCATTACAGCTTCAAAAATTACCAATAAAATACCTGTTATGGTTGCTGACGACTCAGATATTTTGGCTCTTCCATCAGCATTAATCCCGGAAGAATGGGAAATGTGTACGTTGAAATTAGGAAAAAACGGAACTCCGCCTACTATTTATTCACAGAACAGTCTCAATGAAATACCCTTTTGCAAGAAATATATATTATTTCTTCATGCAGCAACCGGTTGCGATACAACATCCTGTTTTTTTGGAAGGGCCAAGATAAGCATTTTTAACAAATGGTGCCCGAACAGGGACAAGTTTTATAAATTAAATTTTATACATGAACCGCACCTACAGTGAATATGAGCGTGAGTTGGAGGTTAGGAGATATGCGTAATAACGACGTATAAAAGATAATAAGTTAGAGCTATACTATGTTACTTATGTTATACTATATGAATAATACTGTGTATATTTAAGATTGAATTGTATATAGAGGAAAATATAATAAGTTATATAAAAAATGGATACTAACAAAAATAATAATGAAGACGTCAGCTTAACTGACGTTGAAACAGAGAGCTCAGTATATGTTGATGTAAACGATTCAGGAATGGAGACAACTCCAAGCCTGATAGACGAATCTGTAATAATGAGTAACGCAAAAGCAGAATCTACCCCAATAATAACTAAAGAAAAAGAGTTGTCAATGAATGACCTGTTTAACCTCATCAGTAAACGTTTAGATAGTAATGATGAAAAATTCGATCGTCGCTTTGACGTTCAAAATAGTAATTTTAATGCTAGATTTGATGAACAAAGTAGTAAGTTTGATGCTAGATTTGATGAACAGAATGATAAAATTAAAAATAATTTTAATGAAAAGTTGAATGAGATCAGAGATTAAATCAAGCAACAGAATTTTAATTTTAGTAAGCAAGTAGATGAAATTAATACACGTTTTGATAATATGAAAGATGAGATAATAGAATCAATAGATCTTGTGTTTGATAAACAAATAAACAGAATAGGTGACACGATTAATAACTTTACAAAGAATAAAGTAGACGAAAATGACGAGATTAAAAGGGGGGTAGAGACTAGTGAAGTCCGATAAATTCGATGAAAATAAAGACGGTCAGATGACACATAATGAGGTAAGTAGAGGTGAGAATTACGAGGATATAATTAAGAATGTGGTGTTAGAGAGTAAGGTTGTGAGCATAGCAAGTGTTGATGAAAGTGAGAGAGAGTGTGGTGAAAGGTTAGGTGGGCAAAGGGCAGATTTTCCCCAAGTTTATGGTGAAACAGAGGTTTCACAGGTATTTTATGAGGACAGAGTTTCCTCCGGTGGTGGTGTGGAAGACGAGGTGTCTTCGTATGATCCCTTAGTTTTTTGTGATTTACCTGGTAAAGCCAGGAGAGGTAATAAGTGTTTTGTGGTGCCCTTTGCATGGAATGAGATAGTTCAGGGGGGTTGTGAGAAGTACTGCGAGAGAGAGAGAATAATAGAGTTATTTACGTTGAGAAGTAGTTATAAAGAGTTGATAGAGAGGTCAGAAGTGGAGAAGATAAACAATATAGAATACTTACCTTGTAAAATAGAGATGGATGATTATTTTGATGTTGTGATGAATGTAGTGGAGGAATATGATGATAAAATAACTTACCTTATGTTGAACAAAAATACTGATGGAGACAGAACTAAAATCACCAATGTAGACGTGCTTTGTGAATTAATGGTTGACAAAAATGTAGTTAATTATTGTGTTAATGTAATTAACGAAAGTAGTCATTATAATGATCATTACAATGTAATGTATGTTGTCAAGAATGACTTGTGTTATAAATATATAAGACTAATATATGATGATCGTGGTTAAAATAAAAAATAAGTGAATGGACATTTAAAATATTTTAGTTTATGATTATGACCTGGCTAGTTTATGAAATGAGGTGTGTTAAACAGAAAAATAATGACGAAGAATTGTAAATAAATTAACAGTGAAATTAATTATGTTTGTGTTGTAAAATGTATGGTATGTAAACAATATGGGTATGTAGTAGAAATTGATGTAATAATAATAATATTTTGGCAGACTAAATAAATAACCAGAATAATTATGAAGGTAATAAATGAATTGTAATTGTTTTGGAGAAAGTAATTAAAATAACTTGTGTTTTCAAGAATTGATTGAATTAAATGATTTGAGATGTTTAAATATTTTTGATTGATTTAAAATGCTGTATAAAGAGATTTTGATGATAATTTTAAATTATTTGTATGAGATTTAAACTTGATAATAAATAGTCAATGAATAAATATAAAATGTGTTCAGTTTGTGGAGTAACATGGTTGTTAAAATGTTTCAGAAGATACATGGAGTGTGTACATGAGTTGGTGGTTGACAATGTTTATATTTTGTGTCTATGACAGTATATGAGTGATGTACTGTAAGTATGAAGTTTATAATGCAATTTAAATACAGTAAAGTAATTAATTGTTTAAATATAATATTTTCAATGTGTTTAAAAGGTTCAATGGGTCTAAGAGATTTTAAGTCAAATGATGAAATTGATTTGAGATAGTTTTGAATTTTCGATGGTTAATGTAATGTAAAATGTGGTAAAGGTTAGAATTTGGGTGATTATTATTTCAGTAGGACATTTAAGTCAGTCCAAGGTAACGTTAAAGGGGTGTTAAACAGAATAAGATTCTCGAGAATAAAAGTGGTATAGAAATTGAGTATTACTAGTGACACAGTGGCGATAGTGAGTAAATATAGAAAAATGAAAGTGATGTAATGGGAGAGTAATTAGTTGATGGGGAAATTTTGTAGAAGGGGTTGGTGTGATAAGGAGTCCTCAACGAAAAGCGTTGTGGCGGGAGGTGAATAGTTTTAAATGGGGTTTGGCGGGGTTACCTAGGGGGAGTCCAGGAACCAATAAGGGAATGAGCATTGGGAAGGGAACACACGTCCTAACTACAAAGAGGGTAGAGGGTATTTCGTTATAAGGGTAGAATGATGTGAATGGAGTTAGAGAATTATTGGTAAATATTTTGAGGGAGTGGTGTCATACTAGGTAAATCTGTTAGTAAGTGTTAGAGTCAGAAGGGGGTTGAGGCTATATTTAATCACCCATTTATAAGTTGAATTATTATGACTAACTAAGAGTCACCCAAAAGAAATGATAATGAAAATGTTAAAGAGAAAAGCATGGTTAAAATGTAATAATAAATGAAACTGTGCTGAGTTTTGGAATACTCGGCCCTTTCCCAATTAATTATGTGACTGTCATTGCGGGGGTTTGTGAATTAATTATTTGAGCGAAGTATAAGCCGTTATCTGCATGCTTTGTTGCCGATCCGCGCACTATCTGGCGGGAGTGATACGTAATATTTTTCTTGTGACTGCGGTGTTCAGTATTCGCCAGGCAGCCGAACACGAAACAGCAACCAATTTCTCCCGGCGGCCACCAGTTTGATTTTTTGTTGGCTAAAATCTATCATGACTAGATAATCGACTACGCAACTCTTCGGTAAGTCTGTTCAAGGTAACTTACTTATTATTTAATAAAAGAATTGTTATTTAGCTTAAATTAATGCCGATGCAATGCGATATATATACGAAAGTCACCACGTGGCAAGCGCAGGTTAAATTCTGTGTATGCACGTCTTGAAAGCTAACACTGGCTGAGTTAGAGTATTTATAAAGTAATTATGGCTGTGTATTTTTCCTAATTATATCATAATAATTTCATTATAATCAAAGGGGGGTGTAAGAGAATGTTTTATGAACTAAATGTAGAGGTATATGAAACTGTATATGTATTATGAACCTGTTTAAGTTTGCAACTCATCTCGAAATTGTAATAAGGGTTTATTTAGTTGACGAACTGTCTATAAATACTAGTCATTTAATTCTAAATTTTTTTACTGAACGTAATTTGTGCTTCTTAAAATTTCAAAAATTTCTTTTAATCTGAGCATGGGGTAGTGTGTGAATTATGCTGGAGTCATGAATATTAGGGGGATCGTGAATTGGGTAACATTTGAGTAATTGTCAATATATATAATTGTTCAGGGTTCCCGACCTAAGACGAATCTCGATTCACTTCAGCGGGTGGCCGAACATCTGCCACCAATGGTATTACACGAGTGATTCTCCGTCTGTGCCGTCGGGAGGAAGAAATGGACAATACATCAGGTTTTGTGCCGGATTTTACCAGGTGACATTTAACCCATTTATATATATTTTGGCCTCTACAATGTAGAACATCTTATTCTCTTCCTGGAACATCTCCAGTTAAAGTTGTTGGGACACAAGTCCAGCGAGACAATTAGTGCTTGTAAATTTTGTCAGTGTATTTTACTAAGGCTTAAGCCCCCCTGAGTAAGTGTGAACCCGGACGGGGTCATGCGCTACCGAATTTTGCTGCGAAATTTTCTTTAAGGGTAAAAGTGTGGGTGACTTAAGATTACTGATTTATCGAGGGGGAGGTGAATTATGCTAGCATTGATTAAGGGTATTCATAGCTATATGCGTTTCGTTTTTTTTTATATTGATTTAAAGCTTTGGGGAGGTGCTGTAACCTGTGGACGTCACCCGTAGGTGCCGTTAGTAACAGGTCTATAGCATGTTTTAGGTTGCTGGATCTGGTGGTGCGCATGGCCTCGCCTGTGGCCAAGCCAATTCTGTAGGAACACCTCAAATGTGTTTTATTAGGGGCTGATGTTATAAAGTTTTTTTAATTAAAATTGTCATTATGTATATATTTTATAAAATTATCTTAACTCAGTAATAATTCAATATAAGTGAAATTTCATTCAGTTTCTTTTACTGCCATAGCCAGTGTACTACTAGTTCAGTTGTTAATATGAGCACACTATTGGTTCAATCATAAACCGTATTATATATATTTTATAAAAATTATCCTAACTCAGTAATAATTCAATATAAGTGAAATTTCATTCAGTTTCTTTTACTGCCACAGCCAGTGCACTACTAGTGCAGTTGTTAATATGAGTACACTATTGATTCTTACTTCCAATCATAAATTCTGTTATACATTCGTACGGCCGTGCAGCCATGTTGACCTGGCCATGGCGCAGTCCTATCTGGGGGAACCTTTCTAAAATTTTGAATTCTTGTGATAATTTCATTGGTTGCAAGCAGTCATAACAGGACTGGTTAATGGATTGGTTTATGAAAGTTTTTTATGGAGGCTGGGCACTTTACCCTTTTACAGTAGTTTGGGATGGGGATCTAGGTCACTGATACTGAAGATGGTATTCTTCGGCGGCATGGTTAAATGTCTATGAGCTGCCTGCCAGGTGAACATGTGTGCAGTATATATATGTGTGTATATCGATATGTGTGCGCTATGTGTATTTATGTAACTATTATTTATGTGTATTTATGTATTTATATTGATCGATGTTATATATTATTTATACTTGGGAGATACTATTATGCTGATGTTTTACATACATTATATTTTGATGAGATGATACGTGCACATTTTCAGAGGAGTGTAAAGACAGGGAGTGATACTTGCATGTTATTTGAAATAGTGAATAAAATTGTTATTGTTGCTAAACAACGAGTTTAATTGCAAGTCCCGTCATACTGGACCCAGCGCAGTTTTGGCTTCCCTACGCTCTGGCCTAGTTTTAAATAACTAGTGGCCCCTCTTTCAAAAAAAAATAAATAAATAAATAAAATAAAAAAAAATAAAAAAAATTTTTTTTTTAATAAAGTCTAAAAGTTGAAAGAGGGGTCACAAAACAAGTGAAAAATTTGATAGAATTTGAAAACAAATTAAAGCTGTAAGGTGTGTAAATTTTGATCAAAATTAAATTTGAATTGTTTATTGTAAAGCAATAACAACAATGTTAATGATAAGTGTTCTATGTTTTATTATGTCGTACTATGTTTGAATGAAAAATTATAAACATGTGTTGTATTTTACCTTGTATAACTTTTGAGATGTATCTAGGGCAAGGCCATTCATTTGACCCAGAGAGATCAGCTGATGACATATAGTGTGTTTTTTACAATGGATCGTAATTTTATTTGTGTATTTATACTGAAATGATTAAAGAATAAATTTAGCCGACAAAATGATTCTTTTTGGGAATCGAAATTTTTTTGAAAAAAAAAAAGTTAATTTTTCATTGTGCCTGCCATATAGATGGTGTTTTTATGTTCAGAATATTTTGTGGATTGTATGTATTGTTAATGTGTTAACTGATTTATGTTATTCATATTATGTGTTATAAACAAATATTAGGATAAGTGAATTCATGATTTAATAAGATGTTCAGTTTATTTGTTTTTATGATTGCGAGTAGTTAGTGAAGAAGAACTGTAGAGTCATGTAAAAGATTTTTGAGATTTTGATGAAAGTAATGGTAATATAACATTTTGTTATTGGACTTAGATTAATTTTGAACAGAATTTAAATGATGTAATCTGATTTGTTTGATTTGTTTTTGAGTATGTGCATGCACCCAGTATTTGCTAAAGGCAACCCAGATGCATGTAAGGGGGAACATATCGGTTGAGGATCTGGTATGGTATAAGGCCAGGGTTTTGTTTTTTTGGGTGGAATGATAGAAGGTTAGGGGTACTATGGTGAGTATCTGTCCGATTTTATGGTGTTTGGATCTCGTACAGAGAAGTCCAGTAATCTCGTTCAGGTGCAGCCATAGTCGCCGAGCTAGGTGGGTAGTTTACCAATGAAGTGTTTTAAAGAATTAACGGGGGGTTATTGGCACCATATCCTCACCGATCCTCTTGGGGTTTAGCAATGAGAGTTTTTATGCTCTTGGGCATACAACCTCTCATTGGGGGGTGGGGTATTATAATGGAGCAAAAGGTTTTTTTTTATTTTATTAAATGTATTTAAATTTTTCGTTGTATGTCCCCTGCAAATTAAGGTCGTATTCGGACAATGAACAGTCATACACACTTTTTGAGCAGAGTGTACTTGAAGAATGCCAGATTGTTTTATTAAATCAAGTGTTTTGTCATGAACTAGTATGCGCAACACCAGCAGGTGCGCAGATGTGACGCATACCCAGTAAAAGCGACGCCACAAAAAATGGCGACGCAGAACAATTATTCCAACATGTGCGTTTAGGACGACGGAAATTAATTAGAGGCTCCGTCTACCTCAGCCTCTATGTCGTCGTCGCTTGACATAGTCAACATGTGGGGCACAGTGAAAACCACGCTACATCTACGGTGACGAACAGTGCATGACTTGACGGCTGTGTATTTCCGTCTGCTTCATAGAGTGGTAGTGTGCAGCTGGGTATACGGTTGCTGCGCAGTCCTATTACACCTTCAAGACCGCGCGGTCATCTAAAAACGTAGCTCAAGCTAAATTAGGGTCGGCCGACCTATCAAGGGTACCAGAGATGTGTACAGCAGTATAAATCAATAATATATACAGTAACAGCAGTGAAATTTTGAATACAAGTGAAACCACAATGTTTTGAACACCGAATTAGAGAACTCTGGGTGACGCGCCATGCGGTCGGTAGAACGACGCTGCTCACATAATTGTACCAAATCCAATACTTTTCTTATTTTATATAAAAAGGGGGCAATTTGTGTGTGTGTGTGTGTGTGTGTGTGTGTGTGTGTGTGTGTGTGTGTGTGTGTGTGTGTGTGTGTGTGTGTGTGTGTGTGTGTGTGTGTGTGTGTGTGTGTGTGTGTGTGTGTGTGAGCAAACTGGGTAGCTTTCTTTAATTTAAAAATTAGTATAAGTAATAATGTATAAGTAAATTTTGTTTTGGTGCAGATTTGAAAAGAAAATTAATTGAATGACAGTAAAAGTTTGAATAGAAAATTTTGTACAAGTAAAATCAAAAGTAGTAAAAGAAAATGAAATAAACTTAGAGTTATATTACATGAGAGTCGAGTATGTTACTAATATAACCTTGAAACCCTACTTGTATTACGTCGTTCGTGTGACGAACTCTGGAACTGTGAGGTGAGTTATCATGGGTAAAATGACAATAATTTAAATGTGATAAGTCTCTTATTAGTTTGAGCTAACACACCTACTCTAACATGACATCGTTTTTTCATAATATTTTACGCACTCTGTCTCAACCACTAAATCACTTATTCACGAGTAGACATGGTCTGTACAAACTGTGAATTTGTACAAACTGTCCCTGTTCGTTTGCGCCATTGAGAAGTTACAAGTTTATTACACAATAATATTCAATAAACATACACAATCACAAATCCCTTACCTGCATCAGGCCAGAGTCTTCACGTGAACTCGTACCTATAAGTGATTTAGGGTTAATTGACAATAATTACTCTCTCATAGCCTGTTTAACTATCTTGGTTTTATGACATTTTTTCATATTCATTTAAAATTATTGATTATTCAATTCTTACTGTTTCTTTCAATTAGTAGTTTTGTTTTTCTTTTAAAATACTACAACAAACAGTTAGGCGACTTTAACCTGATAAATATTCTAACCTAGTTCCAAACCTTAACAGAGATTAACTAAATTATGGTAAGACAACCCAGTTTGCTCACTCACACAGACATCCAATTTACAAACCCATTTAATTTAGAGAGTTGTTTAATTTTTTCTTTTTAATTTTCCACAATTGTAAAAGGTTATATATTATACGTTGTGATGGGACAAAATTGAGGGGTTTTATTTTTTATTGCAATTATAAGTGTAACATAAGGTCTACCCAAACCGGGCCTCAGTTTTGAACAATTAACATTCCTTGTTTTACTTCGTCGGGGCATCAAGACGCATATTTTGTCAGCGCCCTGCAATAAGCACTGCTCCTTGAGGTGTTGGAATGCGAACCGGGGCGCGGATGATTGTGTTTTCCGTTGGCAAAAAGCACAAACTTTGTGGCGAGCCCCAGGACAGAACAAAAATACCCAAACTCGCTACCAAGAGCGTAAGCTAAGTAGTAGCTTAAACAAAATCTCAAAAATCTTTTACATGACTCTACAGTTCTTCTTCACTAACTACTAGCAATCATAAAAACAAATAAACTGAACATCTTATTAAATCATGAATTCACTTATCCTAATATTTGTTTATAACACATAATATGAATAACATAAATCAGTTAACACATTAACAATACATACAATCCACAAAATATTCTGAACATAAAAACACCATCTATATGGCAGGCACAATGAAAAATTAAAATTTTTTTTTTCAAAAAAATTTTGTTTCCCAAAAAGAATCATTTTGTCGGCTAAATTTATTCTTTAATCATTTCAGTATAAATACACAAATAAAATCTACGAATCCATTGTAAAAAACACACTATATGTCATCAGCTGATCTCTCTGGGTCAAATGAATGGCCTTGCCCTAGATACATCTCAAAAGTTATACGAGGTAAAATACAACACATGTTTATAATTTTTCATTGAAACATAGTACGACATAATAAAACATAGAACACTTATCATTAACATTGTTGTTATTGCTTTACAATAAACAATTCAAATTTAATTTTGATCAAAATTTACACACCTTACAGCTTTAATTCGTTTTCAAATTCTATCAAATTTTTCACTTGTTTCATTTATTATTACATTTTAACCATGCTTTTCTCTTTTAACATTTTCATTATCAGTTCTTTTGGGTGACTGTTAGTTATTCATAATAATTCAACTTATAAATGGGTGATTACATATAGCCTCAACCCCCTTCTGACTCTAACACTTACTAACAGATTTACCTAGTATGACACCACTCCCTCAAAATATTTACCAATAATTCTCTAACTCCATTCACATCATTCTACCCTTATAACAAAATACCCTCTACCCTCTTTGTACTTAGGACGTGTGTTCCCTTCCCAATGCTCATTCCCTTATTGGTTCCTGGACTCCCCCTAGGTAACCCCGCCAAACCCCATTTAAAACTATTCACCTCCCGCCACAACGCTTTTCGTTGAGGACTCCTTATCACACCAACCCCTTCTACAAAATTTCCCCATCAACTAATTACTCTCCCATTACATCACTTTCATTTTTCTATATTTACTCACTATCGCCACTGTGTCACTAGTAATACTCAATTTCTATACCACTTTTATTCTCGAGAATCTTATTCTGTTTAACACCCCTTTAACGTTACCTTGGACTGACTTAAATGTCCTATTGAAATAATAATCACCCAAATTCTAACCTTTACCACATTTTACATTACATTAACCATTGAAAATTCAAAATTATCTCAAATCAATTTCATCATTTGATTTAAAATCTCTTAGACCCATTGAACCTTTTAAACACATTGAAAATATTATATTCAAACATTTAATTACTTTACTTTATTTAAATTGCATTATAAAATTCATACTTACAGTACATCACTCATATACTGTCATAGACACAAAATATAAACATTGTCAACCACCAACTCATGTACACACTCCATGTATCTTCTGAAACATTTTAACAACCATGTTACTCCACAAACTGAACACATTTTATATTTATTCATTGACTATTTATTATCAAGTTTAAATCTCATACAAATAATTTAAATTCATCATCAAAATCTCTTTATACAGCACTTTAAATCAATCAAAAATATTTAAACATCTCAAATCATTTAATTCAATCAATTCTTGAAAACACAAGTTATTTTAATTACTTTCTCCAAAACAATTACAATTCATTTATTACCTTCATAATTATTCTGGTTATTTATTTAGTCTGCCAAAATATTATTATTATTACATCAATTTCTACTACATACCCATATTGTTTACATACCATACATTTTACAACACAAACATAATTAATTTCACTATTAATTTATTTACAATTCTTCGTCATTATTTTTCTGTTTAACACACCTCATTTCATAAACTAGCCAGGTCATAACCATAAACTAAAATATTTTAAATGTCCATTCACTTATTTTTTATTTTAACCACCATCATCATATATTAGTCTTATATATTTATAACACAAGTCATTCTTGATAACATACATTACATTGTAATGATCATTATAATGACTACTTTCGTTAATTACATTAACACAATAATTAACTACATTTTTGTCTACCATTAATTCACAAAGCCCGTCTACATTGGTGATTTTAGTTCTGTCTCCATCAGTATTTTTGTTCAACATAAGGTAAGTTATTTTATCATCATATTCCTCCACTACATTCATCACAACATCAAAATAATCATCCATCTCTATTTTACAAGGTAAGTATTCTATATTGTTTATCTTCTCCACTTCTAACCTCTCTATCAACTCTTTATAACTACTTCTCAACGTAAATAACTCTATTATTCTCTCTCTCTCGCAGTACTTCTCACAACCCCCCTGAACTATCTCATTCCATGCAAAGGGCACCACAAAACACTTATTACCTCTCCTGGCTTTACCAGGTAAATCACAAAAAACTAAGGGACCATACGAAGACACCTCGTCTTCCACACCACCACCGGAGGAAACTCTGTCCTCATAAAATACCTGTGAAACCTCTGTTTCACCATAAACTTGGGGAAAATCTGCCCTTTGCCCACCTAACCTTTCACCACACTCTCTCTCACTTTCATCAACACTTGCTATGCTCACAACCTTACTCTCTAACACCACATTCTTAATTATATCCTCGTAATTCTCACCTCTACTGACCTCATTATGTGTCATCTGACCGTCTTTATTTTCATCAAATTTATCGGACTTTTCACTAGTCTCTACCCTCCTTTTAATCTCGTCATTTTTGTCTACCTTATTCTTTGTAAAGTTATTAATCATGTCACCTATTCTGTTTATTTGTTTATCAAACACATGATCTATTGATTCTATTATCTCATCTTTCATATTATCAAAACGTGTATTAATTTCATCTACTTGCTTACTAAAATTAAAATTCTGTTGTTTGATTTCATCTCTGATCTCATTCAACTTTTCATTAAAATTATTTTTAATTTTATCATTCTGTTCATCAAATCTAGCATCAAACTTACTACTTTGTTCATCAAATCTAGCATTAAAATTACTATTTTGAACGTCAAAGCGACGATCGAATTTTTCATCATTACTATCTAAACGTTTACTGATGAGGTTAAACAGGTCATTCATTGACAACTCTTTTTCTTTAGTTATTATTGGGGTAGAATCTGCTTTTGCTTTACTCATTATTACAGATTCGTCTATCAGGCTTGGAGTTGTCTCCATTCCTGAATCGTTTACATCAACATTTACTGAGCTCTCTGTTTCAACATCAGTTAAGCTGACGTCTTAATTATTATTTTTGTTAGTATCCATTTTTTATATAACTTATTATATTTTCCTCTATATAAAATTCAATCTTAAATATACACAGTATTATTCATATAGTATAACATAAGTATATAACATAAGTAACATAGTATAGCTCTAACTTATTATCTTTTATACGTCGTTATTACGCATATCTCCCAACCTCCAACTCACGCTCATATTCACTGTAGGTGCGGTTCATGTATAAAACTTAATTTATAAAACTTGTCCCTGTTCGGGCACATTTGTTAAAAATGCCTATCTTGGCCCTTCCAAAAAAACAGGATGTTGTATCGCAACTGGTTGCTGCATGAAGAAATAATATATATTTCTTCCAAAAGGGTATTTCAGTGAGACTGTTCTGTGAATAAATAGTAGGCGGAGTTCCGTTTTTTCCTAATTTCAACGTGCACATTTCCCATTCTTCCGGGATTAATGCTGATGGAAGAGCCAAAATATCTGAGTCGTCAGCAACCATAACAGGTATTTTATTGGTAATTTGTGAAGCTGTAATGGTACAAACATATGGGTATTTGTAATTTTAATATTTTCAACCAAACAAATGTTGGGAGGACTATAAAATTGAGACTGATACGGCTCGGCATAGGAATGTGAAGTTAGCAACTAAGGAGCGTATTCACCTACAAGGGCGCGCACTGTCAGCCAACGTTCCCACAAAAGTGGCACATATGAATAAATTCTTTCTCGCCCTGTGTGCGGAGAACAAAGACAGTCGACTACAAAACACCCAGCCGACCGGTTGAATGTAACAGGCTCGCGAGCCGAAAAAATTTACAAAACTTATAAGATATGTGTTTTCCAGTATAAAATAAAGTGGTGCAGAATGTGTAATGTTCGTTAATCGGCAGTAATATTAAAATCAGAATGGAGAACTAAATTCGGAGACCAGTGACTAAATTGTGAAACCAGTGCAACAGGTGGTCGGCCAGAACCATCAACCAAGTAAACGTATAATATATAACCTTTTACAATTGTGGAAAATTAAAAAGAAAAAATTAAACAGCTCTCTAAATTAAATGGGTTTGTAAATTGGATGTCTGTGTGAGTGAGCAAACTGGGTTGTCTTACCATAATTTAGTTAATCTCTGTTAAGGTTTGGAACTAGGTTAGAATATTTATCAGGTTAAAGTTGCCTAACTGTTTGTTGTAGTATTTTTAAAAGAAAAACAAAACTACAAATTGAAAGAAACGGTAAGAATTGAATAATCAATAATTTTAAATGAATGTGAAAATTTGTCATTAAACCAAGATACTTAAACAGGCTATGAGAGAGTAATTATTGTCAAGTAACCCTAAATCACTTATAGGTACGAGTTCACATGAAGACTCTGGCCCGATGCAGGTAAGGGATTTGTGATTGTGTATGTTTATTGAATATTATTGTGTAATAAACTTGTAACTTCTCAATGGCGCAAACGAACAGGGACAGTTTGTACAAATTCACAGTTTGTACAGACCATGTCTACTCGTGAATAAGTGATTTAGTGGTTGAGACAGAGTGCGTAAAATATTATGAAAAAACGATGTCATGTTAGAGTAGGTGTGTTAGCTCAAACTAATAAGAGACTTATCACATTTAAATTATTGTCATTTTACCCATGATAACTCACCTCACAGTTCCAGAGTTCGTCACACGAACGGCGTAATACAAGTAGGGTTTCAAGGTTATATCAGTAACATACTCGACTCTCATGTAATATAACTCTTAAGTTTATTTCATTTTCTTTTACTACTTTTGATTTTACTTGTTCTACAATATTTTCTATTCAAACTTTTAATGTCATTCAATTAATTTTCTTTTCAAATCTGCACCAAAACAAAATTTACTTATACATTATTACTTATACTAATTTTTAAATTAAAGAAAGCTACCCAGTTTGCTCACACACACAGACGCATACAAATTGCCCCCTTTTTATATAAAATAAGAAAAGTATTGGATTTGGTACAATTACGTGAGCAGCGTCGTTCTACCGACCGCATGGCGCGTCACCCAGAGTTCTCTAATTCGGTGTTCAAAACATTGTGGTTTCACTTGTATTCAAAATTTCACTGCTGTTACTGTATATATTATTTATTTATACTGCTGTACACATCTCTGGTACCCTTGATAGGTCGGCCGACCCTAATTTAGCTCGAGCTACGTTTTTGGATGACCGCACGGTCTTGAAGGTGTAATAGGACTGCGCGGCAACCGTATACCCAGCTGCACACTACCACTCTATGAAGCAGACGGAAATACACAGCCATCAAGTCATGCACTGTTCGTCACCGTAGTTGTAGCGTGGTTTTCACTGTGCCCCACGTGTTGACTATGTCACGCGACGACGACATAGAGGATGAGGTAGACGGAGCCTCTAATTAATTTCCGTCGTCCTAAACGCACATGTTGGAATAATTGTTCTGCGTCGCCATTTTTTGTGCCGTCGCTTTTCCTGGGTACGCGTCACATCTGCGCACCTGCTGGTGTTGCGCATACTAGTTCATGACAAAACACTTGATTTAATAAAACAATCTGGCATTCTTCAAGTACACTCTGCTCAAAAAGTGTGTATGACTGTTCATTGTCCGAATACGACCTTAATTTGTAGAGGACATGCAACGAAAAATTTAAATACATTTAATAAAATAAAAAAAAAACCTTTTACTCCCTCAAAATATTTACCAATAATTCTCTAACTCCATTCACATCATTCTACCCTTATAACAAAATACCCTCTACCCTCTTTGTACTTAGGACGTGTGTTCCCTTCCCAATGCTCATTCCCTTATTGGTTCCTGGACACCCCCTAGGTAGCCCCGCCAAACCCCATTTAAATCTATTCACCTCCCGCCACAACACTTTTTGTTGAGGACTCCTTATCACACCAACCCCTTCTACAAAATTTCCCCATCAACTAATTACTCTCCCATTACATCACTTTCATTTTTCTATATTTACTCACTATCGCCACTGTGTCACTAGTAATACTCAATTTCTATACCACTTTTATTCTCGAGAATCTTATTCTGTTTAACACCCCTTTAACGTTACCTTGGACTGACTTAAATGTTCTATTGAAATAATAATCACCCAAATTCTAACCTTTATCACATTTTACATTACAATAACCATCGAAAATTCAAAATTATCTCAAATCAATTTCATCATTTGACTTAAAATCTCTTAGACCCATTGAACCTTTTAAACACATTGAAAATATTATATTCAAACATTTAATTACTTTACTTTATTTAAATTGCATTATAAACTTCATACTTACAGTACATCACTCATATACTGTCATAGACACAAAATATAAACATTGTCAACCACCAACTCATGCACACACTCCATGTATCTTCTGAAACATTTTAACAACCATGTTACTCCACAAACTGAACACATTTTACATTTATTCATTGACTATTTATTGTCAAGTTTAAATCTCATACAAATAATTTAAATTTATCATCAAAATCTCTTTATACAACATTTTAAATCAATCAAAAATATTTAAACATCTCAAATCATTTAATTCAATCAATTCTTGAAAACACAAGTTATTTTAATTACTTTCTCCAAAACAATTACAATTCATTTATTATCTTCATAATTATTCTGGTTATTTATTTAGTCTGCCAAAATATTATTATTATTACATCAATTTCTACTACATACCCATATTGTTTACATACCATACATTTTACAACACAAACATAATTAATTTCACTATTAATTTATTTACAATTCTTCGTCATTATTTTTCTGTTTAACACACCTCATTTCATAATCTAGCCAGGTCATAACCATAAACTAAAATAGTTTAAATGTCCATTCACTTATTTTTTATTTTAACCACCATCATCATATATTAGTCTTATATATTTATAACACAAGTCATTCTTGTCAACATACATTACATTGTAATGATCATTATAATGACTACTTTCGTTAATTACATTACCACAATAATTAACTACATTTTTGTCTACCATTAATTCACAAAGCCCGTCTACATTGGTGATTTTAGTTCTGTCTCCATCAGTATTTTTGTTCAACATAAGGTAAGTTATTTTATCATCATATTCCTCCACTACATTCATCACAACATCAAAATAATCATCCATCTCTATTTTACAAGGTAAGTATTCTATATTGTTTATCTTCTCCACTTCTAACCTCTCTATCAACTCTTTATAACTACTTCTCAACGTAAATAACTCTATTATTCTCTCTCTCTCGCAATACTTCTCACAACCCCCCTGAACTATCTCATTCCATGCAAAGGGCACCACAAAACACTTATTACCTGTCCTGGCTTTACCAGATAAATCACAAAAAACTAAGGGACCATACAAAGACACCTCGTCTTCCACACCACCACCGGAGGAAACTCTGTCCTCATAAAATACCTGTGAAACCTCTGTTTCACCATAAACTTGGGGAAAATCTGCCCTTTGCCCACCTAACCTTTCACCACACTCTCTCTCACTTTCATCAACACTTGCTATGCTCACAACCTTACTCTCTAACACCACATTCTTAATTATATCCTCGTAATTCTCACCTCTACTGACCTCATTATGTGTCATCTGACCGTCTTTATTTTCATCTAATTTATCGGACTTTTCACTAGTCTCTACCCTCCTTTTAATCTCATCATTTTCGTCTACTTTATTCTTTGTAAAGTTATTAATCATGTCACCTATTCTGTTTATTTGTTTATCAAACACATGATCTATTGATTCTATTATCTCATCTTTCATATTATCAAAACGTGTATTAATTTCATCTACTTGCTTACTAAAATTAAAATTCTGTTGTTTGATTTCATCTCTGATCTCATTCAACTTTTCATTAAAATTATTTTTAATTTTATCATTCTGTTCATCAAATCTAGCATCAAACTTACTACTTTGTTCATCAAATCTAGCATTAAAATTACTATTTTGAACGTCAAAGCGACGATCGAATTTTTCATCATTACTATCTAAACGTTTACTGATGAGGTTAAACAGGTCATTCATTGACAACTCTTTTTCTTTAGTTATTATTGGGGTAGATTCTGCTTTTGCTTTACTCATTATTACAGATTCGTCTATCAGGCTTGGAGTTGTCTCCATTCCTGAATCGTTTACATCAACATTTACTGAGCTCTCTGTTTCAACGTCAGTTAAGCTGACGTCTTCATTATTATTTTTGTTAGTATCCATTTTTTATGTAACTTATTATATTTTCCTCTATATACAATACAATCTTAAATATACACAGTATTATTCATATAGTATAACATAAGTATATAACATAAGTAACATATTTCCTTTTATGAAGTTGCTAAACTGCTAAAATTTTTTTATTGTGCAGACAAAGCTTTTCGTCATCACTGACATCATCAGGTCTTAAACAACTTTTTTTTTTCAATTTATTTTTGTTTATTGTTTAATATATAATAAAATATTTTTTCATTTGTAAAATCCACTTTTATATTCTTTAATTTATTCTTATCTTCTTTTTTAACTTTAAGTATTTCTAGTTCTTCTATTATCTATTAAATTTAACAGAATCAAAGTTTACAGAAAATGAACATAAATTATTAGGGAAAAGTTTAAAATATGCAACAAAAGCAAACATAGATAAAGAAAATACAATAATAGAATGTGAAGAAATAATCGATAAAATAAAAAATGAAGAAACTAAAAAACAATTAAGAAGTGAAGTAAAAGAAATAGTAGAAAAAATATGTAAGAAAAGGTTGTTTAAGACCTGATGATGTCAGTGATGACGAAAAGCTTTGTCTGAACAATAAAAAAATTTTAGCAGTTTAGCAACTTCATAAAAGGAAATAGTAAGGATGGCTGCTAATTCAAACAATACGAAGAATAAGTAACATAGTATAGCTCTAACTTATTATCTTTTATACGTCGTTATTACGCATATCACCCAACCTCCAACTCACGCTCATATTCACTGTAGGTGCGGTTCATGTATAAAATTTAATTTATAAAACTTGTCCCTGTTCGGGCGCCATTTGTGTTAGCTCAAACTAATAAGAGACTTATCACATTTAAATTATTGTCATTTTACCCATTATAACTCACCTCACAGTTCCAGAGTTCGTCACACGAACGGCGTAATACAAGTAGGGTTTCAAGGTTATATCAGTAACATACTCGACTCTCATGTAATATAACTCTAAGTTTATTTCATTTTCTTTTACTACTTTTGATTTTACTTGTTTTACAAAATTTTCTATTCAAACTTTTAATGTCATTCAATTAATTTTCTTTTCAAATCTGCACCAAAACAAAATTTACTTATACATTATTACTTATACTAATTTTTAAATTAAAGAAAGCTACCCAGTTTGCTCACACACACACACACACACACACACACACACACACACACACACACACACACACACACACACACACACACACACATACAAATTGCCCCCTTTTTATATAAAATAAGAAAAGTATTGGATTTGGTACAATTACGTGAGCAGCGTCGTTCTACCGACCGCATGGCGCGTCACCCAGAGTTCTCTAATTCGGTGTTCAAAACATTGTGGTTTCACTTGTATTCAAAATTTCACTGCTGTTACTGTATATATTATTGATTTATACTGCTGTACACATCTCTGGTGCCCTTGATAGGTCGGCCGACCCTAATTTAGCTCGAGCTACGTTTTTGGATGACCGCACGGTCTTGAAGGTGTAATAGGACTGCGCGGCAACCGTATACCCAGCTGCACACTACCACTCTATGAAGCAGACGGAAATACACAGCCATCAAGTCATGCACTGTTCGTCACCGTAGTTGAAGCGTGGTTTTCACTGTGCCCCACGTGTTGACTATGTCAAGCGACGACGACATAGAGGCTGAGGTAGGCGGAGCCTGTAATTAATTTCTGTCATCCGAAACACACATGTTGGAATAATTGTTCTGCGTCGCCATTTTTTGTGGCGTCACTTTTACTGGGTATGCGTCACATCTGCGCACCTGCTGGTGTTGCGCATACTAGTTCGTGACAAAACACTTGATTTAATAAAACAATCTGGCATTCTTCAAGTACACTCTGCTCAAAAAGTTTGTGTGACTGTTCATTGTCCGAACGAATACGACCTTAATTTGCAGGGGACATGCAACGAAAAATTTAAATGCATTTAATAAAATTATAAAAGAACCCTTTTGCCCCATTACATAGGTAAGTAATACCTATACTAGGGAATAATACTCAATGAATGTAAAATAAGGATTGTTAAAATAGATGATAATTTCACAATTTAAAAAAAAAAGGCAGGAAATAACGATAATGATATAAATGAAATAATTAATTTTAATGAATCAGCTGTCATGAGTGGCCTTGAAGTCCATTCGACTCCAAATGTGGGTCAGGACAATAAAATAGACGAACTGAATATTACAAATGAAGTAAATGTCACGAATGATTCGGGGATTCAAATAACCCCAATATCGACTAACAAAAATAATCTGACAATAGTGATGCGATGAGATATTTGTGTGGCATGAATGCAATGTTGTGTGTTAAATTCGATGAACAGAATGTTAAATTCCATGAGTTAAAGGGTGACATAAATAATATTGACGGAAAATTTGATAAGCGTTTGTATGATATGAAACAACAGAGTGTTAAGTTTGAAGATAATATTAATAAGCGTCTGAATGCTTTTGACGAGTGTTTTAATACCATTCAAAAACAAATAACCGATTCTGTAAATGAGCAGTTTGGTGAACAACTTAATGAAATCAAAAATGATTTTGAGAGTAAAATAAATAAATGTAATACTGACACTGAATATAAATATAGTAGTGTAGTGGATAAGATGGAAAAAATGAATCAAAATATTTATGAGCATAAGAGTAATACAGACATTAAAATCAGTGAAATTGAAAATACTTGTAAAACGGAAATACAATCGTTACAAGAGTCAGTTAATGTAATAACCAAAAATAGCATTCAGTCCGAATGTATTAATGATAAGAAATTTTATTCAATTGAGCAGAGCATCAGTAGTGTTAAAGATGAGTTGAGTATAGCAATAAACCAGAAGTTAAACAATATTACCGAACGAGTAGTAATTACGCGAGATGTTAATAATGAAATAGAACTTGAAACTTTTTGTAGTGAGAACCGTAGAGTGCATCCAATGCAGTTTTTAAACAGAGTACATGAGTTTAATCAGTTTAACGGTAGTAGTTGTGAGGTAAAACTTATAAAAATTTTTAAATGTTTTAAAGGCAATTCTGAGATATGGGCGGAAGTACATAGAAACGAATGGGGGAGATATGAAAATTTTGAAACAGCGTTCCGTAATAAATATTGGTCAGAAGAGGAGCAGGAGATATTGCGCAGTCAAATAATGGGAACAGAGAGTTTTGGGAGAAATAACAGTAACATTACGGTATATACAATGAGACTTTTCAACGAGGCAAAATACTTAGAGCCACCGTTGCCATTTCAGTCATTCGTACGCCATGTAAGCAAACACTTACCTAGAGAGGTTCAGATCACGCTGATGACGAGAGAGGTGAGTAGTATCAATGAATTAGAAAAAATGTTGGATGTTTTTCAGAATATTAGGGACCAGGAAGCCAGCCGACGCCCACACCAACCCAACATGAGCAGCGGAGGGAGTTACCCACAAAGAGGACGACAACACACAGGAACTACGTACAATGGTCGAGAACCAAGTAGACGATATCCGATGTGGAAATGTGGTGGGTGTCCAATGGAAAATTATGCGGACCGTAATTTTTGTTATAGATGTAGGAAGGCGAGGCCAGGTCATCAGAACCAGACGCAGCAGAGATATAACAACCCACATCAGAGAACCAGTGAGGATCGAGAAGGAACACCCAGAAATGGAGGGGGAAACCATCGAGCGGAAAGAGTGTACACACCAGGAGGTACGGCCAAGCGGGCAGAAAACTGAGAAGGACAATGGATAAGGAGGCCCGGCCATTGTCGATAGATGACTGCGGGGTCCATGGAGATAGATACAGGAATCACACAATTCACACAGATATGGCCACAGAATTAATGGAAGAAAAGGAGATGGGAACGGCGAGGCCGGAAGCCTGGTTGACCGAGGTAAAGCTGGAAATCGAAGGTAAGCCAGTTACGACACTAATAGACACAGGCAGTGAAGTATCAGTAATAGCAGAACACGTATTAAATAAGTTAAGGGAAAGTAATAAAAATATTCCATCTTTGCCAGTTGCGGAGGTAACCATTGTAGGCATTACTGGTATTAGAAGTAAAAGGGTGTCCACACAAGTCCAGTTGAGTATAGTAATAAATGGGGAAAGTTATGAAAATGCATTCTTAGTAGTAAGGGGATTAAACTTAGAAGTAATATTGGGTAATGATTTTCTGATCAAGAATAATGCGATAATCAATTTTAAAAAGAAGGTCTTAGAATTAAATAGTGAAGGTAAGCAGATAACGGTTAATTTTGAGCGGGTGTTAGATACGGTGAAGATTTCGGGGATACGGGTTATACCGAATAGGGTCATAGATAGGGACACGGAGGTTAGTATGAATATATGTAGAGAGAGAGTGAGTGATGAGAGTGAGCAGCGAATATGGGAGGATAGGGCGGTTAAATTTTGTGGTGAGGGTGGCGCAATAGGGAGTTCTCAACGTGAAGTTGTGGTGGGTAGTAGAGGGTTTTAGGGGAGTGTTTGCCGGGGAACCAGGAAGGGCAAAAGGTTATGAGTGTGAATTAAAGGTGAGGGAGCATGCGCCGTATGTACAACGAAGCTATCCGGTACCATATTCAAAGAGGAGAGCAGTGCAATTAGAATTGGATAGGATGTTAGAGGGAGGTATTATAGAGAGATCAGTGTCAACCTATTCCAGCCCTTTAGTGGTAGTTATAAAGAAAGACGGGAGAGTTAGATTATGTCTAGACGCAAGAAAGATTAACCAAATTATTATTTCTGATAGGGAGTCCCCTGAAGCAATCGAAGAAATTTTACAGAAGTTTAGTGGGGTAAAATATATGACATCGCTGGACTTGATGGCAGGTACCGCTAGCACAAAGTAGCCGCAAGTATACCGCATTTTTATTTAACGGTAAAAATTATCAATTTACTCGCCTACCATTTGGGTTGAATACCAGCGTAGCTAGTTTTATTAAGTGTCTTGACAAAATTTTGCAACCTCATAATTTAGATTTTTTGACCATATATGTGGATGACATTTTGATAGCTTCTAGGACGTTCGAGGAGCATGTAGAACATTTGGAATATGTGTTGGATAAGTTATTCTAGGGAGGTTTAACCGTAAATTGGGATAAATCTAAATTTTTACAGACCGAAATACATTTTTTAGGGTTTATAATAACACCTACAGGAATCCGGGCTAACCCAGACAAAGTGGAATCCATCATGATGTTTCCTGAGCCAAAAAACATAAAACAGCTACAAAGTTTTCTTGGTTTATGTAACTTTTACAGGAAGTTCCAGCGAAACTACGCCCAGACTACAGCAAGACTCAGTGCTGTGTTGCAGAAAAACAAACAATGGAGATGGGGCGAAAACGAAAGGGAGGCGTTCTGCGAAATTAAGAGTAAGTTCCCCAATATGATTTTGATGAACCACCCAAATTTCAATAATAGTTTTTATTTACAGACGGATGCTAGCAATATAGCAAGGAGCCGAACTATATCAGGAGGACGATGCGAAAGAACACCATGCCATCGCTTTCGCCAGTCGGATGCTGCTAGCATCGGAAAGAAACTACACGACTACCGAAAAGGAGCTTCTCAGCATCGTGTTTGCCGTTAAGAAATTCCGGACCTATCTGCTGGGTAGTAACACCATTATCAGGACGGACCATAAAGCTCTGTCGTTTTTGAACACCTGTAAGCTCACACACAGCCGGATAACCAGGTGGGTGTTAGCTCTCCAAGAGTATAACTTCTCTTGGGAATATATTAAGGGGGTAGAAAACCGGGTACCAGACACACTATCACGCATAGACACAGATAGAAATAGAACGGGTAGAGATATTAAAGAAATAGAGATTTACACATAGTCCAGGGAAGATAAACTTTTTGGGGAAGAATTAAAAGACATAAACATAATGCAGAGAGCAGATAGCAAATTAAACAAAATTATGACAAGCGTAGAGTCGGAATCAGATGCATTTGGGTATAGACAATATTTTCAAGTATTTAATGGGAGCTTATTTAAAAGAGTAGAGGGTAGAGAGAGGGATTGGAGGTTAGTCATACCGGAGGGATTGATAGAAAAAATAGTATGGGACTGTCACTATAGATATGGACATTTTGGGGCAAAAAAGTGTGTGAGTGTACTAAGAGAATCTTGTATATTTAGAAATATGGAAAGGCGTGTGCGAAAAATACTTAGAATTTGTGAGATATGTCAAAAATCTAAAGTTGTGAATTACAGGGTAGAAGGGGAATTGAACTATATTAAAGTTGAGAAACCATTTGACTTAGTAGCAGTAGATCTGTATGGCCCATTGCCAAAGGGTAGGGGTGGTGTTATGTATATCTTCGTTGTGCTTGATACTTTTTCAAAATATCTCCGATTGTATAGTGTGAAGAGAGCGACAAGTAAGGTATTGAGCGAGAAGATCACTCGTGACTACATGGTCAACATCGGAAAGCCAAAAGTAATCCTGTTAGACCACGGACCACAGTTCATCAGTGGAAAATGGCGCCAGACTCTTGGATGGGAAGGTATCATCCCAAAACACATGGCAGTATATCATCCGCAGTCCAACCAGGCGGAGAGGGTCATGAGGGAATTAGGCTGAATTTTCCGAGCTTACTGTCACGCCAAACATAGCGAGTGGCCCTTATACGTTCAAAGAATTGAGAACTGGCTGAACTGCGTAACACATGAGTCGACAGGGATCACGCCTTACGAGTTGGTAAGAGGAAAACGTCCACCTCGGATTTTAGAGCAGGTATTCGATTATCCAACAGAAACGAATACAATAAACCAGGACGTGAAATTGAGGCTGGAAAATGAGAGATTATTGACGAAAGGAGAAAGGAGGAAACGGAGGCACGATATGAAAGGTAGGTGCGTGAAATATGAAATCGGACAGTTAGTGTTGGTAAAGCGCCATGACTTGTCAAGTGCTCAAGACAAGGAAATAAAAAAGTTCTTCTTGCTGTACGAAGGCCCCTACGAAATAATAGAAATTAAAATGAATAATTCATGTTTTGCAGAACCAGGCGACACGAGAAATAGTGGGTACACAGAATGCCACGAATTTAAAGAGGTATTGGTCGCAATAGATTCCAAATCAAGTTTATGATTTCTAAAATGTATTGTATGTTCAGAAGGGATCCTCCCCCATTTTCGGGCGGTCACAAACTTACCAATCCTGACCGTGGGTTTTGGCAACTTAGAGGCAGACCATGGTTGGCGGAACTTCCTTTGGGTGGTGAAAGCGACAATGGTCCGGCTTCACAAAATTGGTAACAACTACAAATTTGACTGGATTATTGAACGGGGAGGGGGACCCCTAAGGTACGTGGAAAATATTTTACACTCCGGGTGCATAAAATGGCACCTCCCCACGTACTAACAATTGCCCGAGCGAGTGCATGTAAATAAAATTAAAATGCAATTTTCAAATATATATATATATATATATATATATTACCAGTGTAATTTGTAAGTTATGATTTACAAATTATAAATTTGCAGTACTGTAGAAAAAACATGATTTATAGAAATGGGGTAGGAGATGGTCCGACCCCATACGTTAACGAATATGAATTGAAAGCCCGTTTGGCAGTTTTGAAGGAATTATACAAGGAGGCTCAAAATAGCCTTTGTTATTAAATGATGTAATCAATGTAGGATAAGAATTATATTTTTTTATATGAATAAAGTAGTTTAGAAAGTCAAATAAATATTTTGTTGTACTCACTATGTTATGTTTATGTAAATCACAATAAGGAAAGTTAAGAAAGAAAATATAGGGTGTTAGAGCACAGAATCAAGACTAGGAATTTCATGCAATGTAAATTGTAAATTTTAAATGTAACTATATCACAAACATATATATTTTACTTGTGATTCCCCAATTTTCGGGCGGTCACGGAGTCACCGAACCCTGACCGTGGATTTGGATTATTGGTAGCAGGTGTGGTTGGGCAGGTTGTATCCTGGCCATGCTTGTTATTATTTTCAAAATTGGTGAATTTAGAAATTAACGGGGGGGTAATTCAGGGGAATCACCAAACTATGGAACAGTGGCTATCATCGAAAGGGGTGATAGTGCCGTGTTAAGGATGTGTAAATCATATGTAGTAGGATTACTGGTGTCTTCGGACAACAGTAATGCCGAATTTTTTCATAACGCTGAACCAAGAACGGTATAGGCAGCGTCTATACCCTATATATATAAACTTCAGTTCTTGTTGGGGATGCAAATGGACGCTACAGTCCACCATCAGGAAACAATAGTGTGTGTGGAAAAGGAGCTGGCCGTTACAAGCCAGGGGCACAGATAACGCATCTGTGCATAAGGCAAATGCTCGATCCGGTTTATCCGGCGGGTGGTTACCTAATTGTAACTGGGAAAAAGGGGGAATTAAGAAAAATGATGTAGTAGGAGGAGTAACTGAGCAATCAGTGAGAGGATGACGACCTCTGTAAACAGCAGGACATTAAATTTCACTTACTCTAAAGACAGAGTTGGTGGTTGGTGACCCAGTTCCTGTTCAGTAACAGTTGCTATAACTATGATTCGATGATTAGTGATTTATTTCACTTATGAGAACAAACGATTTTAAGTGCTAGGTTCAATTGTAATGATTTTAATCTACAAGAACATTTATGATTGTAACTATATAATTTTGTGTATTGGTGTTATTTGTATGTAGTGTACCTATAGAAAGGTCATTCACCTGTTAGTTAGACATCAGCTGATGACTGGTGAACTGTATAATGTTCTTTTAATAATCAATGTAATTTTATTTTATAATCTTCTTTCTATTACTTGTCAGAATATATGTTTAATAAAACCTTATTACATTTTATTACATTATTATTTAATTATGAAAAAAAAATTTAATTTGTTTGCAGTACAGATTGTGTTGTGTTTTTATGTTCAGGATATATTGCTGATTATGTGTATTGCTAATGTATTAACTGATTTATATTGTTCATAGTATATGTGTTGTAAACAAATGTAGTGATAAGGGAATTTATGATAAAATAAGGTGTTCATTTTATTTTGTTTATTATGATTGTTTGTATTTAATTAAGATGGGTTGTAAATTCATATTGTTCGATATTTCAAATATCGAACTGGTCAATTATTAATTTTCCGAGGTTGGCACTATGGCTTTTGTAAAGTTGATTCATGCATCGGGCCTGAACTTTTTGTCATGCTTCAACCACTGTAGTGTACACATCCACGGGCCGGATTTTTGTCAGGTAGAATCCATCTCATGTAACCTATCCTTTATTCCAACCAGTCTTTTCTGCCTGTATGTCAATTCATGAGATTTCGGTAAGTCAGGTTTTTCTAATTATTTGATTGCTAGCAATTCTGCATGTTGCACTGCTTAAAGAGCTCACCAGAGGATAAATTATACCGTAAGAATAAACTTCTTACCTTCAGATTCTCAATCTTTTAAAAATAATATCGCACATATTATACTACCAGAGGTAAATGAATTTGCTAGTTTTCCAATTTAATTGCTTGCCGTTTTGAATTGGAACACGTGCTTTGTAATTTTTCATGTTGATGTTGGCCGTGTTGGGTAAATGGGTTACAAGACAGTTTTGGCTTTGCGATTTTTATTCTAATCACCAACGTGCCTTGCTGTTTCGTTTTTTGTGCCTGCTCGTGGATTTTTGCATGCTGTTAGTTTCAAAATTATAACGATGTTCGTTATTTGCATGTTGTGGCATGGATACACGTTGGTACGATAGGCTTGTGGACCATTATTTTGCGTCTAATGCTGTTGGTGGTTATGTTGGGCAGTTTCGTCGCGTGTGCGTGGGCCAGGTGAGCGAATATTGTGTCAAATTTTTTCACCTTGATTTTTTTGGTAATCGTTTGATTACTCGGTCAATTCATGAGAAGTTTGTACCCGTCCTGTTATGGTCTGCTTTACACGTGAAGTCGACGTGTTACGTGCTTGCGAATGTGTAAGGTGTGTGGGGGACGTTTGGTTTTTATGTTACCCGGTTTTTTCGGTATAGCCTGCATTTATATTTAATTTTTTCTGGAATTGACTATTACCTTTTTGGTGCGGTTTATATTTGGCAGATGCGTGATATCCTGTCCATACACACCGCATTGACCATGATAAATTTTTGCATTTAATGTGTCTTAAGTTATTGTGTTTGTATCGTTAACTGTGGAATTTTTGTATATTGTACCTTGTTGTGTATTAGTGTATTTTTGCATTTGTGTATTAGTGCATTTATTCTATTTGGTATTACACATGTTCTTTGTGTACAATTTTGCGTACATTTATTTTGCACCGTATGTGCTTTAATATTGTGCAACCTGTTGTTTTTACTTCGTGCTTTTGCACTGTGCAAATTAATCTTTTGCATTTTTTGAGTATGTGATTTATTGTGTTTTGTACTATTAGCCTTTTGGTTTGTGTAAATTGTATTTTGCCTTGCACTAATTTACTTTTGTATCTACTATGTTCGGTATTGTTCATGAAAACTAGTTTATTTCAGAGGCCGATTTATCTAGATTACTGTTAGGCTAGGTCTGGGTCATGACTATATTGTTTAATTTCTAATTCTCTCGTCCAGGGTGGTTGTCAGTTGCGCGAAATTCTTTAAATCATAATGCCTGCTAAATTGTCGCTGGCAGCTTTTGACCGGACCACTTCGGTAGGAATACTTGCGTTGCAACACTTAATAAATAGGTTGGAAGGGTTGCCGCAATTGAGATTCATGGATCAACATGAAGCCGGTATCTTGGCCTCCAGGTTGTCCGAAGAATATCAGGATCTTCTAGGTAAGGTAGATCCTTACCTATCGGCAGAGTCGTTGCCCCAGGGATTGGACGAGGACCACATTTTTTCGGTGGTAGCACAAATTAAAGATATTTATGTCCGGGGAAGCATTTTAGCGTCAAAACTAACTAAACCAGAGTTACTGGTTGGTTCCGGTCAGTCTTCATCGGCAAGTGGCAGGCACTCAGGTGTTCTCGTTCATGAGTTGCCGAAGCTTTCTTTACCTTTTTTTGATGGCCAGTCCAAATGTTGGTCCAAGTTTTGGTCGAAGTTTACCACATTAGTGGACGAAAGTCCTGCCCTCACCCCAAAGCAGAAATTGTTATATTTATTGACTCATCTTAAGGGTGAGGCTTATGAGAAGGTTGCCGCGCTTCCCATAGTTGACGATAGTTATCAGCTTGCACTGTCAACTCTTAAAAGCCGTTATCACAACCCTCGTTTGGCCGCCCGGGTCCATTGTACCAATCTGCTTCAATTACCAGCCGCTTCTATGCGATCAGCTGCGTCCATTAGAAAATTGGTGGACAGCTTCAATGCTAACTTTTCAGCGTTGTCAGCTCTAAACATTGCTGATATATATCAAGCAATATATGCGTTGTTTGTATTGTCAAGGCTGGAGTTATCATTACATGAACGCTTTGAGGCGTCTGTTACGAACAAAGAAAATCTCCCTTCTCTAAAAGAAATTATGACAGTTTTAACTGCCATGGTGGAACAAAAAGAACAGGCATCTTTGGAATCGGCTTTGCCTGCTCTTCCTAGCACTAGCCACCAGAAAACTCAGAAGGTTTCCTTTTCTAAGGCTACTCCTCTTGCTGTGTCCACGTTATCTGCAGAGGTTACGCAACGGGATTCATCTAATTCACGTTGCCTTCATTGCGATTCCCGGACCCATGTGCTTCTCAAGTGTCCGGCGTGGCTGAGTAAGGACCCTAGGGCTCGATTTCAAAGTCTCAAGAATAAAAAATGTTGTCTTTCGTGCCTCCAACATAAACATTCTGGATGGTGCAAAAATAGGTGCAAAACGTGTGGCTCTAAGTACCACCACAATTTACTTCATTTCAAAAATGCCCATCCGTCTCCATCTCATTCACAGATTTCTGAAACAGCTGAACTCAAGGCTTCGGGGTCATCGCTTGCTGACCAAGTTGATCTGTCTAGCACTACTTTGATCGTGTCTCTGCCCCATCCTTCAGGGGTTCTGTTAGCCACATGTCTAGCAGTCTTGGCGTCTCCCAATGGTGGTTATATCGTAGTTAGGGCCATCCTGGATAGCGCGTCCCATGCTTCTTTCATCACTGAAGCGTGTGCAACTTGCTTAAAGTGCACTTGTTTTGACGCTTCAATAAGTGTCAATGGGGTAGGTGATATTGCCACCAAAGCTAAAAGGGTGTGCCATCTTTCCTTGGAAACTTTAAAACGCGAGGTTGTGGCGTCTAACCATGCTTTTGTAATTCTTTCAAAGATCTCATCGGACTCACCTAGGTTCCAGGTGTTGCCTGAAGTTAAGCAGGCTACAAAAGACCTTCTGTTAGCTGACCCTACCTTCAATGTAGCAGCCCCAATTGATGCGTTGTTTGGAGCCGATATTGTAGTGGCTATTCTTTTGGGAGAGACTATTCCCTTGGGTGCAGGTTTGCCTGTTGCAGTTAGGACACGTTTTGGGTTTGTAATTATGGGTAGATCCCCAATTTCACTTAATTGTGCATTGACTTGTGCTAGTGGTCTTACTAGCCTTCCTTTGGATCTGGTGTCTGCGCATCAGCTTCACTGTCATTTCCACCACTTTTATCCTTCAGTCACAACATTATCAACTGATACAACCAACCTACTTGAGCAAGTTCATCGGTTTTGGGAGGTCGAAGAGCCTCCAGCTTTGCCCCACCAGTTATCTGAAGAGGATCACTTTGCTGAAAAGTTTTATATGGAGTCAACAAGTCGGTTGCCGTCGGGTCATTACCAGGTGCGCTTGCCGTTTTTCAAAACCTCTTCTCACACTTTGGGAAATTCCCTTAAGGGAGCTATGTCTCGGTTTTTTGCATTAGAAAGGAAATTTGCGTCTAACAATCAGTTTAAGAGCCAGTATGTGCAATTTATAACTGATTATGTTGCTCAGGGGCATATGTCGCTGGTGTCGGACCCCAATTTTCCAAAATATTTTATCCCACATCATGGTACCTTAAAGGTTAGAGGCGATACTTCAAAAATAAGAGTGGTGTTTGACGCCAGCATGAAGACGTCCTCCGGGATTTCCTTAAATGATGTGTTATGTGTCGGCCCTAAGTTGCAGACCTTACTGTCCGATGTTTTGACTTTGTTTCGGCATTTTAGCTATATCTTCACGTACGACATCGAACAGATGTATCGCCAAATTGCAATGCATCCTGATGACTCGGCATACCTATGTATTTTATGGCGTGAGGAGGTTACCGCCCCACTAAGGGTTTTTGCTTTGCATACCGTTACTTACGGGCTGGCTTGCGACCCTTTTCAGGCGTTGCGAACCTTGCAGCGGCTGGCTCAGGATGAGGCAGTCAATTTTCCTGCGGGAGCGGCGGTACTTAGCCGTAATGTTTTTGTTGATGATATTGCTGCTGGTGCTGATTCAAAACCAGAGCTTTGCAAATTACAACAGGAATTAATCCTGTTGTTATCGTCTGGAGGTTTCAATTTGAAAAAATGGTGTACTAATCAACCTGACTGCCTGCCTGAATCAACCGCTCAGAGTGATTCCGTCGTTTCTAAGGATATTCTGGGTTTAAGTTGGGACCATTCAACCGATTGCTTCTCATTTCCTCCTTTAGCCTGTTGCAGTAATGCTCAGGTACAATTCACCAAACGTGTCGTGTTATCTCAGATGGCACAATTATTTGACCCATGTGGTTGGCTTTCGCCAGTGATTTTCAGGGCTAAGGCCTTTTTTCCAAAAACTCTGGGCTGAGGGCTTGGAATGGGATGCTCATCTCAATGATGACTTAAATGATTATTGGAGTCAATTCCTGTCCTCTCTGAATCATCTTTCGGTAATCACTATTTCTCGGCCATTCCTCCCTAAAGGTGGGCGTATTGAAAAGGTTATGTTACATGGTTTCTGTGATGCTTCCCAGTTGGGTTACGGGGCAGTCCTTTACCTGTCCATTTATACTGACTCTGGTCCTCCGGTGGTTTCGTTGGTGTCTTCTAAAACTAAAGTGGCACCTCTTAAAACTTTATCAATCCCACGTTTGGAGTTGTTGGGAGCTTATCTTTTACCCAAAGTAGTTTGTCATTATGTTGGCTTATTCTCTTCATGTTTTCAAATGAGTCAAATTTTCTTATGGACAGATTCGACGATTGTTTTGGACTGGCTGAATATGCCTACTTTTAAATTAAAAACGTTTATTGCTAATCGGGTGGCTGCCAATACTAAGTCTTGGCGTCATGTTCATGGTGTTTCTAACCCCGCTGATTTGGCCTCTAGAGGTACTTCAATCACCAGCATCCAGTCGTCGACGTTGTGGTGGTCAGGGCCAGATTGGCTAAAGCTTGATTCTGTGCACTGGCCCCCTATTAATTATCAACCGAATCACGACGTGCATGATGTTGCCTTGGAGACCAAGGTCTCTTCGTGTCTTACTCAGGAGCCCCGGGTGGAATTGTTCGATCACTTGTCCTCGTGGCCCTTAGTGGTGGGGGTAACCTCAGTCATCTTAAGGTGGGCTATGCCTTCGGGGGTTGAACCTTCCACAGCCATGGGTTGGAAGAGGTTAGCTGTTAACTATATTTTACGCTACATTCAGCGCAGCGTGTTTGGACAGGAGCTCGCGGCTGTTCATTTAGGTAAGCGGCTCCCGGTCCGCATTCAGCGCCTGGTCCCGTTTATTGATGATTTTGGCCTCATTCGAGTACGCGGTCGCTTGACCAACTCTACGGTAGCTAGAAATCATTTTCCGGTTTTACTGCCCAAGCATCACCATCTAGTAGGGTTGCTAATTCATCACACCCATGTGTGGTTAGGTCATGCTGGTCCTTTGCAAGTTCAATTTCAGCTGGCTCAAAATTATTGGATTTTGTCCGCACGTCAGGTCATAAGAACCATAATTTGGAAATATCTTCCTTGTTTCAGGGCGCGTCCTCGCCCCACCAATCCGTTAATGGGGGATCTGCCAATCCCTAGGGTTAATCCGGCACCTCCATTTTATTCTTCCGGCATGGATTATGCTGGCCCTTTTTTGGTACGGGCTTACGCTGTTCGGAAGGCGCCTATAGTCAAACCTTACCTATGTATTTTCATCTGCTTAGCCACTAAAGCAGTTCACTTTGAAGTAGCTATGGATCTTTCTACTTCACAGTTTATTGATGTGTTGAGGCGATTTATTAGTCGTCGTGGAGCTCCTCAAACACTGTATTCGGATTGTGGCAGGAATTTTGTGGGGTCACGCTCCGAACTTAAACGGGAGCTCAAAAATGTTCTTTCTAATCCTGACATGTCAGCTCAGATAACAGCTTTTGCTGTCGATAACAATATTGATTTTAAATTTATCCCTCCGTCTGCCCCTCATCAGGGTGGCTTGTGGGAACGGGCTGTCCAGTCGGCCAAGTTTCATATGAAACGCATGATTGGGACCAGGTCGTTGACTAGCGGAATTTTCATCGTTATGCATTCGTATAGAAGCAACCTTAAATTCCCGTCCTTTAACTGCCCTATCTTCAGATCCAAGTGATTGCCAGGCTCTAACGCCTGGTCACTTTCTGGTTGGCCGCCCCATTACTGCGCCCCCGGAAGCTGAAGTCTCGTTAAATGAAGGGACGGTCCGCCATTACAAACAAATTGCTGCTTTGCTCCAAGAATTTTGGAAAAGGTGGCGTTTGGAATACTTGACGGCACTTCATGCCAGATCGAAGTGGTCGTCTAAGTCCAGAAACTTAATGGTTGGGGACCTGGTTGTTTTGGAGGAACAGAATTCTCCTCCCCTGATGTGGCCTCTTGGCCGAGTTTCAGCTGTGTTTCTGGGGAGCGACAGGGTTGTTTGTCGCGTTTTAGTTAAAACTTCCGCAGGTTCTTTTGAACGACCTGCTATTAAATTATACAGGTTGCCTATAGTTTCTTGACTGTGTTTGTCTTGTTTTCGGGTGAGCAGAATTAATTTTAATGATTGTGTTGTGGACTTACTTGACACTTTTCTGGGATTTCCCAGGTGGTTCCTTCCAGCTGTTGTCCGCATTGAAGTTTACATTGTGGAACGTTTCTGGCATGGCGTTGTGCCAGTCTATTGTGAGTTATGGATGCTCAACAAATCAACAACAACAAAATAAGTAAAAAAAAATGATAAAAAATAAAGGGAACAAAAAATAAAAAAAGAGAAAAAATTGTACAAAACTAGGGAATGTTAACTAAGTTGATTTGCTGAGTTTTAAGTTGTGTTTGGCTGGGCAATTGTTTATTGCATGTTGTTTGGTTTTTGTCTGCTCTACCCGAACCTTTCAGATTGCTCGCCTGGTCGATGCGCCCGCGGCGGAGTTATTCGGCATTTTTTTTCTAATTAATTGCATGTTTTGTTGTATGTTTTGAATTTTCTCGTGTTTGCGTGTGACCCCTCCTATGTTGGAGGGTAATTTTTCAGAGTGTGTTCATGATCACTAAAAAATTTTTGTAATGTATTTTGTGCAGTTCTCTTAGTGTGCTTGTTTGTTGACCCATCGTGGTCAACGGGGGCCGGTGTTCGATATTTCGAATATCGAACCGGTCAATTATTAATTTTCCGAGGTTGGCACTATGGCTTTTGTAAAGTCGATTCATGCATCGGGCCTGAACTTTTTGTCATGCTTCAACCACTGTAGTGTACACATCCACGGGCCGGATTTTTGTCAGGTAGAATCCATCTCATGTAACCTATCCTTTATTCCAACCAGTCTTTTCTGCCTGTATGTCAATTCATGAGATTTCGGTAAGTCAGGTTTTTCTAATTATTTGATTGCTAGCAATTCTGCATGTTGCACTGCTTAAAGAGCTCACCAGAGGATAAATTATACCGTAAGAATAAACTTCTTACCTTCAGATTGTCAATCTTTTAAAAATAATATCGCACACATATAAAGGATTTTGAAAAAAAAAATTATAATTAAATTAATTAATTGAAAGAGATGATCAAATTAATTTTAATATGAATCTTTGGTAAGGGACTTGCATCTATTTCCCTAGGTGAACAAAATTTAAATGATTTAATTTGATTTGTTTGATTTATTTTTTTGATTTGACACTTTAACGTCAAGCAAATAAAAGTTGAGAAATGCGAATGAATTTTGGAGAAGAAGCCAGTATAAAATGTTTGTGAATTTTACATTAATAATTAATATGTGGAGGTAGTATGGAAATAAATAATGAATATGTGTACGCACCCAGTACTTGCTAAAGGCAACCCAGTATGTATGTAAGGGGAGATATATTGGTTGAGGATCTGGTATGGTATAAGGCTAGTTGTTGATTTATTTGGAATGTTACAAGGCTAGGTGGTACTATGGCGAGTACCGGTCCAACTTTACGGCGTTGGGATCTTGCCTAGAGAAGTCCAGTAATGTCGTTCAGATACAGCCATAGTCGCCGAGCTAGGGGGGTAGTTTACCCATGATATATTAAGGAGTTAAGGGGGTTGTTGGCGCCATATCCTCACTGATCCTCTTAGGGTTTAACAATGAGAGTTTTTCTGTTTTGGCAGAAAACCTCTCATTGGGGGGGTATTGTAACGGTACAAACCTATGGGTATTTGTAATTTTAATATTTTCAACCAAATAAATGTTGGGAATGGACTATAAAATTGAGACTGGTAGGGCTCAGCACAGGAATGTGAAGTTAGCAACTAGGGAGCGTATTCACCTACAAAGGCGCACACTGTCGGCCAATGTTCCCACAAAAGTGGCACGTATGAATAAATTCTTTCTCGCCCTGTGTGCGGAGAACAAAGACAAGTCGACTACAAAACACCAACCGGCCGGTTGAATGTAACAGGCTCGCGAGCCGAAAAAATTTACAAAACTTAAGATCTGTGTTTTTCAGTATAAAATAAAGTGGTGCAGAATGTGTAACGTTCATTAATCGGCAGTAATATTAAAATCAGAATGGAGAACTAAATTCGGAGACCAGTGACTAAATTGTGAAACCAGTGCAACAGGTGGTTGGCCAGAACCATCAACCAAGTAAACGTATAATATATAACCTTTTACAATTGTGGAAAATTAAAAAGAAAAAATTAAAGAGCTCTCTAAATTAAATGGGTTTGTAAATTGGATGATTGTGTGAGTGAGCAAACTGGGTTGTCTTACCATAATTTTGTTAATCTCTGTTAAGGTTTGGAACTAGGTTAGAATATTGATCAGGTTAAAGTCGCCTAACTGTTTGTTGTAGTATTTTTAAAAGAAAAACAAAACTAGTAATTGAAAGAAACAGTAAGAATTGAATAATCAATAATTTTAAATGAATATGAAAAAATGTCAAATAAAACCAAGATAGTTAAACAGGCTATGAGAGAGTAATTATTTTCAAGTAACCATAAATCACTTATAGGTACGAGTTCACGTGAAGACTCTGGCCCGCAGGTAAGGGATTTGTGATTGTGTATGTTTATTGAATATTATTGTGTAATAAACTTGTAACTTCTCAAAGCTGTCTTTACAATTAATAAGTCAGTGTCATTTTCTGCTTGTATGACTGTAATGTTAGCATTTCTTAAATATTCTATTAAATATTTAATGAAACGAATTTTATTCTGCTTGTTTGAGAGCAAAGTATCCTGTTGTACCGTACTACACATTCCACATCAAAAATAATGTTAGGGGATACGTTTTTATTGGCGTGACGTGTTTGTTCAGCGCCTTTTATGTTATCCAAATTATTTTCATAGTCAGTAAAAACTACAATGACATTATTAGATTTGAAGTGTTTTTTAATATAAGCTACGTAGGAATTAAATATGTCGTTAAACTGATCATTTTTATTCCAAGGCACGCGACGAAAGTACATTTGCCGTCATCAAACTCAATATTTTCATTTTGGCACAAACCATATATTTTAGATTTATCAGTCTTACGTAGCGAACCTTGATCAAATAATGCCATTGGGTAAGGCGCAAGCTCGTAATACGTGTAACTTTTAAAATCTTCCGCAGTTCCCTCGCTAACATATGTATATGCGTTGGAACACAAGTGTTGGATCAATAGGTATAATCTTGTCATCTACCTTAATGAACTATTACCGCTAATTAATGGCAAGACTTTATCTTTGGGTTTGAATGATAAATCCTTGAATTTTTTCCCTTCCATTTTGCTTAACCCTATTTTACCAGCCTCAAAAGCATCACAACAATTTATATTTTCATTGGCAATTACACCAGTAAATATCGCCATTATTTCTTTTTGATGAGGAAAGAGTTCGTGAAGATTAAACCACTCAGTAATTTTTTTTTATATCTTCTTGATCATGACTCTTACGGGCATCTCTCGCATCTACATGCTGATCAGATAACGAAAATTTTATACCACAAAAACACTCAATCTCATTACAAATATCGTACGTAAATGGTAAACTTAAAATCTATTGATGTGTCGTGCTTTCTGATTTCCGTACCAACTATTCCCCCTACCACTTTCATATTTCGCATGATATCTTGCTCAATGGTCATATCAGTAAATTTTCCGCACCAAAATTTGTAGGTTCGCCTTATAGTAGCTTATCCGTTTTCAAGGAAATTTTGTAACTCCATTATTTCCTGAGATTCGCATTCAGTTAATAAGTCCCCTTCTCGTATAGAACATATACGCTCTTCGGCATTTTTAATAAATTCGATCATTTGTTGAATGTAAGTAGACTTTGTATATAGTTAAAATGCCCTGCAGCAAAAAAATATGGCATCATTTGTTTTAAATATAAAAATTTCACTCTTATTGCACGATTGTTATTAAAAACGCAAAATTAAAGAAATTTTAAGTATATTCTTAATTATAAATTGACACAAATAGCAAAATCAAGAAACAAAATCACATCCTGTATTGTTTATTGTGCGCTGAACGCTCTGTTTTGCTAGATCACATCATGCTTAGCCGAGTTGCGCGCGCATACTCCCCCGAGTTGTGAGCCGACGGCAGATGTGTGAGTGCCGTACGTGCCAACAGCAGATGTACAGTTTTCAAAAGGTATTTTAAAAGGAACCCGGCTTCTCAGGTATAAATCCTTACCGAAGATTGATAACGTGGGTATTGAATACTATATTCCCAAAGTATTAAATCTTAAAATTTAAAACATAAAGCGTAAGAAGTAATAATGTGAAAAAAAGCATGTTTTATGCAGTTACTTGTTCTATAATTATTTTTTTGACAATGAAAAATGTAATTAAAATAATACTTACACATCTCAAAAGTAGACTCTTTTTCTTTAAAATACATGCTTTATATTTTAATTGGGATGAACTCTCATTGTTGTATATTGGTTTAAAGTTGTAATTTTATGCAAATTTAAAGAAAATCGAAATTTTGCGATTTTCATAGTCTTGTTTTTTAAAAACAGTAAACAGTATCAACTTTTTATGTTTTGCATTCTCATATATATAGTATCAGTAATTAAAACCCACATTATCTTGTGAATAAAACTATTACATATTTAAATATTATTATTTGTGGGATAAAACGACACTTCAAAGCCATCATGTATACTGTATATATAGTACCTAATATTGTAATGAAAAATAAGTTTTTAAAATAAAGAACTACATAGGCATATAGATGCATCTTACCTTTAAACAAGAGCGTTTATTTTTACTGCCATGTTCCTTAAGGAAATGGAAGTATGGTGATGGCAAAAAAAATCGTGTTCGAGATTATTGCAGATTCTGATTGTACGACACTCAAAACATGAAAAAAAGTAATTTTTCGAAATGTGTGTGTGTGTGTGTGTGTGTGTGTGTGTGTGTGTGTGTGTGTGTGTGTGTGTGTGTGTGTGTGTGTGTGTGTGTGTGTGTGTGTGTGTGTGTGTGTGTGTGTGTGTGTGTGTGTGTGTGTGTTCTATGGCAAACGATAACAGCCACAAATTTAAACAGAATCAAATAATTGTTTGCATACAGCCCTGAATTTTAGAGTTCTCAGGACCTATTGTTTTTGGTGAAGATAGGTTAAGGGAAAGGGGTAGTTTACCTGCAACGTTTTATGTTTTAAAAGGGTATTTTCTATGGCAAACGATAAGAGCCGCAAATTCAAACAGAATCAAATAAGTTTTTGCATACAGCCCTGATTTGTAGAGTACTCAAGACCTATTGTTTTTGGTGAAGATCGGTTAAGGGAAAGGGGTAGCTTACCTGCAATGTTTTGTTTTAAAAGGGTATTTTATATGGCAAACGATAAGTTTCGCAAATTCAAACAAAATCAAATAATTTTTTGCATACAGCTCTAATTTATAGAGTACTCAAGACCTATTGTTTTTGGTGAAGATCGGTTAACGGGAAGGGGTAGTTTACCTGCAACATTTTTCTTATCAAGGGTAATTTTTTTCTATGGCAAACGATAACAGCCGCAAATTCAAACAGCATCAAATAATGTTTTGAATACAGCCCTGAATTGTAGAGTTCTCAAGACCTGCTGGTTTTGGTGTAGATCGATTAAGGGAATAGGGTAGTTTACCTGCAACATTTTATGTTTTAACAAGGGTAATTTTTTCTATGACGAACGATAACTGCCGTAAATTCAAACCGAATCAACTACTCTTTTGCATACCTTTTTGAGTTATACAGAACTCAAGGTCTGTTGATTTTGTTGAAGATCGGTTAAGGTAAAGGGGTAGTTTACCTTCAACGTTTTATATTTTCACAAGGGTATTTACTATGGCAAATGATAAGAGCCGCAAATTCAAACAGAATCAAATAATGTTTTGCATACAGCCCTGAATTGTAGAGGACTGAAGGTCTAGTGATTTTGGTGAAGATCGGTTTAGAGAAAGGGGTAGTTTACCTGCAACGTTTTATGTTTTAACAAGTGTAAAGTACTTAATTTTGATAAATAAAGTATCTTGATAAGAAGCTCATAATAATCCACTGTAGAAACGTAGATGAAATATCTATAAATGAAGGTTAGGTGAACGGGGTGGGGGTAATTGTCTATAAATGAAAATTATAATTGAAGGGGGAGGGGAGAATTTTTTGTGTACTACGTTATCGACAACAAAGAAGTAGTTCTTTGTTAAAATTCCTTACCGGGCTGTTTAGCCGTAGTCCAATGTTTTCTGCAAAACCAGACTTTTCGGCAGTGCCATCGACTTCCATCTCAGTGATAATTGAGTGCAAAAACGTGAGGTGGGTGGTATACGTTAGTGACCACAGTACTGTGGTTTAAGGCTGAAGCAATAAGTAGAAAGAAGTAGTTTCTATGGAAATATTTCATTTCGAATATGATTTTAAATATAAATCTTAGAACATGGAAGTCATGTATGGTTCTCCATACCGATATTTTTTTAATTCAAATATTATTTCTAAAACTACAAGGGAATAACTGGTTGCCCGCCGTCTAAAACTTGTGCCAACTAACCCAACGCAAGCTCTCCGAGCAACAAATTACTCGTACGCTTCAATATTTTTTTATGTAAAAACTATTAGTTCTAGAAAAAAGTCGTCTTAAGACATTTTTTGTGAGAAATTTTCTCTACTTTACGGTGGTATTTTTTTATTTTCACAGTATACGAATCGTTAAACGTTATTATCGAAAAACTGAATTTTTGAATTTTAAGGGTTGTTTAGGGGTGTTTTGATATAGGGCTGAGGACTGAATATTTTAAAATAATGTTCTAGATGAAATTACTTTATTAAAAAAGGTCCCATCCTTCTACTATTTATTTTGATCTCCAACTCTAATTTGACTGGACTAATTTGCCTTGTATTATCACAGTGCTCCTTCATGTTTCCCATACAAAATTGCCATTCTTTCTTTGCCTGTATTCTCTATCTTTATAAATCATCATTAACTTGTATAGTAATGCTACTGAAAAAGTAATTTCAGTCTAACGATAGAATAACTGCTTTACAGTAATAGGCATCCATAATAATTTATACTTCGCACAAAACATATATTACAGCTGTACAACGCCAGTTGTAGAACCAAAACTTGATGTAACTTTGTGTAGTTAATCATTCTAGTAATAATCATTTTAACAGAAATTTAGCAACACTTTATTTCTTTTGTAGGCTAGACATCAACCAGTAACAAAACACAGCCAATGTGGTTCAGATTCTTTACTCAAGTATTCCTGGAAGTTTTTGTTCCCATATGAACTGCTGATGTATATCACAGAAGCAACAAATGATTCATATGAAGCAGTCACTTTGTTGATTACAAATAATACAATGTATGTGGTGAACTCAGACCTTGATGTTGTTGTTCGAGCCGTTACGTTGACAGAGCTATGTGCCTTGGCTGATAGAAGTGACCCCACGCTTGTAGTCTTCCACATTCGGTCACCTGACACAGAGGTAACAGTTGCACTAGAAAATTTTATTTGAATTAGAAAGTAGTATTTGAAGATAACATTAATATTACGATCATTTGATTAGTAAAAATACAGAAACAACCAAGAGTATGAAAATATTACCAGTAAACGTATCTCTTTACAAATTGTCAGGTCAGAATGATTTATTATGATAAAACAGATACCAACTTTGTTACATTAAGAATTGTTATAAATTATTTGTTTTTTAAATCAAAAATGAAACTCAGTTTTCTTTACAGAAATTTCTGCACGCGCGGGCGTGTGTGTGAAGGTTTTATTAAGTACAGTCAACAGTGTAACGTTACAAACTATAACGCTTTTTAAAGTGAAAGTTGTGTACTTTGTTGAGTGACTCCTTTTTTGTGTCATTCACGTGTAATAGTTTCTGATAATCATTTTCATTACAACTGATATTTATAGAGCTGCTAACATTTATATTATTCTGGTGAAATGTTTCTAAAAAGCTGATTGTGCTTCTAAAAAAAGTTTCTAAAAAATTTTTAAATTGTGTCAAAACTTTTTAAGGGTTTCTACTGTTTTCATTGTAGCCCTACATTCCATTAACTGTTCATTTGATGCGTTTTGCTATTTCTGTTTCTACATATTCTGTGCCCTTCTTTTCCACTTTGAAATAATAATGCCTGTATAAGATACGTTAGTGACTGTATAATAGGACACATCATACACAGTGATAATAAGAATAATAAGTGTTATTTTCCCTATTATTAAATATCAATCAGTAAAATACTCTCAAACAGTATTATTCAGCCTTAATACACTAGTGATTTGGAATTATCTAATGAACAAAAACATGTACCACTCCTCAGTGATAATAATAAAATTATATACGATACAGTAAGGATATTGTGGTGACTGAGTAATGTGCTTATAGTGATAACAATACAGTACTGAAGGTCAAGTGTATTGGAGATAGTTCATTATACTTTTCAGCATGTACAGATACATAATTCACACATTGCTGATTAATCATGTTAATTTGAGATACAAGACAGAGCATAAATAAGAACATTGACCCTGTTTAAGACTTAACTTATTTCAATTTATGTTATGAGTAACATTGTAGAAAAAAAAATGCTTGTATTCAGACTAACCACTAAATAAATTTTCTTCTGTTATTCAATTAATGCATATTATTTAATAGAAAACAGTTGTAGTTAGTTTACAGTAATTCAGCCAATACACAAATAAATCAGATAACAAGGTCTCTCAGTGGTTGCACAAATTAGTAAAACACAAAAATTAAATTATTAAATTTAATTCTAAGGCATTTTCAAGTTTAAATTTTAAATTCAGTAAAGAAACAACATTGTTGTCCTTCTAAAGATTTCGTGTGAACCAGTATGAAATATATCAGCAGTATCTAATAGGATTTTATTTTAAAAATTAATATTATAATTGTGTTCTATTGTTTATGGCTGTATGCAGAATTTATCATTTTTAGTGATTTAATGATTTTGTGTTTTGTCTCCAAGATATTTTCTGATGTTGAAGCTGAAATGTAAAAGAAATTTTATCATAAGTCTCCTCTAGACCCTTTCTGAATACAAGAATAATCAGTAAATGTATGAAGCACATAGAAACTCGTATCCACACAACTGTGTAATTCCATATATGGAGAGGGAGTTTATTTAATAATAATTTTAAAATCAATGATGTTACGTTAATCCTGGAATGATCAAGGATTTAATATTAATGTTCTATATTTGCTGTATTATGTTGTGCTAAAGCCCATATAATTTTTTTAGGCAGAAGCATTATCACAACATCGAGTTGCTGAATTTGTAAGAGAAAGTCAACGTGTTCTTATTGGTGGTGAAACACATTTTACCTCACCGTCAACAACAGTTGTCACAGAAACATCAGAACCAGCTCTGCAGTTTTACATTAATCCTCAAGTACGTGAGCATTTCTTGGCTGTACTGAAATTTGCAAAACAACATGCACATTCAAAAGGTTTTCTTGTTATAACCTGATAGTCATGTAAAGAATTAATGTATAATTTTTTTTTAATTTCTCACTGTTCTAGTCAGGTTTGGTAGTATCAAGTCTGTACAGTTTATACAATATTGTAATGAAACTGATATCAATACTTTGATAGTAATAGTCGGAGTTAAGAAGGTATCAGAAAACTGATAGCTTCCAGTACAAAAATCTACATAATCCTTTTTGTGAAATTTTGGATTTAATATAATTTAACTTTTTGTAGGATACAAATATATAATGTAAGTCATAATTCTTTGAGTTAAAATGAAACCAATATAACATCTAGATTAAGTAGTATTCTGATATAAGATTACACTTGTAAGTGGCATACATAATTACATAACTTTTGAATTGTAAGACTCAGTAATAACTAAACTGTTAGGTCCCAGCACTGGTATTTTTTACTGTGAACACTCATCTCTATATGGTAGTGTTGCACAACTTCAGTCATGTATAAGTGACTTGCACATTATTCAGGAAAATTTGAGGTAGTGTGTGATATTTATATTAACAACAGTAAATTATAAGCACAAAGACGTATTTTATAGTATGAAAAAATTATTTCGCTGTTTTGGAGTCACTGGTTTTTGTCTCAAATAATTATCGGTTTGCTTATTGAAAAGTAAATTTAGAGTTAACAACTACTGAAATTCCGTTAAAGGCAAAAACATGGGTGTTCACAGACACACAACACAAAATAAAAGTAAGTTGATATTATTGCTGACAACATTTGTATACAATATGTTTGAACACACACTTTGAGTCAGAAGACAAGTACAATCTCTCATTTATGGAACGAGCTCAGTTCTCTGTCACCTATAGCCCTAATTTATATGTGACAATATGTGTGTACATTTAAAGTGTTGTAATACAGTTTGTTAACAATAGAATGATGAAAAAATGTGTTGTCACATAGTAATATTGTTGTCAGTATTATTATATAATATTATGTACTATAATGCATTCCAGTACAGTGTTCATATCTTACTAATTTATAAACAGTGCATTGAAAATACAATATTTATTTTAGAATTTTTTTCAGCACTTTCATTCACTAATTTTAATTGTGTACGAGGGGGTACCCAAAAATAACTGGAATTTTTTTTTTAAAGCTATGTATTTAATTTTTTTTACAAAACAACCTTATCACCTTCAAAATACTCTCCATTACATATAATACATTTGTCCAATCTGCGATCCCATTACTGGAAACATGTTTCAAACTCGTCTGTTGTGATGGCCGACAGCTCCTGCCTCATTTTTTTCTTTACCGCTTCCACGTCGTCAAAACGTTGTCCTTTCATGTCCCTCTTCATTCGCGGAAACAAGAAGAAATCGCACGGAGCGAGGTCAGGTGAGTAAGGGGCGTGGGGCAAGGGAGTCATGTTGTTTTTTGCTAAAAACTGGTGCACTGAAATGGCTGCGTGAGCAGGTGCATTGTCATGGTGGAAAAACCAGTCCCTCGTCTGCCACAAATCGGGCCTTTTTTGTCGCACATTGTTACGCAGTCTTTTTAAAACCTCCAAATAGAAAGCCTGATTAACAGTCTGACCTGGTGGGACGAATTCAGAATGCACTACCCCTCTCACATCGAAAAAACAAATGAGCATTGTCATCAAGTTGATTTCACTTGACGAGCTTTTTTTGGGCGAGGCGACAATGAAGTTTTCCACCGGCTTGACTGTTGTTTAGTTTCGGGGTCGTAACCATAGCACCATGACTCGTCACCAGTAATGACCTTGGAAAAAAAATCTGGGTTGGTTCGGAGCTGGTCTTTCAATGCACGGCATGTTTAAACTCGATTGTCTTTTCGCTGTTCAGTGAGGACCCGAGGTACAAATTTTGGAGTGACCCTTCTCATCCCCAAATCTTCTGACTAAATTCGCTGAACCGAGCTCCAAGTTATTCCAGATAACTTGCTAATCTCTTCAATGGTCTGTTGTCGGTCTTCAAGCACGATTGCTTGAACTTTTTCAACATTTTCGTCAATTCTGGAAGTTGACGGACGTCCAGAATGAGGTTTGTCATCAATTGACATTTCACCTTCTTTGAAACGAGAAAACCATTGGTACACTTGAGTTTTTCCCATAGCACTATCCTTGTAAGCTGTTTTCAACATCGCAACAGTTTCTGCGGCGTTTTTCCCAACCAGGAAGCAAACTTTCACAGCAGCGCGCTGTTCACTTGAATCCGCCATGACAAAAAACGAGGAGCAAGCGAAACTGCTTTTACAAAACGAATTACTGTGACCGGACACAACCTTCCCAGGCGACAACAACGACGGCACTGAACTCGGAACGAGTTGCACTACGCTCGCCTAGCGGGAGAAATGCGTACTACGTAAGCTCCGCCAATCGCAGAGCTATTCCGGTTATTTTTGGGTACCCCCTCGTATATGATATAATATTTTAATGTAGTGTGCAGAATGAAAACAGTGCCTTTTTTAAGTCATTGGACATATTTTTTCAAACTTTTTTTTTAAATTTTAGCTCTGATTTGGGTGTGCACTAGCCTACATAACTCACCATAATAGTGAGTTTAATTTATATGTTACATTATTGGTTTTTATAAATCCATTCTCTACTAGAAGGTGCGGGAAATAAGAAGATTTTACATATAGTCACTAACTATACCTTGTATACTAAATGGTCTAATCACTTGGATGTATACGTCATACATGAATTGACTCTGTACAATGAACTGTTCACGTCACTTGAAATGCTTGTATTTTTTTTAGTTTTTAAATATCATGTATACGTCATACATGAATTGACTATACAATGAACTGTTCATGTCACTTCAAATGCTTGTATTTTTTAGTTTATAAATATTTTAAAAATATTGTAACTACAAACTAAATACAGGCAAGAAACTAAGGATAGTTAAAGATGTTATAAAAGTGTATTATTAAATTTACAACTTTTTAAAACACCAGTTCTGTAGAAGTACTTGTATTTTGTCATAGCTCATACATTGATAATGGTCCACAATAATCAGTATTTTTAGATTATTTATGTACATGTACGAAATATGTGATAAATGTACAGAAAATATATTTTTATAATTAGTGTATAGCAAACAGCCTAGTAATGTATTATTTGCTTATATTTTTCACAACAGTGATATTTCAAAATTATGTGTGCAATAAATTTATTTGATATTTAATAAAGTGTTACTTATACTAATTATGTTCAATTGTTTTTTAGGCTGTTGTAACCCCTTTCCTATTTAATGTAGTACTGTAAGTTATTGATTTATTTACCTTCCAAGTTTTACATGATTATACAAAGACATTAAGATTTAAAGGTGAAAATATTTCTTAACTTTATTGCTGATTGATTTCCTGGGTTGTTGATGTGTGTGTGTGTGAGTGTGACAAAGAAAGTACTTATGGATCCAGTGCAGTGAGATAGACAAAATAGTCTCTGTTCCTACAAAAAAATTCTTTTTAGAACCAATAAATTAAACAGCAAAGTTGAGCATGATTTTAATTGGTTTGAACATAAACTACAAGCCACATTGTAGGCTCAAGTGACAGAATAGACAGAGATTCAATTCAGATTCTATGAATCCAGAATTTGCCGTCCCTAATTTTCCCTATTTATTTAAAGAATGGATTTGACAGTATTGGAAGTTCAGAGATTACTTGCCACATTGTTGCCAAATGTACACTCAAACATGTGTACATTCCTTGTTACACACAGTCTCACTCAATCTATCTATCTATCTATCTGTCTGTCTGTCTATTACTTAATACAATGACAGTATTTGTGTGAATGGATAAATTATCATATTTTTTCAACAATAAATTATGTCCACAAATTTAATATGCAGAGATTCAGAAGATTTTGTTAAATCAAGATTTTGTTTTATTTTATTGCTATATTTTGAAGTTAAAAAAATTAAATTTTATTCACTGTTTACTTGTTCTCCTATTCCCTCTGTTCAAGTTCCATGGAAAATCTTACTATTCATAAAATTAATATCAAATTTATATATAAGGAATCGTATACAGTTACGTTAGTAATAGTCTTATAACGGCCAATATTTATCACACACACAATTTTTATAATTATTACTATTATTTTCATTTTGAGCTTCTAAATGTCATTATAATTTTATCACTCAATGGAACATTTAAAGCATTTTAGTTTTTTTTTTCTTTTGTATTGTTAGGCATGTTTTTGTATTGACTTGCCACATAAAGTCATGTAATCAGCATACTTTTTAACAACTGGTAAACAGTAATTTGTTAATCAAGCACTGTCCAAACATTGACAGCACATTTTTCACAGATTGTTTATAATGAACAGTAATTATCTCTTTCTTTGAACACAGCATACAGACATAACACCAATTTTTTTCATAGTATGAGCTGTTGCTTGGAAGTGACTGAATCCCTCCATTTTAATGTCATTACTACTGGTGCTCTTATTTTCCAATGTCTCACTATTTTCTTCTAGCCATGTTATGAGGTCATTGACAGCATTATATAAAATTCCTTATTTCTGAATAGCTTCTTTGATTTCTCTTTTAACATACAAAACAGCTTTCTTCCATTCTTCAGCGGTTATTCTTTGTATTGCTTCAGCAGTGTGTTGCTAAACTTCAGTTATTATAAAATTTTGTGTTATGTCAATGTCAGCAAAATACACTTTTACATAACTCCATATAATTCCAGAGGATTGAAGTGACAGGAGTAGCATGGCTACCACTTCATTTCTGGCTTTTTCACCAGTGTGATAATAGTGGAATCACTGGACTATGTTGTCATTAATTCTTTGCTCCTTAAAATGAAACAAAAGTTTCTCTCTCCAATAGAAGCTTCAACCCATAATTTTTTTATATTCAAATGCTAGTTTATGCAGTACATCTCAAAAAAGATGAATATTTTCAACTAAACAGCTTTGCTTTGCTCAGTGACACTAGCAGTTTGGGCACTGTTGGATATTCTGTCATAGCATAAAAACCATAAGTGTGCTGATAAACTGCATTTTCTGAAAATAAATTGAAGCCAGTTATTGGAGATACCTAGGTATGTTTTTGCCTGTGGGAGTTAGCTTAGATGGTACTGCTTCTGAAGCATTGTTGTTACGTTCCGACTACTTTTGTTAATAACACTTGGTTTATGTTTACACTTTCGGCTCGTGCAGCCGCCATGTTGTATTGTACCAACAAAAAAATATACTTACTAGGGTCCAGATGATCGTTTAGACGAGCTGAAAAACAAAATGGTTACTTCAAAATAATTTACCTCAAATTATTGGTATTTTTTCAAACTTGTATTTATTCATTATCTGGGCATTATATATTGATGACAAATGCAAAATTTACTCCCTCCATCTTTTACAAATTTAAACATGAATACAATACATTTCTTTACATCAAACTTTCTTCAGGGTATATTTAAGCAATATAATTAAAATTAAAATTAAACTTGTTACACATTTAAATAAATGTGGAAAATTACTGAACTATTTTCCCTTAACGTAAACCAGTGCTTTATATTTTTGTTTTATACTAAAGTAGGTACCTACACACACACACTCACGCTATTTTACACGGTACATTTTTCTTTTATTGAGCTCAATTTAAAAAAAAAGGACCAGTATTTTATATAATTTGGAAATGTCTACTTCCCTGTGTTGATGTGTAGAAAGTCGACCCAGGCGTCACTCATGGTTTAAGCTGTTTACCGTTTTTTGATGTTCAAATCAAATTTTCACATATTTAGTTGTTTTGCGGGCCCGCAATTTATGTTCCGGAACTTATACGTGCGATTTGCACTAGAGATGACGGTAGACTGAGGAGCGCATATATTTCTTTATTTTCTGAGGTGGAGAGGGTGTCACGTCACCAATCTTATTGTTTCAAGACTATGATGACTCAAATATTAAGGCGAGGCAATTAGGCACTGCATTCTCAAATGACGTATTTTGCAGGCTTGGCCTGTTGACAAGTTTGTTTGGCTAAAAATAGCTGTTGTCTTTGCACGTACACTGTTGACCTTGATACAATTCCTGCACTGAGCTTACTATGTCGTTACAAAAAACCTTATAAAACTTTACCACTATTATTTATGATTTTGAATTCACAATAAAATTTACATTTGTTATTCCCCAAAACCTCTATATGTACCGGATTGTACCATTACAAGACCCCCTCAATGAGAGGTTTTATGCCGAAGCATAAAAACTCTCATTGACACACTCATACTTCCTAAAGGGATCAGCCAGGGTATGTCGCCACAACCCCCTTTATGGTTTATATAAAAAATAGTTAACTTACCCCTGGTCCAGTGACTGTGACCATACCTGAATGACCTTACTGGACTTCTCTCTCGAGATCCCAACACCGCAGGCCAGTCAGGCACTTGACGCTCCTGCTCTGACGTGCTGGCCAGCTCAGGACCGCCGCCACAGCATCACCAGACTCTGAAACATCAAATTAAAAATCAAATAGTGGCCTTGTATAATACCATATCCCTAACTGATCTGTTTCCCCTTAGCTGTGTAATGGTTTGCATTAAGAAGCACTGGTTTTCTTGATCTAGTAATATATAACCTTATATCTATTACATAGATTTTTCATTCTCGTACTTCACTCCCAATATTCTATAAAATTTTCGATTCCAATCGACAATAATTAAGCCTTTCCCATTTTACAAGAAGAAGTATAAATCCTTACACTAACGCAATAATATTTCAAAACAATTAAATTCATTAATAATAACTCTTGTATAGAACAAAACACATATAAATCCACTACATCAAAACAAATTATCTACTTGAAAATTATTTATCATCTTTAATTATCATAATACTTCTTACTTCAATACAAAATCATCTAATTACCTCCTCTGATCAACATCATCAACATAATATATTTAACATCCACTCATTCGTTACTAATATTCTAATAACCTCCTTCCACACACACTATGCCCCCCCTGGACTGTAGCGCCCAGTTGCTTCCACAAGGACTGAAGTTAGGGAGGAATTTTGTTGTCTCCTGTCCTTGCTTCGGCATTACATTTAAAGTTCAGATATAATAATAACAACTGATTATATAATAACAACCTTAAAACGGGTCTATCATTACATTAAAATAAACAATTCATCTTTAAATAATTTGTATAGAAAATTATAAACATTACAACTTGAACTTTCTATTAACTCTTTTTATATCAACCTTTAATTATTTATCATTTATTGTACCATTAGATTCTCCACAAATTCAAATTTATTATCAACATTCATTTTACATCACATTTCATTTATTATTACATTTCAACTATGAATTTTCTTTTAGTTCACATTTTGTCATCAATTAGTTTGGGTGATTTTCCGTCATTCACAATGATTTGATTTATTGAATGGGCATTTATACATATAACCTTACTCCCTTTCTTCCTTCTAACAACCACTAACAGATTTGCATAGGGTGACACCAATCTCTCAATAATAACCCCCTTCAACACTTTATCTACTTAAATCATTTTCCTCTTAGAATAAAATACATGATACCCTCTTTGTAACTAGGATGTGTGTTCCCGAACCTGCAATTCCATTCATACCCTTTTGCCCTCCACATAATCTCGGCAAACACTCTTCGAAACTTCTCCATGCGAAACCTGCCACAACGACGTACGTTGATCACTCCCTACACATCACCCTCACTACAAAATTTCACCATCACCTATTTACTCTCCATTTACATCACTCACTTTCTCTACATATATGCACTCCCACTACTGTGTCCCTACTACTACCCGTTTCTGTATTACTTTTATTCTAAAAATTCTTATTTTGTCTAACACCCATTTACAATTAACTTTGATTGACTCAAATGCCTTATTGAAATAATCATTATTACCCAAACATTTTACAACATTTCACCTTAATATGATCATTGAAAATTACACTAGAAAATTCATCACTTACCTCATAATAACAATGTAACTCAATATCCAAACATATTATATGTTTAATCACTTACTATTCATTATAGAATCTAAATCTCAGAAAATCGTTTAAATTCATCATAACATTAATTAATTACTCTCCAATTATTTAATTCAATCAGTTTAAAATTTCACAATTACTCTCATCATTTATTTAGTCTGAAAAATGTTATAATTATTATTAAATCAATTCCTAATACCTACATACATTGTTTACATAGTACAGAGTATACCCTAATGTAATACACAAATACATTTGACATCAACACACAAAAGAATATACAATCCAAATTATTATCTATTATCATTTACCACATCATTTCATAAGACAATCCATTTCAAAACCACACTATTCGCATAATTAAATGTTCATAAACAACAAATGTTTAACCACCATCATCGAATAACAATCTGGTCTTACGACTACACAAATCATTTTTTATTAGATACATTATATTATTACTATCAACATAATGATTATTTATATTCTCATATTCTTCCACAATACCAACAGGATTATTCCATATTATTTTATCATATAACTGGTCACGATCGAGTATAGTCATGTCGCCTTTAGTATAATCTGTCACAACCAGGTAAGTTATAAATTCATCGTTAACAACTTCATCATCTACTGCTGCTACATCAGCTTCAACACAAGGTGAGATTTCAATATAATTATTCACTCTCTCTATACCTAATCTTTCTATAAATTCTTTATAATTTCTGTCAACCTTAAATAAGTCTATCTCCCCATCAACACACAACTCTCTTTCAAAATATCTCCCATCACAATGCCATTTCCCATTTTCTCTACTAACCCATTCAGAAGGTACTACAACTTTATTACTGCACCATCTACCAGATGCACAAAAAATCAAGGGACAACTATTTGTAGACCATACGTCTCCCAAATACACTCGTGAAGCATTTTCTTCACCCACAACCACATCACGGGAAAATTTTACCCTCTGCAATCCCTCTACCTGTAAACTCTCTCTACCCTTTCTTTCTAACTCATCAACACTCTCTATCACTTCATTATCAAATTCTACTCCCACTATAACTTCATCAGCACTCTCAATATTCACAACTTTACTCTCTAACAACATATTTTTAATTATATTATCATAATTCTCCTCCCCACTTACCTTATCATCTTTATTTTTGTTTTATTGGTCTGTCTCTCTACCATTTTCTACCCCCATTACATTATCATCACTATTTAATATTTTATTCTCTAACGCTACCCCTTCCACTATTTTACCATATTATTATCTGTCAGATCTCTAACACTGTTACCTAACTTCTTATTTATTATCTGATTTAATTTCCTGTCTAAATTTTTATTCATTTCGTTAATCTTCTTCTCGCAATTGTTACTTATTGATTCTACTATCTGTTCTATAATTGTATCACGTGTATTAATTTCATTCATTTGCTTATTAAAATTAAAACTCTGTTGTTTAATTTCTTTTCTAACTTCATCAAATTTACTATTCTGTTCATTCATTTTAATATCACTAACGTCAAAACGACTGTTTACTTCATCAAGTTTAGCATTGAAATTACTGTTGATTTCATTGAACTTAACATCAGAATCACTCTTTTGTTCTTTATTTTGTTTTTTCAATTCATTTAGATTACTATTTATATTTTCGGACATTGTTCTTATTAGGTTAAACATATCGTCCATCGACAACTCCTTTACTCTAGTTGTCGTTGGAGTAGACTCTGCTTCTACGTTACTCATTATCATTGACTCGGTAAGAGTGTTTTCTAGATTTATTTCCTTATTTTCCATTTTTTAACGGTAAAGTTATAACTTTTTTTGTCAAAATACTAACATATATAACATATACTTATTATCTAAACAATGTATTCTGTTTACTCACATCACCTATACTCACAACATAACCTTATTTTTGTACGTCTATTTCTAAGCACATGTCAATTTTTTGTTGTTTCAAACAACCATTCTGTTACTCAAAACAGGTCCACATTTGTATAAATTTATTTATTCAAATGGTACCTGTTCGGGCGCCATTTGTTACGTTCCGACTACTTTTGTTAATAACACTTGGTTTATGTTTACACTTTCGGCTCGTGCAGCCGCCATGTTGTATTGTACCAACAAAAAAAATATACTTACTAGGGTCCAGATGATCGTTTAGGCGAGCTGAAAAAAAAATGGTTGCTTCGAAATAATTACCTCAAATTATTGGTATTTTTTCAAACTTGTATTTATTCATTATCTGGGCATTATATATTGATAACAAATGCAAAATTTACTCCCTCCATCTTTTACAAATTTAAACATGAATACAATACATTTCTTTACATCAAACTTTCTTCAGGGTATATTTAAGCAATATAATTAAAATTCAAATTAAACTTGTTACACATTTAAATAAATGCGGAAAATTACTAAACTATTTTCCCTTAACATAAACCAGTGCTTTATATTTTTGTTTTATACTAAAGTGGGTACCTACACACACACACTCACGCTATTTTACACAGTACATTTTTCTTTTATTGAGCTCAATTTAAAAAAAAAAAAGGACCAGTATTTTATACAATTTGGAAATGTCTACTTCCCTGTGTTGATGTGTAGAAAGTCGACCCAGGCGTCACTCATGGTTTACGCTGTTTACCGTTTTTTGATGTTCTCACTTTTGCATTTTCCGGCCGAACTGTTAATCTTTTGCCAATGTTACTCACTGTCTCTACTTATTTTATAAAAGACTGTTTTAAATCAAATTTTCACATATTTAGTTGTTTTGCGGACCCGCAATTTATGTTCCGGAACTTATACGTGCGATTTGCACTAGAGATGACGGTAGACTGAGAGCGCATATATTTCATTATTTTCTGAGGTGGAGAGGGTGTCACGTCACCAATCTCATTGTTTCAAGACTATGACGACTCAAATATTAAGGCGAGGCAATTACGCACTGCATTCTCAAATGACGTATGTTGCAGGCTTGGCCTGTTGACAAGTTTGTTTGGCTAAAAATAGCTGTTGTCTTTGCACGTACACTGTTGACCTTGATACAATTCCTGCACTGAGCTTACTACGTCGTTACAAAACCTTACAAAACTTTACCACTATTATTTATGATTTTGAATTCACAATAAAATTTACATTTGTTATTCCCCAAAACCTCTATATGTACCGGATTGTACCGTTACATTGTATTTCTCCATTATTACCTTCAACACAGTATTTGTACTGACTTTGAATACAGCAGTAATATATGAACTCATTTTCTGAAATGGTATTAACATCAGAGCACTTAATCTTAAAACTCTCAAGTTTTGTAAAAACATTCTCTTACAGCACAAAACACTTCTCCTGCTTGTGGCTACAAATGATTTCACTGTAACTAAAAGTAAGCGTCTAGCTTCGTTATGTTCAGCAAATCTATTTGTGTGCCTTCATTATGCGAACTTAGATGAATCATTAGATTACTATATTCTTAGTTAACATATTTTATTTCTATTTATGGTACATGTTATAGCCTAACATTTACATTTACAGCCTAACAGTGTATACTGTGTATTAGGTTATTGTAGGTTACTGTATTGGACTGTATGTGTAGGTTTTTTTTAATTTTGTAGTTCTTCGTTAAAAAAAAAGTAATTACTCAAAAATAAGAGGAATACCTCAAACCATGGTATTTAGAAGTACATGGTAGGTATCACGAGGTGGTTGTACAGTAGCAAGCCACATCAGTGATGTCATTGGTGCGACAGTTGGCTGTTGACTGCTGCTTCATATATAGTGTTTTTCAGCTTGTGTTTTAGTTTATCTTCTTTTTTTTATCTTTATTTCATGACAATATTACAACAACACAATAGAGTGATGAAACAAATTAAGGGCCCCCGAGTGATGTCTTTGTTGAGGCTTCTTCCTTCTCATACGTAAACATAACTAAGACCGCTTGGAGCTTCACAAAAACAAACCAAATAAAATTCTTTATTTACAAAAAATATTATTAAGATTAAACACATAAATCCAGCAATTTGTATTAAAAAAACACAATATGGTATAATACAATACAATAATATAAAAAATTACAATATAAAAAAATAATACAATTCCACAATGTAACGATATTAAAATAAAACTTTTTTTTATTAATTAATCTTTAATTCAACAATTTATCTTGTGTGTAGAGTGTATTTTGTCAGAGGAAATTAAAGAAATATCCACTCTCTTGAAACTATTTAAATTAATTGGTTACATTTATCTGATGTGTACTAAAATAATCAGTTTCACTTATCGGGCGCCATGTTGCCACACCCGTACAACAAAATACAAAACTTACCTTGAGGGCCAGAATTCGGGTTACACGAACCAGGGTCGTGGAATATATTACCTGAAATAATCGTACTCAAGATAAAACGTACCATTGACCTTTTATTTTTAAGATGACTCTACACATTGAAAATTGACTCTAGCTGTACTATATACATGTACGCCATGTGGCGTTTAGCAAACATTAAACCCTTAGAACATTTTATAAGCCCTCCAAAATAAACATGTATTATAATATTACATAATAAACATATATATATATATATAGTGGCACAACCCAGCACTTATTAATATTGAATCATATTAGTATCCACTCTCTCCCTTTCATGCTCTGGTACAATTTCGTTAATATGAGCTCATTTTACTAAATTTGAATATTTGATTTTGATATTATATATTTGATTGGTTTTAGCAGCCAATTGTACTTAGCTGTCACTCCCTGTACGTTTGAGTCACGGACATCAAAAACGTCCCATCGTGGATCACACACTCCCGATTTTGTAGCGTCCCATCGTTGATCACACGCTTTCGATGTTTAAACCCAAAACTGTTAATATATAACTGTTATATTTACATATTTAATAAACTTTTGGTGGTGTAAAATTTAGATAGACAAAACTTTGTGAATCTGCCGGCCAGCACCCTTCACTGTCGAGATGAAAATGGCAGCGTTTTCTAACTGAGCACTGCTGAGGTGGGGCAAAACTACGTCACTGGTCCTTTGTTTGAACGGCCAAGCCCCGTTGCTTACAATTGTATAATAATGCGTATCGCATTCCTTTAGCTGATGTCACCACTGGGTTAGGCTTGTTTACCCGTTATTATGACAAACTGTTTTTTGCTATTACTGGAATTTTACTCTGACCTCGACAAAATCCTGTCCGCTCAATATTACGTTATTGACAATTCTCAATAAAACTTTACCAATCTTCTATATGGGATTTTAAAATAAAATATATCATTAGGCTTTGGAACAATTATTTCCCAAAATTATTATAGTACCAGAATTGTACCGTTACAAAACCCCCTCAATGAAAGATTTTATGCCGAAGCATAAAAACTCATTGACACATTCGTACTTCCTGAAGGGATCAGCTAGGATATGTCGCCACAACCCCCTTACTATTTATATGAAAAGAATACAATAACTCACCCGTGGTCTGATGATGGTGACAGTACCTGCATGACCTTACTGGACTTCTCCTACGAGATCCCAACACCATAAGGCCAATCAGGCTCTTTACGCTCCTGCTCTGACGCGCTGGCCAGCTCAGGACTGCCGTCACAACATCACCAAACACTGAAACAATAAATCAAAAATATCAAAATAGTGGCTTGGTATAATGCTATATCCCTAACTGATCTGTTTCCCCTTAGCTATGTGCTGGTTTGTGTTAAGAAGCACTGGGTTTGCTTCAACTCAACAAGAATTATATAGAAGTGCCATTCTCTTCATTGACTACCCTGAACATTATAAAATTTTTTCGATTCCCATCAATAATAATTAATTTTTTTTTGTTTTCATAATTAATATAATTATAGAAGAAACACAAATCTTTATATTACCATTGAAACATATAATCCAAACTTTATGGATACAATTACCAAAATCCCCTCTTCCTAAAACATTTTATATTAAAAAAAATGTATTATTATTATTATTAATATTATCATTAACAGTAAGTAATCCGGCGCTGTTAACAATATTTACCCCTCTTTCTCCTCCACACACACTATTTGTTATACATACATAGGATCAATGTTCAAATTCCTATGCTAATACATAATAATACACTCCTCATTAACATTGCGATTAACAAACAACTAAATTTAAGCTTGATTAAAATTTACACACCCTACATCTTTAAATTTGCGTATAAAATTATAACATTACTTTTTAATTTCAATTAAACTTTTATTAATTAGCCATCAATTATTTATCGTTTACTTATCATTTAATTCCTCACAATTTCAAATTTATTATTAATATTCATATTACATTATTATTACGATTTCATTTCTTATTACCTTTCTACTCTGAATTCTCTACTCTTCACATTTTTATCCTTGATTAGTCTGGGTGACTCCTGTATTCACTATGATTTGACTTATTATATAGGCACTAACCTTTATAATCTTACTCACCTTTCTTTCTACTAACCACTACTAACAACCAGACTTACATATTATGACACCAATCTCTCAATTATAAACACCTTCACTAATTCCATTTAAATCCTCTGGCACCGCTCGTCTTTGTACTCGGATGTGTGTTCCCTACCTGGCCATATACATTCATAATTTTTTGCCCTTCCAAAATATCGGCAAACACTCCCTTAAACTACGCTATTACCTGCCACAACGCTATACGTTGGTCACTCCTTACACCTCACCCCCACTACAAAATATCATCATCAACAAATATATGTTTACCCTTTACTTTACTCACCTCTCTACATATAATCACTACTACTGTGTCCCTAAAATATCTAACACCCTCTTTGTGTACTATTTTCTTCAAAATTCTTAGCTATCTAACTCCCATTAATTGACTAACTCAAATGCCTTTATTTTAATAATTATCACCCAATCACTATCCCCTTTTAAACACTTTACATTTCTGTGATCATTGACAATTGCATTAGAAAATTCATCCCTCACCTACTCATAACAATACATCTCAATATTCGAATATATATTATATGCTTAATCATTTATTATTCATTAGAAACCTCATTACAAATTAATAATTTAACTTCATTACACAAACTTTCTTTTGTACCACATTAATTGAGTAATTAATCTTCAATTATTTAAAATTTCACTATTACTTTCACTTGTTTAGTCAAAACAAAAACATGTTAATTGTTATTATTAAATCAATTAAACTATAATTTACTGTTACATACATGGTGTACATAAAATTTACCTGTAATGCACAACATCAAAAATACACAATACATTGACATTAATACACACAAACAATATACAATTCAACTTATTATTTTATCATTGACCAAAATCAGTTCATATACAGTCCATTTCAAAACCACTGTTCACATATATTAATGTTCATTACACAATAAAACAATCTATCCTCCATCATTGAACAACAGTCGAATCTTAGGTCTATACAACATATTTTTTATTAAATAAATGATATTATTATCAATATAATATTTATCTAACTTTTTATATTCTTCCACAATCTCGTTTGAATTAATAGGTTTATGCCATATCAATTTATCATGTACCATGTCACGATCGGGTATGGTTCTGTCTACCTCAGTATTATCTGTCATAATCATGTAAGTTATCAAGTCATTATTTTCGTCATCGTGATTATCTACTACGACACCCATTACTTCCCAAGGTAAGTAACTGTTATCATTATTATCACCATCTACTATTATTGCTATTTAAATTTCACTACAAGGTAAGTATTCACTATAATTATCCACCATCTCTACTCCTAACCTTTCTACAAATTCTCTATACTTTCTATTTATCTTAAAAATCTCTATTACTCTCTTTCTCTCTCTCTCTCAATATATTTCTCACCATAACACCAAGCTACACTCTCTCTCTCCAAATATGCAGGGGTCACTAACTCATAATTACTGCACCACCTATGAGGTACACATAAACACCAGGGAACTATATTTGTAGACCTATCGTCTCCCAAATATAAATCTAAGGAACTCACGTCCTTGCTGAACACACGTGAAGCCATTTCTTCACCCCCTACTACAACATTAAGGGAAAATTCTACCCCCTGCACCTTTTTACAAATATACTTTCTCTCAGCTCTCTCTCTGACTCAACACACACAAACATCTCATTATCACTCCCAATATTTTCATCATCATTTTCTAACACCATGTTCTTAATTATATCATTATTATTACCTGTAAACTCATTATTCAAATTATCACCGTTACTCACCTTATTAATTAGCACCTTGTTTTTCGTCGTATTTTCACAACTACTTATCTTCTTATTCTTTATTTGACTTAACCTCTCATCTAACCTTTTATTCACTTCGTCACATTGTTTATCAAAATTATCATTTCGTTTATTAATTTCATTTTTCAATTCGTCAAACTTCTCATTAAAATCACTTTTAATTTCATTTATAGTTTGAATATTTTGTCTTTTAATTTCATTGAACTTCTCATCAAATTAATAAATTTACTCTGTGTATCAAATTTGGTTAATAATAACTGCATCAAAGCAGCAGTTGTTTCGTCTGTTTTGTTTTCATGACTTGAGCTGGATGTTACTGTTACTGTCTCTGATTCTACATATGAAGTCGTACTCGACTCACCAATCTGACTAATTTGTGTCAAATCCATCTCACTAGTCAAATTTTCATCAGTTGCACTGATTTCTATTGTTTTATTGTCATTGGTACTCATTCTGTTTATTATATATCTAACACATATATGTCTATAACCTTGTAACTTAACCCTACCTTACACACGTGTTTACGTACTTTCAAAATATTACTTCAGTACTTCAGGTAATTATTCCACACTCTGGTAAGCATACTCCATGAGTCCCTGTTCGGGCGCCAATTGTAAATATTTAAATTAATTGGTTACATTTATCTGATGTGTACTAAAATAATCACTTTCACTTATCGGGCGCCATGTTGCCACACCGTACAACAAAATACAAAACTTACCTTGAAGGCCAGAATTCGGGTTACACGAACCAGGGTCATGGAATATATTACCTGAAATAATCGTACTCAAGATAAAACGTACCACTGACCTTTTATTTTTAAGATGACTCTACACATTGAAAATTGACTCTAGCTGTACTATATACATGTACGCCATGTGGCGTTTAGCAAACATTAAACCCTTAGAACATTTTATAAGCCCTCCAAAATAAACATGTATTATAATATTATATAATAAACATATATATATATATATATATAGTGGCACAACCCAGCACTTATTAATATTGAATCATATTAGTATCCACTCTCTCACTCTCTCCCTTTCATGCTCTGGTACAATTTCGTTAATATGAGCTCATTTTACTAAATTTGAATATTTGATTTTGATATATATTTGATTGGTTTTAGCAGCCAATTGTACTTAGCTGTCACTCCCTGTACGTTTGAGTCACGGACATCAAAAACGTCCCATCGTGGATCACACACTCCCGATTTTGTAGCGTCCCATCGTTGATCACACGCTTTCGATGTTTAAACCCAAAACTGTTAATATATAACTGTTATATTTACATATTTAATAAACTTTTGGTGGTGTAAAATTTAGATAGACAAAACTTTGTGAATCTGCCGGCCGGCACCCTTCACTGTCGAGATGAAAATGGCAGCATTTTCTAACTGAGCACTGCTGAGGTGGGGCAAAACTACATCACTGGTCCTTTGTTTGAACGGCCAAGCCCCGTTGCTTACAATTGTATAATAATGTGTATCGCATTCCTTTAGCTGATGTCACCACTGGGTTAGGCTTGTTTACCCGTTATTATGACGAACTGTTTTTTGCTATTACTGGAATTTTACTCTGACCTCGACACAAATCCTGTCCGCTCAATATTACGTTATTGACAATTCTCAATAAAACTTTACCAATCTTCTATATGGGATTTTAAAATAAAATATATCATTAGGCTTTGGAACAATTATTTCCCAAAATTATTATAGTACCAGAATTGTACCATTACACTCTAGCGAAATTACAATAAAATGTCGCCTTACCCAGTTTTTGGTTCTTCCAGGATTCTTAGAGTTAAAGTAAAATTGAAAGTTAAGGGCATATGGCAGAAACCAATTTATGGATGGACGAGTCCACTTTGAAATTGTGAATGGCGGGAGGGTAACAGAGAATCAGCTGAAGGTGTTGCCAACTTGCGTGTGATGTTTTAGTTACCCGTACATTGTTAGTTACTGTGTGACGTACTTTCTCAGTCTTGCATTTGTTATTATTATCTCAATTTATTATCAATTGTATCGTTTTACAGTCACTCATTTTTATTAGTTATTTAATTTTTTAGTTAATTTCTATTGGTGGTTTCTATTCTATAATTACGTATTACCGTAATTGTTTGTGTTATCATCCAGTAATGAGATTTGTTAAAATGGATACCTCTCCTTCGACTAACAAAGACAGGAAAGTTATTCATAGTCAAGCACGGGAAGTAATAATATACAGTTTTTTGTTGTCCAGGATTAAAAAGATTCTTGCAATTAAATTAATACGAAGAACACGTTCCTTTATGTAATGATAAACTGTAGAGATAGTCGAGTGTAATTAAGGAGTGGAAGTGTACAGTTTGCAAATTCCATTGCGATAAGAACGGTCATAAAGGCTGTATTTTTTTTTATGTCTCAGCAGTACACAATAACAGAACCAAACAACACTTAGATATGTTATAAAACATTCTGATATGTAACAGCAACAAATTCCGATACGTGTGAACAGTACATATTGTTTGCTTGATTTGTACGGTAATACAATTACAATATTATTATTGTTATTATTATTATTTGATTTATGTTGGAAACAATAAACGTTGGGTTTTTTATAACCCAGATGTGTGACTGTAGGTACACACACACACGCAGATATAGATTCGTGGTGACACATTTACAAACAAACCTTAAGTCTTGAGTTTTTGTTATATTAGAAATAACGTTTGTAGGTTGGCTGCACCGTCGCTGATAACAACAATTCTCTTCTTACATCTAACAGTGACTCCCACCACACCGCCTTTCCCCTTTGACCATAAGCGTTTCGCGCATTTCCATGCCCTTAACTTTCAATTTTGCTATAAGTTTCATTATTTTGAAAACCCAACTAAATGCATTCACAGACTTTGAGAAAGATGTAATTTTATGCTTTGATGGAGTAAAAGCCAAATCAGATCTTTACTACAACAGCGTTTAACATACATTCCATGTCAGTTTAACCAGGCCTTCTCACCCACCATCTTAGATTTTGATGAAACTTGGCTTATTTGTTCTCCCTACAGAGATAAGTAACCACACCAAATTTTAACCCTCTATCTCTCTCCATTTTCATTGTATAGGCTTTCAAAGTCTTGAAATTTTTGTGTTTTTAACAATCGGATGTTGTGATACGAGACTTGCTAACCTTTTGAAAATAATTTGTAACTTTTTTATTTATCATCCAATCTTTGTGAAATTTTGTAGTTATATACTCTTAAAGTATAAGGATTCTAGAAAAAATACACAACACCTTTAAGTATAACTACTAAGGCTGGAAAAATGTTTTATTTGCATCTTTGTAGTTTTTTTGGTAAAAAACATGGTTTAGCATTAAATTGAATATCACAGAAAGGGAAAGGGATAATCACAAAAACTTTTTTTCAAAATAATCCTCAATACATGAGCTATCATATGAAAAAATAAAATTGATGGGGTTTTCATTCCTTTGTTTTTTTGTTTTCTGTTAAAGGTAAGTTTTTTAAATTTTTTATTCAGCGATTTTACTAAGCCATAGAAATTTAAAAGGGTCTTAAGTATTTTTTTATAAAACTAAAATTTTAAGTGATTATAAAACAAACAGGCTCTATATTAAAACAAATATAAGTTAGAACAATATCAACAACTTCTCAAGTAATCAATTAAAATTCAAAAAATCCCTAATTGCATTTTCTTGAGACTTTTGAATTTTGAGGTATATGCCTAGGTTGAAGAATAAATAACTAATAGATATTTTCATCCTTAGGAAATGTTCTATTTTAACCTAAATAGGCTTGTTCAAGAATTTTTTTTAATGCTGACACAAAATATCAAATATTTTTTAACATTATGTACATTTAATAACAAAGTCTGGAAATTTACTATAACTGCATTCCAAAATTTGTTATTTCCAGTATGTAAGTCAAAGAAATTTAATGGAGCAACATTTTTTTCTGAATTGAAGTCATACACTCCTCTGAGAATAGGTAGGTTCTTCCAGTTGATGTGTGAGGTGGCTCAACAATTGCAAGCACATGAGGAATTGGCACCGGGGAAATGTTCTCTCGTTTGGGCCAATGAAATGATGCGGATGGTCCTGCAGGATACAAAAATTGAACAGTCATATCACCTTCTTCTTTATTTACTTCAGTGATGATTCCATAGTACCACAGATTGTCATATTTACAAGCTACATAGCATGATGGGTTCAAATTTTTTTCTCTCACAAGTGTCTATTTATTCCTTAAATTATATGTAAAGGTGGGTTTCTCATCACTACTGATCCTCCTTGCACAGAAAGGGAAAGGGATAATCACAAACACTTGCCCACCCAAAGAAAAACTAACAGACTTTTTACAAACAAAATTTGAAGATTGTGATGGAGACAACACCATTGAATTTAATCAATGGATTTCAACTGACAGAACACAAATGATTACACGTTCTGCAAAAATTGGTGAATTTATTGATGACCTTTTATCTAGATTGAAAAAACTTGTCCCACACTCTTACATTGCAAAGTCTCAATCAAAATATTTCAAGACGCTTAAAGAATCTTCTGATGCAAACGTTGACACAGTATGAATTGACTTTAGTGAAAATTACTCTTTTACTATCCAGGACGAAGCCCAAGGATACCACTGGACATCTGACTCTTGCACTGTACATCCTATTATAATTAACCTTAAAAGTATTGAAGGTGAAAGATTGGTTTTGTCTCTTTGTGTCATATCTGATGACATGAAACATGTTTGTATGGTCTACAAAATTCAAGAAATTGTGACAGAATTCATTAAAGAAAAGTATTCACATGTTACAAAAATCCTCTATTTCAGTGATGGCTGTGCAGGCCAATATAAAAATAAATTTAATTTTATAAACCTTTGTCTGCACGAAAAAGATTTTAAGATCAGGGCGCAGTGGTCGTTCTTTGCAACTAGCCATGGGAAAACTGAGTGAGATGGTATAGGATGCACTGTTAAAAGACTAGCATGAAAGGAAAGTCTACAAAGACCTCTTGGACATCAAATATTATCTCCAGCAGTTTTGTTTGAGTTTTGAAAATTCAACATCACCAAAGTTGAGTTTCATTTTATTTCTAAAGATCCTGTAAATCAGATACGTTCTGACCTTGTGGAAAGCTTTGAAGATGTACAAACACTTCCAGGAACCAGAAGTTTCCATAACTTTAAGCCATTAGATTGTTTAGGGAACTTGGAAGCAAGGAGGATCAGTAGTGATGAGAAACCCACCTTTACGTATAATTTAAGGAATAAATAGACATCACTTGTGAGAGAACAAAATTTGAACCTGTAAACTTAATTTCAATTATTAAATTTTATTAACACACGTACCTGTACTTCGTATGCACAATCAGCTGTTCATATATACATATCATAGGTGTTGCCATCTTACCAACACTCTCCCCACTTCCGGATGCTCAGCAATTACAAAATGGTTTCCCCAGGGTTCATTAGAAGTAATTTTTAAATCAGGAACAGAATTAGGTTTTTATCAATGATGGTCATTTATAAAAAATGAATTTACTTTTCTTTATTTTATATTCTTAATCTGTTTCTATACCCGTACAATTAACAAGTTGATCTTAATACATTTCATAACATTTAATTATACCCATCATTAATTAAACATGCCTTTGTTTAGAACATTGTGTAATTAATACATATCATTTGACCCCCCAAAATATTAAAGATATACTGTGTTCTAATCTATATTTTCATTTTCGCAAACCAACGCTTTTTTTATGTAAATTTTTAATTTCTTACTCTCCCTGCCACACACACACATACTGGCCAAACTTTTACATTGATTTTACATTTATATTGAACTCAAAAAATTTATTTATTTTTATATCAGATTGAATTTATGGTGTTAGTTCCGATGTCTACTTATCTGGCCATTCTCGGTCGTCCGTAGTACTCATGTTGAATGTCACATTGTTCAAAATTTACGTCCGGACCCGAACTTTACGTACTGTTTTGAGTCTCACTGAATTTACACTGTCATATTTTTACTGTTAGAACTTCCTGGTTGTTACAAAATGTCTAAAATTTTTGATTACTATTGCATTTCTGAACTTTGTTAGAAACTTTTGTCTCGGGCTAACGCCCGCACCAAGAAAGCATCCGCTCAGTTTTATGTTAGTTGGATTAGAGCGCGACAGTATATGCATTTCAGTACCACTCCTCTGTGCCTGGAATTCCTACATCATCAGTTTCCATGACTACGGATTTTGCTTTGTCCAAAATCATGGGTTTGGTGTCTATTTATAGCGGTGACGAAATAAATTCGTATAAAAAACGATGTAAAATGTAAGTCTTCTAGTGACCTTGTCTCAAACCTGAATATTCATCATACTTTATTTAGCAGGAGATGACCCGTAACATTACAAACCCCTCATGCTATGTAGCTTGTAAATATGACAATCTGTGGTACTTTGACATCATCACTGAAGTAAATAAAGAAGAAGGTGATATGACTGTTCAATTTTTGCATCCTGCAGGACCATTGGCCCAAACGAAAGAATACTTGCCCGGTGCCAATTCCTCATGTGCTTGCAATTGTTGAGCCTCCTCACACATCAACTGGAAGAACCTACCGATTCTCAGAGGAGTGTATGACTTCAATTCAGAAAAAAATGTTACTCCATTAAATTTCTTTGACTGTACATACTGTAAATAACAAATATTGGAATGCAGTTTTAGTAAATTTCCAGACTTTGTTATTAAATGTACATAATGTTAAAAAATTTTGATCTTTTGTCAGCATTAAAAAAAAATCTTGAACAAGCCTATTTAGGTTAAAATAGAATATTTCCTAAGGATGAAAATATCTATTAGTTATTTATTCTTCAACCTAGGCATATACCTCAAAATTCAAAAGTCTCGAGAAAATGCAATTAGGGATTTTTTGAATTTTAATTGATTACTTGAGAAGTTGTTGATATTGTTCTAACTTATATTTGTTTTAATATAGAGCCTGTTTGTTTTATAATCACTTAAAATTTTAGTTTTATAAAAAAATACTTAAGACCCTTTTAAATTTCTATGGCTTAGTAAAATCGCTGAATAAAAAATTTTAAAAACTTACCTTTAACAGAAAACAAAATAACAAAGGAATGAAAACCCCATCAATTTTATTTTTTCATATGATAGCTCATGTATTGAGGATTATTTTGAAAAAAAGTTTTTTGTGATTATCCCTTTCCCTTTCTGTGATATTCAATTTAATGCTAAACCATGTTTTTTACCAAAAAAACTACAAAGATGCAAATAAGACATTTTTTCCAGCCTTAGTAGTTAAAGGTGTTGTGTATTTTTTTCTAGAATCCTTATACTTTAGAGTATATAACTACAAAATTTCACAAAGATTGGATGATAAAAAAGTTACAAATTATTTTCAAAAGGTTAGCAAGTCTAGTTTCGCAATATCCGATTGTTAAAAACACAAAAATTTCAAGACTTTGAAAGCCATACAATGAAAATGGAGAGAGATAGAGGGTTAAAATTTGGTGTGGTTACTTATCTCTGTAGAGAACAAACAAGCCAAGTTTCATCAAAATCTGAGATGATGGGTGAGAAAATGATTTTTTTTTTGTTGAATTGATATGGAATGTCCCATACAAATGTTAGTGCGAAGTGGAAACAACCAACATATTATGGTTTTGACAAAGCACTGGATAAGGAACTTCTTTATGCTGCTATTAAAACGGTTGAGTCAACAGGATTTCGGGTGTGCGGATTTGTTTTTGATATGGGACTGTCAAACAGGAAACTTATCAGAACTTGGTGTAACACAAGATAAAATTAGTAAAAAAAATCCTTTTGGATGTGATCGCCAAATTTTGGCTTTTTGATACCTTCTCCCAGGACAGGGTCATGTAGTAGAATTTGTAATGCTGGATTCCGTGTGTTAAATTCAAGAATGCCATGTTGTCCTACTAGCAAGATGAAAAGCGCCTACAACCTGTTTAGAGGAGTCGATGCAATTTATGGATATGATACTGACAGACAGTTCATTATGCTTGAGGCAAAAATTACAAGACCAACAGAGGAAGAATGTGCATCCGCCACTGACACACAGTTATTATTGAAACTGTGAGGACTGAATGTTAACAGTAGCACACAGTCAGTTTTAAAGGAGAAACTGATTTACTGAAGATGGTGAAGAAGGCTATGTGGCTTACAGAGACAAGAAAAAAAAATTATCACAAGTTTCAAATACGGCCATCCAACGAGTAAGTACTTCATTTTTCTAAACTTGTGTTGCTACCACTAATACTCACTTACACTTCCATGAGCGCTTTCAAGCCTCTCAGCACATCTTCAGATGGATACAACAACCTGGTTAAAAACCTTCTCTGTCTATATATTTTTCCTACACCCATAAGCGTCAACTTAACATAGCAGGAGAACATTGGGAGATAGGAAGGATAGAAATTATATGGGATCGATAACATACATAAGAACGAGGACAAAAAGTATTATAGAATTAAATATCACTATAATATTGACGACTCGGAACACTAAGTTTTTTATAAGTAAAAACGTAAAGTTTTACCTTACAGCCTAAACCGGCTTTCACCTATAGAAGGCTTCATCAGAGGCTGTCGTAAGTAGCGCTGTTCGTCTTGTTGTTGGCGACGAGATAGTTTTTCGAAAGATCGAAGCTGTGTGTGTGTGGTGAGATGTGTTCGAATAATGCGTGCGATTTGAATTGTGTCTGTTCGTTTAGGATGTCGTTTTTATTTGTTTTTGTGTGTTTGTATATTTCTAATTGTTCTAGAGTGTCTAGTTTTCGGCCTTTTGTGTGTACGTGTAGTATGTTCATGTTATTGTCGATGTTTTTATATGTGTGGTTTGCTTCAATGAGGTGGTTTGCGAAGGTAGATTCTGTAGTGGTGTGGAGTGGTTTTGAGTGTTCAATGTATCTCTGTTTGAAGCTACGTCCTGTCTGGCCTATGTAGAATTTATTGCAATTTGAACAATTTAGCTTATATACACCGGGTAGATCGAATTTGTTTTGTGCTTTGGGCATGCGTTTTGATAGTGTGTGTTCTGTTTTGTTAGTAGTTTTGTAAGCGATTCTGTATCCTGCTTTTTTGAATTTGTGGGCAGTTTTTTCTGTTTGTTTGTTGATGTATGTTAGTGTTATGAATTTGTTGTTTTTCTGTCTTTGTCTGTTGTTTGTTTTGTGTAGGAGTTTACTGACTATTGTTCTGTCATAACCGTTAGATTCTGCTAGATATTTTATCGTGTTTAGTTCGTCTTTGTAGTCTATTTCATCTAAGGGGATGTTGTTAAGTCTATGTATCATGGTTCTAAAAGCAGCTAGTTTGTGTTGTATTGGGTGATTGGAGGTGTTGTGTATTAGTGTGTCAGTTGTAGTTGTTTTTCTGTATATACTGAATTTGTGCCTGTGTTCTAGTTTTGTGATGGAGAGGTCTAAGAAGTTTATGGTATTGTTGTGTTCGTATTCGGCAGTGAAGGTTATGTTTTTATGTATTTTGTTTATGTGCGTTAGTAACTGTTCACATTGTCTTTTGTTTCCCCTGTATAGTATTAGAATGTCATCAACGTATCTGTGCCAATATAGTATTTTATGTGAGTGTCTGTCATTGTTTGTGAGTATTTTTGTTTTTTCTAAGTGTTGGAGGAAGACTTCTGCTAGAATGTTGGATATGGGGGAGCCCATGGGTAGGCCATCGTTCTGTGTGTAGTATTTATTGTTATAAGTAAAGTAGTTTTGTTTTGTGATGATGTTCAGAGTTTCTGTTATTTCATTGATAAGTTCGTCTGGTGTGTTGTTCTGTTTGAGTTTGTTTTGTAGGATGGTGATTGTTTCAGAGATGGTGATGTTTGTGTACAGGTTTTTAATGTCAAAGGAGGCTAATGTGGCGTTATGGGGGATGTGTATGTCTTTTATTTTTGTTACTAGGTCAGTGTTGTTTTTTACTGCAATGTTGTTGTCTAATAATTTTGTCTAGATATTTTGCCAGTTTGTGTGCAGGGGCATTACGGTAGTTGATAATGGGGCGGATCGGAATGTCTTCTTTATGGATTTTGGGAAGCGCTTGGAGTGTAGGTGCTGATGGTCGGATTTGTTTCATGTAGGGCTTTTGTTTATGTGTCATAATGTGTTTGGCTTTGTTGACTATTTGTTTTACTGAGTTTTGGTATCTGTCGGTGGGGTCGTGTTTTAGTTCTGTGATGTTGTTCTGTTCCATGAAGTTTTGTACTTTTTTGTGTAGGTTGTCTGTGGGGATTAAAAACCTGTACACAAACATCCCCATCTCTGAAACAATCACCATCCTACAAAACAAACTCAAACAGAACAACACACCAGACGAACTTATCAATGAAATAACAGAAACTCTGAACATCATCACAAAACAAAACTACTTTACTTATAACAATAAATACTACACACAGAACGATGGCCTACCCATGGGCTCCCCCATATCCAGCATTCTAGCAGAAGTCTTCCTCCAACACTTAGAAAAAACAAAAATACTCACAAACAATGACACACACTCACATAAAATACTATATTGGCACAGATACGTTGATGACATTCTAATACTATACAGGGGAAACAAAAGACAATGTGAACAGTTACTAACGCACATAAACAAAATACATAAAAACATAACCTTCACTGCCGAATACGAACACAACAATACCATAAACTTCTTAGACCTCTCCATCACAAAACTAGAACACAGGCACAAATTCAGTATATACAGAAAACCAACTACAACTGACACACTAATACACAACACCTCCAATCACCCAATACAACACAAACTAGCTGCTTTTAGAACCATGATACATAGACTTAACAACATCCCCTTAGATGAAATAGACTACAAAGACGAACTAAACACGATAAAATATCTAGCAGAATCTAACGGTTATGACAGAACAATAGTCAGTAAACTCCTACACAAAACAAACAACAGACAAAGACAGAAAACAACAAATTCATAACACTAACATACATCAACAACCTGCCCACAAATTCAAAAAAGCAGGATACAGAATCGCTTACACAAAACAAACAACAGACAAAGACAGAAAACAACAAATTCATAACACTAACATACACCAACAAACTGCCCACAAATTCAAAAAAGCAGGATACAGAATCGCTTACAAAACTACTAACAAAACAGAACACACACTATCAAAACGCATGCCCAAAGCACAAAACAAATTCGATCTACCCAGTGTATATAAGCTAAATTGTTCAAATTGCAATAAATTCTACATAGGCCAGACAGGACGTAGCTTCAAACAGAGATACATTGAACACACAAAAGCACTCCACACCACTACAGAATCTACCTTCGCAAACCACCTCATTGAAGCAAATCACACATATAAAAACATCGACAATAACATGAACATACTACACGTACACACAAAAGGCCGAAAACTAGACACTCTAGAACAATTAGAAATATACAAACACACAAAACAAATAAAAACGACATCCTAAACGAACAGACACAATTCAAATCGCACGCATTATTCGAACACATCTCACCACACACACACAGCTTCGATCTTTCGAAAAACTATCTCGTCGCCAACAACAAGACGAACAGCGCTACTTACGACAGCCTCTGATGAAGCCTTCTATAGGTGAAAGCCGGTTTAGGCTGTAAGGTAAAACTTTACGTTTTTACTTATAAAAAACTTAGTGTTCCCCACTAAAACCTTAGTGTTCCGAGTCGTCAATATTATAGTGATATTTAGTTAAGTAACGGACACGTCATGGACAACGAAATCCAAGAATATTATAGAATGTTTTAAGAAGTATGATATAGATGTATCAATTAAAAGATGTATGACAGTCTTTGATAAAATTAAGAATAGTAATACAGAAGAAATTCCGATTTTACAAAAAAGTGGGGTATATAAACTTAAATACAAGGATTGTAGTAAATCATACATAGGCGAAACGGGCCGTAAGTTCGAATGTAGGCTGGTGGATCATAAAAGAGGGGAAGGAAATAAAACATCCAGTTCATTATATGTTAGACATTTTGTAGACGAAAACCATAAATTTGTTAATCCGTTAGAAGAATATGAAATTGTAAAGGTTGAACAAAATCCGATAGAAAGGAAGTTGAGAGAGGAGTTAGAAATAGTAAAGGAAAGAAAAAATAATTTAAACAGTTTAATTAATTCAAAGGTGCAATTTTTAAAACGAAGATACGTTTTACCATATATTAAGTAAAATAGAAATATAGTATAAAAAGGTTGGTAGCAGTATGATACTTGGTGAAAAACTAGGTATAACTATTTCACTACCAACTCGGAACACAAAAAGTACAAGGCTATTGGAAAGTTACCAGTCAGGAATGGAAAAGTACTGAGACAAGGGGTGGTAACCCGGATGTTTGTTTGTTTTGTCGTGTTCGTTGAGGCGTAACAAGGGTGTTTACCTGCTATGTTAAGTTGACGCTTCCGGGTGTAGGAAAGATATATAAACGGGGAAGGTTTTTAACCAGGTTGTTGTATCCATCTGAAGATGAGCCAAGAGGCTTGAAAGCGCTCATGAAAGTGTAAGCAACAGCTCATTAGTGGTAGCAACACAAGTTTAGCAAAAGTTAGACTTGACCACTAAATTGTATTTATCATTTAAGAGTAAGTACTTCAGTAAACAACACTGGCTTTCAACTATATCAAGTGGAGTCCTTACGAACCAAACTGATAAATGGTTAATAACTGTGTTTAAAATGGGAGAAGAGTTCATAGAATTTCATGGCACCTGTGGCTTGAACAAGGCAAGTAATGTAATGAAAACTTTAATGAACATTCTTAAATTGAAATACAACAGTGTAGATGAGTTTGCGATTTCACATTGCGTCAGAACACAAACATTTATCAGGATGAAGTCAATAAATAAGAAGAGATCTGTAAACAGATACGGTGACAAGACAACTGATTGTGGAAGAAAAAAGACCAAGAAATTAAATAAACTTCAGTAAAATTTTCAGGTACGTTAAATAATTAATTAATCATAAGTAATAATGGATAATTTAACATTTACATGTTTTATAAGTTTAAAATTATTTAACATCTGCATTGTTTGAAGCAGCTGGGGAAGTATTAGTGCGTCAGAATATGCATCAAGGGGCGAGAGTGGTGGAGGAACCTCGCATGTGGTACCTACCATGTACTTCTAAATACTGTGCCCAAAACCTTATATAACCACTGTTATTTACTGATATGGAGAAAGAATTTTTCAAAATAGAAAAGCTTACAATACTATACTGTTAGCTTAAGTTATGTTCATAAAATACTTTAACACTGTAATACTCAAAACGTATGTGCCTGTAAGACTTTCATCGCTTTTGGTTGCTGTTATCATTCAGTTATCGTTAGAAAAAGGTAGTGTTCCACTGTGATTACAATAAAGGATGACCACTGTACATTGTAATCGACTTGGAATTGAGTGATAAAATGAAATCATGAAACCAACGGCATCCATGAAAAATATTTTTATTTTTTTACAAATATATTGACAAAATTTACAGGCATTGCACAAATGCAATGCACAGAGAAAGAGGCATTGAAAATATTTCAATAAATTTAAAAATATATATATAAATATATATAGTTTATATATATATAAATATATATAGTTTATATTTATATAAATATATTACATTTAATATTTATAATTAAATTTACCTCAAGATGTTATTTTTCCTTATTTGGAACATGTTTCGGATACCATCTTGTACCCATCCTCAGCCTTCCGGTTTTTTTGTCTGGTGAAGTACATATGTGTTGTTGGTTGACTATTATTATTGTAGCTTCCTGTTGGCTTCTGGTATTTCAAATTGGTTTTATTGTGTGTGATTGTGGTGTATGTGTTAATTTTTTGTGTATTTTCAATGTTGAGTGCTTTGAATATTGTGTCATGTTTTGTATTGATTTGTATTTGTTCAGGTATTAGTTTGTTTTCTGTTTTATGTTTGTATATTTGTAAATTTTCCCAATGTTCATTATGGTGCCTTTGTGTGGTATATGTTTTATTAGTGTTACATTGGTTATGTCTGGGAATTCATGTCCTGTGTTTATTGCATGTGTGGCTAAATTGGATTTATATATTTCTGGTTTTTTGTATGCGTTTAGGTGTTCAAAATAACGTTTTTTCAGCTGTTTTTTTGTTTGTCCTATGTAACATTTATTGCAATCTTGGCATTCAATTTTGTATATGCCGTTAGTTGTTGTATTATCTTTGTTGTGTAAGCTATTTAGATTTTGTAATTTATTTTTATTAGTTTTGTATGCTATTTTTATATCTGTGTTTTTAAATAGATTTGTTAGTTTTGTCATTTTATTATTTATGTATGTGAATGTGGCCCATTTTTTGTTGTTGTTATAATTCTTAATTGTTCAGTTTTTATTTTATATTTGATTTTATTTTCTATTTTGTTCACAGTATTTTTATTGTATCCATTTTCATAACCAATTTGGTATATTATATTTCTTTCTTTGTCAGTTTCTTGTTTGTTTAGGGGAATTTTGTACATTCTGTTAAATAGCGAATAAAATGCTGCCATTTTATGTTGTGGTGGGTGGTCAGAATGGTTAGGTATAATGATGTTAGTGGAAGTTGGTTTTATATATATTACATATTGTATGTGGTTGTTGTATCTTGTGATAGTTATATCTAAATAGTTGATTTTGTTATGTTTTTCTTTTTCTTCTGTGAATTGTATTTTGGGATGTATGTTATTGATTTGTTTCAGTATGTTCTCTGCATTTGTGTTTTTGTTATTTGATACATATAGCCCATCATCTACATATCTTATCCATATGCCATTTGGGTCATGTGATTTTATGATATTTTGTATTTTGGTGTCTATGTGTTGTAGGAATATTTCTGCTATTATGCTTGATAATGGTGATCCCATTGCTAAACCTTCTTGCTGTTGATAAATTTTGCTATTAAATTCAAAGTAATTTTGTTTTAGTATTAGTTGGAGGTTATTTTTATTTCGGTTATATATTGTTTGTTTTCATTTTGTTCATCAAGTTTGTTTATTATTATGTCTATTGTTTCTTCTACTGGGATGTTGGTGTACATGTTTGTTATGTCATATGATGTGAAAAATGTACAGTAGAGCGTCAATAATTCGGATTAATTGGGACCGGACCCCTTCCGGATTATCAAATTGTCCGGATTTTCGAAATGAACCAATAAAAGCGCCGGTAGACGTCTTCAACGTAAAAACACTTGCTAATATCGTTCATAATTCACTCTGATGGTTACACAAGTGGAGCGGATGAATAAAACCATTAATTTAGTTAAATTTTTACGTTTTTCAATTACAGAAAAAAATACTGTATGTACAGTATTGCATTTACAGACTGTCTTATTTTATGTACAGTAAATCTAGACCTCCAACAAAATACAGTAAAGTACACTAATAAAAATACCTACAGTAAATCATACAGTATTTGAGCTTTTAAAAAAATCTTTTATGGACTTTTGAACAGCGGCAGTGGTTTGTTTTTTTGCAGCTAAGTCCTTGATTCGTTTTAGGAGAATGAGCTGGGTTGGTGTGCTCTCAGTCTGTTTTTCAAGCCATGATATCAGTGTCTCTGCTGCCATAAATGCTTCGGAATGTGTCGGCCCTGCTTCTTCAATGTCATTTTCATTCTTGTCCCCATCAGATTCTACTGTTCCTGCGTCCCCTTAAAATGAAAAAGTACGCCTAAATAAACAAACGAAACAAATGTTTTCTTTTTCTAATTTTATAGAAAAAATGAACAAGCGCAAAGTTGGCAAAATATTTTAAATAGAAAACAGTGAATTTAAAACGACTAACAGTACAGCATCAGATAATGCATAGCCTACTGCTTGTTTGGCTAAAATAGAAAAAAAGTTACAGTAGGCCTACTGTATGTTTAAGCAGTGCTACAAACCTTCAGACACCATGTCAGCTATTTCTTGGTCGCTCAAAATCTGGTACCCAGGATCGTTGTCATCAACAGCCAACCACTCACTGGCATCATTTTCATCACACTGTTCAAATCCCGGGATCGTGCTGCAGATTTCTGTCACCTCGTTTACAACGCAATCTTCATTTTCATTTGCATTTTCTTCATCAGGCCATAATTTTCTCCAGGCTCTTTGCAAATTACTTTTGGTGAGAGTTTCCCAAGCATCGGCAAGCATGTAAATGCTATCTTTAACGTTCAACTTTGTTATAAACTGAACTACCACTCTCTTCGTCCTTTTCTGCCAATAAAAGGCGATGCAGGAGCTGCTTTCTATAGATCCTCTTAATTTTCTCGATCAGTCCCTGGTCCATTAGCTGCAGAGTTGCAGTAACGTTAGGTGGGAGAAATTGCACTTTGAAATTCTGATTGATTTCATTTAATACTTCGAGAGGGGGATGTGTGGGTGCGTTATCAATGATAAGAACTTTACCACTTTTCTTTTTCTCCTCACGGAATTTTGTAACACTAGGGATAAAATCATTTTTAAACCAATCAAGAAAAATGACTGAAGTCATCCAAGCACTTTTCTGAGACGTGTACGAAACAGGAAGGGTGTGCACATTTTTAAAGCAACGTGGTTTTTTTCTCTTCCCAATCACTAACAATTTTACCTTGTGCTCCCCACTGGCATTAGCACATACCATAGCCGTTATTCTCTCTTTGCTTACTTTAAACCCGGGAGCGGATTGTTCGCGTCTTGACGCCAGCGACTTGCGTGGAAGGGCTCGCCAGTTTATCCCGGTCTCATCGGCGTTGTATACGTCATCCCTAGAATAACCTTTTTCAAGTGCTTCCTTAATAAACTTCTCTTTAAAAACTCTTCCAGCCGCTAAATCTGAGGAAAGTTTTTCTCCTTCGATGTCTAACTCTCTAATCCCGTGCCTAGATTTGAAGTTCTTAAGCCAGCCAGAACTGGTTTTGAAATCTTTCGGTCCATTAAGCTGTTCATTAAATTGTAAGGCTTTTTCACAAATCAGTGGGCCTGAAATTGGCTCTCCTAAGCTTCTCCTTTGAGTGAACCACACGTACATTGCGTCTTCTAAGGCTTTGTTGTTTGCTGAACATGCAGTTTTTCTTTTCAGCGTCCCTTCTTCAGAGTTCAGTTTTGACGCAAATTGTTCCACCTGGGCTCTTTTCGCCATAATATCACTTATTGTGGAAGTTCCTACCCCATAAATCTTTGCAAGTGATACCCCACTTTCACCTTTTCCTAACTTTTCTAACAATTTTAACTTGGTTTCAACGGTTAAAAAAGTGTACTTTTTCTTCGAACTCGACGCCATCACGGATACAGAACAGTACTGTAATGTGTTACAAAAAACAAAACACAGACAAACTGACACACACACAAACACTCTACTGTACACAAATGATCAATTTGGTAAACAAAAACTTAGTGCACGCACAGAGAACAATACTCGAGGTCAGTGGCCTGACGCGACTGACAGGGGCAGGGTAGCAGGTCTACATGTGACTGTGCGACCTTGACTCTCCCGCTTTCACTGCCCCTCCCTCCTCCACACAACACGCAATTCGTGCTCCACTCTGTAGGGCACGGCGAGTTTTACAGTTGTGTCAACGCTTTTAAACAAATACAGTATTCACTTCATGCGATTTTTTTTTTCGCCAGAATAGAATCCAGATTATCAACGGGGTCCGGATTTTTGACGTCCGAATTATTGACGCTCTACTGTATTTTCATTTATATTTATTATTTTTAGTTTGTCTATTAATTCGTATGTATTTTTTATGTTATGATGGTTATTTTTTAGTTTTTGTGCTATTATTTTTGCTATTTTGTATGTAGGAGCTTTTTTGAAATTGATTAATGGACGTATTGGGTTGTTTAATTTGTGTATTTTTATTAGGCTATTCATTTTAGGTGGTTCTGGATTATTATTTATATATATGTCTGTGTTTTTATTGTTGAAAATGTTTTTAGTTGTTTTTATTAGTTTTATTGTTTGTTTAAGATAGTTTTCTGTTGGGTTTTTATTTAGTTGTACGCATTTATTATTGTTGATGAAGTCTTCGATTTTTTTGATGTAGTCTGCTTTATCAATGATTACTGTTGCTTGACTTTTGTCTGCTTTAGTTATTATTAAATTATTGTTCTTTACTTTATTTTTAATTTCTTTTATTGTTTTTCTTTTGTTTATCATTTTGCTAGTGATTATTTTTTTATTTATATGTGTTGCTTCTATTCTTTTTTCTTCTTGTATATTGTCTTTTATTAGGTTAATGGCAAATTCTGTTTCTACTATTAAATTTTCTAGATTTTTGTTTGCATTTTGAATTATGTTAGTTTTTGACATATTGTTTAAATATTCTGTTTCTTTTTTGTTGAATTCTGTATTGCTAAGGTTAATGGTTCGAGGGTAAAATGTGTGTTTAGTTTTGTTTTTTTGTTCTTGATTTTTGTTTTGTTGTTTTAATGTGTTGAGTTTTTTGTTGATTGTATTAGTCTTTTTGTTTTTTCAAATCTTATTTTATTTTCTATGTTATTGTATTTATTATTCCAAGTGATTGGATGTAATAAACTTGTTAGCTCTAAGTGTAGTTTGTATATGTCTAGTGTTATGCTATTTTTCTTACTGTATAATTGATTAATTTCGTTTTGTATCCATAGCCTTTGTGCTTGTATTATAGTTTTTTGTGTAGTCATATTTTTGTTGTTTGTGTTTATGTTGATGTATTTAGGTGTTAATTTATGTTTTTGGCATTGTCTATTGAAGTATATGTTCATGTTTGTGTTCATTAGTTGTTTTTTTCGTGTTTGAAGTTTGTTTAATAATTTGGTAATGTGGTTATACGGAGTTGTGGTTATGTTGTTTGTGTACATGTTAATGTATATTTATGTGAGAGATAATTTGTTTTATATTTATTTTTTCCGTTATTTGGTAGTTGATTTCACTTAATTTGATGTTCACTTCACTATTTTTTCACTATACACTTTTGTTTTTGCATTTGTTTTATAACCTCACTTTTCGTTTTTTTTTTCTTTTCCCTGTAGGCTTATTTACATTGTATGGTTTTATTAATTTAGTCACTTTCTGCTACAGTCCGTTTCTTGATGTATATAATACATTTAATATTTATAATTAAATTTACCTCAAGATGTTATTTTTCCTTATTTGGAACATGTTTCGGGTACCATCTTGTACCCATCCTCATTGATTATTGCATTGATAAAGCAGACTACATAAAAAAACCCGAAGACTTCATCAACAATAATAAATGCGTACAACTAAATAAAAACCCAACAGAAAACTATCTTAAACAAACAATAAAACTAATAAAAACAACTAAAAACATTTTCAACAATAAAAACACAGACATATATATTGTAACTATCAAACTGAGTCGTACCTGCAAAATGTGTACATAAAATAATGTGTTTTGGATGATTAGTGCGTTCGCCTCGCACCGGGTCGTTACAGTAATTTTGGTGGCTAGCGATGTTCGTAGCGTAGTTCTGATCACCTGTATATTACGGCAGTAACCTTACCTGTTATTCTTAGGGGGTGTGATAATCCCGGGTGGCGCCAAGTCGTTTTACAAAACAACTAAAAACCGTATTTGAACAAGTTATCAGCGTAGCGGGTTGGTGTATTCGAATCGTTCCCGCTCGCACAGCCGTCTCAATCGTCGCTTCTGACGACTAACTGGCCACTAGCTTACTGCTACAATTTATTCTTCAATACAAATAATTATTATATAGCACTCCCTAAGAAATGATAACGCTTGTTACTCCCTGTAATGAATATTTTTTTTAATGGTGATAACTGGAAACATTTACAATTACAACAAAATAATTATCGTTTGATTACATGAGATCTTATCTTCAGGGCGGCGAATTAATTTAGAAACCATTTAACCTAGCGTCTGTTTACGTTAGGCTTATTACAGTTTTGGTTTCAAAAATCCGTGGATTCTTTTGACTATGAGTTAGAGAACTACAATGGTTACAATAAAAATACAAATTACCTTAATCTAAGAGTACAGGAAATATAAAGTGTGTTGTTACAATCTGTTGTGTGGTGTTGTAAAGGTGTTCTGTAAGTTCGTGTTCAATTCTTAGGTTATTTTATGTTAACAATGTTTCATTATGTTTTAATTTGCTTAAATACTCTATGAAAGAGAAATATTATCTTTATAGTGTGGTAATTTTACCTTTCAAAATTATTTAAAGTGATTAGGGTTGGTGGAAAATAAATAATTGGATAGTACTTAACAATTCGACGTGCATAGAGGCCTTTGTAGTTGGTTCGAGATAGGAATTGGCTGCATCAAATCAGTTTTCTTGGATTTTGGGCTTTATTAAATTGTGGCGTCCTTTCGTCTTGTGTTTGGACGTTCCATTTATGGATAATTTCCGTTTATTCAGGTCTTGGGTCTTGTAATATTGGTTGTAGTGGTCATCTGCTTCTTTGACGATTAGTTTTCAGCAACTTTATACTATTATTTTCATGATTTACACTGAAAAAACTTTCTTCCGGACTTCTGCATCTGTATGGCTTGATGACGCTTCGCTTCTTTTTTTCTCTCTACTAATTTCTAACGGTATTTTTCTGTCAACAACCGCTGTTTCCATAGTAACGGTATTTTTCGAATAGGCTTATTTTGAGTTGATGTATTGTTATCGAAACTTCGAATTCTTCGTATATCTTCTGATTACTGTTATTCCTCCATCTTCCTTCCTGGTTAATAAATATTGTCACTATAGTATTTATTCTCGTTCATAGATTATTTTGATACCCCACAAGCTTGGGTATTTTCAGATTTTAAGTTTTTACAATTATGTTAATGCTTGTTAATTACATTTCTTTTTGTATAATAATGCCTATTACAATATTTTGTGTTATAAATGATCTACAATTTATCCTTGGTGATTCCTTCACCTCAGATTTTCTAAATTCTGATTCAATTTGTTATAATCTTTGTATGTTTGGTTCTGACAGTTATGTTTTTTTCTAGGTCTAAGTAGCCATTATAATAATTTACTTATTTCGTTCAAATCACATTTTGTTTCAGCCTATTGGGCTTACTTTGTTATTTTTATTAGTTGTGTTGTGTTTTGAGTCTGTAGGTGTTTTGTTTATTATTCAATATTGCTCTCCTTATTTCAATCTTAAAAATATAACATTAGGTTTATGGACTGCACATTGCATTCAGCCATATCCTCTTCTAACAATAACATGAACACAATTTTTTATAAGTTATTAGAGTTATTGTTTTGATTAAGAGATATCATCACTCACTCCTAACTTATCCTTATTTGCTAATTTTTTAGTTTATAACACATATTATCTGTGTTGTGATAAACAACATCACTTGTTATTAAATTAATAATAGTCCTTTATAAATTAGGTATCTTTGTTAGTTTTTTGACTTCTCAATCTCTAAACAATTTTTATATTCCCTCCATGGTAACACCTTCAATTTATTCTATTCTGGAATCCTCCCTTTTTACTTACTACTGGCTATAGTTAACTTAACTCTATTGAACATCTTTTAAATAAAAAGTCATTATCACTTCTAGTGTTTTTCTATCCCTTATACTATAATTCACTCTTAATACTACTTATTTATCAGTTATCTATGCACTGTTTATTTCCAACTTTTACCTTACCTTCACTTGTAAATCACTTATTGTTAATTACCATTTCACTAGTGTCACACTTCACTTTGGGGTTCTTACACCTACACTATTACACTATATCACTGCTTATATCATTTGTTTGATAGTGGGTGACCCCTATACTTATTTCTCTTTCATGACTTAATCCTAATGACAATTAATACTTAATAACTAATACTTACTGACTAATAACAATTCTAATTTGTGGTTTCTGGTTGCCTTTTTAATGGGTAGTAACCGTTATCTCTTCTTCCTCCTGGTAACCCTTGTTTTGGTTTCAATGTTCTTGGTGAGTGCTATTTTACTTATTTTGGTGAACCATTCTTGGTTTTCACTTTTGCTCGTCTCCCTCCTTCTTCATTTTCCTTGTTCGTTTAATATATTAGGTCCTTTCATCCGTTTCTTGGGACATTTTGGGGTCATTTAAATCCATAAACTTGTTTCCTTGTGGCTTAGGTTTATTATTTCCTCATTCTCGTTGTTTATTTGTGGTTCCCTTCTTTATGTTTGGGTTTTTGTCTCAATCACTTTAAAATATTTACATTTTACTAAGTATGTTCCGTGGTTCCCTTCTTTATGTTTAGGTTGTTGTCTCAATCACTTTAAAATATTTACATTTTACTAAGTATGTTCCGTGGTTCCCTTCTTTATGTTTATGTTTTTGTCTCAATCACTTGGGTTGGGTTATAGTCGTTGTATTGTCGTGTCATATTCCTTATATTTTTATTTAAAATCAATCATTTCATTTGATAAGAAGTATTTTTTACAATTATAAATATTTTTTTTATCTCTGGTACGGGGTTGGCTATTTGTGTCGTGACAATATAAATAATAATCCAGAACCACCTAAAATGAATAGCCTAATAAAAATACACAAATTAAACAACCCAATACGTCCATTAATCAATTTCAAAAAAGCTCCTACATACAAAATAGCAAAAATAATAGCACAAAAACTAAAAAATAACCATCTAACAAATAACCATCATAACATAAAAAATACATACGAATTAATAGACAAACTAAAAATAATAAATATAAATGAAAATACATTTTTCACATCATATGACATAACAAACATGTACACCAACATCCCAGTAGAAGAAACAATAGACATAATAATAAACAAACTTAAAGAACAAAATGAAAACAAACAATATATAACCGAAATAAAAAATAGCCTCCAACTAATACTAAAACAAAATTACTTTGAATTTAATAGCAAAATTTATCAACAGCAAGAAGGTTTAGCAATGGGACACCATTATCAAGCATAATAGCAGAAATATTCCTACAACACATAGACACCAAAATACAAAATATCATAAAATCACATGACCCAAATGGCATATGGATAAGATATGTAGATGATGGGCTATATGTATCAAATAACAAAAACACAAATGCAGAGAACATACTGAAAAAAATCAATAACATACATCCCAAAATACAATTCACAGAAGAAAAAGAAAAACATAACAAAATCAACTATTTAGACATAACTATCACAAGATACAACAACCACATACAATATGCAATATATATAAAACCAACTTCCACTAACATCATTATACCTAACCATTCTGACCACCCACCACAACATAAAATGGCAGCATTTTATTCGCTATTTAACAGAATGTACAAAATTCCCCTAAACAAACAAGAAACTGACAAAGAAAGAAATATAATATACCAAATTGGTTATGAAAATGGATACAATAAAAATACTGTGAACAAAATAGAAAATAAAATCAAATATAAAATAAAAACTGAACAATTAAGAATTAATCAAACTGAACAACACATAAATAATAACAACAACAAAAAATGGGCCACATTCACATACATAAATAATAAAATGACAAAACTAACAAATCTATTTAAAAACACAGATATAAAAATAGCATACAAAACTAATAAAAATAAATTACAAAATCTAAATAGCTCACACAACAAAGATAATACAAAAACTAACGGCATATACAAAATTGAATGCCAAGATTGCAATAAATGTTACATAGGACAAACAAAAAAACAGCTGAAAAAACGTTATTTTGAACACCTAAACGCGTACAAAAAACCAGAAATATATAAATCCAATTTAGCCACACATGCAATAAACACAGGACATGAATTCCCAGACATAACCAATGTAACACTAATAAAACATATACCACACAAAGGCACCATAATGAACATTTGAGAAAATTTACAAATATACAAACATAAAACAGAAAACAAACTAATACCTGAACAAATACAAATCAATACAAAACATGACACAATATTCAAAGCACTCAACATTGAAAATACACAAAAAAACTAACACATACACCACAATCACACACAATAAAACCAATCTGAAATACCAGAAGCCAACAGGAAGCCACAATAATAATAGTCAACCAACAACACATATGTACTTCACCAGACAAAAAAACCGGAAGGCTGAGGATGGGTACAAGATGGTACCCGAAACATGTTCCAAATAAGGAAAAATAACATCTTGAGGTAAATTTAATTATAAATATTAAATGTATTATATACATCAAGAAACGGACTGTAGCAGAAAGTGACTAAAATATAAATATATATATTTATTATTATCTTGTTGATTCATCCTCTTCGTTCACTTATTAATAATATATATAAAACTTTCACAATGAACTTACTATTCGTTGTCACTTTCCCAAACGTTTCGAGGTGATGTTCCTCTTCTTCAGTGGGAGTATACTGAATGTCGATTACAGAATAACCATTACAGAATTAGGTGTGTGTGGTGGGGGTTGATGGTGGGAAGGGATTGGCGCTGAGGTTCGAATTGTGTGTATGGATCAGTGTATCGAATAGTGTATGTGATTTATAATGTAATTGTTCATTTAATATGTTGTTTGGTTGTAGTGTGTGATGTCTGTACATTTCAAATTGTTCAGCTGTGTTTAGTTTTCTACTTTTAGGTAAGTAGTGTAATATTTCCATGTTGTGTTCTATGTTTGTGTAACTGTGGTTTTCGTTATGTAAATGTGTGGCAAATGTGGAATGTATGTAGTTTGTGTTGAGGGCTTTTAAATGTTCAGAAAATCTGGAAGAAAAAGATCTTCCCGTCTGGCCGATGTAGAATTGGTGACAATCATTACAATTTAATTTATAAACCCCTGTTTTGCTGTATGTGTCATTGTCTTTGTTAGTATTATTTATATGTTTTCTAATGGTGTTGTTGGTTCTGTAGGCTACTTTATAATTGTGTTTCCTAAATGTGTTCCTAATTGTATTACAATCACCAAAACAAACAACACACACACATACAAAATATACAGAAAACCCACCACATCAGACATGGTCATACATAACACATCCAACCACCCAAATCAACACAAACATGCAGCTTTCAACTACATGCTCCATAGGCTCACTTCAATACCCCTAAACATACATGACTACCAAGATGAATTAAACACAATCAAATACATAGCAGTCAAAAATGGATACAACCCCGAATTAATAAATAAACTACACAAACGAATCCTAAACACAAAAAGCAAAACACATCAGACCAACAGCACACAACCCAGCAAATACATAACACTTACATACTACAATTCCAATACACACAAAATTGCAAACACATTTAGGAAACACAATTATAAAGTAGCCTACAGAACCAACAACACCATTAGAAAACATATAAATAATACTAACAAAGACAATGACACATACAGCAAAACAGGGGTTTATAAATTAAATTGTAATGATTGTCACCAATTCTACATCGGCCAGACGGGAAGATCTTTTTCTTCCAGATTTTCTGAGATCATTTAAAAGCCCTCACCACAAACTACATACATTCCACATTTGCCACACATTTACATAACGAAAACCACAGTTACACAAACATAGAACACAACATGGAAATATTACACTACTTACCTAAAAGTAGAAAACTAAACACAGCTGAACAATTTGAAATATACAGACATCACACACTACAACCAAACAACATATTAAATGAACAATTACATTATAAATCACATACACTATTCGATACACTGATCCATACACACAATTCGAACCTCAGCGCCAATCCCTTCCCACCATCAACCCCCACCACACACACCTAATTCCGTAACGGTTATTCTGTAATCAACATTCAGTATACTCTCACTGAAGAAGAGGAACATCACCTCGAAACGTTTGGGAAAGTGACAACGAATAGTAAGTTCATTGTGAAAGTTTTATATATATTATATATTTATTTGTCTTCATTTACCAATGTACAGATTATAAGTTAAATTTAGTTGCATTTATTAGCACGCACACATTCACCAATCATCCATGTTGATTTTGCGCTTTTTCTCAGGCTGTTCATCACATTCCTCTTCCGAAAACGTCTGATCCTCTTGGATTGTAAATCGCGACAATACTTTACGAGGTCCTGCTTTATTAATCTTGTCCATTAAGGACGTAATATTTTATAAGTTTTATATGCATACTATGTAATTGACAACAAAGAAGTAGTTTCTATGGAAGCTCACCGGTTCCCACTTTCGATCATGCACCAGCGATCAGCCGCAAATATGCGACACGTCCGTATAAACATTTTCAATGTTAAAGTGCGTGCGTGTGCGTGTGCGTGTGTGTGTGTGTGTGTGTGTGTGTGTGTGTGTGTGTGTGTGTGTGTGTGTGTGTGCATATAAGTTATGTTTCCAAAACTTTTATATAGAATACACCACCTAATTAAAATATTAGTTATTTTTTGCAAGGTGTTGAGAATAGCAGATTGAAAAACTTAGCAAGTAGGTAGATTCCATCATTAAAAAAGAAAAAGAGACAAAACATACAAAAAATTAATAATAATGCAAATTCTGACTAACTGCTTTAATATTACAACCTTTGACTTTTTTGTCAATGCCATGTTTGAGTACCGTAGCAATAATACATATCCATTATTTCTAACTGCATAACACTAATTTTTTGATACAAATCTTGATAAAAATAGTGTTCTTTTATCAAAAATAGTGAAATTATTCTCATAAATAAAATCACATACTGCTCAGGAACTTTTTTTATATTTTCCAAGTTATAAATTATTATCTGTGGTTACCTTCAACACAATTTTTGATACCATTACAATCCTTCTGTTATCTATAGAACATGGAAATAAATCAAAGCTTGCTAAATCGAAAAAATCCAGATATCCTATCTTTTTAATTTTTTTAGAGATAAGCTACTCAGTTGCCTAAATGTGTGCTTTTTACAAGTTATGATGTTACCTGGTTCCAGGTAGTCACACTAAAGCTGACATCTGTAATTCGAATTTATATCTATAATATTAACCAACAAGCATAATATTTCTTATATTACTAAAGTAGAAATCATATATTGCAAGCTTGGTGAATTTCATCTCAAGCATACAAATGTTACTGAGCGTTACGTTACACACCATTGTATAACATGTATGCCAGCATTTAAATGTTTGAAGATCATAGACAGATTTCAAGATAGGGCCGCCAGTGTTGCCAAGTCAGATTTTTAGAGCCAAGTCTGCCACACTGATTTGTGAACCTAGACTAACGTTGAAAACTGAGACTAAAAGTACCGGTACTACAACAATTTTAAGTACACAATGGGCTCGAAATTGTTTGACACTTATGATCCACAAGACAGCTGTTTTTGTAAAGCAATATGTGATCCGCTTGTACATTCCTGATAATTAAACAAATCAACTTTCTTTATATTTATCATTTACAAACATGTACATTTGTTGTTTAAATATGAATTCGTCTGACATCACTTGCCTTGAATGTAATATTACAATCAGTACATATTAACTGTTTTTTGTTCACCATATCAACCAGACATGACCGACAAACAACATGAATACAAGGCATCTGAAATAAATTACTATCACTTCTACAGGTGAAGCACTCAACACTTACAGTGTCTTTTACTGAGGTCTGACATACCGATGGCAGTGAAGACAGAGTTTTTTTCAACAAATTATCCAAACTTCTTTTAGACATTTCTTCATGAGACAATGTAGACATTTCTTCATGAGACAGTGTAGACATTTCTTCATGAGACAGTGCACCATTCTTTGCATATGGAGAAAACTTGGGAACCATATTGTTGTGTCTGTTATGTTGAACTTTTTTTTCAACATATTTTTCTTTATTAGTAGTCTGTAGATTACCAAATGTTGACAATACAAAACTGTCTGGATTAAGACTCTTGTGGTAAGAATCTTGTGAAGATTTACTATAATCTGGTGCATTTAAACTTGAATACTTTTCATTATCTCTCTGTTCAAGGTAATGAGCTTCTGGAAAACTATTCAGTTTTCTCCCTACAGTTCTTGGTACATTCATGAGCAGCTTTTCACTACTATTATCACACATAAACTTGTCAATTCTCGCTTTTAGATCACTTGCAATCACAGGCTTATTTGTTTCAGAAAATAGTACTCCTGTAAATGGATCATTTGGAGATCGCCCCCAATGTGATTCAGTTTCATTATGTTTCTCTAAAGTAAATTTATCAATAACTTTTCCACATGGTAAAATAACTGGAAGAACCATGATTTCACAAGTTATTGGATCCAGGAATTCATCTGGAATCTTAAAGTCTATAGAACACACAACAGATGAATCAATTTCAGCGTTACATTCATTCCTTGGTTGTATCTGGGAATTACTGAACACTGGGAATGATCGACTGGAATGTTGTTTCCAACAATTATAAACATTGTCGATAACGTTTTTGGGACAACTGGAATGCGGTCTGCCCCACACTTCAACTCTTCCGAGTGCTGGAATGCTGGACCCAAATGTTTTAAATATTTTTATAGTCAATACTCTTGTCACCAAGTACCGAGAAGACTTAAATGTTGAAAATACAAAATTGCCAAATGCTACCTTTTTTCTTACATCAAAACCATGCCTATAAAATATGAAACCTATTTCTTCGTTTCTTATTACACCGGATGCCACAGAATTTAATTTTGTATCCTGCACAGATCCATTTTCAATTTCTAAATTTGTGGTAGTGAACACTTCTAAACCAGCCGACTTCTGAGCACCCACGTTCGATTGAATCACTAAATAGTTAATCTGACAATCGCAGACAAACTCAAAACTTAATGTAATTGGTGGCTTAATGAATGTTTCCGCTAAAAATCCTTTCTGTTTTTTGTAAAAGTCACTCGAAATCAAATTGTCCACTTCATAACCATCACTCGTTACACAACTACTATTAACGGTTGTCGTTAACCCGCGACTACAAAAATTAACATCCATTATTCATGAAATTGTTATATTCTTTCGATGCAACACATTATCAAACAACACATAAAAACTGCCTGATCAACGCCCGTATGTAAACATCCAATATCTTAAACCGTTTAAAACACGTACAAACTGAAAAGAGCGGTATGCCAGCTGATCGCGTACTAGTTGCCACCTGTTTCTGAATGCATGTGGAAGTACCGTATGGGTCGTATAAAGGGATCTTTGGGGTTTTCGTGCAGCATAATTACTACGCGCATGCACACTGTCTTCCCTAACACTCTAGATAACATACAAAGGATCTAGCTTACGATGGTTCAGCAAAGTTAAACTTCCGTTTCCTCATTTGTACATACTTTCAGTGTCCAGATTTCTACTGGATGTGTATTATTCACAAGTAACTAATGGCAGATTATGGAGGTTATGTGCGGCAATGTAACTTACATAAAATTTCGGGTCTTGGGGAATAGTCAGCGGCAAAATGAATCTTTCGTCGCCGCGCGTGTACTATACTTCGGTGTCCGATGTGTACATCCAACTGTTTTCTTCACAAGTAACTAATGCCAGCTTATGGAGGTTATGGACGACAATGTAATTTAAATAAAATTTACTTTGTTAGTGTACATTAAAAGGGTGTATTTATTGGAAGTACAGAAATTAGTTTACATTTATCGCACATAATTACGGTACAGAGACGATTTTGGGAGGTTGTGGCTACGTTTAACAATATAACTTAACCTTTTACATTTTTAAAATTAATTAGACTTAACAAACGTTTCCTTAGTTAGTGTACATTCAAAGGCTGTATTTATTGTATGGATAAAAGGCTGTATATAACATTAACGGCTGTATTTATTCGAAGTAAGTAATGCCAGCTTATGGAGGTTATGTACGACAATGTAACTTAAATAAAATTTACTTTGTTCGTGTACATTAAAAGGGTGTATTTATTGGAAGTACAGAAATTAGTTTACATTTATCGCACATAATTACGGTACAGAGACGATTTTGGGAGGTTGTGGCTACGTTTAATTATTTAACTTGACCTTTTAGATTTTTAAAATTAATTAGACTTAACAGACATTTCCTTAGTTAGTGTACATTCAAAGGCTGTACATAACATTAAAGGCTGTATTTATTCAAAGTACCGGAATTAAAACGTACTTCCAATTTAGAACCTAGTACAATCTAATGTATTTCAACCAAACAAGTACGTTAAAATCCTTTTTTCAACATAATGCAATAAAAAGCAGTGTGCAGTTTCTGTTAACATGCAAATGATTAAGTATTAATAATCGGTTACAGTGGAATTTAATGTTACTACGGTCTGAATTAATGCAAATAAAATTGGGAGAATCTCGTAAACATATTAAAGAATGCTTGTATATTACACACAAAATTAAATATCACTATAGTATTGACGATTCGGAATCTGATGAAGCCTTCTATAGGTGAAAGCCGGTTTAGGCTGTAAGGTAAAACTTTACGTTTTTACTTATAAAAAACTTAGTGTTCCGAGTCGTCAATACTATAGTGATATTTAGTTAAGTAACGGACACGTCATGGACAACGAAATTCCACACAAAATTATTACAGTATGGACCTTTGTTAATGAATAGAAACAAATTTGACTCTATACTTTAGTATGTACCAATAAAATTCACCTTTTTTCAAATACCAATATCTGTTGTTGTTTTTCATACCCTTAAAAAAAGGTCATTATTAACAACATACATTATGAGAAAACGTGATTACAAATAACCAGCCATTAGTTACTTGTAAAGAAAGTAGCTATTGTAGCATGACAGATATTCCACCAATAATTAATTCAAATAAGATCATAAAAATAGTTAAATTACATATACTCAAAGAATGTCAAATGAAATTCAATTACACTTCAAAGGAAAACACCACTATAAAAGAAAAACAATAATTAAATAATAAAAATGCAACCATAAAAGTCAAAGAAAATAAATTAAAGGAAACTCATATTAAAAAATCAGGAGGTTAGGAGCAGGTGATAAAGAAAATACCCCAAACACAAGAAGAAACAAGAAGAGGAAGTTTAGTATCAGGTGATAAACAAGATATCCCGAAACAAGAAAGAAGAGTAAAGTTAGTATCAGATGATAAAGAAGATACTCCAAACCCAAGAAGGAAGAAGAAATTTAAAAGCAGATAATAAAGAAGATACTCCGAACCATCCATCGGGCAAGATAACACTGAGTACCTTGGTTTACCCAAGAATAAACACAAGAAGGAAGACGAGAAGAAAGGAAGAAATAGGATGGAAGAACCATCCATAAAAACCTATTATTAACTACCATTAACCCCCAAACCAAATGATACCATTAATAAAAGCATAACATCCCAAAACCTTATGAGATTGTAATTATTTATAAACAAAAGTATTGTGTAGTATGATAAGAAGTGCACCAACTAAAGTTATTATATGATAAAAAATAAACAAATCTTCACAGTCCATTATGACTAAAGGTCTGGTCTGAGAATAGTAAAACTCAAATATAAGTCAGAACCAACAGTGAAAGTGTTTTTAAATGTAATAAACTTCAAGTTGTAGTGTATCTATAACTTAACCAATGTGCTATAAAATAACTTTTATATTTTATAATTAACAAGTAATGAAATAGTAAAATGGAAAATATTTCCAATATTTCATTAAATAAGCTCACTTTGTTATCTCAAGACATTCAAAGGAATGCCAATAATAAAGAAAGTATGTGAGGGAAATGTTTACTGTACAAAGGGATGTTAGATAATAGTAGTAAAATCAGAAAGGACTGGAAATAGATTAAGTTTTAATAGAGTTAAGAAGTTTAAATGGCTGATATTGTTCAAAGCCATGAACTCCATATTTTAAAAGAGTTCCAATAGAATAAGGTACCTATACAGTGGCGGCGATAAGGCCCCCGCAGACCCCGTGGCGCAGGGGGCCCCAACCCTCTGGGGGGCCCCACCACTCTGGCCCCTAGAAAAAAATATGAAACGAGCTATAATAGGAAAAAAAGTTTTAATGGGGTCCGACTACCGGCAAATTTGTATTTAAAATACGAAATATACGTTTTATTTAAGTGTATAGACATGCAAAAAAAACTACGTTTTCCGAAATGACATTACTGTTTGTAGTTTGTAAGCGAAGCTTATCTTATCTCTTGTGGTGCCCGTACGTCCGTGCGATGAGTCACTCGTCACTGAGGAGACGTAAACAAACACAACACAATGTAGTTCAGTACTCAGTAGTACGTCGCATCTCCTGCGCGATAGTACTGTATTGCATTCATTTCGTAATTTAGTGCCGTTTAAGTTTAATGACTTAACATTTGATTTTAGTTTTTGTATTTTGTGTAGAGTTAGAGTGTTAGAGACAGAGTTTATAAAATGGAAAGTAAGCGTGAATATTTAAGTGGCGCTACGAAAAGGAAACTGCAAAAACAACGAGAAGAATCTAAAAGTAAACTTTCAAAACTCGACCAGTTTTTTAAAAAATCATCAAAATGTGAAGTTGAACAACCCAAACCCGGGTCAAGTGCAAGTAATGAAAAAGAAACAAAAATCAGACTTGAAGTTGATTGTGACAGTGACAATAAACCTGATTTAAACATTAGTCCGTTGGATACAAGTGATACAACTACGGAAACAAATAAGCAACTTCAACATGAACAAGAAGAACAACTGCTAGGCATTGAATGTGTTCGCCAGTCCGAAGACATACCTGGACCAGAAAATCAGTTTGAACCAACTGAAGTTATAAGTAATCACGCAAATAAAACTAGTTTAGCAGGCCCTTCCGATCCAAACTGCCAAAGTTTTGAGACAGATATTGCATTCTATAAAAATCAAGCTACAATGACAGACGAGGTGAAAAAGTTAATAACGTTAAGTGAACTTTGTCAAACAAAGGGTCCTTTCCCGAAGGATTCCGTTTCTAAGCGGTCTTTCAGTACAGCATATTATTCTTTCAAAACTGCAGCAGGCCAAATTGTTCACAGGTTTTGGCTTTGTTACTCTCGTAATCTAGATGGAGTCTATTGTTTACCATGTTGGCTTTTCAGCCAAAGTGCTGATGCCCAAAGCTGGCGTGAAGGCGATATTAGAGATTGGAAAGGTCTCAGTAAAAAAATTAAAGTTCATGAAAGTAGCAATGCTCATTTACAATCTTGTCTCACGTATGCCACTTGGAAAAAGAGTAAAACGGTAGCTGATCAAATTTCCGATGAGCGGAAAAAATGGAAAGATATTTTCATACAGATTGTGGATGTCATTCGAACCATGGCACTGTGTTCATTGCCGTTTCTTGGCCATAGAGAATCATTACATGAAATAAATCCTGAAAGTGGAAATTTTTTGAACATACTATCTTTAATTTCTCGCTATGATTCTCTCCTTAGTGCACACTTAGAAAATGAAAAAAGCAGATCAAAATACCTCCACTATGACATTCAAAATGAAATCATTAACTTGCTAGGAAAATCAGTATTGACTGCCTTACTAAAACAGATTCACTCGTCTCTTTTTTTTTCTATAATTGTTGATAGCACACAAGACATTTCTAAGATTGACCAAATGAGTGTTGTAATCAGATACATTAACATAGTAGAAGAATCTCCTGGCAATTATAAAACTGTGATTAGTGAGTCCGTTTTGGGATTTCAAGAAATAAAGGATCCCAACAGTGAGGGGTTTCAAAGTAAGATTTTAGACTTTTTGAAAACAAATGAAATTGACATTAGTAAGTGTAGAGGTCAAGGTTATGACGGTGCAGCAACAATGAGCGGGAAATACTCTGGGTTACAGAAAAGAATTATGGATATAGTCCCAAACGCGGATTACGTACACTGTGCTGCACATAACCTGAACTTGGTGATCAATGATTCAGTATCAAATATTTCTGAAATAAGACAATTTTATGACATAGTACAGAAAACTTATGTGTTTTTCAGTGAAAGCTTACATAGATGGCAAGAACTTAACACTGCCGTTAAAGAAGACAGCTCTACCAAAAATCTAACTTTAAAAAAGCTATGTCCAACAAGGTGGTCTTCTAGACACGACTGTCTGTTAGCTTTAAGAAATGATTTCAAAATTGTGATTAAGTGTTTGACAGAAATTATTCTATACAGCTCAAAAAACCCCGAGGCAGAAGAAGAATTAGCAATTAGAAACCACCTGGAAAACTTTGAATTTATTCTTGTGCTCTGCCTTGAAACTAAGATTTTAGAGAACGTAAATATAACTTCGAAAGCACTACAGAGGCCAACTGTTGACCTAGGCAGAGCGTGGCAGTTTCTAAGCCGCGCTTGTGATGAGTTAAACGTTTTAAGAAAGGACTTTGCCGGCTTTCTTGCTGGTGCTAAACAGTTGGCCCAGTCATGGGACATAACTTGTAACATGAAAAATAAGCGTAAGCGAGGTGTAAAACGCTTCTTTGTTGAATTATCAGTTGACCATAGAATTGACGACCCAGTGAAATCATTTGAAGTAAAAGTTTTCAATGCAACACTAGATATTGTAATAGCTCAGCTACAAATGAGATTCGAAGGATTGCGTTGCATTGATGATAGGTTTTCATTCCTGACGCCTCAGAATTTAGTAAACTTCTCACAAGAGACAATAGTGGAGAAAAGTAAGGCTCTGGTAAATGTGTATCCTGGTGACCTTTCCACATCACTGCCTGACCAAGTAATATCCTTCAAAGCTCTGATGGCCAAAGAAATTGTACACAAGAAAAGCATTCGAGAAATGATGAATTTACTGGTTGAAGAAAACAGCTGCCTTATGAGCTGCCTCCCAGACTTAACTACAGCTTTGCAGCTTTATTTAACCATACCTGTCACAACAGCTACAGCGGAAAGAAGCTTTTCAAAACTTAAATTAATTAAGTCATACTTAAGAAGTGCCATGGCCCAAACTCGGTTGAGTGACTTGGCACTGTTAAGCATTGAGCATGAAGAGACACAGAAAACTAATATCAACGAAGTGGTTGAAAAGTTCTTAGCTATTAAAAAAAGAAGACTAGGCTTAGGAAAACAGTGAACTTTGGTTGATCCTCATCTGTAAATACTGTATATTACTTGAGTTCGAGTGTTATTGAATTGGATTAGACTTAAGGAGAACGTGTATAGAATATATTCAAGAATGTCACAAATTCAGTTACAAACTAATTTAAATGTTTGAAAAAAGCTAGAATGTTACTTTGATATTCGTTTTTAAATAATAAATTTTTAACACTCTGTGTGCGGTACTGTTTCATAGTCTGAATTTAGATCTTTGACGTAAAAATAAATAATTCTTTTTATTTTGGTTTTTTTATAGTTTGTATAGAACTTTGTCTATTTAGCAACAATGAATTTTAAGAGTTTGTATACGTGTAAAACATCCTTTGCAAATTGCAAATGCTTTGTGATAGACGAGAAAGTATTCACAAACCATTGTTGTGAAACACACGTAAATAGAAACTCATTTGAGTGTTTTCCCCTATTACGTATACAAAATTTAACCATTTTTATAGGGCCCCCTAATTAGTTTCGCGGGGGGGGGGGGGGGTCGTTTCGTTAGCGCCGCCACTGTACCTACATGTTTAGAGTAAGTTGTATTAGTTATATAACAGCATACATACAAATTAAAATGTTTAAGTATGGATGCTGTATTAATTTACAAATGTGTTAAATGTATGTTCAAAACAGTTTAAGCAAACATGTCTAACTTTAAAGACTGCTGATTAATGTTAATTATTATTTTTGTAACAGTAGCATGAATTAGATGCTACACATCTCAATAATTTTATTGAATAAATTTATTGTTTATTTTATGTAAACAATTTTATTTTATGTCATGTTAACTTTTAAGAGTCAGAGGAGGAGTAGAATTAAATTTATTTGAAAAAACCATATATGTAAAATACTAAACTCTAGGCCAAATAATGAATTCACAAAAATTAATATAAACCAGTTAATTCACCAATGAACCATGTAAACTAACAAGATTTATGTAAGGTAGGTCAATTAACAACTACTGTAAATGAACCTATGGTTTAAAAGAGTAATATAGAAAAATATCTTAAATTATTGAAAATTTTTGAAAAGTAATAATTAAATATTTCAGAGGAGAAATAGTAAATTAATAAATTATCACTAAAAGACAGTTCAAATATTAAATTTATAAGGAATTAAGGAAAGAAATTTTGACCATTTGAAATTTATTATAATTATATTAATAACACTTACAATGGCAGTAATTGTGTACAAGAACGGAAACAGGTTTTTTTGGGCCTAGATTTCCAAAAAGACAGAAATATGTTAATTTTAACAAAAATCTCAACAAATATGGACTATGACATATCAAATTAAACAGAATGAGATAAATAAACCAATTATATGGTTAATAGTTCATGAAAGCGAACAATAAACTAAAAATATTCCATATATAATGTACTTTGGAATTATGTACATGGGAAGTGAAAATTATTTTAACAATACTTTTCCAATATTAACTTGGCAAGATATTTCCTAAGGTGAAGGAAGTTAGTTAGTTCTTTGTTAACATTCAAACGGAATGGTCGATGCTGAATCGCGTTCTTAAAAACCGTATAATGGAGTGTAAAGGTTAAAGCCTAACATCAGTGGAAAACGGGAGTTACATAAATTAACACTTTTCGAGTTAAAACTTATGAAATACTCTACGACAACGGTGAAAACGAACAATACACCACATAATACAAGTGATTTAAACAATTGAAATTACCTAATATCAATATTTCACTCTACAACATATTAACAATTCTTCGCCATGAACAGACATTAAGTGAACACTTCTAACAGAAAACTATTAACACCAGTGAATACTGAACACTCATCCAGGATACCTCAAACAACATAATAGACAGTATACACGATTCCGGAGATCCATAAAACAGTTATAAAGGTGAATTTATTGTGAGATTTTCCAGCGACCATATATACGTATAACCTCATCAATTCAGCTAGCCGCCATGATGGTCCCGTGATGCACTACAACCTTCCGACTGATTTCATAGAGGCAGCATTGGTTTGAGAATTCAAATATATTAAACATTTTATATTATTCACAATTTGTTAAATATTAATTATCAAGATTATTTCTTGTATATGTTATACTTTCTAGGCCTGCCCTTCTCTGACTATATATAAAATAATCATTGAAAGAACCTTTCTTTTTTAAGATTTATATAAAAAATTAACCTGTAATCACATATCGATATATCCCTGTGATGGAGTCGAACAATTGCTCTACATCGATTTAACATCGATTATTATTAATTATTGTTAATAAATCAATTTATTTCAACTATTTGGATTGTAAAATTATTTCACATTTTAATTTAAGGTTTTAATTAACTACAAGACTTCCTGGAAGACGAGAAATATTAACTAAAAGTGAGATACTGGAGCAGCGCTGAAAATCATTAATCGATTGCTGAAAGGAGATAATCTGATTAACTCCAGATTTTGTTAAGATCTACCAGAAGTGTAAATTAAACCAAAATAATTCTCAGAATTTTGAAATTTTCAACAAAACACAAAACCAGGATTAATTCTAAATTATATACACAACGAACAAACATAAAATTTTTTTTTGAAAAAATTTTTGTTTTAAATAAATTTTTTTTTTATTTGTAACCCCAGTTAACAGGTCTAGTTACAATATAACATTTACAAACATCAAATCTTCAATTCTCTCCCTATTTGTCTTATAAAAACTGGAGTTTCTACTGCAGGTTTTAAGTCCACTAACTACTTAATATATTTATTATACATAATTGTTCCTGTATCTTGTTGGGTAACATATTATATTAATACATCTGCTTCCTACTCATATGTGCAAACAATTTTTTAATGTACGGTCCTAAAATCTTTATCAACACTTTATATCTTTAAGATTTAGACAAAGTCTAATGAGCAACTTGGCCTAACCTGAATTTACATGACCTGGCTCAGAACAACTTTATTTTGGCAAATACAAAGATAAAGACTGGTTGCAATTTCTTCAGGGCTCACACCTGCTGCCAGGCTTAGTTCTATAACATGATAAGGAAGAAAGAAATCAGCCCAAACCTGCAACCGCTGTGGGAAGGCTTTTACACCATTACCAATAAGATTAATGATGTCATCTAAGAATAACTCATTAGCTTTATTTATACATTTAATGCATCTTAATTAGTACACTAACAGCACTGCTCTGTCTTACAGTAACAAAACACGTTACCGTACACTAACTCAAAAGAATTTCTTGTTTTCAGTTTAAGAAAGTTGAAATCGTGTATTTATTTTCTTTTCCATTCACTATTTGTAAAACGTGCTTAAAATTAATATGTGTACGCTTACTATATTGAAATCCAATGTTCACTATCCAATAATTACAAATTTTGTGGAATTGTGAAATTAGTAACACTATGTACGAATGTGTGATTATCAGTTGAATTTCTGAATTCCTTTGATTCATTAATAAATCTTACTAATTTGTTTCTTTATGTCTATAATGATTTCTTATTAGTTTTTAATCTTTGTGTTTTTATTATTCATTTGTAAATTTTTGCATTTTGTTGTCCATGACATGTTCATTGATTAACTAATTATCATTCAAACACACAGAGGACTGATCCTCTTTTGCAAGATCACAAGTATGTTTCAAGTATGTTTTTAATTTTTTTAATTGTATGCAATGTGGACACATACAGAGGAGTGTCAGTTTTTTAATGTTTTTTCAATAAATACAATGAGAGGGGGAGAGAGAGAGATACCAAAAATAACACGTACAGAAATTACATCAGAACTTTTCCTGACAGTAAAAAAATAACTAACTAATGAATGGTAAAGAACATTAACAAAATTAATGGAAATTATAGTTATTATTTGTTGTCTAATGAACAGGTACTAGTAAAGGCTTCATATACTTCACATCTTAAATTATAAACCTATTACAAACATATTTTTGGTATATTCAGCTTGAAACAAACGTTCAGACCAATAAAAATGGTTTAAATTTTGCCATGCTGCATTATTAGTACTGTTGAAACAGCAGTTTGATTATAATTGTTTTTAGGACAGACTTCTGGAATGATGTGTGCAAAATGATTAAAACATACCTCCTTACAGTGTGCCTTAAGTTGTTGATTATTCTAACTGATACACTGTCATCCCATTATCATATGACAGTTCTCAGAGCTTCAGTAATAGTCATCTTTGATGTTAACATGGACACAAGACTCTTTTTTAAAAAGACTTTTCATTAGTAAAGTTACTTATAAGTAGGCATACATTTGTACTCATAATATGAGGTTAAGAATTAAGAAAATTAAAGAATGATATTTACTTACTAACCATTGAGTGTAACATTATTTACAGTAATTAATAATGTCCCAATTTATAAAAGTCATGTTTGGCTAACTAGGCATAACCCAACCTGTGTTCCTGACATCCTAATTCTCTTTCTTCTAATAATATTACTTAACTTTATTGTGATATAACTGATCACAATTGTTCCTTATAACTCCCTACAACTTTTACAACAATACTAATGACAAAAATCAATAATAATTTCTTACAATTAACATACATAATTTGTCTAGGCATATTGGCCTATTATAGTTTGAACATTATTTTTTCATACTTTAACAATTCTTGTTTTTAATACAAGACAACTATTCTAAATTGTTCTTGATCCTTGGCTTTCACTTTTGTTACACTAATAATGACAATTATTAGCAATAATTGTTTACAAATAGTAGAAATAAGTTATTCAGGTATAGGGCCTACTGGCCCATTGTAGTGGACACCTTAAGAAGCTCTGAAGAAGCCTTTTAAAGGAGAAAACCGGTTCAGGCTGTAAGGTAAAACTTTATGCTTTTACTTATAAAAAACCTAGTGTTCCGAGTCGTTAATGTAATAGTGATATTTAGTTAAGTAACGGACACGTCATGGACAACGAAATCCAAGATTATTATAACCTTTTCAGGATACTTTATTTATCAAAATTAAGTACTTTACTCTTGTTAAAACAAAACGTTGGAGGTAAACTGCCCCTTCTCCTTAACCAATCTTCACCAAAATCAACAGACCTTGAGTCCTCTCTACAATATGCAAAAAATTATTTGAATTTGCGGGAGTTATCATTCGCTATAGACAAAATTCTACACTCAGGCATCTTTCTAAAAATGACTTTTCTTTATGTTTTGAGGGTAGTACAATCAGAATCAGCCCTCACGGGACACTAATTATTAGATACAATTTTTCTTGGATTCTTGGATACAATTGGCACAGATACGTTGATGACATTTTAATACTATACAGGGGAAACAAAAGACAATGTGAACAGTTACTAACGCACATAAACAAAATACATAAAAACATAACCTTCACTGCCGAATACGAACACAACACTACCATAAACTTCTTAGACCTCTCCATCACAAAACTAGAACACAGGCACAAATTCAGTATATACAGAAAACCAACTACAACTGACACACTAATACACAACACCTCCAATCACGCAATATAACACAAACTAGCTGCTTTTAGAACCATGATACATAGACTTAACAACATCCCCTTAGATGAAATAGACTACAAAGACGAACTAAACATGATAAAATATCTAGCAGAATCTAACGGTTATGACAGAACAATAGTCAGTAAACTCCTACACAAAACACAAAACAAACAACAGACAAAGACAGAAAACAACAAATTCATAACACTAACATACATCAACAAACAAACAGAAAAAATTGCCCACACATTCAAAAAAGCAGGATACAGAATCGCTTACAAAACTACTAACAAAACAGAACACACACTATCAAAACGCATGCCCAAAGCACAAAACAAATTCGATCTACCCAGTGTATACAAGCTAAATTGTTCAAATTGCAATAAATTCTACATAGGCCACACAGGACGTAGCTTCAAACAGAGATACATTGAACACACAAAAGCACTCCACACCACTACAGAATCTACCTTTGCAAACCACCTCATTGAAGCAAACCACACATATAAAAACATCGACAATAACATGAACATTCTACACGTACACACAAAAGGCCGACAACTAGACACTCTAGAACAATTAGAAATATACAAACACACAAAAACAAATAAAAACGACATCCTAAATGAACAGACACAATTCAAATCGCACGCATTATTCGAACACATCTCACCACACACACACAGCTTCGATCTTTCGAAAAACTATCCCGTCGCCAACAACAACATGAACAGCGCTACCTACGACAGCCTCTGATGAAGCCTTCTATAGGTGAAAGCCGGTTTAGGCTGTAAGGTAAAACTTTACGTTTTTACTTATAAAAAACTTAGTGTTCCGAGTTGCCAATACTATAGTGATATTTATACAATTTTTACCTTTATTTAAGCCAGCTTCCACTCACTGTGTACTTTCTCAGAGGCCATAACATGTTCTTTTTAACGTTGCCAAACATAAATTGATGTTGAATTAAAAATAAAGTAAAGGCTTAGCACCTTAAGTTTGCAATGTGCAAGTTGAAGAATCTATTTAATTATTGCACTTAACTTGATATAAGTACTGATTACATTTCAGGATTATTATTTTCAGAAATAATTATGTAAACCAGTTTTCTCCATATAATGTTAATTAAAATTCTTTAATGCATAGCATTCCAGGCATTTACGGTAGTATATTTGTATTACTAAATTTGAATTTACACAAATAATTCTCTTTGATTAACCAGAGTTACACACACAAACTAAATGCTGAGTGTCCTCCTAGTGTATAAATTCAGCTAAAACACTATTCTAAAAACTTATCTTGTTACTAGAATATGTGACATGATGAACTTTTCATGTTAAATAGTTTAAATACTTTGTGTTGAGTTAAGCAATTTAATAATTTTTATTTATGCAGGCGTATAGCAAAATCTGATCATCATGAAAAAGTAATAAGGCATTTTGTAATAGCAATTAACTGATTAGTTCCTGCTGTATTACTGACTCATATTACAAGACCAATTTTTGTTTAATTGAAAAGATATATTTTAACTGTTTCTTTTGGTGCAATCTGTAAATTCCACGACACACATCCATAAAGGTTTGAAAATATGCTTATTGCAGTTTGATAGGAATACATTCTCAAAAAACTAATACAAATTTGTTATGTCTGATCACACCAGCTATCCTTTCTATTTGAAATGAGCCTTTTATCCAAATTTATTACATAGTATTGTGCCAAGATATATCACTACATTTGTATACTGTAATACAGTAGTGGTAGAATATTATCATTCCACTAATATTACCCTAACATAATAAATGAAGATACATTATATACACATCTTTTGACATAATCACCCTTTCACTTATCACTTTTTGCCTATCAATTTATTTGATGAATATATATTTAATGATTTATGTAAAATACAACAGGTGTTTAACGGACATGTACTATGTGTAGTCCTCTTATTTCCCTCCTCAGCAGGCCGAAGCTCAACTGGCACTAGAGTTGGGTATGAAATTATACTATGCTCATAGTCTGTCTGTAAAGTGTAAAAATGTAAAATAAAAACAGCATGACTTAAGTGTAAATAAAAAGTGAACACTTTACAGTAACACAAAAAATGACAAAAACTGAGACAATGAAATGCTACAGTTCAGTTAAAAATATTGCAATCTCCCTCACACAAAATTTTAAAGAATAAAGACATATCAACACCACAAAATATTTTTTTTGGAGCAAAAGGAAACACAATGGAAAGGCATCTCAGGTAGTATCGCTTTGAAATTATGTTTTCAAAATGTTTAGGTAAAAGAATAAAAAAATGCTAGCATTAACAATCCAACAATGTATCGAAAAGATCAGGATCTTGCTAGGTACTTTATAGGGAAAATTGGTTTTGTAGCTGCTAGTGGATGTTTGTTTCTATAAAAAATAATTGCAGTATCTAATAAATTATGGTACATATTTAATCATTTATTGAATAATTTGTCATTTATATAATTTTGTTTATTTTTTAATTTCTATAGATACTTTTGGTGTGTTTGTTGTAATTTTTTGTTTTACATAATCTTTTGTGATTAAATCATTTGGTATAAAATGTTCCAGATTATAAAATACACCTCACAGTTTTAACATACAATATATATAGTAACACCTCTATACATAGTAACAGGTATATCAATATGCCTGTAATCACAGGTATGGGAAAGTAATGGCAAATCTTGCATAATCTTGTTATCAGTTATTGTTATTATTCGGCTAGTGCTATTAAATTCATATTGGCCCAAAGTGATCACAAAAGCAATTTATTGTATTTGTTTACAGTCAACAGTGTAGATTCCAGGTGATGATTTGAGATTTATATAAATTAATTTTCACTCACATGAATGAAGTTGCAACCGTAAAGAAATACAGAATATATTTTCTATGACAGCAGACAAGACAGAACACTTGTATTTTGCCTATTATGTGTGTACATACATTCAGACATAATTTATTTGGATTGACTCTGCAAGCTTGAAATCAGATAACAATAATGTTTTATATTTTATATTAGTGTATATGTAAAATTATAATCCTCAAACTATAATATTGAATTAATTGGGATGTTTCGTTAAATAGTTACGACGGTCTCACCGATCATCACATAGTACTGTGGAAACCAAAATAAAACACACTTATGAATTTGTTAATTTAGTTTATTAATTAATTGCTAATCTTTAATTGGTGTTGTTACAGCTTGTTCACATGTTTCATTACTTTTTTAATCAGTGTTGTGTTGTGAGTAGCTACGATGGTTGAGTGTTATTGGTACACAAGAGGATGCTGCAGATTCTTTTCTTCAATAAAAAGGTTTGGTTCACAATCCTCGTCAATGTGAACAAGGACACGACATGGTATTAGCCCTTGGGCAGCAACAGCGTTGGTGTTGCAATAAGATGACTTACCGTGAGTATAAGGTAGTTCGCAAGGGCACATTTTTACAGGGGTCCAAATTACCGCTGGGAAAAATAATAAAATTTATTTATTTCTGGTGTGAAGGGCGTAGTAGTGTGAAAAACAGTAAAAATCAACGAAATCGGCATCAACACACACACAGAGTGGACGGCTTACTTAAGATATATCTGTGCCGTAGACGTCATGAGAAACCCACGGAAAATTGGAGGACCGAATTTAACAGTTGAAATTGACAAGAGTGTGTTTGCCAAGAGAAAAAATAATGTTGGCTGGGTGTATCCACAACAATGGGTATTCGATGGATACTGACGAGAAACGAAGGAATGCTTTTTGTGTAGAGTGGAAGATAGATCAGCCGCTACCCTCCTACCTCTCATAGTGGCAAATATTGAACCAGGGTCTACTATAATGTCAGATGAGTGGCGTTCGTACCGTCAAATTGTTAATTTGCCACAACAGTACAGTCATTTGACTGTAAACCATAGTTATAACTTTGTGGATCCTGAAACAGGAGCGCATACACAAGGCGTAGAAAGCATGTGGCGGTTCTGTAAACGCCGAAACATGATTGAATGTGGTACGGGAAGGGAACGCTTAGATTCCTATTTAAGTGAGTTCATGTGGAGGTCCGCAGAGGTCCAGAATATCTTTCCAGGTGATGTATCGAGAAGCGTATAGAGTCACCTCCTTACCACTCACGACTACCTGTGGCTAGCTGGTGTTTCTGTAAAAACACAATATTCAACGTCTAACATTTTCTAGATAAAGAAGGAACATGCATTATGGTTAATAAGTTAGTATTATTAAATACACAGTTTTAATAGGTTAATATTACATATCTATGACTTTTTAGATAAAGAAGGAGTATGCACTACGGTTAATAGCTTATGCTACAAGATACGTGTGTTTATTTTAAAAATTAGTACAGTAACATACAAGACAGGTTACATGAACAATTGCTGGAAGAAACGGAGAATAAACAGTTACAGTGAGGTCAAAAGACGTAGAATTGAGCACTACAGAATCAATTGGGTTTGTAAAGAAACGTCAAACCCAATGTACTATCATTACACACAATAATGTACTATCATTACCTAACCAACTACAACACTCATGTAGAGTAGACGTATTATTTAAGAAGTATCTGTGATTCAACACAGTACTAAATCCAGTATACTGTAACAGGATCTACTGTTCCACACTGTAAATAAAGAAGACAGGCAATAATATATATCTATGTGTAGGCTGAGGAGATTGGAATGGCTGTTTACTTACCACTTTACCTGGTATTTTGGTCACTTAACCAAATATCGGTATGGAGAACCATACATGACTTCCATGTTCTAAGATTTATTTTTAAAATCATTTACGAAATGAAATGTTTCCATAGAAACTACTTCTTTCCACTTATTGCTTCAGTCTTAACCACAGTACTGTAGTCACTAACGTATACCACCACACATTATCGCACTCGATTTTCACTGATGATGGCAGTCAATGGCACTGCGGAAACGTCTGGTTTTGCAGAAAACATTGGACTACGGCCAAACAGCCCGGGAAGGAATTTTAACAACAAACTATTACTTTGTTGCCGATAACGTAGTACACATAAAAATTATCCCCTCCCCCTTCAACTATAATTTTCATTTCTAGAAAATTACCCCCACCCTGTTCAACTAGCCTCTTCATTTATAGATATTTCATCTATGTTTCTACAGTGGATTATTAAGATCTTCTTATCAGGATACTTTATATCTAAATTAAGTACTTTACTCTTGTTACAACAAAAAATGTTTCAGGTAAACTGCCCTTTCCCCGTAACCGATCTTCACCAAAATAAATAGGCCTTGAGTATTCTACAACTCAAGCACATATGTAAAAAATTATTTGATTCTGTTTGAATTTACGGCAGTTATCATTTGCCATAGAAAAAAATCTATACACGCACACACTTTTCGAAAAATGACTTTTTTTCATGTTTTGAGGGTAGTACAATCAGAATCTGCAATAATTTCGAACACGATTTTTTTTGCCATCACCATACTTCCATTTCCTTAAGGAACATACAACTATTTTATTTTTACTTTAATTATATTTATGTTTCTGAAGTAATATTAAATACAATACAATAATTAAAATAAAAGCATATTTTTGTTAAAAAGTATTTTATTTTTTATTGAATAATAATAATAACATAAGAATATAGAATAAAGTAATTTGTAAATATATCGTTATACTTCTGACATGTAAAGTAGTATGCATCAATAGTCTACTCTCATACAGTATACGAATTTGTTGGAAAATATCAGGCACACTACTTGGCAAATTATCAACACTGATTTAAAAATGTTTTGTTTAATGCAAACACTGAAACACACTATACACAAGAAATAGAACTCATCATGAACATAACGTGATTATATTACTTCTTATGGTATAAGAATATGATATCGGTTTTTTGTTTAATATCCACTTGTAAAGGAAAAAATACAGCAGATAATTATTTTATAAATAACTTTGTTACAGCTGCTGTGAAGTTGTTTAGATTAAATAATGTAACCTAACCAACGTTTAAGTATTGAATATTAAGTATAAGTATATTTAATCCTGAGAGAAAATGAACAATTAACACCAGTTTTTGAAAGAACCATGAAAGGAAAGAAGATGAGCTTGTGTACGAAATGCAAAGTGGAGTATCTTATGTAGAGATGAAAGCTCAAAAGTTCAAGCCAAATACATATGAATGGAGATGATTGGTAATATCTGGGACCTGTCACACAACAGAACACCATACAATGATGATACTGTGTATGTATGATGTAATGTGCCTGCTTTTAATATTTTCAAAGGATTTTAATACTTTGTTTCGACTGGTTTCACTGTGTAAATTACAAACCTGAATATAGTGCTGGAAGTTTCAGTTCCTCAGCCTGCGTAATGATGATATAGGCATAAATGTTTCTAACCTTTTCTTGTGCCTGCAAAGAAAAATAAATTAGGCCTACATCACCGGACACACAAAGTACTGACATATGAACATTAATCAATTATTTTGTTTAATCAGTCAACATTCTAGGAGACCAATATTAAAGGGTTTACAGATTATTGACCCGTCCACCAAAACACACACACACACAGATTCTGATATGTGTTACAATTGTGTCTTATTTTCAGCCAACCGTTCTTTTACAGGTGAAATCAGTACAATTATACCTCGTGAGTATAAGGTTAGTTTAATCTGTAACCTATGATATTAAAAATAATAATACAATGAACATGATTATTACACTTTATATGATATCAGCTTTTTGGCTTAATATCCACTTGTAAAAGAAAATATACAAAATGATTATTATTTTATAATTAACTTTGTTACAGCTGCTGTGAAGTTGTTTAGATTAAATAATGTAACCTAACCTAATTTTAAGTACTGAATACTTTTAATGTGTCATGTACTGTGTTCAATAAGGAAACAAAATACTTTTACAGAATACTTAAAATCCTTGAAAATGGTATTGGATTAAGCTTGAGCAATGAATAATTAAACTAAGCATGTGATTTCAAAGTCAATATCATTATGAAAACGTATTCTAAATAGAACATACTTACCAAAATTGATAATACTTACCAAAATCATCTGTTTTTAGTAAAAAGGGGCCTCATATTTGTTGATGGTTTCCAGCATTTTCTGGAACAAATCTTCATTTCTATTTCTTGTTCGCCACATGAACTCACTTAAATAGAAATCTAAGCGTTCCCTTCTCGTACCACATTCAATCATGTTTCAGCATTTACAGGACCGCCACATGCTTTCTACGCCTTGTGTATGCGCTCCTGTTTCAGGATCCACAAAGTTATAACTATGGTTTACAGTCAAATGACTATACTGTTGTGGCAAATTAACAATTTGATGGTACGAACGCCACTCATCTGACATTATAGTAGACCCTGGTTCAATATTTGCCACTATGAGAGGTAGGAGGGTAGCGGCTGATCTATCTTCCACTCTATACAAAAAGCATTCCTTCGTTTCTCGGCAGTATCCATCGAATACCCATTGTTGTGGATACACCCAGCCAACATTATTTTTTCTCTTGGCAAACACACTCTTGTCAATTTCAACTGTTAAATTCGGTCCTCCAATTTTCCGTGGGTTTCTCATGACGTCTACAGCACAGATATATCTTAAGTAAGCCGTCCACTCTGTGTGTGTGTTGACGCCGATTTCGTTGATTTTTACTGTTTTTCACACTACTACGCCCTTCACACCAGAAATAAATAAATTTTATTATTTTTCCCAGCGGTAATTTGGACCCCTGTAAAAATGTGCCCTTGCGAACTACCTTATACTCACGGTAAGTCCTCTTATTGCAACACCAATGCTGTTGCTGCCCAAGGGCTAATACCATGTCGTGTCCTTGTTCACATTGACGAGGATTGTGAACCAAACCTTTTTCTTAAAGAAAAGAAATTGCATCCTCTTCTGTACTAATAACACTCAACAGTTCATCGTAGCTAATCATTCTTTAATTAAATGAATGTCAAACTCACAACACAACACTGATTAAAAATGTAACGAAACATGCGAACAAGCCTCACATCTATTCACGCGTCCGCCATTGTAACAACACAATTTTACCACGTGGTGTACAAATGGCATTGGGTCTTTGGCTATTCTAAGCAAAATTCAAGAGCTTTAGGAAAAAACTTTAAAACAAATTTAAAGACTCCCTGTTTTAAGTCTTTTATACTAAAATTAACGTTTCTTTTTAGTACATGTTATTTCAATTTATTTTCATAGCAATTAAAATTAAAAGTGCCAACTGAAGATAGCGACACACCATGCATTTGCGGTTAGGTGGGGTAATTGTAAACGGAAAATGGATTGAAACATTTTGATTGATTAAAAATTGTGTATACGTTGTAATGTTACATAACCCATGCCCAAATATGATAACACAATCACCCCACTCTAAAGGTCAGAAATGGGTATTATGTACGTACCTAGCTATAGAATACTTTGTACTACAGAACACTATAAGCAATAACAAAGTGACATATAGTGTACAAAGTGAGATATAGTGTACCTAGTGAGAGGGTAAATTGTTAAAAAAGAGCATCTCACAGATTTATACTCTAGATGGAAAAACAATCAATTGTAGCAGTGGACTATATTGCTACTGACAAATTTTGTATTTTGTATAATTTGTATTGTGTAGGCCACAAAGGTCTTCTACCTAGGTATAATTTTATGTTTAATATAATAATTGTGTTTAAATATAAGATAACCCAGGGTTAGATATAAAATAATAATATAAAATAATACTATATGAGCAAAATGGCATAGGAAATAGTTTAGAGTAAGGATACTTTAAGCAAACAATAAATAATAAATAAATACAATTGAGGGGAATTAAAATATTAAAGACCTATGTATGAGCTTAAGAGAAAATAGAAATAAAAACCTTAGATAAATTAAATTGGATTATAAACAAAATTTACAAAGGATTATTTTTATATAAAGAAGAAATAAATTTATAATAATTAATAATAGCCTATATACTCAAAAGTATATAGATTCACCAATAAAAAACGATAAAAATTCTTGGTTACTAACAGTAACCAACTAACAAGATTGAATTTAATTGTTAAAACGATTGGGAAGTGAATGTTTGAAAAAAGTGTAATGACAATTTAAAATTTGAAAATTTATGAATACTTTCGGAATAAACAGTGCGAAATTTAATAAAAATTGACGAGAGATGTACACCTTCTATTAGAACTTCTTCAAGTAGCACCATCCAAGCCCTTTATTTGACGAAATTTTGAGAAAACTTAACGACTGGTTCCAGGCCTAGTATCTAGCACTTCGAGATTTTGGTGAGACCGTATCCTAGTAAAAATTAACTAAATTACAACTCAACTATAACTTCTAACACTAGAAACAGCACCATACAAGTAAACACTTCAGGAAAAGAGGTGAAACAAACTTTATTATTTTTTGTTAACCAAAAAAAATCTTCATAACGGATCTCTGTGAGTTTTCAGCCGCCATTAAATAATTCCGTGTTTATAGCGAAGAACATAACCTGTACTCTGGCGGATAAACCCGGAACTACATATTTATGTAAAGCTGGGTATTAAATTATTCATTTCTGACCATCTCATAGCACAAAGAACTTACAATTAACCCTGGGAAATTAATAAATTAATTCTTTATTGTTTTATGTTTTATATTTTATAAAGGATAAAAATATTTTGTTATACTTTCTATGTTTACCAAATAAGGTCGAACTAATGTTGTGTTGACAGGGAGAATCGATTATAACTTTATGTATTGGGAGAAGATAAAAAGCAGTGTATTTATTAAATAAATACCATGAATACTTTGTTATAAATAATAAAATGTGTATTATTTTCAGTAGAGGGTAGTTGTTTACAGATTGTCAGGAGACACAGAAGAGGCCGAACAACCAGAAAATATTACAGACAATTGGTGTTAATTTAACCTCCAATTTGTTTGTAAACATCAAAATCAGCTGGTCTCATGAGCGGAGAAATTTAAATTAAGTAATTGTATGCCAAGAGGATAATACCTTTTGCACTCTCTCTCTCCTAACTACGGTCAAACAACTTCATTGAATTCCCCCAAATCATACACACTCGATTTCATTTTTTTGAAACAGTAAACATAAAAATAATAACGAATTCTGTGACTCTCATTAAAGTGAGATTTTCGAAGGGCAAATAAAACTTAGATTTAATTAAGTAAAGTACTATTTAGACTCTTAGAGAAGGACCGCAAGACGTTACAAGATGGCGCCCAATGTGGGGCTTTAATTAGGAAAGAAATTTTGAGATATTCGACAAAATAATATAACAAAAAACCTAATTATCGTCAGCAGCTATGAGAAAACAAGAAATGCATAATACCAGAGGCAGATCGAAGAAGAGGGCAGAAGACAAGGAGAAGGAAGAAGGTGGACAGGAACAAGAAATAAAAGTAGTCACGGACAGTGAAATAGAACAACAGATAGGCGACAAAGAAGAAACTGAAGCAATTATGGACACGGAAAAGGAAATAATCGAAGAGGATGCCCAAGGGGATCAACCAGATAGATCCGCCCAAAAAGAAGACATGAGCATGCATGAAATGTTGAGAATAATATTGGAAAACTCAAAAGAACAGTTTAGGAAACAGGAGGAGAAATTTGACAAAATAGATGAAAACTCAAGGAAACCAAATTAAACCTTGAGCGAAAAATTTAATAAAATAGATGAAAATTTTAGGAAACAGGAGGAAACTTTAAAGAAACAAAACGAAACTTTGAAGGAACAAAATAAACAAACCAATGAGAAAATAGATAGTATTCAGGAAAGTCTAGTAAAACAATTCAATGAAAAAATTGAGACCATTCATGGAGATATCAGACAAACCATGAATGAACAATATCATGAATTGAAAGAAACTATTGACGGACAAAGGGAAGATATGAATGCGAAATTTGAAGAGAATAATGAAAATTTAAAACAAATTGAGGGTAAAATGGAGAATTTCAATAAGGAGTTAAGGGAAAATCTAGAGAGTAAAAATTGAACTGGTCAGTAATACACTTAGCCAAAGAGTAGATGAAAATAAGGAAGAGGCAGAAAAGAAAATAATAGAAACCAATCAAAGATTAAATAAAACTGGAGAGAAGATGGAACAAATTAAAACAGGAATAGATGCCCGAATGGACCGAGAGGAACAAAGTAATCAAGTTCGTATAATGGCCATAAGCCAAGAGAACAATGACCAGTTAGATATTATAAAAAGCAGTCTAAACTGTAAATTCACAGATTTTAATGAAATGGTAGAAAATGTCAAGAATCAGTTCCATAGCCAAGTAGAAAAATTAGATAATTTACAAAAACTACAAACAAACTTACAAGGGGATGTAGATAGAATGGGTTCCAGATCTACATGCAACACTCAACATGCTATCCAAGATAGTAGGGAAAGTGTAAACTTTCGGGATTATCGAAGAAACCCACTCAAATTTTTAGGGAGAGTAGATGAAATTTTAAATAGGTCAAAGGAGAACCGATGGAACATGATTAAAGGAATACTAGATGAATCTTTCAAAAACATTAACGATAATTGGTGGACTGTAATCAGGAACGAGGTGTGTGATTATGGGAATTTTAAGATGATGTTCAAGCTTAAGTACTGGTCGGAGTCAGTGCAAAACATTATTAGAGATGATATCTGTCATGGTAGGTATGACCGCAATATAGGACAGACACCTACTGCTTATTTTTTGGGGAAGGTGTGTGTGGCAAAATATTTAGACCCAAAGATCCCTGAAGAGTGTTTGGTGACCACAATCGCGTATCACTTCGAGGAAAAGATTATCAGTGCTCAATTAAGCGGACAAATAAAAACCATTGGAGGTATGGAAACGCTACTAGAGAACTATGAGCAAGAATCATATTACAGGAGGAGTAGATGGAGGTCAGGGAATACAGAGGAGCGGAAAAACAAACCACCTAGAGATAATTGACCAAGAGTAAATTATGTCCGTGCCAACAATAATTATTATAATAACAGGTATCGAGGAAGAGGGCAAAATTATAACAATCGAAATTATAGAAATGATTCCTATCAGAGAGAAGAAGGTCCACAAAGAAGTAGGAGTGAAGAACAACCTAGATTCAGAGCTAGTGAGGAAGAAAGAAGGCCATTAAACAATACTCAACATAGTGAGAATGTTGAACCAAATAATAATAATGACGGAAATCGGGGAAACGGGTACCAGCAGTGAGATGTGACTGCCCGTCACTGCTAGAAACAACCGGGCACAGAATTTACCACAGACTTAATAATAACAGTAAATTAACAAAACCAATAACAATTATCAGAAATCATTATTTAAAGGATATCCAGGCGGAGTTAATGGAAGAAAGAGAAATTAAAGAATCATCACAAAACAATGATATAGTTTATATAAGAATCAAATTAAATGGAGTGTTAGCAGAAGCCATGATTGATACAGGAGCAAATGTTTCAATTATTGATCAATTAGAACTTGACCGGATTATTGAACTAACTACTGAGAGAATACCTACTTTACCAATTAATAATTTAACAATTATTGGCACCACCGGGAAACAAAACAAAACAATCAGAAAACAAGTGTCTTTAAATGTTACTAACAGTGGGATAGGAATACCTATGGGATTTTTAGTAGCTAAAGGGCTACCTTTTAGGGTGTGATATGCTGCGGCGACACACTGCAGTTATAAATCTGGCCAGTGGTATAGTAACACTGAGCGCAGAAGAAGGTGAGTTAGCGGCTGAGATAATTGGTAGCCAAAGTGCCCCTCAGTGTCTGAGCTCATTCTATATTAGGGAGAATAATAGGTTAACCCTAGGTAAAAATACAGAAGTAACAGAATCAAAGATTTGGCAAGAGAAGATAGAAGAAATCATAGAGTTTCAAGATAGGCAGGCCCAGGAAATAATTAGTGTAGAACAAAAACAACAACTTATAAAAATTTATAATAAATATAAATCAGTATTCTCAGAGTCACCTGGAAAAGCAAAAAACTTCCTGTGTGAATTAAAGTTCAAAGAAAATGTCAATTTTAATAATGGTCATATCCCATTGCTCAAGCTTTGAAAGAAGCAGCAAGAAAGGAAATTCAGAGGATGATATTGGAAGATATAATTGAAAGAAGCAGTTCTCCATATACCAGCCCATTGGTAGCTATACCAAAGAAAGATGGTCAAGTAAGACTATGCCTCGATGCTCGGGAGCTGAATAAAATGCTCATTAACGACCGCACGTCTCCAGGTGAGATTGAAGAAATAATGAAAAAGTTCTATGGATGTAAGTACATGAGTACTTGGGATGCAGTCTGTGGGTATTGGCAAATAGAGTTGCACCCTAACAGCAGACCAATATGTTGCTTTCATATTCGAAGGACGAAATTATCATTTTAAACGTTTGCCTTTCGGATTGGTAAATTCTGTGGCCGTGTTCATCCAATGCATGGATCAAATTTTGGGTAAAGAAGTTTTAGACTTCACTACTGTATATGTTGATGACATATTAATTACTTCTTGTACATGGGAGGTGCATTGTAATAGAGTGGAAACAGTGTTAAATAAGCTGTTACAATATAATATAACTTTGAAACTAGATAAATCTAAATTTATCACACATGAATTACCATTTTTAGGATTCATTCTATCAGCTACTGGAATTAAACCATCTCCTGAGAAAGTAAAGGCTATCCAAGATTTCCCTAAACCAAAAAACTTAAAACAATTACAATCCTTTTTAGGGATATGCAACTATTATAGGAAATTTCAACAGGGTTATTCAGAAGTAACAGCCAAATTCCAATATTTACTTTCGAAGAAAAACAAGTGGAAATGGGAAGAAAATGAAGACAATCATTTTAAGATAATAAAAAATAAATTTCTGGATAGCATAACGCTACACCACCCAAATTTCGATAAACGTTTTTTCATAAATTGTGATGCCAGCAACATTAGTCTTGGAAGTGAACTATATCAGGAAGATGAAGAAGGAAATCATTGGGTCATCAGTTTTGCAAGCAGAGTACTGAGTAGTTGTGAGAGGAATTATACAGTAACTGAAAAAGAACTGCTGAGTGTTGTGTTCTCATGTATAAAATTCCGAACATTTATATTGGGATACCCAGTAACCATAAGGACCGACCATAGGTCAATCTCATTTTTAAAAAACTGTAAACTTAACCATGGTAGACTCACAAGATGGGTGTTAATACTTCAAGAGTATAATTTAGATTGGGAATATATCCCAGGGAAGAAGAATATAATAGCAGACCGACTGTCACGGATTAACCTAGAAAAAGGAACTTTTGAAGTAGAACCAGAGAGTATTGGGAAGATATATTACATTATCAAATTGAAAAAGGAGTTACAAGATATAATTAGTAAAATAAAAATAGATCAGGAAATGGACACCAAATTAATAAAAATTAAAGACAGGATATTACAAAAGGATCCTATAATAACAAAATTTTTCTGTGTTTATGAAGAAATCCTTTTTATCCGTCCAACCATTGAGGATCATGTGTGGAAAATGTATGTACCAGAAGCAACGGAAGTAGCCCTAATAAAGGACTACCATGAAAGATATGGTCACATGGGACCACTCAAAGTTATTAAAGCTTTGTCTGAACACTGTTATATAAAAGCAATAAACAAGAGAGTAAGATTAATAGTGAAAAACTGCAACATATGTCAGTTAGTAAAAATAAATAATGAGAAGAAAACTGGAGCTATGATTACGATAAAATCTAACGGTAAACTTGAAAAGACCTTCTTAGATATATGTGGACCTTTTCCCAGAAGTGGAGGGAGACATAAATTTAAATATATAATAATTATATTTGACCATTATACCAAATATACGAAACTCTATGCAATCAGTAGAGCCACTACAAAGAAAATTTTAGAGGTAATTATTCAAAAATACTTACCTGAAGTGGGAAGACCTGAAACCATAATAACGGATCATGGGACGCAGTTTAGAGGTAAAAGGTGGAATGAAGAATTGAGGAAATGGCAAATAAGGACATATAAAACGTCAGTATACCACCCTAGTAGTAATCCTGCCGAACGCGTCTTAAGGGAAGTTGGTAGAATTTTGCGTACCTACTGTCACCAAGAACATAAAAGATGGAGCCAGTACATTGAACCAGCAGAAACCTTCCTTAATTGGTCATACCATGACACTATCGGAACCAGCCCTTATCAAGTAATGTTTGACAGACCACCACCAAGAGAAATCACATCATTAATCAATTTTCCTCCAGGAGAGAGAGTTGAATTCAATAAGATCGAAATGCACAACAGGTTGTTGCATAAAGCTGAACTTCAACATAGAAAGGAATGGAGAAGAAGAAAAGAATAGATACATACCAAGTAGGAGATAAGGTTTTGATAAAAAATAGACAATTACCCAGTTCTATAGAGGGTATTGCTAGAAAATTACTTTTACTTTATACCGGACCATACATCGTAACCCAGGTGAAAGGGAATAATACATATGAAATCAAATCGGTTAACAATAACAAAGTAAAAGGGGTATATAACCAATCAGAAATGAAAAGATATCATGAGGAATAAGGCAAGAATACGAAGATTGAAGAGTTCAACAATTTATTTTAAAACCAGTAAACAAAAATAAATCTGTTCTAGTGGGGGGGGCTTTATGTAACGTTACATAACCAATGCCCAAATATGATAACACAATCACCCCACTCTAAAGGTCAGAAATGGGTATTATGTACCTAGCTATAGAATACTTTGTACTACAGAACACTATAAACAATAACAAAGTGACATATAGTGTACAAAGTGAGATATAGTGTACCTAGTGAGAGGGTAAATTGTTAAAAAAGAGCATCTCACAGATTTATACTGTAGATGGAAAAACAATCAATTGTAGCAGTGGACTATATTGCTACTGACAAATTTTGTATTTTGTTTGTATTTTGTATAATTTGTATTGTGTAGGCCACAACGGTCTTGTACCTAGGTATAATTTTTATGTTTAATATAATAATTGTGTTTAAATATAAGATAACCCAGGGTTAGATATAAAATAATAATAATATAAAATAATACTATATGAGCAAAATGGCATAGGAAATAGTTTAGAGTAAGGATACTTTAAGCAAATAATAAATAATAAATAAATACAATTGAGGGGAATTAAAATATTAAAGACCTATGTATAAGCTTAAGAGAAAATAGAAAGAAAAACCTTAGATAAATTAAATTGGATTATAAACAAAATTTACAAAGGATTATTTTTATATAAAGAAGAAATAAATTTATAATAATTAATAATAGCCTATATACTCAAAAGTATATAGATTCACCAATAAAAAATGATAAAAATTCTTGGTTACTAACAGTAACCAACTAACAAGATTGAATTTAATTGTTAAAACGATTGGGAAGTGAATGTTTGAAAAAAGTGTAATGACAATTTAAAATTTGAAAATTTATGAATACTTTCGGAATAAACAGTGCGAAATTTAATAAGAATTGATGAGAGATGTACACCTTCTATTAGAACTTCTTCAAGTAGCACCATCCAAGCCCTTTATTTGACGAAATTTTGAGAAAACTTAACGACTGGTTCCAGGCCTAGTATCTAGCACTTCGAGATTTTGGTGAGACCGTATCCTAGTAAAAATTAACTAAATTACAACTCAACTATAACTTCTAACACTAGAAACAGCACCATACAAGTAAACACTTCAGGAAAAGAGGTGAAACAAACTTTATTTTTTGTTAACCAAAAAAAATCTTCATAACGGATCTCTGTGAGTTTTCAGCCGCCATTAAATAATTCCGTGTTTATAGTGAAGAACATAACCTGTACTCTGGCGGATAAACCCGGAACTACATACTAAAGAAAAAACAAATCTAATCTATTTTTTTATGTAAAGCTGGGTATTAAATTATTCATTTCTGACCGTCTCATAGCACAAAGAACTTACAATTAACCCTGGGAAATTAATAAATTAATTCTTTATTGTTTTATATTTTATATTTTATAAAGGATAAAAATATTTTGTTATACTTTCTATGTTTACCAAATAAGGTCGAACTAATGTTGTGTTGACAGGGAGAATCGATTATAACTTTATGTATTGAGAGAAGATAAAAAGCAGTGTATTTATTAAATAAATACCATGAATACTTTGTTATAAATAATAAAATGTGTATTATTTTCAGTAGAGGGTAGTTGTTTACAGATTGTCAGGAGACACAGAAGAGGCCGAACAACCAGAAAATATTACAGACAATTGGTGTTAATTTAACCTCCAATTTGTTTGTAAACGTCAAAATCAGCTGGTCTCATGAGCGGAGAAATTTAAATTAAGTAATTGTATGCCAAGAGGATAATACCTTTTGCACTCTCTCTCTCCTAACTACGGTCAAACAACTTCATTGAATTCCCCCAAATCATACACACTCGATTTCATATTTTTGAAACAGTAAACATAAAAATAATAACAAATTCTGTGACTCTCATTAAAGTGAGATTTTCGAAGGGCAAATAAAACTTAGACTTAATTAAGTAAAGTACTATTTAGACTCTTAGAGAAGGACCGCGAGACGTTACTACGTTTTAAAATTGAAATAACTGCAAATATTTCAACCTTTTGTTATTATGTTGCGTACAAGAAATTGTTTAAATATAAATATAATAATTAAATACAGCTCTAAAATTCAATTTACAATTACCCTTGACATCTTAGAGGTAATTGTAAACAAGTGTTTTCTTTATCCTTTGAAACTAAAAAACTGACACTCCTCTTGAAATTGAAAAAAGGATTTTAATGTACTTGTTTGGTTATACGTTAGATTGTACTAGGTTATAAATTGGAAGTAAATTCCGGTACTTCGAATAAATACAGCCTCTAATGTTATATACAGACTTTTATCCATACAATAAATACACACATTAACTAAGGTTTATGGAAGTATGCAATACAAGGACAAATCGAACATTGTACGTTTTTATGTTAGGTACACTTTACAAAACCTTTTCAAAAGAGCAAGCTTGTAATTTTTTTTTATAAGCCCCTTAGTAAGGTTTCTCAGTAACAGTTACTGGATGTCACAGTTTGTTTCTAGGATGTTTTACAAAGTATAACTTATTTTATTATACACTGTAAGGAGGTATGCTTTAATCATTTTTCACACATAATTCCAGAAGTATGTTCTAAAAACAATTATAATCAAACTGCTGTTTCAACAGTACTAATAATGCAGCATGGCAAAATTTAAACCATTTTTATTGGTCCGAACGTTTGTTTCAAGCTGAGTAGCCTATACCAAATATGTTTGTAATAGGTTTATAATTTAAGATGTGAAGTATATGAAGCCATTACTAGTACCTGTTTATTAGACAACAAATAATAACTATAATTTCCATTAATTTTGTTAATGTTCTTTCCCATTCATTATTTATTAATTTTTTTACTATTAGAAAGGAAAAGTTCTGATGAAATTTCTGTATGTGTTATTTTTGGTCTCTCTCTCTCTCTCTCTCTCTCTCTCTCTCTCTCATTTTTATTTATTGAAAAAAACATAAAAAACTAACACTCCTCTGTATGTGTCCACATTGCATAAAATTAAAAAAATTAATTCAAGAAATTTAAAAAAAAACTTGTAAACTTTGAAAACATTTGTTCTAATACAGAATTCAAATTAAATAAAGAAAAAAAGGAATTGTGTGTGTGTGTGTGTGTGTGTGTGTGTGTGTGTGTGTGTGTGTGTGTGTGTGTGTGTGTTCTGTGGTTGCGGCTGTAGATAGAAATAGTTTCTGTAGAAATATTTCATTTCTAAAATGATTTTAAATATAAATCTTAAAACATGGAAGTCATGTATAGTTCTCCACACCGATATTTTAACTATTTGCATCAAATAGTATTATTGTTTAATACATGTTCTATCCAGATCAAATTATGTGTATACAGATCTGGAAAAATTACACAAGCATAACATTTTTTTGTTTATTGTAAACTGTATTATGTTTGGAAGTATCCCAAAGTAAATTTAACATTAATCATGTCAATCAATGAGGCCAGTCCAGTTTTTTTAAGGCTAGGAGAATCCTTGAAATGTTTGGAGCATCACTAGGTCGTGATGGATCTAATCATCAAACTTCAGTTTCTGTGAAAAGCTGGCAGATTTGAGTAGTCACATGATAAAGGATGGTATTGTAAAAGCAACAATTCATTCAGAATTATTTTATAACGCTGTCAGTCTGCAAATAACTATCACTCCTTTAGATCATCAGCAGATTTAAACTTTTCTTATTCGTACTAGGAATGTATCATGTAAAACTGCTGGAAGTATGGTATACAAAGTTTCTATTATCCTTTTCAAGGTTGATGACCAAAACAAAAAGTACTACTTATAATTCATCATTGTAGCAGTTACACAGCAGTATACTAAACATCTCTTGGTTAATACCTGTACTGTGGTCAGGTAGCACACAATGAATCATTCAAAACAAGTACAATTCAGTGTCAATGTCTAGTGTTTATGTGTCACTGCTACCCATAGTGAATCATTTGTATTGTACATAACAAATAGTATTCTGACTATACACGTTTTTCATCTGACAAGAATTTTATACTTAGGCAAACTCATTTAATGGTGTAACCTTCTGTAATATGTGCCAAACAAGTATTCATATTATTAATATTTGTGTCAAATTGTGTTTTATTTATTTCAAACAAAATCTGTTTTGTGGACATAACTTTATGTCTAATACAATTATTATGTTATTTCTTTGCAAATCAGTGTGCTCTCTCTCTCTCTCTCTCTCTCTCTCTCTATTATATATATATATATATATAATATCAGTACTCATTTAGTACCCCTTATAGATTTGCATGATCAAAACTTTTAATACTAAAACTTTTTTTCAGCTGATAACCATGCTTTATTGAGATTATTAACGAAAAGTTTTGCTCATTCAGTGATGTGGCATCTTCAGTGATAAAGTTGAGTCTCATCGTGGTAAAACTACTGAAGACTTCATAAATTGGAAAATTAATGAAAATAATATTCTTACAACCAGTGACAAGAATTATGAACTTAAAACAGTGGAATGAATTATTGAATACCAGATACTCTCAATTGCTAAAACAAACACTTATATTACAACAGTTCTCTTTATATAATTATCCAGGACACATTGTATAGCCTACAAACAGTAATAAAAAAATCACAATAGTTTACAACACAAATAAACAATTGATCATTTGTCACTTTCATTAAAAACTGCTGTCTAATATCATCCTATATGAATGCACAACCTACTACACCAACTTTCTAAAACTCAGCTGGTGGCAACAGCCTAATTATCAGGCTAATGTGAGAAAGATTAAAAGAAACAAAAAGGTAATAGAAAGATTAAAAGAAATAACCATAACAAATAAGACAAAATTAATGTCATCAGATATAAAAGATATGTACACCAACATACCAATAGCAAAAAAAGTAGAAATAATAAAGAAAAACAAATTAAGTAATGTAGAATGGAAAAACGAAATAATAGAAGTATTAGAATTATGCCTAAGCCAGAACTACTTCAGATTTAATAACAAATTTTACATACAAGAAAATGGATTACCAATGGGATCACCGCTTTCACCATTAATGGCAGAGATATTCATGAATAGCTTTGAAATCAAAATTTTAAAAGATATAGATAAAGAAAGAAGAATTAAAAAATGGATCAGGTATGTAGATGACATACTAATAGTTTGGGAAGGTGAATTAAATGAATTTAAAAAATTTATGGAAGAACTAAATAACATCGAAAAAAACAATAAAATTTCAAGAAGAAATTGGAGGATTAGAAATTAATTTCCTGGATATCAATATAAAAATTGAAGATAACAAACTCAAATTCGATATATATAGAAAAGAAATATACTCTGATTTAATAATTCCACAAGAATCATATCATCCAGTCAATTATAAAATGGCAGCATTAAATTCATTTTGCTATAGAGCTATAAATTATCTAGAAAATGAAGAACTCAAACAAAAAGAATTACAGAAAATACAACAAATAGCAAAAAATAATAATTACAACCCTAAAATAATTAATAGAATAGTTAAGAAAATAGAGGAAAATAAAGAAATAGAAAAGAACAAAAAAGAAAAAAACAAATGAAGAAAAGAAATATAAAGGAGCAATAACATACATAGGATATCAAACAAAAATGTTACAAAAATGCTTCGAAAAATATAAAATACAGATAGGAATAAAAAAAAAACGAAAAATGTATTCGAATATATAAAAAATGCTAAAACAGAAGAAATTCCATTAACAGAAAAAAGCGGCGTATACAAATTAAAATGTGGGGAATGTAACAAGATATATCTGGGCGAAACTGGAAGAAAATTTAAAATTCGAATGAATGAATGAACACGCAAAAGGAGAAGGGGTTAGAGTAACGAACTCACTATATGCAAGACATTTCAATGAATCAGGCCATAAATTCATAAATCCAAATGAAAATATGGAAATAATCAGAATAGAAAACAATCCGCAAAAAAGAAAACTAATAGAAGAACTAGAAATACTTAAAGTTAAAAAAGAAGATAAAAATAAATTAATGAATATAAAAGTGGATTTTACAAATGAAGAAATATTTTTTATATATTAAACAATAAACAAAAATAAATTAAAATAATAAGAATAACACACTAAAAATGACGAAATGTAAAAGGTTACAAAAAATTATAAGTCAAAATGAAGAAATTAACGGGAGATTCTTAAAACAATTTGACGGACGTTAGAAAAATGCCTAACGGAAAAATGTAGACAAAGTTCCCGTGAACAGCGCCAGCAGATAGAACCAATAGGAGGGGCGATGACATAAGGGGAGGGGCCTAAAGTATAAAAGCCTACAACGTACAGTTGATAGACGTTGTTTAAGACCTGATGATATCAGTGATGACGAAAAGCTTAGTTGAACAATAAAAAAAAAATTATAGCAGTTAGCAAATTCATAAAAGAAATAGTAAGGATGGCTGCTAATTTAAACAATACGAAGAATAATGTGAGAAAGTTCCAGATGAATGCCAAGAGTGTGGCTCTAGAATATTCTGCAGTGCTGCTGATTAACAGTATGTGATCAGCATCACATAGACTACTACACATTTAAGCTATCTAATTGACTTGGTATTACAATATTAGTAAAATGTGCTTGTTAACCAAACAGTGTGTTGTTACTCCTGAAAATCCCATTTCACTAAGAGCATTTTAGAAGTCTGGGTTATCTTTTATGCTTCACTCCACAAACATGCCTTTAGTTCAGCATTCTTAACCTATTGGGCATGAGCCACTGCTGGGTCCCAAGAGGGCATTTGGAGGGTTGCAAAATCAGGTTCGGAAATTTATTTACTGTGTCTTAAAAACCTACTACATGTAAATAACTAAGATATATCATTTTAACAATTTAAATTCAACCTGTTTTGTACATAGTCTAAACTGTACATTTTTGTTATTCATGCTCTACCATTGCTTTTTACCAGCTCTGATGTTTAACTCTCGATAACCAGATTGAAAGTTGCTTCCCAGAGGGATACAGTGAATTCAATTGGATTCAAGACCCATTCTTGTATTTTGAAAGTTCTAACATGTTCTCAGTAAAACTAAATGAGCAATTGTGTGATATCATCTGTGATACTGGGATTAAAACTAAATTTTTAGTAAATTATTTTGTATAGTTAGTGATAACACGAGACATGTCATGGACAACAAAATCCATAAACTTTTAGATTGTGACTTAACAAAGTTCTGGATATCTTTAAGAGATGAATATCCTGAATTTTCGGAGTTGCTCATCCCATTCACCACCTCATTCTTGAGTGAAATGGGATTTTCATCTCAAGTGAAAACCAAGCACAGAAATAGACTTGACGCACACTCAGATTTATGACTTAATTTAACCACTCTTGAATCCAACATACCCCAGCTTTTGCAGAAAAAGCAGCCCCAACTGTCACATTAGTAACTAATGATTAGTTAGGTAAGTAAAAACTCTTTTGTTTTTAACTTCAGCATGTATTTATTAGAGCAAATTAGTCTTTTGAATTACATATTTGCCTTTTGATTTTCTATAATTAAGTGTATATATAATTTGTTTAAGCATAAAAGAAGGCTTAAAGTTCTCAGTGTTACCAAAAATATGATTATAAAGTGGGTGCACACCCCTACAAGAAGTTCTGCCATGCACACCCCTACAAGTCTAATTAATTTTAAAAATCTAAAAGGTTAAGTTAGATAATTAAACGTAGACACAACCTCCCAAAATCGTCTCTGTACCATAATTATGTGCGATAAATGGAAACTAATTTCTGTACTTCCAATAAATACACCCTTTTAATAAAATATGTGCCAATAAACCCCAATAAAATATGCACCAATAACGTAGCCTACTAGTTTATAGGCCTACGTTCTAAATTGGGAGTAGGTTTTAATTCCGGTACTTCGAATAAATACAGCCTTTAATGTTATGTACAGCCTTTTATCCATACAATAATTTTACGTACACTAACAAAGGAAATTTTTGTTATATCTAATTAATTTTAAAAATCTAAAAGGTTAAGTTACATTGTTAAACGTAGACACAACCTCCAAAAATCGTCTGTGTACCGTAATTATGTGCGATAAATGGAAACTAATTTCTGTACTTCCAATAAATACACCCTTTTATTGTACACTAACATAGTAAATTTTATTTAAGTTACATTGTCGTACATAACCTCCATAACCTGGCATTAGTTACTTGTGAAGAAAACAGTCTTAGTACTCGTACTCTGTGGTCCTAGTACACATCGGACACGGAAAAAAAAACAAACGCGAAGACGAATATAGCATGTCTTTGGCCGCAGGATTTAGTGAAAGACCCTACCATCGTAAGCTAGATCCCATACAAACCATATTATCCCGTACTAGGTTGTCTAAGATTAAAAATTTAACTTAACTAAAATTTCGGTACCAAAATTTCCTTTGTTAGTGTACATCAAACGCCGGCTGGGTAATTTATTGGAAGTACAGAAATTAAAACCTAGTTTTCATTTATCGCACACGATTACGGTACAGACACGATTTTTGGAGGTTGTGTCTACGTTTAACAATCTAACTTAACCTTTTAGATTTTTAAAATTAATTAGACAATAGTAGAGAGAAAGTGAGCGTACGAAAACACTACCGGGTTCCGAACGAAAACACTACCGGGTTCCAGTTCATGACGTCATAGAGGCACTGGCAGCTGGTGTCCGAGCTGTCCATGTGACGTCACTGTTTTGTGTGTGTGTGTGCGTGCGTGCGTGCGTGTGTGTGTGTGTGTGTGTGACTGAAACACTTCCGTGTTCCAGTTCATGACGTCACACAGAGGCCCTAGTCGCTGGCGTCCGCATGGCTAAAACCTGTTTCAAGACGTCACGGAGGCCGTGGTTTCTGCATGTCCAAAATTTGGTAGCCGAAAACAATGTGTAGCGGATGGGGGTACCCGGAATTCGGCGGTTGCCCGGACGCACAGAGGTGATGTCATCGGGTACCGTTACTCGAAATTTTGGGGGGTATCGGGTACCGTTACCCGAAATGTTTAAATCAACGGATGGGGGTACCCGAAAGGTGGGTACGCCCTAACCGGGTTCCAGTTCATGACATCACACAGAGGCCCTGGCAGCTGGTGTCCGAATGTTAAAACACTTCCGCGTTCTGGTTTATTTTGATGTAACAAAATAATCGTTCTCTCTCGAAATTTTTAATGTCTGAATTTTGGTACCCTAAATGATTAAAACAACGGATGGGGGTACCCGAAATTTGTGGGTACGCCCACATGACGCATGTATAAAACACTGGTTATGACGAAACAGGAGGCTATACAGGTGTTGGTTTCCACAAAATAAATTTTGACTCCTCGGGATTTGAACCTGGAGCTGCGGTTCGAAAAACCATATATTGTATTATTATATATGAGTATATTGTGTTATTATAGAACAGATGCATCCATTTGAATATTGTTTAGAAAAAAACATATTAAAATTATGCATTACTAAAATTGTGTAATTGTATAAATATATTTTACTCTGTGTACCTGCAAAATTGTAACAAAGTAGTCAAACAGGTCTGGTTGAATCGCTGTGTGTTGGTACAAACAGATTATACGCTCGCTCTCTCTCTCTCTCCCTCTCTCTCTCTCTCTCTCTCTCTTTAGAGAGAGACGCATCTGAACTCTATAAACCGGTTTTCTTCGCATGCTGGCGCATACCACAACCAGCTGTGTCTCTCTTTATCAATAAGTTGGCTGCATCTCAACTATAAAAACTTGTTATCTTCGCTGGCGTATACCTTATTCAAGTATGATAGGAATAACTGTTTTGTATAAAGGTATAATATTAAAATAACAAAGGTTACGGTTTATATATAAGTTTTAATAATATCGAAAGCTTTTACAATCAAATCATAAGCTATAATTTTCTTTCTCTCTCTACACACACACGTTCTATATTCACAAGACAATTATAATTGAGCAAAACAAACGCGCGCTCTCTATATACATAACTAAACAAAATAAACACTTTATCTCTCTCTCTCTATATATATATTTACATAATTATACAAAATAATCTTTTTTCTCTCTCGCTTTCTCTCACTTTTGCAGCCTTGAAGGTTCTCTCTCTCTCTCTCTCTCTCTCTCTCTCTCTCTCTCTCTCTCTCTCTCTCTCTCTCTCTCTCTCTCTCTCTCTACATATATATTCTCTCCACAGACACACACACACACACACACACACACACACACAATTAACAAAATAATAATTACATTTACTACAACCAAAACAAGCCTTATATGTCTAACAATACAAATAATAATAATAATTAATAACATACAATAATTAATAACACACACACACACAATTAACAAAATAATAATTACATTTACTACAACCAAAACAAGCCTTATATGTCTAACAATAAAAATAATAATAATAATTAATAACATACAATATTACAATGTTGATGTGTAATATGTTAATAATAACATACTAAATGTAGACACACATCAAATGATAATTACTATGGTGTTAACCATGTATAAAACACTGGTTATGACGAAACAGGAGGCTGGGTGGATATGATAGCTGGTTCGACGACGACGTAGAGGGCGTGATGTCTGAAATGTTTAAATCAACGGATGGGGGTACCCGAAATTTTTGGTGTCTGAAATTTGGTACCCGAAATGTTTAAATCAGCGGATGGGGTTACCCGAAATTTTTGGTGTCCGAAATTTTAACACCGAAATGTACGACCACATGACGCATGTGTTCGACTGTAACAATGGTATGTAATTGGATATTAATTTTTACATAAAAATAAATTATGGCCCCTCCGGGATTTGAACCCGGGACCTCCGGTACACCAAACCGGCGTGCATCCACTACACCAAGGGGCCGTTATCGCTTAACTGTAATTATTTCTGTACTTATACTTCTCATCTCTTACTTGTAACCATGAGGTGGACGAGTGATATCTACTGTCGTCCTATGTGTAAAATCATAAAAGCACAATATAAGTTTATTTATTATTAAATAAATAAACATTTCGTTATACTTTTATTTTTTTACCTCTCATCCTCTTCCTAGCAGCCTGAGGGAGGCGAATGGAGGGAGGGAGGCCTGCTACGCTTTTTTTAACGTGGTTTCCCCAACTTTACAGATTCGTAAAGCAGGCCTACTCCACGTTATCTATCGCTGTACTATTGACTAGTACAGTGGTAGATAATAATAAAGATACACTATGCAATGCTAAGCCAATGTGTAAAAGCAGTACATATTTTTTTTATTTACTTTTTTATTTATGTTTTTTTATTTTTTTAATCGGGTGAATATGTTGTTCATACATGATGCGTATTCACATTTGCTGTACCGTAATGAGTAATTTTCACACCCATACTGGTTCTTGGCGAGTTTACAGGTATATCTACCGTGTCAGTGACCCGTCTCGAACTACCAGGACTACGTTTATGAGTATTTCTACCGCGACAGTGATGTAGTCAAGGTTAGCACACACGCACACACTACGGTACCTAATTCTACGTTTATGGACATTTCTGCCACGTAGCATTCACACCAACACCATGATGAAAACATGTTCACAACCGACTATATTTTATATCGTTGCCGCAACCATTCTGCATAAAACAAAGCTTTGCGCAATGCACAGTGTAAAGGGGGAGTGGTAACGGGTTGACGATGAGGAACAGGACATTGTATGATGGATACAAAGGATCTAGGAACTACAGGTGCTTGAATATCGTTTAAGTCAATCACCTCACCATGGTGATACAACTGTCGTAAGAAATTTGCCTTCTCAAACCCTTTTGTATAGACAACAGGATAATCTGAAAAAATGTCTGCAACGATGCGTACCATATTCTTGTACGGTACATTACCATCGTTCCATCGTATCCTGTGATAATGTGTTTCCAACCAGTCATTGATTTTTCGGAATTTCTGGTGCAGTCGTGCACTTTCGTACGGTGGAGCGAACAACACGATAACAAAACGTCCGGTTGTTATGTCAACTGTAACGAACTCTTTGATTACATATTCATTTTTGTCACCGCGAAACGCTTCAAACTCGGCAATAACCGTCCTATTCAAGTTCATTTTTCCGAGTGACACATGTCCGCATCGAGTACGTTAATTTTTTAAATTCCCCCTCTACTTTTCCTTCCAACACCAGTTCATCGTAAAGACGATCAAATGTTAGCTGTTGGTCGTGACGACTGCTTTCCAATCGAAAAAACGAGGGGAAAAAGAAGGATGGTGGTACATAAAACCCCTTGGCTACTACTTGATTAATGTACGATTTGAAGTGATCTTGATCATAAAACAAGCGAATAAGATATTTCTTTAGTACGGTTAATAAATAACCAAAACGCATCCACTCGGGTTCTGTGAAAACAAATGTTTCGTTCTTACTACCGTTAATCCGAACAAACGTTTTCCCAAAGTGATGACTGATTATCACACTCTTTTTATTTTCACGGTTTTCACCTTCTTCGTACAATAACATACTGGATAGTAACTGTTCACGAAAGATCATCAAGTAATTCCACTCAGAAAAATCAAGTAATATACGTTTCTTTTTCCCGTTTGTAAACAAAACACCCGGTTCATAGTTGAGTTCTTTATACAGTCCGACGGTAACGAACTTAGAATACGAGTTGATCGGATATGCAAGAGACAAGTAAACGTTATACTCACAATGGCTGCTGCTGCTGATGTCACAGTCACCTTCCATCGTTGAAATGGACTGAGGTTGTTGTTATGTAGAGATCGCTAATACCTATCTTTATAAACTAGTAGAGGGGAGAACAAGTTTTTTTTTTATGACAAAAGATGAACAGTATTCGACAACGCTGTGTACTGTACTATCCTATCGTGTATAATCAAAGCGTAAGCGGTGGTTTTATCTGGGAAATTTTTACTGGATTCAAATTCTAAACGCACATCAACGGCAGACGACTTGATTGGTTCTTCTTGTCTGGAACAATCGATGACAAACAACGGTGCTTTCGTTATAAATTCATTAGGTGTCAAAAGAGGCGTTCTGTTGCGACGGTCGTAGTATGATGTTTGGAAACGTGTATACATGTCGTAGAACAGGGCGTAACGTTTTTTATCGATATCCTGGTTCAGGTTATCGTACGGATAGTATTTATCGTTCAGAAAAAGCTTGACATTCGTTAAATTGCAGTGATCAAATTCCGACGCGTTTTTCGCTATATTGTTCTTCCTATCCGTCTGAAATATTAATATTACATACCGAGGTTTTTCCAACTGTGACGATGTCTTCAAGGTCCACGAATGTCGATTTGTCGTCGGTAGAACGGGATACTCGTGCAATTCCCAACTGCGGAACGGCATCACTAGTTCATGATCCTCCTCGATGTGCTCCAATAGCGGTATTCGGTACTTGTTTGACACGCGCACATAGGGCATCTTCCAGTGTACTTTGTTTATTACGAGATTACCGTTTGCAGTTGCACCCGATTCTTTTAGCACCATTGCGTTCTGATCGGTAGAGGTACGCAACAGAATCAATTCTTGCTTAACGTTCAGCATGATGCGTGTATAGTCTTCGTTGAAACCGAGTAGCATTTTCAACGGAAGACAAAACGTAAAATCACTGGTACTCTCGTGTACTGTCAACGACTCGTCGGTTGTCGTCACCCATCCTGCATTGATTAGATGCTTTCTTTCATGCGCATTGCTCGATAGTAACAATTTCACAGTGCTCGTAATTCCAACGTTTTTCGTACGATCCACTTCCACACCGCACACTTCGTAACGGATCTCCTCAAACAAGAAAGCCATTGCATTGTTGATTAATTTCACGTTCAACGCTGTGTCGGTAGCGTTAACCTTGGTCAATGTTCCTTCGATGTACAGAAAACTCTCCGCCGGTAAAGTGAAAACATCCTGTTGTTGGATGGGTATACGTATTTCATCGTTGTTACCGTATCGGGTGGAAGCATACGGTGCGTGCGTACGATATTCGAACTCAACGATTCTGTTATCGAAAGCCGCTCCTCGTTCGATAGCTAGAATTTCACCCGACATTATTTTAATCGTATAATTTGAATCCAAGTGAAAGTAAGAAACGCTTGTTCCTTGATGTCAATCGCTTCAACGTTGAACACCGACTACCATGTTTCTTTCGTACACACTCCCTTTTTACAGGTGACGTTTGTCCGAAATACAATCCCATATTTTCAGATGCAGTCGTATCGTGATAACTTCACCGCGAAAATCGACTAAATCCCCGTCCTGATCAACGAGAGACAAAATTATGTTGTCAACGCGTTGTACGTTTACCGGTAAGTATATTACGTTTGTCGGTGTTTCAACTATTTTGAAACCTGGTGCCACGGTCGGATAAAACGAATGCAACGTGTGCTGGTCCTGGCCGTCCTTGTACGCACCCTGTACGATATTACTCCGTACGTGAACGGTGTTAACTTTGATTATGTCAACGGGTACGTTCGACTCGTGTGTTTTATACGCTTCCAGCTGTTGATTCTCCTTGAATCCTAACATACTTGCAATGGTATTCGGTGTATGCGAAAAGTCGATGACATGCTTACAGTAAATTTCACACTTTAATGTGTTGTTGTTTGGACGTAAACTGATTGTTCTCTCGCCTAACTGTTTCTGCAGATACGTTTCGATATCACTGATTTCGTAGGTGCCGGTAGGCAACTTGATGACGGACCACTGATCCTTGGAAATTTTTACTGGAAATGCATTATTTTTTCCTTCAGTAACGTTTGGTATTGAATTATACGATGTAAAATCCAATAGTCCAACGTACCATTCACCGTATAACTCGAGAGGTGGGAAAAAGTTACACACGAGATTCGCAGCGTCGGTATCCGTCACGGTGACCGTTAGCGACGACATGCTGAAGTTTACTGATCAGAAGACGATAAAAAGTCTAAACATAAATGACCGCAGATGACCGTGTTAGGAGGTTGCTTTCGTTCATAGTTGTAACGAACGTCGGCTGTATCACCAAAATATTGCATCAGCTCGAGAGGTGGACGTAAATTACCGAACCATCAAAATAGTGTACTCGATTTCCACGCTTCTTGTAACATACCCAGTGAGTTCCCGGTCCGCTCTCGTCGTCCAAATTCACGATGACGCTTTCGTTCTTCCACGGCGCTGTATCCGGTAATGGGTTACGCATGTAAACACCTCTAAAATACGGTATGTTTAGCTTTTTTGCGTATACACGTAATTCATCTTCGGACAACGGGCGGAGCGGTATGTGAATTAGTTTTTTCGGTACGGACGTAGATACAATCCGGACGCAGTTCTCTTCTTTTTCCTAGCGGTTCGGACAGGTCTCTTCCTCCTCTTTTTCATCCCACCACCAGCACCACGACCACGACTACTCACATTCTTTTTATTTTTACGACGTCGACCGCTTCCTATTGCTGATTTTGCTTTCATGGCCGCTGCAACTGCTGTCGCATAAGCTCGTTCGCTGATACCCGAATCCAAAGACTTTACCCGTCACCACGCTTTTTCCGCGAGTTTACGATCTGCAATACGTCTACTTTCGTTGTCTTTGTATTGAGCGTAAGCGATGTCGTGTTCGCGACAGGCTTCGTCTAGTTGATTGATTCCACGAACACCACGCGCTAATCTTTCTTCGAGTTTCGTGCCCGGTCCACAGAATCTGTAACCCGGCAGATGTAATTCGACAGGTAGTGCGTCCACCGCTCGATTGATAACTGACGAAACAACGGACGGTACAACGTTTTTAAGCACGTTTCCGACGCCCCACCCCTTTTTCCTCTTAACGTTGTTGTACATTGTAAACCGATCTCCAGTCTTTCTCTTCTGTGTTTTTATCGTATTCATCTATTAACCTTTTTATTTCCTTCGTGTCGAGTGTCCACTCGTCTTCTGAACTACGTGGCTTAGACAATTTCAATAAGTAGTAATCCAGTTGATACTGAAATGTTTTAACAACTTTATACATCTTGCTCTTTACGTATCGTCTCACGTCATTTGATTGTTGTAAGTTAACAGCATCGTTCTCCGCAAAACCATCCGCTACGTCTGTTATTCTCTTTTCTGCTGCTTTGAAAACACCATCTTCGCCCAAGCTAACGGTGTTCTGCAACATGTATTTTACGTTAACCGCGTCATCTGCAAAAATCGGTGAACTCACTCCCGACAACCAGCTCTGCCCAAACAAATAGCTGTTCGATACTTTTTTAATGACGTTCGAGTCTACGTAGTTTTTGTTGACCGCATAGGTCGCTTGTTCCGGACTTCGAACGTTGATTACCCATCGATCTTGTGCATCGATGACCTCACCTCTCTCTTGACTCGAGTGTTGTATACAGTTGTCATCAACGTAATATTTGTTGACTACGTCTTTAACGTCTACAGGAGTATCAACATTTTTCAATCTACACCCTTTAACGTCCACGCTTTTACGTTCATCATCGAGTAGCAGACAATGTGTTTGCATATAAGTCAGGGATACAGCATCCTTTGCTGCATCCGGTTCGTTCAGATTGCAGATCTTTTTGTTTTCAACATCTATATGCCCATCATTCGTAATCTTAAATCCTACAGTATCGCGTAATTGTCTTTTTGTTTCTCGTCGCACGCTCACGGCGCTTTGATGTCTCCCGAACTTGTCCACAACCACTGTACGACTGGACGCTACAAATGATGTGCTAACCGTTTTAAGTAACGGCACTGTGGTGACCATCGCGTGTGTAACACAATCGGATCGTCACCCTCTTTCCAACGAAAGATTTCTATACCGCAAAATGAACATCGAACCCTGTCAATTTCATTTGTGTAATGAAAGCCTGCGGCAACCATAGCGGTTGGACTGATGAAATGCACAGGCCATGATGTAAAGGTTTTCAGTCTCTCGTTTTCGACTTCAAAGTCAGGTGTCAAATCTAATCCGCACATGTTGACAGTGTTGACGTCAATGAGTTGTTACACCGACGTTCATAAATTTATACGATAATGTTGGCTTCACGTAATTCCTCCACAACGGAGATGATTTCGTTGTCGTGTCCGGTGTGACCGGCGCGTTTTGAACTTACCAGCAGTCTCAACCGTTCAACCAGTCCGTTGGGATCGTTCCAGTGTACGTAATCGATACCACGTCCGCTGCGCGGTGGGAACAATCGGGCGATTATCTCTCTGTACTTTACACCTTTGTTTGTATTTATTTTAGCACCGGGTAAATGATAATGTTTATGTGCGTTAGTGTCCGACAGTATAGATTTGTACGCTGCTAAATCGTTTTCATCGTAGACGCTCTTGTTGGGTTCTTTCATAAACATAAGTTCGTAGAGACCCGGTGTACCCCTGTATCGTTTTCCAGCTATGTAGAAACTGTCGTCTTGATTGATCTCCAACACCGAATTGCCCACCATCCATTTGTCTGCAACGTTACGGACACCGTACGTATGATCCATCTTTTTTTCTCGATCATCAGATAAAGCGAGTAGTAAGTATTTCCTCGCGAGCGGACCTTCGACAGACTGTTCAACGTATTCTTGTGCTTCGTGTCGACCTTCGGGTGTTGCTAAAAACTCTTCAAGAGTCACGTTCGGTGTTTCGACATCAGGAGTTTGTGCCAACACTTCCGTTCTAAGGAATCGAGGTTGTGATGGTGGTGGTGTCATCTCGACAGGTGTCTTCGTATCTTCATCTTCAACATTTATTTTTTTAATTTTAGCACCGGAGACATTCAACTTTTCCGAAATCTGGGTTAACGGTTCGAAAAGAGGTTTGTACGTTCTCGTTAACGCTTCATCGCTCTCTCTGAGGTCATGTTTCAACGCACGATACTTTTGCCTTATGTTGTCGCTAATTGCATCGATTTCTTGTGTCAATTGCTTGTCATCCATCTTGACACTGATGACTTTCTCGCACAAACTATTCTATTTATGTATAAAACGATCGAAACCCACTCTGTATCTGCCCGCGTTTATCGGTGAGTCCTTGTTGATGACTAAGAATCCGTAACGATCATTCCACGCTTCGGCGCACATCGCTTTGAACTCTTCGTATTTCATGTCTGTGTTAACGTGATCGTTGTAAACGTGGTGTAAATTGAGATCATCTTGTCTGAACAATACTAAGAAATTGGTATTATCACGCACCAGTTGCTTTGGCACCAGACTGTACGTCTGACAAAGGTACAAAGTGTCCACACCACTATGTCGTCCCATAGCGAAATATTTTCGTATGTTATTCTGCCGTTCACATACCACATCATCGAACAACATGATTGAATTAGGTATAATTTCGTGCGGAGGTGGTACTTCATCGTTTTCACTGTATGTGAAGTACGTCATTCCTTCGTCAGCGAGAGCATTAAAAACGTCTTCCAACATACGATATTTTGGTTGAAATAACGATTTGGAGAACACATACAGGTCCTGAAATCGCAGTACGTTTGAATCGAATAACATGTTAAAGGCAACATTTGACTTCCCGCTACATGACCCGCCGCACACGATACATCGAACTGTGTTTGGAAACAGTGGACTGTGTTTATTATATGCAACTTCACCGTTGTACTTAGCAGAGTCTACGTTCTTAACATTTAACTTTAACGATTGTTGTTCAATCTTCATCTTAACTCGTTTACGTTCGGTTAAATACTGTGGTAATGTTATTATATCAGATCTTTTTTATGTATCCACGAATCGTGTTTACCGTCAAAGCCGAGCCAGCGCACTCGCACGCGATCACCTTTAAGTTGTAATATTTTCTCAACGAGATACACATCACCAACGCTGGTTTTACTCAATTCTTGTTCATAAAACCCACCTTCCACAACGTCACCCGTGTGATCTTTCAACAAGTACGTAACCGGTACGGTTGGCTGAACTCTGTGCACTGTATATATCTCGTTCGTCCAGTTTGGTGTATAACCTTTAGCGAATGTGATTTTGTATTTACTGATACGCACTCGAGCGCCTATTTTAAACTTATGTTTCTTGCTCACTTTCCGCGGTACGGTATTTTTTCTTATTCGTTCCAACACAATTCGCTCGTTGCTCTTGTCGACTTGTCGCGGCTTCATCTCTATAGTTCTATGCACTCTGTCGTTGTATTTCATCACCAGTTTAGGTAAAAACGACAACCACCGATAATGCCCTTGCTCGCTGAACGCGCGGTACATGTTCGTTTTCAACGTACGATTAAATCGCTCTACGATGGACGCTTTCTTCTCGCTATACGTTGAATAGTGTTTGACGTTGAATCTCTTTAGTAAAGCTTGTACGGTAGTGTTAAAGTACTCTTTCCCCTTATCCGTTTGCAGGTATTTCATTTTATTTGTTACAATTATTGGTTCGAGAGCCTGTGCTACTTCAACACCCGATTTAGTTTTTAAGGGAATCGCATATGCATACTTGCTAAATGCGTTTATTACTGTCATTAGATATTTGTACCCCTTGTTCAACTTGGCATGCGGTATCATTTCCACCAAATCCGCTTGGTACAGATCGTGTAACCCCTTCACCTCCACCGCACGTCTAGGAAAGTTCCTTCTCACCGGTCTGTGCAATTCCTTTGCAATAGTTTTGCGTACGTTTTCCATATCGCCACCCGAATCGAGAATCGCAAAATTTTGGTACGAGATATACCGTTACGTTTTCACTGAACTTCACCGACTTCATCGTCGCTACTGACAGTGTGTTGCTCCTGCAAGCGAGTTTTATATCAACGTATATCGAACGCATAATTTACAACGGATTTTCTCGCTTGCTGAATTATCTCGCGTCTGGGTTGACAGAGTTTATAATGACCGAACGCCAGTGTTGTTTCACCGTCATCCAAGACATATCGTTTGTCATCGTATGGTGACAGCGATAATTTTGTAAGCTTTCTTGTGTATATGATATGTTTTTCGCTTTGGATAGTCTGCGCCGTAGTATAAGTTTGAGAAGTGGTCTTTACACATTGCTTATAAAGTTGATGTTTCAACTGTGTAGCTATCGCGGAATGTGGCACACCTTTCGCTACCTTTTTCTCTTTATCGTTTGCCGTAACGAATGAATAACATTTTGCGCGCAACCCGACAAATTCAAGTATCGGTATTCCATTTGTTTCGTCTTTAAACGTACCCAACTTTTTCTTGTTTGTTTCACTATAGCACGGATGTGTCTTAGGGTACTCCGACGTGTCAAAGAGTTCGAGATGCTCCTCCATGTCTTAGTACACATCGTCGGTGCGAATGTCGTACAACAGAGAGTCGTGTCCGTCATACATAGACGTGCACGTGACCCGTACCTATTCATCGTGAATCCGTAATGGAACCGATACATGATCAGCTTACTAATATCCAATACACTGAACCCAACGTACAAAGGTCGGTTCAGTGTAATGGACGTTTTTTTCATCGTGAGACCTACCAGGTCCTCGTTATAGATGAAAAAATGTTGTAGCCTGGGGTTAGCGGTTAGTTTGTGAAGTTTCTTCTCGTTTGGAACTAACTTGAAATCGATTCGCTTCCGTACGTTTTCCAACGATTTTCCGTACGGCGCGTTATTCATTAACTTAAAAAAGTCTTTTTCAAAGGTGTTTCTACCTTCCTTTCGTCGCTCCGTATTAAAATCGATGAAAGGTTTCAACCATACGCACTGTGTGAATGCTAACACACGGTGAATCGCTTTCAACTCCATTCCTAGTTCGAGGTAGAGTTTCAATGTTCTGTAATGAACAATGTTTTTTGTCTTGTCCTCGAGGGACGTTATCAGTTTCTCTACCTTACCGTTACTACACACTAAGTCTTTTAACAGCTTCATGCGATAGCAGTACGGTGAAAGCATACTGTCCGTAATAGTACACTTTTCGGGTGCTAAAGGGTAGTCACTGTGTAAGTCGTGTTGGTAATGTGGATACCCCAGATCGACTTCTAGGATATAACCGGTGTCATCATCGTCACGTAACGCGTGCACGTTCAACGTATCGATCTCTGTACGTTCCAACCATCGAAAACCGGACAGTGGTAAAGGCTGTGTCATAGCCGTTCCGTACAGGTTGGTACAATCGAGGTAGAGTAAATAGTTATGCGGCTTGCTTGCGTCATAATCGGGAATGTACGGGTTGTTGGCCTTGGCGTACCGATTAGAAATTGCTGCTAAGCCGCCACGGATACCTCTTTCGATGTACAAGTGTACGTCTATATCGCGGAGTAACTCTAACCTAACTTCTGTCATTTTCAGCATCGCGTTCCACGCTAAACCGGCAGTGGTAAAAACGTTACACGGATCGAGTTCGTAGTACTGCAGGCTCATGTTTCGAAAGTTTTCAAATACATCTGCAAGCAGTAGTACATCCGTTTTTAAATAAAGGTCATGATAATCACCGAACGTTTGCATGTCGAAAGCCGACCAAACCGCTCGAGCGTGCGCGTAATCTTCTTCGTTTATATCCGACTCTGTCAACCCGTTGTAAAAATGTTCGCGGTCCGGTAACTGCCTCTCGTAAAATTTTGAATCGTCCGTAACGTATTCGTAAGGGTACACGCCTTTACGCAACAGTAAATTAACATTACGCGTGTAAAATTGATTAAGGATTTTAAATTTATCCGCGGATAAGTTGGAGACGAGTTTTTCAAGTGACGCGTTCATGAACCGCAGAGAATCGAGAAACCGGAGCTGACCGAGTGTAACGGAGATGTAACGTTCGCTTGTAGTAGCGATACACGTTATTTCATCTTCCTTGTACTTTCCGAAACCTTGCATCAAATGATGCGAGTCATAGCCACTTAAATTATGGAAAAAAACGGAACGTGTGTTGGTATTTTGTAATTTATATTACACGCATTGTGAGCAGCGCCTAAATAGTTTCCCGTTATGTGGCAATGGTTTCGAACCGTGTCATCCGTTAACGCCTTCTTACACAGATGACAGTGCGTAGCGTTTCGGAATGACCGTTCATCGGCCGCTGTCATTTGGATCGGTTTATTAAACTTTCTATCGAGTCGTTGAACGTCGGCTAAAAGCACACGAAGGAACGTGTCCACCACGTCTTTACCGCGGTATATTACAGGTTCCTTGACGGCGTTTCCCATCCAGTCAACTATCACATAGCAGAAACTGGCTGGTATATGATGTGCCACGTTTTTACCGGTGGTGGGAACAATAAACGATTCGAAGTCAGCGTATACCGTATAAGGTACGCGGTGACAAAGTGAAAAGTTTTTAAAATACATCCACTTTTCGTTCTCGTCAGGAAGTTTTACTTTCTGTACTCCGTGCTGAGAACAGTTGCGTTCGTGTTCTTCAACTCGTTTTCGCGCCGCGTTAGTATCTTTATTGTCCGAAAATCGGTGTAGACGGTAGTTGCAGTAAAACGAAGCGCTGTTTCGTTTTGACAACGACGAAAGCATACGCGAAAGGTTCCGTATGAGGCAGTAGTGAGTAGTGTTCGCGTCGGACAGTAGCAGTAGGTTTACGTGGTACTTTCTACCGCGATGTTCAGTAATACGTAAAGGATATACCTCGCCTTCGTAGCCAAAAACGTTAACGGATGTTTTCGTTTAATTTTTCAAAACGTTTTATCTTATTGACTGCGACGGGATAAGGTATGTTCTTCATGTTTATTTCTTCTTCGTACGGAAGGTAATGGCTAACGCGATGCGGGTTACACGCGATCGGGTGTATACCGGCGAGCACAGACCACAAGAAACACTTTTCATCTTCTAAATTTTTCACATTAATAATTCCTTTCCTACTGTTTGATAATTTCGATGGTGTAGGTAGAAAGCTCGACCCCACAAGAGGACTGTATTTTGTAATATTTAATTCCACCGACTCGACACAATTTTCGACCCACCCGCTTCCGTCACGTGTGAATTTGTCAACGGATTCCATTATTTTCTCGCTAGCTATCGAATACTGTTCATCGATATCGTCATACTGTGACTTAAGTTCTGTACGTGATCTAAATACCGCATTACAATAAATATTTTCGGTGTTTATTAATTTTTTAAAAGATACACGAACTGCTAAATACCACTTTATATACTGTAATTATTTAATGCAACGGCTTCGCTACAAATCTTATCAATAACCGTGTGTTTGTACTCTAATAATACTGTTTGTGTGTTTAGTGTATTGTCAAGTATCATAAATTTTATAGTAATTACATTACCATTGATAGCACGGTGTTCGCTGTTGCTGCCGCTGCTGCTGCTGTCGGTCATTGTGAAAGGAGTGAGGCCGGCTTCGCGTCGTCGGTTCCCTATATAGACAGTTCGGTGACCGGCAACGCTGTCGCCGCGCTCCGCTCGTGAGGAGCAGCTGCGCGGGGTGGGGTGCGGGGTTGTCGTGACCGATGCGGTGTGTGCTGGAGGTGCGGGGTAGAGGTGTGGGGTGGAGGGGGGTGCGGGCTAGGATGTCATCGTCCGGTCGTGACCGATGACGCGCGTTGCGGAGGGCTGGGTGGGGTGGGGAGTGCGGTGTAGGAAGCCGACGTCCGTGACCGATGCGGTGCGGGGTGCGGGGTAAAGGTGTGGGATGGTGGTGCGGGGTAGGGAGCTAGGTTGCAGCCGGTGTCCGTGACCGAGAGGTAGGCGAGGTGCGGGGTACAGGATGCCGGCGACCTTGACCGAAGCGCGCTCGTTGAGTCGCCTCCCGCGGGATGTAAGGTGCGGGGTACGGGGGGGGCTGGGTTGTACGACCGGTCGTGACCGAAAGCAGATGGTGGTGCGAGACGACGCGTGGTGGGGTGCGGGGTAGGAAGCTAGGTTGTCGCTGACGGACTCGATTGCGGTTGGTGGGGTGCGGGGTAAACCCGGTCGTTGCGGAGCGACAGACAAAGTAATTGAACAAAATATGTAGCCGAGGTGCGGGGTGGTGGTGAGGCTCTGGGTGCGGGGTAGGGTGACCGTGACCGACGGACTCGATTGCGGTTGGGGGGTGCGGGTAAACCCGGTCGTTGCGGAGCGACAGACAAAGTAATTGAACAAAATATATAGGCGAGGTGCGGGGTGGTGGCGAGGCTCTGGGTGCGGTGTGGGGGTGCGGGCTAGAATGTCATCGTCCGGTCGTGACCGAAAGCAGATGGTGGCCCGAGGCGACGCGGGGTGGGGTAGGAAGAAAAATTGTAGCCGTTACCGTTGCGGTAGAGGTGCGGGGTAGGGTGTCGTCGTCCGGTCGTGACCGAAGGAGATGACGCTTTAGAAGGAAGGAACGTGGTCAGGGGAAACAGAATAAAAACGCCAGTGTTTCCCTGTGCAGTCATCAGTACTCACCATGGAAGGAATCGTTGCGAACGCGAAGACAGTTGAAAATTTTTTACCAAAAAGAGACTTGTCAAGTCTTTCTTTAGGAGTAAAGTATCATATAATTCACATGAAATTTGTGAAAACGAAATTCGGGGAGTCAGGTGTGATAGATTTGGAAGATACCGGAGCCTGTCCTCAGCCGGAGGATAAACTGTTCTATGTATACCTACCTAAAAGATGGTGTGACGTATTTACAGAGGAGCAATTGAAAGCTGTGAAGCCTTGTGTCCTATCACTATGCGTAACCTCACACACTCCGCTGGCGAACGAGAAAGTGACCGTGCAGTTGGATATTGATTATGTGAGTATGATATTTCAGTACCACTAATAATTACTTATACAGAAGTGGTTATGTATTAATTTTTTCTCTTTTTTTTCCAGACCAAATAAACGAGAACAGGATTGATTAATTATAATAATAATAACATTAATAGTAAAATGTTTTGAACTGTTGAAGTAGACTTCTCTATTTTTTTGTCGTTTTTTAATGTTAACTGTTCATTTTCAGAGAAAGAACAAGGTGTTGCTTGGATCTAATATTGTTGAAAAACTTTTAAACAGAGAAATAAATGGTAATAATAGATTATATTGTCAATGCGACATGATTAAATTCGATTATAATTTTAGAAATAATCGTAAGACACTGAGTAGATGGATATCAATACGAAACGAAAAGAATATTTACAAAATGAAAGTATTTATTCGTAATGAGTTTTTCAAACTCTTCAAAACATCAATTAGTTATTGTAACAACCATAATATTGAATATCTTCAAATAAAAGATTTGCTAATTGCTAAAACAAAGCTGGTTAATCAGATGTACTATATGATGTATAATTTTACTGGTACAGCGTATACCTCACTGGTAAAAAAATATGAGTGGTTAAGGCATGACTCTAGCGGATGTCCGCTTCGTAACCGTTGTCGCGTCTGTTGTTATCTAAGATATCAAAATGACTTTAATTCAGAATACATGTTTTTTTTTAATACCACACTAACTATCATTTGATGTGTCTACATTCTTTTGTATTTGATCAAGTATTATTAATTGTAGGAAATTATATTCTGTTTTTAATTATTAAAAAACGTATGTGGTTTATAACATAAAAAGTTAAGATAAACAATCATTAAAGTGTTAATTAAATTTTTATGTGTAATTAAATTTTTTAAAAGATTTCTCTCATAGTTACAGAAACCTTGTTTCGATGTTATGTGTTTGTGCGAATGCGAGGGGGATGTATGTCGTTCACCACCATATGGTGACCACTGTAACATTCTGAGTGCTTGTGAGTGGAGAGAATTTACACTCTGAAGAACAATTGTTTTAAAAAATTATAAGCGTTATTACCTTTGTTATTATCTAAAATACTAAAAAGAGTTGAATTCAAGGTTTTGGTGTACCATTTTACACATGTAGTTAACACCATAGTAATTATCATTTGATGTGTGTCTACATTTAGTATGTTATTATTAACATATTACACATCAACATTGTAATATTGTATGTTATTAATTATTATTATTATTTTTATTGTTAGACATATAAGGCTTGTTTTGGTTGTAGTAAATGTAATTATTATTTTGTTAATTGTGTGTGTGTGTATATATATATATAAATATATATATATATATATATATAGAGAGAGAGAGAGAGAGAGAGAGAGAGAACCTTCAAGGCTGCAAAAGAGAGAGAAAGCGAGAGAAAAAAGATTATTTTGTATAATTATGTAAATATATATATATAGAGAGAGAGATAAAGTGTTTATTTTGTTTAGTTATGTATATAGAGAGCGCGCGTATGTTTTGCTCAATTATAATTGTCTTGTCAATATACAACGTGTGTGTGTAGAGAGAGAAAGAAAATTATAGCTTATGATTTGATTGTAAAAGCTTTCGATATTATTAAAACTTATATATAAACCGTAACCTTTGTTATTTTATTATTATACCTTTATACAAAACAGTTATTCCTATCATACTTGAATAAGGTATACGCCAGCGAAGATAACAAGTTTTTATAGTTGAGATGCAGCCAACTTATTGATAAAGAGAGACACAGCTGGATGTGGTATGTGCCAGCATGCGAAGAAAACCGGTTTATAGAGTTCAGATGCGTCTCTCTCTAAAGAGAGAGAGAGAGAGAGAGAGAGCGAGCGTATAATCTGTTTGTACCAACACACAGCGATTCAACCAGACCTGTTTGACTACTTTGTTACAATTTTGCAGGTACACAGAGTAAAATATATTTATACAATTACACAATTTTAGTAATGCATAATTTTAATATGTTTTTTTCTAAACAATATTCAAATGGATGCATCTGTTCTATAATAACACAATATACTCATATATAATAATACAATATATGGTTTTGCGAACCGCAGATCCAGGTTCAAATCCCGAGGAGTCAAAATTTATTTTGTGGAAACCAACACCTGTCGGAACCCACCTGTATAGCCTCCTGTTTCGTCATAACCAGTGTTTTATACATGCGTCATGTGGGCGTACCCACAAATTTCGGGTACCCCCATCCATTGTTTTAATCATTTAGGGTACCAAAATTCAGACATTAAAAATTTCGAGAGAGAACGATTATTTTGTTACATCAAAATAAACCAGAACGCGGAAGTGTTTTAACATTCGGACACCAGCTGCCAGGGCCTCTGTGTGATGTCATGAACTGGAACCCGGTTAGGGCGTACCCACCTTTCGGGTACCCCCATCCGTTGATTTAAACATTTCGGGTAACGGTACCCGATACCCCCCAAATTTCGAGTAACGGTACCCGATGACATCGCCTCTGTGCGTCTGGGCAACCGCCGAATTCCGGGTACCCCCACTACACATTGTTTTCGGCTACCAAATTTTGGACATGCAGAAACCACGGCCTCCGTGACGTCTTGAAACAGGTTTTAGCCATGCGGACGCCAGCGACTAGGGCCTCTGTGTGACGTCATGAACTGGAACACGGAAGTGTTTCAGTCACACACACACACACACACACACACCAAACAGTGACGTCACATGGACAGTTCGGACACCAGCTGCCAGTGCCTCTATGACGTCATGAACTGGAACCCGGTAGTGTTTTCGTTCGGAACCCGGTAGTGTTTTCGTACGCTCACTTTCCTTCTACTGACAATAAAAAATTTCTTAGTTAGTGTACATTAAAAGGCTGGGGAAGGCTGTATTTATTGTATGGATAAAAGGCTGTATATAACATTAAAAAAACCTAGTTCCAATTTATCGCACATGATTACAGTACAGAGACAATTTTACGTAAATCTTTACCATGACATTTCTCATCAATGCTGATATTGCGGTGATATATTTTTTTTCTATTCTTCTATGTTATATAAACACGAGAAAAATACTATGTAGGTGAGAAATGACATAGGTCCAGCTGTTGTTGACGCGTGAAGTCGTGTGTACAAAACCAGTCGATCCGAATTTGACTGGAAATCATGTTGATGCTTTTTCAAAACAAAATTTACATGATTCTTACATGTTCAAAATTGCGTTGAGCCAGTGCCACCTCTACTTACAAGCCGTGCTGTTAGAGTTGGCAACGTTGTGCGAGCTACCCGAAGTAGTCTTGCCGCGGCGCGGCGATTGAAAGATAGGAAAGCAAAGAATTATGAATAATTAAAAAAAAACTATTTAAATATTTTAAGAGTGCATAAATACCTGTTTTAACATAAACTGCTGTCCAATTGTGCTTGTTGAACGACATTTTTTTAATGAAACATTAAGAAATAAAGGATTAAAAATTGAATAAGGAAAGTTCGATTATTTTCTAATTTATTAAACAACTATGCAACTGTTTACAACATAATACAATGTCAAGTCAAAAACATAATGAAATCTTATTTAAATGGATTTAATTTTCTCTTCTTTGTTTTATTTTCCGCGGAGTTTTTATCTATTTCTCGTGAGGCATCAGTTTTCTGTTTAGTATAATTATTTAATAATATATTACTGAAAACCAAATAAAGAAGAGGAACAATATTTTTTATATTTTCTCCACACATACGTTCCAATTCGTCGAAAAAATTACATTTTTCTAAGCTTAGGTTAGCAAGTCATTATAATTTTTTTTTATCTGGATTCTTTAGAAAAGTTCTTTCTAAGACATTGTCTTTTATTATAAAATCGAATATAGCATGCATGTGAAAAAATATAGAAATTACAAAATCTGTAGGCAAGCTTAACCCACCTCATTGAAGAGAATCAAAGTAGGTGTCAGAAATATTGTCACCCTTCGACTCTCTTATGAAATCTTTACAAAAAGAGCAGCTAAGGGTTTTGCATATTGCAAAACTAGCATATCCACAAATATATAATGCTGAACCCTGATCAAGTGCACAAACTTCTAAATAATCACTGCTAAAGATAGAGTTAAATTCGTCAGCATTTGTGTTGAAGTTCTCTTTATATAAATTTTGGGATGAATTAGCTATATCCTTTATTGATGCGGTACCTGTTTTAGTGAGATTTAAAATTTTTTTTATGCGAAGTTTTTTTTCCGACTCAAGTATTTGTTGAAAACTCACATTATAATTGCAACCAGAGAGTCGACGATACTGACCGAATCTTTTTTCTAGATTGTCAGTCTGAAATTTGCCTGCCAAGATATAACTAACCCCCAACTGTTCAAATGAATATGAAACTAAGTCGATCAACACAGCGGTACTTCTCTCTATTGCTGCAAAGGTATCTTTTGTTAGCCCTACTCCTACATTAGAGTCTGTTAATTCCCTCCATTTTCTTATCCAATAAACAAACTGTTTCAGATACTTTAACTTTGAATCGTTTAAGTCATGTATTGGACCAGAATATTCATTTCTTTTTATCTTACCCGCTATAACGCTTTTAGAATTCACTATATCCCACCAGTTTCTAATAATTTCAACAAAGTCAACAGTTTCATTATAATCGTCAATGTCTTTCAGGGCAGCAATAATTGACCTATGAAATAAGTTGTCCATCAGACTCACATTTTGTCTTTCTATGCTGCTTGGATACAGTTTTGTTGTTTAACTTAAAAGCTTGCTTTATCAATAAATTTTTTTCATAGTCATATATTATCCTCAGATGGTGAAAGGAAGCTTTTTTAAGAACGCTCAGATCATTGAAATCAGGATACAAAAAAGTACTCCAATGATTTTTTAAGTTAATCCAGTTATTTCGAATATTTTTAAATATATGGACAAAATCATATGTGAGAAAAATTTTAAGATAATTAAAATCTGGATTTTCCACAAAATAATTTACAGGGGCAAGAAGTTTAAACATAAGCTGATTGATGCGATTATTGTCACTGATAACAACTGTGACCTTAAAATTACACTGCTGGACAAAGTGAATTACAGTTAAAATTAAATTTTTTAATTGTTCCCCAGTTATGCCACAGACAGGTACCAACTTGACAATTTCCTTAAAATGACCAAAACATGAACTTAACATAAAACTCTGTACTGTTTTAGCCAATGCAGCAGGGTTATTTTCAGCACAGCCTACAATTCTTTGTGCTTTAAAAGTTGGACATTTATTTATATAAATTTCATCAACTAATAATGAAACATTCAATTCTCTATTTGTAAGATTTCTTTATATATGCGATAAATAATGGCTTGTGTTTGCATCAACATTTGGATCTACATTTAATGCTGCTGAAATTGACTGTAAATACCGTTTATGCGATAAAATTAAATACTCATGAATAAAATTATATACAGCTGGTGATTGTGAAAAAATCATAAATGCAAAAGTAATAGTCAGGGAATTATAAGTCTTTTGCTTCAATGATAACAAATTTAACTGATTATCAATTATCTGAAGTAGATTATGATGCTTTGGGGACATATCTTCCTCAATAAACTCTGCTTTTTTTTACAAATTTACTTGCCCTATTTATGTAATATTCAAAACACTCTTGTTCCAGGTTGTTCACTTCATGTAAATTTTTATATCTTGTCAACAAATTTTCAATCTGACTCCAACGTGAAAGCTTTGAATCAGAAGGCAGAACCCATTCATTTTAAATCATGCTGTGAAATTTCAATTTGATTCACATGTACAGAAACAACCATCTCATTCGACACTGCAATACTACTAACAACTTTTAAACCTTCCAACACATCCTCTTGTACACTGTCAACATTTAAACAATAAAACCACACACACCTACCACTTATTTTGTGATGCCATTTGTCAATAACTTCTACACACTTTTCCACAAAGCACTTCAGAAAATCATCAAAATCATTTATAAAGTCTTCTTTTAAAAATTGTTCAATTTTTTTGGCATTCCTCTTCATAGCCTGTTCCCGTCGACAATCTGGAGAAATTCTTACTGGAGGTTCATTTGTAGAAAGATATGCAGGCAAATTCTGAAAGACTGTTGGAATTGCATCTTCGGTCAATCTTGAATGCTGCAATAAGAGCTCTTGAATTTCTCCTGAAGTTGGGTTTTTGTATGGCTGAGACTTGATAATGTGACTTTGGCGAAAGTGTTTGATGCACACTGCAGAATAAGCACTGGGATTCCAAGCAGCCCTGGGAATGGCACGCATCCATGCCTGTTTTCTTGCTTCCCCCTTGGGAAATGCAAACGTTGTCACGGGATTTTCGTGCTTCAAAGTGCTATCATAATTCGATCTGCACCCTGGCACTACACACCTTCTTAGCATCTAAATAATATTAGAATAAAAATGATTAATGTAATTCAGAACACAAAGTGAGGTTATGTATTAGCGAGAAATTAGTGTTGAAAACCTACCTTACAAATAAATAATATGCAGAAGGGTACACAATAATTAATAACCTTCAGAAAATGAAGGGTGGGTTCACAACAAGTTTATCGTTTTCCACTGCTTGTTTTGTGAGTTTTACACAAAATAAACACAAACACTCACGTGGGAACCGGTCTACTTGCAATGTTGCCAACTGTACAACAGCACGGCTTGTAGGTAGAGGTGGCACTGGTTGAGCCCAAACGGCGGTTTAAAGCTTTGCGTTGAGCCCACCGCGAGTTTATTATTAGTAGGGTTGCCAGACGTCCGAGGTTTCCCGGACACGTCCGGGAAAACGAGATGTTCGGGAATGTCCGGGGGGGGGGGGGATTTTGAATGTGTCCGGTATTTTCTACAATTTAAATTTACCGCGTAAATTTTGTCTGGTGCACCTTGCACACACACAAGCGTTCACGCATTCAACATGGTTTATTAAGTTTTGTATGTCAGTAGCGATAGATGCGTACCATTTGACATTTCATTGCACACTACCTGACTACCTTACATTGTGAGTTTTTGGTGACCGTGAAGTATACAGAATTAGCTGTTCTGTTGTTTTTATTTGTTAAAAATGTAACTAATCGGTGTGAAGTGTTCGTCCTAACCTAAAACCTAAGAACTTAAGATTTTGAAGTAATACTGCAGATCTACGTGTTATTTTACATGTCTTCCTGTGATTACATTAATTAATTATTGATTTTATAATTTATAGTTAAGACATGCGAGTCAGATTACTCATAAAATGCCAAAGAGGAAGTGCGTATTCAATGATGAACTAAAACGGAAATGGGAGGCAACTTGTGTAATTTGTAATTGCACTATTTCAGTTGCAAATAAAGGCAAAAGCGACATAATGACCATATTGGTAGTAAAAAACATCAAACTAATCTCAGGAGTGTAGCTGGTACATCAAATTGCTTAAAGTCATTTGTTACCAAACCAGATATAATAAAATCAGTAGCAGCTGTTGAAGCAACACTTTCGTTCCATACAGTATGTCATCACCAGTCATACAATTCGTTAAACTGCACAGTTATAATGAATAAGAAAATATATTCAGATTCTGATATTTGTAAAAAAATTACGTGTGCGCGAACAAAAGCTACAGCAATAATAAATAATGTACTTGGACCATTTTCTGTGAAGCAAATTTTATGTAAGCTAGAAAATATTTCATATATTTCTGTTTTTACAGATGCTAGTAATCATTTGACAACCAAAATGTTTCCAATAGTCATACAATATTTTGATTTTAAAAATGGAGGCACTAAATGTAAAATTTTGGACTTAATTTTCGAATCTAAAGAAGATTCTACAACTATTTCTGATCTTGTTGTTGACGCTTTGAACAGAAATGGACTTTTATGTAAGTGTATTGCATTTTGTGGCGACAATTGCAACACAAATTTTGGTGGCTGTAAAAGACAGAACAAATAATGTTTATTCAAAACTTCAAAAAAAAATTAATGAAAACTTGATAGGAATTGGCTGTCCAGCCCATGTTCTCAACAATGCTAATTTAGATTATTTATTATTATAATGATTATAAAGTGTTTTGAACAAACATACATAAAACCACCTACTTTAACAAAAACAGAAACCTCTTTAAATCTGTCAGGTTTGTTTACTCCTAGTGAAAGTTTAAATTAGTTTGGTAATTCTCAAAAGAGAAATTTTACCTTCTCCACTCTGTCCTAAGGTAGTGGTCGTCAGTGAAAACTGCTATCACAACTTCCTTAGCTGAAGAGGCGAACTGAAGCCGAAAAAGAGCAAGCAAAAATAACCAGAGCATAATGCTCAAAGAATAAGTTTGTGTTTGTCAAGCAATCTTTGTCAAAAGGTGACCCTTTTTGCAAATGTTTGGAGTCCAAAAGGCTAATTTGTCAAACGATAGTCCTTCAAAGCATTTAGTGAGAATTACCAAACTGTAATTTTGATACAAAACCCCTCAGTGCCAAACTTCGCTTGTACTTTGTCTTTCGACTTTGACTCACGTACTTTGTTCAACATTTTTAAATTAGTATTCCCAAAGAGAGATAGGCCTATAAATTCTCTTCTTTTGTTTTAAACAGTAAAAGTTTAATAAAATCACAGTGTAAAGTAACACTGTTAATACTTTTCTAAAACTAATTTATCTAAAACTATGTTAATAATGTTATTTTGAATGTTCATCCTCTTCTTTCATAGCACTTAATGAATATTAATTACTACACTTTCCAAACCGTTACAAGTTCCAAACATTCAGTATCATACCTCGCTGAGGAAGGCGAACATCATGCTGAAACGTCGTACGGGGAAAATAAACAAAGTAAGTTTCACATGTGAAAGTGTAGTAATTAATATTCAATATGTTAATAATCTAAAACTAAATATCTGAATGAAAACCAAATATGACTAATGTAAAGGGTAAACCGTTATTTCGTACGTATGTAAGATAAAGCTAACTTTGAAACTGTTGAAACCTATGTAACAGTCTCCTATAAAATGGTTTTGTTTAGTTTTACCATATTATGACATGACTATGCTACTATGTAGCTCATATACATGGTACTTATCGTTAACCTAGGTTATGGAGCAACTACATAGCTATTAATATCTATCATCTTTGTTGATTTCCTTACCACCTAGTAATCCTTGAAAGTATTCTTTCCATCTATTCATTATATCATTTCTTTCTGTCAGTATTTTTCCATTAGCATTATATATACATATATCATTCTCAGTTTTTTCTTTTCTAAGATTTCAATACTCTGAAGAAAAGCTTTTGATTTTCCCACCTATCTCTTTCTAATTTTTCTCCAAAATCTTTCCATGCACTCTCTTTCGCTTTTCCAACTAATTCTTTAACAATTTTTCTTTGTTGCTTATATGCTTCATAGTTATCCACAGTTCTATTAGCTGTATACTTTTTCCATTCCCTTTTCTTCCTTTCAATCTGTTTTCTTTTATTATTCATTTTAGTAACACCACAAACCTCCACTGCTGTATCTATAATTATATCATAATCAATAATACATACCATAATAACACATTAATTAATCAGTGCTATGATACGCTGTTTGTAATTGAAAGAACATGATACTTAACTGTTACAGCAACATTAGATGCTTTAATAAATATTTATAATACCATTGTTGTCTATGCCAAACAGCTTATAGAAACGTACTTTGCATATAAAAATGTCACAAAATAATATTCTAAGCTTTAAAGTTGTGATAGAGAGAGCGAATGTCAGCGTGACGCAGGAAGCGGGCAACCCTGTCGAACTATCAATAAAAGGTTGGTAGCTTTAGTTTCTATCCAATTGTTGTTGGAAAGTCTGCAATTAGAGAAAGTGGAAGAATGTTTTGCTTTAATGTGGTGTTAAATTCGAAATAGTTTTGTTGAAGTATTTCGGTTAATGGTTTTTTTTTTAGTTTTTTTTTACCTTGGATTTTGTTTGTTATGAGGTTTATTGTTTCATTGAAGGCATATTTGTGTACATATTTGTTATGCCAAACGATGCAAATTTTGTGTCTTCATTTATTTTAATGTTTCTTAGTTTGTCAATTAGTTGTGTGGTGTTTTTATATTATATTAGTTTCTAGCGTGATTTCATTTTTTAATATTGTTTTCATGTGTTGAAGTTGATGAGTGGTCTTATGGGATATACATCATTATAATTCCTTTCACTGGTGAGGGTTTTGGGTTGTTGTTGATGAATTAGGTTGTTTCTTTTGTAAAGTATCGTTTTGTTTTCTTTGACTAGTTTGTTTACTTGTTTGTGGTATTTTTGTGTTGGCTTGTATTCTAGTTTTGTGCATTTGTTTTTTGTTACAGTCTTTTGTTTTTGTAGCAATTAATGTGTAGCTTGTCTGTCTTTGCTTTTGTTTTATTATTTTATTTTTTTTATTTTGTCTGTTTATTATTAGCTTGTTCTTATTAATACTTTGTTTTTATTATTACTTTTTTCTATTATTTGGTTTATTTCATTTTCAAAGCTATATACGCTATGTACTTTACTTCAAGTAATAATTACTTGTGTTTGTTAAATAATCTATTTCAATTTACGATTTCCTAAATGCTGTGGACGAGATTTACTGTTTCAAGTCTTAAATTACAACAAATTTATTAAATTTGAATTTTTCTGTACAATTCACTCACTTAATGTATTAGTCTATCTTGAATAGAAAAAGTTTCTTGCAGGCTACTTTTTATGCCTCATGGCTGAAAAAATTTTAAATTTGATATGGAATTTTATTTTTTATTTTGTTATTACAAGGATATTATTAAATTTTAATGGCATATACATCATGTACATGATGTGGACATGTAAAAAAATGTTAAGGAGCAAGAACATCTTGCGTAGGAACAGTTTGCATTTTAATACGTACTAAATCAAGTGTGTGATGTTTTATTAAGTTTTTTATTTTTACTGACTCAGTTTTTACGCTAAATTTATTTAAATTATACCAAATTATGAAGAATTAAAATACTGTTACAAATGTGTACGTTTTGTAGACTTATATAGTACTTAATTTTTGTCGATCGAGGTTTTCAAGTCGCGTTATAGTAGTGAATGTAAAACCTATAAGCGCAATGTCTTTTCCTACATCGCCCATTGTCTCATCTGACTGTGGAACCAAGAATAGGTACTGAACTGTACTTTCTGGTAACCAGGCAAGTAGAATTCTTGCATCACGATTTCAGGTTGTTGGCGTCTCTTGGGCTGATGAAGAATCTCTGGCTAGGCAAGACCTCCAGACTCCTGCTCTACTGATAATCACATTATCTGGCTACGGTCAACCTAAAAAATAATTGCTACTTCTGAATAATTCTGAGTTTTGTGACACGTCTGGAATATGTCTAAGTGATTATAAGAAAGGTAGGGAATGCGGAATTGACTTTTAGATTTTGTCACAGCATTAAGAAAAGGGTTTTATAAGAGATCACAAAGCATACAAAGTTAGTTTATGTGACAACTACTTATGAGTTTGTTTATGCTGAAATATTTATTACAATTGTAAACTCAATACTAAACTTTTTTTATTAAGTACACATTACCTCTTCCTTTATTTCACTACGTTATGCAATAAACTAGCAAACAAAATTTTAGTATAAAGCTTCACAGGCTAGGTGCACAAAAATAAGTATGCACACATACAGTGTCAAAGAACCGATATTTTTTTTCCCAAAATTAGTTTTTAGCACATTTACCATTAATCAACATGGTGGGCTGCTCCTTGTCAAAAGTTTTGAAAGCTTTCAAAAATAAATTGTCTTTAGACAAAAAATTACATTAAAGACAAACAGTTACATTTCATTTTTTTAATTCAATAACTAATGGTACTGTTAAGCTTGATTATTATTCAGATTTACTAATAATGAAACACTGTCACTGTTTAACAGAAATTTAAACAAAAGTACCGTAATAATACAGAATAAATGCTGAAAATTTTCTAGCACCAATTATCTGTTTATTAAATTTCACTTTCATTCGAAAACAGCAGTAGCTTGTAAAATACTGAATAAGTGGAAATTAACATTCTTTTATTACAGTTGTTTGAAAAATTAAAGGAAAGTGTACAAATTGTTGAATTTTTCATCTGTTACAAAGTACTGTTTTCAGAATTTCAGAATGTACAGAACACATTAGTTTGCCAAAAAAGAATTTGTCCTTCACATACAAAAAACAGAATACAAAATAAACAAATTACACAGAATAATCCTGAACAACAGGTCTCATATTTTTATTTTCCTTTACAAGAAGTACACGTCCATGAATTATAAACATTTGATTTAAAGCATAAAATTAGCATTGAAATTTAATATTTTCTTCTGTATGACTGTTCCAAATATGAGTTGCCTTACATAGAACATGGATCTGAAGAGTTTGTTTCTTCCTCTACAATTTTGTAAGTGTAATTAGTCCCAAACCTCAAACAACAGTTATGTATCAACATTTATGTGTTTATAACATATGGAATGAAACATAACTATGTAAAAAATACACATCTGTCATTATGAAAATTATCATTTCCCCTTAAGCATTTTAAATATACACTGGAATATGCTTCTAAATACGAGAGAAATGTTTGCTAGTTAAACAAGTGTTTAATTCATGTCAACAATTTGATACATGCTTCTCAAATTAAAAAAGGACACCAAATTTAATATACTGTTCATACAAAGCTCTCAATAAATAGTAACAAACTAATTACATTCTTTGTATAACAAAATACTAGTAACCTTCATAATTTCATTCTACATAATTTCAATATTTATACTATAAACATACATACACTTACGCATGTGCTCCCTCTGTCACACACACACACACACACACACACACACACACACACACACACACACACACACACACACACACACACACACACACACGCACGCACGCACGCACGCACGCACGCACGCACGCACAAGCTGACACAGGCACAGCCTGTGTACTGTCATAAACATGAACGTTTAACTGTAGAGATCACTTTGGCCATATAAAAGGTGAAAAAGAATACTGTATTTTCCTTAGCAAGATATTAGAGAATATAAATTCACCATTATGAAATACTAAATCTAGTGCAAAACTATATCAAAATAACACATGTTTAATATATTTTTAAAACAATAACTGAAAGAACTTTTGCATTATATATATATATATATTTCAATGTCATTAAAATTTGCAATCTGCTTGCTGTGAGTTTATTGTAACAAATTTCATGGAACCATCATAATGCTCTGACAATAACATGATGTTTCTCAGATTTTTGTATTAAACTGGTCCATCACGAGAATCCAGTCCAGAGCTTGAATTTGAGCAGCAAACAAATATTAAATTTCTGAGGCTTTCATGGCCAGCGTCAATGTTAGAATTTTGTCTTGCCGAGCTGTAAGGCCATGGTCTAAAGTTGTTGGTTGCAGATGTTTCGGTCATACCCTCGACAGCCATCTTCAGTGTATAGAGTTGTAGCAAAAGGCTGTAACACTGACCAAGTTATCGCAGTCAGCAAAGATTGAACGGTGGTTGTAGGGTACCCATATATATAAACTTCTGAGTCCACACGAAGATGTTTTTGAAACCACTGGCCAATGAGAAGTGTTATTGGTTTACCACAACTCAAGTCCAAAAAGTACTTAATGAGAGGGACTCACCCTGCCGATTCATTGCAATCGTTCCCTCCCTTCAAACAACATCTTCGTGTGGACTCCAAAAGTTTATAATGTGGGTGCCCTACAACCACTGTTCAATTTTTCCTGACTGTGATAATTTGGTCAGTGTTACAGCCTTTTGCTACAACTCTATGCACTGAAGATGGCTGTCGAAGGTACGGACAAAACGTCTGCAACCAACAACTTTAGACCATGGCCTTACAGACCGGCAAGACAAAATTCAAATATTAAATTTCTTGTTAAATCGAAATCATGGAGATATTAACAGAAGTTTATAAGGACAATGCTATGAAGGAAGCATCAGTTTACAAGAATACAACATTTTTATGATGGTGACGAGAGATTGGGATGGGCTGTTAATAAACATAACTAAAGAAAATATTTATAAAAATAATTTAACTGTGTGCGAAAGTCATTGACTGACTGTCTGGAGCATAGTTGAACAAGTGATTACTAATGAAGTAACACTATTATAACTCAAGGAAGGTGAAAGCAAACATAGTATTAAAAGCTTATTAATTAGCAGAAGTAAAAATTAGTTGAAATTTACTAAGAACTTTTGGAAATGTAAGCTGGCAATAAGACCTAGATCTGAAGTTATGAGATGTAAGTATATTAATAAAACTTAAAAAGAAATGATGAAGTTCACAACTGAAAGATTCATTTTCTTACACCAAAAAAGTTTCATCGCTCCACATTAATGTTGAAATCAATGTTAATAATTTTTTGATATTAATAACTTTTTTGATATCAAAAAATTGGTTGCTGTGAATTACATTAACTGGAATCACTGCTGCAAAGAGAGTTCTCACGTTGGAGGGGTACATCTGATGTGACATAATCAAACTAATACCCAGTATATAACAGTACGTCCATATGGGGATCTGTATTATGAAGCTACACTCTATTAATCATGTAGTGTACACTACACTACATTCCTACTTACACAATTCTGCCTAACATACTGATTTAAACAATAACGCAAAATAAGTGTTTATAAACAACTGTTTTCATGCCACTTGAACTATGAATGTTTTTGATTTTGGAACAATGACTGGTGCATGCATGGAACATAAACTTTCCTCCCATATGAAAATTCTCTTCACAAAATTACAGTATGTAGTGTACTCTGCAAGCATACCTTTGGTGGCACTGAAATAAAAAATTAGGATAACATGACCCAAATTTTTCTAAGTTGTTCTCATGGACTATTTGTGAGGAAGTGTTTGGTGGGTAAAAACAACTGAATTGGGTTATCTTTCCTATTTACTGGATCTGATTCACAGTAACTTTATTCTGTTCCAAAATATCTAGGAAAGTTTAATAGATGCACTTTTTTATATGAATAGTCATATGATGGCAGCCCAGAAGGCTAATCCACAGAACTATTTCAAACTTGAATGACCTGCTCATTGGCATTTGTGTACAACTTTCCATGGAGGATAATTTTAAAGTTATATTTAGCAAAGAAGGCAAATAGGAATTATATAGCAATGACATCATTCAACTAACGAACTCCTTGTGTGTAAAAATCAGTTTGCATTTATAATATGTTAAACAACTATAAATGATAATATTATGAAACTTTTTTTTTTTACAATTACAACTATTTTTATCGTTTCTACATTGCATTCAATTTGTTCTCTGTATGAGGCATACTATTTTGAACAGAATATATTTTTTCAATGACAAAATAACATTTTCTGGTAAAATAATTATCGATGTTTATTTTTACTATAATCTATATATATTTTTATTAATTATCATGTAAATCACTATTAAGTTTAGGACAACCGAAGCTTCTAAAAGATACAACATTCTGACTCCACCCACAACTTCTATGGTAGCTTTACATTTAGTAAGATTGTAGTATCAACTGCTTAAAATCTGATAGTTTTCTAGATCTTTTGATAATAAAGAAAACTACTTATTACTTCCAAAATAACTCTGCTTTATCCAGCCATCACATTAACTGTTTTTGCCTGCCATAATCATTTAAATGAATTTACAGTTTCAGTCAGAATTTAATTCTTTTGGATCTATATCTAGATTATTCATATATGAATCTAAGTTTTCTATATCAGAATCCACATCTGAATTCATGTATCTGAGCACACTCTTCTGTGCAGACATTTTTGTGTAATAATGCTGTGCGAATGTTTCACCAACTAACAGTGGGAAAACCAAACTGGCTTCTGCATAAATCTGAAACATCAAATTTCAAATCTGTTTTAGTCACTTTTACAATAAAACATTAAAACGTAAGCAAACTGTCATGATTATATTATATATATATATATATAATATGCTTTACATGTGAAGTACAGAGAGCAAAATAGTTTCTCAAGCTTTGAAAAATCTGGTTTCAAAACCATTCTGAGAAATAGTTTACCTATGCCTGACTCAATACAATCTTAGGCCACATTTGCAGTTGTGAGTTAGACTGGAAGTTTGATTATTTGGTAGCTGATCTCTTAACCATTTGTCAGTGACTTGTCCTACTACTAGTTTTTCCAGTCTGTCTTTCTTTCCCATGATGTGACTGAAGTAACTTACGATTTTAGCATACATACTCAAAGATGACTGCTGGTTTACACATCCAAGATGGAGACATTTATTCTACATTTACTCAAGGTGCGTAGTCATCCCTAGCATTTAAGAACATAAATTTTCTTGTGATCACTTACTAGTGTCCAAGTCCTGCTGCATACAATACAGAGAATATCTGATGAACACAGAACGTGTGAAGTCTGAGCAATATGTCCAAATAAAAATAAATATACAAAAAAGTATTGAGAAAAGAATAAGAATATATATTTAAAAAAATTAAAATTGTAAAATTTATGATTTACTGAGAAAATTCTAGTAAATACTGCTCTAGAAGTTTAACTTGTTTTGATTGTAGTATTGGCAGAACACTGTCTAATTGAAAGAAAGGTAAATGATTACACCTGAGTTTTTTTCACTCAACTATGAAAGTCCAGGCATTGTTTTGATCAATGTCAATTACTGATTTCTCTATAGTGAGTCCCTGTGATTTATGTATTGTTACTGTATGCGCAAGTGATAATAGAAATTGTTGGTGAGAGCAATAATTTTCATTCTCTTTTTTATATATCATAAAATTTGTGATATATAAATTCCCGAACATATTGCTTTATTGATCAAGTTTCTCTAAAATGGTCACTGGAAATGATGGAGGCTATCTACTAATGCCATATAGAATTTACACCACTTTGCAAAGTATAACATGGCAATCAATAAACAGATGCAGAACTCTTGAAAAGCCTTGTTCTTATTCACCAGTACCTTGCTGGGCAATAATGTTGTGTTCAGCAAAAATTTTGTAATAGGATTTCTAGTGCAGACCAGGGTGCTTTTGTTGTAACTTGTGACAAGTTCGTTTGTAGGAAAGAGTCGTACAGCATCTTTAAATTTCAGCTTAAAGCTGAGAAAGTGATTTCAGCTTTACATTATGACAAGAACATTTCCTACTGGCTACGTGCTAAAACTTTAGTATACACATAAACATTATCTAAAATATCTCTGACAATTGCTCACTTTCTTGCTGCCACATTGAAGTATGGAGTGTAAATGTTCGCAATTCTGAATGCTTGCAAAAATATTTTTTCATTATGTGATAAGTTGTCTGCCACACTTAAGTTTAATGGAGGATCATGGTTGGAAGTTATCTAAAATCTCTGAAGAAATAAATGTATACACCAACAGAGTTCTGATACTATGCCTTTTTCTTCATGAGTCACTTATGTATCTTCTAAAGGATTTGAGTTCCCAATCACAGAGTATCTCAACTTCAGATCCTTAAAGGATCTTGTTTATGTCAGGATATAGACGATACTGATGAATGTGAGGTAAATGCTATTTCAATGATACTTTTGTAATCAAGAAAAAAAGTTAAAATTTGTTCTTTTGCCATGTGAAAAATGTCATTTTGTATGTCATCCATGAGCATCACCAATTAAGTGACATTTCAATACTGAATTTGTCCCTAAAACTGAACTGACTGTTGATGCAAGATACTGTAGACTTCAGTGTTTCTTCTTCTTGCTCATCAATAAATGAATTATTGTCTTCTAGAAATTTACTGATATTAGCATCACTTTCAACAATACTGTATAAGATTCTCTCCATGTCATGTTATGATCTCATTAAACTTGATCTGTATCATTTCACCATCGATGAGTGCAATGTGTCTTGCATTCTAAAATATTTTTCATTTGCTTCTTCGCTGAAAGTAAATTTTTCATGATGATTAATTAGAGCAACAGTTCTATTTTACTTTTTAACATTTTGGTTATGTTCAACTCTATAACATCAAGCAAACTGGAGCAGAGAAATATTTTCTAGTTCATTTGGTCTTCATGAGTAATGCTGAGGAGTGAGTAGTGTTGAGTAAGATGTGCAACAAAGGCAATTAAGAGGAAGCCAATGGCATTTTATTGACACTGGCATGACTGTGTGTCAAGCTTTATGCAATGGCCATTCCACTAGAAGATGATAGACTTATTGAGCCGAATTATTATGCTCAGAAATCAATGGAGTAACTGTCTTGCTTATTAGAGTTTTAAGCGATATTACCGGCATGCTACGGTTGGTAAATACTTCAATAAATCGGAATATAACTCAGAAGGCTTATCTGATTTTGATGCATACTTCACTATGTAGTTTAGAAAAGCATCTTTGGACAGCACAGAAATAAAGTCTGTTAGCCTGCCAAACAGATGGAATAATGGAATTATAGTGTAACGGGGCTAAAAAGAGGGGTTTTTATTTTATTAAAAAATCATAAATTTGTTTGCCATCTGTGTGGCCAGTCACATGTTAAATAAAAGTTTCGTCAAACAAAGGAACAGTGGTGTGAAGTTGAACGTAGTCGGGACAATGGAATGCGATGCACGTCGGTCAATGCAATTCAATTCCAAGAAATCAAAGGTGTGTGACACACTCGTGCGCGCAACAACAAACAGGCGCACGGACGGGACGCCAAGCGGCTTCAGCCGACTGTATGAAAAAATGGCGAAACGATGAAAGTTTTGGGCCATGCGGTCCGACGTTGGCGGAAGTCTGGCTAAGTCACACCCATTTGCGTGACGTGACGAAAGGCAGAGAAATTTCGTCGACATTTAACGCACATAAATAACCCGTACTTTGTGAACAATGACGAACATTTTCACGTAACAGGCATTGCTTTCCTCTCCAGCAACCCAACGTGGTGGGAGAAATTTTGGTAGCGTTCTTCCCAGTCGAATAAGACTCTCATCCCGGCCGGGATCTAAGAAAAAAAAAAACGTGTGCACCCTAAATTTAAAGTTATTATGTAAAAGTATTATACAACAAATAAAAGTGAATAAAATCAGAAGAATAAGTCAGTGAAGTAAATGTAAAAGTGAAAAGGTGAATTAAAACTGTTGGACTTAAAACGCACATGGCCATGAGAGGAGTGACGCCGGTGGGGTAATCCATCAAAAAATAATTTCATTTTATTTAAAAGGGGTTTTAAATGGAATGAATGTGAGTGCGAGCAGGCTGGGCTGCTTTATTTAATCTAAGGTACCTATTTTTAACTTTTATTTATATAAGCTTGTTTAGCAATACTTAAAGAAATTTTGTTTTTTGTATTAATTGTTGGGAGTTAATGGATAACTTAAAAGAAATGAATAATTCATGACATGAAAATAGTAAAATAATCGAATAATTTTTAAATTGTTTCTTTTCATAAATGCGAGTTGCGTATGTTATTCAAATAACCTTGCAATCATACCTGCATTGCACCATTCGTGTGACGTAACTCTGGGCTGGAAGAAGATTTAAAAGTAAGTGGGAGATATATATTATTATTATAAAAATGTGTTAAAAGTAAAATCACAATAGCCTTGAAGCCGTGGATCATTTCTTTTAGGAAATAATTTCCATATGCATTTTCTTTCTCACACAAATTGATTCTTTTATCACATATGAGTAGCCATCCCTCACATTTAAACATTAAGGTTTTTTTCTGGAGACATAAATGGCCACAATTAGTACAGCACAGACACTTACTGATCAGCTGTCTTAAATCAGCATCTTTATCTTGAACTTCTTTATTACCTAAAACATTCTGTGCATATCTTCTTTGAATGCAAAGTAAAATGAGCGAAGTAGTGGTGTTGTTTGAGTTATAACTGATTGTTACATATTTTATTAAACATACATACATTTTTAACAAAGTGGTGGACAGATTTTATTCACAAACTGTACAATAATTCCTTCAGTAAGATTGGCTTATCCTGAAAATTTCATAAAGTTTGGTTCATGTTAACTCAAGTTATTGTTGGACATGCCTGTTTCTTTTTTTTTTTTCATTTAAAAGTTTTTGCATCACTCAGACTAACTAATGTATGGACTACTTTTAGTATTCTGATGCTACTGTCCTTCCATAATCTCACCAACTGATTCACAGCTGTTTTTGCCATTCTAATATATTTTTATCTCTTCTGAGCCACATCTGATTTTTAAAACGCCCAAATCTATATACACACAATTTATGCAAATTGTTAATTATCCAAATTCTGCTACTTATATTGTGTCTAGACTGTTGCTGCAATGATGATCACAACCATTATTTTATTTTATCATATTTCAACAGAAAATTTATATTTCTACTAATGGCTTCACTTTATTAATGGAGTCTATTATTTCAATAAATACATTTTAGGTTAGTTGTCTCCAAGTCGCTTATATTAATATAATAGATATTTACCAGATATCCGTCGTGCGACTTCGTTTTTCTTGTCTTATGACGCGTTTCGACAACGAATTGCCATCTTCAGAAATCTTAATCACTCATTAGAGATCGTTAAAAAATTAAAAATACCAAAATCATTACGGTAAAAGTGCACTTTTACGACAGTGGAAAATCACATATGCGAACACGAATTTTATGTTTCTCGCGTGGACATTATCGATCGACTCTTATCGATCGACTGATTCACTGTTATATAGCCACTGATAGACCTGTTCTGTATATTATAGCCCGTGTGTACTGTAACTTTCTATTTACCGGTGCCCGTGTGCAAGTATTGCCGTGTCATACAATATGTTATGTGAAAATGTAAGTTTATCGTTCAAGACATAATCACTGTTGATTTTGACGGCTTTATATATTTCATATTCCTCAAGTGCGTCCATGTATTTTCCTTTCCTGCAGCAATGCAAGGGCTGAGACAAATTTCCAGGGGGCCTAAATGGGGGAGTGATGCGTAATATATGGCCTGCATACAAGAGCTGGTCACTAGCCTCTCCTCTCCAACTCCAACTCTCACCTACAAGCGGTGGGCCCTGTTAAGTCGAGCAACCCATGCTAAGGTTGTGGTAACCAATCCCTTCGGCAGCTTGGGTCGGCGAGCCAACGAGAGATGGGGGTCTGGGCGAGGTGGCCCTGAGGTAATCAGGGACCCGGCTTACCAAGATGTAGTGTGTCGGCAGCAGGATGCATGGCGGGGTTGGCGGCGGAAGAACATAAAAATGTCAACGGCGGCGCCCATAGATCTAGTGAGCATGGTCTACTGCGGACGGGTGGATGAGACTCGTTAGCTCAGTGAAGGCAACTCATCTAAGAGACGGGAACTCTAAACATAAAACCCCTGGTCCTCCAGGTTGGGGGTTGGGCGTAGGGTTAACAACCCACCCCATAAAAAAAAGATTGTTATGAAACCAAGAGAAAAAGGAAAAGCCGGACGGATTAATGGAATTGGGACTGGATCGTGTAAAAAGGACAAAGATTTTAAACTTGCGACATGGAACTTGCGTTCCTTATACAGACCTGGAGCCTTGAAGATATTAATAGGAGAGGTTCTCAAATATAAGATAGATGTTTTGGCTATGCAGGAGATGAGGTGGACTGGTGCTGGAACCATGGATCGAAGGGACTACTCGGTGTATTACAGCTGTCAAAACCGGGACCATGTGCTTGGAACTGGCTTCTTGGTAAGCCGTAGAATGAAAGCAAATATCATCGATTTTAAACCCCTTTCACCTAGAATGTGTAAAATAAGACTTAGGGGAATTTTCTTTAACTATACTATAATAAACGTGCATGCCCCAACTGATGATAAGCCTGAGGAGGAGAAAGATGATTTTTATGACTTGCTGGAGAATGCGTATGCTAGCAGCCCTAGACATGACATAAAAATAATCATAGGTGACTTAAATGCCAAAGTGGGAAGCAGCCATACCTGTAGTAATATAGGAAAGTATAGTTTACACTCTGAACACTCAGACAATGGTTTCCGACTATTGAACTTTGCAGTTGGTCAAAATATGATCATAGGAGGGACCTTCTTCGACCACAAAGACATACATAAGGGCACATGGATGTCTCCAGATGGGAGAACGGTCAATCAAATAGATCATGTCCTATTGGATGGCCGCCATAAGTCAGACTTACAAGACGTGAGAGTTTATAGAAGTGCCAACATGGACAGCGATCACTATCTCGTAGTTGCAAAACTGAGAGCTAGAATCTCCAATAATAGAAATGAAAAAGGAATAAAGACTGTTAGATACAATACAGAAATGCTAAAGGAAGAAGAAATAAAACGGAGGTTCGAGGAAGTTACTAATGAGAAAATTAGACAGTGGAGACTTGAATGCCGTGAGGAACAAGATATAGAAAACCACTGGCTTAATCTAAAAAACATGTTAGTGACCACGGGAGAAGAAATCGTTGGTTTGAAGAAAAGACATGGGCGAGATGAGTGGTTTGATAAGGAGTGTGAAGAGGCAACTGACTTCAAAAACAAGACATACAAATTTATGATCCAAAGGAAATGCACTAGGGCTGTTCAAGAGGAATACAGGAAGGCCAGGCGGAGGGAAAAGAAGATTCATAGAGGAAAAAAGAGGGAGTATATGATGAGACAGATGGAAAAGATAGAGGAATATAAGAGTAAAAGGCTGAGCCGAGATATGTACAGGAAGGTGAATGATATGAGACAGGAATTTCAGCCTAGAACAAATGCCTGTAGGGATAATAATGGTGGCCTTGTGAGTGATAATGCTGGCGTGATCAGGAGATGGACAGAACACTTCGAAGAGTTGCTAGGCTCAGTTGGGGAGGCTTCGATGGAGGCATCTGAGAATGAAGAGGAGGTAGGAGAATTCGAGGATGATAGAGAGGAGTTGGTGCCATCCTATGACGAGGTGTATGAAGCTCTAGAAAAGCTTAAAAATAACAAGGCAGCAGGTTCCGATGGTTTACCAGGGGAACTATTAAAGAGCGCAGGAGGAGATTTCATAAAGGAATTTGCCCATCTTATAGAGCGAATATGGCTGGAGGAGGTAATGCCTGATGAGTGGAACAATGGGGTGGTGTGTTTAATACATAAAAAGGGTGATCCGCTTATATGTAAAAATTATAGGGGCATCTCTCTACTTAATACAGCATATAAGGTATTGTCCAACATCATATTTTCTAGGCTGCTTCCCTACGCTGAGGAAAACATAAAAGAATATCAGTGTGGATTCACTAGGAATAGGTCAACAACAGACCAAATATTTACACTAAGGCAAATCCTGGAAAAAACGTTGGAATATGGAGTGCCCACTCACCATCTCTTTGTGGATTTCCAGTCGGCATATGATTCAATCAACCGGAAAATGCTATATAGAGCTATGAAGGAGTTGCATATACCATCTAAGTTGGTGCGTATGGTTGGAGTAGTTATGTCCAATTCTAAGTGCCAAATCAGAATACAATCAAATCTATCTAACTCCTTAAAAACATTGAATGGGTTGAAACAAGGAGATGCCTTAGCATGTCTGTTGTTCAACATAGCTCTAGAAAAGGTCATCAGGGATTCAGGAATTCAAACTAGCGGACACATATTTCACAAGGAGGTACAGCTTCTGGCCTATGCCGATGACATTGACGTCATAAGTAGGTCTGAATCTGGCTTAAAGGAAGCCTTTCAGGAACTGGAGTTGTCCGCTAAGGCTATGGGCTTGGTTATAAACCAAAGCAAAACCAAATATATGGTTGTAGGTGCCAATACTCGTACCCTGTCCCTGCGCATTAACGATTATGAATTTGAAAAGGTTCAGGGTTTTCCATATCTCGGGTCATATGTGGACTCTGGAAATGACTCCTCTAGAGATATTGAAAGACGAATATTATCTGCTAATAGGTGTTACTACGGACTGGTGAAACATTTTAAATCAAAATTAATAACTAAAGATACAAAAGCCTCCCTATACAAGACCTTGATTAGACCAGTCCTGATGTACGGCTCGGAATGCTGGGTGTTAAAAAAACTAGATGAGCAGAGACTATCCGTTTTTGAGAGGAGGGTACTGAGGAGAATCTATGGCCCTGTGAGGGAAAACAACATTTGGAGGCGACTGCATAATCGAGAGTTGTACGAAAGGTTTAAAGATCTTCCGATCGTGCAACTCATACAAATTAACAGATTGCGTTGGGCTGGTCATGTGCAGAGAATGGCGGAGGATAGAATCCCAAAAAGAGTGATGAATTATTTGCCGATGGGAAGGAGAAGGAGGGGAAGACCGCGTACAAGATGGCTGGACCAGGTTGGTAAGGAGGCAGTGAGGCTGGGTGCAGCAAACTGGTGGACATTGGCTGGGAGTAGAGACCAGTGGGGAAGATTTCTTTTGGAGGCCAGGGCCCGGACTGGGCTGTAGCGCCGAGGATGTATGTATGTATGTATGTATTATACAACAAATAAAAGTGAATAAAATCAGAAGAATAAGTCAGTGAAGTAAATGTAAAAGTGAAAAGGTGAATTAAAACTGTTGGACTTAAAACGCACATGGCCATGAGAGGAGTGACGCCGGTGGGGTAATCCATCAAAAAATAATTTCATTTTATTTAAAAGGGGTTTTAAATGGAATGAATGTGAGTGCGAGCAGGCTGGGCTGCTTTATTTAATCTAAGGTACCTATTTTTAACTTTTATTTATATAAGCTTGTTTAGCAATACTTAAAGAAATTTTGTTTTTTGTATTAATTGTTGGGAGTTAATGGATAACTTAAAAGAAATGAATAATTCATGACATGAAAATAGTAAAATAATCGAATAATTTTTAAATTGTTTCTTTTCATAAATGCGAGTTGCGTATGTTATTCAAATAACCTTGCAATCATACCTGCATTGCACCATTCGTGTGACGTAACTCTGGGCTGGAAGAAGATTTAAAAGTAAGTGGGAGATATATATTATTATTATAAAAATGTGTTAAAAGTAAAATCACAATAGCCTTGAAGCCGTGGATCATTTCTTTTAGGAAATAATTTCCATATGCATTTTCTTTCTCACACAAATTGATTCTTTTATCACATATGAGTAGCCATCCCTCACATTTAAACATTAAGGTTTTTTTCTGGAGACATAAATGGCCACAATTAGTACAGCACAGACACTTACTGATCAGCTGTCTTAAATCAGCATCTTTATCTTGAACTTCTTTATTACCTAAAACATTCTGTGCATATCTTCTTTGAATGCAAAGTAAAATGAGCGAAGTAGTGGTGTTGTTTGAGTTATAACTGATTGTTACATATTTTATTAAACATACATACATTTTTAACAAAGTGGTGGACAGATTTTATTCACAAACTGTACAATAATTCCTTCAGTAAGATTGGCTTATCCTGAAAATTTCATAAAGTTTGGTTCATGTTAACTCAAGTTATTGTTGGACATGCCTGTTTCTTTTTTTTTTTTCATTTAAAAGTTTTTGCATCACTCAGACTAACTAATGTATGGACTACTTTTAGTATTCTGATGCTACTGTCCTTCCATAATCTCACCAACTGATTCACAGCTGTTTTTGCCATTCTAATATATTTTTATCTCTTCTGAGCCACATCTGATTTTTAAAACGCCCAAATCTATATACACACAATTTATGCAAATTGTTAATTATCCAAATTCTGCTACTTATATTGTGTCTAGACTGTTGCTGCAATGATGATCACAACCATTATTTTATTTTATCATATTTCAACAGAAAATTTATATTTCTACTAATGGCTTCACTTTATTAATGGAGTCTATTATTTCAATAAATACATTTTAGGTTAGTTGTCTCCAAGTCGCTTATATTAATATAATAGATATTTACCAGATATCCGTCGTGCGACTTCGTTTTTCTTGTCTTATGACGCGTTTCGACAACGAATTGCCATCTTCAGAAATCTTAATCACTCATTAGAGATCGTTAAAAAATTAAAAATACCAAAATCATTACGGTAAAAGTGCACTTTTACGACAGTGGAAAATCACATATGCGAACACGAATTTTATGTTTCTCGCGTGGACATTATCGATCGACTCTTATCGATCGACTGATTCACTGTTATATAGCCACTGATAGACCTGTTCTGTATATTATAGCCCGTGTGTACTGTAACTTTCTATTTACCGGTGCCCGTGTGCAAGTATTGCCGTGTCATACAATATGTTATGTGAAAATGTAAGTTTATCGTTCAAGACATAATCACTGTTGATTTTGACGGCTTTATATATTTCATATTCCTCAAGTGCGTCCATGTATTTTCCTTTCCTGCAGCAATGCAAGGGCTGAGACAAATTTCCAGCCCTTGCATTGCTGCAGGAAAGGAAAATACATGGACGCACTTGAGGAATATGAAATATATAAAGCCGTCAAAATCAACAGTGATTATGTCTTGAACGATAAACTTACATTTTCACATAACATATTGTACGACACGGCAATACTTGCACACGGGCACCGGTAAATAGAAAGTTACAATACACACAGGCTATAATATACAAAACAGGTCTATCAGTGGCTATATAACAGTGAATCAGTCGATCGATAAGAGTCGATCGATAATGTCCACGTGAGAAACATAAAATTTCGTGTTCGCGTATGTGATTTTCCACTGTCATAAAAGTGCACTTTTACCGTAATGATTTTGGTATTTTTAATTTTTTAACGATCTCTAATGAGTGATTAAGATTTCTGAAGATGGCAATTCGTTGCCGAAACGCGTCATAAGACAAGAAAAACAAAGTCGCACGACGGATATCTGGTAAATATCTATTATACTATTATTTCAGCTTCAGAACTGGGGATAAAGATGTTGCCATGAGCATTCTGTAAACTGCTGACCACACAATTTTAAAAAAATGTAATGGCTGATTATCTGGCTATTCTACTTTTTAGTGACGATTGTGCAACTTCCTCTTCTACCCACAACTAATAGCTGTACAATAACAGTAACATGAAACAGCAATGTGTGAAGTGCATGTCTTACTTATTTTGAAATTTTGTGACACATGTTGCAAAGTTATGAATACTATATTATATACAGATACTTAACATTCAGTTGACTGTGGTCTGCCATATCATAATTATATACACATAAAGCTGTCAAACAATAAATTATGCTGAAGATATGCTAGAAGAATTACATATTCTGATGTTAAGATTAGAAATCAAAATTTTTATGACCAGGACTTTTCCAATTACCATGCTTATGATTTTTAAGTAAATGTTTTGCCCCATCTCTAATCTTTGTACACTTTTAAAGATAACTAAATGTACAGGAGTTTGAATCACACCAACACATGGCAGTGGCACAGACTTGATAAAGTTCTTTACACTGTAATATTCTTGACATGATTTAAGGCATGCTGATTCATATCAATGCATACACTGTGTGTCTGAATGTAATTCTTTACTTCAATTTAACACAGACACTAGACTGATAAGAGTTCACTATACACCTACAAATCTGCCAGAATTCTTGCTACGATACCTCACATGTTACTGCTGAATTATCTGTGTTTCAACTAAATTTTGTATACATCATCATAATGTTCCTACTTTAGGACAGTATATAAGGTACTGCCAAAAGAACCTATGTTTTAATACTATGTTTTAAGAACCTGAGCTTATACTGTACTTGAATTTTGTAAACCTTAATCACACACTTCAAATTATCAATATATTTGAAATTACCTTCACAGGTGTAGCATGTTTTTTAATCTTTCCCCATGAAACTGCTTCATCGGGCCGTGCACCACTGTCGCTACCATCAAATTCTGATGCAGTGTTTATAAACACAGCATAATCAGCACCATTCCTCTGTAATAAACATATCCGTATACATGGTAATAACAGTCCTCCATTGTATGTAGATCTGATGCACTAGTACACTAATAATCATTTAACAGTATTAAAAAATAAATTATAGTGAAGCAGTGAGATGCAAAGCGTGCTCGTTGATTCTTCAAGACAAACACAAAATTCTACTACAGATTATTCTCAAAATTTCTTAAGTTAAACCACTATCTTATCCTACTAATTATTTAATTTCTGTAAATTGTTACAAGCGTTTCATTAAGAGGGTACGAATTGTTGAATCATGAATATCTGAGGCATTGGCATGGATGTTTGATATATCAACAATATCAGCCACAGTGAAATTGAAATTATACTGTACAAATGCATCAAGTGGTTTACAGTGCAAGAAGAAACAGATACCACCCAAGTGTTACTTTTACAGGGAAATATGAGATACTGCTCCCTAAAAGTGCATAATTAATTGAAACAACTAATGACGATAGATACTATAAAAAATAAAAGTAAATTTGTTTGTTTTTCTTTGGTTTCATTTCTTTTGTATTTTTATTCCTCCTACCTAAAGTGTGCAGTATTGTTTAGTTTTAAATAATATTGTGTTACTATATCGCTCCACCAAAAAATGTAAAAATACTTAAAGTCACATGCTGTAACTTTAATTTTTCACTTTATTTACAGAAAAAGGTTGTTTTGCCAGCTGGTAAAACATAAATGATCTTATCTATCATTCATCTGTTTTTTTATCAATTGTAACATTTTTGGGGTTAAAAGATCTTGAAAGATATTACTTTCCTAAAATGTCTTATTAAAATAACTTTGATTTCTTTCTTCTTCTTGAAACAGATTTTTGATGTCTCGGCTTAAAAGATGTTCGCATGTAAGCTAATATGAAGAACATGTTCATTTATGTAATGATAAACTGGAGAGATACTCAAGCATAAATGTAAACATGTACTCATTCCTGTTTAGAAACGATAACAGTATTATGATAATATACAAGCACATACGTTGCCCCCCCCCCCTACACACACAGAGTTACAAATACATGCATAAAAAAGCTTATTAATGTAAACAATCATGTACTACATACAACTGTATATATATATAAATACATGACCACTATACCTAATAATTATAATCAAGATCCTAAAATTGTATTCCAGAAGACATACCATTAGGTTTGCATTACAGATATGGTGTTTAACAACTCCTCCTCCAATTATAACAACACCAGAGTTAATCGCCTTCACAGCCATTGTATTAAGCCTTTTTAGATCTACAAAAAAATTGAAGAAACCTCTAAGTTTTAAAAATTATTAAATATAATACACAAATAAATGCAAATTGAATATTTCCTGTCTGTGAAAAACAGTGGAAATACTAACTTACAAGAAACGTTTTGGGAAACTAAAAGAGGAAGCAACAAAGCTTTTTGAACTCCCTGTTTCAGTGGTGGCTCGTGGTTCTGACAGTTGAGGGTTCAATGTCTGAATGTTTCTACTAAGATAAGAGCAATTATCCCATTCCAGATAACACACGGTGTGAGACACAATATGAAGAAATAACTGTTGACAACTTTAAGTAGGCCTAATATCAGATTGTGTTTATGCTATTTGTAAATTATTCTAACAATATATAGTTAAATAAAAGGATAGTTGTTAAAGGTTTCTCTTTAATATTTAAAACGGGAAGCAGTCTGCCGAGTTCCTTAATTTTGCATTTATCTTCAATACAGAGAAAGAGATAGAGAGAGGGGACAGAGAGAAAGCAAAGCAAAGTAAACACTGTAAAATAAACATATTAATTCATTAATTCTGATGATGTTGAACAAAGTGGTTTAGCAAAATGTATGTAGAAATTAAAATAAATACTTATATGGCTACTTTATATTACAACAAAATGCAAATTATTATTCTAGTTATAAGTTACATACTATTACAGATTGTAAAACAGTTTCCATTTATAATTCAATTAATAAAAAACATGTTGTTAATAATGCATTATACAAATTTGTTATAAGGTAAAAATACAGAAAATGATAAATATCTGATCATTTTTGCATGGGCAATGAATTAAAGAGTTAATAAATTCTTATACTGACTACAAACCACAACACAATTATACATTTAAAAACACTAGTGGAGAATAAACCATCATAGATTACACACAAAATGGACAATCTGGTGAAAATAACTGATACAAGAAGATTAATGCCTACATATATGAGGAGTGATCTTACTTAAGTCATACGATACCGTAAGATCGCATGTAACAACCTTTCCCAATTGAGTTACATGAATAAGACTATATATGATGGCTCAATCTAAAACCTATATATAGTTAATGAAAGATATAAGCTATAATAAAATAGGAGAACTGGATGGTATAGAATAAAATCAGAACTAACATATCAGAAGCAAGCACAGAAGTGATAGTGCTCAAAAAGTAATATTAAGCAGACAACATGCAAGCAAAACACCTTGGTTTACGAAAAAAACTGGCTGAAAAAAACATAAAGCATACTCAAAATATAAGAATACAAGAAAAAATAAAGAATACAACAACTATAAACAGTTACAAACTTGAAAAAGAAAATTAGAGAGTTTAAAAGCACCTAGAGGGAACCTTTATGGTGTTTATGGCAGTGGCAAAATAAGTCCACAAACATGTGGAGGTTCATCATTGTCTTGTTCTTCTGGCATCGCAACCCAGTGTGCTCAATGATTTTCTTCCATTCCAGTCTCTCACCACACAACCTTCTCCAGCCCTCACACTCATACTTCTCAAATCATCCTCTATGCCATTTTTTCTTAGGTCTTCCTCTAATTTTTCTGCCCATTGGTTTCCTACAGTTTTTTTTTTTGTTATTCTGCTATCATCATTTCTCTTATGTGACCTATCCATTCTAATAATCTACTCTTATTAAATTGGACTACATGAGCACCATGTATTGATTAATCAAGTTCATAATTCATTCACATCTTCCAAGAACCATCAGTTTGCCCAGGCCCAAAAATGTTTCACATGATTTTAGCTCAAATGTTCTATTCTATATTGTTCACCTGTATTAGTTAATGTTCATGCCTCACATCCATATTTCACTATCTGTCAAATAAGACTTGTATATTAATATGGTTAGCTTTAGTTGTTTGCATATTATCCGGGATAAGAGCAAATTTTCATAGGAATAGTACCATCTATTTCCACTTACAATACAGAATTTATTTCATTACAAGAGTCAGTCTGGGTAATCTGTGATTTCTCCTTTACAACCACATGTTTTGTCTTATTCTAAAGAATAAGCCCAGCTTTTCAACTTTTTCAACACTGTCCTAAGCGTCCCTGTCAGAAACTATTTACAACAATTTTCCACAAACACAAGTTTGTGGCTTCAATGTCAAACCACTTCCCTATGAGCAGTTTTGAAAGAAATTACATTTCTTTCTTTAAAACTATCAGGATAATCAGTGCTGGCCTAAAAACACTGATGCAAAATCCTCCTCTTTGGTTCACATGAGAGGCCCACTAAATGCAAATATTTGTCTCTTGCTTGCTTACACCACTTCGCTACACATTCATACATCTCAGAGTTTCTGCTTTTTGTTGCCTTTCACTACCTTTGTCACCAAATTTACTACACATTCAAAACCTCTTTATTTTCTAGATACACTAACAGCATATTTAGCCATATCCCAAATTCCTTGGCAAATTCATATTTCTCTTTCACTCCTTTTCAACATCCCAAATAATAGTAACTCTTTCAGCAAATGACAATGATTTTCTGTGTTGGTTTTGAAAAAGCCATGGTGATCACACAACACACCAATTCAATAAGACATAAGTCAATAAGGTATACTAGTTTATACAGCAGTACTCTTTATCAGTCCATTGGAACAAAGGACAATAATAAACAGTGCAGTTACATGAACCAGACATGTGTCAGTGAGAGTACTGGTCCAGACAATTTTACACAAAGTCTATGCATCTGTTCACAAAGAGAGTTGCCTATTTACGTGTTTCTTAATGTGTCCAGTTGTGTTTCTTAATGTTACATATACTAGCCCATATTGCAGGTGTTTGCAGTTTGAGCAAAATTTTTACTTTAAAGTAACAAACACAAAATTGAAATTCAAAAACGTTCTTTTATGGTTTTACTTAGGATATCTGAGGAACCATAGTAAAAGTTTGAATTATCCGTAAAGTCATATATCATTTGAATTAGCCAAGTTATATGGTATAAACACAAATTAGCAGCAGCAGGTGATACTATGAAAGCCTCAGGTGAGTCTAAATCAGCAGTAAGCATCCTGTGTATATGAAGCCAAGACAAAGCTCTATATCTTATCCAATTACAAAAGTTCTATAGAGGATAATTTCTTCAGACTCCCTAGAGATCAAAGTATTTTGTTAGCTATGCTACAGCTACGTGATGAATGAACTCTCCATACAAATAAAAAATATGGTCATGGAAACTCAACTACAGCTTTTTATAGCAAGACCAGATCAAGTCAAGAAAGCAGCTGTTGTCAGTGAAGGAAAAGAAGGCTACTTATTTTAGTACATACTATACATATAGTATAAAATGCACAGTAAACAAAATAAAATACATTAAATAAAAACAATAAACAGATTTACCAACTGTCAATTATATGGCAAATACTACTGAGTGTCTTAAAACTACTATTTATCATCTGCTCACCTTGTATAATATCAAGAATAAGTCCTGGATTTTTGTAAGTGTGAAAATACATCATATCACCAATGCTGCCATCAGTTAAAGCTGGACTAAACACTGGAATATTATTTTTAGCAGCCCAATAGTAAATAGAACTTGTATCATTTATCTTCTCCCCTAAACGTGCAATAAGTTTAGATGGTGTCCATAAAGTTCCCTACATAACAAAATCACATTTGTGAAAACCAAAATTGTTCTAAATTATTTATGCCAAATTACTTCAATTGTACAGTATTACAGATATCTGAAAATGTATTCATATATTTTTCACACTATTAAAGCTACACACATATAGACATTACACAACACAAACACACAAACATTATGTCTACAATTTCCAGAACAAACTGATTATAAGAATAAGACTAAGACTAATAGGTTTGCATTCTAGAAGGGTTCTTTTACATACATTACAACATTACAAATAATATTATTATGGATACAATTTGTGTTTATACCCAATGCAACTATATTGTGTAAAGCACCAGCTAGGTCGTAGGATTTTTCTGTGTGCGTTGGGTTAAATACACAATAAACTTTTTTACAGAGGAGTGAGAAGCTGATGGCATGAAATGACTAATTAAAACATTAAAAAGAATTAATAACCAATTTATTAATTACTAAGTAAAAAATAATAATTAAATATTACAAAATAAAAAATATGAATTCAGAATATTTCCTTTTATAAAGAATATACAAAAACAACATATTATATCTCTTATATGTAACACACAATGATGACATATAAAAATCTAAATATAAAAAAACATACAAAAATTATAAAATTATTTTAAATTTCTTGGGTGTCTGAAACAAGAGTCTGCACTTTGAATCATTATTAAAAATTTTTAATAACAGAAAATCATTAACGAAAGCAGTACTGTATTTATCAAATTAACCTGAAAGTTTACTATTAATATTTTCATAAAATAATATCTACTTTAAATAAAAATAATTATTATTTGCAACAGAGCACTCATTTTTAATTAACTAGAAAATTTATTTTTAATAAAACTTAAAAGTCCATACTACTTATTTTACTTTGATTATTTATACCATTTACATTTATGTATTGATTTTACTTTGTTAGCTAATACCTCAGTTGTTTACAAGTTCTTTTTTTGTTTAAAAAAATATTAATTGTTCATGTTCACTTATCACCTGTGCATTTGTTGAGTTGCCAATGCGAAGCTGTGTGTGTGGCCTCTGGATGTGGACAATGATGATGATATGGTAGTGATGCTCCTTCATCAATTGTAGTACGTTAAGAGTTATTGCTTGATGATGATGTTGCCGGTGCTGATTCTCTGTCACTAATCAAACGGACATAGTGTCCCCACAAGAATGTTATTAGCATCTATCCCTCGTTCAAAATTGTCACAGGTATTTATAGTCTGCAGTAATTCTCTCATGTCAGATATTGAAATATGCCATTTCTACATTTCTAACATGTTCAATGTTATCTGTTCATGTATAGCGTCGTCACCTTTTCAATACATCAGTTTTTGTCTGCTTTTTTTTTGCAATAACAGTGCAATTTAAGTTTAAACGAGCCTTCACATTAAATGCGCAATTTTCCACATGTTATTTATATAAAACTCAATTGTTTATTATTGTTAATTATGGTCACAATTAACTTTATTTTTGTAACTCCATTATTAATTAATGTTGGGACCAGAGTTCACTAACACAAGTTAAATACAGGCATACACATAGATACCCCTAGTCATAGCACAAAACCTGTTTCTGCTGGTAGAACTCTCACACGTGAGTTACAGTATACACAGATACAGCTTAAATCAACAGGTGTTCACTATTTAGCTGATAATTTGCCTCCACATACACTACTACTTAAACTCTTTCTAACAATTTATCTGTATTAATTATTTACAAAAATACTGCCCTGGGTAAATACACAAATATATGTATTGTTGCTGTGTATTATGATGTATAGTTGTTACACAGAATAAGCAGACAAGACTTATGTTACTGGAATAAAAATGGATTTATTAATGATGCTATTATTTTCTGACAATATATGTGCTTTTAATACAGTTTGTAAAAAATAATCTGTCTCTGTTGACCTTCGTAACACAAACTAAAATTTAATTTCTGTATAGTGAAATAAATTAACACTTTCAGACCTGGGCCTGTAAGGGGTGTTAACACACGGTGGCCCGGTGCTTTTTAGTGTATTTCATTGTTATGCTACAACTTAACCAATTCTATTTTGTCAACTTCTCTTATACTGTCTTTTAGTTCCATTCTTCCTCTTTAATATGATGTATGACACTTTAATACTTTTTTTACTATTTAAAACAAAAAATTAAGTTACAACTGCACTAACAAAAAAAAAAAAAAGTTTAAAGTCACAATTTATTTTTATAACTCACTTTCAAACACACATTTATGGTTTTTATATAAGTATTGAAACTAGTCTACAACACACATTATATGAAATATAAAAAGTAAAGGAAATATATTCTTAAAAATATTTATTTGTAATTGACACGCATACTGAATGCGTGTAACACTGAATGCAGCGTGTAAACAAAACACAAAATGTTTGCTGTTTACTCAGTTAAAGAAATAACTACAGTTGAGTTATGATGTGCTGCTCTCATACGGTAAGCTTGAAAAACAGTTTAAACCTATGTAAAAGTGATGCCCATACAACGTACTGGCATAGGACTGAAACTGTTAATATTTAAAAAACCCCTTTTGTCTTATTTAAACTACAAATTCTTTACTGATATAACTTGTATAAGAGTCTTGCTTTTAAAGAAGATTTTGTAAGTGTATATACACATATAAGTTCACTACCCTTTAATGTCGACTGCAGATCCTTCAGACTATGGGGTACTCTTGTCTGGATGAATATATGAGTTAATTTACCCTGTCCAGCTTCAGGATCACTTTCGGGCATGTAGGTATTTCTTGGGGGGCATGATTAAATACAATTTCACACTGCGAACCAATAGTGTTGGTGCTCAACTGGTGTAATTAGGCTTACACCCCTCCAGTTAACTTGAAGTGTCTATACCCTAAACAGAATATGTTGCATTATCGCGGATAGCACTCAATTATAATACTAGCCCAGTAACTCAACAGGAATTTTCTAACTTACATTCGTAGTGACTGGCAGAGCAATCATAATGTACCAGAGCGGCATTTACTTGTTATCGATTCTTAAGAGAGACTATCTGTCTGTCAGTCTTATTTTTGAAACTGAATTCTTATAATCTGATTGGTTCTTTGGTTTATTATTATCTCTCTATCGATAATAGATTTCCTGTATAAGGTTTCGGAACAGAATAATTCTTGTTCAAAAAACCTGAAATAATTTACTACTGAATTTATGTGCTGTCACTGGACAAAAGGCTTGTCGGTCGCTGAGCACGTTAGTTGTCACGTCTCAACTGCTGATCCCCGATTGGCTCGCTGTGTCCGCTGCTGGTACCGGAGAGCAGATGTTCGCATACCGCTGCCGTCACAACTTGTCACCGGACAAAAGGCTTGTCGGTCGCTGAGCACGTTAGTTGTCACGTCTCGACTGCTGATCCCCGATTGGCTCGCTGTGTCCACCGCTGGTACCGGAGAGCAGATGTTCGCATACCGCTGCCGTCACAACTTGTCACCGGACAAAAGGCTTGCCGCAATGACAAATGGCGCCAATCGTACACTCTAGTGTTTTTGGTGGCCCTAAAAAGGCCTGTGGCGAGAAGGCTGATGTTGGTCGTGCCGTGCTGAGATGTTCGGCGGCTGCGCCCACTGATCGTGGCGTACTGCAGTCCTCCTCTTCTTTCGGCATCGTTTGTAGAGTCAGCTGCCGGCCCAGCGAACTCCATCACTGGCGCAGAACTGGAGGGCGAAGACGCAAGAATGCCGGTTCTATTCTTCGGCCGTTACTTCTGGCTGACTCCACGTTGATGTCGTCCGAGAGAGGAGAGGAGATGAAGTGCGTCCGATGGCGTGGCGATGAAGAGTGTGTCAAATTTTCTCCTGGGGCTGGTTTTATGCACTAATCGGGATCGCTGATTGGCTCGCTCCGAGCAAGTTAGTTGTCACGTCTCAACTGCTGATCCCGGATTGGCTCGCTGTGTCCGCCGCTGGTACCAGAGAGCAGATGTTCGCATACCGCTGCTGTCACAACTCCCCCAGGTCTTGAATGCACTCTGGTAGCCAGCCTACTGCTCTTCTCCAGATGTTGTAGAGGTGTCTGTTGGGCGCCATGTTGATTGGTGTGCCGGCTGGTAGCCCCGCTGGCATGGCTGGATCAGGCATCCGCCCCAAGGGCGCCACTTGTCACCGGACAAAAGGCTTGCCGCATGACAAATGGCGCCAATCGTACACTCTAGTGTTTTTGGTGGCCCTAAAAAGGACCTGGTGGCGAGAAAGCTGATGTTGGTCGTGCCACGCTGATATGTTCGGCGGCTGCGCCCGCTGTTCGTGGCATACTGCAGTCCTCCTCTTCTTTCGGCATCGGTTGTAGAGGCGGGTGCCGGCCCAGCGATGTCCTATCGCTGGTACGGAACTGGAGGGCGAAGGCGCAAGAATGCCGGTTCTATTCTTCGGCCGTTCCTTCCGGCTGGCTCCGCGCCGATGTCGTCCGAGAGAGGAGAGGAGATGAAGTGCGTCCGATGGCGTAGCGATGAAGAGTGCTCCAAAATTTTCTGCCGGCCCGGGTTTTATGCACTAACCGGGATTGTTGATTGGCTCGCTCCGAGCACGTAGTTGGTCCCGTCTCGACTGCTACTGATCCCGGATTGGCTCGCCTCGTATTCTTCAGGTGTCACGCGCCATGTTGCTGGTACCGGAGAGCAGACGTAATGAATCGCTGTTGTCACAACTCCTCCGGGTCTTGAATGCTCTCCGGTAGCAAGCCTACTGCTCTTCTCCGGATCTTGTAGAGGTGTCTGTTGGGCACCATGTTTATTGGTGTGCCGGCCGGTAGCTCGCTGGCGTGGCTGGATCTTGCATCCGCAAGATGATTGTTGCCCCACGTTGGGCAACACTTGTCATCGGACAAAAGGCTTGCCACATGTCAAATGGCGCCAATCGTACACTCTAGTGTTTTTGGTGGCCCTAAAAAGGACCTGTGGCGAGAAGGCTGATGTTGGTCGTGCCGCGCTGAGATGTTCGGCGGTTGCGCCCGCTGATCATGGCGTACTGCAGTCCTCCTCTTCTTTCGGCATCGGTTGTAGAGTCGGCTGCCGGCCCAGCAAACTCCATCGCTGGCGCGGAACTGGAGGGCGAAGACGCAAGAACACCAGTTCTATTCTTCGGCCGTTACTTCTGGCTGACACCGCGTCGAAGTCGTCCGAGAGAGGAGAGGAGATGAAGTGCGTCCGATGGTGTGGCGATGAAGAGTGTGTCAAATTTTCTCCTGGGGCTGGTTTTATGCACTAATCGGGATCGCTGATTGGCTCGCTCTGAGCACGTTAGTTGTCACGTCTCAACTGCTAATCCCCGATTGGCTCGCTGTGTCCGCTGCTGGTACCGGAGAGCAGATGTTCGCATCCCGCTGCTGTCACAACTCCCCCGGGTCTTGAATGCTCTCCGGTAGCCAGCCTACTGCTCTTCTCCGGATGTTGTAGAGGTGTCTGTTGGGCGCCATGTTGATTGGTGTGCCGGCTGGTAGCCCGCTGGCATGGCTGGATCAGGCATCAGCCCAATGATCGGGGCCCCACGTTGAACGCCACTTGTCACCGGACAAAAGGCTTGCCGCATTACAAATGGCGCCAATTGTACACTCTAGTGTTTTTGGTGGCCCTAAAAAGGACCTGGTGGCAAGAAAGCTGATGATGGTCGTGCTGCGCTGAGATGTTCGGCGGCTGCGCCCGCTGTTCGTGGCGTACTGCAGTCCTCCTCTTCTTTCGGCATCGGTTGTAGAGGCAGGTGCCAGCCCAGCGATGTCCTATCGCTGGTACGGAACTGGAGGGCGAAGACGCAAGAACGCTGGTTCTATTCTTCGGCCGTTCCTTCCGGCTGGCTCCGCGCCGATGTTGTCCGAGAGAGGAGAGGATATGAAGTGCGTACGATGGCGTGGCGATGAAGAGTGCTCCAAAATTTTCTGCCGGCCCGGGTTTTATCCACTAACCGGGATTGCTGATTGGCTCGCTCCAAGCACTTAGTTGGTCACGTCTCGGCTGCTACTGATCCCGGATTGGCTCGCCTCGTATTCTTCAGGTGTCACGCGCCGTGTCGCTGGAATCGGAGAACAGACGTAATAAATCGCTGTTGTCACAACTCCTCCAGGTCTTGAATGCTCTCCGGTAGCCAGCCTACTGCTCTTCTCCGTATCTTGTAGAGGTGTCTGTTGGACGCCATGTTGATTGGTGTGCCAGCTGGTAGCTCGCTGGCGTGGCTGGATCTTGCATCCGCAAGATGATCATTGTCCCATGTTGGGCAACACTCGTCACCGGACAAAGGGCTTGCCGCATGACAAATGGCGCCAATCGTACACTCTAGTGTTTTTGGTGGCCCTAAAAAGGACCTGGTGGCGAGAAAGCTGATGTTGGTCGTGCCGCGCTGAGATGTTCGGTGGCTGCGCCCGCTGTTCGTGGCGTACTGGTGGCTGCGCCCGCTGTTCGTGGCGTACTGGTGGCTGCGCCCGCTGTTCGTGGCGTACTGCAGTCCTCCTCTTCTTTCGGCATCGGTTGTAGAGGCGGGTGCCGGCCCAGCGATGTCCTATCGCTGGTACGGAACTGGAGGGCAAAGACGCAAGAACGCCGGTTCTATTCTTCGGCCGTTCCTTCCGGCTGGCTCCACGCTGATGTCATCCAAGAGAGGAGAGGAGATGAAGTGCGTCCGATGGCGTGGCGATGAAGAGTGCTCCAAAATTCACACAACTGGGGGTTGCGCGGTACGCGTGAAGCGCGGGTCGCGAGTGGTGCAGTGATCTGAGTCTCAGGAGGGACTCCTGCCACTGGGTCAGTTTGAGTTTCTTTTATATTATTTTATCTATTTAGGGGGGGGTCTGAAGCGACCTGCGATTGGTGGATTATACCACCGGGACTAATAGACGAGGTCACTTCCAGGACTCACCTGGTCGCGGGGTGTATTTACCAAGTCCAGCAATGAGGGAATTGTGGGTCACTCTGTCGGAACGAACATAGAATCTACGCGCCAGGCGTCTCACGGCGTCATCAAGAGAGCGGACACCGAGTCCTCTCCTCAAAAGACGAGAAGAGTACCTCCGGGGGACTTTGCACGTGAGCTTCAGTCCCCGGTCGAGTACGCGATGGAGCGTTGTTCTATGACCACGAGCCAGGTATCCCCAAACAGGACAGGCGTAGGTAATCACGGGCAACACGTACGTGTTGACTACGAGCTTACCTAGCTGGGGGGTCATTGCCGGATTAGATAGCATGGGCCAGAGTCTACTGAGTTACGTCAAAGCGCGTTGTCTGATATACTGTGTATGGGTTCGCCAGGTGAGTCGGGAATCCACGTGGAGCCTGAGGTACTTGATGCTATTGGTCCAGGGCACCTCGACGGGGCCTACTTTAAGCGGCCGAGACCGCTTGCGTTTGCGCGAGCATATTACCACGGCGCTCTTGGAAGCGTTAATGGCAACTCTCCAGTCATCGGTCCACCCGACATACGCGTCGAGTTGGCGCTGGAGCTTAACTGCCGCATAACTCGTGTTCGGCTCTGAGGCAAAAGCCGCAGTGTCGTCCGCGAACAGCGACAATTTTACTCCAGGAACTCGGGGCGTGTCGTTGACAAACAGCGAGAACAGGAGAGGCCCAAGGACACTTCCCTGAGGGACGCCAGTGGTATTACGCCTCTCCGAAGAGGTCAGGTGGTCTACTCTCTCGGAAGCTACGGTCTCGCAGAAAGCTGCCGATCAAGTGAACGTAGCAGTCTGGGAGAATGACTTCCGTCAGTTTGTAAAGGACACCCTCGTGCCACACGCGGTCAAAGGCTTTCTCTACGTCTAGGAAGATCGCAGTCGTCTGTTTGCCCTGGCAGCCAGCCTCGGTAATGCATTCCACGAGTCTCATCAGCTGATGAGTCGAGGAGTGCAGCTCACGAAAGCCGAACTGTTCGGGGATCAGCACGTCTAGTCTTTCTAGATGGTCGCGGATCCTACGCTGGATCAGACGCTCGAAAACCTTGGACGTCGCGGACAAGAGGCTGATGGGCCTGAGGTTTTCCACGCGAGAAGAATTCTTCCCGGCTTGGGTATCACTATGACGGTAGCCGTTTTCCATTTCACCTGAAAATAGGCCAGTCTGAGGCATGAATTGAACAGGTCAGAGAGGAACTGGGCTCCTCGCTCCGGAAGGCGATGGAGGGCGGAATTCATGACTCCGTCCGGGCCAGGCGCCATCCGGGGCTTGAGCTGAACAATCATCTCAGAGACCTCCTCCAGGGAGATGGGCTCCGGTTGGACTGTGATACCGGCCGATAGAAAGCGCTCTACCTCGCGGCAGATTTGCTCAGTGAAAGCCGGGTTCTTGGATGGGTTGGGAGCGAACTGTTGCTCTAAACTGTCAGCCAAGAACTCTGCCTTTTCGAGGGGGCGGCTAAGGGGTTGACCGCCGGGTCCGGCCAGTGCGGGGAGAGGCGCGCGTTTGCGCTTTCCCGTTATGGCACTGGGAATCCGCCAGACATTATGGTCCTCGGCAGGGCCGTCCATCTGTGTCACAGCTAGCTCCCAGTTGCGTCTACGGAACGCCAGCATGTTGCGACGCAACTTGCCGGACGCTCTGTTGAACGCAGCCTTGTCAGCCGGGTCAAGAGTCCTCTGCCAGCGTCTCCGGAGGCGATTCCTCTCGCAAGCGAGCTGAGACACCTCTTCGGGGATACGCTGATAGTCGGGCGTGAGCCCGGCTTCATCCGGGAGGACACGTCTACCGCCGAGACTACGGCTGTGTCGAATAAGGCAACTGCCTCGTCGACATGCTGGGTAGTGTCGAGCGGGATATGCTCAGGTAGGCGGCGACTGAACGCCGGGCCAAAGCGGTCCCACTTGATTACCCGCCGCTCGTCGCGGACGGTGGCGTGCTGGGTAGCTATATGCACACTGATAGGGCAATGGTCCGAGGACATTTCCGAAATGACGGAGACGTGGACCGGGCAATAAACGCCCCTGACCGCGGCAATGTCCAGTACGTCAGGGCAGGAGTTAGCCCTCGAGGGATAGTACGTAGGCCCGGTAGGACCCATGACTGTGACCCGAGCCGCATCAACATACCTGCGCAAGCGGGCCCCGTTTGGGTTCGCCAAGCGGCTCCCCCAATCAGGGTGCTTACAGTTCAGGTCGCCCGCCAGGACTACCCTCCTGTGTGCGCCAAAGACGGCCTCCAGATCGTTCGACAGGAGCTCCGTTTGTGGAGGCTTGTAAGCGGAAACCACGAGTAGACCGCTGAGAGCACCATGGAGCTCAACCGCGGTGCACTCGAGGTTCCGCCGCTGAGGCAGGACAACGCGGTGATGGCGAAGACTCGCCCTCACCGCGATGGCTGTACCCCCTCCTGCACGACCCGACCGGTCATCCCGGTGGCACATGTAGTTGGGCAGTCGGAAACGACGATGCGGGGTCAGGTGCGTCTCACCAAGAAGAAGCACGTCGGGCTTGTGTCGGACAACGAACTCTAAGAGCTCAGAATGCTGGGAAGCGAGGCCGTTGGCGTTCCACGCCACGAGCTCGAGGTCTCACTTGAGGGATTGCCGTGGTTGTCCGTTCATAACAGACCTATAATTCGGCAGGCTTCCACCAAGAGGAAGAACTTGTCTTGGGGCGAGGCTGTTGCCAAGCGTTCCTTGATTTTAAGGAAAGTTTGGGCTACTTTCTGCAAGTCGTAGCTTGCCAGAATGTCGGATACAACGGCGAGATCATCGGAAGATGAGGCCTGGGGGGAACGCTTGGCGGGCAGCTGCATAGCTGCGGCGGGGCGAGGCGGTGGAAGCCTTGGGGGCAGGTTCTGGAGCGGGTGGTCACTCTGGCTTTTGGTGGATGGGCTTGTGTCCAGTGGCAGGTAACTTTGGCTGGCCCGTGTTCTTGGCCTGGGTTTTACCTTTTTTGCCCGATCTGGGGTATCGAGGCTTGGGTGGCGGTGGCCGTGGAGGATCGATTTCCTCGTTATCGTCCGGCAGCGGGACTAGAGCGTAGTGGGGAACTTCGCGTTCCGGTTCCGGGGGCGCGGTAGGTGGTTTGGCCTGTTGAGCTATGCTCGGGCTCACTGCACTAGGTTTCAGAACCGCAGCAGACCTAGGGGCTGGTTTCCGAGCCACAGGTTCAGCGGCTTTGGCCGACTTTACGGGTTGTCTAACAACTTGTCGAGGCTTAGGCTGGACAGGTTTAGCAAGTTTGTCCAGCTGCTCTTGGTAAACTGGGCAGCGCCTGTTGTTAGCAGCATGGGCGCCGCCACAGTTGATGCAATACCTGTGGTTGTCAGGAACTGCGCATGCCTGCGTAAGGTGGTCGTTTCCACAGCGGACGCAGGTCGGCGCGTTCCGACAGCCGAAGCTGCTATGGCCGAACCGCTGACACCTGTGGCACTGGGAGATTCGCCCGGTCTGACGGCAGGGCTCTACGCTCACGCAGAGCCCGTTTCAAGTCTAAAAGGAACTGGGAAGTCGCCCTTCTCTACCAGGAGTCTGATGAGGGGGAGGGGACAACGCGAGCCATAAGTGGTGTACAGCCGAGAGGCTCCCACAACCTTATAGCCCGCATCGCGCAGTTCGTCAAGAACGACCTGCAGATCCGCCTGTATGTCCAGGCCCCGAAGGACGAGGGCTACAGGCTTGATTCTGTTTAAGGAGTATGTGTGGAACTGGAACGATTCACGTTCCAGCCACTGGATCACTCCCAAGTGCTCGGTTGCACTGCGGCAGGCAACGTGCACAGTCTCACTCGCTAGGAGCTTGACCGAAGCGTTATCTGCCAGCACAACGACCTTGCGGAGTCAGCGACTAAAGCCGATAACATCTTTAACGTTCGTGACAAACACCGGCGGGATCCTTCCTTCGGAGGTGCGACTAGGCGCAACCTCAGCGGAGGCTTGGAATGCCTCCGAGTCCGTAGCCGAACTTAAAGAGGTCAGGGAAGGAGACTTCCTCGGCTTGCCACCGTGCCATACTACCACCCAGTCGGTGGAAGCCGAGGTCTCCATGTCTGGGGAGTCAGACTCCGGCAGAGGTTGAGGGCTGCTTGGCCTACTAGCGGCCGTGCAGCCGGAAGGTCCGGCCTTTACGGGCTTGGTCGGCCCTAATAAGGACCGATTATTGTCACGAACTTGCGCGGGTTGAGCAGGGCTTCCCGCGCGAGTCGTAGGGTTCCCGACTGGCCCAAGTGGCCGGCCGGGGGGCTCGTTGCTGCCGCACAGTGCTTCAGGGGCACTATCAGCTGGTCCAATGCTGACTAACTCAGCTCTTTGTCCAGCGGGTATCCGGGGGCCGAACTGTGACACCGTCACAGTGGTGGCGCAACCCGCATCTCTATTCGTGAGTCCTACTCTCGGACTCCCCGGATTCCGCTGGACAGCGCTACCTAAACGACTTACTGGCACTGTGCGGCAGGTCCCAGTTGTGCTGAGGTTGTCTTCGTCTTGGCAAGACGGCTGGTCCACTTCCATCGCTGCAGTTGGATGGTGGCGCTGGCGATGAGACGAGTCTTGATCCGGCGGTTTCTTTTTTACTGCCGCCGCAGTAGCTTGTCCAGAAGGCCTCTTCATGGCAGTAGCGTAGAGGTCGAGGCGATCCTCTTCTGGGTTGTTCTGATGACTTCCGATCTCTTCAAATGCTGAATGGACTTGTCACCCTCACTCATTATGTCACCTGCTGTCTCCTTCTCTCCCTCTCTCTTCTGTGCTCCAAAATTTTCTGCTGGCCCGGGTTTTATGCACTAACCGGGATTGCTGATTGGCTCGCTCCGAGCACGTAGTTGGTCACATCTCGGCTGCTACTGATCCCGGATTGGCTCACCTCGTATTCTTCAGGTGTCACGGGTCGTGTCGCTGGAATCGGAGAACAGACGTAATAAATCGCTGTTGTCACAACTCCTCCGGGTCTTGAATGCTCTCCGGTAGCCAGCCTACTGCTCTTCTCCGTATCTTGTAGAGGTGTCTGTTGGGCGCCATGTTGATTGGTGTGCCAGCTGCCGTGGCTGGATCTTGCATCCGCAAGATGATTGTTGTCCCATGTTGGGCAACACTCGTCACCGGACAAAAGGCTTGCCACATGACAAATGGCGCCAATCGTACACTCTAGTGTTTTTGGTGGCCCTAAAAAGGACCTGTGGCGAGAAAGCTGATGTTGGTCGTGCCGCGCTGAGATGTTCAGCGGCTGCGCCCGCTGATCGTGGCGTACTGCAGTCCTCCTCTTCTTTCAGCATCGGTTGTAGAGTCGGCTGCCGGCCCAGCAAACTCCATCGCTGGCACGGAACTGGAGGGCGAAGACGCAAGAACGCCGGTTCTATTCTTCGGCCATTCCTTCCGGCGGACTCCACGTCTATGTCGTCCGAGAGAGGAGAGGAGATGAAGTGCGTCCGATGGCGTGGCGATGAAGAGTGCGTCAAATTTTCTCCTGACGCTGGTTTTATGCACTAATCAGGATCGCTGATTGGCTCGCTTCGAGCGCGTTAGTTGGTCACGTCTCGGCTGCTACTGATCCCGGATTGGCTCGCCTCGTATTCTTCAGGTGTCACGCGTCGTGTCGCTGGTACTGGAGAGCAGACGTAATGAATCGCTGTTGCCACAGAGCTATAAAACCTTTTTACTTAAAAAAATGCATACATTCAGTTACTAAATTTTAGAACAACTATTGTCATCAAGTAGGTATTTTAATTACAAGTACTCTGACATAAGTTCGATCTCAGAATTTCCCATAACTCAATAGTTATTTAAAATAATGTGTTTTTTATGAACTTTGCATAAAAATAATTACATATACTCACACATTCGCACTACTCATGTGGCTAAGTATCCTTACGCAACCATTTCACTGCACTTAAAGTTGTTTTACATGTCTAAAAATACTAAAAACTAAACAACCAATTTACAATGTTCAAACAAGCAATCTCTACTTATTCATTTAGTGTCTTTATCCTACATGCTATCATATGCTTTATTCTTTACTATATTCCATATAGGCCTACAATTAAAATGTCCATTGCAATATATATAAAATACTACAAATTATTTAGTAAAATAAATATAAATTTGTATAATGTTCTTGGCTACAGAATTCTTATACAATAATACACAGAAAAAAATGATAAATTGCCATACCATGGCTATGGCAAAATCTTTTGACTTATTTAGTTCAGTTCTTTGCTACCACTTTTTTTTAAACTACATGACACATTATTTTTAACATTTACAGCTCTGAAGACAAAATGTGTTTTTGGTATATTTTGTATTACATTCTAACATATTTTTGAGACAATGCTAGTTAATGCTAATTTATGAAAGTTAGTGAAAGTGGAGTTTTGATTGATTTTAATGAAAATAAAAAAAAAGTACCAATCCAAATTATGAAATTATATTTATATTTTAATATATTATTCCAGTCATGTGTATGAATTGCTTTATTAAATTGCTATATAACACATACAATAATAACAATTATACAGATTTGTAAACCAATTAAAGCTTTACATATTTCCAAGAAAGGTATAGAAGAATGCTACCAAAGAGTTCGAAATATACAGATACAGTAGAACCTCATTATAACGGACTAATTGGGGCTAAAGGTTGTCTGTTGTAATGAAAGTCCGTTATATAACAAATAAGTATTGTTAGGTCGTATTTACATCAATAAAACTCGGTAAATTAGTATAAAACATGTTTATTTTTACTTGACATCATTTTACATAGCATATATGACAAATGAGATCATACTGTTCATATTTACATTATAGACCAGAATTGAAACTTTATATATATTGAAACTATCTATTGTTTTATTCTCTTGAACAAGAAGGGCCTGGTTCATTATTATTCATTAGGTTATTACTACTAACATTAACTGGTTTGAAAAAAGTATTGATTTTTTGTTGTGTTTGTTTGTTATTTATTTCGTTGGTCAGTAACTGACGTAGATGCCGCAAGTGTTTATATTAAGCAAACACATTTTCATTTTTTGATTGTTCAACATATTCAGTGACAAAATTTAAATGATCTTTCACTTCACTCACTTTTATTGTTGCTTGAGTATTGTCTTCCTCTTGTAAGTCTTCCTCCTTGTCCTCCGAAGAGTCTTCTTTCTCAGTGACACTGCCAACAATCTCCTCTTCCGTCAAGTGGAATCCAGGGTCATCTACATCTTCTTCAAGCCAGGTCTCCACATCTTCCAATAAAACTTCTTCCTCCCGTCCTCTTTGCAAAGTTTCACGGAAATCTTCTGCCTCACAATTTTCTATTTCTAAACATGCTTCTTCATTCTTTAAATTTGAAGAGTCTTTTAGCCCCTTCTATCTTCTTCAGCAGCGGATGGCTCATCAACTTCTAAGATTTCATTGAGAAATTTTTTTCTACAAAGCCGCTTGGCAGTATAAATTACTCCTTGGTCCATGGGCTGAAACACAGATGTTGTGTTTGGAGGCAGGAACTTACACTTTATCTTCTTGTCTCGACTGCAGAGTTTGTCAACATCAGGGTGGGTTGGTGCGTTATCCAAAAGAACCAAAGCTTTTATTTTTTCTTTTGGAATGTTCAAAATTTCCATTTGGTGGTTTATAATTGCTGGCACAGCTTTCTTATGAAACCAATCACTTGTTATTTCAGTTGTAAACCATGCATTTCGGGAACTATAATAGTGAACTGGTAAATTGTCCATCACATTTTTAAGTGCCCTTGGTTTTTTGCTTTTACCAATGATAGCAGGTTTAAGCATATGAGTGCCGTCTGCATTTGCACACAACAAAACTGACACACCCTCCTTGCTGACTTTTCTACCAGGCGTAGTTTTTTCGGCTTTTGAAACTTGTGTATTGTCAGGTAGAGTTCTCCAAAACAAACCTGTCTCAACAAAGTTATAAATTTGGCTCAATTGATAACCTTCTTTTTTAATCGAATCGTCTAATTCTTTTATAAAAGGCTCAACAGCTTCAAAGTCTGCGCTAAGAATTTCCCCACTAATCTTCTTGTTTGAAATGTTGTGACGTCGACGAAACCTAAATAGCCAACCAGAGCTCGCTTTAAACTGTTCAAGTCCCATCTGTTTGGAGAGTCTTTCGGCAGCCGCTTGAATTTCAATTCCTCTAACAGCCATTCCACATGAACGAAGCTGAGAGAACCACTTGTAGACTGCATCATCCAGTGTTGCCATAGAAGGCAGCCGCATACGCTTAGCTTTTCTACATTGCACTTGAGAACAAAGTTACGAATGTCATTTTTTGATTTTTTAATGTCCGATACGGTTTGTTTTGCGATTTCATACTCACGACAAATGCTAGAAACAGACGCTCCTTTTTCTAATTTTTCTATAATGGAGAGTTTATCTTGAAGACAGTGCCTTACGCTTCCGTTTCTGTCCTACTCTTGGCTTACTTAACATGATTTGAATAAATTAAAAAAAGTTATAGGCAGGACGTGTGACTGTGCGCGACAAACAACTGAACAATACTGACCAGTAGTGGTGGGAGTGAAAATATAGCCTACCTGGCTAAGGCGTTAACCTTTCTTTGTTTTCAACTCCCTTTCCCTTACCATTCAAACAAACAGTGTCCTGTATTTGTTGTTATTATCTCAACAGTTAATTCTCAAACCAGTTAATTCAATGGCGGATTGGGGTTGGGTTTTAACTTTCAACGATTTATACCTGACAAGGGTGTTTGTCTCTGAAAACTGTCATTCGGCACTGGCGGGCGGACATGAGTCATTCCGGTGCATTGACTTAGTTACTAGGGGGTGAGGGTATGACGTAAAAGACATGTCCGTTGTAAAAGAAGTCTGTAGTAACAGGGTCCGTTATAACAAGGTTCTACTGTACTTTAAAAATAACAAAAGAAACAATACGACTACACTTAATTATCAGCTGAACTGCACTTTACGATATGGCTATAAACATATTATTGTTACATAAATGTGGACTATGATGGACAGGTGAAACAAGCATTTAACAACTGACTAACGAGCAGACCAGATTGGTGACTGTGTGTACAATTGAAAAACATGTTTAATGTGATTTTACATATAAGAAAACTTATGTGTAAGATGCCTTTATTTTGAATGTTTTTAATTTTAATGATTTGATGACATTTCCTGAATGCAAATTACTGAAGGCATGACACACGACTTAAAAAGCGTACAAGGAAAAACAAGCAGCAACATGTCACAGGATGGCTAAAGGTAAAATTATAACTGAATGAGCAAAGCAAGTTCTCAGTTTCAACTTGACCATTTGGAATTTGTCTGTCTGTCAATGTAGTTGGGTATGTCTCATGATATCTTTTACATGCATTAACCAATTTTCTTGATTTGCATATCCAAACATACAGAACCCTGTTTTTTGCCTCACAAATGTGAGAGGTAAAAATTTTGAAAAAACTCTCAATGGAAATATAGTATTCAGCTCTGAAAATTTCAAAATTTTTGGGGTCTAGGAGTAAACATATTTGAGGCAAAAATGTGAGGGGGCAAAATTTAAAAAAAAATCGCAAAAATCCAAGTGGGATATCAAATTAAAGATAATTTTACCCAGTCTGAATATAGTGTTTAGGGTTGAGACTTACAAAATTTTAAGATACCAAAAGAGTATTAAAATTTCATAATAACTGTAAAACTTCATGCCAAAAATCAGTGTACTCTTTGCTTTGAAAATTTGTAGACGTGACTAGCTAAGAATGGAAGTCAAATTTTGCAAAAATTATAAAATTCTGAGCATGTTCTGCAGCTCAGGAAGCTTAAAGTATCTGTGATGTTGGTACTGACTAAGTAATTTTTCCAAATTGCACTACACTAGGTAATTTTTAAATGTAAAATACTCAGCATATGTAAAAAGTTATATGGCACTTAATACAATAAAAGAAAGGAAAACAGCTTAAAAGGTTTGATTAGAACAAAGTGTCTAAATATGAAACATATAATTTAGAAGTTAATAATGTATAATTAAATGACCAGTTAAATTGCTTAGTTTGTTTCAGATCTCAAGTAAATTTTCAAATTATAAAGATAAAGTCAAATCAATTCAAAAACTGTTACACCTCCCCCAACTACAAATACCAAAAAATCAGACAACTGTGAAAATATTTCTTACCATTTGTATAATTTTAAGCATACAAACCAACATGCTCAAGTAAATACCTTGGTCTTTTGTTCTTCTAACATCTCATCAAGATGTGGCATTATCCAGTCTTCAAACAAACAATAGTTTTCATTAGGCACAAGCAGATTTCCAATCCGATTAATACCATTTTCTCGGAGTTTTGCACCTTCAAGGTTAAAATCACCTAAATAAGTTGGTGCAAGGCATTTAATTAAATCCTCTTCAACTCCTCCTGCAGTGGTAACTATACAATCGACCATTCGATGTTCAACTAAAAATCGAAGAGTATCACGGATGCCACACGATACCATATTTGATGTGTACCCCAAAAATATTGTACAACTATGTTGGCGCTGAATGAAAGGATCATCTTCAAAAATATCTTGTTGATCTTTGGTTAATGGAATGTCACGATATCTTAGCTACAAAAAAAGGAAAAGAATAACAAATTATTCTAATATAATTATAATGAATTCTGAATAGTACATAATTAATTAATTTATTAGGCTATTTAATTATAACATCTTTAGTAAATATATATATTTTGCAGTCTGATTACAATTAATTTAAGAATTCAGAATTAGAATATTTATATTCGTGCAATATACCCCCTCCCCAGATTATTGACACAATTAGTGCTAGATATCAATTCAAAAACCTACTCTTGGTTGGACTAATTCACAAAAAAATGAGGAAAGCTGATTTTAGTTCAGATTCTGAAAAAAATCTCACTGAAAAAATAAATACATAAAACCAACCATCTTACCTGAGACCATGAATAAAAACATTGGTATGTTAACATATCATTTACATGACATAAACATGTACAAATTGCACCAGACAAGGACACAGATACAAATGACTGAAATCAGAATACTTTTACTAACCTCATGTATAACTAAAACCTTTTGTTTCAGCTACCATAACTGGGTAAACCATTAAGCATAACAAAATTGCAATGCCAATATTTATTTATTCAACAATTTGTTACACTTAGCTGGACTGGGTCTAACATACAACAGTGAAAGACAAATCAATATCTAGTGCAGTCACAGGCAACCTTTGAATTTAGGGGGGCGCATATATAACTGAGGACCAGTTCAATGGGCACACTCCTCCCCAACCCATCAATGGAAAATAGAAAGGTGCGAAGCTGGACGTTGACATCAATGGTCAACAGCTGGACGTTACAAACATTAACTGTCGCTTTATAGTGCCCGTGCACTTATATTTAGCGACATGGAAAACCAAATCAAAAAAGCTTTGTAGTATTTTTCATATATAAATTTGTGAAAATTTTTCACATTAGGAGTAGTCATCAACAATCTGTCACCATGCACACGCATGTTAAAACTAACAAAAATTTAAACGAAAAAATGGTTAAACAGGAACACATTTCAATAAAAATAAATTTAAAACTTACCACAATAACACTGTTTATTTTTATAAAGTTCACAGAAATGTAAAACTTGAAAAAATCACATTTGAAACAAATTAAGGTTTTAGTTTCTTTTCTTGAAAAAACTAACAGTAATTATTGTATTATAAAAAAGTAAAATCTGAAACGGCTTATACTATTTTATAATTCAGTACTTCAAAGCAGGTACAATGCATGTGCGTTTCTACGTTCAAAAGAAAAGAAAATTACAAATTGGTCGTCAAACCTTATCGACGGGCAAACTTGCCGACTGCCAATTGGGGGCGTAGGGTTGCCGACTGCTGATCTAGTGTAAAGGTAGTGTGTTAAGAAGGAATGCCATGAAATAAAAATGTATGTAACCATCCAACATGATTAAATATTCAGACATGCTTTGGGAGATACACTAAAATCACATAGGAAAACAGGGGTCGTCCAGGTCAACTCAACACACTCTATAAACCTCACCATCTCAGATTTTCATGAAATTTGGCACAGGTGTACTATTCATATAGATAATAAAAAATACCAAATTTCATCGAGATATGTCAACTCTGTTTTGAATTACAGCTATGTAAAGTTTTCAAAAATTTGTCCAAAAACCGTGAACGGAAATGTTTTGAATTACTCTAGGAGCTCTCCTAATTGAGCTAGAGAGCTGGGAGAGGTGTCATTTTACAGCATTTTTCATGCCCTTTCCTGTGGTATACAACTTACTATAGCGTAATACAAAAAAAGTTTTGTCAAAATCTAAATAAAAATTTTAATTTAAAGTTTTTCAAAAAGTACATATTTTAAAATTTTCAAATTAATTCCATGAATAGCTAGTATTGTTGTAAATCACCTGGCAAAATATAAATTTGGGATGATGATGGGTTAATTATTAAAAAAATTTAAAACTAACTTGATTTTTCATTAATACCCTGTATTTAGCTGAATAACACAAGAATGCTAATTTTTATACTTCCGTGAAAATAAATATGAACACTAACCTGAAGAAAGAGTACAATAATGAGTCTAAAGTAAAACTTTTCATTAAGTAGTAGGATATGTTTATCATTTGAAGTTTGAAAAAGCCACATTTGTTTGGCATACATCACTTTCAAGTAGAACATAACTTCTTCCAGTGGGAGTCACAGGATTCACTTTTGTCAGAACATCCACTACTGACACCCACAGAACATCAGCATTTCTTGGATATGAGAATGATGTAGATGGCCCAGATGGATGAAGAAAAGTTATTTTTACTTCATCAAGTTCTTCATTTTTCTCTAAAACATACCCGAGCCACCAGTTTCCTTCATAGACAGCGGTGACGTCGCCTGACATGTCTTCTAATTTCATTTTATCTGGAGATTTTGACACTTCCTTTTCCCAACCCTGCAAATCATCTGAAAAGTTTTTCACCAATAATTTTGATGTAGTTTTGGGAATGAACGAATGGTATTGCTGTGTTCCTTGGATAGTCAATGCTTGATCAAAGCGACTTTTCAAGAACAATTCTGATTCAGCATATTCCTCTTGGGTTGAGTAGGCAAAGTCTACCTTGGAAATGTTTTCTACTGCCCACTCAAAAAGTTGTCGTGGGGTTTGAATTTGATTGTCATAGGATCTTTGGAAACTAGCACGAGCTGCCAGTCTCTTTACTGAACCCCCTACTCCGTCGCAAGGCCCTTTTCCATGTGCTGTGGCCGAAAAGTGCCACTCTCCTTTCACTTTAAAATCTTCCTCATGAAAGCAGAGGTTCAAAAAGTTTTTCTAATTTTTGTACTGGGCGGCAGACCCGTCTGAATAATAAAAAATCTTGTTTGGAAGTTTTTGAAATTTGGATGTCAGAAAGGATGTTTTTTTTGAAAGGTGTAAACAGCAACTGTGTTGTGCTCTAGGCAATCAGAAACAACTATGTAACTAACATGTTCAACTTTGTTTTCCCGTTTGAAATATATTACAAAAGGATGGATTGTGACCTGTTGGCTTGTCCAGTGATAGCTCTGTGCTTCATCTTGTAGCACTATGCTATAATTTTCAGAAAAATCACAGGTGACAGCAAATTCTGATTCTTTGAGATTTTCTTTTATGTAGTTAAGGAACGCTCCCTGTTGCTTGGCAATGAAGTCATGCTGAACCAAAGAGGACAACTTGCTGCAGAATAAATCAATAAATTCTTCTGAAGATTTCTCTAGGTTCCAACTGTCAACTGAAACCCACTGGCGGAATTGAACTTGTTCAATTAAATTTTCAGCAAAGGATTCTTGCAAAATTGTACGTATTCAGTTTCACCTGGACAGTAAACACAGTTCCCCATGTTGCAATCAATTGTTGATGGGTTACAAAGTACTTTTACTAGGCATAGCTTGTAATTTTTTATGTTGCCATTTGTTACAGTATTCAGTTTAGCATTTTCTATCATCAACTTGACGTTTTGGTGAGTTGTGCACACACAGAGTGTGTGCCACTCTGACCAGCTAAAATACAATGTTTTGGTCTCAACTCAGCAAATTTAGAGAAACCTATTTTTATGCTAGGAAACTTGTCTTTGAAATGTTTGTAAGCTTCTTTAAGGTTAGACAAAATTAGTCTTTCCAAAATTTTTGATTTACTTCCGTTTGATTCAATAATCGTCACACAATCTTTAATACCCGGCATTGCCCTGCTAACTTCATCGCTTTCATAAAATGAACGTACAGTTCCAACAGTTTCTATTTGCAAGCTTTTCCCTGGTTTTGAATTTAGACCTTCCAAAATCCCTTTTTCTTTCAAAATTTTTTTGACTGCCAGACAACGTAGTTGGGTGCATTAAATTCACGCATTATCTTTCTAACACTCCAATTTTCAGGTAAACATGTTAGAAGCATTAGCTTTTTCGTCCTACTCGCAGAACTCAAAAAGTTACTTTTGAGATTTTGGAGAACTGATTCGTCAATATCATTATCATTTTCTGATGAAGAATTTTCAGCAGCAACAAAAAGTTTACGTTTCATAGATAAGGAAATTTTTTTAACCTTTGATGTGGCATAGTGCTTGGATTTTATTTTTCTCTTCTCAATGGGAGACTCACCTAACTCTTGAAGAGATGTGTTGAGTGTCTGAACAACCACTGAATTTGTTGTGAAGTCTGGGTCTTTGTCCGAGAATGTCTCTGAGCCAGAAGAATCTTCAGCATTTTTATCACTGATGGGCTGTGCATTTTTTAACATAGTAATTTCTTTCCTACATTTATCACAAATCTTTGAGCCATTGGCTATTTGTGGAAACAATTCAAGCATCCATGCTGTGACATTTATCAGCTTTTTTCTGTCTCTAATAAAATGATTTGATTTCACTGAATGATAGTCTGATGCAAGCATCAGTGCTGGAGCAAGTCTGTGCCTGATTCAACTTGTTACAACCTGCATAAACAGGCTCAATATCTCCACAAACCCAATGCACATTTTGTAAAATATTACTGTTGTACCAGTACTATATGTATACTTTTCACAGACCACATTTATTTGTAGTAACATTTTTAATTGTTAAAGTTTTATTAATATTATTTTATTAACTTTTATAAAAGTAAAGTTAAAAAGTATGAGCACTTTAACTTAACTTTAAGTTAAAGTTTTTAAAGTATGAGCTAATAAGTATTGCCAGCAGATTACAAGTCTGTATGATTTAATTGTTTTTGACTCATTACTGTATTCTTTCTTCAGGTTAGCATTCATATTTACTTTCACGGAAGTGTAAATATTAGCCTTCTTGTATATTCAGCTGAATACAGGGAATTAATGAAAAACAAGCTTCAGTTTTAAATTATTTTAACAATTAACCCATAATCATCCCAAATTTATATTTTGCCAGGTGATTTACAACTATACTAACTATTCATGGAATTAATTTGAAAATTTTAAAATATATACTTTTTGAAAAAATTTAAATTAAAATTTTTATTTAGATTTTGACAAAACATTTTTTGTATTAGCCTATAGTATGTTGTATACCACAGGAAAGGGCATGAAAAATGCTGTAAAATGACACCTCTCCCAGCTCTGTAGCTCAATTAAGAGAGCTCCTAGAGCAATTCAAACATTTTCCGTTTGCGGTTTTTGGGCAAATTTTTGAAAACTTTACATAGCTGTAATTCAAAACAGAGTTGACATATCTCGATGAAATTTGGTATTTTTCCAAATTACATGAATAGTACACCTGTGCAAAATTTCATGAAAATCTGAGATGGAGAGGTAAATTTTGTTTTAAAATTGTGTTGATTTGACCTGCAACAACCCAACACTGGTTTATACAAACATACATTCCACACAATACACACTTGATTTAGAGACATGGGTATAAATAAATGGAAATAAATGGCCACTTTCACTACGCTGAAGCATACCTTCATCATGTAACACACAATATTTTCTAAAATCATTTAATGGCACAAATTGTTTATTTACTTTGTTTTGGTATTTCATCTACTAAATTCTGATTCTTTGAGATTTTCTTTTATGTAGTTAAGGAACGCTCCCTGTTGCTTGGCAAAATTTTCTTGTTTACAAATTTTCAAGTGATTACAAAAAAACATTCTCTCTGTTTTTGTATTTAACCATTTCAACGAAAACATTCAACACACCAACAATGATAACTATTATCGACACTCGTGGGTGGGAAGTATAATGCATAAGCACTGAATATTTTATACCATGAGTAAAATCATTTATTGAAATACTGCAAAGAATATGAATCGAATAATGTTATCCTAACATTTTTATTGTATATTATTATTATATATATTATATTACTATATCGAATAATACACGTCATCCTAAAATTATGTAGGTTCAACTTACCATGCTCATTATTTCTTCTACTGCAAGCCCAAAATTGGTTGCTTGGAAACCACAATGGCGATATGTACTTAAGAGTGCTTTATAATTAATTCCTCTATTCCAGTCATACCCTATAAAATAATTAGACCATTTCAACAAACTTTCATTACCACAGAATCTTAATATGTTATAAGGGCACATTGCTTAAATATATTGCAACACTCAGGAAATAAATAGTATTGCATCATTGAGGCTGCTCCAGTTGTTTGGATATCATTCTACATGGGAGAGTTGCATAACACTCTCGATTCTTCGAGACTGGCCATGCCCCTTGCAGACATTCACTCGACTACTCTACCAGCATCCAGGCCCACTAACACATTACAATGCAAAGCAGCAGAGGTATATAAATACTGGATTTCGAAGCGACTCAAGTTTAGTTACACTTGGTGATTTTCTCAGTGCAGTTCACAGTGACTGTTGTGGTTTGAAAATTGATCAATATGTTAATTAGTGCAAAACTGTAATAAGATGACATTTATTGTTGGACAAACTTAATGTGAATTACTGTGTAAGAGTGCTTTGTTGATTTAGAACTGCTGTTTGTGTCTAATAACTGTTGATAATTAGTAACTTCATTGTCATCAGTTATTCTGTTTCCACTGAACAACACGACGACTGGCGTGACCGTTATAAGAATGGTGTCGAACTGAGATAGGCACTTTTAAAAGTGGAAACAGAAAACACTTCGTAGAAGAGTAGTGGGAGTGGTAATTGGAAAAAATGGGGTAAACTGTCCTATTTTTGGTACTCATCCATTTATTGGCACCTTTTCTGTTTTCCCCCATAAGTAAGGTTATTTTTTAAATTCTGTGGTCTTGTACATGTGCATTGTGTAGAGCAGTATCTCTTTATGTAGTTTTCAGTTTGGGTACTAGACTTATAGTAAAATTGAACGTAAAGCGCATATGCGCAGAAACCAATTTATGGATGGACGAGTCCACTTTGAAATTGTGAATGGTGGGAGGCTAACGGAGAATCAGCATGTGATGTTTTAGTTACCCGTACATTGTTAGTTACTGTGCAACGTACTATCTCAGTCTTGCATTTCTTATTATTATTTCAATTTATTATGAATTGTATCGTTGTTTTACAGTCACTCATTTTTATTAGTTATTTAATTTTTTAGTTAATTTCTATTGGTAGTTTTCATTCTGTAATTACGTGTTATCGTAATTATTTGTGTTATCATCCAGTAACGAGATTTGTTAAACTGGATACTTCTCCAACTAGCAAAGACAGGAAAGTTATTCATAGTCAAGCACGGAAAGTAATAATAAACAGTATTTTGTTGTCCAGGATTAAAAAGATTCTTGCAAATTAAATTAATACAAACGATGCTTTCCTTATGTAATGATAAACTGTACAGATAGTCGAGTGTAATTAAGGAGTGGAAGTGTACAGTCTGCAAATTCCATTGCAATAAAAACAATTAGAAAGGCTGTAGTTTTTTACATCTCAGCAGTACACAACGACAGAACCAAACAACACTCAGATATGTTTATAAAACATTCTGATATGTAACAGCAACAAATTCCGATACGTGTGAACAGTATATATCATTTGCTTGATTTGTATAGTAATACAATTACAATATTATTATTATTATTATTTGATTTACGTTGGAAACAATAAACGTATAATTCTTTTTTAAAGCCAACTGTGTGACTACACACACACACACACACACACACAAATAGAGATTCGTGGTGACATGTTTACAAACAAACATTAACAGTCGTGTGTTTTTGTTACTATTAGAAATGATATCTGTAGGTTAGCTGCACCGTCGCTGATAACAACAATTCTCTTCTCACATCTCACAGGGACTACCTCCATATCGCCTTTCCCCTCTGACCGTAAGCGTTTCGCGCATTTCCATGCCCTTAACTTTCAATTTTGCTATAGCTTCCGTGATTAGTAGAATCAAGTAACTTTAGGAGTGATTCTTTTCTTCAATTTTCTTAATTTCTTATGTTGTAAGTTCAGAGTTTCACTTTATTTTATTGTATTTAAATTTTTAAACGTTAAGTTAGCACTTCAGTGATCAATCTATTCTGTAGACCTTGAAGTTTGTATTCAAATTAAGTTACATGCATAACCTAAAACGTTTTCCCAGTGCCAAATAACAGGGATATTATAAATATTTTTGAAAATACAGAACTAACAATGTTCATTACACAAACCTATTACTCCACCTATCAATGCATTTTATTTGTTATTGGTATTTCAGTATTTATCAGTAGTTGGCACAGGGTGCCAATTATAGGAACATATAGTGCTAACTACTGGTTAATGGGAAAAACACAAGATTAAGCCAGCTATCATTTTTATTTCTTTAACTGAATAAGTTTAATCTTTAGTGATTAGTTGGTATGATATATTAATAACCTTATGGCTAAATTTTTCATATAAATATACACTGTTTGTAAAGCACATAAATATTTGTTTAATACTTTTTTCCTTCTTCGTATTGTTTAAATTAGCAGCCATCCTTACTTTTCTTTTATAAAATTGCTAAACTGCTATAATTGTTTTTATTATTTAGACAAAGCTTTTCGTCATTACTGACATCTTCAGGTCTTAAACAACGTTGGTTGTTTAAGACCTGAAGATGTCAGTAATGACGAAAAGCTTTGTCTAAATAATAAAAACAATTATAGCAGTTTAGCAATTTAATACTTTTTGTTGTTTGTTTCTTTGAAGATGTACTTATATTTTTGTTCTTTACTGCTTCTTGTAGTTTGGGCTTAAAAATTATGGTTCCAAAAAAATACAAAATACAAGGAGGAAGATCTCTCTGATACTGTGGAGGCAGTGAAAAATGAAATGGCCTTTAAAGCAGCTTTTGTACTGCTGCTTCAAATAGGTGTATTACAATCAAACCTTTGTGATTTTTATAATAAGTCAGTTTTGTGATCAAAATAATGCAGTTTCATTATTTTAAATACACAACAACTAGTAATGTGTTTCCCTTGTGGATATTGTAACGTCACGAGACGTCCCATAAATAATAACACCATAAGAAATAAAATAACAACTAAAGAATATAAAATAGTACAAGGTCAACTCATATAAATATCGAGTAAATGAAATAATTAATATAATTGAAAGCCAAACAGGTTTAATACAGCAAACTAGCCACTTGCATTAAAGTATGGATTATTGACAGAACCAGTAAAAAGGACTGAGACTTTGACCATGACGACACCCCATAGACTGTAGAAGTGAAGTGTAAAGATAAAACCAATAGTAATAAATAGTATTAAGAAATAACCTTTAAAGTGACAAAATGAATGTCCCAATGTTTCAAGAATTAGCTCAGAATAAGGGCATAAAAACAGAATTGTTACAGTTATTACTCATATTGAAACCAATGTATGGTTAAAAATATCAACTAGAATTACCAAATGGCTTAGATCCATAGGTAGAATAATGAAAAATTGTAAACAAATACTAGAAAATTGCAATAACAATAATGTACTGGGTATGTGACCAACACCCAGAATAATGGAAAAATCAATTATCATAAAACAAAAAGGTAATGATATCTAAATATCAAGTAGATTAAGATGAACGTTTTATGTTAAATAAAGGAACTTTTAAAATAAATAAAAGTCATAGAAAATATTTAAAAACCATGTGAAAAGAGTTGCAAGTACTATGCATCTAAAATGATATAAATGTTACTAATATATTGTCAAAATGCAACCAAATTCATTTTAAAAGTTGCACAAGTATGTAAAGTCAATAGACCTAGAGATATCATTAGATAATAAACCTAAATGTATCAGTTATATCAGAAGTTAGCTGAATCATAGTGTAGGCCTGTCAAAACAGACAGAGTAAATGGGTCATAATTAAAATATTTAATGTTTAAAACCCTAAATTATGGGCAAATAAGATGTAAAGAAATGAAATTAAACTAAGAATTATTGCAAAAATAAAGGTATTATTAACCAAATCAATATGACAAGCCCAGATGATTGAAAAATGATGCTAACGTATAATGCTCTTAAAATACTGTATATTATGAAACAGGAGGTGGTCATGATGATGAACCAAAGCCTAAGCTAGAATTGAACACCAAGAACAACCTGTTTCATAAGATAATAATGTCACAAATTAATAAGTAATGTAAAAATTGTTAGGCCTAAGTCAAGGTCATTGGTTATTCACCATTATTCATATATTATATTATTTTAAAGATATTAATTTTGTTATGTATAATTACTCACATTATGTATCCATGTTTTAGTAAGGTGTAAGACACCTAATTATCAAAAACAGGTGGACAATGATGAATTGTTGTTAGTCATCACAAGGTAAGCTTATAAACTTTTTGTATTTTTCTAAAGTTAACCTATTTGAAACCAGGCTTAACTGGAACCAAATTAATCAGTTGATCCCAAGAAATTCAATAATAATCAGGGGTGCACTGGTACCGGAACGCGCCGGAACGCCGTTCCGGTACTGCTTTTTGAGAAAAAGAATTATTTTCTTTCACATGAAATGTGTTTTTACTCAAAAATCTGGTCCACGTATTATTTTAAGATTTAGTACTCACTGTTATTATACTTCTTATTGCAAGATAATGAAGAAATATTGTGCCGTACTGGGTTCGGCATCGTATGATAAGTGTTTTTAAAACGAGCGGCGTTGACGTCACGCACGGCCACCGCAGTTTGTCGCCGTCCGGTTATGCACACAGTTGTTGTGTATCTACGAAATTCAGTTGGCGCGTCCAGCTGTTTTGTGCATTCCTGCATCGAGAGCTTTCTTGGGTAGACGGACACATTCAATCTGTCTCATTTCTATTCGAACCCTCAACCTGGTCATCTGCTCTCGACTGGCGGCACTCTTCTCTTCAGGATTTCGTCGATTTTTCTATGGTTCGCTAAATAAAGTTCTGCTCCAGGTATGTACAAGTTGTCTGGTTCTAAAAATATTCTAACCCCAAATATATTTTGTGTTTCAGCTTCTATCATAAACTATACTTGTGTGTGTGCGTGTAGAGCAGTTTTCCATTTGGGCGTTAACGCAATTAAAAAATTAATTTAATATGAAGGTAAATGTTGTGGGTCAAATTGAACTCAATAAAGAAAATGATAATGCATCTTGCACTCAGCTGTGTTTTGTGTCATTAATAATTATGAATTACGCAGTTAATCAATTTGAACATTTTCAAATGAAATACTTAAAAGTAATTGGTGGATGAGTGAGATAAGTCACAGCTGGGGAGTTTAATACTGATTAATATGAATTAGTGGCGATGTGTGTGTGGGCTGTTGATGTTTAAAGTTGGTGTTAGAAATTTAATGCGGACGGCCTATGTGGCGTGATTTTCCTTATGACACCCTCTACAACCTATTACATGTCGCAGGTGCTCGAACAAGGGCGAGATGGGTGTCGGGTGTGACGAACAACTGTCCACCCTCCTGGCAGAGACGATCTTTTAGCCACGATTGCCGTCAGTCGAGAACAACTGTTCGGACACTCTTCCAACGCCACGCTGCCCCGGGACTTGTGATACGACCGAGACATTACTGATCAGCGCCAATATTGCCTAAGTACACCGGACGATCCAGGTGGGAACATTCTAATTATCTATTTCTATCGCAACGACATGGTGAATGCACGGAAGCTCCCAGAAGCTCACTCATGAAGTTTTAACCGTTATATCTTGACACAAACTCTCATGTTCAGTTCTGTTACGGCATGTGTGAACATTACAGCATTAGACCTTATGAAATCTATTATAACTGTTTACAATGTGTAAGAAATTACACACACACACACACACATATCCGCAGTTCGCTGTAAGTTATACTTTTCATCTAATTAAAACCATTAGGGAGTTAGTCATCTTGTGCCTTCATGTCATACTGTCATGTCTGAGTTTACTCACGCAACGGGGGGCTGTCTGATGCTTTAGTTGAGACTATTTTCCTTTTCACATATACTTAGCGCTTTTATGATTAAGGTCAGGGCTGTTTAGTATGTTGAGTCTCTGGGCGGTCACTTACATTCTCTGGTGCTAATTACCAAGGCAAATCTATGTTTAGGAGCTGTGATTATCGGATTACCCTGTCAGTTATATTTATATATACATATATATTGTGGTGCATTCATTTACGGTAGTTGAAATGGGTTTATGAGGGAGTTAGTACTGAAATGAGGGATGTTGTGTTATTTATGTTGTGTATGTGCTTGTGTGTGTAATCTTAATATATTTTGCTGGGGGAATATGTTATGAAATTAGAAAACCATAAATGTGCTTACCAAGTCAAAAGGCTAGCCTATTTGAAATATATACAACACTTATGGATTAGTGAATTGCTATTTTTATGAATGAGATTATTACTACCAGTGACTCATACATAATCAGGCAGGAATTTTTGCAATTTATGTTAATATTCAACTCACTTACATGTTATGCCAGTAAAAGTATTAATTGATATATATATATATATATATAATCCTGCCGTTAATTTTGTGCTTGTACTATCGATAACTTGTCATCTCATGTAACATTTTGCAGGCTTAATAAAGCACACGCTTGTTGGTTAAAAGACTTTTTTCATTTGCAAGTCCTGTCATTCACCTGGGGGGACATGTCTGTAATTGTAATTGGGCCTTGCACACTTTTGCTTCCTCTAGGTTCACCACCTAGTTCTAAATATGATGTCTCTCCCCTTTACAAAAAAAACTTAATAAAAAAAAAATTAAATAAAATAAAAATTCAAAAAATTACAAAAAAAAAACTTATAAAATAAAAGGGGGGTTTCAATATTAACATATTCGACAAATAATTCCTTTTAGTTTTACTGTTAATTTTGTTTATACACATTATTCATCTCAATGACCATCGCCGAGATCAAAAATTAAAACTGACGAAAGAAAATAAAAAATAACAATCATTTGGTAACTATGCACTAGGCTCACCAAACGGCGCCGAACACAACGCACATGAGATCTATTTTGGATGCGGGATGACCTTGAAGTGTAGACCAGCGGGCAGTGCAGTGGAGGGGGTACCTTCCACCGATCGGCTCACTACTCAACTCAGTATTTACTAATGAGTCATTAGTGGTTCCTGCGTCTTGCTTGTCAGTTGTAAATCGCTGTTGTGAACCGTTACGTGTGTTTATTCAGTGCTACAACAGTCATGGAATCTGCCAATAAGAAACAAAAAACTCTAACGTCGTTCTTCAGTGGAGGGACTATACAGTCTTCGGGCAAGTCTTCAACCTTTGCTTCTCGCGATGCAAATATTCTCCTTAAACTTGGCGAAAGCTCGTTTGTGTAGCATACAGAAACCGAAGGTATTTGTGTTATTGATAATTCTCTGTCTGTACCGAGTTCATCAACTGAGGACTCAACTATTTCTCGTTGGCCTTCCATTTGGACAGAAGAAATGTGGGAACGTAAAATGAATGCTTTTCCTTGGCTTGATTGTATCAACGGCAAACTTGGCTGTAATGTTTGTAAAGAAGTTGCTCAACTTGGCACATTTAAAAAAGTGCGCATGAGCATATCAAAAGAATGGCATTTGTTCCTAATTACATTTAATGGATCAAGTAAAACCTCTCAACTTACATCGTTGAGAAAAAAATATTTGAACATAAAAACTCTTTTGGTCACACAACAGCTAAAAGAATTGCTGCTGAAGCCAAAAAAGAGTCAATAGACAAGGTTTTTGATGAAATGAATGCAGCCCACTTAGTGACAACAAAAATTGTCTTAAGAACTGCTTACTTCATTGCGAAAAACAATAGGCCTTGCACTGACCATTTTGATCTGTTGCAGATGCAAAAATTGAATGGCTTGGATATAGGTGTGGGGCTACACTCTAAAAGAATTGCAATGGAAATAATTTGTCACGTTTCTGATGAAATGAAGAAAAGAGTCGTGAAACAAATTTTAGGTGTATCAGGCAAAATTTCAGTCCTGATAGACGAATCGACCACTCTCGGCAGCAAGTCTACTCTGATAGTATATTTGAAGTGTGAAGTTTGCAAAGAGGACTCTCCACATTTCTTATTCTTAGATCTCCTAGAACTATCCGACCAAACGTCTAAGACTGTAGCAGAAAATCTCCTTGAGTGCTTAAGCAAATACGGTTTTGAAGATAACTACTTAAAAGAAAACTGTTGCATTTGCAAGTGACGGTGCAAGTGTTATGCTGGGGAAAAAATCAGGAGTCGCAGAAAGATTGGTTGAAAAATACTGCACTCAAATGCAGTGGCACTGCATGAACCACAGACTTGAGTTAGCTCTGAGTGATGCAATAAACGAAGTGGGAGCTGTAAAAAATTTCCAAATTTTTATGGACAAAGTGTACTCCATTTATAGCAGGTCTCCAAAGAATCAAAGGGAGTTAGCAGAATGTGCTAATGGCCTAGATCAAGAAATAAATAAAATCGGGAAAATTTTAGGGACACGTTGGGTAGCAATTTCATTTAGAGCCGTGTCAGCTACTTGGTATGGATACGGTGCCTTAAACAGACACTTTGACTTTGCTAAAGCCGATAAGAGCAGAAATTTGACAGAGCGAGCCATTAGTGGACTATCAAAACGATGTTCATCACCTCAGTTTTTGCTAGATTTGGCTATAATGTATGATATTTTGGCTGAGCTGTCGATGCTGTCAGAATCCTTACAAAACCAAGAAACAACAGTAATCTATGCTGATAAACTTACACGACGAAGTGTCCGGTTTTTTGAGGCTATGAAGGAAATCCCGGTACTAAGACTTTGGAAGCAAAAATTTGCATCAGGGAAGGAACATTTAATGGCGTTCCACTCATAGAAAATCACACAATTCCAACCATCAATCATCAGCAGTTAATAACAAGTGTCATAAATAACTTAAAAAGAAGAATGTTTACTACAGTTTCTAGCCACGAACCCATCGGTCAAGTGCGCCATCACATCATCATGAAGCTTACGAATCACTTTTAGATGAATTAAAAGTGCTGGAACCAGATACGTGGCCTACTGAAAAACCTGCAGGCTTTGGCGAACCAGAGATTGAGAAGTTGTGCAGAAGGTTTAAGTTAAACATACCCAAAATCAAAAACAGCTACAGGGATTTTGTCGAAAACCATACAACAATACCAAAACATTTAACACCTTTGCTTAACTGTACAAAACTGATCCCTTGCAGTTCAGCTGATTGCAAAAGAGGATTCAGTTTAATGAATCTCATTACACCCACCCGTACGAGACTGACAGTGACACATGTGTCAAGTTTGATGTTTGTTAAACTACACGGCCCAAACTTGAGTGACTGGGATCCAGAGCCATATGTAAAAACATGGCTCCGAAAACACCGGACTGCAGACGACACCCGAACGAAACAATCAAAACCAACCACTCTGGAAGAATCCAATCCATTTGCTAAATTTTTTGTGATTAAGGTAAGTTAAATTATGTTGTTCAAATGTTCAAGTAATAAATATTTTTTTGTGAATATTACAAGTGTTTAGTTTAGTTACCGTTATGGAGTGACTATGTAGCTGTGGACCAATAGTCTTGCCGTCTGCTTAAAAAAACGTTCTGGTATGGAAAATTTACGAGTGCCAGTACCTGATAAGAGGAAGACAGACGCTATAGAATGTTTGGCGGAAATAAAATTCATTCCATGAGCTTCGATAATACGTGTTCTAGTATATTCTCGAACAAATATTTCATAAAAACAACGGAAGTACTTAAAAAATTAAGAGAAAAATGACATCACAAGCGTCAGGTGACACAATGCAGATTGGCTGGACTATAAATACAGCATCAATCCAAGCTCAAAGGGCAGTTTTTTCTCAAATCTCACTCAAGGCGGAATCCACGCAGATCGACTCTACAACTTTCAAATTTATTACCTAACCAAGCAGTATTATTAAACCAAGTGCGTGGTAAATAAACTCAGTAAACTTTTTTACCAATGAGTAATAAATAATACACGACAACGAAATTGCAGAAGAAGAATTGTTCCCAGCAACAAGTGAAAAGTTCCAACAAATAATTAAATTTTTTTAAATCAGTGGAGTGAATTGTGGAGTGTTAGTGAGCCATTAGTTAAACAAATTAAAAAAGTGAAAGAAAATAATTTCTACTGACAACTGTAAGTTTTTAACCTTATATTAAATAATGATCTGGTATATTTTTTCAAATAACTAAACTACATAACAACCAGTATACTTGTAATTCACAACATAATAAGGAAACAATCTTGGTAATTACTGACCTTTGACGTTGAATTAACCAAAAATATTCCTAGTAAGAAATCAATTGACCATACGTCATTCACATACAAAGATTGTTAACTTATAAAGTTTACACTAGGTTAAGAAATTTTGTAAGGCATCATTTTGATTTATCTTGGTAGTTCAAAGAATTCACGACCTTGTGATATTGTAAAGTAATTAAATTCAACCGATCAACTGAGCAAATTTTTAGCCGATATTATTATTAAGGGTTATCTAGTATATTGAACTTTGCAATTTATTTAAAAAAATTAAAAAGTGTGTTAACAGTCCTTCAGGCAACTTTGAAGTTAATAAATTGAACATTATTTAATTACAACTCAGATTTGTTTATCATTAATACAAATTATTTACAAAATTAAGAATCTATTATTTTTCCATAAATAGATTTTATAGATTTAACTTCAGTTGGTTAATTTTTCCTGGACCAGTGTTCAGGTGGCGCCCAGATTTAGTATAAGTTTGTGTTATTATATTACAGGACTCAAGGTCAGTATAATTAAACATAAAATAACATAATCCAACTAAAACCCCAAAGCTAGGTATCCCTTAAACTCCCTTGGTTACGAGTTGATTCTTCCCACGGGACATTTAACACCTGTGGTTGAAGGTAACAAGTACCATAATTCATTTACAAGAATAAACCTTAAAATTTTTCATACTATAAAGAGTCCCCACATACGAAAGGTAGGTTACAATATACATCTATACTGTTATGTACATCTAGTGTTCGACAATTTGAGAAAATTTTAATAACTCACTTTTCTCATAGCTTCATTATGCTTCCCAAAATGCTGAAACTAGTTTTGGTTGTAATTCACTTTATCCTACAAACAACCTCCACAATGAAAATAAAACTTTACTTTGAATATTACACTAAGCCACTTACACGTACAGTATTCTGAAACGCCACATAAGGTAAAATAAACACTAATTTTCTTAATTAATGTATACTGGTGGAACATATGACATTTCTAAACTGATTACCTTTAACTGTGGGAGTACCATCTGGTAAATTAGTACTTTCAACCAAAACGTTCTGTTTTACTTTTTCTGCTATGGCATCTTCACGTTTTTCTTCCTTAATTTCAGCCGAAGCCATTATTAGTGAAAAACTGTATTACGGTGAGCAAAATTCTTCACATACTGTCAGTCTTTCATTTCAAACAGTACGATGTTTCAGCGAGAAACATTCTCTTATATAAAAATTTGTTTGTACATAACCTAAAACAGTGAAAACAGATGTCATCACGTGGTTATGTTCTACAGAAATTAATGCCAACATTGCCAACCTAAGTACAAAACTCCGTAATAATAAGTTTGAAGTTTATACTGTACGTATTCTTTAATACGCAATAAGAAAAGTTCTGAAATTAACAAAGTCACAACAAAAATTTCTTAAATCCTTTTCGGGCATTGTACACCAAACTGTTAAATCTGATAGTGTATTAAGAAAATAATTTATGTAGGTTATATTATTCATAATATGTATAAACTTTTCCGACACGGAACACTAATATTTTGGATTATTATTGATACTCGGATGCACATGAACAATATGATGTTCATAAATCCAAGAAGTTATAGTGGTCTATTGTTTTAGCGTAATATAATGTGACAGAAAACAGTGATATTATCAGTTTCGTGTAAAATCGTATCTGTCTTCTGTCCCAACTCTCCACTCTCAATATCCGTACGTGAATCGTTCTTAATGCAGTGATGGACAACAGTCGGATGTTGCAATGTTGACCATCTTTGTTGGTAAAATTCTAAATACAGAGATAGTCAACTAGTCAACTTTAGGTAAACAATAAGTACTAGGAGGGGAGTGTGGTTGTCCATCTCTGTACTCTGTAGAAAAGCCCGCCAATGAATTTTGTCCAAACTAGAGGTGGACTAAACTGTTATTTCAAAATACTAGGTATGAAAATACCGTTCCAAAAAAATAACAGGTACAAATACCTGTTATTATATACTATATATACATAACCTATATTATCCTTTGTAAGTAACTCGTTTTGAGTTTCCTGCAGGTCTCCTATGTAATATCTTCAAATAAATACACTGCAAGTATGTTTCTTTTCGGTAAATTTTCACCTAGATAAACCTATTAATATATTAATAAACCTACTTGCTGTGTATTTATTTGAAGATATTATATAACCTATACTATATAATTTGTTATAAGAAATAAATTGAAACTAAAAGTATTAACAGTGTTACTTTACACTGTGACTTTATTAAACTATTACTGTTTAAATGGAAATAAGAAACAAGAGAATTTATAGGCCTATCTCCCTTTGGGAATACCAATTTAAGTTTTCACTAGTAGTAAACAAACTAACATTGGTTAGACAAACAGTTGCGAAACTCGGGGCAATTAAATAATTTAGAATAGGCCTACACGTAATACCACAAAAAATAATGTGAAAAAACATCAGAAACGTATAATAAAAACATAACGGTAAGCCACAACAGTGAATGAGAATAAACAAAATTTTACAAATAAAAATAAAAAACAAATTGTAATAAATTAAATATAAATACATAAATAAAAACTTATAAATAATAAGCAACAACAAAAGTAAATTAAATGCATTACAGTTATTTAAGGAACAGGACTAGATAAAGTGCATAAATGTCCATTACAACAATCTCATCATTTACATGAGATGTGTAGTGAAGTTAAAATCACATTAATAAAAAGTATAATATAGCTTATCAACATCAACCACTCTATAGGTTATAACTCAATATAATTAAATACGATTTCACTAACTACTCGGAACATAAAGTTTTTTTGAGTAAAAACATAAAGTTTTACCAACCGATTTTAGTTACAAGTTGGTGACTAGTATAATATATAATTTATTAGCATATAATCTGTATTCTATATCTGCATATCACACGAGAATAAATGTAACAGCAGGATGAATTATTTCCTTTATTAAAAACAGCTTCGTCTCTTTGCGCAGAATGAAGTATACAGGACGAAAAAGTGGCTCGTACTAGAGTATATACTTATATTTCCTACTCGAAATATGCTTGATGCTACCTGTTCCTAAAATACTAGGTGTTCCTAAAATATTAGGTGTTACTAAAATATTACTATTACTCTGGAACGCGTTGTTCCTTGTGTATCGGTGATACCACTAGTATTTGAAATACCTAGTATTTTAAATAACGCGTTACTGGCTGTTCCTTGCGTTCCAGCGATATTTTTGTACGCCTAGTATTTGGCCTTGGTTTACGTGATCTTGCGTACTTTTTGTGTGTGTGTGTCTGTGTAGGTGCGTAGGGGGTGTGTCTCGACTCGGAACAGCGTCGCCGCGAATAACAGGTATTTCAACTTTTCAGTCACTGTTACATCCGTTCCACAAGAATATCGTTCCAAAATACCTATTACAGGTATATCGGCCCACCTCTAGTCCAAACCGTCTGCGGTGAGCAGTGGCGTAGTTCCAAAAAATATTTCTCTATGAAAATAATTTAAAATAATAATTATGAAACAGATTTTAATTTAGCACATTTTTAAAGGCAAAAAATAAAAATCTGATGCTTAAGGCCTTTTATAGACTATATATTAACTAGTTATTTTCAAAACTTCGTGGGGGTTATGTGTAAGATGTACAAATATCGTAAATGTTTTTGTATGGTTGTAATGGAATTAAAAAATAAATGATTAGTTGGTACTAGAAGAAACCTACGTTTTAACAAAAATGTCCGTAATTAGTGTACAAAAAACGGCTGTACTTTTGAACCTGAGACCATGCTGAATCATGATTCCCTATTACCATTCTCTTCCGGTATAATTCTTATGCAGTTTCCAATATAGAAATTAAGAGTTTCCATTTGTAAGAAAGAAAGTTGATATGTTCAATGCGAGGCGATTTACCTGTTGACCTTTTTTTTAAAAGCATAATTGTTATTTAGTTTCCTTTCTTGTTCTGAATTTATTGGACAGAAATTATAACCTAGTTCCCATTTACAGCACATTATTACCTTACAAAGACGAATTTAAGTAAATCTAATTTATAACGAAAGAAGTATATTAAAATCCTCACTTCAACCTAATTCAATAAAAACCAATGTACAAGTTTCTATCAATATGCAAATGATTAATTATTAGTAGCCTAATTGGTTATTGTGGAATTTTATATTGGTCTAAGTTAACGAAAAAAAAAATTGGAAGAACCACTTGAAACCGATATAAAATGACTAGCCTACATTGTATTAAAAGATGTCAAAGAGTGTATTTTGCATAAAACTGATACAGTAAGAACCTTTGTTTATGAATAGAAACAAATAAAGACTCCATACTTAGTTTGTACCATTTACAGACTTTGTACCATTGTCTATTGTTATTAGAAAGATAGAAATAACAAATGTATAAACAAAGTTTTGTATATTCTGAATACAAAAATTAAATATTTGACATTTATAGCCTTTTACAAAGTGTATAGAAACTTGTTTTACTTGGTGTAATGATTTGTTTTATATAGCGACTTCTCAGGTTTGAATAAAAATAGACACTCACGACCCACAGTTCTATGATTATTTTCACACATCATATTATAAAACATGTTTTCATACTCTTAACAAACAAAACAAAAATCAGTAGCAACATACGTTTATTATGAGAAAATATGATTAAAAATTGTAACCTGCCATTACTTGTATGTGAAGAAAACTGGTATAACATTTGCAAACAAGAAATCTTCAATTCTCTTCCTATTTGTTTTATAATAAACTAAAGTCTCTACTGCAGGTTTAAGTCCATTGCCTATTTAATTTATTATAATTAAATAATTATAATTATTCCTGTATTTTGTTAAGTGATAATATTTTATTAATACATCTGCTTCCTGCTCATGTCCAATGTAACTAGAGTAGGAATGGCCCCCCTGACTCATATTTGCAAATAATTTTTTTAAGTGTAGGACTAAACGTCTTTATGAGCACTTTGTATCATTGAAATTTAGTCAGAGTCTAATGAGCAATTTGGCCTAACCTAACTTACTACATCTAAGAATAACTTAATACTGTCAGTTACCTTTATTTTAACATTAAATACATCTTAATTAGTGCAATAGCAGTGTTTTTGTGTCTCACATTACACTAAAACAAAGGAATTTCTCGTTACAGTTCAAACAAATGTTGAAATTGTGTACGGGTATTTCTTTTCTTTCAATTCACTTTTTATGAAAACAAGCTTTACATTAATGCTTCTAGGCTTATTGGTATGGTATTCTATATTTTCAATCAAATGTTCAATATCCATTAGTTAAAATTTCATGGAATTGTGAAATTAACAATGCTATGACTAATGTGTGGTTACCAATCTATATTTAATTTGTCTTAAATAGAAATAATTTGGTGCAATTAAATTTCTGAGTTCATTTGTTTTATTAATAATTTTAGTAATTTGTTTTTTTTTTGTTTATTGAATGATTCCTTATCAGTTTTTCATCTTTGTGCTGTCAGTTTTCATTTCAAAACATTGGATTTTATTATTCTACATTCTATTAATCTATAGCACTGTAAACACTATAGTATTATAATTTTGGAGGTAGGTCTCCTTCTCTAGAAAGCTTTGTTTCAGAAACTGTCAAAGCAATTCACTCTGTAACACTCCATAGAATTCAGTTAATTTTATTTTTGAAAAGTGCTCAAGTATGTATCATTTTATTTATGTAGGCCTATGTTTTGCTCGAATATTTCCATTTGCTTGAATATTTTCTACCAGAAAATGGATGAACATGGCTGATGAGATTAGTGACCAACCAGCACAGTGATTGTAACATGTCACACTATGAATTTAAAAAGACTACCAATATATGGTGTGTTTCAATATCCAGTTAACACTATTGTCAGTTGCTAAGAAAATAAGTTGAAATAACAAGTGCATGAAACAGGCTGTAATTTTAATACATTCTTAGAGATTTAATATGAGTAATCTACTAAAGTCATTTGTTTTAAATGGTTTTTATTAGAGCTCTTGAATTTTGCTTAGATTAGTCAAAGACCCAATAAGTTCTTTTTACGGTTCTCTAATTTCTTGGATTTCGTTGTCCATGTCATGTCCGTTAGTTAACTAAATATAAGTACTTCTCCCTTTTACAGTTCATCAATTTGCTTTCTCACAGTCTTTTGAATTGTTCATAAGATTTCTATCTAGGATTATACACTTACCTGTAACACTTTATTAAGATACAGATTTATCCCTTGTAGAGTCATCTTCCAATCCCTTGAAAAACTAAAAGTATCGTATGTCTCTGGAATAGGAAGTCAAAGAAAAACAGAATTCAGGTAGCAAGTTTCCATTATTTCATGAGATATATCCTAGAAGCAAACTGTAGCTTCCAGTTATTGTTCATGAGAAACATTATAAAGGGGTTTATCAAAACAAACAATTACAAGCTCACACTTCTCAGCATTTGATAAAAAAGTTTTGAAAAGTGTACCTAACCTAAAAATATATTCTTGGATATATTAGAAATATACAAACACACAAAAACAAATAAAAACGACATCCTAAACGAACAGACACAATTCAAATCGCACGCATTATTCGAACACATCTCACCACACACACACAGCTTCAATCTTTCGAAACACTTTCTCGTCGCCAACAACATGACGAGCAGCGCTACTAACGACAGCCTCTGATGAAGCCTTCTATAGGTGAAAGCCGGTTTAGGCTGTAAGGTAAAACTTTACGTTTTTACTTATAAAAAACTTTGTGTTCCGAGTCGTCAATATTATAGTGATATTTAAAAATATATAGTTGAGTTATTGGAAATGAAATATGAAGGCTTGGAGAATGTTTATTGATTCTTGGATTTCGTTGTCCATGACGTGTCCGTTACTTAACTAAATACAACTATTATATTAACGACTCGGAATACAAAGTTTTTTATAAGTTTCTCTTATAAGTACCTCCCTCAGGTACCTCTGAAGAAGCCTTTTAAAGGTGAAAACCGGTTCAGGTTGTAAGGTAAAACTTTGTTTTTACTTATAAAATATGATCAAAATACAATCTTCTTCTTAGATTTGTTTTTCTGTTAACATTGTTTCTGCTAGATATTTCTTCTTGCTCTTTTACTCGATATTGTCTTCAGTTCTTAAAACTTATCTGTATCTTCGATTTCAAGCAAGGTATCTTTCTTTCTTTTTGAATAGTGGGATCTGTAGACATTAAAGACTTTTGAGTTTTTCTAATTTCTGATGTAAATATTTCTACGAATCTAGTTGATGTTTCTAGAGTTGAATTTTGTTGTGGCATTTTAATAGGTGTCTTCTCAACCCCAGTTTAGTGTAATAAGGCTAGGTAAATCTTTGAAATATTTGTAGTGTCACCAGGTCATAATGGAACTTCAGCTTGCTGTTGAAAACAAGCAGATTTCAGTAGTTACTTGATAAAGGATGTTTTAAGAGCAATAATTCTTTCAGAATTGTTTTAATAGCCCAGCATTCTGCAAATAACTATTGCTTCTTTAGACATTCAGCTGATTTGAACTTTTTTTAATCATATTGCAAAAGTTTCATATACAATTGTTTCAAATCACATAAAACCTCTGGAAGTATGAAACACACAAGGACAAGTTGAATTATGTTGTAGGGTTAGGTGGGATAATTGTAAATGGTAGAGAGGTTTTAGTTTTCAGACAATCAGTATTGTCATTACATCATCTGTTATAGTTCCCTTCAAAACTGCAGTGCTTCTAATATAAGGGTACCATATGTGCTAATATTTATAACCAAAGTTTTCACGTTAAAAAATATACTGTGAAACAGTTTTGTATGACTTTCAAAGTATACTGATTTTTTGACAGAAATTGCACCAAAACAACATAAATGTAAATCTAACAGTCTTTATTAACTTTTTGTGATGTTCTGTAAAGGTTTTTTAAAAGTTTCAAGCTAAACTGCATTTACAATTACCCCAAAAATTGCTCAGTGTGGTAAATCTAAATGTGATTTTTGGGTAATTGTAAATGCTGTTATTCAAATACTCTTTTTTGTTTAGTACTATTAAATATCAGAATTTACCAAATCTAGACACTATTATGAGTTCACCACTCTTAAAACATATTCTATGAAAGATAAAATTAATTACATTATTCAAAAACCTATGTAAAAAGATTTCCAGATATTTTGTTAGGCCTATGTTAGTGTAGAACAGATGTGAAAAAAATATTTCTTTCTGCATCTGATAAATAGTCAGGTGTATTGTTATGTTAGTGCTCATCACTAATTCACACAACTGATAAAATTCAACCAATTCATAAATGTGTTTGACTCAGTAAAATATTTCTTGGGAGAAAAAATTGATAAGCTTGACCGAGAAAAAAAAAGACTGAGACAAGAAGTTTGTCCACCAACAAAATGTGAATTTTCTACACTATTAGGCCAAGTGTGGAGAGAAGGTATGATTAGTAAAAAAGTCATAGCAGGTTTTAACAACAGGAATTTTTCAAGTCGATGGAAGAAAGTTTTCAGAATCTGCTTTCAGTCCAAAAGAATGCAATGAGTATAAGAAGAGTAGGGCTATTATACATATTAAATGTTCAGTTCATCTGCAAGCAACTCTACTGATGGGGCACGTCTGCTTTTCAGATAAGTACTCCACTTGATAGGCAGGATTAATGTTAAAATTACTTTGAGAAGCCTGTGAAGGACCAATCATGTTGCAGATGACTTGTAAATAAAAAAAATCCAACATCTTTCAAAAAGAACTAACCTTCCAAACGTTGACATAAAGACCCATGTTTTACGCTTTTCTTACATATTTTATGTCTATCTCTTGAGGAGTTTTTGAGAAAATGTGAACACATAATTTGATCCAGATAGGACACTTATGAAATAATAATACTAGTTGCTTCAAAAAATTACAAAACAATATCTTTCTTTTTATGTATACATTGCACTTTTCTAGTATGCAACAATAATTATTATTTTAATAATAATTATGATAACAATAATTATTAAACTAATTCACCACATTAGCAAATAATTATACTTCTTAAAGTGCAATTAATTAATATATTTTTTTAATATTTAATGTTATTTATCATAATTATTGGCACAGTACATTTGACAGATGAAGTATTGTTACCAACAGAATACAAACTTGGTACCATAATGTATTCCTGTAAACTCATTGGATGATACAAGGCAAATAACTTTTTATCATAAATCATTTTAACTGAGTTTTTAACAGTTCAGAGACTATGGGGAAAATAGAAAGGAGAACAAAATATCGGTATGGAGAACCATAATGACTTCCGTATTCAATATGGAAAATGACTCTATGGCATATGGAAAATTACTTCCATGTTCTAAGATTTATATTTAAAATCATATTCGAAATGAAATATTTCCATAGAAACTACATCTTTCTACTTATTGCTTCAGCATTAACCACAGTACTGGTTACTAACTAACGTATACCACCTCACGTTTTCGCACTCGATTTTCACTGATGATGGCAGTCGATGCCACTGCCGAAAAGTCTGGTTTTGCAGAAAACATTGGACTACAGCTAAACAGCCCAAGAAGCAATTTTAACAAAAAACTATTTCTTTGTTACCGATAATGTAGTACACATAAAAAATTCTCCCCTCCACCTTCAACTATAAATTTTAATAATAGAAAATTACCCCCACCCCATTCACCTAACCTCTTCATTTATATTTCATCTACGTTTCTATAGTGGATTATTATGAGCTTGTTATCAGGATACTTTATTTGTAAAAATTAAGTACTTTACTCTTGTTAAATCATAAAATGTTTCAGGTAAACTACCCCTTTCTCTTAACCGATCTTCTCCAAAATCAATAGACCTTCAGTCCTCTACAATTCAGGGATGCATGCAAAAAAATATTTGATTCTGTGTTATCGTTCGTCATGGAAACATTTCTCTTGTTACAACATAAAATGTTGCAGGTAAACTACCCCTTTCCCTTAACCGATCTTCACCAAAATCAACAGACCTTGAGCTCTCTACAACTCAGGAAAGTGTGCAAAAAATTATTAGATTCTCTTTGAATTTTCGGCAGTTACCATTCGTCATAAAAAAAATTACCCTTTTTAAAACATAAAACGTTGCTGATAAACTACCCCTTTCCCTTAACCGATCTTCACCAAAAACAATGTGTCTTGAGAACTCTACAATTCAGGGCAGTATGCAAAAAATTATTTGATTATGTTTGAATTTGTGGCTGTTATCGTTTGCCATAGAGAATACCCTTGTTAAAACATAAAACGTTGCAGGTAAACTACCCCTTTCCCTTAACCGAAATCAATAGGTCTTGAGAACTCTACAATTCAGCAAAATATTATTTGATTGTGTTTGAATTTGCGGCTGTTATTGTTTGCCATAGAAACAAATTACCCTTGATTAAAACAAAAAAACACGTTGCAGGTAAACTACCCCTTTCCCTTAACCGATCTTCACCAAAACAATAGGTCTTGAGTACTCTACAAATCAGGGCTGTATGCAAAAAATTATTTGATTCTGTTTGAATTTGCGGCCATTATCGTTTGCCATAGAAAAAATCTAGACACACACACACACACTTTTCGAAAAATGACTTTTTCATGTTTTGAGTGTAGTACAATCAGAATCTGCAATAATCTCGAACACGATTTTTTTTGCCATCACCATACTTCCATTTCCTTAAGGAACATGGAAGTAAAATTAGTTTCTGTAGTTACTTATCATTTGTCTCCCTCTTTCAATACACGCGTCACTTGTTTGATGCTCCGCATTGCTGGCTAGCCTAATCAACTCTTGTACGAGTCCTCTTTGGAAGATATATCTTCAATACTTACCTTTTGTTAGACATGTTAATTACTATTTGAGTAAATAAATATAAATTGTGCAACCAATTAAAAAGTTGAAGAAATAAAATAAAAACAATTTTAAATAAGAATTTTGTTTCTACACTTTTTCTGTTTTGTTTTGAGTGAGGTCAGTGACCATACCTGTCAGTCACAGCTACAGACACTTTGGCTCATCTTCTTCATGGTTGGATATAAATTTTCTGCTGGCATTTTTTAATGTAACTATTTCAGTTTGGAACACTTTTTTTTTAATACTTATTTTACATATTGAAAAGCTTATTACTGTAGCACTGCACCAGCAACGGTGTAGTATGGGTTACTTTATAATTATTGTTGGTATTTGGGTATAATTTAAATTTCAGTTATGAATTTGTATATGCAAAGAAGTTATTTATTTGTTCAGTTCAATTTTCTACTGCACCTATGCTCTGACATTGTGATAGTTGCCATTTTTATACACAATTTGTTACGTTGGTAGATGGAGCTTTATAAACCATTTTGTTTCTTAACCTTGATGGTGATAACCTATAATGTACACATTAAAACCCTGAGATATTTCCAAAGGAACTTGTTCATGACGTGGCATCCACGATGTGGATGATAATCTTTTCCTGACTGGACTCTTTCTTACCAGAATAACTCAAGGAAAGCTAAAATTTGATTTAGCACTAAGATTATGTGGTTTCTGGAGTACATTCTGTAAGATGTTTAGTCAGAAAACCTATTATACTGGTTATAAAATATCCTGTTGTTACTTGTACCCATGATTGGTGCAAATGAAAGTTGTACTTGAGTAATTTTTTTCATCAATTCAGTTACTGAGCATGTGTGAAGCAATTATCAACCTCCTAAGAATTAGTTTCTGAATAAATGTGATTCTTTTTGGAATAAAGTGAAATTATTCTCAAGCATTTCTTTTTACTTCATCTTTATTTAAGTACTTACCAAATACATAAATGAGATACAAGACATCTCATCAATCTGTACATGTTAAAGCATAGTATATATTAAAACATCTTATTTCAAGTTACGTTCAACACTTCCACATACATTTGACAAGTACAGATATAATGCCAGAGGAGTACTCATCGTCAACAAGTCTGTCTAGTGACCTGTCAACATATTATTCTGTATAACGCTACGTAACGTTTTGTGTGCCAGCATCATAGCTTAATTGTTATGTAATTAATTATATAACTGTAAGAAACCCCACACACACACACACACACACCATATAGAAATAGTTTGGTTTCCATTTAATAAAGTTACTTGATTATGTTAAATAGTTAGTCCCCTTTTGAATGAAACCTGTTTCTTCAATTGACAGCAAGATACAATGTCACCTTCTTACCACTCGGGACTGCTTACTTGTGGCTAGCTAGTGTTTCTCCCAAAATACAATATCTGATGTTTACAATATTTTAGATAAGGAATGAATATGCATTATGATTAATAAGGTTAGTCTTATTAAAATGCTTACAATGTACATAACTGTTTATTAAAAAAATTATATACAGTAACAAAACAATAATTACATTAATAATACATGAATTATAGATACGTTGCATGAATAATTGTTTGAAAAAAAAACTGAGAATGAACAGAGTTACAGTGGGGTCGAAAGATATATAGGATGGAGGACTACAGAGATACGAGACTTTGTCAAATAGGTTTTAAAGAAAGAATTCAAATACAGAAATGAGAAGACTTAAGGGTAAAGAACAAGCGAGTGTTACTATCGCAAACATATCATTGTAGATACAGTACAATCCCATTAAAACACGCCAGCTTATTACAATATCTCTTGTAAGACACGCTTTTTGTCTGGTCCCTACACGTCTTGTATATCGACATTATGAAAAATCCTGTTATCTTTCCAACATGCACTTGAAATTATTTTAAACTCAGAATTTAATGCAAATTCTTTGTTCCATCATATCTAAAATGTACAGTGTAATGGTACATTCCAATGGAATTTTCACGGGTTAGAGAGAGATGTGAACTGCATATGTGACCTTGGCCTGGGAAGAGATTTGTGCGTAATTATGTATATGCGTTCAAGAATCAGTTCGCAAGGTCGAGAAGTATTTCATCAGACAAAACAAAGCCTTGCTTGATGTAGCTGGATAAAACCAGGAACAAAGGAACCTCATTAGACACACAAACAGATAAGTACAAAAGTGGGGAAAATTTTGGCCAAATAAAATATAAAAAAAAAGAACATAAAAACAGAAGATATGAAATAAAACAATGAGAGAGAGAGAGTGTATTGATTTCATTTTTATGTTATATTTCATTGATAATTAAATGATCTAATTACAGTACGGTAAAGTTTTTTCTAAGTTTTCATCACATATTGATGGTGATTGCACCACATAGGGTAACAGTTCCACTAGGTTACCTTATAAAAAATGATATCTTTTAAACAAAAACATATTATTTTTTGTGAAATATTTTATAGTAATAATAGCAATTAATAAACTTTTGTAAGTAATGATGAATATGAGTTAAGTTATTTTAACATGACCCATCTTAACCTAACCTGTGCTCAATGAGTTCGTCTAACGGACTTTGGAATTTTCTGATAAGGGAAAGTTTGATTTTTAAACTGGTTTCACGGGGACATTGATGCGGCTTCCACCTGTAAAAATGTGGTGGTGACTAGGTTTTTTTTAGGAATCTTCTGAATTAAGGTAAGTGATAGCATCGGGGCCTCCTTATTTGTACAATTACAACAGCTCACCAAGCATGCTAAAATGTGTTGTCAATGTTCACTTGTTAAACACAAACAAAGGTCTAATAACTGACATGTGCATCAGAGAGAGTGGTATGACATGAGAAAAAAATATGTTGTCAACTGAAAATGTATAGACGTGAAATATATATATACACTATTTACACAACAATTTTCTAATTAGTTGTCTTGCGTTCCAAGACCTGATGTGTGTGTTAATACCTGCAACAAGTGACAAAAATATGGGAGTATCTTTGTATAACAGAAATAAACATAACTGCAATAATGCAGTCAATGTATCAAAGTGAAATTTTTCTTGTATGTACCCAACTGGAGAAAGTAGAAAAAAATTGAGCAGTTTATCATATTTACTTAATAGTACATATTTTTCTTACTGGTTGCCTAAAAGAATACAATAGTACAAGAGAACTGTTAATTTTCAAAAAACCTTAAAATGCCTGTTTACTGGTAGTAATAGTTTTGTATCAGGTTGGTACTGAAAGTGCTAAGTCTCATTGAAGACTTTGTACATACATTTTTCATATTTAGTGAGATGAATAATGAAATGGATTTAAATTTTCATATGAAAAAAGAGTTTGGTACTCAATGTAATTTGAGATATAAATTTGATTACAATATACAAAGTATTATTATTTTTTAAGACTAAGAATTTATATAAGTATGAAGGTCCAGAACTCCATGATAGCTGATAAAATTTCAACAAATCGCGGACCTTCTGTGACAACAAAAAGTTATTTTACATCACATTTTCTTACCAGTTATAACACTGTATATACGAGGGGGTACCCAAAAATAACCGGAATAGCGCTGCGATTGGTGGAGATTACATAGTACGCATTTCTCCCGCTAGGCGAGCGTAGCGCAACTCGTTCCGAGTTCAGTGCCGTCATTGTTGTCGCCCGGGAAGGTTGTGTCCAGTCACAGTAATTCGTTTTGTAAAAGCAGTTTCGCTTGCTCCTCGTTTTTTGTAATGGCGGATTTAAGTGAACAGCGCGCTGCTGTGAAATTTTGCTTCCTGCTTGGGAAAAACGCCGCAGAAACTGTTGTCTTGTTGAAAACAGCTTACAAGGATAGTGCAATGGGAAAAACTCAAGTGTACCAAAGGTTTTCTCGTTTCAAAGAAGGTGAAATGTCAATTGATGACAAACCTCGTTCTGGACGTCCGTCAACTTCCAGAATTGACGAAAATGTTGAAAAAGTTCAAGCAATCGTCCTTGAAGACCGACAACGGACCATTGAAGAGATTGGTAAGTTATCCGGAATAACTTGGAGCTTGGTTCAGCGAATTTTGTCAGAAGATTTGGGGATGAGAAGGGTCACTCCAAATTTGTGCCTCGGTCCTGACTGAACAGCAAAAAGAGAATCGAGTTGAAACATGCCGTGCATTGAAAGACCAGCTTCGAACCGACCCAGATTTTTTCCAATGTCATTATTGGTGACGAGTCATGGTGCTATGGTTACGACCCCGAAACTAAACAACAGTCAAGCCAGTGGAAAACGTCATTCTCGCCTCGTTCAAAAAAAGCTCGTCAAGTGAAATCAAACATCAAGACGATCCTCATTTGTTTTTTCGATGTGAGAGGGGTAGTGCATTCTGAATTCGTCCCACCAGGTCACACTGTTAATCAGGCTTTCTATTTGGAGGTTTTAAAAAGATTGCGTAACAATGTGCGACAAAAAAGACCCGATTTGTGGCAGACGAGGGACTGGTTTTTCCACCATGACAATGCACCTGCTCAGGCAGCCGTTTCAGTGCGCCAGTTTTTAGCAAAAAATAACATGACTCCCTTGCCCCACGCCCCTTACTCACCTGACCTCGCTCCGTGTGATTTCTTCTTGTTTCCGCGAATGAAGAGGGACATGAAAGGACAACGTTTTGACGACGTGGAAGCGGTAAAGAAAAAAACGAGGCAGGTGCTGTCGGCCATCACAACAGACGAGTTTGAAAAATGTTTCCAGGAATGGGATCGCAGATTGGACAAATGTATTAAGTGTAATTGAGAGTACTTTGAAGGTGATAAGGTTGTTTTGTAAAAAAATTAAATACATAGCTTTAAAAACAAAAATTCCTGTTATTTTTGGGTACCCCCTCGTATACTTTCTATATTCATCTGAATTAAAATTCTCATCTGTTGCCTGGCCCAATAAAATTTTTTCTGCATACCAACAAACAAACACACTGCAGCTTGAACTATCATTCTGACGAACATGTTTAGGACAGTTCACTTGCCAATCCTCAAGTGTTCCCCCCCAAGATCTTAACTAACACTTGTCTCCAATTACAGATTGATTTTTCATATACGGGTTTTACAGATTCTGACACCGGGTCATAAAATGACAACTGTTTTTTAAGAACATCAGCTACTAAAAGGACCCAATGATTACTGTCTGGATTTAGGGGTATAATTAATTTTGAATACCCATGCAACTCCATGTGGCACACAGACTCAAGTGCATAATCTAATGGAAATGTTAGAATCATTTGGGATACTGCACTATCTACTGGAAAGATAGGAAATTTGTTACCGGTACATATCTTATTTAAAAAAACATTTATTACATTATCATAGAGCCAACCAGTATGAAAATGTGGATCTGCTGAGGTCAGCATATTCAGTTTGTTATTATTTATATATGTATCCAAAGATTTCAAATGAAGAGCACTGATGCTGTATCCGCAAACATTGTAAAGGGTACGGTGTATATATTGTTCACTGGAAATAGGGTCAGTGAAACTTTTTCCACGTAGTAGCAAAGACTCCTTTATACAATTATACCGAGCAAAGTCTGTATTTTTAGTGTCTGTTTTTATAGGCTTCTTTTCTTTGGCAGTTTGATAAAATCTCTTTTGAGGAGAAATTTTGATGTTTGGTGGAACAAAATCATGTGCCATTGAAGGAGGTTTACCATGTACACAGTTTTGATCGTTGTTCAACATTTCACATTTTTGAACTAATAATTGTAAAGTGTTTTGCACATATGGCAGTAAAGATTGAGAATTTTTATTACATATAATGTTTTTCAATTTATCTGCCAATTGACACACGGACTGAATTAATATGTCTGTATTTGCTGTTGCATTATCTAGGTTAACTGAGTTACTATTTGTAGTTACCAACGTTTCATCTGTAGCTAAATCTGTACAATCAGAACTTATACACGATGGTAAAGTTAGCTTATGGACAAGATAAGAATGAAGCTTGTGTATATGTTTGCACAATGAATTACTGGATGTGGTCAGTACATGAGCATGTATACTGTCACCGGACAAAAGGCTTGCTGCATGACAACTGGCGCCAATCGTACACTCTAGTTATTTTGGTGGCCCTAAAAAAGACTGAGTGGCGAGAACGTTGATGTTGGTAGTGCCGCGCTGAGATGTTCGGCGGCTGTGCCCGCTGTTCGTGGCGTACTGCAGTCCTCCTCTTCTTTCGGCACCGGTTGTAGAGTCGGCTGCCGGCCCAGCGAAATCCATCGCTGGCGCGGAACTGGAGGGCGAAGACGCAAGAACGCCGGTTCTATTCTTCGGCCATTTCTTCCGGCTGACTCCGCGCCGATGTCGTCCGAGAGAGGAGAGGAGATGAAGTGCGTCCGATAGCGTGGTGATGAAGAGTGCGCAAAATTTTCTGCCGGCCAGGGTTTTATTAACTAACCGGGATTGCTGATTGGCTACTCCGAACATGTAGTTGGTCACGTCTCGGCAGCTGCTGATGCCGGATTGGCTCGCTGTGTCCACCGCTGGTACCGGAGAGCAGATGTTTGCATACCGCTGGTGTCACAATACACGTGTGAACACAAGCTGAAACATGTATATTCATTACATTTTATAAAACATAATTCTGGCATATAACATTTTCTAGCTAAACAATGGACTTTATAAAGGACTGTTGAGTCCGACTGACTCCTGACTTGCCAAACACTACAATTTCCAGTTTCAATTATATCAGAATCTGTTATTTGTATGCCTATTTTATGCCTTTTGTTAACTGCATTGGTATATCCTAATGGGGGCATCTGGGTCAATCTTTTATATTTTAACGCTAAGTGTATAGTTTTATTAACTCTGAAAATGATGTTAATCAAGTCATCTAATCGCCTATTTACATTTCTTTGGAGGTATTGAGTTTTAATTTTATTAAATGATTCTAAAAACATGTTTGTGTCGGTATATCCATGTGAAACACATTGTCCACTTCTCTTTTGTACACACATAAATTTCTTTAAAATAATCTAAAAAGCGACTAGCGGACTCGGAGTATTTATTTAAAAAAGGCTTCTAACATTTCATTAAAATTATTCATATTTTTTTCATGAGTTAAAATTAATAAAGAATATAACATTTCTGATGTCAGAGACTTGGATTTCACTTTGGTTTTAAGATTTTTCAACCAGTTCCGTTTCACATGCCACAAACAAAGATGATGTCTCACATTTTTCCCAAATGCAGTTTCAACCGCACTGGCAATGGCTTCATCACCATCCGTCATGACACAGTTTACTTCCATATTTGGAAATTTGTCAACAACAATTTTTAAGACACACGCCAGAGTCATTTCATCTAAATAATTTATTATAAAATAAGCAACAGGGAACCCAACACCATATTCATCAGGAACAAGTAAATTTAATAAGTAAAATTTATACTGGTTTGTATTATAAGTTGCGTCTATACACAGTATTCTACAGCAACCAGCAACCATTTCTGCTGCTTGATACTTTGTTTGAATGCCTACAACAAAAAGTTCAGAACTGTGTGGTAAATTATTTAAACTGGAGGGCCCAATTATGGTATCCATTCCTTGAGGTTTATATGCTAAAACTGGGTTGTAACTTTCATTTTTTAATAAGTTAATCAAGATATTTACAGAGTCTGCATCATTTTTATTAAGTCGTTTTTTCATCTCCAGTTGATACCTCATTTTAATTATCTGAGATGTTGTTATATAATGTTCTTTTACTGCAGATGTGTTATTATCGTCACCAATGGAAGGCTGTAAATGTTCCTGAATAACATGTTGTAACAGGACAAAAGCCTGTTTTCATATTTATGGTACAAAAGGAATTATTTTATTGTATTTTGCACACATGTAAATGGGTAGGACAATTTTCCCTGTGCTTAACGAAAACAACGCAGTTACATCGGTGCGGGACGATTCCAAGGTCAAGCCTACGTGACCGGCGACACACAGCGTTATATAATTGTCATTGGCCAACAATACGAAACGTCATTAAAAAACATACAGGACGTAACAACAATGACGCATAATCAGGGCGTTTCCTATTTCGATACACCAGACAATGACGTCAATGCGCACACACTTACACAAAATGTACATAGCATCCACTCTCAGTCTGTTGAATACCATCATAGAGTGAAGATGCTATCAATGTTGCTGGCAAAAGGTCAGCCAGATAAAATGTGTTAAAATCAGTGACAGAAATGTAATTAGTAAGAGTTAGTGCTTCACAATTATCATTTAGTTAACAATGTAAAGTCAGTGACAGAAACACCCAGCAAATACGGAAACTACGCCACACACCTGGCCGGACGATGATGACCGTTCAATGTGGATAGCACGAAGTAGCAGGAAAGTCAAAATTGCAATCAAATTTTCTTTTAAATAATTGAGCTCAAAATTAATAATACCTAAAACAAAAATGTATCTTGAATAATATTGTGATGAGAGGGAGAGAGTGAGAGAGAGGAAGAGTGTATCAAGCAATGCCGGTAACAAAACTGAGGCGTTGGTTTGTGTTAAAGATTATAGCAGTATAAATCAAATGGAAACACTCAAGTATGTTAATAGCTGCAAAGTAATAAAATTATCTAGTTAATCAAACAATATAATGAAGTATTTAAAGTCATGACTAATGAATATAATAGTAAGAATATGACCGCCATTTTGTCTTGGTCACAATAAGGCAGCCATTGTAATGTATGACGATTTAATTTTGCAAATTCGAAATAATAAAAAATAAGTTGATTTACTACCATATTGATGTTGATAACTTCATTTCAATCACCAAACTGTCTCTATTTACGCTTAATACGAACTCTGGACCCAACAAGAAACAAAGATAGTGATGATGACATGTGCTCTAATAATTATGGTAAAAGTCCCATAATTATTGTAAGATTCACGTAATAAATAAATACACAAAAATAAGTATACAATTTGTATATTAACAATGTGTTGGCACACCTTGCTCTAAAAAGTGATTTACAGAAGACTTTGTGGTGTTATCCCATCGACAGAATTTCACAAATTTAAAATTAAGCTCATGGTTATGAGCATTAATGTATGTCACATGGATTCCAGTATCACTTCTTTGATGTACATTCTGGCCAGACAGTTTGTATTCGGCATACTACCAAATGTCCTTTTTCTATTAGTTTTATTTATTTTTGTTTCGGGTCTACAAAAATTATTAAATTTGCAAATATAATAGGAAAATTTAAAGCCACTCACTGCATGGGCTGAACCAGTTTTTTTGACCACTGCAATGTGGTTGTCTTTACAAACAGCTTCCTTCCATGTGAGAAATGCTGTCACATCCTTAAAAACAAATTCCTCCTTTGGAATAATTTGGCCATGCTCTTTCTTCAAATGTTCTATGAGATGGAAATATGTTCTAAATTTCAATGTACAATCTGAATGGGAACACGATAGGGATAAACCAGACGAATCACAATGTTTTTTATGTTTCGAGAAGCTGAATCTATTGCTGTATTGAACATTGCAATCAGAACATACCCTTGGGTATGTTATTTTAAGACACGAGACAGCTGTTTGTTTTGCACATGACAATATTAAATTATCTACTTTACGAGAATCACCATATTCAAGGGAACTGTTTAACGTAGATAAACTTTCCTCAGCAGACTCACCATTTGTAAACAAATATGTGAGGTGTGATTTATGGTTTAGATTGTGTGATGGTGTTACATATGAAAAAGATTTACGTATCTGTGATGTGTGTGAAACTGAAGGTGATGTTACTGCTTTTGTGAATGATGGCCTTGTAATCATACTGTGTGATGTGTACGTATGTATATCTGCTCTATTTGATGCCCCTGTGACTCTGGTATGTGATGTGGAAGGGTAAGCGTGTGCCCTATTTGATGTCCCTGGCTGTGTGGTGTGTATACGTGATGTGGAACCGTGTGCGTGTGCCCTATTTGAAGTCCCTGGCTGTGTGCTGTGTATACGTGATGTGGAAGGGTATGCATGTGCCCTATTTGATGTCCCTGGTTGTGTGGCGTGTATACATGATGTGGAAGGGTATGCGTGTGCCCTATTTGATGTCCCTGGCTGTGTGCTGTGTATACGTAATGTGGAAGGGTATGCGTGTGCCCTATTTGATGTTCCTGGCTGTGTGGCGTGTATATGTGATGTGGAAGGGTATGCGTGTGCCCTATTTGATGTCCCTGGCTGTGTGCTGTGTATACGTAATGTGGAAGGGTATGCGTGTGCCCTATTTGATGTCCCTGGCTGTGTGGCATGTATACGTGATGTAGAAGGGTATGCGTGTGCCATATTTGATGTCCCTGGCTGTGTGCTGTGTATATGTGATGTGGAAGGGTATGCGTGTGACCTATTTGATGTCCCAGGCTGTGTGCTGTGTATACGTAATGTGGAAGGGTATGCGTGTGCCCTATTTGATGTCCCTGGCTGTGTGCTGTGTATATATGATGTGGAAATGTGTGCATGTGCCCTATTTGATGTCCCTGGCTGTGTGGAGTGTGTATGTGACCTAACAGCTTGTGCATATGATGTCCTTGTGTTTCTGGTATCTGATGTGGATGTCTGTGCGTGTTTCCCAACTGGATATGGAAATGATGTTCTGTTATGTGTGTCTGTAGTGCATGTCTGGTCTCTGTAGAAATTTGATAAAATTTTAGACCTATTTCTTGTACAGACATGAAAAACATTACCCATTAAACATTGAATCCCTCGCTGTGTGATGTGTAAGCCATCCCTGGACAGCAACTCCATAAACGGATCTCTTGAATGTAACATAAAAGACTTCCAGTTGTCTATGAATAGTCCTCCATATCTACGAACACAAAAAAGTGGAATCACTGTGGCAGTCACAAAAAAGTATCCTGCACGTCGGGTGTTTACGTACAGGCCCACAGTACTGTGTTTACCACACAGGGCCTATACCACAGTACTGTGGGCCTGTACGTAAACACCCGACGTGCAGGATTTTTATACCACTGATGATGGCAGCCAGTGGAGCTGCCGAAACGTTTGGTTTTGTTATAAACCATGGACCACGGCCAAACAGCCCGGATATCATGAACAATTCATTTTACACGTATAAAGTTTTACCTGGTAGCCAAGCCTTGTATCAGCAGATTCAGCTTCTCTGTCTTTTCATTTATTATCTTTATTCTGTTCATTTCAGCATCTGAATATGGCCTATACCTATTTTTACTGCGAAACAATACACTTGACAAATGGAGTTGCACATGCTGGTTGCCTTTTAGAATTTCTTGGATAAGAGATTCATAATGTTGGATTATTTGATCTGGATGCTGACCTGTTAAAAAGTTTTTAAGAATTATAAAAATAAACGGGTATAGTACCTATCGATAAAATATTGGAAAATAATGTGCATAACACCAAAGCAATCTTACAAATCTTTTTGATCAACCATAATCGTATAAAGTAGAGCACTAATAACTGAAATATTTTATTTACAAAATTCTATGCAACTTACCACAAATCAAATTATTTGTGCCCAAATGGATTACTACGTGATAAAAGAACTTGGTTGCTTCAACCATTGAAGCAGACACTTCTTCAACACGCATTACTGACACTGAAAACACTGTGACTTCAAAATCATTCTGGCACTGAGTAGTCATATGTGCATATTTTACCTGGGAGTCACCAAACATGAGGAGGCCTGGACGCACCATTGTGACTGCAAATGAAGAATACTTTATTAAAACAAACACATATATTTACATCTGCCAATGGAAATTTAACCTTGCTTTTGTTTTATATTCCTCTTTCTTAGGCTTCAGAATACTCGATTTTAAATTACTGTTATTATTCAACAGCACTTTGGGTAATTATCGACTTTCTGGGCCGAGCTGGTATTGGCGTGACATATTTTTTTTCTATTCTTCTATACTATATAAACACGAGAAAAATAATCTTAAACGGCGGTCGAACCTATTTACGGAGGAAAAAAATTAAATAATTACTCACATAAGAACGCATGCAACAGCAGTACAGGACGGCCATTTTTCAAACATTTACAAGCGAGTTGGATGAAAAGCGAGTTGAGCCGATACCTGCCGGTTAGGTTCGGAGGGGCGGCCCGAAGGGCCACGCATATAGTTCATTGTTTCATATAATTCTTGCAAAAATTAAGGCGAACCATTTTTCAAACATTTACTGTGCATTTGTGCGCCGTCGCTCAGTTAACATGGCGGCCATTCACTTTACATGTTCTTATGGGAGTAATTATTTTATTTTTTTTTCTCCGTAAATAGGTTTTAACGCTGTTTAAGATTATTTTTCTCGTGTCTATATAACATAGAAGAATAGAAAAAAAAATATGTCACGCCAATACCAGCGCGGCCCAGAAAGTCGATAATTACCCAATTACCGCACTTTGTTTTGACCTGCATTACATAATACCTGAGAAGTCAAGAAAACTCACAAACACCAAAAGGAATTGCGGCTCCATGTGAAAAAAATGGGCATTCATGTTTCATCTCCTTAATACTCATGAAACTGTTTAAACTAAATTTTAGTATTTTAAACATAAAATAATTTCAGTTTATTCAAAATAACTGTAAATGGCACAAACCTAGAACAAAGAATAATTAACCTAAACGAACACGTGGTTTCAAAGCAGATCAAGCCCCAAAATGCATGAAGCTTTTATTTAAAAATTAATTTTTAATCTTTTAAACATAACATACTTCTACACTTTACTCCGTCCTTGAAAATTTTTGGAAATGTCACAGAATTAATCTAGAACAATGAATAATTAACCGTAACAAAAACAAGTGGTTTCAAACCCGACAGCACAAATGAAATACATCCCAAAATTCATGAAACTTTTATACTAAATTGGAGTTTTTTTTAACATAGAAAACTTTTACCGTTCACTCAAAATCATTGTAAATGCCACAAACGTAGAACAAAGAATAAATAACTTAAATGAACACGTGGTTTCAAACCCGATCACGCCCCAAACTTCATGAAGCTTTTGTTTTACATTACGTTTTGATCTTTTTTAAACATAAAATACTTCTAAACTTTACACAGTACCTGAAAACTGTTGGAAATGTCACAGGATTAATCTACAACAATGAATTTTAACCTTAACAAAAACGCGTGGTTTCAATCACGACAGCACAATTACATCCTAAAATTCATGAAACTTTTACTTTAAACAAAATGGGGAGGTTTAACATAAAAGACTTACAGTTTACTCAAAACCATTGTAAATTAAATAAACAAAAAAAACATTAACCTACACGAACACGTGGTTCCAAAGCCGATACCCATTTAGTATTTCTATTTTATTTCTAAACAAACACATATAATAATAATACTCACAAAATTCCTGAAAAATTATGTAAAAGAGATACCTGTATAAAATTAACAATATAATTTAAATCCGTAGAAACACCTCCAAATTGACGCACACGAATTCCACCGTAACTTAGACTAGACTAATTTATTAGGGTAACACAGAAATAGCAACATCCGGTAGCAAGTTCATTTGTTTACCACGTGTGGTCTGTTTCAGCGCTAGTTGTCGGTTGTCCATCACTGCAATAAGAAACAACGATCCGTACGTACCGCACAAGTACCGCACTACATTTTCGATCTTTTGAATGTGCGATTGTATCGATATACTACGATATGAAGGAGTGTACAATTGTAATTTATATATTACTAGCAGAATACCCGTGCTTCGCTACGGAGTTTCAGGTTGTACGTAATGAAAATGTTAGTTTAATTAATAAATGTTTTAGTGGATAGTTAGTGAGGATCGGTCAATAATACAACTTTTAGTTACAGTATTTTGCGTCGACGTTTCGACAATATTTATTGTCATCTTCAGGACCTGTGTATGAAATACAATAGAAATATCAAACATAACGAAACAATTAAATATTTGGGTGAACGTGTTGGTGATGTGAGTGTGTGCGTGTGTATGTATGTATCATTTTTTATGTGAAGACTTATGATAGTTTGTTTACATCTTCAAATTATCTTTAAGAAAGCGAGCAAATTATAGTATGAGAGAACTTAATTTATACAGTATTACAATTTAAATTACTAAATATAATGTTATTTTAATTAATTAAACAAACAGTAACCAACAATTGGATATTAGATTGGTACAAAAATTGTTTATACCTACAACAGTCAACATATAGCAAAGTAATATAAGTTATTACCTATAACTAAAACAGATTAGGGGATGTTCACTACGTAATTATTAAAAGTTATTTTTACCATGTTTCACTCCCTACTGGTGTTAGCAAACAATCATAATTTAGAAACATACAATTTACACAATATTGTAAAACATTACGACTTAAATCAGATAGTTGACAAAGGTTACACACAAAAGTTTCTGGTAAATTTTACTAACAGGTAAACTTGGATAATACGGTAATTGTAATCATATTGTAAAATATAGTCAAGAGTACTACAGAATAATGTAATTTATGTATGTGTCCACAATCACCCTTCTCTTTCACCCATGCTCCCCCCGCCAGTCCAAACAGCCTCTCACTCTAACCTGAAATCGATCTATCACTCACTATCACCCCACTCTCTCTCTCTCTCTCTCTCTCTCTCTCTCTCTCTCTCTCTCTCTCTCTCTCTCTCTCTCTCTCTCTCTTCTACATCTCACTCACTGTCTCCCTTCTTCCCTCTCTCACTCTTCCACCCTTCCACCAACACGTTCACCCAAATATTTAATTGTTTCGTTATGTTTGATATTTCTATTGTATTTCATACACAGGTCCTGAAGATGACAATAAATATTGTCGAAACGTCGACGCAAAATAACTAAAAGTTGTATTATTGACCGATCCTCACTAACTATCCACTAAAACATTCACTGATTGACGGTCACTAAAAATTTAAGGATTTAATTAATAAAGTTCAATTAAAGTAGGTTTCTTAAAAATAAATAGCTGTTGCCCACGACTTCGTTCGCGTGGTCTTCAATTTAATGCGATAATATATTTAGAACAGAATCTATTCTATTGGGTTGCCATAGTAACCAGATCTAATAGTTTTTTAAGACCCCAAAGGACCCCCCAGAGGATCGTATTGAAAAAAACACCTGTCCTATGTTGGTTCTCCCGTTGCGTAAAATATTTGTGCCAAGTTTGGTTGAAATCGGTCCAATGGTTTAGGAGGAGATGTGGAAGACCCCAAAGGACCCCCCCAAAGGATCGTATCGAAAAAACACTTGTCCTATGTTGGTTCTCCCTTTGCGTAAAATATTTGTGCCAAGTTTGGTTGAAATCGGTCCAGTGGTTTAGGAAGAGATGTGGAAGGCCCCAAAGGACCCCGTCGAAAAAAACACCTATCCTATGTTGGTTCTCCCGTTGCGTAAAATATTTGTGCCAAGTTTGGTTGAAATCGGTCTAGTGGTTTAGGAGATGTGGAAGACCCCAAAGAACCCCCAAAAGGACCCCATCGAAAAAACACCTATCCTATATATCCATATGTTCAAAGGCAACACAAGACAAGTTGAAAACTTCCACAAATACATAAACACTATACACCACAAATTAAAATTTACACTGGAAATTGAACAAAACAATAGTATAAATTTTCTAGACCTAACAATTAACAAAACTAACAATACACACACGTACAAAATATACAGGAAACCAACCACAACTGACATGGTTATACACAACACATCAAACCACCCAACACAACATAAACATGCGGCCTTATGCTCCATAGACTAACTACAATACCCTTAAATAAACAAGATTACACCGACGAACTCAACACAATAAAATACATAGCAATCAAAAACGGTTACAACCCTAATTTAATAAACACACTACACAAACGCATCAAAAACAAAAACAACAAAACACAAAATACCATCAACACACAGCACAATAAATACATCACACTCACATACCACAACTCCTACACACACAAAATCGCCAACACATTCAGAAAACAAATACAAAATTGCATACAGAACAACCAATACCATCAAAAAACACATCAATAATACAAACACAGACATAGACAAATATAACAAAACAGGTGTTTACAAATTAAATTGTAATAACTGCAATAGTTTCTACATAGGCCAGACGGGAAGATCTTTTTCATCCCGTTACTCTGAACACTTAAAAGCTTTAACCAACAACAATATACACTCCGCGTTTGCCACACACATACACACACAAAACCACAGTTACACCAACATAGACACTAATCTTGAAATTTTACATTACTTACCCAAAGGTCGAAAACTCAACACAGCTGAACAATACGAAATATACAAACACCACACAACACAACCAAACAACATACTTAACGACCAATTACAATATAAATCACATACACTTTTTGACACAATTATACAAAAAACAAACATTAATTTGAATCCCCGCGCCAATACCCTTCCTCCACACACCTCCCCCACTACACCTTCCATACAACAACCGTTACTAAATACTGGCAGTCTGTCTCTAAGCTGAAGAAGGCGAATACGACGCCGAAACGCGTTCGACGAGAAGAAAAAACAGTAAGTTCACAAGTAAAAGTTTCATTTTTAGATAAAGTGTAGTGCTGTGAAAGATGATGAACAATCAAGACACCTATCCTATGTTGGTTCTCCCGTTGCGTAAAATATTTTTGCCAAGTTTGGTTGAAATCGGTCCAGTGGTTTAGGAGGAGATGTGGAAGACCCCAAAGAACCCCCAAAGGACCCCATCGAAAAAAATTCAGAAACCTTCGCGGGTGTGCGCACAACAAATCACCGAAGTTTCATCGCAATCGGATGAATGGTATAGGAACGCATACGGGACAAACAAAGAAACAAAGAAACATTCATTTTTATACATAAGATCTATATAATAAATCTCTAGGGGGGTCTACGTTTGTCCGCGGTAATCTCAGAATCTACTGAACCGATTTCAATGAAACGTTGCACGCTGATAGCAAGTACCCAACGGAAGGTTTTCCACTTTATTTGATAACGATAGGTTAAAAAGAACCGAAGTTATTGCAAAAACGCATTTTTTTAAACCCGCGGCTTCGATCGCGAATAACGATAGGTTAAAAAGAACCGAAGTTATAGCAAAAAAAAACTCGTTTTTTTAAACCCGCGGCTTCGATCGCGAATATTTGTATGTGATTGTTGTGGTAACTGTCGAGTTGGTAAATTGCTAATGGTACATCTGTATTAATAATATTCTTGGATTTCGTTGTCCATGACGTGTCCGTTACTTAACTAAATACAACTATTACATTAACGACTCGGAACACAAAGTTTTTTTAAGTAAAAAGTTTTACGATACAACCTGAAACGGTTTTAAATCAGACTCTGAAGAAGTCTTTTTAATCCTCACAGTCTGAAGAAGCCTTTTAAAGGTGAAAACCGGTTCAGGTTGTCAGGTAAAACTTTATGTTTTTACTTATAAAAAACTTTGTGTTCCGAGTCGTTAATGTAATAGTTGTATTTAGTTAATAATATTCTTATGGAATTCTTATCAGCATATGGAATTCGTATAAACAATACAATAATTCATTGTTGATTATATTGTAACATTGATTATATAGTACACGTTGATTCTGACAAACCATACTCTTCGACATTTGAATATTCAGTAGGGTTATGTGCAGTAGGAATAATTAATTGTCGAGAATTATACTTAACCTACTTCATCGAGAATTATGCGATGAGCGTCAGTGATGTAGGCTAGTATCGGTGCCTTTTTTCGTTAATTTTACGTCATCGGTAAGTAATATGTGCAATATGTATTGTATTGTATAAATTATTAATTGCCCCCTAGAGATTTATTAGTATAGATCAAATAAATACATTTCCCTTTTTTTAGCTTTGCAATGCCAAAAAGACTATCATGTTTAGGAAGATCTGCTGCTGCGGAAAGAAAGAGGCGCCTTAGAGCATCTGAAAATGACGTCGAAATGCAATCAGCTCCTGGAAACTCTTCAGAAAGATCTGGATTAGAAGAAGTCTCACGGGTTGAAAGTCCTACGATTCGTGAAAATAGATTAGCGGCACAAAGACGCAGGCAAGCGACTCTCAGATCACGTCCTACTTTAAGATGGAATGCAAAATTAAATAGTGGTTTCAATTATAATCCAGTTATTACCTACGCGAATGAAACAGATATCGGGTTACCGAGTATGGTTTGCCCTCATTGGAAAGCTTTAAAGTGGGAAAATGAATCACATGGATTATGTTGCTCTGCAGGAAAAATGCGATTAGATCCCATACTTCCTCCTCCAGGACCGTTAAAATCATTATTAAATTGAGAACATCTTTTATCGAAAAAATGTTTGAATGCATTAAGATCGTATAATTCATCTTTTCAATTTACATCATTCGGAGCCAATGAAATAGTCGAAGGGAGCTTCATGCCTACTTTCAAAATTCAAGGGCAAGTATATCACCTCATGGAATCATTACTCCCCACACAAAACGAAGTACCAAAATTTCTACAGGTGTATTTCGTAGCTGATCATTTACAGCAATCTGAAACAAGAATGGATCATATTCGTAACTTGGATAAGCCATTAGTAACAGAACTTCAAAATTTACTTCACGCAATCAACCCATATGTTAGTGAACTGAAAAGTGCGTTTGAATTTGTAACGTCTGCGAATAATAATCAGTACAATATTGTGATTCATGCTGATCGAACAGAAAATAATGAAGAGCACAGGGGTCGCTACAATGCACCGACAACTAATGAGGTGGCCGTAGTTTTAATTAACCAGGAATGCGATAAACTCGATATAATAATCCGTGCGAGGGATTATACGCTACATCGAATTGAAGAAACACATCGAGCTTATGATGCTTTACAGTACCCTTTAATGTTTTGCAGAGGAGAAGATGGTTATCACTTTACATTAAAATTAGTCGATCCTCAGACTGGGTTACAAACTACTAACTCGACAGTTACGACAACAATCATATAGGCCTACTACAAATATTCGCGTGCGAAGACGCGGGTACCTGCTAGTTGTAAATAATTCTATTACTCGTAAAGCAAAATACGCGTTGTTTTCATTTGTGAGGTTACGTAATAATGGTTTTTTGTTTTTAGCTTACTGTTTGAAGAAATAAAAGCCATGGTTAGAAAAACATTTAATGGTCGGTTGGATACATTTAATGTGTCCACACAATACTTGAACGATACAAAAATTTATAGCATAGAATATGTATTTACAAGAAACAACAGAAAAAAGTAAAATGAAAGTACAATTATTTCTGAACAGTATGATTAAACAACATATTAACAAATGAAAACAAGATTTGTTATTCGTTAGGTGGTCAATATTCTTTTATGTTATTCAGTAAAATCTTGAAAATTTCACTGCAAGCAAATTTAGTGCGAAATGAGAAAAATGGAAACATATAGCATCCCGCCTTCCTTCGAGTTGGTTGCTTTACCAAAATAAATTAAATTGCTTTAAATAAATATTTAAACGATTTTAAACCAAATTACATAGTGTTAATATTATTACGATTACACCCATCATCATATACAACACGAAGAATTTAAATCGTTGTAGTGTTGTAATATATATATATACTGTTAATGATTTCGAGGTTCGGTCATTAATTATGAAAACTCAGTTTTGCGACGTTTCGAGATTTATTCTTCTCATAATCATGCCTACAACATTAAAATATAGTCTTACTACAATTATATTATTTGTAAGTGTGTATAGGTGTGTGTAAAGTCATACATTACTATAACTAGTTACTTACATTAACTGTGAGATGAGCTACAGCAACCACATTACACTAAACACTTATCACTGTTCCATACTTATACACATATAACACATTACAATTGTATAGTGTTAGCGTTATGTAGTTATCTGACAGACTGCCAGCGATATAAAATCAGATAACTACATAACGCTAACACTATACAATTGTAATGTGTTATATGTGTATAAGTATGGAACAGTGATAAGTGTTTAGTGTAATGTGGTTGCTGTAGCTCATCTCACAGTTAATGTAAGTAAATAGTTATAGTAATGTATGACTTTACACACACCTATACACACTTACAAATAATATAATTGTAGTAAGACTATATTTTAATGTTGTAGGCATGATTATGAGAAGAATAAATCTCGAAACGTCGCAAAACTGAGTTTTCATAATTAATGACCGAACCTCGAAATCATTAACAGTATAATAATACGGTCGATAATTAACATTCCTATATATATACACACACACACACACATACACACACATACACATATACAATGTGTATTTAGTGGAGGTGGCTACTGATAAGGTACTTGAAAATAATTAATGAGTATAGGCCTACTCAGACAAAGTAGCCTTTTTCAATCCGCCTTGTGACTTCTTTTTAATAGATAGGTGACTCGTTTCAAAGCATACGTTTCAACATCAGATCATAAAATATCACTCGTAGGTTGTCATCGGTTAACAATCCTTTACACTGTATACGCGTCAATAGGTGCGCACCTATTTTCATTTGGTCGACAATATTGAGTATAATCATTATTACATAGCCAGTTTAATGAAAGATGATCAAAATGTGAAGATTTAGTCTAAAAACGCCCGAAAGTGTTTAGCACAAACTATTCTACTTTTTATGTCTGCTATGTCTACAATAATTTTTACATTATAGCAGCCCTAGGCACTCATTCTGTACTTCACAGTTAAAACTCTGCTACTCATTCATTCATTCGTTTGAGGATATGTGACTGCATAGTAAAGTGTTTTGATGTTTAGTGTCTCTGTAATAAATTCAACCCTGGTTGTATTTGCCCAATGTGAAAATACTCAGGTCGGAAAGTTTTACTACTCTGAATGGCACGATCAAAACAACAAAGCATGTGTGTGCACCGCAAGCGCAACATACGCGCGCGCGCATACCAGAGTGCGTGTTGGAGTCAATGCAAGCCGTGCGCGCTCGCACTGATCCCCAACACGCAGACTGCAACGCAGTGCGTGTGTCCGCCAAACGGGTGTGTGTGAGTGTGATGCCCGTGCCCTAACCGTAGCAATCAAAACAGCAAAAAATCCCATATACCTCGAGTATTTCACAATGGGTAAACATTCCACGAGATGGATTTATTTGAAGAGACACCAACGGTATAGGCCTACGTCAGTAACCGTTGACAATTTGAATTAAAATAAATAAATTCATTATTTTCGTTCAATTGCTTAGAAACAGATAATTTATTGTTAACAATTACAACGATTAAAATTTAATAGTAAATTTTTGGAAGTACGTAAAAGTCAAAAATTTGTGTTAAATACTCTCATCTTGAAGAAAACAAGAGGTAAAATTTATTTTTCATCAGATTTCAGAATTCACCTTAACTAAAAGAATTTAGATTCTAAAATTCTACTTGCTGTTAGATAATCTAAAATATTAGAACGTCTTTGCCTGCACAATGTCAAATCCTCCTGAGGTGTAATCTCCAGCTCCCAATTATTTTTTTCAAGACAACTTTAGATTATAAAAGTAATCAATAGAGTAGCCTAATTGTTGTCTGTTCATTAAGTCATTTAATACTACATCGCCCTGTTGGCACAGTACAATATCACTAGTCAGTACTGTGAACTGAAAAATGCAGTAGACAAACAATATTTAATTACCTGCTGCAATTAAAATAATGTTAATAGAATTTAATGATTAAAATAAAATCATCTACGATTTTTAATTATTAATTTCTTAATGATTGAGTTTTTTAGTGCTAATATTTTATGTAATTTTTTCTGCAACGGAAATATTATTTTATTTTTTTTAAAAAGCTTAATTTTAATTATTTCAACAGCCAAAGCAGCTTGCTGAATAAAACAAAAAAAATGAAAACATAAATTTTTAACTCTTAACTTTGAATCAGTTAATTTGATTTTAACTTTAACTTTAACTTAGTTAATTTGGGGGGGGGGCACTTACTTTAACTTTAATAAGTTAAAAATTTGTATTAACCTTCCCAAGTGTGGAGGAAGGAAGAGGTCGCTGTCGAAGCAAAGAGAGTTTCAGCTAGCAACTGGACAAAGGCAGCAAGGGTAAGAACTCGAAAACCTCCACAAATTACGTCATTCCTGACAAACCATGGATATCCCGACAAGGAACGGAGAGTTTTGGACTGAAACTGTTGCAGCTTACACTAGTTGGAGATCGACAAGAGCGACCACCAAGCGGGTGCAGCGTAAGAAGCACTGACCGATGAAAAACAGAAGTTGGGAACTTTTATGTGTAGAGCAAGGCCATTGCAACACGAGAACATGGGGAACAGTTTGGCTTGGAAGCCGCGAACTCTGTTGTGGGTTTCAGTTTCGTGGGCGTCCAACCTGAGACCCGGTCAAGCTGGACGCCTAAATAATTGACCGACTCCTTCCAGGCGATAGGCCTCCCTTCTAGGAAGAGGGACAGGCATCGGGAATGGACTTACGAATGAAGCAGATCGCCTTGTATGTCTCCGTGTTGATGGCCATCCTTCACTTCTTTAACAAGTCCGGAAGAATATCCAACTGATTCTGAAGCTTTGTGCTTGCAAATCGTGGGGACAGGAAGCTGCAATTATATATGACGTAGTCGGCGATATAGCTATAACAAGGGACAATTCCGATGTGTCAGGATTGCGCGGCTGTAGGAGACGGTCCTGACAACAGCAATGCAACTATAAGAAGGAAGAGAAAAATGGGGTATATGGGGTCATATTAGGTATATTAGGTAGGATATGGGGTATGGGAGATATGGGGTCAGATTAGTCTCGAAGAGAAGCACGACATCAGCATTGTACTCCACTACGAAAGTCGCGTATCTGGTAATTGAGGGCAGAGAGGAATTGAAAGACGATTATCAATATGGTGGTCATATAGGGAACAGACTTGATGCTCTGGATTACAGGATTGGCTCAGGCTGTCAGGGGATCAGCAGAAACCCGAAAATATTCATGGGACTCTTGCGAACGTGCCTGAGAGACCTCGGCCAGAACTGTTGATGGTGCATAACTGGCGAACTGACTGGTGGGTCTGCTCGCATGGATGAGGTTGAGGATTGCGGGGGGGGGGATTTTTTGCAGTTTGTGCTAGCTGAGCCGGTAATGCACGTCGGCCAGAGGCTTCCTGTGGCGACGAGTGCACTTACTATTTCTCTTAGTAGCGGAAGATTGGGACGATAATTTTGCAGCCACAGCCACAGGCACTCCAGCAGGCGGGGCTCTTGTAACGTTCCGGGCTACGTTACAAATCCAGGGAACCCATCATAATTGACGCTAGCCAATTATACAGGCTGCCTACGTTGTAACGAACTGAAATTAAACTCAACACAAACAACAATAATATTTACGCTAATTATTAGGACACAAGGGGAAGGTATTTCACTGATTTATACACTCACTTCAAAGTCTAATAAGATGACATCTCTTTATTAACAAATTATATAAAAAAAAGATCCCATAACATAAAAATTTATACTGAAATAATTAAAAAGGGTTTTCTGTAAAACAAGGGATCATATTGATCATTTAATTTACCTCGGATCCGAGTCTGCTTTAAATATAGTAAAGACGTCTGAATTATACTATGCTCATCTAAGAGCTTGCAAGATTACATTAACCATTTGAAGAATGGTATTATTTATTAAAGGGATTATAATTTACATTTCAATATTAACGTTACAACGTATGATTTTCACTACTACAGTTTACATTTCTTTGGTTTTATTTATTGCTTAGAGAAAATTATTGTCTTTTAAAAGTCTCATTCATCTATAAATGTTATGTTTCAAATGTAATTAATTCTCGATAGCCAAGCTATCGAGTCACCTCTAAAATAAGCTTTGCTGTCCTCGTCCTGGGGTGTGACTCTTCGGAATTCTGGTAGTCGGGGTAGTCATCTGTGTCGTGTCTCTGGTGAATATCTAATAGCCGTATTAGTGAGTAGATTGATGTAATGCTGCATGAAGTTGGGTTGATCCACGCCGGTCCTGGTCAGCGTCGTATGGGTTGTAGACGTCCGTATGTGCAATTTGGCAGGTCACATATTAACATGTAGAGTTGTACTGGAGTTTACATCTTAAGTAGCGACGTCACCTTGTTTACGTGTTGATAATTTTTCTTATATTACTACATTTCTTGAACAAACTTTTTCTACATCATATACATTAAAAATCACTAGCTCCCCACGTTTTTTGTGGTAGCTAACCGTTATTTTAAAGTTTACATAACACACTTTTGAAGAGCCCTCGTTTGGAGGTGTGTACTGTCTGAACGCCGCATCGTAACTCTTTACTTGATACGACTGGTACATAACAACCAAACGGAGCGAGTACTCCGCCATAATATAGTTCCAACTTTTATTTAAGTAGACATTCTTATAGCAAGATGAAACAAATTATTTAGACTTATTTAGTTTACAGGAATTATTTTAACTACTACTTGTGCCTTCAAATTATTAATTACTTACATTACGATTTTCAAATATTTCTAAGTTACAAGCTAAGCTTTCTTACAAGCTTTCTTAAGTTCGCTAAGCACGTTGTGTCCGGAATTAAACAGGTCAACGCATGATGATTTACTAAAGGGTTAACTGTAATATTATTAACTATTTACAATACGATTTTTTATTACTTGTTTAGTTAGATCTTTTTCCATTTAAATCTCATACTTATTCTGAGTTAGTACAGGGGTATTAGGTTTAATTGTGCGATTTAAAATACTTAAAATTGCTTTCTCAATTTTTTTTATTATTAAATATTTTATTACCAATTAAATCGTCACATACTCCGCCGCTTAAAATCCACATTAGGAATTTTAGTAAGGAAAATTCAAAAGTGGGGACTTGGAGTCTGCTTGGCGTTAATGTGTGGAATTTCTCTCCCCCTTCTTCTTTTTCTCTCTCATTGTTATTGGCATGTTTTATGCACATTTATTTCTTCTCTATAATAAAACAATATACATATATATTTTCTTACAAACTACCTTTTTCATTACATAAAATTCACACTTAAGGTCTACATTTTAAAACACAAAACTTTTTCTTATGTCTACTACTTAAATCTACTACCGGTTTTTTCTTTGGGTTTTAGTTACTCTCTTCCTAGAGTAATTTTCTAAATATTTTGTTATTTAGAGATCAGTTTAGTGTTCATTGAGTACTCATTTGCTTATCTTTCGCTGAACAGGATCTCAGGTTGATCAGGCCTCATTTCCAAATTCTACGATTAACACTTAGCATGGTTACTGAGGTATAAGATAACTTGTCTACCTAGTATTACCTTTTCTATTTTTTGCTATGCTATTTCCTCCTTTCTTCTTATACAATTTTATCTGCGAAATATGTGTTCTCCGTGCATATTCTCGAGTCGCAGGTTCGTACAGGGCTACTGTAACTGGAGTTAAATACTTCTGGATTTGGTAAGGACCACACCATCGGATGATAGTTTAGAGGTGGTCTTATCAATTGCACTACTAGTCGGGTGTGTCTTGTACATTACTAAGTCACCGACTTGGTACCTAACTAAATTGTTACTGTTATGAACGTTTCTTTCGTGGTATTTTCTGGATTTCTCTAGGTTCGCTCTTAAATTAGCGCGAGCTTTATTCCATATTTGCTTAATCTGCTTATCCTTTATTTGCGGAGGTAGCAAGTCATGTATTTTCCATTTAGTGCACAAGGGGTGGTTTGGTTTGTATTTATACAGTAACTCAAACGGGATCGACTTGTGTCCTTCGTGATAAGCTGAATTAAAGGCGTATTGTATCCAGGATAGGTTCTGGTCCCAAGACGTATGATCGTTCGCATGGTAGGCGATTAATGCAGATTTGAGGTTTCGTAGATACCTTTCAGCAATATTGCCTTGCGGTCGATACTCCGTAGTGGTAATATGGTCTATTCCTAACTTGAAACACATATTCTTAAATTCTTTCGCCTTAAATTGTGGTCCGTTATCTGACACTATTCGTACAGGTGTACCATAATCTTTAAATAATCTCTCTTGTAATATATTTACAGTCGTCGACGCTAATGCTCGCCGCATGGGATACATCCAAACAAATTTGGTGAACGAATCTACACAGATGAGTAACATAGTATTACCTGATTTAGATCGTGGGTAGGGACCTGAAAAGTCTAAATAAAGTTTAGAGAAAGGGGTCTTAGGGATTTCTGAAATTAATTGGCTTACCTGACTGTTTCTGGCCGGTTTACTGAGAGCGCATAAATTACACTTTTTTACAAAACTAGCTATTTCGCTGTTCATATTGTTCCAATGATATTCCTTTCTAATGCGATGTATGGTTTTATTGATTCCCATATGGGCTCCAATGGTAGATGAATGGAAGTACTCCATCAGCATGGGCTTAATCATATCAGGGGCGATTATTCTTAATTCCTTTCCATTTCTTATTTTGTGGCATAGTATACTTTTACTTAATACGTATTTCTCGGATTTAATACCTTGCTCAAGTTGTTCTATAATCGGTTTCAGAAGAGGGTCTTGTTGTTGATATAGAGCAATGTTGGTAAAGGCAAGGGGGAATTCAGTAATTACGGCGTTAGCAAGGGCTGTTTCCGGACTCTCCTTGTTTCCGGGAGTATTTGTGGGCGACTGGAACATACGGGACAGGGTATCAGCGACTACGTTTTGTGTACCTTTAATATGCTGCACTTTGAATTTGTAGCAGTTTAACCTCAATACCCATCTTCCAATACGTCCTAACTGTTTAGGGTGATTCAGTAACCAAGATAATGCTTGATTATCAGTTTCCAAAAGGAATTCTTTATGTTCTAGAAAGGGTTTAAACTTCTCAAATGCAAAAACAATGGCTAAACATTCCAATTCATATGCGGAATATTTTCTTTCTTGGTCGCTCAAGGTTCGCGATGCATAACTAATAGGTAGTCTACTGTTTTCTATTTCTTGATAGATGACTGCACCTAACGCTACACTAGAACTGTCGGTCTGAACTACGAAAGGTTTCGTGAAATCTGCTAGTTGCAATACTGGGGGAGATATGATACTTTCTTTAAGTTGCTCAAACGCATTTTGATGTTGTGCGGTCCATTCAAACTTTGCTCCCTTCTTTCTTAAGGAATTCAGCGGTGCTGCTATTTCGGCAAGATGGGGAATATACTTGTGGAAATAAATTACCATTCCCAAAAATCGAGCTATACCTTTTGCATCTCGCGGGGGTGAAAATTCTCTGATGGCGTGGGTTCGTTCGGGGTCAATGCTTACTTTTCCATTTGCTTTCACGATGTGACCTAAGAATGAAAATTGTGGGACGGCAAAATTTACCTTTTTGGGGTTAACTGTTAATCCTGCTTTTTGTAACCGAGATAACACTTCACGTAGGTGTTTAAGATGTTGTTCCATTGATTCGCTATAGATAACGATGTCGTCCAAGTAGTGATACGCATATTTAAATTTAATATCATGAAATATTCTTTCTAATAATCTACTACATACGGAACTTCCTTAAAATATATTCCAAAGGGTACTCTAGTAAATTGGTACAGGTTAAAAGGAACGGCAAACGCGGTTAGACGTTTGGATTCTTCCGAAAGGGGTATTTGGTGAAATGCTTGATTCAGATCCATTACCGTAAAGACTTTCGCTTTTGTGAAGTAATGAAAAGCACTATTGATGTCTGGAAGCGGGATAGATTCAAATTCTATTCGTTTGTTTAATTGCCGGTAGTCCACAACTAGTCTATGTTTATCGTGACCTTTTGGTACTAAAAAGGAGGGTGATGAATATGGAGACGTAGAGTGTTCAATGACTCCTTGTTCTAACAACTTGTTGATATGGTTTCTAATCACTTCCATCTTGGGAGGCGACAACTTGTATGGGGGTAGGCGTATTACTTTCTGATCGCTCAGATTGATCTTATATTCTATTAGTTTCGTAAGTCCTAGCTTAGGTGTAAGAACGGTGGAAAATTCTTTTATTAATTTCTGCATTCTCAGCCTATCTCTACTTCCTAGATGAGATAATTCAGACTCTTGGTGTACTACGTGTGCTGTCGATGATCTAGTTCTTTCTTGTTTGTTAGTATTACAATCAATATTATACTTCCGTGTACGGTCGAATCGAAAATAATATTTCTGCTCATGGATGTCAAGAATCATTCCCGTTTTACTTATAAAATCTGCTCCCAATATTAAGTCGGGTCCTAACTCATTACATACTAACATAGTAAAAAACCACGTTAGGTTTTTGATTTTTACTTTAATGGTGATGCTAAGTTTTATCATTATATTCCGTTTATTGGCGGTAGCACATTTTATATTCTCCGCCTGACTCCGTTTCACTAGGTTGTGTTCGAATAATTTATCTGCTAACTTTTGACTGATTAAGGTTCTGGTAGATCCCGAATCGATTAATGCGATTGTGGAGGTAACACCTAGGTCAATTTGTATTAAGGGTAATAGACTTTTAGTCCAGTTACATTTAGTTATCGCCTTACATTTTTCAATAAACTTTCTAACATAGGGATCTATTTCTTTAGAGTTTCTTTTCCTTCCCTTTCTATTCTGAACTGAGTACCATACATTCGAAGAGTGGATACTGCATTGTTCTAGATCCGCAAAGGTGTTAGGTCGATTTATCAAAGCTAAACGAGATCTTTCTTCTGGTGACAATCCTACTAAAATGGTGTCGACCATCTGTCTCTCATTCCAATCTACTTGTAGTAGTCGAGATGACTCCTCCCTAATGTCTGAGATGTAATGGGCCAATCTCTCGTGATTTCCTTGTACTCGTAGTACGGTCTTTCTTTTAAGTTCTTCATAAATTCCGGTGGGAATAAAATATTTTATTATTGAGGTATGCAGGTCTTCTACTGGAAGGGTAGAGCTTAATGATTCTGTCACACGATTCTTTAACGGGGGTTTACATTTCGGTAGGAGAACTTGCAAAATTTGCCAGTCATTCAGCTGCTGTAGATCTTTTATCTGCAGGAGATATTTAATGAAATTCAGTAGTTTAGTGACATTTAATCCATCAGTGTATGGGATTTCAGTTAAAAGTTTCTCCACGGGATGAGTGATTTTTCCATAGAGGTCTGCGTTATAGTTCAAGTGTGGCATCGCTTTAGGAGGACGATATGATGCATTCGGGGTTGTCAATTCGTGCGTTTCGGGGCGAATCTGGAAACGATTGGGAGGAGGGGCTTCAAATATAGTCGGGGCATTTAAATCTCTATCAGGGTATTGCTCGTGAGTAGGTTGTATTTGCGATACGGCGGGTGAGTCGCGATCCGTGTTGGGTGGAGGCAGATCTGTCGTAGGGGATTGAACTGGGGAGATGTGTAGTTTCTTCAAGGACTTCTCAATTTCATCCATTCGGAACGAGTCGGATTTTCTTCTTAACTCATTGATAATAGTGGGTAATCGACGTAAAGCTTCGTCAGCAAAATTTTGGACTTCTAGAGGTATTTCCGTAAGATTAGGCCATATCAATAAATTTTTCATTCGCCGGGTTAAATGCTCTATTCTTTGAGTAGTCCGCAATATTATCGCAGGAGATTTCTCGTCTTGGAGGGTTTGAGACAATAAAGTTATCTCGCTATACTTGGCATTACAAATTTCTCTCTCGCTCTCATAATCGAGTCCGCTTAGGTTGGTTAATTGCGCGGATGTATCAAATCCACTTTCGCGTATTGACTTACGCAATTCCGCGACTTTTACATTAGCATGGGGTAGACCACGCAAAAGAGCTTCATAAGACAGCTCGTCCTTTAATAGCAAATCCGGATTAAATTGTGCCATCTTTATCTTACTTCTAACACATTAAAACTTACTTAAAATTTATTTTACTACACTATACACTTATTACATAGACAATTTATTTCTTGGTTAAATCATTTGCATTGTTCACAAGAGAATAATTTCCCTTCTAAGGGAGAGACAAAAATTCCACACACACTTCAATGTAAAGTCAACGATCAGCTGTTCGCTGGAATGTAGGGCACCCTAGTTTATTTAGTAAACAATGACAAGGTAGTTGTATGCGTGGGAACGCGAGGATTACGCTCAAGTATTGTTCTCTATAACAATAGCTAAGGCTATCTTTCTCGACCGGTTTCAACTGGGGAAGCGAGTTGCACTAAGGGGGTGAATCTGATTCAACGAAACACGCTCTACAAGTTACAGGTGTATTACGGTTGTGACAGTCTGAGTTTAGTAATTAATTGTCTTACTTTCCACCTTTAATTTTTGAAATTATTTTTAATTTTTTTGGTAACAAAATTAAGTTACGAATTTCTTTACACGTAATTAACCGGGTCTACTTTAGACAGGAGTTTATATTTCTCTTACCGTGACGACAGACATACACTTACATTCTATGCAGGCATATTCAGGAAACTACAGGTCTTGAATTGTCACAATATAAACCTGTTAAAGACTGAACAGTTTGACAAGCACTAAAATTCATGTACGTACTTGCATTGGCGTAATACAATGATAGTCTGTATTATTTTGCGTATCTTAAATAAATTACATCATACGCAAGTTGGTGAGTAATCTTGTACAAAATAAATTCATAAGGTGAATTTATTTATGAAATTAATTTTATGAAAATTAATATTAACATGAAATACAGTAACTGAATGCATAGATCAGCAGAGAGTTTTTACTACTTGACAATTATTTTTAATTATCAGAGTGACGTATCTTTGTTTGCGTCACGATGCTTACAAACTTTTATATAAAACAGCAGAGTGGCGCATCTTTGTAACGTTCCGGGCTACGTTACAAATCCAGGGAACCCATCATAATTGACGCTAGCCAATTATACAGGCTACCTACGTTGTAACGAACTGAAATTAAACTCAACACAAACAACAATAATATTTACGCTAATTATTAGGACACAAGGGGAAGGTATTTCACTGATTTATACACTCACTTCAAAGTCTAATAAGATGACATCTCTTTATTAACAAATTATATAAAAAAAAGATCCCATAACATAAAAATTTATACTGAAATAATTAAAAAGGGTTTTCTGTAAAACAAGGGATCATATTGATCATTTAATTTACCTCGGATCCGAGTCTGCTTTAAATATAGTAAAGACGTCTGAATTATACTATGCTCATCTAAGAGCTTGCAAGATTACATTAACCATTTGAAGAATGGTATTATTTATTAAAGGGATTATAATTTACATTTCAATATTAACGTTACAACGTATGATTTTCACTACTACAGTTTACATTTCTTTGGTTTTATTTATTGCTTAGAGAAAATTATTGTCTTTTAAAAGTCTCATTCATCTATAAATGTTATGTTTCAAATGTAATTAATTCTCGATAGCCAAGCTATCGAGTCACCTCTAAAATAAGCTTTGCTGTCCTCGTCCTGGGGTGTGACTCTTCGGAATTCTGGTAGTCGGGGTAGTCATCTGTGTCGTGTCTCTGGTGAATATCTAATAGCCGTATTAGTGAGTAGATTGATGTAATGCTGCATGAAGTTGGGTTGATCCACGCCGGTTCTGGTCAGCGTCGTATGGGTTGTAGACGTCCGTATGTGCAATTTGGCAGGTCACATATTAACATGTAGAGTTGTACTGGAGTTTACATCTTAAGTAGCGACGTCACCTTGTTTACGTGTTGATAATTTTTCTTATATTACTACATTTCTTGAACAAACTTTTTCTACATCATATACATTAAAAATCACTAGCTCCCCACGTTTTTTGTGGTAGCTAACCGTTATTTTAAAGTTTACATAACACACTTTTGAAGAGCCCTCGTTTGGAGGTGTGTACTGTCTGAACGCCGCATCGTAACTCTTTACTTGATACGACTGGTACATAACAACCAAACGGAGCGAGTACTCCGCCATAATATAGTTCCAACTTTTATTTAAGTAGACATTCTTATAGCAAGATGAAACAAATTATTTAGACTTATTTAGTTTACAGGAATTATTTTAACTACTACTTGTGCCTTCAAATTATTAATTACTTACATTACGATTTTCAAATATTTCTAAGTTACAAGCTAAGCTTTCTTACAAGCTTTCTTAAGTTCGCTAAGCACGTTGTGTCCGGAATTAAACAGGTCAACGCATGATGATTTACTAAAGGGTTAACTGTAATATTATTAACTATTTACAATACGATTTTTTATTACTTGTTTAGTTAGATCTTTTTCCATTTAAATCTCATACTTATTCTGAGTTAGTACAGGGGTATTAGGTTTAATTGTGCGATTTAAAATACTTAAAATTGCTTTCTCAATTTTTTTTATTATTAAATATTTTATTACCAATTAAATCGTCACATACTCCGCCGCTTAAAATCCACATTAGGAATTTTAGTAAGGAAAATTCAAAAGTGGGGACTTGGAGTCTGCTTGGCGTTAATGTGTGGAATTTCTCTCCCCCTTCTTCTTTTTCTCTCTCATTGTTATTGGCATGTTTTATGCACATTTATTTCTTCTCTATAATAAAACAATATACATATATATTTTCTTACAAACTACCTTTTTCATTACATAAAATTCACACTTAAGGTCTACATTTTAAAACACAAAACTTTTTCTTATGTCTACTACTTAAATCTACTACCGGTTTTTTCTTTGGGTTTTAGTTACTCTCTTCCTAGAGTAATTTTCTAAATATTTTGTTATTTAGAGATCAGTTTAGTGTTCATTGAGTACTCATTTGCTTATCTTTCGCTGAACAGGATCTCAGGTTGATCAGGCCTCATTTCCAAATTCTACGATTAACACTTAGCATGGTTACTGAGGTATAAGATAACTTGTCTACCTAGTATTACCTTTTCTATTTTTTGCTATGCTATTTCCTCCTTTCTTCTTATACAATTTTATCTGCGAAATATGTGTTCTCCGTGCATATTCTCGAGTCGCAGGTTCATACAGGGCTACTGTAACTGGAGTTAAATACTTCTGGATTTGGTAAGGACCACACCATCGGTATGATAGTTTAGAGGTGGTCTTATCAATTGCACTACTAGTCGGGTGTGTCTTGTACATTACTAAGTCACCGACTTGGTACCTAACTAAATTGTTACTGTTATGAACGTTTCTTTCGTGGTATTTTCTGGATTTCTCTAGGTTCGCTCTTAAATTAGCGCGAGCTTTATTCCATATTTGCTTAATCTGCTTATCCTTTATTTGCGGAGGTAGCAAGTCATGTATTTTCCATTTAGTGCACAAGGGGTGGTTTGGTTTGTATTTATACAGTAACTCAAACGGGATCGACTTGTGTCCTTCGTGATAAGCTGAATTAAAGGCGTATTGTATCCAGGATAGGTTCTGGTCCCAAGACGTATGATCGTTCGCATGGTAGGCGATTAATGCAGATTTGAGGTTTCGTAGATACCTTTCAGCAATATTGCCTTGCGGTCGATACTCCGTAGTGGTAATATGGTCTATTCCTAACTTGAAACACATATTCTTAAATTCTTTCGCCTTAAATTGTGGTCCGTTATCTGACACTATTCGTACAGGTGTACCATAATCTTTAAATAATCTCTCTTGTAATATATTTACAGTCGTCGACGCTAATGCTCGCCGCATGGGATACATCCAAACAAATTTGGTGAACGAATCTACACAGATGAGTAACATAGTATTACCTGATTTAGATCGTGGGTAGGGACCTGAAAAGTCTAAATAAAGTTTAGAGAAAGGGGTCTTAGGGATTTCTGAAATTAATTGGCTTACCTGACTGTTTCTGGCCGGTTTACTGAGAGCGCATAAATTACACTTTTTTACAAAACTAGCTATTTCGCTGTTCATATTGTTCCAATGATATTCCTTTCTAATGCGATGTATGGTTTTATTGATTCCCATATGGGCTCCAATGGTAGATGAATGGAAGTACTCCATCAGCATGGGCTTAATCATATCAGGGGCGATTATTCTTAATTCCTTTCCATTTCTTATTTTGTGGCATAGTATACTTTTACTTAATACGTATTTCTCGGATTTAATACCTTGCTCAAGTTGTTCTATAATCGGTTTCAGAAGAGGGTCTTGTTGTTGATATAGAGCAATGTTGGTAAAGGCAAGGGGGAATTCAGTAATTACGGCGTTAGCAAGGGCTGTTTCCGGACTCTCCTTGTTTCCGGGAGTATTTGTGGGCGACTGGAACATACGGGACAGGGTATCAGCGACTACGTTTTGTGTACCTTTAATATGCTGCACTTTGAATTTGTAGCAGTTTAACCTCAATACCCATCTTCCAATACGTCCTAACTGTTTAGGGTGATTCAGTAACCAAGATAATGCTTGATTATCAGTTTCCAAAAGGAATTCTTTATGTTCTAGAAAGGGTTTAAACTTCTCAAATGCAAAAACAATGGCTAAACATTCCAATTCATATGCGGAATATTTTCTTTCTTGGTCGCTCAAGGTTCGCGATGCATAACTAATAGGTAGTCTACTGTTTTCTATTTCTTGATAGATGACTGCACCTAACGCTACACTAGAACTGTCGGTCTGAACTACGAAAGGTTTCGTGAAATCTGCTAGTTGCAATACTGGGGGAGATATGATACTTTCTTTAAGTTGCTCAAACGCATTTTGATGTTGTGCGGTCCATTCAAACTTTGCTCCCTTCTTTCTTAAGGAATTCAGCGGTGCTGCTATTTCGGCAAGATGGGGAATATACTTGTGGAAATAAATTACCATTCCCAAAAATCGAGCTATACCTTTTGCATCTCGCGGGGGTGAAAATTCTCTGATGGCGTGGGTTCGTTCGGGGTCAATGCTTACTTTTCCATTTGCTTTCACGATGTGACCTAAGAATGAAAATTGTGGGACGGCAAAATTTACCTTTTTGGGGTTAACTGTTAATCCTGCTTTTTGTAACCGAGATAACACTTCACGTAGGTGTTTAAGATGTTGTTCCATTGATTCGCTATAGATAACGATGTCGTCCAAGTAGTGATACGCATATTTAAATTTAATATCATGAAATATTCTTTCTAATAATCTACTACATACGGAACTTCCTTAAAATATATTCCAAAGGGTACTCTAGTAAATTGGTACAGGTTAAAAGGAACGGCAAACGCGGTTAGACGTTTGGATTCTTCCGAAAGGGGTATTTGGTGAAATGCTTGATTCAGATCCATTACCGTAAAGACTTTCGCTTTTGTGAAGTAATGAAAAGCACTATGGATGTCTGGAAGCGGGATAGATTCAAATTCTATTCGTTTGTTTAATTGCCGGTAGTCCACAACTAGTCTATGTTTATCGTGACCTTTTGGTACTAAAAAGGAGGGTGATGAATATGGAGACGTAGAGTGTTCAATGACTCCTTGTTCTAACAACTTGTTGATATGGTTTCTAATCACTTCCATCTTGGAAGTAGCGACGTCACCTTGTTTACGTGTTGATAATTTTTCTTATATTACTACATTTCTTGAACAAACTTTTTCTACATCATATACATTAAAAATCACTAGCTCCCCACGTTTTTTGTGGTAGCTAACCGTTATTTTAAAGTTTACATAACACACTTTTGAAGAGCCCTCGTTTGGAGGTGTGTACTGTCTGAACGCCGCATCGTAACTCTTTACTTGATACGACTGGTACATAACAACCAAACGGAGCGAGTACTCCGCCATAATATAGTTCCAACTTTTATTTAAATAGACATTCTTATAGCAAGATGAAACAAATTATTTAGACTTATTTAGTTTACAGGAATTATTTTAACTACTACTTGTGCCTTCAAATTATTAATTACTTACATTACGATTTTCAAATATTTCTAAGTTACAGACGGTTCGCTAAGCACGTTGTGTCCGGAATTAAACAGGTCAACGCATGATGATTTACTAAAGGGTTAACTGTAATATTATTAACTATTTACAATACGATTTTTTATTACTTGTTTACTTAGATCTTTTTCCATTTAAATCTCATACTTATTCTGAGTTAGTACAGGGGTATTAGGTTTAATTGTGCGATTTAAAATACTTAATTGCTTTCTCAATTTTTTTTATTATTAAATATTTTATTACCATTTAAATCGTCACACTCTGGCTCTGGAGGCAACTGGAGTCGTCACCGGGGTAACAGTAGAAGAGCCAGAGAGTGTGTTTCGCCACAGATTCCTTTTTATTTTGAAATCAAAGCCTTGCAATACTTACGTGAAATATACAGGGTGCGGCAGAAAAACCTCCCACATTTAAAAGGCTAACAAAAAAAACATAAGCGATGCTATTCTAAATTTTATTACATAATATGAAAGGATACAGAATGCAGTTTCTTTCACTAGGTTTTGAAAATGATGTCGCCTAAATGGTGGCCTTCTTCCCCGATACACGTTTCTAATCGATTTCTGAAGTTTTACATCACTCGCTGGCGCTGGGTGAGTTGCGGTGTTATCGCTGCAATTTCTTGGCGTATAGCAGCCTTCAGTTCATCAATGGTTTGTGGTCGATGTCGGTAAACATTAGCCTTCAGATGGCCCCAAAGAAAAAAATCGCAAGGGGTGAGATCGGGTGATCGTGCGGGCCACCGAATGTCACCATGTAACGAGACCAAGCGCCCAGGAAACAGTTCTCTCAAAACAGCCATCGAGTTTCTGGCTGTGTGGGCAGTGGCCCCATCCTGTTGAAACCACACATTCCGATTTCCAAGTGCGGCGAGTTTTGGTTGCAAAAAGTGTTGTAACATTTGCACATACCGAGCGGATTTCACTGTAACCGTTTGGCCTTCTTCCTCGAAAAAGTACCGGTATGGACCATAAACACGGTTTATGGTTTATAAACATGGTCTTCCAGATGGTTTCCGTTTTAATGCTGACCCTGTAGACCGAAAATTTTCAACCCATAACAGTATGGTTTTTCTGTCCGGAACAGCATCGCCGCGATTAAGCTCGAAATGTATTCGAAAAGCTCTCTGCGTGGCGATCACAGATTCGTTATTTCGGATAAATGACTCAACAACAAACGCACGTTATATACCAGTCCACGCCATGATGGCAACTGAAACGGCAAGGCACACGCTACCGGAAACACTTGCGTCTGCCAGCGAGCCATAACATCGTGCTGTGCTATAACATCTCAACTTGTGTTATAACATAGGGAACCCGCATTAATTGGTTCTGCCAATTATACAGGCTGCCTTCGTTGTGACGAGCTGAAAATTAATCACAACACCAAAACAAATAATATAAAAGGAAACTGGGAAGGGGAGACTGTTGATTTATGCACTCAGTTTAGTCTGTACTGAAGATGACATCTCTTTATTACATAATGAGATTAATTGCTCTACTTAAAGTTCTCAACATATATGGTTCAACAGCTTACAGTTTACAAGATGATTATATATTTTATTCTATCACAAGGGCCCTCAAAATAAAGATGTACATCAATTAAATTTATTCCACGGATCCGGGACTGAATATAGTATGTTAATAATAGTCACCTCCCCATATACAATCTTGAAAATTGTGCCATTTGAAGAATGGACTTTATTAACCTTTTTAAAACAATAATGCTTTCAGTTTAAACTTTTACTCCTTTACTACAAACAGTTTTATTTGATTACAAACTACATCTTACATATAATGTCTGTTTTTAAAAGTCTTAAAGTGTTAGTTAAATTGTCTTTTGTTGGTTATAATTTTAGTATCTCATAACCATGGAAGACAAGCCTCCATGTCACCTGTGGTTTCCTGTAGTTGATGCAGATTTGGCTCTTCGGTCCTCGGTGTGTTTCCTGAAGGTCTGTCGTTACCTTAGTATCCGGTGACGGTGAAGTTCCTGACGTATGTTAAATCATTCTGGGTGTGGTACTCTCTTCTTAGATGACTGTAGTAATTCTTGTTGTTAGAATAAATAAAGCGAAAGTTTGTTTCACTGGTATTCACTTTACATGATTATTTATTAGTTGAATTTCACCTCATGGTTCTAGTACTGTATTAATTACATCATTTCTTATTTAAGATTTGATAGAGATGTCATCGGCGCACAATTTAGTTATTAAGATATTCTTTAGCGAACTTTCACATATTTATCTCTGCGTCGCGAACCAACGCTGTGCGCAGCTTATGGCGTGAGCGCTCCATTGCAAGTGGGTTAATAGTTAAGGGGTGAGAGTAGTAATCTCGCGTCATTTACTATTCAGCATAAAAGTAGTTCCATGTTCCTTCTTTATTTAAAGGATTAAAATTTGACTATTTAATTAAGCAGTGATATTCTTAATTACAGACGTTATTAAAGTACATTACAGTGGTCTTGTTTAATTATTTAAATAAAGTCAAATTTACAAGTATTATTAGTTTGTTTAGGGGTCGGAATTCAAGTTAATTCCGGTTAGCGCATGTCTATGCAGGATTAATTAACAAGGTTTACTCTTTCTGTACACTCGTATTCCTTTTTATTTTATTATTACAACTCTTTATTAAATATTATTATTATTTAATGATAGCAATAAGATTTAGTTTAAATGTGCGATTTTATTAAAAAATTTAAAATTTCTCAGCCTACACATTACCTATTTATTAATTACCATATTTTTATTAACGAAATCGTCACAGTGCCTGTAATCTGGCCTCTTGGTGGGGCGAGAACCGAGCTTAGCTGATTATGGTACGAATTTTAACGAAGACGTCCGAACATTTTACCGCGCTTATTATTCTCGAAATACAATTCCTTCCGTATTTTTACTTCTTTAATATCAGGCGAGGCGATCGATTTTGAAATTCCAGTAGAAATAATTGTTTTGATGTATTGATATACCTAGTTTTGTTTTAACATATGTACAGATGTGTAGCAAACGCGCGCTCGCCTCTCTCCCTCTCACCCCTCTCATTCTTTCTCTCTCGCACGCGGACGCACGCACACGCACACATTATTTCATACGCGCGCACGCGTACTATAATAAATGTAATTTAGTAAGTGGCTTAGCAGTACAGTATAGTAAAAATTAGTGAATTAAACAATAAATGTAATATAAAAATAAAAAACAAAAGCAATTAAAAATAACAAAACAATTTAAAGTTATAAGAATAATTTGTTCATAAAAACTTTAAAAGTTAGTTAAGTCAGAACAGAGGTAAGGTTTATATACATCTTGTGTGTGCGTGCGCTCGCGCTCGCTCGCCCACATGACATTTAAGCAAGAAACGGGATATGTGTAAGTTACATTTGAGAAAGATTTTGCCAGGCTCCTAGTACTACTTATTATAGTGTACTATTTACTATCATTTATGCATTGTACCGGTACCCTATTATACACATTTCACAATTACTCTTATCAAACACTGTCACTATTCTAAGATCTTTCAAGCAAAGATACGCACATGTCCATCCAAATTGTGAATAACTCATTAACCAGTAAACAATTGACAAAATGTTCCGAGTAATTATGTTTTAAATTAAAATCAACAGAGACAAACTGATATTTTAATTCGGCTTGAGTTAGCCCTTAGTCACTTAAAAGTAAATTAAATGCCTGGCATTTAGAAACAGTAAAACTGTTTGGATACATAAGCTAAGTCAGATAGTAAAAATCTGTTGCAAAGTTTCTGAAATTGCCTCTTACAATTACATGATGTGCAGTGTTTAATACGTTTAACAAATATAATATGGCACAGATTATTTTATCCAGTCGTTTAATCCGTTTTCCTTTTAGATAACAATATTTTAATATTTTATTAAAATTTTCTATTGACATGTTAGTGTTTATACCTAAATGAATCCGATAACAGTAGACCCATGATCTGTGTTGGTTCTTATTAATATATTGTTTTATAAAATATTCATAAAATGAATGTTTCTTCATCATTAAACAGTCTTCTTAAAACTTCATGGAGCATTTATAAAAAATTAGTGTTCCTAGTAAGTAGCGATATATTTATAATCAGTGGACAACAAAATCCAGGACAGGGCCGTCTCTACCCGGGGATGCAAGTGGTGCAACGCACCCGGGCGCCGAAGGTGCCGAGAAATTATTTTACTCAGCTCAAATTTACCTACATTCATCATTGTACCTACCTATATACAGTACCTATAATTATAATTATTTTAAATCTAACAAACGGTAATTTTCGAACATTAAACGAACCGCATGCAAGCGCTATTGAATCTAAAGTGAGTGCTTTAACGATCAATTTACTTTCCAAAACAAACCGCCGCGCCGCAACGGCCGGCCGGCACCGACAGTGGACAGTAGGTAGGCAGTCAGTCTTACTCTATGCGAGCCAAATTAAATGTAAACTCCGCGCGAGAAAGCATATTATTCTACTGAACGCGCCGGTGGCGGTGATATTGACTGAACTTTCTTTGATTTGCCGCTCGACCTTTGTCGGCCGGCGCCGCGCCAAGTCTACGAACTACGAACATTGCAAATTCAGAGATTGAGATTATTCGACAAAATTATTGTATTTATTTGTGTTGTGAGACTTGTGAGTTGTGAATGTTGTGATACTTACGAAGTGGCTGGAATCTAAAGCCGACTTGGACTCAGCTTATATGCTCAGCAAAACTTAGCCGGAAGGTGAGTAAAACCTACTTGTTGATTTATTGAGTGTTTTTTGTTTTGTTTTACTTTTTAGGTTAGGTATAAGGTAGTGTTTTTATCTATCTACGGTAGCCTTACAAGTGGGTAGGACCTACCTACCTGCTACTGTGACTGAACGGATTTTTTCTGGTTTTCACCATTCGATAGGTTGATTCAAGAGGAAGGTTTAAATTGATTATTATTTTGTGAATTTTTGTGTAAACTTATCGAATTATCCCGTGCGAAGCGGGGGCGGGTCCGCTAGTTACCACATAAATGGAGGTCAGTGCAAGAGTCTCACTCAGATCAATGTTTTTATTAAGTAACTAGCAGCCCCGCCCCGCTTCGCACGGGCTGAGTCGATAAGTTTACACAAAATAAAATAATCATCGAAGAACACGGTAGTGTGATTGGCTCAGGAGGTAAAGTCGAGCCTGAAGACTACCGTGTTATTATACATTGAATTGTTCGTTTTTAACCTCCAAGAAAATTTCAATATTTTTTTAATCTTTTATTCTCATACTTATTCCAATATAAAAATATGGGAACATATGCTTATTATATTCCCAATCAGTAAAAAAAAATTCATGGCTCTATAACAAATAGATTATTTAAAAAAAAAATAGTGAATTTTTAAGAGCTCTAATTTATTTCAGTTTTACTATTATGATTATTTTAAGACTAAATAAAATACCTGAGTTACCTGACCTACCTAAAGTATGAAGTTTATAAAAAAAAAATAATCATGTTTTTTTTAGATGTCCGAAGGCGAAAGAAAGAAGAGAAATCTTTCCGGTGCACAGAAACGAAGAAAAAAACAGGAGAGAGAAGAAAATGTTAAGAAGGTTACTAGTTCCATAGAAAGATTTCTTCAACCCGGTAAGTGGTTTTGCACTCATTGTTGATCGAAAACTATAATGGCTGCTACGCACAGCGCCCGGCTAGATACTTAGCACGTATCAATTTAAAAAAATTAACCATTTCTATAATTTATTCCTTATTTTTGTTTAACAGGCTCATCTTCGGCTTCCGAAAATCCGGTGGTATTAGAAGAAAATCAAAATGAGACCGATTCCGCAGAGCCTTCTTCGCCGTCGCCGATAACTAGCCCCGCAGAACGTGTCGATGAAACGGTTTCCGCAGAGCCTTCTGCGCCGTCGCCGATAACTAACTCCTCAGAACGTGTCGACGACGCGGACGACGTAGTATCCTCGGAAGAGATTATTTCCAAAGATGTGATCAATGACGTTGCTTTATGGCCTCAAGTAATAAGAGATAATCATAGAATAATTTTACTAGATCATGGACCAGTACAGATAGTTAATTTTGTGTATCCAACAAATAGTAACAAAAGATCATTTTCAGATATATATTATAAAAAAAAGTTACCTAATAATGAAATCGTCAAAAGAGACTGGCTAGTTTATTCAAAATCAACTGATTCTGCTTATTGTTTCTACTGCAAACTTTTTAATACGGATGTCAATGCTTTTAATGATAAAATCGGTTACAAAGATTGGCAACACTTGACTAGAAGCATAGAACGGCATGAAAACAGTGGCGGGCAATTAATGAGCGTTAAAAATTGTTTAAATTTAAGAACTGACATATCAAAAGGAAAGACTATAGACTCTGAAAACCAAATGATAATTGAACGCGAAAAAGGAGATGGGTAGCTGTAATTGAAAGATTAATTCATCTTATTTATTTCCTAGCAAGGCAATGTATAGCACTAAGAGGTACATCGGCAAAACTTTTTGATCCTAATAATGGCAATTTCTTGAAACTAATTGAATCTGTTTCTAATTTTGATGATATCTTAAATGAACATATTTCTCGGATCCAAAAATCTCAGAATCGCATGACTCATTATTTAGGTCATAACATTCAAAACGAAATTGTAACTTTAGTGGGAGAAAAAATAAAAAAGACAATAATTTTAGACCTAAAGCAATCAAAATACTATTCTATCATTTTGGATTGCACTACAGATGTGGCTCATGTAGAACAGAATTGGAGTGATTTTGATAATCAACAAAAAAAGACGCTCTGTAACAATTTACAAAATAAATTGAGCAATGGTTTAAATTCCGATATCAATAAAGACGATCTCTTCGACGAAATCAATATTTTACCAATTTTCGTCAGCGATTGCACAACCCCACTAGTTATATTGGATTATTTATTAGCAAATAATCTGATTTCCCTCTTTCCGAATTTAAGCACTGCAATAAGAATTTACTTAACATTACCAGTGACAGTAGCACAAGGTGAAAGATCTTTTTCCAAGCTAAAATTAATCAAACATTATTTGAGGTCAACGCTATCGCAAAAAAATTTAACAAATTTAGCCATAATAAGTATTGAACATGACATCAAGATTGAAACCCGGGAGATAGTGAATGATTTTGCTGCTCGTAAAGCAAGAAAAATTAATCTAGTATAGTAATTCAGTAATAAGGTTGGGTACCTTTTGAGGATCACAAAATGTCTGTAAAGAGACTTTCTTAATTTGTTACTTAAAATTCTTTATCATAGTTATATCCTGTTACTTTGTTGTTGATTGTTGTGTAAGTTAGCAAAATAGTAAGAAGTGAATATTTTATAATAAATAAATGGTAATAGCATTAAAATTGCATATTTTTACTGTGTAACGACCCTCCCTTCCTCCTTCTGCTGTCCTCCTTATAACTGCTACACACTGCCCGGCTGCACAGCCGCCGGCAGTCAGCCGCGCTTTGATAACCGCCTGCAAGCCGCCGAGCGCTGTGTGTAGCAGCCATTACCAAACCTACACCACTGATGGGGGGGGGGGGTGCTGAAATGGTTAGGGGGCGCCTGAGCTGGGTTCGCACCCCGGCGCCAGATAAGCTAGAGACGGCTCTGGTTTGTACGTACTTTTTATAAACAATCCAACAATTATCTTTTTATTGTATAAACTTTAGACAAATATATATTCTTGTTAATCGAAATTCAAACAAATACAGCGTACCAGATACAGCTCTGTCTTATAGGAAAACATTTATCTTTCGTGAATACGATAACCTTATGAGTTAAGGAACAATTATTTTACGTAAAATAAAACAATGAAACATGATATCTTTTAAATCTTAAATTGTTTTATATGTTCTGAGTGTCAGTGAAAGAGATGAAGATACAGGCTGACATTCCGGTGACGAGGAGTTATGTGATAAAGGAGTCCCAGTTTGGAAAATGTACAAAGGGAAGTCAAAAAGTTAGATGCACTTGTCATTTTTTTTCCAAAAGAGATATTTCGATGAAAGATTTTGGCAACACTGGTTAAACTGTTTCCTCGGGAAGTGAGGAGACTTCGCACATAGTAGGAACGGTTAGGCCATTGTACGTATGTTGTAATATATCGTATCATTTGCAAATAGCATTCAAATTAGAATTCTGTGCAACGACTCGTTTCTGTGGACAAGAAGGTGTAATTCTTTGAGGCTGAAAAAGGCGATTAAAGATCGAAGGCCCGGAAAACTGATAGAAACCTGACGATTAAAATTGAACAGTGGCTTAGAGATGCGCCAAGTACAAACACCTCGTTGCGAGACGAACAAAATTTTCATTTATTTCGCACATGCGCACAATAATCTTGCACAGTATTTCATAGTGTGAACAACGATTGCAACAAGACTGATGAGAACAATGGAAGCATATGTGTGATAGGGAGGGAGATAATATGGAAGTGAGACAGTGAACTGTTACCGTGTCGTCTCCACTCTCTTCTCTCTTGATAACTTAGCTATACTTGTAAGTGGGGATTCATGCATTGGGTCGGCCCAGCTTACTGTTCAGGAACGACTGTCGGGCCTATAAAAGGCTTTGTGGTTCTGCGTAAATGTGGCACCTCGTGCCGGACCCGTCATGAAGGACCTTCGGGAAAATTTTAATTGAGAAGAAAGGGAACCCACTCCTTACAGTCCTGACCGTGTGATTTCCACGTGTTCGGTCCTCTTCCGAAGGAATGATATCACACTGATGAAGACGTTCAAAATGCGAAGCGAGAATGTTTTCGGATGTTGGACAGGAATTTTTCATCAAAGGCATCGGAAAACTCGTGTCATGCTACAATAAATATTGAAATAAACGTGGTACTCTCGTATACAAGTATAATTTCAAGTATATTTTAATTAATAAAAGAACGTTATGAAATATTCTATATACGTACGTATACACACACACACATATATTTTTAGTCTTGTGCAACAAACTTTTTGACTGTCCTTCGTAGGTCTACAAAGACGCGATGTCTTCACTTGAAGACAGACGTCGCCACCGACGCTGTCGCGCTTGTTAACAGAATTACTAAAAAACGATTCTGGTTGAAATAAAAGAAATCATTTGTAAAATTAAAATTGATACAAATTAACAGCGGATATGGGAAGCGGATGCAAAAGAATGCTGTAATCTGTATACAAAATTGCTGTTTGCAAAGGGTTCAGTCGAGAAGAGTACCAGTAACTCTATATTAAATTTGCAAGGACCCGCCTATATGGATTTAGGCGTTAGTGGCAAAAATACAAGAAAACGCAAAAACATAAGAAAACTTGCGTTGAGTCTTAATAATAAGTGCTTTGTAGAATATATTCCGCTAATTTTAAATTTTAATTTTAATTTTAACAAAATTTGTTTATATATTTTTATGAATAAATCTTCTAAAGTGCCAAGTATTTCTTTAATTATTTTATCCAAAGCACTTGTTGTTTGCATGTACACTTTTGTTACATAACAACTTTCTCTTTTACTCCAAGTTAAATCTTCATTACTTCAAAAATCTTCATAAAATTGGATATTTCAATGGCCACTACAGTGTTACCATTTCGGTCAGGTTTGTCTGCTTTTGAAATTGAACAGAGTTATTGAACTCTTTTGAGGCGTCCGTTATCCATTATATCTTTACTCTGTCTTCTATTATGTGCAGTATTCCGGTTTGCATAATTCCGTCTACCTATTTTGCATAAGTTTGATAATTTATTGTTGCTATTCAGGCTTTAGCTAATATTATTTTAATTACACAGCGCAAATTCGGTTGTAAGACATTAGTAAATGCAAATATATAAATTTGTTCAGATCTTCACGTATCCTGTCTGGACTGATATTGGCTGAACCTGATTTCGTGTCTGAATTATAACTGCGATGATCGGTTATCATGACTTGTGTCTTAAAGTAATTCAAGTTCAAAAACTGTAATCTCTACCACAGTTGTCTGATCTTAACATTATTTCTACTCTTTTTTTATTGTCAGAGCTGTCAGACCACAGATTACACCCTACATTATTAATTATCCTCTCTCCAACTTAAATCCACGCTCGCAATCATTAATAACATTTTTCGTTACATACTGTCTATCTGCTGGATGGATTTTTGGGTTTCTAAAAAGTATAAAAAAATTAACAACAGTGCTGTGAATTTTGTTTATTTTTTGTTTTTGAACTTCTAATTAAGACAACAAATAAATAAAACTAATTGTGTTGTTTTACTGATTCTTCCACAGATAGTTGATAGTTTCGTCAAAGTCTGATGGCGCCAGTATTTCACAGCCTGGAACACAATAAAACGACATTTAATGAAATAATATTTATGAGACACATTCAATGGAAAATTCAGAATTATTCCACGAGTAGGCCTATAACGTGAATGTAGATCACGTAAGCCTATATATTGTAATTAACGTAATTAATCATTTAATGTATGTTTTTAGTTATTTTTAAGCAAATTAAATGTGTTGATAAGAAGATTGAGGCAAAATAACGTCTCACAGAAATATTGTAAGTAAGTTATAGTTGGCGACAGTCTGGCGGCAACAAAATAAAAGAGCTTTGTACAAAAAAAACAGCTTTCTAAAGTCATAAAGAAGGAAATGCTTTGTTCGCGAAAAATCATAAAACTGTTGAGTCCCGTTAGATTTTGACGAACGACAACCTTGGGAAAACAGAGGATCAGGCAATAAAAAAAGAGAAACTCTGGTGAAAGTCGCGTCGCTTGGTGTAGCAGTTGAACACGTGGCAAAATACCCGCGCACCCCAAGCTAGACACCAATGAGAAGAAGCGTGACTTTAGAGCGTGAGTTTTTTTCTGTTCTTGAATGGACGAATTTGAAGTTCCCGGCAAGGAAATCAGTCATGAGCCTATCAGAATTATTTGAGTAGAATGGGTGGGAAAAGAGAAATAGTGAGCCCTATAAATAATACCCCGTGTACAGCTAAACGCTCTCTTAGTATGTGAAAGGCTCTCTTAGTATGTGTTAAAGACGCTCTTAGTATATTTTAAAACGCTCATAGTATGTTTTAACTTCGCTTTTAATAAGTTTTAAAGTGTTAAAGTATATTAGCTCGATTAACTATCATGTAAAGTAATATATCGGAGTGTACAGAAAAACTATTCGTGTCTATTAAAATCTCATTATGAAATAAAGAAACTATCAAAATACTTTAATGAGTCTTGAAGTTTTTGAGTGCGTGTTAGTCGAAGAACGCGACAGTCGTTATTTGTACAGCAAAGACAAGCATGAGAGGAATCTTCATCGCGAGTGAATCATTTAATTAGTGCGTACTACAGCAAGTAAGAAGCAGTTTTATTTAAACCTGTGAACTTGAAGTAATTACGAACACAGTATATTTTGTCTTGTGCGCGAAAGTCGAGTGGAGTATTTAATCGGAGTTCCGATGTGTGTAAAGAATCGACGAAAGTAATTGTGAATGTAATGAAAGCAAGGTATGGTGCGAAGTGAAATTGTGATATATGTTCACTCAAGGCATTGTCGGCAGATGGAATGGATAATCCTGAACACAAGTAACAGTTTCATTGTACTTATGTATTAACTAATATTCTATGTAGTCGTATCGTCTAAGTCCCTAAACATCCCGTTTCATTCTAAAAGAACCGACGAGCAGTTGGATGCTAGTAATATTATTCTACCCTTTATGACTTTAGAAATGCTCAACTTAATTAATGTAAATTAGGATTGACAAATTCAGAGTTGCATTAAATATATCTGATGGTTGTCAGAAGTCAATATCTTGTTAATATTAAGGCATTGAATATATATATGTTTTTCTAGTTTGAAACTCATAGGCCTAAATGCAACAATTATAGTAAAATAGACAAGTAATAACGAAGTCTTGATTTATGTATTTTATGTGCTTAGATTTATGATTATGAATTTATGTTGGTATAGAAAGTAAATTATCTGTAATAATTCAATAAGTTGAATGATTTATGATTGAATTATTAGTTCTTGAAGTAATAGATTGAGATATGTTTCTCGTCAAGATGAAATGAATATATATATTTTTGTATGTGTCTTACAAAAATTAGTAATAATTAAAAGTTATTAGCATCTTAATTGCAGAGGTTTTATTCAAAAAACCCCCTGAGATCACATAACATCTCTGGCGCCCAGCATCTTATACATTTTAAACACAAATATTATTACATAAAATAATATAAACTTAAATAGTTACAAATTTAACGCCAGAAAAACGGATTGAGACTTCCGTTTAAGTTACATTTGGACGCCCAAAACGTGGTGCAAACCTCGTGTAAGTTATAGGCCTACAAAGAATTAATATTTTGATAACAAACCCTTCAGTTTATTCAAATAGTTTATTGTTTGATAGTATAGTATTGTACTGTTTAAAGTATTGAACTTACTATTGATAGGTGAAGTACAAGTCCGGTGCTGTTATTTTTCGTCACATCCGGTAACCGAAGTGGTGGAGTGTAATGTCAAGGCCGGTGGTGTAATCCCCTCCCGTACGTCGTACATCGCTGGATTTCAGGGAGGGGATTGCCGTCCGGGAGCCCTTCGTAGGCGCCCAGAGCCTCCGTCTTCGCGACTCTCCAGAGGCCACCAGACTTCTCTACTAGAATCCTCTGGAGGCGCCTGGGGTCCAACGTCCCTCTTCCGGTCGGTATTCGTCGCAGCCGGGAGTTCCTGTCTTGTCACAGCCGGCGATGTGGTGGTTACGTAGTGTCAAGGTCGGTGTTGTAATCCCCTCTCGTACGTCGTACATCGCTGGATTTCGGGGAGGGAATTGCCGTCCAGGAGCCCTTCGTAGGCGCCCAGGGTCCTCCGTCTTCGCGACTCTGCAGAGGCCAACAGACTTCTCTACTAGAATCCTCTGGAGGCGCCTGGAGTCCAACGTCCCTCTTCCGGTCGGTATTCGTCGCAGCCGGGGGTTCCTGTGTTGTCACAGCCGGCGATGTGGTGGTTACGTAGTGTCAAGGTCAGTATCGTTACAGTCGATGATGTGGTAAACTGGTAAAGAAACTGAATAATTTCGATAAACTACAAATTTCGTGCCGGCGTGCTCGAAATATTAAACAAATTTGATTATTATTTCCGTACCTCAACCTCTGTCACATTATAATATTTCAATAGAGTCTCTTTCCTTGTTTTCTTATTTAAATGGTTAATGATACAGCCACAAAGCGACTGGAAGAGACTAATAATTATTTTGTTTTCAATCTCCGAACCATCTTGATATGTGATGCTGCACCCTAGATATTTGAAATATGGCACCTGTTCTATTGGCGACTCCTGTATGACAGTCTTTATTCTAATATGATTTGCGCCAGAAAAAGCCATAACTTTTGTTTTGGATAAGGAAATGGTTTGATTGTAATCCGTCAAAATATCAGTAAGATAAAACAACGACCTTCTGGGAATGATGAAAAAAAATTATTTTAAAAAAGGTACTGAAAATGCTATTCGGCTCATCCAGAGGATTCTATAGAGCGCGTGTGTCTCGTACCCTAACGTCCGTTTCTGCTTATTCCTCAAGTCATTTTCTTCCATAGCCGGTTCTCCATCGTTTTTTCATACTTTCGACACCCATCGCTTTCATTCTCACCAAAGTTTCAGCGATTCTCTTTTTGTTTTATTACAAAACGAATAGAAAAATAGTACAAATTTACTAAAAAGAAAATGTTTCCGAATGTTTCCAAGAAGTATTGAACAAAGTGAGAACATGGGAACGTCTTTCGGAAACTTGAGGAATCCCAAGCAACTGGGATAGCAGACATTATACGAGTCACCATCTATCAATTGCAAGTCTTCTAAATCTACTGTATTCCCTCATATACTGCACACCAGAGCGTCTGTTGTACCAACTACCACTTTGCCCCCTCTCATCCGTTCTCCTCTACGTCCTCTTTCCATGATCTATTGGGTCTACCCCGTTTCAGTCGTCAAGATGCAATCCAGTCTAGCAACTTTTTGGTCCAACGATCGTGAGACATCCGTTCCACACGCGGCCGTACCGTACGAGACGCTTTGTATTTACGATGTCTAAAATGTCTTTTCAACATCACGTTGCCTACTGATATCATCTTTTCTAATGCACTAGAGGCTGGACACCCCACAAGACCTTCTTCCACAAGTCCATTTCCACTGCTTGCATCCTTCGGGAGATTCTTCGATTTATCTTCAGTTTCAGCAAATCATCTTTTGTGGTTTGTCCTTTATTTTCCAACTTCAAAGCGCAGAATTCACCTGCTCTATCACGATTTCCCTTGTTTTATTTTTTTGACGGTATTTTCATCAGTTCTACCAACTTTTGATAATGTGACTCCAAGATACCAAAAAAAAGCCAAAATTTTATAATGTGCGAGCCTACTGTCATGTCGGTTCCTTCAACTTCAATAAAATATGACGAAGTTTGGTTTATCGAAAATTTATATGGAGGTCCCAGGATCTGTACCTTCATGAAGATATCTTCTTCTTCTTCTTCTTCTTCTTATTAGGTTATATAAACTTGTTCCGGCACCCATTTCATCCTCGGACGACCCACGTCTCTTCTACCAATGGCTTTAGTTCAGTGCAGCTTTCGGCAATCGATCCTCTGTCATCATTTGCAGATGATCCCACCATTGTCTTCTGTAAATTGAAATAATTTCATTTTTGTCCTTTACTTCGAGTTCTGCTCTGATAATTCTTGACTTATTCTATCTTTCAATGTATAATTTAAAGTATTTCGAAAAAACTGCATCTCAGCACTCTGAATCTTGCCGCATTCCTTTTTTGTCATGACCCACGCCTCATTCGCATACAGACGCTAGGGTGGGCGCAAGGGGGCACCTGCCAGGAGGGCGGCAAAGTCAGCATAGCATTGAAAAAATTGTTTTCCGTTTATAAAACTACAAACAACTTGTTTCTTTGATATGACTATTCCTTTCATAAAGGAAGCATAATTAGCCTATTAGCCTACTTCTCTGGTTTATGCTTGGCCAAGCGAGACATCTCAGTCCTTCCGAGACATAATGGTGAATAGAGGAAGATGTCAGTTGCAGAACAAGAACAGCCATTTTCCTGAAGATGAAGCTGGGCAATCCTTAAACAAGTATTGATTTGATAAAACCTTGCAGAATGGCGAAAAGGTAAATCGCATTTGGATGTGTTTTTCCCCAACTAAAAAATCTCTATTTTTCTTTTGTTGCACTTTATTTCCACAAAAAAAAACTATCAAAGAATCAATTTCAACAGTGACAATGGGTTATCGTCATGGCGAAATTTAATCTCCGTATTCAGGCTCATGAAAATAGTCCTGCTCATCGCTCTGCATTTTTGGAATGGAAGGAACTGGAACGTTCTTTAAACAAAGGGGGACTTATTGATGATCTACTTCAGGAACAAATGAGTAAACCAGCTAAGACATGGAAATAAATCCTCGAACGGGTCATTGCCACAGTACAAACTCTTGCACAACAAAATCTGGCAGTGAGAGGACATCGAGAATCAATTATTAACAATTCAAATCCTGGAAACTTTCTGGCTTTGTTAAAATACTTGGCTAAATTTGACCTTGTCATAAGATCTCATTTGGATTCAGTCTCTCGTAAATCTGGGTGCATATCGTATATTTCGCCAACTATTCAAAACGAAATAATAAGCCTGTTAGGAGAAAGAGTGCGCAAATATATTATTACTGCATGTAAGAAGGTGAAGTACTTTAGTATTATATTTGACACAACACCAGATGCTGTACATGTAGAACAAATATCTCAGATTATAAGATTTGTTGAATTTAAACGCAATTCTGTTGATATCAAGGAAGCTTTCGTAGACTTTAATCCTTTAGAAGTCAAAACAGCGGAGGGGATCACACAAGCTATTACAAGTAAACTTGAGAGAGACGGATTGAATCTTAGCGATTGCAGAAGTCAGTCGTATGAAGAATCAAGCAACAATGGCTGGTATTCATTCAGGAGTTGAGAAGAGAATATTAGATTTGAATGAAGTAGCTCTGTTTGTTCTCTGTGACAACCATTCACTTAACTTTGTTGGAGTTCATACAACTCATGTAAATGTTCAGGCAGTGACATGTTTTGGGATAGTTGAACGTCTGTTCACTTTCTTTCCCTGTTCCAGTCGTAGATGGAGTGTTCTTAAAGACTTCGTAAATATTACTCTAAAAGGGCATTGTGAAACCAGGTGGAGTTCAAAAGCAGATTCAATATACACTCACTTGGATGAAATGATCGCTCCACTGGAGAAACTGAGGGATACTCCAACTGAAACAATTGATACGTCGGAAGATGTAGCATTAATAATAAATTCGATATAAAACTTTAATTTTGTGACCTTGCTCTTTTTCTGGACAGATATTCTTTCTTCTATGGACAAAATCCAGAAAATCTTGCACACCAAAGGAGTAAGCTTTATTCAAGCATTGACACTTTTGGAGACGCTAACGGACAAATTAAATGTTTGGAGGAATGAGCTGTGTGACAATGTCACTACTAAGCCAGAGCAGGTAAGTAATGAATGGGGTGTCAGTATCACTAAAAGGAGAAGAAGGAAGCGCACGATGCCAAGGGAGTATGCACACGATTCTGCATTAACCGTGTGTAAAGAAATGCGACCTTCTCTAATAGAAATTTTGGTCAAACTATCAGTTAAAATTTCAAGCCGTTTCTCTGACATAAAAGAGTTAGAAAAACGCTTTGGGTTCCTCTGTAAATTTGAGGCGTACATAAATGATGGGATATACATTTTAAGGAACAGCTGTCCCAAATCAATATTAAGTCCACAATGCTTACAAAACTGTATCCATATGAGTTAAACAGTGAAGAATTGTTCAGTGACTTAAAAGACGTCATACTTTTATTAAAAAGGGACAAAGTTAATGGAGAACAATTGGACTTTACACCTCAGGGACTGATATAATACATTTCTTCAATGGGATTAGTAGCCTACAAAACACTTTAAAATTATTTTTACGTTACCAGTGTCTGTGTCTTCTTGTGAAGGATCGTTTAGTAAACTTAAATCGTACCTACGATCAACAATATCTCAAGACAGGGTAACTTTATGTTGCATTAGGATATTTTTTTTGATGAATGGCCTTTAGTCCTACAGGAATTTGCATATGTATTAGAACGTTTTTATGTTATAAATTGTTTATATTACTACATTTTTTATAGTCTAAATTTGTTACTAATGTATAGAAACTGAATACCGGTAATATTATAATATGTATTTTCATAATTTTGACTTAACAAATATTCTTAAGACATTTGCTGGACGTGCTTTCATACAAAAATCTACACATTTGCATTTATTAAGTACTTTTTTCACTGGATGGGCCTTCATTTGTGCTCTTTTGTCCACTTTTAATTGTGAAGGCGAGGCGGCCGACGATCTCCTCGGCCCGGGCGCCAATAAGCCTAGCTACGCCACTGGCAATTAGCAACTGTGTATATACTTTTCTTCTACACAAGTAAGAGTATTTCATTGATACAGTATCAGTGTTTTTGTATGCGTAGCACATCCATGTCTGCTCTCAGTTTGTATGGTTATAATGCATATTGTAGGCTATAACTTCTTCCATTTCAATTAGACCGTTATTGATCTCGTATTCTCAATGGGGAGTAATTAAATGGCGATTATTTTCGGAACCACCTTCCAAGTTTAAATCACTCCTGAAGTTGAGAGTTCTAGTTGTTGAATTGCATGGATCTACTTAAAACATTTTTCTGGGTTAATGTTTTAAGCAACCATTCCAGGCGATCCGTTTTATTTTACTTCGGGTATCACTGACGTTTCTGAAAGCGTGAACACGTACACCTTTTAGAATTCCTGTGTTGTGTTTATAAGTCGTGTTAAACAATCACGCTTGAGTGTCGTTTTCACGGAATAATCGTCGGCTATAGATAAGGCACGTAAGTATCTGTTTGTCAAAAAAATATTTTAATATCAAAACAAACTTTTTCCAGCATCTGATCATGCACTGAAATTCGAACCACAAATTATTGTTAAAGATTTGGACTAAGGTCAGGGCAGGGCAAAGACAAAATGGGAAAATTGCTTTGTAAGTTGTTAGTGATGTGTGAGAGACCAATACAGTAATTGTACGGGTACTATCGTAGCTAACCACAACTGCTGGTGATCAGCGACATCTGTTCATAACATGCTAGCCCCACAGTAACCTGCAAGTACGCTCAACAATGCGTTAAAAACACATTTCAAGAGACGTATATTTTAGTAGTTCAATGACTTTTCAGTTTTCTTTTGTATTTGTAGAATCAAGTCCGTAATTGCTGATTTTTCAGTTTTCTTTTACGGTTTTTAGAATATAGTATTGACCACGTCTAAGCGGGGCCGCGATTAGACGGGAGGCGACTAAGTGGGTTGGGTGCATACTGTATGACATATTCTGTACATGTACATTACAGTTTTTATTGAAATGATGGGTTTAAATGCAACATCGAAAGCAAAGAAATTTACACTATACAGTAGTAGCCCTACTAACTTAGTTCACATTATATTTAGTAGGCTACTTAAATGTTTCTTTCAAAAAAAAGTAATTTATAGTTGTTTGTCGCGTACATGAACATGGCGGGTAATCACATTTTCTACAAAATTTAATTCCGCCAACTGGCGTATTAGAAAAAGGGCTGATAAATCACAACTAACTCTGATACAACTGAATTTTTTTTCTTCTTCCCCTTCTTTGTCACTTCAGGATGGTTTCCGATAACAACGTCTACATCGTAACTATCTGAAGACATTGCCGTATTGACTACAGGTACGAAATCCTCCAAGTTTACATCTCCCAGCATTTTGTAGTCAGCAGCCCAATCCTTATTGTCAACATTTACTTAAATCAGAAGACGGATTAGTTTCACGGGCCTGAACCGTCGCAAACTTGATGAATTAAAAGGATTGCAGTAACAGCGTGAATAGATACCTATTAAATAAAATTAGATTTTCTTAAATAATTTGCAGTGAATCGAGGCAGGTCTTTTCCTATACAGCGCTGGCATAGTTTCCAACTTAAAAGTACGTGAGGGGCACAAACTCAGCAACCTACCGGTGGGCTGCATCATATAGTAATCAATTTTTGACAAATAACTTAAAAATAAAAAGAAAGGCGGTAATTGCAAATAAATAACAAAAATATAATTTACACATTTAACATATCTTTAACGGTGCAATATTTTTTATTATGTCAAGATAATGATGAAACTATAAGAAAGATATTAAAACATTACAAATTTTCATAAAATCAAGTCGATTTGCTGCAACCACTAAAAACAGGTCTTTCTATGTATCGAGTTGTAATTTGAAAACGCTTAAATGTAACTCTGAAAAACAGATGTGACTGATTACGAATCAAAGACGAAACATCGGACAAGCGAGTCTGTTTAGTTAAGCCTAAGGATGGAAGGAAATAGACTGGGTCTTGTAATATGATAAAACAAAAGAGGACTATAGTAAATACATATCCCGTTAAACAATGAAAGTGAAATTACTGTATGTTTATTAGTGTATCAGTGAAACATTTTTTATAGGTTTCTCCTGCAAGGTCGTTCTCACTAAAAACATTAGTGTATTATTCGTGTACTTATTAAAATAGAGTAATTACTAAGTTGGTTTTCTACGTTAAGGTCGCGGGCTCCCAGTGGAAATCAAAGTTTTACATAATCCAGAAGAGAGACACGTTTCGATTCCTACTGTCAATGTCTTACAAATATCTTGCTTGTGATTAAATGGTTGAGTACATACAAGGGAAAGAGAGATTGAAGTATACGAGTGTTTACTTCGAACTGCCTTTTACAATCTTGAGACGGAGAGAGCAGCTATGTATCAGCAAAGCAATCTTTTGACCGTGGTTGTCCAGACCTTTAACCACGTGAAAAAAATCGCCAGCCATCCATGCACGTGCCTGTATAAATATGCAATTTTTACGTACGTATTTGAAACACTATATTTTAGCTGATTTTTCAAAACGAACGGAAGAAGTTCTTCAGAGCCATCAGAATTTGCAGCAACATACGTTCAAACTCCTTCCTTACTCAAGTTTCGCCCTTCACACAGTCCTTTTCTGAAAAAGTAGTATTTCTCTGGCATAAGCTTAAAAAAACAAACCACATACGTATCCACTGAAAATGTCAGTAGGGGGAAACTACCGGTTCTGAACCACAAAGGAATGCCGCCTTTCTTAAAAAACAATAAAAAACACTAACAAACATGATCTAAGAGATGACACCGCCACCGCTGGACCCGCAGCATCCCAATGGACCACAGGCATCGCGAATTTCCGCGAATAAATTTTTTTATTTTTTTTATTTGATTTTTTATTTTTTTTAATTAAATTGATTTGCATATCAAGGGGGTGGGTGGGGGGTGGGATGAGGTTCAATGGACCACCTGCATCCGTGAATATAATTTTTTATTTTTTTAATAACGCTGATTTGCATATCAGTGGGTGGTGGTGTGGTGGGGTGGTTCCAACTTGATGCATTATAGTGTATATTAAATCTATATGATCAGGTGTACCAACCTTTGCATGGATCCTCTTTGTATTATTATTATAGTGTATAGATATTTTATATGAGCAGGTTTGCCAACATTTTCTGTGGCGGGGGGAGGGAAATTCAAATATGTGTTATATAGTGTATATATTAAAATATATGATCAGGGTTACCAATCTTACATTATTGTGTATAGAGCAGATCTGCCAACATTTTTTTCTTTTCTGTGGTGGGAAATTCAAACTATATGATCATGATTGTCTCTCTCTCTCTCTCTCTCTCTCTCTCTCTCTCTCTCTCTCTCTCTCTCTCTCTCTCTCTCTCATCTCTCTCTCTCTCTCTCTCTCTCTCTCGTTGTCAAACGTTATGTTCAAACCGTTTCTCCTCTCTGTGGTCATTACCGCGCATGTATATGATTTTAGAAAGTTTATATATAATCGACAAATATTAACTGTGTACGTACTTACAAACGCCCTCTCTCTCTCTCTCTCTCTCTCCTCTCTCTCTCTCTCTCTCTCTCTCTCTCTCACTCGTTGTCAAAACGCCGTATTCATTTTTCAATGTATTCCTTGTTAGGGAGGTCTGTATATGATTTTAGAAATATATATATTTGGCAAATATTAACTATGTGTGCGTGTGTGTTGTCAACTACTTACATGCGTGTTCTCTCTCTTAACATAACGCTTCGTGTGAAGCGTTTTGTAGAGCAGGTTTCAACTGTGGAAGGTTTTCATACCGTTTCTCCTCTCTCTCTCTCTCTCTCTCTCTCTCTCTCTCTCTCTTACTGTGTACATTGAGTAGAGTAGTCGGTGTGATGAGTAAATAATTTTAGCTCTCTCTCTCTCTCTCACTCGTTGTCAAAACGCCGTCTTCATTTTTCAATGTATTAAATAATTAATTAATAGTTTTATAATGCAGTCAGTGTGATTGATCCTTGTTAGGGAGGTCTGTATAATAATGTAATTACCTGTGCGTGTGCTGTTACAGATGACAAATCCATACGTTAACGGCTTGACAAACTCTCTCTCTCTCTCTCATCTCTCTCTCTCTCTCTCTCTCTCTCTCTCTCTCTCTCTCTCTCTCTCTCTCTCTCTCTCTCTCTCTCTCTCTCTCTCACACACACACACACACACACACACACACACAAACACATTTAGTATGAACAGACGCGGGGAAAATATATTACATATACTATTTGCAAATACAGATGATGTTGGTAATGTATGATTTTAAAGACAACTTTGTCACTAGCAATCTTCAATACGCTCTTCTTCATGTGGTACTACATTTGGTACAATACTTCTGTTTAATGGTCGCAGTTTACAAAATAATTACACACATAGGTTCAGTGGTGTATAGTGAAATAAATTAAAATTATATACACATGTTGTTACAGATGAAAACGGTGGTTGAAATTCATGCAAATCTTCTGATGTACCGGTTCCCACAAGTAATACAGTTCACAAAAAAAATAAAATTAATTGTACACATGTTCAGAGGTGTATAGTGAAATAAATTAAAATAAAGCCATAATTTGTTTAAATGATTAAATATATTAAACAATATTTTAAAATTCACAATATAAAATTGATTTTTTTTTTGAAAAGTTTATAAATTCACAATTCATAAATAAATACATTATAAAATTGATATTTTTTTCGAAAAGTTTATATATAATTGTGTCGTACTTGGAGGAGAAGCAACCTACAACATAACAATACAATCAACATAAAAATCATGTTAAATATCACACACATGTATAGTTGGCAGAATGCAAGAATCAACGCTTTACGCGAGTAACTTCTTAAATTATGTGTCATTCTCTCTCTCATAAGTTAATGTCCATTCAAATATTATTCATCAAAACTTTGTAAATTAGAATCTGCACTACATTCAAACAGACGCACACACAGTGATAAAAATTAGTAATGTAGGTTGTTACCTTAACGAGATACATGCAGAATTAGCGCTGTTACAAAATATATATTAGGAAAGCCCACAGACTACTTTCATACAGAAATAGTTATCGCCTGAAAAAAAGAAACCACACATTACAAACTAATATGTATAAACACAAATATCGTTACAATAATAATAATAATACACAAACTTACGTTTACTGCCGTCCGAACTGAAGTGTGGAGAGGCAATAACTAAGGATATCACAATGAGAATTTTTTTGTTTGTTTTTGTTTTTAACAGGTGGTGTAACGTGGAATTTAGCAGGTGGGGGAGCAGAGTCGTCGTCGCGTCGGCAATTAATTTGGCACGTATCCGATAATGACCGTACGCAAGTGTATCACGGCCATTGTCTAGTATAGCGCTTATCATCATACGGTGACAACGCTTGCTTATTTACTCGCATCGTGTACAGCGTATGATGATCGCTACGTAAACACAACGCACTGACAGAAAACTGACAATGATCAGTGAGACACTTGCGATACATATCGTGACGCAGACTCCTCTTAATAGCAACTCGAGGTACACCTTTACACACACGTTTTTGACACTCATTGCTAGAATCTCGTGGGCCACAAGGACACGAAAAACATTTCGCTCTGAGACCTACGAATTTTCTAATAGGACGACCACACACGTTTCATCCTTGAACAGCCCGACAACCTTTTTGTTCTTAAGGCTATAACAAGGATGAGACGTAGGGTAATCCGAGGTGTCAAAAACGTGCAAGTCCTTCTTCATGTCTGCATACAAGTCGAATGTTTGAATAGTATACATCAGACTGTCTGTATCTGTCATTAACAATCTAACGTTGCGGCCGTACTTGGCGACAGCATAACGATAATGAAAGTCGTACATTATTGTTTTGCTAACGTCAAGCACCGTGAAGCCGACATACACGGGACGGGAAAGAACGATGGATTTTTTACGGAGTGAGAGCCCCCACCAGATCGTTCGTATAACGAATTATACGTTTTAGCCTAGGTGTGGAAACTAGTTTTTGAAGCCGTCGTTCATCTGAGACTAGTTCAAAGTCTATAAGTTTCCGTACGTTCTCCAGCGACTTGCCGTATACGGCGTTGTTCATCAGTTTAAAAAGATCTTTTTCAAAGCTGTTGACGGCTGCTTGCCTCTTGCGGGTGTTGAAATCGGTAAACGGTTTCAACCAAGCGCTTTGCTTAAAACACAACACCCTATGAGTCGCTTTCACCTCTAAACCAAGACTTAAATACAATTGTCAAATTTCGATAATGGAGAACGTATTTTTGTTTGTCCTCCAAAGTCGTTAACAACTTTTCTACGGATGACCCTGATTCGTTATACGATGATCTGTATATACTCTCGTGTAAACGTTTGGAAAGGGAGAAAGGATATCGTGTGTTACGCGCTGGCGCACAGGTGCAAGCGGGTAGTCGGAATGGCAGGTCGTGTAGGGTATTAGGATAGTGTAGGTCGACTTCGAGGATGTACCCGATGTCGGCATCATCACTCACATTACGTACGTCCAAGGACTCGATTTCGTTACGATCAAGCCATCGGAAGTCTGCGTAAGGGAGTGGTTGCGACATGCTGCACCGTATTAGATTGTTACAGTCCGTATACAGAATGAAGGAGGTCGGTTTCGAAACATCGTACTGATCTGGAATCAAAGGGTTGTTTGCGACAGCATGACGGTTGGATATCATCGCGCAGCCCCCGCGGACCCCAGACTCTACAAACAGATGTTGATTTATTTTCTGTCAACAGCTCTAATTCGACCCCTGTCATTTTTAGCATCGCGTTCCAAGCGAGTCCGGGAAGCGAGTAAAAATGACATGGGTCCAAGCAGTAATCGCGTAAACTTTCAAAGACATCGGCCAGCAGCATTACGTCTGTCAACAAATACAAATCATGGTAATCTCCAAACGTACGCAGATTGAATGCACTCCACACGTTTTGTGCGTGCTCGTAATCTGCGTCCGAAATAGATGATTCCATCAACGCGTTATCAAAGTGTTCACGAGCGGGTAGACATGTTTCGTTGAACCGATCAATACTGTCAACGTAACTCGTAAGGATATACCCCCTTGCGTACCGAGCAGATTGGTCTGTTCATCGAAACCCCGTCTAAGCATTTCCTCTCTAAGCAAAGTAAATTGGCTCACGGACGTGGACAGATTGGGTAACGAGTGTGTCCAGAGAGCGATTAAGAAAATGAAAAGAGTCTACGAAACGCAAGGGACCCAGGAGAACGACACGTAACGCTCCGCTGGATGTCGCGATGCAGGATACGCGTTGGTCCTTATATTTCCCCAAACCAGCATTAATGGTGGACAGTCGTAGCCACGAAGGTTGTGAAAGAAGACGGGGGATATGACGAGGCATCTTGTAGCTCAGATTACAGCTATTATGGGCTGCTCCCAAGAATTTCCCCGTAAGATGACAATGATTGCCTACCTTGTCATCGTCTGTCAAAGGGCGCTCACACAAATGACAAACGGTGGCGTTAGTGAACGCAACATTGTCATCATCGGACATAATTAATTGTACGTTATGTCGTACTACCTTCATCATATCCTCGACGTCTTTCATCAACCACGAGAAGAAAGTGTCTACAACGTTTTCACCCCGATAAACTTTAGCCTCTCTCCAGAGGCTGTGCGTGTGATCGACGATAGCATAGGAGAAACCTGACGGAATGTGCATCGCTTCGTATGATGTGGACGATACAGGAGGAGAAGTTATTTTCTGACGGGCACCGCTGCTATCGACTGAGTAGAATTCACCTAACTCTTGCACTGTCGTCGGGACGTTGTTACCAGGTGAACACGATTGAAGCGGAGTGATGAGGGACTCGAAGTCGGCGTAGACGGTGAAGGGTACTTTAAGACAGTGTGCGTAATTTTTAAAGGACATAAACTTCTCCTCCTCCGTGGGCATTTTGGTTTCTGCTCGCCGTAAGGTGTGCAGTAGGGGAGATGATCGGACAGACCATGTTCTGTGGTGAAACGATGCAGGCAGTAGTCACAGTAAAATGATTTATGAGCGTGTTTTGTTAGGGATGATAACAATCTACTCATGTTACTGATAAGACAGTAATGTTTTCGGCTATTTGTATCGGTCAGAAGCAAAAGATTAATGTGATGCGACCTGTCCTTATTCGAGGTAATTCTCAGAGGGTAAACCTCATTTTTTGATTCATTTTTGATATTGTCTTCTATATCATAGCCGAAAACGTTTATAGAAATGTTAGGATTCTGTGCTTCAAATTTGGAAATGGACTTTAACGAAACAGGGTACTCGATACCGGACATATTTAAGGTGTTTATGAAGGGATGTAGTTTGAAGCACGGTCTTTATGTTGTTGTTGAGGGTTTATGTAAGCTAGAACAGACCACAGAAAACACATTTCATCTTGGGGGTTCTTGATGTTGACTACTGCCTTGGTGAGTGAGAGTTTTCGCGGGGTTGGAAGGTAGGAGGACGCTGCTAGAGGCTGGTACTGTCCAACAACCAGTTCCAGCTTCAGTACAGTGTCCACCGACCATCCGCTCCCGTCACGGGTAAAATTAGATATGCTATTGAAGATTTTATCGTAGGATTCTTCGAGTAGACAATTCAACTCGTTGCTGTCGTCCGTGAGCAACGTGCGACAACGTCCGTGGAAGACGGCGTCTTTCGTTACCTCTTTCTCCTCACCACTGTCACCATCTACCACGGTTTTGGTAAAACGTATCCTGCATGCAATATGCCACTTGATATTGCGTAAACGTGCCTGCTCTGCCTGAATATCCTCATGCAATAAAGGACGTGCCTCAGTCATTACGAATACTATGTCATGATCCGACGCGTTGACGTTCACTGGAAAGTAGTCGAAGGTTGTGATGCACCCTCGGACACTACTGTTCCTCTCGATATAAAACCGAGTCACAACTGAAACAATAGAAACATGAGTATTATTAACCAATAGGAATGATAAATAACGTGTACACAAATTCATGTTTGTAGTAAATAAATAACACTCGTCAGGGTAATATGTCAGTTTATTACAAACCGTGAAGATGTCGGCTACTCCTGATTTTAGTATTGAAAGTGAAAGAATAAAATCGTTCAAGTATTGGGAAGTGACGTTTATCAGCCCTGACGAGTTAGCGTTTGCAGGGTTCTACTTCTACCCTAGAAATTTCGATGTTTGTGGGCATAGTATGTCATTCGTAGACGATAGAGTTAAATGCTTTTGTTGTGGAATTGAATTAGTTGATTGGAAAGAAGGTGACAAACCTATGAAGGAACATGAAAAATTTTCATCTACATGCCAATTTCTAAACGATGTTAAGAGAGAGACTTTTCATACACACCAATAGACATAGTATGACTCAAACGTTAATTCGCATCAGCAAGTTTGTACGCTACATAATTACAAAAATTTCTTAACTGTGACAATTGGTATTGAACTTTTACCTTGTTCAGTCTGCTCCTGCCCATGTTCCTGCTGAAGGTTGGCCATGATCTTCAAGAGAGAGAGAGAATGAATGAATACTGAAAAACATAAGGTACTGTTATAACGCTGGTATTATGTTAGTGTATCTTAAACGTTTTATATCAATTTGTAGCGCAGCAACATGAACGAGTGGTAAGTAAGACGCTGTTACAAAGTTCATCGGTTATATATATATAGTACGAGTGTCGATGCGTGTGCAACTGTACTAAAAAAGCTGTTATGCGCATGCGCAAATAATTCAAATGCACTTACGTAGATGACTGAAAAAGAGATGATTTACATAATAAATGTACGCTTAGACCAACTATTTGTTAGATCGAGAAAATTAAGTTTATTTTCACACACACGCGCGCGCGCGCGCACACACACACACACACACACGACGTAACCATGGGGTTGAATCATGTACACGTTAGGTCCAATTACGTTTGTTACATGTTGTGTTGCACTGACCTCCATACAAAAACAGATTTAAATAATAATAATTTCATGCTTGCAATATACAACCAATGTACACAAACTTATAAAGCATCAAACTATATATATCCTTCGTTGGGTTGTAATTATTACTAAACAGTAATACATGCTTAGAATGAAAATATTTGCTATGATTTTAGGAACATATAACAGCGTCTTACATACCACTCGAATCTATATATAACGTTCTGTTTCAGATAATACTAATAGTTTGAATATAAAAAGACTGTGTATGAATACAAAGAAATATCGAACACAACAGATCAATTATTTGAGTGACCGTGATTGTGTATGTGAGTAGGAAAACAAACGAACCGGTAAACATTATGAATTTCCATATGATTACAACAACAGCTTAACTCAATAACGCACGCTTAAAATTCAGCTATACCTAAAATATATCTTCAATTAGAAGTGTGATATAAAAAGTACAGTAAGAATATATTTCAGAAATTGTAATTTGATCACACACACGCACATACACTTATTTGAATTAGTCATGTATTAAATCAATAAATAAAGCACTTGATAATGTTTTCAATGTTTAAATAAAATCTGTACATACAATAAAATTATGGTGTACACTTACCAAACTAGCGTATGTTGACTACACGCACTTAAAAAATGACAAACGTTGTGTATATTGAAGCTCACACGCTAAATTCAGCTATACCTAATATATATATATCGTCAATTAGAAGTGTAATATAAAGTACGTTAAGAATATATTCAGAAAATTGTAACAGACATAATAATTTGATCATACACACACACACACACACGCACACACATGTATTAAATTCAAATATATAATGCGTTTGATAATGTTTTAATGCAAATAATTTTTACGTTTAAATAAAATCTGTACATACAATAAATTATGTTCACTCACCAAACTAGCATGCGTTGACTACACACAAGTAAAAAAATGATGAACGTTGTGTATATTGAAGCTCACACGCTAAATTCAGCTATACCTAAAATATATATCGTCAATTAGAAGTGTAATATAAAAAATACGGTAAGAATATATTTCAGAAATTGTAATTTGATCATACGCACGCATACACATACATGTATTAAATTCAATAAATAATGCGCTTGATAATGTTTTAATGCAAATAATTTTTACGTTTAAATAAAATCTGTACATACAATAAATTATGTTCACTCACCAAACTAGCATGCGTTGACTACACACAAGTAAAAAAAAATGACGAACGTTGTGTATATTGAAGCTCACACGCTAAAATTCAGTTATACCTAAAAATACATATCTTCAATTAGAAGTGTAATATAAAAGGTACAGTAAGAATATATTTCAGAAATTGTAATTTGATCACACACACACACACACACACGCGCGCGCGCGCGCGCGCGCATACACACATGTATTAAATTCAAATATATATCTTCAATTAGAAGTGTAATATAAAAATACGGTAAGAATATATTTCAGAAAATTGTAATTTGATCATACGCACGCATACACATACATGTATTAAATTCAATAAATAATGCGCTTGATAATGTTTTAATGCAAATAATTTTTACGTTTAAATAAAATCTGTACATACAATAAATTATGTTCACTCACCAAACTAGCATGCGTTGTCTACACAGGAACTTGCGTATACTGAGACGTGCAATAATACAAACAGTCTTTCAACTATTAAAAATGCATTGATAGATTTATCAGCGCACGCAAGCAGTCAATGAGAAATTATCGTTGAATTTCTTGCGTATATATTGTTCCCTGGTAGTGGGGAAAGCAAGTGTCTGTTTTGGTAGTAAATACTTTCTAATCCATAATTAGTTGCGGTGCTGCTGCTAATGAGTGTCATGCGTCAAATTAGAAAGTGAAAGTAGGATGTAGCGAATACACAATGGTTTATTTCGTTATAAACCTCTGAACATACATGCAATTAGTTGTATAGTAATCAGAAATGTGTGTGAGAGAGAGAGAGAGAGAGAGAGAGAGAGAGAGAGAGAGAGAGAGAGAGAGAGAGCGAGAGAGAGACAATTTAATAGTTTGAATTTCATACCACTAGGTAAAATATATTTTTTAAGTCGTGGGTTGTTTCTTGCAATCACGAAAACTATTATTTAAAACTGATAATTGTTTTATTAAAATCTTAGCGCTATATACTAGACAATGGCCGTGATACACTTGCGTACGGTCATTATGGGATACGTGCCAAATTAATTGCCGACGGCGACGACGACTCTGCTCCCCCACCTGCTAAAATTCCACGTTACACCACCTGTTAAAAACAAAAACAACAACAACAAATTCTCACTGTGATATCCTTAGTTATAGCCTCTCCACACTTCAGTTCGGACGGCAGTAAACGTAAGTTTGTGTATTATTATTATTGTAACGATATTTGTGTTTATACATATTAGTTTGTAATGTGTGGTTTCTTTTTTTATAGTATAATGGAAAACACTGCTGTAATAATTGACTTTCACTGCTTTTATGATGACAACGGCAATTATATAGTAAAGGAATTGTCAGTCATGGATATAACACGTTTTGCATGCAGACATTGGATTTTCGCTCCGCCTGCTACAGCCGTTACGAATTCGAAATACACTAGAACCAACTGCTGGTTAACGACAAACTATCATGGCCTCAGATGGAGTGAAGGAGAGACACCGTACGACAATCTTGTTTCAGTGTTAACAACGTATACGGACATATATAAATATGTGTTTGTGAAGGGTCTTGAGAAAAAACGTTTTTTAGAATCGAAAATAATCCATCATCATATAATAAATCTTGATGACATTGGCTGTCCTAAAAACATACCATATCTATTTCCCGGTACGTTATGTCTTACACATTGCAATTCTTCTTCTACACGTTGTACAAACTATAATGTGTACGCACTTAGAGAGTGGATAATTAATGATTTTTCTGTTATACAAACATTTTTAATGTGAGTGTCTCATAGCATTGTTAATTTCGTTAGGACACTTGTACATGGCTGCAGGCGATAACTATTTCCGTATGAAAGTAGTCTGTGCGCTTTCCTAATATATATATATTTTGTAACAGCGCTAATTCTGCATGTATGTACATGCAAAGCTTCAGGGGATGAAAAATTTCCTGATAACCACCACCACCATTACATTCCACTAGTCTTCTTCTTTGTAGCGAATATTCTGCCATTGTTTAGTTCCGACTCGTTTGATACAGACGTCTTCATTTCTAATAATGTCATTTATCACAAAATTCAATGCAGTTTCTGCTATTGAGTACAAACGGTGTGCAGAATTAACAGTGAACAAGCAGTATCCAATCGTTAACATGGTGCATGTGGACACGAGATATGGGAAGTCTGTGCTTGTAACGTTGGAAGATGGTGAGTACCGCTATCGTGTATATCTACCTAAGAGATATGCTGACGTCTTTACAGATGAAGAGCTCCGTCATATAAACCCCAGCGACCTACTTCTCGTGTTTCGTGGAATGAGGAACCAAACAGCGCAGGTGGCGATAGTACCTCGTTAAGGTAACAACCTACATTACTAATTTTTATCACTGTGTGTGCGTCTGTTTGAATGTAGTGCAGATTCTAATTTACAAAGTTTTGATGAATAATATTTGAAAGGACATTAACTTATGAGGAAATTAATTTCTATTTTTCATCTGTAACGACATGCGTGTATAATTTTAATTTATTTATTTTACTATACACCACTGAACCTATGTGTAATTATTTTGTAAACTGCGTTACCTGTGAAGGAACTGTTGCAGCAAAACGTTAACACTAGAACGATTATATTATTATTCAGTGATATATACATACAATTTTAAACATTTCAAGGATTGGATTTCTACTCGTCATTTGTAACGTCTTACAATAAACATAGCAAATATTTTCATTCTAAGCATGTATTACTGTTTAGTAAAAATATCAGGTCAGTGCGACACACAATGTGTAACAAACGTAATTGGATTTGCTTTCAACCCAACGTGTGCGCGCGTTGCGCGTGTGTATGGTTACGTCGTGTGTGTGTGTGTGTGTGTGGTTACGTTGCGTGTGCGTCTGTGTGTGTTCGTGTGTGTGCGCGCGCCTTGCGTGTGTGTGTGTGTGGTTACGTTGCGTGTGTGCGCGCGCGTTGCGTGCGCGTGCGTGCGTGCGTGCGTGCGTGCGTGTGTGTGTGTGTGTGTGTGTGTGTGTGTGTGTGTGTGTGTGTGTGTGTGTGTGTGTGTGTGTGTGTGTGTGTGATATTTAACATGATTTTTATGTTGATTGTATTGTTATGTTGCAGGTTGCTTCTCCTACAAGTACGACACAATTATATATAAACTTTTCGAAAAAATATCAATTTTATAATGTATTTATTTATGAATTTATAAACTTTTCAAAAAAAAAATCAATTTTATATTGTGAATTTTAAAATATTGTTAATATATTTAATCATTTAAACAAATTATGGCCTAATTTTATTTCACTATACACCTCTGAACATGTGTACAATTAATTTTATTTTTTTTTGTGAACTGTATTACTTGTGGGAACCGTTACATCAGAAGATTTGTATGAATTTCAACCACCGTTTTCATCTGTAACAACATGTGTGTATAATTTTAATTTATTTCGCTATACACCACTGAACCTATGTATGTAATTATTTTGTAAACTGCAACCATTAAACAGAAGTATTGTACCACATGAAGAAGAGCGTATTGAAGATTGCTAGAGTTTGTTAAGCCGTTAACGTATGGATTTGTCATCTGTAATAGCACACGCACAGGTACACATGTAAGTAGTTCATTGACAACAACACACATACATAGTTCATATTTGCCAAATATATATATTTCTAAAATCATATACAGACCTCCCTAACAAGGATCAATCACACTGACTGCATTATAAAACTATTAATTAATTATTTAATACATTGAAAAATGAAGACGGCGTTTGACAACGAGTGAGAGAGAGCTAAAATTATTTACTCATCACACCGACTACTCTACTCAATGTACACAGTAAGAGAGAGAGAGAGAGGGGAGAAACGGTATGAAACCTTCCACAGTTGAAACCTGCTCTACAAAACGCTTCACACGAAGCATTATGTTAAGAGAGAGAACACGCATGTAAGTAGTTGACAACACACACGCACACATAGTTAATATTTGTTAATTATTTAATACAATGAAAAATGAAGTCAACGTTTTGACGAGAGAGAGAGAGAGAGAGAGAGAGAGAGAGAGAGAGAGAGAGAGAGAGAGAGAGAGAGAGAGAGAGAGAGAGAGAGAGAGAGAGGGCGTTGTAAGTACGTACACAGTTAATATTTGTCGAATATATATAAACTTTCTAAAATCATATACATGCGCGGTAATGACCACAGAGAGGAGAAACGGTTTGAACATAACGTTTGACAACGAGAGAGAGAGAGAGAGAGAGAGAGAGAGAGAGAGAATTATTTAACCATCGCACACCGACTACTCTACTCATGTATACAGTGAGAGAGAGGGAGGAGAAACGGTTTAAACATAACGTTTGACAACAAGAGAGAGTGAGAGAGATAGTTTTACTTACATTCAAATGTGAGAGAGGAGAAACGTTTTGAACATAACATATGATTTAGGGAGACCGCTTAATGTATCACTGTTTGAATTTTTTCGCCATTGAAAGTTGATTTCGTCGTCGTCACAATCGACTAACCGCACACACATATAGGTATATATATACATTATAACGTGTTGCTAATAATGTATCACACGTTTGAATTTCCCTCCCCCCGCCACAGAAAATGTTGGCAAACCTGCTCATATAAAATATCTATACACTATAATAATAATACAAAGAGGATCCATGCAAAGGTTGGTACACCTGATCATATAGATTTAATATACATTATAACACGCGACAAATTTGAACTCATGCAAAGGTTGGTAACTCTGATCATATATTTTAATATACACTATAGATTAGACATTATACTGTTTTGCCACTTACTAACTCCGCTTTCACTGTTCGATTTAAACTCGCCGAAAATCTGATGAAGTATGATTCCATATATTTGCTTAAATCTGTCCATCCAGTAACTGGAGGTTGAGTCTGTCTGTATTTGATTAGCCTGCTAATTCATGCGCCTTTTCTAGAGTGGTAAGCACTTACAGGTATAGTTGCACAACGAAATCGATCGAAATATTCTCCATTAAAATCTTTGTATTTCCCACATTACATTTTCCTCTATTCACAACCACGTCATAGCTAAGTGATTCAGTTGCGATCTTATATGAATCAGTGAGTTGTTTCTAATTAAGATTTGTGTTTCCCTTGAGCTTTCGTAGGATTTACAATTTACCCGATACAAAAGTGCTTTCCGTTTAATAAGTCATTCTAGTCACAGTCGCCCCACTTCAACACAAGCAACCAGTCATGGTCACATTACATCACGGGCAACTGGAAACTGACAATTGTGGTGAATAGTGGATGGGAACTGAAGTTCCACTGTATTCAATTTATTTCAAACATTTTGACAACAAATCGAAATGTTAACGAAAAACTTATTGTGATCACAGTTAAGCTTATAATTAATTACAGTAGGGAAAGGTCGAAAGCGTGCAGGAGAAATGGAAATAAAGTTAACAGATAAGCAAGGAGAATAAAAGAAGAACGATTGGATAATGAAAGTATACAGTCAGCATACAGTAGAAATACTTTATTACTACATCCAATGGGCCGCCGAAGATCGGACAATACGAGATATAGCCAGTGGCTGCTATGCACTCTGTTACGCTTTCGTGTTGTTTTTCTGCAGTTTTTGTGTTAGATCTGTCTTGTATTTATGGTTTAATAAAGTACAGTTGAAAACAGTAACACATTAATTGAACGATTTAAACGGATCTCAGTTTTAACTCGCATTTGTCTGTTTGGGGTATGTCTCACGATACCTTTGAATGCATCAACCGTTTTTCGCAAAACGTAGGATGTATATACTTTTGCCCTACAGATCCCTATTGTTTTTTAGGTTGATCCTTCCAAAAAAAGGGGCAGGAGGCAAAAACGTGGGTCAAAATTGTGAAAAATCGCATAAGTTTGTAAGCGGTATCAAATTAAAGACAATGTTAACCAAGATCTAAATATTAAATATCACTATTACTTTAACGACTCGGAACACTAGGTTTTTTATAAGTAAAAGCAAAAAGTTTTACTTAAAGCCTTTTAAAGGAGAAAACCGGTTAAGGCTGTAAGGTAAAACGTTTTGCTTTTACTTATAAAAAACCTAGTGTTCCGAGTCGTTAAATTAATAGTGATATTTAGTTAAGTAACGGACACGTCATGGACAACGAAATCCAAGAATCTAAATATTCTGTTCCTTTTCAAAATTTCAAAATTTTGGGAAGCCAAGGATTAAAAAAGTTGGTCAGGGTTTTGACAAAGCCCATGTAGGGTCAAATTAAAGGGAATAGTAACCAAAACCTGAATGTAGTGTTCAGTTTTACAGTTAAAAATTTTTGGTCGCGAAGCCCAAAAAGTGGATCAATGGATCAACGTTTCTCAGAATTCCGTTAGCTCCGTTAATTTCATAGACATCAATGTTCACAGTTATCATGTAAGGCGATCCAATCCCAGTTGTATGGAATATGGTAAGACACTGCTCTCTACAACCCTTGTATAATTTTGTTCTTGCTATTACCAGTGCGCTTCTTTTGCCGTAACCGGTGATTCGATCATCGGTAATTGCAGTGAATTCCTCTACGATTGCACGTTTACTGTGAACACCGATACTGCTATTGCGATGATACAGTCTAACTACACACGACAGATTCTTCAGACACCATTCGTCGGAAGCACACTGGAGCGACATTTTGTTCGCGACAGAACCGTTTTGGTTGATTTGTGTTGCTATGTGTCGCAGTTGACTATTGCCATCAGGATCTATAAAGCGCAACACACTGGCTGCGACATTGTCTGGAGGCGTCGCGATGCTCCTCGCGGCCAAAGACAAAGCTCCTTCAATATATGTCTGGCAACAAAAAGCTTGCGACGTTTTGAACTACACATGCGCTGGATTCTAACCACATAAAGCGGGGAGTTATGTTACACTAACCTTGTCCATGCCTTCTATTTTAATGCCTATTACGAACCCACGAACTACACACTTTCACAGGTCAAAAACAGCTGACAAGAAACTGTTCGGTCGTAAGACAATGTCTCAAGCCTCTCTCCACCGAAGCGACGCTTTGCAACACGAGGCGTCGAAACGGTTCTGTCGCGAAACAAAATGTCGCTCCAGTGTGCGGCCGGCCTAGTTCTGAAGCGACTCTCTATAAATTTTCGTTCATCGGTCAGTAATGCTTCATTGTTACCAATCTTGGTGAGGATACTTGAGAATTTCTCATCGCTCTGGCGCATAAGTCTGGTCATTTTTAAGTAATCCAGTGAGCGACACAGAGCATTGCCGCCTATAATGTCTCGACTGCCTCTGTAAATTGGTCTGCGTTGACTGGTGGTAGCTGCTAGAAATCACCCACGATCATAATGTTCAGTCCACCAAACGACATGTCGTACATGCAAGACATCTCCTTCAGTCTGTGATTGATTTTATGAAAGAGAAGTGGCCCAGTTATACTAATCTCATCGATTATAAGACACTGGGCTGAGGTGAATTGACGATTGTACTGTTGAAGAACTAGGACAGTCCACCCGCTTTCTTGCTCATGGTGTAATCCTACATGCAGTATGAACTGTGGTTCTGTTCAGATTTACCGCAGCTGTGCCTGTTGAAGCACCAGCTACATATGCATTGCGCAATGTGGAATGTTGTTGACCAAACCTGTTCAAAGTTTCCATGATGAATTTAATAGTAAAATTTTTGCCACTGCCAGCGGAGCCAGCCAAGTAAACTTGAATCGGTTCACTGTCTTTTGTGCTCCAAGATTAACTCTCTCTATTTTGGATTCGTGTGTCTCATTTGTTCCCAATATTCTTGTTTGCTTATTGCGTTGCTACATTTTCTAACCACGGCGATACTGTTAACGCTTTCACACTCAAAGTTATCATTGTTCTCAGATCCATCATCTCCGATAACTCTGCATACATACAATTCCCTATTTTGCACCTGGGCTTGTTGTTGTTCATCTTCATCCTCATCGCAAAGTTTCTTCAATGCAACCAATAAGTTCAGCAATATCGATGTTTTCTTCCTACTATCCCCTTTTCTACATTATACGCTCCTCCTCGCTATCATCGATGTCTTTAAGCTTGTGAACATCAATATATCCACAGCTTACAGCTGTAAACCTACGTAAATATTAATTTCGTGAAAAAAACTGTCTCCACATTTCCACAAGCCGCAGGTAAACAGCAGGCTGGGGCGTTGGTTTCTTAATGCCTCTTAATGGAATTGGTGTGATTCTTGTAGAATAACCGGGATATTGGAACGTCGGTTAATATTTTGTATTTAATTTCAAAATATTAATTTAGGTATTAAGGCCCCATTTTAAAATCTACTCCGTAGCAACCCCAGTTTTCGTTCATGATGCTAACACCAGTGGCTTTGATATAAAGACGAGGCATAATCCGGTTTAAATTTAAGCCGCCAGTATGCTTATTGGTTTGATAATTGAATAAACAATATATTCGTTTCGCTGTGTCATATTCCTACGTAAAACCAGGTCGAATTAGAGTTTGCTTCTTGTTAACAAAAGCAAATACACTTTGAGGAGAAAGTGGTCTACGGTTGAATTAGTGTAGCTTACGTCTAATTTCGTGGTGTTAATAAAATAAGAGGCAGAACAATGCAAATGAATAGGCCTATATTGAAATACCAGCATAGCTATAAGTTCAGCGTTCTCGAGTTTTTTCGGGTCCACGATTCCAATCTGCTTCAGACAGTACAAATTTTCTCGTTATTTTTTGCACAATGAATATCCTAGGGTTATTACAGATCGATATTTATTTATGTGAATTATTTATTAGAATTTTATTTACTTTGATAACACTGTTAATTATGAGGATCTCACAAAATCATAATTTAAATTTTACGTAGATTATTACAGTTCGCATAGACCTAATATTTAGGCCTACATATGCTATGTAGTGAAAATGTATTTGAATTGTAGAACATATGTTTTTAACAGGCGTCTTTGTTCAAAAAGCGCAGTTTTGAAGTTGTACACACTCGTAGGCTACACTACAATTATATTTTACAAATAAAATAATAATTTACACAAAAGACTTGAGATGAGAAGAATAAACGTTTGGCGTTGTGCTGAGGTTTGGAGTGGCTTCTGATTTAGTACTGTTATGTAGGCCTATATATGTACAATGAACTTTACATTTCAATATAGGGAAAATCGTTCTTTTTTTCTATACATATCACTAATATGTTGTTAGGTTAGGTTGTCATATGTTTTATGTTTAGTAACTTTACTAGTTAGGCTACTAATATGCGCTAATAGAAAGAATGTGTCCTTTTTTCCTAAAACTGAAAATTTAATTGAACACTTCTGAAATCATAATTCTGTAAGACTCATACTTAAGTAGCCAATGACATTGTATATTATTAGGATTTGAATTTAATGATAACTTAATATTCTGTAGGTAATGTATGTGGCTACCCTTCTCAGTGCTCTGGTGTACATATTTATGAATCCTGAACAAGTTCATATCTATGTTGTCAAAGCGTTTGCTTATGCTGGCCAACAAGATGCTCAACACATTCTTGGCCAACGTTATTATTTGGGTAAATTCTGCTTTAGCTATTAATATTTTTAATATAAATGACTTCATCATGGGTTGTAGAGAGTTATACAGATTTTTCAAGATCAAATTTGCAGTACTTTTGGATTTATTGTGTGTGTGTGTGTGTGTGTGTGTGTGTGAGAGAGAGAGAGAGAGAGAGAGAGAGAGAGAGAGAGAGAGAGAGAGAGAGAGAGAGAGAGAGAGAGAGAGAGAGAGAGGGAGAGAGAGAGAGAGCAAAAAACATTCACTTGTATTTTTTAGTTTCACTTTTCACTGTTTGAAAAGTGTTTAGTACACTATGAGAAATTCACTTCTGTGTAGGTAGAGGTGTAGAGAGAAATAAAACTTTAGCGTTTTATTGGTTCCATCAAGCAGCAGACCAAGGTCATGTTCGTGCCTCATACAACCTAGCTGTTGGTCACATTCAAGGTTTTCATCGGAGACTCAAGAAAGGGTAAGTATTTATTAGAATTAATAATACATGAATAATACTTGACTCTTCCCTTCATTTTCCATTTTCTTGCCCTTCCCTGAACCTACATCAAAGTTTTCAAATAAAAGTCAGTAGGAGAGGCTGTATGTTAAAGCTTATAACTTTTAAGTCTCATGTTCACAAAGCATTTGCAGTCTTGGGCAGGTCAACCCTTGTACACACCTAGGTACTTTCACAAATTTTCTCCTGTCTCTAGCTTGCCTTCTCCCAAAGCACAGTATTCAAATGATATCTGTGTTGATTTTTCAGGAATTGTGTTGGTTCTCAATACTAAATATGTCATCTTATAACAACGGTGTCATATGAGCAGGGCTTTAGAATTACTTTAAACCTAACGTTAGCCTTAAGTGAATTAACATAATGTGGTATTAGACACTAATAAATACACCTATAAGAAATAATATAAAATTCTATTATTATCAGTATCGCCTATACATTATGTACAAAATAATATACTGTACTGTATGGCATTATAGTATTGTATGATAAATACTCAATTTTAATACAATACTGTATATCAGTATGAAATTTAAATAAAAACATCTCCAAATGAAGACTTTAATCACAGAATATTTTTTGTATTAAAGTACTATAGTAAACTGTAAGAAATAATATTTAATTCACTATTTTCGACTAGAGAACACACATTTTTTGACAAAATTTTTAATAATTTTTATAAAAAATGCCTCTGGCAAAGCTTACAAAAAGTAAAGCTAGCTCAGGTAAAGGTAAAAATTTTATTAAATATTAGTGTTTCATAGTAAAAATAGTGCATTCCATAATATTTAACATTTAGTCATGCCATAACTGCACAACAAAATAAGAGAATTCAAAAATTTAAAATGTGTAATACATTAATGAAACTGAACTTTAATCACAGACAATTACCAATACTTTTATTGCCTGAAAAATAGTAGGAATTCCTTACATTTTTTTTATATCTTCATCAATGTGTGCAATAAAGGTTATAATTGAGTGGGCTTACCCATAAGGTTCCTGAGGTGGGTTTACCCCATCTCAGTGTTTTTCTAGAGCATTAAATCTTTTATATTCTTGACATGAACTGTTGTATTTTAGATATAAATTTAATTGGTTTAGTTTGTTTATTTAGTGCCATCATGGATGTGTGCAGCATTTTATTTTGTAGTGGGAGGTTCAACGAAAAGTTAAATAAACTAAATATTGGGAGATATTACGGTCAAACGTCACCTAATAACATTTCTGTAGATAGACAAAATTAATTATAATTGCTTATTATAAATAATTTTTAAACCTTCTTAAAAGGGCACATGTTATGTTTTTTTTTTAGCTGAGTGTGAAATTTTGTGTTCAACTCTTCCCCAAATCCCCTTTCTGCTTTTGAGTACCATGTAGTATTTTATTCTACTGTAACTCTGATTATTTTTCCAAGTGTTTTTATATTTTACATTTGTTTTAAAGTTGAACTTTACAAAATTAGGGAATTGAGATGGTCAGGGATTGTTAATCCTGACTGTTATTTGAATACCTTATTGGTTCTGATCTTACCCAAAAGTAAGAAATGGGCAAGCGCTATTAGGGACAGAGGGGTTAGGAGAAGCAAGGTGATGGTAATAGCTAGGCAAATTGAAGAGGAGTATCTGAATATTAACTGCGAAGGAAGACAGCTGGAGCAGGTCAAGAGGTCTGAACTGTGAACAGTAATTATCTCAAGTGGAATGGCTGATGAAGAAATAAACTGTCACATACAAATATACCACCAAATTTCTTATCTTGTGGGTAAAATGAATTAATGGAAGAAGTCAAGCTATGAGTATACAAGGCAATTTTTCTATCCACATGATTCTACAGGATAGAAAAACTCACCCTGCTAAAGAAACATAAAAGCGAACTCAAAGAAAATGAGATTCTTGAGGCAGGCAGTTGGAAAAGTAGAAGAGAACGAATTAGGAATACAACGAACAAAAATCTGTTTCAGCAGGAATTTGTTGCTCATAAAGTACAGAGGAGATCACTATAATGGTTGATCATATAATGAGAATGGGTGAAAGGAAGCTTAAGCTCATCGTGCAAGCATGCTCAGGTGGAGGGAGAGGAACAGGAATGGATCGACTATATTGAGAAGTTGGACTATATGGATCGGCTAATAGAAGGGGAAAGATGATGTTAGATGTCAAACATTTCACCCAAGATAGAAGGAAGTATTGATAGTGACTGAAGGATCCTGACACTTAATACCAAAAGTGGATGAAAAAAGAAGAAACAAAGAAGATTATTTTATCCAGTCATTTTGAGGAACTAGAACTGGATACAACTAGAACTAAATTTCCCCAAGTTACAACCTTAAAAAATGAGAATAAAGACACGTTAAGTTAAATATTCAATCATGTTATCATTAATTTTAGTAGTTTATATATTTCAAGTATTTGCAGTTTGATATTGTACATTATAGGTTTGATTTTATATAAATTCTAAAGTGGAAATTAGAAGTGTTCTGTAGGACTACACAACAGCTGGAGAAGATAAATATTATCAAAAACACTACTGAAAATGTACCTGAATTCACAGTGAGTAATACACTGTAATGTGAAATCTGGTAAAAAAAGGGTATCTTAAAATAATTCAATGTATGATATTTAATGGACATGGTATGATAACAAGACACAGATGATTTAAAAATGAGGACATAAAAACAGAATAGTATGAATGTGAAGAAAAATAAAAAATTGAGCAAAATTAGAAAAAAATGGGTGTGTCATGGGACACACACCGGAAGGCGAGTGGCAAAGTGAACTGATTCAATGTGTAAAAGGTTGCTTGTATGTAGTTGAACTAAGAGAGATTTGGCTATAAAGAATAAAAAGTCAAATAAATGTGAACAGATAATTAAATGAGATGAGGGCATAGTTGTATTTACATTTTTTTACAACAAAGATAAATAGAATCATATTGCATGTATTTCTTTCAGTATACATACATATATAATCGAATGTAACAAATAATTTTTTTCAATGTAACAATATGATTTACACAGTATTATTTGAAAAGTAGAATGTGATATGCACAGTATAATAATTAAATGAAGGAACCTGATCTAAGGTTAATTCAGATATTCAACACTGTTTGACCACTACTATTCCCAAATGTCAAGTAACCAACCAATCAATTTTTTTACAAAATCGTCAATATCTTGAAAATGAAAAGGATCATTTTATTGTAACAAAAGTCAAAATCTGGAATTTTCTCTAAATTTCATTTATTACACCATATGGCTATCTCTTACAGAATGAAAGTTTGCCGCTTATCAAAAAATTTCACTATATGCAAATAAAGGAATTTCATCACATGAGACTGTTTTAAGGTTCTGTTCTTAAACAATGTTAAAGTTATTGGTTCAAGTTTACATCTAAAACTATCTCCAAACTTAGAGGAATATGGTGGTGAAAATTTTTTAAATCAGATCAGTAGTTTCTGTGATTAGCCTAGACAAAAAAACAAACAAACAAATTTTACCTCTTTACAATAGTAGTAGAGATATAGATTACTGTCTCCTTCCCTGCTCGCACTCCTCTCTCCCCACCATGTCAGATTTACTAGCTCTATTGGCTTCGTCGAGTAAGAGAGGGAGTTTTAGCTGGGTCACTAATGCAGGAGTAAAGGGTCTTTCGCTTTTCTCTCATTTGTGGCTAACACTTTTTTGTTTCAGCTATTTCATTACATGTTGAATTAGTTTACTGCCCTAGGAGCATGGGTATACAGTTGTAAGAGAGCCAGGCATCATAGTCCCATATACAAAGTTCTCACTTCAAAAACCAACAGAGCATGAAAGAAATATGTTTGTCCTAATCACTTATACAACAGGAACTTGTAGTCTTCCAGCTGTCATGGTCCTACTGTGAAAATGAACCATAATTTTCAGAGGCCAGCCCCTTAATTTTCCATATTCTACTGTAATATGGGGCTTATCCATATTGCTTGTTTTCCTCCACTTCTACATTTATTTATCACATAAATAATACGATCCTAGCTCTTTTTTCTATTTATTTAACATATCTGTTACCAACTTTTTAAGGGAGCAGGTTTTACTAGCACATTCATATCCAGGCCTAAATAATTTGTTATGCAAGCTGTTATTCATTCCAAAATATTCCTTGTTGATAGGTTACTGCATTTCTCCTGATATCTTTCTTCTCATTGAGATCTTCAGTAACAGCTGAATTGAAATACTGATATGTAACTATGTCATAACTACCAGACCCACAATCCACAGGGGCCTGCAGACTAGGGGGCCCCGCGCAAACAGTTCCTTTAATTGTTACAAATGGGTATGAACCATTGAACTGAAGTAAAACTATTTCACCATATGTAGTTCACATAAAAAACAAATACACTTATTTTTTTTCTTGATGTATATTGAGAGTATAAATTATTTGGTTAACTGCACAATAGAGCAGTGATTATAGTTAAGAAAATACCAAGGCCAGTTAAAAATTGTAAAATTGTATACCAAATAATTCTTGGATTTCGTTGTCCATGACGTGTCCGTTACTTAACTAAATATAACTATTATATTAACGACTCGGAACACAAAGTTTTTATAAGTAAAGTTTAAGTATAAGTTTTTTATCAGACAACACACACAACTAGACAACAACATTGCAGTAAAAAACAACACAAACCTAGTAACAAAAATAAAAGACATACACATCCCCCATAATGCCACATTAGCCTCCTTTGACATTAAAAACCTGTACACAAACATCCCCATCTCTGAAACAATCACCATCCTACAAAACAAACTCAAACAGAACAACACACCAGACGAACTTATCAACGAAATAACAGAAACTCTGAACATTATCACAAAACAAAACTACTTTACTTATAACAATAAATATTACACACAGAATGATGGTCTACCCATGGGCTCCCCCATATCCAGCATTCTAGCGGAAGTCTTCCTCCCTTCCAACACTTAGAAAAAACAAAAATACTCACGAACAATGACAGACACTCACATAAAATACTATAGTGGCACAGATACGTTGATGATATTCTAATACTATACAAGGGAAACAAAAGAGAATGTGAACAGTTACTAACGCACATAAAGAAAATACATAAAAACATAACCTTTACTGCTGAATACGAACACAACAATACCATAAATTTCTTAGACCTCTCCATCAGAAAACTTGAACACAGGTACAAATTCAGTATATACAGAAAACCAACTACAACTGACACACTAATACACAACTCCTCCAATCACCCAATACAACACAAACTAGCTGCCTTCAGAACCATGATACATAGACTTAACAACATCCCCTTAGATGAAAAAGACTACAAAGACGAACTAAACACGATAAAATATCTAGCAGAATCCAACGGATTTGACAGAACAATAGTCAGTAAACTCCTACACAAAACAAACAACAGACAAAGACAGAAAACAACAAATTCATAACACTAACATACATCAACAAACAAACTGAAAAAATAGCCCACAAATTCAAAAAAGCAGGATACAGAATCGCTTACAAAACTACTAACAAAACAGAACACACACTATCAAAACACACACAAAACACAAAACAAATTTGATCTACCCAGTGTTTACAAACTAAATTGCTCAAATTGCAACAAATTCTACATAGGCCAGACAGGACGTAGCTTCAAACAGAGATACATTGAACACACAAAGGCACTCCACTCCACTACAGAATCCACCTTTGCAAACCACCTCATCGAAGCAAACCACACATACAAAAACATCGACAATAACATGAACATTCTACACGTACACACAAAAGGCCGAAAACTAGACACTCTAGAACAATTGGAAATATACAAACACACGAAATTGGAAATATACAAACACACGAAAACAAATAAAAACAACATCCTAAATGAACAGACACAATTCAAATCGCATGCATTATTCGAACACATCTCACCCCACACACACAACATCATCTTTCGAAATTCGATTCCGTCGCCCACAACAGGATGGACAGCGCTACCAGCGGCAACCTCTGAAGAAGCCTTTTAAAGGTGAAAACCAGTTCAGGTTTTAAGGTAAAATTTTATGTTTTTACTTATAAAAAACTTTGCGTTCCGAGTCGTTAATATAATAGTTGTATTTATACCAAATAATGTTTTGAAATACTAAAATCCTATTTTTGTAAAATAAAATGTCTTTATAACAGAATATTTTACTTTAAATACAGTGCCAATATTAGTCTTATACTAAAATTATTGTAAGTTATAAAGCTATAAGCAGATGACAGAAAGTTTTAAAGGTGAAATAAACTTTTGGTTTGTTTAAAATTATGAGATTAGTTAATAAAGTATATGTTATAAAATTTAATACAAACATTCACTGTCTCCATGTATTTCATAAAATTTGTTCTTTTTTTTCAGGATTGATATAAACTTTGATAAATGACAAAATTATAATTGGTTACTAGTGACATGTCTGATAATCAGTATTCTTTTTACATTGATCAAAACTGTAAGATACTAAGTAACAAATCAAACTATTAATTGAAACAAAGGTTATATTTTATTGACTGAGTATACATCATACAAGAAAGAATAGTTATTCTGTTCACAATACATATTTTTAGTAGTTACCACATATAGTCTTAGAGCTATAAGGTGTTAGTATTCAAGAGGGAACAATGACTTGAAATAAGGAGGATAGTAAGGGGGCTCCACAAAGGATTCCTATGGGGGCACAGAAAATAGAGTTATACCACTGTGTACAAACCAATAATTACACTTAATCAAACTTATACTGCTGTTGGCAATCCACCTGCCTGTTTCTCTTTTGAACAGAATTTTAGTCTTGTGTGTTCATTTAAATGTTGCCCAACTATATACTTCTTTGCTTAGCTTTTTAGATGCTTCTCTAATTGTTGACCTATCAACAGTGACAATATATTGTGTAGGGAAGTAGCGTCATTTTGTTATTCAGTTAGATATATAACCGAACTTTGTAACTGGATGACGAGTTACTCCAAGAAAGTTGATTAAGTTACTTTACGTTATGGCATACAAATCAAAATATTAGAAATACACCTTATTCAAAATGAATGGACCTTGGGAACTGGAACAAGTGACATCACCTAACCCATGACCAGAGCAAATTGTTCTGCGAAAAATATGGTATATGATTGGTGCACAGAACTTAAAAGGTGCACTTTCAAGATGTAAGATTGATTTTACTTAAAATCTGTAAGAATATCCATCCACAAGGAAGAACATAATGTATTCATTTTAATTATATTACCTGATTAGTTTCAAAAAATATCTTTAAAAATCATAAAAGATATTAACATACAATCTGTAGGTAATAAAATAATACTGTACTTCATTTACATTCAAGAAGCTACAAAGCTTGTAGTTCGTATTTCAGTATGAGTCAGATTCTAGTTTCAAATAATATACTTCTAATATACAGATTTTTTAGTTTTACTTTATATGTGCTTGAGAAAACAAAGTGTGTAGTGTGTACATTGTTAAGGTTACATTAGAAGTCTTAATTCATATTACTGTGTAAGTAATAAATGAATTTATTACTAATATTTAGGTAATTTCATATAATATATATCAGATAGAAATGATATAATGTATATTTCAACAGCATTACAATACAAACAATAACAATACCAGAGATCGACTGTGATGTGTGAGAACGTTTGGGGGGGGGGCAGAGAAAGGAGGAGAGGTTAGAAGAGAAAGGACGACAAGGAAACCAAAACACTAAGAACAGACAGTAGTATAAGTAATACTGTGATGACATAATGTCCTCAATGAGCAACAGAAAGTAATTGATGGCGGTGAAAAAAAGGCCAAAGTCTGGCCTTGAGTCAGTTGTAGTGCTGACGTGTTTGTAGTCAATGACGTCTGCTCGCGGTCATAGTATTTAGTCATCCTTTAATTTTTTTGTTTCTTATTAAATTGTTAGAGTAAAAATAACACACAGTGGAAGAGAGATAAAGTGATGAGCTGTCTGTGATGGTCTGCGAATTACAAAACTATACGATCGGGAAGGTTTCTCACGCACCCAACCAGCTTGGTCTATGTCACCGTCAAAAATGTCCTCGCGACAAAACGTCTCCATTAATAACGTTGAGTTCAAAATGTCACATCCACAGAGTACGAATATATAATATTGTACGAATAATAATATAATATTATCTGTACGAACAGACAACAGATAACGAATAATTCATTATACGACAGTAAGACGTTTACTCGAAATACGTTTCTGTAAATAGTGTGTTTAAAAGTAAGAAACAAATAGAAAATAAAATATGCAATGACAAAAGCAAACTTAGTAAAAAAAATTAGTAATAATAAACTTGGGCTGATATATCGAGATTTTGACATGATAATGTCTTTTGGCTGGCCATCATTTGAAAATTTCTGTAACGCTTGTGGCGGTCCGAGTTGGTCACCAGTCTGAGTTGATCAAATGACGTCACTGGCTTATGACATCAGAGAGGCCCTGGTAGCTGGTTTCCGCTGTCTCTGTGCCTGTCCAAGGTAGTGTGCGTTGTTTGTTTAATCATTCGTTGTGTTCGTTTAGACTACACACTCATACTTGAGTAATCTGTTTGCAGCAATGTAACAATTCAACAAACACTTAAAGAGGCGCGCTTTGGGTGCAGTCGCAGAAGGACCTGCCGTGCTAACCTTTTCAAATTCATAATCGTTAATGCGCAGGGACAGGGAACGAGTGTTGGGACCTACAACCATATATTTGGTTTTGCTTTGGTTTATAACCAAGCCCATAGCCTTAGCGGACAACTCCAGTTCCCGAAAGGCTTCCTTTAAGCCAGATTCAGACCTACTTATGACGTCAATGTCATCGGCATAGGCCAGAAGCTGTACCTCCTTGTGAAATATGTGTCCGCTAGTTTGAATTCCTGAATCCCTGATGACCTTTTCTAGAGCTATGTTGAACAACAGACACGCTAAGGCATCTCCTTGTTTCAACCCATTCAATGTTTTTAAGGAGTTAGATAGATTTGATTGTATTCTTATTTGGCACTTAGAATTGGACATAACTACTCCAACCATACGCACCAACTTAGATGGTATATTCAACTCCTTCATTCCTTCATAGCTCTATATAGCATTTTCCGGTTGATTGAATCATATGCCGACTGGAAATCCACAAAGAGATGGTGAGTGGCCACTCCATATTCCAACGTTTTTTCTAGGATTTGCCTTAGTGTAAATATTTGGTCTGTTGTTGACCTATTCCTAGTGAATCCACATTGATATTCTTTTATGTTTTCCTCAGCGTAGGGAAGCAGCCTAGAAAATATGATGTTGGACAATACCTTATACGCTGCATTAAGTAGAGAGATGCCCCTATAATTTTTACATATGAGCGGATCACCCTTTTTATGTATTAAACACACCACCCCATTGTTCCACTCATCAGGCATTACCTCCTCCAGCCATATTCGCTCTATGAGATGGGCAAATTCCTTTATGAAATCTCCTCCTGCGCTCTTTAATAGTTCCCCTGGTAAACCATCGGAACCTGCTGCATTGTTATTTTTAAGCTTTTCTAGAGCTTCATACACCTCGTCATAGGATGGCACCAACTCCTCTCTATCATCCTCGAATTCTCCTGCTTCCTCTTCATTCTCAAATGCCTCCATCGAAGCCTCCCCAACTGAGCCTAGCAACTCTTCGAAGATGCAGGTATCGTTTGCCATAGAAAAAAATCTACACAAGATAGACAGACAGACACACACACACACACACACACACACACACACACACACACACACACTTTTCGAAAAACGACTTTTTTTCATGTTTTGAGTGTAGTACAATCAAAATCTGCAATAATCTCGAACACGATTTTTTTTGCCATCACCATACTTCCATTTCCTTAAGGAATATGGAAGTAATGAGCGCTATTGCAACATTGTTTATAAGATACTTATTGACTTACTTGAATTTCCTATATTTCATATTTCAAACGTACACGCATATTCTGTGTAATAAATTTGTTTTTAGACCTCTATTTAAAAAAGGGGTACTACTGTATTAGCGTATACAGCTGTGAAATTAATAAAACAGCTTAAAAATTAGGAGATTAACAAAATTTCTTGTCAACTGTCGACCTTGTGGGGTGGGGTCCGGTCCCATTCCCCCCCCGTATATGCGCCCCTTCCCGCTCTTAATTATTTCAGAGTAAATGTTACAGGTTTCTTACCAATTTCGCCGAACTGTGCCAGCTGATGTTTTCGTGGTTGGTAGCTCCAAATTCCAGAAGCTCATCTTTAAACACGGCGAATGAAGCATTCAAAATTGGATGGTCATATCGTCGCTTACTTTTATTGTCACTTCCTTCGGTCTTGTAGAATTAAACGACTATAGGATTAAAAGTATTCGAATTTAACGTAAACTCACTTGAATGAAAAAATAACTTAGTTTGTGTGTTAACCATTATTCCTTAAAGTAAATTATATGCAATCAGAAAGACAAGACTAATAGCAAAAATATTTTTGCAGTATACAATAAACGTTATGTTTCGGCTTGCACAGAGTGGAGTATTTCGGGGATTCTCAGTACAAAATTAGTTTCTATCTGTTTCATGAAACTAAATTTAAGTTGCCATAATAATTAATCTTTTTAAAATTCGTTTTTATAACGAATTGTTTAAAGCTGTATCAATTAATTAATTTTAAACAATAAAAACAAAATTATTAATTATTTACACTATAAAAAGATGTCTTTAGTTTTCATTACACTTTATATACAGTAAGAGATAAAATAATAGTATAGTAGCCTACTTACTTTTCTGTAGACACGTAGGTATTGCTTAAACTACACCCATTCCATGAACTGAAATAACAACTTCATAATGACAACCACTTTCATTTGTAATGTATGTATTTTTTTGGCTTGGAATTTCACTTTTTTTTAAATTTGCTGAAGCACCTGCTGTAAATAACTGCCAGTCCCACTTCTCTCCATTTTTTGAGTTTATCTTTGTGTACACAAAAATGTTTGTATTCAAAAGTGATGCAGTTCCAAATATCTCACTTTCAGTTGCCCATGTGCCTTCTTTTATCATATTTTTTAGTGACGTCCTACCTTTAAATAAATCATTGGCTTGGTTGTTGTTCAATTCATTGTCCATATAATTGACAACTATGTTTCTAACGTCCATGTGATAACCTTCACTGCCAGTAATTACGTAGGAAACTGCCCTAAACCAACAATTTCCGTCACCCACAATTTTCTTCACACCGTGTGGTTTTGCAAGTGCTAATTTATGACCGATTCTAATACATGTGCATTGTCCTTCAAAGGACAGACCCAACACTTTACACTTTTCCATTTGCCACTCTACGTCAACCGGATCATAAAAAAAAATCACTTCACACCACTCACCAGAAACCTCCACATCAGATTAATCATCATTTAGATTGTAGAAAATTTCAAGTTTTTCACATGTTCTTTCTTTTTCCTCACTTTGCCACTTTCATCTTGTAATATACAATACTCGTTTCTTAAAACTTTAACTGTAAATGGTCCACTCCATGGAAGTTCAGCAAACATTAATTTATTTTTGAATTTTGTCACATTTTTTACCAAAACTCTACTCCCGGGTTTTATTTCCATTTTCTTTGTTATTGTATGTCTTTCGTCAAATTGCTTTTTCTGTTTAATCTGAGCTCTTCTGATATTTTTTAATGCTGCTTCATCAATTACTTTTTTCACTTCTAATATTTTTTGTAATTTTCTTTCCATTTCTTTATTTTCTTCGACAATATCTTCCTCTACTTCTTGAACATCCGTTGTTTTTTCAGCTACCTGAAGAGACTCCTCGTCTTCATCGGTCAAATTATCTTCATCAACAAGGTCTAATGGTAAAACTGGTTCTCTGTTGTATAACATAAAAAAAGGTGAAAATCCTGTTGTTTTGTGTCTAGATGTTCTGTACGCAAATAATACACTCTCGAGAACGTCAGGCCAGTTATTAATGTTTTCCATTAAAGTTCTTTTTAGTTTATCTTTTATTGTCCTATTTTGACGTTCTACTAATCCATTAGCCTGTGGATGGTAGGGTGATGTTAATCTTTGTTTTGTCCCCGTCAGTCTATGCAATTCTTTAGAAACTTCATTTACAAACTCGCGACCATTATCGTTAATTTGTATCTTAGGGCAACCATGTCTACATATAATTTCATAAATAAATTTAGCCACTTCAATGCCAGTCTTATTTTTAAGGGCTTTAGTAGGGGGAAAATGAGAGTTCATTGCCGGAAGTGACGTCACACGGCGGGAAATTCAAAAATTGTGGTGGTGGGGGTAACCATGCGGCAGTAGTCTGTCGGCCATGTTGTCGTCGTCGCCGCCTAAAGTGGGGTAATGTGTGCGTTGATTGGCGGAGGCGTGGCTATGTTCGCCGTTCGCCGTTGACGTCGTCGTTGACGTCGTCATCGTCGCTGGGCGGCGGCCTGGTGGTGGCTTGATGGCCGCCCGTCGTGGTGGGGCGCCGGCGGCCATGTTGGAAAAGCTGCGACGTTGTCGGGTTGTGGATGTGTGTAGTGGTTAAGGTACGGCCGGGTTGCCGATTCGTGCGTGTGTTATAGTGTATGGGTATGTATATGTAAGGGGTTTTTCCGGAAGTTCGGCCATGTTGGAAAAGCGTCGTCGGTGTTGCCAACTGTTGTCGGCTCGGTGTTATAGTGTACGGGTTGAATGTATGTTTCGCCATTGTTGCCAACTCGGTGTTATAGTGTACTGGTTTCGTATATATTTACCCTGCCGTGCCGATATCGTCGATGTTGTGTATAAACAGATTGAAAAAAAAACATGGTTACTCCCACCACCACAATTTTTGAATTTCCCGTCGTGTGACGTCCAGCAATGAACTCTCATTTTCCCTGTAAGAAACACACATGGTATGCAGTGTTCGATTCACTTATCTGAACGATTGCATTGTTGACAACTGTGTGTCTATGTGTTAAGTAAATTGTAGTATGCGAAACAACTGTGTGTCTATGTGTTAAGTAAATTGTAGTATGCGAAAAGGATAGTTGAAAATAAACATTTATACAATGAAAAAATATGTACAAGTTTATTATAAATACACAAAATATAAACATAAAAGAAAAAATATCTACAAGTTTATTTTACAACTAATTTTTTTTTTACAGTAGTAGTGCGTCGGCCACGTTGTCAGCTCGTACGTGTGTTATAGTGTACGGGTTTCAGATATATTTACTACTACGGTGCAAAATTGAATATCATTTCGCTATTGATAACACGCATTTGTGCAATTGTTCTGATTGACATTTCACTTATGAAACATGTATGATGGAAGGAAAAAAAAGGATAGTTGAAAATAAACAACTAAGCAAAGCAAAATTTACATATATTGTAATCAAACACACATAAAAATATACAATAAACTACACACACACACACACACACATACACACCATACAATACTGAATAATAGGACGTTGCAAATGATGTAATCGGCTCCCACCATGATTTTCACATGTGGAGTTATTTTTTACAACAGAATGCTGACAGACCATCTGTTATCATTGGTAGGTATGTAATATTTAAATATTCTTTAATTTCTAAAGTATATTATAATCATGCAATTATTGTTTAATAAAATTGATTTTTTTTTAGAATAGTGTTAATGTTCCAAGGAATTTTGAAATTAAAAAACAATAAAAAGGTTAAAGCAATACTGTTTAATTACAAATAATTAAAATACATGTAATCAAAATATATTACAATTTAAAATACATAATATGTAAACGCACACAGTAGTGAAAATTACAAAACTCAATTGCGCTAATAGTTGCAATTATACTTTCTGGCACGTCTCTCAACGAATGAACGAATAACGCACGTGCACAGCGGAATATATAGGGAGGTAGTTGTGGAGGTGGAAACCGGAGAGAGGGGAAACCACTCAACGCACAGTAAGCGTTTATTTTTAACCGTGTGAACAGGACACGAGCTGATTTCTCACGGTTCGATGGGAAGGTGGGGAAGAGGGGAGTCGGTTATTTTTTATACGTCTAGACAGCACTCGTGCTTGTTCGAACATGTCGACGACGCTAATTTATTTTTAGACAGGTGATGTATTTAACTGTGTGAACAGGATACGACTTGATTTCTCACGGTTCGATGGGTAGGTGAGGAAGAGGGGTGTCGGTTATTTTTATACGTCTAGACAGCACATGTGCTTGTTTGAACACGTCGTCGACGCTAATTTATTTTTAGACAGATGATGTAATCGATAGAAAGGCGACGACTGTTATTTTTTACGTAAGCGCTAAACAATAATGTTAGTAATTGATCAGAAACTTATTGATTATTCTAAAATCTGATACAACCCACTCGCGTAAAGCGTGTACTCTAGTATTTGTACATATTTCCGGAAATAAGCGGTGCGCGAGACAGGCTGTTCCATGTATTGATTGTAATTGATCGAGTTTGGGACAACCGAAATCTTCTAAATTTATAATATTAAAATGCACGATACGCTTCTGTAGAAAACTTTTTTTTTTGCAATCCTTTTACGAACACGAAGTTGTAAGGAAACGTATACTTTTCTAATATCGGTAGATGTTCGTACGATGTGTCCCCGTCCGTCCACGTTAGTCCATGATAATGGTCTGTTAACCATCTGTTTGTCCTCACATGTTTATGATTCGAAACAATCGTGTCTATTGGATGTGTAAATATCCAATGCCTGCTGGCAAATGCGGTGACGTCCATAACGGCTAGTTCCTTAACGAGTTCGCTTCCATCGTTGTCGATGAAACAGTGAAAGTCAAGTTGTTGTCGGTATGTGCGTGACTATGTTGGAAAAGCGGCGATGTTGTCGGGTTGTGCATGTGTGCTGGTTAAGGTTCGGCCACGTTGCCGATTCGTGGTGTGTTATAGTGTATGGGTATGTATATGTAAGGGGTTTTTCCGGAAGGGTGTCCATGTTGGGAAAGCGTTGTCGGCGTTGTCAACTTGTGCTGGTTTAGCGACGTTGTCGGCTCGTGCGAGTGTTATAGTGTATGGGTTTAAGATATATTTACACTGCCACCGGATATCGTCGATGTGAAGAGGTGAATTGCATTGTTGCCAACGCGTCGACCACGTTGTCGGCTCGTGCATGTGTTACGTGGTGTGTTATAGTGTATGGTTATGTATATGTAAGGGGTTTTCCCGGAAGTGCGGCCATGTTGGAATGTTTACACTGTCGCCATTGTTGCCAACACGTTGTCAACTCGGTGTTATAGTGTACTGGTTTCGGATATATTTACACTGCCACAATTGTCTCGATATCGTCGATGTTGTGTCTATGTGTTAAGTAATTGCATTGTTGCCAACTCAGTCAAGTAGTGTAAGAGTGTGCTGGTTAAGGTTCGGTCACGTTGGCGATTCGAGCGTGTGTTATAGTGTATGGGTTTGGATATATACTGTGTTTTCCGGAAGGGTGACCACGTTGGAAAAGCGTCGACGTTGTCAACTTGTGCATGTGTGCTGGTTTAGCGTCGGCCACGTTGTCGGCTCGTGCATGTGTTATAGTGTACAGGTTTCAGATATATTTACACTGCCACCATTGTCCGGATATCGTCGATGTGAAGAGGTGAATTGCATTGTTGCCAATTCGAGAACTGTACTGGCATCGGTCCCGTTGTCGACTCATGCATGTGTTATAGTGTACGGGTTTCAGATATATTTACACTGCCACCCCATTGTCCGGATATCGTCGATGTGAAGAGGTGAATTGCATTGTTGCCAACTCGAGAACTGTACTGGCGTTGGTCACGTTGTCAACTTGTGCATGTGTTATAGTGTATGGGTTTAGATATTTACACTGCTGCCGTTCGGATTTACTACTGCGGTGCAAAATTGAATATCATTTCACTTGTAAAAATTGATTATCGTGCATTTGTGCAATTGTTCTGATTGACATTTCACTTATGAAACATGCATGATGGAAGGAAAAAAGGATAGTTGAAAATAAACAACTAAGCAAAGCAAAATTTACATACACTGCCGCCATTGTTGCCAACACGTTGTCAACTCGGTGTTATAGTGTACTGGTTTCGGATATATTTACACTGCCACAATTGTCTCGATATCGTCGAAGCTGTGTCTATGTGTTAAGTAATTGCATTGTTGCCAACTCAGTCAAGTAGTGTAAGAGTGTGCTGGTTAAGGTTCGGCCACGTTGGCGATTCGAGCGTGTGTTATAGTGTACAGGTTTCAGATATATTTACACTGCCACCATTGTCCGGATATCGTCGATGTGAAGAGGTGAAATGCATTGTTGCCAACTCGAGAACTGTACTGGCATCGGTCACGTTGTCGACTCGTGCATGTGTTATAGTGTACAGGTTTCAGATATATTTACACTGCCACCATTGTCCGGATATCGTCGATGTGAAGAGGTGAATTGCATTGTTGCCAACTCGAGAACTGTACTGGCATCGGTCCCGTTGTCGACTCATGCATGTGTTATAGTGTACGGGTTTCAGATATATTTACACTGCCACCCCATTGTCCGGATATCGTCGATGTGAAGAGGTGAATTGCATTGTTGCCAACTCGAGAACTGTACTGGCGTTGGTCACGTTGTCAACTTGTGCATGTGTTATAGTGTATGGGTTTAGATATTTACACTGCTGCCGTTCGGATTTACTACTGCGGTGCAAAATTGAATATCATTTCACTTGTAAAAATTGATTATCGTGCATTTGTGCAATTGTTCTGATTGACATTTCACTTATGAAACATGCATGATGGAAGGAAAAAAGGATAGTTGAAAATAAACAACTAAGCAAAGAAAAATTTACATATATTGTAATCAAACACACATAAAAATATACAATAAACTACACACACACACACACACACACACACCACCGCCGCAAGATGTTCGAACGATGTGTCCCCGTCCATCCACTCGAATCCATAATATAGCTCTGTTAACCAACGGTTTGTCCTTACGTGACTGTGATCCGAAACGATTGTGTTTACTAGAGGTGCAAATATCAAATGCCTGCTAACATATGCGATGATGTCCATAATGGCTAGGTACTTGCCGAGTTCGTTTCCATCGTCGTCAACAAAGCAGTGAAAGTCGTCAAGTTCATTGAAAGCTGTCAGACCAAGGTACAGCATGCCATAACCGACCGTAACGATATACCCATAATCGCAATGTCAACCTGCCTATCGTTAACGAAAACATTGCCACGTTGATTGAAAGCTGTCAGACCAAGGTACTGCATGACGTGCCACGTACATTGAAAGCTGTCAGACAAAGGTACTGCATGCCATAACTGATCGTAACGATATACCCATAACCGCAATTTCAACATGCCTATCGTTAACGAAACCATTGCCACGTTCATTGGAAGCTGTTAGACCAAGGTACAGCATGCCATAACCGATCGTAACGATATACCAACAACCGCAATGTCAACCTGCCTACTGTTAACGAAACCATTGTTACGTTCATTGAAAGCTGTCAGACCAAGGTACTCCATGCCATAACCGATCGTAACGATATAGCCATAACTGCAATGTCAACCTGCCTATCGTTAACGAAACCATTGCTACGTTCATTAAAAGCTGTCAGACCAAGGTACTGCATGCCATAACCGAACGTAACGATATACCCATAACCGCAATGTCAACCTGCCTATCGTTAACGAAATCATTGCCAAGTTCATTGAAAGCTGTCAGACCAAATTACTGCATGTCATAACCGATCGTAACGATATACCCATAACCGCAATCTCAGCCTGCCTATGGTTAACGAAACCATTGCCAAGTTCATTGAAAGCTGTCAGACCAAGGTACTGCATGCCATAACCGATCGTAACGATATACCCATAACCGCAATCTCAACTTGCCTATCGTTAACGAAACAATTGCCAAGTCCATAGAAAGCCGCCAGAACAAGCTACTGCATGCCATAACCGATCGTAACGATATGCCCATAACCGCAATCTCAACCAGCCTATCGTTAAAGAAACCATTCCCACGTTCATTGAAAGCTCTCAGACCAAGGTACTGCATGCCATAACCGATAGTAACGATTATCCTTAACTGCAATTTCAACCTGCCTATCGTTAACGAAACCATTGCCAAGTTCATTGAAAGCTGTCAGACCAAGGTACTACATGCCATAACCGATCGTAACGATATAACCATAACCGCAATGTCAACCTGCCTAACGTTAACGAAACCATTGCCAAGTTCATTGAAAGCTGTCAGACCAAGGTATTGCATGCCATAACCGATAGTAACGATATATCCATAACCGCAATATCAACCGGCCTATCGTTAACGAAACCATTGCCACGTTCATTGAAAGCTCTCAGACCAAGGTACTGCATGCCATAACCGATAGTAACGATATAGCCATAACCGAAATCTCAACCTGCCTATCGTTAACGAAACCATTGCCAAGTTCATTGAAAGCCGTCAGAACAAGGTATTGCATGCCATAACCGATCGTAATGATATACCGACAACCGCAATGTCAACCTGCCTATCGTTAACGAAACCATTGCTAGTTCATGGAAAGCTGTCAGACCAAGGTATAGCATGCCATAACCGATCGTAACGATATACCCATAACCGCAATATATACCTGCCTATCGTTAACGAAACCATTGTCACGTTCATTGAAACCTGTCAGACCAAGGTAGTGCATGCCATAACCGATCGTAATGATATACCTATACCCATAACCGCAATGTCAACCTACCTATCGTTAACGAAACCATTGCCACGTTCATTGAAATCTGTCAGACCAAGTTACTGCATGCCATAACCGATCCTAACGATATACCGATAACCGCAATGTCAACCTGCCTATCGTTAACGAAACCATTGCCAATTTCATTGAAAGCCGCCAGACCAAGGTACTGCATGACATAACCGATTGTAACGATATACCCCTAACCGCAATGTCAACATTCCTATCGTTAACGAAATCATAGCCAAGTTCATTGAAAGTCGTCAGACCAAGTTACTGCATGCCGTAACCAATTGTAACGATATGCCCATAACCGCAATGTAAACCTGCCTATCGTTAACGAAACCATTGCTACGTTCATTAAAAGCTGCCAGACGAAGGTACTGCATGCCATACCCGATCGTAACGATATACCCACAACCGCAATGTCAACCTGCCTATCGTTAAAGATACCATTGCCAAGTTCGTTGAATGCCGCCAGACCATGTTACTGCATGCCATAACCGATCGTAAGGATATACCCATAACCGCAATGTCATCCTGCCTATCGTTAACGAAACCATTGCCAAGTTCCTTGAAAGCCGCCAGACCAAGTTACTGCATGCCGTAACCGTTCGTAACGATATATCCATAACGGCAACGTCATCCTGCCTATCGTTAACGAAAGCATTGACACGTTCATTGAAAGCTGTCAGACCAAAGTACTGCATGACATAACCGATTTTAACGATATAACCACAACCGCAATGTCAACTTTCCTAACGTTAACGAAACCATTGCCTCGTTCATTGAAATCTGTCAGACCAAGATACTGCATGCCATAACCGATCTCAACGATATACCCACAACCGCAATGTCAACCTGCCTATCTTTAACGAAACCATTGCCACGTTCATTGAAAGGTGTCAGACCAAGATACTGCACGCCATAACCGATCGTAACGATATACCCACAATCGCAATGTCAACCTGCCTATCGTTAACGAAACCATTGCCACATTCATTGAAAGCTGTCAGACCAAGGTACTGCATGCCATAACCGATCGTAACGATATACCCATAACCGCAATGTCAACCTGCCTATCGTGAACGAAACCATTGCCATGCCGTAACCGATCGTAACGATATACCCATAACCGCAATGACAACTTGCCTATCGTTAACGAAACCATTGCAAAGTTCTTTTAAAGCCGTCAGACCAAGGTACTGCATGCCATAACTGATCGCAACGATATATACATAACCGCAATGTCAACCTGCCTTTCGTTAACGAAACTACGTCAAGTCCATTGAAATCTGTCAGACCAAGGTACTGCATGCCATTACCGATCGTAACCATATACCCATAACCGCAATGTCAACCTGCTTATCGTTAACGAAACCATTGCTACGTTCACTGAAAGCTGTCAGACCAAATTACTTCATGTCATAACCGATCGTAACGATATACCCATATCCGCAATGTCAACCTGCTTATCGTTATCGAAACCATTGCCAAGTTCATTGAAATCTGTCAGACCAAGGTACTACATGTCATAACCGATCGTAACGATTTACCCATAACCGCAATCTCAACCTACCAATCGTTAACGAAACCATTGACAAGTTCATTGAAAGCTGTCAGACCAAGGTACTGCATGCCATAACCGATCGTAACGATATACCCATAACCGCAATATCAACCTGCCTATCGTTAACGAAACCATTACCAAATTCGTTGAGAGTCGCCGGACCAAGGTACTGCAAGCTATAACCGATCGTATCGATACACCCATAACCGCAATGTCAACCTGCCTATCGTTAACGAAACCATTGCCAGTTCATGGAAAGCTGTCAGACCAAGGTATTGCATGCCATAACCGATTGTAACGTTATACCCATAACCGCAATCTCAACCTGCCTATCGTTAACGAAACCATTGCCACGTTCATTGAAATCTGTCAGACCAAGGTACTGCATGCCATAGCCGATCGTAACCATATACCCATAAACGCAATGTCAACCGGCCTATTTATAACGAAACGATTGACACGTTTATTGAAACCTGTCAGACCAAGGTACTGCATGTCATAACCGATCGTAACGATATACCCATAACCGCAATATCAACCTTCTTATCGTTAACGAAACCATTGCCAAGTTCATTGAAAGCTCTCAGACCTAGGTACTGCATGTCATAACCGATCGTAACGATATACCCATAACCTCAATCTCAACCTGTCTATAGTTAACGAACCCATTGCCAATTTCATTGATAGCCGGCAGACCAAGGTACTGCATGCACTGTCGGACCAAGGTATTTCATGTCATAACCGATCGTAACAATATACCCATAACCGCAATGTAATCCTGCCTATCGTTATCGAAATCTTTGCCAAGTTCATTGAAAGCCGCCAGACCAATTTACTGCATGCACTGTCAGACCAAGGTACTTCATGTCTTAACAGATCGTAACGATATACCCATAACAGCAATGTCAACTTGCCTATCGTTAACGAAACCATTTCCACGTTCATTGAAAGCTGACAGACCAAGGTACTACATGCCATAACCGATCGTAACGATATACCCATAACCGCAATGTCAACCTGCCTATCGTTAACGAAACCATTGCCACGTTTATTGAAAGCTGTCAGAACAAGGTACTGCATGCGATAACCGATCGTAACGATATACCCATAACCGCAACTGAACGCTCGACGACTGTTTTAGTTAACAGTGAATAGTTGTTACGTGCATTTAGGCGAGCAGTCGGGGGTTATGAGAGTTCGAATACACTATCTTCCACCATGTTAAAGGACGGGATGTGGTTGGGCGGAGTCACGGAGTTGGGGGATGTCGTCCATGTTGATAAAGTCGTCGCCCATGTTGAAAAATTCTTCTACCAATCATCGATGACCACCGGGCGGCGGTCAGGCGGTGGAAGGCGAATACGACTACGACGTCAACGACGCGTCAACGACAACGACGACGGCGACGTCAACCAATCCGTCAACAGAAGCGGCGGACCCCATCGCTTCGACACGAGTTAGAATGTCCACAAAAATTTATCGTGCACAATATACAGGTGTCTGTTTATTATTAAAAATTGATTAAAGTTCTTTAGCCGACATAAATCCGTCGTCGTCCGAACGGTGTCGTTCGTTGACGGCGAAGTCAACCAATCCGTCAACAGAAGCGGCGGATCCGATCGCTTCGACTCGAGATATAATGTCCACAAAGATTTATCGCGCACAATATACAGGTTTCTGTTTATTATTAAAAATTGATTAAAGTCCTTTAGCCGACATAAATCCGTCGTCCGAACGGTGTCGTTCGTTGACGTTGCCGTCGTCGTTGTCGTTGACGCGTCGTTGACGTCGTAGTCGTATTCGCCTTCCACCGCCTGACCGCCGCCCGGTGGTCATCGATGATTGGTCGAAGAATTTTTCAACATGGGCGACGACTTTATCAACATGGACGACATCCCCCAACTCCGTGACTCCGCCCAACCACATCCCGTCCTTTAACATGGTGGAAGATAGTGTATTCGAACTCACATAACCCCCGACGGCTCGCCTAAATGCACGTAACAACTATTCACTGTTAACTAAAACAGTCGTCGAGCGTTCAGTTGCGGTTATGGGTATATCGTTACGATCGGTTATCGCATGCAGTACCTTGTTCTGACAGCTTTCAATGAACGTGGCAATGGTTTCGTTAACGATAGGCAGGTTGACATTGCGGTTATGGGTATATCGTTACGATCGGTTATGGCATGTAGTACCTTGGTCTGTCAGCTTTCAATGAACGTGGAAATGGTTTCGTTAACGATAGGCAAGTTGACATTGCTGTTATGGGTATATCGTTACGATCTGTTATGACATGAAGTACCTTGGTCTGACAGTGCATGCAGTAACTTGGTCTGGCGGCTTTCAATGAACTTGGCAATGATTTCGTTAACGATAGGCAGGATTACATTGCGGTTATGGGTATATTGTTACGATCGGTTATGACATGAAATACCTTGGTCCGACAGTGCATGCAGTACCTTGGTCTGGCGGCTATCAATGAAATTGGCAATGGGTTCGTTAACGATAGACAGGTTGAGATTGAGGTTATGGGTATATCGTTACGATCGGTTATGACATGCAGTACCTAGGTCTGAGAGCTTTCAATGAACTTGGCAATGGTTTCGTTAACGATAAGAAGGTTGATATTGCGGTTATGGGTATATCGTTACGATCGGTTATGACATGCAGTACCTTGGTCTGACAGGTTTCAATAAACGTGTCAATCGTTTCGTTATAAATAGGCCGGTTGACATTGCGTTTATGGGTATATGGTTACGATCGGCTATGGCATGCAGTACCTTGGTCTGACAGATTTCAATGAACGTGGCAATGGTTTCGTTAACGATAGGCAGGTTGACATTGCGGTTATGGGTATAACGTTACAATCGGTTATGGCATGCAATACCTTGGTCTGACAGCTTTCCATGAACTGGCAATGGTTTCGTTAACGATAGGCAGGTTGACATTGCGGTTATGGGTGTATCGATACGATCGGTTATAGCTTGCAGTACCTTGGTCCGGCGACTTTCAACGAACTTGGTAATGGTTTCGTTAACGATAGGCAGGTTGATATTGCGGTTATGGGTATATCGTTACGATCGGTTATGTCATGCAGTACCATGGTCTGACAGCTTTCTATGAACGTAGCAATGGTTTCGTTAACGATAGACAGGTTGACATTGCGGTTATGGGTATATCGTTCGGATATGTGCATATCGTTAAGATCAGTTATGCCATGCAGTACCTTGGTCTGACAGCTTTCAATGAACTTGTCAATGGTTTCGTTAACGATTGGTAGGTTGAGATTGCGGTTATGGGTAAATCGTTACGATCGGTTATGACATGTAGTACCTTGGTCTGACAGATTTCAATGAACTTGGCAATGGTTTCGATAACGATAGGCAGGTTGACGTTGCGGTTATGGGTATATCGTTACGATCGATTATGACATGTAGTATCTTGGTCTGACAACTTTCTATGAACGAGGCAATGGTTTCATTAGCGATAGGCAGGTTGACATTGCTGTTATGTGTATATCGTTACGATCGGTTATGCCATGTAGTACCTTGGTCTGACAGCTTTCAATGAACTTGGCAATGGTTTCGTTAACGATAGGTAGGCTGAGTTTGTGTTTATGGGTATATCGTTACGATCGGTTATGACATGCAGTACCTTGGTCTGACAGCTTTCAATGAACGTGGCAATGGTTTCGTTAACGATAAGCAGGTTGACATTGCGGATATGGGTATATCGTTACGATCGGTTACGACATGAAGTACCTTGGTCTGACAGCTTTCAGTGAACGTAGCAATGGTTTCTTTAACGATATGCAGGTTGACATTGCGGTTATGGGTATATGGTTACGATCGGTAATGGCATGCAGTACCTTGGTCTGACAGATTTCAATGGACTTGACGTAGTTTCGTTAACGAAAGGCAAGTTGACATTGCGGTTATGTATATATCGTTGCGATCGGTTATGGCATGCAGTACCTTGGTCTGACGGCTTTAAAAGAACTTTGCAATGGTTTCGTTAACGATAGGCAGGTTGTCATTGCTGTTATGGGTATATCGTTACGATCGGTTACGGCATGGCAATGGTTTCGTTCACGATAGGCAGGTTGACATTGCGGTTATGGGTATATCGTTACGATCGGTTATGGCATGCAGTACCTTGGTCTGACAGCTTTCAATGAATGTGGCAATGGTTTCGTTAACGATAGGCAGGTTGACATTGCGATTGTGGGTATATCGTTGAGATCGGTTATGGCATGCAGTATCTTGGTCTGACAGATTTCAATGAACGAGGCAATGGTTTCGTTAACGTTAGGAAGGTTGACTTTGCGGTTGTGGTTATATCGTTAAAATCGGTTATGTCATGCAGTACTTTGGTCTGGCAGCTTTTAATGAACGTAGCAATGGTTTCGTTAACGATAGGCAGGTTTACATTGCGGTTATGGGCATATCGTTACAATTGGTTACGGCATGCAGTAACTTGGTCTGACGGCTTTCAATGAACTTGGCTATGATTTCGTTAACGATAGGAATGTTGACATTGCGGTTAGGGGTATATCGTTACAATCGGTTATGTCATGCAGTACCTTGGTCTGGCGGCTTTCAATGAAATTGGCAATGGTTTCGTTAACTATAGGCAGGTTGACATTGCGGTTATCGGTATATCGTTACGATCGGTTATGGCATGCAGTAACTTGGTCTGACAGATTTCAATGAACGTGGCAATGGTTTCGTTAACGATAGGTAGGTTGACATTGCGGTTATGGGTATAGGTATATCATTACGATCGGTTATGGCATGCACTACCTTGGTCTGACCGGTTTCAATGAACGTGACAATGGTTTCGTTAACGATAGGCAGGTATCTATTGCGGTTATGGGTATATCGTTACGATCGGTTATGGCATGCTATACCTTGGTCTGACAGCTTTCCATGAACTAGCAATGGTTTCGTTAACGATAGGCAGGTTGAGATTTCGGTTATGGCTATATCGTTACTATCGGTTATGGCATGCAGTACCTTGGTCTGAGAGCTTTCAATGAACGTGGCAATGGTTTCGTTAACGATAGGCCGGTTGATATTGCGGTTATGGATATATCGTTACTATCGGTTATGGCATGCAATACCTTGGTCTGACAGCTTTCAATGAACTTGACAATGATTTCGTTAACGTTAGGCAGGTTGACATTGCGGTTATGGTTATATCGTTACGATCGGTTATGGCATGTAGTACCTTGGTCTGACAACTTTCAATGAACTTGGCAATGGTTTCGTTAACGATAGGCAGGTTGAAATTGCAGTTAAGGATATATCGTTACTATCGGTTATGGCATGCAGTACCTTGGTCTGAGAGCTTTCAATGAACGTGGGAATGGTTTCTTTAACGATAGGCTGGTTGAGATTGCGGTTATGGGTATATCGTTACGATCGGTTATGGCATGCAGTAGCTTGTTCTGGCGGCTTTCTATGGACTTGGCAATTGTTTCGTTAACGATAGGCAAGTTGAGATTGCGGTTATGGGTATATCGTTACGATCGGTTATGGCATGCAGTACCTTGGTCTGACAGCTTTCAATGAACTTGGCAATGGTTTCGTTAACCATAGGCAGGTTGAGATTGCGGTTATGGGTATATCGTTACGATCGGTTATGACATGCAGTAATTTGGTCTGACAGCTTTCAATGAACTTGGCAATGATTTCGTTAACGATAGGCAGGTTGACATTGCGGTTATGGGTATATCGTTACGTTCGATTATGGCATGCAGTACCTTGGTCTGACAGCTTTCAATGAACGTAGCAATGGTTTCGTTAACGATAGGCAGGTTGACATTGCAGTTATGGCTATATCGTTACGATCGGTTATGGCATGGAGTACCTTGGTCTGACAGCTTTCAATGAACGTAACAATGGTTTCGTTAACAGTAGGCAGGTTGACATTGCGGTTGTTGGTATATCGTTACGATCGGTTATGGCATGCTGTACCTTGGTCTAACAGCTTCCAATGAACGTGGCAATGGTTTCGTTAACGATAGGCATGTTGAAATTGCGGTTATGGGTATATCGTTACGATCAGTTATGGCATGCAGTACCTTTGTCTGACAGCTTTCAATGTACGTGGCACGTCATGCAGTACCTTGGTCTGACAGCTTTCAATGAACGTGGCAATGTTTTCGTTAACGATAGGCAGGTTGACATTGCGATTATGGGTATATCGTTACGGTCGGTTATGGCATGCTGTACCTTGGTCTGACAGCTTTCAATGAATTTGACGACTTTCACTGCTTTGTTGACGACGATGGAAACGAACTCGGCAAGTACCTAGCCATTATGGACATCATCGAATATGTTAGCAGGCATTTGATATTTGCACCTCTAGTAAACACAATCTTTTCGGATCACAGTCACGTAAGGACAAACCGTTGGTTAACAGAGCTATATTATAGATTCGAGTGGATGGACGGGGGCACATCGTTCGAACATCTTGCGGCGGTGGTGTGTGTGTGTGTGTGTGTGTGTGTAGTTTATTGTATATTTTTATGTGTGTTTGATTACAATATATGTAAATTTTTCTTTGCTTAGTTGTTTATTTTCAACTATCCTTTTTTCCTTCTATCATGCATGTTTCATAAGTGAAATGTCAATCAGAACAATTGCACAAATGCACGATAATCAATTTTTACAAGTGAAATGATATTCAATTTTGCACCGCAGTAGTAAATCCGAACGGCAGCAGTGTAAATATCTAAACCCATACACTATAACACATGCACAAGTTGACAACGTGACCAACGCCAGTACAGTTCTCGAGTTGGCAACAATGCAATTCACCTCTTCACATCGACGATATCCGGACAATGGGGTGGCAGTGTAAATATATCTGAAACCCGTACACTATAACACATGCATGAGTCGACAACGTGACCGATGCCAGTACAGTTCTCGAGTTGGCAACAATGCATTTCACCTCTTCACATCGACGATATCCGGACAATGGTGGCAGTGTAAATATATCTGAAACCTGTACACTATAACACATGCACGAGTCGACAACGTGACCGATGCCAGTACAGTTCTCGAGTTGGCAACAATGCATTTCACCTCTTCACATCGACGATATCCGGACAATGGTGGCAGTGTAAATATATCTGAAACCTGTACACTATAACACATGCACGAGCCGACAACGTGGCCGACGCTAAACCAGCACACATGCACAAGTTGACAACGTCGACGCTTTTCCAACGTGGACACCCTTCCGGAAAACACAGTGTATATCCAAACCCATACACTATAACACACGCTCGAATCGCCAACGTGGCCGAACCTTAACCAGCACACTCTTACACTACTTGACTGAGTTGGCAACAATGCAATTACTTAACACATAGACACAACATCGACGATATCGAGACAATTGTGGCAGTGTAAATATATCCGAAACCAGTACACTATAACACCGAGTTGACAACGTGTTGGCAACAATGGCGGCAGTGTATGTAAATTTTGCTTTGCTTAGTTGTTTATTTTCAACTATCCTTTTTTCCTTCCATCATGCATGTTTCATAAGTGAAATGTCAATCAGAACAATTGCACAAATGCACGATAATCAATTTTTACAAGTGAAATGATATTCAATTTTGCACCGCAGTAGTAAATCCGAACGGCAGCAGTGTAAATATCTAAACCCATACACTATAACACATGCACAAGTTGACAACGTGACCAACGCCAGTACAGTTCTCGAGTTGGCAACAATGCAATTCACCTCTTCACATCGACGATATCCGGACAATGGGGTGGCAGTGTAAATATATCTGAAACCCGTACACTATAACACATGCATGAGTCGACAACGGGACCGATGCCAGTACAGTTCTCGAATTGGCAACAATGCAATTCACCTCTTCACATCGACGATATCCGGACAATGGTGGCAGTGTAAATATATCTGAAACCTGTACACTATAACACATGCACGAGCCGACAACGTGGCCGACGCTAAACCAGCACACATGCACAAGTTGACAACGTCGACGCTTTTCCAACGTGGTCACCCTTCCGGAAAACACAGTATATATCCAAACCCATACACTATAACACACGCTCGAATCGCCAACGTGACCGAACCTTAACCAGCACACTCTTACACTACTTGACTGAGTTGGCAACAATGCAATTACTTAACACATAGACACAACATCGACGATATCGAGACAATTGTGGCAGTGTAAATATATCCGAAACCAGTACACTATAACACCGAGTTGACAACGTGTTGGCAACAATGGCGACAGTGTAAACATTCCAACATGGCCGCACTTCCGGGAAAACCCCTTACATATACATAACCATACACTATAACACACCACGTAACACATGCACGAGCCGACAACGTGGTCGACGCGTTGGCAACAATGCAATTCACCTCTTCACATCGACGATATCCGGTGGCAGTGTAAATATATCTTAAACCCATACACTATAACACTCGCACGAGTCGACAACGTCGCTAAACCAGCACAAGTTGACAACGCCGACAACGCTTTCCCAACATGGACACCCTTCCGGAAAAACCCCTTACATATACATACCCATACACTATAACACACCACGAATCGGCAACGTGGCCGAACCTTAACCAGCACACATGCACAACCCGACAACATCGCCGCTTTTCCAACATAGTCACGCACATACCGACAACAACTTGACTTTCACTGTTTCATCGACAACGATGGAAGCGAACTCGTTAAGGAACTAGCCGTTATGGACGTCACCGCATTTGCCAGCAGGCATTGGATATTTACACATCCAATAGACACGATTGTTTCGAATCATAAACATGTGAGGACAAACAGATGGTTAACAGACCATTATCATGGACTAACGTGGACGGACGGGGACACATCGTACGAACATCTACCGATATTAGAAAAGTATACGTTTCCTTACAACTTCGTGTTCGTAAAAGGATTGCAAAAAAAAAAGTTTTCTACAGAAGCGTATCGTGCATTTTAATATTATAAATTTAGAAGATTTCGGTTGTCCCAAACTCGATCAATTACAATCAATACATGGAACAGCCTGTCTCGCGCACCGCTTATTTCCGGAAATATGTACAAATACTAGAGTACACGCTTTACGCGAGTGGGTTGTATCAGATTTTAGAATAATCAATAAGTTTCTGATCAATTACTAACATTATTGTTTAGCGCTTACGTAAAAAATAACAGTCGTCGCCTTTCTATCGATTACATCATCTGTCTAAAAATAAATTAGCGTCGACGACGTGTTCAAACAAGCACATGTGCTGTCTAGACGTATAAAAATAACCGACACCCCTCTTCCTCACCTACCCATCGAACCGTGAGAAATCAAGTCGTATCCTGTTCACACAGTTAAATACATCACCTGTCTAAAAATAAATTAGCGTCGTCGACATGTTCGAACAAGCACGAGTGCTGTCTAGACGTATAAAAAATAACCGACTCCCCTCTTCCCCACCTTCCCATCGAACCGTGAGAAATCAGCTCGTGTCCTGTTCACACGGTTAAAAATAAACGCTTACTGTGCGTTGAGTGGTTTCCCCCCTCTCCGGTTTCCACCTCAACAACTACCTCCCTATATATTCCGCTGTGCACGTGCGTTATTCGTTCATTCGTTGAGAGACGTGCCAGAAAGTATAATTGCAACTATTAGCGCAATTGAGTTTTGTAATTTTCACTACTGTGTGCGTTTACATATTATGTATTTTAAATTGTAATATATTTTGATTACATGTATTTTAATTATTTGTAATTAAACAGTATTGCTTTAACCTTTTTATTGTTTTTTAATTTCAAAATTCCTTGGAACATTAACACTATTCTAAAAAAAAATCAATTTTATTAAACAATAATTGCATGATTATAATATACTTTAGAAATTAAAGAATATTTAAATATTACATACCTACCAATGATAACAGATGGTCTGTCAGCATTCTGTTGTAAAAAATAACTCCACATGTGAAAATCATGGTGGGAGCCGATTACATCATTTGCAACGTCCTATTATTCAGTATTGTATGGTGTGTGTGTGTATGTGTGTGTGTGTGTAGTTTGTTGTATATTTTTATGTGTGTTTGATTACAATATATGTAAATTTTGCTTTGCTTAGTTGTTTATTTTCAACTATCCTTTTTTTTCCTTCCATCATACATGTTTCATAAGTGAAATGTCAATCAGAACAATTGCACAAATGCGTGTTATCAATAGCGAAATGATATTCAATTTTGCACCGTAGTAGTAAATATATCTGAAACCCGTACACTATAACACACGTACGAGCTGACAACGTGGCCGACGCACTACTACTGTAAAAAAAAAATTAGTTGTAAAATAAACTTGTAGATATTTTTTCTTTTATGTTTATATTTTGTGTATTTATAATAAACTTGTACATATTTTTTCATTGTATAAATGTTTATTTTCAACTATCCTTTTCGCATACTACAATTTACTTAACACATAGACACACAGTTGTTTCGCATACTACAATTTACTTAACACATAGACACACAGTTGTCAACAATGCAATCGTTCAGATAAGTGAATCGAACACTGCATACCATGTGTGTTTCTTACAGGGAAAATGAGAGTTCATTGCTGGACGTCACACGACGGGAAATTCAAAAATTGTGGTGGTGGGAGTAACCATGTTTTTTTTTCAATCTGTTTATACACAACATCGACGATATCGGCACGGCAGGGTAAATATATACGAAACCAGTACACTATAACACCGAGTTGGCAACAATGGCGAAACATACATTCAACCCGTACACTATAACACCGAGCCGACAACAGTTGGCAACACCGACGACGCTTTTCCAACATGGCCGAACTTCCGGAAAAACCCCTTACATATACATACCCATACACTATAACACACGCACGAATCGGCAACCCGGCCGTACCTTAACCACTACACACATCCACAACCCGACAACGTCGCAGCTTTTCCAACATGGCCGCCGGCGCCCCACCATGACGGGCGGCCATCAAGCCACCACCAGGCCGCCGCCCAGCGACGATGACGACGTCAACGGCGAACGGCGAACATAGCCACGCCTCCGCCAATCAACGCACACATTACCCCACTTTAGGCGGCGACGACGACAACATGGCCGACAGACTACTGCCGCATGGTTACCCCCACCACCACAATTTTTGAATTTCCCGCCGTGTGACGTCACTTCCGGCAATGAACTCTCATTTTCCCCCTACTGGCTTTCGCCTCAGCCCACTTTGAAAAGTAGTCTACTGCCACCACTATGTATTTTTTTCCCTGCACTTCTAGTAACTGCATAACATCTATTCCAATTTGTTCCATGACTCTCTTAGGAACAGGAATTGGCTTCATTTTGGGTACACAAGACACCCATGGAGGTGTAACTTTCTGACACACTTCACAATTTTTTACAAAATCTGTCACCTTTAATTTTATATTTTTAAAGTAGTACCGTTGTGAAAGTATGTCCAGTCCACGGTGCTATTAATTCCTCAATGTGCAGACATACCAATCGCTTGTTTGCTAGTATCAGCACCTTTGTGGGCTACGCCCATCATTTTTTTTTTTTTTTATTATCGTCGTGAACAATTTCTATTAATTTTTCTGTACCTCTTAGCCTGTCACATTTACGATAAAACAGTTTATTGTCACGAATAACATAAAGTTTACATCGTCTCTTAAAGTTTCTACTTTGATACGATTTTGTACACTTTTCAGGAATTGCTCCAGTAATTAAAAACCTTTGTATATCCAGCGGTGTTATTCCTCCTTCGAAAACCCTCATTTTAATTATCCCAACTGAGATCTGAATATGCAAACAAAATACGAACAACTGTCGAATATTAAGTAAGATACTTAAAACACTGTAAACACAAATACTAATATAACACAACAACAAAATAATAATATCGTTGATTTATAACAAAGCGACGATGTTTAAAGACACGATTTAGCCGAACGTAGTCAACCACACTTTAAAAACGTCTCAGAGCGACTGTTTTACTTCCATATTCCTTAAGGAATGGAAGTATGGTGATGGCAAAAAAAATCGTGTTCGAGATTATTGCAGATTCTGATTCTACTACACTCAAAACATGAAAAAAAGTCGTTTTCCGAAAAGTGTCTGTGTGTGTGTCTGTGTGTGTGTCTGTCTGTGTGTGTCTGTAGATTTTTTTTCTATGGCAAACGATAACTGCCGCAAATTCAAACAGAATCAAATAATTTTTTGCATGCAGCCCTGATTTGCAGAGGACTCGCGACCTATTGTTTTTGGTGAAGATCGGTTGAGGGAAAGGGGTAGTTTACCTGCAACGGTTTTTTTTTTAGCAAGGGTAATTTTGTTTGTTTGGCAAACGATAACAGCCGCAAATTCAAACAGAATCAAATAATGTTTCGCATACAGCCCTGATTTGTAGAGTACTCAAGACCTATTGTTTTTGGTGAAGATCGGTTAAGGGGAAGGGGTAGATTACCTGCAACGTTTTTTTATCAAGCGTATTTTCTATGGCAAACGATAACAGCCGCAAATTCAAACAGAATCAAATAATGTTTTGCATACAGCCCTGATTTGTAGAGTACTCGCGACGTATTGTTTTTGGTGAAGATCGGTTAAGGAGAAGGGGTAGTTTACCTGCAACGTTTTTTTATCAAGCGTATTTTCTATGGCAAACGATAACAGCCGCAAATTCAAACAGAATCAAATAATTGTTTGCATACGTCCCTGAATTGTAGAGATCTCAATGACTTTCGATTTTGGTGAAGATCGGTTAAGGGGAAGGGGTAGTTTACCTGCAACCTTTTACGTTTTAACAAGAGTAAAGTACTTGAAAATTTATTTAAACTTTTTGAAACAATGGTAATTGTTAAAAATAAAATAATTTTGTTGCCAGGCAATAAAATTATAATTTTTTCATTTTAATGTAATATAATATTTTTCATTTAATACAGCAATAAAAAGGCAGGTAAGACACAGCCTGGCTGTTTGGCTGAAAATGATTTTAAATATAAATCTTAGAATATGGAAGTCATGTATGGTTCTCCATACCGATATTTACTTCCATGTTCCTTAAGGAAATGGAAGTATGGTGATGGCAAAAAAAATCGTGTTCGAGATTATTGCAGATTCTGATTGTACTACACTCAAAACATGAAAAAATATCGGTATGGAGAACCATACATGACTTCCATATTCTAAGATTTATATTTAAATCTTAATATCGCCTGCCAAGCGCGATATATTTTCTTTTATACATGATTTACATTAAAATGAAAAAATTATAATTTTATTGCCTGGCAACAAAATTATTTTATTTTTAACAATTACCATTGTTTCAAAAAGTTTAAATAAATTTTCAAGTACTTTACTCTTGTTAAAACGTAAAAAGTTGCAGGTAAACTACCCCTTCCCCTTAACCGATCTTCACCAAAATCGAAAGTCATTGAGACCTCTACAATTCAGGGACATATGCAAAAAATTATTTGATTCTGTTTGAATTTGCGGCTGTTATCGTTTGCCATATAAATACCCTTGTTAAAAAAACGTTGCAGGTAAACTACCCCTTTCCCTCAACCGAACTTCACCAAAAACAATAGGTCTTGAGAACTCTACAATTTAGGGCTGTATGCAAATAATCTTTTGATTCTGTTTGAATTTGCGGCTGTTATCGTTTGCCATAGGAAATACCCTTGTTAAAACATAAAACGTTACAGGTAAACTACCCCTTTCCCTTAACCGATCTTCACCAAAATCAACAGATCTTGAGAACTCTACAATTCAGGGCTGTATGCGAAACATTATTGGATTCTGTTTGAATTTGCGGCTGTTATCGTTTGCCAAACAAACAAAATTACCCTTGCTAAAAAAAAAACCGTTGCAGGTAAACTACCCCTTTCCCTCAACCGATCTTCACCAAAAACAATAGGTCGCGAGTACTCTGCAAATCAGGGCTGCATGCAAAAAATTATTTGATTCTGTTTGAATTTGCGGCAGTTATCGTTTGCCATAGAAAAAAAATCTATAGACACACAGACACACAGACACTTTTCGGAAAACGACTTTTTTTCATGTTTTGAGTGTAGTAGAATCAGAATCTGCAATAATCTCGAACACGATTTTTTTTGCCATCACCATACTTCTATTCCTTAAGGAATATGGAAGTAAAAGTCATTTTTCGAAAAGTGTCTGTGTGTCTATAGATTTTTTTTCTATGGCAAACGATAACAGCCGCAAATTCAAACTGAATCAAATCATTTTTTGCATACAGCCATAAAGTGTAGAGTTATAAAGATCTATTAATTTTGGTGAAGATCGGTTAAGGGGAAGGGGTAGTTTACCTGAAACATTTTATGATTTAACAAGAGTAAACTACTTAATTTTTATAAATAAAGTATCCTGATAAGAACCTCATAATAATCCACTGTAGAAACGTAGATGAAATATCTATAAATGAAGAGGTTAGGTGAACAGGGTGGGGGTAATTTTCTATTATTAAAAATTATATTTGAAGGTGGAGGGGAGAATTTTTTATACGTGTACTATGTTATCGGCAACAAAGAAGTAGTTTTTTGTTAAAATTGCTTCCCGGGCTGTTTAGCCGTAGTCCAATGTTTTCTGTAAAACCAGACTTTTCGGCAGTGCCATCGACTGCCATCATCAGTGAAAATCGAGTGCGAAAACGTGAGGTGGTATACGTTAGTGACCACAGTACTGTGGTTAATGCTGAAGCAATAAGTAGAAAGACGTAGTTTCTATGGAAACATTTCATTTCAATAAAATCATATTTAAAATATGATTTTAAATATAAATCTTAGAACATGGAAGTCATGTATGGTTCTCCATACCGATATTTTTTTTTTGCAATGCAATGCTTTTCCACACGTTCCAATTCGTCAACGTACATGTACACAGAGACAGCGGAAACCAGCTACCAGGGCCTCTCTGATGTCATAAGCCAGTGACGTCATTTGATCAACTCAGACTGGTGACCAACTCAGACCTTTACAACGCTGAAACTGTAACATGTAATGCTGTATGACGTCATCATTGCGTGACGCTTCCACACTTTCGATTCCCCACAGTCTAGAAATTTGATATGTAAACGCATCAAGACAGAAATGATCGCTGCTGACATTGAATTTAAGCAAACGTTTTAGTGAGAATAAATTTGGTTTTACATGCTCTTTTGTCTGTACTGCGTCGTTTGAAACTTTCTGTAACATGTAACGCTGTATGACGTCATCACTGTGTGACGTCATCATTGCATGGCGTCATTGGGATTGTTGTATTGTAAATAAAGGTTTGTTTTGATACGTCGCAATATGTAAATAAAAGTTTGTTTTGGTTGTGGCGAAATACACTGCTGTTGATATATAGTAAACAAACGTGACGACTGACTAAAATAGCATTCGACAATGGATAGCAGCGACGAGAAGGCTCAGATCAAGAAACGACAAAATGCCGAGCGAGTAAGAAAGTGTCGGGAACGAAAGAAGCTCGAGAAGGAACAGCAACGAACGGCTGCTGTCGGCGGTGAAGCTTCGGTACCAGCGGCCCCATCGCAACAAAAACGAAAGGAAGATGACTTGATGCGCGAAGAATTGAACGAGTACTTAATAAATACACCGTTCGCGTCGATGATGACTGAGCAGGAGAAAATCGATGCATTCTACAACATGAACTGAAAGAGAAGCGAAGGGAAACCAACGAACGAGTAAAACGTTGTAGATTGAATAAGAATATTGAGATGGCAACTAAACGCAACATTTGCGCAAAAGAAACAATCAGTCAGTTAGTAACCATAATAATGTTGCGTTTTGCTGGCGGCTGAAAGACATTATCATGCTCTTTAGCTTTTGCCACTAGGCAGACGGTACTTTTTCCTTGCTATAATTTCTAAGTCCTCAGAGTATGCTATAAATTTTAATCGATCTCTCGAATCTCGCTGACAGTAATTTTGTATTTTAGAAAGCGACAAGAATAATTTAAATTTCTCGGACAAGAAGCAATATAGATAATTTTATAAAATTTATTTAGTACATGAACTTTGTATACAGCACAGTAACAGTCCAAACAATTGTAGAATCCGCACGTTCCAAACAGTCTGTTTGGAAACTATCTCAGCTCAGTAAAACGTTAGAGAATTCCTTGCAATAATGCACCGTAACGAAGTACGTAATATTTAGTTAACTTGGGAATCAGTCCCAAGACGCGGTTAAGTTAACTTTACTATCTTATTGCCAAGCGGTAGCGTATTTCCCAAAGGTCGCGGCGGAGGGCGGGCGTTAGTGCTAGTTTGCCGTAAGTACGAAGCCGCACTAGTGAAATCCAATTATACCGTTATGACGTCTGCTCTATTAGTAAGTGCGAGACTAGCAGCGCTTACCGTGTGACGTTTTTGGTCGCATTAACTCCGTCTGTAAACGTCTTCACTAACAACCCGTATTTTAATGTCGTGTGCTGGAACTGTTTTCACAATAAGAAAACGCTTCATCGCTATTAAGGTTTATTTTACAAAGACCTTGTCATTCCCGGTGTCTTCTGCTATTCGCTCGCGGGCTATTTTTTTCAGCCCGCGTTCTCTACGTATCAACAGGATGTGCAAATGGATTTGAAGTTGTGTTTATTTAATTAATAAACACTTTTCTAAACCGCGTTCGCCTGTTTAATTATGGACCTACACTTTTGTGCACACCAATTATGCACCCACCCATTCGTTTCTATTACCTCTTCAAAGATTTATTCACGTCTGTTTAGTTTATTCAGTTCTAACGAAAAACAATCATGTATCGCCTTGGTCTTGTACCGTGAAACAATTTATATGTTACAAGGCACTACAGGCATCCTGTTGCAAACATGCCACCTTACTTAGGTATTTATCCCGTAGCACTTTTAACCTGCAGTACCGAGGCATTACTTAAGTCCACACGCTTCTCTCTTAGCTTGGTACAAGTCGAACTCTCTCTCAACTCTCTCTCTTCTTCTTTAGGATGACAGCCGACTCTTTATTTAACCTTATATTGTTCATTTAATGACATGAACAGGGGCGGCTGAATATAAACTTTTCACCCGAGCAAAGTAGCTTTTTGGCGCAACCCCCCCTCCAGATAAAAACTATTTCATATTTTCTCACCGGCAATCTCTATTTTCAACTTTAGAGCTTGTTTGCTCAATTTTAAGTGAGAATAACATGCTTTTAAATTTTTTTATTGTTGGTAGGTAGAAAAATTATGGAAAAACATTGTTTTTATTTGTTATTTTAGTAATTTACGGCGTTTTCCGCATAAATTATAACGTAACACCTAACCAAAAGACAATCTAAAATTTATAATATTTAAAATTTTTAGAATTTAATATTTAAAAATTTTGTTTCGCTATTACCGACTGACCGCTAACCCAGCTTCGAAATAAAATTTGTTACTTCAGATTTTAACTACGTATAAATTTTCGGAAATGAATTATTCTGTGAGTTTACAATATTATTACTATCATCACCACCACCACCACCACCACCACCATCATCATCATCATGCCTGCGAAATCTTATGTAGTTTACTTACGTACTGCTAATTTTACAGAGTTTTAAAATGTAAAATTTTAATTTATTTCTAACAACGTAAATTTACGTTTTAGATCTAAACTATTGGGTAATTAAAGTTTCGTCAGGAATGTTTTAACAAACTTTCACAAATTTAACTAGCCTACTATTAATGCTACAAAAAACATTAGTATTATTATCCAATAATAATATTAGTAATAAAATAATAATACTGTAAATTAAAAAGTAATCTGTTGACGAAAATTATTAATGAGTCAAAATTACAATAAAAAATCTGATTTCGGAAGCGTGGGAAAATAAGTTCAAATGTACCGGTAATAGCGAAACAAGTTTTTATAAGATATCGATAATGAAACAAGAATTGCTGCTGTAAATATCTATAAATGTTTTGCAGTATACAAGTAGTTAACGGTAAATACGGTAAGAAACACGATTAGGCCTATTGCAAATATTTACGGCTTAATTGACATAAAAATTATGTATAGATATAGTGGTTACAAAATTATAAAAAGCAAAAAACAGTAAAACAACAATTTTTAGACTTTTGCTTGTTTGCCTCCCCCAATGGTTGCCGTGAGGTTATATTGATGTGGCAACATTTTGACCTGCGACGTTAGTGACACGGGCGTTCAGTCGTGGGGACATTTTGACATGGAACAATGATCGGTAGGCTCAAGTGACCCAATCAGGTTGAGAAGTTAGTCGCAATGTTAATCTTACTTTCCTAGTATGTATTCAACTCCGATTTATACTGAACAACAATCCTTCCAAAAGCAAGACAACGGTAACTATAACTATAACCGATATATCTCGTAAACATATCCTCTTAACATTGGAACTGCAAACCAGTAGCACTTCGCGAAACCGAAACTCAGGCCTGCGTTTTCTCTGGCCAATCAATTACATGCTCCGGAAATAGAACGATTGTGTGCGCAACAGTTATGTAAAATAATAGCTGCGTGTTTTAGTCTGGAGGAAATTCGTTCATCATCTCAAAATAAATTCATACTGTATAAATTAATGCACAGATTTTTGGCGTAACAACACAAACAAATTAAGGTTTGCTGACTTAAAAACAAATCTAAGTTATCGGAACAAAAATTTTTAGTTATTGCAAGAGTTATAAAACGAACGAGCATAGTCTACCTTACCCAACTTCAGTGCTGATCGGTGCTTTGACTACTACTAGCTGGCGGGGTTTTTGTTTAAAAAAATTGTCACTTATCAAGTATGGCTATAAACAAATTAAGTCTGCCCTCATCATCTAGAAAGGAGGAAGATAAGTCTTGATAGGTATGCTTCGAAACAGTGCAAAGTATTTATGTTCAGTACTAAAAACGTGAGAATTTTCTTCAGAGACGTTAGAAACTGATTTCCGATTTACACGTCTAGCAGTATTCCTCACGCGTATATTGGTTCGTCCAAGAGAGAATTCTGTAAGGTTGGAGTACTGGTCGGCCAACGACCCTAGGAGCATCACAGGTCGTTGAGCACTACATAGCTGAAAGTGCCAGCTCTCGGGCACATACTGTATTCGCAAAGTTTATGCAGGTTGCTCTGCACTGGTTCCTGGACGTAATTTTTTCTTACCAGCCTTCTTCTAACTGACAATTTATCGAGCATGTTTTCCAAACCGGAAGTTTTTTTAATTTTTAATTAACATTTATTTTTAGAATAAAACATTTGTAAACAAAATATTTACGTATTTTAAGAAACAAAAATGATTAGTCACAAAGATAATAAAAATGTATACATTTTAATCGGTAAATATTAATTATTAAAACTTGACATTCAAGTGAAATTCCAATAACGAAATTAAGTTACCAAACTTATAGACCTACAAAAATTTTCAGTAACGCAGTTTGAATTCTACTGTGGCTCTCGCATAATGTATATTTCTCAGACATAAGCCTATTGCATGTCAATTTAAAACTAAAAACAATATAATTTTTTTTAATACAAAATTTCAATCGTTTTTTGCGTTTATTATTTCTTATGGGTAATATTGATAACTTTTCTCATCTGCTATGGTTGTAATTGAGGACTGTTTCGGCTGTGTAGGAACTTAAAATACAAATATTTTGTTACGAGAACAGTTAACAAACCGTTTTAAACGATTGCTCCTTTTTTATTTAGTGCATCATAGCTACAGCGATATGATCTTGCAGTATACTGCTAGAAAGATTACACTTTATAATGACCGGCAAATTTAACATACTTGATTAAGAATTTTAATAATATACCATCTGCATACCACTACTCTTTCCGTTATTTTTAAGGTCTGTTTATACTATTTATACTCTCCAACAAACAGACCTGTTCCAGCTTACATAGGCCTACAATAAAATAAATACGTGGATTTATGATAATGCGCGTGCGCCCGTTGCTTTTCTTAACTGAATACCAAAAATATTCTTTGTTTTTATTTTCTGTAATTTTCTACAGACAGAAGTCAAGGATACTGATCGCTTGCGTAAGTACAAAAAGTACGGATGACACAAACAACCTCATAAATACAAAATCGTTCCGTTCGTTATTATGCAGCAAACGAAGACGACATACACTCTTAATGTTTAGTGACTCGAACTTTCGACGATGATCATATGACTGCTGTAAAGGATGTTCGATTTAATAGCAGAGACTTCCGGAATCGTGTTCGTGTGCAACTTTCAAAAGACTTTAATTAACTAATGAATAACAATAAAATTTGAATGGCAACAAACCTTTTTTCTGTTGTGTAATGTATTAATTTTTGACCTACTGAAGGTAATTTTAAGAGTAACAAATGGAAAAAATAAATTTTTCACTCCAGTATTTAATTTACCAAGGTCATAATTTCGAATACACTGCAGATCTAATGACAATGTTATCCATTCTTGCACATCACAATAAGCTATATTAGTCGGTGAGTTTCTTCTTAAAAATCGTTTAATTTTTTCAATGTGACCAAAGTACTGGAGACCAAACATTTAAAAATACCGTGTTTTTTGTGTGAACACATGATTATTGTTTAGAATGATTGACTTAATACTTAGTTAATCTGACTAATCATGCTCATTAACCACTGATTCAGTCATTCTGTTGACAACAAAGACAGCTTGAATCACAGAACATGAATAATAATAATAATAATAATAATGATAATGATAATGATAATAATTAATAATAATAGACCAGAATCGCTAGCAAATGAAAATCAGAAGGTGAACTTTAGGCTGAGGTAATATTAGTAAGAATTAGCTGGTATAAAATAAAGTACACCTGGAGTAAAATAAATTAATGGATTTCGTTGCCCATGACGTGTCCGTTACTTAACTAAATATAATTAATTCACTACCGACTCGGAACACAAAAAATTTCCGAAACACAAAAGTTCCGAGTCGGTAGCGAATTAATTATATTTAAAATAAATTAAATATAATAGAGAAGCAGTACTGCAAACTTCTTGAAGCTCAGAATAGAACTTAGTTAGGACGATTGGATTTTTAATCATGTATTTCCATTACCGTCAGGTTGCCTAGCACATTAAAAGTTTTTAAGTAGATCTGTTTGCTTAAAAGTTTTTAAGTTGGTCGGGTTTAATAAAATTTAAAAACCCGTGAAGATCGAGTTTCTCGTCTTTGTAAAAACATGTAAAATATTTTTACCATACTCGATTGCTGAATAATCAACGTCTGTTTTGAATTTTGCTGACACTCTATCTCTTTTATTATAGGTACGTCATATTCTGACACACCACCCTGTTCCTCTTAAAGTAGGGTGGGAAGCGTTACCCAACATGCTGAAGCTTTAGACGATGGCAAGTGTTCAGATGTAACATCCAACAACTGGCGTGAACAAGATTGTAATGACCGTTGTGTTCTTTAGTCATCAAGATGGAGCTGGATATGACCGCGTTCTCGAATGCTGTTGCGGTAACGCAGAAGCGAAATAAACCAGCAGAACGTAATGGAAAAGAAAGAACTTTGTACAAAGTTGTGTCTTATCTTGATGCTCTGAATGGTCTGTTGCAAAAATTGAAAAAATGATGTGCATGTTATACAAAACTTCAAGAGCGTCTACAATAAGCGCGGCCCTGTAAAAGGAAAAATTAGACAATTACCAGAGGAAAAATTAGACATTTCCAGGACATTCTAGCATCACTGACTGTTCGTTTTAACACCGCCTAGACCGCAGCTCTGTTATAATCCTGACGATAGATTTTGAATACTGACATCAAGATGCGCAGCCGACAACACCTCGTTGCGAGGCTAACAAAATTTTCGTTCATTTCGCACATGTGTACAGCAGTCTTGTACAATCGTTTATAGTGTGCACGTTGGCAGCACTAAGGCTGGCGAGATCATCAGAAGCATGCAAGCGTCATTGTGAAACCACCACAGTAAGCGACAGGGAGAAGTGTGTGAGCAAGGAAGCAAATGGGTATCGCGTATTCTTCTCTTTAGCCACCCTATGCAGTACCTTTAAGAGGAAGTACAGTCTGTGAAATGAACGGTGGCGGTTAGGCCAGGCCAGACCAACTTTCACCCTCACTAACACACACGCAGCGGATTATACCTGCCCCTTGATGGCCGCCGTGACTCACATACTGGACATTTCTAAGCGCAAGAGCATTTTTTTACTGTGCTAAAAAATTGCAAAACCGTTATTTTTTAATTCTGCGCAAAATTCTAAGAAAAATAATACCAAACAACAACTATCAAAAAGCGATCACTGTCCTTTACAGTCATAATGAGATAATTACCCTCTACAATTATAATTTTAGGGTACTCGCATTCTGTAATATATTCTCAAAATCATTTTAAAAATTATTGTAGGTTTGTTTGCATTGACGATAAATGTCATACAAGGAAAGGTTAAAGCTATTATTACTAAGATTAAGACTATTGACAACATGAATAATTTCGGCTGTAGGAAGTAGGATTTATTGTTACTTATGTAGACCTATAATAGTATGTAGGCCTATGTCTAATTTGTGTACGTACTTAGTTATTTATATTTTACTGTCGATTACCATGTATATTATTGTATGAATACGAAAGAATAAAATTTGAATTTGAGTGTAACAATATTTTATTTTTTTTTATTTTTCCACATCAACATTAGTCGCTTGATCAGATTTTTATAGTGTTGAAAACAGAGATTTGTCGCAATTATGTCGTGTCTAGACTCCTTTTTCTTAAAATTTCGTGGAGGTTACAAAAGTGGTAATTTCGTTTGGCATTAAAATCAAATTTAAAAAGTTGTAATTTTGTAGTGGACGTCATACTTTGCGAATCATACCTGTGGCGCGCCCTGGACCAGCTGTGAGTGTGCGTGCTTCAGTGAGGGCACCTCAGGCAGTCTGGCCGGTCCCAACCGCTATGGTATTAAATGTTTGTTAATAATTGCGATTTAGTGACTCTTATTCACTGCTGGATTATCGTAACTGTGATAAAGTATTGTTATATTATGTGTATAATTAATAAACCTTCCTGGATTATGATGTTCATGACGTGTTCGTTGTTAACTAAGTATAAAAATATAACTACTCACTCGGATCACTAATTTTTTATTGGTAAAAATGTTAAACTTCTACATTGTAGCCTACCGAGCCAGTAGTTATTATATTTATAATTAATAAACCTTATGCTCGATCCCCCACCGGTGTTGTCCTTATTCGACCGAAAGGCCCCATAGTCGAAAGCTCGCAATTTGAAAATGTAACCTGGTTACTTTTTTTTAACGCAACCAGAATGAGACTAAATTCGCTTCGTTCAAAAGCCCTTAATTAAAATTTTTAACGAGCCGTCGTACTTTTATCTATTTGTACAGTGTGTAGTCTTTCTAAAAACTAATACGGTTTGTCTGCAGATGCAGTAGTATTTTAAAGTTGTAATTAGAACACTTCGATAAAGGATTTTTAATGAAATGTTCCCTTGTATATTAGTAAATGAAACCATTACCTGTGACTCGCATACCTAAATGAAAGCTTTGTCGTTCATTTATACATATACCTACTACCTATTGTTACTGATTTTGTGTATTAGCTACATTCAGTTTTACTTTATGCTAAATTATTAATGTATTTATTATTATTATACGGTTACGATTTTTACTGCAATTAAAAGAGAACAACACGAGCCGTGGAGTAATATCAATAAGTATAACAACATCAGTAATAATGTATCTGCAGATGCAGTAGTTACAATTTTGTAATACGTTAAGGTGTTGGCGTGTTTCAGGGAAGCGCATAAGTTGATCAAGAATGCGGCCGAGAAGGGCGTTGCTGAGGCAGCTCACGTATTAGAAAACGTTTGTAAGAAAGGACACTGCGACTTTTGAAACCACCTTTGCAAGTCAATAACAATTTTTGTGTGTTACTAACAAATATTGATGTGTTAAATATTTAGCGTGCAGTTTTATTACCGTCGCTCCTAGATAAGATTTCGTTTCTTGACTGTTTGCTTTTGTAAAATTTTTTGTAAAAAATACAGTTCTTCGCAGCAGACTGCTGTTGGGGTGTTCATTTAATTTTAGATCTGTTGCCACCGGATACCGCCCACCGATTTGTAAGTATTAATTATATACGCTTTAAAGATCTCTCCGTTCACCGAAAGGATTATGAAATTTATTTTTCGCGTTAAGCACCCGATCGTTATCAGGAAATTTCAGAATAGACAAAAACGGATTATTAAGTAATCCTTGTAAAAGTGTAGGCCTATATGTAAAAAACCTGTACAAGATACGTTGCCCCAACCGTGGTCACTCGTGCATACAAAAGACTATAGCTACATAAGTTGACAAAGTACAGTCACCAGGATGTTTCAAATTCCGTTTATTCTTTTTATAATTAAAAATTATTATGTCATTGATATTTCCTCATTTTTTTATAGCTTTGGGGCTACCGAGTTTCGAATGGCAGGCTAAAACCACAAAACAATCGAGTTCACAGTTTTGTTTTTTCTACTGCAAATTCGTATTTCCAAGGACGGCAAATACTGGAAATTCGAAGAGGGCAAGTGTGTGTGTGTGTGTGTGTGTGTTTAGTGTATTCTAAAAAAATATTATTTTTATTAACATTTGAAAACGAAAAAAATAATCATAAACATAAAAATGATTGTAGGCCTATATGTCAAAGGTTTTAAATATTTGTAAAAAGTAACATGTATGACGTCTTAATAACATGTAGGCCTACAGGTATAAGAAAGGTTGTTTGTTAACGAAACAAACCATCGTTAAACTGACAAACGCATTCTACAATGCAGCCACTAATGTATCCCTACTTTTATTCTTACTTCTGACAAAACACATTCTTCCTGCATTATCGTCTTTAAAATTGTACTTTCCTCCGGAGTAAATAGGATTAGCTTATGAGTGATGAAGTGATGTAAAGATTTATGCCTAAATTACATAATTACGTCTAACTACAAACGGTATTAGTGAAATATCACTTCATACTAAATAAATCGTGTACACTCCAATACTTCTTTCATATTAATTTAATAGTTTTGTGCTAATTACCATCCAACGGAATTGAGAAGAGTAGGCCTATGTATTGATTACTGTATTATCAGTTTCTACTTTACTTGAATTATGACTGTCAACATTATGGTTGTATTAAACAGTTCACCGTGAATATCAGAAGGAACAGTCACCGAAGAACGAAGGAGTGCCGACAAGTGATTATGGGAGTCAAATTTAAAAATAAAATGTCCCTGTTCTCAACATCCGGAAAAATTCTGTCTTGTTTGGACCCCCATATAACGCTTTATATAGCCTACACATCACTAGTAGGCCTATGTGATCAGATAGTTACGTCAGGCTTACGGTCTGTTTTGACTCTAAATGCTGTTGGACTCTGTTATCTCAAATAACATGAAGTTGGGGAAAGATGATATAACGTTTAGCAATTTCTTTTTAATCAAATATTAATCATATTGTCTTTCTACATCCCATAACACAATACTACATTAAAATTAATGATATTCTATAAAAAAATACATTGGGATGGATAAAAGCTACCTGTTTAATAGCAATATGTTAAGTATTTATTACTTACTACCGAAACAGGTAAGGACTAAACAGTCAAACTCCTACTTGATCAAGTGTATCTTTTAAATATAATTATTTCACAACGGCACCGACTCCCAACACAAAGGTTTTTTATGGGTAACCTGAACCGGTTCAGGTTATAAGGTAAAACTTTTACGTTTTTACCCATAAAAAACTTTGTGTTCCGAGTCGGTAGTGAAATAATTATATTTAGTTAAGTAACGGACACGTCATGGACAACGAAATCCAAGAATGTATCTTTTATACTATCAGCGACTTGTAGGGTGCGCTGGTATGTAGGTTGTAAACACACACACACAAACGCGTGTATTCTTGGATTAACAAGAATACATACAAATATGTGTGTACTGTTGTATGTATATTTAAATATGTACGACTGTGTGCATGTATCTTATACTAGTCTACTACTACGGTAATACAGATCCAGGCTGCGTACAGACTAATGAACACACAAAGAGGGAAGTGATTAAAACGTAGTGAAAGTTCTTCTATCAAAACGGCGTACCGGTTCTTTAAAAGCATGTACTAATTAGCCAGTTGACTGTAATGTTATCATTTTGAAGCGGATGGGACAATGTGATACAAGAGAAGTCGTTATCGTCAGTTTAGCCTATTTGCGTGGGCGGTTAGTTACAAGTTCGTGTATTCTCACGTTCTTTGCCAACTAGCATTGCATACGTTACGAAATACAATAGTTGTTCAGTCTGGACACAGCAGTGACCAGGGGCCGATACAGGTATGGGCAAACTGGGCAATTGCCCAGGGCGGCAGATTGTTACGGGCGGCATATTTGACCAAAAAAAAAAATATATATATATAAATTAAATGACTTCAGATAATCGTACTTTATTTTAACCCCGCTTTCTCCTACTTATTGATAATAGTTAAAAATTCAATTTCCAAATTCCTTCTTCCCTCAAAACTAAGACAATTTTTAAATCTTCGCAAGAAATAATTAACCTGATTTATTCCTTTAAATAATTCTCCATCCAGTCGCGTACTAACACATGTACTGTAACGTTCTTGTTACTACTATATACCGTATTGTACTTTACGACACCGGAACACAAGTATTTTAGGTAATAATCGTAAAAACTATTTACCCGAGCCTAAGCTAGCTTTCGCCTGTATCAGGCTTCATCAGAACACGTCATGGACAAAATACAAGAGTTCTTGTTACATAGCGACATGTAGCTCAATAAGATTACTTACATTCTTCTCAAAATCTTTACTTGATCGCGGAGTAAACCTCTCATATGCACTCCTATATAAGTATAGGAAATGTCACGGAGTTCGTTACTGGAGTAACTCGAAATGAAATTGCAGATTGTCCCAAAGTGGGTCAATCAACTGGGACAATTATTAGGTTTAAAATACCCAAATACGTCAGTCGACTTGCAATAAGCTGACAATGACGATTCGAGTACTTATTATATTTATTGTCGTAAAAGAAATTAAATATATGAACGTATTTTTCTCAATTTTATTAAACAAAATATTAAGTACAATTTTCAGTCGCGGCTCGCATTAATCTGAAGACTGTCGTTCCTGGTCCTCTATTTATAGGGGTGACCAGGGCTATAAAACTGTCACCGTTGCCGCTAGAACATTTCCAAAAACTATTATCAGTATGGTTCTTTACTTGCATACCTTCGCAGTTTATATAGGCCTACACTAATGTTTTCCAATCTTAAATATTACATGCTATTTTATACTTTAATTAACTCTATTTTATTTATAAATTAGCGTATTATGCAATTACGTAAATCTTTTGAAATTTCTAGAAATATTTGAATTTTGATTACACGAGCTTTATCTCAAATATTTATATTTATCTTATGTACAATTTCAAATCAACAGACGCCCAATTACAAAATATCAATATTGCGTTCGTTAGATTTAAAACTAAATTTGCTTAAACATGTAACGAGCAAAAATTTTTAAAAATTTTAAATTTTCACCTCGACGGAGTACGTTCACACGGGGCTGTGTCAACGACTTATAGTTGGCGCAATAAATAAAGCGTAATGAGAAGATGTCAGTACAGCGTCGCTAGCTTGACAATCGAAAGACATTAAATACGATACGACTATAGAAATTGGTGGCACAAGATGACAGGGAAAGTGTAGTCCAGAATTATTGCTCACTACAGCTGGAACAATATAGGCAAGGACATTCACACTTGTACCGAGAATCGTGGCAGATATTTGACCATGTTACGTCAGTATACGATAAACGACAAAAACGAGTGAAACTACATATTACAATGGTACGGATGCACTGCACCTTAAGAAACAATACAGTAGGATAGATCTGACAAAAACTCAAGTCATGTTACGCAGCTGGAGTTACCGTCTAAGTGACAGACAGGATTTACGAGTGGAAAGTTGGGGTGACTTCACCAGCCAGCAGATGTTCAAAGTTACTAATAGCCACAAAAAAGGGGTATAACATAGAACAATACGCCAGGAGGACCGAGAGTACAGATAATGGCAATCTAGAGAAACACAGAGTTTACTTCAGACAATAGGTTGATAGACAAGTGTCTAATAGCCTGGTTTCTACGAAAAGGGTCAATGTTCGTCAGAGCAAAATCGGGGGACGCCTAAGAACCTATCAGATGCCTTCAGCCAGGGAGAAAATTGGTGGTGAGGAGTGTTTCCATAGCAACAGAAACGGAAGACCTATCGGAAGAACTATGACGTAGGATCTCGACATGGTGGGACAGAATATTCCAAGAAAATTCAAAACTGACCAATCTCAAAATGAAGTAGGCGTGAACTGCGCCAGAGACAAAATTTTGAGTAGGGACGAATTAATAAAACTATCTGTCCAAGACGGAGGAGAGACAGTCTATACTCAATTTTTGAAACAGTTTTTACTCAAATCTTCAGTTAGTTTTATACTGAAATTTTCAGTTAGTTAATTTCAAGTACGGAACAGTTGATACTCAGATTTAAAACAGTTTATTCTAAGTGTTCGGAGTTAGTTTTATTCTAAGTTCACAAGAGTACATTAATCGTGCGGAGAATTAACTCGAGTACGGGACTTAGTACGTTAACCTGTAACTTAAAAGACTTAGTAATATCTTCACGTCATGATATTAAGTCTTAGTAAACTTTTAAAGAGTGTATTTCGAAGTGTGTCGTAACGGACTTAGATAAGAATTATATAAAGTGAACAATCAGACCGTTACACGAACAGATATCACCACATAAACGATATACTAAACAGTTGAATTTAATATAGTGTTACTACACCTTATTAACAACATAATGAACATGAAATATTAAACTAATTAACAAATTATACGAATATTTATAGAAGCAGCGATAAGTGAAACCAGACATGTACATTAACGTCAAAACGAACACACAACATACACCGTAAGATGGAACATTTGATTGAACACTAAACTTCAATTATTCACATAAACAAACGCCAACGCGAGTGACCGGAAGAGTGTATGTTAAGTGATTGTGATAAAACAGCATCCGACGAAATGTGTCTACGAGTCATCTTCATCACCGGAACTAGACTTCGTCAACAACTAATGGATATTCAATAATCAAGTAACCATTATTTTAATCATTTCTAATTAGTTACTTCTACTGACCTGATTCTTTCAAAGAATTCATCCCTGAGAAAATTATTAAGAAACGCAATGAATAAATCTGAATAAAAAGTAATTAATGAATGTTTTAACAAAAGCCTATTTGGGATTTAATGAACGCATTAAATAAGTAGAATATGAATCGTTATATTATTTGATTTATATATGTATGTATGTTTTTCTTTGTTTTCAGCATATATTGAAACATGAATTTGTTCTTATAAAATATGTATGTATTTCAGGTACAGCGACATATCATATGTACAATTTTAATTTGTTGTGAATTATAAATAAACTAGTAATTTAAGTTGATCATATATATGCGTTCATTATTACCAATTACATCCCAGATATTAACTTAAATTTTGGAGAAAGATAAAATAGATTTTCAAGAGTTTCATATGCTCAAATAAAATAAATGAATTGATAACGCTAATCTACTAAATGATATCAAGTATTTGTTAATAAGAATCAGAATAGTTATACATAGTATTAAATGGTCGTATAACACACGGCATGAAAGTAATCGATTAAAGCAAGTAAATACATATTATCTATCGCAAATCAATATAATAAAATATCATTATATTGATAACGCCCAAAGTACGTAAGACGTTACAAATCAATTTTAACGATTTGATATCACTTATATTATATAATTTTTCATTATATATAAATAGTGCTCCAAGATCGTGGGGCACGGCAAACACAATTAAATAATTAATTGCCACAAATGTAAATTACATTTACATTTAATCATAATTACATTACATATAAATGGCGCCCACCCGCACGGCATGATACGTAGTAACAAAGATTGTTAAAACGTATAGCTTTGGCAAAGAACAGGCAGTAGAAGAAGTAGATAAAGTAGTGTTATAGAAATAGAAGTAAGATAAGTATTAGTGTTATAAGTCAGTTTGAATGATTACGCGTAGGAAGGCAAAAATGGCGAGCAATTCCGATAGCGTAGAATTCGACGTCAATAACCAATTAGGTACAGTAAATACAGAAGAGAATACTACACCTAGCGAACCAAGTAGCGTTGTAGAGAGTCCAAAAGATAGGGCGCGAGGACAGACATCAAAACCAGAAGATGTAAGTCTACAAATGTTGATGGAATTCATCCGTCAACAGAGCGAGAAACGAGAAGAAAGCAACAGAAAACAAGAAGAAAGCAACAGAAAACAAGAAGAAAGTATTAGATTAATTAGTGAAAAATTAGAAAAACAAAATGAAAAACTCGACCAGCATAAAGAAGAGATTAAACGTCAAACAGCGGAACAGATTATGCAAATAAGGTCCGAGATACGTGAATACCAGCAGACCTGGGAAGGAAAGGTTGACGAACTACAGAAGAAACAAGATGATCTCGTGAAAAACTTGAGAGAAGAAGCAAACAAGAAGTACGAAGAAATACACGAAGCACGAGAGAATGATCGTCAAGAATGGATGGCAGCAATACACACTACCCGGACGACCGTTAAAAGGATTAACAATAAGTTCGATGTTCACGTCAAGGATTACAATAAGAAGCACGAAGAACTCAAGGCCGAGATACACGACACGATACGGCAGAAACAACAGGAGCAAGACGGAACAAACAATAATATTATACAGAAGTTGGAAGAAGTTGATGGTAGACAACGTTCGACAGAACAAAAGTTGGACGAGACTACAAAAGAAAAGACGACGCGGATCGAAGAATTAAAAGGACATTTGACTAAAGTAAGAGAAAACCAGGAAAGACTGCAGAGACAGTTAATGGAAGGTGAGTGTGGTATATTAAACCGAATTAATGGACCTAACCACAATGACCTTAAATATAATGGTACGGACAGATTCCCTATGGAATTCCTTAAGGAGTTGTCTGAAATACAAGAGTTATACTACCCCACTGACAATATCAAGTGGATTGGTAGACATTTGGAATTAGACGCAGGTATTTGGTGGCGGGTGATACGTAACCAAATATCAAATTTTGAAGAATTCAAGGAAGCGTTCTCACTGAAATATTGGGGACAAGAACGACAAGATAGTATACGGGACCATTTGGAGTATGGCAGGTTTGATTGGCGTGGACCAGTTACTGCTATTCAGTATATTGAACGTATCTTGTTGGAGAGTAGGCAGTTAACACCTACCCTGACTGACAATCAACTTATACGTAAGATATCTCGTCACTTTGGGCGCGAGATTCAGCTCGCTGTGGTCACAAGAGGAATTGTGACGATCCCAAATTTCGAATCTTTAATCATAGAGTATACACAGATTCAACCAAGAAATAATAGAGAGTCAAACTATGTGTCGGCGAACGAGAGGAGGAATCCCTACAAGGAAAGTGAAAGCGGTCCGAACAAAGTAAATGGAATGCAGAAGAAGACTTGGGGTGACAGACCGGCCATAAATACACAACAACACCGTAATGCGGACCGACGCGCAGTCAACACAATGGAGTTTACAAACACGGCTGCCGGTGCATCGGGCACTCAACCCAAAAGGGTCCGTCAACAAGAAGAAGGAGAAAAAAAAATCCCTTTACTCATTAACGAAGATAGCCGATAAAACGAATGACTACCAGACGAATATAATCCTACCAGATTTACGAAGTGATTTATTATGTAATGATGATGAAGAAATTCCACAACGAATAATTAGGTGCCCAGAGATAAATATAAAGTTTAACGGTAATGTTACTGTACAAGCGTTGCTTGATACTGGATCCGTTATTGCCGGATTGTCCGAATCGTGGTTTAATCAAAACAAACATAACATAACACCTTATGAAATATTACCGATGACTAACACATTAATAGTTATCGCGGTTGGTAATAAGTCAAAGTTAATAAGAAAACAAATATTATGCGATATCTATATCGAAGAAATTAAATATGAATGTGTTTTTCTCATCATACCAGATTTAATAAAACCTTGTATATTAGGAACCAATTTTCTTCAGGAAACAGGATGTCTCATTGACATGGGAAGAAGGATCGTCGAGTTAAGAGGAGAGGCTGACGAAGCGGCGTACACGGTGCCAATGATGCATATAGAAGTGGTGGACATAGAAGAAGAAGAAGAGATCATCAGGAACATTGACAAGAAAGTGGAAAGTATTGACTGCGGAGATAAAGGAACGTTGGAGAGATTAAGGGAGATTCTGGTAACGAATAGACGTTTATTCAGAGAGTGTCCCGGAAGAATCGAAGGGTACGTTCACGAGTTCCAAGTCACCGACCGGACACCGTACTTCCAGAAAGGATGGCCTGTCCCATTAGCATATAAAGGGAAGGTAGATGATGAGATTAGGAGAATGTTGCGGTATGGGGTCATTGAGAGATGCAACAGCGCATATATCAACCCACTCGTTACTGTAATTAAGAAGGACGGTAGAGTACGATTGTGTTTGGATGCGAGGAAGGTGAACAGCGTGACTATCCCGGACTACGAGGGTGCTCCACCGATAAACGACATTTTGGCGAGATGTTGCGAGATGAAATATTTATCTACCGTAGACTTAACTAGCAGTTTCTGGCAAGTACCACTGAAGCCGGAGTGCCGGAACTTCACCGCTTTTATGTACGAGGGCAAGTGTTATAGTTTTACAGTTACGCCATTTGGACTGAGTACCAGTTCTGCTGCATTAACCAGGGGATTGGACACAGTATTGGAAGATGAAGTTAAAGAAAATACCATTATTTATGTCGACGATTGCCTATGTTACTCAGGAGATCTAGAGACGCATTTGTTACATTTAGATTTATTATTATCCAACTTAAGAAGAGCGAATTTAACCATCAATTTAGAGAAGTCGCAATTCTTTAGGCAAGAAATCGCGTACCTTGGATATCGATTAACTACGCAAGGAATACGAGCAACGGACGAGAAGATTGATGCCATTATGAAATTCCCAACACCTCGGAACCAAAAGCAATTAAAGGGTTTCTTGGGTTTGACAAATTTCTACAACCGTTTTACAGATAAATACACTGAAACCACTAAACCATTACTCGAATTATTACGGAAAGGACAGAAATTTACCGGGACACAGGAATTAAATGAATGTTTCCAGCAAGTTAAAAGGTTATTCGTAGAAACAGTCATCTTGAAGTTTCCTCGAATTAATCAAAGATATTATATGCAGTGCGACGCCAGCAACTTTGCATATGGCGGGCAACTATATCAACTGGATGAGGAAGGAAAAATTGGAGTAATAGCTTTTACTAGCAAGACATTCAAGGGTGCAGAAAGAAATTATTACACTACGGAAAAAGAGCTTTTGAGTATCGTACGATGTCTTGAAAGGTTCCGTATATACATATTAGGGCAACCTTTAACTATCATTACTGATAATAAGGCACTGACTTTTATGAATAAATGTCATTTAAACAACTCGCGAATTACACGCTGGATCTTAAGTATCCAAGAGTACAAATTCGACATTGTCCATTGTAAGGGCAAGGACAATATTATTGCTGATCTCCTAAGCAGAAACCCAGAAGATGCCACGTTAGAAGAAATTAGTGACAATATGTCCGAATACTTAATTAATCACCTGACGATCAGGATGGATAAGAAGGTAAGCAAGATCATAATGGATATTGGAAAGTACCAATTTAAAGATGATAAGCTTAAGACTATTATTGATAAGATTAGGGAAAAGTGTTTAGATAAGGAATTAAATAAATTTTATAGGTTCGTCGATGAGAAATTGTATAGATTACGTAGAAGGGAATGGAAACTGTACATACCGAACAGTGTGTCCGGCGAAATAATTGCTGAAATTCACCGTATGTATGGACATCCCAGAGCTAAGAAATGTATTAAATTATTGCAGGAGCATTTTACCATAGACGGTATGTTGAAAAGGGTGAAAAATTACGTACGAACTTGCGACACTTGTCCAAGGAAGAAGGACTCAGGCAACAAAAACTTGTTCGGAGGAACGAAAGCCATTATACCGTTACGGAAGGGTGACCTAGTGAGCGCCGACTATTATGGGCCACTACCTGTTTCGTCCGCGGGAGTAAGATATTTGTTTGTTATGGTTGACAACTTTACCAAATACGTACGACTTTTCACACTTCGAAGGGCAACGACCGCAGCTACATTGAGAAGAATACACCAGTATTGTAAGGAGCTGGGATCTCCTAGAATAATTATCACAGACAACGGAACGCAATTTACCTCTAAAAAATGGTTAGACGGGTTAAATGAATTAAATATTCAACCAAGATTTACCGCAATAAGGAACCCTTGTGCGAATCTGGCTGAAAGAATCAACAGACAGCTTGGGAATTTATTTAGGATCTTTGTTGGTAACCAACTATAACCTCTTCTTTTGAGTTATAACGGAGGGAACCCAAAATAATTGGTTCTGGCAATTATTTCAGGCTGCCTTATTCCAGACGAGCTGAAATTTAAATCAGAACAATACACAGTAAGACATACAAGGAAATAGGGAAGGTGAAACTGTTGATTTATATACTCCGTATATGTGTGTAACAAGAAGACTGGCTTTATTAAACATTTGAAATATAACATTTACTCCAAAGAACAGTTCCCATGACATTCTTAATCAAATTATTAAAATTAATTGAATTGCTTTATTTAGACTACGGGATCACACCAGATTTATCTAGCTATACCCCCGGATCCGGGTAACCATTGATATTTAGTCTCTAATCTTTTAATTGTATTTAATTCAAAACTTTATCTTGCAAGACTTTTTACCTTTTTGCTTCTTTATATATTCCATTAGAAGAATGGTATTAATAATACTACGTTACGTTAATATCTAAACTGTTACAATTGAATGATATTGAATAAATATCACTATAATATTGACGACTCGGAACACAATGTTTTTTATAAGTAAAAACGTAAAGTTTTACCTTACAGCCTAAACCGGCTTTCACCTATAGAAGGCTTCATCAGAGGCTGTCGTTAGTAGCGCTGCTCGTCTTGTTGTTGGCGACGAGAAAGTGTTTCGAAAGATTGAAGCTGTGTGTGTGTGGTGAGATGTGTTCGAATAATGCGTGCGATTTGAATTGTGTCTGTTCGTTTAGGATGTCGTTTTTATTTGTTTTTGTGTGTTTGTATATTTCTAATTGTTCTAGAGTGTCTAGTTTTCGGCCTTTTGTGTGTACGTGTAGTATGTTCATGTTATTGTCGATGTTTTTATATGTGTGGTTTGCTTCAATGAGGTGGTTTGCGAAGGTAGATTCTGTAGTGGTGTGGAGTGCTTTTGTGTGTTCAATGTATCTCTGTTTGAAGCTACGTCCTGTCTGGCCTATGTAGAATTTACTGCAATTTGAGTAAATTTACTGTCAAATTGCAGTAAATTCTACATAGGCCAGACAGGACGTAGCTTCAAACAGAGATACATTGAACACACAAAAGCACTCCACACCACTACAGAATCTACCTTCGCAAACCACCTCATTGAAGCAAACCACACATATAAAAACATCGACAATAACATGAACATACTACACGTACACACAAAAGGCCGAAAACTAGACACTCTAGAACAATTAGAAATATACAAACACACAAAAACAAATAAAAACGACATCCTAAACGAACAGACACAATTCAAATCGCACGCATTATTCGAACACATCTCACCACACACACACAACTTCAATCTTTCGAAACACTTTCTCGTCGCCAACAACAAGACGAGCAGCGCTACTAACGACAGCCTCTGATGAAGCCTTCTATAGGTGAAAGCCGGTTTAGGCTGTAAGGTAAAACTTTACGTTTTTACTTATAAAAAACATTGTGTTCCGAGTCGTCAATATTATAGTGATATTTAGTTAAGTAACGGACACGTCATGGACAACGAAATCCAAGATATTGAATAGTTACAATTAAATTCTCAAATTTAAGTTCTTTATATTCTTATAAAATCAATCGTCTCTGAAAGTCTCTTTAATAGAGTATTGTGTTACAAAAACTATTATCATTATTCCTCGATAGACGTGCTATCGAGTCACCTCTATTTTTGGATGTAGTAATCTCCTCCATGTGGTTCCGTCTTGGGAGTCCTAAAACGTCGTCCTCGTCTTGGTCTGGTCTCAGTTGTTCATAGCTTAAAACGTCTGCAGGATAGGTAGAGTCTTCTACACAGATACTCGTTGATTCTCAGATGTCTCGAACTGCATCATCGGTAGGGTATACTAGAGTTCTCATTTAGATGGTCCATGACCACAGGTCAGCGGTTGAAAAGATTCGTCCATCGGTGAAGATTGCAGTCATCGTTGTTTTTAACACTTGTCGTTTGTAGTTACATCTTTCTTCTTGTTACAAAGTTCTTTGAAATGTTCTTTTTGTTAACGTTACATGTTACACTTTTTGTAACACTTAGTAAAATACAAAATAATAATTAATTAATCCACACTAACAATAAATTGCATAACTTTTGAACAGAGCCTTTTGCTCGTGCGTCTGCACTGCTGGGAGTCGTCATGGCGAGAGACGTATTTCTCGTCCGCTACCCTTGTACATGACAAGAGAGAGTGGGGTGTTTATTCCGCGAGCATATATAGTTCCTGTTTTCTCTTTAAATAAACTTTTTATTTATACAAACTATCGCTAGATAAAAATACATCATTTAAATTAATTGTTTTAGTTACTCTCTGTGTCTACAGATACTTTAATTATTAACATTAGTTTACTATATTATTTTTAATTAAAGTAGACTCGGAAAACATGTCGATTCCGGTATCAACAGGTAGGCGCTTGATAGCAAGCAAAGGGTTAAATACGAACATAATAATTATTTACAATATGCCTATTCTTTACGGATACTTTGCCCTGATTAATTACTTCTTCCATTCACATTTAGTACCTACATGTTTTTATTATTATTATCATTGTGAGATTTAAATGGTTAATAGTACGCAACCTTAATTAATTAAAAAATTTTTTTTGTTGTAATTGTCACATACTCCGCCTCCTTACCAACACAGACTCCTAAAAATTTTGGTCAGCTATGTACCGAGAGTATGCTTGGGGAGTACTATATGAAATTTCTTCTTCTTATTATTATTATTTATTATTATTCTCTTTTATTATTATTATTGCACGGTTTATTTGTTTTAAATTCTCTTTAAATGATCTTAATTCTCATTTAAATGTTCCTTCTCCATGAAATTCCCTTTTTCTCATTAAATACAGTACTTACTCATAATACTAATTTCCCTAATTTCAGCAACTCACAATATCGTGGCCCGACTGACACCAGCTTACTCTAACTCTACACGTTAGCTTTCAGCATTCAAAAATGATCTCGTGGCTCTTTTGGCTCATCATTACCCTTTTCAGTCGGCACCGTTGTGACTCGTTACTTCACATGTATAATCACTTCTGGATTATATATCATAAACTTATTTCTAATGTAATCTAAAGAGGATCCCATACTCCACTTTAGATCACTGTTTTGAGAGAAGCGGAAATTCATGAAGATACTTTTCATTTAACTCTTTAACAATTACTCGGCAAACTATGCGGAAGGGGAGACACTTTACACAAGGCATTGTAATACGCGGTGGTATTCATCGTTTACGGAGTGCTACCGTTTATACAATAGAGAGGGGGCTTGGCTTACTACATTTCATAACACGCTCTATTGTTCTCTTACTGCCCACAACTGGGGTGTTCACTATGCAACGTTACTCGTATTATTATTTACCTCTCTCTTATTTACTGCGATACGATTTACTACTACTTATCTACACGTTACACAAATTTGTTTAACTTAAGATTTATTTAGCAATTATTAATCACTTATTATTACTTTGGGGTTTTAAAACTTACGTAGAATTATTTCCTACACACTTTAACACATGGTAAACATTTATTAACAGAGATTATTATTAAACCTTTGGCATTAAATTCTATTTAAACGATCAGCTCTTGGTACTCATTTTCTTTTCTTCCGTGACCTTCCCTTTATCTCGTTTCTTAAAATCTAACTTAATTTTATTTTTACTACTAATTTACGTAACCTCACAACATCATGGCCCGACTGACTACATCTTGCGTACTCTAACTCTAGTAGTTAGTTTTCTGCTACTTTCTTTAACTCTTGTAAAGAATTTTTCAGTGCGGCGCCATTGTGACTGAGTTATGTTCCTTATATCTATTTCGCTTACTTATACTTAAGATAATCTAAAGTTGATCCCATACTCAACCCTAGATTATTTTTAATTCTAGTTGCTTACTTTACTGAGATAAGCGGAATGTCACGAAGGGGATTCTTTATTCACTACTAAACAAGAGGGGACAAACACTTTCTTTCAACGATCAGCGGTTACGCTGGAATGTAGGTCAAACTAGTTTTAAACAATGGCCTCGTTTATGAGTACAAAGGGGAGAAGTCGACTCGGGGGTGGATAGATCTCTATGGTTCCATTTAACAATAGCTGGCGGCTAGGGACTTATTTTCAAGCAGGACACAACTTATTTATTATTATTCACACATATTATTCTTTTCTGTTTTCTTATCTCACTAATACACTTTTATAATTATAATTATACTAACGTGTTATAATAATTTACGATCTTATTAAACTTTTTTATTTTAAATGACTTATTATTTATTATTATTACTACTTTGTCTGATTTACGAGACGGTTTCTTTTTATTTCGAACTAGTTTATTTACTTAGGGAAGCATCATTCCATTAAATTAATTAGTACACTTGTTTTATTTAATTCGATTTAATTTTCAACAAAGGGGAGATACATGGTTCCTAGGCACAAGACGACACACAGGAAAGGACACGCTTCTTATAACAATAGAGCTATCAAAGAGGGTGAAGTGATTGTTTCATTCCGCGATGGGGGGTTTACAATGACAATATACACACTAACAGGAACAGACAAGAATTCAACCGGTCTGGTATTGTTTACAAACAGACGTGTTGTTGAATGAACTTTTGACAAGCTCCTACATGGTTCGTTTACATGTGGATTATATGTTAATCTTACTTTACACATATCATATTTACTAATAAAATTATCTATACTATATTACTATAATATTAATTATTATTTTTATCTTATTTAAATTTCTGACACATATTAAAATACACGAGTAAATAAATCAACAGCTTATGAATAGGGACACAATTACTGTTTAACAACACAAGTCATAAAAAGTGCGCATATTATTTGTGACACTCGGTACACAATTAATTAAGCAATTAAGCAACCAAGCAGAGTGCCGCATCTTACTTGCGTCACGACGCTTACAATTATTCTCAATTAGACAACAGCACAATACACAATTAATTATTATTTACACCATAGCACATTTATTATTAATTAGCAGTTAATTATTAATTAAGAGCAGAGTTGCGCATCTTATAACCTCTTCTTTTGAGTTATAACGGAGGGAACCCAAAATAATTGGTTCTGGCAATTATTTCAGGCTGCCTTATTCCAGACGAGCTGAAATTTAAATCAGAACAATACACAGTAAGACATACAAGGAAATAGGGAAGGTGAAACTGTTGATTTATATACTCCGTATATGTGTGTAACAAGAAGACTGGCTTTATTAAACATTTGAAATATAACATTTACTCCAAAGAACAGATCCCATGACATTCTTAATCAAATTATTAAAATTAATTGAATTGCTTTATTTAGACTACGGGATCACAACAGATTTATCTAGCTATACCCCCGGATCCGGGTAACCATTGATATTTAGTCTCTAATCTTTTAATTGTATTTAATTCAAAACTTTATCTTGCAAGACTTTTTACCTTTTTGCTTCTTTATATATTCCATTAGAAGAATGGTATTAATAATACTACGTTACGTTAATATCTAAACTGTTACAATTGAATGATATTGAATAGTTACAATTAAATTCTCAAATTTAAGTTCTTTATATTCTTATAAAATCAATCGTCTCTAAAAGTCTCTTTAATAGAGTATTGTGTTACAAAAACTATTATCATTATTCCTCGATAGACGTGCTATCGAGTCACCTCTATTTTTGGATGTAGTAATCTCCTCCATGTGGTTCCGTCTTGGGAGTCCTAAAACGTCGTCCTCGTCTTGGTCTGGTCTCAGTTGTTCATAGCTTAAAACGTCTGCAGGATAGGTAGAGTCTTCTACACAGATACTCGTTGATTCTCAGATGTAGTGTATGATGATGATGAACTGCATCATCGGTAGGGTATACTAGAGTTCTCATTTAGATGGTCCATGACCACAGGTCAGCGGTTGAAAAGATTCGTCCATCGGTGAAGATTGCAGTCATCGTTGTTTTTAACACTTGTCGTTTGTAGTTACATCTTTCTTCTTGTTACAAAGTTCTTTGAAATGTTCTTTTTGTTAACGTTACATGTTACACTTTTTGTAACACTTAGTAAAATACAAAATAATAATTAATTAATCCACACTAACAATAAATTGCATAACTTTTGAACAGAGCCTTTTGCTCGTGCGTCTGCACTGCTGGGAGTCGTCATGGCGAGAGACGTATTTCTCGTCCGCTACCCTTGTACATGACAAGAGAGAGTGGGGTGTTTATTCCGCGAGCATATATAGTTCCTGTTTTCTCTTTAAATAAACTTTTTATTTATACAAACTATCGCTAGATAAAAATACATCATTTAAATTAATTGTTTTAGTTACTCTCTGTGTCTACAGATACTTTAATTATTAACATTAGTTTACTATATTATTTTTAATTAAAGTAGACTCGGAAAACATGTCGATTCCGGTATCAACAGGTAGGCGCTTGATAGCAAGCAAAGGGTTAAATACGAACATAATAATTATTTACAATATGCCTTTTCTTTACGGATACTTTGCCCTGATTAATTACTTCTTCCATTCACATTTAGTACCTACATGTTTTTATTATTATTATTATTGTGATATTTAAATGGTTAATAGTACGCAACCTTAATTAATTAAAAAAATTTTTTTTTTATTTTGTAATTGTCACAATTTAAATCGTCACACAACACACAAAGTGGTCACGTTATGTAACAATCATTGAGAGTTGTATTAACGAGACGTACCACGAGACTATAGAAGTAACACCATACGAGGCACAGCTCGGTAAGAAACCTACCAGAGCGTGGGAAAAATACATAAACAAGGACATACTTCTAGTTAAAGGAGCTGACCATAGCCAAATATTCGTCAAAATGAAAGAGAAGAGGGAAAAACAAGCGAAGTTGTGTAATGAAACCAAGACCATTACAAAATTCAAAATTGGTGAGAAGGTGTTAATCAGAACCTATTATCAATCGGACGCGGTCCAGAAAAGGATTGAAAAATTTTGCGAACTGTACTGCGGACCATACAAAGTGCATCAAATTCTCGGAGAAGCTACATATCTACTGGTCGATTGCGATGACGAAAGTAAACTCCGTGGGAAATTTAATGCCAGACAAATGAAAAAATATCATGAACCAGAAAATTGAAGAGGAAGGAAGAGGAAGAAATTGAAGAATCTATCATAATAAGTTAGCTGATGGTGATGAGTCATCTGCGTTAGGGTAATTGACGCGCTGATCTCATTCAAGCTGGCTTAACCAAGAAAATTATGTACTCTAATTGTCAAACATAACATAAAAGTGTATTTAGTTAATTAAGCACTAATTTAATGTTAGATAATAAGGATAAATTAACATTTTGAGTGACATTTTATAGAATATTGCAGTGAATGCAAAGGACATTTTAATTGCTATTACTTGATTCTCATAGTAATAAGTTGTTGGGGCAAAGTGAAAAAAAAGGACACTTAAAATCAAATAAGTGATATTATTCAAAGAACTATATCGTAAATGAACTCTAATAAAGTGAGTGTATATAATTAATAGACTAGGATTGTAAATGATACTAGAATGAAGTAGATAACTCATTAACAAAATGTATTACGTATATGTATAAAATATCAAAATAATTGTAACTAACGTAGCGAATATGTTAATTACTAATCTGATTTTAAATAACATTTTAAAAAGGATTTTATTGGTAGGACTATTAGTAATGCACAAAATGTGTATGTATAGAAGATTTCTTAGTGTCATGTAAAGTGTTACATTAAACCAATTGACTGTTTGATAATATCTTGTGAAAAATTTTATTCAATTGATTAAATTAATTAATTGCTCATTGAATTTATGATTTATCTTATATTTAGAGATAGGGTATTTATATGTAAATACGATAATGTGAAATGCGTTCAACCATCCCAAATAGCTAGCAATAAATTCAGGGAACCAATTAAATTTAAAAGGGGGTGTACTAATTGCAATATAAGCCTTTAAGAGTAGGTCATCATGTATTACCTTCCCCTGAAGAAGATGAACATGGCGAAGCGACGTACAGGGCGCAGAATTTGGATTTGAGTTGTTCCTTGAGGTCACATCGTCAAATCAAAATTGAGGACACTGTAACGAGCAAAAATTTTAAAAAATTTTAAATTTTCACCTCGACGGAGTACGTTCACACGGGGCTGTGTCAACGACTTATAGTTGGCGCAATAAATAAAGCGTAATGAGAAGATGTCAGTACAGCGTCGCTAGCTTGACAATAGAAAGACATTAAATACGATACGACTATAGAAATTGGTGGCACAAGATGACAGGGAAAGTGTAGTCCAGAATTATTGCTCACTACAGCTGGAACAATATAGGCAAGGACATTCACACTTGTACCGAGAATCGTGGCAGATGTTTGACCATGTTACGTCAGTATACGATAAACGACAAAAACGAGTGAAACTACATATTACAATGGTACGGATGCACTGCACCTTAAGAAACAATACAGTAGGATAGATCTGACAAAAACTCAAGTCATGTTACGCAGCTGGAGTTATCGTCTAAGTGACAGACAGGATTTACGAGTGGAAAGTTGGGGTGACTTCACCAGCCAGCAGATGTTCAAAGTTACTAATAGCCACAAAAAAGGGGTATAACATAGCACAATACGCCAGGAGGACCGAGAGTACAGATAATGGCAATCTAGAGAAACACAGAGTTTACTTCAGACAATAGGTTGATAGACAAGTGTCTAATAGCCTGGTTTCTACGAAAAGGGTCAATGTTCGTCAGAGCAAAATCGGGGGACGCCTAAGAACCTATCAGATGCCTTCAGCCAGGGAGAAAATTGGTGGTGAGGAGTGTTTCATAGCAACAGAAACGGAAGACCTATCGGAAGAACTATATGACGTAGGCTCTCGACATGGTGGGACAGAATATTCCAAGAAAATTCAAAACTGACCAATCTCAAAATGAAGTAGGCGTGAACTGCGCCAGAGACAAAATTTTGAGTAGGGACGAATTAATAAAACTATCTGTCCAAGACGGAGGAGAGACAGTCTATACTCAATTTTTGAAACAGTTTTTACTCAAATCTTCAGTTAGTTTTATACTCAAATTTTCAGTTAGTTAATTTCAAGTACGGAACAGTTGATACTCAGATTTAAAACAGTTTATTCTAAGTGTTCGGAGTTAGTTTTATTCTAAGTTCACAAGAGTACATTAATCGTGCGGAGAATTAACTCGAGTACGGGACTTAGTACGTTAACCTGTAACTTAAAAGACTTAGTAATATCTTCACGTCATGATAGTAAGTCTTAGTAAACTTTTAAAGAGTGTATTTCGAAGTGTGTCGTAACGGACTTAGATAAGAATTATATAAAGTGAACAATCAGACCGTTACACGAACAGATATCACCACATAAACGATATACTAAACAGTTGAATTTAATATAGTGTTACTACACCTTATTAACAACATAATGAACATGAAATATTAAACTAATTAACAAATTATACGAATATTTAAAGAAGCAGCGATAAGTGAAACCAGACATGTACATTAACGTCAAAACTAACACACAACATACACCGTAAGATGGAACATTTGATTGAACACTAAACTTCAATTATTCACATAAACAAACGCCAACGCGAGTGACCGGAAGAGTGTATGTTAAGTGATTGTGATAAAACGGCATCCGACGAAATGTGTCTACGAGTCATCTTCATCACCGGAACTAGACTTCGTCAACAACTAATGGATATTCAATAATCAAGTAACCATTATTTTAATCATTTCTAATTAGTTACTTCTACTGACCTGATTCTTTCAAAGAATTCATCCCTGAGAAAATTATTAAGAAACGCAATGAATAAATCTGAATAAAAAGTAATTAATGAATGTTTTAACAAAAGCCTATTTGGGATTTAATGAACGCATTAAATAAGTAGAATATGAATCGTTATATTATTTGATTTATATATGTATGTATGTTTTTCTTTGTTTTCAGCATATATTGAAACATGAATTTGTTCTTATAAAATATGTATGTATTTCAGGTACAGCGACATATCATATGTACAATTTTAATTTGTTGTGAATTATAAATAAACTAGTAATTTAAGTTGATCATATATATGCGTTCATTATTACCAATTACATCCCAGATATTAACTTAAATTTTGGAGAAAGATAAAATAGATTTTCAAGAGTTTCATATGCTCAAATAAAATAAATGAATTGATAACGCTAATCTACTAAATGATATCAAGTATTTGTTAATAAGAATCAGAATAGTTATACATAGTATTAAATGGTCGTATAACACACGGCATGAAAGTAATCGATTAAAGCAAGTAAATACATATTATCTATCGCAAATCAATATAATAAAATATCATTATATTGATAACGCCCAAAGTACGTAAGACGTTACAAATCAATTTTAACGATTTGATATCACTTATATTATATAATTTTTCATTATATATAAATAGTGCTCCAAGATCGTGGGGCACGGCAAACACAATTAAATAATTAATTGCCACAAATGTAAATTACATTTACATTTAATCATAATTACATTACAAACACTATACTAAGTATACAATAAACTTTGAATTAACTAACGCTATAGTCCTTGCAATGCTAACTTGAGGCAGACAAAAGACATTAAATTTCTCTAATCAATTTGCTTCCGAGAAAACTGACCGGCCTTATCATCTCCCGCGTCCGATCCTTGTCGTTCTTAATTAGTGACACTTCGGCGCGCGCCCGAAAAACAGCACTCCAGATAACTGATTGTATTGAGCTGAATCATCGCTAATACCATATCACAACCTTCTGTTTAAGTTACAATAAAAGAAATTATTTAAAGAAAGTTATAATAAATTAAATATGTATCTTTCAGGATATTTTATAATTGAGTTATTTTTATGTAGTCTATATTATATTTTTTTTTGAAAATTTTATTTTTTGTTCTACATTTCTTATTATTTCAATATTTCTCTAAATGTTGTATAAAAGATTCTATTTTGTATAAAAGATTTCTAAAACATTTTTATTTTCGAATGCTAAATATTTTTTAATACAACACTGCATGATGATGTTATTTTTTGTACAGATGTTATTTTTTGTATCTTAGGATGCAAAACCGATAAATGAATACCTAAAATGTGTTTTTTATTTCGTGGAATAATTTGATAATCTCTTCACCTAGTATGGGGCGGCAAACAACCGTTCTGCCCAGGGCGGCAAAATTGCTAGGTCGGCCCCTGGCAGTGACCACAGTAAATTAACGTACTATACAGAAATATCCATGGAATTAATTTTTCTTGGAGGATATGTAATACGGTCTTACCGTTTTAGAGGTGGGTTCTTCATAAGTCATGATCACTTGTAAACTTGTTCACTAAATACGGTACGCTGTAAATTGTGTAACGTTAACGAGGTTCTGAGTAAGGTTTAAAGAGACGAATATAGACATTTGTCTGGGAAAAATGGGAAAGAATGATCTAAAAGACGAATCTAGAACGAAACGTATGGAAAGGCTGCTCATAAGAAACTATCACTGTTCTTTGTACATTTCCACATACAGTTATGTTTGCTATTTCGCCAAAAAAAAAATAATTAAAGCAAGAAAGATGACGATTTAAATCCTTTCAAATTGTAAGGCTACCTACTTTCAAATGACGTTAATTTAAAGTTTAATTACCGTAGGCTACTATCAAAATTTTAAAACGAAAATTAGTGTGGTGAAAAACGGTCCAACAAAAGTATGAATGTCCTTTTCCTATTAAAATGTTTGGATTTCAGATGAATTACATTTACGTAGAAACAAATAAAATTAATCAACCCCACTTTACCACTCTTGTTTCTAAGCAGCTCCGCCTTTATAAGGAAGTTCATTTCCCCAGCCGACGTAGATAGCGTGTGGTTGGCATTTGGCAGTGGGTGGATGTTTGTTTTTTAGTATGTAGTGTTTTGATTTACATTTTTTATCAAAAACAGATGCAACGCATTTTCAAAATACTCTAATTAACTGCACACATTAAGCGATATTTTACCCGTTTCTAAAATATAGTTCGGTGTAGCGGTAGCAAAAGAAATCGAACATGCTAATTTAACCTAAAATGTGTCATTAATACGCGTTCCGAATTTTGTGTTTAGCGTATTTTGAAGACTTTTTAGGAAAATTTGGGGCAAAATATTACCTCTGAATACACTGTTATAATTGTAAGTATATATTACGTAGGTCATACTTTTTAAGAGTACTGTATATGATTAATAAAAAAATGTATACGATCAATCAAAACAATGACTGTTGTAATAAACATTATATTACTCGCCAAGTTTAAAGATTGAAGAAATATCAACTATACTGTACCAGATATACGTACATTTACATAATTCTTTAATTTTTGTAGTTAATTTGTAAATGCACTTGAAAAAAAAAAACTGGCCTTATGAAAAGCAGCGATGATTTGACTTCGTGTACATTTGTTTTGTTTACTGTATCATACTTCACACTACACGAAGTACACAAAGTATACTGTGCACATAGTACTTACATTTATGTTTAATTATTATTTAATGTTTCATGGGTATCAGAATTAGCTCGCAGATTAATTCCAGGTCCTGCATTAAGAAATAAGACTAAATGACTAAATTCAATTTTAAACTCTTTTGTGAATGACACTAAAGAAGTAATGATCCAAAATGTCAGTTTTATAGTTAGGTGTGTTGTAAAAACTAAACAGTAGTTGTTTATGCAGAATTTTTGTTGGAAGCAATACATATTTATTACACCATTAAAATCACTTAATATTGTGATTTGTCACAGTTGTTAATATATGCCTACATTCTGTTTATAATTCTATAGTTATGTAATTATAATTTCCTGTAGGAAACATGAAATACTTCCTGAAAGTATGGAAATAATTGGGTAAATATTTTTGTAGTTTGTTACGCATTTGTAAATTCTGTAACAAAACTATAAGCTGCACCATTTTGCTTTTAATGAAAACTAAGTTGATTATGTAAATTTTGTGTATCAGGTCTAAGATATGGTCTAATAAAAATAAACAGACTTACCGTGGGGTTTATAAGTAGAAAAAAACCACAGAACATTCACTGATATGGATTCATATACGAACAATGTGTGTTTTCTGTAGCTTCATATTTTTACAAGGTCTTATACTTCATTCTGAATAATAAATCATCAGTTCAGCATTTTTTCTTCAGTCTTCAATCTTCAGTCTTTTTTATGAATCAAAAACTTATCTGTAGGTTATCAAGTTCGTAAGTGCTTATCTTATTTAATCTGCATGCAGTTTCCAGTGCCACTCATTTTGCTTAATAAATCAAGGATTTAAGTTATGTCGTTTTTTGAAGCCTATAGGAGGCAACATTTTTATTGAGGGCCCATGCCCAACTTATAAAATGGCACAATTATCATTTTACATAAGTTTTCATACTTACCTACGAGATTTAGACTCTGAACAGTATGTCAGCTATACCCTATTTCTGTAATGTTGCACTTTATTGGTAATACTGGTAAGAACGCTCAACTTTCAGATCATCAATAGCACTTTGAATTTTTTTATGTTTTGTCCTATGATAACTTCCCTTTTAACAAACATACAACAGTTGCTACCATTCCTATTCATTATGCGTTTTAGTTGTACTCTTTTCAAGTATAGCATATTTCTCAGCAATGTGTAATTTCTTATCATACTTGTCCAGTGTATATTCCACAGTCTTCTCTAGTACACATTCAAAACTCTTTTCAGTAATTTGTCTACTCACATTCATTGGTTCAAGATGTTGCTTCATTCAGTTTTTTTCCTCCTTTTCATTTCCCTGTATAATTTCTTGTCCCAAGGTTGTCTATAATGTTCAGTGGCTCAGTAAACCCCACAGGAAATTAAAATATAACATTTTATGAATTTTGTAATGTTGTTGTTTTCTAATGGCAGGACATTGAATCATTCCATTTGTCTTCTGGCATCCCAATAGAGTCTTGGTAGATTCCCTATCTCTTCATAAGAGTGATCCAATCCTGAACACACAATAAGATGGTCTCTGTTCATCACTGTATTCAGTTGCTTACAAATTGTGCAGTGGTGGGATTTGTAGATCTTAATACGATGGAGGTGTTCAGCAAGGCAGTCGTGACCAGTATTGAGTCAGAAGTTCGCTACTGCTTGGTTTCTGGGTATATTTTTGTTTTTGTCCCAAGTGTTTCCAATGTTTTTCCACCGTTTACCACTAGATGCAAGGCTGGCCTTATTGGTGAACATCTCTTGTGTTTTGTTTTTAACAAGTCTTTCAATTGTTCTTGTGCTGTGTAGTGTTTTTCTCCCTTGCAATGTTGTACCCTTTTTAGCTAGCAGGTCGGCTGTTTCATTCCCACTTATTCCTACATGTGAGGGGATCCACTGAAGAATTATTGTTTTCCCTTGTTTAGTGAGAAGGTTTATTGCATCCTTTGTTTCTTTTACAGTGCTATCTATAGGCTGTCTGTTTGATGTGATCTATCATCTGGATTGCAGACATGGAGTCAACAAGAAAAATGGCTTTTTTAAAAGTTAGTGGTCTGAGTAAGAGTTGTTGTAATGCCATATGTATTGCCTTTATTTCTCCATCAACACTGGTTTTATTTTCTCCCACTGAAATGTAGTGGGAGAACAGTTCACAATGTACTCCTGCGCCAGCCTTTCCATGTTTTCCTATGAGCGATCCGTCTGTATAGATTCTAAGGTACTCATCCTGGGGATATCTTTCATTGATGGTTGCTAGTCCATTGAATTTTGTAATTTTAAGTTTCAATTAGTGAAATTTGTCTTTCTTTCAGTACAATCAAACATTTGTTGCAATCAAAGGGCTCTGTTTCATTTCTATTTATCCACACTTTTCCCTTGTCTCTCTGAAATTACTGTGATTCATATATTAGCTTCATCGTTACATTCTTTACATCCATCCATCCATTACATCTATAGACCTACTTCATTTCTGTACACATTTGAGATCCAGAAAAGCTTGTACCGAATGCAGATCGATTGTAGTGTATTGTTTTTAAATTAATTAAAATTATTGTTGTGGTGCCTCACAAAATGCATAACAGTTACTCAGTAATTTATACAATGAAACCTTTAATCCCAGTGTAGGCCCATTATTTGTTTATCCCAGTCTGTACTCTTCTTTCAGATAAATACCTATGATTTGACTCTCACATATTTTACATCAGTTCTTATGAACTATTTTTCATCCTCTAAATATCCTAATAGTTTTATGACACTTTGGTAACCAAAATAAACTAGTATTCTGTTCAATGCATGTTCTTTAACCGTTTGCTATAGTATTTATACATCTTGGAGTTAATCTCAATGTTCAGTTCCTTCTTATACTTAAAAAAGTTCTAGTTCTTCTGTAAAATGTTTATTCCTTTTGGTACTGACAGTCTCACCATCATGCACTTCTGCTTTTTAATATTGCATTTGTATACAAACAAAAACATAATTGTGTCTTTTGCATTGCTCTTCTGCACCAACTTCTAATTTTCTCCAGACCTTTTCAGCAGTTGGTGTTTTTGCTCTTGTAACAACTTCCCTCTTCTGTCCAATTCAGCACAGGAGTTGTTAAGCTTTCGCTGCCAAACCATATACTGGTATTGTGAGCCATATCTGTGATGTTTGCTGACCAATCAATTGGCAGTAATTTCATGTTATTTTAAGAATTTTAGTAGATGTATTACAGTCCCTGGCCAAATTATTAGGCCACCCATTGAAAAAATTGAAATTTACAGTTTTGTCACTGATATTGTGTTTTCAGTGTATTTTAATGTGAACAATCAGTGTTAATTTTAATATTTCATGTTATTAGACAAAATATTTATGCCTATCATTAATGTTGGCAACACTGTAAGCTTGTTATATTGTGTTTAGGTATTACACAACAATGCAGTCAGCTGTGTGGTTCAATGAATCTGTTCTGAAGTTGTTTTAATTGCCAGTTTATGCATTTAGTTGTTATTTTCTTAGTGTTGTATTGCTATTTTTTTGTTTTTTATTGTTATTTTATTTTATTTAAAGTGTTAATTCTTTTAAAGTTTAAGTCTGTTTAATTTTTTTTGCCAGATTAACATTGTAACCTCAAATATTGGAAAATTCTGCCATGGCCAAAGTAAAAGATATCAGTGACGATCAAAAAGCTGTTGTAAAACATTTACTTGAAGTAGAAAAGTGTAATATCAGTGAAATCGCTAGGAAGTGCAACATTTCTAGACAATCAGTGAGAAGAATGAAGGAAAATATAGCGAACAATGTTTCACTTCGTAGTAAGAGGAAGGGAGCATGTGGCCATAAAAAAATTATTTCTCCTAGAACTGAAAGGAAATTAATAAAAATAATTAAAGGAAGTAGGGCTGCCACAAATGCAACCATCACACAAGAGGTGCAAGATTCTGGAGTAGCAGTATCTGAAAGAACTGTTCGCCGAAGTCTGTATGCGCTGGGATTCAAAAGTCGATGACATGTCAAGAAGCCCAAGCTGACTACAGCAATGAAACGGAAAAGACTACTATGGGCTAGAAAGTACAGAATATTCATTTCTGAAGATTGGGATAAGGTAAGTTGCTGTACAGTATTTTTGAAAGGTTGGGTCTGTTTTAAATTCTGGTTCAACTCTACTGTAACGTTGTGTCCATTTTTGACAGGTGTGCTTCAGTGATGAGTCCACGTTTCAAGTCCTCACAGACAAAAAGCAGTATTTTAACGAAGACCTGGAGAAAATCTTAATGAAGACTGTGTTGTAAGAACCATAAAATATCCACCATCAGTTATGATATGGTCTGTCATTAGCTCTAAAGGACTTGGACGGCTTTACGTTGTTGTAGGGATAATGCGGCAGGACCAGAACATCACAGTTCTTCAAAGAAGACTTATTCCCCAATTAAATGAATGGTTTCCCAATAATGAAGAGAAAATATTTATGCAAGATTCAGCTCCTTGCCACACAGCAAAAAGTGTTAAGACATTTCTTGCTCAGAGCTCAATACCACTTCTTGAATGGCCAGGAAATTCACCAGATCTCAACCCAATTGAGAATGTGTGGGAGCTTTTAAAACGGGAAATAGGAAAGGAAAATATCACCACTAAGCACCAACTAATTGCAAGAATAATTTGGCACTGGAATCATAATGACAAGTTAAAGGAAAAGGCATTAAATTGAATATCACTATAATATTGACGACTCGGAACACAAAGTTTTTTATAAGTAAAAACGTAAAGTTTTACCTTACAGCCTAAACCGGCTTTCACCTATAGAAGGCTTCATCAGAGGCTGTCGTTAGTAGCGCTGCTCGTCTTGTTGTTGGCGACGAGAAAGTGTTTCGAAAGATTGAAGCTGTGTGTGTGTGGTGAGATGTGTTCGAATAATGCGTGCGATTTGAATTGTGTCTGTTCATTTAGGATGTCGTTTTTATTTGTTTTTGTGTGTTTGTATATTTCTAATTGTTCTAGAGTGTCTAGTTTTCGGCCTTTTGTGTGTACGTGTAGTATGTTCATGTTATTGTCAATGTTTTTATATGTGTGGTTTGCTCATCGCCAACAACAAGACGAGCAGCGCTACTAACGACAGCCTCTGATGAAGCCTTCTATAGGTGAAAGCCGGTTTAGGCTGTAAGGTAAAACTTTACGTTTTTACTTATAAAAAACTTTGTGTTCCGAGTCGTCAATATTATAGTGATATTTAGTTAAGTAACGGACACGTCATGGACAACGAAATCCAAGCATTAAATTGTGTTACAAGCATGCCAAGAAGAATTGAAAGCGTCATCAAAGCTAAAGGAGGGATAACAAAATATTAAAATAATTTAAAAACTACTGTAATTTTTTCTGTAATTAATTATTAAAATATATGTAACAGTAATTGTCTGTAAAATAAATGTTTTACAACAGCTTTTTGGTCATCACTGATATCTTTTACTTTGCCCATGGCAGAATTTTCCAATATTTGAGGTAACAATGTTAATCTGAAAAAAAAATTAAAACAGACTTAAACTTTAAAAGTAATTAACACATTAAATAAAATAAAATAACAATAAAAAACAAAAAAATAACAATACAACACCAAGAAAATAACAACTGAATGCATAAACTGGTAATTAAAACAACTTCAGAACAGATTCATTGAACCACACAGCTGACTGCATTGTTGTGTAATACCTAAACACAATATAACAAGCTTACAGTGTTGCCAATATTAATGATAGGCATAAATATTTTGTCTAATAACATGAAATATTAAAATTAACATTGATTGTTCACATTAAAATACACTGAAAACACAATATCAGTGACAAAACTGTAAATTTTAATTTTTTCAATGGGTGGCCTAATAATTTGGCCAGGGACTGTATATAGCAGAAGCATAGGTTTGTTCTTTTTCTTCATGTAAGTCAGTGTTGTTAGAAAGTAAATTCCCTGGAATTTAATTTTAATTTTAAAATTTATATGATTGAATGAGTGAATAAGTCTCGTAGAGAATTGTGTTATGTGCAGATCAACATAACAGTATTTTTTGCCGACAAAACATTCATTTTTTCTGAGATCGTAGAAAATTGTTAACTTTTTAATGAGGTGTCTCAGTAGTAGAGATTTCATTACATTGTGGACTCATGTTTTACCATATAATCCTATCCCTGTACTGGAGTCCCGTAAAAATTTTAGTAATGATTTGTCTGACCAACAGAATCGAGTGAAGTACATATAGGAGAGTCAGAAAAAGTTGGGTAGACACCACCATATTCTGGACCGGGTGTTTTAGACGCCATTTTCCAAAATGGCCGAAACCGATTTTATTTTGTATATATTTCTGCTCCTGTAACAGTTATACTCATCATTTTGGTGTCTAAATATATGTTTTTAAGGGCAAGGAATCGATTAAGATGGTTTCTGAAGTTGCCTGACTGCTATTGATTAAAGAAAATCAGTTCTTATGGATTTTAAATAAAAATTGAACAAAAGTGGAATACAATATTTTATTTGGAAAGCGATATTTACACAACAAAATATAAATATATTTGCACAACATTTTTATAGACACAGAAGTAAACTCTGTTATGGAAAACTGAGTGTAAAACTAACATAATTTTTTCTCAGTCTATCTTTTACATTGTTCACCACATTTGCAATACTCTGTGCATGTCAAATATTTCAATTTACATTTACACCTACTAGTAGCACAAACTGTACAACTGCACTGTATTAATGTTCAGCAGGCATTTTGTTAAGGCACAGATCAGGCTTTAGCACACCATTTGCATCTTTGCACCATCCATAATCTGTCAGCTGCAGGCTTGTATCAGGAAAATAGCTTTGTGATAGGTTAAAGCATTCCCGTAAAACAAAAAAGCATCTTCGGATATGTCCATTTCTTAGTGAAAAATATGAGGGTGGTAGCTCTGATATGTGTTTCTGCTTGTGTAATGAATAACGAAGTTCATCATATGTCTTACACTTTGATGATGGATGTAAAACTTGAACAAGGTATTCCTCTGTTTTGTCAAGTAAGTGTTTCTTCAGACAGAGTATTATCTTCTGCAAATCGAAGTAGTAAAGTTTCTGGCGATGCTTTTAGTGCAGATGGTTTTGTTCCAATCTTACTTGTGACATCACTACCTGTAAGTATGTGGGCCTTAATTAAAGTGTTGCAAAGTGCAGCTCCCAGGTGCCTCCCAAGTGTGTGTAGAGGCACATAGCGCATTTTATCACCCACTCCCACTTTGATCCACAATTCTTGCAATCCGTTACTGAATAGTTCAAATATATATCGAAGAATGAGAACAACTACATCAGTGTCATTTGATAGCACTATGAGGCATGTTATGCCCGACTGGACAGCATGGAACAGATGGATTATAATTCTGCTATCTGCTTCTTCAACAAAGTTTTGAAGGCCCGAGCAAGTTTGAACTTCTTTGTTCATAACTATTAATGCATCTCTGCTGTCATTGTCTCCTGTGATGGTTCCACTTATCACTGTAGTGAAGTTAGTCATTTTTGCCTTTTCAATGAAACTAGTAGCAGCAGCCAATTTGAGCATCTCTTTGTTTTTGCTTGAAGACCAGAATCTGTCCATCTGTATAGGAATAAGACTCTCCTGTTCGATTTTTATCAGTTCGATTGGATCAGCATTTCTCCGTCTTTCTCTTTCACCTTCTTTAAGTGACTGCTCAATGTAGCTGTCAAACACAAAGTCTACTCATTTAATTCTCTTGTAGTTACTTGTATTAGTCCACAATTTATCAAAAATATTTTGAAAAGTTAGCATATCCTTAGTTGTGAGTTGTCGAATTTGTGACATAAAATCAACTATGACAGCAGTATCCATAACATCACGCTGTTGAAAACAGTATTGCGTTTGATCGAGTTTCTTCTCTAGTTCAGTCAATAGTACATGCTTTACAGGTTTACTTGTGTAGCCATTACTATCTAACAACATACTAGTTGGCAACAGATCATATTTCAAAATACCTTTCATAGTTTCTCCTCTTGCTTTAGCTATGTCAATTTTTCTATCAGCTGCAGCAATACTATTTTTTTGGGAAGCTAGTGTTGTCTTTGATTTCACAGTATGAACTATTGTTTTCCTCTCCATTGTTGGGAGTTTTACCTTTCTGATAACGTCAGAAAGTTTTGAAGTTTTATTTACAAAACGGTCATTTCTAAATTGTTCATATCCGTCTTGTCCATGCTCTTTCACTTTCAACAGACGGAGAGCATCTTCCCTAGGTACACATTGGTTGCTGATAAAATTATGAAGCTGTGTTTGGCTGGATGTTTCATATGGATTGCCTCTAGTGTTCATAAATTCACAGAGTACATTAACGCATATGAACATGTTGGTACTCAAGTTTCCTGACAATTCATGATGAAGAGTTACCTCACTGTAACCAGTACCATCAGCACCAAGTATTTCTCGGAAACAGTTGCTTATTCCTAGCACTTCGTGATACACCAGCTCCCATTCCGTGACGTACATTTGTAGCCTTGTTTGTCCTATTATCCCCTTAGAGCTCTTTTGAGATCGTTGGATAGTTTGTTCTAATTTCATGTCTGGTGAAACTGCACTAAATGGTCGTTTGGTTTGTCTTACTACAAAATGACCTGCTTTAAATTTCTGATACACTTCAGGATGCTCTTCCTCTAACCATCTCATTTTTTCCAGGTACCATGATGCATATCGTAAATAGTTTATACTGTCAAATTCACGGAATACAGGTAGAAGTTTCTGAATAGCTTGAAGGTGGCTATCCCAATCACCATTTCTGTCAGCTGCTATAAGAAACGTCAACAAGTTAACAAGGTAAAGGAATGTATCCCAGTACCTACACATTTCGGACTTCATAGCACAATCACTACTAAATTTCTGAAAGTCTTTGTACAAAACTTCTACTGATTTTAAAAGTTCATTAAACTCGGTGGGGCTTGTATTCACATTCTTATTTGAAATAATTAATTTTAATTTCTGAGCATGTTGTGTTGAAGGGTAATCTCATATTTTTCCTTGGTGTTACATTTCCAAAACGCTGACCATTTCATCTTAAATATAGCTTCTTCAAGAATCAGTAAGCCCTTAAGAGATCTGACATAGTGGGTTCCATTCATTACTGATTCGGCTGTTTTTACACCAAACACCTTGCACTCAATAAGTGCATCCTTTGCACCACTTCCATGTAGAAACCTTCCAATATTGTGCATGACAACCTTTGCACAATGGAAGTTTCCGATCATTGGAATTATGTCACGAAATTCAGATGGACTGTTTATCATAATATCAGCAATGATATGGAATACACCCTCGTCTGAGAATACTGGTAAAGCTGGTTGTTTAAGCTGCGAGCAAATATTCTGCAAATTTTTCAATGCTAAAAATACTGTTGCATGTTCTGTAACTGGCTTGGGAATGAATGGAAGAAATCCCACATGCATGAGAGGTGGTGTCGCAGTTGAGATCAGAGAACGACATCCAGCCCATGTTGGAACAATTATTCTGCCAGTACTTTCTTCAGGAATTCCATGTTTAATGAAACTGATCGCAAACTCAGTTTCAGCATGTATCTTTTCAGTGGCCTTATTACAAAGCAGGCCTTCCTTAACTTTGAAACTTTCGGGAAACCATGGTTTGCTGACTGGACTCTTGTAATGTAGGACCCTTTGACATGGTAATTCCTTTTGTAAATAGTGACTTCGTTGGATTAAATTAGTCTCAGATACCTTTGGTTTTACTGGCAATTTGGTGCGATCAGGACATACTTGAAATAGAACACTGACTGTGTCATGTGCATCATGAGTACCAGATATACTTGAAGCATCTCGATGATCAAAATTGTCAAAGGCTGCGATAGTAAAGTTGTCAGTATCAAAATGGCTTGGCAAAGGTGTGTTACCATTTCCACTTGCTTGTATAGCATAGGCTGCTAATTGCTGTCTTTTACGCAACACTTCATTGTAGCTCACAGAAACTAATGCTCTATTCATACAAGTAATTAACTCTCGACTTTTACACTTATCATAAATGGTATGACCAACCATAAGATGCAGAGGCGTTTGTTTCATGCCGCGATGAATAGAGTAATACAATATTTGGTATATTACTTTTGCAGATACAGCCATTTTCTTATTATGAAAGGTTGCTGCACCATGTTCAACATCACATTCGTCATCATCGTCTTGTGTGTCCATTTCGGACTGATCTGGATCGGAATCTTCTTCATTCATAGTATTTGATAACAGCAGACCTTTGTTAATATTTAAAAATGCAGACAAAAATGTTAACATTTCATCAGGCATCTCAGTAGCCATCCATGACGTCTTTAGTTCATCTGAATCACAGAATTTATTAGCAAGTCCAAAGTCTACTTTCTGTAAAGCCTCTCTGATATCTTTTGCAGCAGCTTTGATGTTATCTACTTTCCGCATACGTTTGACTATTTCATCAGTCCCTACCTTTGACGAGAAAACCATCAATGACTCATTTTTACTATCAGATGAACTGAAGCTTATTTCATCCTCGCAATGTCTTTGCAGTCTTAGTTTAACTTCGTTGTTTCTAATTACGTTTTCACCAGCCAGTTCATTTACCAAATCACGGATTTCCGTTAGTGTGAAGCCATATATCCTTCTTTAAGCTTAGGGACTATAATTTCCATTCCTTTTTCAAATGCCAAATTTTTTGATGAAATGGTTTTCTGGTTTTTCACATTTTTCATAGCATATTCATATTTTCTTAAATATGCTTCTAAACAAACTTTATGGTACAGTAAATCTGCACCAAAAACTTGAGTATCTGATTCCAGATCTGCCACACGAGTATAAACGTCATCTTGAAAATAGATTGCTGCAGATAAAAAATATTTTGCTCGTTCAGATTCACTTATACGAAACTTGTCCCGCACACCATTATGACTTTGATGCCCACAGACAATACATCGAATATGTGTTGGGCGCACAATTGATGAAGGAGGCTCTCGTGGTACAACAGATGATCTTGTTTTCCTGGAGATTTCTTCATTGGCATGGTCATCTTCACTTTCTGATACTTCACTATTATCCTTTTCTGCTGCTATTTTGTCAAGAGATTTTTTTAAAGTATACGTTTTATAGCACGGGTTTGTCACGTGATACACAAACGCAACATCAGAAGCCACACTTTTCAGCCTTTTTGCAACTATGTCATCTCTTATGGCGGCTGCTTCTTGTACTCTTTTTCTTCCATTAACTGTGGTAACTGTCTTGTTTCTGTCTACAGACTGACAAATAATGCACTTTCCCACGTCAAATAAAACATTTGGTTTTTCCTGGCAAACAGTTGCCAGTCTCATTCCTATCCTTTGTTGATCATCCATTTTCATCAATGGTAGTTAACCTGTAAAAAAACATAAATTATTTTTATCAAATGAACATTCCAGTTTTTAGAATGTATCAGCTTAAATATTACAGTTAAGTAGGCCAGTTTTTAAATTGCGGATTACGCCCTGTAATAGAGGAGTCCTGTAAAACTTTTAGTACTGATTTTCTTTAATAAATAGCAGTCAGGCAACTTTAGAAACCATCTTAATCGATTCCTTGCCCTTAAAAACATATATTTAGACACCAAAATGATGAGTATAACTGTTACAGGAGCAGAAATATATACAAAATAAAATCGGTTTCGGCCATTTTGGAAAATGGCGTCTAAAACACCCGGTCCAGAATATGGTGGTGTCTACCCAACTTTTTCTGACTCTCTTATATGTACTTCACTCGATTCTGTTGGTCAGACAAATCATTACTAAAATTTTTACGGGACTCCAGTACAGGGACTGTATTAATAGTGGTATGGATGAAATATTTGATATTTTTAAAAATCTAAATAAAAAAATCACATTTCTGTACAAAATATTAGGCCTATCTGAGTTAAATGAGTTGATGTTTTTATGAATGTTTGAGTTGTGTATTTTGCTACTATATATATTTCTAATTATTATTCAGTATCTTATCCGTTATCTATTCTATGGTGTCTTACCAGTAAATGGAAGACCTTGTAACATATTCCATTAAAGAAACACAGGTTCGCCATGTTCTACTGTATCGCTCAAACAAACAGAATACTAATTTTAAGACCCTGTTTAATCCCTAATTATCTATAATAATAGTAATATAAATTCAATTTTTATAAAAATGCATAATTTACTCCACCATCTCTGTAAACTGTAGTGTGTCACTTGGTTTGATAATCAAGACTTGGATGAAGTGAAAGGCCTTTCCAGCCATATTGATATAGTAATTGCATGTTATTTTATACCTTAGCGTAATTAGCTAATTCAGGGTGCAATTAGAGTAAATTTGAAGGTATTTTTTTGTATTGTGTCTTTTGTGTACTATTAATACATGATTTGGGAAGCAGTACCATTGTTTAGTAGGTTTTTCCCTAGGCATGTCTAACAGAAAGGATAATGCTGTTTATAAATTGTATGAGGTTGATTATTAATTGCCATAAACTGATTATGGCACCACTGTAACTCTCATAGAAAGTCAGAAGTAACTGTGAGAGTAATCTGTAATATGGGTTATATGTAACAATAATTACAGCAACAGAATTTTAAGTAGTGTGATTATTGTTACAATAATCACAGTGCTTTATGTATTCAGTTGAGTGGCAGAAGCATAGGCTGCTCATGTGCAGACTGCTGTAGAAAAATTAACTTTACACAAGTAACTACACAATTTACACAAAATTAACTATTGCCACAATTAACTTTATAACATTATAAAAAGGGGAAAGGTGATGCAAACACCAGCAGATAGTTGCACAACACAATTGTGAAAAACAGCATTATTAATGGTCCTTGCGGTTCATACAACCTCTCATTGCCCTGCATGGAAAACAGCAAATGGAATGATACACACAGGAGCTGCTTAAAGAGGCTCACCAAAACAACAAGGTCTGCCCTCTGGACAGGTACAAAGCCCCCAAGATTGGAGTTTGAGTAGTTGCTATTAAAATTGGTGGAGGACCAGAGGAAATAGTAGGTGACAACAGTTGGTTTGTGGCTTATTCTCCTGTATTGTCAAAAGCATTGCACATATAAATTTGGAGGTGTGGGTGATATTTGCAAATATATAAAGAAGGAGTGATCAAGCAATATTTGATGTACAACAAAAAATACAAAGGATACAGTACAGATATTTAGAGCTAGTTATAAGTGAGGCAGTGTGGCAACTTCTGATGCTTCCATTGTAGCATTGCACTTGGAGATTGAGGTATGCATCTACTTCAAAGAGCAAAACTTTCAAGAAAGAGTGGTGACACTTCCAAAACTAATGTTAACAGCATTTTCCAACATTGTTAAAGTGATAAGTTTGCAGAGACACTGCTTTGTGATTAGGTTTCCTGGGTTTATACTTGAAATATGCCAAAGAAAGAGTGGAAATGCCATGTAAAGATGTGAGTAGAAAACTGGCCAGGCATAAAGACAGCAGACATACTTGGACATATGTACACCATATGTGTACGCAATTCTGAATGCTTTTATTTGGGAATATTGCTGACTCACATGCGGGGACCAGTAAGTTTTCATAAACTCAAGACAGTAAATGGTCATGCACAGGCAAGCTATAGGGAAGCATATGAATTGTTGGGGTTATTGGAAAATGACAGCCACTCATGGAGATAGCACCCTTAGATGCTTTATACCTACCTATATAGTGGGTAGCCCATGTCACTCCCCAGCAAAAGTGAAGGAACTGTTATAATGGGACACTGTTACAGTGAAGGAGATGATGTCATTTACAACGAGGCATTTACTCTTAGTCATTTTGATCACCAGCAAAGACTTGAGAGTATTCAGTATATCTAGACCACAGTGCTTTGAGGAAACGTCTAAATACAATACTGCAGTGCTACAGGTCTACAAAACAGAAATGATAGGCCTATCATGGCTATTCCCTCAATAGAGGCACATATTCAAAAAGCTTAGTGACAGATTGGCAACGGATAAAAGACACCTTACCCTTTGATGCACCTTGGGGAACTGGAAAAACCTTTCTGTTGAATTCACAAAGAGAGGAAAATGCGATGGCTATGGCTTCCTCTGGCATTGCTACTATTCTATTCAATGGTGAGTGCAGTGTAGTACACTGTTGTATACTAGAGAACCGCCAACTCAGTTTCAAAGTAATATTATGATAATGTGATTGGTATTCTTGAAACTGAGGACCTCAGAAAGCTGAACATAAGACACTGGCAAGCCAGAGCACACATTAGGGAAGAATGGAATCGACTCTTCGAGCAGGCCAAGACCCACCAAGGGTTGTAGAGCCACGGCTGATGATGATGATTCTTGAAACTATTTGTCATGTTATTAAAAGTATTAGAATAATGCATAGGTTATGTTACTCATGTGTATTTACATTATCTACAATTATTTATGTGTAACTTATGTATATTGATGCACACTATTTATAGAATATACTAGAATATTCGGTTTCAATATACAAACACATTTATAGTTTTGTATGGAGATAGCATAGTTTGTTCCACAAAATTCTAAAATATGAGCCTGGAATGACCAAGACTATGTTAGTAAGTGACACATGTTGGTGAATGACATCATTACCAACTATATATAAAAAACAATAAGAGACAGAGAGAATCTCTCTCAATTCAGAGTTCCATGAGTTAAGCGCATGTGTTAATATTAGATAGGCGTACCACACTTGTGGATCTGTATTTGTGTGTCATCTTTTGTTGGTATAAATTACGGTTGTGTCAATAGTCAGTATCACAGTTGTGGATTGACATTGTATTTTGTTTGTTATATTTTTATTTGTGAAAAAATTATTTGTGATATCGGTAAATAAACAAGGCGTTGAAAGTTGTACGAGTGATTTATTTCAGTCGCTGAACTAGAAGACGACAACTATTAGTGTTAAAAAATGTCCCTGAATTTGGTAAGCGAAGAAACATACAAGAGCAGCAGCCATAGGAGGACGTTGCGACAATGCAAGCTTTTAGCGTGTTTAGTGTGGGATAAATTCACTACGCCATACAAACGCACATTTGAGACACTTAATCAGTCTCTACAATATGTGGCAGTCTGTACTGATGGTGGTGCTGTTGGTGGGTAATTTTCACCATATTGTCGATGGTGATTCTGAGAGAGACTTTTGCAGAGAAAGTAAACATATATTTAAAGATGTTCCAATATGGGCCATGGAAAACTCAAACCTAACCACCAATATGCACATGTAGCTGTACAACTGCAGGGAATCAGATGCCATTGCAAATTGCTAAGAAGATCAGGGAAAGTCAGCTCAGAGACAGACTCGAATAGGAAAATAAATCCACAAGTGATTTCTGTAATGTTGTAAGTTTGGACTATTTTATTGTCAACCTTTGACCAGACTTACATTAAAACATGAATAGGGAAATCGGTTATACAAGAGAGTTATTTTGTCAGTGATAAATGATACAGAGGGCCACACTAATAAAATTTACTGGACCAAGCAGCTGGTGAAGTGATACCTTATATGTTACTGGATACTGTGACAATAGCACCACATATCTAGTTGATTTCTTCATGTTTTTAGAGATATCAGGTATGTTATTAAACAAGCCTCATTGCTCTATTGACAAATCATTGTTCTGGTACTGCTGAATTGCAGCTTCAATGCACCGAGACTTTGTAGCGAAATTAGGTTATATATCATGCAACTGGGCAGGACTTGATAGGGACCATCGAGGTGGCCAGAAGAGAAAGTGATCTTATTCCTCACATACTAATAATTCTGAATGACCTAGCATTTAGTTGAAAAGAGTAAAGTTTTCTCTTACAGTGATGTTCATAATGAAGATTAATAATAGTCAGTGACAGGGTTAAACAATAAAGGTTGCTGATTTACATTTCGGCACATCTTGTTTCTTGCATGGACAGGATGTTGCCAACACATGTGTCACCAGCACCTGAAACTTATGCATTTTCTGAGCGCAGAAAATCATACATCATTTACAGTGATATGTTGTGATAGCACAGACTATAAGTAGTTAAAAATTTAATAATTTGATTAATAAATTTACAAGATTTATCAGAAAGCTAATAAATCTTATATCATAATTAGTAAACTATCATAATTACTATATGTAAATCCCTAGTGGGTTTTAACTCATGTGTGTGTGTGCACGCCCTTGTGTCTTACTTTAACATTAATAGAAAATATCACTTCAGTTTTTATGCAACAGGAGATACGCTCAAAACAAATTAGTTACTACTAAATGCTGGGCAACACATGTAACACATATTGCAAAATTAATGAAGAAAGTGGGTTCTAAATTCTCAGTCTTAAATAAACAGTCATCTGTTGTATGCTGTAAAACAGAACTTCACATGGTGACACTTTTCACTAGATTGTTTATCAATTTAGTTGTCCTCATTTTTAGCTGACGTTTGTAACTGTTGTGGTAGTCATGCAATTGTATACATTAGTACTCTACAGTTATATATAGTACCATTGATTTTGTCATTTGAATAATGTGAGATGCTAATATTTAGATGTCATTGTAGTGTGCTTAGTTAACGGATACTGGGTAGCTACAGTTTTTTTGGTATAGTAGTGAACATTTTTATTTTCCTTGTTCACATTTTGTTACTGAGTGTGTAAAGTTATTTTTGACATACACAGATGTATACTTGTTTTATTCCTAAATTGGATTAAATTCAGTAGCGTTTACTAGAAAGTCATCCTGCTTGCAACACTATTTAACTAACATTATCGAGGTAAAAATCATTGTGATTTTATCTGAAATATCATATCATTAATTTCCTTCATATGTAAAGCTGCTAAGATTAATAGTTGCATCATATAAGTAATTTTATTCTGAACTGCTACCAAATTTTTGAACATCTGTACTTCTGCTTATTATTGTTTTTCAAATAAACAAAAATAGGAAATTTAAATGGTGAAAGGTAAAAAAGTTGCTACAGTAAAATTGTGTTTTCATAATTTGAATATGAGTGAAGCAGCTTCAAAAATTTTTGAATACTTTTTTGTCAAAAGTTACCAAAATACTTCAATTATAAGTAGAAGAGCAGGTAAGACTCTCTTAGAAACTTCAGACAAGTTCTTAAATTTACTTGGTAAAACAACCTTTTTAAGTTATTACTTTTGTTACTATCCACATGTTTCAGGCAGTTATTTAACTGTGGTTTCAAGTTATATTAACTTTACATTTATTAGAAATGTGTTTGTAAGTTACCCCGTTATTTACAGTAACATTTGGGACTGTATGGATAAAAAAATTTTCACACATATTTATGTAGTCCTACATGACAATATAAACACATCACGTATATCGTTACATATAGTGCACGGACATGTATGTGTGTGTTTTGCTAACTTATAATTCATACTACAAAGTTTCTTGAAGTTATATCAGAAATTTAAGAATATTAATTTTTAATAATTATTAATTGTTCTACAAGTATAAAATTATTTTTTCTCTTAACACGTTTCACCAGAAATTGTATTTATTTGTTATGGCAATTGTAACATGTGTATACTTCATGTAAATATAAACTGATGAATTCAATTTAATTGAAAATTAATTAGTTGGAGTGTATACGCCTTGGGTATTGATATCAAGAATAAGCAAGAATCTATAAATGGAAGCTGACTGTCTATTACTCTATTAAAATATATGCAACCACTGTTATATATTGAATTACTATGCCATCAGTTTCCAGTTGATTTCTTTGAACCATGTAAGTTTTCTTATTGCCACTCACCTGTTTAACTACAGTTGATCCTGTTACGATTTTTAGTATTTTGTGCTAAGTTTTTTAAGGTGGCTTTATATTTTATAACTTTAGGTTCTCAAATCTTGATACTGTTTTAATCAGAAATTGAAGATGTCAGTATCACATATTCTCTGCTAAAAGTTCAACTTTCATATGTCTAAAAATGGCTCAGAATTAATGCTTTATAAGAAAACACTACAAATTTGTGAGACTAATTTGTAAGTTATACATGGTTTAATTTTAGCTCATTGCCAGTAATGAAAAACTTATAAAAGTTATACTAAATATAATGCTACATTATAAACGTACAAAAAACATATCAAGAAGAACATTAGTTGTAATGAGTTTATATATCATTGAGAAGGATTCTCATTACTATAACTGTTTTTCTTATGTTAATATGTCTCGTGATTGATTTTTAAATAAATATAAATCAGTTAATTTTGTGTGATATGTATGTCATTATATCATAGTGGGCTTCAGTGTGTACGGTATTGGTAGTAGATATTGCTATTCCAAAATTGCAGTGTATCAGTCTGAAGTAAACTATAGTTTTTTTTAGTTTTTCTGGATATTTTTTTCTTGTTTAGATAGGACTAATAATTTGTACTTTTTTAATATTACGCATATCCTGTTTTGAATAAATTAATGAATTGGCATTTGCAATTTAAAAGTCAGTATTTGTACTCGGGTGTGTAAATATATAAACTTCTATTTATTTGTTATTTTTGTATGTTTGCTACTAGAAAAATGGTGATCAAAAACATCTGCTGCATAGGAGCTGGCTACGTCGGTGGGCCAACGTGTAGTGTAATAGCACTCAAGTGTCCTGGAATTAATGTTACTGTTGTGGATAAGAACAAAGATCGCATTTCACAGTGGAATTCAGACAAGTTACCTATATATGAGGTAAATGTGTGTGTTTGCAGAGTAATGTCTTAGGTGTTTTTTATCCACATCCAAAATGGGTCTTCTTTACTTATTTAAAAAAAAAAGTTATACAGTTTCTAAATAGGTGTGGTCAAGAGGTTCAAGTGTATAGTAAAATTGAAAGCTAAAGGCATCAGTATGTGCGAGGTGGTGCGTATGCACAGAGGGGAATCCTGGTATGTAGGAACTATGAAATGTGAGCCTGTAGGAAGTTCAGTGCAGCCAGTCTATGATAAGACGTCTAGTAGTAAGCAAAACTTGTAAATATTACACTTAAACAAGATAAATATAAGCAGGATACTTATTTGTCTACATTAATGAACAAGCAACAGATAAATACATCAGTAAATGTAAGTAACATAATATACATGCGCACAAATGTGCTGCTGTTACATATCAGAATGTTTTATAAACACGTCTCTGCCTCCACACTTCGAACTCTTAACCAGGAGAAGTATACATTTTAACGACAAAAGATGTGTCAATGGATGATAATGTAATAATTACAAAGATACATAATGATAGAATTAAAGTAACAATTTAAGTAAATTAACTACAAAATTAAATAATGATCAAAATGAGTTACTCTAAAATAACAATATAATTAATAATAAATAGAAATAATAATATTAGGAAAATCAAAACAGCAATAACATTAGCACTTGAAAATAACAACTTAACTAAAATGCGACACATATGTATGTTGGCAACACCTTCATTTGAAACATTTGCATGACAGCTGATTCTTCATTCCTCCTCCTGCCATTAAAAATTTTGATGTGGACTCATCCATGTGGAAACTGGTTTCTGCGCATATGGCCTTAGCTTTCAATTTGACTATACAGTTGAGAACTGAACAGAGTTGGTCTATATGTAAAGTCTTTGTTAGTGTAGTCCTACTGTTTTATTTGTGGATTTGGTATCATTGTGCTGCCTCCAGTTCAGTCATGCGCAAACTGCTGTAGTGGGGAGACTCGATGTGATACACTGACAAAAAACATGGCACTCCACAGGCTGCCATGTTGAAATTATCAAAGTTCCCAGCTACCATAAATTAAAACAACTGTACTTACTGTTGGACAAACTATATTGTTTTTTTTTTAGTGATACTTGATTTTTGTAAATAAAATTTACTGGTAAAAGAAAACACAATTTGGTATTTTAGTTTAATCTGCACATTAATTACAATAGTGTTATTATATTGACATTAATGTTAAAAATAATAACATTAATAATAATGTTAAAAGTTTAATGTTAAAAATAAATATAAAGTTATGATAAGTAATAACAATAAAAGAATATTAAAATTTCAATTGATAAAATATACAGTGTCGCCAAACACATTTCATTTGATGTGTCATACTATATCTTAGGTACATGTAGCTAACTCATTCATTTCACACTTTTGTTATTATAATACACAGTAAGTGCAAGCTGGAAAAAAGTATGGTGTACTTTAGATAAATAAAATCTTCCATATTTAAACTTCTGGTAACTATTGTGATTTATGTATGGAAAAAGAATATTTCGCAGTCACTTTAAAATTGATTTGTACCCACCCATCTTTAAGTCTGGCAAAAAAACTAAAGAAACTATTTGTAGGCCAGTTTCTCATATTTTGTATTTCGGAAAAAATTTTGGGAAAATTCTTGTTCAGTAAGTTAGTTAAATTTTACACAGATATAATTTGTTCTCAGAAAAACAGTTTTGATATTGGCAGATGGACAGTCAGAGCTTATGTAGATGGCATATCCCCCCTGCAAAGTAGGAATTTGTACCCCCACCCCACCCTCTTCTCACTATTATTATTTTATAACTGGATCATCAAAGAGCAGTATGAATGAAATTCACATATTTAAAAACCTTGCAAATAGTTGCACATATCCCAAAATATATTAACAATGAATGGCACATCGAAACATCAAAATACTAAAATTACTATAAAAACAGGTGCACTTTGTCCCAACACAATACCAACAACGGTATTAAAGTAAAAATATAAAGTAGGTAACAATTTTTAAAGTTGACGTCTTTTAAAACTCTTCTAAAATTATGTTTTGAAGATTTCGTATTTGAATGAAACTGACAGCAGTCCTAAGGCAGAATTTTATGCCAACGTCCTCTGCTTCAAGTTGTAACTTCCTCTTTTGGGATTTTGATACAGCGAAGGAATCAGTAAGGAAGCCAAAACCTATTTCCATGCTGTCTCATTTTCATTACTTAGAAAGGACAGCTGCTCTTGTCATGTTGAACTTTGTAAATATGATTTAATGATTTTTGATAATGACCTTTCAGCTCTTGCTGTTGTCACAGGAAGATAATAAATAATATATAAGCAGTACATACTTCAGGAAAGTTTGAGGAACAAGTTGAATGGTCAGTTATTATGCCGTTAGCTAAATCTGTGATGTTTCCTCTATTCTTAATTACATTCCTCGTAATTGGTAGAAAAGCCACTATCTGTTGAGGGAAAGGTTCCGTTAAATCCATTGGTCTCTGGGGCATTCTGACAAATGATGAATTTCATTGTCATTTTCACTATCCAGTAGGGTGGAACTTAATACATTAACCTTTTCAGTGACTGCACTGAATGCTTTAAAATGTCCTTCTAATTAGGAAACTAAAGTGTCCAGGAACTGATTATAAATTTCTACTTAGTTTTCTCCACTTGGACACCGTATTTTCAAGTGTATACTTTATGTACAGAATTTACTGTTTACATAATTTGTTTATGATGTAATTTTAAAATATGATTTTATGAAGTTTATAATTCACCACAGAGAGACACCACTCTCTCTCTCTCTCTCTCTCTCTCTCTCTCTCTCTCTCTCTCTCTCTCTCTCTCTCTCTCTCTCTCTCTCTCTCTCTCTCTCTCTCTCTCTCTCTCTCACACACACACACACACACACACACACACTGCCTTTTTTGTCACCACACAGAGACAAAGACACACATAAAAACAATACATGCACGAAATTGAGTCATTGTAAAAATACATTATTACACAAGTCTGTACAGATGAGCTTTGACAAAGTAGTGGCAAAGTTATGTTATATAACTTATCGCTCCAAAAGATTGGGGCTTTCCAAAGTAAATAAATTTGGGGTAGTCACGTTACAGTAGATTTCAGATTGTTTACAGGAGTATGGATGCTTCTATTCAAGTGCTATTCCAGGAAATGTTTATGAAGAATTGTTATTTGGTTGGTCTTGAAATGAAGAATTATAAAATTGCAAGGAAGACCGATAAGCAAGGAGTGATGACTTCATCCATTTATGAAGTTGTATACTTATCAGTTTGTAACATCTTATCCTAAGAAAATGACAGTTTTAGTGACAGTTAAATGAAACAAGAATGTGTGCTGTTTATTTGTCAGGGCAGTGGGCTATATGTATCTCTTACAGTCTAAAGTTTGACTTGTCATTCTACTACATTTCACACTTAACCAGATGATCAACAACCCAAAATAGTCCAGCTAAGTGTGATACTGCCTATTCTATGTCAATCAACACAAGCCCCTCTCTTACACAATTAAAACTTTCCTCTACCAAACCTCTTCCATGTCTCCAGGACTGTGCCTCCAGCAGTTGCGGTGCTTGCAGGTCCATATCTCCACCCCTGGGAGAGGAAAGGGACTGATAGTACTGTGGACTATTACTGAATATCTCCATAATAATGTAGATAAAAGTTCTCCAATGATTATTAGGTTTTACCTTTTTTTTTAATATAGTAATCATAAGACTGCATTGGGTAAAATGCATAATTATGGTATAACAAGGCACAACTTTACATTTATGTAAAAATTATTTATCTACCAGATCTCAATCACTTAAAATTGGTAAAACTAAAAGTAATAAATGTAAGGTATTGCTTTTCCTCAGGGAACCATACTTGATCTTTCGGTGTTTTTTATATATCTTGACAGAATTTTGATATTCTACCTGTTGGTTGTATTATATAAAATGCTGATGATACAGTAACACTGTGCTCAGGTGGTAAACAGATACCTCGTTTTAGTGTATAAGTGATTATGTAAAAAATTGCTAAACACTTGATGTTGATAAAACTGTCTACTTCAATTTTATAATTATGTTAATAGTCAACATAAAATAATTGAATTAAAAATTGAAAGGAGTAATAATAAAAAGACTTGATTTTGCCAGATATTTATGTATTTTTTTTTAAATTGACAATATTCTAAAAATAGGAAAACTGCATTATTTATATTATTAAGAGAACCAGATACCTGTTATTTATATTTTCTAAATTTTATAAGGTCTTAAGTGTCCAGTCTACATTACTGTATGTTATGGACAGCATTCTTACAATGGTGTAGTTGCCTGGGGATCTGCCTTTGATACTATTTTGGTGCTTTAACTAAATCTGTAAACGTGTGTATAGACAATAATAATAATAAATACTGCTTATAAAAAAATAGTTGTCTTGTGGTTAAGAATTTCAATTTAAAAATTTATTGTGAAATTCAGTTAGTGCCACTAGTCATAAGAATTTAATATTTTCAGCTATTGAGTTAGATGGTGGAAAAAAGTGTCATTTTTACAAAGCTATTATTTTATTTAATTAGCTTCTTACTGAGTTAAAAGTAAATAACTGTTCTATGCAAAGTTTATACAGTAATTGAAAAGACTGGATAATCAAATGATAATGTAGTATTTAAGTTCAGATAGAGCTATTTTATTTGTTCATAAGGTTCACTCATATGTTTGTATTATGTTGCGTGTAATGGTTTCACATTTTGTATATTATTTGCTTTTTCTTCTTACATATGTTAGACCTCTGTATAAGAAATTGTATTACCTTCTTACAGAATATATTATTTGTGTTATTTTGAATCTGATGTTGGGTAAATAATAAATGTCTTATTTCTGTTTTTATGTTTGTTTGAATTTGAATTTGGGATGTTCATAAGTCATATTACATACTGCAAACAAAATGTATTGAGCTGTGAGGGTGGTCCAGCCAAAATAATATATGATGTGTAATTTACTACTACAAAAGAATTTATTAGTTTATAGTAATAGTGTAACGTCACTCAAGACATAACATGCAGTTGAAGAAATTATATGTGTGTGCTGAGACTCAAAATTTCTTTAAAAATATTACACTTATGAAATAAAGGTGAATTACTGAAGACATTAGTTATGTATTGACAAAAGAACATAATGACATCATATTTCCAAATGTTGCCATTTAATTCTGTATGTGGTTATAATATATGACTATATTCTGTATTTGAAGAGTTTCTGTATTTTCATAATTCCTGTAAGAATCACTTTGATTAAGTTTATGTTTTATGTAGGAAACGTTTTTAGATCCTAGTCTAAATTAAATTTATTTTTATCCTATTTCTTCTTTTGGCCTGGCACCTATTACTGTGCAAAAGAATTGTCTTTAGTGTCCATATGAACATGTGTTTCTTATTTTATAGTTTTTCTTTCATAAATTATTTTCTGCCTTATTGGTATAAACCATATTACTTTAAGTAGATGGACATAAACATTTCTACCTTCCATAATACTATTTATTGGTTTCCACCAGCAGTGGATGGCAAGGGGTTTTCTTCCATGGTGGTGGGATATTCATGATAAGCGGGGTAAGTGTGTTGGTAGTAGTGACTACTGCTAACAAACTGATGCTACCTGTCCCTGCAGATTCTATAAAATTTCATTGGTGACCTACCCAGTGGATGAGGGTTGTAACCCCCTCCCGTAATTTCCCTTTGCTGCGTCACTATTGAATTTTTCCTAAGCAGAGCGGTAGCATATTACACCCATTTAATAGCGTGTAAAATGTGTTTTTTACCCATCATCTCCTCTTAATACCTATCTTCAAGTCGACAGGCAGGCAATATGTAGTTATGTTTTTGTATGGGCTAGCACTATTAGTAACAACATGGATATACAATAAGTGTTTGATTATTATATTGTTTCTGTTTACAGCCTGGTCTAGATGAAGTTGTAAAACAATGTCGTGGTGTGAATTTGTTCTTTTCAACAGATATAGAACGAGCAATAAAAAAGGCTGAACTTATTTTTATATCTGTGAACACCCCAACAAAAACATTTGGAAGTGGAAAGGTAGGAAACCTTTTTTAATCAGGAATTATTGAACACACACACACACACACACACACACACACACACACACACACACACACACACACACACACACACACAGATTCATTGACATACAGAGTTAGAAAAGAGAAATGATTTGTAGTTTCTTTTTATTTTTATATTTAATATTTTGTAAATATCCTGTTGACTTCTGTAAAAATCAGCTGTAGTAATAAATTCATTTGCTTATGAATTCATGAGTTGAACAAATGTCATATTAACTTATCAGTGGTCCCTGACATTTAGATTGCTTTCAGTGTCATTTATTAGCAAAATGAGGCCATTAAGATACTAATGAATCAGTGTAACTGATTTAATGCTTTCAGATATTGATGAGAGAATTATCTACTATGACTTTAGTATAACAGTATCTGTTCTCATAAAAAGTCACTAGACACTATGGTGTACAAGTACACACCACTCAGTATACCAAAATGTAGTGTTTAGACTTTTAGTATTAAATCTATAATTTATTTTTCAAATCAACAATCAGTATTTTCAAATCAGTTTTGTTTAGGCATGCAAACCTTTTTTTCTTAAATCTTGTGACTACACAGTTAAAATAAGTAAATTTTTGAAACTAATCAATTTTATGGATACATTTTCATTTAAAAAATGAAGATCTTAGAGTTTAAGTACTTTTACTATTTATGTAACCTCTGTAAATTATATACAGTAATAAGCTTTACTTACTGTAAACATGAAAACTGATACATCATGTGTAGGACAAGATCATGTTTCCTTTTATTTAGGAAATAACACATTAAGTATTCTTATTCAAAGATGTAGTACAAAATAGAATAATACAATTTTAATAAAGTAAAAGTTAAACATCAAATCTCATTGTGTTAAATGTAAAGAAGTATGTTCAATTTAAAACTACAAATCAATGAGAATAAGATGAAACGAAACTTGTTGGAGAACTAAGACTCCTACTAAGGTCGAACTGTGAAATGTTTGATTTGCCTCGGATACATATTTAATCAGTTACACATGTGTGTTATGTAAATGTGTTCTGCCAGTTTGTAGTTACTGTTACAGATGCAGTGGACATGTGACAGTCAATTTTACATGTTGATTCAGTTTTGTATTGTGTTGATTAACTAGGTTTAACAGGAATATCAGGGTGTTTGAAACATATAGTAACATCAACAGGCAAATGAAGTAATTTGAAATAAAACAGTAATTTCATGTAGTAGGCTTGCTCATCTATTTTTGCTGAAATAAGAGAAACTTTGAACTTTAAGCTACTGCGAACTGATTACAAAAAAAAAACCCTTAAAAACTGTTTTACCTCAGCAGACTAACTAACAACTACAAATTGATAATAGACTACAGATGTTCTTATTTAAGGCATATGTATTTTTACTTTCATGTTCTGTAAGGAAATGGAAGTATGGTGTTGGCAAAAAAATCGTTTTCTGAGAGTTACTACTCTCAAAACATGAAGAAAAGTAATTTTCTGTAAAGTGTCTGTGTGTAGAATTTTTTCAATGGCAAACGATAACTGCTACAAATTGAAACAGAATCAAATACTTTTTGCATGTGTGTCTGAGTTGTAAAGGACTCAAGGCCTATTGATTTTGGTGAAGGTCGGTTAACGAAGAGGAGTAGTTTACCTGCAACTTTTTACGTTTTAACAAGAGTAAAAGTAGTTAATTTTGATAAATAAAGTATCCTGAAAAGAAAGTCATAATAATCCACTGTAGAAAGGTAGATGATATATCTATAAAAAGGGGAGGGGGTAATTGTTTCACGTTTAGTATTGATTTAATGAGTTTGATAAAAATAAATAAAAATGCATTTATTCTTTTTAAAACAATGGTAATGGTTAAAAATAAAATAATTTTGTTGCCAGGCAATAAAATTATAATTTTTTTATTTTAATTTAAATCATCTATGCGTGAAGATTGGCAACCACGGCCCAGCAGGCCACAAAATAATTTATGGTCACATAATTACATAAATATGTAATTAATGCGTGATTATCTGCGTAGTTAGGTTTCTTTATAAGAATAAAGTACATAATTTTTGTAGATAAAGTGACTCAAAAATAACATTATATTAAACAACTACCCCATAATAACAAAAATATCTATAAATAGTGGGTGGGGGATATGTTTTTAGAAATTATCGAACTGAATTCAAGTAAATGCTTTTAAATATAAACCTTAGAACATGGAAGTCATGTAAGGTTCTTCATACCGATTTTTTTATATTGTTGTAGGTTATAATTTTAAAATTTAGTAGAGTACAGACTTCTGTATAACACAGGGATGTTGACAACCATAACTTCATATTGTGAAGTTAATTAATCACTTTACATAAATATAAATATATAATTCAGTTTATTGTTCCACTCACCTGCTGAGAATTATCTGGGTCCAGAATTCGATCACACGAACGTAAGATGCAAACATGGTTTACGGGTTCTAGTAATAATGTACTCTACTCATTTTTTGAAGAGAATTAACATTTTTAATAAGCAAGTATTTCAAAGTTATACTATTAGTTTTCCAATAAAATTTATCAAATTAAATTAAAATTTTCATACCTTTTGGTCACACATCTTATATTGTTATATTTAAATTATACTACTTACAACTAGGAAGACTGCCCAGTCTGCTCTCTCTCTCTCTCTCTCTCTCTCACATTCATATTAATTTCAACCTTTAAATTATTATAACCCCATATCTTTATTTTACACAAACACTACTAAATTGTTACTATCGAGACTCCGGCCGAACACGTGTTTCTTATCTCACCGATAAATTAACTTGTCGCTGATAATTGCACTTCGCATGCTATAAATAGTTAAGCCCATTATTTCCTTGGGTCCCGGTCGGTATTAAAACGGTATTATATATTATTGTTCACATTTTATGAAATTCGGCCGACCGGGGCCATACAACACTATCCTGTAAGCAAACTGCGAAGAAGCGTCTCTCCTTCACGGCCAACTAGATTACGTCGTTTTAGGTGGAAGACAAAGCCTTGTGTTTCGTCGCCACAGCCATGTCCTATTTAACCCATGCAGTTGATTGTGTGTGGGTTGTAGATGATATTCGTTCAGCACTGGTTGACGTCACAAAAAGGGTTTGGCTTAAGCTCGCATCCTCCAGTATGGTAAACGAAGTGAACAGAAATTCTTCTCTTAGCCATTTTTTGTTTTACAGTTCAGCGTCGGTCCGCGCACCTGCTTGTCGGGGGCGATCAGGCGCACTGCCACACACTCGCAAAGTTCTTAGAAAATGACGCTGAGTACATTCCTCAGCAACGATTGCACAACTGTCGAGACGTATTGTTCCTTTGTTAGAATGATGTTTCAATTCCACACGTGGCCTGATCCCAGATTGAAATTAAATTTATAAATATTTTTAATAAAACCCCAAAATTTTAATAAAATGAAATCCCCTGTATTTGTCACGTTACAATATCTTTGTTGTAACTATCACATATCACTGAAACAGGAAAAGTAGTGTAGCAGGAATCATTGGGAAATTTTTGAAAAGAATACTTTCCTTTTTAAATCTTGATTAATTTTTATTTATCATTTTTTACTTCCATATTCTCATAGGGAAATGGAAGTATGGTGATTGTGGAAAAAATCGTGTTCGAGATAAGGGGTGATTCTGATTGCATTACTCTCAAATAATAAAAAAAGTCATTTTCCGAAAAGTGTGTGTAGAATCTTTTTCTATAGCGAACAATAACTGCCGCAAATTCAAACAGAATCAAATAATTTTTGCATGTGTGTCTGAGTTGTAGAGGACTCAAGGCCTATTGATTTCGGTGAAGATTGGTTAAGGGGGAAGGGTAGTTTACCTGCAGTGTTTCCCTTTTTTACAAGAGTAAAGTACTTAAAAATTCATTTAAACTTTTTCAAACATGGTAATTGTTAAAAATAAAATAATTTTGTTGCTAGGCAACCAGGTTGTTTGGATAGGAGGGAGGAGTAGTTTATCTGCATTGTTTTGTCTTTTAACAAGAGTAAAGTACTTAATTTTGGTAAATAAGTGCCCAAAAAATAAAGTCTTATTAATCCACTGTAAAATGGTAAATCAGATATCTATAAATGGAGAGGGTAGTTGGAGGAGGAGGAGGAGGAGGAGGTGATTTTTTGAAAATTACTTTGCTGATATCAAGTAAAGTACGAGTATGTAATTTTGAAGGATACAATACCTTATCAGTTACATATGATAAAACTATTACTCTATGAAAGTATAAATACCATTAATGGTGGGGATCGGTTGAAGAGGAGGGATGATTATCTGCGAAATTGTTTGTTTATAAGAAACCAACTACTTAATTTTTATAGATAAAGTGACTCGAAAATAACATATTGAACAACTACCCCATAATAACAAAAATGTCTATAAATAGTGAAAATAGTTTGAGGGTGGGCGATATTTTTTTAGAAATTATCAAACTGAATTCAAGTAAATGATTTTAAACATAAATCTTAGATCATGGAAGTTGTGTATTCTCCACATTAATTTTTACTTCCATGTTCCATAAGGAAATGGAAGTATGGTGATCACAAAAAAAATCATGTTTGAGATAAGGGCTGATTCTGATTGTACTACCCTTAAAACATGAAAAGTAATTTTCCAAAAAGTGTCTGTGTGTCTATGTAGAATTTTGTCTTTAGAGAATGATATCTGCTGCAAATTCAAACAGAACCAAGTAATTTTGCATATGTGCCCGAGTTGTAGAGGACTATTGATTTTGATGAAGATCCATTAAGGGGAAGGGGTAGTTTACCTGCAACGGTTTACGTTTTAACAAGAGTAAAAGTAGTTAATTTTGATAAATAAAGTATCCTGAAAAGAAAGTCATAATAATCCACTGTAGAAAGGTAGATGATATATCTATAAAAAGGGGAGGGGGTAATTGTTTCACGTTTAGTATTGATTTAATGAGTTTGATAAAAATAAATAAAAATGCATTTATTCTTTTTAAAACAATGGTAATGGTTAAAAATAAAATAATTTTGTTGCCAGGCAATAAAATTATAATTTTTTTATTTTAATTTAAATCATCTATGCGTGAAGATTGGCAACCACGGCCCAGCAGGCCACAAAATAATTTATGGTCACATAATTACATAAATATGTAATTAATGCGTGATTATCTGCGTAGTTAAGTTTCTTTATAAGAATAAAGTACATAATTTTTGTAGATAAAGTGACTCAAAAATAACATTATATTAAACAACTACCCCATAATAACAAAAATATCTATAAATAGTGGGTGGGGGATATGTTTTTAGAAATTATCGAACTGAATTCAAGTAAATGCTTTTAAATATAAACCTTAGAACATGGAAGTCATGTAAGGTTCTTCATACCGATTTTTTTATATTGTTGTAGGTTATAATTTTAAAATTTAGTAGAGTACAGACTTCTGTATAACACAGGGATGTTGACAACCATAACTTCATATTGTGAAGTTAATTAATCACTTTACATAAATATAAATATATAATTCAGTTTATTGTTCCACTCACCTGCTGAGAATTATCTGGGTCCAGAATTCGATCACACGAACGTAAGATGCAAACATGGTTTACGGGTTCTAGTAATAATGTACTCTACTCATTTTTTGAAGAGAATTAACATTTTTAATAAGCAAGTATTTCAAAGTTATACTATTAGTTTTCCAATAAAATTTATCAAATTAAATTAAAATTTTCATACCTTTTGGTCACACATCTTATATTGTTATATTTAAATTATACTACTTACAACTAGGAAGACTGCCCAGTCTGCTCTCTCTCTCTCTTTCTCTCTCTCACATTCATATTAATTTCAACCTTTAAATTATTATAACCCCATATCTTTATTTTACACAAACACTACTAAATTGTTACTATCGAGACTCCGGCCGAACACGTGTTTCTTATCTCACCGATAAATTAACTTGTCGCTGATAATTGCACTTCGCATGCTATAAATAGTTAAGCCCATTATTTCCTTGGGTCCCGGTCGGTATTAAAACGGTATTATATATTATTGTTCACATTTTATGAAATTCGGCCGACCGGGGCCATACAACACTATCCTGTAAGCAAACTGCGAAGAAGCGTCTCTCCTTCACGGCCAACTAGATTACGTCGTTTTAGGTGGAAGACAAAGCCTTGTGTTTCGTCGCCACAGCCATGTCCTATTTAACCCATGCAGTTGATTGTGTGTGGGTTGTAGATGATATTCGTTCAGCACTGGTTGACGTCACAAAAAGGGTTTGGCTTAAGCTCGCATCCTCCAGTATGGTAAACGAAGTGAACAGAAATTCTTCTCTTAGCCATTTTTTGTTTTACAGTTCAGCGTCGGTCCGCGCACCTGCTTGTCGGGGGCGATCAGGCGCACTGCCACACACTCGCAAAGTTCTTAGAAAATGACGCTGAGTACATTCCTCAGCAACGATTGCACAACTGTCGAGACGTATTGTTCCTTTGTTAGAATGATGTTTCAATTCCACACGTGGCCTGATCCCAGATTGAAATTAAATTTATAAATATTTTTAATAAAACCCCAAAATTTTAATAAAATGAAATCCCCTGTATTTGTCACGTTACAATATCTTTGTTGTAACTATCACATATCACTGAAACAGGAAAAGTAGTGTAGCAGGAATCATTGGGAAATTTTTGAAAAGAATACTTTCCTTTTTAAATCTTGATTAATTTTTATTTATCATTTTTTACTTCCATATTCTCATAGGGAAATGGAAGTATGGTGATTGTGGAAAAAATCGTGTTCGAGATAAGGGGTGATTCTGATTGCATTACTCTCAAATAATAAAAAAAGTCATTTTCCGAAAAGTGCGTGTAGAATCTTTTTCTATAGCGAACAATAACTGCCGCAAATTCAAACAGAATCAAATAATTTTTGCATGTGTGTCTGAGTTGTAGAGGACTCAAGGCCTATTGATTTCGGTGAAGATTGGTTAAGGGGGAAGGGTAGTTTACCTGCAGTGTTTCCCTTTTTTACAAGAGTAAAGTACTTAAAAATTCATTTAAACTTTTTCAAACATGGTAATTGTTAAAAATAAAATAATTTTGTTGCTAGGCAACCAGGTTGTTTGGATAGGAGGGAGGAGTAGTTTATCTGCATTGTTTTGTCTTTTAACAAGAGTAAAGTACTTAATTTTGGTAAATAAGTGCCCAAAAAATAAAGTCTTATTAATCCACTGTAAAATGGTAAATCAGATATCTATAAATGGAGAGGGTAGTTGGAGGAGGAGGAGGAGGAGGAGGTGATTTTTTGAAAATTACTTTGCTGATATCAAGTAAAGTACGAGTATGTAATTTTGAAGGATACAATACCTTATCAGTTACATATGATAAAACTATTACTCTATGAAAGTATAAATACCATTAATGGTGGGGATCGGTTGAAGAGGAGGGATGATTATCTGCGAAATTGTTTGTTTATAAGAAACCAACTACTTAATTTTTATAGATAAAGTGACTCGAAAATAACATATTGAACAACTACCCCATAATAACAAAAATGTCTATAAATAGTGAAAATAGTTTGAGGGTGGGCGATATTTTTTTAGAAATTATCAAACTGAATTCAAGTAAATGATTTTAAACATAAATCTTAGATCATGGAAGTTGTGTATTCTCCACATTAATTTTTACTTCCATGTTCCATAAGGAAATGGAAGTATGGTGATCACAAAAAAAATCATGTTTGAGATAAGGGCTGATTCTGATTGTACTACCCTTAAAACATGAAAAGTAATTTTCCAAAAAGTGTCTGTGTGTCTATGTAGAATTTTGTCTTTAGAGAATGATATCTGCTGCAAATTCAAACAGAACCAAGTAATTTTGCATATGTGCCCGAGTTGTAGAGGACTATTGATTTTGATGAAGATCCATTAAGGGGAAGGGGTAGTTTACCTGCAACGGTTTACGTTTTAACAAGAGTAAAAGTAGTTAATTTTGATAAATAAAGTATCCTGAAAAGAAAGTCATAATAATCCACTGTAGAAAGGTAGATGATATATCTATAAAAAGGGGAGGGGGTAATTGTTTCACGTTTAGTATTGATTTAATGAGTTTGATAAAAATAAATAAAAATGCATTTATTCTTTTTAAAACAATGGTAATGGTTAAAAATAAAATAATTTTGTTGCCAGGCAATAAAATTATAATTTTTTTATTTTAATTTAAATCATCTATGCGTGAAGATTGGCAACCACGGCCCAGCAGGCCACAAAATAATTTATGGTCACATAATTACATAAATATGTAATTAATGCGTGATTATCTGCGTAGTTAAGTTTCTTTATAAGAATAAAGTACATAATTTTTGTAGATAAAGTGACTCAAAAATAACATTATATTAAACAACTACCCCATAATAACAAAAATATCTATAAATAGTGGGTGGGGGATATGTTTTTAGAAATTATCGAACTGAATTCAAGTAAATGCTTTTAAATATAAACCTTAGAACATGGAAGTCATGTAAGGTTCTTCATACCGATTTTTTTATATTGTTGTAGGTTATAATTTTAAAATTTAGTAGAGTACAGACTTCTGTATAACACAGGGATGTTGACAACCATAACTTCATATTGTGAAGTTAATTAATCACTTTACATAAATATAAATATATAATTCAGTTTATTGTTCCACTCACCTGCTGAGAATTATCTGGGTCCAGAATTCGATCACACGAACGTAAGATGCAAACATGGTTTACGGGTTCTAGTAATAATGTACTCTACTCATTTTTTGAAGAGAATTAACATTTTTAATAAGCAAGTATTTCAAAGTTATACTATTAGTTTTCCAATAAAATTTATCAAATTAAATTAAAATTTTCATACCTTTTGGTCACACATCTTATATTGTTATATTTAAATTATACTACTTACAACTAGGAAGACTGCCCAGTCTGCTCTCTCTCTCTCTTTCTCTCTCTCACATTCATATTAATTTCAACCTTTAAATTATTATAACCCCATATCTTTATTTTACACAAACACTACTAAATTGTTACTATCGAGACTCCGGCCGAACACGTGTTTCTTATCTCACCGATAAATTAACTTGTCGCTGATAATTGCACTTCGCATGCTATAAATAGTTAAGCCCATTATTTCCTTGGGTCCCGGTCGGTATTAAAACGGTATTATATATTATTGTTCACATTTTATGAAATTCGGCCGACCGGGGCCATACAACACTATCCTGTAAGCAAACTGCGAAGAAGCGTCTCTCCTTCACGGCCAACTAGATTACGTCGTTTTAGGTGGAAGACAAAGCCTTGTGTTTCGTCGCCACAGCCATGTCCTATTTAACCCATGCAGTTGATTGTGTGTGGGTTGTAGATGATATTCGTTCAGCACTGGTTGACGTCACAAAAAGGGTTTGGCTTAAGCTCGCATCCTCCAGTATGGTAAACGAAGTGAACAGAAATTCTTCTCTTAGCCATTTTTTGTTTTACAGTTCAGCGTCGGTCCGCGCACCTGCTTGTCGGGGGCGATCAGGCGCACTGCCACACACTCGCAAAGTTCTTAGAAAATGACGCTGAGTACATTCCTCAGCAACGATTGCACAACTGTCGAGACGTATTGTTCCTTTGTTAGAATGATGTTTCAATTCCACACGTGGCCTGATCCCAGATTGAAATTAAATTTATAAATATTTTTAATAAAACCCCAAAATTTTAATAAAATGAAATCCCCTGTATTTGTCACGTTACAATATCTTTGTTGTAACTATCACATATCACTGAAACAGGAAAAGTAGTGTAGCAGGAATCATTGGGAAATTTTTGAAAAGAATACTTTCCTTTTTAAATCTTGATTAATTTTTATTTATCATTTTTTACTTCCATATTCTCATAGGGAAATGGAAGTATGGTGATTGTGGAAAAAATCGTGTTCGAGATAAGGGGTGATTCTGATTGCATTACTCTCAAATAATAAAAAAAGTCATTTTCCGAAAAGTGCGTGTAGAATCTTTTTCTATAGCGAACAATAACTGCCGCAAATTCAAACAGAATCAAATAATTTTTGCATGTGTGTCTGAGTTGTAGAGGACTCAAGGCCTATTGATTTCGGTGAAGATTGGTTAAGGGGGAAGGGTAGTTTACCTGCAGTGTTTCCCTTTTTTACAAGAGTAAAGTACTTAAAAATTCATTTAAACTTTTTCAAACATGGTAATTGTTAAAAATAAAATAATTTTGTTGCTAGGCAACCAGGTTGTTTGGATAGGAGGGAGGAGTAGTTTATCTGCATTGTTTTGTCTTTTAACAAGAGTAAAGTACTTAATTTTGGTAAATAAGTGCCCAAAAAATAAAGTCTTATTAATCCACTGTAAAATGGTAAATCAGATATCTATAAATGGAGAGGGTAGTTGGAGGAGGAGGAGGAGGAGGAGGTGATTTTTTGAAAATTACTTTGCTGATATCAAGTAAAGTACGAGTATGTAATTTTGAAGGATACAATACCTTATCAGTTACATATGATAAAACTATTACTCTATGAAAGTATAAATACCATTAATGGTGGGGATCGGTTGAAGAGGAGGGATGATTATCTGCGAAATTGTTTGTTTATAAGAAACCAACTACTTAATTTTTATAGATAAAGTGACTCGAAAATAACATATTGAACAACTACCCCATAATAACAAAAATGTCTATAAATAGTGAAAATAGTTTGAGGGTGGGCGATATTTTTTTAGAAATTATCAAACTGAATTCAAGTAAATGATTTTAAACATAAATCTTAGATCATGGAAGTTGTGTATTCTCCACATTAATTTTTACTTCCATGTTCCATAAGGAAATGGAAGTATGGTGATCACAAAAAAAATCATGTTTGAGATAAGGGCTGATTCTGATTGTACTACCCTTAAAACATGAAAAGTAATTTTCCAAAAAGTGTCTGTGTGTCTATGTAGAATTTTGTCTTTAGAGAATGATATCTGCTGCAAATTCAAACAGAACCAAGTAATTTTGCATATGTGCCCGAGTTGTAGAGGACTATTGATTTTGATGAAGATCCATTAAGGGGAAGGGGTAGTTTACCTGCAACGGTTTACGTTTTAACAAGAGTAAAAGTAGTTAATTTTGATAAATAAAGTATCCTGAAAAGAAAGTCATAATAATCCACTGTAGAAAGGTAGATGATATATCTATAAAAAGGGGAGGGGGTAATTGTTTCACGTTTAGTATTGATTTAATGAGTTTGATAAAAATAAATAAAAATGCATTTATTCTTTTTAAAACAATGGTAATGGTTAAAAATAAAATAATTTTGTTGCCAGGCAATAAAATTATAATTTTTTTATTTTAATTTAAATCATCTATGCGTGAAGATTGGCAACCACGGCCCAGCAGGCCACAAAATAATTTATGGTCACATAATTACATAAATATGTAATTAATGCGTGATTATCTGCGTAGTTAAGTTTCTTTATAAGAATAAAGTACATAATTTTTGTAGATAAAGTGACTCAAAAATAACATTATATTAAACAACTACCCCATAATAACAAAAATATCTATAAATAGTGGGTGGGGGATATGTTTTTAGAAATTATCGAACTGAATTCAAGTAAATGCTTTTAAATATAAACCTTAGAACATGGAAGTCATGTAAGGTTCTTCATACCGATTTTTTTATATTGTTGTAGGTTATAATTTTAAAATTTAGTAGAGTACAGACTTCTGTATAACACAGGGATGTTGACAACCATAACTTCATATTGTGAAGTTAATTAATCACTTTACATAAATATAAATATATAATTCAGTTTATTGTTCCACTCACCTGCTGAGAATTATCTGGGTCCAGAATTCGATCACACGAACGTAAGATGCAAACATGGTTTACGGGTTCTAGTAATAATGTACTCTACTCATTTTTTGAAGAGAATTAACATTTTTAATAAGCAAGTATTTCAAAGTTATACTATTAGTTTTCCAATAAAATTTATCAAATTAAATTAAAATTTTCATACCTTTTGGTCACACATCTTATATTGTTATATTTAAATTATACTACTTACAACTAGGAAGACTGCCCAGTCTGCTCTCTCTCTCTCTCTCTCTCTCTCTCACATTCATATTAATTTCAACCTTTAAATTATTATAACCCCATATCTTTATTTTACACAAACACTACTAAATTGTTACTATCGAGACTCCGGCCGAACACGTGTTTCTTATCTCACCGATAAATTAATTTGTCGCTGATAATTGCACTTCGCATGCTATAAATAGTTAAGCCCATTATTTCCTTGGGTCCCGGTCGGTATTAAAACGGTATTATATATTATTGTTCACATTTTATGAAATTCGGCCGACCGGGGCCATACAACACTATCCTGTAAGCAAACTGCGAAGAAGCGTCTCTCCTTCACGGCCAACTAGATTACGTCGTTTTAGGTGGAAGACAAAGCCTTGTGTTTCGTCGCCACAGCCATGTCCTATTTAACCCATGCAGTTGATTGTGTGTGGGTTGTAGATGATATTCGTTCAGCACTGGTTGACGTCACAAAAAGGGTTTGGCTTAAGCTCGCATCCTCCAGTATGGTAAACGAAGTGAACAGAAATTCTTCTCTTAGCCATTTTTTGTTTTACAGTTCAGCGTCGGTCCGCGCACCTGCTTGTCGGGGGCGATCAGGCGCACTGCCACACACTCGCAAAGTTCTTAGAAAATGACGCTGAGTACATTCCTCAGCAACGATTGCACAACTGTCGAGACGTATTGTTCCTTTGTTAGAATGATGTTTCAATTCCACACGTGGCCTGATCCCAGATTGAAATTAAATTTATAAATATTTTTAATAAAACCCCAAAATTTTAATAAAATGAAATCCCCTGTATTTGTCACGTTACAATATCTTTGTTGTAACTATCACATATCACTGAAACAGGAAAAGTAGTGTAGCAGGAATCATTGGGAAATTTTTGAAAAGAATACTTTCCTTTTTAAATCTTGATTAATTTTTATTTATCATTTTTTACTTCCATATTCTCATAGGGAAATGGAAGTATGGTGATTGTGGAAAAAATCGTGTTCGAGATAAGGGGTGATTCTGATTGCATTACTCTCAAATAATGAAAATAGTCATTTTCCGAAAAGTGTGTGTAGAATCTTTTTCTATAGCGAACAATAACTGCCGCAAATTCAAACAGAATCAAATAATTTTTGCATGTGTGTCTCAGTTGTAGAGGACTCAAGGCCTATTGATTTCGGTGAAGATTGGTTAAGGGGGAAGGGTAGTTTACCTGCAGTGTTTCCCTTTTTTACAAGAGTAAAGTACTTAAAAATTCATTTAAACTTTTTCAAACATGGTAATTGTTAAAAATAAAATAATTTTGTTGCTAGGCAACCAGGTTGTTTGGATAGGAGGGAGGAGTAGTTTATCTGCATTGTTTTGTCTTTTAACAAGAGTAAAGTACTTAATTTTGGTAAATAAGTGCCCAAAAAATAAAGTCTTATTAATCCACTGTAAAATGGTAAATCAGATATCTATAAATGGAGAGGGTAGTTGGAGGAGGAGGAGGAGGAGGTGATTTTTTGAAAATTACTTTGCTGATATCAAGTAAAGTACGAGTATGTAATTTTGAAGGATACAATACCTTATCAGTTACATATGATAAAACTATTACTCTATGAAAGTATAAATACCATTAATGGTGGGGATCGGTTGAAGAGGAGGGATGATTATCTGCGAAATTGTTTGTTTATAAGAAACCAACTACTTAATTTTTATAGATAAAGTGACTCGAAAATAACATATTGAACAACTACCCCATAATAACAAAAATGTCTATAAATAGTGAAAATAGTTTGAGGGTGGGCGATATTTTTTTAGAAATTATCAAACTGAATTCAAGTAAATGATTTTAAACATAAATCTTAGATCATGGAAGTTGTGTATTCTCCACATTAATTTTTACTTCCATGTTCCATAAGGAAATGGAAGTATGGTGATCACAAAAAAAATCATGTTTGAGATAAGGGCTGATTCTGATTGTACTACCCTTAAAACATGAAAAGTAATTTTCCAAAAAGTGTCTGTGTGTCTATGTAGAATTTTGTCTTTAGTGAATGATATCTGCTGCAGATTCAAACAGAACCAAGTAATTTTGCATATGTGCCCGAGTTGTAGAGGACTATTGATTTTGATGAAGATCCATTAAGGGGAAGGGGTAGTTTACCTGCAACGGTTTACGTTTTAACAAGAGTAAAGTACTCAATTTTGATATATAAAGTATCTTAAGAAGAATGTAGATAAAATATCTATAAATGAAAGGGTAGTTGAAGGGAGGGTAATTTTCTATAAATGGACATGATAGTTGAGAGGGAGGGAATTTTTTTATATGTGTACTACATTATTGGCAACAAAGAAATAGTTTCCATGGAAATATTTCATTTCAGTTTGTCAAACATAAAACTCAGTTTACAAGGTGGGGGATATTTTTTATCAAACCGAATTCAAGTAAATGATTTTAAATATAAATCTTAGAACATGGAAGTCATGTCCATACCGATTTTAAATTTCAAGCATGTGTAGTATAAATGTATGGCTTGTGATTTTATATAAAAATTACAAAATATAAATTTATACAATTTGTCTGTTTCTGAAATGTTTTCAGTTCAGGACTTCTCATAAGGGGACCCGGTAAGGTCTATCCTTTACATGTAAAATTGGTAAATTTGGTGCACACTTTTCTCAAAACCTACTGGAGATAACAATGAAATTTTTACCATGTTTGCATCTTATAATACACTTTAACACAGGGATTTTGTTATGACTTTTTTTTTACAAAAATATAATTTTTTCTTTGAATGTAACTTTTTTGTTAATAAAATTTATTGATTAAAAATTTCTAAAAACAAAATTTATAGCTCGATCAAAAAATCCTTGTGTTAAAGTGTGCATCAGGTGGTAAGGAAAACATGGTGAAAATTTCATCCTGTTATCTTAATTAGTTTTTGAAAAAAGTGTGCACCAAGTTGAAAAAAACACAGTTTTCGCCAAATCGCAATAGAAGGTTGGCAAAAAATAAAAATTAAAAAAAAAATTCACATTTTCTGTTTTTTTTTATATTAAATTATAGAGTGTTTCTTTTTGAACATTTTGATATATAATATGTGGTATTTTGGTTGCTATAAAGCAGTGAAAAAAATTAATAATACGGGAATGTACATGAAAACGTAGAATGAGACGCGGAGTTGATGCAGTGAACATTATCGTTACTATTAGTTCTTATAGTACACAGCTTATAAACTTATATTTTGGTTTCTGTAGTTGGCTATAGAATTTTTGAGTTGGCTAACCTGATCACAGCTGATTTCACAGTCAGCTGTGACTTCTTTGTTGTGATGTGTGGGTAAACAAAAACCAACATAATTTTGTGTTTTTGTGAGTTTTATTTTGGTGTTCGTGATATTTAGTATTTGTGAAATGCCTAGAGGACCAAGAAAACCACGCACTGTCTTCAAAAAAAGAAGGAATGTAGGTATGCCTCTGAATAATGAAAGCCTAATTGAAGAAAGTAGGACTAGCCATAACCAAACAATTTCAACTAGTAAATATTCACTTGAGCCTAGGCCTAGGTCTAGCCACCTAAATAAAGAAAACATAATTATAGACCTAGATTTGTTGAAACAGGCATTATCAGTGATGTGTTCTAAATGTCACTCACTTGGTATCAAAGTGCGGAAAGTTTCAAACATAGGTTTAGCTTCAAAACTTGAAATTTATTGTAATAACTGTAATTATTCCCATGACTTTTCTACCTCTGATAAAGTAAAGTCAGCAAAATTATTTGAAATCAATGTTCGGCTGTCATACGGCCTTCCTGTCATTGGTAAAGGGTGTGAAGCTGCAAAGACACTTTGCGGCATTATGAATTTACCAAGCCCTCCTTCAAGGTTTTCACCTTATATTGAGGTTTTGGGGTCTGCAGCGGAAGATATATGTTTTGAAACAATGAAAGATGCTGTGGAGGAGGCAGTGGGAGTGAATGAGGGAATACGGGACATCCCAGTCGCCATCGATGGCACATGGCAGAAACATGGCCATACGTCATTGAACGGAGTTGTGACGGCCACCAGTTTTGACACAGGCAAGGTTGTTGATGTGTCTATCATGTTAAAACATTGTATTTGCCCTGATAAGGCAAAACATCTTACCACCTGCGTAGCTAACTACAGAGGATCCAGTGGGGGAATGGAAATTCAGGGGGCTGTTGAAAATTTCAAAAACTCGGTGTCTGCATACAATGTCCGGTATATACAAAATATTTGGGTGACGGCGACTCAAAAGGATTTCAAGCTATACAACACATGAAGCCATATGGAAATGAAACACCTGTTAGTAAGTTAGAATGCATTGGCCACATTCAGAAAAGGATGGGCACTAGGCTAAGAAAGCTAAAAGCAGAAAATAAGGGCCTCAAATTGTCAGATGGTAAAACGTTAGGTGGCAAAAACCGATTATCGTCCAGTGTGATTGATCAAATTCAAACATATTATGGTCTTGCCATAAGAAGAAGTTCAACAGTAAATGACGTGAGACAAGCTATTTGGGCCCTATATTTTCACAAGATATCAACAGACACTAACCCCCAGCATGGCTTGTGTCCAAAAGGGAAAGAAAGTTGGTGTAAGTATCAAAAAGCCATAGAGGCAGGTGAAACTTACAACCACAAAAACAGTATTCCAGAAGCTATTATGGAATTCATGAAGCCAGTTTTCAAAAGTCTATGTGAAACAGAGCTACTAAAAAAGTGTTTGCATAAACAAACACAGAATCCAAATGAAAGTGTGAATAGTATGATTTGGGCAAGACTGCCAAACGTTGGGTTTGTTAGAATCAAAACCCTACACTTTGGAGTGTATGAAGCTGTATCTACATTCAATTGTGGAAAGATTACTAAGTGTAAAGTTTTAAGTAAGTTAGGAATAGATGTGGGAAAGAATACAATTGAATCGATGAAAGCAACTGACAAGGAAAGGCTGCGAAACTCCCTACGAGCCACTGCGGAGATGAAAAAAAAGCAAGGCAAGCAAAGAGGCAGGTTAGAAGGTTAGAAGCAAAAGAAGGTTAGAAGATGAAGAAGAAGATCCAGACAATCCAACCTATGGAGCTGGGATGTTTTAAAATAAAAAAGTAAGTGCTTATTCTATGTTTTATGCTATTATTAGCTTCCTAATTTTCTATTGCGGTTTGCCGAAAACTGTGTTTTTTCAACGTGGTGCACACTTTTTTCAAAAACTAATTAAGTTAACAGGATGAAATTTTCACCAAGGTTTCCTTACCACCTGATGCACACTTTACCACAAGGATTTTTTGATCGAGCAATAAATTGTGTTTTTAGAAATTTTGAATCAAAACATTTTATAAACAAAAAAGTTACATTCAAAGAAAAAATTATATTTTTGTAAAAAAAAGTCAAATAAAAAAATCCCTGTGTTAAAGTGTACTATAAGATGCAATGAATTACATGGTAAACATTTTATTCAGTTATCTCCAGTAGGTTTTGAGAAAAGTATGCACCAAATTTACCAATTTTACATGTAAAAGATAGACCTTACCGGGTCCCGATTCAGTATTATTAATTTTTTTCACTGCTTTATAGCAACCAAAATACCACATATTATATATCAAAATGTTCAGAAAGAAACACTATAATTTAATAGAAAAAACAGAAAATGTGAATTTTTTGATTTTTTGTCCCCTTTACTCTTGAGTTGAAAATGGTATATGGTAACAATGAAAATAATTTGTCACAGATTCTTCAGCATTCAATATTTTGTAATTTATAATTTGCTTACTTTAGAAATATGAATTCTAAAAAAAATACAAGTTTTTCTTAATTGTTTGATTACCATACTAAATTTTTATTGAAGTACAAAGATGTACATCAATATATTTTCTTGTATCTTGTTAAATTAAAATTTCTGTAATGTTCTCACTAAACAGATGTTCTTTTGAACAATGGGATTTCTTAATACTGCAAAGCAAATCTGAAAACCAATTATTTTATTATTTAGGGACGTGCTGCTGACCTTAAGTATGTTGAAGGAGCTGCTAGAATGATTGCAGACATTGCTACTGAAAACAAAATTGTTGTTGAAAAAAGCACTGTTCCAGTCCGAGCTGCTGAGAGTATTATGAACATACTGAAAGCAAATCAGAAATCTGGAGTTGCGTATCAGGTGACTGAAACAATTTTTATAGGGAAAATTTCAGAATTTTGTATAGTTATTACATTATAATTTTTTATTTTTGTTGTGTGGGTCATGCTTCATACATAAAAAATTTAATACACAGAAGAAATGTATAGAGAAGTAGCTAATTTTAGGAATCATAGCTAAGAAGCAGAAGTGCAGCCAGATTAATAGAAACCTGGTTACATTAAAATTTCAAATATTCAAGTAAATATTTCGGTTATGTTTGGAAAATTTGTGTGCTACAACTAAGTACAACTTGCTTAATAGTTTAATAAAAGTAATCACTTTGTAATTCCATATGCTCCTACCACTAATGGTCAGTGCACAAGGTCAGTTTAAGTCTCCCTTTTTCAGTGCTGTAGTTTATTTCTTCATTGGGTGTATCCATTTTAAGAACTTTATGAACATTGCCACTCTAAATATAAATCTTGATGTGTTTACTATTCAGCCCACTACTATTACAAAAATCATCAGGCTATGACAATCAATGATTCGAACATGGACTAAATTATTGAACACCAGAGAAATTTATTAAAATTTTTTGTAGCAGTTATCTAAAACACTCTCATATCAAACAGGTCTCATAGTTATCCAATATGCAAAATATCACAATAAACAATAGAACTCATCGAGTTGAATGATGTTGACAGTCAGAGGTGTTGTGTAATTTGACAAGAAGGTTCCAGAATGTTCTATATCGGTCACACCAGTGCTGAGAATTTGTAAGCTCAGTGAGACTTTGTCAGAAGTTTTGACTGGCTCTAGAATAATTACATCTAGTTGTCAACTCAGCATTACATGACGAGCATCATGTATGGTTTGCATGGTTTTCATGATGCATTGCTGTCACACTTCCCCTGTTTGAGCTGATCTGTTGGGCAGATCTATTCAGCATACATTGGTTCAAGTTTGACACTGGAAACACTCTGTCCACTTTCAGAGCTCTTTCTTCATTACTGGACAGTACCTCTCATTTTCAGTGAGCCTTCCCTGTTTACTCCAAATTACTTAAATTTTCAGCATTATTTGCTTATTTTTATAAGTATCCTAATGGCAAGCTCTTCTATTTCCTGTAGTTCCAGTAGCTCTCTTTTTCCTGCCTTTACATTACGTTAAATTGAATCCAGTTCTTACTCTTTGGAAGCTTTAGTCTCAGATGTTTTCTCCAACTTAGAAATGAGGTATGTACTTCTCCATGATGATTGATCACTGTTGGTGTTTCACTTCACTCCCTTCTTTTATCACACAAGTGAGTACTTCATTATACAACTCTTCTCCCATTTCTATACTTGCCAGCAAAGGTTTCTCTTCTCTGCACTTGGTGACTTCTTCAGATACCATCATCTGCTTAATGGGTGATGTCATGCCACACTACCTTCTCTTGTGGATCTTTCAGGACATTCTCTTTAAGATCCACTATAAACCTACACAGCTACACACATTCATCCGTGCAAACCGGAACTTCATTGACAGTATTCACAACATTGGTAGCTAAACTTAAGTGTATACCAGTTTTTCATAACATTTTCTCAGGGCTTTAAGTTACCATACATGTGGTAGAAGAACACAAATGAGAACGTGCTTCAACTTAGAAGTAAGCATTCCTAAAAATATAATTCCAGCTTCATTAAGTATGGAATTACTCTTGAATTCATTATTACAAATAGTTTTGTTTGGAAATTTTCATAGGTTGATTTACACTCAATAAGTGTAATGCACAACATTTTCTAGCATAAATACTGACTTTGACCATAACTTCTTCCAGTCAGTTACTTCTTCAGCACTTTCTCCCTAATAGCCAAAAAGGTGTGTCACCTGCAAATGAGGCCGTAGTCGTATGTCATCTTGCGGAAGGTGTCTGGTATACAGCAAATATAAGATTGGTTCATGATTACTTCATTGTGATACACCTACAAACATTCCCTTAAAATTTGATAGTTTTCCTCCATATTTGTCATTGAAGAGTCTTCTAAACAGGTAAGACCTGTTTGACAAAATTTAACATTATTGTCTTGGAAGATAATATTTTAACTTATTCCATACCTTATGCCCCTTATGCCACACCTTATCAAATGCTAGGGAGTGCAAAAAAAGTGCTTAAACTTTTATCCATGATGTTTCATATTGTAAATATGATAAAAGAATATCATTATTATTATATGACAAATTGGTGATTGGAGTATTTGTAAATAATAAAGTTAACAGTGATAACAATGAAGAAATGAGTCATTATTTTTCTTACAAAAAATAGTTATCTAACTAAGGTATGAAGCAGAATAATTTGTAAAGGTAAAATAAGTTATCTTTACTTAGGACTGAAAACGTTATCTTCTACATTCTCATATGGCTTTCTTGTCGTTTCCACCCAGGACCTTGCATTCTGGAATGTTTATGTTAAATTCATCGTGTCTGAAAATTTATCTTATAAATATAATCTTCCTAAATTTAATTTCTTGTAATAATTTGTGTCTATAAAAACCTTTTACTTCCTTTAGGTTAATTAGTATATTACATTGTGTACAGTTGCAAGAATGTTTATTATAGTGTGTTTCATCCTGAGGTTTTGTTTTTATCATTCACGTGATCAAAATCATTACATAAGTAATGATAAGATTTACATTACATAAGTAATAAATGTTTCTCTAATTTGAACAGATATCTTTTGTGTAAATAGTGTTCATGAAAAATAAATACATGAAAGCAGTGTGAGTTGAAACATAAAAAACATTTAAGAATGAATTTGTTAGTTGAAAGAGGGTTGCCAAGTAATCATCTTTATATCCAAGGGATAAGTTCATATTAACTTTCCTAACATGTTTGATAGATGACTGTAATTTATTAACAAAACTGTTTGTATTACTACAAGAAGTAGTATGTTAAAGTCCTTAACAAGAACAAGAGGTATTTTTGTTGACAGGTATATTGTCTTCAGTATTTTTCTACAAATATGAACTTATTTTGTGTACAAATATGTGTAGGTTGTGAAAACTAAGTAAGTGAAGTTGGTTGTATACTGAAGTTAGTTCATTAACTCAGAAATTTGTAATGAAATCAAGGTGGTATCAAAAAGTTCAGAGTCTAGTTCTATAATACAAAATAGACAGTAATATGAGATACATGCAGCCGAGAGCAGTTCTTTAATTACTGTCATTCAGTGAACATCACAAGCTGTGAAACATGAGTTTTATAAGTACAGGAGCACATTTGCGATTTCAGTGTGAACTGTGGACTACAGTAGAGAGCCACCTTCAGATTCTGTCAGAGTCAGTAAAACTAGAGTAGAGATCTTTCCAGCAATTTGTCAGGTTTATAGCAATGAAGCAGTAAGTTGTGCGGTTGTGTTAAGAAGTACTCATACTCCAAGAGCAACAGAACATCAGATAGTGAAGATGGTTCAGGGCAACCATCTATAAACACAACCCTCCTCAAAATATTGAGAGAATTAGGGAACTTGTGTGTGAGGGTTGTCAGAGAAATATTTATGATAGTGCTTTCATCATCAGTACAGGCAATTCTGCCCAGGATTCTGACCTACCAAATAGAAGACGCATTATTTTTAACATTGTCAAGATCTTCTTCAGTAGGTCTTGTATGACTGTGACTTCAGGTCAAGAATCATCACTGGGAATGAGAATTAGATTAATGGTTACAACCCAGAAACCAAACAGCAGTCTTTGCAGTGGAAGACTCCAGTATCTCCTACAGCAAAGAAGGCAGGCAGGCCAGGAGCATGTCCATCACTTTCTTGAACTTTGTGAGGCTGGGCACAAAGTTCAAGAAAAGATTGGGTACCATGATCTCTCAGGACAAAGCCTAGGGAGAGCCTAGGAACAATACCCAGTTTTATTGAAACGTTCTAAGGGATCTGAGAGAGGATTTTCAGCAAAAGACATGAACTACAGTGCAAATGCAATTGTATACTTCATCACTACACTGCATCTGCTCACCAAGCATCTGATACACATTAGTTTTTAAGCTGCAGCAAAATGACCATCCTTCCCTACCAGTCATACTTGTCAGATTTGCCCCCATGAGTCAGGCTCGCCTAGTGTTCGGCGCCAGTGTGCAGAACTTTTTTTTTGTGCCCCTATACCCTCCCGCCACAGTAAAAAGTCACTTAATAAAAACGTATCAGTGAGTACAAATGTAATACGATATATATTAATTATATGTTTATTGAACAGAAACCAGGAATTACAAAAAATTTATAAAAACAATAATCACACAAGCAGACAAAAACAAACATAATCATCAAAAATAATTTGGAAGAAAAGCAATTTATTTTTTGTCAAGAAAATCATTTGCCAGTTGGATCTTATATAGTTTTACATACATTAACAGATGAACTTACAGTTTTATAAAAACAAAAATATTGAATGTTTTTTGGTACATAATTAAACTTACTATATTTTATGTGGCAAGAAAATCACTTTGACATGTGACTGAGCACTTTACAAAATTTGAAATGACGTGCGTCTTAACACATCAGGAGCACCATAGTGTCATAAAAATATGACGAGAATACCCATCCAGAGCACCGAAAAGGTTAATAGAATTAACTTAATGCATAACTTATTTTCAAATATTTCCTCCTCGCCTGAAATGTTTGACGTCTTTACTATCCTGGCATCTGTGTGTGTGCCACACACTTTGTACATTGTGTAATTATTCAGATAATTAGGCATAAGAATAAAAGGAAGAAATGAAGGAATTAAGCCCTGTTACTAACTTTACATACCTTACTTACCAAAAACACCAAAAGCTCCAGGGTCACCACCACATTTTTATAGGAGGAAATGTGGAAACCGTATCAAATTTCTCCATGAAAACAATTTAAAACAAAAACTTTCCCTCACAGAAGATCTAGGCCCATTAGACGAACTGTTGGAACGCAGATCATAGATTAGATGACATAAAAAACTTTTAACACATATTTATCATAGTTTACCTAAATGTATTAATTGATGTTTCTATTGTCAATTCGTTCACTAACATAAATTCTACGAATGATAATGAGTCAATATATTTTATACAATATATCTTCCTGTATAAAGTACCTTTGGTGCAATCACCTGTATTGCAGGTTTGGTAACCTGTATTGCCTTTGGTGCAATCACCATTGTAATTATTAATAACATTGTCTCTAAACTAAATCCATACAAATATTATATCAAATTATAACATAAAATCAGCTCTCTCATTTTTTTTTTGCTTATTTTTGTTGGCTAATTTTTGTACATCTTTTCTTTGTGGTTAGATCTTTCAACCATCTTAATAAAATAAGTTCCGTATGACTGCTTTTGGGCTGTTTTTCAAACCAAAACATGAAGGTTTTTATGGCATGAAATGCCTCGGCAGTTGTAGGTCCAGCATTAACGTCACAATCTGCATCTTCGTCGCTGACAGTGTTTACGTCATATTCAGCAGCTCCAGTACTTTTGGCAATGTTAACAATCTCTTCATCATTTAATTCTGTAACATCTTTCTCACTTGCCACTTATTCTCTTGCATCACCTTCTTCGCACCCTTCAAACCCAGTGATTGACTTACACAAACTTGTAATTTCATTTATTATTTGTTCGTTCTCACTTTCATTATTGCATACCTCAATTTCTTGATGGTCTTTAACTGGCCAAAGTTTTCTCCAAGCATTTTTTAAATTTTGTTCCGTGAGTGAGTGTCACGAATCAGCTAGCATGTAGCAACTGTCTTTTCAGCTGAGCTTCTGTGAAAAAGCTATAACGGTTTCTGCATCGTCATCAGGCAGAAGAAGTTGCCATAATATTTGCTTTCTATATATTTTTTTTAGCTTCTCAATGACTCCTTGATCCATAGGTTGAAGAAGTGCTGTGATGACCTCAGAGTTCAGACCCAATGCATGAATTAACTTTGCAAAAGCCATAGTGCCAACCTCGGAAAATTAATTATTGACCGGTTCGATATTCGAAATATCGAACACCGGCCCCCGTTGACCACGATGGGTCAACAAACAAGTACACCAAGAGAACTGCACAAAATACATTACAAAAAATTTTTTAGTGAACATGAACACACTCTGAAAAAATTACCCTCCAACATAGGAGGGGGTCACACGCAAACACGAGAAAATTCAAAACATACAACAAACATGCAAAACATGCAATTAATTAGGAAAAAAATTCCGAATAACTCCGCCACGGGCGCATCAACCAGGCGAGCAATCCGAAAGGTTCGGGTAGAGCAGACAAAAACCAACCAACATGCAGTAAACAATTGCCCAGCCAAACACAACTTAAAACTCAGCAAATCAACTTAGTTAACATTCCCTAGTTTTTCCAATTTTTCTCCTTTTTTATTTTTTGTTCCCTTTATTTTTTATCATTTTTTTTTTACTTATTTTTGTTGTTGTTGATTTGTTGAGAACCCATAACTCACAATAGACTGGCACAACGCCATGCCAGAAACATTCCACAATGTAAACTTCAATGCGGACAACAGCTGGAAGGAACCACCTGGGAAATCCCAGAAAAGTGTCAAGTAAGTCCACAACACAATCATTAAAACTAATTCTGCTCACCTGAAAACAAGACAAACACAGTCAAGAAGCTATAGGCAACCTGTATAATTTAATAGCAGGTCGTTCAAAAGAACCTGCGGAAGTTTTAACTAAAACGCGACGAACAACCCCGTCGCTCTCCGGAAACACAGCTGAAACTCGGCCAAGAGGCCACATCAGGGGAGGAGAATTCTGTTCCTCCATAACAACCAGGTCCCCAAACATTAAGTTTCTGGACTTAGACGACCACTTCGATCTGGCATGAAGTGCCGTCAAGTATTCCAAACGCCACCTTTTCCAAAATGCTTGGAGCAAAGCAGCAATTTGTTTGTAATGGCGGACCGTCCCTTCATTTAACGAGACTTCAGCTTCCGGGGGTGCGGTAATGGGGCGGCCAACCAGAAAGTGACCAGGCGTTAGAGCCTGGCAATCACTTGGATCTGAAGATAGGGCATTTAAAGGACGGGAATTTAAGATTGCTTCTATACGAATACATAACGATGAAAATTCCGCTACAGTCAACGACCTGGTCCCAATCATGCGTTTCATATGAAACTTGGCCGACTGGACAGCCCGTTCCCACAAGCCACCCTGATGAGGGGCAGATGGAGGGATAAATTTAAAATCAATATTGTTATCGACAGCAAAAGCTGTTATCTGAGCTGACATGTCAGGATTAGAAAGACCATTTTTTAGCTCCCGTTTAAGTTTGGAGCGCGACCCCACAAAATTCCTGCCACAATCCAAATACAGTGTTTGAGGAGCTCCACGACGACTAATAAATCGCCTCAACACATCAATAAACTGTGAAGTAGAAAGATCCATAGCTACTTCAAAGTGAACTGCTTTAGTGGCTAAGCAGATGAAAATACATAGGTAAGTTTTGACTATAGGCACCTTCTGAACAGCGTAAGCCCGTACCAAAAAAGGGCCAGCATAATCCATGCCGGAAGAATAAAATGGAGGTGCCGGATTAACCCTAGGGATTGGCAGATCCCCCATTAACGGATTGGTGGGGCGAGGACGCACCCTGAAACAAGGAAGACATTTCCAAATTATGGTTCTTATGACCTGACGTGCGGACAAAATCCAATAATTTTGAGCCAGCTGAAATTGAACTTGCAAAGGACCAGCATGACCTAACCACACATGGATGTGATGAATTAGCAACCCGACTAGATGGTGATGCTTGGGCAGTAAAACCGGAAAACGATCTCTAGCTACCGTAGAGTTGGTCAAGCGACCACGTACTCGAATGAGGCCAAAATCATCAATAAACGGGACCAGGTGCTGAATGCGGACCGGGAGCCGTTTACCTAAACGAATAGCCGCGAGCTCCTGTCCAAACACTCTGCGCTGAATGTAGCGTAAAATATAGTTAACAGCTAACCTCTTCCAACCCACGGCTGTGGAAGGTTCAACCCCCACCTTAGGCATAGCCCACCTTAAGATAACTGAGGTTACCCCCACCACTAAGGGCCACGAGGACAAGTGATCGAACAATTCCATCCGGGGCTCCTGAGTAAGAAACGAAGAGACCTTGGTCTCCAAGGCAACATCTTGCACGTCGTGATTCGGTCGATAATTAATAGGGGGCCAGTGCACAGAATCAAGCTTTAGCCAATCTGGCCCTGACCACCACAATGTCGACGACTGGAGGATGGTGATTGAAGTAACTCTAGAGGCCAAATCAGCAGGGTTAGACACACCATGAACATGACGCCAAGACTTGGTATTGGTCCACTCGGTAATGGCAGCCACCCGATTAGCAATAAACGTTTTTAATTTAAAAGTAGGCATATTCAGGCAATCCAAAACAATCGTCGAATCTGTCCATAAGAAAATTTGACTCATTTGAAAACTTGAAGAGAATAAGCCAACATAATGACAAACTACTTTGGCTAAAAGATAAGCTCCCAACAACTCCAAATGTGGGATTGATAAAGTTTTAAGAGGTGCCACTTTAGTTTTAGAAGACACCAACGAAACCACCGGAGGACCAGAGTCAGTATAAATGGACAGGTAAAGGACTGCCGCGTAACCCAACTGGGAAGCGTCACAGAAACCATGTAATATAACCTTTTCAATACGCCCACCTTTAGGGAGGAATGGCCGAGAAATAGTGATTACCGAAAGATGATTCAGAGAGGACAGGAATTGACTCCAATAATCATTTAAGTCATCATTGAGAGGAGCATCCCATTCCAAGCCCTCAGCCCAGAGTTTTTGGAAAAAGGTCCTTTGGCCCTGAAAATCACTGGCGAAAGCCAACCACATGGGTCAAATAATTGTGCCATCTGGGATAACACGACGCGTTTGGTGAATTGTACCTGAGCATTATTGCAGCAGGCCAAAGGGGGAAATTAGAAGCAATCGGTTGAATGGTCCCAACTTAAACCCAGAATATCCTTAGAAACGACGGAATCCCTCTGAGTGGCTGATGCAGGTAGGCAGTCAGGTTGATTAGTGCACCATTTTTTCAAATTGAAACCTCCTGACGATAACAACAGGATTAATTCCTGTTGTAATTTGCAAAGCTCTGGTTTTGAATCAGCACCAGCAGCAATATCATCAACAAAAATATTACGGCAAAGTACCGCCGCTCCCACAGGAAAATTAACTGCCTCATCCTGAGCCAGCCGCTGCAAGGTTCGCAACGCCTGAAAAGGGGCGCAAGCCAGCCCGTACGCAAAGCGAAAACCCTTAGTGGGGCGGTAACCTCCTCACGCCATAAAATACATAGGTACGCCGAGTCATCAGGATGCATGGCAATTTGGCGATACATCTGTTCGATGTCGCACGTGAAGACATGGCTAAAACGCCGAAACAAAGTCAAAACATCGGACAGTAAGGTCTGCAACTTAGAGCCGACACATAACACGTCATTTAAGGAAATCCCGGAAGACGTCTTCATGCTGGCGTCAAACACCACTCTTATTTTTGAAGTATCGCCTCTAACCTTAAAGATACCATGATGTGGGATGAAATATTTTGGAAAGTTGGGGTCAGACACCAGCGACATATGCCCCTGAGCAACATAATCAGTTATAAATTGCACATACTGGCTCTTAAACTGATGGTTAGACGCAAATTTCCTTTCTAATGCGAAAAACCGAGACATAGCTCCCTTAAGGGAATTTCCCAAAGTGTGAGAAGAGTTTCTGAAAAACGGCAAGCGCACCTGGTAACGACCCGACGGCAACCGACTTGTTGACTCCATATAAAACTTTTCAGCAAAGTGATCCTCTTCAGATAACTGGTGGGGCAAAGCTGGAGGCTCTTTGACCTCCCAAAACCGATGAACTTGCTCAAGTAGGTTGGTTGTATCAGTTGATAATGTTGTGACTGAAGGATAAAAGTGGTGGAAATGACAGTGAAGCTGATGTGCAGATACCAGATCCAAAGGAAGGCCAGTAAGACAGCTAGCACAAGTCAATGCACAATTAAGTGAAATTGGGGCTCTACCCATAATTACAAACCCAAAACGTGTCCTAACTGCAACAGGCAAACCTGCACCCAAGGGAATAGTCTGTCCCAAAAGAATAGCCGCTACAATATTGGCTCCAAACAACGCATCTATTGGGGCTGCTACATCGAAGGTAGGGTCAGCTAACAGAAGGTCTTTCATAGCCTGCTTAACTTCAGGCAACACCTGGAACCTAGGTGAGTCTGATGAGATCTTTGAAAGAATTACAAAAGCATGGTTAGACGCCACAACCTCGCATTTTAAAGTTTCCAAGGAAAGATGGCACACCCTTTTAGCTTTGGTGGCAATATCACCTACCCCATTGACACTTATTGAAGCGTCAAAACAAGCGCACTTTAAGCGAGATGCACACGCTTCAGTGATGAAAGAAGCATGGGACGCGCTATCCAGGATAGCCCTAACTACGATATAACCACCATTGGGAGACGACAAGACTGCCAGACATGTGGCTAACAGAACCCCTGAAGGATAGGGCAGAGACACGGTCAAAGTAGTGCTAGACAGATCAACTTGGTCAGCAAGCGATGACCCCGAAGCCTTGAGTTCAGCTGTTTCAGAAATCTGTGAACGAGACGGAGACGGACGGGCATTTTTGAAATGAAGTAAAGTGTGGTGGTACTTAGAGCCACATGTTTTGCACCTATTTTTGCACCATCCAGAATGTTTATGTTGGAGGCACGAAAGACAACATTTTTTATTCTTGAGACTTTGAAATTGAGCCCTAGGATCCTTACTCAGCCACGCCGGACACTTGAGAAGCACATGGGTCCGGGAATCGCAATGAAGGCAACGTGAATTAGATGAATCCCGTTGCGTACCCTCCGCAGATAACGTGGATACAGCAAGAGGAGTAGCCTTAGAAAAGGAAACCTTCTGGCTTTTCTGGTGGCTAGTGCTAGGAAGAGCAGGTAAAGCCGATTCCAAAGATGCCTGTTCTTTTTGTTCCGCCATGGCGGTTAAAAATGTCATAATTTCTTTTAGAGAAGGGAGATTTTCTTTGTCCGTAACAGACGCCTCAAAGCGTTCACGTAATGATAAATCCAGCCTTGACAATACAAAAGACGCATATATTGCTTGATATATATCAGCAATGTTTAGAGCTGACAACGCTGAAAAGTTAGCATTGAAGCTGTCTACCAATTTTCTAATGGACGCAGCTGATCGCATAGAAGCGGCTGGTAGTTGAAGCAGATTGGTACAATGGACCCGGGCGGCCAATCGAGGATTGTGATAACGGCTTTTAAGAGTTGACAGTGCAAGCTGATAACTGTCGTCAACTATGGGAAGCGCGGCAACCTTCTCATAAGCCTCACCTTTAAGATGAGTCAATAAATATAACAATTTCTGGTTTTGGGTGGGGGCAGGACTTTCGTCCACTAATGTGGTAAACTTCGACCAAAACTCGGACCAACATTTGGACTGGCCATCAAAAAAAGGTAAAGAAAGCTTCGGCAACTCATGAACAAGAACACCTGAGTGCCCGCCACTTGCCAATGAAGACTGACTGGAACCAACCGGTATATTTGGTTTAGTTAGTTTTGACGCTAAAACGCTTCCCCGGACATAAATATCTTCAATTTGCTCTACCACTGAAAAAATGTGGTCCTCGTCCAATCCCTCGGGCAATGACTCTGCCGATAGGTAAGGATATACCTTACCTAGAAGATCCTGATATTTTTCGGACAACCTGGAGGCCAAGATACCGGCTTCATGTTGATCCACGACTCTCAATTGCGGCAACCCTTCCAACCTATTTATTAAGTGTTGCAACGCAAGTATTCCCACCGAAGTGGTCCGGTCAAAAGCTGCCAGCAACAATTTAGCAGGCATTATGATTTAAAGAAGTTCGCGCAACTGACAACCACCCTGGACGAGAGAATTAGAAATTAAACAATATAGTCACGACCCAGACCTAGCCTAACAGTAATCTAGATAAATCGGCCTCTGAAATAAACTAGTTTTCATGAACAATGCCGAACATAGTAAATACAAAAGTAAATTAGTGCAAGGCAAAATACAATTTACACAATCCAACAGGCTAATAATACAAAACACAATAAATCACATACTCAAAAAATGCAAAGGATTAATTTGCACAGTGCAAAAGCACGAAAAAAACCAACAGGTTGCACAATATTAAAGCACATACGGTGCAAAATAATGGTACACAAAATTGTACACAAAGAACATATGTAATACCAACTAGAATAAATGCACAAAAATACACTAATACACAAAAACAACACAAAAAACAATACAAAAATACAATACAACAAAAATATATATATATATGTACATACACATATACATATATATATATATATATATATGTATATGTATGTATATATATATATATATGTACGTGTATGTATGTACGTATGTATATATATGTATGTATATATATGTATCTATATGTATATATATATATGTATATATATATATATACATATATATATATGTATGTTTGTATATTGTTGTTTTTTGTACAATATACAAAAATTCCACAGTTAACGATACAAACACAATAACTTAGACACACTAAATGCAAAAATTTATCATGGTCAGTGCGGCGTGTATGGACAGGATATCGCGCATATACCAAATATAAACCGCACCAAAAAGGTAATAGTCAATTCCAAAAAAAATTAAATATAAATGCAGGCTGTACCGAAAAAACCGGGTAACCTCAAAACCAAACGTCCCCCACACCCTTACACATTCGCAAGCACGTAACACGTTAACTTCACGTGTAAAGCAGACCATAACAGGACGAGTACAAACTTCTCATGAATTGACCGAGTAATGAAACGATTACCAAAAAAAATCAAGGTGCAAAAATTTGACACAATATTCGCTCACCTGGCCCACGCACATGCTACGAAACTGCCCAACATACCAACCAACAGCATTAGACGCAAAATAATGGTCCACATGCATATCGTACCAACGTGTATCCGTGCCACAACATGCAAATAACGAACATTGTTATAATTTTGAAATCAACAGCATGCAAAAATCCATGAGCAAGCATAAACAATGAAACAGCAGTTGGTGATTAGCATAAAAATCACAACGCCAAAACTGGCTTGTAACCCATTTAGCCAACACGGCCAGCATCAGCATGAAAAATTATAAAGCACGTGTTCCCATTCGAAACGGCAAGCAATTAAATTGAAACTAGCAAATTCATAACCTCTGGTAGCATAATATGTGCGATATTATTTTAAAAGATTGACACTCTGCAGGTAAGAAGTTTATTCTTATGATATAATTTTAACCTCTGGTGAGCTCGTTAAGCAGTGCAACATGCAGAATTGCTAGCAATCACATAATTAGCAAAAAATGACTTACCGAAATCTCATGAATGGTTGTTCTTGACACACAGGCAGAAAAAACTGGATGGAATAAAGGATAGGCTACATGAGATGGATTTTACCTGACACAAAGCCGGCCCTTGGATGTGGACACTACAGTGGTTGACGCATGACAAAAAAATTCAGGCCCGATGCATGAATTGACTTTGCAAAAGCCATAGTGCCAACTTCGGAAAATCAATAATTGACCGGTTCGATATTCGAAATATCGAACAATAATTAACAAAACTTTGCCCGTCTTGCCTCTTTCTTTATGATTGTTTCTAACATTTGGAATGAAGTCATTAATAAACCAATCAGTAAATATTTCAGAGCTCACCCAAGGACTTTTTTGTGCTATATTTTGCTCTGGAAGACAGGTAATATTTTTAAAGCAACGAGGCTTCAGGCTTTTTTCAATAATAATAAGCAATGGCAAGGTATGTGTCCCACTTGCATTAGCACAAACCATAGCCGTAATTCTCTCTTTACTGACCTTAAAACCCGGATCTGCTGTTTTGCGTTCGATGCAAGAGATTTTCGAGGCAATGACTTCAAATTTTTACCCGTCTCATTAGTGTTATATACATTATCCCTAGAATATCCGTGATTTTCTACTAAATTAAGAAATTTATTTTCAAAAGGTTCAACTGCACTACAGTCATTAGATAAAATTTCTCCTTGAATACACAATTGTATAATACCGTGTCGTGATATGAAAACTTTTAACCACCCAGAGCTCACTTTAAAATCAGAAGGACCGCCTAACTTTTTATTCAGATCCAGTGCTTTCTCGCATAGTAAAGGCCCTGATATTGGTTCGCCTAAATTACGCTTCTGAATGAACCATAAAAGCATTTTCTAGGGAGGTATCGTCAACCATTTTTAACGTTTTTCTTTGTTTCTAACCGTCATCAGAATCGAGTTTGACATGTGTTTTAAGATGACTTCTTTATTAGATTTTATATCACTTATGGTGGCCTTTCCAACGTTATACAATTTAGCTAACGGAGCCCCACTTTCCCCGTTTGAAAGTCATCAAAATTTTAATTTTAGTTTCTAAGGTTAAAATATTACGTTCCCTTTTAACAGGTACAGCTGATGCCATGGCTATTAGAGTAACAAATCTGAAACAGCAATAAATGAAAGCTACAAAACACAAACAACACCACTTCACAAGTCACAAACTATAACTCACACTACTGATCATGGTACTGGGTCCCACTATACTGATCATGTTTGGTTCGATTCAGTTGAATGTTTCGTGCTGCTGTTAAATTCAAAACAGTTAATATAACGGTGATGATTCATTACACTTTCGAGTACTGTACTACCAATATGTCTCGTCTTACCGTCGCCGATTCATATTTTGTTTATTTCCTGTCTACACGCTCATGAATTATTGCTGTATTTCAAAAAATTACTGTACTCTGTTTTTTCCTTTTCAGTAATATTAATTGATAATACTGTACATTAAATAAGTAACATAAAATTAAACCGATGAATGGGGAAAAAAGGTCAGTATGCGTCGCGCATATGACAGCATAACAACAATAATTATATCGCATTTTCTATCGTATTTTGGTATTTGCAAGTTTTTCTTTTTTAACAAGTTCGGATATTTGACGTTCGGATGACTGATGCTCTACTGTAATACATTTCCAAAGTTATGTAAAAGTGCCCAGTTCACAGGGACTCCAGAATATCTAAAACAGTGATTTCCAGCTGGCAGCCTGTGGGGTGTATGTGGCCCATAACCTTATCTTTGAAGCCATTCTAATAAGCACTCTATTTATTTTAACAATTAAATGAATAATACACTTTTACTTTTACTGAGAACGATATGCATATCATTAAATTTATTAGTATTTAAAATCATTAGTATTAAATATGTATGATATGTATTCACTAATAAGCATACAGTAGATTTCACTTTATTTGTTTAATGAATTGCGTATTTCCTCTAGGCCAGTTATATTTTCATCAGATTGCAAGACTCACTCTATTTCCTTCCATCCCTCGGCCAGACAAAGCAGTCACATCTGTTGTTCAAAGTAGCATTTTCAGACTACAGCTCGACACACAGAAAGACCTGTGTTTTTAGTGGATACAACAGATCGACCTCAGTTTTCATAGTGAAGATTTTATATATTAATATTTAATATCTTTCTTATATCTTCATTATTATACTGATATAATAAAGATTGTACCATTAAAGATATGAAGTAAGGTATGTTAAATATGTAAATTTTACTTATTTACTTAAATAGTGCATTTTGTATTTTGTCATCTTCTGGGTCAGTCATTGAAATAAAACACTTGTATCACTGTCAATGCCTTGTTTATTTATTGGTTTCACAAATAAAAATTTTACAGAAAATACAATTTTGACCCACAACTGTGATATTAATTATTAACACAACTGTAATTTATACAAAAAAAAAAGATAACACACAAATATAATATTGATTCACAAATGTGGTATCAAACATGCATTAGCTCTATAACACACTAGCCAAATTCCCAATTACCAAAGACATTAACACTGATACTCTCTACTCAGTCTTTTAAAGTTTTATATATAGTTGGTAATGACATCATTCACCAGCATTTGTCGCTTACTAGTATAGCTGTGGTCATTCCAGGAGTTTATTCTAGAATCTTGAAGAACAAACTATGTTATCTATCAATGTGTAGTACATTGATACAGGACATCTAGTGCATTCTATAAATAGTGTCTCAGTATACATAAGTTATACATCGATTGTGGATAATGAACGTGTAAATACACATGAGTAACATTATCTACATACTTAACTTATGTATTATTCTAATAGTTTTAATAATATGACAAATACCAATTACAATATCATTAACAAATACCAATTACAATTTTAATATTAACAATACCAATCACAATATCATTGAATATACTACACAATATTCTTAATATTACTTTGAATTTGGGTTGGGGATTGTCTAGTATACAACAGTTTTTTCATTATTTGGAAACATTTACTGCTTATGATGGTGCCTGCTGGTAGGTTTCTGAGTTTAATTGTGGCCCTCAGGCACTTTTACTTCCATGTTCCATAAAGAAATGGAAGTATGGTGATGGCGAAAAAAATCGTGTTCGAGATAAGGGCTGATTCTGATTGTACTACCCTCAAAACATGAAGAAAAGTCATTTTTTGAAAAGTGTCTGTGTGTAACATTTTTTCTATGGTGAATGATAACTGTCTCAAATTCAAACAGAATCAAATAATTTTTTGCACACAGTTCTGAATAGTAGAGGACTCAAGGCCTATTGATTTTGGTGAAGATCGGCCTTGGTGAAGGTGAAGGGGTAGTTTATCTACAACGTTTTATGTTTTAACAAGAGTAAAGTACATGAAAATTCATTCAAACCTTTACAGACAATGGTAATTGTTAAAAATAAAATAATTTTTTGTACATTTATATAGAATGGACGACAACAGGTTGACAAAGCAAATCTTCAAATATCTGTGGCAGAAGAAGTCAACATCAAGTTGGATTAAAGAAGTCCAAAAGGATTTAGAAAAAAATAATATACATGCAGAAGAAGCAATTGAAGGAGAAGTTTTTCTGGCAAAAGTGTTAAAAATGGAGGGAGTCCAGGGTAGGAGAGAGAAAAACGCAGGTTCAAAGTGGACTGAAGACAGGAAGAAGAGACACAGTGAGAAGATGAAAGAATATTGCAAAAAAGGAAAGAACAAAGAGTAAAGAATTTAAATTGGCATGTGGTCCTTAAATGGTGGATACGAAAAAAAATACAGTAGAACTCCAGTTATCCGAATCGCCAATTACCCAAATAGGTATCAGGAAATGGCATGGAATAAAATTAATGGAATTTTGACAAAACAAACACAGAAAAAGAAGGGCAATGAACAAAAAGGAAAAGTAAAAAAGAGCAAAAGAAAGTGTCGAAGAAAATATAGCTGTATCAACTGAAGACATCCGGAAAACCATTGTACAAATTCCTAGCTGTTCCGAGTGTGACGTGGATGACATAAACGAGTGGTTGCAGTGCGACCCTGGATATCAAATTTTAGACGATGATGAAATTATCCAAACTGTAATGATAAGTCTTACCAGGTGGACGAAGACAATGACAACGTTGCTTCAGTTGAACCGGAAAAGGAACCTACGGCGAGCGGGGTATTCGCTTGTTTTGACATTGCCTTAAAGTGGATGGAATGGCAGGCTGAATGCGACTATGGTGCAGCTTCTTTTCGTCAAGCGTTTGCGGACCTGGCTGCACGCAAATAAGTTTGTTTGACATGTTCAACTGAAAAATCATAATTATGTGTGAGTATTATTTAAAAATTTTCTAGTAAAAGTGAACTTTTTCTAAAACACGTGTGACCTGGTTTTTATTAAGATTCATGTAATAAAAATAAACAAAAGTGTTTTTTCAGCAATTTCGCATTTTTTCATATCATAACCTTTTTCTTATTTTTGTTCCAATTATCCGAATTTCTGCATATCCGAATTACGTCTGGGAATCATTAGTTCGGATAAATGGAGTTCTACTGTAATAATTTTGTTGCCAGGCAATAAAATTATAATTTTTTCATTTTAATTTAAATCATGTATGAGTGAAAATATATCGTTCCTGGCAGGCAAGCATATTCAATTATGTAATGTTTACTTTTGCAAAGTTTTATTATTGTGATTACCGAAATAAAAAGGTAAGCAGGACATGCACACACACAATTTGCATTATTTCTGGCCTAACTCAATTTTATTTTCTTACGTTTGCACGCTTTTTAATTGGAAAGTGCCGAAACCCCCACACAAACAAAACGTGTGCAAGCCGAAAAGGTGTCCAGCGTGGACAGCGATTTGCTTCCTGTGGATCGCTGGCCAGTGTAACTTCACGTGTTTACAGAGGAACGGTTCATAGACAGACTTTTCGTCTTTAGGGAATTAACCATCTGCAAGATGCTCAGGGTCCATCAGAGACTTTGGAGGGCTCCTTCTTTTCCGCGTGCTTGTTATGTGAAACATACACTGTAGATTCACAGCTTTACTCTGAGCAATGCTCCATAGGGAATGTTGAAAATTTTTGTCCACGGTGTACCCTCATCTCATACACACTAAAACCTGCTCTGATGTTTTGAATATGGACATCATAATACTAAAACTTTGGAAACTTGAGCACTACTTAATGGAGATCAAACATTCACTTTTAAAAGCCATTAATTTTATGCATATTTTGAAGCAATAAATGTTTTAATAAATTAATACAATCTGTGTACTTATTACTTCCATGTTCCATAAGGAAATGGAAGTATGGTCATGGCAAAAGAAATCGTGTTCGAGATAACAGCAGATTCTGATTGTACTACCATCAAAAACATGAAAAAAAGTCATTTTTCGAAAAGTGTCTGTGTGTAGAATTTTTTCTATGGCTAACGATAACAGCCGCAATTTCAAACAGAATCAAATAATTGTTTGCATACAGCCCTGAATTGTAGAGGACATAAGGCCTATTGTTTTTGGTGAAGATCGGTTAAGGGAAAGGGGTAGTTTTTACCTGCAACATTTTACATTTTAACAAGAGTAAAGTGCTTAATTTTGATAAATAAAGTATCCTGAAAAGAAGGTCATAATAATCCACTATAGAAAGGTAGATGAAATATCTATAAATGAAAAGGGTAATTGAAGGTGGGAGGGGGTAATTTTTTTTATAAATTAAAATGGTAGTTGATGATGGAGGAGGTAAATTTTTATAAGTTTTATATGTGTACTAAGTTATTGACAACAAAGAAGTAGTTTCTGTGGAAACATTTCATTTCACTTTAACAAAATTCTATATTTTTCATTTTAATTTAAAATGAATGAAAATATATCGTTACTGGCAGGCAAGCATATCTCAATTATGTAATGTTTACTTTTCCAAAATCTTATTATTGTGATTACCGCAATAAAAAGGCTGGCAGGACACACACATACACAAAATTCACGTTATTTCTGGCCTCACTCATGTTTATTTTATTATGTTTACACGCTTTTTAAATGGAAAGTGCCGAAACCCACACCAACACAACGCGTGCAAGCCGAAAAGGTGGACATTGATTTGCTTCCTGTGGATCGCTGGGCAGTGTTGTTGTATTAAAGTAATTAATACAATTTGTGTAGTTATTTCTATTATGATATGAGAATTATAAACTAATATGTGCATATGTGTATGTATGAAAAATATATAAATATTTTTCTCCTTTTGAAAATTGTTTGCCCCTCCTTGGAAATATTTTGACCTCCCTGATGGCTAGTTATTTACTAGCCTGTGTGGAATATAGCGTTATGACATGGATCAGAATGGTGGGTGTTAGACAGGAGACACAAACGTATTAAGGAAGAAATATTTTGCTGAGAAATTTATAATTATACGGGTGAACAGAATAGTCGTTCAGGAAATCAGAAGACAAATGGAAAGAAAGAAAGAAAAATGACCAGTATAGTATTGACAGGAAAGAATTTGATAACACTATAGACATCCCTTGGCCCCTCGCAGCGAGAGTCCAATTTCATTACAGGAATCAGATCGCAGCATCAGTAGCTCTTCGTTCGACCTACAGACATTTTATCCAAAAGTACAGTCCTTCCTCACGAAGATTGAGGATAGTCTTAATCCACCTGACATGGTGGTACCATTTTAGCTGATACATAATTGTTTCAGAAGTCAAGCATCCACTTATTTAATTAATATTTAAATTATTTTAAATATAAATTTTAAGGACATGGAAGTCATGTATGGTTCTCCATACCGATTTTTTCTATTATGCTATGAGAATTACAAACTAATATGTGCATGTGTGTACGTATGAAAAATATATAAATATTTTTCTTCTCGGGAAAATTGTTTGCCCCTCCTGGAAAATATTTTGACCTCCCTGATGGCTAGTTATTTACTAGCCTGTGTGGAATATAGCGTTATGATATGGATCAGAATGGTGGGTGTTAAATAGAAGACACAAACGTATTAAGGAAGAAATGTTTTACTGAGAAATTTATAATTATATGGATGAACAAATCGTTCAGGAAATCAGAAGACGAATGGAAAGAAAGAAAGAAGGACTCAATTTTAAAAAAGAAAATATCGGTATGGAGAACCATACAGGACTTCCATGTTCTAAGATTTATATTTAAAATCATATTCGAAATGAAATATTTCCATAGAAACTACTTCTTTCTAGTTATTGCTTCAGCCTTAAACCACTGTACTGTGGTCACTAACGTATACCACCTCACGTTTTCGCACTCGATTTTCACTGAGATGGAAGTCGATGAAACTGCCGAAAAGTCTGGTTTTGCAGAAAACATTGGACTACGGCTAAACAGCCCGGGAAGGAATTTTAACAAAAAACTACTTCTTTGTTGCCGATAACGTAGTACACATACAAAATTCTCCCCTCCCCCTTCAACTATAATTTTCATTTATAGAAAATTACCCCCACCCCGTTCACCTAACCTCTTCATTTATAGATATTTCATCTACGTTTCTACAGTGGATTATTATGAGCTTCTTATCAAGATACTTTATTTATCAAAATTAAGTACTTTACTCTTGTTAAAACATAAAACGTTGCAGGTAAACTACCTGTTTCTCTAAACCGATCTTCACCAAAATCAATAGACCTTCAGTCCTCTACAATGCAGGGATGCATGCAAAAAAATATTTGATTCTGTTTCAATTTGCGGCAGTTATCGTTCATCATGAAAACATTTCTCTTGTTACAACATAACATGTTTCAGGTAAACTACCCCTTTCCCTTTACCGATCTTCACCAAAATCAACAGCCCTTGAGCTCTCTACAATTTAGGAAGGTATGCAAAAAAATATTTGATTTTCTTTGAATTTACGGCAGTCATCGTTCGTCATAGAAGAAATATTACCCTTGATAAAAAAACGTTGCTGGTAAACTACCCCTTTCCCTTAACCGATCTTCACCAAAAACAATAGGTCTTGAGTACTCTACAATTCAGGGCTGTATGCAAAAAATTATTTGATTCTGTTTGAATTTGCGGCTCTTATCGTTTGCCATACTAAATACCCTTGTTAAAATATAAAACGTTGCAGGTAAACTACCCCTTTCCCTTAACCGATCTTCAACAAAATCAACAGACCTTGCGTTCTGTATAACTCAAAAAGGTATGCAAAAGAGTAGTTGATTCTGTTTGAATTTACGGCAGTTATCGTGCCTCATAGAAAACATTACCCTTGTTAAAACATAAAAGGTTGCAGGTAAACTACCCCATTCCCTTAACCGATCTTCAACAAAATCTGCACACCTTGAGTTCGGTATAATTAAAAACGGTATGAAAAAGACTAGTTGATTCTGTTTGAATTTGCAGCTGTTATCGTTTGCCATAGGAAAAAATTACCCTAGATAAAAACAAATGTTGCCGGTAAACTACCCCTTTCCCTTAACCGATCTTCACCAAAAACAATAGGTCTTGTGTACTCTACAAATCAATGCTGTATGCAAAAAATTATTTGATTCTGTTTTAATTTGCGGCTATCGTTTACCATAGAAAAAAATTACCCTTGATAAGACAAACGTTGCAGGTAAACTACCCCTTCCCGTTAACCGATCTTCACCAAAAACAATAGGTCCTGAGAACTCTACAATTCAGGGCTGTATGCAAAACATTATTTGATTCTGTTTGAATTTCCGGCTCTTATCGTTTGCCATAGAAAATACCCTTTTAAAACGTAAAACGTTGCAGGTAAACTACCCCTTTCCTATAACCGATATTCACCAAAAACAATAGGTCATGAGAACTCTACAATTCAGCGCTGTATGCAAAAAATTATTTGATTCTGTTTGAATTTGCGGCTGTTATCGTTTGCCTTAGAAAAAAATCTACAGACACACACACAGACACTTTTCAAAAAATGACTTTTTTTCATGTTTTGAGTGTAGTACAATCAAAATCTGCAATAATCTCGAACACGATTTTTTTGCCATCACCATACTTCCATTTCCTTAAGGAGCATGGAAGTAAAATGACTAGTATAGTATTGACAAGAAAGACTTTGATAACACTATAGACATCATTCACCCTCGGCCGATAACTCACAGCGAGAGTCCAATTTCATTACAGGAATCAGATTGCAGCTCCCTTTGGCCAGCTCTTCGTTCGACCTACAAACATTTTATCCAAAAGTACAGTCCTTCCTACAAAAGTTGAGGATAGTCTTAACCCACCTGACATGGAGGTACCATTTTAGCTGCTACATCATTTCTTCAGAACTCAAGCATCCACTTATTTAAATGATTTTAAATATAAATTTTAGGACATGGAAGTCGTGTGGTTCTCCATACCGATTTTTTAAGTTGGAAGCCACTGGTCTAATATGGAAAGACCACAGTGTTATAATCAGTAGAATTCTTTGTTGAACTTGATGACAGTAGCGAAAGTAATGTTGGAAAACTACATTGTATGTTTCGCAGTACATACGTTTATATTGAGATACTTTATGTAATTATGTTGCTGTTTTCTAAATCTGTGTAAGTTTATAGAATTTTATGGTAGGAAACCTTTTTGTTTTAAATGCCTTGGAGAGTAATATGTATTTATATTAGGTTGTTACTTAGCCATACTCTAGTATTAATTTTTAATTGTTTCATTAATATATATTTCTAATGTTTCAGTAATTCATTTATATATGATGTGCTATGTTGCCTTTTTACCCAGATACTCTCCAACCCTGAGTTTTTAGCAGAAGGTACTGCCATTGACAACTTACTAAATGCTGATAGAGTGTTAATTGGTGGTGAAGAGGATACACCAGAAGGTTTGGCTGCCATAGAGGAATTGTGCTGGGTATATGAACACTGGATACCACGCAACCATATTTTGACAACAAATACATGGTCCTCTGAACTGTCAAAATTAGTAAGTGTCTCTTTTTATAAGTTGTAATTTTTCCAAAACTGTTTAAATTTTGCTATTTTTTATTTTGAAATTGCCTTATTATAGTGTGACTATATGTATCTGCTGTCCCAGATTTAATTTTCAGTATCAGTTAAATGGGCTACACTGTTGTCAGGTTTCAGTCTGGCGATATTGGATTCTGCTAATTGTAGGCGTTTAAAGTAAAGTCACCTGAACAATGATGTAGACTTACTGCCAGACGGGTGATTATTTTTCACTGAGGACTATAAATTATTGTGCAATTTCATAGTGTTTCAATTTTGGTGGAAATATTTATGTGTTAACAGTTACCTGAAGTAGTATCACTCTGTTCTTTATATGAAAATAACATGACATTAATCACAAAAAAGAGCTTCACCTATAACTGAAAGTTTGTTTATATTATTTAATGTACAAGTGGTGCAGACAATCAATATAAAATATCAGGTAACTAATGGGGGATCAAGAACGAAACATATGTACAATGGAAAAAATAAATATGTAAAATATTAATCATTAATTCTGAATTGTAAACGAGCAAAACCTTGTATTCTTAAAAAAAATTCATGACATTAATTGTAATAGAAAATTTATAATACACACACACACACATATATAGGGTGTATTGTAAAATGTGTCGTCACTATACATTTTCGAATTTTATGCATCAGTATAAGAAATAAGTTCGTATACACATAGGTCCAGAAATGTCTTATTTTCCATCTAGCCCTCATTTTTAGTTTTTAAAAGAAAACTTTACATCTAAAGAAGTGATAGAGATATCTTAATGAAATTTGGTGTACATGTTTACATTAATCTTCTTTAATAAATTAAGAAATCATGGATGATCTCAAATTTTGAAGTGGTGGCAACTTTCATTTTTTGATCGCTGATAGCTCTTTAAATATTAATTTTATCAAATGTGGTTTATTAAGTAAAATGTTAAGCATTTTATTGTAAACACAGTGACATTGTTTGTTCATATCTGGTAACATATAACTGAGTTATGGTGGAAAAGAGCCTCCGATAAATTCTGACTACTTAATTTTTTTGTGCCGGACTTTGTTGTATTGCTTATACTTATTTTGTATTGCATCCGCTATAAGAAAAATTTCTTGAAAGTTATTATTTTTTTAAATTATTGTACTAACAGTAGTTTATAATGAAGCAAAGAATTGATTTGAGTGAAATTAATAACGTTTAACAAATTTAAAGGCACATGTGTGATGAGGGTTTTCTTCTGTCCATTAATGATTATTATGGACATTAGTTATTCCATGTATTGTAAAACTTGCTTCATCAGTGAACAAGTCAGAGACCAAATAAGTGCGATTCAAGTGCAATTTTGCATAGAAAAGAAAACATAATGCCTATCTCTGTTCATAGTCCACATTTTCAAGTGCTTGTACTATTGTAGATGGTACAGTTTTAATTGTCAGCTTTGTAAAATTATGAATACTGTTATCTGATCCACACCTTCAAACGTAGCAACTCTCCCTGTACTCACTTCAGTATTTTCCCCAATTCTATTCAACACTCGTTCCTTCTTTTAATAAAAGGTGTACGTTGATAAAATATTCAGGGGAAAAGATCCAGCTTCTCTTAGCCGATTATGCAGCCTGACAAGCATTTTCTCACTCAGCAAGTTTCTGTTGGGAAAGTGTTCTGCATAAAGTCATTGTGCCTCTGATCATTCTAATTGGGCTTTGATAGTTCATACGTTAGATGAATATCTGACATTTCAGCAAAACTATAATTAGCCATTCTCAACAATTACATGATAAACAATGAATAAAGTAACATACGCAAATGAATTTAAGAATTGTCTTTGTGACAGTACAGAAATACCTGTTACCATAAAAATGGGATTCAGGAATATTTTTATTGTAAATTTTATTCTGATCATGAATATTAACAAGGGCTAGGTTAGTTTTACCCAATCCCAGTAAATACGCAGCTTCAACAAGAGGGGAGCCGAGTCAAGGTCATCATGGTACGAGCAGAATTTGACATATGTAATGGCGGTATAAGTGAAACGAACTAATAATACGAACTTTTCATTGATCCACAAACCCAGATCGTCATAAATAAACAATGACGGCATGAAAACAAATACGTATTAACCAGGGCGGTGGCTATAAAACAATGAACAATGACGTCAGACGCACGACTACTTACATAACAATTACGTCTGAATCGCCCCCAGTCTCCAGAACATCATCATGGCAATAACACGTTAAAATTGTGCTGGCCTAAAATAGTCAGCTAAAGTGTTTTATTTGAATCAACAAAATGTAATCACAAGTAAATAGTGTTAACAAGTAATTATAACCACCATGTAAATTCAGTGCAAAGGACAGACGAAAGTTAGAGAGTACAACGTCCGCCCCAGTCGTCTATAACAATTCAGCGAGCACACATGCTCGACCAGGGCAGTGGGCAACTTTTGCCATAAAAATGCAATAATTGTTTTAAAAAATGCAGTAATCATTTAAAAAATGTAATCATTAACAGTAATGTAGAATCAGTGGACAACCAATATAAGAATTCAGTAAATTCAGTGCACTAAAGAGACAGAAAGAGTTTCGGCCGAACACCTGCCAGCCAACATGGGAGTCTTCTGAGGAATCTACGCCGCATCAATTTCAGGAAAGCCCTTCTTAAATTTCTTTTCTAAATTTAAAAATACAAAAGATGAGCTCAAATCAGAATAAATAACGAACGTATTTAATATTACAGTATGATTGAGGGTGAAAGTGATCGTTGGCCAACCTTAAATAAGTTATATTTGAGGCGTTGGTTTGTGTTTAACTATAAAGTAATTATTCAAGTAAAGGAAATAAATAATAATTTGAAAGTAACTGCAGTACAGAATTTAAAAAGAATCATTTTGAAGAAAACAAAAAAGCACATGCACATAGAAGTAAACGCATGGTGAAAGCGGAAATAATGTAGCCGTCATTTTGAAATTTAATAGTAGTTGATGACTCCCATTGTTTATAGCCTATAAATACAATTAACTGAATAAAAGCTCATTTATTAACATCATGTTGTGTGAATGGTTATGTCAATACCTCGAAAACCTCTTGTCTTTTTCGCTTAACGCACCCTGGGACCCTAAAAGCCTAATGTACTTAACCAAAACTGAGCACGTGTTTCACCGGATGTGTGGTGTAAATTTTGCAAATCACATAATACATAATTATCCATTATATGTTTATTAATTATTTGTTGAGTAAAGGGGGGAAAAGTCACAGATGGCGCACGAACGTGGACTTTATATAGAACTAAATTATATAAATAAGCGAAAAACAGAGGTAGACGGGTAGCGAAATACACGTAACAGTAGAGGTTATCTATGTAGGTTATGTGTGGTATGAAGAGAATTGTATGACAATTAAGACAGAATTTATTACTATCAGTATAACAAAAATGGCAGATAACAACGAAAGTATTAATATAGAAAACACAGCAACAGAATCATTGGTGTTAAACAAACCACAGGCGAACTCAACGCCTGTTATGAATAATAAGGTTTCGTTATTAGATCTTTTTCAGTTAATGAAAATACAGAATGGTCAATTAAATAATAAATTAAACCAGTTCAATAACAAATTAAACCAATTTGATGAACAATTTAACGATATTAAAAAAGAAATTAAGAACCAAAGCTGTCATTATGATAAAAGATTAAGTGAAATAAAGACACGGTTAGACGAAAAAATAGAATTGGAAAATAAGAAATTAGAATTAGACAAGTTAGAATTGAACAAAGATGACAAGGTAAGTAGTAGTGGAAATGATGATAAAATAAATAAAAATATAGTAATAGGAGATAATCGTGTGGAGGTTGGTAGTAATAATGAGGTTTTATGGGGAATAGAATATGATAATAATGGAATGATAGTGTGTTTTGAAGGGTTAAAGAGAGTGTGTAGAGAGGGTATAATTGTAAGGGAATTGCAGGGGTTAGATTTTTCCCTTAATGGTGTATTTGGGGGTGATGTATATGTTTTTAGGAAGGACGAGAGTGCCTTCGATGTAAATTTGGGAGACACAAGGTCTGAAAATAGTTGTCCCTGGATTTTTTGTGCACGTGATAGGTGGTGCAAGAATAAAGTTGTAGTGTCCCCTGCATATATTGAGAGAGATATGGTGTGATAGTGAGAGATATATTGAGAGAGAGAAGTGTTATTGGGAGAGTTATTATGAGAGATATTTTAAAAGAGAGAGATGTTTTGAAAGTGAGAGATATTGTGAGAGAAAGAGGGAGGTAGAAATTTTAAAGATAAGCAGAGATTATGAAGAGTTTATGGGAAGGTTAGGAGTAGAGATGATATATAATAAATATAATAAGTACTTACCTTGGATTGAAGCTGATATAGCAGCAGTGGGAGATAATGTTGATAAAGATGACTTTATAACTTACCTGATTGTAACAGACTATACCAAAGGCGACATGACCATACTCGATCGTGACAAATTATATGAGATAGTAATATGGAATAAGCATATTAATTCAAATAGTATTGTGGAAATATATGAAGAATTAGATAAGTATTATATTGATAGTAATAATATAAGATATCTAATATTAAACAATGTATATAGTTTTAAGATTCGATTGTTATTTGACGATGGAGGGTAAACATTTTATTGTGTTTATAAACATTTGATTATGTGGACAGTGTTTTTTAAGATGGACTGTTTATGACTGATTTATGGTAAATGGGTAAATGATAATTGTGGATTGTATATTTTTGTGTATATTAATGTCACTGTATTTGTGTCTGTGCTGCTGTGTATTTTATGTATTTTTTTATGTAAACATGTATTGTAGAATTTTAAATAATTGAAGGAAGTTTAATAATGATTTTGAAATAATTGTGAGATTCAGATTCTAATGGTTAGTAAATGATTACGCATATGATATATTTGGATATTGAGAGGTATTGTTGTTAGTAGATAAGTGATGAATTTTCTAGTGGTATATTAAGGTGAAACATTGTAAAAGAGTTTTGGGGATAGTGATAAATAAGGGCATTGGAGTTAGTTAAATAGAGTTAATGGGAGTTAGTGAAAATAAGAAGGTTGAAATACAGATAATATATAAAGAGGTGTTAGATATTTTAGGGACACAGTAGTTAGCGATTATATGTAGAGAGGTGAGTAATGTGAATGGTAATTATATTTGTTGTTGATGATATTTTGTAGTAAGGATCCGGTGTAAGGAGTGATCAGCGTGCGACGTGGCAAGGGACCAGCGTGCAGCGTTGTGGCAGGCAGAGCAATTTTGGGTTAGAGTGTTTGCCGATATTTGGTGGAGGGCAAATGGTTAGGGATGGATATGGCCAGGTAGGGAACATACATCCTTGTACAAAAGATGAGTGGTGCCAGAGGTTTTAAATGGGATTAGTGAAGGGGGTTATTATTGAGATATTGGTGTCAGAATATGTTAATGGTTAGAAGCGGTTGTTAGTAGAAAAAAGGTGAGTAAGGTTAGATTGACAAATGCCAAAATAAGAGATAGAGAATAATGAATAATTGAGAGTCACCCAAACTAATAAGGATAAAAGGGTTAGAAAAAGAAAATTCATAGTAGAAAGGTGATGTAACAGAAAGGTAATGATGAATTTAAAATTTTTGTATAGAATCTAAATGAATGTTAAATAATAATAGTTAATAGAAAGTAGAAACCGTAATGTCTTATTAAAGTTTTGGTACAAGTTGTGTAAATGTAAATTGTTTAATGTGAATTGTTCAATGTTAGTGTTTAATGTACAATGTTTTATTATGTTTTTATTATGTGATGGTACAATAGGCTGGGAGGTTACTACGAGGTAGTGACGGTAATAATGATAAATTTTATGATGGTTATCAAATCTATGGTAATGATTCTGTTATAAAAGAAAATTAACGCAAAGAAAGTTGAGTAAAGAAATTTAAATAGTTTTGAAGTGCTGCCATGACAGTTAAATATACTGATGTTATTTGAAATAAATGAGTAGAGATAGTAGTTGTTGTTGAGAGTAGAATTTGTTTTATGTTTAGTATAAGAGTATATTTCATTATGATGAGAGAAGCAAGTTGATATTGACTGGAGTCAGAGAATTTGATAAAAAATATATATAGGAGTGTTGAAAAGTAGAAGGATTATCTGTCTAAATCTTGTTATATTTTTCTGTGTGCGTTATTTGGAATTTTATGAATAAAGAAAACCAACGCCTCAAAACACAAACCAATGCATCTAAGGGGAGACATATCAGTTGCGGATATGTAGATAAATAAGGTCACTATTTTAAAATTTTGTATTACATGTTTCATAAAATACAATTAACTGAATAAAAGCTCATTTATTAACATCATGTTGTGTGAATGGTTATGTCAATACCTCGAAAACCTCTGTCTTTTTCGCTTAACGCACCCTGGGACCCTGAAAGCCTAATGTACTTAACCAAAACTGAGCACGTGTTTCACCGGATGTGTGGTGTAAATTATGCAAATCACATAATACATAATTATCCATTATATGTTTATTAATTATTTGTTGAGTAGAAGGGGGGAAAAGTCACATCTTTAAGAAAAGTAATTGACAATTTTACTTAGTTAAACTACATGTTATAACTGAACTCACTAAAGCAAACAGATGATTTACAAATTGAAACATGCCATTATAATTTTCTATTAATTCCAAACAATTTTAATTATTGTGATTGAAATTATGACATGTGAATACTTGTAGTTGAATTCGTTATAAGTTATTAATTTAATTGAAAATCAAACCTTTACTTTGTTATGAATTACTGGTACTGAGTTAATTTGAAAAAGATAATTTATTTACCTATACTGGAGGAATTGAAGTCTGGCACAAAAAAATCAAGTAGTTAGAATTCATGGGTAGGCTGTTTTCTGCCATAACTCAGTCACTTGTTTTTGGATTTGAACAAACAAGATGTCAGTGTATTCACAATACAAGGCTTGCCATTGTACTTATTAAACCGTAGTTTGATAAATTAAAATTTACAGAGATATTAGTGATAAAAGTTTTTAAAAGTGGCCACAATTTTGAAATTTAAGATATTAATATACAGTAGAAGCCCGATATAGCGCGGTCCGATATACTGCGGATTCGGATATAACGCGGTGAAGAGTATGTCGCCCATTATTAGCGAAAATTCTTACTTGTAGAGAGTGAGTAAATTATGAATTGTTTATCGTGACTTCTGTAGCCACAACATTGGAATGTGTTGCGTTTATTGTAAACAAAGGCTTGTTGTTGGAAACGGCGTTGTAAACAACAGCCAGAATTGCCAGTTCAAGTCTACCTGTAGACATAAACAATTGCCCGAGCTATTTACAGTCTCTACGTTTCTAAGAATTCATGCCAAGGCAAGCAGCCAACTAAATCCCTTCTCTCCCTCATATTACAGTACAGTATAAGATCATACTCTGATATTATCTTATCAAAGTGTATAGTCTTTGTCATAAATTCACATAGTGTAGAGTTTTGTGATGTCACAGAAAAGAAAAGCGTATTCTGTGAGTGATAAACTCAAAATAATTGATCGTGTGAAGAACGGAGAGTCAAAGGCAAGTTTATCATGTGAGTGTGGCATCCCAGAAGGAACAATTAGAGGGTGGATGAAGGAAGAAGATAAACTTAAAAGTTTTGTGAACACAGTTGAAAGTGAAGTGGGGTTGCAAAGAAAAAAGACTAAAGTAGGTAAGGATAGTGAACTAGATGAGTGTCTGTACAGGTGGTTTTTAATAAAACGAAGTGAAGGTGTGCCACTGTCAGGACCAGTTATTAGAGCTCAAGCTGTGAAATTCCATAGTGATTTACATGGCAACAGTGACTTTAATGCATCTGGTGGGTGGTTTTCGCGATGGAAATCTTGTCATGGTATAAGCCAGATAAGCATTGAAGGGGAAGCACGATCATGTGACAGTGAAGCTGCAGCACTTTTTCCTCAGGCATTAAACAAAGTAATGATCGATAACGATTTAAATGACCAATCAAGTGTATAACTGTGATGAAACTGCTCTGTATTTTCGAATGCTTCCTACCAGAACTCTGGATGTGAATAATTCAATAAATAAATCTGGATTAAAAATAAATAAGGATAGAGTTACCCTCCTGTTTGCCACAAATAAATCAGGCAGCCACAAAGTTTAACCTCTCTGTATAGGGAAAAGCCGAAATCCTAGATGCTTTCAACATGTTAACATGACGTCATTACCCATCACATATCGTAATACAAAAAATGCTTGGATGACAAGTGATATTTTCGGTAAATGGTTCCATGAAGAATTTGTTCCATCTGTGAGAAGCCACCTGCGGTCACTCAACCTCGAAGAAAAAGCTGTACTGACCCTTGACCACTGTCCAGCACATCCACCTGCTGATATGCTACAGTCAAGAGATGGGAAAATCGGAGTCATGTTCTTGCCGAAAAACACTACAGCACTGATCCAGCCATTAGATCAAGGCATCATAAAAGCATTTAAAGCGCATTACCGCCGTGAACTTCTGAGTGCTATAGTGAATTCTGATGAGGAAATGGAAATTTACCTTAAGTCAATAAACCTGAAAACAGTTCCGTATTCAATAGGTCTTGCATGGGAAAGTATTAGTACGGCTACAATTCAGAATTGCTGGAAGAAATGTTCCTTTGAACAAAACATCGCCGATAGAAATTGCTCTGTTGCCGGATTCACTAATAGTGATGTACAGTCTGCGAGTAGTGCTCTGCATTGCAACTTCACTCTAGATGACTTGAATGACTGGGCGGAAGTTGACAACGGTGAGCCTGTTACAGAATGTATAGGAGATAAAGATATTGCTACGACAGCACAGAACAATCTACGCGTTTATCGAATGTGCCAGAAAGATCTCGATGTAAGCGTGTGGTGTACGTGCTACTAGACGCATTTTGTGAGAATTTTCTCGACTGTGCCGGGCTTCGCTTGGGCGCTCGGACTGTGTCAAGGCCGTAGGAATTACGTAGTTCACGAGAGATAAGACACAGTTTGGATGCTTCTGGTGTGTGAGCGTGACTATAAATACATCGGGTAGCGGCCTTAGTTTTCAGTTCCATGCGAGATATTTGATAGTGTGGTTCAAGAGTATTAGTGCGATATATTTCCAGAGCGGTTCGAGTTATTACTGTGTGCGTTCAAGTAGTTATTACTGAAGTGTTGTGTTTTATAATCAGACGGTATAATTGTAATACAATTGAGTTTTAATATTTGTGGACATTTTATTGCGTGTGTACAATTTTCATTTGATTTGTTGTAGAGACTGTGTTGTTAATTACTAACTGTTTTACTGTAACAATTAAAGGTTTGATTAGTGACTTAATTGGTGTCTTGTACTTATTTTGTTTCCACTGTACCTATGATGATCGAATAGACCGTCGTAACAATATCATCGATGCAGTCCGAAATGTAAATTGCGAAGAAAAAGAAGACGATGACGATGATGGAAATGAAAATGGGGTGGAAGTGAAAGAAGTTATTCCAAATGTTAGTGAAGTGATAATACACATAAACAAAGTAATTTCGTGGATGGAGAGGCAAAGTGAATCTAATAATGTTCGTCTGCTGCACCTCGTGTTTATAAAACAATACGCGGAAAAGAAACGCTGTGCATTATCCCGTCAAACAACAATTACGGACTTTTTTAAGACCAACAATTAGGCCTACAGTAGGTCGAGTGAGCAATGTATAAATAGTGTATTTTATATTCCATTGGATTAAAATAGATTAAAATACGTATTGGATTAAAATACAGTTTTCTTATTTTTTATTTCTACATTTGGTGACATAATTTACGTACAGTATATAGTAGTGCATTATGCTGTAGCCTTTTTCCCGGTCCTCCCTCCCCATCATTTGTCACTGTACAGGTCACCTTCCGATATACCGCGGTTACGCCTACAACGCGGGAGAAAGTATGTCACCCGACAACCGCGCTATATCGGGCTTCTACTGTATTATATCTTTATATATATATATATTACATTTAATATTTATAACTAAATTTACCTCAAGATGTTATTTTTCATTGAGGAAAAATAACATCTTGAGGTAAATTTAGTTATAAATATTAAATGTATTATATACATCAAGAAACGGACTGTAGCAGAAAGTGATTGAATATATATATATATGTAACGGTACAAACTGATGAGGGTCTGTAATTTGAAGCTTTTCATTTTTTATTTAACAAGAGTATATTTTTGGTCACCGACTATAACTCCGTGACTGGTACGGTGAGGTACAAAAATGCAGACTATCAGCAAGGGTGCGTATTCATGCGTATGAGCGTGTGGGCCAACGTTCACACGGAAAAGTCACGTCTGAAAAATTCCTTCTCGCCAGGTGCGTAGAGAACAAGGCAGTCCGCATATAACATCTAACCCACGCAGTTACGTGTGCGCGCGGTCCACCTAAAACTTACTTTAAAATGTAGACCGACTGGCAGAAAAAGTGTACATAAACAATAAAAAAGTACCGGGTCTACTGTAACAGGCTCTTGAGCCTTAAATTTGAAAAAGTTTATTTAAATTTGACTAAAACAGTGAACAAACAAAAAACGGACTAATTACAACACGTGTTCTTCATGGCGGCAAAAGGGAAGTAACTGCTTTAAACTCATTTTTAAATAAATATAAAAAAATTAAGAAAAAGAGCTCTAAACAAAAAATGGGATAAAAAGTATGAAGGAGCAAATGCTGGGTTGCCTTATACCGTATATATAATTTAATTATAATAAGTAGAGATAAATTTATCATATCCAAGTTGCATTTAATGTATGTAATAATGTCCGATAACGGACCGTAACAGAGCTAAAAGTAAGAATAGAAAATATGTATACGAAAGGGGAAGAGTATCTTATGTAAATGGGAGTATAACAAAGAATGTCACATTGAAGTATAATAAAACAATATTTTATTTCAACTTGCTATATATGTGTTAGAACAATCATTTCAACAACTAAACTTAATTTTCTGTGCTGGTAAATTCGCTATACGAAAAAGGGTTTCCACCACTAGATGATCTGGCCCAATAAACGAAAAGTTCAAGGTAAGTGGGAGTTTGTGGTTGTTAAATATATTTTTAAGTAATTATAAAAGATTACAATGGTGCAGCATGACCAGGATTTGGGACAAAAATTATATTTATCCCAAATTGGCCTATTTCAAAGCACAGAGAATGGAATCTGGTTGGCGGAAATTTAGAAGAAATTATGTAAAAATTTACGTAACGTATACGTAATAAGGTGGTGTTGATAAATTGTGCATGTTTGATTATAAGTAAAGTTAAATAATTAGTCAATAAGCAAGTAAATAATAACAATAAAAAATGTCTGAGAACGAAAAAGAAATCAATTCAATAGACTCAGCTATGAGTGAAAGTGGTTTTGGGTCAATGAACCCGTCACTGAGTGTGAGCGAGTTGGAAGGTCAGTCAATCCAAACAGCTGATTTGAGCATTCAATCAGTAACAGAAAATAATGTAACTGAGGCCATTATAATAAATAACGCAGAAGCAAGTCGACTCCTGTAGTTACAAAAATAAGAGCGTCGTTGGCCGATATAATGAATTTTATGAGTAAACATTTTGATGCCAATGATACCAAATTTGATAAATTAAGTAATGACATGAACGAACAGAAAATAAAATGTGAGGCTAATTTTAAAGAAATCAAAGAACAACGCGAAGTTTGAGAATAGTATAAATGTAAAGTTTGATGATCTGAGTAATGTATTACGTAAACGTATTGATGAACGTTTCCAGACAGTTATAAAACAATACAAGATGATGTAGATAACGTTACAAGAAATACCGGTAAGTGTAGTGAGAACATAAATAATGAAGTTATGAAGAACAAGGTGAGTAATGTGGTTAAAACAAGTGATAATTATAATGGTGAGATAATAATGAATAATAATCAGGTGATGAATTATTAGGTAAGTGGTGGTGTTAAAATAAGTAATGATGAAATATTATTGAATCAAGATAATGGTGATACATTAAGTAATAGTGGTGAGAATGAGAATAAAAGGAGAGTTGAGGTTAATCAAGGATTGCTAGTTAGTGTTTATGACTTAGAAAGGGAGTATAGAGATAGGTTAAATGTAGAGGGTGAACAGGGGGCAAATTTTTCTGGGGTTAAATGTGAAGCAGAGATTTCACAAGTGGTTTATGGGGATAAGAGTTCCTCACTAGGACATTTGGGCGACAACAGTTCGGCAAATGGTCAAATAAGTTTTTTGTGTGTAGCTGGCAGGGCCAGATGGTGTTTAAATAATAAAGTGGTATTGCCCTCTGTGTGGAGTGAAAATGTGAAATTGGGTTGGGAAAGTGATTATAAAGAGAGAAATAGAATGATAGAGGTGTTTAATGTAAAGAAAGGTTATAGAGAATTTATAGAGAGAATCAGTAATATGAAAGGTTTACCTTATGAAGTAAACAATGATTATAGCGATAATGATGATAAACACTTACCTGTTGGGAGAGTTAATGTTCTTGTAGTAGCTGATAATTGTGATAGTGATGTAACTCACTGGGGTTTAACAATAAATACTAATGGAGACTTAACCATAACTGATGTAGACATGGCATATGATAAAATAATAATGGGGGGTAACTCTGGGAATTATTATAATGGTATAACGGATAAAAAGGATTTAAATGGTTATCACATAAATGGTAATCATAAAATGTATGTAAATAAAAATGAAATGTGTAATGTGAAAACCAGACTAATTTACGATGATGGTGGTTAGAGAAAGTGAATGAACATTTAATTATTTTAGTTTATGGTGATGACTTGGCTAACTTATGTAATGAGGTGTGGTAAACAATAAAATAATGACAAAAAAGTGTAGATAAATTTGTAGTGAGGTTAATTGTGTTTGTGTAGTAGGTTATGTTGTACTCACTGTTTTTATGTTCAGTAAAAACATGCTAAAGAAAGTAAGAAAGAAAATGAATGGGACTATAACCCATTATACATACTATGAGGGTTATATAATGAGAATTGTAATTTTTAATTTAAATATATAACATACGAGGTGCTATCAGAAAGTTCCCGGACTGTACTTGGCACGGCTGTTGGACGTGACTGTACAACCTGGCATCCCAGTGTCTGATTCTGTAATACGTAATGAGTCAGTCTGCCGAGTTTCGTTGCATTGTGAGGTTGTGTTCGGTCTACGCGTTGCGTTTTGTAATCGTGTGTTAACGTTCATTTGCTAATTTTATGATGGCTGGTAAATTCGAGCAACGCGCGTGCATTAAGTTTTGTTTTAAACTTGGTAAATCGCCTACTGAAACTTTCGCAATGCTTCGAGAAGCTTTTGAAGAACATTCCCTACACAGAACACAGGTTTTTGAGTGGTACGCTCGTTTCAAGGCCGGCAGAATGTCACTTGAAGATGATCAAGTGACGTTTTTATTGTGACGTTTTGAGGCGGCTGAGACAAAATGTGCGACGAAAAAGGCCCAAATTGTGGGAAGACCAAAACTGGCTGTTGCATCACGACAATGCACCTGCTACGATATGACCAAATGCAATGCACGATATTGACCAAAAACAATATGGCCACCGTCCCACACCCTCCATATTCACCAGATTTAGCCCCCTATAATTTTTCTCTGTTCCCGAAAATAAAAATTCACATGAAAGGTCACCGTTTTGACACTGTAGAAGACATTAAGACAAAAACGCAGGAGGTGCTTGACAGCCTTCAGCAAAAGACTTTTTTTGACACTTTCCAGGCATGGAAACAACGCTGGATTCGTTGTATCAATTCGCAGGGAGACTACTTTGAAGGAGATGGGAGCCATTAATGGCCTAGGTAAGCAAAAAGAATTTATTAGACCTAGTCCGGGAACTTTCTGATAGCTGTGGTATATTAACATATATTAATTACTTGTGATTCCCCACTTTCAGGCGGTCACGGCGTCACCGAACTCTGACCGTGGATTTGGATTATTGGTAACAGGTGTGGGTAGGCAGATTGTATCCTAGCCATGCTTGTTATTATTTTCAAAATTGGTGACTTTAAAAATTAACCGGGAGGTAAATTCGGGGAATCATCACAACTATGGAACAGCGGCTATCATCGAAGGGGGTGATAGTGCCGTGGTAAGGGCATATAAGTAATTTTTAGTAGGATTACTGGTGTCCTCGGGCATCAGTAATGCCGAATTTTTTATAACGCTGAAACAAGATCGGTGTAGGCAGTGTCTACACCCTAAATAAACTTCAGTTCTTGTGGATGCACATGGGCGCTACAGTCCACCGTCAGGAAAAAATAGTGTGTGTGGAAAAGGAGCTGGCCGTTACAAGCCAGGGGCATAGATAACACATCTATGCACAAGGTAAATGCTTGATCCGGTTCACCCGGCAGGTGATTTACCTAATTGTAACTGGGTTAGGGGGGGAATAATAAAAATAATGATGTAGAAGGAGAGGTAACTGAGTATTCAGTTAAAAGAATTACTAAACCGTAATCATGGTGCAATTAAGTTTGCTTGGCCCTGAGGAGAGTTTGTTAATGATGACCCAATTACTGTTCTGTAATGGTTACTATGTGCTTTGTAATTCAGTGATTACTGATGAACATTCAGTTATGAGAATTAATACTAGATTCAATATTGTAATAATTTTATATTTAACTAGAAGATTCGATGACTTAAATTGTATAATTTTGTGTATTTGTTTGACTTGTATTCAGTGTACCTAGAGTAAGGTCGTTCACCTGGTAATCAGACATCAGCTGCAGCTGATGACTGGTGTTAAATGTATAGTATGGTTCGGGTAATTAATTCATAAGTTCAGTTGAATTGAGGGTAGTAATAATTTTGTTTCTTTTTATTAATTGTCAGAATATATATTTCTGAAAATTAAATTTATCTAAAAAAAAAATTATCTTTTTTTTGAAGCAAAGATTGTGTTTTGTTTTCATGTTCGTTATATGAGGTGAGGCGATGTTGGTAATGTATCAGCTGATTTACAGTGTTTATATTATATTGTTGTAACCAAATGTAGTTGCAATTGAGTTGATGGTAATAAGTTGTTTATTTTATAATGACTGTCAGCATATGATTATAAAGATTTATAATGAAAATTAAATTCGGGTCTTAGGGAATAGCCAGCAGCAAAATGAAACTTCTGTCTCCGCGCGTGTACTATATTTCGGTGTCCGATGTGTACTAAAACTGTTTTCTTCACAAGTAACTAATGCCGGGTTATGGAGGTTATGTACGACAATGTAACTTAAATAAAATTTACTTTGTTAGTGTACATTAAAAGGGTGTATTTATTGGAAGTACAGAAATTAGTTTACATTTATCGCACATAATTACGGTACAGAGACGATTTTGGGAGATTGTGTCTACGTTTAACAATATAACTTAACCTTTTAAATTTTTTAAATTAATTAGACTTAACAAACGTTTCCTTAGTTAGTGTAGATTCAAAGGCTGTATATAACATTAATGGCTGTATTTATTCGAAGTAAGTAATGCCAGCTTATGGAGGTTATGTACGACAAAGTAACTTAAATAAAATTTACTTTGTTCGTGTACATTAAAAGGGTGTATTTATTGGAAGTACAGAAATTAGTTTACATTTATCGCACATAATTACGGTACAGAGACGATTTTGGGAGGTTGTGGCTACGTTTAACAATATAAGTTAACCTTTTAGATTTTTAAAATTAATTAGACTTAACAAACATTTCCTTAGTTAGTGTACATTCAAAGGCTTTATTTATTGTATGGATAAAAGGCTGTATATAACATTAAAGGCTGTATTTATTCGAAGTAAATAATGCCAGCTTATGGAGGTTATGTACGACAATGTAACTTAAATAAAATTTACTTTGTTCGTGTACATTAAAAGGGTGTATTTATTGGAAGTACAAACATTAGTTTACATTTATCGCACATAATTACAGTACAGAGACGATTTTGGGAGGTTGTGGCTACGTTTAATTATTTAACTTAACCTTTTAGATTTTTAAAATTAATTAGACTTAACAGACATTTCCTTAGTTAGTGTACATTCAAAGGCTGTATTTATTCAAAGTAAAACGTAAATTAAAACGTACTTCCAATTTAGAACCTAGTACAATCTAATGTATAACCAAACAAGTACATTAAAATCCTTTTTTCAACATAATGCAATAAAAAGCAATGTGCAGTTTCTGTTAACATGCAAATGATTAAGTATTAATAATGGGTTACAGTGGAATTTAATGTTACTACAGTCTGAATTAATGCAAATAAAATTGGGAGAATCTCGTAAACATATTAAAGAATGCTTGTATATTACACACAAAATTATTACAGTACGGACCTTTGTTAATGAATAGAAACAAATTTGACTCTATACTTTAGTATGTACCAATAAAATTCACCTTTTTTCAAATACCAATATCTGTTGTTTTTTTCATACCCTTAAAAAAAGGTCATTAACAACATACATTATGAGAAAACATGATTACAAATAACCAGCCATTAGTTACTTGTGAAGAAAATAGATATAACATTTACAAACATCAAATCTTCAATTCTCTCCCTATTTGTTTTATAAAAACTGGAGTTTCTACTGCAGGTTTTAAGTCCACTAACTACTTAATTAAATAGTTGTCTTGTTTGTTCATCATCTTTTTTCACAGCACTACACTGTATATAATAATGAAACTTTCACATGTGAAACTTACTTGTCTTTTTCCATAGAACGTGTTTCGGCGTCGTGTTCGCCTTCTTCAGCTTAGAAACAAAGTACTGGCAGTCTGTTTCTAAGCTGAAGAAGGCGAACACGGTGCCGAAATGCGTTCTACGGAAAAAGACAAGTAAGTTTCACATGTGAAAGTTTCATTATTATATAAACTTAATTAAATATACATAATTGTTCCTGTATCTTGTTGGGTAACATATTATATTAATACATCTGCTTCCTACTCATATGTGCAAACAATGTTTTTAATGTACGGTCCTAAAATCTTTATCAACACTTTATATCTTTAAAATTTAGACAAAGTCTTATGAGCAACTTGGCCTAACCTGAATTTAAATGACCTGGCTCAGAACAACTTTATTTTGGCAAATACAAAGATGAAGACTGGTTGCAATTTCTTCAGGGCTCACACCTGCTGCCAGGCTTAGTTCTATAACATGATAAGGAAGAAAGAAATCAGCCCGAACCTGCAACCGCTGTGGGAAGGCTTTTACACCATTACCAAGAAGATTAATGATGTCATCTAAGAATAACTCATTAGCTTTATTTATACATTTAATGCATCTTAATTAGTACACTAACAGCACTGCTCTGTCTTACAGTAACACAACACGTTACACTAACTCAAAAGAATTTCTTGTTTTCTGATTAAGAAAGGTGAAATCGTGTATTTATTTTCTTTTCCATTCACTGTTTGTAAAACGTGCTTAAAATTAATATGTGTATGCTTACTATATTGAAATCCAACGTTCACTATCCAATAATTACAAATTTTGTGGAATTGTGAAATTAGTAAAACTATGTACTAATGTGTGATTATCAGTTGAATTTCTGAATTCCTTTGATTCATTAATAAATCTTACTAATGTGTTTCTTTATGTCTATAATGATTTCTTATTAGTTTTTAATCTTTGTGTTTTCATTATTCATTTGTAAATTTTTGCATTTTGTTGTCCATGACATGTTCATTGATTAACTAATTATCATTAAAACACACAGAGGACTGATCCTCTTTTGCAAGATCACAAGTATGTTTTTAATTTTTTTAACTGTATGCAATGTGGACACATACAGAGGAGTGTCAGTTTTTTAATGTTTTTTCAATAAATAACAATGAGAGAGGGAGAGAGAGAGAGAGAGAGAGACCAAAAATAACACGTACAGAAATTACATCAGAACTTTTCCTGACAGTAAAAAAATAACTAAATAATGAATGGCAAAGAACATTAACAAAATTAATGGAAATTATAGTTATTATTTGTTGTTTAATGAACAGGTACTAGTAAAGGCTTCATATATGTCACATCTTAAATTATAAACCTATTACAAACATATTTGGTATACTCAGCTTGAAACAAATGTTCAGACCAATAAAAATGGTTTAAATTTTGCCATTATTAGTACTGTTGAAACAGCAGTTTGATTATAATTGCTTTTAGAACAGACTTCTGGAATGATGTGTGCAAAATGATTAAAACATACCTCCTTACAGTGTGCCTTAATAAGTTGTTGATTATTCTAACTGATACACTGTCATGCCATTTTCATATGACAGTTCTCAGAGCTTCAGTAATCTTTGCTGTTAACATGGACACAAGTCTCTTTTTTAAAAAGACTTTTCATTAGTAAAGTTACTTATAAGTAGGCATACATTTGTACTCATAATATGAGGTTAAGAATTAAGATAATTAAAGAGTGATATTTACTTACTAACCATTGAGTGTAACATTATTTACAGTAATTAATAATGTCCCAATTTATAAAATTCATGTTTGGCTAACTAGGCATAACCCGACCTGGGTTCCTGACATCCTAATTCTCTTTCGTCTAATAATATTACTTAACTTTATTGTGATATAACTGATCACAATTGTTCCTTATAACTCCCTACAACTTTTACAACAATACTAATGACAAAAATCAATAATAATTTCTTACAATTAACATACATAATTTGTCTAGTCATATTGGCCTATTATAGTTTGAACATTATTTTTTTCATATTTTAACAATTCTTGTTTTTAATACAAGACAACTATTCTAAATTGTTCTTGATCCTTGGCTTTCACTTTTGTTACACTAATAATGACAATTATTAGCAATAATTGTTTACAAATAGTAGAAATAAGTTATTCAGGTATAGGGCCTACTGGTCCATTGTAGTGGACACCTTAGTTTCTTTCATACGTTTAAAATAATTACTTTTGCTATCAGACAATTACTTTACATTGTTCTTGATACCCTTATTCAACTTTCACTATGTAACGGGCCTATTTTGGGGTAATAAAGCAATTTGTATATTTTTTTTAAAAACAAATAACATTTTTCGATGATAGGGACAAAACTTAGGTAAATTTAGTGGTAGGCGACGGTAGCGAAGGTGGTACGACTGATTGACAATATTGTATGTGAATTTCTCAAGTGAACAGACTTAACAAGCTGGAATTGTGCCAAGGTCAAAAAATGACACACCAAATTTGTAAACAAGTTATATAACCACGTCAGACCATCTGACGTCAGTATATACATCAGCGCGTTGCATAACTAAGAATGCAGTGTGTGTCAGAGCCAGCAGTGTTGTGACACACAGAACAAAGCAGTCGGAAAACACCATCTACTAGTGACGGACGCATAAAAAACTGTAGCGTCCGACGCCGGCCGGCTGTGCGTGATTTTCGCACCCGCCCGAACCTAAAATGTGAATACCGCTAAACCATAAAATGTAATTAACAGTGTAAAAATGTAACGCAAAACTTAAAGCATATCTAAATCAAGTGAAATGAACAGTTTTCTCGGAATGACGGCAGTGGTGGAGATATAAAACTAATTATTAACTGAAACGAACGTGTGTGCGTGGAACAATATGACTTCTTCTGGACAATATGACTAAATCAGCTAAGTAATCTACAATAAAACCAAATTTTCAACTATGGTTTAATTTTCAAAATTTTAATATTTTCCAATTATGAGCTCTTAAAATCGGGGAATAGTGTGTGTGTGTGTGTGTGTGTGTGTGTGTGTGTGTGTGTGTGTGTGTGTGTGTGTGTGTGTGTGTGTGTGTGTGTGTGTGTGTGTGTGTGTGAAAGCACTGGTTTTCGTTATGTCGTAGTTGTAGAGAATAGTTGGTATTTATGTTATATCTTAATTTGGAAAACTGCTTAAGCAAAATGATCTTCTTTACGAATATCTATTCTTGAATATTATGAAAGTTAAAATGGTTGTGAGCATTATAGAGTAAATAAACCTTTTGTTCATTGCCAATATGAATTAAATTCATTATTGCAAACAAACCATTCTGATCTCCTGTGTTCGCCTAAAAAGGACCCGAAAATGGTAAGTACACCTATTTTTTTTTTATACGTAGTTGGCAGTACAAGATGGCTACCGAAAAAATTAGATGTTGTGAGTTAATAATCAACCATGTTTTTATCTATTTTTTTTCAAATTATCAAGAAATTGAAAAGTATCAATGGCGCCCGAAACATAAGGGACAATTTTATATAAATAACTTTATATAAAATATAGGTCTACTTGGGAGAGCGGAATGGTTGTTTGAAATAACAGAAAACATTTTTTTTGAGGTACGTAAAATAGACGTAGATATGGGGTTATGTTTTGATAGTGTTATGTATGTAGTGAATTATTTGTTGAATTATATAATGAGTATTATGAAGTAATATGCATAATAATTAATATGTATGATAATTATTAAGTAGTATAAAGGGTATTATAATAAAATCTTTTAAAAATGGCTAAGATACAAGAAAATGATATGATGAGTGTTATACTAAAGCAGTTAGAGAAAATGAACAGTAAATTTGATATTCAGAATAACAATTTCAATGATAAATTTGATATTCAGAACAGAAAATTTGATGAAATGACTACACAAAATGTTAAATTTGAGAGTAACATGAATAAACGATTGAACGAGATTGATGAACGTTTTAGTACATTTAAAGACCAGATAGTAGAGTCAATAAATAGTAGTTGTGAGAAAAGGTTTGACGAGCTGAATAAAAATTTAGAAGTTAAATTAAATCGAATACTGGATAAGAAGGTAGATGACAATGTTGTAGGTATAAAAAATATTAATAATGACGAAATAGTGGAAGATGTAGTATTAAATAGTGAAAATGATGATGTTAATGACAATTCTGAGAGTATAGTGGGGGTGAAGAATAATGGAGAGACAAATGATGAAAATATAATCAAAAATAGTACTGATGAAGTTTTAGAATGTAAAAATGGAATGTTATTGTGTGTTTATGAAGAGAGAGATTTGTGTATTGAAAGAGTTGATGAGTATGTGGGGCAGAGGGCAAATTTTCCCCTTATTGTGTATAATGTTTATGATGATTTAATGTTGTTTTTGAAGGGCAAGAGACCCGTATTAGTAGATGAATTAGAGTGTATATTGATGTTGTATAATGTTGTACCCTCTGTCCGTAATAATTGTGAGAGTGTGATGTGGTGCAATCCTAACTTATGTTGACAAGATTTATAATGGTATAATGGATGAAGTAAAGTTGATGGGTTATTATGATAATGATAATGATAACAAATTATGTGTGGATAACAATGATGCTTGTTACAAATATATTAGATATCTATATGACGATGGAGGGTAAACTATTAAAACAATAAAAGACAGCATATAAACATTGTGTTTAATGGTTTATGACATGGCAAATTGGGACAATGAAGTGCGAAAAAACTGAACAGTTAATAACAAGAGTTTGTAAATAAAATATAGTGAATTTATTTGTGTGCATTGTAGAATATTAAGTAAATAAGGTGTGTACGTAAGATGATTGTTGCGATAATAATAATACCAATATCTTGCAAGTTAAATAAATATCAGAATTAATTGTGAAAACAGTAATTGATTAATGGTAATTGTTTCGATAACTATATAATTTATATTTTTGGTAATTAATTAAATTAAAACAATTTGGTACATGTTAAATATTTTGATTGATTATTTGAATGTTAATTAATTAAATTTGTTTAATGAATTTAATTTATTTTATGAGATGGAAATTCGGTAATGAATGATAAATTATTTGATGTAAACTAATAGTTTTGTAAAATGTTTCAGAGGTGAGGTGGAAGTATTGTGGTATGGGGATTATGTTTTGTATATATCATGTTAACTGAACTGTAAGTATGAAAATTTTATAATCATATATAATAAACATGTTTACAGGTAACTAAGATTTTCATGCAATAGTGAGACTATTTGAAATAATTGTGTTTAATAAAAATGAGAATTGAAAATTTTAATAATAAATGAAAAGTGATATATAATGATTATTAATAATAAATTTTGAAAATTTTAAGAAAGTCCAATGGTATAAAGGTATGAATGAGTCAAATGAGTATTGATGAAATGATTATAGTTATATAATGTATATAAAAATTTTAATTAATTAGTAAGTTGCTGTTGCTGGGGTGGCATGTGCCCCAGTAGATAGCGGAAAGTGTTGGGGGTAACCGAGAGTGTTACCTCCATCGGAGGCCAACATGGCGAAAATGCACGGCACACCTTTTGTATAATTTTATATTGTACCTTGATAAATTGCCGTGTCGTGCATAATAATGATGAAGTGTACATGCCTGAAGGAAGAGATGATTTCCCCGACTTTTCGGGCGATTACTGCCTTACCAGCACTAATCGTGGTTTTGGCGAGCGGTTAGCTATGGTCATATCAAGTCCCTTGACCATAGCTGGCTTGAAATTGGTCTATATTAGAAATTAATGGGGGGCGAACTAGGGGAAATCCCGGAAACTATGGAACCGCGGCTGCCACTCTGCCCGCTTGGGGGTAGCAAAGACAGGTGGTAGACCCGCATTAAGGGTGTGTGACTATAGACAGAGATATGTTGATATCTGTAACTTTTAAAATGTAACGCAGAAGCAAGGACACGGAGATGTCACATTCCTCCAAAACCTCAGTCCTTGTGGACGCCACAGTCCAGGGGGGGGGTCATAGTGTGTGTGGCAGGGCGGTTATCCAGGGGGATAACGTATTAGAAATTTGCTATATTTTAATTAATAATGATGATTTGCTACTCAATAATTTTGTTTTGATTTGAAATATAGATGCACTAAATACTTCCTATAATGTGTTTATTAAGGCTTATTGTGTTAATTGCATTTAGTATGTTAGGAATAAGGATTATAAAAATATAATAATATGTTTTCAATGTGTTTATAGATTTTAAATAAAAATTAAATAAATTCGTGATAGTTGAAATTTTCAATGGGTTGCAAAAGATAGAAATGGGTGATAGTAATTGTTTGAATAAAATGTTTGAATCAGTCCAAGTTGAATTTTTGTGGGACATATAGATCTGTCCAAATTGAAGTCAAAGTTAAAGGAATAGTAGAGATGAAAATAATGTAAGGTTGTTTCGAGTTAATGTATGTTATAGAATTTTGAGAAGTATTGATGTTGACACAGTAGAAATGGAGAAGATATGTAGAATTTTGAGTGATATATTGTTGTTTATTTTGTTGATGTTATTTTGTTGTAGTTGTAGTGAGGTAATGAGATTGAGATTTTGGGGATGGCAATTTTGTAGTAGGGGGTAGTGTAATGTGGGAGTCCGCAACATAAGGGTTGGGACGGGATTTGGTATAGATTTAGTGGGAAGGGGTTGCCTTAGGTAGAATCCAGGAACCAGAGAACGGGAATTGAGTTTTTTGGGGGGGGAAACACTTATCCTATGTACAAAGGGTTAGAGAGTATTTTTTTTATATATTGAGAGAAGGTGGCGAATTGAGTTAAAGTAGTAAGTAGTTAGAGGTAGAGAAGGTTTAGTAGATTTTTTGGTAGAGGGGTGTCATACTAGTTAAAGATTTTGTAAGGGAGCGTTAGAGTAATAAAAGGGGTAAGATTATGGGTAAATGCCAAGTTGATAAAGTGAATTATAATGAATAACGTAGAATCACCCAAATTAATGAAAGGGAATAATAAACAAAATGATGTGTAAAACGAAGATTGAAAAAAAAAAAAATTGTTGAAAGAGAATTAATAAAAGTAAAGTGAGTTTAAAAGATAATTTTATGATTTTATATGCAAATTCAATTATGTAAAGTGTGTAAATTTTAAATATAAATTGTTTATTTTAAGATGATAATAACAGTGTGAATTATTAATGTACTATGTTTTCTTATGTTATATTGTGTTTGTTAGTATTTAAGAGAATTTTATGAAGTTAAATATTTTAAATGCATTTTAAATGGGGATGAGAGACATGTAATATGGTAATGGGAAATGTTTATTTAAATTCTGATGGGAATCAGGGCAGTAATTTTGAATTTTGGGATAAAAGTTAACAAGAGAAAGTAGATAGAATGAGATTATGGAATTTTAAAATGGGTATCATGTTGTTATTGGATATTTTGATATATATATATATATATATATATGTTAGAAATAGGTAAAAAACAAAACCAGTGCTTCTTAGCGCAAACCAGCACCGCTAGGGGGAAACAGATCAGTGGGGGATATAGTGTTGTATAAGGCCACTATTTGATATTTGATTTGTTGTTTCAGTGTTTGGTGATGCTGTGGCGGCGGACCTGAGCTGGCCAGCGCGTCAGAGCAGGGGCGTTGAGTATCTGTCTGACTCTACGGTGTTGGGATCTCGAGAGAGAAGTCCAGTATTGTCATTCAGATGCGGTCACAGTCACCGGACCAAGGGTGAGTTGATTATATTTTTTTTTGTAAACCGTAAAGGGGGTTGTGGCGACATATCCTGGCTGATCCCTCTAGCAAGTATGAATGTGTCAATGAGATTTTTTATGCTTCGGCATAAAATATCTCATTGAGGGGGTATTGTAACGGGCCTATTTTGGGGTAATAAAGCAATTTGTATATTTTTTTTAAAAACAAATAACATTTTTCGATGATAGGGACAAAACTTAGGTAAATTTAGTGGTAGGCGACGGTAGCGAAGGTGGTACGACTGATTGACAATATTGTATGTGAATTTGTCAAGTGAACAGACTTAACAAGCTGGAATTGTGCCAAGGTCAAAAAATGACACACCAAATTTGTAAACAAGTTATATAACCACGTCAGACCATCTGACGTCAGTATATACGTCAGCGCGTTGCATAACTAAGAATGCAGGGTGTGTCAGAGCCAGCAGCGTTGTGACACACAGAACAAAGCAGTCGGAAAACACCATCTACTAGTGACGGACGCATAAAAAACTGTCGCGTCCGACGCCGGCCGGCTGTGCGTGATTTTCGCACCCGCCCGAACCTAAAATGTGAATACCGCTAAACCATAAAATGTAATTAACAGTGTAAAAATGTAACGCAAAACTTAAAGCATATCTAAATCAAGTGAAATGAACAGTTTTCTCGGAATGACGGCAGTGGTGGAGATATAAAACTAATTATTAACTGAAACGAACGTGTGTGCGTGGAACAATATGACTTCTTCTGGACAATATGACTAAATCAGCTAAGTAATCTACAATAAAACCAAATTTTCAACTATGGTTTAATTTTCAAAATTTTAATATTTTCCAATTATGAGCTCTTAAAATCGGGGAATAGTTATGTGTGTGTGTGTGTGTGTGTGTGTGAAAGCGCTGGTTTTCGTTATGTCGTAGTTGTAGAGTAGAGAATAGTTGGTATTTATGTTATATCTTAATTTGGAAAACTGCTTAAGCAATATGATCTTCTTTACGAATATCTATTCTTGAATATTATGAAAGTTAAAATGGTTGTGAGCATTATAGAGTAAATAAACCTTTTGTTCATTGCCAATATGAATTAAATTCATTATTGCAAACAAACCATTCTGATCTCCTGTGTTCGCCTAAAAAGGACCCGAAAATGGTAAGTACACCTATTTTTTTTATACGTAGTTGGCAGTACAAGATGGCTACCGAAAAAATTAGATGTTGTGAGTTAATAATCAACCATGTTTTTATCTATTTTTTTTTCAAATTATCAAGAAATTGAAAAGTATCAACTACAATAATAATGACATAACTTAACAATTATTTACTATGAAAAACAACAAATATTCTAGGCTCATTTGCCTATTATATTGACCCTTAATTTCATTCATACCTTGAAAATACATGTTTCTTCCTATTACATCATTATTCTAAAACATTCTTCACAATTTACTGAAGCTTTGACAACATAGTTTGTCCTTTAATATTGTTTTTCTTACTTATTCTAGTTGTTATTATCTTCAGTATCAGTATTCTGAAGGTTTAGTCCATGTATCTTGTTTCATTATTTACTTTGTTTATACTTATTGGTTAATCATATCTTCCTTACTAGAATATTATTCTAATAATAACGATTCTAGTATTATTTATACAGTATAGTTTGTTTAATAAGTTTACATTAAAACAGTTCTTTTTACATACAATTATTGACAAGTTTTAGTTTCTCATATTTCTTCTTCTTCATGTTATAATTCAAATTATAACCATTATTATGTAGCTATTGTAAGCTTATTTACTACTTCATCAGTAGTTTTCACCTTCTGTTTACAATTCATGGATTTTACAATGCTTTTTTGTTCTTTCTGTTGTTTAAAACATTATAATGTTATGTAACCTTACTTGTAGGCTTACATTTAGCTTTATTGTTGTTTTATTATTACATTTTTATAATACTCTTTTTGATTTACATTATTCTATTCATAATCATAAATAAAATTTGATTTCATTATTTTAGTACTTAGAAACTAATTATTGAATTAGTAATTTTCTGTATTAAGTATCCAGTTTATTACTGCCGTATGGAGTATAGGTTTTATCTTTTTTAACAATTTTTAATACAGTTTACTGGAGTAAAATCTTCTTATTGATAATGTTCTTATCAGTTTCATTACAATATTCTTATCTCTTTTTATTATCTCAGACAATATTTATAGTATACAATTTAGTTAATGACTTAGTATTTTGTTCTTCATGTATCATGGTCATGAAATGGTTTAAGTTGGGGCCTATTTTATGTAAGGGGAAAACATAACGTTACAATATTGTAATTACTTTTATTTCTATAATTATTTATAAGTATTACTTGTACAAACAAAACTGGCTTAGAAATGGGTCTACTTAGGAAATTATGGAATTCTGCTGAAATTTCGAATAGTTCTGGAGGGGAATTGATCCCCTGATAACCCCCTCCGCAAGTTACTCCACTGATCCCACTCTACACAGTTCCAAGAAATCCTGTATTTAGAAGTTCAAAAGAAAGTGATACAGACTCTAAAGATCTCATTGTAGCATTCACTACTGGGACAGTTCATGGTTTAGAGCTTCCCTTATGTGCCTGGTAAGTGAAGGAGAAGGGATCTATTTAACGTGCAAGTTGAAGAATATATTTAATTATTGCACTTAACTTGATATAAGCACTGATTAAAAACAGGATTATTATTTTCAGAAATAATGTATGTAAACCAGTTTTCCCCATATAAAGTTAATTAAAATTCTTTAATGCATAGCATTCCAGGCATTTACAGTAGTAGATTTGTATTACTAAATTTGAATTTGCACAAATAATTCTATTTGATTAACCAGAGTTACACACACAAACTAAATGCTGAATGTCCTCCTAGTGTATAAATTCAGCTAAAACAGTATTCCAAACACTTACCTTGTTACTGTGGTGTCTTCGACGGGTACATTGGTGTATAAATTCGTTATGTCAAATGATGCTAATGTTGAGTTGTGTGGTATATGGATGTGTTCTAGTTTTTTGACAAGTTCTATGTTGTTTTTAACAGAAGTGTTGTTGGTTAGATTTATGTGTTTTCTGATTAGTTTATCTAGGTGTCTGGCGATTTTGTGGGAGGGTGCTTGTGTGTTATTTATCAGTCAAATGGGTATATTGGGTTTGTGTATTTTCGGTAATGCGTTTAGTTTTGGAGGGTTAGGTTTAATTTGTTTTAAGTATTTTATGTTTTCTGTTTGGATTATGTATTTTGCATTATTTATGAATTTGTTTTTGGTATTTTATTGTGGGATCTTTGGTTATTTGTGTTATATTGTTTTCGGAGAAGAATTTCTCAGTTTTATTGTTTATTTCTTGTTTGTTCATTATGACTGTTGTAATTTCTATAGATACTTTTGGTGTGTTTGTTGTAATTTTGTGTTTTACATAATCTTTTGTGATTAAATCATTTTGTGTAAAATGTTCCAGATTATAAAATACACCTAACAGTTTTAACATACAATATATATAGTAACACCTCTATACGTAGTAACAGGTATATCAATATGCCTGTAATCACAGGTATGGGAAAGTAATGGCAAATCTTCCATAATCTTGTTATCAGTTATTGTTATTATTCGGCTAGTGCTATTAAATTCATATTGGCCCAAAGTGATCACAAAAGGAATTTATTGTATTTGTTTACAGTGTAACAGGGCAAATTTGAGGGATATATATTTTTTTTTATACAGTGAGAGAGAGTGAGAGAATAGAGTTCAGTATTTGTAAGTTACAGAGAGAGTATGAAGAGAATGATTTTGTGAATATAAGGCAGAGGGTAGATTTTCCCCAGTTTTATGGTAAACCAAGCTGGTTACAAATGTTTTTGAAGGGCAAGAGTCCCTGACAGGAAAACGATGTGTTTTTAAGTAATTTTTTTAATTTTTAGTAGGCGTTTTTACGATTTAATACCCTCTGTACGGAATGATAGCAAAAGCATGAATTGGTGTTATGATGATGAAAGATGTTTTGAGAGAAAGTTGTGTATTGATAGAGAGATAGAATTATATCAGTTGAAGAGAAATTATAATGAGTTGAAAGAGAGGTTAGAAGTGGTGGAGATAAATGATATAAAATACTTACCTTGTAAAATAGAGATTGATAATTATTTTGATGATACCTGTATAAATAATAATAACTTACCTGATGTTTTAATGAGTATAGTAAATGAATATGATGAGAAAATAAATTGCTGTAGGATGACCAATAATATTGACGGAGACTGGACAAAAATAACCAAAATTGACAAGGTTTATGAAATAATAAAAGGGAAGATGAATTACATAGGGTTAATAGGTTATAATAATAATAAATTGAGTGTGAGTAAGGATGAGAGGTGTTATAAAAAGGTAAGACTATTATACAACGATGGCGGTTAGATAAGAAATCAATAAATGGACATTCAAATATATTAAATATTTTAATGTATGGTTATGACCTTGCTGAATTTGGAAATGAAGTGTGGTAAAATTGAACAATTAATGATGAAGATTTGTAAATAAATTTTTGTGAAATTAATTGTGTGTGTATTGTAACAAGTATGTAATGTAAACAATGTGTATGTAGTAGAAATTGATTTTAATAATAATAATATTTTATCAGACAAAAGAAATAATGAGTTGGTAATTCATGAATTGTAATTATTGTAAGTGGAGTAAAGTAATTAAAAATATGGTGTTTTCAATATTTAATGGAATTAAAGTAAGTTGAATTGTTCAAATAAATTTGGATTGATTTACAATGTTATATGATAATGAATTTAAATTATTTTATGAGATTTAAATTTGATAATAATTAATAAATGAATAAATGTAAGATGTATTTAGTTGTGGAATCATATTATCGTTATTGTTTCAGAAGGTAATGAGATGTATTGTTTTGGAATCATATGTTTTGAATGATGTACTGTGAGTATAAATTTTATAATACAAGTTAAATAGAGTAAAATGTTTACAGGTGTTGAAAAGATTTTAAACTCAATGATGAAACTAATTTGAGATAGTTGTACTAAATAGAAACCATAGTTAAGAAGAAATAATAAAGTGATTATAATGTGATGTAAAATAAAGGTTAATAATAAATTTGAAATTTTGAGGAATATAATTGTAGTAAGTAAATAATTAACTGATGATATATAAAAGAGTTAATAAAAATTTCAAGTTATAATGTTTACAATTTTCTATATAAATTATTTAAATGTGAATTGTTTGTTTAATGTGAATGTAGCAATGCTAATGTTCAAGGTTAAAGTCTATTTGTTTATTATGTTATCATACAAGAATAATGGGTAATTTTGGGGGTTGTGTGGTGTTAATAGAAGTGATATAATTATGGAATGTAGAGACTGCAACTGTAGAAGGACATTAAGTGTAGCTATAAGTAGGCTAGTACAGTGGTGGCATGTGCCACTGTAGGTAGCAGTAAGTGTTGGGGAGTGACAGAGAGTGTTACCTCCATCGGAGGCCAAACTGGCGTAAAATACACTGCACAACTTTTATATAATTTTATATTTTATGTTGATTTGTTGCCGTGCAGTGTATGATAAAATGAAGTCAAGCATGCCTGAATTTAAAGTTGATTTCCCCGCCTTTTCGGGCGATTACTGCCTTACCAGCACTAATCGTGGTTTTGGATGGCGGCCAGCTATGGCCAACAATTGTAAACCTGACCATAGCTGTGCTTGAAATTCGTATAAATTTGAAATTAATGGGGGGTGACTTTAGGGGAAATCCCCGGAACTATGGAACAGCGGCTGCCACTCTGTTCGCGTGGGAACAGTTAACCAGGTGGTAGACCCGCATTAAGGGCTTGTAAATATGAAACAATAGATATAATGATATCTAATTAATTTAAAAAAATGTAAGGCCGAAGCAAGGACACGGAGATGCCAGAATTCCTCCACCAATGCCGTCCTTGTGGAAGCAGCTGAATGCCACAGTTCAGTGGGGGGTACAATAGTGTGTGTGTGGCCAGGAGGTTGCTCAGGGGAGTAACAAATATAAAAATTTGTTTTTATAACTAAATGACGCTGACCAGTCGATTTGGTTTTTGACTTGAGAAGTGGTTACTGTAGACGACTGGCACGTATTATACTCTGTGTTATGTTCTATAAATAACGTTACTGATCTTGAAGAATAACTCCAATAGATAAGGTGTTTATGGTGTTTTATACTGTTTGATTGTGTCATTATTGTTATTATGTTAGCGTATAAGAATTATGAGCATATATTATGTATTTTGTATTGTATAAAATTTTGTGTAGTGTAAGTAGGTCGAGGTCATTAGCCTGACCCAGAGAGATCAGCTGATGGGTGGTATTTTGGTCCATATGGCCCATACCTATGTTTTTTTCTTGTAATTCAGATAAATGCTAGTTGTATTTTTGATAATTTTCTTTATTTACCAGAATAACCATTAAAAAAAAATAAATAAAAAAAAATAAAAAAATAAAAATTATGCCTGCCATATAGAATATTTTGAATTTCAAGTATACTATTGTTGATGTGTATTACTAGTGTTTATAGAATTATATTGTTTAGTATATCTGTGTAAACAAATGTTGGAGTTAGTGAATTCATGTTTTAATAAGGTGTTCAATTTGTTTTTTCTTTAGGACTGTTAGTGATATTATAGAGAATTAACAGAGTTGATAGATCTATATAAGAATTTTTTGTCTTGACGAAAATAATGATAATTTTGCACTTCAATGAAATTTTAACCAAATTTAAATATTGGGATTTAATGCATTTGCTATATTTTAATTTGAAAAAGGATCTAAAAATGTTTAAATGATGAGTTTATTTAGGATGTATCAATAAGTATATGTACGCGCCCAGTACTTGCTAAAGGCAGCCCAGTGTGAATGATAAGGGGGAACATATCGGTTGAGGATCTGGCATGGTATAAGACCAAGGGTTTGGATTTTGGGGGGTGGCATGTTAAAAGGTTAGGTGCGCTGTGGCGCGTGTCTGTTCGATTTTATGGTGTTGGGATCTCGGATAGAGAAGTCCAGTAATATCGTTCAGGTGCGGCCATAGTCTCCGAGCTAGGGGGGTAGTTTACCCGTGATGTGTAAGAACTAATGGGGGGTTGTTGGTACCATATCCTCTCCGATCCTCTTAGGGGTTTAGCAATGTGATTTCTTCTGTTTCGGCAGAAGATCTCTCATTGGGGGGGTATTGTAACGGGGCAAATTTGAATGATATATATTTTTTTTATTTCGTTTAATAACAATATTGAGACTGATCTGTTTGGACACCCTTTACAGCCACCGAGACCACTAATACTTGTTTGGACACCCTGTATACAATTCCGTACCAGTCCGTGCTTGGTACAAACGATAACACCTGTAGCAATCGAAAAATTAAAAAATTTAATTTTCCTTCTCGACCAGTCTGTTCTCACGCATCGGTGGCAGCTACTCCAAGAACAGGGCCATAAACAAAGTTAATTGGGATAGGCGACAACTAACGCCAACATCAGACAATTGAAGCGTGTTCAGCACGAGGTAACAAAAGGAACGACGACTCAAGTTGACAGGGGTGGACCAAAGGAGAATTATGACACCAAAACAAACCGAACAATGTACTTGGGCTCAGTCACACGTTTACGCAGAATCGAAGCGAAGATACATTTAAGGGTGTAGCTAAGAAATGAGTTCACGACAAAAAACGAGGCAAGGCACAAAAGGCTTGAAGCAGCGTAGCAGTCTATAGAAACGATCCGAGCAACAAATTATGAATAGAGGCAGCGATGTCGCACAGCGGGATATACGCCTAAGTGACAAGCTGAGATTTACAACGAGAAAGCGTGGAGGTTGCAGCCGTTGACACTGGATGGAAAACAGTTAATTGCCAGGACGCGGAGCTACAGAAACGAACAATACCCAAGATGTTAGAGTAAACCCTTGCTTGAAACTCGAAACAATAAGTTGACTGACAGGCGAGGAATGTCTTGCATTTCTCCGAACGAGAGTGACGCCTGGACAAGACGATCCAAAAGACATACCTAGCTACCTATCAGAACAAAGTATTTCATGAAAGAGAGCGAAGGAGAAGCCAGTTTCCATAGCAACTAGGAGAAGAACAAATCAGAGGGTAGAAGACTGGAAGAATTCGAAATAGTGGGAAAGGACTTCGAGAGAGGGTAGTGATTCAGCCTATCATAGTAATCTTAGGCGTGGACAAGCCAGAGACAAAATTCTAGTAGGGAGACGTTGATAAAAACTAAGTGTCCGACACCGGAAAAAGAAAGTCTTACATAAAATTTTGAGTCGTTCGCGACGCAGTCTTATCGAGAAACTTTGAGAGTCTTACATAACTTATCGAGCAGTTCGCGAAGAATCTTATAATATTTTCGGACTATAAAAGTATTAGAGAGACACATAACTCTCGTGATTAATTTTATAATGTTACAAACAATTTCATAAGTTTATTAAGTGCCGTACTTATATCAAGAACTGTCACGTGAATTTTAGATAGTGAATCGGTCTATCGATCCACCGTGAAGTCTTAAGGTACGGTGTATGGTGAACTAAACGGACATAGTGAAGTTCGGGCTGAACTTTATTGAACTTAGAATATATATATATATATAATCGTTTGCGGCTTAGAAAACAGTATAACGAACAACAATTCACAATGTGCGTGAACGACACAGTAATATTCATAATTTACAGTAATCAAGACACTCTTATTCAAAAGAACTATTAGACAACCACACAATAATACCTTGTGTAGACACACAAAGAAATACACTGAACACTTAAGTAAGCATTTATTACTTAATGATGGTTGTACGCGGAGACGAGGTGAATTGTGCGGACAGTGAATAAACATAACACACCTACACTATTCTGTTAACAACGGGTGTGCAAATAACCAGTGAAAGTGATCATCATCATTATCCAATGGAGCACCGTCTTCAACAATCGTCATCACCTGGAATATAGCACCGATGGAAATAACGGATAAACTATTACCAAGTAACACTTTATGATTTTATTAGTATAGTCAAACTACTGTCCTGTCTCTTTCAAAGAATCTAACCTGAGTAATTATGAGAGAAGTTAATAAAAGAGGGTTGCATTCAAATATATAATCATGATCTATTAAAGCCAATCCATCTGGATGAATGAACGCATTAGATAAAGTAAATATTATTTGATTTTGTTGTATGTATATTTTATATATGTTGTATGTATTTCAGAGAGCAATTAAGGAGGAATTTATATGTTGATATGTATATATTCCAAGTTTTGATGTATTTACAGGTACCAGGAAGATATATGTTTGTTATTAAATACGAATTGTTTAAACATATAATAAATTAGTATGTAAGCAACAATAATGCGTTCATCATTGTCAGAAAACCTAGTGTAAATCCACAATTCAAATCACTATTATAACCACATAAATTTTAATGTGTATTGAGTGAACACTCTTGAGAATACTAAAACTTATTTAACATTTAATTACACTGTTGTAAATGGCGACTAACACACGAATCGATCTACATTAGTGATTATCAATAAACATAAAGAACCATATTAATCTTAAAGAAGCAACCTGAGTAATTAATAGATTTGTACCTTAATTACATTGTTATAATGGGCCTGTGAAGGGTATACTTCATTAATCAATACATAATTAAATTAAGTAATTCACAAATTAATTAATTACACCGTACACCATTGGAATGCGGCTGGGAGTGCGCGCTCGTGTGCTGATGTCTATAATCTCAAACTCAAAATCATTGCCAGAACCACCACGTGAATAATCCACTGGTCACGTGTGTGAAATTAACCAATCAGCAATCGGGCGGACGGAAGTGGTGGGGACCGACGCTTTGGGAAAAGCGTCTTTGTCGTTCAGCAAACCTGCGAGCCGGTCGGCTCTAGTGTGTACACGCGTGTCAAGAAAATTATTTTCCTTGTAAATGTGCATTTAACAAAACTTAACCAGTAAAAAATGTGATTAATAGAACACGGAACTTAATTGAAATCTTTTAAAAAGTAAAGCAGTGACAGTTTCTGGACGTAAAGTGGTAAAGAATGCAGGGAGCAACACGTGGCCGATAATGACGACTCTTCAAAACGTAACTGTATCACAAAACCTATGATGTCAATATTAGAATATAGAGCTCTATTTTTTTGAAGAAAACAAAATTTTTTAAGAATGTTTGTGTGCGTGAGAGCAGGCTGGGCAGCCTTATTAATTCATTTACATGGTTAGGGTATAAGCTTTAGCGTCAAGTATTTTAACAAATTTGATTTCCTGTACAAAGTGAGTAAAATTAAACATATACAATGCGGATTACCTATTAAATTTCAGATTGCTGGCCATGTAACATAAAATAAATTGTTTGATACTATTTAGATGTTGAAGTTAGATATAATAAAACAGTGGTAATTTCCCATATCAAAATGTATTGGTCATTGCGTTTACCTATTTCTCTCTGCTAATGAATACACCAGACGAGGCCGTGGAAGTTTTACGAAAGGTAGGTGTTACCGTAAAATACAATATTTATTATGTCATTAATCTGTATTGCTTTAATTGATGCCCTAAAAAGGGACAAAATTCAATATTAATAATTTAATTTAACTTGTAATGTTTTAACAGTCATCAGTGTAGATTCCAAGTGAGGATTTGAAATTTATATAAATTAATTTTCACTCACATGAATGAAGTTCCAACCTTAAAGAAATACAGAATATATTTTCTATGACAGCAGACAAGACAGGACACTTGTATTTTGCCTTTTATGTGTGTACATACATTCAGACATCATTTATTTGGATTGACTTCTGCAAGCTTGAAATCAGATAACAATAATGTTTTATGAATATTAATTACTACACTTTCACATGTGAAACTTACTTTGTTTATTTTCCTCGTACGACGTTTCAGCTTGGTGTTAGCCTTCCTCAGCGAGGTATGATACAGAATGTCCGGAACTTGTAACGGTTTGTCTAGTTGGTAGGTTGTGTGGGGGAGTGTGGAGGTGGAAGGGGGTTATGTAAAATTATAATCCTCAAAATATAATATTGAATTAATTGGGATGTTTTGTTAAATTGTTACGACGGTCTCACCGATCATCACATAGTACACTGGAAACCAAAATAAAACACACTTATGAATTTCCAAATTACATTTATTATATAATATTTCATTGGTGTTGTTACATGCTTGTTCACTTCTTTTGTTACATTTAAATCACTGTTGTGTTGTGATTAGCTATGATGGTAGTGTTATTAGTACAGAAGAGGATGCTGCAGTTTCTTTTCTTAAAGAAAAAGGTTTGGTTCACAATCCTCGTCAATGTGGTAATGGACATGATATGATTTTAGCGCTTGGCCAGCAACAGCGTTGGTGTTGCAATAAGAAGACTTACTATGAGTATAAGGTAGTTCGCAAGGACACATTTTTAGAGGGGTCCAAATTACTGCTGAGAACAATAATAAAATTTATTTTTGACTGGTGTGAAGGGCGTAGTAGTGTGAAAAACAGTAAAAATCAACTGAAAATCGACGCCAAAACACACGCACATTGGACAGCTTACCTAAGACATGTCTGTGCCGTAGACATCATCAGCAACCCACAGAAAATTGGAGGACCGAATTTAACAGTTGAAATTGACGAGAGTCTCTTTGCCAAGAGAAAGAATAATGTTGGCCGGGTGTATCCACAACAGTGGGTTTTCGGAGGATTCTGTCGAGAAACAAAGGAATGTTTCTTGTGTTGTGTCGAAGATCGGTCAGCAGCTACCCTCCTACCTCTCATAGTGGCAAATATTGAACCAGGGTCCATTATAATGTCAGATGAGTGGCGTTCATACCGTCAAATTGTTAATTTGCTACAACAGTACACTCATTTGACTGTAAACCATAGTTATAACTTTGTGGATCCACAAACGGGAGTGCATACACAAGGCGTAGAAAGCATGTGGCGGTCCTGTAAACGCCGAAACGTGATTGAATGTGGTACGAGAAGGGAACGCTTAGATTCCTATTTAAGTGAGTTCTTGTGGCGAACAAGAAATGCAAACCAGGATTTGTTCGAGTTCATGTGGAGGTCTGCAGAGGTCCAGAATATCTTTCCAGGTGATGCATCGACAATAATTGTATAGTTACTGGAACAATCTGGGGATTCACAGACACTTAACTCGCTGTATTAATGTAGAAGCGTGTAGAGTCACCTCCTTACACTCACAACTACCTGTAACAATATTGTAAATAATTATAAGCTGAACACTGTAGAAAAAAGTGCTAAGTGAAGGAAGAAAAAGTGTAATATAATGAGTGATCAGTAATAACAGAAAAGACTGTTAAAATTAATGATTCACCCCAAATGTATGAAACAACTGAAACATAGACTATAAGTAAGATTAAGGGAGACATGATTTATATTATTCTGAATGTTCAGCAACATTGTATTAATTAGGTTTTAAAGCCAAGTCCCATATTTGTTTCAAGGAAAAAGACTACAATTAGAAGGTTCAATTTGTTTAATTAATTGTATTAAGAGTTAGTTATGTTTAAACATGTTTTGTGTGTAATAATGTTAGTAATATTGCTATTAAGAATATTATGGCTATTATGAATTGTCAAACAAGAAAAAGGTTGTAAGAAAATAGACACACTGTTATGTATAAAATACCATAGATACCTAAATTAGGCTCAGACACACTAAATAGAATTAATCAGTCTACAAAATTTGGCAAACTAAGGAAAAAATTACTACTATGGAATGTAAACCAGTTTGTAATAAGTAATAATCCCATCAATCAATGTAATCCCAGCCATAAAGGCACAACTCTAAAGTAGCATGTCTGTAATTCCTGTTTTAAGGTAATATTAGTGTTGGAAGGTAATAGAAGTATTTGCGTATCATCCGTCAGAACAGTGACTAACTCAAAAGGATACTAAGTCATTCTGACTACTGTTCAGGTGCAGTATGTACACCAGAGGCAGATTTATGCATAGGCAAAGTAGGGAACTGGCGGCAAATTTTGTAAAGGTCGTTATGTTGTTTTTATACCAAAGAGATGTTTCAAATGTCGCTTCATTTCGTCTCAATATGATAAGAAGCTTTTAAAAATATATATTGTTTAGTAACAAGTCTTATTACATAAAGAGAATAGTTCATCATTTACTTCTGAGCTGTATATGAAGTAGGCGCTACATCGTTTTTTCACAATTACATTTATATACATTATATATGTGATACTTCCATTATATTAATTATGTAACATTAATTTGTTTACATTCAAATTCCGAACATCCTTTACCGACTCTGTAATTTGACGTGAGTGAATGTCAAAAGATGCCACTAGCCGCTAACACACACACTATGAGCATAGTATAATTTCATACCCAACTCTAGTGCCAATTGAGCTTCGACCTGCCGAGGAGGGAAATAAGAGGTCTACACATAGTACGTGTCCATTAAACACTTGTTGTATTTTACATAAATCGTTAAATATATATTCATCAAATAAATTGATAGGCAAAAAGTGATAAGTGAAAGGATGATTATGTCAGAAGCTGTGTATATAATGTATTTTCATTTATTATGTTAGGGTAATATTAGTGGAATGATAATATTCTACCACTACTGTATTACAGTATACAAATGTAGTGTAATATCTTTAAATGTAACAAAAGAAGTGAACAAGCATGTAACAACACCAATGAAATATTATATAATAAATGTAATTTGCAAATTCATAAGTGTGTTTTATTTTGGTTTCCACTGTACTATGTGATGATCGGTGAGACCGTCGTAACAATTTAACAAAACATCCCAATTAATTCAATATTATATTTTGAGGATTATAATTTTACATAACCCCCTTCCACCTCCACACTCCCCCACACAACCTACCAACTAGACAAACCGTTACAAGTTCCGGACATTCTGTATCATACCTCGCTGAGGAAGGCTAACACCAAGCTGAAACGTCGTACGGGAAAATAAATAAAGTAAGTTTCACATGTGAAAGTGTAGTAATTAATATTCATAAAACATTATTGTTATCTGATTTCAAGCTTGCAGAAGTCAATCCAAATAAATGATGTCTGAATGTATGTACACACATAAAAGGCAAAATACAAGTGTCCTGTCTTGTCTGCTGTCATAGAAAATATATTCTGTATTTCTTTATGGTTGGAACTTCATTCATGTGAGTGAAAATTAATTTATATAAATTTCAAATCCTCACTTGGAATCTACACTGATGACTGTAAACAAATAAATTCCTTTTGTGATCACTTTGGGCCAATATGAATTTAATAGCACTAGCCGAATAATAACAATAACTGATAACAAGATTATGGAAGATTTGCCATTACTTTCCCATACCTGTGATTACAGGCATATTGATATACCTGTTACTATGTATAGAGGTGTTACTATATATATTGTATGTTAAAACTGTTAGGTGTATTTTATAATCTGGAAAATTTTACACAAAATGATTTAATCACAAAAGATTACGTAAAACACAAAATTACAACAAACACACCAAAAGTATGTATAGAAATTACAACAGTCATAATGAACAAACAAGAAATAAACAATAAAACTGAGAAATTCTTCTCTGAAAACAATATAACACAAATAACCAAAGATCCCACAATAAAATACCAAAAACAAATTCATAAATAATGCAAAATACATAATCCAAACAGAAAACATAAAATACTTAAAACAAATTAAACCTAACCCTCCAAAACTAAACGCATTACCGAAAATACACAAACCCAATATACCCATTTGACTGATAAATAACACACAAGCACCCTCCCACAAAATCGCCAGACACCTAGATAAACTAATCAGAAAACACAAAAATCTAACCAACAACACTTCTGTTAAAAACAACATAGAACTTGTCAAAAAACTAGAACACATCCATATACCACACAACTCAACATTAGCATCATTTGACATAACGAATTTATACACCAATGTACCCGTCGAAGACACCACAGTAACAAGGTAAGTGTTTGGAATAGTTTTAGCTGAATTTATACACTAGGAGGACATTCAGCATTTAGTTTGTGTGTGTAACTCTGGTTAATCAAATAGAATTATTTGTGCAAATTCAAATTTAGTAATACAAATCTACTACTGTAAATGCCTGGAATGCTATGCATTAAAGAATTTTAATTAACTTTATATGGGGAAAACTGGTTTACATACATTATTTCTGAAAATAATAATCCTGTTTTTAATCAGTGCTTATATCAAGTTAAGTGCAATAATTAAATATATTCTTCAACTTGCACGTTAAATAGATCCCTTCTCCTTCACTTACCAGGCACATAAGGGAAGCTCTAAACCATGAACTGTCCCAGTAGTGAATGCTACAATGAGATCTTTAGAGTCTGTATCACTTTCTTTTGAACTTCTAAATACAGGATTTCTTGGAACTGTGTAGAGTGGGATCAGTGGAGTAACTTGCGGAGGGGGTTATCAGGGGATCAATTCCCCTCCAGAACTATTCGAAATTTCAGCAGAATTCCATAATTTCCTAAGTAGACCCATTTCTAAGCCAGTTTTGTTTGTACAAGTAATACTTATAAATAATTATAGAAATAAAAGTAATTACAATATTGTAACGTTATGTTTTCCCCTTACATAAAATAGGCCCCAACTTAAACCATTTCATGACCATGATACATGAAGAACAAAATACTAAGTCATTAACTAAATTGTATACTATAAATATTGTCTGAGATAATAAAAAGAGATAAGAATAATGTAATGAAACTGATAAGAAGATTATCAATAAGAAGATTTTACTCCAGTAAACTGTATTAAAAATTGTTAAAAAAGATAAAACCTATACTCCATACGGCAGTAATAAACTGGATACTCAATAAAGAAAATTATTAATTCAATAATTAGTTTATAAGTACTAAAATAATGAAATCAAATTTTATTTATGATTATGAATAGAATAATGTAAATCAAAAAGAGTATTATAAAAATGTAATAATAAAACAACAATAAAGCTAAATGTAAGCCTACAAGTAAGGTTACGTAACATTATAATGTTTTAAACAACAGAAAGAACAAAAAAGCATTGTAAAATCCATGAATTGTAAACAGAAGGTGAAAACTACTGATGAAGTAGTAAATAAGCTTACAATAGCTAGATAATAATGGTTATAATTTGAATTATAACATGAAGAAGAAGAAATATGAGAAACTAAAACTTGTCAATAATTGTATGTAAAAAGAACTGTTTTAATGTAAACTTATTAAACAAACTATACTGTATAAATAATACTAGAATCGTTATTATTAGAATAATATTCTAGTAAGGAAGATACGATTAACCAATAAGTATAAACAAAGTAAATAATGAAACAAGATACATGGACTAAACCTTCAGAATACTGATACTGAAGATAATAACAACTAGAATAAGTAAGAAAAACAATATTAAAGGACAAACTATGTTGTCAAAGCTTCAGTAAATTGTGAAGAATGTTTTAGAATAATGATGTAATAGGAAGAAATGTGTATTTTCAAGGTATGAATGAAATTAAGGGTCAATATCATAGGCAAATTAGCCTAGAATATTTGTTATGTTATTCATAGTAAATAATTGTTAAGTTATGTCATTATTATTGTAGTGAAAGTTGAATAAGGTTATCAAGAACAATGTAAAGTAATTGTGTGATAGCAAAAGTAATTATTTTAAACATACGAAAGAAACTAAGGTGTCCACTACAATGGGGGCCAGTAGGCCCTATACCTGAATAACTTATTTCTACTATTTGTAAACAATTATTGCTAATAATTGTCATTATTAGTGTAACAAAAGTGAAAGCCAAGGATCAAGAACAATTTAGAATAGTTGTCTTGTATTAAAAACAAGAATTGTTAAAATATGAAAAAATAATGTTCAAACTATAATAGGCCAATATGACTAGACAAATTATGTATGTTAATTGTAAGAAATTATTATTGATTTTTGTCATTAGTATTGTTGTAAAAGTTGTAGGGAGTTATAAGGAACAATTGTGATCAGTTATATCACAATAAAGTTAAGTAATATTATTAGACGAAAGAGAATTAGGATGTCAGGAACCCAGGTTGGGTTATGCCTAGTTAGCCAAACATGACTTTTATAAATTGGGACATTATTAATTACTGTAAATAATGTTACACTCAATGGTTAGTAAGTAAATATCATTCTTTAATTGTCTTAATTTTTAACCTCATGTTATGAGTACAAATGTATGCCTACTTATAAGTAACTTTACTAATGAAAAGTCTTTTTAAAAAAGAGATTTGTGTCCATGTTAACAGCAAAGATGACTATTACTGAAGCTCTGAGAACTGTCATATGAAAGTGGCATGACAGTGTATCAGTTAGAATAATCAACAACTTATTAAGGCACACTGTAAGGAGGTATGTTTTAATCATTTTGCACACATCATTCCAGAAGTCTGTTCTAAAAACAATTATAATCAAACTGCTGTTTCAACAGTACTAATAATGGCAAAATTTAAACCATTTTTATTGATCTGAACATTTGTTTCAAGCTGAGTATACCAAATATGTTTGTAATAGGTTTATAATTTAAGATGTGACGTATATGAAGCCTTTACTAGTACCTGTTCATTAGACAACAAATAATAACTATAATTTCCATTAATTTTGTTAATGTTCTTTGCCATTCATTATTTAGTTATTTTTTTACTGTCAGGAAAAGTTCTGATGTAATTTCTGTACGTGTTATTTTTGGTCTCTCTCTCTCTCTCTCTCTCTCTCTCTCTCTCTCTCTCTCTCTCTCTCTCTCTCTCTCTCCCTCCCTCCCTCCCTCCCTCCCTCCCTCCCTCCCTCCCTCCCTCCCTCCCTCCCTCCCACCCCCTCTCATTGTTATTTATTGAAAAAAACATTAAAAAACTGACACTCCTCTGTAAGTGTCCACATTGCATACAGTTAAAAAAATTAAAAACATACTTGTGATCTTGCAAAAGAGGATCAGTCCTCTGTGTGTTTTAATGATAATTAGTTAATCAATGAACATGTCATGGACAACAAAATGCAAAAATTTACAAATGAATAATGAAAACACAAAGATTAAAAACTAATAAGAAATCATTATAGACATAAAGAAACACATTAGTAAGATTTATTAATGAATCAAAGGAATTCAGAAATTCAACTGATAATCACACATTAGTACATAGTTTTACTAATTTCACAATTCCACAAAATTTGTAATTATTGGATAGTGAACATTGGATTTCAATATAGTAAGCATACACATATTAATTTTAAGCACGTTTTACAAATAGTGAATGGAAAAGAAAATAAATACACGATTTCAACTTTCTTAAACTGAAAACAAGAAATTCTTTTGAGTTAGTGTAACGTGTTGTGTTACTGTAAGACAGAGCAGTGCTGTTAGTGTACTAATTGAGATGTATTAAATGTATAAATAAAGCTAATGAGTTATTCTTAGATGACATCATTAATCTTCTTGGTAATGGTGTAAAAGCCTTCCCACAGTGGTTGCAGGTTCGGGCTAATTTCTTTCTTCCTTAACATGTTATAGAACTAAGCCTGGCAGCAGGTGTGAGCCCTGAAGAAATTGCAACCAGTCTTCATCTTTGTATTTGCCAAAATAAAGTTGTTCTGAGCCAGGTCATGTAAATTCAGGTTAGGCCAAGTTGCTCATTAGACTGTCTAAATTTTAAAGATATAAAGTGTTGATAAAGATTTTAGGACCGTACATTAAAAACATTGTTTGTACATATGAGTAGGAAACAGGTGTATTAATATATGTTACCCAACAAGATACAGGACAATTATGTATATTTAATTAAGTACAAGGGCAAATCGAAAAGTAAGTTACACCCCCCATCTATAAAAAAATACATACATTAAAAAAATTTTTTTTTATTGAACAATAAGTAGGAACATTTATCTATTTTTTGACATAGCCGCCAAGTTTTTCCAAACACTTTTCATATCGTGTGACCAGTTTCTCGATTCCATGTTCGTAAAAATTTTGTCCAATTTGTTTTAACCACTTTGAGACTGCTTCTTGCACTTCTTGCTGCTTCTTGTTCTGTAGCGAAACGCTGGCCCCCCAGGTCTTGTTTAAGAGGACCAAAAAAGTGATAGTCGCAGGGTGCCAGGTCGGGGCTGTAAGGGGGATGGCGCCACACTTCCTACTTGAATTTTCGCAGCAACTCTTCCGTCACACCAGCTGTATGGGGGGTAGCGTTGTCTTGAAGAAAAACAACTCCATCACTCAATCTTCCAGGCCTTCGATCTTTAATCGCTTTTCATAACTTTTTTAACGTATCACAGTACGATGCGGCATTGTTTGTTGTTCCTTGGGGTTTAAACTCACTGTACACAACGCCTTCAGAATCGAAAAAGATCATTAGCACAACCTTTCAAACCGCTGGAATTGTTTTGGCTTTTTTTGGCTGTGGCGAATTCGTGTGTCTCCATTCGTTTGATTTCCGTTTTGTCTCGGGAGGGTAATGGTGCACCCAGCTCTCATCTCCTGTGATGATTCTGCTCAAAAACTGTGGTCCATCCGTCGAGTAATGCTGGAGAAATGTTGATTTTTGTGCGTGTCGCTTAACACGCGCAGCACCCAGCGCGCACACACCTTACGATAACCCAGCTGATCGTGAATAAGCACAGATGCACTACCGTAGGCAATGTTCAGTTCACTTGCAATCTCTTTAATTTGAACGCGGCAGTTGGCAAAAATGATTTCATTCACGCGCCCTGCGTTGTCGCTAGTGTTCACAGTTGAAGGCTGCCCGACACGCGGACCGTCGTCACGTTCGTTCTTCCATCTTCGAACATCTGGCACCATTTCACGATCATGGGCCGAGACATCGCATTCTCACCATAAACCTCGACAATTTGCCAATGAATTTCACTCCGATTATAATGTTTTGCCCACAAAAATCGGACGATGGAGCGCACTTCAACGTTGGACGACACCTCTATACGACGCGCCATACTCACACGGTGACTACTTGCATACTAAACCAGCTACAGCGCTGCCGCTTGGGGAGTGGGGAGACAACAATATGGACAGTGTTACCACCAAGGGAAATTTTTTTATCTCTTTTAGTACAGGAACGCGGCTAGGGTGTAACTTACTTTTCGATTTACCCTCGTAGTTAGTGGACTTAAAACCTGCAGTAGAAACTCCAGTTTTTATAAAACAAATAGGGAGAGAATTGAAGATTTGATGTTTGTAAATGTTATATCTATTTTCTTCACAAGTAACTAATGGCTGGTTATTTGTAATCATGTTTTCTCATAATGTATGTTGTTAATGACCTTTTTTTAAGGGAATGAAAAAAACAACAGATATTGGTATTTGAAAAAAGGTGAATTTTATTGGTACATACTAAAGTATAGAGTCAAATTTGTTTCTATTCATTAACAAAGGTCCGTACTGTAATAATTTTGTGTGTAATATACAAGCATTCTTTAATATGTTTACGAGATTCTCCCAATTTTATTTGCATTAATTCAGACTGTAGTAACATTAAATTCCACTGTAACCCATTATTAATACTTAATCATTTGCATGTTAACAGAAACTGCACATTGCTTTTTATTGCATTATGTTGAAAAAAGGATTTTAATGTACTTGTTTGGTTATACATTAGATTGTACTAGGTTCTAAATTGGAAGTACATTTTAATTTACGTTTTACTTTGAATAAATACAGCCTTTGAATGTACATTAACTAAGGAAATGTCTGTTTAAAGTCTAATTAATTTTAAAAATCTAAAAGGTTAAGTTAAATAATTAAACGTAGCTACAACCTCCCAAAATCGTCTCTGTACTGTAATTATGTGCGATAAATGTAAACTAATTTTTGTACTTCCAATAAATACACCCTTTTAATGTACACGAACAAAGTAAATTTTATTGAAGTTACATTGTCGTACATAACCTCCATAAGCTGGCATTACTTACTTCGAATAAATACAGCCTTTAATGTTATATACAGCCTTTTATCCATACAATAAATAAAGCCTTTGAATGTACACTAACTAAAGAAATGTTTATTAAGTCTAATTAATTTTAAAAATCTAAAAGGTTAACTTATATTGTTAAATGTAGCCACAACCTCCCAAAATCGTCTCTGTACCGTAATTATGTGCGATAAATGTAAACTAATTTCTGTACTTCCAATAAATACACCCTTTTAATGTACACGAACAAAGTAAATTTTATTTAAGTTACTTTGTCGTACATAACCTCCATAAACTGGCATTACTTACTTCAAATAAATACAGCCGTTAATGTTATATACAGCCTTTGAATCTACACTAACTAAGGAAACGTTTGTTAAGTCTAATTAATTTTAAAAATCTAAAAGGTTAAGTTATATTGTTAAACGTAGACACAACCTCCCAAAATCGTCTCTGTACCATAATTATGTGCGATAAATGTAAACTAATGTCTGTACTTCCAATAAATACACCCTTTTAATGTACACTAACAAAGTAAATTTTATTTAAGTTACATTGTCGTACGTAACCTCCATAACCCGGCATTAGTTACTTGTGAAGAAAACAGTTTTGGTACACATCGGACACCGAAATATAGTACACGCGCGGAGACGGAGGTTTCATTTTGCCGCTGGCTATTCCCTAAGACCCTTAAATTCATATAAAGGCGGTAGATTTTGAAAGTAAATTTGAGAGCTTGAATTGAAAGAGATGGTGTAAATTAAATTAAAATGTGAACTTTGGTAATGAGCTTAGATTTATTTTGTTAAATGAATGAAATTCAAATAATTTATTTTTGATTTGAAATGATAATGTCAAACAAACAATTAAAAGTTGAGTAATGTGAGGGAATTTTATTTAGAGGTAAATATGAAATGTTTATGTGAACTTAAAATTGATGATAAATATTTTAAGGTTAGGGTTTTGTACAATGAGTAATGTTTATTTGAGTTGAGGTATTATGTTTAAGATAGTACAGGCCGTGAGGCGAGTGATGAAACTGTCTTGGTGGTGCGCAGTGGCAAAGAGAAAGAATGCGCGTGCGTGGGACAGCTGTAGGGACAACAACCCATCAGTTGGCTTAGGTCTCCGTGAGGGGAAGTGTCTCCCCAACCTGCTACCTCCCCTCCTACGCGCATAGACAGTTTCATCACTCACCTCACGGCCTGTGAGGCACATGTGTACGCACCCAGTACTTTGCTAAAGGCAATCCAGTATGTATAAGGAGAGATTTATCAGTTGAGGATCTGGTTTGGTAGAAGGCCAGTTATTGATCTTTATTGAACGTTACAATGTTAGGTGCTACTGTGGTGAGTGCCTGTCTGATTTTACGGTGTTGGGATCTCGAACAGAGAGTCCAGTAGAGTCATTCAGGTACAGCCGTAGTCACCGAACTAGTGGGGTAGATTTCCGATGATTTGTTAAAGAATTAAGGGGGGTTGTTGGCACCATCGCTGGTCCTCTTAGGTTTTAGCAATGAGAGTTTTTCTATTTCGGCAGAAAACCTCTCATTTGGGGGGTATTGTAATGGTACAAACTGATGAGGGTCTGTAATTTGAAGATTTTCATTTTTTATTTAACAATAGTATATTTTTGGTCACCGACTATAGCTCCGTGACTGGTACGATGAGGTACAAAAATGCCGACTATCAGCAAGGGTTCGTATTCATGCGTATGAGCGCACGTGTGGGCCAACGTTCACATGGAAAAGTCACGTCTGAAAAATTCCTTCACGCCAGGTGCGTAGAGAACAAGGCAGTCAGCATATAACATCTAACCCGCGCAGTTGCGTGTGCGCACGGTCCACCTAAAACTTACTTTAAAATGTAGACCGACCAGCAGAAAAAGTGTACATAAACAATAAAAAAGTACCGGATTTACTGTAACAGGCTCTCGAGCCTTAAATTTGAAAAAGTACTAAAAAGTGGAGTGCAAGTGTAATTAATAATGCAATACAACCAGTGAAAAATTAACAAGTCGTTCGTGACCAAAATTCAACAAGTGAGAACATCTTTCAGACTAAAACAGTGAACAAACAAAAAACGGACTAATTACAACACGTGTTCTTCATGGTGGCAAAAGGGAAGTAACTGCTTTAAACTCATTTTTAAATAAATATAAAAAATTAAGAAAATGAGCTCTAAACAAAAAATGGGGTAAAAAGTATGAAGGAGCAGATGCTGGGTTGCCTTATACCGTATATATAATTTAATTATAATAAGTAGAGATAAATTTATCATATCCAAGTTGCATTTAATTTGTTTAATAATGTCCGATAATGGACCGTAACAGAGCTAAAAGTAAGAATAGAAAATATGTATACGAAAGGGGAAGAGTATCTTATGTAAATGGGAGTATAACAAAGAATGTCACATTGAAGTATAATAAAACAATATTTTATTTCAACTTGCTATATATGTGTTAGAACAATCATTTCAACAACCAAACTTCATTTTCTGTGCTGGTAAATTCACTATACGAAAAAGGGTTTCCACCACTAGATGATCTGGCCCAATAAACGAAAAGTTCAAGGTAAGTGGGAGTTTATGGTTGTTAAATATATTTTTAAGTAAATTTTAAAAGATAACATATATAGGTTCTTTAGATTAAAGTTTTCTTTAAAAAACACAAAAGGTCGGCAGACAGAAAACGAGACTTTTCGGACCTAAGGTTAAAGATGTTTTTCTTATATTTGTGTGTGTGTGTGTGTGTGTGTGTGTGTGTGTGTGTGTGTGTGTGTGTGTGTGTGTGTGTGTGTGTGTGTGTGTGTGTGTGTGTGTGTGTGTGTGTGTGTGTGTGTGTGTGTGTGTGTGTGTGTGTGTGTGTGTGTGTGTGTGTGTGTGTGTGTGTGTGTGTGTGTGTGTGTGTGTGTGTTAGAAACATCTAATCGTAATACCATTATTGTACATGAACATTTATAATTTTGTGACGTTCATAAAGTTCCATTTTGTAGACATTGTTTTGAACATATAATTATAGTACTTCAGATGTTTTAGTTTCCTTCTCAGCAGTTTTACTAAATATAGTGCTGAATTAGAGAAAACTAAATGAATTAAAAAGATTCCTTGTCTTATTATCATATAAATGAATGCTACTCCAAAAATAATATTTTATTCAACTTTTGATAATATGAGAGAATACTTTGCCCACTTCCTTCATAAGTTGTTTTCTTTGTGTACAGGCTGCGAATGCATTTCTTGCACAGCGTATTTCAAGTATCAACTCACTGTCAGCAGTATGTGAAGCAACAGGTGCTGATGTCACAGAGGTAGCTAGAGCTGTCGGCAAGGACACCCGTATAGGCCCCAAGTTTCTTGATGCTTCTGTTGGTATGTTATTATTACGTTAACAGAACACTTAGTTTTATCCATAATAATGAACTCAAATAAAAGTTCAGAACAACATATACACTCCTGAAAAAATTCCTAGTTGAGATCTGGGTTTCATTTTTAGGACCAGCATTATGTTAAAAAAGTAAACATTGATGTAAATGGTTCACAGAAATTAAGATATAGGAAGTCATAAAGTATTGAGACTGAAATTAAAAAAAAGTATTGCTTACAGATACAAGGCATTAATCACCTTCAAAGGAGGCTTCTGAATCCAGACAATGCCTCCACTGTTGCTGCCATTTCTGGGTATATACCTTATTGTTCCGAATACAAGCCGCACTTTTTCTCCTAAAAACATGGCCGCTAATTTGGCCTGCGGCTTGCATTCGCACGCCAACGAAATTCGAAGTTATACCCGACTTCTGGCGGGATGAATGCTTTTGGTATTTATGAGTTGTTTACTGCCTAAGCAACAGCAGTTTGTCTGGCTGTTGTTAACTCTGGCATTATGATTTATGGACTGCAACCGTAAGTTTTAACAGCAAACTGAACAAAGAATAGGAAGAAAAAGTGTATGTGTTTGCGCACCCTTCTGTAGGGGGCAAGACAAAGGGTGAGTAGAGGGGTGTGAGGAACATGTTTCTAAATATCGGTAAATTGCCAGTGTGGTTTTCTGTTGTAACAGCGACAACATCGCTTATCTGTACTTTGTTTTCATTCAGCGTTTTTGTAATGTGTTTGCGGTATGAGTGATATTGTGGAGACTAAAGGCGTGCAGTCAAATCAGATTCCAACAAGTAAACGTAATACGTACGATGCAAATTATAAATTAATTGTGATACAACATGCAGAAAAAACATGGAATCGCGAAGCAGCAAGAAAATTCGATATTGATGAATCCTGTACTCGACGATGGAGAAAACAGAAGGAACGGCTTTTAAATGCAAATACTGCGCGATGAGGATTCACGGGACCTCAAATTAGGCGTTTTGTAGCAGTAGAGTCCAGCGTCTGTGAATACGTACGGCTTTTAAGAAGGCAAGGACTCTCTGTCACTAGACATGTTTTAAAATTAAAAGCTTTAGAAATCCCAGAAGAATTAAAAGTCTCCTGTTTCAAAGCCAGTTACAGGTGGATAAGATGAATAATGCGGCGAAATGGATTTGCGCTTAGATAACGTACATAACACGCGCAAAAACTACCTAGTGACTATGAAGAAAAACTTCTTCAGTATCAGCGGTTTGTCATTAATTTATGCAAGAAGCATAATTATTCACTTGAACACATAGGAAATGCCGATGAAACGCCCGTATTTTTTGACATGGCCTCTAACTTTACGGTGGACCAAAAGAGAACCAAATGTATAACAGTAAGGACTACGGGAAATGAAATATTACGTGTCACTGTAATGTTTGCTGCATTAGCCGATGCACAAAAACTTCCACTTTACGTAATATTAAAACGGAAAACCATGCCAAATGAGAAGTTACCATCGGGTGTAATTTTTTGCTGTCACGAAAAAGGTTGGATGACAAACGATCTTATGGTAGATTGGTTAAAATGTGTATGGAATAAACGGCCAGGAGCATTATTAAAACGACGGAGTTTGTTAGTGCTAGATTCATTTCGTGGTCACACTATGGATGAAATAAAAAAGGTTCTTTACGAAGAAATTAACACTGATATCGCCGTTATTCCTGGAGGAATGACAAGTCAGTTGCAGGTGATGGATGTTGTAGTAAATAAACCTTTTAAAGATAACCTGCAGCGTTTATATAATAATTGGGTGGTGGCAAGAAATCATCCCTTGAGTCCTACAGGAAAAATAAAAAACCATCCGTAACAGAACTTGGCAACTGGATCAAGAGTGCGTGGGAAAGCATCCCACCAGAATTCATAATTCGTGGTTTCAAAAAGTGCTGCATATCTCTCATAGGATTGATACATCTGGGAATAGTGTGCCACAGGCGAAATGGAAGTTGAAATAGCAGACTAACAAATGTGATCATCGAGGCAGCACTAAAGTCCATCCCAAAAATTAAACAAAAACATGGAAGACCAATGAATGTTTGGTGGAACTCTGAAACAGCTGGAGCAAGGAAAGAAAGACAAAAGGCAAGGCGGGCCTTGGCAAAACAAAATAATATTGAAAATAGAATCAAGTACAACAGAGCAAATGCACTTGCAAAACGTGAAAATCTTAGTGCAAAAAGAGAAAGTTGGAAAAGATTTGTAGGTACAATAAATCCCAATACCCCAACTTCAACTGTTTGGAAGAATTTCAAAGCGATCTCTGGTCAAACCTACCACACAATCAACTGTGTTGATGATGATGCAGGTAATATTCTTCAGGATGAAAAAACCATCTCAGAACATTTCAATAGAACATACGCCAAAAAATCAGGAGTAAAGACCTCATATCCCAAAACTCTTTCAAAAGAAGAACAGTTCTTCTCATGTAATAAGTTCCACCTATTTCTGCATGCAGATGAGAGTGATGCCGCTGTTACCAGTGGGGAACTTCATCTAGCTGTTTCAGAGTTAAAGAACACTGCTGCTGGCCCAGATGATATTCACATTGGGATGTTGCACCACCTAACAGAGGAATTCAGTCACATTTGGACCTCTGGAAATTTTCCGGGAGAGTGGAAAACTTCTATCATTATTCCACTATTGAAACCAGGGAAACAGAAACTGAGTACAAATTCATATCGTCCAATTGCCCTCACATCATGCTTAGGAAAATTATTAGAAAGAATTATAAACAATAGACTTAGGTGGAGATTAGAAAAAAACAACTTGTTGGATCAGAACCAATTTGGTTTTAGACCTGGCCGAAGTACTGTGGTTGCAATCCTCAGGTTGACAGAGGATATCTATGCGGGTTTTCACAACAAGAAGGTTACAGTTGCTGTTATGGTGGACTTCGAGGCAGCCTTTGACAGGATACCTCCAGATTCTTTAATACTTAGATTCATAGATTCTTTTCTTCAGGACAGAACAATAAAAACAAAGATAAATAATACAACATCTGAGGAGATCAAAATCAATAATGGAGTTTCACAGAGTTCAGTCCTGAGCCCTACACTTTTTAACATAATGATGCACGATATAGGAAACTTATTGCCAGTTGAAGTGAAATATAGCCTGTACACTGATGATCTGACTGTCTGGACAGTTGAAGCGGATCCAAAATTGGCTACTGAATTAATACAAAAAGCAATCACATCAATATCAATCTGGGCTCAAAAATGGAGTATGAAGATCTCTTCTGAAAAAACTGAATGTACCTTGTTCACTACAAAGTACTCTCTTAAAGAATATAAACCTGAAATTCTCTTGTTTGGTAAAAATATTAAGTACAACCCACATCCGAAAATTTTGGGAGTGACTCTGGATGAGAAACTTATTTGGAAAAAACACATTAAAACTGTGACAGATAAAAGCCTGATGGGAATTAACTTATTGAAAGCAGTGGCAGGTAGATGTTGGGGAGGAGATACAGTCACGTTGAGACAACTATATATATCTTACATACTGCCAAACGTTACTTATGCTTGCGAGGTCTGGGGAGGCGCAGCACCATCGCACAAGAAAAAGCTGGATGTGATTCAGAACTCTGCCTTGCGTCTCTGTCTCGGATGTCCCCTTACTACTCCAAAAAATGCTCTAGAAATAGAACTGAATGTGGAACCACTCAATACTAAAATTGATAAAAGAATATGGATCAAATTTTTAAAGAACCAAACTTTTCCAAACAGCCATCCCTCTCACCATATTGTCTCTACTGGAAACAAACATTAGCAATCCTTTAGCCAAACAGTATATAGAATGTACCAAGGACAGGATCAGTTAACTCCTGAAGAAAGACCTTTTGTGAACTGTATGCCGCCATGGGCATCGACTCCACCAAATGTTTTCATTTCTCTGCCGGGAGATGTTACAAAGACTGAGACACCAGAATTTTTGAAGCAAGCGACCCTGCGTACAATAGAAGAAAATTACAATGACCACCTACACATCTATACAGATGGTTCACTGTGCTTGAATGAGAGCCTGTCAGGTGCTGGCTACTATGTTCCTAAGACTGGAGAAAAATATTACATCACCTCATCCTCCGGATCCTCTTTGGACATTGAATTTGCGGGCAATATCAGCTGCTCTACAGTATTGTCTATCCTTGGAATATATGAAGATCTGTTATTCTTACAGACTCAAAATCAGCACTACAAACAATTATACAGTATAACCCTACAGATTATTATTTTAGAGCTAAAGAAATTTTCCATCTACTTCAACTACTGAAAAATAAAATTATCACCTTTCAATGGATCCCTGGTCATTGTGACATATTTGGAAATGAGACGGCTGATGAAATAGCTAAAATGGCATCTACACTTGGACCGAAACCTCCAGCAGTACGGTCACTTCAAAGTTGTGTCGCAAAAAGCAATAAAACTTTTAAAAGCCAATGGACAAGGAACTGGAATCAGGAAACTACTGGCCGCCAAATTGTGCCGGTGTTTGCATAACCCGGCGTTCGTATGAAATAAAAATACAATTTTTTATTAATAAATTCGATATTAGTTATCAATGTTAGCGGATGAAGCGTAATTGTTGGTGAACGCGATATCTGTATCACCGTGTTCCGGCTGTGGACACTATCTAGCGGGCCGAATTTAGATCGCGGTTTTGTGCACATTGCGAAGTTCAGTTCCTGCCTCGCTTCCGCTGCATAAACTAGTCTACTCCCCTCGCGTCAGCAGAATATTTTCTTGTGCTTTCTTTCATCTATAATGGCAAGCTAAGCGCTTAAGACCTACCGGGTTCTCACCTTCGACGGAGATCTGACCAGAGCATGGTGTGCTGTGACCTTCATCATGCCATGAACCGATAAAACTTCGTTCTGCGACCGAGGAGAGGAACGTAACTGCTGCAAACAACCATGTAACCGCCCGCATATTATGAGGTGATATTCACTCATTTATTTATACAAATCTGGCCTGCAGATAACACTATGTGAGGTGTATGTAACATTAACTTCACTTATCTAAAAATGAAACCTTTTCTTGTGAACTTACTGTTTATTCTCTTCTCGTCGAACGCGTTTCGGCGTACGTATTCGCCTTCTTCAGCTTAGAGACAGACTGCCATCATTTAGTAACGGTTGTTGTGTGGAATGTGTAGTGGGGGTGGTGCGTGGAGGAAGGGGATTGGCGCAGGGATCCAATCCCCTTCCTCCACGCACCACCCCACTACACATTCCACACAACAACCGTTACTAAATGGTGGCAGTCTGTCTCTAAGCTGAAGAAGGCGAATACGTACGCCGAAACGCGTTCGACGAGAAGAGAATAAACAGTAAGTTCACAAGAAAAAGTTTCATTTTTAGATAAGTGTTAGTGCTGTGAAAGAAGTGATGAATAATCAAGACAACATTAACTTCAGATTAACTTTATACAGTGACACAGTTAATTGAGTGTATGTGCCGGCAAGACAATTTCAAAGTATCTTTAATCTAATATTACCGTTCAAATAAGTACAGTTGTAAAGTGGCCTGTGGGAGGGTACCAGGGTTTTTAATTCTGTTTAATGGGTGCAAAAGTTGGGGAGAGACCGTTTTATTAAATTAAGTATAGGGGTATGGTTTGCTTGATATACCGAACCAGCTGGTTTGGATTCAGTTGCATTTTATTACAGGGTTTTAGCATTTAATTATTTTTTTTTGGCATACAAGGGCTGGGGTTTTTTTTCTTTTCCGGGTTGTAACGTTTATACTTTTTCACTAAGCAAGAGGTAGGCACCTGTTGGTGCCATATCATGCAGGTTTTCAACAGGTCAGTCTTTGTAAAATCAAGCATGCCCTGGTGCACTCCTGCGGCCAGGTGAATTCAGTATCTCTTAAAATACAGTGGAACTTGGTTATTACGGCCTCGGCTGTTACGTCAACACGGGTGTAGCGTTATTTTGTCATAAGTCCGGTCAAACTGATATCTTTAACATTATAAAAATTCCCGGTTTTAACGTCACTAAATATTGTACTACTCTGTTATAGCGTCAAAAATTTCTCAGATATTTTACTCTAAATTTCATATAAACGTATATATGTGCACGCGCTACGCCCATGGCTACAGACATACATTGTATGCAAGCGATAAGCACTGTAACAGGACCGCCGGTGTCTGGCGACTGACATGTCTCCCCAATTTCACTCTTAGATGCAATACAATTCCTAAACGACTCTTGGAAGAGTGTAACACAGAAGACGATAGCAAAATGCTTTAGTAAAGCACAACTCGTACATGAAAATTTACCCGATGATGATGAAGACGACGACTTGCCGCTCTCGGAATGGATTAAGAAATTCGACGTAAATGAATTTGGAAATGAACTTGATTCCTATGCATCAGTGGATGACCAAGTAGAAACATTCCAAGTGTTGAGTGACGCAGAAATTATCGCAGAAGTAAAAAACATAGAAGCAGAAGATAGTGTTGAAGAAGATGCTAAGGAGGATGCCGACAGTACAGGATGCAATGAGAGCCGCCGAAACTCTTTCACGATTTTACTGCTTTAGAGAGACGTCTGATGACACGTTCAATGCAGCGCAGCATCTCCACAGCACAACAGAAAGAATTTATTTTTCAGAAAGGAGCATTCAAAAGAAAATTACGGATTACTTTCGACAGTAAGCCTAAACGTAAGTTACATATACTTTCTTTTTGATCTTTTAAAATATTCTTCATGCTGTTTGTATAAATGAAATGCAGTTTGTAAACTTTAGAATAAATATCACGAATAATGTTAATAATGCAAAGATCTTTATTTTATTTCTCCTTCCTTACTAGTGATTAAAAAGGGTCTTTTATAACGACTCTTTTATAACGTCACTCGGACATAACGTCATTATTTTTTTGGTCCCTTCAATGACGTTATAACCAAGTTCCACTGTATATGTATATGTTTATAAAATTAATATTTTGCTTTTTTTTAAATAAAATTGTACAGGGAGTACTTAAATTTTAATTCACGGTTGTATATGTTGCTGTTATGGTTAAATTGAATTGTTTTAAAACAAATTTTATTTCTTAATAAAATTGAAGTTTCTCTTTTTTCTAATGAACAGACACAGGCTGTTCACTGATATTTGTATTTTGTAGATTGTATTTTCGGGGCATTACGTGTCAAACCTGGCTTGCTCAGATCCATCAATGGTTTAATTTGTAAAATTCATGCAGGCTGTGTGTAGGCTTAATGTGCAATTATGTTTTGACTACGAGCTGGTCATTATTATTAAATCTTTTAAATTTTATTAAACTCGTATGGCCAGCCTTTTGAATGATCTATGTTTTATAAGAAACCAAACAGTTTTACTTTTTGCAGAAATAGACAAATGGTATCAATAATTTAAATTGTAATCATAATTGCTATTATGGACCATTGGAAGTGCCCCTCAAGTTTATAATGTATAATTGAAATTGACATAGTATTGTTACCATTCTTGGGTAATTATGTTGGAGATTCTGAGTAAGCTATAAGCTAGTTGCAGACATAAAAATCTATAGTGGGATTTCTTAATGGGTGATATCCGTTCTCAATTACGAGATACTAGTGGGTTATAGGCATCTTATCTTTCTATATGATGGGGCGATGAAAGGATAATATACAAGTGGGCCGCGGGGCGTTGTGGGTATGATGTGATAGCGCATTGTAATTGTGATTTTTTGAATTATTTGTGATTTTACAGGCTGTTAAGTGTTAGGTGGTTGAGTGATATATATATATATATATATATATATGTATGTATATTTTTATAATGTCAAGATTCAAAATATTTGGGATACTTAAAGGTTTGTTGAATTATTATGATGAATTTAAATTGAGTGGAAGATATATACATATATATGTGTATGAATAGGTGTATTATGTCCAATTATGTGTTCTATGTCAACTTTATACAGGAAGGGGGATTTAAACAATTTATGGAATTATTGATATTCTGATAGTATGTGATATTTTAATTTGTATGTAATTTCAGACATAATAAATGTAGTTATTGTTGTTTAACAGCGAGTTTTAATTGCAAGTCCTGTCTCACTGGACCCAGCGCATTTTATGCTTCTCCTAGGCCTTCTGCCTAGTTTTAAATATCTAGTGGCCCCTCTTTAAAAAAAAAGTTACAAATGGTAGCAGAGCGTGGTTCTATCTAGGTTGGATCCTTGGGTCCTTTGGAGTGACGGGGCTTGCAAACTCGGAAACAGTTTGGACAAACTGAAACTTAGAAAAATTTAAAAACCAAGAAAAAGATTAGCACATATGTAGATATTATGTCATGTTTAATGTTTTTATATGTTATGTCAATATATAATTGTTAGCCTGTTTCGTATTTGTGAATCTGGTCCCGCCACGAGGCCGGTTTTTTTTTTTTGATAGAATATTTGTGAGATGTTGTACTACCGGAGGTCTTAGGCGTTGCATGGGGAGTAGGCTGTATTGGTAATTGAGGGGAATTGTAGTGCGTTAGATTAGCGGGATGCGGTATGGCCCGATCGGAAGTTGGTACCATACACCGACTGGATTTATATTGAAAATTTTGGGAATTTAATGTTGATTAAATGTTGATGGTTGTTAGCTATGTGTTGGTGAGATGTTGTATGTCGTGATTGGTGTTAGGTGTTGTGTATTCTATGTACATGTTAGTGGTTGGTTGTTCTCTTCTGTGATGTGAACGAGGGTTGGTTCAGGAGTGGGTCAGGTCTCCGCAGCGCTAGGGAACCCGGGGGTCTGCTCGAAGGAAGGATTAGTACTCGAGTTTTTTCTGTTTTGTAAGTTATGTTTGTGTTAGGTATTGTGTTGGGATTTATGTTTTATTCTTGTGTATTGTGAATTGTGTAATTCTGGTGGTGGTATGTTATCAGAGATTGCCCAACCCCATTTCCGGCATTCTCCAGAAACTTCCGGTGGTGGATGGAGTAGATGAGGACAAGTTGCTGGTTTTCTTGGAGCTTGTCCTGCAGTTGGCGGACTTCCCGGGGGTGTCCGATGGGGACCTCTTGTCCCTTATATACCCATATTGCCGGGGTTCATTGGCTGGGCTGGTCACCAACACTCTGCGTCGGGGTGGCAGTATCGACGCTCTCCATGGGGAAGTGTTGGACTTCTTCATACCCCATCGACGACGTGACCAGTTGAAGTTTAAGTTATTCTATCATCTACAGGCCAACGGAGAGGCGTGAGGGGACTTCGTGCACGATATATGGAAAGCTGCCCGGGTATTAAGGTTGGGGTTGCCCGAGACAGAAGTAATACAGGTAATACAAGAAGGGCTGACTCCACAAGAGAGATCCCGGCTGGTTTTCGCAGATCCTCCACGTTGTTTTGCGGACCTGGACCGGTGGTGTGCGCATGCCAGAAGGGTCCAGGCGAATGATGAGTTCCGGGGAAGAGCTGCTAAAGATGTCCAATACTCAAGTGGTTTATTAGGAAGAGCTAAAAAAGACAAACATGGGGGTTGGTGGAGAACACAAGAAACTGGAAGGAAAACTGAATATTCTGGAAGTAATGGAGGCTACAAGGGGGTGGCAAGCGAGAAGACGGTAACAACGGTTACAGTAGAGAAAACAAATAAGTGTGAAATTAACAGGGGAAGAAGAAGTTACATTAGGGAACAAACATCAGCAAGTAGGGATCCTGTAGCAGGGCTTTATTCCTATTTGGAGAGAAAAGAAACTTTAAACGTTCCAGATGAATTACAAGTGCCTAATAGAGTAGTGGATGAATAAGGTGAAGAGGAAGAAGAAGAGCGGAATAACTTCTGTGGACCAACACAAAAGAATAAGAACACGCTGGTTAACACTGAATTACAGGACTCAGAGAGGACGTCACAGTTGAATCCAGATGCCGCAGAATTTGTTCCGGTATCTCCATCTCGGTTCATGACGGATCCAGATCCTGTAATATCATCATCGCCTACGCATGGATATGGGAAGTCACTTGATAGTGTAGCTTTACCATCGCCAGTAGAATTTAATTTAGACATTGCACATGGACCTGGACAGCTGGATTCCAGGGTGGGAAATGTTGAGGACGCTATAGTTGCTGAAAGTGGTAAAGGAGAGGAATCGAAGGAAGAGGCAGAAGAGCGGTCTGCAGATGCTGCACAGGGAAGTATTGTTATAGGTGTTAGGGAGACTGAAGAGTCTGAGTTTGCGGATGGACATGGGGATGTCCATGCTGCAAAAGTTTCTGAGGTTGCGGATGGATACGGGGATGTCCATGCTGCAAGTGTGGTTGAAGGAGATGAGGTAGAAGTTGAGGAGGAATTTGGTGGCAGCGTTGTGGAGTGTGCGAGTGAGAATGATGTAGTGTGTGAAGATGTGCAGACGCCTTCTGTATGTAGTGCGGAGGATTCCGAAGAATGGAAAGAAGTTTCATGTGGACCAGATGAGCAACTAGAGGATGAAGATGTGCAGTATTATGATGGTGGTAGTGGACGTGATGGCGATGATGTTGATGATGAAGAAAATTTAAATTATGATGATGAACGTGTTGATGAAAAGGAGGATGAAAATGAGATTGAAGAGGAGGTTGGTGAAGAAGTTTGTGAAGGAGCCGGTGACGAGGGTGGTGAAGAAATTGGTGAGGAGCTGGGTGAAGATGCTGTTGCAGATGGATCAGATGAGCAACTGGAAGATGGTGATGAGGTGCACGTGTCATGATGGTGATTTGGATTATGGGGACCAAATTGTGGAAAAGGTAGAAGAGGAAGAAGAGCATGGTAAGGAAGAAGGAGAAGCAGGGAAGGCAGAAGCAGAGGAGTTAGATGATGAGGATAATCCAAATCGGGGTGAAAGTAGTGATGTAAGTTGCCTTGATTCTGATTCAGACGAAACAAATCAGTACAGCTCAACACGAGGTGATTTCTCAGTGAGGGATGTCTGGAAGGAACGAGTACATAAAGTCCGTCATAGAAAGGTGAGAAGAAGCGGGTAACGGGTAGCGGGTAGATGTTTCCCACAGTCCCAGTGGTGTTCGACGTCTACTTCAGGGTTGCGCCCCTGCCCACGCGAGCCTTGGTTTCCTCCATTCATCCTTATTTCCGGAGGGAGCCATGTCCTTACCCTTTAGTCCTAGCTCTTATTTTTCAATGATCCTTGCCCCTTTCGTCTTCCCGATTTTCCTAACTCTCCCCTTAGAAAAACAGAAAATAAAAAAAAGGAGTTAGAGAGTTTGCCGAGAGTGTACCCTTAGATTGTGGTCTCATGGAGATCGTCAGTGTCCCTGTTTGGGGAAGTTATGTTGGAGTGGTAGTGTGGTGTTGTTTCGTTGTTCATTGTTGTAGATTGATTGTTGATTATTGTAGGGTCCGAGCCATGCCGCATTCCCCGGTTGATTTCCCTGTTCTTTTCCGTTGAGAAAGTGTGGTATACACGGTTTAGTAGAGAAGTAACCCCCCTTTCTGGTTACGGTGTGGAGTCGTACTGTTGAATAAGAGATGGGAGTGATGTTCACGTGCCCTCTATGCGGTCTTCTCTGCCTGGCGAATCGGGGCCATCCGCCCTAGTGTAGGGATGTGGGCCAGTCATATGGCAAGGATTGTGAGGCCTTGTTTTGCGGCATATGGCTGGTCGGTCCAGGAGGTGGACGTGAGTTGTAGGATGGTGACTCACATACCAAGGTTAGTGACACCTTGTTTGATCCTAGGAACGCGTATGTGAGTGGCACCAGTAGAAGTACTACTGGTCTGGTCTGGTCTGGTGGTACTGGTCTGGTGGTGGTGGTGGTCACCAGAGAGGGTGACGTGTTGGGGCAGTCCTGTGGGGTTGGCATGGCGGAGAGGGCTAGCGTGGGGATGGTCGCAGTGGCGTGTTGAGATTTTCAGTCCTGGGAGGGGGGATAGAAGTTGTCCCACTGTGGACGTTATCAGTGTTTGGGTCTCAGTTTGTGAGTTGGGAGGTCAGAACTCAGACGGTGCACCTGATTCTTGTCTTTCGTCATTTTTCTCCTTCTATCTCTTGTCGCTGTATGTCGGCCCTGGCCAGGTCAGCATGCAGTACCCTCACACTTACATACACTCTCATGCACACATGCATATACACTACACTTCTTCCTTCCTCTTCCTTCATTTTCACCCTGAGTTTCTGTTCTCCTAAGTGCGATTTCACTTGAGATTCCCTGGAGGAGCCTTGGGGATCTGGAAGATTGGGGGGTACACTGCAGGGTACCCCGGGTTTCAACTGTGGGGCAACCAAGATGCCCTTTTGGGGTGGGGGTGTGCCAGTGTTTGCATAACCCGGCATTTGTATGAAATAAAAATACAATTTTTTATTAATAAATTCGATATTAGTTATCAATGTTAGCGGACGAAGCGTAATTGTTAGTGAACGCGATATCTGTATCACCGTGTTCCGGCTGTGGACGCTATCTAGCGGGCCGAATTTAGATCGCGGTTTTGTGCACATTGCGAAGTTCAGTTCCTGCCTCGCTTCCGCTGCGTAAACTAGTCTACTTCCCTCGCATCAGCAGAACATTTTCTTGTGCTTTCTTTCATCTATAATGGCAAGCTAAGCGCTTAAGACCTACCGGGTTCTCACCTTCGACGGAGATCTGACCAGAGCATGGTGTGCTGTGACCTTCATCATGCCATGAACCGATAAAACTTCGTTCTGCGACCGAGGAGAGGAACGTAACTGCTGCAAACAACCATGTAACCGCCCACATATTATGAGGTGATATTCACTCATTTATTTATACAAATCTGGCCTGCAGATAACACTATGTGAGGTGTATGTAACATTAACTTCAGATTAACTTTATACAGTGACACAGTTAATTGAGTGTATGTGCCGGCAAGACAATTTCAAAGTATCTTTAATCTAATAATACCGTTCAAATAAGTACAGTTGTAAACTGGCCTGTGGGAGGGTACCAGGGTTTTTAATTCTGTTTAATGGGTGCAAAAGTTGGGGAGAGACCGTTTTATTAAATTAAGTATAGGGGTATGGTTTGCTTGATATACCGAACCGGCTGGTTTGGATTCAGTTGCATTTTATTACAGGGGTTTTGCATTTAATTATTTTTTTTTGGCATACAAGGGCTGGAGGTTTTTTTGTTTTCCGGGTTGTAACGTTTATACTTTTTCACTAAGCAAGAGGTAGGCACCTGTTGGTACCATATCATGCAGGTTTTCAACAGGTCAGTCTTTGTAAAATCAAGCATGCCCTGGTGCACTCCTACGGCCAGGTGAATTCAGTATCTCTTAAAATATATGTATATGTTTATAAAATTAATATTTTGCTTTTTTTTTTAATAAAATTGTACATGGAGTACTTAAATTTTAATTCACGGTTGCATATGTTGCTGTTATGGTTAAATTGAATTGTTTTAAAACAAATTTTATTTCTTAATAAAATTGAAGTTTCTCTTTTTTCTAATGAACAGACACAGGCTGTTCACTGATATTTGTATTTTGTAGATTGTATTTTCGGGGCATTACATGTCAAACCTGGCTTGCTCAGATCCATCAATGGTTTAATTTGTAAAATTCATGCAGGCTGTGTGTAGGCTTAATGTGCAATTATGTTTTGACTACGAGCCGGTCATTATTTTAAATCTTTTAAATTTTATTAAACTCGTATGGCCAACCTTTTGAATGATCTATGTTTTATAAGAAACCAAACAGTTTTACTTTGTGCAGAAATAGACAAATGGTATCAATAATTTAAATGTAATCATAATTGCTATTATGGACCATTAGAAGTGCCCCTCAAGTTTATAATGTATAATTGAAATTGACATAGTACTGTTACCATTCTTGGGTAATTATGTTGGAGATTCTGAGTAAGCTATAAGCTAGTTGCAGACATTATAAAAATCTATAGTGGTATTTCTTAATGGGTGATATCCGTTCTCAATTTCGAGATACTAGCGGGTTACAGGCATCTTATCTTTCTATATGATGGGGCGATGAAAGGATAATATACAAGTGGGCCGCGGGGCGTTGTGGGTATGATGTGATAGCGCGTTGTAATTGTGATTTTTTGAATTATTTGTGATTTTACAGGCTGTTATGTGTTAGGTGGTTGAGTGATATATATATATACATTTAATATTTATACATAAATTTACCTCAAGATGTTATTTTTCTATTTGGAACATGTTTCAGGTACTATCTTGTACCCATCCTCAGCCTTCCGGTTTTTTTGTCTGGTGAAGTACATATGTGTTGTTGGTTGACTATTGTGGCTTCCTGTTGGCTTCTGGTATTTCAAGTTGGTTTTATTGTGTGTGATTGTGGTGTATGTGTTAGTTTTTTGTGTATTTTCAATGTTGAGTGCTTTGAATATTGTGTCATGTTTTGTATTGACTTGTATTTGTTCAGGTATTAGTTTGTTTTCTGTTTTATGTTTGTATATTTGTAAATTTTCCCATATGTTCATTATGGTGCCTTTGTGTGGTATATGTTTTATTAGTGTTACATTGGTTATGTCTGGGAATTCATGTCCTGTGTTTATTGCATGTGTGGCTAAATTGGATTTATATATTTCTGGTATTTTTGTATGCATTTAGGTGTTCAAAATAACGTTTTTTCAGCTGTTTTTTTGTTTGTCCTATATAACATTTATTGTAATCTTGGCATTCAATTTTGTATATACCGTTAGTTGTTGTATTATCTTTGTTGTGTGAGCTATTTAGATTTTGTAATTTATTTTTATTAGTTTTGTATGCTATTTTTATATCTGTGTTTTTAAATAGTTTTGTTAGTTTTGTCATTTTATTATTTATATATGTGAATGTGGCCCATTTTTTGTTGTTGTTATTATTTATGCGTTGTTCAGTTTGATTAATTCTTAATTGTTCAGTTTTTATTTTGTATTTGATTTTATTTTCTATTTTGATCATATAGGACAAACAAAAAAACAGCTGAAAAACGTTATTTTGAACACCTAAATGCATACAAAAAACCAGAAATATATAAATCCAATTTAGCCACACATGCAATAAACACAGGACATGAATTCCCAGACATAACCAATGTAACACTAATAAAACATATACCACACAAAGGCACCATAATGAACATATGGGAAAATTTACAAATGTACAAACAGAAAACAAACTAATACCTGAACAAATACAAATCAATACAAAACATGACACAATATTCAAAGCACTCAACATTGAAAATACACAAAAAACTAACACATACACCACAATCACACACAATAAAACCAACTTGAAATACCAGAAGCCAACAGGAAGCCACAATAGTCAACCAACAACACATATGTACTTCACCAGACAAAAAAATCGGAAGGCTGAGGATGGGTACAAGATAGTACCCGAAACATGTTCCAAATAGAAAAATAACATCTTGAGGTAAATTTATGTATAAATATTAAATGTATTATATACATCAAGAAACGGACTGTAGCAGAAAGTGATTGAAATATATATATATATATATATATATATATATATATATATATATATATATATGTTTGTATATTTTTATAATGTCAAGATTCAAAATATTTGGGATACTTAAAGGTTTGTTGAGTTATTATGATGAATTTAAATTGAGGGGAAGATATATACATATATATGTGTATGAATAGGTGTATTATGTCCAATTATGTGTTCTATGTCAACTTTATACAGGAAGGGGGATTTAAACAATTTATGGAAATATTGATATTCGGAAAGTATGTGATATTTTAATTTGTATGTAATTTCAGACATAATAAATGTTGTTATTGTTGTTTAACAGCGAGTTTTAATTGCAAGTCCCGTCTCACTGGACCCAGGGCAGTGCATTTTATGCTTCTCCTAGGCCTTCTGCCTAGTTTTAAATATCTAGTAGCCCCTCTAAAAAAAAAAAAAAATAATAAAAATAAAGAGGGGTTACAAACTCTTCAAAATACAGAAAATACCAAACGACCTTAGTATATACAGAAATATTAGCAGAGCAAGTCAGACATTTGGAGCGAGATTAAGAACTGGGCATTTGGTGACAGAAAGCTACCTAAATAGATTTCACCTTAGCGATTCACCAATGTGTAAGGTGTGTAATGAGGAGGAGGCCATCATTGAGCATACCCTATTAAATTGTACTGGACAGTGTGAAGAGAGATACTGACTTAAAGAATTGGTAAAGGAACATGGAAAAGAGGAGTTATCACTGGCAAAAATAACCACAAATCTACTTCTCTGGGATCTGGCGCATAGAGTTTACAAGAGACATCAAGAGATCGGCGCTTCGGGGCTGGAAACTCGCTAACAAGAAGATGAAGAAGAAAAAGTGCTGCATATCGAACTGCATAGATGGAATGGAAGACGATGTCGTTTATGAAGAGGACGAAGCGACCGTATCAGGGACAAGTGATAGTGAAATTGAAGACAGTGACAGTGACAGTGATTAAGTATGGGAATGTTTTAAAGGTACACAAAATATAAACTACTGTATGTAATGTTACTAATAATTTTTTTTTGAATAAATTTAATGAACCATTAAATACCTAAAATTCACAATTTTCAAAATTCTTACCTGCACGTAGTCCAGGGTCCTATATGCGAACTCGTGACCTATAAGAGTGGTTAAGGGGTTTGTTGCATAATGATTATCAACTCTCATTTACCACGTTTAAATAAATTTGTTTATTAAAATTAACTTCAACATATTTTCTTTCTTTTTACGTTCTTTACTACAAGGTTGTTTCTTCTTATTTCTTATACATTTCCCAAACGTTGTTTACCTTACTCATAGAATAAACAACTGTTCTAAATAATTTTTTTACTTCCTTACTCTTTACTTTCTTTCTCAAAGTTATTACGGACTCTAAATTACCTTTCAAAACAAAACAAATATTAATGAACTTAATTATTAAAATAGCTATATTTTGTTATTTAAGACAATCCAGCACTTCTCCCCCCCCTCTCTCTCTCTCTCTCTCTCTCTCTCTCTCTCTCTCTCTCTCTCTCTCTCTCTCTCTCTCTCTCTCTCTCTCTCTCTCTCGCCCCCCTGAAATTAGAGATCTCTTTGTTACCATATTGTAATTTTCATTTTATTAAATTTGACATAGTTACTTTCCTGTTGTGGCCGTCTACACGTGGTTGCAACACCACCGTTCGTTCGTTTTTTGCTCACTTTATGTCCAAAATCTTTAACTGCTGTGTACTTTCAAAATTGCACCTCTGATGTTACTGTTGCACTTTTAACTACTAACTTTTTGATACTTATTCACATGTTTTAAGGATTCACTAGATTTTGGCCAGTCGGTTTACATTGTCTCGAATACTGTGTGTTGTGAATCGCGCGCTAACGCAACTGCGCGGTTCCGAGTTTAGATGCCAACTGGATCGCCTCAACAATGGCAAGCGTCCCTCTGGGCTCGGCTACTTGGTTTTTCATTGGCTGACAAGCGTCTCGTTATATCTCGTAATCTCGTAGCCGGCGGCAAGGAAAACCGTGTGTGACTTTCACTCTGTCCAAATCAGCACACGCGCGCTCGTACACATTCCGATGCTCCAGATCACTTCGCACCTCGCCTGGCTTATTCACAAACTGACCACTGGGTGTTTACAAAGTTAAGCTTTGGTTATCGAAACCGGGGCTCAGTGTGGGTTACGCCACATTATTACAATTATTAAAGTATTAAAATATAGCCCATAGTTTGTCCCGTTACATGTACACTACTATAAAATAACTTAACAATAAAAAAGTATAATTTTTATAAACGGTTAGTAACTAATAATAATTATGTAACAATAATGTACTTTTACGTGCTATTTCTTTCTTCAGCTTAATAAAATTTACTAATTTTTATTCAAACGGTGACTTTACACTTTTTGCAAATTTTTAACCTTTAATTACGGTAATTTTTGGGGTACGGCTTACATTCGGTTGCGGCTTGTATTAGGAACAATACGGTATTTGGAAATCATCTTTTGTAAACATGTGAAGCTGTTCTGTTGCATTTTGTTTTATCTCTTCCTGATCTCGAAAATGCATTCTTATCTCTGGGAATAGAAGTTGCACAGAGCTAGGTGTCGTGAGTATGGAGGTTGTTGAACTATTGGGATGGTGTGTTTAGCTAAAAACTGTTGCACAAGCGCGGAGTGCACTGGAGCACTCTCATGATGCAGTTTTCAGCTGCCCAAGTTTTCCTGTATACAGCATTTTGCAAACGGCAAAAAACTCCAATGTAGTATTCATCTGTTATGGTTCATCCTGTTGGAGCTTACTTACATGAACAGTGCCCTCATAATTGAAAAACACAGTCAGCACCCTCTTCACCTGGCAGCAGACTTGCTGAGAATTCTTGGCTCACCAAGAATCAGGTGTTCTCCACTGCAAAAATTGGACCTTCATCTCTGGATTGTAGTCGTAGACCCATGTTTCATCACTAATCATAACTGATTTAAAACATTTTCATCAGATTCAGCACATTCTAGAAAATCGAGAGTGATCTGTGTTCTGCTTTCAATGTTCCTTTACCTCGTCTGGCAGAAGTTTTGGATCGAACTTTGTGCAACTCTTCTCATGCCCAAATCAATTGTCAAAATGGTGGGAATTGATCCAAATGAGATGTTGAAATCTTTCCTAAGCTCTCTGATTTGTCAGACGGCAATTAATGCAGATGGCTTTGTGAATTCTTTCAATCACATCATAATTGCAGCTTGTTGAACAATGTTCTTCACATTACTCACTTTCGATACTCAATTTCCTTCTTTAAATCTTTTGAACACTTCAAACACAGGACATTGTCTCACTTCCATTAGCTGTTGGTAACATGTGGTAAGTTTCTGTGGTGATTTTCCCATGCTTTTGACAGAATTTGATACATATATGTTGTTCTGTATTTTCACTCATAATAAATTCTGATGCATAACCAAACTTCACTCAGTGGTGTGTAACATAGGACTGAGAAAAGCTGGCTTCCACTTGAAAATTTTCAAGATCAACTGACATTACATGCACTTTCATGACTCAGCTACTTAACTCACAATAAAATCAGTCTCAGTACTTCTTTATCACACTTCGTAATTAAGGTGTGATTAAATTTTTTGAGGTGTAATAATGTAAAACTTAAAATGTAATTGAAAAGGATAGATCAGTGAAGCAACTTATAACACTAGTTCAAATACTATGATTATAACCAATTAAGGATACTTGTTATTCTAGTTCCCTACAGTAAGTGCCATTATTATTCTAAGTTAAAAATTTTGTTATAATATAATTATAATGTAGTAATCGTATAGCCTTAATTGTAAATATAAGTGTGTATATCTACTGCCCCTGAGTTTTCTATCATCGCATATTGTAATGGTAGATTTCTTTAAGCATCGCAAAAACAGATTTTCAATATAACGCTCAAAACAGATTTTCGTATGCGAGAACATCAGAGAGCTTGGAATTTTTGGTATATCACTTTCGTTTGGGAAGTGTTGTCGTCGGTTGGTCAAATACGTAATTATGTTGGCAAGTGTGTGTGTGTGTGTGTGTGTGTGTGTGTGTGTGTGTGTGTGTGTGTGTGTGTGTGTGTGTGTGTGTGTGTGTGTGTGTGTGTGTGTGTGTGTGTGTGTGTGTGTGTGTGTGTGTGTGTGTGTGTGTGTGTGTGTGTGTGTGTGTGTGTGTGTGTGTTAGAAACTTCTAATCATAATACCATTATTGTATACAAACATTTATAATTTTATGACATTCTTAAAGTTTCATTTTATAGAGATTGTTTTGAACATATAATTACAATACTACCTTAATTATGAAGTTTAGAGTGCCTCAGAGTCGATTTCGCACGCTCCAGGAGCATTGCATCAGCCTCACTGGACCATTTTCTCACAGGAAAGCAGATTATACTGGTATAGTAGGAGCGGGGGTAGGACGCTTGTGCATAGTGTCAGGCAGTCGCGGATCAAACATCGGAGAGAGCAGACCGTGTGTCATACACAAAGTTGCTACCATGAGGTAAAAATGTATTAAAAGTATTTGTTAGTTGTGCCTCGGACAAAATGAACAGTTTAAAAGTATTAGGAGTCACAATTCAACATCAGAAAGTACAGACGGCAGTGGCAGCAGCAGTGACTCCAGAAAGCCGTGCCTTGGTAGAAATGTAACCAATTAACGAAAAACAGTGTCAGCAGTGCCTTGGGTGACATGTAGTGGAAAATGTAATTACAATTACATGCAAAAGTTTTACAATTGGACAGTGTGCGCACATGTAAAAGTACGACGAATCAGCTGTGCAAAATAAGTGCAAAATAATACCGGCCACCACATGGTGCTCGCAAAAGAAAGGAATCCGAAAAAACAGATAAGTAAAAAGCAAAACAAAAAAATAAAATAAAACAACAAGTGTGGGGAAAGTATTTGGCCTACTAAAATTACATATAAACTTAAAATTATGAACTAAATTATATATAGAATCAGAGAGAGAGAGCGTGAGAGTGAAAAAGGGGGGTGAGAGAGGAGATAGAGAGAAGCAAGAGAAAAGTATTGATTTGTTGGGCTTTATATCTAACAAGTTTTTAGTTAACACATTTTTATTTTAAATGATAAAATAATAGTGTTTTATTAAAAAAAAACAGAGCAAATAAAAATTAACATTAATAAGAATATGCGTCAAGTTAATTTTTATGTTACCTCGCCATAACCTATACTCTGTGCACAAATAGTTCGTCTAACATATCTTGAATCTTCTGATAAGGGAAAGTTTTTGTTTTAAATTTTTCACAGGGAAAGTTGATACGGTTTCCACATTTCCTCCTATAAAAATGTGGTAATTACCCAAGGGCTTTTGGTGTTTTTTGGAATCTTCTGGTGAGTAAAGGTGGTATTGGGGCCTTATCTTTTCTTATTACTTGAATTATTACAACATGTCTGGAACTTTTTTACTTTTTTAAATGTCAATATTTGATTTTTCTTTCCTAGTTTTCTTGAATATCTGTGCTTCTACATATCAATTCGACAAAAATAAAATTATCTTCTTGTTGCAGTTTGTTCTATAAATTTATGCATGCTAGAAAAGTTCAGAGTATGTACATATCCTGATAATAAATGAAAACCTCCAAATACTGGAAAGATCCAAAAATTTATAGTAACTCAAAACAAATGTGTGAATTTTTACAAAATTTTCAGAAAGGTGTCTTCTAATAGACAATTTTTTTTCTAAGTTGTCCAAAATATTAAATAGAACCACAACAAAACACAATTCTTTTGATGACAAATCAATTATATTGACCACGTACAAATGTACATGGAAATATTTTCTCAATTATAGGACTTTTTATGTACTTTAAAGTGGTTAAATCAGAAACCACTAAACTTTTACATAAAACTTACTTTTCATGTTTTTTCTGCTTTAAATATGCTAATGGGTTTGACCTGAATATACCATTTTTTGTAAAATTTGGCTGCTGCTTGGATGTGTATGGGATTGTTAATTTTGTCTCTCAGACTCTTCAAAGGCTCTGTGTGTGTGTGTGTGTGTGTGTGTGTGTGTGTGTGTGTGTGTGTGTGTGTGTGTGTGTGTGTGTGTGTGTGTGTGTGTGTGTGTGTGTGTGTGTGTGTGTGTGTGTGTGTGTGTGTGTGTGTGTGTGTGTGTGTGTGTGTGTGTGTGTGTTATTAGAATGACGTGTAACTCATACTTAGAATATTTTGTTTAGAATTAGCCAGATATGTTCAGGATTTATTTGTGTTTTATTAAAGATAATGATTTCAGTACCCACAGTGTAAAAGTAAAACACGCACGCGCGCGCGTGTGTGTGTGATTATTAAATAACAAAATATTTTTGTAAAATCGTCATTCCGTATCATAACTTAACTTACAAATTTGCTAAGTCATTTAAATTACTTTTATGTAATTAACAAACTTTTTTCAGTGGATTCACAAAAATATAGAGACCATTTGTTGCACTACACTTGCAAGTAGTTCTTCAAGAGGTTTTCTATATTTGTGTTTACAAACAGCATAGCTTGTTTGAAATTCAGTTATCAGTCAGTGTCTTTTCATGTTCTGTTCTGATTTTCTTTCTCTTTTCTGCATAAATTGTGCAGTTATGTGTAACAGATAAAAATATAACGTTTCTTCCTTAACATTTATAAAATAGATGTTATAGTTCATGTTGAACATAAAAGTTGCTTATAACTGAATTATTGAACAATGAAATATGAATCATTTGTTGTATGTATTACTCTTAAATTGTATAATTGTGTTGTAGGTTTTGGTGGCAGTTGTTTCCAAAAAGACATTCTAAATCTTGTGTATATTTGTGAATGCCTAAATTTGCCCGAAGTTGCAGCATACTGGCAACAGGTATTTCTACATTACAAGTCAGTAAATTTACACTCTGTTTTATGCGTTGCTATGAATTGTTTCATTTTTTATATTTTCGTATATCTATGTTATTAAATTAAGGTAGACCAAAGAACAGAAAGTAATAAGCCATGTTAATGTGAAAAATGTTCACGTGTATTTTTTGTTCATTAGTTATAATAATAATAATACACAGCAAATTGCATGTCCTGCCTGTGGGATCAGCGATTAATAATTTGTATGAAACTAATTCTACTTTTTTCTTTTTCAAGGTAAAAAAATATAAATAAAAGAATTATGGCATTAGAGTGTAAAGAGAGTTTGTAGTCTTAGTAGTGTTGCTGTAACTACAAACTATTACTATTGACACCTTATTGACTATAAGATAGCAGTCATATAAGGTATGCTACAGTAAAACGTGATCAAAGAGGAAGTGCAAGGGATAGAAGTTTTTTTCTGGATTGCAAAGCTTCCTCATTTAAAAAAGTCAGACGTTAATAAAGTTCTGCGTTGCAGTTATATTGTACTTTGTTTCTACACTACTCTATTATATACACTTTGTCATAATGTAATTACTAAACAATCGTATCATTTCTGCTTACCCTTTCTATTACTTAAGACAGCTCTGATTGCTTTATATACCAGATTACTTCACAAGTAGTTTACATCAGAACTTTATTAACTTTATTATGTATTATTTATTGACACAGTACTACATAATTCTTTTACGATAGAATGCTCTCAAACAGTCGAAAGTGTTGTTCTACATGTTTCTCAGCTAGCTGACCAGGTGTGTGTGTGTCTCTGTGAAGGCTACACAGTAAAGTACCCTCTAGACTCTTCAAGAGCACTTGTTGTGAATGATGAAAATTATGGAACATTATTTTGGAACGTCTGCAGGCTATATAAACAACCACAGCTGGGTTAGTGGGTCAGTTATGTTGGCCAATTTATCAAGCACGGATCAATTGGTTGTTGTGGAAGTGATTATTATGTTATAGTTTGTGCAGAACTGTTTATAGTTGACATTATTATTGCATGTGGACAAATTTAACTTGAATTACTGTATGAGAATATCTTGCTGATTTCAAATTTTTATTTGTGACTCATTAAAGCTGGTAATTAGTGATTTCATTGGTGTGTGTATTTTGAAGCACTAAACACAAAATACGACTACACTGAATGTGTCTGAAACAAAAATTTGTTTACACTCATCTGCTGTTCTACCTTTCTTAATGCAGTCTTTTGCACAGTACATTAGTTACAGAATTTTGAGTGAATTAGAATACAGCAATTTGCATTATGTCTTAAAACATTGAAGGAGCTGTTCATGTGAGTTCGTGCATTTTGTTTTCTTCATGTCTTCATTGTGTTATTTGTTGTCTTTTTCATTTTCCTCATTATTAAGTATACTCAGAAGATCTCGTGCTCATTTTAAATTGTAGTGATTGGAGATATTGTCATATCTATGATTATATTCTTCTGAATTATTATGTGAGAGATTTTGTTTATACTAACTTACATATTGCCATCATATTTTCATTTGCTTAGTAGGTTGATGTTGTCTCCATCTCCAAACTCAGCTTTTATGACACATGATAATGTTCTCCAAACACTTCATGATAATGTCAACCCTGATCTGTTTGACTAACAAATTGTTCCAGTTGACAGCTTGAAGAATCAAATTAGATTGGGCAAAAGAATTGTTGGTGTCATATACATTCAAAATAAATGATTGCATTATGTATTGTTGTGTAGGCACCTATAGTATGGTTTGAATGTGTAATGTACAGAGATGTAAATGCTAGTTAAATTTTGGAAAGTTATATCAGTTTCATATTAGAAAGTGTGATGAAATGTGAAGTTGGATGGCATATAGCATTATTTAAAAAGAGGATTACTTATCAGTTTTCTTCAGCTTTCCGTATAAAGTATTGAGCGAATCTTCCTTAATTGAGCCGGTCATATAGGCTTTCTTCTTGTTTTGCCAGAATCTAATTAATATCATCTTCCAGTATGGTGTTCTCTACTAAGTACAAGCAATTTTGACAGTAAAGCATGAAACAATAATCCTGTCTCATCAAAACTAAAATTAATTTATAAGTTTTTTTCTTCCACTAAGTCACTATACTTCAGTTACTTCTTTTGATTCCTCACATACTTTATTCCAGCCAACGTTATACCTGATTTTGAAGTTGTCCACACTGGTTTGCTGATTTCTTCATTGGCTGTTTTCCATTTCTATTCAATTTTACATTGTTATGCAACCATGTAATCATAGTTTTGTCTTTTTAATGTTTTATAAATTTTGAGTTCTTCATTAAATTTTGTACATAGAAAACTTGATTTTTTGATTCATATTTTTAAAATAGATAATAAAACCAGATTAATTAAAAACTCAAATCTTGTAACTAAAATAAAACAAATTAATACAAGAAAATTTCCTTCTTCAAATGGGCCATGTAGGAAATAGTATAACTGACTCTTCTAATAAAATCAGTGCCATTAGCATGTAAGTGAAATATTCTTAAAATTATATAAATTATGCCCAAAGTATTTATTTTCCTGTGTATATAAAATAAAAATACACATTTCAGGTAATTGATCTGAATGAGTATCAAAAGACAAGATTTTCTACAAAGGTGATTTCTTCCCTCTTCAACACAGTAACAGACAAGCAGATTGCAATGTTGGGATTTGCATTTAAGAAAGACACTGGTGACACAAGGGAATCACCTGCAATATATGTTGCAAAAACATTACTAGACGAGGGTGCTAAACTTCATATTTATGATCCAAAGGTAAAGTTGTACTTTAAATATTTTCAGAGATTTCATTATTGTTGATTTCTTGGTGTTGGGCAAATGCCTCCCCAGGCTCAACCATGAAAATATCGGTATGGAGAACCATACATGACTTCCATATTCTAAGATTTATATTTAAAATCATTTTCAGCCAAACAGCCAGGCTGTGTCTTACCTGCCTTTTTATTGCTGTATTAAATGAAAAATATTATATTACATTAAAATGAAAAAATTATAATTTTATTGCCTGGCAACAAAATTATTTTATTTTTAACAATTACCATTGTTTCAAAAAGTTTAAATAAATTTTCAAGTACTTTACTCTTGTTAAAACGTAAAAGGTTGCAGGTAAACTACCCCTTCCCCTTAACCGATCTTCACCAAAATCGAAAGTCATTGAGACCTCTACAATTCAGGGACGTATGCAAAAAATTATTTGATTCTGTTTGAATTTGCGGCTGTTATCGTTTGCCATAGAAAATACGCTTGATAAAAAAACGTTGCAGGTAAACTACCCCTTCCCCTTAACCGATCTTCACCAAAAACAATAGGTCTTGAGTACTCTACAAATCAGGGCTGTATGCAAAACATTATTTGATTCTGTTTGAATTTGCGGCTGTTATCGTTTGCCATAGAAAATAAAACGTAAAAGGTTGCAGGTAAACTACCCCTTCCCCTTAACCGATCTTCACCAAAAACAATAGGTCTTGAGTACTCTACAAATCAGGACTGTATGCAAAACATTATTTGATTCTGTTTGAATTTGCGGCTGTTATCGTTTGCCATATAAAATACCCTTGTTAAAAAAACGTTGCAGGTAAACTACCCCTTTCCCTCAACCGATCTTCACCAAAAACAATAGGTCTTGAGAAATCTACAATTCAGGGCTGTATGCGAAACATTATTTGATTCTGTTTGAATTTGCGGCTGTTATCGTTTGCCAAAAAAAAAAAAAATTTCCCTTGATAAAAAAAACCGTTGCAGGTAAACTACCCCTTCCCCTCAACCGATCTTCACCAAAAACAATAGGTCGCGAGTACTCTACAAATCAGGGCTGTATGCAAAAAATTATTTGATTCTGTTTGAATTTGCGGCAGTTGTCGTTTGCCATAGAAAATACGCATGATAAAAAACGTTGCTGGTAAACTACCCCTTCCCCTCAACCGATCTTCACCAAAAACAATAGGTCTTGAGTACTCTACAAATCAGGGCTGTATGCAGAAAATTATTTGATTCTGTTTGAATTTGCGGCTGTTATCGTTTGCCATAGAAAATACCCTTGTTAAAAAAACGTTGTAGGTAAACTACCCCTTTCCCTTAACCGATCTTCACCAAAAACAAAAGGTATTGAGAACTCTACAATTTAGGGCTGTATGCAAATAATCTTTTCATTCTGTTTGAATTTGCGGCTGTTATCGTTTGCCATAGGAAATACCCTTGTTAAAACATAAAACGTTACAGGTAAACTACCCCTTTCCCTTAACCGATCTTCACCAAAAACAATAGGTCTTGAGAACTCTACAATTCAGGGCTGTATGCGAAACATTATTTGATTCTGTTTGAATTTGCGGCTGTTATCGTTTGCCAAACAAACAAAATTTCCCTTGCTAAAAAAAAACCGTTGCAGGTAAACTACCCCTTTCCCTCAACCGATCTTCACCAAAAACAATAGGTCGTGAGAACTCTGCAAAACCGGGCTGTATGCAAAAAATTATTTGATTCTGTTTGAATTTGCGGCAGTTATCGTTTGCCATAGAAAAAAAATCTACAGACAGACAGACAGACAGACACACAGACACTTTTCGGAAAACGACTTTTTTTCATGTTTTGAGTGTAGTAGAATCAGAATCTGCAATAATCTCGAACACGATTTTTTTTGCCATCACCATACTTCCATTCCTTAAGGAATATGGAAGTAAAACCAAGAGTCTAGTCCTCAGGGTGACTAGCCATTATGGAGATTTGATACATTCAATACATATTAATTACAAATGTAAGTTTGTACAGCTGCAAAGTTAGATTAGCATTGATAAATATACCTAATACCATTCATATACATAGAATTATTCATTATATTCAAGAGACGGGGTCAGCAGCAGTATGAGAAAATTGAAAAACAATTTGATAATTGAACATGCAAAGTTAGTTCTCAGTTTAATACGACCATTTACGTTTCTGTCGTTTTTTTTTTTTGGGGGGGGGGGAGATCTCATGATAACTTTTAAACACACCAATTGATTTTCATAAAACTTAGCATGCATGTTCATACTTTAATCCCACAGCCCCCAATTGTTTTTCAGATTGATCCCTATAAAATATTAGGCAAAAATGTAAGGGGTGAAAATTAAAAAAAAAAAAAGAATAGAAGAAAATGCATGTGGTGTATCAAATTACAGAGAATTTTAACCAGAATCTGACTTCAGTATCCAGTTGTAGAAATTTCAAAATTTTATTATACACAGGGCATCCAAAAGGGGATCAAAATTTTGAGAAAAATGTAGAAGTCTGTGCCAGCTATCAGACTAAAGGGAACTTTAACTCAAATCCTAATGTAGTGTTTATTTTGAAACTTGTTAACATTAAGGGAACCACTGACCAAAAGTGGAAGTTAGATTTTGTAAAAAATGTAGACGTTTGTTCAGAGCATTTGTAGGACAACTGCAGTCCCTTACAACATATAATATTTTTTTTGTTTTATATATAGAATAATTAACTTTGATACTTAGTATATTCTTTGTATTATATTATTTGTATACATAGTGGTGCATCTTGAAAGTGGTGTGTATACACAGTGGTGTGGTGGGGTTAAGCCAAAAGATGGCTAAAGAAAAGGAAATGTGAAAAATTTTTAAAATGTGGTGATAAAAATATAGTCACAGAAGTAGAATTAAAAAATTACGGTAATTAGTTGTGTGAGTACCACCATTTTTAATTGGGATACATTACAGCTGGCTTCTTGAGTACGAAATCACTTCATATACAATGCTACTTGTATGGTGGTTGAGGAATGGATCAAATTTTTATCCTAGTTTTAAAAGTTATGTCATCTTAGCAAGTAAGAAAGAGGTAGGCTTCAGATATTGATTCAGCCTGCAGATATTGTATCCATACCAGATTTAAGATGTTTATAGTACAGTAATTCTTTCCATGCAATTTTAAAAATTTCTGTATTAAATTTTTGTTGTTGTTTGAATATTATGTAGATGTGGCTATTGTTGTACATGGCTTTTGATCTGTACTTGACAATTTTTGTTTGTTTTGTTTAAACTTTTTACTTTATTATAATTTTTAAAACATATGAACAGTTAAAATCTTAATAACTTGTCCATTATCATACAAATGTAAGAGAAAACTGAGACTGAATGTGGTGTTCGAAATGATGTTTACAAGAGCAGTATGCTTTACTGGTATTGAACTGACTTTACTGGTATTGAACTGATTTGTGTGCCAAGTTCGAGGGAGGGGGGGCTAACCATATATTTGCACACTACATAGCGTAATTTCAAAATGTTTGTTTTTGACCAAAATGTTTCTGTACCAAAACGAGTAGACCAATCTCATACTATTTTCTGCAAGTACTTACAGGCACGTGCTTATGAAGGTGAGTTTTAAAAAATTCTTACAAAACATTTAACACTCAAGTGTCTGCTGAAGATAGGAGAAAATATGTCAGTTCCCTGGTAACGCTTATTTTATTTATATTACATTATAAAAGTTATGTTTATTGTTTAAGATATCCATTCTATTGATTAAGGTGTCCCTCATGTTTCCACACTCACCTTCTTGATCAAAACAAAATAAATAGTAAATAACGAGTTCCTTTTCTTTTATTTTTTACAGTTTTTTCATAAAATATAACCTCCCTCCCAGAACCCTTCCAAACCACCCAGAAGGAAATTCTGGCTGCACGCCTGTATATATTTAAAAAAAAATGAGATAGGTGTGGATGTGGTCATCTTGTCCTGGTGTTCATCATCTGATGTCGAGAATCATACATACAGAGAACTTTACTCACAGCTTTAAAAAATTAAAATATATTAATTTTATTTTATCTAATAATAAATGTTTTCTTTCAAAATAACAAGTGTGTTTTCCAGCTCAGATAACTTACTAGACTTTGTGTCAGGTTGTACTGCAAGAAACATGTGTTTTATTTCAATTTTTGTAGTAAGTTTTCATTTAGTGTGTTGTATAATTACCAAACCAGTTATTTATTAGAGCATTGACAATTCCAGTACATTAAAAATTAAAAATTTTTCAACATATCTACAAATATATCTGCAAAATAAAAAGAAATTATCTGCACAACTGATGACTATAGGGAAAGTATTGGTGTTACTAAAGACATGTGATTAGAGACAAAGGTTTGCTTTTGATGAAATTATATATTTATCAAATAGAGTCTTCGTATTTGGTAGTACAACTTTATACATACGGTGTTTACATATTTAAAAGTAATTGCACAATTTTAATATTTGTAGTCTACGTCTGTGAAATTTTTTTAGTTATTTTCTGTTTGTTGTAATGTCATGTTTGAAGAAATAGACAGATCATTCTAATGTCCTTATTATATATTAAATGTCACAAACTTAACTGCCAGATACCACTGTAAAAATTATGAGCTTAACAAGGAAGTATTTTTTACTGTACTGTGGTTTTAGTGAAGCCTCAAATACGAGGCTTTGTTAAAAATTGTTTAACGCCAACGGAAATTCAGAACGAAATTGTATATGTGTTAGGAGATCAAAACCAATGGTTTGTAAGTAGGCACTTGAGGTTAAATGTGGTTGTACGAGCATTGAAAACATGGTTGCACTGGATACCCAAAATATACAACTCCATATGCAGCACCTATCTTTGTTTTTCACACCACGTTCTTGAGTTACAGTATGATGCACACACTCAAATGAGATGCCTATGATTTCAGCAACGTCATCCACTCCTCAATCTGCAGTCTTCCAACACCCTATAAAATTTTTTTCAATAATGTCATTTTTTGTTGTGCTTTTTGGACGTCCACTGCTGCGATAGTCTTCAGTGCTTGTACGACCACGTTTAAACTTAAGTGTGCCCCACTTAACCGTTGTTTCTGAAGGCGCAGCATCTCCTAACACATTTACAATTTCATTTTGATTTTCCATTGGCACTAAAACATTTTTAACAGAAAATTCATCACAACACGATGTTTGATTTTGTGCATTTCAAAAACATGTGTGACAGGAAAATTTCAAACATCTGGTAAAAAGTGAATAAATTGACAGACATATCTGGACATTAACAGGTGTTCACGCGAAATATACATCTTGCACCACACAAAAGATTTTAGTTCTACCACTGAGCTATAGATGTTGCCCTGCGAACTTTTCAACTGGCCCTCGTAATTTCATTCTGTAATTTCCGATTTTGCCTTTATTGCAATTTTTATGTGATAGATAAGATGTAGAGTTTCATCTCTTGTCTCTTTTAAGAAGTTTTAATCCTTACAGCTCCTTTTAATGTTGTCTTACCTACCCACTTCACTCTAAATTAATTTCAACATTTGTGCCTACAGTATGAGCTAACAAAGTGCACTATATTTAAGTTTAATTATGCTATGTGTGAGAGTTTTGTACTGTATCTCTTGTTATTGTATTCTACACTATAACTTATGTAACTATGAAAACTAATTTAAAAATTACTTTATTGTAAAACTTTATAGTTGATCATTGTGTGGTATTGTTTAAAACACTCCAGAATATTTCTGAACCTGGCATTCAGAATGTAATCCAGATTGCTTAATGCAAGTTTTACAGTAGTATACAGTTTCTCTCCCCCTCCTTCACTTTTCTATTATTACAAACTTGACAGTTTTGGGAGTTACTTTTTTCATTACTGTAGATGAAATGTTGCTGAGTCTTTCATCGTATCGTGCACGATGCCCAGGCAGTTTTTTAGAATTTTCTAGATGCCATAAATGAGCGACAGTCAAAGATTATTTATCAGCAGGTCTAGGAAGAGTAGTAGGACTTTTCTGTAGTTTTGGTTTTTTACAGTGGGGACAGTTTTGCTTATATTTGAAATAGCCTTTTAACATTTGTCTGAAGCTTGCACGGCTGGTGTCAATATATTCAATATTACATTTAAGAACCAGGCTGTTAGGCCTGGTTGGTTGCTATGAAACATCATCAAGTCGACAATGTTTCGATTCCCCCTCAGGATTCTTCTTCCGGCCGCCAAAAAACGACAGAGCGTAAGAATGAGAGTAGCGGCAGATGTACACTGAACATACCCGATACCTGTATCAGGTAGAAGGTTTTAGCCCCTTGCCTACCAGCCTTTGTTATATTACTTATGTCCCGGTACATTAAGTTATCGGGTAAATCTTCAACTTTTGGCCTACTAACTAATGTGTTATAACCATTATTACTATTACTAATACTATTTTCTGCCCATACTAAACTATTTTGTACTACTAAATCTTCCTGAATATCCATGTCACTTGAGTCAGACACATTTCTGTTTGATGTACACAACTCTTCGTCACTAAAAATATCACAGTCTGGGACTTCTAACAGTATTTGACGTTCAGTTAACAGAATTTTATTTAAATTACACATTAGGAATAAAGACATAAATTGTAATAAAACACAGACCACACAAACAATGTCACTTTGGAGGTTAGTACAGCTGAATTTTTAAGATGGTTGTAAACAACAGGATATCAGCTGACTGACGTATTTTTACTTTGGTGCAAAGTTTCTTGAAGTCTCCAGAAACTGCAACAGAAAATTGGTATATATCTGCCATTCAGCATAAATTCAATCACAAAAAGGTGTCATGTGAGCCTACCGCCATGGGTAGTAAATAATATTTTTCATTGTGGTGTTGCCCCGCCCAAGGAGCAGTAAGGGTTAATATTAATGATTTATAGGTTAGTAAGTACTTCAAGGAAACTTTTTTTTTTTATTTTTCATATTCTGGCTACAGACTGGAAACTTTACCTGTTCTGTTTTGTGAAGTTTAGCTAAGGTGGCCAACCTTTTTGCACCATGACCTATTTTTGTGAATGTGAAACATTCATTGCCACTTAATCAGATTATTTCTTAAAAATAGTATATACATAAAATAGGCATAAAGTGTAGGTGTACAAGCTAATGTTAAAGGTGTTTAGAAATGTATTATTAGGACTTTATTAAAATCAAGTCTCTTTTAAGCATTTTAATTTGCTTTACTTTAAATAATAATAATAAAGCAAATAGCAAAATAATGCAAGTTTTCATATTTTCTTTTTGCGTCATCTTTATTGTGGCTGTTCAAAATCCACAATGATGTTACAATTCTTATGGACAAATTGTAGAATGACAGTTTTACATTCAGACTAGTGTTAGAAGGCCTTAAGCTACTAAGTATCAAAAAGTTTCTTTATTCTGGATTAATTTGTGAACTGGCAAGTGAGATAAAATTTTCAGGTGTGCATCGATTAGTTTATAACAGTATATCGCCTTAATTGTATTCATAATTGTAAATGTTTGTTACAGACACATGTTGATCCAAATTTACATGGGTACTCTAGTAGTAAATTATGTAGATTTGGAAAATTAGTATAAAAACGAATTTGTAAAATCAGTGTACGTTTGAGTGTAAACTGTATTTTGAAGTATGGTTTTTCTTGTTTTCGACATTAGCATATTTCTAGAACTACATAAAAGTAAATGTTCGAAATTTGTTACAAATCTAGTAAAACGTTTTCAAAAATAGCAGGATTCAAGAAAAAATTTGTGTTTATGTTGCTTTGAACCTTGCTTACCGCTTGTTGTTTTCATTTGCTTACTGCTTTGAACATTGTGTTTTGTACATTATGTTTGTGTTGATACAATCAGTCCAGTCACATGTTTATATGGTGTATAAATTTGTGATTGTCCTTGTCCTTATTATAATTAGCAGTTTTATATGTATTTCCTGATAGAATCTGTGCGTGCATGCGCCCGCTAATATTATAGTTTCTAAGTAACATAATATCCATTGAATTTTCTTAGGTTGAACCTAGCCAGATTATGGAGGATTTGACACAGCCGATTATTACTGACGATCCTGACCACGTAAGGAAATCAGTTTTTATACATTCAGATGCATATTCAGCATGTAGTAAGACACACGCCATAGTTCTATGCACGGAGTGGGATGAATTTGTAGTAAGTGTTTGTTATTATCCAAAACAAATTATTAATATGAATGAAGATCTCTAAACAAAATTGAAAGGATATTGTACCCAATGTTGCATTTTCATTTGTAATAAGGTAGATCATCATGTGTATGAAATTACAAGTAACATTTAGGATAGTTAACCACTATGTAACATTTGTGTTGAATAAACATTGAGTATCAGTTAAAAGTGATGTTTATGAAATATAAATTATGATTCGAATATTATATACTTTGTGATTATCTAAATGAAGTTATATGTTCACTAGTGCCAACTTGTAAAACGTAAGATGTAACTAGGTCTTTGTAGTTGTTAGTGCAAGTGTACTCTGTGAAAGCACAGCTTATGCGTTTGTAATTTCTAATAAATCCATTTTATATTTAACTATCGCTCAGTTAATTGTCCACCACTATATATTTTTAACAGGTTATGGGCCCAGGTGTGCGCAAAGGGCAATATTTATGTGAAATTGAGCAGTGATAGTCCAAAACATGTTTACGAGCAAATAGGTTATTCCGACCGCGTGGTAAAGTGAAAATTAACCTCAACGCCATAAATATGGAAAGTGAATCAATTCAGTGATAGTTTAAAACGTGTTTACGTGCAAATATAAGTGTTTACATGCAAGTAAAAAGGTTATTCCGACCGCGTGTGTAAAAGTGAAAATTAACCTCAACGCCATAAACATGGAAAGTGAATTACTACGTATTAACAAGTTACAAGGTAGCGAGAACTGGTATGTGTGGAAATTTCAGATTATAGTTATATTGAAATCCTACAGCTTATGGAATGTAGTCAAAGGTGTACAAGTTATGCCCACTATGTTAGATAATAATGCATCTGTAGCCGAGAAAAAAGAATATGAAAAGAAGAAATCTGATTTCGAAAAGGCAGACGGGACAGCTCAGAGAGTAATTGTGACAACTCTAACTGAAAAAACTATGATTCATCTTGTGCATCTAGAAAATGCCAAAGAAATGTGGGAAAACTTGTGTCTGTGTATGAGCAAAAATGCGAAGCATCTCGTGCATCTAGAAAATGCCAAAGAAATGTGGGAAAACTTGTGTCTGTGTATGAGCAAAAATGCGAAGCATCTCTGCACTGTTGATGTCTGAAACTGTTGATGACAAGATGATAGTGTCAAAAATTCTGCTTACATTGCCAAAGAGTTTTAGTCATTTTCTGTGTGCATGGGAGTCAACAGCTGAGGTTGATCGTACAAAAACGAACCTCATTAATAGATTAAGAGTTGAATAAATGCGAGTGAATGATACTGAAAAGACTGAAAGAAAAGCTTTTGCGTCAAAATCTCAATATAAAGGCAGAGGTGCAAAACAGGGTATGTATAAAAACAATTCTAATAATATGTCTAAACCAAAAGGCGATTGTTTTGTTTGTGGCAAGCCAGGCCATTGGGCTCGAAATTGTAGATTCAGAAAATACAATAATAAAAGTGATAAAAAAAACACAAGCAAAAAACGTGATACAACACAGGGAACTGCACTTATAAGTGAGGCCTTAGCATCTATTTTACAAGGCTCTAAAAAGGTTGACATGTGGTATAAAGATTCAGGTGCAACTGACCACATGACACATCATCGAGATTGGTTTGTAGATTATAAACCATTAAATCAAGAAATCTTGGTGCGTATTGGAAATGGTGATTTTCTAAAAGCCTATGGAAAAAGCAATATAAACGTGAATACATTTGATGGTGAAAAATGGAATAAAAATCATTTAGCAGATGTATTATACGTTCCAGATCTTAGTTACAATCTTTTCTCGAGCTATGTTACTTTAGACAAAGGTCTAAAACAAATTGCAGATAATAAAGTGTGCAAATTTTTGAAAAATGGTCAAGTCATAGCTATGGGGTTACGCAAAAGACATAGTTTATTCGAGATGCAATTTGAAATTGAGCCTCCGAGCAAAAAACATGAAGAATTGAACACTAACTGTGCTAATATTGCAGATACTGTAGAAACATGACATCAAAAACTAGTGCATCAAAACTATCCTAGAGTTAAAAAGGTACTTGAACATTTTGGTGTTAAAGTTAAAAACAACGACATATGTTTTTGTAATGCATGTGCAATTGGAAAAGCTCATCGCCTACCCTTTCCAATGAGTACTTCCGAAACCAGTGCTATTGGTGAGATCATTCATGCAGATTTGTGTGGTCCAATGTCACAAAAAATTCTTTAGGTGGATCAAGATACTTTCTCCTCCTAAAAGATGTTTTTCTCATTATAGACATGTGTATTTTATTAATGCAAAGTCTGAAGCGCTTGCTTGCATGACTGACTTAAAAAAAAAAACACTGTTCTAATGGGATAAAAAGCATGAGAACTGACAACGGATTGGAATTTGACTGTGAAAATGTTTCCAAGTTGCTCAGTAACCATGGAATCACCCACCAGCGTTCAGTGGCATATACACCAGAACAAAATGGATCAGCCGAGAGGGAGAACAGAACAGTAGTTGAAGCAGCATGTACTATTCTGCACGCAAGAAAGTTCAAACAGGTGTATGTATTAAATCGCACAAGTACAAGTTCAGTAAAGGATTTCACTCCTTATGAACTTTGGCATGGTCGTAAACCAAATTTAAAAGATCTACATATATTTGGAGAAAAAGTGTACTCACACATTCCCAAGATCAAAAGGAAGAAGTGGGACGCTAAATCTGAAAAGGGATATTTTATTGGATATTAAGACCATATTAAAGGATTTCGAGTTTGGTTTCCTCACAAAAACAAGTAAATGTAGTACGTGACATCATTTTCACGAATACATTTGAAAGTGAAGAAGAAAATGATGAAAACAGGGAAGAATACACATCATTATTCTTACCCGATGAAAAGAAAGATAAAGTTCCTGAAGTTGTTCAAAACAACTTTTTTGTTGAAGATCATGATATCGTTCAAAATGATATAACTTCTGAGGATCAAGTGCAATCTGAAGAATCTGAAATAGCTGGTACTGAGAATGACCAGACTACAAACTACAGAAGCAGACTGCGCCAATCATCGACAATCAAACCTCCAGCGAGATATGCTGATTATGTTAACATTGAGGACTGTTTTATTGCAGAAGGTACTGAACGTGTTTACGAGCAAATAGGTTATTCCGACCGCGTGGAATTACTAAGAAGCTGTAAACAGTGATGATGCTGAAAACTGGAGTATTGCTATGCATGAAGAAATCGAATCTCTTCTTAAAAATCACGTATGGGATCTAGTTGAACCACCACCTGGGGCCAGTATCATGGGAAATCGCTGGGTCTTCAAGATTAAAAAGGATCCAAATGGAAATGTTCAAAGGTACAAGGCAAGACTAGTTGCCAAAGGCTTTGATCAAAAGGCTGGAATTGATTTCAAGGAAACTTTCAGTCCCGTAGTAAGAGTTGATTCAATTCGAATGATTTTTATCTATTGCAGCAAAAGAAAAACTCAAACTGAAGCAGTCTGATATCAAAACTGCTTTTCTAAATGGTGAGATTGAAGAGAATGTATATATGAAGCAACCAGAAGGTTTTTCAAATGGAACAAATCAAGTCTGCAAGCTGCTTCGGAGCATATACGGACTCAAACAATCCTCCAGATGTTGGAACCAGAGGTTTACCAAATTTCTAAAGAAGTACGGACTTGAATCTACCAAGGCAGATCCATGTATCTTCACTAGCACGAATAAAGATCGAAGGCTGATTTTGGCCGTCTATATTGATGATGGACTAATTGCGGCTAAAAAACAAGACAATATCAACAATCTCATCCATGGGTTAAAAAAAGGAATTTGAGGTTACTGATGATCAGGCAAATATGTTTCTTGGGTTGCAGATTGAAAGACACCAGGATGGATCAATATTCCTCCATCAAACTGTGTATGCAGAAAAGGTAATCAAAAGGTTTAGGATGCAGAATGCAAATCCAGTGACAATCCCTCCAGATCCTCATGAAGAGACATGCACTGATGCTCATAAAAATCTGAACACTGGAATAGTCAATGCGCCTTATGCAGAAGCTGTTGGAAGCTTGCTTTACCTATCAAATGGTACCAGGCCAGATTTGTCTTTTGCTGTTAATAAGGCAAGTCGCTATCTTCAAAAAACCTACCAAGCTTCATTGGAATGCTGTGAAACGAATCCTCAAATACCTAAAAGGAACTCTGGACTACGGTCTAAAGTTCGAAGCAGATATTAATACTCATTTGCAAGTCTATAGTGATGCAGACTTTGCTAGAGAAATTGAAACTCGCAAGTCTACTTCTGGATATTTAATCAAACTAGGATCGAGTGTACTTACCTGGAGTTCTCAACGACAAGCCACAACAGCATTGTCTACAACCGATGCTGAATATATTCCAGCGTGCCAAGCTGTTAAAGACATAATGTGGCTAAGGAAACTTATGAACGACTTATGCATCTTGAAAAGCACAAAAACAACTCTGTACATGGACAATAAAAGTGCAATTCAACTGATCAAGAATCCAGTCTTTCACAAAAGGACTAAGCACATTGACGTCCAATACCATTATATAAGAGAAAAGTTTGAAGAGAAGGTCTTCAATCTAGAGTATGTCAACACCAAGGATCAGACAACAGATATCCTCACCAAGCCACTTCCACGTCCAGTTTTTGAGTTACATCGGTCAATCATTTGTAAAAGTTTTAAATAATTTTTATGCGATACTTTTTATATATATTACATAAACAAGGGAAGTGTTGAATAAACATTGAGTATCAGTTAAAAGTGATGTTTATGAAATATAAATTACGATTCGAATATTATATACTTTGTGATTATCTAAATGAAGTTATATGTTCACTAGTGCCAACTTGTAAAACGTAAGATGTAACTAGGTCTTTGTAGTTGTTAGTGCGAGTGTACTCTGTGAGAGCACAGCTTATGCGTTTGTAATTTCTAATAAATCCATTTTATATTTAACTATCGCTCAGTTAATTGTCCACCACTATATATTTTTAACAATTTGTATTTGCACCACGAAGAAGATGCCACAAACAGATTTAACACATTGTATCCCATGCCAAGTCTATAAATATCATTGATTTTCTCTTGGTTATTCGCAGTTACTATGCCTAAGTCTGGATGGGTCATATTGTACATGGTCTGTCCTACAAATGCCTGCTGCTAAAAAGCTTGGGTGAAATTTTTTAGTGTAAAATGTAATATTTAGATTATTCGATGGAATGTGTCTGACAGAACTAATAGCCCAATCAACTATTAGGTCGATTAACTAGTAGCGCAATTATAACCCAATTAAATAATAGTGCCATTAACTAAAAGACCGATTAACTAATAGAACGATTATAAATAGCCCAATTAACTAATAATATGATTAACCAATAGCGCAGTTAACTAATAGCCGGATTAACTGATAGCGCTATCAACTAATAGCTGTATTAATTAATAGCGCTATCAACTAATAGTCCGATTAAGTAATAGCGAAATTTACTGCTAGCCCAATTTATTAATAGCACAAATAACTAATAGCCCGATTAAGTAATAGCCCAACTAACTAATAGCGCAATGATCTGATAGGCCGATTAACTAATATCGCAGTCAACTAATAGCCTGATTAAGTAATAGTGCAAATAACTAATAGTGCGATTTGTAAATAGTGCAATTAACTAAAAGAGCAATTAACTAATAGCCTGATTAACTAATATCCCGAATAAATAATAGCTCAATTTACTAATAGTTCAATTAAACTAGAAGCGCAATTAACTAATAGCTCTATCAACTAATAGAGTAATTAACCAATAGACCAATTAATTAATAGCGGAATTAACTAGTAGCGCAATAACTAATAGCTATATTAAATATTAGCGCAAATAACTAATAGCCTGATTTATTAATAGCGCAATTAACTAATAGCCCTATATAAAATTCCTAAAAACTGAACTTACCGTCAAAATAATGCATCTCTCTTCTATCAAAATAATCAAGATATTGATATATGTTATGGGTTTTATTTGAAGTATTTTAAGGAAAATTTTGGTTATGCCTTTGGAAGACCTCAAAAATATGTATGCTCTACATGTGAGAAACTAGGCCAAAAATTTAAGAGTAACTTCCTAAACAATATCGCGAAGCATGTAGCTGCTACAGAGTTTTTGGTGCACAAGTACAAATCAAATAAATTGTACAATTAACTGCAGGGAGTTAGTGAAATGTGTAAGAATCAAGATGATATTGCCTGCATCTCTTTTGATTATATGCAGCATCCTCCTCTACCCCACATACCTGTTCAGTAAGTTTTCTTCTTAAGGCAATTGTGGGCTTATGTTGTCTGTATTCAACGTATAAAAGTAGGAACATCATAGTATCACTTATATCATGAAGGTTTGGGTAAAAGAGATCTAAATGAAGTTTGCACTTTCCTTCATGATTATATGTCTAATAATATACTACAAACTACAAACGTTCTTCATTTGTTTTCGGATGCCTGTGGAGGCTAAAACAGGAACAATACTGTTATCCGCTATTTGATGACCCTAGTTTCTTCTGGACAATTCGAAAAAGTTATCCAATACTATCCCATAAGGGGACACTCATTTGTCCTCTGTGATCGTAATTTTGGAGTTATCAAGAGACACATATGATATGATCGCATTTACTCGCGTACAGAATATGCAAAGATGGTGGCAGAATCAAGTTTAAGCTGCAAATTTACCAGTGTATTACACAAGGAAAACATTTCTGTTGATAACAAAGCGTGACAGACAGATTTCTACAAGAGGAGAGTTTTATCCATAGAATCTTTGGGAAAGAAAATCCCTAAAAATGAAAAAGTAGATTTTACTATTTCCAAGTAATACGTGTTTGAATATAAAAAAAAGAATCCAGGTGTGTAGAAGGTCTATGATTATACTGGCGGTTTGACTTTCCATCACTATAGACTTGCTAAAAAGTCACCTGAAGTATTGAGAGTGTCTTTTCTGACTAGAAAAACATACAATGATAAGTGACCAATAAACTTCAAGAAATTAGAGGACTCAGACAACTCAAAAAATACATTCCTGATGAGCACTTACCCTTTTATGATGAGATATGTGACTGGCCAAAGGATGGAGAAGAAATCAAACAGGTTTTCACTTAACATTAAGAAATTCACCATCTACTTATAGTATATTTTAAATAAACATTTATAAAATACTACCAGTTATGTTCATTTTAGTAATCATTTAAGTAATAAAATAAAAAATATACAATGTATTTGACGTTTTTATTTCATAAATTTTGAAAAGGGCATGAGTCCAATAGTTTCAGATGTTTTTTATAGGCATATTGTAAGGCATAGCAATCTAAAAAAATATTATGTTATGTAAATTTATTATGTGTAATAACAACATAAAAGTGAAGTTAAAATCTTGCTCGTAAAACAGTTGTTAATCGTTTTTCAAAACTTAGGTCTTGTGGACTCATGCCCTTTTCAAAACTACTGATTCAATTATATTTCTCAAAATGGTTTTTTAATAAGTTGTAACTGAATTGTTTCATTTTCTTATAGAAATTGGACTATCAACGTATATACAACAGTATGATGAAACCAGCTTATATATTTGATGGACGTAAAATTCTTGATCATGAATCTCTCTATAGTATTGGCTTTGATGTACATACCATAGGTAAAAAGTTGCGTCGAACCGGATTGAAAAGACCCTGGGGTAGTAGCAGTTGCCAGATGTAAGCGGATTATTCTTTGAAACTGTGATTATAAAGAGATAACAGTTGATGTACTAAATACACTGTGAGACTCAGTGCATGTAATTTTACTGTACCTTATCATACAGATCTTATTAACGCACATACTAAGTGTGTGTGTGTGTGTGTGTGTGTGTGTGTGTGTGCGCGCGCGCACTAGTGATGCTTCATACTTGAACAAATGTATTATGTGTTTAAAAACTACATTCTTATTTCAAGTGATTCTTCATGTTTTTTAACTGTAAAATGTTTCCAGTTCAGTAGTAACACACCAATAAAACAAAAGACATGGCTACTACAGAAAATAATGTGTTATTTTAAACCTTTGAAGCATTTAATTATTTTTAATTGCAGATGTTTTATAAAATCTAATGTAATATGTTATGCCTTCAAACTTTTGTCAGTAAGTGGTATTTTTTTAAACATTCTAAAACTAATTGAATTAGTCAGTATCTGTTGATATCAGTATGTTTACTGTGAAAAAATTAAATGAAAAGATTATTGTATGAAGCTTGTATAAATGTTGTTTTGTTATGTCAAATAAATAAAAATAAAATTAACAAGAAGTTTTTATACAGTATTTGTTAAATTGTTGTTTAAAGACAGTGTTATTTCATATAATATTGTAAAGTGACAATATCTATATACCGGTACATGTGTATAAGTATGTTAAGAATTATAACTGTAAGAATTAAGTATATTCACAAATACATTCACACTAATTTGATTTTCATTCTGGGCAAAATGATTTCTTCACATGCTATTTATCAGTTAAGAAATAAATGGATTTTCATTTACAGTCTTTTTGTCTTTATTTTCCTAGCTTCAAGAACTATCCTAGCTTATTCCATTAACATTGCCTTTTTACTTTTGGTACTTTCACATTATTAGTATCCACACTACATTTCCAGTATTTCAACTATGCAATAGCTCAATATGTTATACTACAAAGAAGGAGTACACCAGTGGCTAAAAGATTGCATTATGTAGCTACTTATAAAAACCTCATGTTTTCGTATGTTAGGTTATAGGAAAGATTTTTCTAATTTTAGTACATTGTGTTAAGAAAGCTGTACTCATTGTATGTGTAACAATTGAATATCGCCATTTAAACACAAAAACATTTAAAATAAATATAGTACTTGTCTGTTACCGACCTAGTTCTGTAAAGATTTTAATTAATTAGTAATATTTTGTATAACAATAATGCTGGTGTAACCTATAATATTACAACAGATTCTGTACTTAATAATTAAATGAGAATACAATGCAATTAAGAAGAAAGACCATTGATGTATACTATATGAATCGCGTGCTGACAGGCAAAGTGAAAGGCAGAAAACGGTCCGAAGCACGTATAGCTTCCCACACAATAGTTGGCAATAAAGCGTTTGGCGCTATTTAACACGTGTATTAAACAAGTCATTCAGTCAGTAATGCACTTGTTTTAACAGTTTACAATTATTACATCTGGGACAGTTCTACTGAAAATATGTGCTTATGAAGATTTTATTATTATAACAGTTTGTTTTTACTTTTGCCTAACTGATATAACAGATGACAATAACTTAAGCATTTACACTCATTTTACTGATTTTGTATCAAGCAGAAAATTAATTTGTGCATCATTAGACGTTTTAAAGATTGTAAAATATATGTATAATTTATTGATTATATCTGACAGTAAACTTAATACCAAAAAATGATTATATCAGCTTGCAAAAACTTTACCGGCACAGTGTTTAGAAAACATATTTCAAACAATGATTTTTCTGAAGACAGCCATGAAGTGAAACTTATCATATTAACAGTGACATTATTTTATAAAATTTTGTGCTATAATACTGCTAAGGAAAGAACCGCTGCAGCTACCTTCTCTAAGCTTGGTGTCTGCCAAAAGTTAAATAAATTTGTATTATTTAGTAATGTTTAATGTAAACATTTTTTATACAGTTAATACGTAGCTAATAAAATAAATTAATGTAAATTAGCATTGCTTATTGAACACTTTAACGACCATGGCGAGCATATACGCCAGCTTGTTTTACGCAATAAACATTTTAAAGTTTACGGCTCACGTCTTTTATTCTTTGTTTCCCTTATTCTTATCTTTGTTCGTCTGGCTTCAATAATACATGTTCATAAATAAGGATGCAACAGAACTGTTTATGAACGCAACAGAACTTAGCGATAAACTTAAATAATGTGTCAGAATACTGAAATCTTACAGTGAAACAAATGAGTTTATTTTGGAAAAGAACTTATTAAAAACCTCCCACTTTGGAGTCATTAATTGTTAAAATGACACAGCTATACCATTTAACGCAAAATATAATCCACTAAAGCAACAAAAGCTATAACAAAGCAGAAATGTCAGACTTTGTACAGGTACAGTATATAGCATACGCAGTGTTCTTGCCAACCACTGATGCAGCGGTCGGACCGAATTCAGTGAATGCAGCACGCGATCCATATAGTATACATCGATGAGAAAGACAAACAAACCTGTTTTTAACTAAGCATGTTTAATTAACTAAGTATATAACATCAACTGTTTTTCCAAGTACATTGTAACCATTGTTAATATTGTTACTGCTGAATATTGTGCTAGGAATATAACAAAAATGTTCTAATTTTAAAACTGGCCTGTAATGTTAACAGATTATAGCATATGTTTTACGTTTTACACATTGTAATAGTGTCATAAAAAAGTGTTATTTATTTTATCTACCATAGAAAATGGTACTCTAAATTAATATGTATTCACTTTTATTTTACAAACCACAAACAATACATGCTTCAAAGTACATATGGTTAGCCCATTTGGATTGCAATATAAAAATGAGTTTTTTTTGTATACATTGTTTTTGTTTTGTTTTGTTTGCTCCTGTTTTAGGTATTAACCAAACAATGTCACACTCTCTCATCAGCAACAATGGTTTAATGTCAAGTGACAGTAACATGCAATTAAGTTAAAAATAATTTTGACAAAACCGAAACATCGAAGCATGATAATTTTTTAGGCTTTTGAAACGTATAATGTGCATAAACTGCAGACTCTCCTGTTCAGCGATGTTCGTACGGATTTCTGACCGATTCACGACTACAGACTGGACACGTTGGAGATCCTGTGCTGGTGCCTGAAACATTACCTTCCAACAAGATATACAGAGACCCGAACGTCGGTTCTGTTAAAACGACAGAGACCGAAGATTTCTAGACTGTGGGGAGTCGAAAGTTTCGAAAAAATATAGTGTTAACATCACCTGGAGCGTTATATTTTTCGATGACGTTACACATTTTGTGGAATGACCCCCAGCCTAAAAACATCATGTTAAAAAAAAAAAAATAATAATTTAGATGAAACAGTGAAATTCATTTAGCTGAGAAGCAGCTGCAAAATCATACAGAACTAAACATTTTATGGATATAATTTTTTTATTTTCCTTCATTACTTAACATGCTACCTCATAACACTACCTCATAAAGGTTACATTTAATGTAATTTTCTCCCAGCAAAATTGTATTAAAACCAGAACAACCATACCTAACTTTGCACACAACAAATTATATACTTTTACATAAACAGTGCATTTCATTGTAAACAGTACATACATTTTAAATTATTATATTAAATGTATTTATGATATAGGCCTACACAATATATTGATACTGTCACTATATTAGAGTGAATTATAAATTTAGTGTGGGCAGATAATGGAAAATACCTTACTTTCTGACATATGGATAAAATATGACTAGAAAAACTTAATCATTTGTAAAATAAAAACTTGTAAGAAATTTGTAAAAAATTTGCCAGAAATTTGTAAGCTTTCATCAGAATTACATTTTTTCGTAGGTTTAATATCTGACTGCAACTGGGCCACTGTAGACATGTTGGGAATGTACAAGAAATTTAACAATGATACTGGGGCTCAGACCTGTGTGCTTCATGCAGCAAAGAGCATCTGTAACCTGTGCCTTAAATCATTTGGAAATTTCTGGTGGAGATACATGTTTATCCGATTAATCTGGATAGAATATTTTGAGAAAAGAGGGAGCATTCACATATCAAGTCGAAAGCAAAGATAGTAATCTTCACATACTATATCAAGAGTCTTCATTTTTAACAAAAATGATAGTTTTATTTGTAGTATGGATTTATAGCAATTAACGTCTACAATACTAAAGTCATAGTTTCCAGTACAGTTCAAGGGACATCTCAAATAAGAGTGTCACACATATTTCCTATCCTTATTTTTTGCCAGAATGACAGCATGGTACAGCTATGGTTATTACTAAAATAGAATTATAATAATGAATTATGAACCATTCAAAATGTTCACAATGTAATTTCTTCTACTACTTTAAAAATGCCAAAATAAAATAGAACTTGTCATAGTAATGATTTATTAATTCTGTTATTTTTCTAATATTAGCAAATTATAACAACAACAAAAAATTGTTGGAACAAGTCTCAAAGTTACTTTCATGTTTGATTATGACACTAGTAACTCATTTTGTTATTATGTGTAGAAAAATTTATATTTCATCTAAACAAAAAATACACAAAATTTAACTTGAAAATTAAAAACTAACTTTGTTGTTATACATAAGATTAAAAATTAAAATTAATGCAACAAGTTTTCTAATGCTACAAACTAGTTGATGAAATATTGCAGTATCTTGTGTAATTATTAATATAAAATATACACAGTTTGGTTTTCAAGTGCACAGCAATTCACAAAGTATAGGTCCATTACCTTCTGTTGAATCACAGAAAACTCGTGTTGGCTCTTAAAATTGTGTCAGTAACAGACAAAAATAATACCGTACCAATCTGTATTTTCTTTAGAAATAAAAATAAATGCAGAAACTTGAGAAGTAATTAAAGAGCATTTTCAAGCACTGGGTCTTGTCTCAGAAACTAGTTCTCACCGAGAAGTGGAAAAGTAAGCGATCAAAATGCAATCTGTTAGAAGAAGAAGTTTTAGAAGTCTGTTAGAAGATTCTGCAATCTTCGTAGAAGAAGTTTTGGAAAGGGTGAATCTGACTATGTAGGGGCATTCACTGATCACTTTGCTAAATTTATTGTTCAATGATACTAGTTTTGTCCTTTGAGCAAGAAATATGCTCAGTCATCAGAAATTAACTTGAGATAATTGATATTTTCAGTTACTTATTATGTGAACATTGTAGCATGACAGATTATCCACTTAATAATGAATGAAATATGATCATAAATAAATATCAATTAAAATAACTATCAAAGTAAAATCCAAATGAAAACAAATAAGTATCCAAATGAAATACAATCATAACTTGAAAAAGTAAAAATACAGAAAAAGCAACTATGCAACAAATATGTGTCAAGAAAAATAAACCCCAAAAAACTAAAATAAAGTAAGGAAATACCCAGGTAGGATAGGAGTAAGTAAGGAAGATACCCAGAACAAACCAACGTACATAATAACTATATGGTAATGAAGAAACAAAGAATGAATAAGGAAAATACCCAGAACAAACCAAAATACCTAATAAACAGGAATGAGTTTGAAGATACAAGATAGTAGGAGGAGAAGACTACAACAAATACTCAAAGGAAACCCAGCAAGGAGAAAACAAAAACCCCAAAGGAAATTAAATGTCACAAATGAAAGTATAACACCCAAAAACAGAAACTCATGTAATATAAATGTAAACAAAAGTGTTTAGAGTTATAAGTAAAATGCACCCATGAAAGTTATTGTATAATGAATAAAAAACAAATCTTAACAGTCCTCTATAAATAAAATTCTTGATAATATGAACTTATAAAACTAATTAGCGATAGTATCAAGAATTAACAGGGGACAAGTGCAAGTTATTATATTATAATTTAAACATTTTTTCTTGCCTCCAGAAACGATTAAGACTATAAAATAGGTTAATTACCTTCTGTCAACGCTTCTTATAATCCTTTTCGGGATAACTTGAGTTTCGACACCAATGGTGTCATCATCAGATCAGATACGAATTAGGTTAAAACATTATTGATGTATATACATCTCGTCAGATATTAAAAATTAAAAACAACACATACATCATACAAATAATAAATAAAATATATTATAACAATAAAACAACAAAATACCGTGGGGGCGTTCCTGTGCAGGTTCGTTGCGGCCGCGTGTTTTTATATTTCGTTGTTTTATTGTTATTTTGTTATAATATATTTTATTTATTATTTGTATGATGTATGTGTTGTTTTTTAATTTTTAATATCTGACGAGATGTATATACATCAATAATGTTTTAACCTAATTCGTATCTGATCTGATGATGACACCATTGGTGTCGAAACTCAGGTTATCCCGAAAAGGATTATAAGAAGCGTTGACAGAAGGTAATTAACCTATTTAATATATTATTATATTATAGTAAATAAACTTCAAGAAAGTGCATTAAATTCTTAAACTTGATAAAAGTGTACCTTTAAACAATTTTAAAGTTTTAATTTAACTTCATGAATACTTGATAGAATAGTATTATGAAAAGCAAAGACTAATGTTTCTAATAAATTGCCACTCTTTATCTAATAACATTCACTGAAATAAGTAAGATAAATAGAGAGCAGGTAGTTAATAGGTAAAGTGACAAGGGATACATCCCTAAAATAAAATAAAAACAGATAAGACTGCACACAAGTAATTTTAAGAAAGGTTTAAAAATGAAGGAACAGATGTGTTATGTTCCTATTAAAATAAATGAACTCTATACCTAAATGTGGGAAATAGAGAGTAATGTTCTAATATTCTAAATGTTTATTATGTTTAATAGTTTTAATCAAGAATGCAATATCTGAGTGTGGATACCATTCTTTTATTATAAAATGTTTATTATGAGTTACTAGAAATAATCAAGACTAGAATGTCTGAGCTTAAATACCATGTTTTTCATGTCAAATAATTGTTATGTATTATTGTATTAGAATAGAAGGTCAGAAAGGGTATGAACAAGCTGTATTATTAAAAAACTTTGTATGTAAAACCAGATAAAATCTAGGTCAAATGATAAATCTAAACTACATTATAATTGATGAATCAAGTCCAGTAAACTAGTTAAACTGATGAAATTTATGTAAGGTAAATCAGTCACAGAGTAATATAATGTAAATTATACTTTAAAAAGATAGGAAGAATTATGAGAAAAAATGCAAATGTAATAACTGAAAATTCAGAGTGGGGAGTCATAAATTATTGAATAATATTTAAAGGGATAACCAATTAATGAAATTACAAGAAATTAAGGGAAGATAAACATTTTATGTCAATCTGAGATTTAGTACAATCATAAATATAACATATAAAATGGCAAACATTTGGGGAAGGACAGGAAGTAAATTTTAAGGCCTACTTTTTCAAAATGAAGGAAATATAGCATTTTAGATAAAAAACTTTGTAAAACTATCTTATTTGGTATCAAATCAAGCAGAATGAACTAAAGAAAGAGATTATGTATTTAGTATTTGATAAAATTAAATAATAGCAAAAATATATTCAGTAATATAATGTAAATTTTCTGCATGTAGCGGAAGCCAAACAGATTTAAAACAATGTATTGTTAATATTAAATTGGCTAAGACTTTTCAGGAGACGAAGGAAATGAGAACAGTTAATTATTGGACCTTGTCGAGCACACTTGAACGAGATTTTTGCTTATATTAACCTATATAGCAGACAAATATGGCGATCGGTCTGTAAGCTTAGTCTACAGTGAAAAATCGTAAATTACTAAATTTTGAACTTAAACCTTAAACTCAGTGAGAACATTTAATACCACAATTAAACTAAAGTAATACAGAACAGTAAATGAGTGAAATAATAAATTAAACCTATACAATAAATAATTCTTAATAACGAGACGAGAAGTGCAAGTTTCGACCTTATTGAACAAAGTAAATTAAACATTATCACACATATTTAATCGAAGTGAATCACAAAACACTGAACCAGAACCATTCTACTAACACCAGAAGGAATAATCCCAACTGCAGAGACGAGGAAACATTGAAAAGGCACCATTTATTGGAAGAAATTTTCATCGAGCCGACTACGGTTTAACATATGCAGTCCGGGAGCCGCCATCTTGACTCCCACAATTCAAAGCGAGCTTTACCAACATAATCATACAGTCTTCAATTGTTCGAATTTTTCTTTAATAAACATTATATGTAAACTAATAACTGGTAATTTTTAATTATTAAGCTTTTTACATGTAAGTGTTATACTTTCCTGACCTTACCCTTCTCTGACTATATATAAAATAACCGTTCAAAGAACCTAATAATTAATAGAAAATACAGATGTAAAAAATTAATCGACGGCCCTGAGAAAAGAGTCGATACTACTGTTGAATGATCGATTAACACTCGATACAGTATACACTGGTTAATAAATCTAAAATTTCTGCAATTTGGTTTCTATTTATTTATAAATTTAATAAATAGAATAAAAAATAAGATAAATTGAGATCACGGACTACCCGAAAGGCGGCCTTTACCAAAAAAGAAGGAGAATACCCAATTAAGAAGAAGAACCGTCTATCGATTAGTGCTGGAGATAATACAATTAACGCGGAAGTTAATTATAAAAACGTAAAGTGATACAATTAACAGAAATAGAAAGAAAGGATTTAAATTTTTTACACAAAACAATTACGAAATTTGTGAACTAAATTCTGAAACAACAAAAACCAATTAAACAATATTTTTTCAAAAAACAAAACCACCAAAATTTTTTATTTTGGTAAACCACAAAATTTTTATTTTGTAAACAGAATTTATTTATTTTGTTACATGATTTGTCATCATTTATTTTTTCCAAAAATAAATTCAAGCATCTCCTTTTGGTGTGAATGATGGTATTGAAATTTATCTTTTTTTTTACTTGAGATTCTTATAGATTTATTTTTGAAATGTAAATAGTTTCATAAATCCCACTGTTATTTTGTATCATATTTTATAAATAACCCTGTGATAATGTGGAATAATCATGTTTTGTATTTATATAACAATAATAATTTTAATTTTTACTTGTATTTTTTTAAATTTATGTTTTACTTCCATTAGTAAAAGATTTTATTGGGATTCAAATGGTGTTATTTATTATTGAACCATTATATTTTACCACCTTAATCCTTCTATACCTAAATGATTATTGAAAACATGCAATGTGGGCTGAAAAGCAATTTAAACTGTTAGTAGGTATAATGGTACTGAATTGTTGGAAGCACTGGTGTACAGTACAAATTTAAATATCATGAACTGACACCGTAACATACTACAATTCAATAAGATAAATTTTATAATTATTATTTTATCCTAATCAAAACTGATCTGATTTATTTGGATAAGTGTATGTTAATTTAATGTTAAGATTTAATGTTTTGTGTGTGTTCCAGAACAGTTATAATCAAAATTATATTGATTGTAGAGACTGTATGATAATTTTTGCTTAAAACCTAATTAATACTACTCAATTAAACAAATACTTTTTCTATCCTTTGTTTTCATTTTTAGTGCTTATTATTGTCCATCTGCCTATATTCCCCTATCTAGAGCTCTTTTTGTCCTCATTATCTTTCCCTCCTACTTAGTTTCATATATTTGATTTTCCTCTCATTGATTAATTTTATTTCCTCTGATTTTGATTGCTTATTTAATGTAGTATCTCTTTCAGCTTTTTGCCTCTTCCAATGTAGCAATATCAACTGAAAATTCTCTTATTTGAACAGCTAGTTCCAACTGTTTGATATAGCTTCATTAATGTCATTAATCCTTAAGAGCTGCATTATGCAAAGTTGCCAGTAGTCGATCTCCTCATTTTACTTCTGCTTCTATTTTACTGGTCACTTATTGTGTAAATACTGGTGTTTTTAAACCTTCTAAATACATTATAATGAATCTTAATTTTTCCACAAAATCTAGCATCATTGTATCTATTTTTATCATGTCTTCTGGGGCTGACACAGACTTAAACACTATTTGCAAATCAACAACCTGTTCATAATATTTTTCTGAGTTTATTGAACAAGTTATATTTCTACTTCATTTCCCATGACAGAATGCATTCTGGTATTCTCTTGTTGCTTGTAATCTGTTTAATTAACATGTCTGTAAATTTTGAGTCAATTTTTAATGTCAGTGTTGCATGCATTATTATTGTATATTGTTAACCTCAATATATTTCATTATTTACTACATACCAATGTATTGTCTACCTCACCACTGATCTCTTTTTTCCTGGTATTGTCTTTTCTCATATTGTAACATGACATAAGGTAGCAAGAATTCAATGGTATTTAATTATAAAATAAACAGCTGAAAATAAGAGTAAAAGGCAAAAAACTTATGAACTTAAAGATCAATAACCCAATAAATGACAAATGACTATTAACCCGACAGATTTGACACAATAGATCGGATAGGAACCAAAGGAAAACCAAGAGACAGTGAAGAAGAAGTTTAAGTATAATCAAGTCATTCCAAAAAAGTGAACAGAATATTGTAAATTTAGTAATGAATTGATGTTTGTAGCATATGAGATGTAGCTAGGACAATAAGATTAATGAAGGGTAATAGTATCACATGTATCTTATTATTTAAAGAATGTAATAGTATAATATAATGTAGGGGGGTTAGAAGCTAACCATACCCCAAACTAATTGTAGTAGTAATGGCCAAAGGCTATAAACAATACTTTGAGCCCAAAACAAAAGCAATATTAGAATGATGACCAAAAGTGATCAGTGTGATTTGAAGGTAAATAGTTATAAATGACCATAATCACACAGTGATGTAAAGTAATCAGACAACCATGAATAAGCGTGAATAAGCCCAAAAGTGTGTGTGTAAAACTAAATAAGTAGTGAAAGTGATAGGTATAAAATAATGAAACAAAGTGAGCAGGGTAGTAATGATAGAAACTTTCTAATGAAAGAAAAGTGTAGTGAGAGTGTAGAACTAAATATTATGTAAGCTAGCTATGTTAAACAGATAAACAATTTGTGATAAACTGTGCACTAGTAGGTAAGATTGAACTAATTGTAGTATTGTTAATTTAGGTAATAAGATATCAAGATTATATATTAAGATAAGAGTTAAGGTATCAGAGTGTAGCAAATTAAGAAGGACTAACACTGTGTTTAAGTGAAGGGAACAGTAGATAGGACATAGTATACAAGGAACAGTTTGTCAATAGTATTATAAGAGTTTCTTTAAGTAAGTATTAAGGAGTTTATTTGTGTTTAGAAAATCATAGCATAGAGTAAATTGTAGGATAAGCAGATAACAGCAATTAAAAGTTATTTCAGGGTAGAACCTGAGAAGAAATGTTTAATAGTAAGAATTAGAGTTAGGGATACTGATGTTTATTGTTTGTTTTGTTTGTAAATTATATTAGAGTTACCAGAAATGTTAGTAAGAAATGTTAGATGGTAGTAGAATGGAATCTAGGCTCTAAGCCAAACTGTTGAACATAAATTTATTAATTTAAGAACAAATAATAATCCAAAGTTAAGGCAGAACGTGCCAAATGATTAAACCATGTAAGTGGGTATTCATAGTACCAAAATATGTGGTTAACAACTAATTTTGAATAAATTATATGTAAGATATAAAATTGGGAAAATAGTAAAAATGTAATTAGCTATCCAAAAGTAGGCATGAGGGGTATCAAAATGTTCATCATAAAAATTTAGGAAGAATGGTACTAATGTGATGACCATAGATATTAGAACAAAGTAGTAATCTTCAGTTGAAGATATTTTGGTAAAAATTGACGAAAAAAGACGATAAATCTTAACAATAACCTGAGTTAGTAACCAATGAAAAATTAGCATAATTTCTTAAGTAACCATAGCAACAAGAAAAATAACGCCAAAAAACCGTTAGATTTTGAGTAAGTCATTATTAACCAACGCCAGAGGGTGGACCGAGTAGCTCTCGTATTAACATTAAATTATCATTCTTCAAACAATTTCAAAACTATTTAAAACTAATAGAAGACAAGTACAACAGTACAGGGAATCCTGAAACGTAAATTTTATTTATAAAAAATTAATTTAACAAACCGTAGTGATCCAAAGAAGACGAAGCGACGCCGTAACGAAGAAAGACGACACGGACACTATATGAAGATCAGTAGAACCTCCTAAAAGAAGAAGATGACACCAACTGAAGAATTACGAGGCCTGAAGTAGCAAAGAAAACCAGCCGAGACGAGGGAAATAGACGACAGGAATTATCCATAGAAGAAGACGACAGCCCAGGAGTTATCTATCGAAGAAGACGATACCAGGATCTTCAGCAACAAGTAACTGATGAGTATAAACATTATCCCTTAAAGCGTATTCACAAATTTTGGTCTGAATTAAAATATAACTATTTCAAAATCACTGATCACTATTCCGAGTCAAAATAAATGCTGATTTAAATTCACTATTTTACTATAACAAATTAACGATTATTAAGAAAGTAAATTATGATAACTAATTAACGAATCTTCTAATAACGAACTTCTGGCAAATGAACATAACCATAAATTGCTTCACAAATTTTCATTGGTGATTACTTAGTCAAATGTAAAGAGATATCGATTTATTTATATAATTAGTTGTAAGAATTACTATAACGTTGTGTGTGTTAGCCGTAAACATATATTTCTGTAGCCAAAAGGACTTTACACCCCTGAGAAAAAACGATAATTTTTACTGTAAACTAGAGTAACTGATGACTGTATACAACTGAGCTGAGCGTACCAACTACGCAATTGTAATAGCCGGTGCCGAAAACGAATTTTAATGTATAATAAACCAAGTGAAAGATTCTAAAGGATTAATAAATGTTCTCAATCTGCAATGCTGTATGTTTGATTCCGTTAATTTAGAATTACGACTAGTAATTATTGAAGTGAAGGCGTTAAAGCGAGACGCAAGCTGGGTAATACTGCAGAGAGCTGTACGCCAATCAGGTGGCGAGGCGGCAACGTTTGCTACGTTTGAATGCGGCAGAGCAGAATACGGTTTACCCGTACACGACTGAGAGCATACATTTTGACACGTTTAACAACATTTTAAACTTTAATTAAAATAAACAGCCACATAAACATTTTGTAACAAAGTGGCGCGCCAACTAGTAGGGCTAGAATAATTAGGGAAACATACCTTTAAACTTTACAGATTCTAGCGGCGACTACGGAAATGGAACGGGCAGAACACGACACCAGATACCAGGCGATGCTACGCGAAAAGGAGGCGGAAGAGAAAGCAAGGAGATTAGAAAAGGAGATTGAGAAAGACGCCAGAATTGAAGAAAAGGAAATAACATCAGTGGAAGATGTGGAGGAATTACTAACTCCCATGGAAACAGATAAACCCACACAAAGGGAGGAAATATTAACTCCGACAGAACTAACAAGAACTGCGGGAGGAACGAATTTAGACGATCTGATGAGAATTATAATGGAGGGGAATAACAGAACCACTGAAATGTTTCAAAGGATGAAGGAAGAAACTAGAGAACAAAGAAGAGAAGACAGTGAAAAACTAGACAAGAAATTTGAGTCAATAAATGACAATTTCAAGAAAATGGATCAAAATAATGAGAAGATGGAGAAGAAATTGGACAGCACTAAAGAAGATTTAAGGAAGACCATTAATGGAAATAACGAGAAATTAAGACAGGAAATGAAGGAGGAGAATAAATTGATTAGTGAGAAGATAGAGAGAAGTAATGAGAAAACCAGTGAAGCCTTGAGACTCATGAAGGAGGACATTGAAACATTGAATGATAAAATCGAATATAACCAAGATACATTACAGCAACAGTTGACTGAGTACAGAGAAGAGCTGAAACAAACTGTAATGGAGACGGAAGAGAAGATAGAGAAAACCAGCGAAGTAGTGATGCAAGTCAGAGAAGAAATTTTAATCAAGGTGAATGAAGTTGAAGGCGAAGGTAAGAGGAGGGTCGAAGGACTCCAAAAGGAAACCAACAACAAACTAGAACAGATACAAACCAGAGTAGAGGAGAACTATAGCAGATTGGACGCGTCAGTAAGTGAAGTGAAGGACACCACAACCGCCCAAGAAGGGAAAATAGCTGAATTTAAGGCTAGAGAGCTACGCCTACAAGAGGAGATCAACGCATTGAAAGATCGACCAATTATGACATCACATGTGTTATGTAGTGAAAATAGGGAGATTATAAACTTTAAAAACTATAAACGTAATCCAATTGAGTTTATAGAACGAGTGGAGGAAAACTTAGCCCGAACCAGAGAGACGAGGTGGACGGTAATCAAAGGCATGATAGATGACATGTTTAAAGAAGTCCATGATAATTGGTGGACGGCGGTAAGACCAGACATAAATAATTTCAATGAATTCAAGAAGTTATTCAAAGATAAATACTGGTCGGAGGCAACTCAGCATGTGGTGAGGAACAATATAAGCAATGGCAGATTCGACCCTTACCTAGGACAGTCACCAACCACTTACTTTTTAGGTAAGGTGAGCATTGCAAGGAACCTCGAACCCAACATCCCGGAAGAGTGCTTAGTGACGCAATTGGCGTATCACTATGACGGCGAGATCACGAAAAGTCGTTTAAGTGGACGCATTAAAACTATACAAGAGATGGCCGCATTATTGGGAGAGTACGAGCGGGAGAAACACTATGTCTTGAACAGACAAAAGAATTCACCAAACTATAGAAATTATGACAACCGAAATCAGCCAAGTGGACCACAGGGAAACCACATCCCGGCCAACCATCCGCCATCTAACCCCAATAATTATCGAGGGTTCCATAATCAAAACAGCAACAATAATTACCCAAGAAACCACAATCAGAATTACCCAACTAACAATAATAATGGTAATCACCCTTACAATAGGGGAAACAACCAAAATGGAGGTGGGTATAACCGACCAAGTAACCAGTACCATAATAATAGCCCATCGACACAGAATCAAACATACAGACGACGGGTGAACTATATAAATGCAGAAGGTAGGAATGACGGGAGACGCAGTTATAGAAGACCGAGGAGCCGGAGTGCCGAAGAGAACAGAAGAGGTCGAGAACAAATAACTCGTAATGACCACTCGATTGAGAGGAGGCAGAACACGGAAAATAATCACCCCGTCAGAACAGAGGACCGCGCCGAAGGTAACGGCCAGCATTTAAACGAACAGCGGCAGTGAAAATACCAAAGGACCCGTCACTGATCCGATCTATTGGGTTAATAACGACACAGACTGACAAGACAAATGACAACACTATTACAATAATTCAGAATCATTATCTGAAAAATATCCGAGAGGAGCTTATGGAAGAAAATTCCTCATTGACCAAGCACCCGGATAATGAAATTGCCTATGTTACCGCTAAAGTACATAATATAAATATAAAATTTATGATAGACACAGGCGCAAATGTGTCTCTAATTGACATAAACATGTATGACAAAATTCAAAAAGAAGGTAAGACCAACTTACCAACGTTACCAATAAACAACATTATTTTAATAGGAGCCACTGGTAGGCAAAATAAGACAATAAAGAGACAAGTGTCACTAGAAGTCATAAGTAATGGCGTGACACTACCTATGATATTTTTGATCGCTCAAAACATACCATTTGACATCCTAATTGGGTGTGACATATTGAGGAAATACTCTGCAGTTATCGATATGGAATTATCGAAAGTAACCATGAAATATGAAGGCAGAGAATGGGTAGCTGAATTAACTGGCAGCAAAGGGGTCCTACCAATGAGTAAAATATACAGTATAAGAACAGTTCGTGATTCACCAGACCGGAGGTGGGAAGTAAAGCCAAACAGTCAAGCAAATAATGACATTCAATGGCATCAAAAATTGGAGGAGATCCGACAATTCCGAGGAACCCAAGATGGGAATCCAATGACAGAGCAAGAGGTGGAGAAGTTAATACGAATTTACAACAAGTACCGGCATGTATTTTCTGACCAACCAGGAAAGGTACGGGGGTATCAATGCGAGTTAAGATTTAAAGAAGTGGCCAATTTCAATAAAAAATCTTATCCCATAGCATATGCAGCCAAGGAAGCAGTACGCACAGAAATTAATAAGATGATGGAGGAAGACATCATAGAATATAGCTGTTCACAATACACTAGTCCAATAGTTGCTGTCACGAAAAAGGATGGAAGAGTACGCTTGTGTCTCGACGCTCGAGAAATAAATAAAATACTGGTCAACGACAGAACATCTCCTGGCGAGATCGAGGAAATCCTCAAGAAGTTCCATGGAACGCAATTTATTAGCACATGGGATACGGTCTGCGGGTACTGGCAGGTAGAACTGCACCCAGCCAGCCGACAGTACGTAGCATTCATATTTGAAGGCAGGAACTACCAGTTCAAGCGACTACCTTTTGGGCTGGTAAACTCTGTAGCAATATTTGTTCGCTGCATGGACCAGATACTGGGTCCCGAAACTATGAGCTATACCACTGTATACGTTGATGATCTGTTGATCACCTCATCAAATTGGGCAGAGCATTGTGTGAGAGTTGAAAAAGTGTTAGAAAAATTATCTACTAACAATGTGACATTAAAACTCGAGAAATCTAAACTAATAGCAGCAGAAGTCCAATTCCTTGGATTCAACCTGTCACGACAGGGAATAACACCATCAGATGATAAGGTAGATGCCATTCAACGCTTTCCTACCCCAAGAAATAAGAAGCAGTTACAGTCGTTTCTGGGCATCTGTAACTACTACAGAAAGTTCCAGCAGAATTATTCAGAACTAACTACTAGACTAGCACCACAGCTATCATCCAAAAACAAGTGGATGTGGGGCTCAGAACAGGATGCCATCTTCAACACTATCAAAACACACTTCCTCGACACTATCATGTTAAACCATCCCGATTTCAATAGACCCTTTTTCATGAACTGCGACGCAAGCGACATTAGCTTGGGATCGGTGCTTTACCAAGAAGACAACGATGGAAACCACCAAGTGATAAGCTTCGCCAGCCGTACCTTAAACCAATGTGAGCGAAATTATCATGTAACTGAAAAAGAACTGTTGAGTGTGGTCTTTTCATGTGCAAAATTTCGGACTTACATACTTGGGTATCCCATCACCGTGCGTACCGACCATAAATCCATTTCATTTTTGAAAAACTGCAAACTCAGCCATGGTCGACTAGCCAGATGGATTCTTGCTCTCCAAGAATATCATATCAACTGGGAGTATATCCCTGGTAGCAAAAATACAGCAGCTGATGTGCTAACACGGATCAACACTGAACAACAAACCTTTGATGGAGAAAAGGAGACCATTGTGAAGGTATTTAACATCATGAAAAATAACTCTGACCTAGAGGTGATAGTGAACAAGGTGATACAACACCAGAAAGAGGATGCAAGATTAAACCAAATCCGAGAAAGACTGGATCGACAGGAAGAAAAAGCAACTCAGTACTATTGCATTCATGAAGACATTCTGTTTATTAAAACTAAACCTAACCAGAATACGTGGAAGCTGTTGATACCTAAAGAAACCGCAAGTGAAATCATAATGGAGTACCACCTCAGGTACGGACACATGGGAGCACTGAAGGTGACAAAAGCGTTAGAAGAACACACATACCTGAAAGATATTAACCGAAGGGTGAGAAAAACCATAAAACACTGTCACATATGTCAGCTTGTCAAATGCAACAACGACAAAAAAGAAGGAATCATGCAAGCAATAACCTCTACAAATAAAATGGAGCGAGTTTTCCTAGACATATGTGGACCTATGCCACGAAGTGGAGGTAGAAAGCAGTACAAATTCATCATCATTATTATGGACCATTACTCAAAATTTATTAAATTATACCCAATCAACCGTGCTACTACAAACAAGGTATTGAACATTGTCACACAAAGATACATTACTGAGGTTGGAAGTCCCATGAATATTATCACCGACCATGGTACTCAATTCCGAGGAAGACGATGGAAGGACACATTAATGGATCTGGGGATCCGAACATACAAGACTTCAATTTACCATCCGAACAGCAACCCAGCGGAAAGAGTGCTCCGTGAAGTTGGGAGAATTCTCCGTACATACTGCCACGACCAGCAACGCAAGTGGAGCGAATACCTCGAAGCCACTGAAAACTTCATAAATTTCGCATACCATGAATCCATTAAGGATACCCCGTACACCATCATGTACGGAAAACCACCACCTCGAGCCATAGAAGAACTTGTCAATTTCCCCACCAATCCAATATACCAATTTGATAATGCCAAATTCTATAGTAAAATAGCGGAGCAAACTGAAAAGAAAAAGGCTAAATATCATAAAATGCAACCAAAGACAATCCGGTACAGTGAAGGAGAAAAGGTATTAATACGAAACCGAGAATTACCAAGTTCCAGAGAGGGAATTACGAAGAAATTACTGTTGTTATATAATGGACCCTACCTCATAATGAAAGATAATAAAAATAATACCTATGTCATAAGTGAAATCACAACTAAAAAGATAAAAGGGACTTATAACCAGTCTTCTTTAAAAAAGTATTATGAACCAGTGTCTGAAAATTAAAGAGAATTTTGTAAGTAACTATTATCAAAATTCAAAAGTAATGTAAGCACAACTTACAATAAGTATTTGATTGGAACCATTATTATTATAAATGAGAGGGAATTTAGAAGAAAGATAAGCTAAGTTCAAAACAAAGTAAGGCTAAACTTACGACCAAATGTGAAACAAAATGTGTAAACACATGCAAATTTTGAAAATGTATGATGAAATATCATAAAAATTGAGATATAAAATAATTAAATATTACACAAATAATGATGACGCTACATAACATCATTATCAAACCCTATCACAAAAAGGAGATAAATAGAAATTAATGTTTCACAAAAGAAGAAACCAAAACAATCAAATAAAAAATAACACTGGCAGATTAGCTGAGTTATCAATGAAAAAATATAACTGAGTCAAAACCAGCTACAACGTTAATTAAATATCAATGAGCATTAGAGTGATGACAAATAGAATCACTACCATATAGAATAAGCTCGTAAAACAATACAAAATGCCTATTAAATATCGCCACAAGCTTAAAACAAAGGAATCCTAATAAGTTATTGAAATGAAAGGTCATGAGTTGTATGAAAGAAAGAATAATTAATCCCAAAAGTGTTTTATTGTATTAATATTATGTGAGTCGGAAATGAACGACTATTATTATAATTATTATGAATATTATTATGTGATGATTTTATGTTGAGATACGTCCAACATATGTTATTGAGCAGATAGGCAAGGCCTCTGAACTCAAAATGTGTATAAATGGATAGCAGAGTAATAGAGCCACACGTGCCCTCTGACTATTACCAATTTATATGAAGGAGAGAGAAGAAAAATTTTAGGGAAATAGAACATAAAGGGGAATAATAAAGAAAAAAATAAATAATACCAATTATTATATTATGAACCATGACTTAATAAAGAATGAATACAGAAGAAGTAGCGATGGAGGAATTCCTGAATCATAACAACTTGATAAAATGAAATATATTGATGATTTCAGAAAAAATCTAATAATCTTTGTTTCGAAATAATCAATTTTGGTGGCGATGCATTATGTAACATGACATAAGGTAGCAAGAATTCAATGGTATTTAATTATAAAATAAACAGCTGAAAATAAGAGTAAAAGGCAAAAAACTTATGAACTTAAAGATCAATAACCCAATAAATGACAAATGACTATTAACCCGACAGATTTGACACAATAGATCGGATAGGAACCAAAGGAAAACCAAGAGACAGTGAAGAAGAAGTTTAAGTATAATCAAGTCATTCCAAAAAAGTGAACAGAATATTGTAAATTTAGTAATGAATTGATGTTTGTAGCATATGAGATGTAGCTAGGACAATAAGATTAATGAAGGGTAATAGTATCACATGTATCTTATTATTTAAAGAATGTAATAGTATAATATAATGTAGGGGGGTTAGAAGCTAACCATACCCCAAACTAATTGTAGTAGTAATGGCCAAAGGCTATAAACAATACTTTGAGCCCAAAACAAAAGCAATATTAGAATGATGACCAAAAGTGATCAGTGTGATTTGAAGGTAAATAGTTATAAATGACCATAATCACACAGTGATGTAAAGTAATCAGACAACCATGAATAAGCGTGAATAAGCCCAAAAGTGTGTGTGTAAAACTAAATAAGTAGTGAAAGTGATAGGTATAAAATAATGAAACAAAGTGAGCAGGGTAGTAATGATAGAAACTTTCTAATGAAAGAAAAGTGTAGTGAGAGTGTAGAACTAAATATTATGTAAGCTAGCTATGTTAAACAGATAAACAATTTGTGATAAACTGTGCACTAGTAGGTAAGATTGAACTAATTGTAGTATTGTTAATTTAGGTAATATGATATCAAGATTATATATTAAGATAAGAGTTAAGGTATCAGAGTGTAGCAAATTAAGAAGGACTAACACTGTGTTTAAGTGAAGGGAACAGTAGATAGGACATAGTATACAAGGAACAGTTTGTCAATAGTATTATAAGAGTTTCTTTAAGTAAGTATTAAGGAGTTTATTTGTGTTTAGAAAATCATAGCATAGAGTAAATTGTAGGATAAGCAGATAACAGCAATTAAAAGTTATTTCAGGGTAGAACCTGAGAAGAAATGTTTAATAGTAAGAATTAGAGTTAGGGATACTGATGTTTATTGTTTGTTTTGTTTGTAAATTATATTAGAGTTACCAGAAATGTTAGTAAGAAATGTTAGATGGTAGTAGAATGGAATCTAGGCTCTAAGCCAAACTGTTGAACATAAATTTATTAATTTAAGAACAAATAATAATCCAAAGTTAAGGCAGAACGTGCCAAATGATTAAACCATGTAAGTGGGTATTCATAGTACCAAAATATGTGGTTAACAACTAATTTTTAATAAATTATATGTAAGATATAAAATTGGGAAAATAGTAAAAATGTAATTAGCTATCCAAAAGTAGGCATGAGGGGTATCAAAATGTTCATCATAAAAATTTAGGAAGAATGGTACTAATGTGATGACCATAGATATTAGAACAAAGTAGTAATCTTCAGTTGAAGATATTTTGGTAAAAATTGACGAAAAAAGACGATAAATCTTAACAATAACCTGAGTTAATAACCAATGAAAAATTAGCATAATTTCTTAAGTAACCATAGCAACAAGAAAAATAACGCCAAAAAACCGTTAGATTTTGAGTAAGTCATTATTAACCAACGCCAGAGGGTGGACCGAGTAGCTCTCGTATTAACATTAAATTATCATTCTTCAAACAATTTCAAAACTATTTAAAACTAATAGAAGACAAGTACAACAGTACAGGGAATCCTGAAACGTAAATTTTATTTATAAAAAATTAATTTAACAAACCGTAGTGATCCAAAGAAGACGAAGCGACGCCGTAACGAAGAAAGACGACACGGACACTATATGAAGATCAGTAGAACCTCCTAAAAGAAGAAGATGACACCAACTGAAGAATTACGAGGCCTGAAGTAGCAAAGAAAACCAGCCGAGACGAGGGAAATAGACGACAGGAATTATCCATAGAAGAAGACGACAGCCCAGGAGTTATCTATCGAAGAAGACGATACCAGGATCTTCAGCAACAAGTAACTGATGAGTATAAACATTATCCCTTAAAGCGTATTCACAAATTTTGGTCTGAATTAAAATATAACTATTTCAAAATCACTGATCACTATTCCGAGTCAAAATAAATGCTGATTTAAATTCACTATTTTACTATAACAAATTAACGATTATTAAGAAAGTAAATTATGATAACTAATTAACGAATCTTCTAATAACGAACTTCTGGCAAATGAACATAACCATAAATTGCTTCACAAATTTTCATTGGTGATTACTTAGTCAAATGTAAAGAGATATCGATTTATTTATGTAATTAGTTGTAAGAATTACTATAACTTTGTGTGTGTTAGCCGTAAACATATATTTCTGTAGCCAAAAGGACTTTACACCCCTGAGAAAAAACGATAATTTTTACTGTAAACTAGAGTAACTGATGACTGTATACAACTGAGCTGAGCGTACCAACTACGCAATTGTAATAGCCGGTGCCGAAAACGAATTTTAATGTATAATAAACCAAGTGAAAGATTCTAAAGGATTAATAAATGTTCTCAATCTGCAATGCTGTATGTTTGATTCCGTTAATTTAGAATTACGACTAGTAATTATTGAAGTGAAGGCGTTAAAGCGAGACGCAAGCTGGGTAATACTGCAGAGAGCTGTACGCCAATCAGGTGGCGAGGCGGCAACGTTTGCTACGTTTGAATGCGGCAGAGCAGAATACGGTTTACCCGTACACGACTGAGAGCATACATTTTGACACGTTTAACAACATTTTAAACTTTAATTAAAATAAACAGCCACATAAACATTTTGTAACAATATGCACAATGTTGATGTATAAATTCTCACCAGTGCCTGGTGAACACACAAAGGCACTACATTCCACTACCGAATCCACCTTTGCAAACCACACATACACAAACATCAACAAAACATGGATATTCTACACATACACACAAAGGCCGAAAACTAGACACTCTCGAACAATTGGAAATATACAAACACATAAAAACGACATCCTAAACGAACAGACACATTTCAAATCACACGTATTCGAACATATCACACCCCACACACACAACATTGATGTTTCAAAAATCGACGCCGTCACCAAGAACAAGTTGGACGGCGCTCCCAGTGGTAACCTCTGACGAAGCTTATAATAAGTGAAAACTGGTTCAGGCTATAAGGTAAAACTTTTACGATTTACCAAACTAAAAACTTTGTGTTCCGAGTCGGCAGTGATATACTTATGTTTAGTTAATCAATGGACACGTCATGGACAACAAAATCCAAGAATTCAACACTCAAATAGATATAGCAACTGAGCAAAACCCAATGGAATTAGACAAGCAACTGTGAATGGATTCAGCGTATCCAAACCAAATCATTGGAACCGTATCAAATCTAGAAAATTATATTGCAGTAACTGACTTTTTAAAAATACAATAAGTTGTACATTTCAAGAGTTATGTCTCACAAAAGCTCTCTTTGTCAATCTACTTTGGTTATTATATTCTAAGCTAAGTAGATATCTAATTGCATTTACCTAATAAAATATAATGTAGCAATACCATTGAGCTTTCTGGACATTGTAATAAATTCTGTGTATACAGTGCCATTGCTGTTTAATTTGGGCAACCAAATTAATATTATTATTGTAAGCAATACACTTAATTTTGTTAATTAATCTCGACTAATTTTTAGTATTTAAAAAATATATGTCTTGACTACACAAAGCAAAAAATTTTTGTTTTACATACAACAAAAATTTTTGTAGAGTATAAATTCTACATTTTAGTATGCCATTATCAGTTTATCAGTACAATGTAACTTGCCTGCATAAAAGGACAGACTTTTTTATAACATAACTTAGTTGATAATAAATGTTTGGATACTGGTACTCAGACCCCCTTCTTATGTTGTTGATACAATCTATATACCAATGGTAGTAACATTAATCAGATCTTGAATTCAATGTATAATCTCCATAATAATATATTGTTTACTATGGAACATAAAACACAAAAATTTAACTCTTCAGATATAGCTATTATAATTAACTGTACTGGATTTAAATTTTCTGTAAAAAGAAAGTCTACACAGACTTCATTAGAACAAAAAATTTATAAAATAGTAAAAAAAAATTAATCCCATAATAATAAATAATTCTATTAACAAAGATACTTAAAATAATAAAAAAATGAATACAATAATTTCACCTACATAGGTACAACAAATCATACTTTCAAAAATCATTAAAAAATAGTAAAATATGTAGTACAGTGGAACCTCACTAATTTGTCTCCCTCTGTAATTCATCAGCAATTCAAGCTCTTTTTTCTTTTTCTTTGTTAACAAGCGACAGAACATGCTGATTGTGGCCGGAGTTCTAATAATAGGCAGGAGAACGGATTGGGGAAGGTATTTGTTCCGAGAATGGGTATTTCGTACTAGTGTACATGGCACAGGAAGTGTTGTGTTGTGTTGTTACAGCATAATACGTTTCTGAAAATTCAGTCATATTGCTGATGCGTGGCAAAGTATTCTGGAAAACACTCTAAAATCTTGCCTAGAATAAATTATGGGCATCTGAATTACACCTAGCATCTAGAGAAATAGAATGTCTTAACCCCACATCAGAATTGTTAGATATCTGCTAATCCCTACCAGAATTTAACAGTTTGAATGAAGATGATGTCAAAAATTGGTGTGAAGTAGACTTACAGGATGTAGGCTACAAAATGTTTAGTGACAATGAAATTGTTATATACATAATGTTCTCAGAACGTACAGAAGCTAATGAAGAAGATGTCCATCCAATAAAACCTGCAATCTCTCATAAGGAGGCAATTCAATCACTGAATACAGCAATCAAGTAGTACAAAGGACAAGGTGAAACAGAACTGTCTAAAATAATTTCACTGCACATAATTTGGCTCTTGAAAAGTTCGGTCAACAGAAAAAACTGAAGAAAATTACAGATTTTTTCACAATTGTTATACAATTTTTTTCAATTACAGTGCTTAACTTATTTGAGTTCCAACATTTCCAGCAATAAATATGTCTGAGTATAACATTAGTATTGTACATTGCTAGTGTTATATTAAAACTTTTTATATTGTCTTTAATGGGTTTGTTTCTTACTCCCTCACTAATTCGTCTATTTCACTAATTCGTCACCTCTTCGGTCCCGTAGATGACGAATTAGTGAGGTTCTCCGTAATAAGGAAACAAACTTTGATAAATATCAAACCTAAAACATATACCATAGTTCATAATAAAATTCAAGTATGTATAGTATATTAGGATGCCCTGACTATAATAAATTTTATATAGACCACACAAAATAAACATTTTAAAGATACATTTATTCAGCACAAAAATTTGTATTTAAGCCAGAAATTAAAAATCTAAGTTAGCTGCCCATTCTTTTCCAACTTTTGGAAATGTAACTTTATTAACACAAATCTCCAGACCCCAAAAATGAATCTTTGGGAAAATTTAGAAATATGTATAAAAATAAAATAGACAATATATTAAAGAACAAATTTCAGTTAATACTATAATAATATTTTCAAAATTTTGAATTGTAATAAATAATAATATATGTTATTGTTATGTAACACAATAATAATAAAAATGTAATAATACATTAATAACATGTTATTACACACACACAATAAATAATACTTCATATTTTTAAAACAAGAATATATTTTGGCAATGTTTTGACATTTTTTACTCAATTTATTTTAATTTAAAACTGTCAAAACATTGTAAAACAATACAAAAATATATCCTTGTTTTTTAAAAATAAAGTATTATTTATTATTAATATAAATAACAAGAATAATGTAAGTAAAAATGAAAAATTATATAAAACTGCATTACAAAATATTGTATGTAGAAGATAGCAAATGGATATGTAACAAAATCTATATTACATTTATATCAAGTTTAAAAAGTTTCTTAATACACTTTTTGAAATTTTAAAACAGACTGAAGCAATTGTGTGTCACCTGATTTGACATTAAGTGAAGATGAGATTGAGCTGTGTGTGTGTGTGTGTGTGTGTGTGTGTGTACAGCATTAGTTGTTATGTGTACAAGACCTGCATGAACAGGATTATTTTTTCACAACTGAACAACATGCAGTGCAAAGCAAAAATGAGATCAACCATCTTGTAGTGTGTAACTTATCATATCTGTAGACATTTGTTTGTGCAATTCATCTGTAAACTATTGGGTTGTACATAAAAGCACTAATAAGTATCCAAAGCACAGATAAACACAAGTAATTTCAACATTTTAAAAGTGATCCCAAAGTTTTCAAGTGTACTGTTATATTTCCTGTCCACAAAAAAGGTGATTTAAATGTTTAAAATATTAAAGCATTTCCCTTGGAAATACAATAGGTTAATTATTTGAGAGATTTCCGTTAAATTGGCTTTCAACTTGTGTACAAACCATTGTCAAGAATTTCAAGCTGGATTTAGGAGATCCTACTCTACAATAGACAATATATTTAGCCTGTCATCTATTGTTAAATTAAGTCTAAGGGTACAGAGGCAAAAACTTTATGCTTTTTTATTTATTTATCAGGCTTGTTCGACTGAATAGACCACCACGCTTTGTTTTATAAATTAAATGAACTGGGAATTTTGTATAAGATGATACAAGCTCTGAAAACTCTTTGTAAAGATACAACACCATTAGTTTGGAGTAAACATGGGCCATCAGAAAGTTTTGAAACCACTATGGCATGAAACAAGGTTGTATTTCAAGCCCTCTTTTATTTACTTTATTCCATTGGTGGCTGGTGGTTCCACATTTTGGTGGTTGCAGTAGTTGGTTGACTGGATAGGAGAGGGGTTAAAAGACATTGAACTTTAATAATCACAGTTTGATAATAGTAAATTATTGCTATAATTTTATAACTTCAAACAACGGATAACATTTACCTTGAACCAACATAAACATTAAACCTGACACAATTTATAAATCAAGAAGGCTGGCGCGATTTCATACACAAAGTTGCGCTACAGCGCTACTAGTGGAGCGTTGCAGAAACTTTGCAACCACCAAGCTTACATTGGGAACATACGACAATTGTGAAGATTGCACACGTCCTCCCATATGTTTGTGTAGTAAGCTCTCCCATTTACTATTGAAATTTCAAGCAGCCTACAACCACTAACTTGCACGCCACATTTGAATTGTATGCGAATATTGCTACGTAGAACCTGATATGCTCTCTGTTGAAATTTATGACACTTTTAGCTGCTTAATGTTTTCGTATATTATTACTTCCATGTTCCATAAGGAAATGGAAGTATGGTCATGGTGAAAAAAATCGTGTTCGAGATAACGGCAGATTCTGATTGTACTACCATCAAAACATGAAAAAAGTAATTTTTCGAAAAGTGTCTGTGTGTGTGTGTCTGTCTATGTGTAGTTTTTTTTTCTATGGCAAACGATAACAGCCGCAAATTCAAACAGAATCAAATAATTTTTTGCATACATACAGCCCTGAATTGTAGAGGACTCAAGGCCTATTGTTTTTGGTGAAGATCGGTTAAGGGAAAGGGGTAGTTTACCTGCAACGTTTTAACAAGAGTAAAGTGGTTAATTTTGATAAAGTATCCTGAAAAGAAGGTCATAATGATCCACTGTAGAAAGGTAGATGAAATATCTATAAATGAAAGGGGTAGTTAAAGGTGGGAGGGGGTAATTTTTTTATAAATTAAAATGGTAGTTGATGCTGGAGGAGGTAAATTTTTATAAGTTTTATATGTGTACTACGTTATTGACAACAAAGAAGTAGTTTCTATAGAAACATTTCATTTCACTTTAACAAAATTCTATATTTTTCATTTTAATTTAAATCACGTATGAGTGAAAATATATTGTTCCTGGCAGGCAAGCATATCTCAATTATGTAATGTTTACAATTCCAAAGTTTTATTATTGTGATTACCACAATAAATATCGGTATGGAGAACCATACATGACTTCCATATTCTAAGATTTATATTTAAAATCATTTTCGAAATGAAATATTACCATAGAAACTACTTCTTTCTACTTACTGCTTCAGCCTTAACCACAGTACTGTGGTCACTAACATATACCACCTCACGTTATTGCTCTCGATTTTCACTGATGATGGAAGTCGATGGCATTGCCGAAACGTCTGGCTTTGTAGAAAACATTGGACTACGGCCAAATATCCCGGGAAGGAATTTTAACAAAAACTACTTCTTTGTTGCCGATAACGTTGTACACATATATATAAAAAATATGCATAAAATTAATGGCTTGTATAAGTTAATGATTGATCTCCATTAAGTAGTGCTCAAGTTTCCAAAGTTTTAATATTATGATGTCCGTAATTAAAACATCAGAGCAGGTTTAGTGTGTATGAGGGTACACCGTGGACAAAACTTTTCAACATTTCCTATTGAGCGTTGCTTAGAGTAAAGCTGCGAATCTACAGTGTATGTTTCACAGAACAAACACGCGAAAAAGAAGGAGCGCTCCGAAGTCACTCATGGACCCTCAGCATCTTGCAGAGGGTTCATTCCCTAAAGACGAAAAGTCTGTCTATGAATCGTTCCTCTGGACACTTTTTCAGCTTGCATGCGTTTTGTTGGTATGGGTTCAGCACTTTCCATTTAAAAAGCGTGCAAATGTAAGAAAATAAACATGAATGAGGCCAGAAATAATGTGAATTGTGTGTGTGTGTGTGTGTGTGTGTGTGTGTGTGTGTGTGTGTGTGTGTGTGTGTGTGTGTGTGTGTGTGTGTGTGTGTGTGTGTGTGTGTGTGTGTGTGTGTGTGTGTGTGTGTGTGTGTGTGTGTGTGTGTGTGTGTGTGTGTGTGTGTGTGTGTGTGTGTGTCTTCCCTGCCTTTTTACTGCGGTAGTCATAATAATAAAATGGAAACGTAAACAGTACATAACAGATATGCTTGCCTGCCAAGTACGATATATTTTCTCTTATACATGATTTACATTAAAATGAAAAAATTATAATTTTATTGCCTGGCAACAAAATTATTTTATTTTCAACAATTACCATTGTTTGAAAAAGTTTAAATGAATTTTCAAGTACTTTACTCTTGTTAAAACGTAAAAAATTTCAGGTAAACTACCCCTTCCCCTTAACCGATCTTCACCAAAATCAAAAGGCCTTGAGTCTTCTACAATTCAGGGACGAATGCAAAAAATTATTTGATTCTGTTTGAATTTGCGGCAGTTATCGTTTGCCATAGAAAATACGCTTGATAAAAAACGTTGCAGGTAAACTACCCCTTCCCCTCAACCGATCTTCACCAAAAACAATAGGTCTTGAGTATTCTACAAATCAGGGCTGTATGCAGAAAATTATTTGATTCTGTTTGAATTTGCGGCTGTTATCGTTTGCCATAGAAAATACCCTTGTTAAAAAAACGTTGTAGGTAAACTACCCCTTTCCCTTAACCGATCTTCACCAAAACAATAGGTCTTGAGAACTCTACAATTTAGGGCTGTATGCAAATAATCTTTTGATTCTGTTTGAATTTGCGGCTGTTATCGTTTGCCATAGGAAATTCCCTTGTTAAAACATAAAACGTTACAGGTAAACTACCCCTTCCCCTTAACCGATATTCACCAAAAACAATAGGTCTTGAGAACTCTATAATTCAGGGCTGTATGCGAAACATTATTTGATTCTGTTTGAATTTGCGGCTGTTATCGTTTGCCAAAAAAAAAATTTCCCTTGATAAAAAAAAAACCGTTGCTGGTAAACTACCCCTTTCCCTCAACCGATCTTCTCCAAAAACAATAGGTCGTGAGTACTCTACAAATCAGGGCTGTATGCAAGAAATTATTTGATTCTGTTTGAATTTGCGGCAGTTATCGTTTGCCATAGAAAAAAAATCTACAGACACACAGACAGACACACACACAGACACTTTTCGGAAAACGACTTTTTTTCATGTTTTGAGTGTAGTAGAATCAGAATCTGCAATAATCTCGAACACGATTTTTTTTGCCATCACCATACTTCCATTCCTTAAGGAATATGGAAGTAAAAATACATAAATGAAAAAACTATAATTTTATTCCCTGGCAACAAAATTATTTTATTTTTAGCAATTACCATTGTTTCAAAAAGTTTAAATAAATTTTCAAGTACTTTACTCTTGTTAAAACGTAAAAGGTTGCAGGTAAACTACCCCTTTCCCTCAACCGATCTTCACCAAAATCAAAATTCCTTGAGTCCTCTACAATTCAGGGACGTATGCAAAAAATTATTTGATTCTGTTTGAATTTGCGGCTGTTATCGTTTGCCATAGAAAATACGCTTGATAAAAAAACGTTGCAGGTAAACTACCCCTTCCCCTCAACCGATCTTCACCAAAAACAATAGGTCGTGAGTTCTCTACAAATCAGGGCTGTCTGCAAAACAGTATTTGATTCTGTTTGAATTTGCGGCTGTTATCGTTTGCCATAGAAAATACCCTTGTTAAAAAAATGGTGCAGGTAAACTACCCCTTTCCCTCAACCGATCTTCACCAAAAACAATAGGTCTTGAGAACTCTACAATTTAGGGCTGTATGCAAATAATCTTTTGATTCTGTTTGAATTTGCGGCTGTTATCGTTTGCCATAGGAAATACCCTTGTTAAAACATAAAACGTTACCGGTAAACTACCCCTTTCCCTTAACCGATCTTCACCAAAAACAATAGGTCTTGAGAACTCTACAATTCAGGGCTGTATACGAAACATTATTTGATTCTGTTTGAATTTGCGGCTGTTATCGTTTGCCAAAAAAAAAAAATTTCCCTTGATAAAAAAAAACCGTTGCAGGTAAACTACCCCTTTCCCTCAACTGATCTTCACCAAAAACAATAGGTCGTGAGTACTCTACAAATCAGGGCTGTATGCAAAAAATCATTTGATTCTGTTTGAATTTGCGGCTGTTATCGTTTGCCATAGAAAAAAAATCTACAGACACACACAGAGACACTTTTCGGAAAACGACTTTTTTTCATGTTTTGAGCGTAGTAGAATCACAATCTGCAATAATCTCGAACACGATTTTTTTTGCCATCACCATACTTCCATTCCTTAAGGAATATGGAAGTAAAAAGGTCGGCAGGACACACACACACACATACAAAATTCGTGTTATTTCTGGCCTCACTCATGTTTATTTTATTATGTTTGCACGCTTTTTAAATGGAAAGTGCCGAAACCCACACCAACACAACGCGTGCAAGCCGAAAAGGTGGACATCGATTTGCTTCCTGTGGATCACTGGGCAGTGTTGTATTAAAGCAATTAATACAATCTGTGTACTTAGTGGCGTATTTACAATTTTGTTTTGGGGGGGGGGGCTAAAATTTCTTTTTTGCAATACCTCATATCGAATCTGAATTGATCCATATTGTTTCAATCCTTTAAATTTTTAAAGAAAGTACTATGGCATGGGTTTGCATTTGTTTAGGCCTCTACTAACATACTAATTACATTATGAAAACAATTTTTAAGGTTGCAAAGTTTAAATGATTCTTGTATAAAATATAATCCAGTTCTTAAGAGAATTTTCTGTAGGGCTTAATCTATTAATTGCCAATTTTTATAGTCTAGGCCTATATTAATTAACTTTATTTAAAATCAATGATTAAAAAATTTACAAGAAATTTAAAGTACAAAAGGAAGACGGCGGTTTCTTTGTTTTGACAAGTCGTTTATCGCAGTCTGGACATCAATCCTTTCTTCCCGATGAATTGTCATCATGGCGAGCCCATTCAAACGTGACTCGCTAGTTGTATTCCTGAGATATGTCTTGATTCTCTTAAGAGTGGAGAAACTGCGCTCGTTCGTGGCTGTTGTTACTGGTAGAGTTGCCAAGAGTTGTAGCAACAGAAACACATTAGGATAGATCTGACGGTCGCAGACAGACAACGCTTCCATTGCATTTTGTGGCAACTGCTCCAATCGACTCAGACGTTGATGAAAGAGTTTTAATACAGCCTTTGTTGTTGTTAAATCGGCGACTAATGGATCTGAAGCATAAAATTCGTGCAGTTTTTTAAGTCCATCAATGACACCTATGTCTTCAACTTTCCGTGATAGAAGACAATTAAAGCTGTTAAAAAGTTCACAATGTGTCAAGAACCGTTCCTGCAATGAACAAATGAAGGCATCCAGAAAGGGTATGAACACAGACACTTTGTAGTAACCTTCAACATCATCACCGGTATCCTGATTTGCGCGATGTGCTTGTTTGGTAGAAATGCGTGGTTGCTTGATTTCAACTCCATTGGACGACGCTAATTTCTTGGCTTCTAGGAAAAACCGGCTGAAAGTATCATCAACATTTTCTCTCATTGCTAGCAATTCCCTTTTGAGATCCCTGGCAATGTTGACTAACTCTGCAAAATCGATATCTTGGCGCTGAAGTTGACAACAGATGGACTCACCCAACGCGAACAATTCTGAAAGTATTACTGAGCAGACGACAAAATCTCCCTTGGTGATGGTTGCTAACAGAATCATGGCATCGTGGGATGTGGTTTTGTTGTCAAATTCTTGAATCTTCTCCAGAGCCGAAACAACGCAACCATATAATTCCTTGAAGTCTTGTGCGCTGCGAAGATGCTCGATCCATCTAGTGAGAGTGGTACGTTTCAAACTCCGAGCTCGAACATCTGTTAATGATTCAAGGACATCATTTAATATTTGCCTACGCTTCGGTGGCCCAAAAAAAGTACGTACCATTTCCAGTGTTCCTAGTGAATTCCTTATAAGTGGAATGTTGCACGTGTCGGTGACTACCAAATTAAAATTATGAGCTGCACAATGAGAATATACAGCTAATGGGTTATCCTGTTGTATGAATGCATGGGCCCCACGGACTTTTCCCGACATGGACGCAGCACCGTCATAGCCCTGTCCTCGTAAAAATGAGACATCAAGACCAAATTTCACCAAGTTTTCAATGATCGATTCAGCTAATCCTTTGCCAGTCACATCGAACACTGGAACAAATTGCAGAAAATCTTCACGAATCTTGAGATCTGCGGAAATATAACGGGCACAAAGAGAGAGTTGCTCTATTCCGGCAACATCAGCAGTTTCATCCGCAAGTACCGTGAAACCTTTGGCATCATTTATGCGCTGAACAATCCTTTCCAGAAGTTGATTATTGATACAACTGACGATCTGGTTTTGGATTGGGGCACTAATGTATTTGTCGCGTTTACCAGTTCCTTCCAAACTTGCTCGTAGGTTTTCGTCACCTTTAGCGCGATATTTTAGAATGGCGCGAAAGTTACCCGTGTTCATGTCATCTTCTTTATCCAACTTCAATAGGCCCGAAGTCCCTGTGTCCCCTTAATGCAATCTCCTGACGTCCACAGAGAATCACCGCCTCGATGATAGGGACTATTCGTTTCCAATTTTTTTCCACTTGCTCCACCAAGACTTCGTCCAGGCAATGTTTTATGTCTTCTGTCTTGTTCGCCATCATGTGAACAAAATTGTCACCATCGATTACGGCAGCCTTATGATAAGCATTGTTCGCATGGGTGTTGAAATATTCAAGAGCGTGCTTCCACTTTGAAAACTTACAGATTACGAGAGCTCCAACATTTTGATGGCTACCTTTACCCGAACTAGTCTTAGCGAAAAACACACAGTACTTACAAAAGGCACCTTGTTAGGGAGAGTATACTAACCAAAAATACTTCTCCTTCTCGGTCCAACTTAGGTTGAACTTACGATATTGGCCATTTTGCAAAGTGAGGGGAAATTTGTAAGTTGTATGGGGCACAAAAATATTTTGGAAATGATGTAGCTTTATGTGGTCATCAACTTTTTCATTGTTTGATGGTATACAATCAGTTATGTCATACATACAACCTGATGGTGGATTCTCAAAGCTTGATGTGTCAATGAGAGATATTGATTTTGCCTCAGGACCCGGTAAAAGTGATTTCGAATTATCAAAAACACTTTTATTATTTGAAAACATCGGCGGCGGTGACTGTGGTGGATCATCAATTTTTCCCGCTTCAGAGGACGGAGTTTCCTCTAGTCGTGGTGTTTTGGAGAAATAGTTCAAAATGTTTCCACTTTTTGTTTTGAGATTCATTGTCGTAAGTTATCAGAATCAACACTTCACTACACGAGTTTCAGTAACACTCGTTTTCGCAACACTATCCTTTGTTTCAATCAACAATATTAACACGTGACTGACGCGGAAACACCTCTACGAACGTTCGAGACGAACTAGTAAGTTTCCTGGTCAGCGCATGCTCTGAGAGTATGTGCCCACCACCTCAGTAGAATTAACCAATCACAACGTACAACCACGCCAGTTATCGGCGATTCTCTTTTGTGCGGAGATTTGTTTGTAGCCAGTGCGTTGTTGACATATTCAAGAGCGGCCACTGTTGTAGCAGCATACAGCCTGCTTCTTTGCGTAATAAAGCAGTGATGAGGTAAACCCTTGTTTTCCACTCATAATATTACGATATTGTGTGCATTTGTTTATAATCATAAATTTCGGGGGGGGGGGCTTAAGCCCGGAAGCCCCCCTTAAATACGCCACTGCTTATTTCTATTATGATATGAGAATTATAAACTAATATGTGCATGTGTGTATGTATGAAAAATATATAAATATTTTTCTCCTTTTGAAAATTGTTTGCCCCTCCTTGAAAATATTTTGACCTCCCTGATGGCTAGTTATTTACTAGCCTGTGTGGAATATAGCGTTATGACATGGTTCAGAATGGTGGGTGTTAAATAGAAGACACAAACGTATTAAGGAAGAAATGTTTTGCTGAGAAATTTATAATTATACGGGTGAACAGAATAGTCATTCAGGAAATCAGAAGACAAATGGAAAGAAAGAAATCAAGACTCGATTTTAAAAAAGAAAATTGACTAGTATAGTATTGACAGGAAAGACTTTGATAACACTGTAGACATCCTCAGCCCCTCGCAGCGAGAGTCCAATTTCATTACAGGAATCAGATCGCAGCTACCTTTAGCTAGCTCTTCGTTTGACCTACAGACATTTTATCCAAAAGTACAGTCATTCCTCATGAAGGTTGAGGATAGTCTTAATCCACCTGACATGGTGGTACCATTTTAGCTGATACGTAATTTTTTCAGAACTCAAGCATCCACTTATTTAATTAATATTTAAATGATTTTAAATATAAATTTTAGGACATGGAAGTTGTGTATGGTTCTCCATACCGATTATTTTATAGTTTAGTTATTCTATATTGGTGGTTGTTAAATGCTGCAACCATAACACCAGCCGCCACTGCTTTATTCATAAATGATATTACAGATTGTTTGAAAATGGCATGAATATTAAACTGGTGTTTGCAGGCGATGTTGCTCTTGTTGCTATAGACAAACTTACACTAAAAATATTTTTAGAGTCTTGTAGGAAACGCAAATTATTTGTAAACTTCAAGAAATCCAAAATTCTTGTTTTCAGAAATGGAGGAAGGCCTACAACATATAAAAAATGGTTTTTAAAGGTGAATGGATTGAAGCAGTTAATGGTTACCAGAATTTATGATAAATTTTATAACACCAATCTCTTTAAATGAACATCGACAGGATAAGTTTTCTAAGGCTAAATGTGTCATAAATTCCTTCAGTAATATAATTTCTAATAGCAACATTCAGTTTTCAGCAAATCTTAAATTAAATATAATTATTTCACTACGACTCGGAACACAAAACTTTTTATGGGTAAAAACGTAAAAGCTTTACCTTACAACCTGAACCGGTTTTCACTTTTAAAAAGCTTCTTCAGGGGTTCAGGTCCCTGAAGAAGCTTTTTAAAAGTGAAAACCGGTTCAGGTTGTAAGGTAAAGCTTTTACGTTTTTACCCATAAAAAGTTTTGTGTTCCGAGTCGTAGTGAAATAATTATATTTAGTTAAGAAATGGACACGTCATGGACAACGAAATCCAAGAAATCTTAAATTATCTAATATTGTCTGTAGAGTGATATTGTGCTATGCTGTACAAGTGTGGTGGGTATAAAATGTATAGAGCTGTTGATGGAGTTCAACATTTCTTTATGAAAAAGGTTTTTAATTTGCCCAGAAATTCTACTGATTATTGTCTCTACTTACAGACACATTTATTCCCTACATTCCTGCACAATGCCATCACTGCATTTAAAATATATTCAACAGACCTTGAGCGTAAGTAATATTAATTTCAGCTGGTGCTGAAAAACTGAAGAATTGTTAATTGAATAAGTATAATTATATGTTGAAATAATCAGAATGTATTATTATACAAAGAGCTCAATTTAGGTCTGGAATATGTAGATAGTGCTGTTAATAAATTGGTTTAAAGCCAGAGTGGAGCTGTTGCAATTAACTAAATATTCTTACAAATTATATACTTTGAGAGATAGTAAGGAAGAGGAGGATGTTATTTCCTTCATGTGTAATTGTTTAGTATTAAAAAGAGTACTGTTTATAATATTTTAAATAATCTGTGTTGTGTTGAAGAGGCGAAAGACTTACTAAATGGTAAAAACTGAATGTTACTGAGTGAATGTGTTGTAGACCAGCATAGCCATATTGGTATGAACTAGTTAAAGAATTTAATAGGTATAAACATGTAACGTTATTTATAATGAGAGCCGTCTCTGATGTGTTATCTTGTTCTTCAAGAATTATTCTGTTGATTTCATTTTAACATGATAATGTATTTAGGCTGGGGGTCATTCCACATTATACGTTTCAAAAGCCTAAAAACATTATCATGCTTCAATGTTTTGGTTTCGTCGAAATTCTTTTTCATTTTTAAATGATGAGTTTTATATGACAAGTTTTACTTGTTTTTTAAGCAGAATCAGTCCATCATACATTATACTATTTCTTAAAGCTCCACAGTGCATGTATGGACTTTCAAAATGCAATTTTAGTTTCTTTTAAAATCATTGTTCAGTCCACAAATGTATTAAAAATAGTATCCACCTCCTCAGATGGTCTTTTGACCAGGAGTATTATATTGTAGTCTTAAGAATAATTTTTTTACATTTGTTTGTATTTGTTTGTCAGTAAGCATTGTTGTTTCAACCCTGATACGCAGTTCAACTCTGAACTATTAAATTTGTTGGATTTCGTTGTCCATGACGTGTCCGTTACTTAACTAAGTATAATAAGTATAATTATTTCACTACCGACTCGGATGTGAAGTAACTATATTTATTAAATTTGTATTTGCTTGTGATAATGCCCATGTGAACATATTTAACAAACGATAAGGTAGTCAGTTGCCATAGTGTAAATTGTCAGGAAATAAATTTATTTTGCTTTCAGATGACTAGTCTGCAGTAATTTTAAATAGAATTGCTGCAACATTTACATTCAAAATAATGTGATGACATTAAAGAAGAAACATTGAAATGCTTCCAGTGATTCAGAAAACTACTCATCTGCTTAGGTAACTGTAGGTAATACATTTCAAAGGCTGATTTTTTGAATTTTGGTTTAGACATCACTCCAGGTCAATAAATTTTATAAGCCCTGATTTATTTTAGTCAGTTCTTACTGTGTTTGTTATATCATGGCTGCTAGCAAGTAGCCATCCAATAGGCTATTGACGACCTATCCAATAGGTTACTGACACATCTACTGTAATAATTTTGGTGATACCTGAAATTTGTATTCATGCTAAATACAATGTTCCTGAAGTTTATAACTGGTAACAATCCAAGCATAGTTGTATTATTCCCAAATATGCTTTGAAGTATAGTGATATGCAAAGTTTTGAATTGGAATGTTAAAGTCATTCTTAAAGGCTTTGCAAAAAAACAATTCAAACAAACTTTTCTATAAATCATTACTATTTTAATCAACATATATTACTAACATATGTTATTAACATATGTTAAAAACTAAAACACCAATAATAATAATTCGAATTCCAAGTCATATTTAATTATGTATGTTACCATATTGAAAAAGGTTGGGAACCCTGACTTAGATGACAGAAGTGATATGAAAAATCCTTTATAATTAGATACATAAGAATAGTTGCACTTGATGTGAGAAAACCCTAATTCCCATGGTCTTGTTTTCCAATAAAATTCACTAACAACTGACTACTGACCACTATTAGAATTGGAGACTGTCAGATGAATAGAGGTAGAGTAGGTAGGTAGGTATTTGTGTACTGAAACAACACCAGTTACAAATAACATGTCTATCAAAGAAAAAAACAGCAAAAGAAATTCAGGAGAAAAGCAATTGGCCATTTTAGTTTTGTCAGAATTCAAGAAGCATGTAATTTCAGATGGTGGAGTTTCTTTGATGTCAATGTTTTTGTATTAATGGGCTGAACGACGTCTAAATAGGTAACAGTTGGCAGTGACAACCTGAACTCTGACAGCCACAAAACTTGCAAAAATTGTGTTTTTACATTATTTGGATCCCATAATTGATTTTTTGTAAATTTTTCACAACAAAATTTTAATGAGTTTTTTGCATTTGCACTAGTTTTGACATCTAGCTTACGTAGAAACACAAAAAAACATGGGTTTTGCAAGTTTTGTGGCTGCCAGAGCTCAGGTTGTGACTGCTGACTGTTACAAAATTTATTATAATATATGAATATTACAAAAATATTTTATATCATACATAAAGTGTTCAATAAATTAAAAAAATTTTGAAATTGAATAAAGCCATGTGAATGGTTTATTATCACTTGTCATTTTTGTGTCTGTTATTTTATGACTGTTATTTCATTATTATTTCTGTGGGCTGAAGATTTAATAATGTGTTTAATGTGGTGGGGACAATGGCTATAATTTTCAGCATAAAAATATGGAAGGAGAAAGATTGATGAGTGGTTTTGCAAAACTGAGCTAATTGACCTGAATAACAAATGCATTCCAGTCTATTCCTTATGCTAGAATAATCAAATGCATCGGAATGCAAGTGTATTTACATTACAGAGCAACATTCTGGAACAAAATATTAGACCACACTAATCAACCACTTTTGATAACATATGAAACTCTTCAAGTGATAGTGATACCTTTATTTAAACTTACTCTCATGTAAATTTTCATATACAATGCTTAAATTTAAAATTTAAATTGTCTTAAATTTTCATGCTCAATGCGCCAACCAATAGCTTTTACATCCTTCTAGTGCATCCAAAAGTAAAAACATAATCCTGTTGGTGATGAATAAAATAGTGTGTGTGTGTGTGTGTGTGTGTGTGTGTACACACTTTTTTGTTCATAAAAGGTGTATAACACAATAAACCCAATAAGTTTCTGTGGTAATAAGGATAACATGTCTTATGGTCATAAAACATGGAGAATATTTGTTTTTTATGTTTTCCTAATACAAATTGTATGATACAGTTAACTGAAGGAAAATATAACTGTGTAAACAAAAATCCAATTCTATACCAATTTGCTTGTAACACTATCAATAATTATATTACTTTGCCTATCTAAAATTATAATTAACTGCTTGACCGTATATATTTTTTTAATTCTCATTAGTTTTACAAAATATTACTTTATTAATCTCTTACTGATTTTCACACATATTATATCTGTCGTAACTTAAAGTCTGCAAACAGTATATTACAGAGGTGAATTCGGATAGTAATACATTAACCTGGAAACTATTTTTCACTATTGCTTTTTAAAATAAAATTTAAAAAATATGTCTGTCAACTCTGTAGAAAATTCGGTAATAGTTCCGATTGACACCCTTGTCTGGAAAAGCCACGACCTAATTACGTTTGGTTACGTAAACTACAGACCAAAAATAGGTGCGGAAGCGAATAATCCGCAAAAAATTTTTTTGCAAAAAATTCCCAAAAATTTACTTTGGGGCATAAATAACGTAAAAATGCGTTATTTCGTATTTTACATGAAAGCTACGTATAAACAAAATTATACATCACTCTTTTTGAAACAGAACTCAATGCTATAATGTCCAACGGCACCTCCTGTGCCGCTCGGCCCGTCGCGTCGGCGGGCCTCAGTCTATTCACGCGCGCTTCGCGCTCGTGGTTGACACTGCCTAAACCGCCCGTCTTCGGGGCTTCGCCCCTCAGACCATATTACAGAATTATCAAGTCATTAATAACTCTACGACTCCAAGTGGTATATATATCTACAGTATATTCATTCATACGTTACATATATCATTTGTGTAACATCTAATCTCTGCGCACTAGCAAATGAAGGCATACCTGTGCTTGAGTCAGTATTTTTACTACCTCAGTAAGTAACAGAAAATTTGATGTGATGTTCTGCACAACCGAGTTTTCATGTGGTACTTGCATTCACAAACAGCATGAAGACTACGAGAGTAAATATTTATTAATTGTAACGTTATTCTGCATCTCATATGAATAATAGAATACCTACCGGTACACTATGTAAGGTACGTTATTGTGTTTCAGTGTTGTATTGCTATAAGTAAGTTTGCATTTTTTCGCAACTTGCAAATAAAAAGTTCAAGTTTTTCGTTTCCACACCTAGGTTTGACCTGTAGTTTACGTAGAAACACAAAAAACACGTTTTTTTTAGGTTTCGTGGCTTTTTCAGACAAGGGTGTATATCGGAACTATTACCGAAAATTCATTCTGTATCGTTTTAATCAGAGCAATTAATAATTTACCGAATTTCTAATTTATATTAATAGCGTTCCTATGTGAGGACTGCCGTAAAATTAAAATTCCCGGCTTTTTTTGCAAATATTGCGCAGATTAGGAAATTTGACTTATTTAACCAATCAGTATAGTTGGCGGAGGGGCGAGTCAAACCAGTGAATAATGGCGATCGCAGATGAGGACGGTAGTGTTATACTGAAAAAACACTAGATTCTTTTACAGACTTTTATAATGTACAAAATGTGTTTAAGTTTAATTCAAACAATAATGATTCTAGTGACGTGATCTTTATTGTAGTGTTACAATGTCTTCCTGTTTTAGTATTTTATTCGAATTGACTATACTTGTTTATCTGCAGACAGCAGTAGAAGGTAGGCATGTCTTCATAGTCTGATATGTAAATATTTGGGTAACTCTATTACGGTTACTTATAAAACAGAACTAATGAGCTGCCACCTGTGATTCTCATTTACGGTGAACGCAACAAAAATGCTACAATTTATAATACTATTTCATTAAACCGTCCAAATTTCAACCCAAAATTGATCTGTTTTCGTATGTACATCGAAGCATATTACTATCACGTTATAAATAAAAATACGGTGTACGGATGTAAATATTGATTAATATGATTTTAAGTGTATGTTCCTAGTGTAAAGTAACAGTATTTATAGAAATAGCATTTGCGTAGAAAGGTTAGTTAAATACGATCAGTAGTAGATGTGAAACCCAGTTAGAAAATTAACCTGTTTTTGTAGTGAAATCTGTGTGTTGGGAGGCATTTGTAATATTCTATATTTCCTTATTTTATTTTGTATGGTATGGTATTTGAACGGCTTCGGGGTACGTTAAGAGTACCACTTAACCTTTCGGTAAACCAACCTTTCCCATACTTCATAATTTGCAGAAAGTTATTCAAATTGTTAAATACATAATACGTATTTGTTGTGTTATAGCTCACGCAGTACTGTAGGTGCGAACAGTAAATTGAATGCAAATATTGCACCAAATTAAACCCAGTTTGATAAATCGTACAAATTTGTGGACGAATTTGAAAGTTATTGTAGTCGTATATGTCAATAATTATGAAATGTTTTTTTTTTAATTATGAATGCATTGTTTTCTGTACATTTTCAAATATACGTTTTACAAGTCTTAAAATATATCAACAAAAATATGTCAAACAAGTGTTGAGTACATATAAAAAGCATGTGCCGTTAATTTATTTATTCATGTTGTTACTTGTTATAATTTCATATCATATTTGTGATACTGTAATATTGTGCATGATATATAAATAATTTTGTGGTTAGTGCGATCCCATTTTGTTTAGAAAAAAACGTGAAATGGAACATATTGTTTTTAGGTACAATACAAATAATTTATAATTTGAAAATAAAAATACATGTTGTTTTTTTTCTCTACTAGTGCAAGTACATTTGGTATTTCCAACATTACTTTATTGTCAGTTTTCTTTTGTTTTCCTAAGTTATTTTATAAAAACGTCATTTCAGTTTATGAGTGGTAACCAGTATAGAAGATTGCAATACAGTACATAATAATAACAGATAAAGCACCTGTTATGTCAGAACAGTAATGGACGTTTTAAATAGACATAGGATTACTACTATTTTTAAAATACCATAACACCATATGGATAGAAAATTATACAGTTTTATAATGTGTATGCGCATGTGGACACACACACAGTGCATAGGGTGTGCAAGTCATTTGACACTTAACTGGAATAAAAATAATTTATACAATCATTGTTTTCATATATTTACAGTTATTTGTTTATAGTTCATTTCAGGTGCTGTGAGTCAAATTTACAGGTATTTTATTTTCTTCCGTTCAAGCCATTATTGGATGTCTAGATATCGTTAAGATCCACGTTTTTCAAATTCATCTCCATAAGTCGTACAGTGCTTGTTGGGATGTTGGATTTTAATTGACACATATGAATAAACAGCAGTAGCACCACTTAAAAAAAAGTGCTACCTTCTTTGGTTAAAATTGTGGAGCTAAAGTGACACCCTGAATATTTGAATCAAACTACTATTTATATTGTCAATACGTTGTTTATGTTAAATATATATATTGTGTGTGTGTAATAACTACTTTGAGAGTTCAAAGTAGAGTATATTTAAACAAAAAATTTATAATGAAAATACTGAGATGAAATTAAACATGGCATAGACTTATTTGTTTCTGTTGTAAAGGCAGGTGAACTAAGTGTACACAATGTAAATGTGAATTAATATTAGAAGATAATTTTATATTGCCATGTATTGAATATTCCACTTTGGTAAATTTACGGAAACCTGAAATTAATGGTTTTCAAGTGCATTGATAAGTCATAAAATTTATTTTCAAGGTTAATTTTTATTATTAATAAAGTTCTTTATTGATTGCATAGGTTTTGGAAAATGAAAAGAAAAATAGAAAAAAATAGAATATCTTTTTTGAAACAACATTGGACTTGGGTAGTTTTACCACTAACCCATCAATATGTAACGAACAGTATCCATATCCATAAACTTATTGCTTTAACATTGTATTTCATCAGACTTAGTTTTAAAAATTATGATTTATATTAATTGTTGGACTCTGAGTGTAGACCTATAAACTTGTAGAATTTTAAGAGTAAAATGTAGCTTAAAGTTTTTCTCCAAAATTGATGATCAGCTTTTTTGAGACCCAAGAAATAAATCAGCACGTGAAAAATCTTGGAAGAAACCCCCCCCCCCCCACACACACACACAGATGTAGGTGTATATACTTATTTCATAATTGTATAGCCTTTGTAGGACCTTGATAAGTGTTTTTAATGTCTTAATGTATATATTAATTAGTTTTATATTCAACATTTATTGTTCACAAATTCAGGTCTTCTGTGCCACTGCGATATCTGTGGTCCAGAAACAAATCATACGTGTGAGACTGATGGCTACTGTTTTACTTCTACCTCGTTGACAAAGGAGACGGGTGTCATTGAACATGCATACAGGTACATGCAAGTAGTAATCAGATATGAAATAACTTATTCTCTGCTTAAATGTTAGTTTAAATAGTATGTTCTAAAATTAAGGTTTTTTTTTAAGTATTTACATGAGTATTACTCGTCTTATTTTATAATCAGTTTCAAATCAACTATCATAAATGTGTGTGTGTGCGTGCGTGTGTGTGGAGGGAAGTATGCACTTGGCTTTTCATTATTATTTCATAATAAGACTGACTTTTTCCACAAGGAGAGAACAAACAACTAAAACTTTATTACAATTTTTTAGTTAGTGCCATTCTACAGTTTTAACATGCAGTAGGGTGTTTGTATACTTTTGTTCTGTTGGTAAACTTTGTGATATATTGAATGACATTTATGTTTGATAATTTTTGTGTTTAGTTTGGAAATTAAAATAAACTTTATTGTAATTAAGCATTAAGAATACATAATACTGCCTTAAACATTATACAAACAGTGATATACACATAGAGAGACCACATAGCAAGATTAGTATTATGCTGGAATACAGGGTCTGTAGTCTGATTCAATTGGGACCAGGAATACTTCAGATGATCTTTTGCTTGGATTTTTTAAATTCAGCCAAATATTGGTAGTTTGAATTTGAAGAGAAATAATTTTTTTTCCTAGCTAAAAATTTGCAATTTTGAAGGTTTGCAACTCAGTAAAACATTGTTTCATAAAAGCCCAGGTAAAAATAGCTTTGGGAAAAAATAAAAGATTTTTTTGCTGAAATGCACTAAAAATGATGTATTGAAAGTTGCAGAACACATTTTTGTAACCACACTCAAATTAGCGATTGAAAAAACGGAAAACTGATTTTCTCAGAATGTCTACAGAATATTTGTCAACAAGATGCATTTTTACAAAGTTTATCAGGAGTATGAATTTAATTTAAGGCAGTTTCTAATAATTTGGAGGTGTTATGTTTAATTTGGATGAAAATTGGGGGAGCTAAGGTTTTAATATTTATTCTAAACGTAAGTATCCGGCCTCATATGAAGTGACCATCCCATTTAATTCTCTGTAAGTTGACACCTGTCACATCCTTGTCCAATAAAATTGATGTACAGAAGCATAAGCAAAACATGTCTGAAAATAAAAATTACGTATTTTACACTTGCAGAGAGTTGAATAAAAAAATAAAACTGAGTAGGATATTGTTATAATGTTATTATTTCACTTAGAAAGCTTGTATATATAATTCATTTTTTTGAAAAATATTAATTAATATAAAATGGTATAATATTTTATGGATAAGAGGTGTTTTTCATTTTTACTTGTACTTAAAAAAATCGTGTTTAAACAAAAGATTTAAATCAGGAACCTTAATTTTTACCCTTTATTTTTAACTTTAATTATCATTCAAATGTGAGCTACATAATTGAAGTATAATAATTGTTCGAGAAATAGCTTTTTGATTTAAATCAAAATGTAATAAAGAACTGTGAAAATTTAATAACAATTGTAAAAACGTTTTTTATAAATAAACCGTTTTAACTGTACAGTCTCATTTTTTAATTCATTTGTACTTTAAAAAACAAGTTTACCCAAAAATTTCACTGTTTTAGAAATTTTTTTAATAATTGGTTAAATTGGCCTATTTATTTTTTCCATGTAACTTAAAATGGTGAATCATAGAACAATTTTCACAGTACAGTGAGACCTCACTTTATATTACCCTGGTTAATGTTATTCCATATTTTGTGTGTGTGTGTGTGTGTGTGTGTGTGCGTGCGTGCGTGTGTGTAGAGACCATTCTCATTTCCAGTTATAAATTACAAGGGTTTTGCCATAATTTTGCCAATTCTCTTGAATAAATATATAGTGGAAGGGTTCCAGGAGCTGAAAATAAGGGACATTGAAGAAGTCCTTGGCTCTTATGTGGAAGTACTTATGAATGATAATTTAATAGAACTCTCTGAAAATCCTGATAATGATGAAGTAAGTATTCAGTAAGAAAGATGATGAATCAAAGCAACATTTTAGAGTGAAGTAACAGCCTGAGGTGGTACTGGGAAATCTGCAGATAAACGAACAAGAACACAAGATAACAGCCAACCCTCCATTCATTAAAGCAGCAGGAGAAGCAGCTAAATAAGTATATACGGTGCAGACTGATTCTGGTTCTCAGTATGATCTGTCTGATTCCATGTAAAGAATGGTGAAAATTATGTAGCCTGGACTAATGAACAAAAGTGTATTTAAGGAGTGAAGGCCTGTGTTAAAAGTCACTAACAGTTATTGCTCTGCTGTATGCTGACTTCATCACAATACATATTTTACACACAGAAATTGCCTATTTCATTAAAAATTGACAATAATATTTTAGGACTTAATCTTTACCTTTGTTATTGTGTAGTATAGAAAAATTGTCTCGCATTAGATTGTTTCAATTAATGTCATGAATTGTAAGAACCTAACTCAAATGTTAAAAGTGATGACTTATTGTTCTTTAAATGATGCTAACAATATTTATTTTTGATTGTTATTTTTAATTTTAGTGTACGGTAATTTTGGATGTAGCTACATCTAGAATTAAACTTCACAAAAAATGTTTGTTTATGCCTCCAAAATTTTCTGCTTTTGAGAGTCTGTTTGTATATTTTACAAAATGATAAAAGTAATGAATTGCTATAAAGCTGGTTGATTCAACTTTAAAATGCACCTGTTAAGTTCATAATTACATAAGAAAAAAAGAAAGATAACAGTAATGAATTGCTATAAAGCTGGCTGATTCAACTTTAAAATGCACCTGTTAAGTTCATAATTACATAAGAAAATAAGAAAAAAAACTGAACCCACCCTCAAGCGTGCAAAACTTGTTAACAAGTGACGGGATGTTTGTTTCAGTAAAATAATTCTTCAAAATTGTGTGCATGCACATGCATCTATTGATTTACTTTCACTTGTACCAAAAGTTTGGCAAAAATCTGGAAGCAGTGCCTTCAAAGTATGGGTTTGAACAAGTTAAAACCAGTTTTTAAAAGTGTATTTAAAGTTAAATGTTTTGTCAGCCGTACATAAATTCAAAGGAGAGGTTGTTTCTTAACATTTTTAAAGTAGTCTGGATACAAGTGACTAGTGGAGATTTTTAAAAATTTTCTATTTTGCAGAATCCTTATCATTGCCACAAACGCAGCCATTACCACAGCGTTTTCTACCTAAATGCAGTAATAGTATATGAGGGTGCTCGTTCTGAAACAGAAGATATTAATAGTAACAGTAAACTATACACTATGATAATAGTACAGCCCTCCTTGTACGATATGCTGAGCTTATACATAAGCTTCAATAATCATTTCTATGATTTTCATCTTATTATTATATATTTTTTCATAAATAATAAACTATTAAAAAACAGTTTACATTTTCGTTTTTTTTTTAATTTATACTCAATAAAAATCTCAAAACCATGTACCCTAAATTTTTGAAAAATTTCACTTTTCTGTTTTTTTTACAGTTTCAGAAACTACATTTAATTCTGAAAAGAATGATATATAATTGGTTTATTTCTGATAATTTATCATAGTAAATAAATTAAAAATACTTATCTCAAGTTGAGGGCTTGTATTTTCTGATGTGCTGTTGAGGCTTGGAAACAAATAGTTTATATCTGTTTTTACTTCCATATTTCCTTAAGGAATGGAAGTATGGTGATGGCAAAAAAAATCGTGTTCGAGATTATTGCAGATTCTGATTCTACTACACTCAAAACATGAAAAAAAGTCGTTTTCCGAAAAGTGTCTGTGTGTGTGTGTGTGTCTGTGTGTCTGTGTGTCTGTAGATTTTTTTTCTATGGCAAACGATAACTGCCGCAAATTCAAACAGAATCAAATAATTTTTTGCATACAGCCCTGATTTGTAGAGGACTCGCGACCTATTGTTTTTGGTGAAGATCGGTTGAAGGAAAGGGGTAGTTTACCTGCAACGGTTTTTTTTTATCAAGGGAAATTTTTTTTTTTGGCAAACGATAACAGCCGCAAATTCAAACATAATCAAATAATGTTTCGTATACAGGCCTTAATTGTAGAGTTCTCAAGACCTTTTGTTTTTGGTGAAGATCGGTTAAGGGAAAGGGGTAGTTTACTTGTAACGTTTTATGTTTTAACAAGGGTATTTCCTATGGCAAACGATAACAGCCGCAAATTCAAACAGAATCAAAAGATTATTTGCATACAGCCCTAAATTGTAGAGTACTCGAGACCTATTGTTTTTGGTGAAGATCGGTTAAGGGAAAGGGGTAGTTTACTTGTAACGTTTTATGTTTTAACAAGGGTATTTCCTATGGCAAACGATAACGGCCGCAAATTCAAACAGAATCAAAAGATTATTTGCATACAGCCCTAAATTGTAGAGTTCTCAAGACCTATTGTTTTTGGTGAAGATCGGTTAAGGGAAAGGGGTAGTTTACCTACAACGTTTTTTTAACAAGGGTATTTTTTATGGCAAACGATAACAGCCGCAAATTCAAACAGAATCAAATAATTTTCTGCATACTGCCCTGATTTGTAGAGTACTCAAGACCTATTGTTTTTGGTGAAGATCGGTTGAGGGGAAGGGGTAGTTTACCTGCAACGTTTTTTATCAAGCGTATTTTCTATGGCAAACGATAACTGCCACAAATTCAAACAGAATCAAATAATTTTTTGCATACAGCCCTGATTTGTAGAGTACTCGCGACCTATTGTTTTTGGTGAAGATCAGATGAGGGAAAGGGGTAGTTTACCTGCAACGGTTTTTTTTATCAAGGGAAATTTTTTTTTGGCAAACGATAACAGCCGCAAATTCAAACAGAATCAAATAATGTTTCGTATACAGCCCTGAATTGTAGAGTTCTCAAGACCGTTTGTTTTTGGTGAAGATCGGTTAAGGGAAAGGGGTAGTTTACTTGTAACGTTTTATGTTTTAACAAGGGTATTTCCTATGGCAAACGATAACAGCCGCAAATTCAAACAGAATCAAAAGATTATTTGCATACAGCACTAAATTGTAGAGTTCTCAAGACCTATTGTTTTTGGTGAAGATCGGTTAAGGGAAAGGGGTAGTTTACCTACAACGTTTTTTTAACAAGGGTATTTTCTATGGCAAACGATAACAGCCGCAAATTCAAACAGAATAAAATAATTTTCTGCATACAGCCCTGATTTGTAGAGTACTCAAGACCTGTTGTTTTTGGTGAAGATCGGTTGAGGGGAAGGGGTAGTTTACCTGCAACGTTTTTTATCAAGCGTATTTTCTATGGCAAACGATAACTGCCGCAAATTCAAACAGAATCAAATAATTTTTTGCATACAGCCCTGATTTGTAGAGTACTCGCGACCTATTGTTTTTGGTGAAGATCGGTTGAGGGGAAGGGGTAGTTTACCTGCAACGGTTTTTTGTATCAAGGGAATTTTTTTTTTTGGCAAACGATAACAGCCGCAAATTCAAACAGACTTAAATAATGTTTCGTATACAGCCCTGAATTGTAGAGTTTTGAAGACCTATTGTTTTTGGTGAAGATCGGTTAAGGGAAAGGGGTAGTTTACCTGTAACGTTTTATGTTTTAACAAGGGTATTTCCGATGGCAAACGATAACAGCCGCAAATTCAAACAGAATCAAACGATTATTTGCATACAGCCCTAAATTGTAGATTTCTCAAGACCTATTGTTTTTGGTGAAGATCGGTTAAGGGAAAGGGGTAGTTTACCTACAACGTTTTTTTAACAAGGGTATTTTCTATGGCAAACGATAACAGCCGCAAATTCAAACAGAATAAAATAATTTTCTGCATACAGCCCTGATTTGTAGAGTACTCAAGACCTGTTGTTTTTGGTGAAGATCGGTTGAGGGAAGGGGTAGTTTACCTGCAACGTTTTTTATCAAGCGTATTTTCTATGGCAAACGATAACTGCCGCAAATTCAAACAGAATCAAATAATTTTTTGCATACAGCCCTGATTTGTAGAGTACTCGCGACCTATTGTTTTTGGTGAAGATCGGTTGAGGGGAAGGGGTAGTTTACCTGCAACGGTTTTTTTTATCAAGGGAAATTTTTTTTTTTGGCAAACGATAACAGCCGCAAATTCAAACAGACTTAAATAATGTTTCGTATACAGCCCTGAATTGTAGAGTTTTCAAGACCTATTGTTTTTGGTGAAGATCGGTTAAGGGAAAGGGGTAGTTTACCTGTAACGTTTTATGTTTTAACAAGGGTATTTCCGATGGCAAACGATAACAGCCGCAAATTCAAACAGAATCAAACGATTATTTGCATACAGCCCTAAATTGTAGATTTCTCAAGACCTATTGTTTTTGGTGAAGATCGGTTGAGGGAAAGGGGTAGTTTACCTGTAACGTTTTATGTTTTAACAAGGGTATTTCCTATGGCAAATGATAACAGCCGCAAATTCAAACAGAATCAAATAATGTTTTGCATACAGCCCTGATTTGTAGAGTACTCAAGACCTATTGTTTTTGGTGAAGATCGGTTAAGGGGAAGGGGTAGTTTACCTGCACCGTTTTTTTATCAAGCGTATTTTCTATGGCAAACGATAACAGCCGCAAATTCAAACAGAATCAAATAATTTTTTGCATACATCCCTGAATTGTAGAGGTCTCAAGGACTTTCGATTTTGGTGAAGATCGGTTAAGGGGAAGGGGTAGTTTACCTGCAACCTTTTACGTTTTAACAAGAGTAAAGTACTTGCAAATTTATTTAACCTTTTTGAAACAATGGTAATTGTTAAAAATAAAATAATTTTGTTGCCAGGCAATAAAATTAAAATTTTTTAATTTTAATGTAATATAATATTTTTCATTTAATACGGCAATAAAAAGGCAGGTAAGACACAAACACACAATTCACGTTATTTCTGGCCTCACTCATGTTTATTTTCTTACGTTTGCACGCTTTTTAAATGGAAAGTGCCGAAACCCACACCAACATAACGCGTGCAAGCCGAAAAAATGGACATCAATTTGCTTACTGGCGAAGCTAGTAGTTAATGAATGGGTAGGCAAAAATCTTATCTTAAATTTTTTTTAAGGAATCACTAAAAGGATGGTGGGTCAAATCGGACGCTGAGGTAGAGTTTGCTGTAACCGAATGGTTCCACAAACAGCCGTAAGAATTTTACTAGCAGGGAATCTACAGGTTAGCGCAACAGTGGAACTCATGTCTTAATGTTATTGGAGACTTCTTTTAAAATCGTTGAATAAAAAATGCTTTACAGCTCTATACGTGTGTCTATTGAACAATCCTTGTATTAGTCGTACACAATAATACAACTGATTAAACTTCAAATTTTTAAACTTGGTTAGTTTCTATATATATGTTTAATGTTACAAATAATTCAAATAACAATCTTGATCATCTGTTAGTTCAGCGGAATAACAGTGACACTTTTAATAACCGCATAAAATAAACACTTAGTAACAACACAGGCGCTTTAACTTAACTGTTTGGACCACAGAAGTGAGGCATGCCTCAACGCTCTATGTGTACAGCGCGGGACAATCCCCCCTCCCTACACTTCCCTATCACACCACTACATTGCTTACATACGATGTATACAAAAAACGCTGAGGCAAGTTCAGGTTGCCTCATTCGATTTAAACGAACTATGCCGAATCTCACCTGTCACCATCTAGCGGTCGCTCAATAAAGCACGTTTCGGTTTAATAAATTTGACAGTCACAGTAACAATGTATAATCTTTACGTTATGTAGTTCATACGTATTTATAATTTTTATTCTACAGAATTTGTTAGGGTAGGCATTGCCTCAATTGCCTCCATGTAACTTCGCCACTGATATATATGTGTACAACGTTATCGGCAACAAAGAAGTAGTTTTTGTTAAAATTCCTTCCCGGGATATTTGGCCGTAGTCCAATGTTTTCTACAAAACCAGACATTTCGGCAATGCCATCGACTTCCATCATCAGTGAAAATCGAGTGCGATAACGTGAGGTGGTATACGTTAGTGACCACAGTACTGTGGTTAAGGCTGAAGCAGTAAGTAGAAAGAAGTAGTTTCTATGGTAATATTTCATTTCGAAAATGATTTTAAATATAAATCTTAGAATATGGAAGTCATGTATGGTTCTCCATACCGATATTTTCTATAGTAAACGATAACAGCCGCAAATTCAAACAATCAAATGATGTTTTGCATACAGCCCTGTATTGTAGAGTTTTCAATACGTATTGGTGTTGGCGAAGATCGGTTAAGGGAAAGGGGTAGTTTACCAGCAACATTTTATGTTTTAACAAGGGTAATTTTTTATATGACGAACGGTAATTGCCGTAAATTCAAACAGAATCAACTAGGTTTTTGCATACCTTTTTGAACTAAAGAGAACTCAAGGTCTGTTGATTTTGTTGAAGATTGGTTAAGGGAAGGGGTAGTTTATCAGCAACGTTTTATGTTTTAAAAAGGGTAATTTTTTTATGACGAACGATAACTGCCGAAAATTCAATGAGAATCAAATAATTTTTTGCACCCCCTGATTTGCAGAGAGCTCAAGGTCTATTGATTTTGGTGAAGATCGGTTAAGGGAAGGGGTAGTTTACCTGCAACATTTTAAATTGTAACAAGAGAAATGTTTCAATGACGAACGATAACTGCCGCACATTCAAACAGAATCAAATATTTTTTGCATGCTTCGCTGAATTGTAGAGGACGGAAGGTGTGTTGATTTTGGAGAAGATCGGTTAAGAGAAAGGGGTAGTTTACCTGAAACATTTTATGATTTAACAAGAGTAAAGTACTTAATTTTTATAAATAAAGTTCCTGATAAGAAGCTCATAGTAATCCACTGTAGAAACGTAGATGAAATATCTTTAAATGAAGAAGTTAGGTGAACGGGGTGGGGGTAATTTTCTATTATTAAAAATTATAGTTGAAGGTGGAGGGGAGAATTTTTTATATGTGTACTACGTTATCGGCAACAAAGAAGTAGTTTTTTGTTAAAATTGCTTCCCGGGCTCTTTAGCCGTAGTCCAATGTTTTCTGCAAAACCAGACTTTTCGGCAGTGGCATCGACTGCCATCATCGGTGAAAATCGAGTGCGAAAACGTGAGGTGGTATACGTTAGTGACCACAGTACTGTGGTTAATGCTGAAGCAATAAGTAGAAAGACGTAGTTTCTATGTAAATATTTCATTTCGAATATGATTTTAAATATAAATCTTAGAACATGGAAGTCATGTATGGTTCTCCATACCGATATTTTATTCAATGATTTCAAAGAAGTCTCCAATAACATTAAGACATGAGTTCCACTGTTGCGCTAACCTGTAGATTCCCTGCTAGTAAAATTCTTACGGCTGTTTGTGGAACCATTCGGTTACAGCAAACTCTACCTCAGCGTCCGATTTGACCCACCGTCCTTTTAGTGATTCCTTAAAAAAAATTTAAGATAAGATTTTTGCCTACCCATTCATTAACTACTAGCTTCGCCAGTAAGCAAATTAATGTCCATTTTTTCGGCTTGCACGCGTTATGTTGGTGTGGGTTTCGGCACTTTCCATTTAAAAAGCGTGCAAACGTAAGAAAATAAACATGAGTGAGGCCAGAAATAACGTGAATTGTGTGTGTGTGTGTGTGTGTGTTTGTGTCTTACCTGCCTTTTTATTGCCGTATTAAATGAAAAATATTATATTACATTAAAATGAAAAAATTTTAATTTTATTGCCTGGCAACAAAATTATTTTATTTTTAACAATTACCATTGTTTCAAAAAGTTTAAATAAATTTTCAAGTACTTTACTCTTGTTAAAACGTAAAAGGTTGCAGGTAAACTACCCCTTCCCCTTAACCGATCTTCACCAAAATCGAAAGTCCTTGAGATCTCTATAATTCAGGGACGTATGCAAAAAATTATTAGATTCTGTTTGAATTTGCGGCTGTTATCGTTTGTCATAGAAAATACGCTTGATAAAAAAATGTTGCAGGTAAACTACCCCTTCCCCTTAACCGATCTTCACCAAAAACAATAGGTCTTGAGTACTCTACAAATCAGGGCTGTGTGCAAAACATTATTTGATTCTGTTTGAATTTGCGGCTGTTATCGTTTGCCATAGAAAATACCCTTGTTAAAAAAACGTTGCAGGTAAACTACCCCTTTCCCTCAACCGATCTTCACCAAAAACAATAGGTCATGAGTACTCTACAAATCAGGGCTGTATGCAAAAAATTATTTGATTCTGTTTGAATTTGCGGCAGTTATCGTTTGCCATAGAAAAAAAATCTACAGACAGACACACAGACAGACACACACACAGACACTTTTCGGAAAACGACTTTTTTTCATGTTTTGAGTGTAGTAGAATCAGAATCTGCAATAATCTCGAACACGATTTTTTTTGCCATCACCATACTTCCATTCCTTAAGGAATATGGAAGTAAAATTAACAAACACTAAAGGTTTAATAGTGAACAATAATAATATTTAAGAAAGTTGTTAAGAATAATATTTTAAGATAAACCATTAATTAAGTATAGTGAACACTGAAGAGTGATGTTAACTGTATTGATTAGAAAAGAATCTTATTGTAAAGTTTAAAAGTATATAATAGTATTTAAAGGTAAGAATCCCATGAAAGAGTAATCAGATAGTAATATTTCATTTCGAAAATGATTTTAAATATAAGTCTTAGAACATGGAAGTCATGTATGGTTCTCCATACCGATATTTTCCATATACAGTTGGTAATTTTTACTTCCATATTCCTTAAGGAATGGAAGTATGGTGATGGCAAAAAAAATCGTGTTCGAGATTATTGCAGATTCTGATTCTACTACACTCAAAACATGAAAAAAAGTCGTTTTCCGAAAAGTGTCTGTGTGTCTGTCTGTCTGTCTGTCTATCTGTGTGTCTGTCTGTGTGTCTGTCTGTCTGTAGATTTTTTTTCTATGGCAAACGATAACTGCCGCAAATTCAAACAGAATCAAATAATTTTTTGCATGCAGCCCTGATTTGCAGAGTACTCGCGACCTATTGTTTTTGGTAAAGATCGGTTGAGGGAAAGGGGTAGTTTACCTGCAACGGTTTTTTTTTAGCAAGGGTAATTTTGTTTGTTTGGCAAACGATAACAGCCAAAAATTCAAACAGAATCAAATAATGTTTCGCATACAGCCCTGAATTGTAGAGTTCTCAAGATCTGTTGATTTTGGTAAAGATCGGTTAAGGGAAAGGGGTAGTTTACCTGTAACGTTTTATGTTTTAACAAGGGTATTTCCTATGGCAAACGATAACAGCCGCAAATTCAAACAGAATCAAAAGATTATTTGCATACAGCCCTAAATTGTAGAGTTCTCAAGACCTATTGTTTTTGGTGAAGTTCGGTTGAGGGAAAGGGGTAGTTTACCTGCAACGTTTTTTTAACAAGGGTATTTTCTATGGCAAACGATAACAGCCGGAAATTCAAACAGAATCAAATAATGTTTTGCATACAGCCCTGATTTGTAGAGTACTCAAGACCTTTTGTTTTTGGTGAAGATCGGTTAAGGGGAAGGGGTAGTTTACCTGCAACGTTTTTTTATCAAGCGTATTTTCTATGGCAAACGATAACAGCCGCAAATTCAAACAGAATCAAATAATTTTTTGCATACGTCCCTGAATTGTAGAGGTCTCAATGACTTTCGATTTTGGTGAAGATCGGTTAAGGGGAAGGGGTAGTTTACCTGCAACCTTTTACGTTTTAACAAGAGTAAAGTACTTGAAAATTTATTTAAACTTTTTGAAACAATGGTAATTGTTAAAAATAAAATAATTTTGTTGCCAGGCAATAAAATTATAATTTTTTCATTTTAATGTAATATAATATTTTTCATTTAATACAGCAATAAAAAGGCAGGTAAGACACAGCCTGGCTGTTTGAGTGAAAATGATTTTAAATATAAATCTTAGAATATGGAAGTCATGTATGGTTCTCCATACCGATATTTACTTCCATATTCCTTAAGGAATGGAAGTATGGTGATGGCAAAAAAAATTGTGTTCGAGATTATTGCAGATTCTGATTCTACTACACTCAAAACATGAAAAAAAGTCATTTTCCGAAAAGTGTCTGTGTGTGTGTGTGTCTGTCTGTGTGTCTGTGTGTCTGTAGATTTTTTTTCTATGGCAAACGATAACTGCCGCAAATTCAAACAGAATCAAATAATTTTTTGCATACAGCCCTGATTTGTAGAGGACTCGCGACCTATTGTTTTTGGTGAAGATCGGTTGAGGGAAAGGGGTAGTTGACCTGCAACGGTTTTTTTTATCAAGGGAAATTTTTTTTTTTGGCAAACGATAACAGCCGCAAATTCAAACAGAATCAAATAATGTTTCGCATACAGCCCTGAATTGTAGAGTTCTCAAGACCTATTGTTTTTGGTGAAGATCGGTTAAGGGAAAGGGGTAGTTTACCTACAACGTTTTTTTAACAAGGGTATTTTCTATGGCAAACGATAACAGCCGCAAATTCAAACAGAATCAAATACTGTTTTGCAGACAGCCCTGATTTGTAGAGAACTCACGACCTATTGTTTTTGGTGAAGATCGGTTGAGGGGAAGGGGTAGTTTACCTGCAACGTTTTTTTATCAAGCGTATTTTCTATGGCAAACGATAACAGCCGCAAATTCAAACAGAATCAAATAATTTTTTGCATACGTCCCTGAATTGTAGAGGACTCAAGGAATTTTGATTTTGGTGAAGATCAGTTAAGGGGAAGGGGTAGTTTACCTGCAATTTTTTACGTTTTAACAAGAGTAAAGTACTTGAAAATTCATTTAAACTTTTTCAAACAATGGTAATTGTTGAAAATAAAATAATTTTGTTGCCAGGCAATCTGAAAATTTCAGATTTTGTACCACAAAATCTGAAAAGATTATACAATAGTTTATGAAATGGTTAATAATACGTCAGTGGAAGGTGTAATGAGAAATTAGCAGAAATGGAAACCTGGGGAATGTTAACTGTTCTGTAGATACAATTTTGTCAGAATGTTTGGAAATGATCATCAACATTGAAGAAAAAGTAAGCATATTAAGAAACATATGTAAGTACTTATTATAAAAAAATAATGTTTGTTTTTTGATAAAGTCATTTTGATTATAAAATATAAATATTTACAACAAGAAAAGAATTTTCAGTTTTCAAAATTTAAATATATTTTTATAAAACAATGGGTTCTTCATTGAGGTGGGGACCATGTCACTCACTCCATCTCAAGCCTCCTCTCCCATTTTGCAGAAAAAGAGGACCCTGTCAAGGCTGATACTTTGACGACAGTGACAGGGCTTTCCACCAAATTCAGCAGAGTGACAGGTAGGCCCAACTCTGATTGGCTCCTCAGATTTCCCCAGCGTTAGTAGGTTCTATGAAAATATTTTATTTCAAAAATGATTTTAAATATAAATCTTAGATATGTTTTATAAATCTCATGTTTTATGTTTTAACATGGGTAATTTTTTATATGACGAACCATAACTGCCGTAAATTCAAACAGAATCAAATAATTTTTTACATATGTGCCTGAGCTATAGAGAACTCAATGTCTGTTGATTTTGGTGAAGATCGGTTACGGGGAAAGGGCAGTTTACCTGAAACATTTTTTGTTGTAACATGAGTAAAGTACTTAATTTTGATAAAGTATCCTGATAAGATCTTAATAATCCACTGTAGAAACGTAGATGAAATATCTATAAATGAAGAGGCTAGTTGAACGGGCTGGGGGTAATTTTCTATAAATCAAAATTATAGTTGAAGGGGGAGGGGATAATATTTTTTATATGTGTACTACGTTATTGGCAAGAAAGAAGTATTTTTTTTGTTAAAATTCCTTCCTTGGCTGTTTGGCTGAAAATGATTTTAAATATAAATCTTCGAATATGGAAGTCATGTATGGTTCTCCATACCGATATTAAGTTATAGATTAAGTTGGTTACACTGTCATCAGCTGACCATTTTGTAATTCAGTTTTGTCTATGGTATTATTGTACTAGTTGTTTAGTGCGAACGTAACCTAACCTTGTCAGCAAAACACAAAACCCTAATGAATTGTTCAAAGCCCTGATTTGGAACCAATAAATGTTTTTTTTTTGTTCAGATGTTCAAAATACCTTTCCAGAATAAGCTGACCAAATTTCAACTTCTTGCCATTAACAGGTTTTGAGAAAAAGGTACATAAATATGATTAATTTAACATGGGGACGATAGATGGGTACAAATAATGATGTATTATTTTATCATAAATTGACTGTCACAGTTTTGACTGTAGCCTGGCCTTTTATCATATGAGGTTGTGACAGTTCGCAACTTGAAAAGAGTTACGCAATCTTTTTTTGTGTGTACAATTAAGTGTTTTGTGTGACTTTTAGTTTTTTAGTTTACTAATGTTAATTCTAAGGGTTGAAAATATTAGAGAAAATTATAATTTCAAAATATTTTATCTTAGTCAAGTGGTATCCAGATTGAATGTAATAAGTCTCATATTATCAGGAAGTTTTGTAAAAAGTTCTATTTTTTAAGATATTTGAAAAAATCGGGTTTTACACTTTCACCCTAATTTTATGGTGTTTTTACAAGAATGTTTTGCACAACTTTTTTGTATGTTAAAGTATATTGTTTTTAATAAATCTCAGTAATAAAATCTTAATAGTATATTTTCCCTGAATGAGACTGAAAAACTGCTAATTTACCAAGGCTAATAAGCCCAAATTATATTGAAGTAACCAAGCACAATAATTCCATATCATATACAAGTACATCGAAACACTATTGTTATTAACCCTTTTGCGCTGGAGAAGAAATCACTTTTATACTTTTCTAGAAGTGCTGTCCCAAAAGTGCAGCTTTAAAAATTTTTTAAAACATTGTAATGTATTTTAGTTTATACATTCTCTTATCTTAAGTTACCTTATAATTTACATAATCTTTTTTCAAAAACCATTCACCTTGGAAAAGTTTAAAAAAAATTTTCAGTTTGACACAAAATATTAGATGAAAACATTCTTAGCATTTAACATCGAATCTCACTAGAAAGCACATTTGTTTTGTACATATACACCAATTTTTAAACACCAGTCTTTAAAAGTAAAAGAACTATGTTTTGTAGATAATGAAATATCGATAGTGTAGAATAAATTACTAATGACTCCTATCGATCATAGGACAATTTACACGCTATATAACATATTTAGCCAAAAATTCGACTCTTACTGACATGATGTTTGATACAAAGAAACAATCAGAAATAAAATTTATTAATATCTAAATAATGTTTATCTGCATGTCCAGTTAACTGGATATCAGCACTTTTCATAAAACATGATGATGTCTGTGTAACAGGACACCAACAATTGTCACACAAAATGCCAACATCCGTAAAACCAGACATTGATACTAAATGGGTTAGTAATACTTACTGAGTTGGTGCATGTTAATTCATGAAACTTACTAAATAATTAAACAAACAACATTTAGTTTCACTATATTTATTTGTTAATATATAGTAGCTTCAATGATTGTCAAATTAACATCAAAGAATAATAAGTAACTATTGTATACTTTTTTACAATAGTCTAACTATTCATTGAAGTTATTTAACAAGTAAATATTGTAAAACATATACCAAGTGTGATTGTTTTAATTATTACTGGTATTCTTCGTACACATGCGTAGTTATTGAGCAATTCACAAATTGTATTCGGATTACTAAAATACAGTTGAAAATCATAAATGTGTTAAATACAGTATTTCTAATAATTCGTTATATTGTCTTAAATCTGATATTGTAAAAGATAATAGAACTGCTTAGAGTATAAGTATCCTGTGTTTTTTAAATCACGAGTTTATATGTATTTGATAAGCTTTACAAAAAACACCTTATTTATTGATAACCTGCTAGCTTATTGATAATTTGCCGATCCTAATGATATTTGGAGGAAATGTAATTCTTAATTTATGGCTTCAAACAAATTTTCTACTTACAGGGGTTTTGCTTTTGAACAGAAAGGGAAAGAAAAAGTAGAATAATCAAGATTTTTGAATTAACGAGGTTTGTGTTACTAAGGTTTTAACTATTGTTGGTACTTAATATGACTGTTGAAAAGTACAAAGCTAATAACAGTACAATAAAATTTCTTGTAATATGGACGTTCACAAATCCTTTACCTAACAGGCTGTGTAAATTGTTTAGAATTGTGTAGCTTTAAAACAAGAACCACGTATTTAAAAATTTAATAATAGCTTTTACTCACACTAATAAGGATAAACAATTTATTCACCTAATTTCTCTTGTGTGAATCATAAAAGACACCATATTATTAAGGGATTTACTATCAGCAGTTCACCTTTGCAACCGAACAAGGAATGTGGTGACGTATGCCATTCCACTGCATGCATCACTGTAATACTACATATTTAAAATACGTTTAACACAGTTTCGGTATTACTTGACTGTCTCTCACAAGGTGTTTTTGTAGCGAATAAAAAAAAAATACTTTAACAAAATATTCAATAAATTACACTTGCATATAATGTACGAACGTTCAATCTAATATGCACACAAAATTACAACTAAATACGTCTGAACAATGTTTCCAGAACCAGTAATATCGCAACAACACACAGCAAAACTGGTGTGCATACAGTACAGTCATTAGCTGTGCTCATAGTTTCTCTTTTGACCCATTATATGCATGTAGTTGTTTTTTTATCAGTTATTTTTAATATCCTGGATCATCAGCTCCCAAGTAGTTATAGTATTTTACCAGCCATCAAATCACTTTACTCATTTTGAAAGGATTTAAAATTTTTATCTTTCCTTTCAAACGTTGAAGGTGAAACACCAAAAAATATTGTTACAATAATAAAAAAAAGACTAGTTTGATTTTTAATCTTTAATAAAAACTAGCGGTAAGAAACTTAATTTCAAAGAACAGAAAATATATTGCATTCATGTGGCTACTAATTGACTCAACACTAGTAGTACACTATTTTATATGCCATTGCCATTCAAAAGAAAGTGTGGTGAAAATTGTTTCATAAATTACCGTACGTATGTACATAAACTTTGGATGCAAATAATACTTTTAGCAATACAGACAGGTATAGTTGGAGTATTGAGATACATTGTAGAAACCAACAACTAATAGATGATAAATATTATTCACTTGTCCCTCCAAACATTAGGCTACCGTTGTTATAAATGCAGTAAACCAGATTATACCTGTGTAGTGGCTGCAGACACTTCTAGATTACAAAATATAATAGAAAGTAATATGTATTTTTAAAGAATAATTTTCAATGAAGATTGTCTGTGAAAATCAGTTTATGATTGCCCTTTGGATTACTCAAGTTGTTGTTATATGTTTATAAGTGGCAAATACAATTCTTCCCAGATAGAGCAAGTTAGAAACAATGTATTCGATTGCAGATAGAATAGGATACTATCTACAGTACACACAGCACCTTTGTAGACACAGTATGTTTCTGTACCATTCCCTCTGGGTCAGAATGCTATTTTGAGTTAAAAAAAAAAACTAGTGTGCCCCCCCACACTCACACACACACACACACACACACACACACACACACACACACTGAGTTTTTAATGGTATCCAAAAAGAGATACCAAAAGAGAGATGGTAATTGTATAGGCTACATTTATTTATTTTGAAGTTATGTACAGACATTAATATACAACAGTATTTTGTTTTTAATAACACATTTTTATATGTATATAATAATTTTAATTCTTAATACTATGAGGTATGTTTGGAATATACGTACCCTTTATCTGTTAAAAAAATGCAGACCGTATTTTTTGAAACAGTATTATTTTTTTAAAATGCAGACAGTATTATTTTATGAGTTTTATTTTTGATTGATTTTAAGGTCATATCCTAACAAATTTTCATCATAGTTTCAACCAGTAAAGTTCAGGTATTTGTCATAAAGTGGAATCAGTTTTGGGATTCCCTCCTGTGAAAGTTGCTGTGAATTAACCAGTGCTACACAGCTGTGTTGACATAGCCCTTGTCATCACAGTGCTGACAAACAAGGAGCCACTTCAAATACAAGAACAAGTGAAAGTCACGGTGTTTAGTCTATAGGGGGGATAAGCCATTCATTGCCAACCAAATAACATAGCGAGTTCTTGAGTTCGAACAACAATGTGTGGCTGAGGATGGTGGAGGAACACAGGTCCATGATTGAGCATACCTCACCTTTCGTTTTGGATTGTATGATAAAGTTCATTCAAGGTCTTCTAGTAGGATCTGCATTTAATGTTGTGCACCAGGGCAAGAGATCAACAAGCAAAACTCCCTTTCTGCAATAAAATATACATGATCTGTTCTCAGGAATTTTCATTGATTTTGTATACCAAATTGTTATTAATAACAGATGGTCTTCCACCCCCATGGTTTATTGTGTACATTTCCATGCCTTTTCTTAGACTGTCTAACCCACTCACTCACCATTCCATCACTCAGAGTGCATTTACAATATATAGTTTACTAATAAGTCAAATGAATCTCGTTGGGCTTCACATTTCCCAATTTAAAACATAGATGACAGACTGTATTTCACAGTCAGTGGGTTCTTCACTTATCTTAAACATTTAAAACACATGAAACAAAATGTGTACAAAGACTGCTGCTCCTGATGTGGTGTCTGTAGCAACCACTCACAGATCAACATGCACATTCATAATAATTTAATGTAATAACAGATTGTGTTAGCAACCATCCCTGTAAGTGAAATGGTACACTCATGGAAGGAAGCAACAGTGTAATATTGTATTAAAGAAGTTAATGTATTTGAAAGAAAACCTTTGATACTGTAGTAATAATAGCAATAACAATGAACAACAACAACAATAACAGACATTTTTGTACCACCAGGATGGTGTAGAAGAGAGAGAGAATAGAGTGCCCAGTTGTGCTGTTTGGCATATGAGGTGGATGATGTGGGAATTACTTTATTCTGTGATTATTGCAAAAATGATTACTGTGGATATTTATTAACCAGGGAGGATCAACATCGAGACTAAAAAAGGCATTTTGATTTTATAGTGCTGCTATATAGTGATTCCATGACTTCTCGATTAATAACCAAGTGCCACTTGTGCTGGTCTTCAAAGTCTTATCCGGTCTTCTTATTTACATTTAAGCATTTAAACTGTAAATGTTCATATTTGTGTGACTTTAGTTTCAGGAAGTTATAACATCTGTCTGTAGCACTTACATCATTGTGGGTCCTGGTTGAGTAGGCCTACTCGTTTTTCCCAGTATTTGTATGGTTTCCATAATGAAGTGTGAATAATGAATTTTGAATTTGGATTCGGAGTTCTGATAGTGTTATCCTACCTCTCTGACAATTTAGTTCTTACATAAATGCTTTCCCACACACGTATTTACTTGGACAGTTAATTACTGAAAACATGTCTGGACCATTTCAGTCCACATTAACCAACTGTCAATATTATCTTATAGTATCTTGAGCAAAGTGTACTTTACATATATTGTTCACTTTAGTTTGTCTTGTATGAAGAAAACTGTTCTCTTTCAAAGTTGACACATTTGTCATTTCAAATGTATAATTTGAACAGTGCAATAATTCAGTACAGCATACAGATTACTTTCAGAAACTGCTTTTAATTCATGTATAATAGTTGATAATGTTGATAATGAGTAGCTGAATATAGTGAGACTTGTCAGTTGGATGAATCATGATATAACTTCTGTCCTGGTGTGTACTGTTAGTGTAGGTCGCAGTAACCTTTTCTTATAAAAAAAAAATGTATACTATTGATAATTATACATAATGCTATTACTGCAATTATGTCAGTGGGAATTATTATTTAAGAAAAAGAGTTTAATGCTTATTAAAAATAAATAAAATATAAAGGGACAAAATATTTCTATCTGTTCACGAGACATACATTTAAGATGAAACTGTCCATGTAAAACAAAATGAAAGATCAGTCTTTTGTGTGTGTGTGTGTGTGTGGGGGGGGGGGTCATACACATGCAAATGCATAAAATTAGCTTTTATAGCAATCTCTTTATTAAATTTGAAATTGTGAATGTATGTAGACATGCTCTGTTGCTCAGAGAGTGGAGGTTTCCAACAAAGAGAGGAGGGTATTATAATTAATTAAAATATAAATATGATAGATATATGATAATAATAGATTTTATACGAATTGTGTAAAACATGCATTAATATTTTTTAGGAAGGTTATCATGGTGTGTGTGGTGAATGCACGCACATTTGAGGTAATGGTTAAAGATACAGATGTATAAATACAGTAAACTCCTGATTATCTGCGAATGGTTTATCCACGTTTCAGACTATTCACAACAGCCCGCGGACTTCCTGTTATAAGCGGAAATAAGTTTCAGATGAATAATAAAGCTTCTATTACCCTAAGCTTAATACACTACTTTATTAGCTACCATAAACAATATTGTTTTAAAATTTTTTCAATTATATAATGGTATGTCCGAGTGACGAATTGTGTCACCGCTGACCAACAGTTATAGAATTGTTTGTCTGTTGGCAGCTGGCTACCATGAACTGTCTGGGCTTATGTACTTTACTGCGACTGTGGTAACATTTACTGGTAACAGTCAATTTTCTCAGTATGTTTGTCTTTATGTTTACATGGTATAATTGAAAACCGTTGTACTCTACTAGCTTAGATAACGGATGTGAAAAATTAGGTATTGGTATTGAACGTTACCTGTGATGTTTATCAACAGATCAGCAGTGACTTCACTGACATGTATTTCTCTGACATTTTTTAATTTACACATTTGCGGTAATTCATTCATGAATCTAATACCTGCTGCACATGAAAATGTGGGAGATGTTAATTTGAATTTTTTTTAGGCCTGTACATATATATATATATAGGTAGTAACTTCAGAAATACTCAATATATACAATACACCAATGATACATATAAGACAGTTTATGAGTACTTCTTCTGGCGAAATGTCAGTTTGTGTGCATTAGTATTTTAATTGCATAGAAAATGTGATTATTAATTATACGGCTTCAGTATGTATATTTTGCTACTTGGTAATATCCCGCGTAATGTGTGGTTTTCATGAGGTTCCTTGATGAGCATTTTAACAGGGTTTTATCACATTGCTTTACTTTAAATAAACAGCTAATGTTAATAAAACATGCTAATTTTTACTATTTTCTGCTCTTTTTTTGCATTTTGTGGCTTATCCGCAGCGATCATGCCACTAAATTCAGTGAATAATCGGCAGTTTACTGTATATACAAGTATATGAGTGTTTGGGTCATGTAGAGTGTTTTCATAGGTTTTAAAAACATATTTTCTGTATGTCATTTATTTGGAATGTTGTCGTTTAGAACTTGTCTTTATAAATCCAAGTAAATACAGAGTAATGCATTTCTTGTAACTTCAATATTTTGGCCAATAAAAATATATTTTTTATTGTAAGATTCCATTACCCACAGTAAGTAATGTACTGGAACATGTATATGTATAGAAAGTTAGAAGATTCTCCTTATACTCTCCTTAGTATAATCAGATTATTAGTGTTTATCTTTTTATAAATTCTTGCCAGATGTGAATACATGACTAGGTATAAACAAAATTAAGGCAACATCAATCATTATTGATGTTGTAAATGAAAGAATAGGTGTAGTGCATGCTTGAGATTATGAGATGTGTGAAGGTGCCTGGACAGGCAGAACTATTTCCCACCAGGAGACCCACACCCACTCACCTGCAGGGACCGTGGGGGGAAACGCAGTCTTTCCAGTGCTGTCTTGTGCTGCAAGGAACATGACTTCTGCAATCGCCACTTGCTTCCAATTTTGGCAACAACAGGTAACATAACAACCGTGACTTCAGAGTGACCAGTGTGGATTTAACATGTAGCTGTTGTCGTTTGCTTACTGACCGACGGCGTGTCCTAATCCGCGTTGTGTGATGTGTGTGCTCTCCCCACAGGTGCCTGGAAAGATCGTTAATCTACCCTCCTGAGAACCCCATCTTGTGTCATTACACCAATGCGCTTAACGACACGTTTGTCATAGAGTGTTGCAAGGAATATGACAGGTGTAATAAAGAACTGAGACCAACGCTACATGTTAAAAAGGAAGAAGGTAGGTGACAAATAAATGCCTACATTGAAGTATCCACTGTAGATATTCTTTTGTGGTGAAAGTGCATGACACTTAAGCCTATCTTCACTATCTGCTTCAATCTGTAGACTTTTCTTTTCCAGGTGGACTGAACCTTCTTTGGTATGCACGCTGATATCTGTCTTCACTTCTAGCTGTAGCCTGCATGGTTGTCTAACCTTTTATGCTATACTTTCTTTTGGTTGTTTCTCTCTGTAGGTGTTTTCATAAGGAAAAACTGTTCCCACCTGGAAACCCTTTATGGTGTAAAATTGCGAAAGAAGCAGATATGAAAGGAGACGTTAGTCGGCCTTTTGTCATAGAATGCTGCCAGGATTCTGACTTTTGTAATCGGCACTTGAACCCAACATTTCCCCAAGGTAAGACGCACAGTTGTCAGTGCAAAATTAAAGAGAAAATTTGGGGGCAAAGCATGCCAGAAAAACAGGCAAACAGAGTAACCATGGTGCTTTTCAATAAGCATATTAAACAATGTAGAATTTATACCACTTTAGTGCTAGGGCATTAAACTTCAAACTTAATTGGGTTTATTTTGAATAAATAAGTATTTATTGAAAATAATTAATTGGGAATTCAATTTCATTTTAATTTGAACTATTTTGAACAAATAAATTATTTGCTTATATTTGGAACAAGCACACACTATATATAGTTAGCGCGCGTGCGCGCGCGCGCGTGCACACACACACACACACCATATTTTTGTTACTGTTATTTTATTAAAAACAATATTATAATAACTTTAACAATGGGCACAAACATGCTATTGGTTTTTTTGATTATTATTTAATTTGGGAACCGACTATGTCCTTCGTTAAAATAATATTACATAACTTAGTATGGATTTCATCAATGTGTGCAACTATTTGTAAGGGTAATAGTGTTATAACAATATAATAACTTTTATACCCGATAGTTTTCTCTTCTGGCAGAATGTGTGGCTTCATATGGTCATCTCTTCCATTCATAACATAATTGGTTGTTTGAAACTGGCAGACAGTAATTTTCTTAAGATATATCATTCAACTAAGTATGTATTCACATTTTGAACAAATGCTTTTTAAGTGACTTAAAATTTGTTTAAGTTATATTTTGTCTCGCAGAATTCTTTTTTTTTACTTTTTTTTAAGTAGGTCTGTTTTATCTGTAGTTTAGACCTTCTCTGTAAGTTGCTAATTGAGTTAATAATAACAAATTAACAAGTTCCATTAGAATTTGCAATATCAACGATAATTGAACCCAGAACCTGTTTTTCTTACTGTTAGATTATTCCTTTCTTGATGCTGCCATTTCTTTGAACCCTTATCTCTTTAATACACTAACTAGTTGCCATCTAACTATTTCCCAACAGAAGCCGCTTTTTATTAGTTCCTGTATATGATTTGATTTCATAGGGTGGATTCTGTTGTATAGCCCTTAAGGAGAGTTACGCCCTTGTTAAGGTGAGTCCAGTTGAGGTCAGTATAGTTTACCTTTGTCTTCATCTGTTTCATTTGCATGATTTTAACTTTAGAATTAGAAGTACAGTTGCATGCAGACTGATGCTTTTTAACATTGGATATTGGTAGACTAGATAACGCAATATATTGACAATACTTGGAACAAACTGCTATTGTAAGTTGTTCAGTTTTTCATATAATTTCTCCAGATCAAAACTTCTTTTGTGCTAACATTAAAATTTGTCTTTACCCGTCACTGCTGTTCAGTTTGGTATATAGGATCATGTAATGCATGTAAGAATGAGAAGGTCCATCGTCTTCAAGAAACAAACATGTAACAGACATTTAATTAATATTTAGTAATGGAATTATCACATGAATTATTGTACACGTAAAATTATGCATAATACTATTTCATCAACTAAATGTCTGTAGCATTAAATTTATTCAATGTGAAATATGTCATTTGATCATTACATTCTAAATGAAACCCATTGACATACCGAAAGGAAATATTTTCATATGCAAGTAACAGTTTTGAAATTATATGGACCCCCATTAAATAACAGTGATATTACACTATACAATAACATCTGTACTTAACCAACATTGGACTAGCCCCTGTTTTTACATTTTAACAAAAGAATAGAGATATTTTAAAATATGTAAATTATTATAAGGAGAGAGGGAGGAACTGATATCAGTGTTTTATTGATTAAGTATGTGGGGACTATCACACACACACACACACACACACACACACACACACACACACACACACACACACACACACACACACACACACACACACACACACACACACACACACACACACACACACACACACACACACACACACACACACACACACACACACACACACACACACACACACACACACACACACACACACACACACACACACACACACACACACACACACACACACACACACACACACACACACACACACGTATGAATTTATTTAACCCATCTGGTGATAAGCTGCTGGTTCCCAGCTATGGTAGGTCTCTATCTGATCTGTTTGCTACATGAGATAATCCTGTGTTTATGAAAATGTTTTTACTCTTTACTATTTTACTACTTTATCTTTTCGTTTCTGGCCCTGAAAACTAGCATGCTTTTGTATTTATTGTAATTTTAAAAGCATTTGCGTATATTTTATTTAACTTATTTTAGATCTCTTTGTATTCAGTAAGTCACTTTATACTTTCTTAGCTTGTAATTTGAATCTGCCACATCCTTTGTTATGCCTTTACAATTCCTGCCCAATCATTCGCCTCCTTACTTTTGCTTTTCCCAACTAACCACTTTTATAGACTGCATCTATTTTGCATTTTGTGCATGCATGCATGTGGATGTGTATATGCATGTGTGTGTGCATGAGTGATGCTCATTGTAATTATGTAAGTCATGTACAATATATTTAAAAATGATGGCAGATGATAATATTGTTATTTTATTAGATTAATTTTCTGAAATATATAAATACATTTACATTGTCATGAGACTATTGGTTACTGTATCACTGATAACTTAGTAAGAATAGCGATTGAAAGTGTGTTAATAGTATTATTATTAATACGGGTGTAATGATATACCCATTGAGTTTTAATATTGTACAGAAAACGTTACTCTACTGTAGTGCTGAGGAGTCTTACAGTTAATATTGTTATACAAATAATTTTTTTATTTAATTTTTATATGAAGTATAGATAATTTGTTGTCATTTCATAGACATGAAGATGCAAAATTTATATTTTATATAGAATATGTAACTATTTAATATCTTTATAATATATACTACTAGAATTTAGAATATCCACTAGTTCAAGTAATATGATTTGTTTCCTATTTTCCCATTGCTTTGTATGATTGAAGTTACTTTTTTCAAGTTATAATTTGTTTTAAATTACCTTAATGTTCTCTTCGATAGTAATTAAGTACCTAGGTAGTCGGTAAGCAGTTTATATTGTAACATATGGATCTCAGGTAATACACATGTATATTATTATACACAGTGAGATATAGGCTACTATTAACCAGTTAGATAAAATTATTTTAAAGGATTCTAAGCGGCACATTTTCCTGTTATGTTAAAAAATAATTGTGCACTGTGAACTCGCTGCATCAAATGTTGATACAAACTTTTATGTGTTGAAAATGCTGAACTAATATTTTTCTTTTAAAAATTAACAGATTATGTGCACTTGTTTATGTCTGTGATTGCATAAATGTACTGTGTTTTCTTAATTCATATCTGACATGCTGTATAAGTGTATTTTAGTATTTTATTAATCTATGATCATAACTAAAATGAATTTTTTTCATTGCTATGTCTTTTGATTTGTGCATTCCACAATTCAGTACTAATTAATACTGAATGAAAATTTTTCGTTTTACCTTAATTAAACAGTTATTGAATTAAAAAGTAGGAATAACAAAATTATAAAGATTAGCGTATGTAGTTTGTAAATTAGCATTTGTGTGTGTGTGTGTGTGTTTTGAGCAGGTGGATTGATTGCAGTAATGTATAGATATTAATTTACCAAATATAAAATGTTTTGATTTTTAATTAATTTGGGTCTAGCGAAATTAAATATATGCTTACTGGTTCTGTATGAAGGTAGAGCTGATAGGCTATATCAAAAAAGGAAAGAAAAGATGAAAAACTTATCCTTTAATTTGTCTTTTAATTTTTTAAAATAAAAAGTCTTGAAGTAGTTCAATATTTTTATAATTAGCTAACATCATAAATACAGTACAATCCTGATTCCATTTCTTAGTAGTGGGATATTTATATTAATAAAAGGCAGGAGCATTGATTTAAAATATAAACTTAAGTGATAATGAAATACTGTACTATTAAATCAACATGGTGTATGTTTATACTTTATATAAAAAAAAAGAAATTATGCTGTTGCACACCACTATACGTATATATAAAATATTCCCGATTAGCGCTTTCAAGCTTCACAGCTCGTCATCAGATCGGAAATACATCTGACCACCAACACAACTTTATTAATTACAAATGAATACAAACATTCTATAATGAATAAAAGGATAGTGTAATTGTAGTACTGTCTCATCTACAAAATCTTATGTAGATAGGTATTCAGTATTGTTTATATACATTTGAGTATATCCCATTATAAAATAAATTATAAAACTTTTGCTACAAAACATTCCTTTTTTTAAGTGAATATTATAAACACAAGGTACATAACTTAGAGTACTTGTTATTAAAAAAAAGTAAGAAAATTTGTTTGCTTCATTTTATTGAATGAACTTCAGTTTGTTTGCTTTTGAACCACTAGAAGCAGAAAGGCTAGACATGAAGACCATGTTGCACACATGACTGTCTTATTTACTCATCAGCATAGCCTGCATCACTTTTTTAGTATGTTCTAATAACTTAACTGCCAATCTACAATTTACTATCATTTTTACTGTTTTTTCCTTCTATATCAAATTACATAAATCAATTTATAAGAAAAAGTTTTCTTAGGAAATAGGAATATACATTTTGGCATAAACTGAATCAAAATTGTAGTGGCCATTCTTTACTGACATTTTATTAATATTACTTACTATATATAAAAAAAAGAAATTATGCTGTTGCACACCACTATATATAAAAATACCCGATTAGGGCTTTTAAGCTTCACACTCATCATCAGATCAGAAATATATCTGACCACTTTTAATATACGGAAATTTCTGACTACACGGAAATATACGTGTACTCTTTTGAAAAAGTTTCAAAAAATCATTTTGGAATAATGGTGATTTTGGACTAGCAGAATTCAGAGTACAGGATTTCGAATGTGTTTCCATAATCAGGAAATAATATAGTGGGCCAGATGATATTTTGAATAGTGGAATACATATTTTTCTTATTGTACTTATTTTTGTAATTTAATATGAAAAGATCAGAAATTGATTTTTAATATTCATTCACTGAGATAAAACAATTTCATATTAAATATATCTGAAATTTTATTAAAATTTTATATATTGAATGAAATTCATTATATGAATCAAAAATCAACAACACTAAATGTTTGTTTTAATTTATAATTTTAGTTTTTAATCAGTTATAAACAAGTGGTAAGTATAAGAATGACTGTGTAGAGAGGCCACCTTGGTATGGTGTCCCTGGGAATGGGCTGGGGACATGGGAATTAGCTGTTATGATAGCTGGACCCATCTGCATGGTTTGTCTTGGGGTGATGCTTGGCGTCAGCGTGTGGCAACAACACAAACGCCGTCTACATGCTCTTCACTATCATTGCCCAGAGCCTGATGCTCCAGATCAGCCGATTCTTGGTGCCGTCACTCTTAGAGACATGATTGAAATGACGACCAGTGGATCGGGATCTGGTGAGTGTTTCAAATAGAAAACTATAATTTATCATGAGTAGTTGTGTGTGTGTGTGTGTGTGTCGTTTTAATAGTACGTTGTGTGAGCATTCACAGCATAAACTTAGTAAAATTCTAAGCATAGAGCATTAGAGTATAATAAAATTCTTGGGTTTAGATTTTAAATATATTTTTGTGGGTTGTTAACATTTTTTAATAAATTACTGCATTATAGTCATGTAAAGGTACATAGAACTTCATAACTGCTTAACACAAGATGCAGATGTTACAGCGAAAAGAAAATGACAACGTACTGTTTAAAAATAGTGTAGTGTCTTATTTCTTAGTTTATTCGCAGATTACAAGATGGGTGGTTGGTAAATTTTTGTAACAGAAAGTTTCAGTTGAATTGCTTATTAAAGTCTCAAGGGTACAGAAAAACTTGAGGTATGACACCATTATAATAAGAAACTGTGTGTTCTTTAACACAAGTGTTGTTGGTTACATTGTTTATTACGTATACGTCATATACATACTGTGATTCAACAATCAGTGAAATTTTTCCATCTTGTTTACTCAGATTTTGTTCTTTATAATTGCCCCACTAGCTTCAGTATAAGTATTTTTACTTTTTTACATGAAAATATTAGTTATCAAACAAGTATTTTTTCTTTCTTTATGGCAGTGTTAGATATACAATATTAGAATGTTTTGCTCTTTCCAAATGGGTGTTGAAAGATTCTGTATGTCTTCTTCAGCTGTTGGACTGTAATTAAATAGTTTGACATCCATCTTTGTGAACAGCGTAGGCAGGTTATAATATACTGTATGTCTGTATTAACGTCTAGATTTTATATTTTGAATTGCTGCGTATACCACGTAGAGGATACTACTGACCACATGATATGAATATAACTGTAAACTATGTGAAAGATATAATTATCATCCATGTATGTTAACAAGATAATTTTATAGAAGATATTTAATAGTTGGTGTACAGATAAAATACTAAAATTTATTTCTCCTGACCTTATTTCTGGGTGCTACACAACAATGTCAGAACACCTTTGCATCACCTAACCAAGATTCCTCTTCCTGAGGAATTTGTCTCGAGCTATGGTCCCTGTATTCTTAGCACTGTTTTGTTACTGAGGAAACAAGTCATTGAATAGCAAATCATTACTTAACACCTAATTGCTGTTTATTATTTAGTTTGTCATTCTCCATGTATCGGGGTTTTCTTTTCTGGCATACCGAAACCCTTGCAAGTCATTGTGGAAATATAAGATGATCTGTATTGTTTTGAGTGCACCAAGTCATTTTTATTCAATTCTTCTTCAGTCAGTATTACATATTGTTGAGGTGGGTACAGTTATGCCCAGAATAGAGATAAACTTAGCCACTACTTTTATTTTTTTTTTTGTATAGCTCCATTTTCTGTTCCAAGTAAACATTAGTAAGAACATTCTATTCGTTGTAATATTTCAGTGCTCTTCAAAAGACTGGGCAGGAGGACTGTTGTAAAGAGGGATTAATTTCTGTGCTATGAAAAAACTGTAAGACAGCTGGATTATGAGGGTACAGCATGCTTTGTTAAATTTTAAAATGTGTTAATATTATTAGGAACCCACACAGACAGGTTAGCCTATAAACTTTATACATTTTGTTTACTCTTGAATGTAGAATATCGCATTTTCAAGGGAGTTTAGATGCTATCAAACTATTCTAATGGTGAGCTGTTATATTCTGATGGTGAGCTGTTATCTTATACAAAGAGAGAAGCCCCAACAGAACTCAGTTCGTTGTGGTTAAATCCAGGTTTTATTCTTGAGTGAATTCAAAGAGTTTTTTTACTAGTGTTGGAAGAAACTGTACAAATAATACAATTCAGCCTGGATTAACGCCCGTAATTGGAAGAATTTGTTCTTGTAGTTGTGTGTTGTTAAGATTTCGTTGTCCATGACCTGTCCGTTACTCAACTAAATATAATTACTTCACTAATGACTCGGAACACAAAGTTTTTTATGGGTAAAAACGTAAAGTTTTACCTTATAACCTGAACTGGTTTTCGCCTTTTAAAAAGCTTTTTCATAGGCCTCAGAGCAAAAAAAAAACGTTGTGTTCCGAGTCGTTAGTGAAGTAATTATATTTAATTATTTCAGTTTACACAACTTGTATGAAAGGTTGATGCTAAAACACCAACCAAATGAAAGAGGCTTTCCGTTTCTAGGTGATACTGTTTGAAACTGTGTAAATATAATTTTCATATATTTACTTATAATTAACATTAACTTAGGAAACTATATAAAATATTATATAACATTTTTACTTATCAAACTGTACTAATCATGTGCTACTATACTCTGAGAATTTTATTGAAGCATTAAAGTTCAGTACGACTTGATATTAAAACCATGACTAATGGGTAGTTTATTTGACAGTTAGGGACAAGTGTTTATAAACAGGAAGTATAATAAAGAGAACTGGTAGTTGTAATATGTAAGAAAACTGTATCTTACAGAATTGTTAAAGTTATCAAAAAAGTAGAGTATTATAAGCAAGGAACCATTATAAGTTGAAGAGCTTTATAGCAAATTGTCTACTGTTTTATATTTTCAGACAAAATCTGTTTTCACAGGTTTGACACGCGCGCGCACACACACAACATGTGCACGTATTATGTGCACATTTATTATGATTGTTACTGTTATCGACTTAATAGTAATAATAATAATAATAATAATCAGTATGAGAAATCTCAGACTTGTGTAGAATGTTCCTACTAATGTTTACCTTGGAACAGAAAACAGAGCAGAAAAAAAAATGAAAGTAGTGGCTAAGTTTAACTCTGTTCTGGCCATAACTGGTCCCAGCTTAACAATATATCTAAAGAAGAAGAACAATCTATACACTGAAGAAGAAGTGTCTCAGATTTGTAGTATAACTTCAAGTTTTAATACTAAATAACATGTGTTTACTCTCTGTTGTAACAAAAGTTGTACACTTGTTTAAACTGTTACTGATCTTAAACAGATCATTCTACAGAGATACAACTGTGCACTGAAATGCATATGTTATCACTTTTGTGTTCTTATTTCGTGTGAGTTACAGTGTATTAAATTCAACAGAATTTGGTTATTTCTTACACTTATCTTTATAAGATAATGTTCATAATAAACACAAAAATGTTGTGTTTTGTGTGTTTTAAAAAGATGCAGAGCATATATGAAAATGACATTGTAGTAATTTATTTGTAAGTACTTTTAAAGGAAATATGGTAAATTTGAGTGTCCCCTTATGCAGTATGAAATGGAGCTGTTAGATTTTTGTGTATTCCAGCAGAAATTTTTTAAAAAAGCCGTGTTGTTTGAAATTGTGTTTTAAATGTCATATAATTTTAGGTTACATCTTGTGATATGTCCTTTGTTTCATTAACATCCTGTTGAACATATGTGATTACATATACAGGGTCCGCCAGTGAAGCGGGAAAATTAAAAGTACCCAATTTTTTCATGAAACATTTATTATCAGAATTTTTTTACAGATTTGAGTTGAGTAAAGTATGCCATTATTTTACTTTTTAAAAATAACGCCGCTCAAATGAGAGCCATTTCTGTGTAAATATTCTTCTAATCTTGACCAAAAATTTTCCATCACTCGATGAAGCAGGTCAGGTTGAATCCGTGCAATTTCTTGTCTGATATTCGTTTTTAATTCCGGTATGGTGTGCGGTCTATCAATGTACACCCTGCTCTTCAGAAATCCCCAAAGAAAAAAGTCGCATGCGGACAAATGTGGGGATCTTGCAGGCCACGAGATGTCGCCATATCTGATGAGGCCGTCCGGGAAGAGTTCTCTTAAAGCAGCCATGGACACACGAGCAGTATGACTTGTGGCACCATCCTGCTGGAAAAAATTAATTTCCGGAAACCTAGGGAGCTGTTGCATCAAAAATGTTCTGACCATGTGTGTGTAGCGGTCTGCATTGACAGTTGTGGTGTTTCCTCTATCGTCTTGGAAAAAATAAGGCCCAATAATGCCAGATGATGAAACTGCACACCACACCGTAACTTTCGGACTACGTAATGGCTTTTCATGCAACTCACCTGGGTTTTCATCATTCCAATATCGACTATTTTGTTTGTTTACATATCCATTCAAATGAAAATGTGCTTCATCTGACATAAACATGCAGTGAATAAAGTTTTCATCATCATTTACATGTCGCAATATTTCTTCGCTGAAAATCCTGCGAGCCAGCATATCGCCATCTTTCAACTCCTGGATTACTTGAATTTTGTAAGGATGAAAAGATAAGTCTTTATGCAAAATTCGTTGTAACGATGTGTCACTAATGTTTAGTGTGGATGCATGTTTCATTGCAGAACGTTGTGGACTACGCGTCACTACTACTCGAACTCTTTCAATGTTTTCCTCTGTTCTTACAGACCTTGTTGCTCCTCTATGCTTTAAGTTTAATGTGGAACCAGTTTCTTCAAACTTTTTCACCCATGACATAATTGCATGAGGGGACGGCACTCTTCCATGTCGTGGAATATTGAAACGATTACGAAACAATCGAACAGAAGTCACACAGTCACCATTCTTATAAAACGATTTTACGCAGAAAGCATGCTGTGCACCGGACCACTGCTCCATGTTTAACAAATGGCATTAAATGTAAAACAACAATCGAAAATCTCCACATCCTCTCGTGAGCAGAAAATGAACTATTGGACTTTCAAAATTTCCCGCTTCACTGGCGGACCCTGTACATCACTTTTAGTAAATTAGTTAATTATTTACAGTAAAGTAAGACTAAAATGTGTGGTTTGTGGATGTTAGTTTATGATTATTAATTAACTCATATTCGTGGTAAGCAGTATATGCTTAGCAAATACTAGGTGAATTTGGTACATTCACTATTAGACTTGTTAAATCTCTCTTTGGTCTTGAAATCCATTTCTATTTTTAATTCCATTAAACAATCTGTTTCTCTTCCAAAATGGCAATGAGTTCAGAAGTACTCTTCACGTAATTGTGGTTAGCCAAGCATTAATATATCTGTGTTCCAGGAATGATGATGTATATTTATGTATATTACAAAATTTATCAGCTGTCTGAATATAATAATATTTGTAAGCAAATTTGGTAACCTTTGCCATTATATTATGAATTGTTGATGTTTAGTTTTTAATGACAATGCAATGTACATTTTTGATGAAAGTAATGCTTTGGAATTCTAAGAACTTGCCGAATAACATTCATCCATTTGCTCTAAATATTTTTCAGTCTTGTTTGTCTGTTCTCCATAGTTGTGGAATGTTATTTTTAACTGTCTTCATTTAATCTAAAGTGATGAATGTATATGTGTTTTTTATGTAAATTCAGTAAACTCAAAAGTTGTTATTGTGTATCATACAAAAATTATATTTGCATGAATCAAGAGGTCTTATGTAAAACTCAGGTTGTTACTTTTCCCTAACCCAGTTAAGTCTGATAAGCACTTTTGAGTGATTTAGCACATTGTCAAACCAGATTTGAATCTGACCATTATCAATCTAATCTGGTAGTAAGCTAAATCACCTGAAAGCACTTATTATTGGCAAGTAACTGTATTAGTGGAAAGCAACATGCTAGATTCTACATAAAAATCTACAATCCAGTGAATCAGGTTCATAAATTGTTGTAAAGTTTTCAGAGGATTTTTATATGGTTAGGTGGACATGATGTATGTACACATATTTCATGAACAACTGTATATTTAGTAATTTTATTAATGGCTTGCTTCAGTTTCAGTATTATAAAATAAAAAGTAGCTTTTTAATATATCTTATATTTTTGAAAAGACAAAATTTTGGGAGGATATGTATTCATCATATTATTTTCATGTGTCTAAGACATGGAAGTTATGTACGAATTCTAGAAATTTGTTATTTGAGATAAACTTCGGAATGTATGACTTCAAAGGATGTTTCAGATTGTGTGTGTGTGTGTGTGTGTGTGTGTGTGTGCGCACGTGCGTGTGTGTGTGTGTGTGTGTGTGCATGTGCGTGTGTGTTAAAACTGAAATTAGTTGTAACCTGTTAAATAATTTATTTTTTTCTTGTTCTTTGTTTACATGGCAATTCTGCATAATTTCACTTTTGTCTATTGAGTACTGTAGAGATATCTGAACTGTAAGACTGTGAGAAAATTTCAGAACAAAGAAACTGTCAGTAATAGAAAACTAAACACATATTCTAGTACACTTGATGTGCTAACCTACAGAAAGTAACATTAGGAGAAAAAACAAAAAGAAACTGGAATATTCCATCAGCAAGAATATTCAGATGGAAACCTAAGTGTCAGCAACTTTTTTTATGAGAGGATTTATTTTTATTATTAATCTGATCTAGACTTATAGTGAATAATAGCAATTTTTTATGAAAAAGAAAAATACAATTTTATGAATAACAATAAAATAAATATAATTTTGAAAAGGTAAATATAAACTCCTTAAACCTAATTTATACCTATTACCATTGTTTTTTGTATTAACGAATGTGTTATTACTTATACGTAATTTAGTATTTAATTTTTACAAGAGAGTAACCTCTGTTAAATTGTAAATAGTTAAAATAGTTTTCTTACAGTTTCTTGTTCTTGTTGTGGTTGTCCATGTTGCTGACACAAAAATTATGCATTGTAATTTATAGATAAAATATTGTTGACTTATACCCAGGACATTCAACTATTGTCCAAAAAGATGTTTAGGAACATCAAAAAGTATATTTCAAGGAATTTATAGATTATCTTATTAAATTTCTATAAAATATTTCCAAAATAATTGTTACTAAACAACAAACATTAAATATTTTTAGAGCATATCAAACTGTACAATATAAAAATGCCTAAATAAAAGCTGAATTTGCATGTAGTGCAATTTTTTTTACCAAGATGGAATAGTATAATATTTTGTATTATCTCCAAGATAGTTAGTATCTTGTAAAAAAAACCTTCTTGTCTTGTGGTTGTTAAATACATTATGATATAACCGTTGATAAATAATAATAATAATGGAATATATTTTTAGTAAAAATTGTAAAGAACACAATTTTTAGTCATTGATTATAAAAATCCAAGATAGTGTGAACACAGTGATTGAAAAAGAAACCTAATAATGAATGTGGAAGTACATTCAGTGTTAGTACAGTAGTACAGAGCTGTGTTACATTTTATACTGATTTTTGGGCATTGTGTTGTAGATTGAAACAGTGTATGTATTTTGTTAGTGAACACAGTTCAGTTTAGATAGAGAAGAGTGAAAATGAATAATTTTATAACTACAGGCTTGCCGTTATTGGTACAACGAAGTATTGCTCGCCAAATACAGCTAGTTGAAACGATTGGGAAAGGACGTTTTGGTGAGGTGTGGAGAGGCAGATGGAGAGGAGAAAATGTGGCTGTAAAAATTTTTTCATCACGTGAGGAACGCTCATGGTTTAGAGAAGCAGAAATTTATCAGACTGTAATGCTGCGCCATGATAATATTCTTGGATTTATTGCAGCGGACAATAAAGGTATATATGTTTTTGTTCTTATGTATGTGAGTGAAAATTATAAACACCCATACTTTCTTCTGCATGAGAATCCATTAGCTAAAATTGTTTAACATTCCATATTCCTGTACTGCATATTCATGTGAATTAACAACAGTGAACACAGCACCAAAAGGAAATACACGAAATTGAATTGATTATAATATAACTAAAAATATATTTTATCACACATACAATTCATTTGTTTACATTTTAAGATTCAGCAAAACTTGAAAGAAATATTTTATATTTGAAAACTGGAAGATTTTATATGTACAGTATTATATTTCATATATTGTAAGATTAAAAGTATAGTATATTAATTAAAATGAGATCCACTCCATGATCAAGTGACTAATCCTGTTCATATTTATATAGTTTCATTTATCCAGTATTATGTGGTAAGTGTGACTGGTAAGCAGTGACGTGCCCTTCTTATTAGTAGCAGGGGAATACAGGATTACAATGAGGATCGAGGATTGTGCTTGCCTTGTGCTCAGTAATTAAGAGACTACATATCAAGATAGTTTTGATGGACCATCTACATTCAGATTTTTATTAATTGAAATGCCTTTTATGGAGATTTTAATGTATTTAAATATTACTACAGGAATTTTTTTACTCATAAATACATTTAAATAGTTTTTTACGTCGAGGAGGAAAATTTTTATTTGTGGTAGGTATTCATTGTGTTAGAATATTGCCAGTTCTGGATATGCTTAGTAAAATTATTCAATCTAAGCAATTAAAATATATCTATACTATGTAATAGTCAACTAGTCAGCTATAAACTGACTTATAAGGATATGAAACATGGTTGTATTTTTAACTGTCACGCTTTTTTTTTTTTTTTAACTGATGACCTGGATAATTTTTCTTTTACTTTACATATTATGCTTGCAGCGATTGACAATGGTCTTTTTATAAACATTTTTCAGTAAACATAATTTTAATTAACTCTGTATAAAAAACATAGTTTTATGTACAAGTTCATTCATTAGGTACCACTTACATATTTTCGTCGATGTAAAGTTTTATTCTCTGTAATTATTTCATAGCTGTAACAGTGTCAGATGAGAGCTGTGCACACACCCAAACAGAAATGTATATTACTCTTATCAAGAAATGTTGGCTGCCATCCTCGTTATGAGCATTACTAAAATTGCTGAGTATTATTATGAAACATATCCCAGTGGAAACAAATCCATGTTCACAATTTGAGTTGATTTGAGATAATTCTGTGTGTAAGTAATATCACATCGACAGTAGTGTTATTTATACATATATTTCAAGATTGAATGAGTGAAGTACTCAGTTTTAACTCAACTGTTTTGCATTTGTTGCCTGTCTGTCTGCTGGGGATGTCTCATGATAATTTTTGAATGAATCAATTGATGTTCATAAACCTAACCTGTGTATCCGTACTCTCGTCCCATGGATCACTACTTTTTTAAGAGTAATCTTCTTAAAAACGAAAAAATGTGAGGTTTCAAGATTTTGAAAAATGTCCTTGTAGAGTATCAAATTAAAGACCTAAGTCTGCTTTAGTCTACAATTTTTGAAATTTCAAAATTTTAGACACAAAGGCTCAAAAAAAGGATAGAGATTTTGAAAAATTGTAAAAATCCATCCCAGGCATCAGAGTCAAAGGGAATTTTAACCCTAATATGGAAATTAAAATTTTCAAAAAATTGTAAAAGTTCATATGTGGAATAACAAATTATGCTTCACGAAACAGACTTTATTCAAAATATATGAACCCATGTTTAATAATTTGACAGAATTAAAATTATTATCTGTGAGCACTTCTTGCAGTTTTTTGACTGCCTTCAAAACATTTGTAACATATGTTTGCAAAAAAAACGTTATATATTGTTTCAGTTATATACAGTGGAACCTCGATATAACGTGGCCCTTGATATGATGCTCATTTTTCATGGTCCCACCAAATTCCCCATATAAACAAACAATGTAAAATAAACATTGATATTATGCACCAGTTTAGGTAACGACCATTGATGTAACGCTTTTTTTGGTGGCGGACGGAAAGTATTTTTCGGAAGTCAGAACACCCTTCATTTGTTCCAAGGTCCAGGGCCCCCATAAACAGGGGTGCAAGGTATGCACTACAATACAGGCAACACAACCAGGGGACAGCAAGTCACATCATCATCATCATCATCAGGGGCATATTGATGGGGGGGGGACGAACGGGACCCCTCCCCCAGAGAGTTGAAGAATTTCATTACTCTCTTAATTGTTGGGCTACTTTATTACACTAATATAGTAGTAGCAGATATACAAACAGATTTATTACACAGCATTAGGGTATATGTTTCAAATATGAAATATAGAAAATCAGTTCAGTCAATAAGTATCTTCTATGTTTCAGTAACACATTTTTATTGTGTTTTTACCACTTACTTTAATGGAATTGATTTCAGGATGTTATCACATATTTTTCAACCACTTTAAAGATAGCAGCGTTGATTAGTCTTACGGTCCAATCTGACAGTGTTGATTAGTCTTACGTTGTACTGACTGTTGTATAGAAACAGGGTCCGAAAGTGCTGTGCAATTAAGAATACATTATTACATCAAAAGCTTCCAAATGTTAATCTTTTCATTAACTAGCATCTGTTTTATCTTTTTTCTTCCTGTAATTTTTTAGTTTTCACAGTGTCAAGTATGGTAAACATAGAAAAAACTAGTTCCAGGAAAACATCACTTATTGTGCAGAGTAATTTACTAATTTATTGTAAATGGTAATATAGTATACAGAAAAAAAATCAGAAAAGAGTTACTGAGAGGGAATTTGGTATTTCAGAAGCTCAGGTGTGATACTAGTGAAAACAAAATGAAGTCCTTAACAATAACAATAAATTTGAATTACGTTTTTCTCACATGCATATTGTAACGTATCGCTTAGAGGTACTTTCCTTCGAGTCTTTGGATGTGACCTTTTGTGGGCCCGTCTTATTTAATTAAGCCCCACTGTTGTAAGCGCCAATCTGTAACGTAATGACTCTATAGGTGTGACCTCCGTCTTATTCAAGACCCATATTAGTAAGTCATTCTGTAACGTAACGACTATGAGGTATAGTAGAGTTATATTATATGCCCCCTGTTGTATGCGTCATTCTGTAACGTGTCGCTTATAATGTGTGCGTAACGTCCGTCTTTTTACAGTCTCGGATCGGTCAGAACACCTCTTAGCAATCGCCACTTATGAATTATAAGTACTAAGGTTTAAATAAATTTGATGGTAATGTTACCCAAACGAAGCAGAAATCGAGTGTGTGTGATTTGGGTCAAGATTAAGGAAGTTGTTTAGCCTTATTTGGAAGAGAGAGCGAGTACCGTTTGTTTACCCTCGGAGTAGACGATTTCTTAATTTTTCAAATATTCGCCGTGAATGAGATCAGCTGATTTTGACATTGGTCTCCAAATATAGGTTAACCAAACGACACTGTTCCTTAATACTACCTGATGGATAGTCCTCTTCTTATTTTACTGAAATCTACCACAACTACCCTCTACAATAAAGAAGACACATTTTATTATTCAATATAAAATCTTAATAGTATTTATTTGTATAATATTGATTTTTCTCGTCCGCCAACATACAAATATTACAATCTATCCTTTCAATAACTAATTCATGATATCGACTTCATTGGGTAAACATGGAATTATCATAAAATCTGGTTTTTACTGATTTTACAATTTTATCTTTTATTTAAACATCAATCAACATATAATTCGTTTTATTTATTTCCCCAGGGTTAAGGGTAAGTTCTTTGTGTTATGAGATGGTCAGAAATGGATAATTATATACTACGCTTTACAAGATAAAAATAATCAATTTCAAAAATTTGTTTATTCTTTTAGTACGTAGTTCCGGATTTGTCCGCGAGAGAGCAGATTATGTTTTTATTAAACATATGATATCAATTTAGAAATTTCTGTACTGCACGACGATTTGATTTGAGGTTTTCTTGGTTAAATATTAAAAGAAATGTTTATATTACCTCTTTCCTCGAAGTTCTTACTTGCTTGAAGCGGTTTCTCGTGTGGTGTTCCTAGTTGTTTGGTAATTTCATGAACGTCTATCAGATACCATCTCGTTAAAAACTCGAAGCGCGGCTTGGCTAGGCCTGATCTTGAAAATGGTTTTTCACTTTTGTTATGGGGTAAAGCAAGTTACATTTGATATTTAAAGTAGTGGTACATAATGTTTATACTGTTAGTTAAATTTTGTGATAATTTTGTACTGTTCCAAATGTTTTCAAAGGTTTTTTAATCCAATTTTGGTCTCATTACGTTTTCCAACCGAACAGTTTTCAATCTCAAATTAGATTAAACAATATCTTGTTATTCTGCTACTGTTAATAACACATAATTTTTATATCATTTTTTATTGGTGCTGCTATTTACTTTTGCGTATATGGGCTGTTTTTAATTATTATAAATTTATTTTTGATTTACAGAAAAATAATTCTTTTTAATTTTGGTTTCTTTCCCAATTTGATTTATATAATAGTTTTTCGTTTATTTTCTTATAACTTTAGATATAAGTCTTTAATATTATTATTAACTTTAAATGAATTTATATATTATTTATTAATCTCTTATAGTATTCTTAACTGCACTATTTTCTTCTGCCATTTTCCTCATACAATATTATTTTATTTTTTTATTATCATCTTATATTTAACTCTTTTATTTTTTAAACCCTGGGTTATCTTATATAATAACACAATTATTTTATTAAATATAAAATTAACATAGGTACTAAATTTTGTTGCCTACACAATATAAATCCTACAATAACTAAACAAAATACATAATTAGTTAGTAGCATCACAGTCTACTATTATAATTCATAATTCCCACATCTACAGCACAAGTCTAAGAAGTTCCCTTCACATTCACTTATTTCCACACTGGGTACACTGTAACTCACTTGTCACTGTATATCACTTCAAAATCGTTTATAATGTTTAGTGATATAACTTAATTTATAGCTAGTTATAGTTTACCCATTTCTGACCTTTATGGTAGTATAAGAGTTATCATTTATGGGGACTGGGTTATGGAACGTTACATAAAGCCCCCCCACTAGAACAAATTTATTTTTGGTTTTACTTGTTTACCAAAATAAATTGATGATTGTTTCAATTTTCATAATATTCCTGGTTTTTCTTCGTGATATCGTTTCATTTCCGACTGGTTGTACACTCCTTTTATTCGGTTATTGTTAATTGCTTTGATTTCATAGGTATTATTCCCCTTCACCTGGGTTATGAGGCAAGGTCCAGTATAAAGTAACAGTAGCTTCCTAGCAATACCCTCTATAGAACTGGGTAGTTGTCTATTTTTGATTAATACCTTATCTCCCATCTGATATGTATCCAATCTTTTCTTTTTTTCTTGATCCCTTTTTTGTTGAAGTTCCGCTTTATGCAACAATCTGTTGTGCATTTCGACTTTGTTGAACTCTACTCTCTCCCTGGAGGAAAATTTATCAACGAGGTGATTTCTCTTGGTGGTGGTTTACCAAACATTACCTGATAAGGGCTGGTTCCGATAGTGTCATGGTATGACCAATTAAGGAAAGTCTCTGCTGGTTCGATGTACTGGCTCCAGTTTTTATGTTCTTGGTGACAGTATGTACGTAGAATTCTACCAACTTCCCTTAATACGCGTTCGGCAGGATTACTACTAGGGTGGTACACTGATGTTTTGTAGGTCCTTATTTGCCATTTCCTCAATTCTTCTTTCCACTTTTTACCTCGAAATTGCGTTCCATGATCAGTTATTATTGTTTCCGGTTTTCCCACCTCAGGTAAGTATTTTTGAATGATTACTTCTAAAATTTTCTTCGTAGTGGCTCTACTGATAGCGTAGAGTTTTGTATATTTAGTATAATGATGAAATATACTGATTATATATTTATATTTATGTCTCCCTCCACTTCTGGGAAAAGGTCCACATATATCCAAGGATGTCTTTTCAAGTTTACTGTTAGATTTTATTGTAATCATGGCACCCGTTCTCTTCTCATTATTTACTTTTACTAGCTGGCATATGTTGCAATTTTTTACTATTACTCTTACTCTCTTATTTATGGCTTTCACATAACAGTGTTCAGATAGAGCTTTAATAACTTTGAGTGGTCCCATGTGACCATATCTTTCATGGTAGTCCTTAATAAGGGCTACTTCTATTGCTTCTGGCACATACATTTTCCATACATGATCCTTAATTGTGGAACGGATAAAAAGGATTTCTTCATAAACACAGAAAAATTTCATTATTATAGGGTCATTTTGTAATATCCGTTCCTTAATTTTTGTTAATTTAATGTCCCTTTGCTGATCGATTTTTATTTTATTAATTATATCTTGTAACTCCTTTTTCATCTTAATAATGTAATATATTTTTCCAATACTTTCTGGTTCTATTTCACAAGTTCCTTTTTTAGATTAATCCGTGATAATCGGTCTGCTATTACATTCTTCTTACCCGGAATATATTCCCAGTCTAAATTATACTCTTGAAGTATTAATACCCATCTGGTGAGTCTGCCGTGGTTAAGTTTACAATTTTTTAAAAACGAAATTGATCTATGATCGGTTCTGATGGTTACTGGGTATCCCAATATAAATGTTCGAAATTTTATACATGAGAACACAACACTCAGCAGTTCCTTTTCAGTTACTGTATAATTCCTCTCACAACTACTCAGTACTCTGCTTGCAAAACTGATGACCCCATGATTTCCTTCCTCATCTTCCTGATATAGCTCACTTCCAAGGCTAATGTTACTACCATCACAATTTATGAAAAAAAGTTTATCAAAATTTGGGTGATGTAACATGATGCTGTCCAGAAATTTATTTTTTACTATCTTAAAATTATTATCTTCACTTTCTTCCCATTTCCACTTGTTTTTCTTTGAAAGTAAACATTGGAATTTGGCTGTTACTTCTGAATAATTCTGTTGAAATTTCCTATAATAGTTGCATATCCCCAGAAAGGATTGTAGTTGTTTTAAGTTTTTTGGTTTAGGAAAATCTTGGATAGCCTTTACCTTTTCAGGAGATGGTTTAATTCCAGTAGCGGACAGAATGAATCCTAAAAATGGTAATTCATGTGTGATAAATTTAGATTTATCCAGTTTGTAAAGCAATTACGGCAGAGAATTTTTTTTTGCGTAAACGGCACTGTAGCGGGCATCAACTGTCAAGAATGATGCATGGTATAGCCAAACGGCCGCCGTTAGACAATGATTTAAGAAGGACAACGCCTTGGCACATAACAGATGTTGGACATGGATGAACGACATAAGCGCAAGTGGCGACAATAACAAAGAAACAAAAGACGGTGTCAGTTCATCACAACTACCGACAAGGAGTGTACTAAGGGGACGCCAACATTTTCGACATACACGTGTGAGTAAGCGGCTACACATGGACATAACATTTTCCACAAAAGCAGTCTAAGAGCGGATGCAGTTAAGTACAAAGGAACTTATATATAGCTGCACAGCGGGAAACTTGCTTACTGGCACGACATACGGAGCATCTTGTAAGGCTGCAGAACAGATGTTAGTTCCTGGAAGATGACCACCATCAGCGTGTGAACGTAACAAGGGAAGTCGAGGACAATACGGCAATTCGACACACCCGGGTTATGGTACACACATGTGCGGAAAGGAAATCGCTTAGAAAGGACACTTGGGAACGTAAGAACAATCACATAACAGACAACCGTGTAATTAGGTCCGTCGTCATACGGGGAGATGGTGTGGACAGCAAGACTTTTAGAGAGGGGTCTTGGCTGACCTATCAGGAGCAAGGAATTCGGCAAAGGCGGGTGTAAAGAAGACGTCAACATGGAGACAAGGGTGAAGAGCGAATGGGAAGTAGACTAGAGACCCCAGCCGGAGTATCCAGGAGGAGCCTTCGCAGAATCTGATGCGAGAAACCAATCATGACAGTGATTGTGGTAAGGGTATGACATCCGTGGAGGGAGTCGTGTTGCTGAAGTAATAAAATAAGGTGTTCGCAGAGAAGAAGAGTTCAGTCGATTTCCAATTTTCAAACAATTTAAGTCAGTCTATAAAAATCAGTCAGTCAGTCTATTTTAATCTCAGTTCGGTCGATTTGGAGAGTTCAGTCTCAGTTCGGTCGTATTCTAATTTTTGTCAGTCAATTCTATTTCGGTATAAACCAGCCAAAGTCTTTCAGATGGACGGTAGCAAAGTGTATTGATACGAGCAGAGAGATTGTTCGGGAGTGTATCAGGGACTATGTAAAACTGTAGAACTAACCCGTGACCAAATACTATGACAATGTCGAGTTAAGTACGATCAGACTTTGTGATCATAAAAATCTCGTTTTTATGAATCTAATGCGAGTGATAAGGTATTGACAATATCACATTACCGTGACATAAGTGACATGAAACAATATAGTAAGATTGTGCCACGTTCTTAACTCACTAAAATGCAATTAAAACCAATTATATTTGCATTGTGAATACAGTATAAATGGTACAATCGCTCTAGTTAAACGCAGCATAAACTATTGCACGCGTACATCAAAAGTGACAAAGAACCTACACGCAAAGTGTTTTAGACGATGAAGTCATATTCGAGTTAACGCAATTAGTCATTATCGTTCATGCGAGTATCCGGATAAAATGTGGGACAAATAGTGTCGTGACGAAGTGTCAAGTGTAATTTAATTGGCGTATCTTCAGCCTGGATTTCTTCGTAGGATGAGAGGTACGACGCAGTTAATCACCGCAATTTGGATACAAACAACAAGTAAATTATTATCATTCATGTAACATTAGATTAGGTCGCCACTGTCCTGCCACTCAGAAAGAACTCGCCACTGAGTAGAATATACATTTATTTAATTGCTGAATATACATATATTTAATTGCTCAAAAGTAACGCAAATTGAGAAATATGAATCCATAGAGTAGGATATATTGAAATTTATATGGTCATTAATTAATTAGTCTTTATTGATTTTGTAGGTGTTCATAACGTAGAGATAATATAACAGCATTGTGTATTTGATATGTTGTCTAGAAACGCTAACTTTATTCAGTATTTAAATGATATTGAAAACATATAATAAATTTGTATCGTTTATAAAAATTAAATTTGTATTGTTTACGAAAATTAATAGTGTCTGAGTCAGATGATTGTTATTCACCCAAAACACCTGTTTACATATGGTGCTCCAGCACGCGGGGCGTATTATGGCTCAGTGATATCAGAGTGTATCATCAGATATGGCATGCCCGTCCTGGAGCAGTAAACAAGATCTGTAATAAAAACTTACATTTATGAAAACTCCTTTGAATAATTTTAACTAATTTATGCAAGTAGAGACAAACATAAAATATATTACAGTTGCATATGGTGTCCCAACACGTGACACGAGGAAGCAAATTCTAGTAGATAATTGTAACCAAGAGAAAATTTTTATACAATTAAAAATTCAATTAGATTATGTAATTAATAAATTTGCATAATACATGTATATTTGTACATGCCGCCCAAACGCGGGACAATAAGTAAAATTTATTTAATTAATTAATTTATGCAAATATTAAATCTGCATAAATATTACATTCGTATATGGCTCCCAAAGGACGTGGGGCATAACAAACTACATATACAGCCGTATATGGCGTCCAACTACAGGGCTAAATACACATAAGTACGACAAAGTTCGTACCGACAGCACTATCATAAATACAGATAAAAATTTATATAATTAATGGAATAATTAATTTATGCAAATAAATCTGCATGAGATATACATTTGTAAGTTTTAAAGTTATATTATGTTGCAATAGTTTATTTAATACTGTTTCCACTCGGTTACAATGCTCCTCCCAAGTACAAGACGTAATTAATATGTCATCCACATATATTGTAGTAAAATCTAAAACTTCCTTACCTAAAATTTGATCCATGCATTGGATGAACACGGCCACAGAATTTACCAATCCGAAACGCAAACGTTTAAAATGGTAATTTCATCCTTCGAATATGAAAGCAACATATTGTCTGCTGTTAGGGTGCAACTCTATTTGCCAATATCCACAGACTGCATCCCAAGTACTCATGTACTTGCATCCATAGAATTTTTTCATTATTTCTTCAATCTCACCTGGAGACGTGCGATCGTTAATGAGCATTTTATTCAACTCCCGAGCATCAAGAATTAGTCTTACTTGACCATCTTTCTTCGGTATAGCTACCAATGGGCTGGTATATGGAGAACTACTTCTTTCAATTATATCTTCCAATATCATTCTTTGAATTTCTTTTCTTGCTGCCTCTTTCAAAGCTTGAGCAATGGGGTATGACCGTTTATTAAAATTTACATTTTCTTTGAACTTTAGTTCACACAAGAAGTTTTTTGCTCTTCCTGGTGACTCTGAGAATACTGATTTATATTTATCATAAATTTTTATAAGCTGTTGTTTTTGTTCTACATTAATTATTTCCGGTGCCTGCCTATTCTGAAACTCAATTATCTCTTCTATCTTCTCTTGCCAAATCTTTGATTCTGTTACTTCTGTGTTTTTACCTAGGGTTAATCTATTATCCTCCCTAATAAAAAATGAGCTCGGTCACTGAGGGGCACTTTGGCTACCAATTATCTCAGCCGCTAACTCACCCTTTTCTGTGCTCAAGGTTACTATACCCCTGGCCAGATTTATAATTGCAGTGTGTCGCCGTAGCATATCACACCCTATTAACACCCTAAAATGTAGCCCTTTAGCTACTAAAAATCCCATAGGTATTCCTATTCCACTAGTGGTAACATTCAAAGACACTTGTTTTCTGATTGTTTTATTTTGTTTCCCGGTGGCACCAACAATTGTTAAATTATTAATTGGTAAAGTAGGTATTCTCTCAGTAGTTAGTTCAGTAATACGGTCCAGTTCTAATTGATCAATAATTGAAATATTTGCTCCTGTATCAATCATGGCCTCTGCTAACACTCCATTTAATTTTATTTGTATATAGACTATGTCATTGTTTGGCGATGACTCTTTAATTGCTCTTTCTTCCTAATGGAGAAAGTAAGAGTAAGAGTAACTCTGCCTGTATATTTTTTAAAAAATGATTTCTGATAATGGTTATTGGTCTGTTTAATTTATTATTATAATTGGGTTTGTGGTAAATTCTGAGCCCTGTTATTTCTAGCAGTGACGGGCAGTCACATCTTCTCACTGCTGGTACCCGTTTCCCCTATTTCCATCATTATTATTGTTTGATTCAACATTTTCATTATGTTGAATATTGCTTATTGGTCTCCTTTCTTCATCACTATCTCTGAATCTAGGTTGTTCTTCACTCCTACTCCTTTGTGGACCTTCTTCTCTGTGATAAGAATCATGTCTGTAATTTCGATTGTTATAATTTGGCCATCTTCCTCGATACCTGTTATTAAAATAATTGTTATTAGCATGTACATAATTTACTCTAGGTCGATTATCTCTAGGTGGTTCATTTTTCCGCTCCTCGGTATTCCCTGACCTCCATCTACTCCTCCTATAATAAGATTCTTGCTCATAATTTTCTAGTAGCGTTTCCATGCCTCCAGTAGTTTTTATTTGTCCACTTAATCGGGCACTGATGATCTTCTCTTCGAAGTGATACGCAATTTTGGTCACTAGACACTCTTCAGGGATCTTTGGGTCTAAATACTTTGCTATACACACCTTCCCCAAAAAGTAAGCAGTAGGTGTTTGTCCTATAGTACGGTCATACCTACCATGACAGATATCGTCTCTAATAATGTTTTGTACTGACTCCGACCAGTACTTAAGTTTGAACATTGTTTTGAAACCCCCATAATCACACACCTCGTTCCTGATTACCGTCCACCAATTATCATGGATGTTTTTGAAAGATTCGTCTAATATACCTTTGATCATATTCCATCGGTTCTCCTTTGACCTATTCAAAATTTCATCTACTCTCCCTAAAAATTCAAGTGGGTTTCTGCGATAATCCCGAAAGTTTACACTTTCCTTACTATCTTGGATAACATGATGACATGCAGATCTAGAACTTATTCTATCTACATCCCCTTGTAAATTTGTTTGTATTTGTTGCAAATTATCTAATTTCTCTGCTTGGCTATTACACTGATTCTTGACATTCTCTACCGTTTTATGAAAATCCGAAAATTTACAGTTTAGACTGCCTTTGATACTATCTAACTGGTCATTGTTTTCTTGGCGTATGGCCATTACACAAACTTGATTATTTTGTTCCTCCTTTTCTATTCGTGCATCGATTCCTGTTTTAATTAGTTCCATCTTTTCTTCTGTTTTATCCAATCTTTGATTGGTTTCTATTAATTTCTTCTCTGCCTCTTCCTTATATTCATCTACTCTTTGGCTAAGCGTATTACTGACCAGTTCAATTTTACTCTCAAGATTTTCTCTTAACTCCTTATTGAAATTCTCCATTTTACCCTCAAATTGTTTTAAATTTTCTTCGTTTGTTTTCTCAATTTGTTTTAAACTGTCCCTCAAGGTTTCATTTTGCTTCCTTGAGTTCTCTTCCTGTTTCTTAAAATGCTCATCTATTTTATCAAATTTTTCCTCCTGTCTCCTAAAATTTTCTTTATTTTCCTCATTGGTTTGTTTTAAGTTTTCCTCCTGTTTTCTAAAATTTTCATCTATTTTGTTATTGGTTTGCTTTGAAGTTTCCTCCTGTTTTCTAAATTGTTCAGCCATAAATTTCATCATGTCTTGCCAATTAGGTTCTTCTCTGGCTACTGCTTTGTCTGGTTGGTCCCCTTGGGCATCCTCTTCAACTATTTCTCTTTCCGTGTTCATAATTGCTTCAGTTTCTTCTTTATCACCCATTGGTTGTTCCATTTCACTGTCTGTAAATATTTCTATCTCTCGTTCCTGTCCACCTTCTTCCTTCTCCTTTTCTTCTGCCGTCTTCTTCGATCTGCCTCTGGTATTATGCATTTCTTGTTTTCTCATAACTGCCGACGATAATTAGGTTTTTCGGTATATTAATTTATTAAATATATCAAAATTCTTTTCTAATTACAGCCCTTTTACGTTGAGCGCCAATCTGTAACGTAACCGCTTAAAGGTGCTAGTGTACTACAGTTACAGGTATATAGTTAATTCAGCCCCACTGTTGTAAGCGCCAATCTGTAACGTAATCGCTTCAGAGGTACTTTCCTTCGAGTCTTTGGATGTGACCTTTTGTGGGCCCGTCTTATTTAATTAAGCCCCACTGTTGTAAGCGCCAATCTGTAACGTAACGACTCTATAGGTGTGACCTCCGTCTTATTCAAGACCCACGTTAGTACGTCATTCTGTAACGTAACGACTATGAGGTATAGTAGAGTTATATTATATGCCCCCCGTCGTATGCGTCATTCTGTAACGTGTCGCTTATAATGTGTGCGTAACGTCCGTCTTTTTACAGTCTCGGATCGGTCAGAACACCTCTCAGTAATCGCCACTTATGAATTATAAGTACTAAGGTTTAAATAAATTTGATGGTAATGTTACCCAAACGAAGCAGAAATCGAGTGTGTGTGATTTGGGTCAAGATTAAGGTAGTTGTTTAGCCTTATTTGGAAGAGAGAGCGAGTACCGTTTGTTTACCCTCGGAGTAGACGATTTCTTAATTTTTCAAATATTCGCCGTGAATGAGATCAGCTGATTTTGACATTAGTCTCCAAATATAGGTTAACCAAACGACACTGTTCCTTAATACTACCTGATGGATAGTCCTCTTCTTATTTTACTGAAATCTACCACAACTACCCTCTACAATAAAGAAGACACATTTTATTATTCAATATAAATTCTTAATAGTATTTATTTGTATAATATTGATTTTTCTCGTCCGCCAACATACAAATATTACAATCTATCCTTTCAATAACTAATTCATGATATCGACTTCATTGGGTAAACATGGAATTATCATAAAATCTGGTTTTTACTGATTTTACAATTTTATCTTTTATTTAAACATCAATCAACATATAATTCGTTTTATTTATTTCCCCAGGGTTAAGGGTAAGTTCTTTGTGTTATGAGATGGTCAGAAATGGATAATTATATACTACGCTTTACAAGATAAAAATAATCAATTTCAAAAATTTGTTTATTCTTTTAGTACGTAGTTCCGGATTTGTCCGCGAGAGAGCAGATTATGTTTTTATTAAACATATGATATCAATTTAGAAATTTCTGTACTGCATGACGATTTGATTTGAGGTTTTCTTGGTTAAATATTAAAAGAAATGTTTATATTACCTCTTTCCTCGAAGTTCTTACTTGCTTGAAGCGGTTTCTCGTGTGGTGTTCCTAGTTGTTTGGTAATTTCATGAACGTCTATCAGATACCATCTCGTTAAAAACTCGAAGCGCGGCTTGGCTAGGCCTGATCTTGAAAATGGTTTTTCACTTTTGTTATGGGGTAAAGCAAGTTACATTTGATATTTAAAGTAGTGGTACATAATGTTTATACTGTTAGTTAAATTTTGTGATAATTTTGTACTGTTCCAAATGTTTTCAAAGGTTTTTTAATCCAATTTTGGTCTCATTACGTTTTCCAACCGAACAGTTTTCAATCTCAAATTAGATTAAACAATATCTTGTTATTCTGCTACTGTTAGTAAAACATAATTTTTATATCATTTTTTATTGGTGCTGCTATTTACTTTCGCGTATATAGGCTGTTTTTAATTATTATAAATTTATTTTTGATTTACAGAAAAATAATTCTTTTTAATTTTGGTTTCTTTCCCAATTTGATTTATATAATAGTTTTTCGTTTATTTTCTTATAACTTTAGATATAAGTCTTTAATATTATTATTAACTTTAAATGAATTTATATATTATTTATTAATCTCTTATAGTATTCTTAACTGCACTATTTTCTTCTGCCATTTTCCTCATACAATATTATTTTATTTTTTTATTATCATCTTATATTTAACTCTTTTATTTTTTAAACCCTGGGTTATCTTATATAATAACACAATTATTTTATTAAATATAAAATTAACATAGGTACTAAATTTTGTTGCCTACACAATATAAATCCTACAATAACTAAACAAAATACATAATTAGTTAGTAGCATCACAGTCTACTATTATAATTCCCACATCTACAGCACAAGTCTGTAAGAAGTTCCCTTCACATTCACTTATTTCCACACTGGGTACACTATAACTCACTTGTCACTGTATATCACTTCAATATCGTTTATAATGTTTAGTGATATAACTTAATTTATAGCTAGTTATAGTTTACCCATTTCTGACCTTTATGGTAGTATAAGAGTTATCATTTATGGGGACTGGGTTATGTAACGTTACAATATTTTAAGACGATTTACCATAAAAAGTGTGAAAAATATTTCATTTAAATTAGTTTAAGTACATATGATAATTTTCAACCATATTCAGAAGTAAGCTATTTGGAAAATTGTTGGTATATGTACCTATGGATTTTGAAATTACGTTTCATCAAATGATTTATCACAAATTGCTCAGTTTGTGAAAGATTAATAGGTTGGTTGTGAATGATTTATTGTGAAAAAAGCTGATTTTTTTTTAAATTGTTACAGTACTGTCTCATTTAAACTAAATGAATACTGTATTGTATTCTCATGTAGACCTGAGGATACTCATAATAATATGAGCATTGCCATACATACCAGAAGAAGACATCAGAAACATATGACTGTATTGTAACTGAAGTAGGCCTAACCAAATAATCTGCGTAATTTATTGTATTTGGGAACAGTAACACCAGCTTATTTTTAGTAATATAATTATAAACAGTTTTAAGCACGGGTTTTAGACCGGTCAGAAGAGTTGCACGGCTCAGTGATAAAAATATGTACAGTGAAACTCCCCAATAACATGATCCCGCATTTAACGATGATTTTGTGAATTCCCATCAGAATTCCCATAAGAGCAATTTTATAACGTCTTCTGGAAAATGTTCTATCAACAGTGTGATTTTTGATACCATGTGTTTCATTGTTTTTAAACACAAATGCATGTGAAAGTTGTAAGTCTACAAGTTCTATTCATTATTTGTCTTTGGCTGTACTGTTTTGTGTCAACAATATTCTCACTCTGCTTTTACCATTACTCAGGTAGAGAAAGCTCTTGGCTAAAAATACATTTTTAACTTGTTTTTACTGAGTCTATAGTAAAATTCTGGGTAGTGCCAACGGTCACAATTTTCCATATCCCACCCCTAAACTATATTTGTCATCTTATTTGAACTGTTTCAAACAGTGGTTGAAAGTGGTTATGACAAGCCAAAACATTCACCACATGAAGTTTGTTGATTTTTATATTATATTATGCATTTAGCAATTTAACTATGATAATTATCTTTTGTACTGTATAACATTTTGTGATGGATAATAAAATTGTGCAACTGTTACTTTATGTAGCTGACACTTCGTAAATATTCAATCCTGTAATGCATTCCATAAGAACTTATTACAGCAAGCCTATCGCACCTACTGGTTATAGATCCCTATAAAAATGCCTGTAATCTCCAAAATAATGCTTGTAAGTGTGGTATAAAAATAATTTTTACTTACATTTTACAATTTTAATTTTGTGTTATAGACCTAGATGTGTCAGTCGTATAAAATTATGTGCTTAATTTGATTTCATCAAGGCGTTTGAGTCATCTCAGATTCAGACTATTTTAATTTGTTTGGTTAGATTGAAAAAAATGGTACTGAATTTACTAGTCAGTAGACTGGTGTTCATAAATATAAATGCAGCGGCGTATCTAGAATTTGGCCTTGGAGGGGGGGGGGTCGTGTTGGTTTCATACAAAACAAAAAACAAGTGAAGGCTAATAACATTACTTTCTTTAAAATGGTTGAAATCAGGCCCATTAAAGTAAACAATAATAACAATAAAAGTACGTGTTACTGAAACATTTACAAGATATTTATTGACTGAATTGCTTTTTCCTGTTTGTATATTTAAAAAAAAAAGTTACTACTGTATTAGCGTACACAACTGAAAAAATAATAAAACAGCCTAAAATTAAGATGTTAATAAAGTTGTGAACTTTTTCAACCCACTGGTCTGGTCCCGTTCGCCCACCCTCCTATAAATACGCTCCTGTATAAATGCACAGTTAACTGCACATTTTACTCATAGGTTACCATTCTGAATGATACATTAAAATCTCTATGATCAATTTTGACAGGGATGGAAAATCAAAACTATGATTATGGGAAATACTGGATGTAGAAACCCATTAATAATTTAAAGCCAAGAAAATTTCATAACATTTACTATACACATGTATTCTTCCTGTTTGTATTACTTTAAACTGTCAAAAAATGTTAACTACAAATTGGTTAAAATAATGGAAATTTAAACGTAGGTATTTTAAAACATTGAACACCTAATTTTTTGGGTGAAAAAAATCATGTTAGATAAAAGTGTAGGCATATTTCCTAAATTTTAATTTAAAGGATTTGTATAGCAGGTAGTTGTGGAAATAATTTGTCATAATATTCCTTGGGCTATGAGCTTATGCCACTGTGACCTTCAGCAAGAGCAGGGTGGATCTAGGTGGCAATGGCTTATCAGTTGCCACATTCCTAAAATGTGCTGATAAGTTGCTCTCAAACCAAGCACAAGGTTTCCCCTTTTCACTTCTAACCTTGATTTTTATGTTGGGAAGGAAGATATTTGGTGTTAATCCTCGATAAGAATCTGTCTGTCTATTTATTCCCCTCTCTCGCTCTCTCTTTCTCTTCCCCCTCGTATAAATTTGACCCCCATATAAAGCTCTTTTTGATGAGCCATTGAGGAGCATTATATAGGGGTTTTACTGTATTATACAGTTGTTGCTATCACCTGGTCGATTCACTGTGTAATTGACACTATAGTAAAGGAATATTGTTTATTGACAAGGGTATAGTATGGTTGTTCATGGAGTCCAAGCGAAGCAGCATGAACCCACTTGTCCATTTGATCTGTTTGTAGTCGTGATAAGACTACATGTAGTTCACAAGTTTTTGAAACTAATTAGTTTTAGTAGCCTACTCCATTTAGTCTTGTATAGTAGAGGAATTTCACTTTGTAAGTCTAAACAAAGTGTAATTTTCAGTGACTGTAAGGGGAGTTAATGGTAGGCTTAATGCATATGTGTATAACTTTCCACTTTGTTTATAGAGAGTTATTTTTTAAGGTAAAGTAAATTTAATTATTCAGTATAAATTGTCTCATATTAAAACCTTAAAGTTAAACATTGAAATAGCAAATAGTTGTCTTGGCAACCACGAAATTTGTGGAATAAGTGCTCGTTTGCATATTGGTAGGCTTTTTTGCAAAAAAATTGCATTGTCATATAAAGCAGTACAGTAATAAATTATACTGAAACTGCCTTATAGGCTTAAAAAATGTATGAAATTATCTTAAATTTGATGTATGAGGTTTGATCAAAAAGTTCCAGCAATTTTTGCATTCTCACACTCTAAGTACCTGATTAAACAACTGTTTTATATGATAATTGTACACATTTTAATGACATTCATCCAAACTTTTAGCCCCGTTGGATGTAGTGTAGATTTGACAACTTATTCAGTAAATTGTGTGTTGGTGTATTAGGCGATTTTTGACATTCTACAGTGTAAGATCAAAAAACAAATTAAATTTTGTCAAAAGAATGAGATAAACTGCTCTGTTGTGGTGAAAGTGTTGTAGAAAACTTTAGACAGAGTCTGGTATGCATGAACTAATGGTTTACAAATGGTACAAAAGCTTCAAAGGATATTGTGAATGCATTAGAAGATCATGATGGTAAGATGAAGATTGTGGTTTTATGTTCCATGAATTTTCATCACTAGTTGCAGCAGTAAATAAAAGTAGGAATACTATTGGGGCTTTTTACACCATTTGTGTGATGCTATTCATAGAAAACACCCAGATTTATGGAAGATAAGATTTTTGTAAATTGCATTCCATTGCTTTTACTAGGAGGCATGTCACTGCTTTTCAATACTTTCAGACAAAGAAACATAGCAAAAATGATACTGCACCAGCTGCCGTATTCACCAGGTATGTCCCAGTGCGATCTTTTCCCAATAATTAAAGATACTATAAAAGGACAACGTTTCTTGGCTGTTGAACATGTAAAACAAAAATGCAAAGTGAGTGCAAGGCTATATACCACAAAGTCCATTTGAGAAATTCATTTAAGACTGAAAAAAAAGTTGGCATAATCGCATAATAACATCTATATTTACATAACTGGCAGTATTTATATTTGACTTTTTCTGTGTATGTTAAATAAACAGAATTTTGTATACATCATTATTTGGAATAAAGGTCAAGGCACTTTTGTTTTCCACTGTACACAAGAATACTGCATAAATGTTACCAAGTTTTTTCTTCCTTTTTCATATTTTTGTAACAAGACAGGCCAGGGGGGTTTATTTTAATTCCATCATAAGTGTAATAATCTGTAGTCACCCACACTGAGCCCCGTTTTTATCACAAAGCTTGACTTTTGTGAACACCCAGTGGTCAGTCTGTTAACAATCCGGGGAAGGTGCGATGTAATCTGGAGCATTGGAATGTGTACGAGCGCGCATGTGCCGCTTTTAGCAGAGTGAAAAGCACGTACCAGTTTTCCTTACCGCCGTCTACGAGATGACGGGAAAGCTGCCGTCCAATCAGGAAGCAAGTTGCCAAACGCAGAGAGAGCCATTTTGAGACGCTTCAGTCGGCGTTTAACTTCGGAACCGCGCAGATGCGTTAGCGCGCGGTTCACAAAAAACCGTACTCAATACAATGTAATAGTACTCGTGAGCCAAGATCTAGTAAATTTGTGAAATGTGTTAATAAATAAAAAAAAAATAGTGTAGAGTGCAACAGCAATATCAGATGGACAGTATCGTAATTACAAAACAATTCAAGTTATCTTTTGGACTTTTAAGTGGAAAATAGTGACGTAACAACGGAGCACATGTGCAGGATGAGTACTCTTCAAAACTATTAACTATATAGATCAATTATACGCAGACCCACTAAAATATGTAAAAGTAAAGAGATCTCGTATTTAGGGGGGTGACAAGTATGAGAGAGAGAGAGTGATTGAGCGAAGTACTGTATCGGCTTCCATTAGAAATATATATATATATATATATATATATATATATATATATATTATAAATAAGTTAACTAATGTTTTCTTAAGAGATGTGTAAGAGATAGGATGAGACCACCTTTTGTAAAAACCACAGATAGCAAGAAAGTAAGAGTTATGCAGAATAGTTGAGTATTCTGTAAATAAGCTAACCTTGTGTATTCTGTAAATAAGCTAACCAATGCTTTTGGGAAATGTATAAGAGATAACCTTTTTGTAAAGAACGCAGATAGAGAAAGAGGGTATGTTAAAGTTATTTTAAATAAACGAGTTTGTTGAAAGGTGATAAATGAGAGTTGAGAATTATTATGTAACAAAACCCAATAACCACTCTTACAGGTCACGAGTTCGCATGTAGGACCCTGGACGCCACGCGAAGGTAAGAATTATAAATAAATGTGGGAAGTTGAGTTTTTGGGTGGTTTTATGTTTTAAATATTTATTAAAATTAATGGAAGTGTTACATTTTCAACCCCAAATTTAGTTCTCAAAAGTTTTAGGATAACAGATTCTCTATAGTTTATAACACATAATATTACTTTTTTTACATAACATGTAGTAATATAAATGCACGACACATTATTATTAGTGTTGTATAGTATTTGCAAACCAATATGGTTTGCAGGGAGCTCAGGTTTATAAGAATTTTTAAAAGAAATCATCCCAAACTAACTCTAATAATTATGAAGTTTAGGTTGCAAAGTGTCTTCAAGAACCTACATATGATGTAAACATATTTTTTAACAATTTCTTTACATTTCTTAAGTTAACCTCAAAACCTTTATAAAAAGCTAGCCTCAATATAAAGCTCTTTTTGGCCGGTCTGCAGAATAATGTTATATAAAGGTTTCACTGTACATATATTTATGGAAGTATTATATATATATATATATATATATATATATATATATATATCTATGGAAACACATAAATCTGTGATCACCTCATGGTGTTTCTTGGCTAATGCTAAAAATCATACATATGAAGAGCTTATACTCAGAGCTTTAAAAAAAATAAAATTGCTCAATTTGATCTTATCTAATAATGATTGTATTGTGTTCAAAGTAGTGAGGGAATTTTATAGTTCAGGAAGCTTACTAGTAGGAGAAGTTTCATTTGTGTTATTTTTTGTGGAAATTGCTCTATTCAGAGCGTTCCTCAAGCAGTTTCAAGATGCTTTGTGCTACAAATGATTTATATTCCCAAACACATTCAGTTGAAATTTTGTTTTTCTGAAGGTTGAGTGTATCCATGAAGGTATAAACTTCATTGTATCTAGTAGGGATGAGCATCGCCAGAAAACCATCGATGTTAAAAAAACATCGGTATGAAAACATCGATGTTTTAAGACTGAAAACATCGATGTTTTTATGCCAATGTTGCAATTCAAATAAAAATCTATGCTTTTTACATGTTTGTAATAGTACAAATAATTGGGGTGAATAATAAATAAAAATAATTAAAGAGAAGAATAATATACCCGATAATTTACTCACTTACCTTATCAGAACCAAAAGCCCTTGGGTCACCACCACATTTTGACAGGCGGAATGTGGAAACCTCAACACTGTACCCGAGAAAACAATTTAAATACATCTAACTTCCCCGTATCAGATTTTCCAGGGCCGTTGACGGACTCGTTGAGAACAGGTTATGTAAAGGCGAGGTGACGTTAAAATAATTTAACTCACATTCATAATTAACTAAATCTGGTCATTATTATTTATTATTATAATGATTATAAAGTGTTTGAACAAACATACATAAAACCACCTCCTTTAACAAAAACAGAAACCTCTTTAAATCTGTCATGTTTGTTTACTCCTAGTGAAAGTTTAAATTAGTATTCCCAAAGAGAGATAGGCCTATAAATTCTCTTATTTTCTTTTAAACAGTAAAAGCTTAATACAATCACAGTGTACAGTACCACTGTTAATACGTTTAGCTTCAATTTACTTATTGTAACAAATTATACAGGTATATGTATAATAAGTATATAATAACAGATATTCGTAGTTCGTACCTGTTATTTTTTTGGAACGGTTACGTTGGTACCTGTAACTTTCGAATACAGTGTTGCCAGGTCTTCCGAAATTTCGGAAGATCTTCCTATTTTTTGTAATATTCCAGAAAATACGAAATTTGGTGTAAATCTTCCGAATTTTTTCCGACGCGAGTTTCGGTGAGAGTAGGGCACGAAGCTGCGATTCGCGCGATAACGTACCTGAAGTTAACTGCATGCGACGCGGGTCTTTTTCTGTGGCGGGTCATTTTCCTACTCTCGTTTCAGTGCAATGTCGCATTTCAAGAGTTTTGTTTTTCCGTACGATATGACGTCAAATCTAGTGTTTCCTTGCAACCGTAATTATAATTGCTTTCAATAAAAGTTTATAGAGGTCTTGTCCAAAATTATAGTTCCTTCCTCCTGTCACAAACAATTATGACCACCCATACACAATGATGTAGTAGGCATTTTGCAATATCCACTTATTTTACCATACTGCTTATTCAACAAAGAGTGACTAATCCTTATTGTTTAGTCTCAAGGTGACAGAATCGCATGACATGACTGCACCTGAATAAACAGATACTGTAATGTCTAGCCTACACCAGGTCATAATAACGTCAAGTCACCGTGATAAACATGAAAATATGTCACTTTCCGAACTTAGTGAAAGATATTCAGGAACTTGACACCGAGTGGAGGATGCTGAGAAACACAAAGGTAGACATAGACAGTGAAAATCCAACAGAATTTTGGAATGCCGTGCGTAATGTGAAAAAGGGGGATGGTTCACCAATGTTTCCGAAGCTGTCTACCTTTATGCGGTCACTTCTGTGTTTACCCCATTCATCCGCAAGTATTGAGAGAGTATTTTCTACTATAAACCATACGAAAACTAAAATCAGAAATAGACAGAGCACCCAAACGATCACCAGACTTCTGCATACCAAAAGAAATACAAAATCTGCAACCTGCTTATGATTTCAAAGTTGACGCGGAGTTTACAAGTTTGGTGAACAACAGTATCTACACGACTGGCGGAGAAGAAGAAAAAGTGAAGGAGGGGGAGGTTTAAAATATAAGACAACGTTGGTGTGTTAAAATTATTTTGTGATAATAATTATGTATACTGTATATATTCTTTTCATTTAAACTTACTACATTTTCTTGAGATTTGACAAAACAACTTCCGAAATTTTCGGCAATCTTCTGAAATTTTCATGTCAAATCTTCAGAAAAAATTTTTTTAGACCTAGCAACACTGTTCGAATACTAGGTGGAATACTAGTTTAGTGCACCTCTATAAAGAACAGAATATGAGATAAAAAATAATACAAATAATGTACATGGAAAGACGCGTACAATATATAATTCATTTTAAAAATACCTTTAACATTGCAATATATCTTTCGGGTGGCATAATTAACGGGTAGATAATTATGAACAATGCCGATTATATTAAAAATTCAAATGTAAACTATTTAAATTATGTTTTAGTGGATGGTTAGTGAGGATCGGTCACTAACCATCCACTAAAACATTCACTGATTGACGGTCACTAAAAATTTAAGGATTTATTTAAATTATGTTCTAACACTATTGCAATTAAAAGAGAAAAACGCTATACCCAGTATGAAAAATAACTAAAAAATCTAAAACTAAATCAGAATGAAAACCAAATACGACTAACGTAAAGAGTAAACCGTTATTTCGTACGTATGTAAGCTAAAGTTAATTTTGAAACTGTTGAAACCTATGTAACGGTCTCCTATAAAATGGGTTTGTTTAGTTTTACCGTATTATTACGTCACTACGTAGCTCATATACATGGTACTTATCGTTTACCTAGCGTAGGGAGCAAACTACGTAGCCATTAATATCTAAAATAAAAATTTGTTGATTTAAAATAAACTAAATTTAACAATCAACTTAAAAAAAAGTCTTCATTACAAATTAAAAAAAAAGTGTTCAAAGGAAAACATCGAAACGAAACCATCGATAGTATGAAAACATCGCAACTGAACCATCGATGGTAAAAACATCGAACATCGAACGTTAACCATCGATGTTTTTGGAACATCGGCTATCGATGCTCATCCCTAGTATCTAGTGAGTTAAACTTTACATGTTTTATACGTTTTTCTTTTGTTTAAGTTGTGTTTTCAACTCATGACATAAAATAAAATTCCTATATTCCATTAACCTACATACAGTTTGCCACCAGATTGATCAGTGACATCTGAGACATGTGACTCTTATATGACTTTAATGTTGAAACTTATATATTTTTATTTAGGTTGTATAAGGTTTGTGTACTTGCGTACCACTAGTTGTTCTGGAGCTGTCACAAATGAGGGTGACTTCATAATTCATATACCATCCTTAATTAATTGGAACTCATGTTTTTCTCTTTGTTTTCTTTATGCAAAATGAGTCGTTATACATTGTTATAATTATAAATTCAAATATAAATGATAGTGACATACGTAATTTTGATAGTATTCAAGACTCTGTACGTGTATGTGGACAGTTGATAAGATATAATGGAATGGTATTTTTTTGTAATTACTTCATGATAAACTATAGAAAAACTGAAACACTTTATACACTTTTATGGTTTTAACCATTTAAAAAAGTTTTTGTCAGCTGACATTCAGTTTTCTTGATTACTTTTAAATTTCAGTAAAATCAGCTCTACAGTTTTCATTTGTCGTTTGTTGTAATTAATAAATAATTATAGAACTTTTTTTTAGATAATGGAACATGGACACAACTGTGGCTAATCACAGATTACCATGAAAATGGCTCCTTGTTTGACTACCTCAACCGTAGTACTGTTGATGTACCTGGAATGATACGTATGGCATTATCTATTGCTACTGGCCTTGCTCACCTCCACATTGAGATTGTGGGCACCCAGGGTAAGAGCAATACAACCAGTTGGTCATTTTATATTAATATGGTTCAGTAATTTCAAACATAGTTGGAAAAGCAGACAGTCTTACTAATAACATTGTAGTTTAAGGTACTGTAGGTAAAGTTTAAGGTATTGTAGGCTTGTACTGAAAAGCTAATATACATGTCAGAAATGTGGTTATTCAGAATGTCAATGACACAGCTATTCTAAAAAAGAAGTATGCCAAACAGATTTGTGTAATTGGTGTTTAGTGTGAATGAACAGCCATTTGATGGTGTAAATATTATTATGGAGTAAGACTAAAGACTATCCTAATAAATTTGCTGACCTATTCTGTAACTTTTTACAGGGTGGGGTAAAGATAGAGAGAGGGAGAGAGAGATGATTAATTACATTATTTCTCATATATGATACAACATAAAACGGTAAAAATTATTTCATTTACTCTGTTGCCTTCAATATCACTTCAGTACACATTTGAACACCTTAGGAAAATGTTTCTTTTGGAAAATACAATACTGGCTAATGTAAAATAAATATTTTTAATATACAATGTTTTTATGGATGAATTACATTGTAAGTTGCATTCTTTTATTGTGATTGTTATAAAACTTGTCTTCAGATTTTTTGTGTGTATGCGTTGTTAATGCATCTGAGAAAGTTGGATGTTTAATAAATGTAATAGCAGTTTTAAACAAGAAATTGAGGAATTTTGAGTTACTTTCAAAAATTATAGAAAAATGAAAAATTGCAAGAGTAAAATGGTTCTTCTGCTAGGACATTTCAGTGCAAAATCGAATCAGATCTAGTGGGTGCTGATTGATTTAAAATTTGAATTCAATATCTCATCTGATTTTGTAGTTATAATGCTAACAGGCATATACAAACGGTCAGACAGGAAATATAATTATTAAACAAAATAACCATATGAATCAGTAGTGTACCTCAAAAAAATCTGTCAAAATATAAGTTAACATTTTTCATGACAGTTAATTTTCATTACTAGTACAGTTAAGAATAAATAGATTGAAGGTATATTTAAATCATTACCATATACTACTACTGATGGTACAGCCTCAGTTATGCTCGTTGAGCAGGTTGCAATCTAAACATTGTATTTTTAAAGACACATAGTGGCTGGCTTGTATAGAGAAATATTTAAATCCCCAGTGGGAAAAGGAAAAGTAATGTATTTATGACCTATAGTATATTTCTGGTTCTGGTCACTTGAAATATGTACAATACAGTGTATGTACTTCGTATAAAGCAATGGAACTTTACTAAGGAGACAGGTGTGTTTAACATCATTTTAGCTGGAACGTGCATATCAAGAATACTTTATACGATTTATAGATTTGACTTAGGTAAAAATGTTCTCATCATTTAGTAGTTCACTGTTAAAGAATATAAAATAATGAAATTAATATTAATTAAATATAATTAATAATTAATGTAAATTAAAGTATAAATTAATATTAATTGAGTTATAATGTTAAAAATTATGATATAGGTAAACCTGCAATAGCTCATCGTGACCTGAAATCAAAAAACATCTTAGTTAAAATAAATGGCACTTGTGCCATTGGTGATCTGGGACTTGCAGTCAGGCATGACGTTGCTACAGATACTGTTGACATTCCCCTAAATAACCGTGTTGGTACCAAGAGGTACATGGCACCTGAGGTAAATTTTACATTTCATTTATGTTTTTAAACACCGTATAATTGTTGAAAACATAATTATTAAGTTCACAACATATTTGAAGCAGAACATGTTTAAAAAATTTATTATAATTAGTAAAATATGAATACTTTGTTTTCACAAATATCACGTCTTCCATTTCAAATCAATTAAAGATATGAATAATTGCTTTTTCATTAAAAAATGTTTAGGCATAAATTTGGTTGTTACAGGTTTTAGAGGAGTCAATGAATATGAATCATTTTGATTCATTCAAACGAGGCGATGTATATGCATTAGGATTAATTTTATGGGAGATAGCTCGACGCTGTAATGTTGGTGGGATTTATGATGAATACCAGCTACCATTTTTTGACCTAGTCCCATCAGATCCCACAATTGAAGAAATGAGAAGAGTAGTTTGTATAGACAGGCAGCGACCATCTATACCAAATCGTTGGCAAGCATGTCAGGTAAAATATGTGTATAGAGTTTCAATTTATGAGGAATAATTTATTGTGTTAATGGAGAATTATGAAGTGTTTTATGTTATTTATGGAATTCATGTTTAAGTAAATTTAAAAGTTTTAATTTTTCAGTAAAGTCACATGAGTCATTGTAAAAGAAAAATAATGCATTATTATTATTATTATTTCCAAACAATTTTTATTGTGTTTTCGTAACTGAGAGAAATTTTTAAATAATTCTATTTTGAAAGTGACACACTGTATCTCTTTATTCTGTTCATGTTAAATAATTAACAGTTGTGTATTGAGATGTGGCTGAATTGTGGTCATTGTGAACTGCCAATAACGTCAGTTTTTGTGTGCTTTTTTTATTATTAAACCTAATGCTTTTAATATAAACAGAAAGATGTGGTTACTGTAAACTTTGAAATTTGTTATTCATGTTACCTTAGTTTTAGTGTGAAGGTGTTTAGTGATTTTATTTAAAAAAAAAAGTTGGCTTTGGTTGTTTTTATTTTAAGTGGCATATTTTTAATGTAAAGGATATAACGTAATGTAATAATCAAAGGTATGAAGCAGATTGCATTTTTGTTTAGTTTACATTCTTTTTTTCATGGTTCATTTTATGATATGCTGTGATATAAACATTTTTAATATGTTATTTGGTATATTTAGTTGTATAATCAAGTGTATAATCTTTTGTAACTATTCAACATTTTTTAATAAAAAACAACTTCCAATATCTCGTTCTCCAACTTACCTTTTACGTCAAGGCCAAGGTTCTATGGACGAACCTGTGAACTGCAGAAGCAGGTTACTGGGTTTTGTAGCATAATAATTAATAACGCATGTTTATAAAAAGAGGCATCTTATGTATTTTTTATAAACCCAACATTACTTTCACTCTCTATTCTTTTCATGAATACTTTCAAAAAGATTACAAGTTAAATCACTGTTTATTTTTCTTTATTTCTATGTACATGTTTCCAAAAATTATTACAAGTTATATTCTTATTTATGTAAGTATGTAAAGACGAACCAGTACTTTCATAATATATCTAAACACACACTCTTTAAATCCCCTTTAAACCCCCTTTTGAACTAAGCTCTCTAATTTGATCTATTTATGGTTTTACTTGTTTTCTGGCCTGCCAGCTTAGCTAGTAATTGTACTCACTACACACAATACATGCTATCCGTCGAGTCCCACTATACTTCTTAAATCACTTTCACTTTTGTTCCAAAAATAGGTTTAAAAAAAAACTGTTTAATATTTTTTACTGTTGTCGATTGTTTCAATTACACATTTCACTATGGTTTTATATTAGTTAAAAGAACATTTTGTTGGCCGACCTTAACTTTGCTCTCGAGCACTACTTTTTCTGACCGCGCGGTCTGAAGGATTTTAGTCGACTGAAAGCGTCCAAAATGGCTAAAAGGACTCGCTGCCTTTTCGCCGAATGGTCACCAGGGAGCCTTGCTCGTTTTGCGTTCGCTGATTGGTTCAAATGTGACTAGCGGAAATAATTCGCCTTACTTCCGTGATGAATTTTGGTTCGGAGACTACATATTTTATCATGCCCTTTCGTGTCCTCTGAGCACATGTCGCAAAAGGCGGCACACACGCGCGCTCTTTACTCATTCCGTTGTTCACCCGTACCTGCCTCTGCCTCGTACAGTTTCAACCATAGGGTGTTTAATAACAAATGTTACCTAAAATGGTTTGCTACAGATTAAGAAAGAATATTCAATATAAAAAACAAACCCTACCCCTTTTGTACTGTTACACTTTGAATTATCTGAAACCATTAAGTATGTTATACAGTACTTTGTCGTGTCATGTTTAATTATTAAAATTTGATTTTTATATTTGGATATGGTAATTTTAGGTTGATTTCTTTTTTCCTTAGTGGTCATATATTTGGTTTTTTATTGTCCACAAAGGCAGTGGGTTGATTATGAATAAAATAAGTTTCATTTGACATTCACTATAACTCAACTCATATTCGTTCAACTATGTGAACTTATTCAGTGAATCTGAGAAGAGATCACCAGCTGATTTCAAGATTTGGCTTTCCCTTACAGGCAGTAAGAATGTTATTTAAAATAGTAATAAACTCTTCCTTATAGAGGCGTAATGTTAGCTGTCACAATGTATCACGATCAGATCTGTCAACGATAGTCATGTCTTATAACCAGCTGTAACAACCAGCTACAGGTAATGATCACTCCCCACTGCCTACCCTTTCGCTACAGATGAGCAAATATTCAACAGAAAGAATCCATCAATTCGCCAAACATAGTACAAAATGTTGTTTATTAGTGCATGACATGATATATTGAGATACTTAATTTCTAGTATACACACAAAAGACACATTTTTTACGTGTAAAAACCAGTATGGAGTTTTAACCAAAGTTCCAAATTAGGGTGCATCCAAGTATCGATTGCGTAGATAAGTTTAACAGTATATTTGCACCAATTAAATTAAAATATTCAAATGATGCTGTGCAGTCACTGTCCATACAGTGGCTTTTGGACAAGCCTGCCATTGTAGCGTACTTCAAACATTTCAATAATCATTACTAACAGAGTGATTTAACAATGCATTGGAATATTAACTCCAACAAAGCACTGAACTGAAGAACTGTACTACTCTAATTTTGTTCTTAACAGGCTAGGATTTGTGATGTCATGTATTTTAATACATAAATGATTTGCCACATTGGGTGAAAAAGAAATTAGATCTAAATTTAGAGATCAGTATAAGAATGTAGTAAAAATTAGTGTAAAACAATGTAGTATGTTATTAAAATAATTTTTCTGAAAGCTAAACAGTTAAAGTTTTTTAATGTTTATAAAAAAAAGAGGACTACACAAAGTCAAACATTTTAATTCAAAATGTTACATTTTAATTAAAACATTTTTGCTTTGTTTTAATGTAAAAATAAATATAGTAGAATGTAGGAATAAATTTATATTACTGTAGGGTCACATTTGTTAGTTATGATGTCAGTGAAATGACAAACATTTTTCCAATATGCACCTTTTTGCAAAAACTGTATTTGTAGTAGACATTTTTGGTAATGTAGCAGTTTTAGGTAGTATTACAGAGGTGCCAACTATTACTGATTGTCCGTAATTATTACGGATTTCACCTCATGATTACGGCATTACGGTCAAAGGGGAAATTATTACGGGAAGCGACATTATCACGAAAAAAATAAATTTCTACAAAAAAAGGAAAGAAGAAAAAATGTCGATCCTTTCGAGCATTACTGCTGAACCCTCCTCGTTTCAATGCTTGTGAGTTGGCTACTAATTAGATCATCAGTTTCTTTTGCTGTCGCAGCGCTACCCGTGAGTGTTGTGAAATTCATTGTGAATAAAGGAGCTCAACTCCAGGGCGCATCATTGGTGAGCATGGTGTCTCTTTGTTGTTTCCGTCGAAGTACTTTAGCGCGTTACAGTTCTAATTATTCTAGTCGTTGTTTCTAAAAGAAGTGATTCGTTTTGTAAAATGAAGCGGTGCAATTGTCAAATTGCATCTACTTCTAAGAAGACAGCAGTGTTACAAAAATATCGAGGCGGTTTAACAAGGAATGGCCATGTCTACTTGCTTCACGTGTTAGTGAAAACCACGTGTTCTGCAGTGTGTGCTTGTGTGATTTTTCTGTGGCTCACGGTGGACGAGATGATTGCAGAAGACACATAGAATCCAAGAAACATAACACATACAGTGAAGCTGTAGAATAGATTGCTGTCGTGAAGGGGAAAGGGGGTGTCATTATCAAGAGGGGAGGATCATGCTTTGGATTTTACTCGAAAAAATTTGGGGGGGGTGTTAACAGTGGGATTACTGATAACTCACTTCAAAGGTTGGCACCTCTGGTATTACAAACATTAGAAACACCAGCTAATCATCTGATAATGTTTGTATCACAAGTTTTCAATCTTTGAGTATTTAACAATTATTTTCAACTGCCATGAGTATCTGAACAGCAATTAATATGTCCATGGACAACTGGAATCTACTGAACTTATGCATCTGTTTGAAACTTATGCTGTTTATATATTTGCCTTATATCTAATGGAGTGTGTCATACACTGTTGAAACTGTAGATGTGACAACTGATATGATGCAGATCGAATTGTGACTGACAGTCTCATCATGTGATGTACAGTTTCTTAATATGTGCTCCATATTTTAGTCTTTTATATATGTTTAACTTAGTTGTTAAAGTTATACTTTGTCCAAATAATTAGTTAACTTTATCCAGTATTTTTAGAATGGTGGAAAAATCATATACATGTTGTTAAGTGTACTGTAATAAAATGTGGCATACAATTGTTGTGTTAAGATAATTTAGTGTGCATCATTCAAAATGCAATTCACCAGAACCTGTAAATTATTATTTGAATGAAAGTAATGCCTTCATTAAGAGCTAGAAGACTCCCCTAATGCTTGTGGAATTTTTATCTTTGAAATGGAATAGGACAGATACATTTTAAGTAGTTGTTGTATTAAAAATACACATTTTGTCTTATCTTTGAATGATAACCTTGACAGATCCGGTGTATTTATATGTATTTCTTTTTCGAAGTTTGTGAACAGTTATTTTCTTTGATGTATATGCAAAAAATTGGGGGTTATGGCGGATTAAAATTTTTTTATTCTTTATGTCCTGGGAAAATAACTTTAAGAAATTAGAAGTTGTGTGTGTGTGTGTGTGTGTGTGTGTGTGTGTGTGTGTGTGTGTGTGTGTGTGTAACACTAACACACATATATATATTTATCAAGTACAGTATTTATTCATGGACAGATTTGTTAAGTTAATCACAGAATATGGTATTGATATGAAAAACAAGCAGCTGGATGAGGGGATGTAGCAAGTTGTTCACCAGTTAAGTCAGTACCATGGATTCAGTCAAGTCATAATTTCAATGATGTGTATTATGTATATGTATATTATACTGGCCTCCTGACTAAAACTTTGAAACCAGTAACACAGTGATACTTATGGCTTAAATATATTATTAATTTCAATGGGATGCAAAGCATTGTTTACAATTTTACCCACTGTAGAATGATGAATACGAATTTTGAAGTTCTTCAAAATGGATGAAGTCTGTTGGTGTCACAGGGGCTTCATATAAGAATCTTCTTTTTATTACATAGTGAATAAATTTAAAATGGCAACAGTATCTTGATAACAGTTGTACAGTTAAACTAAATGAATAAAAACATTGTAACTAATAATAATAGTTTGAACATTAAACACTGTATACTGTATAATATATGTATTATGTACATATGAAATTATTAGTGGACACTTGCCATATTGTCATTTTAATTCATGTAATTTGTTTTAAATTATATATTCATTGTTATATATTTTATATTGTGTTATATTCTGCAGCATTTATTTTATGTAACCAATGTTTCTCATAAGCACCACTAGGTTGGCAATGCAAGAATCTTGTCAGTCTGTCCTTGTGCAGTTGTAGGGTATATTATACCTGTTAGTTTATAATTGATATATTTTAACACAAGTTTCTAATTGGAATTTATTTTATATAGTTATATTTTTTTGAGTAGAATAATTTTTAAGATATTAATATTATGTATGATTTTAGGCACTACATGTGATGTCAAAAGTAATGAAAGAATGCTGGTACCACAATGCAGCAGCAAGATTAACAGCATTAAGAATTAAGAAAACCCTGGCAAATCTTGGTGCCTCAGAAGACCTCAAGATTTGAGATTAATATGGCAAAATCATGTCATATTGTTTAACCGATATACCTCTGTGACCGCTCATGCTTCTCATATGCAGTCTTTATGCTGTCTTATGTATGTGATGTATGTATGCACATATGTATGAATGTATGACATGTGGATGTGTGCGTACATGTAACTTTTTTATGAACCATTGTAATATGTAGCACATTTAGTTATGTTAAAATTAGGGGAAGTGGAACGTGTTGGATTGTTTTCAACTGTGAAGAGTTGTTCTGTGTACAAATTATTATTCGGGTGTTGTAAAGAAGACTTTTTTTACAGGTTAAGCATTTTTATGTTGTCTCCAAATATTGACATTAAAAATGACTAATATGAAACACTTAATATACATATTATATTTTGGTTGGCCATATTTGTAACAGGTATATTATTATTATAACATTTATACAGAGGGGTCTGTACTTTAGTAACACAACGTGTGATGTAATAAATTCCTGACCTCTTAAGTGTTTGGATTTGATTTTTATAATTTTGTTACAATTTATGTAAATAATGTTTAGTGTCTGAATGGATTGCTAAATAATATTAGTAACTTTGTATAATGACAATATAAAGAAATGTTTGAAATATTCCTGTGAATCACTATTAATCTGCCTGACTTCTGAAGGTTTCAGTGTGCTTTCAGTTTTTTTTTTGTATGGTTGTAAATTATAATAAAATTGTAGATAAAAGAATCTTTGTTTACTCGTAAAGTTGCATTTATGTTGTATATATTTGATTAAGTAAAGTTGTTTCATAATTGATGCTGGTTGACTGCACAGTTTTGTCATAATTTATAATTTGGCATTTTTTGTAAACGTTTTTCTGTCCTCCCTCACTAATGTTATTAATTGGTGTTAAGTTTGTGTTAGATTTGTCATTATAATTCTACAAGTTTAGATTTTAATATAAATAGGAATTAAAGGTAAATTAACTATTATAAGTAACTAAATTGTAAAGAATTTTAAGTTAAATATGTAAAATTATTTTATAAAACTGGTACAATAGTTGAAGCATTGAGTCTATGTGATATAAATGAAATTTATGAGCTGCATATTTAGATTTTTATAGCATGTATGTGTTTGAGTAATTTGTGTTTCTAATTAAAATATATTGGAAGGTCACTGTGAATTAATCGTATTCGTTTAAGTAATAAGAAAAACAAATTTCTTTTGCATTGTGTGTATGGGTAGAAAAAACAATTTCGTATGCAGCCCAGTTGTATACAGGCCAGGCTGAGCTGTGTATATCATTCTATCTAATCTGGTGTTGCACGTATATGCGTAACTGGACAAAACACAAAAAGTAATTTAATATTGGTTCTTAATTTTTTTACCATTCTGACCAGATTCAGTGCTATAGTAGCTTAATAAAACGACAAAAAGTGCTTTGTTAATCTTAGATTCATCATTGCGGACATGATTAAATGTATAGTAGGAATAGTATTGTTGTCTCACGTGCAGAAACACAATTTTTTGTTTTCTAAACTGAAAGTTCCTTGTGCTGTAAACTATTCCTGATTATATTGTGTCAAAACTACAAACATTTTCTATACTCAGATATCAGGAGTTTCGTATTTCTTACAGATTTTTGTATTATACATATAATATATTAGATATTTGATTAGAAAAATATTTTTTTATTTTGCTTGGTGACTGTAAAGTATGTTGGTAGTCTAAATAGATTAGTATGATGTAGCTACAGATTTATTACATTAATTTTACTTTAATACAAATAGTGAGAACATAATTATCTTCTAAATACATAAGGTGGTGAATGACAATGACTAAGACTGAAGAACTCGTCAGTTCTTCAGCAAGTTTGCTAAAAATTTTTTTAATTTCAGGTTTCATTGTCACCAATGCATGCTCACACAACGGTTCATATATATAAATCTGGTTTTAAAAGTAAACATAATTTTTTCTTTGTTTACTGTTTAGTCTTTTTTTTTAATATGCTGATGTATTTTCTTTATATGTTCTTTGGACCGATCATGTTTCATCATTTGGGGAAGTCAACTACAATATCAGTCCACTGTTAGTTTTCCCAATTTGTACATCATAAGTGGTGGGGGATTTCAAGTAGATCTAGATAATCTCTGATGGATCAGAAATTTTGTGTACATATATTAAGGTAGTCATATAGAATTTTGCCTTCATAACATCTATTTATAATTCAGATCAGTAATTTTGGTTCTAATTTTTCTTTCTTAGTCCATTAATTCGAAAATTGCTAGCAAGCAAGGTAATCTTATTTGAGATGTGAATTCCTCAGGTTTAAGAAATATCAGCACAGTGCATGCACTAAGTGATGGTGACAAGTTGTACACTTTCAGTGGGTTTGATGCAGGGGGGGGGCATGTTATCTCTTGTGTTCAGAGAATCAGCAGCAACAATTTTGGATTCTTTAGTCAACATTTGGATTGTTTGTTTTTAATTCTTGATTAATAATGAGAAACCTAACATGGACTGGCCACATGACTGGCATTGTATATTCACTACACAATTTACTTATAAAGAAATTTAATTTCCCAATTGGTAACTTTTTTTTTTTTTTGTGGGGGGGGGTTCTTTAGTGGCTGGATATTCCCCACTGCTTGGGCTCACCCTCTGCCAATGGGAGTCATAAGACTAATTACTGAATGGATTTTGTTTATACAGTCAAAATCAAATAACTTGTGGTTTGTTTTTAATAAAGTAATTCTTATATTAGTATTACTGCTGTCCTCTGTATATTATAATTCCTTTATATTTCTTATATTCAGTGGTGCAGAATAAATTCTAACTCCTACAAAGTACTTTTTGGTGTGTTAATGCACAAGGGGACAGGGTACACAAGGGGATCTGATTTTAAACATGTTCTGCTTCGATTTGATTTTTACAATTCAGTGGTTCTCAGAATAAAATGACATCAGTCGTTTAGTAAACCAAGATTAAAAGTAAAGTACGTAGGGTTACATGAAAGTTGTGCCAAAGATGTAAAGTTGAACTAATTGAAGATGTAATGCTGTGTTAATTTAATTTTATTGCTTTGTGATTATGGTCATAGTAATCTGACCCATTGTAATATTTATTACAGTGAAACCTTGATATAATGCTCTTCTACGGACCGGCCAAAAAGCGCTTTATATAAAGGTCCCAAGTTTAACTATTTAATTTGCCGGGACCGTCAAAAATGAGCTTTACATCAAGGATCGCGTTATTATCACAATGGTGTTATATCGAGGTTCCACTGTAGTTAGTGTTGCTGACAAAGGTCACAATATTGAAATTTTTATAATGATTGTCTTCATTTTCATGTATAATCATATTGCCAGAAACAGCAGTATAATTATTTTAAATTATAACATAACCATTTTTAAAGACGGTAATCATAAATTGTTACAGGAATAACTGAAAATTTCTTTGGCTAACTGTATTTTGGGAATAACTTTCTGAATGTGGATGCAACTTGGTTTTCCAGCATAAACACTATTAATATTGAATGTAAATTGGTAAATACATATCTATTGTAAAAACAACTGTGTTCATGCGGTCAGATATCTATTAGTGTTTGATGGTTTCATAATCAGTATCAACACTGTGATGAAAAATTGAACTTGTAAAAATTGATGTATTTCACACACACTCACACACTCCAATAGGCTCATATGTGCTACAGTTATAACACTTGGACTGATTTTGTTTTTACAATATTAAACTCTTGATTGCAATAGCTACATTTATCCGTAATGTTTTTATCTGAAATTATTTAATGAGCCAACTGCACATTTGAGTGAATGCCAGAGCCTCATAATTTTATAATAGAATCCATCATGATTTTGATACAGATTAATAACTAGCAGTGTATTTTTCTAGTACAGTTAGGAATGTTTTCTAGAAGCATATAAAATGTTACTGAATTCAGTGTCATGTTGCTCACTTTAGCAGCAGTCTTTGCCTCCAGTGTTACTTTTTTCTCGTTGTTAAGGCGTGCGCATATGTACTTGGTGTGTGTGTGTGTGTTTTGCGATGTTGTACTCTTGGTGGTCACAGCTGGTATAATTCAACGCTACTAGTTGGCAAGTTTGTACTTCCACATTGTAAACTTTGTAAAACTCACCATAATTTGCTTCTTTTTTTTTAACCACATTTGTTTTTCAAGTTGTGCTGCTGAATTTGTGAAATAGTAGCTGGATTGTATGAGAAACTAAGTTTAGTGTCCTCAGTAAAAACAACAATTATCGTAGAGTTAATAGACATTTGGCAGTTAACAGAATCCGACTTTTTAAAGAAAATCAGTTAAGGCTCTTTTTTCGTGGCACTTCGCTGTAAATCTGTTTTTTCTAAGACTGAGGCTTTTTGTTTAGTAAAGCTGTATTTGCATCTCGTCATATAATTAATAGTGTTGTGACAACGTATTCTGGTAGCTTAGGTAACGTATGTAAGAAGTGTTGTATGTGTGCCAACTGTGCTGTTTGCAGACTAGTCGGCAGTACTTCACTGATGTGGTCTACTTAACAGATTTTATATAATGAATATGTCTTCAAATAATAAATGCTTCTTCAAGTAAAATTTCTTAAATTATGTTGTTGCCTTTTTTACCTAAGGCATATTTCACATAATTATTCTGTATCTTCAAATGTTTATTTATGAATTAACAACTTGTTGTACTTTGTAGGTTATACTTGTTAATTCACTAAGAAACCTCAGAAGATACAGAATAGTTCTGTGAAACGTGGGCCAGGAGAAAATGCAGCACCGTAATTTAATAAATTTTACTTGCAGAAGTATTTTTTATTGAAGACATATTCATTATATAGAAAACTTGCAAGAAATATCGAAGAGTTACCTACAGAGTAAAGATTGACAGTTTTTATAAATGTATTGCATAGGTTTACTCATTTTCTCTATATACAAGTTAACAGTGGTAGAAAATTCACAGAACTCAAAATTTAGTTCTTACATTACCAACAAGCTAATTGTTATTACAACACTCTTTAAGAGAATTGGGTACTCAGAATCCTGTTTATAATGGTTCTATATTTGACAAAGTACGATAATAGTACTGGAACATTCCATGTAAAATTTCTGGTATAATTTTAAAAAGAAAATTGTGTTTTATATTCATATTACCCATACACACATCATAAAAAAAAAATCAGTGACGTGCTCAGAAGACTTACAAACTATCCTCAAGCCACAGTTTCATTCTACAAGTTAGTTTCCACCATACAGTTACGGGGTAATTAGATACTGGCAGAAGGGGTCGTTTGAAGATTTTTATTTTTATCACACACACACACACACACACACACATATGGTATTTATTACATATGGGAACCAAGATGTTTTTTTATTTTAGTGTATACCATTTTTAGTTGAAATGTGTTAATATTAATGTATGGTTAAAACATGATGAACTGTTGGTTTAGGTTATACTGCCTATAAAGATCACATTTTCTAACACCGAAAAGCTGTATGAACTTTTGTAGAAACATACAGTAAAATCTGTAATTACTTGTGATCTGGATATTCAGATATACAGTATTATATTAATTGTATAAATAAAATGCTCAAGTTGTTGTCATGTATTTTTTTTATTGCTGTAACAGTACAATATAAGCCTTAAACCCAAGTATCACTATCATGAGATTGAATACTTTGGGATTGGAAAAAAAAATGTCAACATCTTGTGCATTTTAATTTCTAAAGTAAAGAAGTACTGCAGTATCTGTACATTGACAATAGACTTTATGGTTCAGTCATAGAAGTTTGATATTGATAAGCTTACTGAAAAGCTTAATTGATATGTTTAGTTCTGTCTATTTAAAATTGAATGTTCTTTGTTCTGAACTACTCATTTGTCCAAGTGTGCATATACTTCAGTAATAAAGTTAAAAGTGTAATTGTAATGTAAATACAGTTACTTTACGTGGGATGGGGTGCTTCACTTGCCTGGGAAGAGGAAAGTGTAATAGCTGTGTTAGTTTGAAAATGAATACAAAGACCTTACCAATGAAGAGTCCAAAAGTCAATAATTGTACAGATAAATTGTAGGACACACCAGAAACTTAGAAATGTATACTATCTTTGATGTAACTTCTGGTAGTCTACAAGACATGTTAACATATAAAAGTAACTAAATATGTTACATCCATGTAATTAAACATGTAAAATACAAAACTAATTTCTATATTAAGAGTAGTTTATAATATAATTAATTATAAAGTAATTTTTAAAAAAGTCGTTAACATTAGTTTCAAACCTTTCTACCAGTGGTCATTTTTTCTTAAATTTGCAATATATGTTTCCTTTTACTATCAGCTTCTTACCTGCAGTTACACTGGCAAAGATTTTGTTGTTATAGTGGTATTGTAAATGAGATTGTTATGAGATTATTTGTTACAAGATTCCTTATTGACTTTGTATATTTATATTCCATTTCCTGTGACACACTGTTAAATGTTATTTTTTTATTCAGTAAATAAGTAGTGGTGAGTACAATATATACAACTTATATTTTTGTTTCATATAATAGACAATTTATACGTGTGTGTATACATACACATACACCTGTATGAATGTGTAAATGTGTTTGTGAGTGTGTGTGTGTGTGTGCACATACCTATAATGTATTTATATATCATTTCAGAGTTATCTGGATTGAGCAAAAGTTGTGATTGATGCAGTGTAAATATACAAGTTTTGTTATAATATATTTGGCATAATAATACTGCCCTATTACATTTAATATTTTTAAATAAATTTACCTCAAGATATACTTTTTTTTAGGAACATGTTTCGAGAGCTCCCGTGCTCTCATCTTCAGCCTTCGCGATCTTGCGTCTGGTGAAGTTGGAAAAAAAGTATATCTTGAGGTAAATTTATTTATAAATATTTAATGTATTATATACATCAAGAAATGGACTGTAGCAGAAAGTGATTGAATGTATATATATATATATATATATATATATATATATATATATATATATATATACATACCTGCTGTATAACAATGCTGTGTTCTTGGAGAAAAAATTTTAGTTAAGTAAATTATGGAATTAACCAGTTTTTAATAATTTATTTGTATAAATTGTTGAGATTTTGTAGTATTATATTAATAAATTATAATTTTAGTAATTGTAGCATTAATGTCCAATAAAGCCTTTATTAACTTGTTTTAGATTTGTGAAAAGTTTATTCTGACACTACTTAGCACATGTGTATTATTTTTAGTTTTGGAACTAGAAACCAAAATGACCCAACAGTCTTATACAGGAAGTTAAATTTCATTTGATCAGGTAGTAATATGATTGTGCTCTGTAATCTGAAACTAGGATATATTTGACATTTGAGATGGTCTATTTTTTGTACTTTTCTTTACTTGTACTATTCCTTGGACCAAAGGTCACAAAATTGCAGTCAGCTGTGTCATCATACTGAGTCTGTGTTTCATGGAATTATACACACATATTTGGGTATACATTACTTTAGTAGCATATTAACCAAAGCATTAAAGAGAAGAGGAAAATTTGGGATCATGGTGCCCGTATAGTGATAAAAGGGCAAATTAAAAAGCAGTAGTAGTCACATGTGCAGAGAAACAGTTTTTGTTTTAAGTGACATCCCGTAACTGTTAACTGAACACTCTGTTTCGTAGTTTAAGTTTGTGTAGGCTCAGGAATTTCTTATGAATAAGTCAGTCATGCTTGTGCCATTATTAGGTTAAGCAGGTGGACATAAAAATGCACAAAGTAAGTGAAAGGTATTCCTCTTTGATTATCATCTGTACCCCGGAATGTCTGCCACTCGTAACGTTTGCTCCATCATAACTTTGTGAAATTACTTTTTCCTTATTCTGGCCAGATACTTCATGAAGAGTCATTTTAATGCAGTCAGCCAGTGCTACAGCATCATGACCACTTGGGTTAGAAATGTCCAGAAACGTTCAACAGGTTTGCCGTTTTTTAATACATAATGCAAAATAATTGCCATTTGACACTTGCTTGGCATATCAGCTATGATTGAAATATAGTCAGAAAAGGAAATTTCTCTTAAAATAGCTTCACGGCACACATGTAACATGCAGTCCAGTAAATTATTATGAATATATTTAGGGGTGCCCTTAAAAACTTTAGGTGTACTTAAATGTTCTCTTAGAATATTATGTAGGGCAGAAGTAAAATTAATCAAACCTCTGAATATACCCGGATTTTTAGTTTCAGGTGTTTCATCATGACCTCTTATGGCCAGTTCAGATTCATCACATATATTTCTTTGAAAGGCATCACTGAGTTGTTCACAGATTTCATGAACAGTAAATATGGGAAACAGTAAAAACGGTTACTAACATTACACCCACCACATATCCAGTTGTTCTTATCATATACCAGTTTGGCCCAAACTGGTCTGTCAAGATGGGCTCACATATAAGACAACCCTAGATTTTTGAAGGTGTTTTATAGGGAAAAAAGGGCCTGCATATAAGACAACACTGAATTGTTTGAGGTGTTGTATGAGAAAGATAATTAAATGGTCTAAATGTCATACCTTGAAGTCACACTAAGTAAACATGGTTATTTTACATTAAAGGTGAAATTATAAGTGTTAAAAGTACCTTATTGTTTTTAGTTCCAACCATCATCTTCGTGTTCTTCTTCTTCTCCAAGTTCATCTTCAGAATTGGTACTGGAATCAGAGTCATAACTGGAGTCTTTCCACAAAATGTCATCCTCACTCTCATCCATGTTATTAGAAGCACAACATTTTTTAAACCCCTTTACAATGGATTCACTTTTAATTATTCCTCAGGCTGTGATTATCCACTGGGCCAGTAACTGTATGCTTGGTTTCTTCAACTTGCCTGTCGGAGTCAACGGATGGTTTCCATTAATTAACCAGTTACTATAGTTCTTCCGTTAAGTAGTCCTTAAATGGTTTATTAACAACCACATCTAAAACTTGAAGCTGAGAAGTCATTCCCCTAGGGATTATAACAAGATTGGTGTTCATTTCTGCAACTAGCTTCTTTATTTTCTCACTTGTGTGACCACGAAAAGCATAAAGAATTAAATACCTCTCTGCCCTAGTAAAGCGATTGGTTGATGTCCCCAAACAACCTTAACCCAATCTGGCATAAGTTCTTCAATCATCCATCACTTTTCCTGTGCTCTAAAAATAATCTCAGTTGGTAACTGTTCCTACGGAAGCATTTTTCTCTTCAAAATAACATACTCCGGAAGTTTTCTTCCATTGGCAGTTACTCCTAGCATCACAGTAATGTGTGACTCTTTGTTGCCCGTAGATTTAATTATAACTGATTTTGCACCCTTTCTGTCCACAGTAATACTTGACAGCATATCGAAAAACACTGGTGTTTGGTCAGCATTTACCATTTGGCCAAGCAGGTAATTGTGGGCTTTCCTCAGTTATATAATATATCGCTGATAAGCGATCAATTTGTCAGTATAGTCTGGAGTTAGGTGTTGCGCAAGGGTAGTGCGACGTCGTAAACACAGACCTAAACGCTGCATCATGCGTTTACACCAGCCCAAGCTTGCTTTGAATTCAATTATTGGAATTTTCAACTCGTGCCACCTCCACCTTCATTCTAATAACTTCTTGGCATATTGGATATCCTTGGTTTTGTTTCTTGTGAATGTATTAGGAAACAAGTCTGTCAAGATTATTAAATTTTCCTGTTTTAGATCCTGGCACTGGCACTCAAACTTTTCTTCATCTTTTCACCAACGCCGTACATTACATTCAGAAACACCAAACTGTTCAGCAGCCTGCAATTGTTTGTTTCGCTTTACATATTACTTTTAATATGAAATTCATATAATAGCTTCATCACTATCCCATGTTTATATGAAACGCAGAGGACAGAGGACGCTCTCTGTTCAGCACTATCCTTTACTTATGGATTGGCCATTATTGCTTTAATGTCAGTGACCACAGACACAATATGGTACTTGAATACTGTAATTAATGCACACATGTGCGAATAGAACAACAAAGACTCCAATGCACACACATGAATACTGTATTCACTTTGTTGACTTAACCTTAAAGTGAACAACTTTTAATGTCTCTGACACAATACAAGCACGTGGTGAAAGTATGCTTGAATACTTCATTTCTTGACCTTGAGCTCATTATAAAATGCGTGTTGATTCACGCTACACACATGGCAAGCCTGTGCAGCTGGCGAATGTTACAAAATATGCTATACTTTTGCAGGCACAAACATGAAATTTTTAAATGTTAGGTTCCGCATATAAGACGAGTATGGTTTTTGGAAGGGCATTTTAAAGAAAAAATCATAGTCTTATATTCGGGCCAATACGGTATATTAGTTTTGAAGGAATGAAAATATTCCTTTTCTTTTACAGTCTGTTTCTGTTTAATATTTAAAACAGGAAGTGGCCTCCTGAGTTCCTTAATTTTGCATTTGTCTTCAGTAGAGAGAGAAGAAAGATTTGTTTTTAAAATAGATTGAACACCATTTATTTTACCAAATCAATAAACTGAACACAAAAATAAGAAATACATGAACACTGACACCACAAAAAACGCCAGCAAGCACTTTGGAGGTTATACTTGCTTCAGTCAGCTTAACGTTACTATAATAACTACATTGAACACACTTTATTTTTGGAGTACAAAGACTTTGCTGCACACGTTTTCATTGCGTACTAAATGAAATAGAGAAATCTAACATAAAACAAGGTAAACGGACAAATCATGTAGTAAAAATCATAATAATGGTGAATGGCGGTATTATGATGATATTCCTGGTCAGGCCAGTTCAGCCCTTGTTGGAACTATTTTAGTTCAGCCCCTGTTGCTAACACTCCATTTTAGTAATAATTGAGTGTAAGTTTTTGTAAAATGATTTCACCCTCCAAAGCTGTCTACACAGTCTAGGAGGTGCTGAGAGCTGCTTTGCACCTCAAGCAGTAGTAGGGAGCAATTCATCTAGTATGCAAATTGGTTATTGTTCAGTCAACAAGATTAATCTCACAAATCTCATTATTTAAATATGAAACCATTCTCTCAAGGTATACATGAATTCACCTTTAGAACATTGGAGACGCACCTGTTGTAACATAGGAATAGCTATTAATTATGAAAAGCTCTTCACTTTGCATTTCGCACAGTCATGTTTACAAACAACAACACAACTGTAGCAGAAATATAAATCGTATAGGCCAAGGGAAACAAGTGATGAGACAGAGCATTCCACTTTATGGAGCAATCAACCAAGACCCAAAACAAAAATTAAAATATATGACACTATTTGGAAGTCCTGTAACATACGGAGTTGAAATGTGGAAAACTATAGAATATATGTGGAAAAGATTACTGTTTTGGTTGCATATTTTTATAGAGTTTTCTATTCTATAATTCAAACTAACAATATACTAGAGGTATTGCAACAAAAGCATGTGATTTGACTCGGAACTATTAACACTTCCAATGGCCAACTGCTCATTTTTGAATCTAACCAAAGCATAGGTACTAATTTTTGAGCTTTATTAGTTTATATGAAACCAAACGGGGGTGTATTTACAGGGGGGATAAACAGGACCGGACCCCCTCCCGGAACATCAAACAAGTTGATGAATTTTGTTAATCTCTTAATTTTTAGGCTTTTTCTTATTCTTTCAGCTGTGTATGCTAATATAGTAGTAAATATTTTTTAAATGTACAAACAGGTTTATTACACAATATTAGCATTTGAAATGTGAAATATAATAAAATATATTCACTCAAAAAGGATCTGGTAAACAATGTTTCAACAACTTGTATTTTTAGTGTGTTAATACTGTTTACTTTAATGGGACTAATTTCAGCCACTAAAGATAGTTATGTTGTGTAATCTTACCTGGTTTTTTATTTTGTATGAAGCCGACCCGACCCTGGACCCCCCCCCCAGGTCAAATTCTAGATCGCCACTGCAACCAAGAAGATAACAATAAATTATAAAACAAGGGGGCCTCTTTTCTTTTCACATTTAGCTTAAGAGTTGTCAGGACTGACTGCTGCCAACCTTTTAAGATGCGAACCTTGTATGCCAACTTTTAAGATTTCTTGAACTCATCATGTAAAACCTGCCTTTTCACCATGCAAGGAAAGGAACGTGTTGTCCACTCTCCAATATAAGTAATGAACTGGTTTGGGCGGGCCTAGAGGGGGTTAAATGTTCTGACTTTTTCTATTGATGTAAGCATAATTATCCCGTTCTAATAACCTCTATGGGTATAAATAATGATTATCAAGTATTACATTACAGCTATGTTTGTGCTATTTTTTCTTTTTTACTGAAACATTAAACAGATTTTATTTTATGATCACAAATAAAAAAACATCCAATGTACAATTTTTCATCACAGGATAAATCGAACTTAGAAAGTTGATACTAATTGAATTATTGAAAGTAACCATACAAATGTTATTGTTATGTATTACGAACCTATTGATATTCCTGGTTAGGGCACTTCGGCCTCTGTCAAACCTTTTTATCGTGGTCACCAAGCTGAATAGTTAGTGCCCATTCAGTGTTGTTAAGCATATATGGAGTTCTCCTCTTTACACCTAATTAGAAGTCAGAAGATTCTACAAGCTGCATTGAACTTCATCCAATAGTTGTGAACAATTTGCATATTATTATACGGTCAACACATGCAGTCTTGTTAATTAAATACAAAACCATTCTCTCAACAAAGCCTTAAATATACTGAATTTAAATTGTTTGGGGGTTCAATGAACTATTGAACCTTATGGATGTATTGCTGTCACATTCCTTGCCCATTGGCTCTCTGTAAGAGACCAATGTTATGATTCAGTATGAAACTGTGACTGCTTATGTTTGTGTATACTCTATAAATTTCAAACTCCTCCAAGGTATTCATGATTTAGCCCTTCTCACAAATGTGTAGTACTTCCGAAGTTATACTTGAATCTATGCAATTGTGGTTGTCTAAGACCAAATGGCAAGCAGAGTTAGACTTTATGTTGATGGAGTTAAGATTTTTTAGCTGTTAAGTGTATGCTGAAGGGAACGTTTAAAAAAACCTCATTACAGTCATTGCATGATAGTTTTTAAATTTATGATTTAAATATCTGATGATGAAGCATTTGCTTTGAAATGTGTCATAATTAACTGTAAATCAAGAAGTCACAAGGTTTGAAAAGGTTAGTTTATCTTTTCATACAAGTGTGACTTGGATACCACTGAAAATATGCACAATAATATGGTACTTTGATTTATTATATCAAATGTGAGTGAGAAATATATTGCTATGCAACGGAACATTCTTGAACAATGCAGTGTGTCGTTCTACGTGTTTCTCGGCTATCCCAGCAGAGCCCGGCTGTAATGTTTGAGTGCGTACATATTGCTAATTTGTGAGGAAATACAATTATGTGACACTTATCGTGTGTCAACAATCGAGGCTGTTTCAGACCGCACCGGTCCATGCACTGTGTTCAAGGCCAGACACGGCACTGTTTCTAGTGGATTCAAGAGCGTTTGTAAGAGGCGCTTGTTTAACATGTCATCAAAAAAGTGATAGATTATTCTGGCATCTCACCAGAGTTTAAATATAAGCATCCAGCGATAGTCAGTTCAGTTTATGTTGGGCGATTACTCAGTGCATTCAAGTGGTTATTAGTGAAAAGTGATTATTGTTGGGACTCTATTAGTTGACATTATTATTGGTGTGGACAAATTAACTTGAATTATTGTACAAGTATAATCTTGTTGATTACAAACTGTTATTTGTGATAAATTAAATCTGGTGATTATAGTCCATTCAACTAAAGAAGATTGCTGACTTTCAAAGCCTGCCATTTCCACAAAAGTAGAGCCAAAATTTAAAGAAACACATAGTTATAATCGTCAATCGCTTTTCTTTAAGTGGTTTATATTTTATAATTTTACAGCTAAGTGTTTTTTCACAGTAAAGCAATATTTAGAAGAAGTCACTGTTTTTTCATTGTTTTACCGTAACTGCCAATTTTATGAATTTATTTCTTAGTAAGTAATGCCTTGAAAAAATTTTCTTGTTCAAGGATTGTTGACCCACTCATTCTACACAACATGTAAACATTTCAAGTTCATATTTTTCTTTTTTTACTAGTTATTAATTTTTTTCTAAGATCATGTTTTCTCATAATCTAGAAACGTTTAACAATCAAGTGTTATATCGTTTTGAAGCTTACAATCCCAACAGGTTGGTTAAATTATTGAAATTAGTTTAAGATGCTTTGCTGAATTTTAACTGTGAGATAAGTTTAGAGCGAAAGGTCAAGCGACGCGTACAGTAACAGGCGTGGCGTAGTAGACCACAGCGCAGCAGGTCGGCCTCATAGCGCCAGTTAGGTGTGCTGAATGCAGGAGCCTTCCATAAGTAGGGAATGCGTTTGTAATCTGTTTGCGGTAAGCCTATATTAACCTAACAAGAGATATGAATAAACTGCCGACATTTTTTTTATGATGTGCTTTAAATACTTTTCCAAGCATAAATGTGCTTTGAATCTTTAATAACATTTTTTAATTAATATATTACAAAGTGTAGCTATATACAACCGTAATTAACATTCACTTAACGCCTATAACAATTACTTGGTGACATTTAGTTCTAAGAAGTAATGGCCGCCGCCGCACAGACAGCGGCCATTGTACTAGAAATGAAACTACTGCAATTTTGACATAATTAAGATATTTCTGTTGAAATGCGATAACCAACACTTGACAATAATGAAATCATCTTATTAATGTTAACATTGTGGCACAATTAAATTGAATTAGGGATCTCGGTAATGTCCAACGACGAGTAAAGGTTAGCATAATTCAAAAGAAATGTCTTAATTTCTTTTAAAATTTTGGCTGTTTCATTAATGGAAAACGTTTCATTATTATAATACCGTACAACGCAAAAACAAATATATACAAAGCAGTAATACATCTCCGTAAAGATAAATAAATAAAAACAATATTTCGATTTATTAGATTTCGACACACAAGTTATTACAGTATTAACATTATGGTTCATGTTGTCGTCAGCACGCGGATAAAATGGACCCAGTACAGAACTGAGTGTACTCCACGCTTTGTCCGTCGCTTTACATTTTAGCGAAAGAGCGCTTCAAATATAAGTTGATAAAAAATATAGTAGCTGTTTAAGCTTGTTTTCACTCAACTTGAACTTTCGTTAGCGTTGTCTTCTCAGTGTTGGCACAAATTTCAACTCTAACGGTGCTCCCATTTACGAGTTGTTCGAGGTCAACAAAAAAATTAATAACGCCTATAAAAATAATCGCAGAGAGTTCAAATGGGAATATGTGATGTAGGGTGAATGTAAAAATAATCGTTGAACAGGAAACATTTGTTGACGCTGTACTTTTTTTTTTAATGAATTATCAAAGTTGACAATCGTTGTAGAAGGGCTAAAAAACAGTGACTTTTTTAATATATCTCTTAACGTTATGAAAACGAAGAATCAAAAAAATATGAAATGTACACGAGTAACGCAGAAAGGAATGCCGATTCCAACAATATGCTCATTTATTTTTTGTCTTTGAAAATTTGGAAACGGCAGGCTTTGAAAGTCAGCGATCTTCTTTAGTTGAACGGACTATAGTGTCTTATCTGGTGTCTGTACTTTGCTTTCCACTGTACCATACGATGCTCATTGGTGAGACTGTTGTGCTTGAATACAGGGTATCAATTTTATAAATATCTCATTTAACATGCATTTTATCAGAATTTGACTAATATTTAAGAAGTGCTGAAATTACCTTAAAACAATCAGTAAACACGTGGTGTCATGTACATATAGACTACACGCTGAAGTGAGCAATAAAAAAACAGTCCTGGGGACCAACAACCTACGTGAGGCTTTTTTATGACTGAGTTCTACCAGACATTGACCTACCATGAACTCTTCTTCTAACATAGGGAAATTCCAAAATAAATAAATTGTAAATAATTTAATCTGAAAAATCAAGATATGTGAAAAATTATTTTTTGTTTTTAACACTATCTTAATAGTACTTGACTGATCATGATAAAAACAATAGTACACTATACACTAAAAAAAGAAAAAATTAGACAAATTATTATTAGTCTAACAATAATAATGACAATTATACGTTCACTGAAATTAAAACAAATGTTTTATGAATATAACACCATCTCAATATATGTTTTAATAATTATGTAACTGATTGTAATGTATTTACATGAAATAAATAAATAAATGAATAGTAAGACACAAGAAAGCCTTCAAAACAACTATTATTTTGCCTACTGTTAAGTTTATAAATGTCTTGGTTCTAGATTTAAACATTCTGGCCTAAATCAATTTAAAATGATAAAAACTGATTTGGCAAACTGAAGTTTTCTGCTGATTCATTTTTATCATTTATAGCAGTAAAACTTATTTCATGCTTTAAAATTGTACACTGTTTGTGGAGGATGTAACTATTTACAAAAACTATTTACAGCTGTAACTATTATAAAAACGTACTGTGCTGTTTATTTCAACTGTATAATATGAATCTACCTTCAAATATCTATCTTCTCATAAGGATGTATACTATACTGATAGACTAAAAACTTTCCAAAATTTGTTAATTTATATTTTCTGAATACAGCAGTACCAGTAAGTACTAGTTTTTTTTTATGTAAGAGTGACGTGCACGCAGTGTGTGTGTGTGTGTGTGTGTGTGTGTGTGAGAGAGAGAGAGAGATAGGGAGAGGGAGAAATGTGTGAGAATACTGTATAATAACTGAATGAGTGATCCACATGTTTAGATTAAAATAATTTATTTTATACATAAATAAATACAGAACTAATCTGAATTGTGTATTACATTGTATTTTGCCCAGAGGGACCTCCTGAAGCTGCCTGATTCACAGATGCTTCAAATTCCACAGGTTCAATTAATCTTTTCTTTCCATGTGGTGGTGGGCCAATTAACTTCACAACATCATCATAGTTAAGAGTCTCATATTTTAATAAAGATTCTGCCAGCTGAAATACAAAGTGCAAATATTTAAAGTTACCCACACCCACACAGACAATTAAGACAGCCATTAGAGATGAAGAAAATCCAACTAAACTGAATACAGAAATTACGAGATTTGACTGTGTTGAACTACATGAAATGCTATATAAAAATACCTAACTATTTGAAGTTTCATAGTAACATATACAATTAATAAGGAAGATTCACAACACTGTGACTGCTTAGCAGTGCATTATATGAGGGCTGTCCAGAAAGTAACTTTCGTTTTAGAATAAATAAATAAAAAAAACGAAAGACAAATTTTTTATTTACACAGTTGAAAACTACATTCTTAGACTATTTTTCTACATAGTCTCCATTCAAGTTCAAACACTTATCGTAACGATTTATGAGATTTTAAAAGCCCTCATCGTAAAAATCTGCCGCCTGTGATTTCAGCCATTCATTAATGCCTGCCTTCAGCTCTTCGTCGTCTTCAAAGCACTGTGTTGCCAGCCACTTTTTCATACACATGAACAGGTGATAATCGCTCGGTGCCAGATCAGGGCTGTATGGGGGATGATTGAAAATCTCCCAGAAGTTCTTGCGGTCGGGCGTTGTCATGGAAGAACAATTCCTTGGAGCCCAACTTACTGCGTTGCTTATTTTGGATTGCTCTCCGCAGCTTTTTTAAGGTTTCACAATAAACCTCGGAGTTCCATAAACTCTACCAGGAGAACCCCTTTTCTGTCCCAAAAAAACTGTGACCATCATTTTCCTTGCTGACAAGGTTTGCACACGCTTCCTCGGTTTTTTGGGCGAGCGAGTATGGCCCCATTCCATGGACTGATTTTTGTTGTTTCACAATTAACGTACCTAACCCAGGTTTCATCCCCCCGTTACAATACGGTCCAGTAGAGAATCACCATCCTTGTCATAGGCATCAAGAAATGACAATGCTGATGCCATCCGCTGGTTTTTGTGCATTTCTGTAAGCATTTTCAGGACCCATCCCACACAAAACTTATAATCAAACTTTATTATGACAACTTCATGAAGCAAACTACGTGAAATTTGAGGAAACTCATGTGATAGCTCAGTAATCGTAAAGCGGCGATTTTCTCCACCAATTTGTCAGTAAGAACACTCGGCTCATCGTCGTGAACATTGGTGCGGCCATTTTTAAACATAAGACACCACTGCCTTACTCCTCCCTCACTCATAACATTCTTCCCATACACCTCATACAGTCGCCGATGAATGTCCAACGGTCTGCAGTTTTCTGCTTGCAGAAATCGGATTACTGAGCGCACTTCACAGCTCGCAGGATTTTCAATTACAGCACTCATTTTAAAAATTATTAGTGAAGCACAGAAACACAACACAGACCTATACCAGCCCCAGGCGGATGCGTACTGAGTCACGCCACCCAGTGTCACCAAGATGGCGGCACTAGCCCCACCCCATCGCCACCCACACTGAAACGTAAGTTACTTCCTGGACAGCCCCCATATATGCAATGGAATTGATGAGCTTTTTCAATCATGGCCCATTTGAGAGCTTCTGTTGAGATGACAAGATGGTAGTTGCTATTTTATAACCACACAAACATGCTCTGTCACCTATTGGAGTAATACTGGGCAATTAGCGAATTCATTCATCACTTGCCAATCATTCATCAGTTCTTATAACTGTATTGTCCAATGCCCTAAAACGTAATTTACTCAAGTAGCTGTCAAAATTTACACCACCATACGAGGATTGTTCAATAGAAACACATTTAGAGGCTGTAAACCACTTTTTATTCAACGATTTTAAAAGAAGTCTCTATTAACATTAAGGCATGAGTCTCACTGTTGCATTAATCTGTAGATTCCCTGCTGATAAAATTCTTGCAGCTGTTTGCAGAACCATTCGCTAACAGCAAACTCTACCTCAGCGTCCGATTTGAACCGCCGTCATTTAATGATTTCTTTAATGGGCTAAAAACATGAAATCGCACGGGGACAAGTTGGGACTGTAAGGTGGATGTTGTAAGACTTCCCACTTCATATGACCAAGCAGATCTTGAATCGTCTGGGCTACATGGAGTCAAGCATTATCATGCAGAAGAATGACACCATTTGTGAGCTTCCCGGGACGTTTATTCTTGATGCTGACCCGTAAACTTTTAAGCTGTCTGCATATCGCTCAGCATTGATGTTCGACACCAGATTCTTTAAAATCTAAGATCAGACCTGATAATAAAAAAATACGGTCACCATTACTTTTCCTGCCGAAGGTTGGGACCGACATTTTTTTGGCGTCGGAGATTGTGCATGCTTCCACTGCATACTCTGACGTTTGGATTCTGGTTCATAGTGATAACACCAAGACTCATCACTGGCAACTATTTGGTGTAGAAAGGCATTACCTTGTTGTTAATAGCGCATCAAATGCTGTAATGATAAGGCCGAACGCAAAATTTTCTGCTCGTCAGTAAGCAGTCGTGGAATCCACTGAGCAGCAACTTTGTGATAACCAAGACTATGAATGATGGAATGAACAGTTCCCACGTTGATGCTCAACATTTGAGAAAGTTCTCTAACTTTGATGCGCCTACTTGCACGTAAAGCAGTTTCCAGCTGTCCCACATTTTCATCTGATGCTGCAAACGTGCAGGTCTGGGATGGGCCAGATCTTTAGTGAATTCTCTTCCTTGTCGAAATTTATTGCACCATTCAACCACTGCCATATGAGAATAACTATAGTCACTATATACAGCTTTCATTCTGGTATAAATTTCCATTGGCTGATGCCCCTCAGTGGCCAAAAACTGAATAACGGCACGCAGATTATCTTTGGACAGATTTTCTATCATAGATGACATTTTTCAACCCAGTCACAACACTTAGAAAAGAAAAAACTGTAAATATTTTTGACAGACGCGTCACTAGTACTTAACCATACAATATAAACAAATGAAGTCTGTTGCCATGGTGAAGAAGTCATGGCTGTGCAGATCAAACATGTTTCTATTGAACAATCTTCTTATATGGCTACATATTTATACAGTTTTTACAGACAACTGTACCAACATCAAAAAAGATTTTTTAATTAGACATTTGTAATATGAGAATTTGAACATCACATGAACTTCTTAATCAACCTAGTATATTGCTACTGATATGCTAATACGATAATAATAAGGTTGTGGCCAGTGCATCTAGATATATCTTTAAATGTTAACAATGATGGAATATTTGTGTTTAAGTTTAAAAATTGAACATTACTGACTTAGTTTTATAAAAAAAATTAATAACATTGTAGCTATACTAGAAATTAATATATAGTCGTCAGGCAAATAATTCTAAAACATAAACACTAATTATAATGGGATATTGTATAAACATAATGTATCACTCCAGTGACAGTCATGCGTTAAAAATACAGTCAAGATTGACAATTACATGAGCTCCAAAAAAAAACTGCAAGATTCCAAATGTTGTACAAGGTGTGGTTTTTGGTTTTACATGAGTATATGCTGATCACTTACTTGATTAATGAATTTTGCAAGGTAAGTTGTTTAATTTTTAGTAACCCATGTAATTATTGTCCTCTTCCCCATCCTGGATAGAAACTGATCCATCACTGGAATGATAATTTAGTGTCTATGTAATTTAAGAATTATTTGCCTGTATCTGGCTACACTATGAATACTGTTCTGGTATAGCTGTAACAACGCTATTGTAGAAAGTTGGATCACTGATGGTTATGTCCGTTTTTCAAATTTCAACACATTTAGATTCCCATGGTCACCATTGACAGTATCCATGGAATTCATTGGGACATGTATTCATCCTGTGAACAACACAGTATCAGTAGTCTGTAACTTTTCTATTAGTTTATATCAGCTTACTTAAGAGGATGGAATTAATAAGTTTTGTTCAGACACAAAAATTAATAGGTAACATACTTCAGTATCTGTTTAGGACAAGAAACTGTACATAAACACCTGTGAACTAACAATAATAACAGTTACTCTTATATAATGCAGCACACTTACCAATTCCAGTTTGCTGCTGTTTTCTTTCAAAACTTTTTCAGTATGCAAATATGCTTTAGCAACCATTCTACGCACTTCTTCATCGATAAGCGCTGCAAGACTTTTGCTATATGGTCTTACACTATTTTTATCTTCATCAGGAAAAGAGATAAGACCAACAGTTTCACTCATTCCATGCTGCCGTACCTACATTAAAATATTTTAAATCTAATTTATGAGGTGCTGTTAACAAACAGAATGTACCGTAATATTAAAGTTTATAAAATATTAATAGATACAGACATACTGTTTTGATAAGGAAACACACCCATATATTACAAAGACAAACATCTTGTCTTCTGAATACATGAAGTATTTCCTAGCACAACAAAAGTATCTTCTATTACTGCTAACACACAGAATCTATATAATAAAACAGAAATTAAATAGACTTGAGGGGGCTGTACATTTAAAACTTAATGTTTCTGAAAAATAAGATACACTTACTACAGTAGAACCCCGCGAATCCGAACTAATTGGAACCAACCTATGTTCGGATTAAGCAGACGTAAAAGGTAAGTTATGTGGAATGTGTATTAATTTCACTGCAGACTATAATCCGCTTGCCCATCAGTGGCAATAACTGCACACACAAGAAACACTGACCATAGTCATCCCCCACTCTTGTACCTACGAATATTGTCCACAGTACATGCTGTTGTAACTCTTTTCACTTCGTTATGAACAACCGCCTGTTTACATAATCCTACGGTACTGTCTTCTATTTACAGTGTATTATAATCTTCTATTTACAGTGCATTATAATCTTGTTTTTATTAACTTTACGTTAAGGTAGAATAAAAATGTCGAGTGAATGTAAACACAATTTGTGTTCATTAAAAGACAAGTTAGAAGTGATTAAATGTTTGGGTAAAGGTGAAAGTGCTACTAAATTGGCTACAAAGTTTGGTGTTGGAAAAGCAACTACCAGCGATTGCGAAAAGAACCGTGCTATAATTGAACAGTTTTGTGCAAAAACATCTGCTGATACCGTCAAAAAACGACGAAATTCAAATGTGTTAGCATTTGGCAAAATTAACGAAGCATTGTATTTATAGTTTACACAAGAAAAGGCTAAACAATTGAACTATTTTTTAAAGGATGATGTTTTATTTACCGCAAGTAATGGTTGGTTAGATCAATGGAAGAGACATGGAATTCGTCAACTATCCGTGTGTGGCAAAATTCTATCTTCTGATCAAACTGCCGCTGATGATTATAAAATTAAATTTAAAAATTTGCTATCTTCTTTAAACACGTCTATGGAGCAAGTTTACAACTGTGATGAGACAGGTTAACATTTTAAATACTGCCATCTAAAAGTTTGGTGTCTCAAACTGAAGTCTGCACTCGTGGATATAAAGAAAGCAAAGAGCAATTAATGGTATTAGCATGTAGCAATGTAACAGGGACAAATAAAATGCCACTTATGGTCATTGGAAAATTGGCTAAACCAAGAGCTTTTAAAAATGTCAATATGAATTCACTTCCAGTTTATTACAAAGTCAGAATAAAGCTTGGATGAATGCACAGTTATTTAAGGAGTAATTTCATCAATAACCAATCATTACTGAAGTCAAAGCTTCTAACTCCAAGAAGCAAACTGATGTTATATATAAAACACTGATCAGACCTGTTGTTGCTTATGCATCCGAGATATGGACTCTCGTAAATAAGGATATAAGCGCTCTAAGAATTTTTGAAAGAAGAATATTGAGACAGATATTTGGACCGGTGAAGGAAGAGAATATGTATAGGATCCGAAATAACAGTGAAATAAATGAGTTGATTGGTGGACAAGACCTGGTGAGGCACATAAAATCAGCTAGAATTAGATGGCTGGGACACGTATCCTGTATGAATGTTACGAGGATGCCCACAACTATATTAAGTGGAACGATATTGGGCAAAAGAAGAAGAGGCAGGCCTCGAAGAAGATGGCAGCAGGATGTGGAAGAAGATCTGAGAAAGATGGGCATTAGGAACTGGAGACTGAGGGCAATGGACAGAGATGAGTGGAGACGGGTCGTAGCGGAAGCCAGGGCTCACCATGGGCTGTAGTGCTGAAGAGTAGTAGTAGTAGTAATTTCATCAATAATTTGTACCTGCAGTAAAAATCTATTCCAAGAAAAATAGTCTGCCAGTTGAAGCACTGTTTGTTATTGACAATCAGTCAATCGGGGGGGTCCATCACATCCCGAGTCTGAATTAATCTGTGGCAATATAAGGGCTGTATTTGTAACACCATTACTTCACCCTATGGATCAGGGCATGCTGTACAACTTGAAATGCATGCACAGGAAAATGCTTCTTCAGTTGCTTATTAATGATGATTATGAAAATCGTTCTTTATCTCAGAAATTAAAGACAATTACTATCAAAGATGTTATTCATTGGGCTGCTGAATCGTGGGACAGTGTAAAGGGTGAGACCACAATAAAATCCTGGAGAAACTTATTGCCTGATGTTATAGATGTTGATCAATGAACGTCAATGGAAGACATACTGGCTTGTGAAGTGTGCCGAGTCTAAGATAGATTCGGCGTGTGTTCGGTATTTAACGTCAAAGCTGACATTAAATGCTGTACTGTATTTAGTGGTTGAGATAAACAACCTGCAGCTGTTATAATCTAGAGCGCTTGATCGGTGCTGCACTCTAGTGCCCGCCGCTGTTTGCAAGCGAGAACGACGGAACCGGGGTTTGGTTAAGATTGTCTCTGGCTGATCGTCGTCTTGTTAGCTTCGCTTGCTTTCTACTCCGACAGAGAAGAGCTTATTGTTGCACCATCTTCTACCTATGGCAGGCTAAACAATTACAGATCTGCGGTAAGTTATGGCAATATGATCAATCTACTTCAATTTAAAGTTTTATGAAAGAAAAAAATTGTTTAATAAGGCCGCATTAAGTAAAATCAGTTAACCTCACGCCACGTGGTGAAAAGTAAAATGCGTAATTCTGAGTAATTTAGATGCAACCTTTATTAGTAATTATAGTAACACTATATTAATTTCAGAAATCTTAACTAAGGCACCAGAATTGAGAAGAATGTAAATGCAAAAAAGTATTTGTTTAATAAGTATAGAAATGATTGTAATCAAGTAACCTCTCAGACCACGTGGCAAAATTAGCCTATGTGTAAATTTTATTAATTGTATAACAAGCTGAATAATTATATCACCGTAATGGAATTATGTTAACCCACAGGGGTAAAGTTTATAATATGGAATTTAACAAAACTAAATGTTTTCAAATAGGGCCTGGTGGCCATATAACCGTTGCCAAGTGGGTCAAATTATCATTTTTAAATAGCCCTAAAGCTGTGTTAATATTACATATGGATTGTGGTGCGTGTGAGGTTTCTGGGGGAATTTGTTTTGTGAACTTATCGCTGATAATATGTTGTATGACCAGGGTCCCTCGAGGAAGACGGGGAACCAGCTCCAACCTGAACTTTTAACAACCAGACTCTCTCTCTCAACTTCATCTGCCGGAGGAGAACAGCGAAGACTAACCACAAACACCCTATCATGTAGGCCAGGAGATCACCACTTCACACCCATGGAAAAAATACGGTGAAATCAATCCATATTATATTTTTTACACAGTGTGATGTAACTCACTAGAACCAGTGGACATTGAGTCACTCTACAACAATGACTTTAAGTTTTAAACATTTTAATTGGGTCCCCGGTTAATGGGACAGAATAGTGCGTGGACTTGGGGGGGGAATCTTTTGTAAATTTTGTAATTTTGTTTGTATAATCTGTGAGCCCAGGGGCTGACATGCATCTGTGGCTGCTCACCATTCAGCGTGTAATTTCCTTCTTATTTCCAGTATAAGGGTTTCATTAGTGCTACTAATTCATTCAATCAACATGTAATTTCTCTGGTTCAATTTAGTTTTCATTTTATGTATTAATTTCTCATTTTTAAATTCGGTTTGGATCATATAGGCATAGAAGTTTCTTTGGTAGTTAAGTCGGGTCACCAGTTTAATCCTGTATAGGTGCATTTTCATGCAGAGTTAAACGTGCTTTTGGGACAGGTTGAGTTATGCACTATCTTGCCTAGGAACATGTCGGCCTTTGGGCCAAATTACTTTTAAAAGGGTTATAAGCTTTATGACACGTTCCTGTTTTCAAGACTTAACTAAATTTATCAAATTTAAATTCTTTTAATTAATTATGATCACTGGGGTGTTCACCGTATTCTAAATTTTATTTCTCCCAGTCTAAGTGCCCAGTGTGGCAGCATTTTATAATAGTATCAGGCACTTTGCCATATTTTGAATTTATTATGTCCTGGGGGCTACTGGTGTTGCATATATATATAATCAGATACACATGTAATATGTTATACACATATTAAATTAAAACCTAATATGGATATTCATAAATTGTTAATGATGTACCTCATTGGGGTAGAAAAGGGTGTGGCAAGAGATATATGTTATAATTGTCCTGTGTTGTGGAACATGTATATGTATTGTGTATTCGTGTGTGTAATTTTGGGGGTTCTATATGTATTGTACATTCGTGTGTATTTTTGGGGGGTTAGATATAGGGCTAAAAAAGAAAATATAAAACATAGGGTTTATATATATTTATTAATTTCTAATGACAATTTTGAAAGGGAGAATAAGGATTTATAATTATTAATTTCAAAAGATTTTTTTTTAAAGGAGACTATATATTCTATCTCTATTAATTTTCAATTAATATTTTTAAAGAGAATTAATTATTTTTAATTAACATTGTTAAGGAGTATATAGATTCTATCTCTATTAATTTTCAATTAATATTTTTAAAGAGAATTAATTATTTTTAATTAACATTGTTAAGGAGTATATAGATTTTATCTCAATTTTCAATTAATTTTTTTTTGAGAATATAGAAAATAAATTTTATATTTATTAATGATATTCAAGTAAAATTTTTTAAAGAGAACTAATTATTTTTAATTAACATTTTTAAGGAACACATAATCTAAATGTTATATTTATTGATTTTGTAGTTAACAATTTTAAAGGAGATAGAATAATAAAAAAGGATTTTATTGATTGTTAATTTTGTGAGTTTTAATTGCAAGTCCCGTCTCACTGGATCCAGTGCATTTTTGGCTTCTCTAGGCTTTGGTCTAGTTTTAATTATCTTGTGGCCCCTCTTAAAAAAAAAAAAAAAAAAAAAAAAATACCAGTCAAAGTTAAAGAGGGGTTACATTTGGTAGCAGAGCGTGGTTGAGATTAGGGTCAACCTTGGGTCCTTTGGGTGTGACGGGGCTTGCAAACTCAGGAAACATTTTGGGGTTCGAATAGAACTTAGAAGAATCTCTAAAAGGCCCTATATCTAAGAGTGACTATGTTTTGTTAGGTTTAAGGTTTTGTGTATTATATGTGTATATACTTGCCCGCCTGTTGGTATCGTTGAACGGTAGGTGGCCACGTAGTGTGAAATTTTAAAGGGGGACATTCCTTTGGAAACGCGAATTATCGCAGATCTGTGCCTAGGTGGAGATATGGTTTGCGTATTACCTTGCCCATAATAGGGGAGGTGTTTCATTTATGCGGTATGGCCCGATCGGCAGTCGGTCTCCTCCGAGAGATGGGAGCCGAAGTCATTAGAAATATTTTTTGAGAATTGTCGTTGGTCGGAGATTTTGTCGTGTTGTGTGTGTGTCACGTTCCTTAATGTGTAGTGTTGTTGAGAGAGCAGTTCAGGTAAGTGGGCTGGCTCCTCGCAACGGTAGGGGGACCCGCAGTCTGCTTAAAGGAAGAACAGTACTTAAGTATTTCCTGTGTTCATTGTCATTTGTTTTTCTACGGTGTTGTGTTTTTTTTTGTGTGCCGACCGCGAAGCTCAAGGATGAGTGTACTACACCCCGAGCTGTTTTTGCGCGATGAAATAGAGTTCGAGCTACGGGCCCGGGGGAGACACCCTAGAGGGACGGTTCTTGTATTACGACGGCAGCTCAGAGAAGCGCTGTCCGCGGGTGACGCGCTCTCGAAGGTCACCATCGGAGACCAAGAGAGCGAGTTAGAGATTTGCAATGAGAAGTGGGAGGAGCTGCGAGAATTAGCTCGCTGCGTAGATAATTTGGAGGAGGGACCGGGGTGCTCCATCGGCGTCCGGCGAATCCAGCAACGTCTGCAGCATGTAATACACAGGCTGCAGAATCTTGAAGCACAATGGGGCGATCTTGAGCCGGCCCATGATATAAAAGATCTAATACAACAAATCACCTCGACCCTGCAGGGGTCTCAACTGGCTAGACCACCTACGCCGGCTCCAGTTGCTGAGTCCGTGGTCTCAGCAGTAGTTTCCTCGTATAGAGCTATAGAGCCTGTGGCAAGTACCCCGGTTCTCGCCGGTTTGGGGGCGGCGTCTTATCATAAGCTGCCCAACCCTCTCTCTCTCTCCTATGGCACTACAGCCCAAGTCGGGCCCTGGCCTCCACCAATCTCCGCCTCCAATCCACTCTATCCACTGCAACCCTCCTCCAGTTTCTTATCCCCATGTCTCTCGCGTCCTCTGCAACGCCATCTTCCCACCTCTTCCTCGGTCTACCTCTTGGTCTCGTTCCCTCCCATGTACCCAGCAAAGCCCTCTTAGGGTTCCTGCCACCCTCCATTCTCATAACATGTCTGGCCCAGCTGCCCAACCCACTGTCTCATAAATTCCAGCAACTACCAGTCGTGGATGGACTGGATGTAGAAAAATTATTGCCATTTTTCAAGACCGTTTTTCAGTTGGTCGATTACCCGGGCATGTCCTATCGCACGGTGCTCGAACTCATTTTCCCTTATTGTCGCGGGCCCATGGCTGAGAGGGTGGCAGATGTCATGCGTCGTAGAGGTGGAGTGGCGGAGTTCCACCAGGTGGTGTTGGAGGCGTTCGTGCCCGGTAGATTAATGGAGCAGTTACGACATCGACACTTTTATCGAGTGCAGGCACGGGGTGAAAGTCTAGCCCAATTCGTACAACGCATCCGAGAGGTAGCTCGAATACTGGGACTGGGCATGTCGGAGGAGGAAGTGGTCCAGAATATTCTTGACGGCGTCTCCTCCGAGGACAGATTGCGTCTGGTTTTTGCAAAAGAATGCGATTATCTGTTACAATTGTAACCGCCCGGGACACGTGGCTAGATCTTGCACTCGAGGGCGCGCGCGTCCAGCACCTCCTTCGTCTAGACCCTTATCAAAAAACTAAGTAGACAGGGGAAGATATGTCGGAGGATGTCTTCCCCTCGCTCTAAATCTGTTCAACTTCCGACGACCTCCAGGCAATGGTTAGGATCCGACTCTTCCGACATCAAGGTCCGTTCCACTACCTCTCAACACCTTTCTGGCTCTCTCTTGGCTTCTGGCTCATCCCCGGCAACTGGGTAAAATTGGGTAAAGATCTCATACTTTAAGTTCGCAGTGCAACACATTAGGGGATCTCAAAATGTGGTTGCAGACGCCTTGTCCCGCATGTTTTCCCAGCCCAGTGATGCCCAATCTGAGCAACCCTGTTCCGTTCTGTTAGACTTTCCATTAGCCTTCACTGATGTGTTACCCTATCAGTTAAACGACGGAGAGCTGGGTCCAGTCATCCAAAATATAAAGGAGGGTAACGTACAGGCCCCTTACTTCTTGTCCAAGGGAGTCCTCTGTTGTAGAGAAAGAAAAGGACGTGCCCCTAAGATCGTGCTGCCTAGCAAGTTAGTGCCCATGGTCTTCAGTTATTACCATAATTCCCCAGTAGGAGGCCACAAGGGAATTTCTAAGACCATTTCCAGTATAAGGACACATTTTATCTGGAAGGGCATGGATAGGGACATCGCGGCCAGGGTTAAGAGCTGTCATCTATGTGGCTTGAGCAAGCCTGCCCAGAACACCAAGTTAGGGTTGTTGTCATCTGAGGTGGCGAGCAGACCGATGGAGAAGTTGTTCATCGACTACGTGGGGAATTCCCCCGTAGCAAGTCAGGTAATGCTTACCTGCTTGTTTGTGTGGATGCTTTTTCAAAGTTTGCCTGGCTACTGCCCTTACGGCAGGCAACCGCTCGTTTAACCATTAGCGCGCTCCAGAACAATGTGTTTCAGCATTTCGGTCTTCCGGCCATCATTGTCTCGGACAATGGCCCGCAGTTCATTTCGGGTGAATTCCGGCGAATGTGTTTCGCCAGTGGGATCAAACACGTAACCACTTCCCCTTATTACCCACAACCGTCCCATACGGAGAGATTCAATCGGGCCTTTCTTCTCCCGACAGGCCCAGTCAGTTCGAAATCGCGAGTAAAAGAATGCGATTATCTGGTACAATTGTACCCGCCCGGGACACGTGGCTAGATCTTGCACTCGGGGGCGCGCGCGTCCAGCACCTCCTTCGTCTAGACCCTTATCAAAAAACTAGGTAGACAGGGGAAGATATGTCGGAGGATGTCTTCCCCTCGCTCTAAATCTGTTCAACTTCCGACGACCTCCAGGCAATGGTTAGGATCCGACTCTTCCGACATCAAGGTCCGTTCCACTACCTCTCAACACCTTTCAATATTCCCCTTTTCTGTCGCTCGAGGTAAAAGGGGGTCAGCTCAGAGCCTTAGTTGACTCCGGGTCAGCCCGATCCATCATCTCATCTCGGGTATACGCGGACCTTGAAAAGCAGGGCTTGATCAAGGGGTCGAACCTGTCGTCTGTAGTATGCTGGACTGCATCCCGGGAAATCTTGCCTATCTCCCAGGTTATTACCTTCAAAATTAAAATCGATGGGTTTTCTTGGGTGTGGCCTTTTCTGGTTTCTCCTGCTCTGGGAGTGGATTGTATTATTGGTGCCGACTTCATCGCGAAAAGTGGTCTCGTGCTGGACATCCAAGCGCACCAATGTTACTTTAAGTTTAATCGGGGAGTTCTTATTCCGTTCCTTGGGTACCAGGGAGCTAAGCCGGGTATCCAAGAAGTAGCTTGCCCCGATTCTGCACGAGATCATCTCACTCCATCCCAGCAGAGGGCCTTAGACCGATTGTGTGAGGAATTTCCCGAGGTGTTAACTCCTACTTTGGGACTCACACACCTGCTGGAGTACAAGATACGCCTAACAGATTCCAAAATAGTAAGGTCACACCCTTACAAATTCGCTCCTCCGAAGATGACCATTCTGCGAGAGAAGGTTCAAGAGTTTCTAGAACAAGGGGTGATTGAACCTTCTCATTCTAGCTATGCCAGTCCAGCATTTTTAGTACCAAAGCCTGGGGGCAAGCAACGTATGGTCATAGATTATCGGAAGTTGAACTCCAATATCGAGGTGGATTCTGTTCCCCTCCCAGACTTACATTCGGCCTTTGATTGGTTCAGTGGGGCCAGGTATTTTACCATAATCGATCTTAACGCGGCCTATCACCAGATTCCGCTGGCCAAAGACAGTAGACCATACACGGCCTTTTGTGTACCCTGGAATTTGTACCAGTACACAAGGGTTCCCATGGGTTTGGCTGTGGGGGCCCAGACACTCACTCGTCTTCTCGATACCGTTTTTCACGATGTGAAATTCAGGTTTGTGTTTAATTACCTTGACGATTTATTGGTATATAGCGATAAATTCGAGGATCATCTGGGTCATCTCAGAGAAGTGATGGGTCGGTTAAGGAGATCTGGCCTCACTGTCAATCCCGAGAAGGTTCGTTTCGCCCAAGAGAGTATTTCTTCTTTCTTGGGCCACTTGGTTTCACACCGAGGCGTTACTGATGACCCCGAGAGGACACAGGGCATCCGTGACTTCCCTCCCCCTAGGGATGCAAAGGGCATTGCGAGATTCGTCGGTATGGTCAATTTTTACCGACGTTTCATACCTAACATCGCTGAGATTGCCGCACCCTTGAACGAACTGAGGAAGAAGGGCGCTAAATTTACATGGGGTGAGAATCAACAGAAGGCTTTCCACACCTTGAAGGAAGCCATCATCTCCCCACCGGTGTTACGGATGCCCGACTTTTCGAAGCCGTTTATACTACAGACGGACGCGAGTTCGGTTGCGCTCGGGGCTGTTCTTTCCCAAGTTGTTGACGACGCTAGGCAGCCTGTGCCTTTTATTTCCTGGACATTGTCCCAGCAAGAACGAAAATCACCTGTCTATGAGCTAGAGTGTTTAGCTGTTGTGTACGCTCTAGACAAGTTCAGGCGTTTCCTGGAACATGCTGAGTTCCTGCTCGAGACCGACAATCAGGCTCTCTCTTGGCTTCTGGCTCATCCCCGGCAACTGGGTAAAGATCTCATACTTTAAGTTCGCAGTGCAACACATTAGGGGATCTCAAAATGTGGTTGCAGACGCCTTGTCCCGCATGTTTTCCCAGCCCAGTGATGCCCAATCTGAGCAACCCTGTTCCGTTCTGTTAGACTTTCCATTAGCCTTCACTGATGTGTTACCCTATCAGTTAAACGACGGAGAGCTGGGTCCAGTCATCCAAAATATAAAGGAGGGTAACGTACAGGCCCCTTACTTCTTGTCCAAGGGAGTCCTCTGTTGTAGAGAAAGAAAAGGACGTGCCCCTAAGATCGTGCTGCCTAGCAAGTTAGTGCCCATGGTCTTCAGTTATTACCATAATTCCCCAGTAGGAGGCCACAAGGGAATTTCTAAGACCATTTCCAGTATAAGGACACATTTTATCTGGAAGGGCATGGATAGGGACATCGCGGCCAGGGTTAAGAGCTGTCATCTATGTGGCTTGAGCAAGCCTGCCCAGAACACCAAGTTAGGGTTGTTGTCATCTGAGGTGGCGAGCAGACCGATGGAGAAGTTGTTCATCGACTACGTGGGGAATTCCCCCGTAGCAAGTCAGGTAATGCTTACCTGCTTGTTTGTGTGGATGCTTTTTCAAAGTTTGCCTGGCTACTGCCCTTACGGCAGGCAACCGCTCGTTTAACCATTAGCGCGCTCCAGAACAATGTGTTTCAGCATTTCGGTCTTCCGGCCATCATTGTCTCGGACAATGGCCCGCAGTTCATTTCGGGTGAATTCCGGCGAATGTGTTTCGCCAGTGGGATCAAACACGTAACCACTTCCCCTTATTACCCACAACCGTCCCATACGGAGAGATTCAATCGGGCCTTTCTTCTCCCGACAGGCCCAGTCAGTTCGAAATCGCGAGTAAAAGAATGCGATTATCTGGTACAATTGTACCCGCCCGGGACACGTGGCTAGATCTTGCACTCGGGGGCGCGCGCGTCCAGCACCTCCTTCGTCTAGACCCTTATCAAAAAACTAGGTAGACAGGGGAAGATATGTCGGAGGATGTCTTCCCCTCGCTCTAAATCTGTTCAACTTCCGACGACCTCCAGGCAATGGTTAGGATCCGACTCTTCCGACATCAAGGTCCGTTCCACTACCTCTCAACACCTTTCAATATTCCCCTTTTCTGTCGCTCGAGGTAAAAGGGGGTCAGCTCAGAGCCTTAGTTGACTCCGGGTCAGCCCGATCCATCATCTCATCTCGGGTATACGCGGACCTTGAAAAGCAGGGCTTGATCAAGGGGTCGAACCTGTCGTCTGTAGTATGCTGGACTGCATCCCGGGAAATCTTGCCTATCTCCCAGGTTATTACCTTCAAAATTAAAATCGATGGGTTTTCTTGGGTGTGGCCTTTTCTGGTTTCTCCTGCTCTGGGAGTGGATTGTATTATTGGTGCCGACTTCATCGCGAAAAGTGGTCTCGTGCTGGACATCCAAGCGCACCAATGTTACTTTAAGTTTAATCGGGGAGTTCTTATTCCGTTCCTTGGGTACCAGGGAGCTAAGCCGGGTATCCAAGAAGTAGCTTGCCCCGATTCTGCACGAGATCATCTCACTCCATCCCAGCAGAGGGCCTTAGACCGATTGTGTGAGGAATTTCCCGAGGTGTTAACTCCTACTTTGGGACTCACACACCTGCTGGAGTACAAGATACGCCTAACAGATTCCAAAATAGTAAGGTCACACCCTTACAAATTCGCTCCTCCGAAGATGACCATTCTGCGAGAGAAGGTTCAAGAGTTTCTAGAACAAGGGGTGATTGAACCTTCTCATTCTAGCTATGCCAGTCCAGCATTTTTAGTACCAAAGCCTGGGGGCAAGCAACGTATGGTCATAGATTATCGGAAGTTGAACTCCAATATCGAGGTGGATTCTGTTCCCCTCCCAGACTTACATTCGGCCTTTGATTGGTTCAGTGGGGCCAGGTATTTTACCATAATCGATCTTAACGCGGCCTATCACCAGATTCCGCTGGCCAAAGACAGTAGACCATACACGGCCTTTTGTGTACCCTGGAATTTGTACCAGTACACAAGGGTTCCCATGGGTTTGGCTGTGGGGGCCCAGACACTCACTCGTCTTCTCGATACCGTTTTTCACGATGTGAAATTCAGGTTTGTGTTTAATTACCTTGACGATTTATTGGTATATAGCGATAAATTCGAGGATCATCTGGGTCATCTCAGAGAAGTGATGGGTCGGTTAAGGAGATCTGGCCTCACTGTCAATCCCGAGAAGGTTCGTTTCGCCCAAGAGAGTATTTCTTCTTTCTTGGGCCACTTGGTTTCACACCGAGGCGTTACTGATGACCCCGAGAGGACACAGGGCATCCGTGACTTCCCTCCCCCTAGGGATGCAAAGGGCATTGCGAGATTCGTCGGTATGGTCAATTTTTACCGACGTTTCATACCTAACATCGCTGAGATTGCCGCACCCTTGAACGAACTGAGGAAGAAGGGCGCTAAATTTACATGGGGTGAGAATCAACAGAAGGCTTTCCACACCTTGAAGGAAGCCATCATCTCCCCACCGGTGTTACGGATGCCCGACTTTTCGAAGCCGTTTATACTACAGACGGACGCGAGTTCGGTTGCGCTCGGGGCTGTTCTTTCCCAAGTTGTTGACGACGCTAGGCAGCCTGTGCCTTTTATTTCCTGGACATTGTCCCAGCAAGAACGAAAATCACCTGTCTATGAGCTAGAGTGTTTAGCTGTTGTGTACGCTCTAGACAAGTTCAGGCGTTTCCTGGAACATGCTGAGTTCCTGCTCGAGACCGACAATCAGGCTCTCTCTTGGCTTCTGGCTCATCCCCGGCAACTGGGTAAAGATCTCATACTTTAAGTTCGCAGTGCAACACATTAGGGGATCTCAAAATGTGGTTGCAGACGCCTTGTCCCGCATGTTTTCCCAGCCCAGTGATGCCCAATCTGAGCAACCCTGTTCCGTTCTGTTAGACTTTCCATTAGCCTTCACTGATGTGTTACCCTATCAGTTAAACGACGGAGAGCTGGGTCCAGTCATCCAAAATATAAAGGAGGGTAACGTACAGGCCCCTTACTTCTTGTCCAAGGGAGTCCTCTGTTGTAGAGAAAGAAAAGGACGTGCCCCTAAGATCGTGCTGCCTAGCAAGTTAGTGCCCATGGTCTTCAGTTATTACCATAATTCCCCAGTAGGAGGCCACAAGGGAATTTCTAAGACCATTTCCAGTATAAGGACACATTTTATCTGGAAGGGCATGGATAGGGACATCGCGGCCAGGGTTAAGAGCTGTCATCTATGTGGCTTGAGCAAGCCTGCCCAGAACACCAAGTTAGGGTTGTTGTCATCTGAGGTGGCGAGCAGACCGATGGAGAAGTTGTTCATCGACTACGTGGGGAATTCCCCCGTAGCAAGTCAGGTAATGCTTACCTGCTTGTTTGTGTGGATGCTTTTTCAAAGTTTGCCTGGCTACTGCCCTTACGGCAGGCAACCGCTCGTTTAACCATTAGCGCGCTCCAGAACAATGTGTTTCAGCATTTCGGTCTTCCGGCCATCATTGTCTCGGACAATGGCCCGCAGTTCATTTCGGGTGAATTCCGGCGAATGTGTTTCGCCAGTGGGATCAAACACGTAACCACTTCCCCTTATTACCCACAACCGTCCCATACGGAGAGATTCAATCGGGCCTTTCTTCTCCCGACAGGCCCAGTCAGTTCGAAATCGCGAGTAAAAGAATGCGATTATCTGGTACAATTGTACCCGCCCGGGACACGTGGCTAGATCTTGCACTCGGGGGCGCGCGCGTCCAGCACCTCCTTCGTCTAGACCCTTATCAAAAAACTAGGTAGACAGGGGAAGATATGTCGGAGGATGTCTTCCCCTCGCTCTAAATCTGTTCAACTTCCGACGACCTCCAGGCAATGGTTAGGATCCGACTCTTCCGACATCAAGGTCCGTTCCACTACCTCTCAACACCTTTCAATATTCCCCTTTTCTGTCGCTCGAGGTAAAAGGGGGTCAGCTCAGAGCCTTAGTTGACTCCGGGTCAGCCCGATCCATCATCTCATCTCGGGTATACGCGGACCTTGAAAAGCAGGGCTTGATCAAGGGGTCGAACCTGTCGTCTGTAGTATGCTGGACTGCATCCCGGGAAATCTTGCCTATCTCCCAGGTTATTACCTTCAAAATTAAAATCGATGGGTTTTCTTGGGTGTGGCCTTTTCTGGTTTCTCCTGCTCTGGGAGTGGATTGTATTATTGGTGCCGACTTCATCGCGAAAAGTGGTCTCGTGCTGGACATCCAAGCGCACCAATGTTACTTTAAGTTTAATCGGGGAGTTCTTATTCCGTTCCTTGGGTACCAGGGAGCTAAGCCGGGTATCCAAGAAGTAGCTTGCCCCGATTCTGCACGAGATCATCTCACTCCATCCCAGCAGAGGGCCTTAGACCGATTGTGTGAGGAATTTCCCGAGGTGTTAACTCCTAATTTGGGACTCACACACCTGCTGGAGTAGAAGATACTCCTAACAGATTCCAAAATAGTAAGGTCACACCCTTACAAATTCGCTCCTCCGAAGATGACCATTCTGCGAGAGAAGGTTCAAGAGTTTCTAGAACAAGGGGTGATTGAACCTTCTCATTCTAGCTATGCCAGTTCAGCATTTTTAGTACCAAAGCCTGGGGGCAAGCAACGTATGGTCATAGATTATCGGAAGTTGAACTCCAATATCGAGGTGGATTCTGTTCCCCTCCCAGACTTACATTCGGCCTTTGATTGGTTCAGTGGGGCCAGGTATTTCACCATAATCGATCTTAACGCGGCCTATCACCAGATTCCGCTGGCCAAAGACAGTAGACCATACACGGCCTTTTGTGTACCCTGGAATTTGTACCAGTACACAAGGGTTCCCATGGGTTTGGCTGTGGGGGCCCAGACACTCACTCGTCTTCTCGATACCGTTTTTCACGATGTGAAATTCAGGTTTGTGTTTAATTACCTTGACGATTTATTGGTATATAGCGATAAATTCGAGGATCATCTGGGTCATCTCAGAGAAGTGATGGGTCGGTTAAGGAGATCTGGCCTCACTGTCAATCCCGAGAAGGTTCGTTTCGCCCAAGAGAGTATTTCTTCTTTCTTGGGCCACTTGGTTTCACACCGAGGCGTTACTGATGACCCCGAGAGGACACAGGGCATCCGTGACTTCCCTCCCCCTAGGGATGCAAAGGGCATAGCGAGATTCGTCGGTATGGTCAATTTTTACCGACGTTTCATACCTAACATCGCTGAGATTGCCGCACCCTTGAACGAACTGAGGAAGAAGGTCGCTAAATTTACATGGGGTGACAATCAACAGAAGGCTTTCCACACCTTGAAGGAAGCCATCATCTCCCCACCGGTGTTACGGATGCCCGACTTTTCGAAGCCGTTTATACTACAGACGGACGCGAGTTCGGTTGCGCTCGGGGCTGTTCTTTCCCAAGTTGTTGACGATGCTAGGCAGCCTGTGGCTTTTATTTCCTGGACATTGTCCCAGCAAGAACGAAAATCACCTGTCTATGAGCTAGAGTGTTTAGCTGTTGTGTACGCTCTAGACAAGTTCAGGCGTTTCCTGGAACATGCTGAGTTCCTGCTCGAGACCGACAATCAGGCTCTCTCTTGGCTTCTGGCTCATCCCCGGCAACTGGGTAAAGATCTCATACTTTAAGTTCGCAGTGCAACACATTAGGGGATCTCAAAATGTGGTTGCAGACGCCTTGTCCCGCATGTTTTCCCAGCCCAGTGATGCCCAATCTGAGCAACCCTGTTCCGTTCTGTTAGACTTTCCATTAGCCTTCACTGATGTGTTACCCTATCAGTTAAACGACGGAGAGCTGGGTCCAGTCATCCAAAATATAAAGGAGGGTAACGTACAGGCCCCTTACTTCTTGTCCAAGGGAGTCCTCTGTTGTAGAGAAAGAAAAGGACGTGCCCCTAAGATCGTGCTGCCTAGCAAGTTAGTGCCCATGGTCTTCAGTTATTACCATAATTCCCCAGTAGGAGGCCACAAGGGAATTTCTAAGACCATTTCCAGTATAAGGACACATTTTATCTGGAAGGGCATGGATAGGGACATCGCGGCCAGGGTTAAGAGCTGTCATCTATGTGGCTTGAGCAAGCCTGCCCAGAACACCAAGTTAGGGTTGTTGTCATCTGAGGTGGCGAGCAGACCGATGGAGAAGTTGTTCATCGACTACGTGGGGAATTCCCCCGTAGCAAGTCAGGTAATGCTTACCTGCTTGTTTGTGTGGATGCTTTTTCAAAGTTTGCCTGGCTACTGCCCTTATGGCAGGCAACCGCTCGTTTAACCATTAGCGCGCTCCAGAACAATGTGTTTCAGCATTTCGGTCTTCCGGCCATCATTGTCTCGGACAATGGCCCGCAGTTCATTTCGGGTGAATTCCGGCGAATGTGTTTCGCCAGTGGGATCAAACACGTAACCACTTCCCCTTATTACCCACAACCGTCCCATACGGAGAGATTCAATCGGGCCTTTCTTCTCCCGACAGGCCCAGTCAGTTCGAAATCGCGAGTAAAAGAATGCGATTATCTGGTACAATTGTACCCGCCCGGGACACGTGGCTAGATCTTGCACTCGGGGGCGCGCGCGTCCAGCACCTCCTTTGTCTAGACCCTTATCAAAAAACTAGGTAGACAGGGGAAGATATGTCGGAGGATGTCTTCCCCTCGCTCTAAATCTGTTCAACTTCCGACGACCTCCAGGCAATGGTTAGGATCCGACTCTTCCGACATCAAGGTCCGTTCCACTACCTCTCAACACCTTTCAATATTCCCCTTTTCTGTCGCTCGAGGTAAAAGGGGGTCAGCTCAGAGCCTTAGTTGACTCCGGGTCAGCCCGATCCATCATCTCATCTCGGGTATACGCGGACCTTGAAAAGCAGGGCTTGATCAAGGGGTCGAACCTGTCGTCTGTAGTATGCTGGACTGCATCCCGGGAAATCTTGCCTATCTCCCAGGTTATTACCTTCAAAATTAAAATCGATGGGTTTTCTTGGGTGTGGCCTTTTCTGGTTTCTCCTGCTCTGGGAGTGGATTGTATTATTGGTGCCGACTTCATCGCGAAAAGTGGTCTCGTGCTGGACATCCAAGCGCACCAATGTTACTTTAAGTTTAATCGGGGAGTTCTTATTCCGTTCCTTGGGTACCAGGGAGCTAAGCCGGGTATCCAAGAAGTAGCTTGCCCCGATTCTGCACGAGATCATCTCACTCCATCCCAGCAGAGGGCCTTAGACCGATTGTGTGAGGAATTTCCCGAGGTGTTAACTCCTACTTTGGGACTCACACACCTGCTGGAGTACAAGATACGCCTAACAGATTCCAAAATAGTAAGGTCACACCCTTACAAATTCGCTCCTCCGAAGATGACCATTCTGCGAGAGAAGGTTCAAGAGTTTCTAGAACAAGGGGTGATTGAACCTTCTCATTCTAGCTATGCCAGTCCAGCATTTTTAGTACCAAAGCCTGGGGGCAAGCAACGTATGGTCATAGATTATCGGAAGTTGAACTCCAATATCGAGGTGGATTCTGTTCCCCTCCCAGACTTACATTCGGCCTTTGATTGGTTCAGTGGGGCCAGGTATTTTACCATAATCGATCTTAACGCGGCCTATCACCAGATTCCGCTGGCCAAAGACAGTAGACCATACACGGCCTTTTGTGTACCCTGGAATTTGTACCAGTACACAAGGGTTCCCATGGTTTTGGCTGTGGGGGCCCAGACACTCACTCGTCTTCTCGATACCGTTTTTCATGATGTGAAATTCAGGTTTGTGTTTAATTACCTTGACGATTTATTGGTATATAGCGATAAATTCGAGGATCATCTGGGTCATCTCAGAGAAGTGATGGGTCGGTTAAGGAGATCTGGCCTCACTGTCAATCCCGAGAAGGTTCGTTTCGCCCAAGAGAGTATTTCTTCTTTCTTGGGCCACTTGGTTTCACACCGAGGCGTTACTGATGACCCCGAGAGGACACAGGGCATCCGTGACTTCCCTCCCCCTAGGGATGCAAAGGGCATTGCGAGATTCGTCGGTATGGTCAATTTTTACCGACGTTTCATACCTAACATCGCTGAGATTGCCGCACCCTTGAACGAACTGAGGAAGAAGGGCGCTAAATTTACATGGGGTGAGAATCAACAGAAGGCTTTCCACACCTTGAAGGAAGCCATCATCTCCCCACCGGTGTTACGGATGCCCGACTTTTCGAAGCCGTTTATACTACAGACGGACGCGAGTTCGGTTGCGCTCGGGGCTGTTCTTTCCCAGTTGTTGACGACGCTAGGCAGCCTGTGGCTTTTATTTCCTGGACATTGTCCCAGCAAGAACGAAAATCACCTGTCTATGAGCTAGAGTGTTTAGCTGTTGTGTACGCTCTAGACAAGTTCAGGCGTTTCCTGGAACATGCTGAGTTCCTGCTCGAGACCGACAATCAGGCTCTCTCTTGGCTTCTGGCTCATCCCCGGCAACTGGGTAAAAATCTCATACTTTAAGTTCGCAGTGCAACACATTAGGGGATCTCAAAATGTGGTTGCAGACGCCTTGTCCCGCATGTTTTCCCAGCCCAGTGATGCCCAATCTGAGCAACCCTGTTCCGTTCTGTTAGACTTTCCATTAGCCTTCACTGATGTGTTACCCTATCAGTTAAACGACGGAGAGCTGGGTCCAGTCATCCAAAATATAAAGGAGGGTAACGTACAGGCCCCTTACTTCTTGTCCAAGGGAGTCCTCTGTTGTAGAGAAAGAAAAGGACGTGCCCCTAAGATCGTGCTGCCTAGCAAGTTAGTGCCCATGGTCTTCAGTTATTACCATAATTCCCCAGTAGGAGGCCACAAGGGAATTTCTAAGACCATTTCCAGTATAAGGACACATTTTATCTGGAAGGGCATGGATAGGGACATCGCGGCCAGGGTTAAGAGCTGTCATCTATGTGGCTTGAGCAAGCCTGCCCAGAACACCAAGTTAGGGTTGTTGTCATCTGAGGTGGCGAGCAGACCGATGGAGAAGTTGTTCATCGACTACGTGGGGAATTCCCCCGTAGCAAGTCAGGTAATGCTTACCTGCTTGTTTGTGTGGATGCTTTTTCAAAGTTTGCCTGGCTACTGCCCTTACGGCAGGCAACCGCTCGTTTAACCATTAGCGCGCTCCAGAACAATGTGTTTCAGCATTTCGGTCTTCCGGCCATCATTGTCTCGGACAATGGCCCGCAGTTCATTTCGGGTGAATTCCGGCGAATGTGTTTCGCCAGTGGGATCAAACACGTAACCACTTCCCCTTATTACCCACAACCGTCCCATACGGAGAGATTCAATCGGGCCTTTCTTCTCCCGACAGGCCCAGTCAGTTCGAAATCGCGAGTAAAAGAATGCGATTATCTGGTACAATTGTACCCGCCCGGGACACGTGGCTAGATCTTGCACTCGGGGGCGCGCGCGTCCAGCACCTCCTTCGTCTAGACCCTTATCAAAAAACTAGGTAGACAGGGGAAGATATGTCGGAGGATGTCTTCCCCTCGCTCTAAATCTGTTCAACTTCCGACGACCTCCAGGCAATTGTTAGGATCCGACTCTTCCGACATCAAGGTCCGTTCCACTACCTCTCAACACCTTTCAATATTCCCCTTTTCTGTCGCTCGAGGTAAAAGGGGGTCAGCTCAGAGCCTTAGTTGACTCCGGGTCAGCCCGATCCATCATCTCATCTCGGGTATACGCGGACCTTGAAAAGCAGGGCTTGATCAAGGGGTCGAACCTGTCGTCTGTAGTATGCTGGACTGCATCCCGGGAAATCTTGCCTATCTCCCAGGTTATTACCTTCAAAATTAAAATCGATGGGTTTTCTTGGGTGTGGCCTTTTCTGGTTTCTCCTGCTCTGGGAGTGGATTGTATTATTGGTGCCGACTTCATCGCGAAAAGTGGTCTCGTGCTGGACATCCAAGCGCACCAATGTTACTTTAAGTTTAATCGGGGAGTTCTTATTCCGTTCCTTGGGTACCAGGGAGCTAAGCCGGGTATCCAAGAAGTAGCTTGCCCCGATTCTGCACGAGATCATCTCACTCCATCCCAGCAGAGGGCCTTAGACCGATTGTGTGAGGAATTTCCCGAGGTGTTAACTCCTACTTTGGGACTCACACACCTGCTGGAGTACAAGATACGCCTAACAGATTCCAAAATAGTAAGGTCACACCCTTACAAATTCGCTCCTCCGAAGATGACCATTCTGCGAGAGAAGGTTCAAGAGTTTCTAGAACAAGGGGTGATTGAACCTTCTCATTCTAGCTATGCCAGTCCAGCATTTTTAGTACCAAAGCCTGGGGGCAAGCAACGTATGGTCATAGATTATCGGAAGTTGAACTCCAATATCGAGGTGGATTCTGTTCCCCTCCCAGACTTACATTCGGCCTTTGATTGGTTCAGTGGGGCCAGGTATTTTACCATAATCGATCTTAACGCGGCCTATCACCAGATTCCGCTGGCCAAAGACAGTAGACCATACACGGCCTTTTGTGTACCCTGGAATTTGTACCAGTACACAAGGGTTCCCATGGGTTTGGCTGTGGGGGCCCAGACACTCACTCGTCTTCTCGATACCGTTTTTCACGATGTGAAATTCAGGTTTGTGTTTAATTACCTTGACGATTTATTGGTATATAGCGATAAATTCGAGGATCATCTGGGTCATCTCAGAGAAGTGATGGGTCGGTTAAGGAGATCTGGCCTCACTGTCAATCCCGAGAAGGTTCGTTTCGCCCAAGAGAGTATTTCTTCTTTCTTGGGCCACTTGGTTTCACACCGAGGCGTTACTGATGACCCCGAGAGGACACAGGGCATCCGTGACTTCCCTCCCCCTAGGGATGCAAAGGGCATAGCGAGATTCGTCGGTATGGTCAATTTTTACCGACGTTTCATACCTAACATCGCTGAGATTGCCGTGCGGCACCCTTGAACGAACTGAGGAAGAAGGGCGCTAAATTTACATGGGGTGAGAATCAACAGAAGGCTTTCCACACCTTGAAGGAAGCCATCATCTCCCCACCGGTGTTACGGATGCCCGACTTTTCGAAGCCGTTTATACTACAGACGGACGCGAGTTCGGTTGCGCTCGGGGCTGTTCTTTCCCAGTTGTTGACGACGCTAGGCAGCCTGTGGCTTTTATTTCCTGGACATTGTCCCAGCAAGAACGAAAATCACCTGTCTATGAGCTAGAGTGTTTAGCTGTTGTGTACGCTCTAGACAAGTTCAGGCGTTTCCTGGAACATGCTGAGTTCCTGCTCGAGACCGACAATCAGGCTCTCTCTTGGCTTCTGGCTCATCCCCGGCAACTGGGTAAAATTGGGTAAAGATCTCATCCTTTAAGTTCGCAGTGCAACACATTAGGGGATCTCAAAATGTGGTTGCAGACGCCTTGTCCCGCATGTTTTCCCAGCCCAGTGATGCCCAATCTGAGCAACCCTGTTCCGTTCTGTTAGACTTTCCATTAGCCTTCACTGATGTGTTACCCTATCAGTTAAACGACGGAGAGCTGGGTCCAGTCATCCAAAATATAAAGGAGGGTAACGTACAGGCCCCTTACTTCTTGTCCAAGGGAGTCCTCTGTTGTAGAGAAAGAAAAGGACGTGCCCCTAAGATCGTGCTGCCTAGCAAGTTAGTGCCCATGGTCTTCAGTTATTACCATAATTCCCCAGTAGGAGGCCACAAGGGAATTTCTAAGACCATTTCCAGTATAAGGACACATTTTATCTGGAAGGGCATGGATAGGGACATCGCGGCCAGGATTAAGAGCTGTCATCTATGTGGCTTGAGCAAGCCTGCCCAGAACACCAAGTTAGGGTTGTTGTCATCTGAGGTGGCGAGCAGACCGATGGAGAAGTTGTTCATCGACTACGTGGGGAATTCCCCCGTAGCAAGTCAGGTAATGCTTACCTGCTTGTTTGTGTGGATGCTTTTTCAAAGTTTGCCTGGCTACTGCCCTTACGGCAGGCAACCGCTCGTTTAACCATTAGCGCGCTCCAGAACAATGTGTTTCAGCATTTCGGTCTTCCGGCCATCATTGTCTCGGACAATGGCCCGCAGTTCATTTCGGGTGAATTCCGGCGAATGTGTTTCGCCAGTGGGATCAAACACGTAACCACTTCCCCTTATTACCCACAACCGTCCCATACGGAGAGATTCAATCGGGCCTTTCTTCTCCCGACAGGCCCAGTCAGTTCGAAATCGCGAGTAAAAGAATGCGATTATCTGGTACAATTGTAACCGCCCGGGACACGTGGCTAGATCTTGCACTCGGGGGCGCCCGCGTCCAGCACCTCCTTCGTCTAGACCCTTATCAAAAAACTAGGTAGACAGGGGAAGATATGTCGGAGGATGTCTTCCCCTCGCTCTAAATCTGTTCAACTTCCGACGACCTCCAGGCAATGGTTAGGATCCGACTCTTCCGACATCAAGGTCCGTTCCACTACCTCTCAACACCTTTCAATATTCCCCTTTTCTGTCGCTCGAGGTAAAAGGGGGTCACAGCTCAGAGCCTTAGTTGACTCCGGGTCAGCCCGATCCATCATCTCATCTCGGGTATACGCGGACCTTGAAAAGCAGGGCTTGATCAAGGGGTCGAACCTGTCGTATGTATATGCTGGACTGCATCCCGGGAAATCTTGCCTATCTCCCAGGTTATTACCTTCAAAATTAAAATCGATGGGTTTTCTTGGGTGTGGCCTTTTCTGGTTTCTCCTGCTCTGGGAGTGGATTGTATTATTGGTGCCGACTTCATCGCGAAAAGTGGTCTCGTGCTGGACATCCAAGCGCACCAATGTTACTTTAAGTTTAATCGGGGAGTTCTTATTCCATTCCTTGGGTACCAGGGAGCTAAGCCGGGTATCCAAGAAGTAGCTTGCCCCGATTCTGCACGAGATCATCTCACTCCATCCCAGCAGAGGGCCTTAGACCGATTGTGTGAGGAATTTCCCGAGGTGTTAACTCCTACTTTGGGACTCACACACCTGCTGGAGTACAAGATACGCCTAACAGATTCCAAAATAGTAAGGTCACACCCTTACAAATTCGCTCCTCCGAAGATGACCATTCTGCGAGAGAAGGTTCAAGAGTTTCTAGAACAAGGGGTGATTGAACCTTCTCATTCTAGCTATGCCAGTCCAGCATTTTTAGTACCAAAGCCTGGGGGCAAGCAACGTATGGTCATAGATTATCGGAAGTTGAACTCCAATATCGAGGTGGATTCTGTTCCCCTCCCAGACTTACATTCGGCCTTTGATTGGTTCAGTGGGGCCAGGTATTTTACCATAATCGATCTTAACGCGGCCTATCACCAGATTCCGCTGGCCAAAGACAGTAGACCATACACGGCCTTTTGTGTACCCTGGAATTTGTACCAGTACACAAGGGTTCCCATGGGTTTGGCTGTGGGGGCCCAGACACTCACTCGTCTTCTCGATACCGTTTTTCACGATGTGAAATTCAGGTTTGTGTTTAATTACCTTGACGATTTATTGGTATATAGCGATAAATTCGAGGATCATCTGGGTCATCTCAGAGAAGTGATGAGTCGGTTAAGGAGATCTGGCCTCACTGTCAATCCCGAGAAGGTTCGTTTCGCCCAAGAGAGTATTTCTTCTTTATTGGGCCACTTGGTTTCACACCGAGGCGTTACTGATGACCCCGAGAGGACACAGGGCATCCGTGACTTCCCTCCCCCTAGGGATGCAAAGGGCATAGCGAGATTCGTCGGTATGGTCAATTTTTACCGACGTTTCATACCTAACATCGCTGAGATTGCCGCACCCTTGAACGAACTGAGGAAGAAGGGCGCTAAATTTACATGGGGTGAGAATCAACAGAAGGCTTTCCACACCTTGAAGGAAGCCATCATCTCCCCACCGGTGTTACGGATGCCCGACTTTTCGAAGCCGTTTATACTACAGACGGACGCGAGTTCGGTTGCGCTCGGGGCTGTTCTTTCCCAAGTTGTTGACGACGCTAGGCAGCCTGTGGCTTTTATTTCCTGGACATTGTCCCAGCAAGAACGAAAATCACCTGTCTATGAGCTAGAGTGTTTAGCTGTTGTGTACGCTCTAGACAAGTTCAGGCGTTTCCTGGAACATGCTGAGTTCCTGCTCGAGACCGACAATCAGGCTCTCTCTTGGCTTCTGGCTCATCCCCGGCAACTGGGTAAAATTGGGTAAAGATCTCATCCTTTAAGTTCGCAGTGCAACACATTAGGGGATCTCAAAATGTGGTTGCAGACGCCTTGTCCCGCATGTTTTCCCAGCCCAGTGATGCCCAATCTGAGCAACCCTGTTCCGTTCTGTTAGACTTTCCATTAGCCTTCACTGATGTGTTACCCTATCAGTTAAACGACGGAGAGCTGGGTCCAGTCATCCAAAATATAAAGGAGGGTAACGTACAGGCCCCTTACTTCTTGTCCAAGGGAGTCCTCTGTTGTAGAGAAAGAAAAGGACGTGCCCCTAAGATCGTGCTGCCTAGCAAGTTAGTGCCCATGGTCTTCAGTTATTACCATAATTCCCCAGTAGGAGGCCACAAGGTAATTTCTAAGACCATTTCCAGTATAAGGACACATTTTATCTGGAAGGGCATGGATAGGGACATCGCGGCCAGGGTTAAGAGCTGTCATCTATGTGGCTTGAGCAAGCCTGCCCAGAACACCAAGTTAGGGTTGTTGTCATCTGAGGTGGCGAGCAGACCGATGGAGAAGTTGTTCATCGACTACGTGGGGAATTCCCCCGTAGCAAGTCAGGTAATGCTTACCTGCTTGTTTGTGTGGATGCTTTTTCAAAGTTTGCCTGGCTACTGCCCTTACGGCAGGCAACCGCTCGTTTAACCATTAGCGCGCTCCAGAACAATGTGTTTCAGCATTTCGGTCTTCCGGCCATCATTGTCTCGGACAATGGCCCGCAGTTCATTTCGGGTGAATTCCGGCGAATGTGTTTCGCCAGTGGGATCAAACACGTAACCACTTCCCCTTATTACCCACAACCGTCCCATACGGAGAGATTCAATCGGGCCTTTCTTCTCCCGACAGGCCCAGTCAGTTCGAAATCGCGAGTAAAAGAATGCGATTATCTGGTACAATTGTAACCGCCCGGGACACGTGGCTAGATCTTGCACTCGGGGGCGCCCGCGTCCAGCACCTCCTTCGTCTAGACCCTTATCAAAAAACTAGGTAGACAGGGGAAGATATGTCGGAGGATGTCTTCCCCTCGCTCTAAATCTGTTCAACTTCCGACGACCTCCAGGCAATGGTTAGGATCCGACTCTTCCGACATCAAGGTCCGTTCCACTACCTCTCAACACCTTTCAATATTCCCCTTTTCTGTCGCTCGAGGTAAAAGGGGGTCACAGCTCAGAGCCTTAGTTGACTCCGGGTCAGCCCGATCCATCATCTCATCTCGGGTATACGCGGACCTTGAAAAGCAGGGCTTGATCAAGGGGTCGAACCTGTCGTCTGTATATGCTGGACTGCATCCCGGGAAATCTTGCCTATCTCCCAGGTTATTACCTTCAAAATTAAAATCGATGGGTTTTCTTGGGTGTGGCCTTTTCTGGTTTCTCCTGCTCTGGGAGTGGATTGTATTATTGGTGCCGACTTCATCGCGAAAAGTGGTCTCGTGCTGGACATCCAAGCGCACCAATGTTACTTTAAGTTTAATCGGGGAGTTCTTATTCCATTCCTTGGGTACCAGGGAGCTAAGCCGGGTATCCAAGAAGTAGCTTGCCCCGATTCTGCACGAGATCATCTCACTCCATCCCAGCAGAGGGCCTTAGACCGATTGTGTGAGGAATTTCCCGAGGTGTTAACTCCTACTTTGGGACTCACACACCTGCTGGAGTACAAGATACGCCTAACAGATTCCAAAATAGTAAGGTCACACCCTTACAAATTCGCTCCTCCGAAGATGACCATTCTGCGAGAGAAGGTTCAAGAGTTTCTAGAACAAGGGGTGATTGAACCTTCTCATTCTAGCTATGCCAGTCCAGCATTTTTAGTACCAAAGCCTGGGGGCAAGCAACGTATGGTCATAGATTATCGGAAGTTGAACTCCAATATCGAGGTGGATTCTGTTCCCCTCCCAGACTTACATTCGGCCTTTGATTGGTTCAGTGGGGCCAGGTATTTCACCATAATCGATCTTAACACGGCCTATCACCAGATTCTGCTGGCCAAAGACAGTACACCATACACGGCCTTTTGTGTACCCTGGAATTTGTACCAGTACACAAGGGTTCCCATGGGTTTGGCTGTGGGGGCCCAGACACTCACTCGTCTTCTCGATACCGTTTTTCACGATGTGAAATTCAGGTTTGTGTTTAATTACCTTGACGATTTATTGGTATATAGCGATAAATTCGAGGATCATCTGGGTCATCTCAGAGAAGTGATGGGTCGGTTAAGGAGATCTGGCCTCACTGTCAATCCCGAGAAGGTTCGTTTCGCCCAAGAGAGTATTTCTTCTTTCTTGGGCCACTTGGTTTCACACCGAGGCGTTAGTGATGACCCCGAGAGGACACAGGGCATCCGTGACTTCCCTCCCCCTAGGGATGCAAAGGGCATAGCAAGATTCGTCGGTATGGTCAATATTTACCGACGTTTCATACCTAACATCGCTGAGATTGCCGCACCCTTGAACGAACTGAGGAAGAAGGGCGCTAAATTTACATGGGGTGAGAATCAACAGAAGGCTTTCCACACCTTGAAGGAAGCCATCATCTCCCCACCGGTGTTACGGATGCCCGACTTTTCGAAGCCGTTTATACTACAGACGGACGCGAGTTCGGTTCCGGTCGGGGCGGTTCTTTCCCAAGTTGTTGACGACGCTAGGCAGCCTGTGACTTTTATTTCCTAGACATTGTCCCAGCAAGAACGAAAATCACCTGTCTATGAGCTAGAGTGTTTAGCTGTTGTGTACACTCTAGACAAGTTCAGGCGTTTCCTGGAACATGCTGAGTTCCTGCTCGAGACCGACAATCAGGCTCTCTCTTGGCTTCTGGCTCATCCCCGGCAACTGGGTAAAATTGGGTAAAGATCTCATCCTTTAAGTTCACAGTGCAACACATTAGGGGATCTCAAAATGTGGTTACAGACGCCTTGTCCCGCATGTTTTCCCAGCCCAGTGATGCCCAATCTGAGCAACCCTGTTCCGTTCTGTTAGACTTTCCATTAGCCTTCACTGATGTGTTACCCTATCAGTTAAACGACGGAGAGCTGGGTCCAGTCATCCAAAATATAAAGGAGGGTAACGTACAGGCCCCTTACTTCTTGTCCAAGGGAGTCCTCTGTTGTAGAGAAAGAAAAGGACGTGCCCCTAAGATCGTGCTGCCTAGCAAGTTAGTGCCCATGGTCTTCAGTTATTACCATAATTCCCCAGTAGGAGGCCACAAGGGAATTTCTAAGACCATTTCCAGTATAAGGACACATTTTATCTGGAAGGGCATGGATAGGGACATCGCGACCAGGGTTAAGAGCTGTCATCTATGTGGCTTGAGCAAGCCTGCCCAGAACACCAAGTTAGGGTTGTTGTCATCTGAGGTGGCGAGCAGACCGATGGAGAAGTTGTTCATCGACTACGTGGGGAATTCCCCCGTAGCAAGTCAGGTAATGCTTACCTGCTTGTTTGTGTGGATGCTTTTTCAAAGTTTGCCTGGCTACTGCCCTTACGGCAGGCAACCGCTCGTTTAACCATTAGCGCGCTCCAGAACAGTGTGTTTCAGCATTTCGGTCTTCCGGCCATCATTGTCTCGGACAATGGCCCGCAGTTCATTTCGGGTGAATTCCGGCGAATGTGTTTCGCCAGTGGGATCAAACACGTAACCACTTCCCCTTATTACCCACAACCGTCCCATACGGAGAGATTCAATCGGGCCTTTCTTCTCCCGACAGGCCCAGTCAGTTCGAAATCGCGAGTAAAAGAATGCGATTATCTGGTACAATTGTAACCGCCCGGGACACGTGGCTAGATCTTGCACTCGGGGGCGCGCGCGTCCAGCACCTACTTCGTATAGACCCTTATCAAAAAACTAAGTAGACAGGGGAAGATATGTCGGAGGATGTCTTCCCCTCGCTCTAAATCTGTTCAACTTCCGACGACCTCCAGGCAATGGTTAGGATCCGACTCTTCCGACATCAAGGTCCGTTCCACTACCTCTCAACACCTTTCAATATTCCCCTTTTCTGTCGCTCGAGGTAAAAGGGGGTCACAGCTCAGAGCCTTAGTTGACTCCGGGTCAGCCCGATCCATCATCTCATCTCGGGTATACGCGGACCTTGAAAAGCAGGGCTTGATCAAGGGGTCGAACCTGTCGTCTGTAGTATGCTGGACTGCATCCCGGGAAATCTTGCCTATCTCCCAGGTTATTACCTTCAAAATTAAAATCGATGGGTTTTCTTGGGTGTGGCCTTTTCTGGTTTCTCCTGCTCTGGGAGTGGATTGTATTATTGGTGCCGACTTCATCGCGAAAAGTGGTCTCGTGCTGGACATCCAAGCGCACCAATGTTACTTTAAGTTTAATCGGGGAGTTCTTATTCCGTTCCTTGGGTACCAGGGAGCTAAGCCGGGTATCCAAGAAGTAGCTTGCCCCGATTCTGCACGAGATCATCTCACTCCATCCCAGCAGAGGGCCTTAGACCGATTGTGTGAGGAATTTCCCGAGGTGTTAACTCCTACTTTGGGACTCACACGCCTGCTGGAGTACAAGATACGCCTAACAGATTCCAAAATAGTAAGGCCACACCCTTACAAATTCGCTCCTCCGAAGATGACCATTCTGCGAGAGAAGGTTCAAGAGTTTCTAGAACAAGGGGTGATTGAACCTTCTCATTCTAGCTATGCCAGTCCAGCATTTTTAGTACCAAAGCCTGGGGGCAAGCAACGTATGGTCATAGATTATCGGAAGTTGAACTCCAATATCGAGGTGGATTCTGTTCCCCTCCCAGACTTACATTCGGCCTTTGATTGGTTCAGTGGGGCCAGGTATTTCACCATAATCGATCTTAACGCGGCCTATCACCAGATTCCGCTGGCCAAAGACAGTAGACCATACACGGCCTTTTGTGTACCCTGGAATTTGTACCAGTACACAAGGGTTCCCATGGGTTTGGCTGTGGGGGCCCAGACACTCACTCGTCTTCTCGATACCGTTTTTCACGATGTGAAATTCAGGTTTGTGTTTAATTACCTTGACGATTTATTGGTATATAGCGAGAAATTCGAGGATCATCTGGGTCATTTCAGAGAAGTGATGGGTCGGTTAAGGAGATCTGGCCTCACTGTCAATCCCGAGAAGGTTCGTTTCGCCCAAGAGAGTATTTCTTCTTTCTTGGGCCACTTGGTTTCACACCGAGGCGTTACTGTTGACCCCGAGAGGACACAGGGCATCCGTGACTTCCCTCCCCCTAGGGATGCAAAGGGCATAGCGAGATTCGTCGGTATGGTCAATTTTTACCGACGTTTCATACCTAACATCGCTGAGATTGCCACACCCTTGAACGAACTGAGGAAGAAGGGCACTAAATTCACATGGGGTGAGAATCAACAGAAGGCTTTCCACACCTTGAAGGAAGCCATCATCTCCCCACCGGTGTTACGGATGCCCGACTTGTCAAAGCCGTTTATACTACAGACGGACGCGAGTTCGGTTGCGCTCGGGGCGGTTCTTTCCCAAGTTGTTGACGACGCTAGGCAGCCTGTGGCTTTTATTTCCTGGACATTGTCCCAGCAAGAACGAGCATTGTCCCAGCAAAAACATGATTTTCGAGCAGAAAATCACCTGTCTATGAGCTAGAGTGTTTAGCTGTTGTGTACGCTCTAGACAAGTTCAGGCGTTTCCTGGAACATGCTGAGTTCCTGCTCGAGACCAACAATCAGGCTCTCTCTTGGCTTCTGGCTCATCCCCGGCAACTGGGTAAAATTGGGTAAAGATCTCATCCTTTAAGTTCACAGTGCAACACATTAGGGGATCTCAAAATGTGGTTGCAGACGCCTTGTCCCGCATGTTTTCCCAGCCCAGTGATGCCCAATCTGAGCAACCCTGTTCCGTTCTGTTAGACTTTCCATTAGCCTTCACTGATGTGTTACCCTATCAGTTAAACGACGGAGAGCTGGGTCCAGTCATCCAAAATATAAAGGAGGGTAACGTACAGGCCCCTTACTTCTTGTCCAAGGGAGTCCTCTGTTGTAGAGAAAGAAAAGGACGTGCCCCTAAGATCGTGCTGCCTAGCAAGTTAGGGCCCATGGTCTTCAGTTATTACCATAATTCCCCAGTAGGAGGCCACAAGGGAATTTCTAAGACCATTTCCAGTATAAGGACACATTTTATCTGGAAGGGCATGGATAGGGACATCGCGACCAGGGTTAAGAGCTGTCATCTATGTGGCTTGAGCAAGCCTGCCAAGAACACCAAGTTAGGGTTGTTGTCATCTGAGGTGGCGAGCAGACCGATGGAGAAGTTGTTCATCGACTACGTGGGGCCATTCCCCCGTAGCAAGTCAGGTAATGCTTACCTGCTTGTTTGTGTGGATGCTTTTTCAAAGTTTGCCTGGCTACTGCCCTTACGGCAGGCAACCGCTCGTTTAACCATTAGCGCGCTCCAGAACAATGTGTTTCAGCATTTCGGTCTTCCGGCCATCATTGTCTCGGACAATGGCCCGCAGTTCATTTCGGGTGAATTCCGGCGAATGTGTTTTGCCAGTGGGATCAAACACATAACCACTTCCCCTTATTACCCACAACCGTCCCATGCGGAGAGATTCAATCGGGCCTTTCTTCCCCCGACAGGCCCAGTCAGTTCGAAATCGCGAGTAAAAGAATGCGATTATCTGTTACAATTGTAACCGCCCGGGACACGTGGCTAGATCTTGCACTCGAGGGCGCGCGCGTCCAGCACCTCCTTCGTCTAGACCCTTATCAAAAAACTAAGTAGACAGGGGAAGATATGTCGGAGGATGTCTTCCCCTCGCTCTAAAACTGTTCAACTTCCGACGACCTCCAGGCAATGGTTAGGATCCGACTCTTCCGACATCAAGGTCCGTTCCACTACCTATCAACACCTTTCAATATTCCCCTTTTCTGTCGCTCTAGGTAAAAGGGGGTCAGCTCAGAGCCTTAGTTGACTCCGGGTCAGCCCGATCCATCATCTCATCTCGGGTATACGCGGACCTTGAAAAGCAGGGCTTGATCAAGGGGTCGAACCTGTCGTCTGTAGTATGCTGGACTGCATCCCGGGAAATCTTGCCTATTTCCCAGGTTATTACCTTCAAAATTAAAATCGATGGGTTTTCTTGGGTGTGGCCTTTTCTGGTTTCTCCTGCTCTGGGAGTGGATTGTATTATTGGTGCTGACTTCATCGCGAAAAGTGGTCTCGTGCTGGACATCCAAGCGCACCAATGTTACTTTAAGTTTAATCGGGGAGTTCTTATTCCGTTCCTTGGGTACCAGGGAGCTAAGCCGGGTATCCAAGAAGTAGCTTGCCCCGATTCTGCACGAGATCATCTCACTCCATCCCAGCAGAGGGCCTTAGACCGATTGTGTGAGGAATTTCCCGAGGTGTTAACTCCTACTTTGGGACTCACACACCTGCTGGAGTACAAGATACGCCTAACAGATTCCAAAATAGTAAGGTCACACCCTTACAAATTCGCTCCTCCGAAGATGACCATTCTGCGAGAGAAGGTTCAAGAGTTTCTAGAACAAGGGGTGATTGAACCTTCTCATTCTAGCTATGCCAGTCCAGCATTTTTAGTACCAAAGCCTGGGGGCAAGCAACGTATGGTCATAGATTATCGGAAGTTGAACTCCAATATCGAGGTGGATTCTGTTCCCCTCCCAGACTTACATTCGGCCTTTGATTGGTTCAGTGGGGCCAGGTATTTCACCATAATCGATCTTAACGCGGCCTATCACCAGATTCCGCTGGCCAAAGACAGTAGACCATACACGGCCTTTTGTGTACCCTGGAATTTGTACCAGTACACAAGGGTTCCCATGGGTTTGGCTGTGGGGGCCCAGACACTCACTCGTCTTCTCGATACCGTTTTTCACGATGTGAAATTCAGGTTTGTGTTTAATTACCTTGACGATTTATTGGTATATAGCGATAAATTCGAGGATCATCTGGGTCATCTCAGAGAAGTGATGGGTCGGTTAAGGAGATCTGGCCTCACTGTCAATCCCGAGAAGGTTCGTTTCGCCCAAGAGAGTATTTCTTCTTTCTTGGGCCACTTGGTTTCACACCGAGGCGTTACTGATGACCCCGAGAGGACACAGGGCATCCGTGACTTCCCTCCCCCTAGGGATGCAAAGGGCATAGCGAGATTCGTCGGTATGGTCAATATTTACCGACGTTTCATACCTAACATCGCTGAGATTGCCGCACCCTTGAACGAACTGAGGAAGAAGGGCGCTAAATTTACATGGGGTGAGAATCAACAGAAGGCTTTCCACACCTTGAAGGAAGCCATCATCTCCCCACCGGTGTTACGGATGCCCGACTTTTCGAAGCCGTTTATACTACAGACGGACGCGAGTTCGGTTGCGGTCGGGGCGGTTCTTTCCCAAGTTGTTGACGACGCTAGGCAGCCTGTGACTTTTATTTCCTAGACATTGTCCCAGCAAGAACGAAAATCACCTGTCTATGAGCTAGAGTGTTTAGCTGTTGTGTACACTCTAGACAAGTTCAGGCGTTTCCTGGAACATGCTGAGTTCCTGCTCGAGACCGACAATCAGGCTCTCTCTTGGCTTCTGGCTCATCCCCGGCAACTGGGTAAAATTGGGTAAAGATCTCATCCTTTAAGTTCACAGTGCAACACATTAGGGGATCTCAAAATGTGGTTACAGACGCCTTGTCCCGCATGTTTTCCCAGCCCAGTGATGCCCAATCTGAGCAACCCTGTTCCGTTCTGTTAGACTTTCCATTAGCCTTCACTGATGTGTTACCCTATCAGTTAAACGACGGAGAGCTGGGTCCAGTCATCCAAAATATAAAGGAGGGTAACGTACAGGCCCCTTACTTCTTGTCCAAGGGAGTCCTCTGTTGTAGAGAAAGAAAAGGACGTGCCCCTAAGATCGTGCTGCCTAGCAAGTTAGTGCCCATGGTCTTCAGTTATTACCATAATTCCCCAGTAGGAGGCCACAAGGGAATTTCTAAGACCATTTCCAGTATAAGGACACATTTTATCTGGAAGGGCATGGATAGGGACATCGCGACCAGGGTTAAGAGCTGCCATCTATGTGGCTTGAGCAAGCCTGCCCAGAACACCAAGTTAGGGTTGTTGTCATCTGAGGTGGCGAGCAGACCGATGGAGAAGTTGTTCATCGACTACGTGGGGAATTCCCCTGTAGCAAGTCAGGTAATGCTTACCTGCTTGTTTGTGTGGATGCTTTTTCAAAGTTTGCCTGGCTACTGCCCTTACGGCAGGCAACCGCTCGTTTAACCATTAGCGCGCTCCAGAACAATGTGTTTCAGCATTTCGGTCTTCCGGCCATCATTGTCTCGGACAATGGCCCGCAGTTCATTTCGGGTGAATTCCGGCGAATGTGTTTCGCCAGTGGGATCAAACACGTAACCACTTCCCCTTATTACCCACAACCGTCCCATACGGAGAGATTCAATCGGGCCTTTCTTCTCCCGACAGGCCCAGTCAGTTCGAAATCGCGAGTAAAAGAATGCGATTATCTGGTACAATTGTAACCGCCCGGGACACGTGGCTAGATCTTGCACTCGGGGGCGCGCGCGTCCAGCACCTACTTCGTCTAGACCCTTATCAAAAAACTAAGTAGACAGGGGAAGATATGTCGGAGGATGTCTTCCCCTCGCTCTAAATCTGTTCAACTTCCGACGACCTCCAGGCAATGGTTAGGATCCGACTCTTCCGACATCAAGGTCCGTTCCACTACCTCTCAACACCTTTCAATATTCCCCTTTTCTGTCGCTCGAGGTAAAAGGGGGTCACAGCTCAGAGCCTTAGTTGACTCCGGGTCAGCCCGATCCATCATCTCATCTCGGGTATACGCGGACCTTGAAAAGCAGGGCTTGATCAAGGGGTCGAACCTGTCGTCTGTAGTATGCTGGACTGCATCCCGGGAAATCTTGCCTATCTCCCAGGTTATTACCTTCAAAATTAAAATCGATGGGTTTTCTTGGGTGTGGCCTTTTCTGGTTTCTCCTGCTCTGGGAGTGGATTGTATTATTGGTGCCGACTTCATCGCGAAAAGTGGTCTCGTGCTGGACATCCAAGCGCACCAATGTTACTTTAAGTTTAATCGGGGAGTTCTTATTCCGTTCCTTGGGTACCAGGGAGCTAAACCGGGTATCCAAGAAGTAGCTTGCCCCGATTCTGCACGAGATCATCTCACTCCATCCCAGCAGAGGGCCTTAGACCGATTGTGTGAGGAATTTCCCGAGGTGTTAACTCCTACTTTGGGACTCACACACCTGCTGGAGTACAAGATACGCCTAACAGATTCCAAAATAGTAAGGCCACACCCTTACAAATTCGCTCCTCCGAAGATGACCATTCTGCGAGAGAAGGTTCAAGAGTTTCTAGAACAAGGGGTGATTGAACCTTCTCATTCTAGCTATGCCAGTCCAGCATTTTTAGTACCAAAGCCTGGGGGCAAGCAACGTATGGTCATAGATTATCGGAAGTTGAACTCCAATATCGAGGTGGATTCTGTTCCCCTCCCAGACTTACATTCGGCCTTTGATTGGTTCAGTGGGGCCAGGTATTTCACCATAATCGATCTTAACGCGGCGTATCACCAGATTCCGCTGGCCAAAGACAGTAGACCATACACGGCCTTTTGTGTACCCTGGAATTTGTACCAGTACACAAGGGTTCCCATGGGTTTGGCTGTGGGGGCCCAGACACTCACTCGTCTTCTCGATACCGTTTTTCACGATGTGAAATTCAGGTTTGTGTTTAATTACCTTGACGATTTATTGGTATATAGCGAGAAATTCGAGGATCATCTGGGTCATTTCAGAGAAGTGATGGGTCGGTTAAGGAGATCTGGCCTCACTGTCAATCCCGAGAAGGTTCGTTTCGCCCAAGAGAGTATTTCTTCTTTCTTGGGCCACTTGGTTTCACACCGAGGCGTTACTGTTGACCCCGAGAGGACACAGGGCATCCGTGACTTCCCTCCCCCTAGGGATGCAAAGGGCATAGCGAGATTCGTCGGTATGGTCAATTTTTACCGACGTTTCATACCTAACATCGCTGAGATTGCCGCACCCTTGAACGAACTGAGGAAGAAGGGCACTAAATTCACATGGGGTGAGAATCAACAGAAGGCTTTCCACACCTTGAAGGAAGCCATCATCTCCCCACCGGTGTTACGGATGCCCGACTTGTCAAAGCCGTTTATACTACAGACGGACGCGAGTTCGGTTGCGCTCGGGGCGGTTCTTTCCCAAGTTGTTGACGACGCTAGGCAGCCTGTGGCTTTTATTTTCTGGACATTGTCCCAGCAAGAACGAAAATCACCTGTCTATGAGCTAGAGTGTTTAGCTGTTGTGTACGCTCTAGACAAGTTCAGGCGTTTCCTGGAACATGCTGAGTTCCTGCTCGAGACCAACAATCAGGCTCTCTCTTGGCTTCTGGCTCATCCCCGGCAACTGGGTAAAATTGGGTAAAGATCTCATCCTTTAAGTTCACAGTGCAACACATTAGGGGATCTCAAAATGTGGTTGCAGACGCCTTGTCCCGCATGTTTTCCCAGCCCAGTGATGCCCAATCTGAGCAACCCTGTTCCGTTCTGTTAGACTTTCCATTAGCCTTCACTGATGTGTTACCCTATCAGTTAAACGACGGAGAGCTGGGTCCAGTCATCCAAAATATAAAGGAGGGTAACGTACAGGCCCCTTACTTCTTGTCCAAGGGAGTCCTCTGTTGTAGAGAAAGAAAAGGACGTGCCCCTAAGATCGTGCTGCCTAGCAAGTTAGGGCCCATGGTCTTCAGTTATTACCATAATTCCCCAGTAGGAGGCCACAAGGGAATTTCTAAGACCATTTCCAGTATAAGGACACATTTTATCTGGAAGGGCATGGATAGGGACATCGCGACCAGGGTTAAGAGCTGTCATCTATGTGGCTTGAGCAAGCCTGCCAAGAACACCAAGTTAGGGTTGTTGTCATCTGAGGTGGCGAGCAGACCGATGGAGAAGTTGTTCATCGACTACGTGGGGCCATTCCCCCGTAGCAAGTCAGGTAATGCTTACCTGCTTGTTTGTGTGGATGCTTTTTCAAAGTTTGCCTGGCTACTGCCCTTACGGCAGGCAACCGCTCGTTTAACCATTAGCGCGCTCCAGAACAATGTGTTTCAGCATTTCGGTCTTCCGGCCATCATTGTCTCGGACAATGGCCCGCAGTTCATTTCGGGTGAATTCCGGCGAATGTGTTTTGCCAGTGGGATCAAACACATAACCACTTCCCCTTATTACCCACAACCGTCCCATGCAGAGAGATTCAATCGGGCCTTTCTTCCCCCGACAGGCCCAGTCAGTTCGAAATCGCGAGTAAAAGAATGCGATTATCTGTTACAATTGTAACCGCCCGGGACACGTGGCTAGATCTAGCACTCGAGGGCGCGCGCGTCCAGCACCTCCTTCGTCTAGACCCTTATCAAAAAACTAAGTAGACAGGGGAAGATATGTCGGAGGATGTCTTCCCCTCGCTCTAAAACTGTTCAACTTCCGACGACCTCCAGGCAATGGTTAGGATCCGACTCTTCCGACATCAAGGTCCGTTCCACTACCTATCAACACCTTTCAATATTCCCCTTTTCTGTCGCTCGAGGTAAAAGGGGGTCAGCTCAGAGCCTTAGTTGACTCCGGGTCAGCCCGATCCATCATCTCATCTCGGGTATACGCGGACCTTGAAAAGCAGGGCTTGATCAAGGGGTCGACCCTGTCGTCTGTAGTATGCTGGACTGCATCCCGGGAAATCTTGCCTATTTCCCAGGTTATTACCTTCAAAATTAAAATCGATGGGTTTTCTTGGGTGTGGCCTTTTCTGGTTTCTCCTGCTCTGGGAGTGGATTGTATTATTGGTGCCGACTTCATCGCGAAAAGTGGTCTCGTGCTGGACATCCAAGCGCACCAATGTTACTTTAAGTTTAATCGGGGAGTTCTTATTCCGTTCCTTGGGTACCAGGGAGCTAAGCCGGGTATCCAAGAAGTAGCTTGCCCCGATTCTGCACGAGATCATCTCACTCCATCCCAGCAGAGGGCCTTAGACCGATTGTGTGAGGAATTTCCCGAGGTGTTAACTCCTACTTTGGGACTCACACACCTGCTGGAGTACAAGATACGCCTAACAGATTCCAAAATAGTAAGGTCACACCCTTACAAATTCGCTCCTCCGAAGATGACCATTCTGCGAGAGAAGGTTCAAGAGTTTCTAGAACAAGGGGTGATTGAACCTTCTCATTCTAGCTATGCCAGTCCAGCATTTTTAGTACCAAAGCCTGGGGGCAAGCAACGTATGGTCATAGATTATCGGAAGTTGAACTCCAATATCGAGGTGGATTCTGTTCCCCTCCCAGACTTACATTCGGCCTTTGATTGGTTCAGTGGGGCCAGGTATTTCACCATAATCGATCTTAACGCTGCCTATCACCAGATTCCGCTGGCCAAAGACAGTAGACCATACACGGCCTTTTGTGTACCCTGGAATTTGTACCAGTACACAAGGGTTCCCATGGGTTTGGCTGTGGGGGCCCAGACACTCACTCGTCTTCTCGATACCGTTTTTCACGATGTGAAATTCAGGTTTGTGTTTAATTACCTTGACGATTTATTGGTATATAGCGAGAAATTCGAGGATCATCTGGGTCATTTCAGAGAAGTGATGGGTCGGTTAAGGAGATCTGGCCTCACTGTCAATCCCGAGAAGGTTCGTTTCGCCCAAGAGAGTATTTCTTCTTTCTTGGGCCACTTGGTTTCACACCGAGGCGTTACTGTTGACCCCGAGAGGACACAGGGCATCCGTGACTTCCCTCCCCCTAGGGATGCAAAGGGCATAGCGAGATTCGTCGGTATGGTCAATTTTTACCGACGTTTCATACCTAACATCGCTGAGATTGCCGCACCCTTGAACGAACTGAGGAAGAAGGGCGCTAAATTTACATGGGGTGAGAATCAACAGAAGGCTTTCCACACCTTGAAGGAAGCCATCATCTCCCCACCGGTGTTACGGATGCCCGACTTGTCAAAGCCGTTTATACTACAGACGGACGCGAGTTCGGTTGCGCTCGGGGCGGTTCTTTCCCAAGTTGTTGACGACGCTAGGCAGCCTGTGGCTTTTATTTCCTGGACATTGTCCCAGCAAGAACGAAAATCACCTGTCTATGAGCTAGAGTGTTTAGCTGTTGTGTACGCTCTAGACAAGTTCAGGCGTTTCCTGGAACATGCTGAGTTCCTGCTCGAGACCAACAATCAGGCTCTCTCTTGGCTTCTGGCTCATCCCCGGCAACTGGGTAAAATTGGGTAAAGATCTCATCCTTTAAGTTCACAGTGCAACACATTAGGGGATCTCAAAATGTGGTTGCAGACGCCTTGTCCCGCATGTTTTCCCAGCCCAGTGATGCCCAATCTGAGCAACCCTGTTCCGTTCTGTTAGACTTTCCATTAGCCTTCACTGATGTGTTACCCTATCAGTTAAACGACGGAGAGCTGGGTCCAGTCATCCAAAATATAAAGGAGGGTAACGTACAGGCCCCTTACTTCTTGTCCAAGGGAGTCCTCTGTTGTAGAGAAAGAAAAGGACGTGCCCCTAAGATCGTGCTGCCTAGCAAGTTAGGGCCCATGGTCTTCAGTTATTACCATAATTCCCCAGTAGGAGGCCACAAGGGAATTTCTAAGACCATTTCCAGTATAAGGACACATTTTATCTGGAAGGGCATGGATAGGGACATCGCGACCAGGGTTAAGAGCTGTCATCTATGTGGCTTGAGCAAGCCTGCCAAGAACACCAAGTTAGGGTTGTTGTCATCTGAGGTGGCGAGCAGACCGATGGAGAAGTTGTTCATCGACTACGTGGGGCCATTCCCCCGTAGCAAGTCAGGTAATGCTTACCTGCTTGTTTGTGTGGATGCTTTTTCAAAGTTTGCCTGGCTACTGCCCTTACGGCAGGCAACCGCTCGTTTAACCATTAGCGCGCTCCAGAACAATGTGTTTCAGCATTTCGGTCTTCCGGCCATCATTGTCTCGGACAATGGCCCGCAGTTCATTTCGGGTGAATTCCGGCGAATGTGTTTTGCCAGTGGGATCAAACACATAACCACTTCCCCTTATTACCCAAAACCGTCCCATGCGGAGAGATTCAATCGGGCCTTTCTTCCCCCGACAGGCCCAGTCAGTTCGAAATCGCGAGTAAAAGAATGCGATTATCTGTTACAATTGTAACCGCCCGGGACACGTGGCTAGATCTTGCACTCGAGGGCGCGCGCGTCCAGCACCTCCTTCGTCTAGACCCTTATCAAAAAACTAAGTAGACAGGGGAAGATATGTCGGAGGATGTCTTCCCCTCGCTCTAAAACTGTTCAACTTCCGACGACCTCCAGGCAATGGTTAGGATCCGACTCTTCCGACATCAAGGTCCGTTCCACTACCTCTCAACACCTTTCAATATTCCCCTTTTCTGTCGCTCGAGGTAAAAGGGGGTCAGCTCAGAGCCTTAGTTGACTCCGGGTCAGCCCGATCCATCATCTCATCTCGGGTATACGCGGACCTTGAAAAGCAGGGCTTGATCAAGGGGTCGAACCTGTCGTCTGTAGTATGCTGGACTGTATCCCGGGAAATCTTGCCTATCTCCCAGGTTATTACCTTCAAAATTAAAATCGATGGGTTTTCTTGGGTGTGGCCTTTTCTGGTTTCTCCTGCTCTGGGAGTGGATTGTATTATTGGTGCCGACTTCATCGCGAAAAGTGGTCTCGTGCTGGACATCCAAGCGCACCAATGTTACTTTAAGTTTAATCGGGGAGTTCTTATTCCGTTCCTTGGGTACCAGGGAGCTAAGCCGGGTATCCAAGAAGTAGCTTGCCCCGATTCTGCACGAGATCATCTCACTCCATCCCAGCAGAGGGCCTTAGACCGATTGTGTGAGGAATTTCCCGAGGTGTTAACTCCTACTTTGGGACTCACACACCTGCTGGAGTACAAGATACGCCTAACAGATTCCAAAATAGTAAGGTCACACCCTTACAAATTCGCTCCTCCGAAGATGACCATTCTGCGAGAGAAGGTTCAAGAGTTTCTAGAACAAGGGGTGATTGAACCTTCTCATTCTAGCTATGCCAGTCCAGCATTTTTAGTACCAAAGCCTGGGGGCAAGCAACGTATGGTCATAGATTATCGGAAGTTGAACTCCAATATCGAGGTGGATTCTGTTCCCCTCCCAGACTTACATTCGGCCTTTGATTGGTTCAGTGGGGCCAGGTATTTCACCATAATCGATCTTAACGCGGCCTATCACCAGATTCCGCTGGCCAAAGACAGTAGACCATACACGGCCTTTTGTGTACCCTGGAATTTGTACCAGTACACAAGGGTTCCCATGGGTTTGGCTGTGGGGGCCCAGACACTCACTCGTCTTCTCGATACCGTTTTTCACGATGTGAAATTCAGGTTTGTGTTTAATTACCTTGACGATTTATTGGTATATAGCGAGAAATTCGAGGATCATCTGGGTCATTTCAGAGAAGTGATGGGTCGGTTAAGGAGATCTGGCCTCACTGTCAATCCCGAGAAGGTTCGTTTCGCCCAAGAGAGTATTTCTTCTTTCTTGGGCCACTTGGTTTCACACCGAGGCGTTACTGTTGACCCCGAGAGGACACAGGGCATCCGTGACTTCCCTCCCCCTAGGGATGCAAAGGGCATAGCGAGATTCGTCGGTATGGTCAATTTTTACCGACGTTTCATACCTAACATCGCTGAGATTGCCGCACCCTTGAACGAACTGAGGAAGAAGGGCGCTAAATTCACATGGGGTGAGAATCAACAGAAGGCTTTCCACACCTTGAAGGAAGCCATCATCTCCCCACCGGTGTTACGGATGCCCGACTTGTCAAAGCCGTTTATACTACAGACGGACGCGAGTTCGGTTGCGCTCGGGGCGGTTCTTTCCCAAGTTGTTGACGACGCTAGGCAGCCTGTGGCTTTTATTTCCTGGACATTGTCCCAGCAAGAACGAAAATCACCTGTCTATGAGCTAGAGTGTTTAGCTGTTGTGTACGCTCTAGACAAGTTCAGGCGTTTCCTGGAACATGCTGAGTTCCTGCTCGAGACCAACAATCAGGCTCTCTCTTGGCTTCTGGCTCATCCCCGGCAACTGGGTAAAATTGGGTAAAGATCTCATCCTTTAAGTTCACAGTGCAACACATTAGGGGATCTCAAAATGTGGTTGCAGACGCCTTGTCCCGCATGTTTTCCCAGCCCAGTGATGCCCAATCTGAGCAACCCTGTTCCGTTCTGTTAGACTTTCCATTAGCCTTCACTGATGTGTTACCCTATCAGTTAAACGACGGAGAGCTGGGTCCAGTCATCCAAAATATAAAGGAGGGTAACGTACAGGCCCCTTACTTCTTGTCCAAGGGAGTCCTCTGTTGTAGAGAAAGAAAAGGACGTGCCCCTAAGATCGTGCTGCCTAGCAAGTTAGGGCCCATGGTCTTCAGTTATTACCATAATTCCCCAGTAGGAGGCCACAAGGGAATTTCTAAGACCATTTCCAGTATAAGGACACATTTTATCTGGAAGGGCATGGATAGGGACATCGCGACCAGGGTTAAGAGCTGTCATCTATGTGGCTTGAGCAAGCCTGCCAAGAACACCAAGTTAGGGTTGTTGTCATCTGAGGTGGCGAGCAGACCGATGGAGAAGTTGTTCATCGACTACGTGGGGCCATTCCCCCGTAGCAAGTCAGGTAATGCTTACCTGCTTGTTTGTGTGGATGCTTTTTCAAAGTTTGCCTGGCTACTGCCCTTACGGCAGGCAACCGCTCGTTTAACCATTAGCGCGCTCCAGAACAATGTGTTTCAGCATTTCGGTCTTCCGGCCATCATTGTCTCGGACAATGGCCCGCAGTTCATTTCGGGTGAATTCCGGCGAATGTGTTTTGCCAGTGGGATCAAACACATAACCACTTCCCCTTATTACCCAAAACCGTCCCATGCGGAGAGATTCAATCGGGCCTTTCTTCCCCCGACAGGCCCAGTCAGTTCGAAATCGCGAGTAAAAGAATGCGATTATCTGTTACAATTGTAACCGCCCGGGACACGTGGCTAGATCTTGCACTCGAGGGCGCGCGCGTCCAGCACCTCCTTCGTCTAGACCCTTATCAAAAAACTAAGTAGACAGGGGAAGATATGTCGGAGGATGTCTTCCCCTCGCTCTAAAACTGTTCAACTTCCGACGACCTCCAGGCAATGGTTAGGATCCGACTCTTCCGACATCAAGGTCCGTTCCACTACCTCTCAACACCTTTCAATATTCCCCTTTTCTGTCGCTCGAGGTAAAAGGGGGTCAGCTCAGAGCCTTAGTTGACTCCGGGTCAGCCCGATCCATCATCTCATCTCGGGTATACGCGGACCTTGAAAAGCAGGGCTTGATCAAGGGGTCGAACCTGTCGTCTGTAGTATGCTGGACTGTATCCCGGGAAATCTTGCCTATCTCCCAGGTTATTACCTTCAAAATTAAAATCGATGGGTTTTCTTGGGTGTGGCCTTTTCTGGTTTCTCCTGCTCTGGGAGTGGATTGTATTATTGGTGCCGACTTCATCGCGAAAAGTGGTCTCGTGCTGGACATCCAAGCGCACCAATGTTACTTTAAGTTTAATCGGGGAGTTCTTATTCCGTTCCTTGGGTACCAGGGAGCTAAGCCGGGTATCCAAGAAGTAGCTTGCCCCGATTCTGCACGAGATCATCTCACTCCATCCCAGCAGAGGGCCTTAGACCGATTGTGTGAGGAATTTCCCGAGGTGTTAACTCCTACTTTGGGACTCACACACCTGCTGGAGTACAAGATACGCCTAACAGATTCCAAAATAGTAAGGTCACACCCTTACAAATTCGCTCCTCCGAAGATGACCATTCTGCGAGAGAAGGTTCAAGAGTTTCTAGAACAAGGGGTGATTGAACCTTCTCATTCTAGCTATGCCAGTCCAGCATTTTTAGTACCAAAGCCTGGGGGCAAGCAACGTATGGTCATAGATTATCGGAAGTTGAACTCCAATATCGAGGTGGATTCTGTTCCCCTCCCAGACTTACATTCGGCCTTTGATTGGTTCAGTGGGGCCAGGTATTTCACCATAATCGATCTTAACGCGGCCTATCACCAGATTCCGCTGGCCAAAGACAGTAGACCATACACGGCCTTTTGTGTACCCTGGAATTTGTACCAGTACACAAGGGTTCCCATGGGTTTGGCTGTGGGGGCCCAGACACTCACTCGTCTTCTCGATACCGTTTTTCACGATGTGAAATTCAGGTTTGTGTTTAATTACCTTGACGATTTATTGGTATATAGCGAGAAATTCGAGGATCATCTGGGTCATTTCAGAGAAGTGATGGGTCGGTTAAGGAGATCTGGCCTCACTGTCAATCCCGAGAAGGTTCGTTTCGCCCAAGAGAGTATTTCTTCTTTCTTGGGCCACTTGGTTTCACACCGCGTTACTGTTGACCCCGAGAGGACACAGGGCATCCGTGACTTCCCTCCCCCTAGGGATGCAAAGGGCATAGCGAGATTCGTCGGTATGGTCAATTTTTACCGACGTTTCATACCTAACATCGCTGAGATTGCCGCACCCTTGAACGAACTGAGGAAGAAGGGCGCTAAATTCACATGGGGTGAGAATCAACAGAAGGCTTTCCACACCTTGAAGGAAGCCATCATCTCCCCACCGGTGTTACGGATGCCCGACTTGTCAAAGCCGTTTATACTACAGACGGACGCGAGTTCGGTTGCGCTCGGGGCGGTTCTTTCCCAAGTTGTTGACGACGCTAGGCAGCCTGTGGCTTTTATTTCCTGGACATTGTCCCAGCAAGAACGAAAATCACCTGTCTATGAGCTAGAGTGTTTAGCTGTTGTGTACGCTCTAGACAAGTTCAGGCGTTTCCTGGAACATGCTGAGTTCCTGCTCGAGACCAACAATCAGGCTCTCTCTTGGCTTCTGGCTCATCCCCGGCAACTGGGTAAAATTGGGTAAAGATCTCATCCTTTAAGTTCACAGTGCAACACATTAGGGGATCTCAAAATGTGGTTGCAGACGCCTTGTCCCGCATGTTTTCCCAGCCCAGTGATGCCCAATCTGAGCAACCCTGTTCCGTTCTGTTAGACTTTCCATTAGCCTTCACTGATGTGTTACCCTATCAGTTAAACGACGGAGAGCTGGGTCCAGTCATCCAAAATATAAAGGAGGGTAACGTACAGGCCCCTTACTTCTTGTCCAAGGGAGTCCTCTGTTGTAGAGAAAGAAAAGGACGTGCCCCTAAGATCGTGCTGCCTAGCAAGTTAGGGCCCATGGTCTTCAGTTATTACCATAATTCCCCAGTAGGAGGCCACAAGGGAATTTCTAAGACCATTTCCAGTATAAGGACACATTTTATCTGGAAGGGCATGGATAGGGACATCGCGACCAGGGTTAAGAGCTGTCATCTATGTGGCTTGAGCAAGCCTGCCAAGAACACCAAGTTAGGGTTGTTGTCATCTGAGGTGGCGAGCAGACCGATGGAGAAGTTGTTCATCGACTACGTGGGGCCATTCCCCCGTAGCAAGTCAGGTAATGCTTACCTGCTTGTTTGTGTGGATGCTTTTTCAAAGTTTGCCTGGCTACTGCCCTTACAGCAGGCAACCGCTTGTTTAACCATTAGCGCGCTCCAGAACAATGTGTTTCAGCATTTCGGTCTTCCGGCCATCATTGTCTCGGACAATGGCCCGCAGTTCATTTCGGGTGAATTCCGGCGAATGTGTTTTGCCAGTGGGATCAAACACATAACCACTTCCCCTTATTACCCACAACCGTCCCATGCGGAGAGATTCAATCGGGCCTTTCTTCCCCCGACAGGCCCAGTCAGTTCGAAATCGCGAGTAAAAGAATGCGATTATCTGTTACAATTGTAACCGCCCGGGACACGTGGCTAGATCTTGCACTCGAGGGCGCGCGCGTCCAGCACCTCCTTCGTCTAGACCCTTATCAAAAAACTAAGTAGACAGGGGAAGATATGTCGGAGGATGTCTTCCCCTCGCTCTAAAACTGTTCAACTTCCGACGACCTCCAGGCAATGGTTAGGATCCGACTCTTCCGACATCAAGGTCCGTTCCACTACCTCTCAACACCTTTCAATATTCCCCTTTTCTGTCGCTCGAGGTAAAAGGGGGTCAGCTCAGAGCCTTAGTTGACTCCGGGTCAGCCCGATCCATCATCTCATCTCGGGTATACGCGGACCTTGAAAAGCAGGGCTTGATCAAGGGGTCGAACCTGTCGTCTGTAGTATGCTGGACTGTATCCCGGGAAATCTTGCCTATCTCCCAGGTTATTACCTTCAAAATTAAAATCGATGGGTTTTCTTGGGTGTGGCCGTTTCTGGTTTCTCCTGCTCTGGGAGTGGATTGTATTATTGGTGCCGACTTCATCGCGAAAAGTGGTCTCGTGCTGGACATCCAAGCGCACCAATGTTACTTTAAGTTTAATCGGGGAGTTCTTATTCCGTTCCTTGGGTACCAGGGAGCTAAGCCGGGTATCCAAGAAGTAGCTTGCCCCGATTCTGCACGAGATCATCTCACTCCATCCCAGCAGAGGGCCTTAGACCGATTGTGTGAGGAATTTCCCGAGGTGTTAACTCCTACTTTGGGACTCACACACCTGCTGGAGTACAAGATACGCCTAACAGATTCCAAAATAGTAAGGTCACACCCTTACAAATTCGCTCCTCCGAAGATGACCATTCTGCGAGAGAAGGTTCAAGAGTTTCTAGAACAAGGGGTGATTGAACCTTCTCATTCTAGCTATGCCAGTCCAGCATTTTTAGTACCAAAGCCTGGGGGCAAGCAACGTATGGTCATAGATTATCGGAAGTTGAACTCCAATATCGAGGTGGATTCTGTTCCCCTCCCAGACTTACATTCGGCCTTTGATTGGTTCAGTGGGGCCAGGTATTTCACCATAATCGATCTTAACGCGGCCTATCACCAGATTCCGCTGGCCAAAGACAGTAGACCATACACGGCCTTTTGTGTACCCTGGAATTTGTACCAGTACACAAGGGTTCCCATGGGTTTGGCTGTGGGGGCCCAGACACTCACTCGTCTTCTCGATACCGTTTTTCACGATGTGAAATTCAGGTTTGTGTTTAATTACCTTGACGATTTATTGGTATATAGCGATAAATTCGAGGATCATCTGGGTCATTTCAGAGAAGTGATGGGTCGGTTAAGGAGATCTGGCCTCACTGTCAATCCCGAGAAGGTTCGTTTCGCCCAAGAGAGTATTTCTTCTTTCTTGGGCCACTTGGTTTCACACCGAGGCGTTACTGTTGACCCCGAGAGGACACAGGGCATCCGTGACTTCCCTCCCCCTAGGGATGCAAAGGGCATAGCGAGATTCGTCGGTATGGTCAATTTTTACCGACGTTTCATACCTAACATCGCTGAGATTGCGCACCCTTGAACGAACTGAGGAAGAAGGGCGCTAAATTCACATGGGGTGAGAATCAACAGAAGGCTTTCCACACCTTGAAGGAAGCCATCATCTCCCCACCGGTGTTACGGATGCCCGACTTGTCAAAGCCGTTTATACTACAGACGGACGCGAGTTCGGTTGCGCTCGGGGCGGTTCTTTCCCAAGTTGTTGACGACGCTAGGCAGCCTGTGGCTTTTATTTCCTGGACATTGTCCCAGCAAGAACGAAAATCACCTGTCTATGAGCTAGAGTGTTTAGCTGTTGTGTACGCTCTAGACAAGTTCAGGCGTTTCCTGGAACATGCTGAGTTCCTGCTCGAGACCAACAATCAGGCTCTCTCTTGGCTTCTGGCTCATCCCCGGCAACTGGGTAAAGATCTCATCCTTTAAGTTCACAGTGCAACACATTAGGGGATCTCAAAATGTGGTTGCAGACGCCTTGTCCCGCATGTTTTCCCAGCCCAGTGATGCCCAATCTGAGCAACCCTGTTCCGTTCTGTTAGACTTTCCATTAGCCTTCACTGATGTGTTACCCTATCAGTTAAACGACGGAGAGCTGGGTCCAGTCATCCAAAATATAAAGGAGGGTAACGTACAGGCCCCTTACTTCTTGTCCAAGGGAGTCCTCTGTTGTAGAGAAAGAAAAGGACGTGCCCCTAAGATCGTGCTGCCTAGCAAGTTAGGGCCCATGGTCTTCAGTTATTACCATAATTCCCCAGTAGGAGGCCACAAGGGAATTTCTAAGACCATTTCCAGTATAAGGACACATTTTATCTGGAAGGGCATGGATAGGGACATCGCGACCAGGGTTAAGAGCTGTCATCTATGTGGCTTGAGCAAGCCTGCCAAGAACACCAAGTTAGGGTTGTTGTCATCTGAGGTGGCGAGCAGACCGATGGAGAAGTTGTTCATTGACTACGTGGGGCCATTCCCCCGTAGCAAGTCAGGTAATGCTTACCTGCTTGTTTGTGTGGATGCTTTTTCAAAGTTTGCCTGGCTACTGCCCTTACGGCAGGCAACCGCTCGTTTAACCATTAGCGCGCTCCAGAACAATGTGTTTCAGCATTTCGGTCTTCCGGCCATCATTGTCTCGGACAATGGCCCGCAGTTCATTTCGGGTGAATTCCGGCGAATGTGTTTTGCCAGTGGGATCAAACACATAACCACTTCCCCTTATTACCCACAACCGTCCCATGCGGAGAGATTCAATCGGGCCTTTCTTCCCCCGACAGGCCCAGTCAGTTCGAAATCGCGAGTAAAAGAATGCGATTATCTGTTACAATTGTAACCGCCCGGGACACGTGGCTAGATCTTGCACTCGAGGGCGCGCGCGTCCAGCACCTCCTTCGTCTAGACCCTTATCAAAAAACTAAGTAGACAGGGGAAGATATGTCGGAGGATGTCTTCCCCTCGCTCTAAAACTGTTCAACTTCCGACGACCTCCAGGCAATGGTTAGGATCCGACTCTTCCGACATCAAGGTCCGTTCCACTACCTCTCAACACCTTTCAATATTCCCCTTTTCTGTCGCTCGAGGTAAAAGGGGGTCAGCTCAGAGCCTTAGTTGACTCCGGGTCAGCCCGATCCATCATCTCATCTCGGGTATACGCGGACCTTGAAAAGCAGGGCTTGATCAAGGGGTCGAACCTGTCGTCTGTAGTATGCTGGACTGTATCCCGGGAAATCTTGCCTATCTCCCAGGTTATTACCTTCAAAATTAAAATCGATGGGTTTTCTTGGGTGTGGCCTTTTCTGGTTTCTCCTGCTCTGGGAGTGGATTGTGTTATTGGTGCCGACTTCATCGCGAAAAGTGGTCTCGTGCTGGACATCCAAGCGCACCAATGTTACTTTAAGTTTAATCGGGGAGTTCTTATTCCGTTCCTTGGGTACCAGGGAGCTAAGCCGGGTATCCAAGAAGTAGCTTGCCCCGATTCTGCACGAGATCATCTCACTCCATCCCAGCAGAGGGCCTTAGACCGATTGTGTGAGGAATTTCCCGAGGTGTTAACTCCTACTTTGGGACTCACACACCTGCTGGAGTACAAGATACGCCTAACAGATTCCAAAATAGTAAGGTCACACCCTTACAAATTCGCTCCTCCGAAGATGACCATTCTGCGAGAGAAGGTTCAAGAGTTTCTAGAACAAGGGGTGATTGAACCTTCTCATTCTAGCTATGCCAGTCCAGCATTTTTAGTACCAAAGCCTGGGGGCAAGCAACGTATGGTCATAGATTATCGGAAGTTGAACTCCAATATCGAGGTGGATTCTGTTCCCCTCCCAGACTTACATTCGGCCTTTGATTGGTTCAGTGGGGCCAGGTATTTCACCATAATCGATCTTAACGCGGCCTATCACCAGATTCCGCTGGCCAAAGACAGTAGACCATACACGGCCTTTTGTGTACCCTGGAATTTGTACCAGTACACAAGGGTTCCCATGGGTTTGGCTGTGGGGGCCCAGACACTCACTCGTCTTCTCGATACCGTTTTTCACGATGTGAAATTCAGGTTTGTGTTTAATTACCTTGACGATTTATTGGTATATAGCGATAAATTCGAGGATCATCTGGGTCATTTCAGAGAAGTGATGGGTCGGTTAAGGAGATCTGGCCTCACTGTCAATCCCGAGAAGGTTCGTTTCGCCCAAGAGAGTATTTCTTCTTTCTTGGGCCACTTGGTTTCACACCGAGGCGTTACTGTTGACCCCGAGAGGACACAGGGCATCCGTGACTTCCCTCCCCCTAGGGATGCAAAGGGCATAGCGAGATTCGTCGGTATGGTCAATTTTTACCGACGTTTCATACCTAACATCGCTGAGATTGCCGCACCCTTGAACGAACTGAGGAAGAAGGGCGCTAAATTCACATGGGGTGAGAATCAACAGAAGGCTTTCCACACCTTGAAGGAAGCCATCATCTCCCCACCGGTGTTACGGATGCCCGACTTGTCAAAGCCGTTTATACTACAGACGGACGCGAGTTCGGTTGCGCTCGGGGCGGTTCTTTCCCAAGTTGTTGACGACGCTAGGCAGCCTGTGGCTTTTATTTCCTGGACATTGTCCCAGCAAGAACGAAAATCACCTGTCTATGAGCTAGAGTGTTTAGCTGTTGTGTACGCTCTAGACAAGTTCAGGCGTTTCCTGGAACATGCTGAGTTCCTGCTCGAGACCAACAATCAGGCTCTCTCTTGGCTTCTGGCTCATCCCCGGCAACTGGGTAAAGATCTCATCCTTTAAGTTCACAGTGCAACACATTAGGGGATCTCAAAATGTGGTTGCAGACGCCTTGTCCCGCATGTTTTCCCAGCCCAGTGATGCCCAATCTGAGCAACCCTGTTCCGTTCTGTTAGACTTTCCATTAGCCTTCACTGATGTGTTACCCTATCAGTTAAACGACAGAGAGCTGGGTCCAGTCATCCAAAATATAAAGGAGGGTAACGTACAGGCCCCTTACTTCTTGTCCAAGGGAGTCCTCTGTTGTAGAGAAAGAAAAGGACGTGCCCCTTAGATCGTGCTGACTAGCAAGTTAGGGCCCATGGTCTTCAGTTATTACCATAATTCCCCAGTAGGAGGCCACAAGGGAATTTCTAAGACCATTTCCAGTATAAGGACACATTTTATCTGGAAGGGCATGGATAGGGACATCGCGACCAGGGTTAAGAGCTGTCATCTATGTGGCTTGAGCAAGCCTGCCAAGAACACCAAGTTAGGGTTGTTGTCATCTGAGGTGGCGAGCAGACCGATGGAGAAGTTGTTCATCGACTACGTGGGGCCATTCCCCCGTAGCAAGTCAGGTAATGCTTACCTGCTTGTTTGTGTGGATGCTTTTTCAAAGTTTGCCTGGCTACTGCCCTTACGGCAGGCAACCGCTCGTTTAACCATTAGCGCGCTCCAGAACAATGTGTTTCAGCATTTCGGTCTTCCGGCCATCATTGTCTCGGACAATGGCCCGCAGTTCATTTCGGGTGAATTCCGGCGAATGTGTTTTGCCAGTGGGATCAAACACATAACCACTTCCCCTTATTACCCACAACCGTCCCATGCGGAGAGATTCAATCGGGCCTTTCTTCCCCCGACAGGCCCAGTCAGTTCGAAATCGCGAGTAAAAGAATGCGATTATCTGTTACAATTGTAACCGCCCGGGACACGTGGCTAGATCTTGCACTCGAGGGCGCGCGCGTCCAGCACCTCCTTCGTCTAGACCCTTATCAAAAAACTAAGTAGACAGGGGAAGATATGTCGGAGGATGTCTTCCCCTCGCTCTAAAACTGTTCAACTTCCGACGACCTCCAGGCAATGGTTAGGATCCGACTCTTCCGACATCAAGGTCCGTTCCACTACCTCTCAACACCTTTCAATATTCCCCTTTTCTGTCGCTCGAGGTAAAAGGGGGTCAGCTCAGAGCCTTAGTTGACTCCGGGTCAGCCCGATCCATCATCTCATCTCGGGTATACGCGGACCTTGAAAAGCAGGGCTTGATCAAGGGGTCGAACCTGTCGTCTGTAGTATGCTGGACTGCATCCCGGGAAATCTTGCCTATTTCCCAGGTTATTACCTTCAAAATTAAAATCGATGGGTTTTCTTGGGTGTGGCCTTTTCTGGTTTCTCCTGCTCTGGGAGTGGATTGTATTATTGGTGCCGACTTCATCGCGAAAAGTGGTCTCGTGCTGGACATCCAAGCGCACCAATGTTACTTTAAGTTTAATCGGGGAGTTCTTATTCCGTTCCTTGGGTACCAGGGAGCTAAGCCGGGTATCCAAGAAGTAGCTTGCCCCGATTCTGCACGAGATCATCTCACTCCATCCCAGCAGAGGGCCTTAGACCGATTGTGTGAGGAATTTCCCGAGGTGTTAACTCCTACTTTGGGACTCACACACCTGCTGGAGTACAAGATACGCCTAACAGATTCCAAAATAGTAAGGTCACACCCTTACAAATTCGCTCCTCCGAAGATGACCATTCTGCGAGAGAAGGTTCAAGAGTTTCTAGAACAAGGGGTGATTGAACCTTCTCATTCTAGCTATGCCAGTCCAGCATTTTTAGTACCAAAGCCTGGGGGCAAGCAACGTATGGTCATAGATTATCGGAAGTTGAACTCCAATATCGAGGTGGATTCTGTTCCCCTCCCAGACTTACATTCGGCCTTTGATTGGTTCAGTGGGGCCAGGTATTTCACCATAATCGATCTTAACGCGGCCTATCACCAGATTCCGCTGGCCAAAGACAGTAGACCATACACGGCCTTTTGTGTACCCTGGAATTTGTACCAGTACACAAGGGTTCCCATGGGTTTGGCTGTGGGGGCCCAGACACTCACTCGTCTTCTCGATACCGTTTTTCACGATGTGAAATTCAGGTTTGTGTTTAATTACCTTGACGATTTATTGGTATATAGCGAGAAATTCGAGGATCATCTGGGTCATTTCAGAGAAGTGATGGGTCGGTTAAGGAGATCTGGCCTCACTGTCAATCCCGAGAAGGTTCGTTTCGCCCAAGAGAGTATTTCTTCTTTCTTGGGCCACTTGGTTTCACACCGAGGCGTTACTGTTGACCCCGAGAGGACACAGGGCATCCGTGACTTCCCTCCCCCTAGGGATGCAAAGGGCATAGCGAGATTCGTCGGTATGGTCAATTTTTACCGACGTTTCATACCTAACATCGCTGAGATTGCCGCACCCTTGAACGAACTGAGGAAGAAGGGCGCTAAATTCACATGGGGTGAGAATCAACAGAAGGCTTTCCACACCTTGAAGGAAGCCATCATCTCCCCACCGGTGTTACGGATGCCCGACTTGTCAAAGCCGTTTATACTACAGACGGACGCGAGTTCGGTTGCGCTCGGGGCGGTTCTTTCCCAAGTTGTTGACGACGCTAGGCAGCCTGTGGCTTTTATTTCCTGGACATTGTCCCAGCAAGAACGAAAATCACCTGTCTATGAGCTAGAGTGTTTAGCTGTTGTGTACGCTCTAGACAAGTTCAGGCGTTTCCTGGAACATGCTGAGTTCCTGCTCGAGACCAACAATCAGGCTCTCTCTTGGCTTCTGGCTCATCCCCGGCAACTGGGTAAAATTGGGTAAAGATCTCATCCTTTAAGTTCACAGTGCAACACATTAGGGGATCTCAAAATGTGGTTGCAGACGCCTTGTCCCGCATGTTTTCCCAGCCCAATGATGCCCAATCTGAGCAACCCTGTTCCGTTCTGTTAGACTTTCCATTAGCCTTCACTGATGTGTTACCCTATCAGTTAAACGACGGAGAGCTGGGTCCAGTCATCCAAAATATAAAGGAGGGTAACGTACAGGCCCCTTACTTCTTGTCCAAGGGAGTCCTCTGTTGTAGAGAAAGAAAAGGACGTGCCCCTAAGATCGTGCTGCCTAGCAAGTTAGGGCCCATGGTCTTCAGTTATTACCATAATTCCCCAGTAGGAGGCCACAAGGGAATTTCTAAGACCATTTCCAGTATAAGGACACATTTTATCTGGAAGGGCATGGATAGGGACATCGCGACCAGGGTTAAGAGCTGTCATCTATGTGGCTTGAGCAAGCCTGCCAAGAACACCAAGTTAGGGTTGTTGTCATCTGAGGTGGCGAGCAGACCGATGGAGAAGTTGTTCATCGACTACGTGGGGCCATTCCCCCGTAGCAAGTCAGGTAATGCTTACCTGCTTGTTTGTGTGGATGCTTTTTCAAAGTTTGCCTGGCTACTGCCCTTACGGCAGGCAACCGCTCGTTTAACCATTAGCGCGCTCCAGAACAATGTGTTTCAGCATTTCGGTCTTCCGGCCATCATTGTCTCGGACAATGGCCCGCAGTTCATTTCGGGTGAATTCCGGCGAATGTGTTTTGCCAGTGGGATCAAACACATAACCACTTCCCCTTATTACCCACAACCGTCCCATGCGGAGAGATTCAATCGGGCCTTTCTTCCCCCGACAGGCCCAGTCAGTTCGAAATCGCGAGTAAAAGAATGCGATTATCTGTTACAATTGTAACCGCCCGGGACACGTGGCTACATCTTGCACTCGAGGGCGCGCGCGTCCAGCACCTCCTTCGTCTAGACCCTTATCAAAAAACTAAGTAGACAGGGGAAGATATGTCGGAGGATGTCTTCCCCTCGCTCTAAAACTGTTCAACTTCCGACGACCTCCAGGCAATGGTTAGGATCTGACTCTTCCGACATCAAGGTCCATTCCACTACCTCTCAACACCTTTCAATATTCCCCTTTTCTGTCGCTCGAGGTAAAAGGGGGTCAGCTCAGAGCCTTAGTTGACTCCGGGTCAGCCCGATCCATCATCTCATCTCGGGTATACGCGGACCTTGAAAAGCAGGGCTTGATCAAGGGGTCGAACCTGTCGTCTGTAGTATGCTGGACTGCATCCCGGGAAATCTTGCCTATTTCCCAGGTTATTACCTTCAAAATTAAAATCGATGGGTTTTCTTGGGTGTGGCCTTTTCTGGTTTCTCCTGCTCTGGGAGTGGATTGTATTATTGGTGCCGACTTCATCGCGAAAAGTGGTCTCGTGCTGGACATCCAAGCGCACCAATGTTACTTTAAGTTTAATCGGGGAGTTCTTATTCCGTTCCTTGGGTACCAGGGAGCTAATCCGGGTATCCAAGAAGTAGCTTGCCCCGATTCTGCACGAGATCATCTCACTCCATCCCAGCAGAGGGCCTTAGACCGATTGTGTGAGGAATTTCCCGAGGTGTTAACTCCTACTTTGGGACTCACACACCTGCTGGAGTACAAGATACGCCTAACAGATTCCAAAATAGTAAGGTCACACCCTTACAAATTCGCTCCTCCGAAGATGACCATTCTGCGAGAGAAGGTTCAAGAGTTTCTAGAACAAGGGGTGATTGAACCTTCTCATTCTAGCTATGCCAGTCCAGCATTTTTAGTACCAAAGCCTGGGGGCAAGCAACGTATGGTCATAGATTATCGGAAGTTGAACTCCAATATCGAGGTGGATTCTGTTCCCCTCCCAGACTTACATTCGGCCTTTGATTGGTTCAGTGGGGCCAGGTATTTCACCATAATCGATCTTAACGCGGCCTATCACCAGATTCCGCTGGCCAAAGACAGTAGACCATACACGGCCTTTTGTGTACCCTGGAATTTGTACCAGTACTCAAGGGTTCCCATGGGTTTGGCTGTGGGGGCCCAGACACTCACTCGTCTTCTCGATACCGTTTTTCACGATGTGAAATTCAAGTTTGTGTTTAATTACCTTGACGATTTATTGGTATATAGCGAGAAATTCGAGGATCATCTGGGTCATTTCAGAGAAGTGATGGGTCGGTTAAGGAGATCTGGCCTCACTGTCAATCCCGAGAAGGTTCGTTTCGCCCAAGAGAGTATTTCTTCTTTCTTGGGCCACTTGGTTTCACACCGAGGCGTTACTGTTGACCCCGAGAGGACACAGGGCATCCGTGACTTCCCTCCCCCTAGGGATGCAAAGGGCATAGCGAGATTCGTCGGTATGGTCAATTTTTACCGACGTTTCATACCTAACATCGCTGAGATTGCCGCACCCTTGAACGAACTGAGGAAGAAGGGCGCTAAATTTACATGGGGTGAGAATCAACAGAAGGCTTTCCACACCTTGAAGGAAGCCATCATCTCCCCACCGGTGTTACGGATGCCCGACTTGTCAAAGCCGTTTATACTACAGACGGACGCGAGTTCGGTTGCGCTCGGGGCGGTTCTTTCCCAAGTTGTTGACGACGCTAGGCAGCCTGTGGCTTTTATTTCCTGGACATTGTCCCAGCAAGATCGAAAATCACCTGTCTATGAGCTAAAGTGTTTAGCTGTTGTGTACGCTCTAGACAAGTTCAGGCATTTCCTGGAACATGCTGAGTTCCTGCTCGAGACCAACAATCAGGCTCTCTCTTGGCTTCTGGCTCATCCCCGGCAACTGGGTAAAATTGGGTAAAGATCTCATCCTTTAAGTTCACAGTGCAACACATTAGGGGATCTCAAAATGTGGTTGCAGACGCCTTGTCCCGCATGTTTTCCCAGCCCAGTGATGCCCAATCTGAGCAACCCTGTTCCGTTCTGTTAGACTTTCCATTAGCCTTCACTGATGTGTTACCCTATCAGTTAAACGACGGAGAGCTGGGTCCAGTCATCCAAAATATAAAGGAGGGTAATGTACAGGCCCCTTACTTCTTGTCCAAGGGAGTCCTCTGTTGTAGAGAAAGAAAAGGACGTGCCCCTTAGATCGTGCTGACTAGCAAGTTAGGGCCCATGGTCTTCAGTTATTACCATAATTCCCCAGTAGGAGGCCACAAGGGAATTTCTAAGACCATTTCCAGTATAAGGACACATTTTATCTCGAAGGGCATTGATAGGGACATCGCGACCAGGGTTAAGAGCTGTCATCTATGTGGCTTGAGCAAGCCTGCCAAGAACACCAAGTTAGGGTTGTTGTCATCTGAGGTGGCGAGCAGACCGATGGAGAAGTTGTTCATCGACTACGTGGGGCCATTCCCCCGTAGCAAGTCAGGTAATGCTTTCCTGCTTGTTGTTGTGGATGCTTTTTCAAAGTTTGCCTGGCTACTGCCCTTACGGCAGGCAACCGCTCGTTTAACCATTAGCGTGCTCCAGAACAATGTGTTTCAGCATTTCGGTCTTCCGGCCATCATTGTCTCGGACAATGGCCCGCAGTTCATTTCGGGTGAATTCCGGCGAATGTGTTTTGCCAGTGGGATCAAACACGTAACCACTTCCCCTTGTTACCCACAACCGTCCCATACGGAGAGATTCAAGCAGGCCTTTCTTCCCCCGACAGGCCCAGTCAGTTCGAAATCGCGAGTAAAAGAATGCGATTATCTGTTACAATTGTAACCGCCCGGGACACGTGGCTACATCTTGCACTCGAGGGCGCGCGCGTCCAGCACCTCCTTCGTCTTGACCCTTATCAAAAAACTAAGTAGACAGGGGAAGATATGTCGGAGGAAGTCTTCCCCTCGCTCTAAATCTGTTCAACTTCCGACGACCTCCAGGCAATGGTTAGGATCCGACTCTTCCGACATCAAGGTCCGTTCCACTACCTCTCAACACCTTTCAATATTCCCCTTTTCTGTCGCTCGAGGTAAAAGGGGGTCAGCTCAGAGCCTTAGTTGACTCCGGGTCAGCCCGATCCATCATCTCATCTCGGGTATACGCGGACCTTGAAAAGCAGGGCTTGATCAAGGGGTCGAACCTGTCGTCTGTAGTATGCTGGACTGTATCCCGGGAAATCTTGCCTATCTCCCAGGTTATTACCTTCAAAATTAAAATCGATGGGTTTTCTTGGGTGTGGCCTTTTCTGGTTTCTCCTGCTCTGGGAGTGGATTGTATTATTGGTGCCGACTTCATCGCGAAAAGTGGTCTCGTGCTGGACATCCAAGCGCACCAATGTTACTTTAAGTTTAATCGGGGAGTTCTTATTCCGTTCCTTGGGTACCAGGGAGCTAAGCCGGGTATCCAAGAAGTAGCTTGCCCCGATTCTGCACGAGATCATCTCACTCCATCCCAGCAGAGGGCCTTAGACCGATTGTGTGAGGAATTTCCCGAGGTGTTAACTCCTACTTTGGTACTCACACACCTGCTGGAGTACAAGATACGTCTAACAGATTCCAAAATAGTAAGGTCACACCCTTACAAATTCGCTCCTCCGAAGATGACCATTCTGCGAGAGAAGGTTCAAGAGTTTCTAGAACAAGGGGTGATTGAACCTTCTCATTCTAGCTATGCCAGTCCAGCATTTTTAGTACCAAAGCCTGGGGGCAAGCAACGTATGGTCATAGATTATCGGAAGTTGAACTCCAATATCGAGGTGGATTCTGTTCCCCTCCCAGACTTACATTCGGCCTTTGATTGGTTCAGTGGGGCCAGGTATTTCACCATAATCGATCTTAACGCGGCCTATCACCAGATTCCGCTGGCCAAAGACAGTAGACCATACACGGCCTTTTGTGTACCCTGGAATTTGTACCAGTACACAAGGGTTCCCATGGGTTTGGCTGTGGGGGCCCAGACACTCACTCGTCTTCTCGATACCGTTTTTCACGATGTGAAATTCAGGTTTGTGTTTAATTACCTTGACGATTTATTGGTATATAGCGAGAAATTCGAGGATCATCTGGGTCATTTCAGAGAAGTGATGGGTCGGTTAAGGAGATCTGGCCTCACTGTCAATCCCGAGAAGGTTCGTTTCGCCCAAGAGAGTATTTCTTCTTTCTTGGGCCACTTGGTTTCACACCGAGGCGTTACTGTTGACCCCGAGAGGACACAGGGCATCCGTGACTTCCCTCCCCCTAGGGATGCAAAGGGCATAGCGAGATTCGTCGGTATGGTCAATTTTTACCGACGTTTCATACCTAACATCGCTGAGATTGCCGCACCCTTGAACGAACTGAGGAAGAAGGGCGCTAAATTCACATGGGGTGAGAATCAACAGAAGGCTTTCCACACCTTGAAGGAAGCCATCATCTCCCCACCGGTGTTACGGATGCCCGACTTGTCAAAGCCGTTTATACTACAGACGGACGCGAGTTCGGTTGCGCTCGGGGCGGTTCTTTCCCAAGTTGTTGACGACGCTAGGCAGCCTGTGGCTTTTATTTCCTGGACATTGTCCCAGCAAGAACGAAAATCACCTGTCTATGAGCTAGAGTGTTTAGCTGTTGTGTACGCTCTAGACAAGTTCAGGCGTTTCCTGGAACATGCTGAGTTCCTGCTCGAGACCAACAATCAGGCTCTCTTGGCTTCTGGCTCATCCCCGGCAACTGGGTAAAATTGGGTAAAGATCTCATCCTTTAAGTTCACAGTGCAACACATTAGGGGATCTCAAAATGTGGTTGCAGACGCCTTGTCCCGCATGTTTTCCCAGCCCAGTGATGCCCAATCTGAGCAACCCTGTTCCGTTCTGTTAGACTTTCCATTAGCCTTCACTGATGTGTTACCCTATCAGTTAAACGACGGAGAGCTGGGTCCAGTCATCCAAAATATAAAGGAGGGTAACGTACAGGCCCCTTACTTCTTGTCCAAGGGAGTCCTCTGTTGTAGAGAAAGAAAAGGACGTGCCCCTAAGATCGTGCTGCCTAGCAAGTTAGGGCCCATGGTCTTCAGTTATTACCATAATTCCCCAGTAGGAGGCCACAAGGGAATTTCTAAGACCATTTCCAGTATAAGGACACATTTTATCTGGAAGGGCATAGATAGGGACATCGCGACCAGGGTTAAGAGCTGTCATCTATGTGGCTTGAGCAAGCCTGCCAAGAACACCAAGTTAGGGTTGTTGTCATCTGAGGTGGCGAGCAGACCGATGGAGAAGTTGTTCATCGACTACGTGGGGCCATTCCCCCGTAGCAAGTCAGGTAATGCTTACCTGCTTGTTTGTGTGGATGCTTTTTCAAAGTTTGCCTGGCTACTGCCCTTACGGCAGGCAACCGCTCGTTTAACCATTAGCGCGCTCCAGAACAATGTGTTTCAGCATTTCGGTCTTCCGGCCATCATTGTCTCGGACAATGGCCCGCAGTTCATTTCGGGTGAATTCCGGCGAATGTGTTTTGCCAGTGGGATCAAACACATAACCACTTCCCCTTATTACCCACAACCGTCCCATGCGGAGAGATTCAATCGGGCCTTTCTTCCCCCGACAGGCCCAGTCAGTTCGAAATCGCGAGTAAAAGAATGCGATTATCTGTTACAATTGTAACCGCCCGGGACACGTGGCTAGATCTTGCACTCGAGGGCGCGCACGTCCAGCACCTCCTTCGTCTAGACCCTTATCAAAAAACTAAGTAGACAGGGGAAGATATGTCGGAGGATGTCTTCCCCTCGCTCTAAAACTGTTCAACTTCCGACGACCTCCAGGCAATGGTTAGGATCCGACTCTTCCGACATCAAGGTCCGTTCCACTACCTCTCAACACCTTTCAATATTCCCCTTTTCTGTCGCTCGAGGTAAAAGGGGGTCAGCTCAGAGCCTTAGTTGACTCCGGGTCAGCCCGATCCATCATCTCATCTCGGGTATACGCGGACCTTGAAAAGCAGGGCTTGATCAAGGGGTCGAACCTGTCGTCTGTAGTATGCTGGACTGCATCCCGGGAAATCTTGCCTATTTCCCAGGTTATTACCTTCAAAATTAAAATCGAAGGGTTTTCTTGGGTGTGGCCTTTTCTGGTTTCTCCTGCTCTGGGAGTGGATTGTATTGTTGGTGCCGACTTCATCGCAAAAAGTGGTCTCGTGCTGGACATCCAAGCGCACCAATGTTACTTTAAGTTTAATCGGGGAGTTCTTATTCCGTTCCTTGGGTACCAGGGAGCTAATCCGGGTATCCAAGAAGTAGCTTGCCCCGATTCTGCACGAGATCATCTCACTCCATCCCAGCAGAGGGCCTTAGACCGATTGTGTGAGGAATTTCCCGAGGTGTTAACTCCTACTTTGGGACTCACACACCTGCTGGAGTACAAGATACGCCTAACAGATTCCAAAATAGTAAGGTCACACCCTTACAAATTCGCTCCTCCGAAGATGACCATTCTGCGAGAGAAGGTTCAAGAGTTTCTAGAACAAGGGGTGATTGAACCTTCTCATTCTAGCTATGCCAGTCCAGCATTTTTAGTACCAAAGCCTGGGGGCAAGCAACGTATGGTCATAGATTATCGGAAGTTGAACTCCAATATCGAGGTGGATTCTGTTCCCCTCCCAGACTTACATTCGGCCTTTGATTGGTTCAGTGGGGCCAGGTATTTCACCATAATCGATCTTAACGCGGCCTATCACCAGATTCCGCTGGCCAAAGACAGTAGACCATACACGGCCTTTTGTGTACCCTGGAATTTGTACCAGTACTCAAGGGTTCCCATGGGTTTGGCTGTGGGGGCCCAGACACTCACTCGTCTTCTCGATACCGTTTTTCACGATGTGAAATTCAGGTTTGTGTTTAATTACCTTGACGATTTATTGGTATATAGCGAGAAATTCGAGGATCATCTGGGTCATTTCAGAGAAGTGATGGGTCGGTTAAGGAGATCTGGCCTCACTGTCAATCCCGAGAAGGTTCGTTTCGCCCAAGAGAGTATTTCTTCTTTCTTGGGCCACTTGGTTTCACACCGAGGCGTTACTGTTGACCCCGAGAGGACACAGGGCATCCGTGACTTCCCTCCCCCTAGGGATGCAAAGGGCATAGCGAGATTCGTCGGTATGGTCAATTTTTACCGACGTTTCATACCTAACATCGCTGAGATTGCCGCACCCTTGAACGAACTGAGGAAGAAGGGCGCTAAATTTACATGGGGTGAGAATCAACAGAAGGCTTTCCACACCTTGAAGGAAGCCATCATCTCCCCACCGGTGTTACGGATGCCCGACTTGTCAAAGCCGTTTATACTACAGACGGACGCGAGTTCGGTTGCGCTCGGGGCGGTTCTTTCCCAAGTTGTTGACGACGCTAGGCAGCCTGTGGCTTTTATTTCCTGGACATTGTCCCAGCAAGATCGAAAATCACCTGTCTATGAGCTAGAGTGTTTAGCTGTTGTGTACGCTCTAGACAAGTTCAGGCGTTTCCTGGAACATGCTGAGTTCCTGCTCGAGACCAACAATCAGGCTCTCTCTTGGCTTCTGGCTCATCCCCGGCAACTGGGTAAAATTGGGTAAAGATCTCATCCTTTAAGTTCACAGTGCAACACATTAGGGGATCTCAAAATGTGGTTGCAGACGCCTTGTCCCGCATGTTTTCCCAGCCCAGTGATGCCCAATCTGAGCAACCCTGTTCCGTTCTGTTAGACTTTCCATTAGCCTTCACTGATGTGTTACCCTATCAGTTAAACGACGGAGAGCTGGGTCCAGTCATCCAAAATATAAAGGAGGGTAATGTACAGGCCCCTTACTTCTTGTCCAAGGGAGTCCTCTGTTGTAGAGAAAGAAAAGGACGTGCCCCTTAGATCGTGCTGACTAGCAAGTTAGGGCCCATGGTCTTCAGTTATTACCATAATTCCCCAGTAGGAGGCCACAAGGGAATTTCTAAGACCATTTCCAGTATAAGGACACATTTTATCTGGAAGGGCATTGATAGGGACATCGCGACCAGGGTTAAGAGCTGTCATCTATGTGGCTTGAGCAAGCCTGCCAAGAACACCAAGTTAGGGTTGTTGTCATCTGAGGTGGCGAGCAGACCGATGGAGAAGTTGTTCATCGACTACGTGGGGCCATTCCCCCGTAGCAAGTCAGGTAATGCTTACCTGCTTGTTTGTGTGGATGCTTTTTCAAAGTTTGCCTGGCTACTGCCCTTACGGCAGGCAACCGCTCGTTTAACCATTAGCGTGCTCCAGAACAATGTGTTTCAGCATTTCGGTCTTCCGGCCATCATTGTCTCGGACAATGGCCCGCAGTTCATTTCGGGTGAATTCCGGCGAATGTGTTTTGCCAGTGGGATCAAACACGTAACCACTTCCCCTTATTACCCACAACCGTCCCATACGGAGAGATTCAAGCAGGCCTTTCTTCCCCCGACAGGCCCAGTCAGTTCGAAATCGCGAGTAAAAGAATGCGATTATCTGTTACAATTGTAACCGCCCGGGACACGTGGGTACATCTTGCACTCGAGGGCGCGCGCGTCCAGCACCTCCTTCGTCTTGACCCTTATCAAAAAACTAAGTAGACAGGGGAAGATATGTCGGAGGATGTCTTCCCCTCGCTCTAAATCTGTTCAACTTCCGACGACCTCCAGGCAATGGTTAGGATCCGACTCTTCCGACATCAAGGTCCGTTCCACTACCTCTCAACACCTTTCAATATTCCCCTTTTCTGTCGCTCGAGGTAAAAGGGGGTCAGCTCAGAGCCTTAGTTGACTCCGGGTCAGCCCGATCCATCATCTCATCTCGGGTATACGCGGACCTTGAAAAGCAGGGCTTGATCAAGGGGTCGAACCTGTCGTCTGTAGTATGCTGGACTGCATCCCGGGAAATCTTGCCTATTTCCCAGGTTATTACCTTCAAAATTAAAATCGATGGGTTTTCTTGGGTGTGGCCTTTTCTGGTTTCTCCTGCTCTGGGAGTGGATTGTATTATTGGTGCCGACTTCATCGCGAAAAGTGGTCTCGTGCTGGACATCCAAGCGCACCAATGTTACTTTAAGTTTAATCGGGGAGTTCTTATTCCGTTCCTTGGGTACCAGGGAGCTAATCCGGGTATCCAAGAAGTAGCTTGCCCCGATTCTGCACGAGATCATCTCACTCCATCCCAGCAGAGGGCCTTAGACCGATTGTGTGAGGAATTTCCCGAGGTGTTAACTCCTACTTTGGGACTCACACACCTGCTGGAGTACAAGATACGCCTAACAGATTCCAAAATAGTAAGGTCACACCCTTACAAATTCGCTCCTCCGAAGATGACCATTCTGCGAGAGAAGGTTCAAGAGTTTCTAGAACAAGGGGTGATTGAACCTTCTCATTCTAGCTATGCCAGTCCAGCATTTTTAGTACCAAAGCCTGGGGGCAAGCAACGTATGGTCATAGATTATCGGAAGTTGAACTCCAATATCGAGGTGGATTCTGTTCCCCTCCCAGACTTACATTCGGCCTTTGATTGGTTCAGTGGGGCCAGGTATTTCACCATAATCGATCTTAACGCGGCCTATCACCAGATTCCGCTGGCCAAAGACAGTAGACCATACACGGCCTTTTGTGTACCCTGGAATTTGTACCAGTACTCAAGGGTTCCCATGGGTTTGGCTGTGGGGGCCCAGACACTCACTCGTCTTCTCGATACCGTTTTTCACGATGTGAAATTCAGGTTTGTGTTTAATTACCTTGACGATTTATTGGTATATAGCGAGAAATTCGAGGATCATCTGGGTCATTTCAGAGAAGTGATGGGTCGGTTAAGGAGATCTGGCCTCACTGTCAATCCCGAGAAGGTTCGTTTCGCCCAAGAGAGTATTTCTTCTTTCTTGGGCCACTTGGTTTCACACCGAGGCGTTACTGTTGACCCCGAGAGGACACAGGGCATCCGTGACTTCCCTCCCCCTAGGGATGCAAAGGGCATAGCGAGATTCGTCGGTATGGTCAATTTTTACCGACGTTTCATACCTAACATCGCTGAGATTGCCGCACCCTTGAACGAACTGAGGAAGAAGGGCGCTAAATTTACATGGGGTGAGAATCAACAGAAGGCTTTCCACACCTTGAAGGAAGCCATCATCTCCCCACCGGTGTTACGGATGCCCGACTTGTCAAAGCCGTTTATACTACAGACGGACGCGAGTTCGGTTGCGCTCGGGGCGGTTCTTTCCCAAGTTGTTGACGACGCTAGGCAGCCTGTGGCTTTTATTTCCTGGACATTGTCCCAGCAAGATCGAAAATCACCTGTCTATGAGCTAGAGTGTTTAGCTGTTGTGTACGCTCTAGACAAGTTCAGGCGTTTCCTGGAACATGCTGAGTTCCTGCTCGAGACCAACAATCAGGCTCTCTCTTGGCTTCTGGCTCATCCCCGGCAACTGGGTAAAATTGGGTAAAGATCTCATCCTTTAAGTTCACAGTGCAACACATTAGGGGATCTCAAAATGTGGTTGCAGACGCCTTGTCCCGCATGTTTTCCCAGCCCAGTGATGCCCAATCTGAGCAACCCTGTTCCGTTCTGTTAGACTTTCCATTAGCCTTCACTGATGTGTTACCCTATCAGTTAAACGACGGAGAGCTGGGTCCAGTCATCCAAAATATAAAGGAGGGTAATGTACAGGCCCCTTACTTCTTGTCCAAGGGAGTCCTCTGTTGTAGAGAAAGAAAAGGACGTGCCCCTTAGATCGTGCTGACTAGCAAGTTAGGGCCCATGGTCTTCAGTTATTACCATAATTCCCCAGTAGGAGGCCACAAGGGAATTTCTAAGACCATTTCCAGTATAAGGACACATTTTATCTGGAAGGGCATTGATAGGGACATCGCGACCAGGGTTAAGAGCTGTCATCTATGTGGCTTGAGCAAGCCTGCCAAGAACACCAAGTTAGGGTTGTTGTCATCTGAGGTGGCGAGCAGACCGATGGAGAAGTTGTTCATCGACTACGTGGGGCCATTCCCCCGTAGCAAGTCAGGTAATGCTTACCTGCTTGTTTGTGTGGATGCTTTTTCAAAGTTTGCCTGGCTACTGCCCTTACGGCAGGCAACCGCTCGTTTAACCATTAGCGTGCTCCAGAACAATGTGTTTCAGCATTTCGGTCTTCCGGCCATCATTGTCTCGGACAATGGCCCGCAGTTCATTTCGGGTGAATTCCGGCGAATGTGTTTTGCCAGTGGGATCAAACACGTAACCACTTCCCCTTATTACCCACAACCGTCCCATACGGAGAGATTCAAGCAGGCCTTTCTTCCCCCGACAGGCCCAGTCAGTTCGAAATCGCGAGTAAAAGAATGCGATTATCTGTTACAATTGTAACCGCCCGGGACACGTGGGTACATCTTGCACTCGAGGGCGCGCGCGTCCAGCACCTCCTTCGTCTTGACCCTTATCAAAAAACTAAGTAGACAGGGGAAGATATGTCGGAGGATGTCTTCCCCTCGCTCTAAATCTGTTCAACTTCCGACGACCTCCAGGCAATGGTTAGGATCCGACTCTTCCGACATCAAGGTCCGTTCCACTACCTCTCAACACCTTTCAATATTCCCCTTTTCTGTCGCTCGAGGTAAAAGGGGGTCAGCTCAGAGCCTTAGTTGACTCCGGGTCAGCCCGATCCATCATCTCATCTCGGGTATACGCGGACCTTGAAAAGCAGGGCTTGATCAAGGGGTCGAACCTGTCGTCTGTAGTATGCTGGACTGCATCCCGGGAAATCTTGCCTATTTCCCAGGTTATTACCTTCAAAATTAAAATCGATGGGTTTTCTTGGGTGTGGCCTTTTCTGGTTTCTCCTGCTCTGGGAGTGGATTGTATTATTGGTGCCGACTTCATCGCGAAAAGTGGTCTCGTGCTGGACATCCAAGCGCACCAATGTTACTTTAAGTTTAATCGGGGAGTTCTTATTCCGTTCCTTGGGTACCAGGGAGCTAATCCGGGTATCCAAGAAGTAGCTTGCCCCGATTCTGCACGAGATCATCTCACTCCATCCCAGCAGAGGGCCTTAGACCGATTGTGTGAGGAATTTCCCGAGGTGTTAACTCCTACTTTGGGACTCACACACCTGCTGGAGTACAAGATACGCCTAACAGATTCCAAAATAGTAAGGTCACACCCTTACAAATTCGCTCCTCCGAAGATGACCATTCTGCGAGAGAAGGTTCAAGAGTTTCTAGAACAAGGGGTGATTGAACCTTCTCATTCTAGCTATGCCAGTCCAGCATTTTTAGTACCAAAGCCTGGGGGCAAGCAACGTATGGTCATAGATTATCGGAAGTTGAACTCCAATATCGAGGTGGATTCTGTTCCCCTCCCAGACTTACATTCGGCCTTTGATTGGTTCAGTGGGGCCAGGTATTTCACCATAATCGATCTTAACGCGGCCTATCACCAGATTCCGCTGGCCAAAGACAGTAGACCATACACGGCCTTTTGTGTACCCTGGAATTTGTACCAGTACTCAAGGGTTCCCATGGGTTTGGCTGTGGGGGCCCAGACACTCACTCGTCTTCTCGATACCGTTTTTCACGATGTGAAATTCAGGTTTGTGTTTAATTACCTTGACGATTTATTGGTATATAGCGAGAAATTCGAGGATCATCTGGGTCATTTCAGAGAAGTGATGGGTCGGTTAAGGAGATCTGGCCTCACTGTCAATCCCGAGAAGGTTCGTTTCGCCCAAGAGAGTATTTCTTCTTTCTTGGGCCACTTGGTTTCACACCGAGGCGTTACTGTTGACCCCGAGAGGACACAGGGCATCCGTGACTTCCCTCCCCCTAGGGATGCAAAGGGCATAGCGAGATTCGTCGGTATGGTCAATTTTTACCGACGTTTCATACCTAACATCGCTGAGATTGCCGCACCCTTGAACGAACTGAGGAAGAAGGGCGCTAAATTCACATGGGGTGAGAATCAACAGAAGGCTTTCCACACCTTGAAGGAAGCCATCATCTCCCCACCGGTGTTACGGATGCCCGACTTGTCAAAGCCGTTTATACTACAGACGGACGCGAGTTCGGTTGCGGTCGGGGCGGTTCTTTCCCAAGTTGTTGACGACGCTAGGCAGCCTGTGGCTTTTATTTCCTGGACATTGTCCCAGCAAGAACGAAAATCACCTGTCTATGAGCTAGAGTGTTTAGCTGTTGTGTACGCTCTAGACAAGTTCAGGCGTTTCCTGGAACATGCTGAGTTCCTGCTCGAGACCAACAATCAGGCTCTCTCTTGGCTTCTGGCTCATCCCCGGCAACTGGGTAAAATTGGGTAAAGATCTCATCCTTTAAGTTCACAGTGCAACACATTAGGGGATCTCAAAATGTGGTTGCAGACGCCTTGTCCCGCATGTTTTCCCAGCCCAGTGATGCCCAATCTGAGCAACCCTGTTCCGTTCTGTTAGACTTTCCATTAGCCTTCACTGATGTGTTACCCTATCAGTTAAACGACGGAGAGCTGGGTCCAGTCATCCAAAATATAAAGGAGGGTAATGTACAGGCCCCTTACTTCTTGTCCAAGGGAGTCCTCTGTTGTAGAGAAAGAAAAGGACGTGCCCCTAAGATCGTGCTGCCTAGCAAGTTAGGGCCCATGGTCTTCAGTTATTACCATAATTCCCCAGTAGGAGGCCACAAGGGAATTTCTAAGACCATTTCCAGTATAAGGACACATTTTATCTGGAAGGGCATGGATAGGGACATCGCGACCAGGGTTAAGAGCTGTCATCTATGTGGCTTGAGCAAGCCTGCCAAGAACACCAAGTTAGGGTTGTTGTCATCTGAGGTGGCGAGCAGACCGATGGAGAAGTTGTTCATCGACTAAGTGGGGCCATTCCCCCGTAGCAAGTCAGGTAATGCTTACCTGCTTGTTTGTGTGGATGCTTTTTCAAAGTTTGCCTGGCTACTGCCCTTACGGCAGGCAACCGCTCGTTTAACCATTAGCGCGCTCCAGAACAATGTGTTTCAGCATTTCGGTCTTCCGGCCATCATTGTCTCGGACAATGGCCCGCAGTTCATTTCGGGTGAATTCCGGCGAATGTGTTTTGCCAGTGGGATCAAACACATAACCACTTCCCCTTATTACCCACAACCGTCCCATGCGGAGAGATTCAATCGGGCCTTTCTTCCCCCGACAGGCCCAGTCAGTTCGAAATCGCGAGTAAAAGAATGCGATTATCTGTTACAATTGTAACCGCCCGGGACACGTGGCTAGATCTTGCACTCGAGGGCGCGCGCGTCCAGCACCTCCTTCGTCTAGACCCTTATCAAAAAACTAAGTAGACAGGGGAAGATATGTCGGAGGATGTCTTCCCCTCGCTCTAAAACTGTTCAACTTCCGACGACCTCCAGGCAATGGTTAGGATCCGACTCTTCCGACATCAAGGTCCGTTCTACTACCTCTCAACACTTTTCAATATTCCCCTTTTCTGTCGCTCGAGGTAAAAGGGGGTCAGCTCAGAGCCTTAGTTGACTCCGGGTCAGCCCGATCCATCATCTCATCTCGGGTATACGCGGACCTTGAAAAGCAGGGCTTGATCAAGGGGTCGAACCTGTCGTCTGTAGTATGCTGGACTGCATCCCGGGAAATCTTGCCTATTTCCCAGGTTATTACCTTCAAAATTAAAATCGATGGGTTTTCTTGGGTGTGGCCTTTTCTGGTTTCTCCTGCTCTGGGAGTGGATTGTATTATTGGTGCCGACTTCATCGCGAAAAGTGGTCTCGTGCTGGACATCCAAGCGCACCAATGTTACTTTAAGTTTAATCGGGGAGTTCTTATTCCGTTCCTTGGGTACCAGGGAGCTAATCCGGGTATCCAAGAAGTAGCTTGCCCCGATTCTGCACGAGATCATCTCACTCCATCCCAGCAGAGGGCCTTAGACCGATTGTGTGAGGAATTTCCCGAGGTGTTAACTCCTACTTTGGGACTCACACACCTGCTGGAGTACAAGATACGCCTAACAGATTCCAAAATAGTAAGGTCACACCCTTACAAATTCGCTCCTCCGAAGATGACCATTCTGCGAGAGAAGGTTCAAGAGTTTCTAGAACAAGGGGTGATTGAACCTTCTCATTCTAGCTATGCCAGTCCAGCATTTTTAGTACCAAAGCCTGGGGGCAAGCAACGTATGGTCATAGATTATCGGAAGTTGAACTCCAATATCGAGGTGGATTCTGTTCCCCTCCCAGACTTACATTCGGCCTTTGATTGGTTCAGTGGGGCCAGGTATTTCACCATAATCGATCTTAACGCGGCCTATCACCAGATTCCGCTGGCCAAAGACAGTAGACCATACACGGCCTTTTGTGTACCCTGGAATTTGTACCAGTACTCAAGGGTTCCCATGGGTTTGGCTGTGGGGGCCCAGACACTCACTCGTCTTCTCGATACCGTTTTTCACGATGTGAAATTCAGGTTTGTGTTTAATTACCTTGACGATTTATTGGTATATAGCGAGAAATTCGAGGATCATCTGGGTCATTTCAGAGAAGTGATGGGTCGGTTAAGGAGATCTGGCCTCACTGTCAATCCCGAGAAGGTTCGTTTCGCCCAAGAGAGTATTTCTTCTTTCTTGGGCCACTTGGTTTCACACCGAGGCGTTACTGTTGACCCCGAGAGGACACAGGGCATCCGTGACTTCCCTCCCCCTAGGGATGCAAAGGGCATAGCGAGATTCGTCGGTATGGTCAATTTTTACCGACGTTTCATACCTAACATCGCTGAGATTGCCGCACCCTTGAACGAACTGAGGAAGAAGGGCGCTAAATTCACATGGGGTGAGAATCAACAGAAGGCTTTCCACACCTTGAAGGAAGCCATCATCTCCCCACCGGTGTTACGGATGCCCGACTTGTCAAAGCCGTTTATACTACAGACGGACGCGAGTTCGGTTGCGGTCGGGGCGGTTCTTTCCCAAGTTGTTGACGACGCTAGGCAGCCTGTGGCTTTTATTTCCTGGACATTGTCCCAGCAAGAACGAAAATCACCTGTCTATGAGCTAGAGTGTTTAGCTGTTGTGTACGCTCTAGACAAGTTCAGGCGTTTCCTGGAACATGCTGAGTTCCTGCTCGAGACCAACAATCAGGCTCTCTCTTGGCTTCTGGCTCATCCCCGGCAACTGGGTAAAATTGGGTAAAGATCTCATCCTTTAAGTTCACAGTGCAACACATTAGGGGATCTCAAAATGTGGTTGCAGACGCCTTGTCCCGCATGTTTTCCCAGCCCAGTGATGCCCAATCTGAGCAACCCTGTTCCGTTCTGTTAGACTTTCCATTAGCCTTCACTGATGTGTTACCCTATCAGTTAAACGACGGAGAGCTGGGTCCAGTCATCCAAAATATAAAGGAGGGTAATGTACAGGCCCCTTACTTCTTGTCCAAGGGAGTCCTCTGTTGTAGAGAAAGAAAAGGACGTGCCCCTAAGATCGTGCTGCCTAGCAAGTTAGGGCCCATGGTCTTCAGTTATTACCATAATTCCCCAGTAGGAGGCCACAAGGGAATTTCTAAGACCATTTCCAGTATAAGGACACATTTTATCTGGAAGGGCATGGATAGGGACATCGCGACCAGGGTTAAGAGCTGTCATCTATGTGGCTTGAGCAAGCCTGCCAAGAACACCAAGTTAGGGTTGTTGTCATCTGAGGTGGCGAGCAGACCGATGGAGAAGTTGTTCATCGACTAAGTGGGGCCATTCCCCCGTAGCAAGTCAGGTAATGCTTACCTGCTTGTTTGTGTGGATGCTTTTTCAAAGTTTGCCTGGCTACTGCCCTTACGGCAGGCAACCGCTCGTTTAACCATTAGCGCGCTCCAGAACAATGTGTTTCAGCATTTCGGTCTTCCGGCCATCATTGTCTCGGACAATGGCCCGCAGTTCATTTCGGGTGAATTCCGGCGAATGTGTTTTGCCAGTGGGATCAAACACATAACCACTTCCCCTTATTACCCACAACCGTCCCATGCGGAGAGATTCAATCGGGCCTTTCTTCCCCCGACAGGCCCAGTCAGTTCGAAATCGCGAGTAAAAGAATGCGATTATCTGTTACAATTGTAACCGCCCGGGACACGTGGCTAGATCTTGCACTCGAGGGCGCGCGCGTCCAGCACCTCCTTCGTCTAGACCCTTATCAAAAAACTAAGTAGACAGGGGAAGATATGTCGGAGGATGTCTTCCCCTCGCTCTAAAACTGTTCAACTTCCGACGACCTCCAGGCAATGGTTAGGATCCGACTCTTCCGACATCAAGGTCCGTTCTACTACCTCTCAACACTTTTCAATATTCCCCTTTTCTGTCGCTCGAGGTAAAAGGGGGTCAGCTCAGAGCCTTAGTTGACTCCGGGTCAGCCCGATCCATCATCTCATCTCGGGTATACGCGGACCTTGAAAAGCAGGGCTTGATCAAGGGGTCGAACCTGTCGTCTGTAGTATGCTGGACTGCATCCCGGGAAATCTTGCCTATTTCCCAGGTTATTACCTTCAAAATTAAAATCGATGGGTTTTCTTGGGTGTGGCCTTTTCTGGTTTCTCCTGCTCTGGGAGTGGATTGTATTATTGGTGCCGACTTCATCGCGAAAAGTGGTCTCGTGCTGGACATCCAAGCGCACCAATGTTACTTTAAGTTTAATCGGGGAGTTCTTATTCCGTTCCTTGGGTACCAGGGAGCTAATCCGGGTATCCAAGAAGTAGCTTGCCCCGATTCTGCACGAGATCATCTCACTCCATCCCAGCAGAGGGCCTTAGACCGATTGTGTGAGGAATTTCCCGAGGTGTTAACTCCTACTTTGGGACTCACACACCTGCTGGAGTACAAGATACGCCTAACAGATTCCAAAATAGTAAGGTCACACCCTTACAAATTCGCTCCTCCGAAGATGACCATTCTGCGAGAGAAGGTTCAAGAGTTTCTAGAACAAGGGGTGATTGAACCTTCTCATTCTAGCTATGCCAGTCCAGCATTTTTAGTACCAAAGCCTGGGGGCAAGCAACGTATGGTCATAGATTATCGGAAGTTGAACTCCAATATCGAGGTGGATTCTGTTCCCCTCCCAGACTTACATTCGGCCTTTGATTGGTTCAGTGGGGCCAGGTATTTCACCATAATCGATCTTAACGCGGCCTATCACCAGATTCCGCTGGCCAAAGACAGTAGACCATACACGGCCTTTTGTGTACCCTGGAATTTGTACCAGTACTCAAGGGTTCCCATGGGTTTGGCTGTGGGGGCCCAGACACTCACTCGTCTTCTCGATACCGTTTTTCACGATGTGAAATTCAGGTTTGTGTTTAATTACCTTGACGATTTATTGGTATATAGCGAGAAATTCGAGGATCATCTGGGTCATTTCAGAGAAGTGATGGGTCGGTTAAGGAGATCTGGCCTCACTGTCAATCCCGAGAAGGTTCGTTTCGCCCAAGAGAGTATTTCTTCTTTCTTGGGCCACTTGGTTTCACACCGAGGCGTTACTGTTGACCCCGAGAGGACACAGGGCATCCGTGACTTCCCTCCCCCTAGGGATGCAAAGGGCATAGCGAGATTCGTCGGTATGGTCAATTTTTACCGACGTTTCATACCTAACATCGCTGAGATTGCCGCACCCTTGAACGAACTGAGGAAGAAGGGCGCTAAATTCACATGGGGTGAGAATCAACAGAAGGCTTTCCACACCTTGAAGGAAGCCATCATCTCCCCACCGGTGTTACGGATGCCCGACTTGTCAAAGCCGTTTATACTACAGACGGACGCGAGTTCGGTTGCGGTCGGGGCGGTTCTTTCCCAAGTTGTTGACGACGCTAGGCAGCCTGTGGCTTTTATTTCCTGGACATTGTCCCAGCAAGAACGAAAATCACCTGTCTATGAGCTAGAGTGTTTAGCTGTTGTGTACGCTCTAGACAAGTTCAGGCGTTTCCTGGAACATGCTGAGTTCCTGCTCGAGACCAACAATCAGGCTCTCTCTTGGCTTCTGGCTCATCCCCGGCAACTGGGTAAAATTGGGTAAAGATCTCATCCTTTAAGTTCACAGTGCAACACATTAGGGGATCTCAAAATGTGGTTGCAGACGCCTTGTCCCGCATGTTTTCCCAGCCCAGTGATGCCCAATCTGAGCAACCCTGTTCCGTTCTGTTAGACTTTCCATTAGCCTTCACTGATGTGTTACCCTATCAGTTAAACGACGGAGAGCTGGGTCCAGTCATCCAAAATATAAAGGAGGGTAATGTACAGGCCCCTTACTTCTTGTCCAAGGGAGTCCTCTGTTGTAGAGAAAGAAAAGGACGTGCCCCTAAGATCGTGCTGCCTAGCAAGTTAGGGCCCATGGTCTTCAGTTATTACCATAATTCCCCAGTAGGAGGCCACAAGGGAATTTCTAAGACCATTTCCAGTATAAGGACACATTTTATCTGGAAGGGCATGGATAGGGACATCGCGACCAGGGTTAAGAGCTGTCATCTATGTGGCTTGAGCAAGCCTGCCAAGAACACCAAGTTAGGGTTGTTGTCATCTGAGGTGGCGAGCAGACCGATGGAGAAGTTGTTCATCGACTAAGTGGGGCCATTCCCCCGTAGCAAGTCAGGTAATGCTTACCTGCTTGTTTGTGTGGATGCTTTTTCAAAGTTTGCCTGGCTACTGCCCTTACGGCAGGCAACCGCTCGTTTAACCATTAGCGCGCTCCAGAACAATGTGTTTCAGCATTTCGGTCTTCCGGCCATCATTGTCTCGGACAATGGCCCGCAGTTCATTTCGGGTGAATTCCGGCGAATGTGTTTTGCCAGTGGGATCAAACACATAACCACTTCCCCTTATTACCCACAACCGTCCCATGCGGAGAGATTCAATCGGGCCTTTCTTCCCCCGACAGGCCCAGTCAGTTCGAAATCGCGAGTAAAAGAATGCGATTATCTGTTACAATTGTAACCGCCCGGGACACGTGGCTACATCTTGCACTCGAGGGCGCGCGCGTCCAGCACCTCCTTCGTCTAGACCCTTATCAAAAAACTAAGTAGACAGGGGAAGATATGTCGGAGGATGTCTTCCCCTCGCTCTAAAACTGTTCAACTTCCGACGACCTCCAGGCAATGGTTAGGATCCGACTCTTCCGACATCAAGGTCCGTTCTACTACCTCTCAACACTTTTCAATATTCCCCTTTTCTGTCGCTCGAGGTAAAAGGGGGTCAGCTCAGAGCCTTAGTTGACTCCGGGTCAGCCCGATCCATCATCTCATCTCGGGTATACGCGGACCTTGAAAAGCAGGGCTTGATCAAGGGGTCGAACCTGTCGTCTGTAGTATGCTGGACTGCATCCCGGGAAATCTTGCCTATTTCCCAGGTTATTACCTTCAAAATTAAAATCGATGGGTTTTCTTGGGTGTGGCCTTTTCTGGTTTCTCCTGCTCTGGGAGTGGATTGTATTATTGGTGCCGACTTCATCGCGAAAAGTGGTCTCGTGCTGGACATCCAAGCGCACCAATGTTACTTTAAGTTTAATCGGGGAGTTCTTATTCCGTTCCTTGGGTACCAGGGAGCTAATCCGGGTATCCAAGAAGTAGCTTGCCCCGATTCTGCACGAGATCATCTCACTCCATCCCAGCAGAGGGCCTTAGACCGATTGTGTGAGGAATTTCCCGAGGTGTTAACTCCTACTTTGGGACTCACACACCTGCTGGAGTACAAGATACGCCTAACAGATTCCAAAATAGTAAGGTCACACCCTTACAAATTCGCTCCTCCGAAGATGACCATTCTGCGAGAGAAGGTTCAAGATTTTCTAGAACAAGGGGTGATTGAACCTTCTCATTCTAGCTATGCCAGTCCAGCATTTTTAGTACCAAAGCCTGGGGGCAAGCAACGTATGGTCATAGATTATCTGAAGTTGAACTCCAATATCGAGGTGGATTCTGTTCCCCTCCCAGACTTACATTCGGCCTTTGATTGGTTCAGTGGGGCCAGGTATTTCACCATAATCGATCTTAACGCGGCCTATCACCAGATTCCGCTGGCCAAAGACAGTAGACCATACACGGCCTTTTGTGTACCCTGGAATTTGTACCAGTACTCAAGGGTTCCCATGGGTTTGGCTGTGGGGGCCCAGACACTCACTCGTCTTCTCGATACCGTTTTTCACGATGTGAAATTCAGGTTTGTGTTTAATTACCTTGACGATTTATTGGTATATAGCGAGAAATTCGAGGATCATCTGGGTCATTTCAGAGAAGTGATGGGTCGGTTAAGGAGATCTGGCCTCACTGTCAATCCCGAGAAGGTTCGTTTCGCCCAAGAGAGTATTTCTTCTTTCTTGGGCCACTTGGTTTCACACCGAGGCGTTACTGTTGACCCCGAGAGGACACAGGGCATCCGTGACTTCCCTCCCCCTAGGGATGCAAAGGGCATAGCGAGATTCGTCGGTATGGTCAATTTTTACCGACGTTTCATACCTAACATCGCTGAGATTGCCGCACCCTTGAACGAACTGAGGAAGAAGGGCGCTAAATTTACATGGGGTGAGAATCAACAGAAGGCTTTCCACACCTTGAAGGAAGCCATCATCTCCCCACCGGTGTTACGGATTCCTGATTTGTCAAAGCCGTTTATACTACAGACGGACGCGAGTTCGGTTGCGCTCGGGGCGGTTCTTTCCCAAGTTGTTGACGACGCTAGGCAGCCTGTGGCTTTTATTTCCTGGACATTGTCCCAGCAAGATCGAAACTCACCTGTCTATGAGCTAGAGTGTTTAGCTGTTGTGTACGCTCTAGACAAGTTCAGGCGTTTCCTGGAACATGCTGAGTTCCTGCTCGAGACCAACAATCAGGCTCTCTCTTGGCTTCTGGCTCATCCCCGGCAACTGGGTAAAATTGGGTAAAGATCTCATCCTTTAAGTTCACAGTGCAACACATTAGGGGATCTCAAAATGTGGTTGCAGACGCCTTGTCCCGCATGTTTTCCCAGCCCAGTGATGCCCAATCTGAGCAACCCTGTTCCGTTCTGTTAGACTTTCCATTAGCCTTCACTGATGTGTTACCCTATCAGTTAAACGACGGAGAGCTGGGTCCAGTCATCCAAAATATAAAGGAGGGTAATGTACAGGCCCCTTACTTCTTGTCCAAGGGAGTCCTCTGTTGTAGAGAAAGAAAAGGACGTGCCCCTTAGATCGTGCTGCCTAGCAAGTTAGGGCCCATGGTCTTCAGTTATTACCATAATTCCCCAGTAGGAGGCCACAAGGGAATTTCTAAGACCATTTCCAGTATAAGGACACATTTTATCTGGAAGGGCATTGATAGGGACATCGCGACCAGGGTTAAGAGCTGTCATCTATGTGGCTTGAGCAAGCCTGCCAAGAACACCAAGTTAGGGTTGTTGTCATCTGAGGTGGCGAGCAGACCGATGGAGAAGTTGTTCATCGACTACGTGGGGCCATTCCCCCGTAGCAAGTCAGGTAATGCTTACCTGCTTGTTTGTGTGGATGCTTTTTCAAAGTTTGCCTGGCTACTGCCCTTACGGCAGGCAACCGCTCGTTTAACCATTAGCGTGCTCCAGAACAATGTGTTTCAGCATTTCGGTCTTCCGGCCATCATTGTCTCGGACAATGGCCCGCAGTTCATTTCGGGTGAATTCCGGCGAATGTGTTTTGCCAGTGGGATCAAACACGTAACCACTTCCCCTTATTACCCACAACCGTCCCATACGGAGAGATTCAAGCAGGCCTTTCTTCCCCCGACAGGCCCAGTCAGTTCGAAATCGCGAGTAAAAGAATGCGATTATCTGTTACAATTGTAACCGCCCGGGACACGTGGCTACATCTTGCACTCGAGGGCGCGCGCGTCCAGCACCTCCTTCGTCTAGACCCTTATCAAAAAACTAAGTAGACAGGGGAAGATATGTCGGAGGATGTCTTCCCCTCGCTCTAAATCTGTTCAACTTCCGACGACCTCCAGGCAATGGTTAGGATCCGACTCTTCTGACATCAAGGTCCGTTCCACTACCTCTCAACACCTTTCAATATTCCCCTTTTCTGTCGCTCGAGGTAAAAGGGGGTCAGCTCAGAGCCTTAGTTGACTCCGGGTCAGCCCGATCCATCATCTCATCTCGGGTATACGCGGACCTTGAAAAGCAGGGCTTGATCAAGGGGTCGAACCTGTCGTCTGTAGTATGCTGGACTGTATCCCGGGAAATCTTGCCTATCTCCCAGGTTATTACCTTCAAAATTAAAATCGATGGGTTTTCTTGGGTGTGGCCTTTTCTGGTTTCTCCTGCTCTGGGAGTGGATTGTATTATTGGTGCCGACTTCATCGCGAAAAGTGGTCTCGTGCTGGACATCCAAGCGCACCAATGTTACTTTAAGTTTAATCGGGGAGTTCTTATTCCGTTCCTTGGGTACCAGGGAGCTAAGCCGGGTATCCAAGAAGTAGCTTGCCCCGATTCTGCACGAGATCATCTCACTCCATCCCAGCAGAGGGCCTTAGACCGATTGTGTGAGGAATTTCCCGAGGTGTTAACTCCTACTTTGGGACTCACACACCTGCTGGAGTACAAGATACGCCTAACAGATTCCAAAATAGTAAGGTCACACCCTTACAAATTCGCTCCTCTGAAGATGACCATTCTGCGAGAGATGGTTCATTGAAAAGCAGGGCTTGATCAAGGGGTCGAACCTGTCGTCTGTAGTATGCTGGACTGCATCCCGGGAAATCTTGCCTATTTCCCAGGTTATTACCTTCAAAATTAAAATCGATGGGTTTTCTTGGGTGTGGCCTTTTCTGGTTTCTCCTGCTCTGGGAGTGGATTGTATTATTGGTGCCGACTTCATCGCGAAAAGTGGTCTCGTGCTGGACATCCAAGCGCACCAATGTTACTTTAAGTTTAATCGGGGAGTTCTTATTCCGTTCCTTGGGTACCAGGGAGCTAATCCGGGTATCCAAGAAGTAGCTTGCCCCGATTCTGCACGAGATCATCTCACTCCATCCCAGCAGAGGGCCTTAGACCGATTGTGTGAGGAATTTCCCGAGGTGTTAACTCCTACTTTGGGACTCACACACCTGCTGGAGTACAAGATACGCCTAACAGATTCCAAAATAGTAAGGTCACACCCTTACAAATTCGCTCCTCCGAAGATGACCATTCTGCGAGAGAAGGTTCAAGAGTTTCTAGAACAAGGGGTGATTGAACCTTCTCATTCTAGCTATGCCAGTCCAGCATTTTTAGTACCAAAGCCTGGGGGCAAGCAACGTATGGTCATAGATTATCGGAAGTTGAACTCCAATATCGAGGTGGATTCTGTTCCCCTCCCAGACTTACATTCGGCCTTTGATTGGTTCAGTGGGGCCAGGTATTTCACCATAATCGATCTTAACGCTGCCTATCACCAGATTCCGCTGGCCAAAGACAGTAGACCATACACGGCCTTTGTGTACCCTGGAATTTGTACCAGTACTCAAGGGTTCCCATGGGTTTGGCTGTGGGGGCCCAGACACTCACTCGTCTTCTCGATACCGTTTTTCACGATGTGAAATTCAGGTTTGTGTTTAATTACCTTGACGATTTATTGGTATATAGCGAGAAATTCGAGGATCATCTGGGTCATTTCAGAGAAGTGATGGGTCGGTTAAGGAGATCTGGCCTCACTGTCAATCCCGAGAAGGTTCGTTTCGCCCAAGAGAGTATTTCTTCTTTCTTGGGCCACTTGGTTTCACACCGAGGCGTTACTGTTGACCCCGAGAGGACACAGGGCATCCGTGACTTCCCTCCCCCTAGGGATGCAAAGGGCATAGCGAGATTCGTCGGTATGGTCAATTTTTACCGACGTTTCATACCTAACATCGCTGAGATTGCCGCACCCTTGAACGAACTGAGGAAGAAGGGCGCTAAATTTACATGGGGTGAGAATCAACAGAAGGCTTTCCACACCTTGAAGGAAGCCATCATCTCCCCACCGGTGTTACGGATGCCCGACTTGTCAAAGCCGTTTATACTACAGACGGACGCGAGTTCGGTTGTGCTCGGGGCGGTTCTTTCCCAAGTTGTTGACGACGCTAGGCAGCCTGTGGCTTTTATTTCCTGGACATTGTCCCAGCAAGATCGAAAATCACCTGTCTATGAGCTAGAGTGTTTAGCTGTTGTGTACGCTCTAGACAAGTTCAGGCGTTTCCTGGAACATGCTGAGTTCCTGCTCGAGACCAACAATCAGGCTCTCTCTTGGCTTCTGGCTCATCCCCGGCAACGGGGTAAAATTGGGTAAAGATCTCATCCTTTAAGTTCACAGTGCAACACATTAGGGGATCTCAAAATGTGGTTGCAGACGCCTTGTCCCCATGTTTTCCCAGCCCAGTGATGCCCAATCTGAGCAACCCTGTTCCGTTCTGTTAGACTTTCCATTAGCCTTCACTGATGTGTTACCCTATCAGTTAAACGACGGAGAGCTGGGTCCAGTCATCCAAAATATAAAGGAGGGTAATGTACAGGCCCCTTACTTCTTGTCCAAGGGAGTCCTCTGTTGTAGAGAAAGAAAAGGACGTGCCCCTAAGATCGTGCTGCCTAGCAAGTTAGGGCCCATGGTCTTCAGTTATTACCATAATTCCCCAGTAGGAGGCCACAAGGGAATTTCTAAGACCATTTCCAGTATAAGGACACATTTTATCTGGAAGGGCATTGATAGGGACATCGCGACCAGGGTTAAGAGCTGTCATCTATGTGGCTTGAGCAAGCCTGCCAAGAACACCAAGTTAGGGTTGTTGTCATCTGAGGTGGCGAGCAGACCGATGGAGAAGTTGTTCATCGACTACGTGGGGCCATTCCCCCGTAGCAAGTCAGGTAATGCTTACCTGCTTGTTTGTGTGGATGCTTTTTCAAAGTTTGCCTGGCTACTGCCCTTACGGCAGGCAACCGCTCGTTTAACCATTAGCGTGCTCCAGAACAATGTGTTTCAGCATTTCGGTCTTCCGGCCATCATTGTCTCGGACAATGGCCCGCAGTTCATTTCGGGTGAATTCCGGCGAATGTGTTTTGCCAGTGGGATCAAACACGTAACCACTTCCCCTTATTACCCACAACCGTCCCATACGGAGAGATTCAAGCAGGCCTTTCTTCCCCCGACAGGCCCAGTCAGTTCGAAATCGCGAGTAAAAGAATGCGATTATCTGTTACAATTGTAACCGCCCGGGACACGTGGCTACATCTTGCACTCGAGGGCGCGCGCGTCCAGCACCTCCTTCGTCTAGACCCTTATCAAAAAACTAAGTAGACAGGGGAAGATATGTCGGAGGATGTCTTCCCCTCGCTCTAAATCTGTTCAACTTCCGACGACCTCCAGGCAATGGTTAGGATCCGACTCTTCTGACATCAAGGTCCGTTCCACTACCTCTCAACACCTTTCAATATTCCCCTTTTCTGTCGCTCGAGGTAAAAGGGGGTCAGCTCAAAGCCTTAGTTTACTCCGGGTCAGCCCGATCCATCATATCATCTCGGGTATACGCGGACCTTGAAAAGCAGGGCTTGATCAAGGGGTCGAACCTGTCGTCTGTAGTATGCTGGACTGCATCCCGGGAAATCTTGCCTATCTCCCAGGTTATTACCTTCAAAATTAAAATCGATGGGTTTTCTTGGGTGTGGCCTTTTCTGGTTTCTCCTGCTCTGGGAGTGGATTGTATTATTGGTGCCGACTTCATCGCGAAAAGTGGTCTCGTGCTGGACATCCACGCGCACCAATGTTACTTTAAGTTTAATCGGGGAGTTCTTATTCCGTTCCTTGGGTACCAGGGAGCTAAGCCGGGTATCCAAGAAGTAGCTTGCCCCGATTCTGCACGAGATCATCTCGCTCCATCCCAGCAGAGGGCCTTAGACCGATTGTGTGAGGAATTTCCCGAGGTGTTAACTCCTACTTTGGGACTCACACACCTGCTGGAGTACAAGATACGCCTAACAGATTCCAAAATAGTAAGGTCACACCCTTACAAATTCGCTCCTCCGAAGATGACCATTCTGCGAGAGAAGGTTCAAGAGTTTCTAGAACAAGGGTTGATTGAACCTTCTCATTCTAGCTATGCCAGTCCAGCATTTTTAGTACCAAAGCCTGGGGGCAAGCAACGTATGGTCATAGATTATCGGAAGTTGAACTCCAATATCGAGGTGGATTCTGTTCCCCTCCCAGACTTACATTCGGCCTTTGATTGGTTCAGTGGGGCCAGGTATTTCACCATAATCGATCTTAACGCGGCCTATCACCAGATTCCGCTGGCCAAAGACAGTAGACCATACACGGCCTTTTGTGTACCCTGGAATTTGTACCAGTACTCAAGGGTTCCCATGGGTTTGGCTGTGGGGGCCCAGACACTCACTCGTCTTCTCGATACCGTTTTTCACGATGTGAAATTCAGGTTTGTGTTTAATTACCTTGACGATTTATTGGTATATAGCGAGAAATTCGAGGATCATCTGGGTCATTTCAGAGAAGTGATGGGTCGGTTAAGGAGATCTGGCCTCACTGTCAATCCCGAGAAGGTTCGTTTCGCCCAAGAGAGTATTTCTTCTTTCTTGGGCCACTTGGTTTCACACCGAGGCGTTACTGTTGACCCCGAGAGGACACAGGGCATCCGTGACTTCCCTCCCCCTAGGGATGCAAAGGGCATAGCGAGATTCGTCGGTATGGTCAATTTTTACCGACGTTTCATACCTAACATCGCTGAGATTGCCGCACCCTTGAACGAACTGAGGAAGAAGGGCGCTAAATTCACATGGGGTGAGAATCAACAGAAGGCTTTCCACACCTTGAAGGAAGCCATCATCTCCCCACCGGTGTTACGGATGCCCGACTTGTCAAAGCCGTTTATACTACAGACGGACGCGAGTTCGGTTGCGGTCGGGGCGGTTCTTTCCCAAGTTGTTGACGACGCTAGGCAGCCTGTGGCTTTTATTTCCTGGACATTGTCCCAGCAAGAACGAAAATCACCTGTCTATGAGCTAGAGTGTTTAGCTGTTGTGTACGCTCTAGACAAGTTCAGGCGTTTCCTGGAACATGCTGAGTTCCTGCTCGAGACCAACAATCAGGCTCTCTCTTGGCTTCTGGCTCATCCCCGGCAACTGGGTAAAATTGGGTAAAGATCTCATCCTTTAAGTTCACAGTGCAACACATTAGGGGATCTCAAAATGTGGTTGCAGACGCCTTGTCCCGCATGTTTTCCCAGCCCAGTGATGCCCAATCTGAGCAACCCTGTTCCGTTCTGTTAGACTTTCCATTAGCCTTCACTGATGTGTTACCCTATCAGTTAAACGACGGAGAGCTGGGTCCAGTCATCCAAAATATAAAGGAGGGTAATGTACAGGCCCCTTACTTCTTGTCCAAGGGAGTCCTCTGTTGTAGAGAAAGAAAAGGACGTGCCCCTAAGATCGTGCTGCCTAGCAAGTTAGGGCCCATGGTCTTCAGTTATTACCATAATTCCCCAGTAGGAGGCCACAAGGGAATTTCTAAGACCATTTCCAGTATAAGGACACATTTTATCTGGAAGGGCATGGATAGGGACATCGCGACCAGGGTTAAGAGCTGTCATCTATGTGGCTTGAGCAAGCCTGCCAAGAACACCAAGTTAGGGTTGTTGTCATCTGAGGTGGCGAGCAGACCGATGGAGAAGTTGTTCATCGACTAAGTGGGGCCATTCCCCCGTAGCAAGTCAGGTAATGCTTACCTGCTTGTTTGTGTGGATGCTTTTTCAAAGTTTGCCTGGCTACTGCCCTTACGGCAGGCAACCGCTCGTTTAACCATTAGCGCGCTCCAGAACAATGTGTTTCAGCATTTCGGTCTTCCGGCCATCATTGTCTCGGACAATGGCCCGCAGTTCATTTCGGGTGAATTCCGGCGAATGTGTTTTGCCAGTGGGATCAAACACATAACCACTTCCCCTTATTACCCACAACCGTCCCATGCGGAGAGATTCAATCGGGCCTTTCTTCCCCCGACAGGCCCAGTCAGTTCGAAATCGCGAGTAAAAGAATGCGATTATCTGTTACAATTGTAACCGCCCGGGACACGTGGCTAGATCTTGCACTCGAGGGCGCGCGCGTCCAGCACCTCCTTCGTCTAGACCCTTATCAAAAAACTAAGTAGACAGGGGAAGATATGTCGGAGGATGTCTTCCCCTCGCTCTAAAACTGTTCAACTTCCGACGACCTCCAGGCAATGGTTAGGATCCGACTCTTCCGACATCAAGGTCCGTTCTACTACCTCTCAACACTTTTCAATATTCCCCTTTTCTGTCGCTCGAGGTAAAAGGGGGTCAGCTCAGAGCCTTAGTTGACTCCGGGTCAGCCCGATCCATCATCTCATCTCGGGTATACGCGGACCTTGAAAAGCAGGGCTTGATCAAGGGGTCGAACCTGTCGTCTGTAGTATGCTGGACTGCATCCCGGGAAATCTTGCCTATTTCCCAGGTTATTACCTTCAAAATTAAAATCGATGGGTTTTCTTGGGTGTGGCCTTTTCTGGTTTCTCCTGCTCTGGGAGTGGATTGTATTATTGGTGCCGACTTCATCGCGAAAAGTGGTCTCGTGCTGGACATCCAAGCGCACCAATGTTACTTTAAGTTTAATCGGGGAGTTCTTATTCCGTTCCTTGGGTACCAGGGAGCTAATCCGGGTATCCAAGAAGTAGCTTGCCCCGATTCTGCACGAGATCATCTCACTCCATCCCAGCAGAGGGCCTTAGACCGATTGTGTGAGGAATTTCCCGAGGTGTTAACTCCTACTTTGGGACTCACACACCTGCTGGAGTACAAGATACGCCTAACAGATTCCAAAATAGTAAGGTCACACCCTTACAAATTCGCTCCTCCGAAGATGACCATTCTGCGAGAGAAGGTTCAAGATTTTCTAGAACAAGGGGTGATTGAACCTTCTCATTCTAGCTATGCCAGTCCAGCATTTTTAGTACCAAAGCCTGGGGGCAAGCAACGTATGGTCATAGATTATCTGAAGTTGAACTCCAATATCGAGGTGGATTCTGTTCCCCTCCCAGACTTACATTCGGCCTTTGATTGGTTCAGTGGGGCCAGGTATTTCACCATAATCGATCTTAACGCGGCCTATCACCAGATTCCGCTGGCCAAAGACAGTAGACCATACACGGCCTTTTGTGTACCCTGGAATTTGTACCAGTACTCAAGGGTTCCCATGGGTTTGGCTGTGGGGGCCCAGACACTCACTCGTCTTCTCGATACCGTTTTTCACGATGTGAAATTCAGGTTTGTGTTTAATTACCTTGACGATTTATTGGTATATAGCGAGAAATTCGAGGATCATCTGGGTCATTTCAGAGAAGTGATGGGTCGGTTAAGGAGATCTGGCCTCACTGTCAATCCCGAGAAGGTTCGTTTCGCCCAAGAGAGTATTTCTTCTTTCTTGGGCCACTTGGTTTCACACCGAGGCGTTACTGTTGACCCCGAGAGGACACAGGGCATCCGTGACTTCCCTCCCCCTAGGGATGCAAAGGGCATAGCGAGATTCGTCGGTATGGTCAATTTTTACCGACGTTTCATACCTAACATCGCTGAGATTGCCGCACCCTTGAACGAACTGAGGAAGAAGGGCGCTAAATTTACATGGGGTGAGAATCAACAGAAGGCTTTCCACACCTTGAAGGAAGCCATCATCTCCCCACCGGTGTTACGGATTCCTGATTTGTCAAAGCCGTTTATACTACAGACGGACGCGAGTTCGGTTGCGCTCGGGGCGGTTCTTTCCCAAGTTGTTGACGACGCTAGGCAGCCTGTGGCTTTTATTTCCTGGACATTGTCCCAGCAAGATCGAAACTCACCTGTCTATGAGCTAGAGTGTTTAGCTGTTGTGTACGCTCTAGACAAGTTCAGGCGTTTCCTGGAACATGCTGAGTTCCTGCTCGAGACCAACAATCAGGCTCTCTCTTGGCTTCTGGCTCATCCCCGGCAACTGGGTAAAATTGGGTAAAGATCTCATCCTTTAAGTTCACAGTGCAACACATTAGGGGATCTCAAAATGTGGTTGCAGACGCCTTGTCCCGCATGTTTTCCCAGCCCAGTGATGCCCAATCTGAGCAACCCTGTTCCGTTCTGTTAGACTTTCCATTAGCCTTCACTGATGTGTTACCCTATCAGTTAAACGACGGAGAGCTGGGTCCAGTCATCCAAAATATAAAGGAGGGTAATGTACAGGCCCCTTACTTCTTGTCCAAGGGAGTCCTCTGTTGTAGAGAAAGAAAAGGACGTGCCCCTTAGATCGTGCTGCCTAGCAAGTTAGGGCCCATGGTCTTCAGTTATTACCATAATTCCCCAGTAGGAGGCCACAAGGGAATTTCTAAGACCATTTCCAGTATAAGGACACATTTTATCTGGAAGGGCATTGATAGGGACATCGCGACCAGGGTTAAGAGCTGTCATCTATGTGGCTTGAGCAAGCCTGCCAAGAACACCAAGTTAGGGTTGTTGTCATCTGAGGTGGCGAGCAGACCGATGGAGAAGTTGTTCATCGACTACGTGGGGCCATTCCCCCGTAGCAAGTCAGGTAATGCTTACCTGCTTGTTTGTGTGGATGCTTTTTCAAAGTTTGCCTGGCTACTGCCCTTACGGCAGGCAACCGCTCGTTTAACCATTAGCGTGCTCCAGAACAATGTGTTTCAGCATTTCGGTCTTCCGGCCATCATTGTCTCGGACAATGGCCCGCAGTTCATTTCGGGTGAATTCCGGCGAATGTGTTTTGCCAGTGGGATCAAACACGTAACCACTTCCCCTTATTACCCACAACCGTCCCATACGGAGAGATTCAAGCAGGCCTTTCTTCCCCCGACAGGCCCAGTCAGTTCGAAATCGCGAGTAAAAGAATGCGATTATCTGTTACAATTGTAACCGCCCGGGACACGTGGCTACATCTTGCACTCGAGGGCGCGCGCGTCCAGCACCTCCTTCGTCTAGACCCTTATCAAAAAACTAAGTAGACAGGGGAAGATATGTCGGAGGATGTCTTCCCCTCGCTCTAAATCTGTTCAACTTCCGACGACCTCCAGGCAATGGTTAGGATCCGACTCTTCTGACATCAAGGTCCGTTCCACTACCTCTCAACACCTTTCAATATTCCCCTTTTCTGTCGCTCGAGGTAAAAGGGGGTCAGCTCAGAGCCTTAGTTGACTCCGGGTCAGCCCGATCCATCATCTCATCTCGGGTATACGCGGACCTTGAAAAGCAGGGCTTGATCAAGGGGTCGAACCTGTCGTCTGTAGTATGCTGGACTGTATCCCGGGAAATCTTGCCTATCTCCCAGGTTATTACCTTCAAAATTAAAATCGATGGGTTTTCTTGGGTGTGGCCTTTTCTGGTTTCTCCTGCTCTGGGAGTGGATTGTATTATTGGTGCCGACTTCATCGCGAAAAGTGGTCTCGTGCTGGACATCCAAGCGCACCAATGTTACTTTAAGTTTAATCGGGGAGTTCTTATTCCGTTCCTTGGGTACCAGGGAGCTAAGCCGGGTATCCAAGAAGTAGCTTGCCCCGATTCTGCACGAGATCATCTCACTCCATCCCAGCAGAGGGCCTTAGACCGATTGTGTGAGGAATTTCCCGAGGTGTTAACTCCTACTTTGGGACTCACACACCTGCTGGAGTACAAGATACGCCTAACAGATTCCAAAATAGTAAGGTCACACCCTTACAAATTCGCTCCTCTGAAGATGACCATTCTGCGAGAGAAGGTTCAAGAGTTTCTAGAACAAGGGTTGATTGAACCTTCTCATTCTAGCTATGCCAGTCCAGCATTTTTAGTACCAAAGCCTGGGGGCAAGCAACGTATGGTCATAGATTATCGGAAGTTGAACTCCAATATCGAGGTGGATTCTGTTCCCCTCCCAGACTTACATTCGGCCTTTGATTGGTTCAGTGGGCCCAGGTATTTCACCATAATCGATCTTAATGCGGCCTATCACCAGATTCCGCTGGCCAAAGACAGTAGACCATACACGGCCTTTTGTGTACCCTGGAATTTGTACCAGTACACAAGGGTTCCCATGGGTTTGGCTGTGGGGGCCCAGACACTCACTCGTCTTCTCGATACCGTTTTTCACGATGTGAAATTCAGGTTTGTGTTTAATTACCTTGACGATTTATTGGTATATAGCGAGAAATTCGAGGATCATCTGGGTCATCTCAGAGAAGTGATGGGTCGGTTAAGGAGATCTGGCCTCACTGTCAATCCCGAGAAGGTTCGTTTCGCCCAAGAGAGTATTTCTTCTTTCTTGGGCCACTTGGTTTCACACCGAGGCGTTACTGTTGACCCCGAGAGGACACAGGGCATCCGTGACTTCCCTCCCCCTAGGGATGCAAAGGGCATAGCGAGATTCGTCGGTATGGTCAATTTTTACCGACGTTTCATACCTAACATCGCTGAGATTGCCGCACCCTTGAACGAACTGAGGAAGAAGGGCGCTAAATTTACATGGGGTGAGAATCAACAGAAGGCTTTCCACACCTTGAAAGAAGCCATCATCTCCCCACCGGTGTTACGGATGCCCGACTTTTCAAAGCCGTTTATACTACAGACGGACGCGAGTTCGGTTGCGCTCGGGGCGGTTCTTTCCCAAGTTGTTGACGACGCTAGGCAGCCTGTGGCTTTTATTTCCCGGACATTGACCCAGCAAGAACGAAAATCATCTGTCTATGAGCTAGAGTGTTTAGCTGTTGTGTACGCTCTAGACAAGTTCAGGCGTTTCCTGGAACATGCTGAGTTCCTGCTCGAGACCGACAATCAGGCTCTCTCTTGGCTTCTGGCTCATCCCCGGCAACTGGGTAAAATTGGGTAAAGATCTCATCCTTTAAGTTCACAGTGCAACACATTAGGGGATCTCAAAATGTGGTTGCAGACGCCTTGTCCCGCATGTTTTCCCAGCCCAGTGATGCCCAATCTGAGCAACCCTGTTCCGTTCTGTTAGACTTTCCATTAGCCTTCACTGATGTGTTACCCTATCAGTTAAACGACGGAGAGCTGGGTCCAGTCATCCAAAATATAAAGGAGGGTAATGTACAGGCCCCTTACTTCTTGTCCAAGGGAGTCCTCTGTTGTAGAGAAAGAAAAGGACGTGCCCCTAAGATCGTGCTGCCTAGCAAGTTAGGGCCCATGGTCTTCAGTTATTACCATAATTCCCCAGTAGGAGGCCACAAGGGAATTTCTAAGACCATTTCCAGTATAAGGACACATTTTATCTGGAAGGGCATTGATAGGGACATCGCGACCAGGGTTAAGAGCTGTCATCTATGTGGCTTGAGCAAGCCTGCCAAGAACACCAAGTTAGGGTTGTTGTCATCTGAGGTGGCGAGCAGACCGATGGAGAAGTTGTTCATCGACTACGTGGGGCCATTCCCCCGTAGCAAGTCAGGTAATGCTTACCTGCTTGTTTGTGTGGATGCTTTTTCAAAGTTTGCCTGGCTACTGCCCTTACGGCAGGCAACCGCTCGTTTAACCATTAGCGTGCTCCAGAACAATGTGTTTCAGCATTTCGGTCTTCCGGCCATCATTGTCTCGGACAATGGCCCGCAGTTCATTTCGGGTGAATTCCGGCGAATGTGTTTTGCCAGTGGGATCAAACACGTAACCACTTCCCCTTATTACCCACAACCGTCCCATACGGAGAGATTCAAGCAGGCCTTTCTTCCCCCGACAGGCCCAGTCAGTTCGAAATCGCGAGTAAAAGAATGCGATTATCTGTTACAATTGTAACCGCCCGGGACACGTGGCTACATCTTGCACTCGAGGGCGCGCGCGTCCAGCACCTCCTTCGTCTAGACCCTTATCAAAAAACTAAGTAGACAGGGGAAGATATGTCGGAGGATGTCTTCCCCTCGCTCTAAATCTGTTCAACTTCCGACGACCTCCAGGCAATGGTTAGGATCCGACTCTTCTGACATCAAGGTCCGTTCCACTACCTCTCAACACCTTTCAATATTCCCCTTTTCTGTCGCTCGAGGTAAAAGGGGGTCAGCTCAAAGCCTTAGTTTACTCCGGGTCAGCCCGATCCATCATATCATCTCGGGTATACGCGGACCTTGAAAAGCAGGGCTTGATCAAGGGGTCGAACCTGTCGTCTGTAGTATGCTGGACTGCATCCCGGGAAATCTTGCCTATCTCCCAGGTTATTACCTTCAAAATTAAAATCGATGGGTTTTCTTGGGTGTGGCCTTTTCTGGTTTCTCCTGCTCTGGGAGTGGATTGTATTATTGGTGCCGACTTCATCGCGAAAAGTGGTCTCGTGCTGGACATCCACGCGCACCAATGTTACTTTAAGTTTAATCGGGGAGTTCTTATTCCGTTCCTTGGGTACCAGGGAGCTAAGCCGGGTATCCAAGAAGTAGCTTGCCCCGATTCTGCACGAGATCATCTCGCTCCATCCCAGCAGAGGGCCTTAGACCGATTGTGTGAGGAATTTCCCGAGGTGTTAACTCCTACTTTGGGACTCACACACCTGCTGGAGTACAAGATACGCCTAACAGATTCCAAAATAGTAAGGTCACACCCTTACAAATTCGCTCCTCCGAAGATGACCATTCTGCGAGAGAAGGTTCAAGAGTTTCTAGAACAAGGGTTGATTGAACCTTCTCATTCTAGCTATGCCAGTCCAGCATTTTTAGTACCAAAGCCTGGGGGCAAGCAACGTATGGTCATAGATTATCGGAAGTTGAACTCCAATATCGAGGTGGATTCTGTTCCCCTCCCAGACTTACATTCGGCCTTTGATTGGTTCAGTGGGCCCAGGTATTTCACCATAATCGATCTTAATGCGGCCTATCACCAGATTCCGCTGGCCAAAGACAGTAGACCATACACGGCCTTTTGTGTACCCTGGAATTTGTACCAGTACACAAGGGTTCCCATGGGTTTGGCTGTGGGGGCCCAGACACTCACTCGTCTTCTCGATACCGTTTTTCACGATGTGAAATTCAGGTTTGTGTTTAATTACCTTGACGATTTATTGGTATATAGCGAGAAATTCGAGGATCATCTGGGTCATCTCAGAGAAGTGATGGGTCGGTTAAGGAGATCTGGCCTCACTGTCAATCCCGAGAAGGTTCGTTTCGCCCAAGAGAGTATTTCTTCTTTCTTGGGCCACTTGGTTTCACACCGAGGCGTTACTGTTGACCCCGAGAGGACACAGGGCATCCGTGACTTCCCTCCCCCTAGGGATGCAAAGGGCATAGCGAGATTCGTCGGTATGGTCAATTTTTACCGACGTTTCATACCTAACATCGCTGAGATTGCCGCACCCTTGAACGAACTGAGGAAGAAGGGCGCTAAATTTACATGGGGTGAGAATCAACAGAAGGCTTTCCACACCTTGAAAGAAGCCATCATCTCCCCACCGGTGTTACGGATGCCCGACTTTTCAAAGCCGTTTATACTACAGACGGACGCGAGTTCGGTTGCGCTCGGGGCGGTTCTTTCCCAAGTTGTTGACGACGCTAGGCAGCCTGTGGCTTTTATTTCCCGGACATTGACCCAGCAAGAACGAAAATCATCTGTCTATGAGCTAGAGTGTTTAGCTGTTGTGTACGCTCTAGACAAGTTCAGGCGTTTCCTGGAACATGCTGAGTTCCTGCTCGAGACCGACAATCAGGCTCTCTCTTGGCTTCTGGCTCATCCCCGGCAACTGGGTAAAATTGGGTAAAGATCTCATCCTTTAAGTTCACAGTGCAACACATTAGGGGATCTCAAAATGTGGTTGCAGACGCCTTGTCCCGCATGTTTTCCCAGCCCAGTGATGCCCAATCTGAGCAACCCTGTTCCGTTCTGTTAGACTTTCCATTAGCCTTCACTGATGTGTTACCCCATCAGTTACACGACGGAGAGCTGGGTCCAGTCATCCAAAATATAAAGGAGGGTAACGTACAGGCCCCTTACTTCTTGTCCAAGGGAGTCCTCTGTTGTAGAGAAAGAAAAGGATGTGCCCCTAAGATTGTGCTGCCTAGCAAGTTAGTGCCCATGGTCTTCAGTTATTACCATAATTCCCCAGTAGGAGGCCACAAGGGAATTTCTAAGACCATTTCCAGTATAAGGACACATTTTATCTGGAAGGGCATGGATAGGGACATCGCGACCAGGGTTAAGAGCTGTCTTCTATGTGGCTTGAGCAAGCCTGCCAAGAACACCAAGTTAGGGTTGTTGTCATCTGAGGTGGCGAGCAGACCGATGGAGAAGTTGTTCATCAACTACGTGGGGCCATTCCCCCGTAGCAAGTCAGGTAATGCTTACCTGGTTGTTTGTGTGGATGCTTTTTCAAAGTTTGCCTGGCTACTGCCCTTACGGCAGGCAACCGCTCGTTTAACCATTAGCGCGCTCCAGAACAATGTGTTTCAGCATTTCGGTCTTCCGGGCATCATTGTCTCGGACAATGGCCCGCAGTTCATTTCGGGTGAATTCCGGCGAATGTGTTTTGCCAGTGGGATCAAACACGTAACCACTTCCCCTTATTACCAACAACCGTCCCATGCGGAGAGATTCAATCAGAATCTCCGGTCCGCCCTGATTGCTTATCACGCTGAGCAACAAACCACCTGGGATCAGAATCTGAAGTGGTTACAATTATCTTTTAACATGGCCCGACACGATAGTCATCAGGCCGTGCCCTTTGAAATCCTGTTTGGATTCTCGCCCACACTCCCGTTTACCAATTTGTGGAATATCGAAGATCTTCTGCCACGGGAGCCCGATAATAAAACTGCAGAGAGGTGGAAGGAAGCTCGGAAGAATTTGCTGCGAGCGCACGAGCGGGTCCGTCGACGTTATAATCAGGGGCGAATTCCAAACCCCTTCCGGATTGGCAACTGGGTGTATTGCCAAAGCCACCCACTCAGCTCTGCCGCAGACAAACGTGCCGCAAAATTGTGTTACCGCTGGTCAGGGCCATATCGCATCCTGGGGTTCACGTCACCGGTGACGGCCCGGTTGGGCGTACCGGGGGACGATTCTAAAATCATAGTAACTCATATTTCTAAATTGAAGCTCTGTCGGAGGGAATTGCTGACTAATTGAAGGGGGTTAGTCCCCATAGAGATAGGGCATGGGTCCCTGTTGAGGTAGCCTCGGAGTTCCCGAATAAGTGGTCAAGCCTCAGGAGTTCAGAACTCAGGGTGCACCCGAACACTCTTTCTTCTTGTCTTCTTCTGTCTTTCTTGCTGCATGCTGGCCCTGATCAGGTCAGTGTGTAGTGCCAACACTCTCGCTTACTACACGTCTTCTTTCTGTATTTTCGACTTCCTTCTGAGCCACTGCTCTCCTGAGTACAAAGGCGACTGGGAAAACCGAGGAACACCTACGTTGTTGTAAAAAATATTGGGGTACACTGCAGGGTGCTCCTCTGTCTAAGTGTGGGGCAACTATGTTGCCCTTTTGGGGTGGGGGTGTGCCGAGTCTAAGATAGATTCGGTGCATGTTCGGTATTTAACGTCAAAGCTGACGTTAAATGCTGTACTGTATTTAGCGGTTGAGATAAACAATCTGCAGCTGTTATAATCTAGAGCGCTTGATCGGTGCTGCATTCTAGTGCCCGCCGCTGTTTGCAAGTGAGAACGACGGAACCGGGGTTTGGTTAAGATTGTCTCTGGCTGATTGTCGTCTTGTTAGCTTCGCTTGCTTTCTACTCCGACAGAGAAGAGCTTATTGTTGCACCATATTCTACCTATGGCAGGCTAAACAATTACAGATCTGCGGTAAGTTATGGCAATATGATCATCTACTTCAATTTAAAGTTTTACGAAAGAAAAAATTGTTTAATAAGGCCACATTAAGTAAAATCAGTTAACCTCACGCCACGTGGTGAAAAGTAAAATGCGTAATTCTGAGTAATTTAGATGCAACCTTTATTAGTAATTATAGTAACACTATATTAATTTCAGAAATCTTAACTAAGGCACCAGAATTGAGAAGAATGTAAATGCAAAGTATTTGTTTAATAAGTATAGAAATGATTGTAATCAAGTAACCTCTCAGACCACGTGGCAAAATTAGCCTATGTGTAAATTTTATTAATTGTATAACAAGCTGAATAATTATATCACTGTAATGGAATTATGTTAACCCACAGGGGTAAAGTTTATAATATGGAATTTAACAAAACTAAATGTTTTCCAATAGGGCCTGGTGGCCATATAACCGTTGCCAAGTGGGTCAAATTATCATTTTTAAATAGCCCTAAAGCTGTGTTAATATTACATATGGATTGTGGTGCGTGTGAGGTTTCTGGGGGAATTTGTTTTGTGAACTTATCGCTGATAATATGTTGTATGACCAGGGTCCCTCGAGGAAGACGGGGAACCAGCTCCAACCTGAACTTTTAACAACCAGCTCAACTTCATCTGCCGGAGGAGAATAGCGAAGACTAACCACAAACACCCTATCATGTAGGCCAGGAGATCAGCACTTCACACCCATGGAAAAAATAAGGTGAAATCAATCCATATTATATTTTTTACACAGTGTGATGTAACTCACTAGAACCAGTGGACATTGAGTCACTCTACAACAATGCCTTTAAGTTTTAAACATTTTAATTGGGTCCCCGGTTAACGGGACAGAATAGTGCGTGGACTTGGGGGGAATCTTTTGTAAATTTTGTAATTTTGTTTGTATAATCTGTGAGCCCAGGGGCTGACATGCATCTGTGGCTGCTCACCATTCAGACATGTAATTTCCTTCTTATTTCCAGTATAAGGGTTTCATTAGTGCTACTAATTCATTCAATCAACATGTAATTTCTCTGGTTCAATTTAGTTTTCATTTTATGTATTAATTTCTCATTTTTAAATTCGGTTTGGATCATATAGGCATAGAAGTTTCTTTGGTAGTTAAGTCGGGTCACCAGTTTAATCCTGTATAGGTGCATTTTCATGCAGAGTTAAACATGCTTTTGGGACAGGTTGAGTTATGCACTATCTTGCCTAGGAACATGTCGGCCTTTGGGCCAAATTACTTTTAAAAGGGTTATAAGCTTTATGACACGTTCCTGTTTTCAAGACTTAACTAAATTTATCAAATTTAAATTCTTTTAATTAATTATGATCACTGGGGTGTTCACCGTATTCTAAATTTTATTTCTCCCAGTCTAAGTGCCCAGTGTGGCAGCATTTTATAATAGTATAAGGCACTTTGCCATATTTTGAATTTATTATGTCCTGGGGGCTACTGGTGTTGCATATATATATAATCGGATACACATGTAATATGTTATACACATATTAAATTAAAACCTAATATGGATATTCATAAATTGTTAATGATGTACCTCATGGAGGTAGAAAAGGGTGTGGCAAGAGATATATGTTATAATTGTCCTGTGTTGTGGAACATGTATATGTATTGTGTATTCGTGTGTGTAATTTTGGGGGTTCTATATGTATTGTACATTCGTGTGTATTTTTGGGGGGTTAGATATAGGGCTAAAAAAGAAAATATAAAACAGGGTTTATATATATTTATTAATTTCTAATGACAATTTTGAAAGGGAGAATAAGGATTTATAAATATTAATTTCAAAAGATTTTTTTTTAAAGGAGAATATAGATTCTATCTCTATTAATTTTCAATTAATATTTTTAAAGAGAATTAATTATTTTTAATTAACATTGTTAAGGAGTATATAGATTCTATCTCTATTAATTTTCAATTACTATTTTTAAAGAGAATTAATTATTTTTAATTAACATTGTTAAGGAGTATATAGATTTTATCTCAATTAATTTTCAATTAATTTTTTTTTGAGAATATACAAATAAATTTTATATTTATTAATGATATTCAAGTAACATTTTTTAAAGAAAACTAATTATTTTTAATTAACATTTTTAAAGGAGATAGAATAATAAAAAAGGATTTTATTGATTGTTAATTTTGTGAGTTTTAATTGCAAGTTCCGTCTCACTGGATCCAGCGCATTTTTGGCTTCTCTAGGCTTTGGTCTAGTTTTAAGCACAGCGAAGCTAAGCCAACTGATGTCATGTTTTACGAAGCGCTGGTGAGATAAAAGCGCTGCAGCGTTGCTGCATTGTCTCGAATGTCCAAACTTTGCCACAAGAAATTGACCGACTTTGTTTTTAAAAAAAGACTACATATTTTTAGAATAATTTTTGTAGTTTATTATTTATTTTCATATAATATTGTTTATTGTACACACTATTTGATTTATATTGTAAATACACCTGTCATTAATTACCGCATACAACTGTTTTCATATATAATATTCTGCTTATAATAATTTTGTCTGATTTGCTGTAATAAAGTTGTTCATATTATTGTGTTTCATCTGAATTTTATTTTTCAAAAAACATGTTCAGATTATACGAAATTTCGGATTTGCGGGGTTCTACTGTATATACAACAAAATATATACAATGGATTCTGCTTTATCGGGACCATTATCAAGTCGGCCCAATTATCTGAAATTTCTACAAAGTAAGCAACTAAACTGAAATTTCTTAATAACATACAAACAAACATAAACTCTTAACTACAGTAAACACTGTAATTATAAGATTTGTTACTAACGAAGTATGTCTAAGGAGATATAATAATAAATATATAAAAATACTTTAATTATAGCATAATGAAATATCACGAATAGACGTTTTTTTAAGAAAATATCTATAAATGAAAATGGTAGTTGAAGAGGAGGGGATAATTTTTGAAAATTACCTTTTTGATGTCGAATAAACTACTTCATTTTGAAGGATAAGATCCATTAGTAATTACATATAATGAAACCATTACTCAATAAAAGTGTAAATATCAAAAATGGGGTTGTTCAGTTAAGGAGGAGGGGTAGTTTACCTGCACTGTTTTTGTGTTTTAACAAGAGTAAAGTACTTAATTTTGATAAATAAGTGCCCTGAAAATAAAGCCATATTAATCCACTGTAAAATGGTAAATGAGATATCTATAAATGAAGAGGGCAGTTGTAGGGGAGGGGTGATATCTTGAAAATAACGTTGCTGATAACAAGTAAAGTATGAATACTTAATTTTGAAGGACAAGATACCTTAGCAATCACATATGATAAAAACATTACTCTATGAAAGTGTAAATATCATTAATGATGGGGATTGGTTGTGGAGGAGAGATGATTATCTGCGTAGTTCAGCTTCTTTATAAGAATAAAGTACTGAAGAATAAAGTATAGATAAAGTGATTCGAAAATAACATAAATTAAATGACTACCCCATAATAACAAACATATATAAATAGAGGATGCAGGATATTTTTTTAGAAATTATCGAACCGAATTCAAATAAATGATTTTAAATATAAATCTTAGAACACGGAAGTCATGTATGGTTCTCCACACCGATTTTTTAAGAAAATAATGTCACATACCTGTGATGATTGTTTTTCCCCAAAATCATACAGTTTGTGTTGGGGTTTTCATTTTAATGGCTGAGGCTATATAAAGTTTGAACAAATTTCCAATTATTGCATAGGTCTGTTTTTATTGCCTTATTGCATAAAATACTACTGTAGTCCACCTATGAACTTATCACATTCTGCGTTGTTACCTGCTGAATTTCTGGTTTTTCTTCATCGTTGTCATCTTTGTCCGCTGCATTTAGGGCTACCACAATCCTTTGTATCGTCGCATTCTTCGTTTTCACTAAAACATTCTAATTTTCATCAATCCAGACGAATTCTTCTTGATTTTTAAATTGTTGTAATAAGCAGCTTGTGTCTTCATCTGTACCTGTTGCCTCTGGCAGCAGAAAACTCACTTCCTGATGACGGAAAAACCACAGTATGGAAAGCAATTCTGAATTGTAGCTACACTTACTTTTTGCCAACTGTCTGCCACAAACTGTATTGCTTGAAGTAATGTGACTATCCCACTGACTTCTGTAGCTGCACTTGTATGCACTTCTGTTGAATTGCATAAAAGTGAAAATGTGAATCACATTTTCTTCTATTTCGTAAAAAATGTGATTCACTAATTTTCCTCTGTAAATTGATTCTAACTTTTTATTATACCCATGTCAAGTGGTTGAACCAGGCTTGTGGTAGCCTATTAGGTGGTAAAAACTCAATAGTTATTGTTTTTTACAACCTATACATGTGTGTGCAACTCACTAGTCTACAATAGAAGAATTTTTCTTTACTTTTTTGCATCTCCGCATCCCAATTTACAAGCCATTCCTAAAAAATTGTGCTCATCCTCCAAGCATTTTTGTTAAATACTGATAATACATTTTTGTTACTATTAATACTGAGCTGGTGAAGGGTACATCCTGAGCCATTTAAAAGAACTAGGCTTAGCCAACTTGCCTATCACGAGGAACTTGCGTTTACCACTACCAGATTCGCACAACAGAGCACAGTGACATGGTCCATCAACTTTTTGAGCCTCATAATTTTATATGTTTATAACACAGAGAACTGTCTAGTGTGGCCTTATAAAACAAACCGGTTTCACCACCATTTTGCCAATATAATACTGTATGCTGAAAAATTCTATAGCATTTTGGATTATGAGGATTATCTTCCAGTTTTCAGCACTTTTGATGTCAATGCTAGCGTTTTGCACATGAATTTTCTTCCTACTTTTTCAGCAAGATAACCAACCATCTGTGGCTTTAAAACAATCACATTTTAATTTCTTCACAAATTCTTCTGCTTTAATTGTAAGTATTGGAGTGCTAACAGACAAACCTTGAGCAGGAACGGTGCAGTCCATTCATTGAAAGCATCTTGAACAAGTGATCCTTTCCATCATGTTCTCTATTTTAGAAGTCCCTTGAAGTCTGTCCCTAAAAGCGTTTGTCAAGCCTTCAAAGCCAGCCTGCCTGCTGTTGTCATTTTTCTTCCTGTAGCAAGACACGAGAAATTGTAATTGTCAAGTCTCCTATTAGTCCTGCGAGTTTTCGTTGACTAGTCATATCATTCTGTGGCATATTCATAGTTTAAAACAAAAGAAGTCACTGTACAATGACAATTAAAATGTAAAAAATAGTCACCACTCACTGAAAAAAATACTACTGTCCAATATGCATAACAGTAACAAACTCAGACAGCATCTGTTTACCTAAAATGACAAGCTAAACAGAAATATGTTGTGTCAACGCCCTGTGTTGAAAATGACAGGCAGTCCAAAGGCAATAAAACAAAGAGACTAAACAGCCCTTACTATACATAACAATCCTGTAGGCTCTAGTGGTGCCTGTAGTTGGTTTATGGTATGTTGCCAAAGGCAAACAGAAAGTCTGAAACCAATTACATCGTCGCATTGTTGTTAATAGTGTACTGGATTCTTATGGTTTGTCATCTTTACTAGTCTACTCGTGCAAATTACGTACTTAAAGAAAAAATGGCTTATTATTTCTGTTTAAGAAAATAAAAACTGAGCCATTAATGGATCGATTAACCGGCGGGCCGGACCTATTAGGCGGAGCAACAGTTTCTATGTATAACCCTGTTTTGTTTTTGTATTTTGAATATTGGCCCAATAAAGTGGCTGGCTAATAACTGGTGGTCTCATTAACTGGAATACACTGTATTTAGAATATGCATCAGATGTATAAGAATACTAGTATACAGATGTATAATTTTTTCAAATAGCATATTATTGCATATAAAAATGTTCCAGTCACCATCATCACTCAGATACTTAATAATTACTTTTTTGGTTTATGAATGAGTCATGTTCACTCCAGTTCCTTTCATTAAATTAAATAAATTAAAGACCACTACTTCATTAATTCTCATAACTTTGTAGCTGGAAACAACAAATTCTATTGTATTCAGTAAAAAATGAGTTTTGAAAAGCTGTTTACATCTGTAAGGAAGTTAAATTTGGTTGTGAAGATGAATTATTCTTAATAATCATACTGCATGTTGCAAATGTGACATTAAGGAAGTAAAGTACTGTGACATATCAAAATGTGTCTGGTAGTCAAAATGTTAAACGGGTGTCAATTATCCAATACTCTGTAGTTATATACTACACAGTATACAGTATAACAAACTTTGTAATTACAGTGGAACTCACAAATAACGAGCAAAAGTACAAGATTTGTTTAGTTTTGAACCTTAGTAATGATAATTAAACTCGATTTTAATGAGTAGGAATGAATTAGAGACTTGGTTATAACGAGCATTTTATTGCAGGCATGTTCATGGGTTAAGGTCTAACAAAAGTTCATACAATACAGTAACGTCATTATTACTGCATTAGTAATTACTATTCCATTTAGAAAATTCCAAGTAAGGACTCTATCCAAACAGCAACGATTCATCTAAACTGCCCAAACAAGTCACTAGAATTTATAGCCTGTTAACAGTACAACACGTGTATAAGTAAATATTCATCTGTTTGTGTGTGCGTGTACAGGCGTGTGCAACATTTTTAACCCCACAGGTAACTTCAGTTATAAAATTGTATTTTCGTATAGCAGTAAAACACAGTATGCAGATAATTGGCTGCATATTAAATCGGGTTATAATGACAAAGATATCTTTGATGCTGGTGAAAGCTGGACTTTTTAACAAACTAATACCCAATAAGACTTTTAAACTTACAAGAGAAAAATGTGACAGTGGAAAACAGTCAAAAGTCAGGCTAACGTTTTTTTTTGTGTTCAAGCGCGACTGAAACAGAAAAACGAAAACTTCTAGTGATCATCGAATATTGTAACAGTACATATCATTGCCAAAATACCAACATTCATAAGCAACAGTAATAATCCATAGAAGGCCACCAGATCAACCAAACTTGAACTCTAAAGGAGGAGATGGAACAAATAATGAACTAACCGAGAAGCATAAAGAGATCAGTATTAATAAATAATGGACTATGAAAGAAATGGAGACAACCGATGATAGACAAAACAACGTTGACCCAATATACCCAATAGATCAGACAGTGAGAAGAAGACTGAAACATACACCAAAATCATATTAATTAAATGATAGAAATAGAATAAGTTAATGGAAGAATTGAATTAACTTGACCAAGAGAATAAATAAATAAAGAAAAGAATGTAACAAATAAAGTGAATAGAAAATGAGGCTCATGACTGAGAAGAATAATTAGTTTAAAACACTATGCAAACCCTATGCCATGACTTAACAATGAGATCAAACCATTAATAGACTTTTCTTTTATAAAATTGCTAAACTGCTATAATTGTTTTTATTATTTAGACAAAGCTTTTCGTCATTACTGACATCTTCAGGTCAGTAATGACGAAAAGCTTTGTCTAAATAATAAAAACAATTATAGCAGTTTAGCAATTTTATAAAAGAAAAGTAAGGATGGCTGCTAATTTAAACAATACGAAGCATTAATAGACTATTATAGGTGACTTGACTGTGACCATAACTCTAATGTAAAATAATTATATAAGCAAAGATGATCAGGAGAGTGAGATTAAAACTTGTATTAATATGATTTAATAATGTGTAAAAGGTAACAACATGTGTAACGGTACAAACCAAGAGGTTTAGTTTAATTTCCAAATAATTGTAAAAAATTTGTAACCAACCCAAGCTGAACGTTTTGATCACGAAATTTAAAATATATAAAAAATATAGAAAAAGTTACACATGATTGTACCTTATCTACTATTTGTGTAAGTAATATAGACACAGGGATGTCAGAAAAACTGATAATCACCAATAATGTTGTCAAAATAATATAAAAAGAAACTGGAAAAGAAATACCAAACAATGAATAACAATAACAGTATTTGTACATTTAAATAATTAAATAAAATGTATAGAAACCAACTATGAAATGAACCCATTGTTGAAGCCAGAATAGGGACACACATAACCTAGCTCAACAAGAATATTGCACTTAGAATGATAAGAATTGATAACAAAAAAATTATTAAACCATGTTCTATTGTACGGTACTTAAACTAGATGTTATAAGGATCATACTAGTAATAAGACTAATTACCAAGAAGAGATTTGTATTTGTGATTAGTATAAATTAACATACTGAAATGGACAGAATAGAATGTACACAATAACCAATCTAAAAAACCTTTAGAAATATTTATAAAAGAGAAAGTGGTTGGTATCAGTAGGATCAATGAGGTGTAATACCACTAATATAATATAAACCAATAATTATTATCATGAAAGTAAGTCATAATAATGAAAATTAAAAATACTTGTCATGTAGCACTAGATGCAAGAACTATTGATGAATTAACAACAAATGGGAATATCATGGTGCAAACCAAAACCTTGTAAAACTTTATAATTAGTGTAATGACCATGCATGTAAGAAGTAATGAATTAAAAAACGATTATATAATATATAATGGAGACAGATAATGTGACACCCAATAGTACAGAGCTATGGGCTGTTATAAAGACTAAAATGAACAAAATAACAATGTAATAACTAAAACTGAGGTGATCAGAAGTTATAATGGTCATTTCAGAGAAATTGTGTCACAATAAGAATGGTTCAGAAACCACTATTAAAATACAATAAGTGAAACTAATTAGTAGTGCCACAGACCAAGATGCCTAGCAAAGTCATTTGTAATGTTTATTTTAGAAATAAGTATTTATTTATGTCCTGTGTAATACTGTAATAGTGATAAGAAGTTGTAGACAACAATTATGAATAATGATATTGCAGTAAGAGGAAGTAATATTAATAAAAAAGGGGAATTAAGATGTAGTAACTAATATGGAGTTAGGCCTAAACATCCAAAGACAATTTTTATCAAAATGCAACGTTATAACTTATTGTAAGGAGTTCATACTCGATTATCAGGGAGTAATCATCAATGTTCATTGACACTGAATTATATAAATAAATAAAACAAACATTATTATAGGTAAATAGCCAATAAGAAATGTTAGTAATTTTAATTTTGTTAATAATGATCAAACCCATATTGTATGGGGAACCAAATTGTTCGTCTCAGAAAATCCTGAACAATGGTAATAATGAATGGTTAATTAGAGCAAAGATAAGGGAATAATGTTACTTATAAAGACTTATAGTTTACAAGCCCTTGGGCATAATAATGTAAACCAATTTATCATAATCTCACACCCCGCCAAAGGACGCTCTGAAAGTGTCTATTTTGCCGAGGTATACCGAACAATTGTGGAAATTAAGAAAATTAACCAATTAGCAATCAGAACCTAGCATTCGAAGCCAATTTTGGACGGAGGTGAGAACACAGTTCATCACAGTATCCAGACGGGTAAGCCACGCTGCTCCTGAGACCAATTTTAAGAATAACATTGACCAGCTGACGAGAAGCGATAACCTCAAAAAGTGAAATTTAGGTTATGCCAGTAGTGAACAAAAGTTGAGTTAACCTTATTTAAGTGAATCTTTGTGGAGGTTGTGCGCATAGGTGGTGAATTAAATATTAATAAAAATTTAAAAGTGCAATTAAGAAAAAGGGCATTACAAGCAAGTATAGTGACAATTAACCAATACGTAGAGCAATTATGACTTTTTACAATGAAAATTTTATCGAGTATAATTGCTAAGATTTATCGAATAAATCGATACGATAATTAAATACGAAAACATAAGGAATATTGAACCTTATCACTTTAATTAATTTATTAATTGCTAGAGGAGTTAGCGACAGTTGACTTTATTAATAAAAGTTATTCACTTATTTGATAGACTTCATCAAAAATGATGAAGGAGACCTTTTCATATGAACACTAAGAGTGCAATGAACCTTATTATTTCGATTAATATATTGACAGTTTAAGAGGTGTGATGACAGCTGATTATAATTATAGTAATTGTCAACAGACATGATGAACTTTATCAGAGATAATTAATAAAATACTTTATAATGAATTTAAAAAAGATTTGAACAGTATTACAGTAATTAAATTGTTGCTAGTTAAAAGTATTTAATAAACAAGCTAAACATGCTTACAAGAGTTATCTGTTTACCTGATTAAATTCATCCAATATAACGAATCAGATGATTTTCTATGAACACTGAAGAGTTTCATAACTTTATTAGACTTGTATTTTTATATGTTGTTAAAAAGGTATTATTAATTTAAGGTTCACTGATCACAATTCAGTATGCCAAATTAACCTACAATGTTGACGCAAAACGTCTCTTTGAATTTTTATGTTATTAGTTAAGATGTATTTATTAATGTAATCACTCTTCTACTACTCGATGATTATAGTAGTCTAATGATTCAGTTTTGTTTTTTGTATCTTCCAGTCTAAAAGGACCTACATGTTAGATAAAACTTTTAACCAAAAAATAACGTTTTATGTTATGATTACTAAGAATCAGAATAACAAACCCTGAGACAAAAGAATTTCATAAAGCTAATAATTATTGTAAAATGAACAAAATGTCAAATTTAATTATTCGTTAAAGTAAATTCATGAGTATTATTGATCAATAAACCACATTTTTAACCAATAAAAGGAGTTAACTAAATTATTTCAGTAGACTAGACGATTACAGGTTAGGTGGACAGCTCGCAACAGTTGGCACTGCTGGTAGCAGCAATGAAGATGATTTAAATAATTTTCAATTTAAATTATCATCTCAACTCTGCATTGTTAACAGAAATTCACTCCAAGTAAGTAAATCCCTGACAAATAAAAGCTAATTTCAGTAAGAAGTCAACTAGCCAATTCGTCTCATCAACTGAAGAACGTCGAATTACAAAATAGATACGAATTACAAACCACAAGTGAACAAGGCCAACAACTTGGGGCCTTAACAACATTAACTAAGGGATATTATTTTTAAATAACCCTACACAAACGATATTAATAATAACAAGCAAAAAACAAGTATTATTATAATACGTGTCTGATTCCAAAGCCTGGATGACATCGAGAATTTTTGAACATGAAACTGAAAAATGAGATATCGAGTTGCAAAAAAAGGACAGAAAAATTTTGTTGTTTATTGACAATTTATTGTCCCTCTCACTCTACACTGGACAATTTAAAAAACATAAATCTTGTTGTTTTACTTCCCAATATTACCGCAAAGCTGCAGCCAATTGATCAGGGGGTAATATGCAGTTTTAAAGTGCATTATAAGTGGTTAATGGTCCTGCAAATGACTGAGTACATGGAAGAAAAAAGAATTCCAAATGACGGTTTTGGATACAGTCAAGTTTTGAACAGAGCTTAGAGTAACGTATTGTAAGCTACAATTCGAAATTGTTTTTAAAAATTGGGCCTCATTCCATGTCATAGTTCCATGGAAGCTTATGATGCTGAGGATAACATTCCACTCTCTGAATGGATATAAACACTTAATCTGACGAAGAAATCAACCTTTCAAGAATACCCAAATGATGACTACGTAACAGCCGATGACAACGTACTTTTTACTGAAATTCTGACTGACGAAGATATAATTGCTGAGGTGAAACATGGTCACTCAGATGACAGTGAAACTGAAAGTGAAAATGAAGAAGAATCTACTGCTGTTCCGGTCGTATCAGTGAGTGATGCTACAGAATATTTAAAATTATTAACACAATTTAGTGAAACTAATAATGTAAGTGATGAATTCATGGAATATTTAAATAAATTACAAACCTGTTTTGATATTTACATAAATTACAAAACAGAATAAAATTACTAAACAACAAAAATAGATCAATTTTTTAAGGTTAACTAAGTAATATGTGTGAAATATAATTCTGTCTATTCTATTTAGAACGAAGAACAAAAAGACAAATACATTAGAGTGAATTTTCTTGTAATTAAATACTGTACATGTGGCATGGAAAGTTTTGCATTTTTTTGCCAAATAGCAAGTTGACTTTTGGTAAGTTTTTACTGTACAGTTATTTTTACAAGTGCATTCGTGTATGCACTACATGCTAATATTCAGCAAAGAATGTTAGCGTCTAAAAATGTTTAAAGTCTAACTTTCACTCTTAAGCGTAGAATGTAAAACATATCAAAATATTATTGTGCAAAGCTTCTTCTTTAGTAGACTTTTTTGCTGTATGTTCAGTAATCATGGTATAAAAATTTAGGCTTGTGAGTCGTCAACTCAGATGTAGCGAGCACCCGGTTTTAACAAGCACATTTGTCTGGCCCCCTTGAATCTGGTTATAAGCAAGTTCCACTGTACAGTATATTATATAATTTCTGTTTTGTCTCACACAGTTCTTTACAGCTTAACTCTTAATTCTATTAAATCATCTCACAGCTCTTCTAGGTTGAGACTAAAGCTTCTTAGCTGCTGGTGTTCTTGTTCCAGTGCCTTTTCTTTAATGACCCTCTAGAAAAGATTATATAGTTCTAAAAATACTTCTTCCTTGTAACAGTTGTTCTCCAATGCCATTTGTCATTTCAACATTGAAATAGTTGTTTCTGGATCCAGTTGGTTTTTATTAGTTTTATTTGTTTGTTTCTTGCTTTTAGTTTTTACCAACTATTAAACTTGTATCAAAATGAAAATGCTACTACAGATAACTAATTAATACAGCTACATTACCCACCCTAAAAAATTTAAAAACTTTTAAAATTTACCATTAGACATGGAAATGCAAGAGAGCCATTAAGTCAATAGTCTACATACGAAACAAAAGATTTTTCTTAGAAATTTGATTTTAGTTTGATACATTTTGTCTCAAACTGAAGCTTTCTAATGTTTCGAGCTAACACAATTTGTTGAATTTACCAGCAGTGGCTGGGGGTTCAAACTTTTGGTGGTTGTAGTAGCTGGTTGGGTGGGGGTAGTCAAAGAACACACTTAAACAGTAGGCAGACCTATATATCTGCATCATACATAGTACTATCATATGGAAAAATAGAAAGTTACTGTTTCCTCCAAAAAAAGAGCTGCCATTGATAATGCAATTACCTCACTTCTGGCATGTACCTATGCCAGATTCCATGTTCCCATGTACGAGGTGTGTCCGGAAAGTAAAGATACAAAGGTCGTAATTGGTCTAAAAATATTTATTTACAAATCATTAACTGACAGTTACGTAAATACATATATCTTTATTTCCCTACATAATTACCGTCATTATCCAAGCACCTATTAAGTCTGGGAACCAGCTTTTGTATCCCCGTGTCATAGAAGTCTGCCGCCAACCATTTGAACTATGTCATGACCTCTTCTTTTACCTCGTCATCGTTATCGAACTTTTTTCCGGCCAGATATTGTTTCAGGTGAAGGAACAAGTGAAAATCACTGGGCGCGAGGTCCGGGCTATGTGGCGGGTGATCCAAAACATCGCATTTCCAACTGCACGCGTGACCTCTGCGCTGCTCGGCAGTTGGAAATGGGATGTTTTGGATCACCCGCCGCATAGCCCGGACCTCGCGCCCAGTGATTTTCACTTGTTCCTTCACCTGAAACAATATCTCGCCGGAAAAAAGTTCGATAACGATGACGAGGTAAAAGAAGAGGTCACGACATAGTTCAAATGGTTGGCGGCAGACTTCTATGACACGGGGATACAAAAGCTGGTTCCCAGACTTAATAGGTGCTTGGATAATGACGGTAATTATGTAGGGAAATAAAGAAATATGTATTTACATAACTGTCAGTTAATGATTTGTAAATAAATATTTTTAGACTAATTACGACCTTTGTATCTTTACTTTCCGGACACGCCTCGTACTACAAATGGTTGCTAAAAGAATCACTAACTTTGCAGTAACCAAATTCTAAATATGCAGTAAAAGGTGAAAGTTAAACAGTATCATGTTTTTTACAAAGTACATGTGGTTTTTAAAGCACACAGAATCACTAATGCCAAAAAGCATACAGCAGCACTAACCAGAAGAAAAAAAATAATAAAAATAATACTTAGCACACATTAATTAATACACAGTTGATTGATAATTTACTATCACAACCACAGTTATACAAAATTACTCCTATTTTATAACCTTAAACAATGGATAACATTTACCTTCAACTAACACAAATACTACACCAGGCACAGCTGCTTCAATGCACAACTAAGGATGCACTATGCACTACAACGCTCCTACTGGAATGTTGTGAAAGCTCTGCAACCACTGAGCTCACATATGAAGCACTAGGGCATTAAGAAGATTAACAGACATCCTCTCATAGGTTTGTGTAATAAGCTCTGCCATTTACTCTTCAAGTTGCAATCGGCCTATAACCACCAGCCTGCACGCAACATTTGAATTGTATGTAAACAATGCCGCATACAAACTAATATGTTTTCCATTGAAATTGATGACACTTTTAACTGCTTAATGTTTTCATATATTATTTTACACTTTAGTTATTCTATATTGGTGGTTGTGTAACCCTGCAACCATAACACCAGCCACCACTGGAATTTACCGTTACATTTATTAACAGTATTGATAATTTTAGAATTTGAGGCATTACCATCATGTTTTAAAGTTAAAAAATTTATAAAAACAGCACTAAACCAAATCAGGAAAATAGACTGCATGTATAATGAAGTGAAGTTTTAATTTATGCAATTCTGCTATGGTATGTAATGTTTTGTTAACTGGTCCACTTTCTTGATGAAACAGTTCTTTCCTGTTTGTCAGATGGGGATGTTTATTCTTGATAGCATCATTCAAACAATACAATAAAGTTGCATATTATTTCCTACATTATTTTAGTTTTTTTTTTTCAGAGTTAACGAATATTATACCATGTGTATTCTAGAAGAGTGGCAATTCAATCTGGTTTCTCTTTATCTGGACTCATTTCTGTGGAACATGGGGACCCATCTGCCAACAAGGCAGACCTATTAAGGACAAGATAACTCCTTCCAGTTTACCACCAGTTTTCTGTCTCACTTTGGGTGATAACAGGACATGCAAACAGTTCTCATATAGTTCGAAACTCTATTTCTGAACTTCCTTGAAGAAAGCTCTGGCATCTGTCTTGCTAACAGCTTTTCTATACACAAATGTTAAAATTTTAACATAGCACCAGCAGACATGCCTACTATCTTAGTAACTTTTTCTGTCAGTTCACTCAATATTATTTTGTGGCGTTTTCACTTATTGCGCGAAATGTCCCCTAATTTGGACATTTACTGTGTTCTTCAATACAAATTATTTTATGTCTAGTAATTATTACACAGATTAAGCATAATACTAGCTAAAGTATCCTCTTGTTAACTGCTGATACTGTATGGACTCTCTGAACTGCCTCACTCTCCCAAGTTATTCTAATGATACAAAAAGAAACCATCATTATCTTTAGGTGCGTTTTTCAGACCTCAGATCAACTTAGCCTGTGAAAATCCCATGCTAACATCTAGCGGTAATAATAGGTGGTTAAAGCATAAAGCTAACTACATTACTTCCTTGTAGGACAGATCATATACGCAACCCTTCCTGCCTCTTCTCATCCATTACAAAAAGAGTCTATATTATTTACATCTTAGCACCACAGGGCTGCTAGACCAACAATTAATTTATTCTGATTTCAAATATAATGTAATCAAATTAATATCTGGAAATACCTGATCGCATAACTTTCTCTTGTCAGTGTCAATTTGCTTGTTTAGCCATTGAAATAACACGGAGGCTTATACGCTGTGTTTGTACTGAGAATTCAAAACAAAACAAGTCCACCTCAACCTTGCAATTACATCACTGGATCTCTAACACACACTTGTTCAGAGCACCAGCTCAAGCAAGTACCAACACAGTGCACACAACACACTGAAGAATGGTGACAGTGTACTCTATAAGTCTGTAACTTCCCTTCAAAAAGGATGGAGGCTAAAACTTCCTGTTCTGACACTAGATACAAAAACTAATGTCATTTAAATAAAACAACGCAGAATTCACACAATTAATCAATAATTATGTAATTAAACTGTGGACTGTATAACACAATGAAAATAACTCACCATTAAATATGCCATCTTGCTAACTTTCTGAAGATCACTTTGTGCACCAGTTGTAACTCGATTGAATGTAAGTGATTCTGCAACTCTGCCACCTAATGCCATGCACATTCGTTCGAAAATCTGTTAACAAAACTTGCTGTAAGTAAACTTAGTGTAACTTAAAGAGTAATTTTATGCTTATTACTGTAAGTTGTAATTGGTCATACCATATTGGGTAGCCAATAAATCAATATTATTTACCTACATAATTTTTAATAATGTCACATTTAAACCCAGAAACAACTTTTATTAAAATCTTACAATTTTCAGTAACAATTATTTAGGTTTTTTTTTAAGACTATTCTCTTATCCACATTTCCACTTTAAGAAACTGAATGTGAGGCAGGTTGTTATACAGAGATAAAGACTTAACAGAATAAATGCAAAACCTAAGTTAAATTATATTTAAAACCCCTAATAGTAAGCTCTATACTGAAGAAGTTGAGTAATAACATTCGGAACTCTACATAAATACAGAAGGATAATGTTTATAAAGAAGAGGTTTTGTGTTCAGCACATGCAAAAAATTAGTACTGTTTGGCTATTAAAAATAGTAAACAACTGGAAACACCATTTTATTCCCATTAAAGTATACACAATTAAACCTACTTATCACCATTCAAATTCAGATAGTTAATATATCTTGACACTAAACTACAGAGGCAAAAAAGATGTAATGTATCTACCTGAACAAATCTTCCCTTCACAATGTGCACTAAATCTTTGTTTAAAATGCTCCTTGTCATGAATATTCTTCTTTCCTTCGTTAAACATCCTGACTCATTTCCTCACCATGACCTCAATCATCATATTCAATCCATAAACTTCACAAATTTTATGGAACTGATGGTAAAGTTTATATGCTCAAAATTTCTTTGAATTCAAAAAACTGATTACAATTGTTATTTAAAACCTGGCAGGCCAAACGATTTTTTTTTATGTATATGATAACCCAATGCATAGTGATCCTCAATGTGAATATAATAAACACACAAAATGGCTTGACTACTTTTCTTAAGAGAAATGAAGAAAAAGGCAAGCACAGTCCTATTATCACCACATGCATGGGAGGTACGTGTAGACAGTACTTATTTTCTGGGTGTGCCCCATACCTATTTCAGTCTGCCAAAGTTCCGAGTTTTAGAAAATTCTTTCTATGAATGTGGTGATAAGAAACAAAATATTAAAAAAAATTAAAACTCTCATGTAATTCTTCTCTCTCTCTCTCTCTCTCTCTCTCTCTCTCTCTCTCTCTCTCTCTCTCTCTCTCTCTCTCTCTCTCTCTCTCTCTCTCTCTCTCTCTCTCTCTCTCTCTCTCTCTCTCTCTCCTCACACACACACACACACATTTTCAAAAATAAAAAAATACATCTTTCCAAACCAAACCAATTATAGGGCTGACAGAATAATCTTGACAGTTTTGAAACTGTTGTAATGCTGGTACTATATTGTGCGGACTGGTGGTAATATTGGTAATTGGTAGTGATACTTATACTGCTTCAATTCTCAACATGGTATGGCCACATAAATGTTGTTCTTTTGTCACTGACATAAACTAATTTTGTTGTTCTAATGCAGCATTTATTTTATACACATTTTAACATGGATTAAAACCCAGCAGAACTATGCTATTACTGTGCACACATAATTTTGTGGCTAGACAGATTTACTATATGAGGACATCCTAAAACATCGAAACAGTTAACATTGTGTGTTACCTATAATTCTCCAGTCTCTAGACAAAGCAGTCGCTCCACTGGAATTTGAGTGTGAGGTGTAAGAAGAACAATTCTTCACAAAGATATTACATTTTGCCATAGAAAATGATGTCTTTAAAGGAGTTCTTGACTGGAAATTTCACAAAGCATGTTGTGACTTCAGTCTTGAAAATGTCATACATGATGCCATTGTTCTTTAGAGCAATGAGCACACTTCACATCTTAGGATATATCAATAAGCAAAATTTTCATTACAAATCTGTCATGATAAAATCATCAAAATTTCACCAACAGTCACTTCACAGTGGGTTTGTTACTGTACAGCGTGCACTTTCAAATCCAAACTTTAGAATCATACAGCCATGCTTCTTTAAGGAGGACAATCGTATGATGAAATTAACTTCTGTTCAGTATATTATAATGTTGTGTCACCTTGTACAACTGAAACTCAATGAATTCGGAGGTCAAACAATTTGGTTCCAAAAGATGCCACACCACCACCACCACCACCCATGTGGAAACAGTTAACAACACTTCTAAGTCTGGGTATACAGTTATCTGTATATACCAAGAAGTACCTGTAACTAGATAGTAATGTATAAACCTGGATCAAGACATACTCAAGCAACATTTGCTAGGTAAAACTACACTACGCAACCTATATTCAGGTTCAGACTGGAAAGGGTTAAAACACACATAGAAAATGATATGTAACAGAAAAGAGGAACAATCAAAATGAATCACGAAGTGGAGGATCATATCACTAAAGACATAAAGGCTATGGGAGTAATGAGTGGAGAAAAATAGTGAAGGATAGCAAGGATGGAGAAATGTAGTGGTCACTAATGAAAGAAGTCATAACAATTAAGAGCATGGGCATTGTCAGCATAAAATTATTGGGGGACACACACATCAAGGTCTCAGGAGGGTCCAAGACTATCCCGACTACCCCCCCTGGAAAAATTACCCTTTGCAAATCATATTTTGAAGCATTTTTTACTTAAAATGGGTGCAATAGGTTGTTGACAATAATATTGACTGAGTTTGTTATTTTTGGAACGTGATTAAATGCATTTTGTACTCTGTTTATTACACAGTAAATTAGGTCAAATGAACACTTTTACGTTTTTCAAACTAACTTACCAAAATAAGTTAAAATATTGTATAAAACTTAACTAGCCTATTCAAGATTTGTAAAAATACTAAAACAAATCAAAAATGAATTTAAAGTAAAGAACATGACTTATGATAGATCATATATGATATATTATGAGCGAAGAGTAAAGTTATGGCTTACTATCTAAACCTAAACCATTTGTTATTATTACACTGAGCCAAATACATTCCTCCTTGCTTCACAGTTGCATATAAATTTTTTTGCTACATTTCTATCATCTAATTTGTCCAACAGTGTTTTGTGCACGTAACAAACAGCTACGTGATTCAGCCTTTTTTGAGTCATAGTTGACCGTAGATAGGTCTTCAGTTTTCGTAAAGCACTAAAACTCCATTCTGCTTCACAACTTGAAGCTGGACATACAAGCATAAGCCTAACTAACACTTCAACATTGCAGAATAAGTCCCTAACTTCTTTTGCCATTGAAACAAACACATCTTTAGCGTCTTTCAGGCACTTTACTTTGTACCGAAGATGAAAGAGTTGGAGTTCTGTTTTCAACGAATGGTCGTTAATTTCCGGATAAGGAGTTACTACATCATATCCCTTCTTTTCTAGAAGTACCTTTTCTAACAGAATCTGTTTCTTCATACTAGCTTGTTCAAGTATTCGATTCTTAAGGCCTTGTACAGCAGTGTCAATTACTTCAAAATATTCTTGTCTGTAGTGTTCCTGTGGTGAAATATATTTGTGTCCATCAATGCCCTCAGACATCTTCTTGGGCACTCTTCTTTCCCTGGGTAGTCTCAGCTCTTCAAGACCAAGCTCTAAGATTTTTTCATTGCACTCTTGATATACAGATGAAAACTTCTTGTTTGTTCTGAGTTTTTCAAGACCATCAGCAACGAGCTGAACAGATGCACATAGCCTAGTAAGTGTTCTTTTTTCGCCCTGAAAACTCTTGTTTAAAATTTCGAGAAGTTCAATAACTTCTCTCCCCATAATCAAACCTAGATATGTTCTCTCATCTTCAAAAACACTTAACAAACCACTGGCTCCTTCATATCTCTGCTCCGTAAGCTCATTCAGTGTCTTTAGAATCAGAGGATATTTCTTCAAAATTTCATTTACTTGTGATCGCCAATATATCCACCTTGTAGGACACAGAGGTTTAATTTTTGCTATATTACTGACAGGACCTTGAGCTGCATCCTCAATAATGTGTTTGTACTCGTCTTTTGCTTTTGTGTTTGAAAGCAATATTCCCAGCTGATGGGCCCAATCCATGGCGTTTTTAACGGTTCTTGAACTTTCGCAGCTTGCTTTCATCACCAGATTAATGCAGTGAGCACCACAGTGAATGTAGTCCGCAAGTGGTTGTTTATCTACTACAACTGATTGAGTCCCTTTATGGATACCACTCATGTTACCTGCTCCATCATAAGTCTGCCCGCGAAGATTGTACAAAGGGAGTTGCAATCTAAATAGAGCATCAAAAATAAGAGCTGCTATGTCTGTACCACACGTCTTTGCCGTTTCGTAAAAACCCAAAAAACTTTCATGAGGATCCAGATCAGCATCAACCCATCTAACACAAAAACTAACTTGTTCATCCCCTGAAACATCTATAGTCCCGTCACAAATAACAGAAAACATCAAAGGATCAATTGATTTAATGCTTTGGACTACACTGGACAGAATTTCGTTTCCCAAAATCTGGATTATTTCGTTTTGTATTGTAGGGTGTGTATAATTAGTCTCTTTTTGAAGCCACAGTTTCAAAGAAGGCTTATCTTCACTGCGAACTTTCAGCAGTTCCATTAGGTTTCCTTCAAAATTCTTGTGTCCTCTAATGGCCAGTCCTTGCCTAACAAGGTACTTTAGACTTCCTATAATTGTCATCAAAGACTCTAAAGCTAGTTTTTGTTGTTGAAGTTTTATATTTGACAACTGTCTCTCAATAGGTGCTTGTAACTGAGTGTGGCTCAAAACAGCTTGAGAATGGGCAGCACTTTTCTCGTGCATTTTAAACTTTTCAATAACTTTCTTCCAGGTTTTAAACCCCTTTTCACTAAATGCCTTATCCCCTTTAGTAGCCAGAGTTTTGTTTGGGCACAACTGAGCGTATCTCGTGCAGTAAAAACAGCTTACCCCTTCAGTTCCAATTACGTGAAGCCAAGGAAATGTTTCATACCAACTTTTCTGAAAACTTAGTATTCGGCCAGATAGTTGCTGCACTGGGAAGCCATCAGGTAGAATCTTAGGCTGATGAGGAGAAGTGTAGCAAACGAAACTATCGACAGATGCCATCACGTCTTCGTTAGGCGTTTCTTGTACTTTAGTTGCAGTGACCGATGGTGCTGGTGCTCTAGAACGTGGAGAACATGGTAAGATTTCCTCTTTAAGTGTAAGTTCTTCATCATTTACTTTCGATAGCGCTGAGAACAAAAATAAATGTTAACAATAATACAATAATAAAAATAAAAGTAACAGCCAACAAATAAATAAATCCCTTGCTATATAAGAGTTGTTAACGATTTTTTTCATACAAAACTTGAATCGAACAATAAATTCATGAAAATGTTTATGAACTGAAAAAAACCTGGTTTGTTTATATATTTCATTTTTTTAATATATTAAATATATTATGTAATAGGTACATATGCATAAATCAAAATTAAATTGTAATAACACAGGAAGTTGATACGAAATTATACAAAATTTGGTCGACGTAAGACGTAAGTAAGCATGCATTATACTACAATGAAAACCGTTTAACACGAAGACGGTTAATATGAAATATCGCTTAACACGAAATATGGCTCAGGTCCCGATCGCTGCTTGTATATTACAGTTACAATTTGTACTGTTAACACGAAAGTTTTACGTGATGAATACCAGTTAACACGAAAATAAAATTTTTTGTTGAAAATAATTTTTTTGCTGGCATTTCAATTACTGGTTAATAAATAAATCCATACATGCACGCCCAAAAACGTGTTTTAAAGAATTTAAAGGAATCCGTTCGTCCTCTCTAAGAAAGTGTAGGTAGTAGACAAAAAAAACAGCTAAGCTGTTTGGTATGTTATGTGTGGACCCTTGCTATTGTATACATTTTGCAGTACCAAGGACAAGAGTAGTTTACGAGAAACCAAATGTTTACATTAGCCTGCGGCAGTTGTTGCAGAGGTAATGGGGAGTTCAGTTTAGTTTAGATATTTGACAATTTCATCTTCTTACCTTAAAAATAAGTTTCATTACCGCAGATGTACAAACAATAACTGTACAAGAAAACCTAAATCGTTAAGAACAGTTATAGTATACTGATTTTATTTTATTATACTGACTTTATTATTATTAATAAACTATTCTTAATAACCTTAATAAACTATTCTTTATTGATTTACTTTACTACACATTATAGTAAGTAACCTACAGTATTCGCTCATCTCTTTTTGTTTCATATTTGTTCGTTTTACACTAAATTCGCTTAACACGAAAAAAGTAACTGGTCCCCGTCATTTCGCGTTAAACGGTTTCCACTGTGAATTATAATGATTCACAAAATTATAAATGATTTATAAAAAGTGGTATTATTATTATAATGCTATAATAATACTATAATGATTATAGTATGTTTACGATGAGTTGAGTTTCTATGTAAATTTTCAGTAACTAATAATATAAAGAAAATTCTTTAACGAAATTTCAAGTGAAAATTTAAAAAAATACACACTAAGATTTTAATTTTGTTTTTAAAAGTGTTTAAATATAAAATTTTTGCTTTATTGTTTGTAACATTAAACATAATTAGTTTAAAATAAAAATGACAAATTATTCACTTACCAGCGTCTTCTGCTTTCTTTTGTCTTTTAAAAAAAAACAATATATCTTGTTGGGTTTCTGCTCGCTTCATATTGACACTGACACACTGACACAAATGAGTAATGAGTATATCACCAGGCAGTGCAGTGGAGGGAATACCGTCCTCTTGTCGCATCACTGGCACTGTGTTCGCTGGTCAAACCATTTTGTTTATTTACGGACGGGAATAGCCCAGTTCTAGGAAAGCCAGGCTGTGCGATATATCATATCTCATGTACCGGCTCCTGGCTCCGCTACTGCGAAACACTTGTTACTCATTCCATTCGCATTCCGAACGATGCCATATGATGGTACAATGTAAGTTTAAAATGAGATTTGTTATGATTGCCTATATTCAAATATTGGGGGGGACATTGACCTACGTTCCAAACATTGGGGGGGACGCGTCCCCCCTGTCCCCCCGGGACGCCCGTGATTAAGAGCGAAGAGAAAAAGTAAAATTGACATGCACTTATCATCATCACTGAAGTTTAGGGGTCACAGAAAAGCTCAAATATTGTTGTAATTCTGTGAGGAAAGCATGACCTTAATGTGGATGATCTCTAATAATAAGAAAAATATTTCTACAAAAATAAATATTCTGATTTCTGAAAGCACTAGGCCAATCAAAATCAAAGTCAACGAACCTTCGATATTTAAAGAGACAAATAAACCTATAAACCTGCAGCAAGTTTTGTCTAATTAGGTTGACAATTATCATTGACAAATGAGAAATAAAAGTTGTCCTAACCCCCCCCCCACACACACACACACCTCTAAAAGCAGTAGACTAAAAACTCGTTTATCCGAATCGCGTTTATCTGAAAATCCGGTTTATCCAAAACAAAATTTGTATAAATATTAAAAGATACAAATTTTTACAAGGTTTTTTTTTTTTTTTTTTAAAAGTGCATACAGTTACAAGAAGAAGACGTATCCGAGTGGATGAATTCGGAAAAAGACGATCCTGGAATTAGCTGTTATCCGATGACAAAATTGTTGCACAATGTTCACAACAGCCCCATGAGGTCAAAAGCTCTGACGATAATGTGGAAGAGAAAACGGGAGTCGACCATACAGAGACAACATCAGCGTTTGAAGAGCTACTGTCGTATTTGGAGCGACAAGACGAAACTTCCCCCTGCACAACTTCTAATAATGAAACGACTTCGAGATCAGGCAGCCAGCAAACGAGCTTCAAAGCTTAAGCAAAACACTATGATTGATTACTGAACGAACAAGCAATAGGACTGTTACGGTACTGTAGAAACTATAATTTACAGTGCGGTGCTGTTTTATAGTTTATTGTGTTATATTCACTGTAACTTACAAATTATTATTATTAAATAAGTTACTGTACTTACATATGTAATTTATTATTTAAATAGAAGTTTCGGTTTATCCGAAACGGGCATGGTCCCATCAAATTCGGATAAATGAGTTTTTAGTGTAATTAGAATAAATTTTATATTCTAGACAACTGATGCTCTAGTCTAATTTAATTAATAAAGTCAATTACATACTTCTTCCTTTGCATACAGCTTCTGGTCTGTTGGAGTATACTGAGCAAATCCAAGTGCAAGGTTTGTCCGTGGCACTATTGTTACTTTCAATAAAGCATCAGTGTGTTTCAGCAACCATCCAACAAGTGCATGACCTGATTCATGGTAAGCAACTACTTTTTTTTCAGCAGGTGTCATAGCATGGCTTCTTTTTTCTGTGCCACCCACAACTCTTTCCACAGCATATTCCATATCTGAAGCTCGTACTTTCTTTTGTTGGAACCGTGCTGCATGTAACGCTGCTTCATTGCACACATTAGCAATTTCAGCTCCTACATGTGTTAGAACATTTCATTAGAAAACATTGCAAATACACTACAAGTCTCTGTGTGTGGGTGGCTGGGGTGGGGTGGGGGTTGCAAGTGTGCATGTGCATAAAATGAGTATAATATTCCTTATAGTTATAATAAAGCATAATTATAGTGTGAAATCGTATAAAATTATATCTTACTAAAGATTTAAACAATAAAAAATTTATTTAGGAAAGAACTATAGAACATATGGATTACTGTAGGTAATAAGAGATTTTATGTTAGTAAAAAAATCCTCATAAAATATCTTTTGTGGATACACATATAAATTTATAGAACTAATTTTATATTCATACAACTTTCCATTAAATCAACATTTTACTTTCCATTAAAATTACTATTACATGAAATTAAGCTACAATCTAGCAGAGGTAATACTACTTTTTTGCTATAATAATGTGAGTAAACTAAAATTTAAGTAAAACAAAAAATATTAAACTGTACTTTATTCACAAAAGATATGTAAAATAACAACAAACATTACAAATATTACATATTAAATTAACGGTGCAATTAACATGTGAAGGCAACTGAATTCATATCACAAAGATTAAGAAAACAATGAAAAAGTGTATCGTATCATTTAAGCACGCAATAACAGTACGACCTGGCTGTTAACTTTAGCCAGCTCTATAGTAACTGGCTATATACTGCCTCAATTATGTTTTTGCTATGAAGTAACGAGCATCTGTTGCTTTACAATTACATGTTTCTAAGGAACAAAAAGTTGTTACATGAGACAACAACAGGCAGGCACACAACACATAATTCCTAGACATACCTAAGCAACAACCACATTTCTGTTGCCAAAAAATCCCAAATAAGGATTTATCTGAGGGGGAGGAAGAAAGGAATAAATATGAACAATAATTGGCTAAAACTTACCATTAATTAATCAACTAAAGTATATGCTATAGCTTTCAAGAAGATAAACATATTAACAACAAAGAAAGAAATTTAAAATAATTAAAGGAAGTCACAAAATATCAAGCTTACCACTAAAGCCAGGTGTAAGATACGCCATTCGTTTAGAGTAAAAAGTAGGATCATTCTCCAAAGCAATTGCTTTCAAATGTGTTTCAAATATCTGTTTTCGTTCTTCAAATGTAGGCAAATCTATCAAAATATGGCGATCAAATCTTCCAGGTCTCAGTAACGCCTACTCACAAAACACAATTTATGAAGTTCTTGTACAAAAAAGTACTGTTTGCTACTTGCACTTAAAGCTAATTAATCTATGTTGAAAATGGACAACTGATATGTCAAAAGATAACTTTTATTAAGTCTAGTAATTTTTATTAGCTCCAGACTCACAATCTCAATGGCTGTGGTGCAGTCTGCCTACCCACCCTTATCGTTGGGGACAAACAATACAACAGTTTTATCTAGCACACACGTGCACCTCCCTCTCTTGGAAAGGCTGATTTCTTTCTGTCAGTGACGGAACATGAGTTGTACTATGGCCAGGCCAGAAGGCAAAAACAAGCTCCACGCCTGATGCTTGAAGGGAAATGAAGAAGGAAGGTAGAGCCTAATAATAATAAAACAATAGATTTTTAAATTTTGGTCCTGATATGTTCATTAAGTTATTAATGGCAAACATGATAAACAAATATTAAAATACGATACGTTAATTTCAAATATCAAAGTAGCTATAAGTTTTGATAAACTATGGTATGTCATTCTTAATCAACTGTGGTTATGCAAAACTTGATATGCAGCCACTTCGTGGCAAAATAACCTAAAGAAAGAGTATATGTTCTTCAACACATTGCAAAATATCCAAAACGTGAAGCATATTATGTGACAGAAACATTATCTGACAAGCTACTTGAATATATAGTAATTATACTGTATGGTGAATACAACAGAAAAATTCAAGAGTAACAAAACAGGTTCCTCATATATTTGTTTAAGGATGTATTTCAAAATCATTCTATAAATGTAAAACATCTTGTCTTGATATATGCAGGACTTACCTACAAACCTGAATACATTAAACTGTGTACTAAATCTGAGAATAAAAATATGATCATAAAAACAGTATAAGATGGATTCAGTTTTGCATATAAACATAAAGTAAAGAAAAACAAATTCATTTCTCGACCCTACAAGGAAAGTTACAGTGTTCATTTTTCAGCAGGTTTTGTTGACACCATATCTAGAATAAAATATTACCTACTATGCAAGACAATTGTCAACTTACAATCTTACTGTTCAACATTGCTCACCAGATGGAAATACAGACTGCTATATGTGACATGAAAAATTCCAAGAAAAGGAGCTGCCTAAATTGCTTCACACGTCTTCCAAAAAGTTAAATCCTCATCCAACAGAGTGACTGAAGTTACATTTTACTCTGATTTGTATGGTGGTCTGACTATGAATCATAATATGGCTGTAATGATGAGGTTCACAATGCAAGTTAGAAATCCACAACCACTGACTATAAATTTTTAATTTCTGACCATTCCACATTTAGAATGTGATGGTGATCATGGGAGAAATAGAAAAGCAAACAAAAATTAATAAAATGTCTACCACAGTACCTAAAGATTAATATACTTTTATAAAAAATTGTATTAGAGGTAATTCTCAAGTTTGAAATCACAAGAAAGAGACAAAACAATTTTAGAGATTTCTCTATATTGCTAAAAATTAAATTACTAAAGTGTACTATGACCACTGATGGCAAGAAAGTAAGATGATTAGACATAGGATGGACAAGACATGGCTCAACCTTTAGAGTAATTAATTATAAACACAATTTGAAGGAATATAATCTTTTAACATTTGAGAAGGAACTGAAGCCAAAGATCAACAAATACTGAGAAGTATCTGCAGATGCTCCAACGGTCCTGTTCCCTTCAACCAAAATAAAGAAAGGATCTTATGACCCAAGGAGTAATGCAATTTTTATAATAAACTGGTTATAAATAACATAAGTAGACATTTCTGAATTTGAAAGTGATGAATAGTAGGCCTACTATTCAAGGAATGCCTTTAATAAATTTATTTCTCAATATACTCATTTAAATGTTAAAATATTAATGTTATTTAATATTATAATATTTCTGACAGTGCATCTTTCAAAACACAATATATTTCAAAAATAATATTTAATATTTTTACAATACACATTCTTAAATATATTCATAATTTAAACATTTTATTATTATATTTTGTAAGAATCGATAAAAAATGATTTATGATTTTATAATGGCGTTAGTACCAACTATGATTTTTTTTAACCAAACTGACATTGTGCTGTTTGTACTATGAATAACTTATCTCGTAAAATAAGCCCTTAAAAATGTTTCAACTGGATTAAGAAATTGTGTTATTAATTATGAAAATTTTAAAAACAGGTTAGTCAAGGTGTGTGTTATTACAGAATACTTTAAATATTCCTGCAAATCAGTCCTAAACAAAATTCCTAATTTTTGCAATGGGTGTAAATTTTATATTTGCTGTCCTGAAAAACTTTGATTTTGGACATATAAGTTCTGCCTTTCCATCATAGATATTGTAATATAATGAATGTATGGTTGGTTAGCCCTACGTTGTTGGCGTCAATTTTATAATACAACGTGTTTGTCCCCATTATAATACTTACAAGTGGAGAGTGTCTACTCACCGGTTTGGATGTTCAATTCATATTTTCTGCCTCAAACTAGGGTTTGCCAACTCTTCTTGGTAAACCAAAATTGCACAGTTTAAAATTTTTTGTATAGTGAGTACTCAATTTTTTAAAGAATAGTTAAATAAAAACAAACATATAGTTTAATGCTTCTATTATGTTTATTAACAATATCAATTGGTTTTTCTCATTACAATTTCTTCCAAATTATACATTTTATTTTACGCCGGCATGTTTAATTATTAGCGGTTGGCTATTCTGTCCAGCCGTGTATCGAGACTAGGGTTATGGAGTTGATTTTTTCGTTTATTTATAATCTCAGGTCAAAGTTCTTGGGACTACAGAAAATGTTGTCAAATGGACTAATAAAAGTACAAAATTTAACAAATACCTTATAAATAACATAGAAAATGTGATACCCTTATAATTACAGTGGTAAACTATAGCTACTGGATTTAGCGTTTGGAGGTTATCTGAGTTTAGTAAATTTTACGTTTAAAATATATTCACTTAAGGAATCAATGTAGATTGAGATTGTTCTTCAATTTGAGGTGTTCATTTAATAAAAGAAAGTTCAAGTGTTTGTTAAAAAGTGATAAATGATGTGGAAAGTGTATTTTCACTTATTGTTTGGTTTTCTTGTGTGTTACGGTTAAGTTGTATTTTAAAATATACTTAACAATCCTCTGTCTCTTCTATCCGGGTAATATTTCTCACAAATACTGCTGATGGTCCTTTTTTCGTTAATTCAATGCTTCTTTTTTCTTAGTTATTTGGTTAAGGTGTTTATTTTTCATCAGTCATCCTGGTTATTGAAAATTCCGTCATTCATTTATGGGTTTGAGATATTTTCTTCCTTCCAATGGTTCATATTCAGTCACTTGGGATTCCTCAGCAATTCCTCATGGATAATTTAATTTCTTCTGGTAATTTTTAATTCATGTTAGTGTTAGTGTTACTTCTGTAATTTAGTTTACTATTGTCATCATTAATTCTGATAAATTTTGTTTAATTAATTCTTTCCTTTACTCATTGTGGTTTAATACGTCTGCACTCATCAAGAGCTAATAATTGAGATGTTACTCACCTTTATCACATTTATTAATTATTATATAAAACAAACTTACCTTGATTAGCCCAGGATTCGGCACACGAACTGTGAACTATAAACGTGATTGAGGGTTACGTATTTCAATAACTACGCTCATTGTCTATATTAATCATCTCTGTTTATTATTCAATTTCAGCATGTATTTTACTTTTCTTTTAAATTTACTTATTATTCATTTTCTTCTCAAAACCACTACTGTTTATTTTAATTACTTTTCTTCAACAATTACAAATCATTTAGTCTACTTTGTAGCGTGTCAATTTTTGGGTATTTTTATTTTTACCGTATGGGGTAATTATATTTTTTATTTATTTCATTTTTGGGCGGGCTGGTCTAAAAATTATGGTGAAATTTTATAGTACGCCAAATATTCATTCCATTGTGAAAGAACCAGTGTTGACTGAACAGTTTGAGACAAAGGTGATACGCAATTTCAGTGGTGTAATGCGGCTAAGGAATTTGCATCTCAACGAATTTCTAAGAACTCTGTACGTGTGTGGCAGTGCACACACGCCACCACTCACGCAGACGCCCCAAGTGACGCTCTTGACAAAAAACCAAGATGGCTAGAACGCAGAATTATTCAACATCTCTTCATCGGTCATCCGGAAATACTGCTAAAGCCCCGCCTACTATTAATGACATCAGCAGAGCCGAAGTCAATATTGTCCTCTGGTCACACACATATACCAGCTCTATGCAAAGCATAAAGTGGTTACTACACACCAACTAAGCATGAACGGCGACGAACACCTGGTGGCCGTGAACCGCCGTTCCCGCCCACTGAAGCAAGCAGTACCTGTTACGTTACCGTTCCAGTCTACAAGCAGCAGTCCCCGGTACCGGGCTGGCCCAAGTAGGCTCGTCACAAATTTTTTAATTTTGTCAGTAAAGGGTGTAAAACAGTATAAATTCATGTGACCGCGGTCGGTTTTAAAAAGAAACTGTATCAGTTACAACTTTTGAATAATATAGAACAAGCAATTTTTCGTGAGAAGATGCGTGTGTGCGGCGACCGCGTGGCAGGCGTTTGGGGGTCTAGGAGTAAAATGTAAAATGATAAGGGGTTTATAATTTACAGTGTGAGTGTGAGCGTAGGCAAAGCTGGGCTGTTTATGTCTGTGTTTGTATTTTATATTTGTGTTTGTGTTTTGTGAAATGATAAGGTAAGCTATAGTAGTAAGTTCCGTTACAAACCAGGTGCACGAGTTGCACAATATGTGACTCCATGTAAATCTATTTGTCAAATAATAATTTCAACAACTGAGCATTAAAATTATCAATTCTCTTGAAAAATGAGTTGTGTTAGTGCTTTGCGTAACCTATAAACCATGTTTGTATCTAGCTACATGTGATCGGACCCTGGAGCCCTATAGAAGAGATCGTAACGGTAGGTAACCACTAAATTGCTTTTCGTATTAATAAATGTGATCAAATTGATTAGAGGATTACAATTTGTGCCCGAATTACATGGACTAGTACATCACAATTGGCGCCACGGAACAGGCACGAATTGTAATTAATGATATTTAATTAAAATTCCACATCTACAAAGATGCAAACATGTGTTTGGGGTTAGCATAGCAAAATAATATTATATTACAAAACTTAATTAATTACATTATTTACTTAATGAATTTATTTAATCAATTCATTTAATTTAATTTAAATAATAATACAAAATGTCAGATAAAGAAAGTAATATAAATGAAATGACGAATGTCGAAGTTTTTGACGAGTCAGATATAAGTAATTTTGAGTTACATTCGACTCCAAGTGCGAGTCAAGAGAAAGCAGAGATCAATTTAAGTGACCAGAGTAATATAACTGAAGATTCGGGTGTGCAACTGACCCCGACTTCAACAAAATGTAATGCACAATTTAATAGTGAGGTAATGAGTATGTTACAATTACTTCTAGAACAAAATAAAGAAATGAAGAGTGATACAAATATTAAATATAATGAACTTCTAGAACAGAATAAAGAACAGAAGAGTGATTCTGACGCTAAATTCAATGTATTAAAAAATCAGAATAACGAGTTAAAAAATGAGATTCAAGAATTAAATAAATGTTTAGAAAAGAATAACGAAATAATAAGAACTAATTTGAATAAGTTAGAACAGAGTGTGGAGCGAATGGGAGTACATGTGATGAGTACAGAGAAAAATAAAACCAATGAAAATTGTAGTGACAAATGTAAAAATATGATACCAGAGAAAGAGTTAACAAATGATAACAATAGTGTTGGAAATAATGAGAATAATAATAATGTAATTGAAAATGTCATATCAGAGAGTACTGATGAGTTGGTGGAATGTCATGATTATGAGATGTTAAGGTGTGTTAGTGAGTTAGAGAGAGAGTAGAAAAATAATATAGTAGTTGAATGGGGGCAGAGGGTAAATTTTCCCATTAATTTTTTTGAACCAGAGTGTTCACGAATGTTATTTTTGAAGGGCGAGAGTCCCGTATTGGTAGAAGAATTGAGTTGTTTATCGATGCTGTATAATGTTGTACCCTCTGTCTGTAATAATGATGTTGAAGATATGATTTGGTATTGTGATGAGAGAGATATAAGTGGAGAATTGTATGTTAGTAAAGAAACAGAATTGTATAATTTGAAGAGAGAGTATGATGAGTGGGAGGTAAGGTTAGGAGTGTGTATGCATAATAATGATTTAATTGATTTGGTAAAAATAATTAACCCGATAGTGAATGAATTTAATGACGGAGACTTAACAAAAATACCTAATGTAGACCGGTTGAATGAGTATTTGAGCAAGCTGAATGAATTTAGTTTGTATGGTTACAACACACAACACAGTCATTTGTGTGGTGATAAAATTGAACGATGTTACGTAGAACCAAGGTTAATCTGGAACGATGGAGGATAAACTATTAAAACAATAAAAGACAGTATAAACATTATGTTTTATGGTTTTTTGACATGGCAGAATGGGACAATGAAGTGCGGAAAAAACTGAACAATTAATAGCAAGAGTTTGTAAATAATATAGTGAATTCATTTGTGTGTATTATGAAACGTTAGGTAAATAATGTGTATATGTATTAGAAAATGTTGCGATAATAATAATAATACCAATATTTTGCAAGTTAAATAAATATTAGAATTAACTGTGAAAACAGTAATTGATTAATGGTAATTGTTTCGATAACTATATAATTTATGTTTTTGGTAATTAATTTAATTAAAACAATTTGATAAATGTTAAATATTTTGATGGATTATTTGAATGTTAATTAATTAAATTTTTTATGAATTTAATTTATTTCACGAGATTTGGAAATTTGGTAATGAATGATGAATTATTTAATTTAAACTAATAAATTTTGTGAAATGTTTCAGAGATGGTGGTGATTATGTTTTGGGTGTATATCATGTTAAATGGATTGTAAGTAGAAAAAATTTGATAATCATGTATAATAAAAATGTTTACAGGTGTGATTGAGGTGTTAATGCAATAGTGAGATTTTAATGTAATCATTGTGTTTAATAAATATGGTAATTAAGAAAAATTTTAATAATAATAATGATATATAACAATTATCAATAATAAATTTGGAAAATTTTAAGAAAGTCAAATGGTATAAAGGTATGAATGAGTCAAATGATTATTGATGAAATGATTATATTTATATAATGTATATAAAATTTTTTAATTAAGTATCTATTAAGTTGCTGTTGCGGGGGTGGCCTGTGCTCCCGTAAGTAGCGAAATGGGTTGGGGGTAACAGTGAGTGTTACCTCCATCGGAGGCCGAAATGGCGAAAATGTGCGGCACACCTTATTCGTGTGAATTAAAATTTACACACTGCCAAACGACCGTGTCGCACATAACTAGATTGATGTATAACAGGCAGTGAAATTGAAGTTTAGGTTTCCCCGACTTTTCGGGCGATTACTGCCTTACCAGCACTAATCGTGGATTTGGCTAGCGGCCAGCTATGGTCATATCAAGTCCATAGCTGACTTGAAATTGGTATATATTAGAAATTTAATGGGGGGTGACAACTAGGGGAAATCTCCGGAACTATGAAACAGCGGCTGCCACTCTGCCCACTTGGGGGTAGCAGAGAAAGGTGGTAGACCCGCATTAAGGGTGTATAATTATAGACCCGAACATGTTGATGTTCAATACTTTCAAATATAATAGCGGAAGCAGAGACACGGAGAGGTAAAAACTGCTCCAAAATATACAGTCTTTGCCGAAGCGAAAAGGCGCCACAGTCTTACATAATTTGAAATAGTGTGTGTGGCTGGGAGGTGACTCAAAGGAGTCACGAATGTAAATTGTATAACATAACATTTTTTATTCAGATTTTGAGCAAATAAAACTGCTTGTGCTCTGTTCAAGTAACTAGATGCTTAGATATTTAGTATGAGGTGTTCATTACATGCTATAATTTTAAGTGTATTATTTTATCGTTGCAAGTTAGATATATATGTTGATAAAATATGTGTTTTCATTATGTGTGTAATTTTAAACTAAACCAATGATTAAATCGTCTGGCAGGCGGTCAACATGAATGATCATAATCAGAAAACGGGGAAACGATGAGATGAGGAGTAATGATAAATATGTATTTCATGTAATTTGTTCAAATTTGAGATGTGTTTTCATTATGTTAGGATATCAGCTGATCAGCAACAGGTCACTGGTATATTGGTTTGTAAATGTCATAAGTAATTGAGGTTCAAGGTAATGTGTTAATGTATTATAGATATTTTACAGTAATGATAACAATAATTTGATAAAATGAGAAATAAAGTAACGATTTGGGAAAGTTAACAAAAGATAGTTTTGGGTGATGAATATTTTATGGGACGTGTAGATCTGTCCGAGTTAAAATCAAAGTTGAAGTTGAAATAGTAGAGATGAATATGATGTAATGTTGTTTTTGAGTTAATGTAATGTAACAGAATTTTGTGAAGTATTGACGTTGACACAGTAGTAATGGAGAATAATCGTAGAGTTCTGAATGATATATTTATGTTTATAATTAATGAGGTTATTTTGTTGTATTTGTAGTAAGATAATGAGATTGAGAGTTTTGGGGATGGCAATGTTGTATTAGAGGGTAGTGTAATGGGGGAGTCCGCAGCAAGGGTTGGGACGGGATAGGGATAGATTTAGTGGGGCTGGGGTCGCCTTAGGTAGAACCAGGAACCAACATAAGGGAATGAGCTTTGGGGAGGGAAACACATATCCTATGTACAAAGGGTTAGAGAGTATTTTTTTTATATATGTAGAGCAGGTGGCGATTTGAGTTAAATGATAAGTTGGGTTTAGAGATTGCTGGGGTAGAGATTTTACTAGAGATGGGTGTCATAGGAGTTGAAGTTGTTAGTGAGTTAGAGTCAAGGGGAGAAAGATTATATATGTATACAGATCTAATATAGGCAATGAGAATAAATAATTTACATTACCCACAGTAAGGGAGAATCAGATGATTAAATGAAGAGAGAGATTTATAATAAAGATATAAAATTTTCATTTTTTACACCAGTGACAGAATCTTGATAGAGTTGAAAATAATGTAAAGTTGAGAATTGTTTATTTTAAATAATTTAAATGTCAAGTTGATGATTATTTATATTAATATTTTGTAATTTTAAATATTTTATGTTATTATGTTTTGTATTTCAAGGTAGGATATTACAGATGTCAAATGTGTTTTAGATAGAAATTATACATAACATATGTAGGTCAAGGGTTTTGGACTTGACCTAGTTTCGATCTGCTGATGAGGTCATACACCTACTAAGCCTGTATAGTATGAAGTCAAGTTAATTTGTTGGTTTAATCAATTTAAAACAATTTTAAAATAATGTCTAAATATGAAGAAATATTTAAATAAAATTTTAAATTTTTTTTGAATTTTAGAATTTTGAAAATTTTAATTTTTTTTGAAAAAAAAAAAAAAAACTTGATTTTTCGCCTGCCAGCGAATGAATATTTTAGGTAATGATTATTTGATTATGTGTGTACTTAACATGTTTGTTGTCATTGATTGATTATATTGCATTGTACTGTTAGACTATAAGTGATTACTTGTTAGATTAAGGATATCTTTTGATTAGTAGGAATGTATAAGTTAAGTCATTTGAAATAAGAAAAACAGAAAAACGAGGAAGAGAATTTTTTTTGATAAAATATTATTTTGAATTTTGAATTTTTTTTTGATGTCTATAAAGTTTAGAAGCATTTGTCAAGGTGGGATATTATGTCAACATGAAATGTGAGTGTGTGTGAGCCCAGTATTTGCTAAGGGCAGCCCAGCTTTCATACAAGGGGAACCATATCGGCTGAGGATCTGGAATAATCGGAGCCAGGGATTGAGGGTTTTGGGGGTAGCATGTTAGAAGGCAAGGTGCGCTGTGGTACGAGTCTGTTCGAGTTCTCGGTGTTGGGATCTCTTACGGAGAAGTCCAGTGATCTCATTCAGATGAGTCCATAGCCGCCGAGCCAAGGGGGGTCGTGTACCCATGCAGACTAAGAACAAGGGGGTTGTTGGCACCAGTTCCTCACCGGTCCTCTGCGGGGTTTTATCGATGAGATTTCTTCTGTTGTGAACAGCAGAATTCTCATCGAGGGGGTATTGTAGCGTGTCAATTTTTGGGTATTTTTATTTTTACCGTATGGGGTAATTATATTTTTTATTTATTTCATTTTTGGGCGGGCTGGTCTAAAAATTATGGTGAAATTTTATAGTATGCCAAATATTCATTCCATTGTGAAAGAACCAGTGTTGACTGAACAGTTTGAGACAAAGGTGATACGCAATTTCAGTGGTGTAATGCGGCTAAGGAATTTGCATCTCAACGAATTTCTAAGAACTCTGTACGTGTGTGGCAGTGCACACACGCCACCACTCACGCAGACGCCCCAAGTGACGCTCTTGACAAAAAACCAAGATGGCTAGAACGCAGAATTATTCAACATCTCTTCATCGGTCATCCGGAAATACTGCTAAAGCCCCGCCTACTATTAATGACATCAGCAGAGCCGAAGTCAATATTGTCCTCTGGTCACACACATATACCAGCTCTATGCAAAGCATAAAGTGGTTACTACACACCAACTAAGCATGAACGGCGATGAACACCTGGTGGCCGTGAACCGCCGTTCCCGCCCACTGAAGCAAGCAGTACCTGTTACGTTACCATTCCTGTCTACAAGCAGCAGTCCCCGGTACCGGGCTGGCCCAAGTAGGCTCGTCACAAATATTTTAATTTTTTCAGTAAAGGGTGTAAAACAGTATAAATTCATGTGACCGCGGTCGGTTTTAAAAAGAAACTGTATCAGTTACAACTTTTGAATAATATAGAACAAGCAATTTTTCGTGAGAAGATGCGTGTGTGCGGCGACCGCGTGGCAGGCGTTTGGGGGTCTAGGAGTAAAATGTAAAATGATAAGGGGTTTATAATTTACAGTGTGAGTGTGAGCGTAGGCAAAGCTGGGCTGTTTATGTCTGTGTTTGTATTTTATATTTGTGTTTGTGTTTTGTGAAATGATAAGGTAAGCTATAGTAGTAAGTTCCGTTACAAACCAGGTGCACGAGTTGCACAATATGTGACTCCATGTAAATCTATTTGTCAAATAATAATTTCAACAATTGAGCATTAAAATTATCAATTCTCTTCAAAAATGAGTTGTGTTAGTGCTTTGCGTAACCTATAAACCATGTTTGTATCTAGCTACATGTGATCGGACCCTGGAGCCCTATAGAAGAGATCGTAACGGTAGGTAACCACTAAATTGCTTTTCGTATTAATAAATGTGATCAAATTGATTAGAGGATTACAATTTGCGCCCGAATTACAGGGACTAGTACATCACAACTTTAACATGGTATATATCTATGTCAAACCTTAACGTAAAATTTAATTATATTATATAAAGACAACCCAGCATCTTGCTCACTCACATTCTCATACAGTATTTAAAATTATTCCCCCCTAATATAGAGCTCTTTATATTAAAAGTGATATAATTGATTTGATGGGATACATTTACGTTTTTTTAATGGCGTCACTGCTGCACACGTGCTGCACTACTATTTGTCCGAAAATCGTTGCACTGTTTGAATTTTAAAAATTTCTCTTGATTAACTCGGTTCACTGCATCAAATGTTACACTCTGCACTGTTTTATTTTAGTTATTTCACATTTCTACAGGTTAAAAGATTTTTTCGGTTCGCGAGCCTATTGTGTTCAACCAGCCACAGCCATGGCGGTTAGACGACTGTGGCAGCTAAGCTGCCGGGGTGGCGCTCTTCGTCCTTTGTGTGTAAATCATCACGTGGCCACCAACCGGATGTCTTCTCCATAACTCGTTCTCTCATTGGCTGTAGAATGTTCCAGAATGTTTCCCGAGATCTCACGAGAACTGGAAAGCAGTTCGCATTGCCAACACGAGGTTGATTTTACGCAGCACAACGCCGCACATTCCTGATGACTCACATACCCTTTGTCACAATTCCCAATGCGTACCTTGTACTGACTGTTACCGAATAGTACAAAGACTGGTTTATTGTTTAAAATGATTAAAAATTGTTTTACCCCTTTTGCCTTGTTACATAATGGAATAATACAATTTATTTACTGGTTACTATGGTTTCTCTCTTCCAAACACTAACTCCCATTGGTTGATAATTTACAACATTGTTATATAAAACTAACATTTTTCTATACACAATTACTAAAAATCTTTAAACTATTATAACTCCCTTATACTACCTGTAATCTTAAATATAATAACAACATTAGTTTGCTTTTTGTTTACAAATTATTTTGATATCTCATAAGGTTATAACAGATTCATACATTTTCCATTTGGTTTTCTTTTGTAAATTACCTTTAAACTAATTATTTTCTATCCAGTTTTGTGTTCTACACTATTATTATGAAACCTAAACAGATTATATACTTTATTTTATCAATTGTTATTGTTTTGTCTTAAATTTCACAAATTTCTGGTTACCAGTTATAGGCCTAATTGCCTAGAGTTCATAATTCACCTCCCCTATACTCATTACAACTGTTCATTGTCATTTTTGTTAATTTTAAATGCTTCTAAACATAATTACTGTAATAACCTAAACTAAATCAAAACATTTGATTAGTTTTAATCATCATATAACATAACATAATTACTTAACAAATCTTTTAGGCCAATGCCAGTATCTAAAGTTTTATGTGTTTTAAACGGTTCTGTTAATTGTAATACTCAACATAATAACATTTGGGTTAATTACAACCAAAACAAAATATAATAAAAATGAACATTAGATGTGTGCTAGTATTCCCTTATAATCTCACTTACAGAATATAGTGTCTAACTCCCTTTACCTGTTTTCAGCATAACATATTAGTCTTTTATCATTATTTTTAACAGTGGTTAATATAAATTTATAAACTTTATTCATTAAAATAAAACAATGGATTCCTTATCATCCTTATTATATACTAAAAAGCTTCCTTAACATAATGGAAAACAATTATTAGTGGTTTACTTCCAACAAACATTGTTATATATTATATACAAACATTTTCTTATTTCATTAAAACTATGCCCATGTCTACTTATAACTGTCCCTTATAATTTATACAGTTTATTTATTATATTTGGGTCCAGTTATTACACTTGTAATAGGTTATTATTACAAGTTCTTTCTTTATTGCTGACTACACTTCACTTTATTATCTAGTGTTTTTATGTAGTTCATTGATTAACACTGGGTCCTATCATGGTTCATTATTTATTATTATCTTTCTTACTTACTTATCACTTTTTGTTCACCTTCTAACATTGTATTTTATATTTCATGTAATTATTAACACTGGGTCCTATCAAGGTTCATTAATTACCACCACTTTCCTACTTAATTATTGCTATTTAAGTTTATTTTATAATATTGTCACAAAACAAAACTACTTTGCACGATATTAATTGATGACTCGTTGGGCACTTGGTGAAACATATTAATACAAAGGTTCAGTTTATATTTAGTTCAGTTAATTTTATATTTTGCATTCATGATTGTATTTAGTTTTTAAAGACACCAGACCTTCCCTTGTCTCATGCACACACTCCCCCCCTCGCCATCATAACACAGATGTTCCAGATACGCCCTAAACAGATGTTTACCACCTACACTACTCTAACATCCTGTGTTCAGTAATTTCATTCACTTGCTCTTTGACAATGGCTTAAGTTAGTCAAAACAGCTGTCAGAGTTAATTAAAAAATTTGTGAAACTTACCAAGTGTTTTTATATATTTTACAAAACCTTTGTAAAACTACTTTGTTTTGTTTTTTTAAAACCTGTACACAAACATCCCCATCTCTGAAACAATCACCATCCTACAAAACAAACTCAAACAGAACAACATACCAGACGAAGTTATCAACGAAATAACAGAAACTCTGAACATTATCACAAAACAAAACTACTTTACTTATAACAATAAATACTACACACAGAATGATGGCCTACCCATGGGCTCCCCCATATCTAGCATTCTAGCATAAGTCTTCCTCCAACACTTAGAAAAAACAAAAATACTCACAAACAATGACAGACACTCACATAAAATACTATATTGGCACAGATACGTTGATGACATTCTAATACTATACAGGGGAAACAAAAGACAATGTGAACAGTTACAAACACACATAAACAAAATACATAAAAACATAACCTTTACAGCCGAATACGAACACAACAATACCATAATCTTCTTAGACCTCTCCATCACAAAACTAGAACACAGGCACAAATTCAGTATATACAGAAAACCAACTACAACTGACACACTAATACACAACTCCTCCAATCACCCAATACAACACAAACTAGCTGCCTTCAGAACCATGATACATAGACTTAACAACATCCCCTTAGATGAAAAAGACTATAAAGACGAACTAAACACAATAAAATATCTAGCAGAATCTAACGGATATGACAGAACAATAGTTAGTAAACTCCTACACAAAACAAAAAACAAACAACACACAAAGACAGAAAACAACAAATTCATAACAGTAACATACATCAACAAACAAACTGAAAAAATAGCCCACAAATTCAAAAAAGCAGGATACAGAATCGCTTACAAAACTACTAACAAAACAGAACACACACTATCAAAACACACACACAAAGCACAAAACAAATTCTATCTATCTGGTGTTTACAAGCTAAATTACTCAAATTGCAATAAATTCTACATAGGCCAGACAGGACGTAGCTTCAAACAGAGATACATTGAACACACAAAGGCACTCCACTCCACTACAGAATCCACCTTTGCAAACCACCTCATTGAAGCAAACCACACATATAAAAACATCGACAATAACATGAACATTCTACATGTACACACAAAAGGCCGAAAACTAGACACTCTAGAACAATTGGAAATATACAAACACACGAAAACAAATAAAAACGACATCCTAAACGAACAGACACAATTCAAATCGCACACATTATTCGAACATATCTCACCCCACACACACAGCACCGATCTTTCGAAATTCGATTCCGTCACCCACAACAGGATGGACAGTGCTACCAGCGGCAGCCTCTGAAGAAGTCTTTTAAAGGCGAAAACCGGTTCAGGCTGTAAGGTAAAACTTTATGCTTTTACTTATAAAAAACTTAGTGTTCCGAGTCGTTAATACAATAGTGGTATTTAGTTAAGTAACGGACACGTCATGGACAACGAAATCCAAGAATAATATTGTCTTTTGATAGTTTACTTATTACCACTCTTTCTATATGTTATCAGTATATTTGTTTTTACATTTCATTTTCTTTTTACATTTCCTACTGTTTACCTACTATTTATTTCCCTACTTAATTTTGTACTTTTATGTATATGATTCTTTTTAAACAATTGGGTATTTTTTATATTGTGACTTTAACTATTTTCTCTGGATCACCTTTTCCAATCTATTGGGTCTCGTCATCGTCATTGTCCTTGTCTACGTCAAATTCAGCTAGTGGTGTTGTTCTATCGTTTCCTATTTAATAATTTTTATTATACAACTTTTCTTCAATTATTTATACTTGTAAACCTTGTGCTACCGTAGGTCACGTTACATAATGCTTCGCCACCAAAATTGATTATTTCTAAAAATAACGTGGTTGTTTTTACTGAAATCATCAACTAAATTATCTTCTACTTTACATCTTCTTATAGAATGTTGTTATTATCATTGAACTCATCAATTAGATTGTCTTCTGTTTTACATTTATTTATTTCATATTTCATGATCCTTGATATGATATTCTTTTCTTCTTTTCTTTTCTTATGAGTGTTATATTCCTCGAAAGTTTTACTTCCCTAATTATTCTCCTTCTATTCATATAAACTGGCACTAGTCAGAGGGCACTTGTGGCTCTATTACTCTGCTGTCCATTATGTACTTATTCTGAGTTCAGAGGTCATACCATCTGCTCAATAAAAAGTGATTGCTGGAACTTATCTGAACATACAATCACCATTTAATAATAATAATAAATAGTCTATTTGCGACTAATATAATATAAAAATTTAACTAAAAACACTCTAGGGATTAATTACTCTGTTGTTATTCAGATCAAATGATTTTTCTTCTTACTGATTTATTGAGATGTTCTTTATCCATACGTGTGGCGATGTTCTTAACATATATTCTGTAGTATATCTCTATCTTCTTTCTTACAATAGTTGTTTTCCATGTCCTTACTTCCTTTATCATTTACAATTAAAATCTAACTTGTAGCTGTATCAATGGTTATTAATTCAATTATTCTCGTTATAAGGATAGTCAGTTAGTGGTTCATTGTCCTTCTTATTTGATTGTCTTGTCTTATTATTTTACTGTTAACTGTCTAGTTTGTTTTCCTTTCGTAGTTAAAAGAAATGTTATTTTTCACCGTTATTCCCTTCAAAATTGGGTTATATAAATATTTTATGTAAGCTGTCCTCACTTCCTTTAACTTTTGTAGTTCATCTCAGTTTTTATTATTCTTTATTATTGTTCTTTTTTAAAATTACTTTGTTCTGAAAAATGTGGTGTACGTTGTTCTTACTTTGTTTTTTCTTCAAAATTATTTTACTTTAAACATTTGGTTGTAAGTTGTTCTTACTTCTTTTTAGAATTATTTTGATAATTTGTTCTTTTCAAAATTAAGTTGTTTCAAATATTTTGTGTAAGCTGTTCTTACTTTGTTTTTGAATTTTGAAATTTTTCTCTTAATGGTTTTATTCCGCCTCATAATACTTCTTCAATGAAGACTGGTTGTAGGTTCCCTTAACTCTTTTTGTAGTTACTTCACTGATTATATATGTGTTATTATTGTTGTTCTTAGTAATTATATATGGGCCATTATAAAGCAATAACAGCTTTTTCGTTATTCCTTCTCTGGAGCTGGGTAATTCTCGATTTCTTATCAGTACCTTTTCTCCGACTTTGTATTGTATGATTTTCGGTTGAGCCTTCCGATATTTGTTTTTTCTTTTCTCCACTTGTTCAGCCACTACTATAAAATCTTACGTTATCGAATTGATAATCGGGGTTACTTGGGAAATTAATCAGTTCTATAATTGCTTGAGGCAGTGGCCTTTCATACATTATTGTGTAAGGGGTATCTCTGATAGATTCAAGGTATGCCAGGTTAATAAAATTTTCGGTTGCATTTATACAGTCATTCCATTTGTGCTGTTTGTCATGACAGTAAGTTCAAAGGATTCTTCCGACTTCCCAAAGTACTCTTTCTGCTGGATTGCTATTCGGATGGTAGACGGAGGTTTTATAAGTCCTGACGCCTAGATCCATTAGAGTCACCTTCCACTTTCTTCCTCTGAATTGGATACCATGGTCGGTGATAATTGATTTTGGAACTCCCAAATCTGGTATGTACATCTGTGTAACAATGTTTAGTACTTTATTGGTAGTTTAATAAATTTTGAATAATGATCAAAGATTATTACAATAAACTTATATTGCCTCCTCCCTCCACTGCGTGGTAGGGGTCCACATATGTCCAAAAAGACTCTTTCCAACTTACTGGTTGAAGTGATGGGCTGCATTATTCCTTCCTTCTTATCATTATTACATTTCACCAACTGACATATATGATAGCGTTTAATGTAGTTTCTTACTCTTCTATTGATGTTCACATAAGTATGTTCTTCTAGCGCCTTTATTACCTTTAAAGCCCACATATGACCGTATCTGAGGTGATAATCCATTACGATTTCTTTTTCAAATCCTCGGGGTATTACTAACTTCCATGAATTCTGGTTATGACTGGTCTGGATAAATAAGGTATCCTCATGGACGCAATAGAATGGGGTGATTCTCTCATCTTGCTGACTTAATCTTTGTCTGATCTGGTTTAATTTTGAGTAATTCTTTTTGTGTTGCTTCACTTCCTTTATTATGGTTTCTAAATCAGATTTGCTTTTTATTATATTATATACTTTCACAACAGTCTCTTTTTCACCATCAAATGTTTGTTGTTCTATATTAATTCGGGATAACACATCAGCCGCAATATTTTTACTTCCTGGGATATATTCCCAACAGATGTGGTATTCTTGGAGAGCAAGTATCCATCTGGTTAACCTCCCATGACTAAGTTTACAATTTTTTAAAAAGGATATGGATTTATGGTCGGTTCTTACCGTTATGGGATAACCAAGGATATAGGTTCTGAATTTACCACAGGAAAACACTACACTCAATAACTCCTTCTCAGTCACATTATAATTGAATCACAAATTGCAGAAACGACACATATGACATTTTTGGCGGTATTGAGTTAAGAATGGAGTTTTATTCAGTATTTCTGGGCGCATCGTTTAGTGCAGAAATGACACATGTGCTATACTTTTAAGGCATTAAAATCTACTTGGAAAAGTTCGTCCAATGCAGAAACAACACAAGTGAAATCACATGTGTTCTTTCTGCACTGGACGAATTTTTCTTTGTTCCTAGGTTTAATTGGTACGCCTGCTTCCTAACCTGTTTTGATAGCAACAGCTGTGATTTATATGCATTATTGCGCAGCTGTTTATTGGAGCGAAAAGTCATTGAGGTTAGTGTTTGTTTACCTTTCCAAACATCAAACATCTTATTACAATGTCGAGTGAAAGTGATTGTGGTGAAATTAGTGATAAGCCTAAAAAGAGGAAAGGAGTGACTAATGAAGAAACTTACAAAAGGAATGTAATAAAAAAGCCAGAGTAAAAGGTGAATCCTACACGTCTTATAAAGGTAAAAATGTTCATATTAAAATTCAGGATACGTTTAATTGTAAGTGTGCTGAAAGATGCTACTCTAATGTATCAGAGGAAAGTAAAAACGATTTGTGGGAATATTTTTACTCCCTATGCAGCAAGAATGAACAAGATACTTTCCTCCAAAGTTTAATTGAAAGAAGAGAACCAAAGAGAAGACGTAGGCCTAATGGCACTGAAAAACCCGAAGTTGACGAAAACGTTGAGGAAGACATGGAGCAAGAGGAAAGTAGGAATAAGGATAAGAGACAGTCTAAAGAAAAACATAACTTTTTTACTTATCATGTGAAAATTGATGGTCATATCCAAGAGGTATGTAAAAATAGCTTTATGAAACTATATGGCATTACAGTAAGTCGTGTTCATCGTTTATGTAATCTTTTGATTGCTGGTAAAAGTCCACATGATCTTAGGGGAAAATCAAGAAGAGGAAACGCTATTAACGGCGAAATTCGCCAATTGATCTATAACCACATAGCGAAATACGAGGTAAAAGAAACTCACTATGGCGGAAGGCAAAAAAAGTATTTGGACGCTAGATTAAGCATTAAGGTTATGCACAACATGTTTTTGGAAGCCAATCCAGAATGTAAAAACAAATTGAAGTATGATTTTTTTAGAGAGTTTTTCAACGAAAATTTTAATTACAGTTTTGGAAGACCACAGATAGACGTTTGTAGTACCTGTGAAGGTTTCTCTATGAAAATGAAAGATAGAAACTTGAGTGGCAATGCTAAACGGAATGTAGCAGCTGAGCAAATGTTACATAAAAGGAGTACGAAAAAGTTTTATAGCGCTCTACAATCTACAAGTTGCATCGGAAAACGAGGATGACGATACTGTTGCACTTGCCTTTGACTTTATGGCAACACAACCCCTGCCTCGCATTCCAGTACAAGAGGTTTACTACTTGAGGCAACTGTCTGTAAATATTTTTTGTATTCATAACTTAAAAACGGACATAGCTGACTTGTATCTATATCATGAGGGACAAGCAAGTAAGTCACCAAACGAAGTATGTACTTTTTTGTGGCAATATATTCAAACTTTACCAAGTTCGGTGAAAAAACTCCACCTTTTCAGTGATGGCACAGGTGGACAGAACAAAAACCACACGGTGGTGCGGTTTCTTCTGAGCCTATGTGACACAGGAAGATTTGACTGCATCATTCATTTTTTCCCGGTTCGAGGACACTCGTTCATGCCTTGTGACCATGATTTCGGTTCTCTAAAACGTTTTTTAAATAAAACAGACAGAGTCTACTTGGTAGAACAATATGGTGAACTGTTCTTACGTTCAGGTAAGGAAGGTAGATTCAAATTACATTATGTTGAAACAGAGACAATAATAAACTTCCATACATGGTGGCCTAGATTCTACAAAAAGACAGTTTGCTCAGAAGAAACAGCAGGTCGTGGAATTCCAAAAATGGCCAAAGTAACTTTCAAGGTTTCAACTTATAGACAATTTATCTATAAGAATGAAAACAAAGGAACAGTTACAGCTAAGGAGTTTATAGGTGGTCTGACATCTAACACATTTTCCCTTGCCAAAACTGAAGCTGCACCTATTCTTCCGTCGTTAAAAGCTTATCCAATGGGCAAAATTCCAATCAATGCCAAAAAAATTGCTGATATAGGAAAGCTAAAAAATTACATTATTGGCTATGAAGATTTTTATGACAATTTTGAATTGCCCCTCAACAACAGCAGCTGACTGCAGTGATGACGATGGCACAGCCCACGATGACTAACTGGTCGGTCTTACTTCATCACAAGGTTGAGGATTCACAAAACCTGAGATTCTGTAAATACTTTTTCACTTCTATGTAGTTTGTATTCTATCAATAATACCTTGTAATTTGTAAATAAATATTGTAATATTCATTTATCACGTTTTTCTTTATTTAAAACCATTCAAACACATTCGGAAAATTTGTAGAGTGCATTAACGACACATGTGCAAAATTTTCAAACATAAGGTATAGGCGTGTATAATGACAGATTGACATTAAATTTAGTTTGCACGGTGTCAGATAGTTAATTAAATACAAGGTAATTTTTCCAAAATTTTATTCCAAGCAATTTCGAAAAAAAAAAGTTTTTTTGTTTTTCTCACAACAATGAAAATGTCACATGTGTCGTTTCTGAAATTTGTGATTCAATTGCGCTCGCAATGGTTCAGGATTCTACTTGCGAAACTCACTACCTGGTGGTTTCCATCATCATCTTCCTGGTATAACACAGACCCCAAGCTTATATCACTTGCATCACAATTCATAAAAAATGGTCGGTTGAAGTTAGGGTGTTGTAACATAATGGTTTTTAGAAAGTTGTCCTTAATTTATTGAAAAATTGTATCCTGCTCCGGGCCCCACATCCACTTATTTTTGGACGATAATTGTGGTGATAATCTGACTGTTAACTCGGAATAGTTCTTCTGGAATTTTCTGTAATAATTACAGATGCCTAGGAATGACTAAGTTTTTTTTATTCTTTGGGGTTGGGAAGCGTTGAATCGACTCTATTTTGTCATTCGATGGTGTTATGCCTTGTCTAGATAAATTGAAACCAAGGAATTGAACCTCATTAGCTATTAATTTAGATTTTTCAAGTTTTAATGTTACATGGTTATCAGATAATTTCTTCAATACTTGCTCTACTCTATCACAATGCTCTTCCCAGCTGGATGAAGTGACTAACAAATCATCAACATAAATGGTGGTATAATGCATGGTTTCTGGACCCAATATTTGGTCCATACATCGGACGAATATCGCCACGGAATTTACAGCCCAAATGGTAGTCGCTTGAACTGGTAGTTCCGACCTTCGAATATAAAAGCAACATATTTTCGACTAGCTGGGTGCAACTCTACCTGCCAGTACCCACAAACTGTATCCCAGGTACTGATAAACTGGTACCGTGAAATTTTTTGAGTATCTCCTCAATTTCCCCAGGAGATGTCCTATCGTTTATCAAGATCTTGTTTATCTCTCTTGCATCTAGACACAGCCGTACCTTTCCGTCCTTTTTTGCAATGGCTACGATGGGACTGGTGTACTGTCAACAACTGTATTCAATGATATCTTCTTCTAATAACCTGTTGATTTCAATCCTTACTGCTTCCTTCGATGCGTATGCTATCGAATATGACTTTTTATTAAAATTTGCACATTCTTTGAACCTTAATTCGCACTGATACCCCTTACTTTTCCTGGTCGGTCTGAGAACACATGCCAATATTTATTGTAAATTGATATCAAATTTTCCACCTTCTGAGTGGTTAAACTATTTCCGTTTTGTTCACCCTGAAATTGTCTGATTTCTTCTAATTTTTTGTTCCATAAAATGTCATTTCTGCTTTGGTCTTCGGTTCTTTCTTCAAATATATTATCTTGGGAATTAGTAACTGTTCTTATGTTATAAATGTTATTAACTGGAACTACACCCTTGCTGCCAATTCGTTCAGCTATCCATTCTCTGTTTTCTGATTTCATTGATACTCTTGCTCGTCTCATGTCAATGACGGCGGAATATTTCCTTAAAATGTCACAACCAATGAATATATCGAAAGGTAAACCATGAGCTATTAAAAAGATCATGGGAAGGGTTACATTGTTACTAGTTACTTCCAATGATACTTGTCTCTTTATAGTTTTATTTTGTCTCCCAGTGGCTCCAATTAAAATTATATTGCTAACAGGTAATGTTGGTAAGATGGCCTTACTCTCTTTTTGAATTTTGTGGTAAACTATACTGTCAATTAAAGACACATTAGCGCCTGTATCTATCATACATCTGGTTGATATTCCACTTATTTTCGCAATTACATAAGCAATCTCATTATCGGAACGGTTAATTTTAGTAGATTTCTCATCGAGTAGCTCTTCTCTAATATTTTTCAAGTAGTGATTTTGGATAATTGTTATGGTATGGTCATTTGTCTGGTCTGTTAGTCTTGGTAAGTACCCAATAAATCGGTTCAGTGATGGGTCCAGGTGGATTCTCACTGCCGCTGCTCGTTTAAATGCTGGCTGGTTCCTTCCGTACGGTCATCTGGTCTATTAGATTGGTTACTGTCCGTTCCGTCCAGGATTTCGACCGGGTCGTTATGAAAAGTCACGCGATCCCTGTTTCTTCTATCATCCTCGCCGCTCCTACTCCTTCGTCCTCGATAATACTGCCTTCCATCATTTCTATTCTCCGTACTCACATAATTTACCCATCGCCTGTATGTTTGATTTTGGCCGTTATTATTATATTGGTTATTTGGTTGATAGTGATTATCATTGTTAGTATTATTATTATTACCTCGGTTATTTTTATTATTGTAATTTGGATTATTTGGACGTTGATAGTAGTTGTTGTTGGCGTTAGAATTGTGATAATTATTATGATTGTTATTGTTATTATTGACCTGTGGATTATTGCCATTAGGACCATTTTGGTTATTACAAAAGTCATTATTCCTATTATTATTGCTATTCCGTTGTCTATGCTGTAGGTAATGCCTTTCTCATTCATGCTCTCCCAATAATTCTGCCATATCTTGGATGGTCTTAATTCATCAGCTCAACCTGCTCTTTGAAATCTCCCCGTCATAATGGTATGCCAACTGTGTTACCAGGCATTCTTCAGGGATATTGGGCTCCAAGTTCCTCGCTACGCTGACTTTACCTAAAAAGTACGCCATTGGAGACTGTCCTAAATACAGATCAAATCGGCCGTTGCTTATGCTGTTCCTCACTACATGTTGTGTAGCCTCGGACCAATACTTATTTTTAAATTCTAAGAAGTTTTGAATGTCTGGCCGTACTGCCGTCCACCAGTTGTCATGGACCTCTTTACACATTTCATCTAACATACCCTTAATCACTGTCCATCTTGTCTCCCTGGTTCTTGAAAGACTTTCTTCGACTCGTTCAAGGAATTCAATGGGGTTGCGCTTGTAGCTTCGAAAATTAATTATTTCCCTGCTTTTGTTGCATGGTACGTGGGAACTGATATATGGTCTATCCTTCAAGGCATTGACTTCTTCCTGGAGACGCAACTCTCATAGTCGGGATTCTTCTATTTTCTCTTCATGGGCAGTTGTTTGACCCTTTACTTCATTTACAGACACCTCTAATTGGTTGCATTTCTCCTCACATCTTATCTGTACCTGCCCTATCTCCTCCTTGGTCTCCTTCTGTATTATTTCCATCCTGGTGAAGTCTCCCATTTTGTTGACTTGTATTTGGACATCCTCCTTAACTTGGTGTATTACTTGATTTGTCACTTCGCATTTCTTATTTACCTCCACAATCTGTTGTTTAATGCCCGTTGTCTTTTCCTCCATCTGACCCCTCATTTCTGTACGGATTTCTATCATTTGTCCTCTATTTTCTTACCCATCTGAGTATTGTTCTCTTCCAACTGTCGTTTCACTTGTCCCTTTAATTCTTCACTACTTTGTTTAATGCCTTCCTTCAACTGTTGTTGTAATATTTCTTGGTTATTATCCATTTTCTTGTTAAGTTTTTCTATATTCTTCTCATTATTTTTGTCCATTTTTTCAATATCCTCCTTCATTTGTTGTCTTAATTCCTCATTGTCCTCCTTTCTTTGTTCTTCCATCTGTTTTAATGTCTCATTGGTGCTTTCGATTTTTTTATTCAATTCTTCACTATTTTGTTTCAATGTTTCATTATTTTCTTTCATTTGTTTTAATGTTTCATTACTGCTTTCGATTTTTTTATTCAGTGTTTCATTCCCTTCATTATAATTCTCATCATCTCCTGCATGCTCATGTCTTCTTTTTGTGTGGGTTTTGTAGGTTCCGCGGTTGGTAACACTGTTTCTATATCTTCCACCAGTGTGGCCTCCTTCTCTAACATACTGATTTCTTTTCCGGCCTCCACTGCACGTTGCTATGACTTGCCTCTTGTGTGCATTTTCCGTTTCCTTTTCTGTAGTCGCGGCTAGAATCTAATGAATTTAATTATAGAATTTATTGATTAATTCTAGCCATACTAGTTGGTTGCCAATTTTGTAATATAACGAATCTATGGTTGGTTAGCTCTACGTTGTTGGTGTCAATTTTATAATACGTGTTTGTCCCCGTTATAATACTTACAAGTGGAGAGCGTCTACTCACTGGTTCGGATGTTCAAATTTGTATTTTCTGCCTCAAACTAGGGTTTGCCAACTCTTCTTGGTAAACCAAAATTGCACAGTTTAAAATTTTTTTTATAGTGAGTACTCAATTTTTTAAAGAATAGTTAAATAAAATCAAACATACAGTTTAATGCTTCTATTATGTTTATTAACAATTATCAATTGGTTTTTCTCATTACAATTTCTTTCAAATTATATATTTTATTTTGCGCCGGCATGTTTAATTATTAGTGGTTAGCTATTCTGTCCAGCCGTGTATCGAGACTAGGGTTATGGAGTTGATTTTTTCGTTTATTTATAATCTCAGGTCGAAGTTCTTGGGACTACAGAAAATGTTGTCAAATTGACTAATAAAAGTACAAAATTTTATAAATACCTTATAAATAACATAGAAAATGTGATACCCTTATAATTACAGTGGTAAACTGGATTTAGCGTTTGGAGATTATCTGAGTTTAGTAAATTTTATGTTTAAAATATATTCACTTAAGGAATCAATGTAGATTGAGATTGTTCTTCAATTTGAGGTGTTCATTTAATAAAAGAAAGTTCAAGTGTTTGTTAAAAAGTGATAAATGATGTGGAAAGTGTATTTTCACTTATTGTTTGGTTTTCTTGTGTGTTACGGTTAAGTTGTATTTTAAAATATACTTAACAATCCTCTGTCTCTTCTATCCGGGTAATATTTCTCACGAATACTGCTGATGGTCCTTTTTTCGTTAATTCAATGCTTCTTTTTTCTTAGTTATTTGGTTAAGGTGTTTATTTTTCATCAGTCATCCTGGTTATTGAAAATTCCGTCATTCATTTATGGGTTTGAGATATTTTCTTCCTTTCAATGGTTCATATTCCGTCACTTGGGATTCCTCAGCAATTCCTCATGGATAATTTAATTTCTTCTGGTAATTTTTAATTCATGTTAGTGTTAGTGTTACTTCTGTAATTTAGTTTACTATTGTCATCATTAATTCTGATAAATTTTGTTTAATTAATTCTTTTCTTTACTCATTGCGGTTTAATACATCTGCTAATAATGAAATAATACAATTTATTTACTGGTTACTATGGTGTATCTCTTCCAAACACGAACTCCTATTGGTTGATAATTTACAACACTGTTATATAAAACTAACATTTTTCTATACAAAATTACTAAAAATCTTTAAACTATTATAACTCCTTTATACTACCTGTAATCTTAAATATAATAACACCATTAGTTTGCTTTTTGTTTACAAAATTATTTTGATATCTCACAAGGTTACCTTTTTTCAAATTATAACAGATTCATACATTTTTCATTTGGTTTTCTTTTGCAAATAACCTTTAAACTAATTATTTTCTATCCAGTTTTGTGTCCTACACTATTATTATGGAACCTAAAAAGATTATATACTTTATTTTAGCAATTGTTATGGTTTTGTCTTAAATTTCACAAATTTCTGGTTACCAGTTATAGGCCTAATTGCCTAGAGTTCATAATTCACCTCCCCTATACTCATTACAACTGTTCATTGTCATTTTTGTTAATTTTAAATGCTTCTAAACATAATTACTGTAATAACCTAAACTAAATCAAAACATTTGATTAGTTTTAATCATAATATAACATAACATAATTACTTAACAAATCTTTTAGGCCAATGCCAGTATCTGAAGTTTTATGTGTTTTAAACGGTTCTGTTAATTGTAATACTCAACATAATAACATTTGGGTTAATTACAACCAAAACAAAATATAATAAAAATGAACATTAGATGTGTGCTAGTAGTCCCTTATAATCTCACTTATAGAATATAGTGTCTAACTCCCTTTACCTGTTTTCAGCATTAGATATTAGTCTTTTATCATTATTTTTAACAGTGGTTAATATAAATTTATAAACTTTATTCATTAAAATAAAACAATGGATTCCTTATCATCCTTATTATATACTAAAAAACTTCCTTAACATAATGGAAAACAATTATTAGTGGTTTACTTCCAACAAACATTGTTATATATTATATACAAACATTTTCTTATTTCATTAAAACTATGCCCATGTCTACTTATAACTGTCCCTTATAATTTATATAGTTTATTTATAATATTTGGGTCCAGTTATTACACTTGTAATAGGTTATTATTACAAGTTCTTTCTTTATTCCTGACTACACTCCACTTTATTATCTAGTGTTTTTATGTAGTTCATTGATTAACACTGGGTCCTATCATGGTTCATTATTTATTATTGTCTTTCTTACTTACTTATCACTTTTTGTTCACCTTCTAACATTGTATTTTATATTTCATGTAATTATTAACACTGGGTCCTATCAAGGTTCATTAATTACCACCACTTTCCTACTTAATTATTGCTATTTAAGTTTATTTTATAATATTGTCTTTTGATAGTTTACTTTTTACCACTCTTTCTATATGTTATCAGTATATTTGTTTTTACATTTCATTTTCTTTTTACATTTCCTACTGTTTACCTACTATTTATTTCCCTACTTAATTTTGTACTTTTATGTATATGATTCTTTTTAAACAATTGGGTATTTTTTATATTGTTGCTTTAACTATTTTCTCTGGATCACCTTTTCCGATCTATTGGGTCTCGTCATCGTCATTGTCCTTGTCTATGTCAAATTCAGTTAGTGGTGTTGTTCTATCGTTTCCTATTTAATAATTTTTATTATACAGCTTTTCTTCAATTATTTATACTTGTAAACCTTGTGCTACCATAGGTCACATTACAATATTCATCTATAGAAGTTACACATACACACTTAGTTTACAAAATCAAACAAAAATTGCATCTATTCCTCTGAAATAAACAAACAATTCAGCATCACTTGAGCATAACAAAATGAAGTACTTAGTCTCGTATTCTTGAACTGTCATTTCGCATACATCACTTCCCATTTCAAATACCACACATGGTCTGTCCATATAGTAAGCACTCATTCTACACCACATTTTTGAGACAATCAACAAAACTTTAAACTTCACAAATGAATTTTCTGAAAACATTCCTTAATGGCACTTAACTTATTTTTATTTATTACTCAGGCCCCTACTGTCTTTGCCTCCATTTCATAGCTCATACTTCTCTAATTCAACAAATGATCATCACTAATTGTCGGTAATCTGCTACTTTTTTTGTGACTGCCAGAATGCTTTCTTCAACTCCCTCACATAATTCCATTTCCTTCCCCCCAAAAATTCCAAATAGCCTTGTTTAACCTATTATTATCTCTCCCTCATAATTTCTTCATCTTCACTATGAATATTATTCCCCCTTTTCTTTGTTTGCATCCTGTCTCCACAAAATTAATCAATGAATATTATTCCCCCTTTTCTTTGTTTGCATCCTGTCTCCACAAAATTAATCAATGTCCTGTTCCTTACCATGTCAATAGCCAAACAGTCCTACCATCCACTTGCTTTCCTTATTTTTACTGGCTACTCTCAACAATATTTTCTAATCTCAATTGCTCTTAGTCTTTACCCCAATTCCATTCTACATCATTTAGAATAAGTTTTTAAAACCATCTTAAGCTTTGTTACTTTACTCATTTCTTTTTTCATTCTCTTTCTAATAATTCCCTAAATATAATCTCTCACTAACAGTTTAATAAATGCTTATACAGCATATATATTCTATCCCCACATTTCTTCAAATTGCATTTACTCTTTAATATTTCACCTTTTCTTCAAAACTTGTCAAATCAATTGTATGTCTTATCCCTGATCTTTCAACGTCTCTTATCATTGTTTCAACTGACTTATTAAATTTGATACTATCATATCCTAATTTTATAAATAACTAAATTTAAACCTTATTATTTCATCAACAATTCACTATTACCACTTGTTGCGTCTGGAAGCTCTTGAATGTTCTTGAGTTATTCCTAGAACGCTAATTGGAGAGGGCTGGTTGGAAAGAAATTTGAAGTGGACTGTATGTTTTTCATGTAATGATAGTTTATTGAAAATTATTGAAATTTGATGCGATTGCTGACACATGCAGAAGTTGACTCGGCATGATGCCCGTTAAATTAATTAGAAATAAAAGTCGAAAGACATAATAAATAAGGCAGGAATCGCCCAAGTATAATCAGTGCATGTTGCACATATTAAATAATTAAATAATGAAAGCCAGTAGCCGTGGCTGGAAATGTTACGAGTGATCAGCTCGGAGTATTGAGAATAACTAACGTAAATTTCACTAGAGGCAGCCCAGCTGGGAACCGGCTGTAGTTAATAGATAAGAAAAACGTGACGTCATCTGCACATGGCGCAGTGCGGTATTCAGATTACAGACTTTACAAGTTCAAAGTTTGAACATACTGCCCGCACAAAATCGGGGCGATTTTGTAATTTATGCCTTAAGGTTAATAATACATAGTAATTGAATTTACATGCTAATAAAACAACAACATAACAATTGACATGTCCAACACAGAGCAACGACACCTGGACAATTAATAGTAAAAATGTGGTTAACATAACAAATTCATGTGATAATTACAAAATACATAATGATTCGAATTATATGGTCATAGAAAACTGACAATGAAATTACACAACACATAATAACATGGCATGATGCACAATAATACAATAATCAGGTAGACACATTAATTTGTCTCACATAATAACAGAATAATGATCACAAAGAATTCAATAATAAGTAACAAGCAATAATACAATAAAAGGATATAATAATTTGCATGCATGATATTGAAGCAACAATCCCCCGAAAAATTCAACCATACATAACCACTGGCTAGTACAATGGCAAATACATAATAATTGATACAATAATAATTCCCAAAAAAAGTTTAAAAATACATAATCATAGAATAATACAATAGCAAGACATAATAATTGATACAATAATGGCGTAGTAACTATTGCAATAATAGCTACATGATAATAATAATAATAATAATATAATTACAATAATAATAAAATTGGATTATATGACCGCCCCGGGAATGTCCCGGGAGTGATACAAGGTAATGCGACAAAGTTCACATTCCTGATATGTGTCGTATGATGCTCATGCGACTAATCTGATGCCACCGGAAGGGGGCATAATTTATGGATGGGTCGACGTAGGATACCCTGTGCGGTGCGAACTTCAGCAACGCGCACTATTGAGTCCTGACCCGCATAAACATTTGTGATTACCCCGTGCTTCCATTGAAGGGGGGGGGAATTATCATCTAGAATGAGGACGAGCTGTCCAACAGTCAAATTCCTTGACGTAATGCGACATTTATTGCGCTGTTGCAACTGGTGCAAGTAATCTTTTGACCATCGCTTCCAGATGGATTGTATGAATCTTTGGAGCAGCTGCCATCTGCCCAAACAACTAATACTGACTTGGGTATAGTCGAAATCCGGGAGTGCTGTAAGTGGAGAACCGACCAGGAAATGAGCGGGAGTTAACGGTTCTGGGTCCCTAAAATCATTGAATATAGCGAATAAAGGGCGTGAGTTAAGGCAAGACTCTATTTGAGTTAGAATGGTAGAATACTCCTCGAAATTCAGAACGGTACAGCCAATCACGCGACGCAAATGAAATTTGACACTTTTTACCCCGCTTTCCCACAGACCACCGAAATGAGGGGCTGAGGGTGGAATAAAGGACCACTTGATGCCCTGGGAGCTGATAAACTCCTGAGTTGTTTGCTCAAATCCCTTAGATTTCAAAAGTCTGTACAATTCGTGTAGTGTGCTGCTAGCACGACGAAAATTCGTACCATTGTCAGAGAATATCTGAGTGGGGATACCTCTACACGCGATGAACCATTTTAAAGCCGCTATGAAGGCGTCTGAGGTAAGATCTGATACAAGTTTCAAATGAATGGCTTTAGTGGTCATGCATATAAATAAAGCAATATACGCCTTTGACGTCGATTTTGAGCGCTGCCCGCCATGACGCACAAATACGGGCCCGGCATAGTCAACAGCAGATTGGGAAAATGGCTTAGCAGGCGAGACCCTGGAAGGGGGTAATTGTCCCAATAATTGATTTGCGCCCCTAGCACGGTATCGGGATACATTTATGTATTACCGAGCATATATAGGATTTATCATTAACGATCCAATATTTCTGCCTCAGAGAAAACTGGGTTAATTGTACACCAGAGTGCAATAAACGAAGATGTTCGTTCTGTATGATTAACTTGCTGAGATGAGAATGCGGGTGTAGTATTATTTGATGTTTGCTCGCGTAGCTGAGCTGGGAGTGCTGCAGACGTCCATCCACTCTCAATGTGCCTGTCTCATCAAGAAAGGGGTTGAGTGAGAGAATTTTATTGCTGTTGGGGATGCAGCGATGTGCCTCAAGTTCCTTAACCTCAATGCTGAAGTGGAATTGCTGAGACTGACGAATAAAAACCAAAAGTGTATCATGCAACTCCTGGGCTGACAAAAAGGAAGTGTCCCTGTCAGCAACGGGGAGCCTAGAGTTCCGAATAAACCTGTGGCAATATGAGAAAACGCGAATGAGTCTTGATAGGGATGAGTAATTTTCAACATAACTGGATGTGGATGAAGCGACAATTAGTGAGGTCTGGGCCTGCTTGCGTCGTTCCTGTTCCAGATCGGGATAAGTGCAGGGAGAATGAGTATCGAAGGCACTGATGGGCCATGATGATGACTCATGGGACAACCAGGACGGACCATGCCACCATTGTGGGTGGCTGTGTAAAATACGAGGAGGCAACTGCACGATAAAATGTCGGCAGGGTTGTCCAGTGATGATACATGGTGCCAAGTTCCCCGGGTAGTGAGACGCTGTATTTCAGCAACACGGTTGGCGACAAACACCTTCCATCGGGAGGTTTGCTGATGGATCCAATGTAAGGCTATCATTGAGTCCGAGTAGAAATATAATTCGTCGAATCTGTAGTTGACAGCGTCCATTACCTTGGAAGCTAACTGAACCAGCAATAGGCAAGCGCAAAGTTCAAGCCTGGGTAATGTTATCTGCTTCAATGGAGCGACTCTAGATTTGGAACATAACAGGTTTGACGATATGGCATCGTTTGAATAGACTGTACGCACATAGATACAGCATGCGTAACCTTTAGCTGACGCGTCGGCAAATCCATGAAGCTGGAATGAAATGATTCGGTAATTGTTTAGACTCTTGACGGACCTCGAAATTTTAAAATGAGTGTCTGACAACAATTGAGAATAGAGTTCTAACCATTGATCAGACAATGACCTGATAAGGGTTCGTCCCAACTTGTACCCGCTAACCACAATTGTTGTACAAAATGCTTGCACCAAAATGTAATAGAGCCAATGAGGCCCAAAGGGTCATAAATTCCTGCGATGACCGATAGCACACTTCTCTTGTTGACCACCGCCACATTGACATTCCTCTGACCGTTATATAAAAAACTGTCTTCGTTGATGTTCCATTGAATGCCCAATGTACGCACATTTTGGTTTTTGCTAAAGTTATGGGAGACGTGAGCGCGAGAGGCTATAATGGTCTGGTCATTAGAAAACCATTTATGTAAGGTAAAACCATATCAGCTTAGTAAATTTATGATGTCAGATTTCATTTTAGATAGAACGTTCGGGTTATCTGAGCCCGTCCACATAAAAATCATTGGCTATGGCTAAGCAAGCTATAGGGTATTTGGTTTCATTTTCTTGGGCTATTTGAGCCAGACATCTTGTAGCAAGAAATGAGGCACTTGCAGTCCCATATGTGACTGTCCTCAAGGCGTAATGTTGGAGTTCCTTATGCGGGGCGTCGCGCCAAACAATACGCTGCAAATTGGAATCCTTAGGATTAACTAAAATTTGCCGATACATCTTTTCAATGTTGAAATGAGGACGTATTGGTGAGTTCGGAATCGAGCCATAATAGAGAACAGATCCTGCTGGACCGTGGGACCGACCATCAGTGTATCGTTCAAGGACAAATTATTTGTCGTTTTAGCGGAGCCGTCGAAAACAACTCGCAACTTGGTAGTTATGCTGGAACCTTTAAAGACTGAGTGGTGCGGCAAATAAAAGGTGTCTGACTTGTCAAGCGACAAATCGTATGCATTAAGTGAAGACATGTGACCAACATTTTAATATTCATGCATGAACTCGCTATAACCTTTGTGAAGGGCAGGGTTCTGCTTGAACTTAAGTTCTAGTGACTGAAACCTGCGGATAGCTCCGCGAAGAGAATCGCCCAAGTGAGACTTGTCTGACCTGCGAGGCAGGGATACTACAAATCTGCCATCCTCATTACGGACAGTATTGGACACAAAATGATTCTCGCATTCCGAGTCCTCAGCGGAGGGATCACGAATAGAAACTTCCTCCAACTTCCAAAATTCCTTTAGTTGAGAGGAAATGGAACTATCATTTTCACATACCATAAATGATAAAACCGGTTTCGTCATGTCGACATTAAACGACAACTTACCTGCGAGAATGAATCCTAGTTTTGTCTCCTGAATTATGGGGAAATGCGGGCTACGGATAAACTTGATAGGTTCAATTAATTGCAAGTAATACTGAGCACTGAGCAATAAATCGACTTGCGATGAGAAGTTGAGTTGTGGGTTGGCTAAGAATATGCCCTTTGGTAAATTTAAAGATGCGACATCAAATGATTCTACTGGGAGATTATTAGTGACGCTGGGAAGCAAAGCGCAATGTATGTTTAAACTAAAATGTTTATAGCGAGAATGTAACCTTACTCTGGTACTGAAGTCAGCTTGGGACAATGAATTGTTTATACCCGTTATGGGCAATTGAGATTTAATTAGTTTCAGACCCATGCGATGTGCGAAATCCATAGTACAGAAGTTAGCCTGCGAACCAGAGTCTAATAAAATCCTAACCGGGTGCTTTCTACCTGCATGGTCAGTTGTCATGCAGACTGTGGTAGATAATAATATGGACTTATTTGTTTGTAATTTTAGCGAACACTGGTTGTTACTGGACGATTCGTTTTTGTTAGGCATATGAACCATTGTGTGATGGCGTTTCGCACACGTTCTGCAAGAAAATTTAGAGGGACAGTGGGCACTATCGTGGCCTGAGCGAAAGCAATTTAGACAAAGTTTATTTTTGACTATAATATTTTTTCTCTCCTGTATAGTAAGCGTTATAAATTGTGAGCAATCAGTAAGTCGGTGTTTACCCTTGCACAGCTGACATATATTATTTCCGACATGGGAATGGAATGTTGCTTTGGAAGCATTCACCGTTTTAATTGCCTTGCGATAGTGAGCCTTAACGCCAATGTTTATCTTGCTTGTTGAAGTGGTTGCGCTGTCCAGGTTTTGCAATAACTGTCTATGGATATTTAAAAATTTTATGAAATTACTAAAGTTAGGAAATCGTTCTTCTGACAAACTTTCTTTCCAAAGATGAAGCGTGTAATTATCGAGTTTTTGGACCAAGTAATGAATGAGAATAATTTCGAATGTATTTACGGGTAGATTTAAAGAGTTTAACGCATTGACATTAGCAGTTATCTCGTCAATAAATCTGGAAATACTAATCCTGGACTCTTGTTGAACCGATTGCACACCCAAGACATTCCCCACATGATGGGCTGAGACAATTAACTTACTGTCATACCTATTTCTTAGTAGATCAATAGATACCGCATAATTTTCATGAGTAATTGGCAGCGATTTTATCACATTTAGCGCCTCGTCACTTAATGAAGAGTGCAAGTAGTGTAACTTTTGAATATCCGTCAGGTCGGTTCTGACGTGTATTAATTCAAGAAATATGTTGTAATAGTGTTGCCACTCAATAATGCTACCTGAAAAGTGAGGCAATTTGATCGGTTCCAACTGTATAGGGGAGGTTTTAAGAGGCGTAATTTCGGTATTAATCAGCAGTTTTTGATTCACCTGCTCCACTTGCTCTAACAAGTGTTGCAACTTGCATTCGATATTGCAAAGATCATCCTCAGTTTGGACTCTATCACTTGCTAATGCGAAATCAGCGTCATCAGACTCAATTTGAGACTGTATATCATCATATTTAGTGGATAATTCCATTAAATGGCGAAGCTTTATTTTTAGTGCATGATGATCGCTTGTGTCTGGATCGAAATTATCCGCAAACGTGTTCACATGGAATATAGATGCTTTAATAGTGCCCTGTTTCTTTATCAACGCTTTCACATCAGCCATGATTGCAATTAAAATGTAATTTAAAAGAATTTAAGCGTACAGCAGGTGAATAATTGCTGTAATTTTGAATATCTTGATAAAATTTGATATAATGCGGGAGCTAGTGATCGTCATATAGCTTAACACATTACTTACTATAATATATACTTATTATCTCTTTTAAAGAACAGCCATGAGCGTTATTGAAAGTATGAATTTAAATAATAATACATATAGCCTTATCTCGACACTTGAACTTCTAATGAGTTATTACGCAGTTATGCAAATACAGTGGAACCCCTCAAATCCGAACTAACTGGGGCTTTAGCCTGTTCGGATTCGAAAAAGTTCGGATTAGCCGAAAAATCTGCATACATAGTACTCAACACTAGTTACGGTGTACGCGCCGCCCGGTAATGTTGCGTAGGGGTGAGACGAAGCCGCCGGAGGTTGCTGACCTTGACTGCCCGTGAATCACTGTTGCTGTCGGGCGGAAGTGCGCTAAAAATAGCCCAGTCCTACTACAATAGGTCTAGAAATCTTTGTATTCCAGTTAGTCCTCTGGCGTTTGATGTCCTGTGCGTTTGTCTGCTGTTACTGTTTCCATCCAGTGTACATAGTTTGTTCGAGTTTTCTTTTAAGGTTTATTGTTTTTGCATTTGAAGTGAGCAGTGTAGATCGGGTTTTTTAGTTTTCTTAAATTATGGCAAGCAAACGAAAACATAGTTCTTGTAAATACTTTAAAAGAAAAACTCGAAGTGTTAATGCAACTAGACAAAGGGGAAAGTTTGACGAAGTTGGCTGCTGTTGAATTTGGTGTTGGTAAGGCAACAATCAGTGACTGGAAAAAGAATCGTGCGAAAATTGAACAGTTTTGCAGTGCAACAAGTGAAAAAACTTTGAAACAACGCCATCACGCAAAAGTTTCTGTAAATGAAGAAATTGACGAAGCAGTGTTTTTGTGGTTTACACAAGAGAGGCAGAAAGCAGTTCCTATTAGTGGTCCATTAATTCAAGAAAAGGCATTGCGGCTGAACAAACTAATGAACGGAGATTTGGCATTTACTGCTAGCAATGGGTGGTTGGATCGATGGAAGAGAAGGCATGGAATCAGACAACTGACGATAAGCGGAGAGAAGTTATCAGCTGATAATACTGCTGCAAAAGAATATTTAGATGAATTTGCCGATTTGATTTCGTCAGAAAATTACTCGCCCCAGCAAGTGTATAATGCGAACGAGACTGGATTGAATTTTACAGCACTTCCCACTAAAAGTCTTGCTTCTAAAGAGGAATCTTCTGCGCCAGGCTTTAAAATGAACAAACAGCGTCTCTCAGTTTTGCCCTGCAGTAACGCCGCGGGAACAAACAAGTTACCATTAATGGTGACTGGAAAATCTGCCAAGCCACGAGCCCTTAAAAATATGAACATGAATTCTCTCCCTGTTTATTACAGAAATCAGACTAAGGCGTGGATGACTGGTAATCTTTTTAAGGAGTGGTTTGAAAAGAAATTTGTTCCTTCGGTAACAAGATTTAATGAAGAAAATGGACTGCCACCTCGAGCTCTACTTTTGATAGACAACGTTCCGTCACATCCTTCAGACATGCAGTTGGTGTGCAGAGACATAAAAGCAATTTTTCTACCACCTAACGTGACATCGCTGCTGCAGCCTGATCAAGGCTTGGATCAAGGTGTGCTACAGAACATAAAACTAAGCTACAGAAAAATGCTTCTGCAAACTCTTATTGAAGAAGATTGTTCTCTTTCTATTCTTGAGAAGCTAAAGAAGATAACAATAAAAGATGTGATTACTGGGTTGCAGAATCCTGGAACAATACCAGTAAAAATTTACTGCAGAGATCTTGAACGAAGCTTTGGCCCAGCCTCGAATTTGTGGAAACACCACTTACAACACGAGATGATGAAACTGAGCTCCTTCATCTCTTTCAAAAAGTACCAGGATGTGAGGATGCTCAAAAAGGTTGTCTGGAGGAGTGGGCAGCACTAGACGACAATGAAGAATGCACCGAGCATGACATAGTGGCTGTGGTCCAGGATCAACATGACAATGTATCAGGTAGCGATAGCGAGGGAGAAGATGCCTCAACAAACGTGACTCATTCTGACGCTGCCATCACTCCGAGACCGACATCGCGTTGCGCTACGTAGAACAACACGCAGCTGCTACACCCAATGATGTCATGTTTATGCGACGCTGGCGCAACATCGCATCCTCGGGAAGGTTTATGTCACTTCACCAGATGAAGATCACTGATTTTAAGTGAGAAATGTAGTGTAATGTTTGTGTGTGTTTCTTTTGTTTTTCCTTGGCCATTCAGCTCTGATGTTAATGAAATGCTGTATGACGTTGTTGTTTTTATACAGTGTTAATTCCAATATTTTTTACATTTCAATCCTGTTTTACGTAAGTAGCAATACTTGTACATACTTTATTAATTTTTCAATGATTCTTTACGTAAAATTAGGTTACATATGATAGTTTTATGTAATAATAAATGTGTTTCTTATGTCTTTACGTGTTTTTTTCAAATGTTGTTTTTCTTCAAAATCATGTTCGGATTTCCCGGAATTTCGGATTTCTGGGGTTTGGATTTGAGGGGTTCTACTGTATGCTCATATTATAATAATATATGTTTACGTAAAAGCATCAATAATACCATATTGAATGTAAAATGTTACTCAGTTTGTTGTATTCATGTATTATATGAACAATTATAATGAAAAATTAAAGTTTATAATCATGTGGAATCCTGGCGTGTTCAAAACTGCTTCGGTCCTGTTGGTTCCGTGCTGATCCCGTATCTCAGCGTGATTTTACCGTTGTGGAATTTGCTGCTGTTGAATAACTTTCTTATAGTTTCTTGTCGTGTCAGATCTGACGCTCTGTTGGATCTTGTGTGTCACCCCTGGAGGTTGTCTTTGTGGCAACAAAGGCATGCCACGGCCAGCAATCTCAATTTGAAAGTATTTAAATTTGAAGATTGTTTGGGCCACAGGCTGTTTGTGCTCATTAAATGAAATATTTTGAAATAGTGGACCAAAATGTTGCCCGTACGGCCAAAATAAAATCCAGATTGGTGGACCAGAAAATGATGTCACTGTGGACAAAAATGTGGTCGCTTGTGGACCAAGAAATGCGGTCGTGTTGGACCAAAAATGTTGCCCGTAAGGCGAAAATAAAATCCGTCCCGTGAGGACCAGAAAATGATGCGTCTGGAAGCTCTTGAATGTTCTTGAGTTATTCCTAGAACGCTAATTGGAGAGGGCTGGTTGGAAAGAAATTTGAAGTGGACTGTATGTTTTTCATGTAATGATAGTTTATTGAAAATTATTGAAATTTGATGCGATTGCTGACACATGCAGAAGTTGACTCGGCATGATGCCCGTTAAATTAATTAGAAATAAAAGTCGAAAGACATAATAAATAAGGCAGGAATCGCCCAAGTATAATCAGTGCATGTTGCACATACTAAATAATTAAATAATGAAAGCCAGTAGCCGCGGCTGGAAATGTTACGAGTGATCAGCTCGGAGTATTGAGAATAACTAACGTAAATTTCGCTACAGGCAGCCCAGCTGGGAACCGGCTGTAGTTAATAGATAAGAAAAACGTGACGTCATCTGCACGTGGCGCAGTGCGGTATTCAGATTACAGAGTTTACAAGTTCAAAGTTTGAACACCACTCATCACAAACACAAAACCTAAATTTGAATCCACATACAAATTATTTGGTTCCTGTCACGTTACACAATTTATCAATAAATGCTACTTATGTGTGTGACCCAAATTCATAAGCTTTTGAATCCTCTGAAAACATACCACATACGCCTACTTGCTCTACACTGCAATCTCCAATAGCAGTCATAATAATATTAATAAGTATCCTAACAACTTATTTGTATTGTCAGTAATTCATGTTTATTTGTATTCTTTGTTATATTCACAGTCTGCATTATATATTGTAATCTAATAGTCAACTAACTATACTTACAGATCTTAGATACAAGGGCAGCTCAGAAAGTATGTACTGTTAGGCTATTATAAGATACAAACATCTTTTAAACAGTTTTATTGTTTTGAGAAAGACTGTTACATAATTTGAGAAACTACTTTTCTACATAATTTGTACCAACCTTATCATATGCCACTGAAATTGTTTGTTATTTAACAGCTCTGAAAATTGCTACACATATACTCTACCATATTCTCTTCATGGCTGTGATGACAACTAATCTGCACATTTTTTAATAACATCATTTGTCATTATGCTGACTGACAAAAGATCTCTTCATGTACACACAAAGATAGAGAAGTTGGCAAAGTTCGGTCTGATATTCCCAGCTGCAAGATATGATTAGTTCTTGGGCTCTTGGGATGTGTGGCTGAGCAGTGTTGTGAACAATGCAACACTAGAACTGAGTTTGCTGCACTTTTTATCTGGGTGGTGTGACAAAATTTCCTTAAGGTTTCACAATCAGATGGAGTATTTATTGTTACACCTCATGGCAAAAAATAAACAAGCACAACACCTTTTGCTCCATATGGACTGATTCTATAGCTTAAAATTATGTTTTTTCAATAATGTGGTTTCCACTTCAGAAAGGGTTACTTTGATTCTGAGGTAATGTGATACCCAATGTCTCATCACCAGTAACAATAAGACAAGATTTTTTTATCTCCTAGAAAGTATTGGCTGACCAAAGTCAAATCACTACCAAGAGACTTGGTTTTATGCATTTCAGTAAGCATCTTCAATACTCAGTATGAGTGTTAACTACAATAGTTTACATAGCTGTCATAGTAAAGAATTATTAAAATTGTGGAAAGTTAACAAAAAGTAATGAATTGTAAAACATCTGTTCTCACCAATTGTTTCGTCAACTCCAATAGGAAATCACTATTTACCACAAATGGCTGCTTATTGACAAATCAAACAATTAATTGACCTGGCCTCACACTTCTTATATTACAAAGGGAAGGATGACAAATATAATTCACAGGTGTTACACTCTCCGTATTTTTAAACATTTAAGCTTACAATACAACACATAAACACTATCTGATTCCACTGTTATAGCATCTGTGGCATACTAATTCACAAAAGAAGTTCGTGAACAAGCATGAAACAACATCCTACACATGGCTCCAACAGCAATATTTGGAAATGTAACATTATTTTATGAACATGTCTAATAAACTTCAGATTTACCGACCTTGTCTAAGACATCAGCTCTGTTTGTAGAAGCTAATATCATAACACCCTCCTTAGATGCCATTCCATCCATTTCTACTAAAAGCTGGTTGAGTGTTTGCTCTCCTTCACCAGATGCTCCATCTATTGGGCTAACTCCTGAACTTCTTTTACGTCCAATTGCATCAATTTCATCAATATATATAATGCAAGGTGATCTCTTCTTTGCTTCTTTAAATAAATCTCTAAACACAGAAAATTTAAAGTAAACAGAACCATTTATAGTTATAAGTATTATTTTTTTAGTTACCTATTTTACTTTAATTACTCATATATTCTCATCATATTATAATTTATTTACTATTGTTACGACGGTCTACTCGATCGTCATAGGTACAGTGGAAACAAAATAAGTACAAGACACCAATTAAGTCACTAATCATACCTTTAATTTTTACAGTTAAACAGTTCGTAATTAACAACACTGTCTTTTACAACAAATCATATGAAAATTGTTCACATGCAATAAAATGTCCACTAAAATTAAACACAATTGTATTACAATTATACCGTCCAATTATAGAACACCACACTTAACTAATAACTACTTGAACACGCACAGTAATATCGCTACTATAACTCTCGAACCGCACGGTCAATAATTCGCACTAATACTGAAACTTAAGGCCACTGCCGCCATGTATTTATACCTGCGCTCACAGACCAGAATGTTCCTAATTGCGTCTTAGCGGTCGTGTGAACTACATAATTAACTGCGGCCTTGACACAGTCCGCGCAGCTGGTGCCTTCGAGAACTCTCTCGAAAATGCGTCGACAAGCATGTACACCACACGCGTTACATCGAGATTCTTCTGCCACATTTGACAAACACGTAGATTGTTCTGTGATGTCGTAACACTGCCCCTTCCTTAAGCCTGTTCGTCCTGAACTGGCAAACCGTCTCTGAAGTAGTACTTAGCCAGGCGATCTAGGTGGACAACCTTGAACTTTCGCTGTCCTTCCTGTTGAATCCGAAAAACAACATAGTTGATTCTTTTTTTCATAGTGTAGGGTCCTTCCCAGTTAGACTGCAGCTTAGGTGAACGACCACGATGGCACATTGGGTTGAACAACCAGGCCTGATCTCCTTCTTGGAAACCCACACTATTGCTGCGAATGTCATACCGAGTTTTCATTTTATCACTGGCAATCTTCAGCTGTCCTCTTATCAAGGGATTCATTTCTCACAGTTGGTTTTCTAATTGCGAGGAATAGTTCTGTAGCTCTTGGGACTGAGTCTCAGGTGATCCGTACATGAAGTGTCCAGGAAGACGAATCTCCCTCCCAAACACCAATTTTGCTGGAGTCATGCCGGTTGTGTCGTGTACTGATGATCTATATGCCATGAGGAATAGTGGTATACGTTGGTCCCAGTCTGTTTGGTTCTCGTCAATAACCTTCGAAAGATGCTGCTCAAGTGTCCTATTGAATCTCTCAACCATCCCGTCCGACTGAGGATGCAGAGGTGTTGTCCTGGTCTTTCGGATTGCGAGTAGGCAGCATAATTCTTTAAACACTCCTGATTCGAAATTTCTCCCTTGATCCGTATGGATTTTCATAGGGGCTCCATAACAGCAACAGAAGTTGTGAACTAACTGCTTTGCCACAGTGGTAACCTCCTGATTTGGAATTGTGTAGGCTTCCACCCACTTAGTAAAGTAGTCACCTACAACCATGATGCACCGGTTTCCATCGTCAGTAACTGGGAATGGTCTAGCAATGTCTATGGCAATTCTCTCGAAAGGCAGTCCAACGTTATATTGTCTCATTTTCCCCCTGCTTCTGGTTTGTGGGCCCTTGCTTGCAGCATATATTTCACATGTCCAAACCCATTCCTCTACGTCACGGCAAAGATGAAGCCAATAGAAACACTTCCGTATTTTGTCAAGGGTTTTGTTAACGCCAAGATGGCCTCCAGATGTTCCATCATGCATCTTCTTCAAAACAGACTGAACTTTACTTCGGGGAACTATCAATTGCATGACCACGTCTCGTCCATCTGCACTTTCCCAAGCCCTTTTCAGCAATCCATTTTCTAAGGTGAGAGATTCCCATTGTGCCCAGTAGCCCTTCGGAACCATGGCAGATATCTTGCCAATCCGGGCGGCGACCTTCCTCTTTTGCTGTCAAGATTGGTCCAATATCTTCATCAGTCATCTGTTCTTGTCGACAGTCTTGTGTTGTCTAGCCGTCAGCCAGGAAATCTACAGTGATGGCTTGAACATATTTGCTTGAGTTTTGTTCTACCTTTCTGTGGCAATGTCGGCAGTCTTCCGGGCACAGTCTTCGTGATAAGCCATCTGCATTACCATGCAGGTGCCCCCATCGATGTTGTACCTCGAAGTTGTACTCTTGCAGATGTTCAAGCCACCTTGCCAACTGTGCTTCCGGATATTTAAATGCAAGCGCGGCATGGTCGGTACGTAGTGAAAACTCTCTTCCACAGAGGTATTTATGGAAGTGCTCCAACGCTCGGATGCTCCTTGTGACGCAATAATTTCTCTCCGGTTTAGAAAGTGTCTTGCTGTAATACACTATAGCTCGTTCTTCACTGTTCTGCACTTGAGACACAACTGCTCCTAGACCAGTATTGCTTGCGTCTGTGTCTATGATGTGCTTCCCTTTGGAAGCTGGAAAAGCGAGAATTGGCTGCGAACATAATGCAATCTTCAAAGTCCTAAATGCTTGATCACACTCCCTCGACCGACCACTGGACGATTCGTTTATTTTCCTTTAGCTCATGTAATGGTTTAGCAATGGTAGCAAAGCCTTTCACAAAACGTCTGTAATATGACCATAACCCCAGGAAACTCCAAACTTCGAGTTTACTCTTCAGCACTGGCCAGTCTCTTACGGTGTCTACTTTATTAGGATCCTTGCTAACACCCGCTCCCGAAAACAGATGGCCCAGATACTGTAATTCCTTCTGGAATAGAGAACACTTCTTCGGCTCTTCAGTTGGGCACCGTGAATTCTAGTTAGAACCTCCTTAAGGTTTTCCAAATGGTCTCTGAAAGTCTTCCCGATGGCTATGACATCGTCTAAATAAACAAGGCAAGTTTTCCATGTCAGGCCTCGGAGTACCAGGTCCATCAATCTTTCAAATGTTGCTGGTGCATTACAGAGTCCAAATGGCATGACGTTAAATTGGAATAAGCCACTTGGGGTCGAGAAAGCGGTCTTTTCCTTGTCTTCTTGATGAAGACCCACTTGCCAATATCCACTCTTCAGGTCCAATGTGGAAAACCACTGTGCTCCGGACAACATGTCGAGTGTATCGTCAACACGAGGCAATGGATAGCAGTCTTTCTTTGTAACGTCACTTAACCTCCGGTAGTCTACGCAGAAATGCAATCCACCATCCTTCTTCGCTACCAGCACTACAGGCGAAGACCAATCACTTGATGAAGGTTCGATTACTCCCTCTGTCAACATGTCCTGTACTACCCGAGACATTTCCTCTTGTTTAGGTAATGGAGGCCTTCGAGGAGGTTGGCGTATCGGTGTTGTGTCCCCGGTATTGACGCGATGTTGCACAAGAGGTTCTTCCCAGTGACTGTCCCTGAACTGCAAAACAATCTTTTGAATTCATGTAAAAACTGTCTGAGTTCTTTTACCTCACCACTTGAGAGGTCGTCAGAAGATCTGTTCAATAATTCTTGCAGTTCCTCTGGTAATTTGGAATTATCCGAAGCACTGGATCTACGTTGCATCATTCCGACTACCCAGGCCACAGGAGTCAATTTGCCTAGGAGCGTATTGCTTTGTAAAGTGATAGCTTGATCCAAAATATTTGCCACTCTAATAGGTACATTTCCGGTTTCGTCAGGTTTTACTAAACTTCTGGCAATTAGTATGCCCGGTATGCTGACTACCTGGGGTTCGAATATAGAGCACTGGTTGCCCCTAGTATCTACCTCGGTTCTAACCATGATCTTTTCGGAGATTGGCGGAACAGTTACGGCCACTTGGTTTATGACATCCATCGATTTTTCTGCTGTCGTCATTGTTGATAGCATTACCTCTTCGCCTCCGATTCTCAAAACATTGTTTTTGAAGTCGACTATAAATCCGTATGTGTTCATAATATCCACACCAAGAATTGCTTCATCCACAATGTCTGCAACAAGTACTTGATGATTAAACTCAAGTCGACCGAGGCGTAGGCGTATCTCCCCTTTCCATACACTTTTACAGGCCTTCCAGTAGCTGCCCGCTAGCTGCAAGAGCAGCAGATTGGCTTGAGATCTTTCACCATGTCGGGGCACACAATAGAAACTGTTGCGTCTGTGTCAACTGTAATCGAGGTTGGCCTCTCTTGAACAAATCCAGTAACTACCAAGCTCCCGCTGTTTTTCTGAAGTGTAGAAATCGCGTATTGTCTAGGGGCTTCGTTCATCCAGTTAGTCAGCACACGCCCCGTTGTACCGACTATTGCTCGTTTCCCTGCTGCTGAATTCTAACCCAACAATCTCGTTGTAGATGTCCAGGTTTCCCACATCTATAACACTTCGGTCTTCCATCCTTTCTTACTTTATTCTGTGGCGCCGACCGTTGAGTCTGTTTCTAGTTCTTCTTCCTCATTGTCTGTGCCATCGCGATCTTTTAGCGCACACTTTATGACTTGTCCAACCAGACGCTGATTTGCGGCTTCAAATTGCAAAGCATGTACCAAGGCGTCCACACTATTCTGGTGTCTTGCCATTCGTAACACTTGCTGTAGTTCATTATCTCGGACACCGGCAGTAAATGTCTGCATCGCAAAACTCGTTCGAAAATCTTCTGATGCTTCAGGATGGCCAGTCTAATTAGTCTGTCGATACTTGCTTCAAACTCTTGAAGGCCCTCCCCAGAATGCTGTCGCCTTGCTCTCAACTGGGTGCACTACACATCTCGCAAATGTTTATCACCATACCATAATTTCAGAGCTTTTATCAATTCGGCATAGGTGTTTTGGCTGTCAGGTGGCACTTTCTGTAGTAATTCTGCCGCAGGTCCTTTTAATGCAAGAACGAGTGAAACAGCCTTGTCTTTCTCTGTCCAATTATTTGCACATGCAGCAGCTTCGAATTGGCATAAATACGTCGCCCAGTGCGTGCTTCCATCAAAGGATGGGGCCTTGAAATGAACTGTCCAACCGCATTCGAGGTGACCTTCTCTACTGACTTATCTTCTGTGTCTTTCTCTGTCTTTATCATTGGTACAGTCTGTTCACAAAGTTGTTTTGGTTGTAACTTCAGGCACTGCTCGACTTCATTTTTAATCTGCTCTTTTATATATGTAATCGAGTCTTCTATTTTTGTTGACTTTTTCCATACTCGTGACTGATTTTTCTACTTCAGCTATTTTATTAGACATCGATTCTTCAACACTCGAGACAGATTTTTCTACTTCACCTATTTTTAATGTCATTGATTCTTGTACCTCTGATATCTTAGTAACTTGTTTATTAAGCGCACCTCGTAGGAGACCCAATTCTGTGGTACTGTGTTCTTGGATCTGTTTCTGCTCCTGTATTAATGCTTTGATGTCTTCTGTTTCACCCTTACGTTCCTCTGCCTCCTGTCATCATCATTCCTCTGTCTCTAGCAGGAGGGTTTTCTGTCTCGCTTCCGCTTTCTCGTCTTGTCGTTTTTCTGCTTCTTCTCTTTCTTGTATTTGTTCTTCTTTTTGTCGTCTTCCTGCTTCTTCCTGTGTCTGCCACAGCAGCGTTTGGAAAGCTTCCATCATCTGACTGGGATCCATGTTTACCGATTAATTATGAATCACACTCGTCTTGTACAAAGTGTCCACTGTTTCCACTGTTAACCGTTTTATCCCAGTTCTGACACCATTGTTACGACAGTCTACTCGATCGTCGTAGGTACAGTGGAAACAAAATAAGTACAAGACACCAATTAAGTCACTAATCACACCTTTAATTTTTACAGTTAAACAGTTCATAATTAACAACACTGTCTTTTACAACAAATCAAATGAAAATTGTTCACACGCAATAAAATATCCATTAAAATTAAACACAATTGTATTACAATTATACCGTCCAATTATAAAACACCACTCTTAACTAATAACCACTTGAACGCGGACAGTAATATAGCTACTATAACTCTCGAATCGCAGGGCCAATAAGTCGCACTAATACTGAAACTTAAGGCCGCTGCCGCCATGTATTTATACCTGCGCTCACAGACCAGAATGTTCCTAATTGCGTCTTAGCGGTCGTGTGAACTACATAATTAACTGCAGCCTTGATACAGTCCGCGCGGCTGGCACCTTCGAGAAACCTCTCGAAAATGTGTCGACAAGCACGTATGCCACACGCGTTACATCAAGATTCTTCTGGCACATTCGACAAACACATAGATTGTTCTGTGATGTCATAACACTATTTAAGGAACAAAACCAGAGCTGCCCTTAGCAGGCGGAAGGCCGGGTGTGAACCTAGCCATAAAACTCCTATAACTTCACTCATATCTTTCTGAAACTAAACAATAGCCACCCAGTCTCATATTCTAGATAATACCCTACAGAAAAAGTATCCCTATTAAATTGTCTGTAAATTCACCATGTCAGCTTGTAATTATAATCTTCAAGTGCAATTAATTAATTAGGATAATGTTTCTTTATTATTTAAGTTATCTATATACAATATGTTGAATGAAAAAGACGACACATTCTTCCTGACTTTTATTTACTTATTTAGTTTTAAATTAGACTTGTATTTAAGAAACTTCTCTAGATGTCTAGGCAGTGCTAAATTACATAAGTCACTGTAACTACACAAACTGTTCATATGCATGATGTACAATTTTCAAACACAGACATATGGTGGAGACAAAGTTTATTGGTTATTGAAATTACAGACATGACACTTTGACAAATCCAGCACTGACAGATTACATGGTATGTAACTGTTTCTAGAAAAAAACTTATTGCACTGTACAAGGCAATTAACGCTGTTTTCATAACTATTTAAATTACACAGTGTTTTCTTCTTTCTCTCAGCTTGGTATTCAATTCTTAACAAAACAGACAAAAATATTGACATTAATAATGAATGTTTTTGTAGTTATATACATGTATCAATGTTGATAACACAACTATTGCTAGCCAATCAATCAATATTGTTTGTAAGGCAACCAAGTCTCGATAGTCATCTTCCTCTTTCAGTACGTCCTAAACACATTGAAGTCACTTTCACTTGTAAATTTTATGAGTCCTCTGAGTCCACATTGAAACACACGGCTTCAATACTTATGTTTTGCCAGCCCTAACAGTGTAATCTGCTGTCTATGTATGTATAAAATATATATTCAGCAAATGATATAAAACATTGTTGGAAAAAATATGCGAAATAATATGGTAACTGAAATACAAATTTTTTCATCCCCCCCCCCTCTCTCTCTCTCTCTCTCTCTCTCTCTCTCTATATATATATATATATATATATATTTCAATCACAATTATAATACTAGGTATTATAGTAATATATATATATATATATATATATATTGATACATTACATATTATGAGAATTGGTGTATTACAAATATATCTTATACAGCTCTGTAAATTATTTATTTATTTAGGTAAAAATTTTCTTCCTCAGTATTAATCTTCAGCCCCATTGTTGGGCTAGCCAATTTGATACAAAGCAAATTATGGGAATTGTTTTTCTTATTGAATTATATTATGTTCTTACGGGGTTTAATTAAGCTCCACGTTGGTATGCGCCAATTTGATACAAAACGTGCAAATAGAAAATAATGAAGTCACACTGTAGTGAGCGCCAATTTGAAATAAAATCCTTTCCTTTCAATGTTACGTGTGTAGCGAGTGTAATACTGTTACGGGTTTCTTGCTAATGCGACCCTGTATAATGAACCAAGCTGTTATTAAGGAAAATGTTTATTATGTAGTCTTATAGGTGACCTCCTGTAACTCAATATTAATAGACAAGTTTATTTATTATATCGTTATTGCAACTTTTATGTAGACCATAACACTGTTTTACCCAATTACTAAATGTTTACTCGATGATAATTCTATATTTCATGTATTTTAGTTAATAAATTGAGAATTATCTCCAACCCTAGTCAGTCCGTATTATTTAAATCAATTCAAAAGTTGTGAAGGAAACACGCTAGTTTGGCAATCTCACGTTCTACCAGCTGTAGACTATAAGCGCTATTATTCGTAATTGACTTACTCTTATAGGTTAGCTTGTTCACCAGATTTTTAATCACCTTTTTTACCTGTAAATTAATCCACCACCAAAATACAATACCTATTCTACAATAATATAAAACATCATTACATACAAGAAGGATTCTTTATTTGTATTACTTTTTTATTTTAACTTCCAACAGTGCTCTTCACGGTTATTAGATAGTTATATCGATTGTACAATGTTGAATCGATTGGTTAGTTGACTATTCCTTTTTAATACAAATTAAATATAATGTTAATTATCTCTTATCCCAGGGTACGTGTGATTCTTTTAACGATTAGTAAGGCCAGGTAATGTAAAATTAAGGTTACTAAGTATTACAAAATGTTATTAGTTCTTAATGTATTATAATTAAATATAAGCTGGTGTTACCGTACTGTGCGATTCTCAAGGTAGCAGTGCCTGTTTACAAATGCTTGAAGATTTACAGTTGAGGTTACGTTAGTCCAGAAAAGGTGTTCCGATTATTAATAACATTGGAAGGGTGATGTCCTGGAGGGCAACAGGAACTCTTCTATTCTTCGTTCTCCTTCACGATCCTTGTGGTTGTCGGTCCCGGTGGAATTGGTGTCGTATTATAATTTCTTTCTTGAAAGTGAGGTTTACGTCTCCAGTAACAAAGGTTCTTGAGTATTTTTTGTCTATAATTCCATTAATTCAGACTTCTTATTCCATCAATGAGTCTCCTGGTTAAATAGGAAATCGGGTTCAACACTAATTCCAATGGAATTACCTTGAAGAGTGAAACAATAATTCCGCTACCATTTGGAGGTACATGGGTATATTTCTCAAAATCTAATTCATTGATTATTCATCGGTTTAGTTTGCAGGAATTGGTTTTTACTTTAATTTGTTAATTTTTATTCATTTTATGTTAATTTATTTCTTTTTTTCTTAAATTTGTCTACTGATCTGAACTCAATAGCATATAACAATCGAATCCTTGAAAATCAACAAGATTTTTTACATTTTAGTTTCCCTAACAACCATTACTTTCCGTCATTGGATAATATTTGATATCCTAGAGCCAGAATTATAAAATATTACTACTCTTTTTAATAAAATACTCCATGCTTGGAATTATACCAAATTACATAAAACTCTCACCTAATCTACCTTATTAAACCGTATATATTTTACTATAGTTTCATCTGACTGGACTTATTAAAAAAGGTATTAATTCCCTTTTACAAATATTAAATTTAGGCCTATAGGTTTTCTTACACCTTTAATAATATTGTTTTGTTTTTAACTTAATTTTTCTTTACCTGACCTACTGTACAAATAGTCATTGGCTTATGGCCACTTACATCCATTTTAATTTCCTGGTTTTAATTCATGATTTTATTTAGTTCTTCATTGAACCCTTCATTATTTCTTAACATAACTATAAGAACTACTTGCTAACTTTGTGACACTTATTGCCTTCCTGGCCGAGTTTACAAACATTAATTCAAACATCTTCATTAATCAATTACAGTAAATACATTTAACATAATATAATACTTAACCCATGTACTTATACTTAATTATTTAAATACAGTTTTAACATAAATAAAAGGAGTACCGCAGACTAAGTACTTCTTTAAAGCAACAACTCCACTCTTACTATCCACAAAACATAAGATAAATATTCTGTAAACACTATATCATGTTACAGCATAACACCAAGTACATTTCATAACACATTAAATATTAATTTGAATAGTATTTTATAATTTATTTCTACACATTAAACTCCTCCCATTAGACACAATGTTTATGTTTTACATCCCATATTATTTATTACATTTTTTAGATTTAGGTACACTTTAGATGTTTTAATTACTTAGTAACCTTAACATGTACCTCTAATGTATTCTTCAGGTGATATGGGCCCTCTTGTATTTCATTATAACCGGCTTGGTGCATTGTTCTAAATCATATTTACCTAGTTTTTTATGTAACGTCGGGGACCTCAACTCTGTTACGTTACATAACACTCCCCCTTCGAAAGAAGTTTATTTTGGCTCAATGTAGTTTAGTAAAAATAAACTTATAGCTCGTTCCTGATCAGGTTGCCTTTTTACTCATAATATTTTTTTATTTCCGTTTGGTTATAGGTACCCTTCACCCTATTATTTATTAGGTCAGATACCACGTAGGTATTGTTCTGATTGTCCTGGCTTATTACAAAAGGTCCAACATATAATAACAACAATTTTTTTGCTATTCCTTCAGAACTGCTTGGTTGCTGACGGTTTCTTATTAAAATTTTTTCGCCGATGGTGTATTTAATGTATCTATCTATTTTCTGTATATAATGATAGAACAAATCTTACTTACCCGTGACTTTTTACTTTACCTGGGCGCCAGAACAAATCCCAGATACAAATGACACGGATTCAGCTTAGCTCAGAGCACTGAGACACACTATCTCAGGATTCGTTCAGTGAGTGGAATATTTAAGGGGAATCGTTACAAATAACTCTTAAATAATGTTGAAATTTGTTTAATTAATGACTTTGTTATTGAATTAATTTCTTTAAAAGTTAATTTAATGACTTATTGCTAACATAAATCTTATTGGTTAATGAGTGTGCTTGAAAAGTGAAGATTAAAACGTCCAAACGACCAATTGCTCTTGTCTGGTTGATTTAGGGATTTATATATCACTCAACCCAGTGCTAAAGAACGGGTCTGCAATAATTTGCATGTTCAATACTACACCTCACTCTCCATTCAACACTCCTATATTACTTTATATCTAATCTTAATAATTAAATACAAAATTTGAATTTATATAGTGTCTTTTAAAAATGTTTATTGATTTAATTATTTATTTTGTTATTTTATGTTCATTGATCCTGGACAATTACAGATGCTGTAGCTACTCTGGTGCACAGGTCACTTCACTGTTTATTAATTATTTATTTATTAATTATTTAATTAATTAATTAGTTATTACGCAGCGAGATTATTTATTGAACTTTACTAGTTCCTCTACTACTGCGGACCACTTCGTGAACTGTTTATTTAAATAAATACTTTGCGTTGTTTGTGCAACTGAGATCGTATTTAACACACGTCTTGCTTATTTAATGCCTGAACGAAGAGTGATCAATTCCCTGATTCTGAGTTAGCGTCTACTCTTAATACAGGGTTGTGATTGGTTGTTCCAAATAAATCACGTGTTTTCATTTGAAACAATATCGAACAGGTCGGTCAAACTCTCCTTAACAAGTTTGAGATGGTAGAGAATTTCTGGCTAATTTCATACTTCCGCTGTTTGCAAATCGTTTGATTACAGGTATTTGCAAACGTGTTTTCAAAGATCTGACCACAGAATATTATTGCTTTGGTCTTTCTCTGTATGTGTGTAAAAACACCTAATTCGTACCTAGCTTAATTCTCTAGTTATATCTCTTGGCGTTCTTCTTCTGTATAACTTCTTTAAATGTTAATTATATTAGTTGATATTTTGGCTACTTATAGAGCTTTAATTGCTGAACACTATGCAGGTTTCAGAATTGCCGTATATTTATTAGTTTTGAAGATATTGCAGTTTTAATAAATAAAATTTCATGTCTGTGCACGGGTCAGTAGTAGCAGTGGCAAGGTTAGACAGAGATGGCTGTGATTATTTCCTCTCTCTCTTGCTTACGCCGCTAGACTAGCACAGTTTGACACTTGAATATAACGATCTGATAGGTCGACTATATGAATCGTTATAATATATATATATATATATTTATTATAATATCTGTTTCTTCCAAGTTCCGATCTTTCGTTCTTTTGTAATAAAGGTTTTGTTGTGATTTAAATTATTTATTAAGTGTTAAGTGGTTTCTCTTAAAAACCACAATGTCAGGTTATTTGTGACGAAATAATATCTTTTAATGGGTGATCTTAATCAAATATTAAGAATATCTAAATATTATATAATAATTTAGTACTTTCTGTAATAATAACGTTCAATACCAGTTGATATATTGTGTAATTCTAAGGTTCTTATTCAAGCCTAGTCCGCGTTTTGAGAGAGTAGAGTAAACTCCTTAAATCCGTTTCTCTTCTCTTGTAATTCAACAGCGGTCCGCGAGCTAGCGCTGTGGTTCACAGTCAGCTGGGTATTGTAGGTTAGTTGTTCCACTCACAATACTTCCCACGTTACACTCTCTATATAAATTACAACTCGTTCAACATGCACTAAATATTATACAAATGATAAGAAATCGTCAATTTCAAAAATGATTCTTTATTTTATATTTTTTTTTCTTGAAAACAAAGGTTCTTCCTTTACAAAGATACAAAATCGATCGTACTGGAATGAATCGATTAATTAACGAATTCAGGGTTATACATTACTTTTAATTATTATTGTTTTTCTTAAACACAGGGTATGAAGGTTCTTTCAACTATTAGTAAGGTCAGATAATGCAAAAAATAGGATTACAAGGTATTACAATCTATTACTAACTTCTTATTAATTAATATTTAAGATAAGTGGAGCATTACTTGTAATGGCCGTGCACAGCTAACCTCGTGCTTCGAGATGATTGATCAACGCCAAGGTACAGATGAATAAATCCTCGCCAGTCTTCACTCCAAGTTCGAAATAAAGTTTGATGTCTTGGTCCTGGGATGACGCAGAAATGCCGATCCTTACTGTTCACCAATGTCCAGTTCTTGTGGTTACGGATTTCACTGTATTTTGTGTCAAAATATGCTTCTCTATCGAGTCGTGGAAAGTGAGGTTCGAGTACAATTTTAAGTTCCTCTTTCGTTCTTTAGACTACTGGATTATTTTATTTCATTCAGGTAGTTATTTCTCTTCATTTGTCTATTAATTAAATTTAATGATTACTCATTATACTGAGTTTTATTTGTAAAGTTCTTCCTTTAGATTTTCGTCAATTTTAGTTGATAGGCTTAATAGTACTCTTTTATATGTGACCGTCAAAAGTCAGTGAGCTTTCCTTTGGTTATTTATTATTTAATTTTGTTTACTCATTAATTTATTTTATTTAATTTTATCATTTTTTCTAAGTTCATCAAAACTAAACTGTCCTCGTTCATGGATAACGATTCAATAATCGAATAAACAAATTTTATTCCATTTTGTCATCCTTGACAACCAGTCTGTGTTCTCTTATTGGATAATATTTATAATCCTAGAACCATAATGATACAATGTTCTTGCACTTATTAAAATACTCCCTTACTAAATTTACATTATATCATATTATACCTTTACATATTGTTTATTATTAAATTATATACATTTTGCTGTCGTTTCCTCTTAATCTACTTATTCTAACAAGTACTATTTTCTTGTTACAAAATATTACTTTTCGGCATCATTGCACTATTACATTTAAAGATTTTATTTAAATTGAAGTTACTTATCTGCTATCAATAATTATTATTGATTTCTCCTAACTCATTACCTTATACTTAGTGTTTTTTACAAATTTTGTTACCTAACTTTCTGACCTGACTTCCTATACAATGTTACTGGTTTGTGGCCTATCATTACATTTTTATATCATTCTGATTTTAATTTATTATTACCTACATTAGTATAGAATCCTTCATTTGTTTATGATGTAATTACAATAAACCCTTTGGTATCTCATTAACAATTATTGCCCTTCTGGCCAAGTTTACAATTATAATCTGCATACTAAATAAGTACATGTATACAAAACATTTAATTTTATAAAGTTTAACACCAGTTCTATAATGATATATTTGATAACATAAAAATGAAATTAACATCAGTTAATTGATATTCTCTTAAAACAATTGCTATACTTGCTACATACAAAAAACAACATAAATATCATGATAATAACACAACATGATAAAACATAATAACATGTACATTTTTATAAAATAAATCATGCACTAATTAATTATTCTCCTCTCAGTTAATTCATTAATCATTCTAAAACTGTCTAAGTTAGGTTTTACATTACTTGTCCATGTTTATCGTTTATCCTTTTCACTGAACACTTAATAGTTTGTATTTATAAACATTCTTAATTTTTCTTTTATCTTGTATTCTTATTTGGGGATTATTCATTCATTTAATAATGGTTTATTTTTCTGACCTTTTATTATTACGGACAATTATTATTTTTATTTTTAGTTTGAGAATTATAAACTTTTTATGTAACGTATGGGACCATATTTTCGTTACGTTACAACATATATATTGCAATGAATCACAGGATCCTGATAAGCAGGGCAAGCTCATATAATACACAGACTATGAACATTCATGTTTAAATTGGTAGTTTGTTAGATTTGGTTGTGATATCAGTTGTATTTTAGGAAGGATAAGGATTTAAGTTTAGTAAAACTGTGTATTATTTATTTGTTGTTTATTCATGTACTATGTTTGTGGAAATGTGCGCGCGTGCGCGAGTGATAAACGTTTCCCCGGCTGTGCATGAATAAATTATCGTTGTGTTGTGACACTGAACTGAACATAGACAAATGTATTCGCTACAATCCCTGTATATTTCTGGCTATTATTTGACATTCATATATGATATTATTAAAGTATGCAGTTATGCATGAGATAAGGGTATTCTGTGATTACCGCTATCCATGCTCTTACAATGTTAATGCACTTTACAGCATGAAAATTGCATGTCATGTTGTATGTAACCATGTGACTTCCTTCCACCAATTAAATGCTGGAAGGTAGTTGGAAATTTTCTTAAGCCTGTTGTTACACAGGCAGTTCTTCTCAGCCAGCTATCGCGATCGGGACGTACAATTCTTGTTCAAGATTCTGCTGCTTGCAAGAATTTGTAAAGACTGTTCGGCGGTAGTAACGCGTGTGAAGACTCAGAGTTATTCATGTTTTACAACTACACACAGTATTATTATTACAGCATTGCGTGCATAATTACGAGAGTTCTTCTCTACCATCTATCACGATCGGGTCGCGCAGTTCTTGTTCAAGAATTGTCCGCTTGCAAGAATCTGTAAAGACTATTCGGCGATAGTAACGCGAGTGAAGACTCAGAACAGTTGAATATTACCTCTTTACACACGGCATTATTACTAAAGCATTACGTGTGTAATAAGTGAGTGTGAATTGTATCACTGTGTGAGATTTTCTGCAGTGTCAGTAAAATTTAATAATTACAAAATAGTAAGTTGTATCATCAAGAAGTTTCCGCGTTAGTGGAAGATTTCCGCATAGGGTGGTCTGCTGATCGCGGTAGACCCTGTGATTCGCGTGAACACTTGAAGAGTCCAGAGTGGTATAAGTTCAATATACCGTTGTTATATAAAACTCACTGTTACCTGAGATACTTGTTAGTTATAAACTCTATATTAATTTAACGAATAGTAAAGATCCATAGAACCGTTGTGGTGTGCGAAGCGTCAGAGTCATCGTGGGAATTACAGGACACCAGCCCAGCTGAAAGCGTTTCCAGGGTGAACCGTCTATCATCTATAAGCCACGCCTGACGACTCAAAAACGCAGCAAAGCCCCCCCTTCTCTTCAGCAACATCATCGTGGGAATCATCACTTATGTAACGTATCACATCACGTGTATGAACAGTATTTAACATTTTGAAAGACTCTATATCAAACACTACCATTATTATACTTATCAAATATACCATATAAACAATTACATATGTTTTGTGCAGTAAATAATCTTAAACCCTCCAATATAGACTTCTGATTTAAGATACACATACTACCATATCCTATGCGCCAATAGTTTAGTAATTTGTGTTGTCGCATAGTGATATTTGGCGCTTAGCAACGTAGGGCATGTAAAATAGCGGTAATTTTACGCTATTCTATATTTGTGTAAGAGTATAAAATTTGTTGTTAACATCCGAAGTATAATTATAATTAATGTAATATTTGTATGTGTATGGTTCATATGAAAATCCGAGGATATAATTTATCAATTGTGCATATTCTCTTGTGTGTCATATATGAACAAATTTTATCAATATATTGGAGGTAGATTATTAGTTGTTTTGTGTATTAGATAAGGTTTATTTACATTTTGATATATTGAGCTGCTTTCTGTGTGCGTATAAACTGGTTACACTACATTAATAATCTTGTAGTAATAATAATTTTCTTAGCGTATAAATCAGTAGAGTTAAAGTTTATTAAAATTTTAAATTAAATTTAAGCATTATGGCGGATACAGCAGAAATAAAGAATACTTTAGCGGCCATATTAGCTGGTCTAAAAACCATGTCTGAAGAAATTAAAGCTGATAGAGAAGAGATGATAGCGGATATGCAGAGAATCTCAGAAGAAAATAAAGCCTGGCATGAGAGGATGAAAGCCGAGGATGAAGAACTTGACGCCATTAGGCAGAAATTTTGGGAAGAAATGGACGCCGATAGAGAGGAGAGGATGGCGAAACTACAGGAAATGTCAGCTGATATTGAAGTAGATTTAACTGTTGAGAATATTGTACCTTGTGATAAGTTTGGAGTGCCAAATGTTCTTGTTGAACATACTCTCAACGAAAGTAATATGGAAGTTAACCAAGATGTTACATCTGAAGGATTAACGGAGAACAGTAGCGTAGTAGATGAGATTGAAAGTGATTATACTGAAACAACCCAATTAGGGCCTAGTAACTCATCTCTCGGTAAAGGCGAGTATTTAGATTCTGCATCAAATTGTAGTGAAGATAACGGAAGTGAAATTAGTAGTAACAACACTATTAGTCCAGAACATACTTCAGGTAAGTGCAGTGATGAGGTGATAGTTTATAATGTAACAGATATAGCATGTGAGAGCCGTGAACGGATCATAGGATCTGAAGCTATTATGGATTCGGACAGTGTATGCATAACACATAAAAATCCCGAACCAGTAGTAGAGCCTGGAACTAGTATGGATACTAACGGTGCAGGTATTTATGACACATGTCGTAATGATGAGGTACTAGATGAATCTATATCAGATACTGAGGTGTTTATGGAGGACGGAGAGGTGAATGATACTGATGACAATAAGGTGACAACAATTATGGTAAATTATAATGAACCACCGCGTAATCAGTTTCAAGTTCAACCACCACAAAATCAGCCACAATCACAACAACATAAAAATACAACTCAGCAATTTAATACCAACTTATTAGCAACGGTTACTGAAAGTGATTCAGTTAAAAAGCAGTTCAATCGATCGAATGTGAGTAATGTTAATTGTAAGAATAAAATTGTTGTGTCTGGCCTATATCCTGCAGAAATTAGGGATAGTTTAGGGTGTAATAATGATAATAGTAATAAACATGGGGGAAATATTAGTATTGAAAATGGCACCGACCTTATTGTCGAAGCAAAAATCAGTGGTTATGGTGACGAGATATTGTTCGACAGTGGCGCAGAAATATCGCTGGTGGACGAGCGGTTACTAAAGAGGCATAAAAACCACTTTATACAAACTCCAGTTCTGCCGATAAACCACACAAGGATAAAATCAGCAATGTGTGAGTCGTAGATAGTTGAGAAACAGGCACTTATAACAAGATACGTGCAGGGAACGGAAATAGAGGTGATTGTACTTGGAGTTAGAAAACTCGGACATAATATTATTTTGGAAGTCGATAAAGTGAATAAACTGCACGCTACAATTGAATTTCTGAACGAAACATTTCAAGGTAAAGTTGATAGTGGACCGCACATTATCAGACTGGGACGCTCAAAAGATAAGATAACGAATAACTCACTGACCCCCAAGGTTCAGTTAATGGGTTGCGAGATAAAGCAAATACGGCGTATATTTGATAAATTAAAATTTATATTTCCAAGTAAACGTGTGCGTTTCAAAGCTGAGAGAAATTTATACAAAAAACTCAGAAATAAATGTCAGGATATAGTGTGTAAGAATGTGTAGCTATTTAAATATGTCAGTTCAGGTTTAAATGTTATATGTAAGATGACTCTGTGATTGAGCGATAATCTAGTTAAGATACGGAATGCAGTCTGTTGTACTTTGTGACCCTGCGTAATTTTGTTATCTGCTTGTCAAGAACATGTGTATTTGTTTTGGTTTTAAGGTTACCACGTGTCTTTGGTTTGTTGTTTCTGTCAAGTTGACAGGTATGAAATGTTAGTATTGCTATGAGGATGTTTATTTGATTTTTGGTTTGAGGGTATTAGTATTATTGTTTCAGGATTAGGAAATTGTTTTGGTATATCAAGAAAAAAAAAATTTTATTTTTTTGTTAGTCAACTAAAAAAAAAATTTGTTTTTAATGCGAGAACGCGTTAATCCTGCAATGAATCACAGGATCCTGATAAGCAGGGCAAGCTCATATAATACCATATTTTCTCGCATAATTAACGCCCCCGCATAATTTACGCATCCCATTTCTGGGGGGTTCAAAGTAGGAAAAAAGAAATATTTGCGTATTTGACGCACCCACTTTCTCGATGATTTCATCACGCAGTTTCGGGTGCGTTTCGAAATAAATATGTCAAGTAGTAGCTTTCCTATTGCGCAACCTCGCATTTCAAACCCTCATGCAACTTCCTGTTATTACTCACTGCGGTATTTCAGTCCGGTGAGTGAATCAGCGAAGACGTCATTAGTGACGATCTATTCCAGTCTGGTAGAAACTCATTTTACGAGTGTTTCGGGTACACGGATGTTTTGTGATCTCAAAGTCGTTCATTAATCCACAATGAGCAAGTATTCGAGTAATACTGCGTCATATCAACTTGCGGTGATCGCTTACGCCGAAACACACGGGAATAGGGCAGCAGGCCGCAAATATTCTGTGTCCGAGTGTAACGTGCAGTACTGGCGAAAACAGAAAATTGCCCTTCAAGAGACCAACAAGTCTTGTAAAGCATTTCGCGGTCCAAAAAGTGGCAAGTTTCCGCAAGTAGAGGAGTATCTTCTGAAATATGTGATTTCATTACGCAATGATGGATATGCCGTTTCTTACGAAATGCTGTATTTTCAAGGACGAGAAATAGCTGCAGCACATGGGATCAGTGTCTCGAATTTTAAGGTTAGCCGAGGCTGGGTGATTAAATTTATGAAGAGAAATGGACTCTCTCTTCGAAGAAGAACATCCTTATGTCAAAGAATGCCGAATGATTTCGACCAAAAAGTCATTGATTTTCATAGCTTCGTGATTAGGAAACGGAAAGCGAAGAAATATTTGCTTTCCCAGATAGGGAACATATATCTTTTAACTATGTTTGAGCTAACATAGCATACCTATTAGAACATTATTACTGGTATGTAGGTTATTATTTATCAAACATAATTCTTTTTAAAACACATAACATAAATCTTATTTTCTAATAAACCTTACAAATACATTTATTTAACACATTGATTTTAGGACTGTGAAATAACAGTCTATTTAAACATGTTACACTTATTCATCCTATATTAGTACCAGTCCTTTCTGGTTTGAACCATTATTATTGTGATCCCCTACATCAGTAAACATTAACTCCCATACTCTATTTATTATCATTTTTTACAAATGTCTTGTAAATAAAGATTTACATTAAAATAATAAAATACTGGAAACCTTCCATTTTATTATTTTATTATGCTGTTTATTATTAGATTTTAAAGTTGTGATATAGCATACTACTAAGTTATAGTATCACCAACTTTAAGTTTATTGCTTTTTTTTTTTTAAAAAACACTTACACAAATTCACTTTCACTGTTGGTTCTGATATTCTGAGTCTTATTATTTCAGACCAGACCTTTAGTAATCATGGACCATTAAGACTAGTTTATTTTCTTTATTACACAATAGCTTTAGTCGGTGCACTTCTTATAACGCTATATAACACTTTAGTTTTCTCAATAATTACATTTTATAATATTTTGGGTATGTTATACTTTCTTTTGCATAGTTTTTGCGGGTTTGGGGTTGATAGTAGTTTATATAATAATAGGTTTTATAACGGTGTTTCTTTCATACTATTTCTTCCTCTCCTCCTGTCTTCTTTCTTGTCCTTCTTCGTATCTTCCTTCTGGTATTCAATCTTGTCCCTCTTCTAGTCTTCATTCTTGTCCCTCGTCTAGTCTTCACTCTTCTGGTCTTCCTTCCGTTCTTGGGTAAACCAAGGTACTTGGTGTTATCACGACTGAGGTTTAGTTTGGATTATTTAATTTATTCAATGAACTGACTTTATTCTTCTATACAGGTTTCAGGGTATTGTTTTCTTCCTGTTCACAAACTTTATTCTTCCCTCTTCTTGTTTTTTGGGGTATATTGGTATTCACCACCCTTTAATTGAGTCTCTTTTTTCTTTGATATGGTCTTATATAATTGGTTTACTGCTCTGAGCTTCCTGGGTAACTTACTGGTATTATACTATGAGTTGCTTCAATACTTTCTTTGGTTTCTTTTAACAGTGGTTTTTATATATTATGTAGTGAGGATTTTTATCTTATTGTGGTTCATTCCTCTGATTTATTTAAATGTCATTCAATATTATTTTAACGTTCGTTGGTGTAATTAAACTTTATGATTTCATATGACTTAAAATGTAGTGGATTTTCTGTCACGCTACAGAATGCCCTTCTCCAGAAGTAATTTTTTCAGACTATACTTGCTTTGTCTGAAACAATTGCTTATGATTATTATTCAAGGTTTGTTATTATTTTGGACTTCCTTCCATTTTAAAATTTTCTTATTTACATTTGAGTTTATATCATTCTCACTTGATCTTCCTTGATAGTAATAGTCTTCTGAGTTTCATATTTATTATTTCATTTTTATACTTCTTCTTAGTATTTTCTCCTTGGGATATTTTCTCCCTATCGTTCCCTACTTTGTGAGCTGGTTCAGTTCAGAGAGGCACTGTACGCTACTTTCCTCTGCTGTCCAATACTTCACACATATTTGAGTACAGAGGCAAATCATCTCTGCTCAAAAAACATATTAATCCTGCTGGAATTATCATCAGACAGATTAAAAAAAATTATTCAGAATAGTACACATTTGTTACTATTTAAAAAATATCTTTGGGATACTTCACTTATTACTTATTATACTTCTCAGAGATTTTAATATTTCTATCTCAGTTGTTCATCTGACTTATTATCTGGATGTTTCTTTCATTTGATATTATGGTAGGAAGCTCTTCTATTATTACTTTTTTTCAACTTTTCTTATCATATACATCTTTTGGTTATAAATTCTTTATTACCTTCTGGTTTTTTTTTTCATTATAATCTGCATTATTTATAGTAGCATATCTTTATGACATTTTTAGACTGTTTCATCGTTCTTAAAATTTCCACTTGTTCTATTTTCTAGAATTTGTATAACTGTCATTATCATAATTGTCATTTAATTCATAAATCATTTTATATTAATTCGTTTAATTACATAAATTTTTGACATTATTTTCACATTATTCCGGTCATTGCTATTATACTTGCAAATGATGGTTTTTTTTTTTTTTATTAATTTCATTATGAGGTCATAATTTCTCCTCATACCACTTAAAGTTTCATTCTCTCATAATTCCAAAGAAGTTTTTGTACTTTATTTTATTCAATCACTTAAATCGTATTAAAGAAATTTTCTTTTTTATTTCCTTCAACACCATTTTACGGAAAGGTTTTTACTCTTCATATTGAACTTAGACATGATTATACTGTCTAGAATTATTTGTTTTAATTCTAAATCTGTTTCCTCTTATTCATCCCATTATGATCCTTTGTTACCATGGTAATTATCTTCTATGCTTACCATAAATATGGTAGGAAATCTCATCAGTTTATTTCACCATATTGTTTTATTTATAATTGGTTGGTAAGTTGTACTTATACTTGGTTTGGGAAACTTGATTTATTCATAATTCAAAATTCACTCTTCTTATATTATTCTGTGAAGTTTTCTCAAATAATTTGTATGTAAGGTGGGCTTACATGTGTTTTGGCTGGTTTTATTTCTCTAAACTCTCTTGGTATTATTGTCAAAATGTTTCTCTTCAAATAAATATTTAGTAAGCTGTCCTTACTTGTTTTTGACCTTAGATGGTTTTATTCCTAAATTCTCTCCTTCTTTATTATTATATTATAGCCATAAAGTTTTTCTTCAAATATTTGTTATGTAAAGTGGGCTTACATTTGTTTTTAGAATTTGGTTGGTTTACATTCAAAATTCTGTTTTATATATCTTCTTCCAAAATGTTCCTTCTCAAACAAATTGTATGTAATTGGCTTACATTATGTTTTTAGAATTTAGGGGTTTTAATTCTAATTCTTCTGTATTCTTGCCATAAAATTTTCTAATAATTGTAGATAATATGTGCTTATATTTCTTTTTAGAATTTGGCTGTGTTTAAATTCTATCTTATTCTTATGCATATCTTCTAAATGGTTTCCCTTTAAATAATCTTGATGTAAGATTGGCTTACATGTGTTTTTAGTATTTAGTTATTTATTTTAACTTCTTCTTATGCATATCTTCTTTTCAAATAATTTCTTTCAAATAATCTTTATGTAAGTTTGGCTTACATGTATTTTAGAATTTTGGGGGTTTTTAAATTCTATCTTATATATCTTCTAGCCATAAAATTTTCTAATAATTGTAGATAATATGTGCTTATATTTCTTTTTAGAATTTGGATGTTTATTTCAAAATTCTTCTTGTTATGCTTCCTTCAAAATATGTTTCTCTTCAAATAAATTGTATGTAATTGGCTTACATTATGTTTAGAATTTTGAGGTTTTAATATTCTAATTCTTCTTATATTCTTGCCATAAAATTTTCTAATAATTGTAGATAATATGTGCTTATATTTCTTTTTTGAATTTGGAGGTTATGCCTTCTACCTTGGCGTCAACATGTATAATTTCATTATTGAAGTTATTGGTGGGACTCCTGTTATCCTCTTCCAATAACTCCTGTCTGATGTCCTTCAGGTAGTTGCACCCGATGATTGTAATACGATTGTGATTATTTTCTAAATTGCACTCATTCTCATTATCATACCCAGTAGTCAGAAGCAGTAATGGGTTCTGGTTATTTCTTACTGCCTGTGCCCGTTTAAAGGCTCGGCATCATTGTTTCTTTGAGCCATATTATTCGATGCCTCATTCGGGATGCTCAGAGTGGTTACTTGCCGATCTGTTCTACGGTCTTCCGGTCGTTCATGGTGCGACCTCTGTTCAGTGTTGTCCAAACTATTGCTCCTACGCGCCGGATAGTACCTCGGTTGGTCCCGTTCTAGGCTCCTCCGCCTTTCTTCGTATCTTCGGTAACTGCTTCGTCGATTGTGGTTGAATCCTCGCTGTCTTCCTTCTGTGGCTTGTATGAAGTTCACTCTAGGGCGAGGATACCTATTATTATTAAAATTACCATTATTGGGACCCGCACGATTAGCATTATTAGGGTAAGGACTATTACCATAATTGGGGCTTCTCTGACTATTTACGTTATCAGGGTAGGGATTGTGGTTACCCTGATAACCATCAGAGGGTCGATTCGCGTTTTGATAATTTGGACCCATATTATTATTATCATGGTAATTAGTATTGTTCCCATTATTATATTGTCTTATATTCCAATATGTCTCTGGTCCATATGCTGTATGACCTGAAAAATATCTGTGAGGTTCTTCATCTGGTTTATCAATTATTTGCTTCTCTGAATCCCCATAATCTGGTTCATCATCACATATCCATCCGGAAGGTATACATTTTTGTGTAACTGTACACTGGAATAGTCCTGGATGGCGCACTAATGGAACACACTCTGGTGATTCACCAGTGCTATCGTCACAGTCTGATAAGATGTTATATTTCCATCTTTCTGAAATACACTGTTTAGTTCCGCCCTGGAACTGATCTGTTCCACATGTCGTATTCTGTTTACCTCTGGTCCTTTCCCAGTGATAAACTACTGTTTGGTGGTACATTATTTCTGAGATTACCTTGAATCTCCTTCCGAAATTTCTGTAATTCCTGATTTCTTCATGGTCGGTAATTGGAATATTATTGACATCCATTAAACCATGGTTCATCATTTCCATTTCTTCCTTTGTTTTCATTAATTTCCTTGGAATTGTTTTCCTTCTTTCCTTTGGTTCTACTTCCATATCTGTAGTATTTTCTTTATTCCCGTTAGTTTTCTTCTCAGGCAATACTACAACGGGATCCTCTGTTTTGTCATTTGGTACTTCTTCTGGTTCTGGTTGGCTATCTTCCTGCGTTTTATCATTTATTACTTCTTCTGATTCTGGTTGGCTATCATTTTTTATTTCTTCGGTCTTCTCCTTTCTTAATTCTTCTCCCTTTAATCTGTCCTCTCTTCTTTCTTTAATCCATTTTTGATGCTCCTCTTCCCTTTTTAATCTGTTCTCTCTTATTTCCTTAATCCATTTTTGATGCTCCTCTTCCCTTTTCTTATTCGTTTCATCCAGTTTCTTATTATTGGAATCCATTTCCTTGTTAGTGGAATCCATTTTCTTGTTCATCTCCTGCATCATTTCCAACAGCTTTTTCATCATCTCCATTTCTGTAAGTTCTGCCATTTTTGTTTATCGTTGTTGCCCTTCTTCCTGACTGGATAACCGCTGCCAGGCTTATCTATTCAAGCCCTCTAAGTTGGACGCCACTTTGTAACTATACGAGACGTCTGCCTCGTTCAAGCCCCGCGTTGGGAGCCACTTTTTAAGAAGACCCTTTAGTGGCTGTAATTCAATCCGTTCCCTCTATTTGGGTTAGCCACTTGGTCACCAGACCGCTGTATGCCGGTCGTTACAAAAGAATAAAATGTATACGGAAAATTCACTAATTATAGAATTTTCAAATAATAAAATAATTTTGTTTATGTTTATAGAGGTATGTATAAGAGATAAATCTGTTTTTTAAAAGGTTCTGGTAAAATTTTAATAACAGGTAGGTATTTATTGGCCGTCGAGCACTTCTTGAAGATTTGCACCAAGTCTGGAGTTAAATAGATTAACTCCAGGTAATAATTGATTGGTGACTTTTCTGACTGGTCCAATATCTTGTTCAAAATAGAATATATTCTTCTCACTTAATTCCTTCAGCCTTATAAATACCCTTAAATTACCCTGTGAAATAAGTACAGATACAAAATAATGGAAATATAAAGATTTATTGACAATTTTAAATAAATAATCGATATTTTATCGATGGAGAGCAATTATCGACTCTGTCTCAGGAATTATCGATTGTGTCATACAGAACAAAATTTTATGTTATATTATATTAAAAGACAGGTTCTTTGAGCGATTAGAATTAATAGTCAGAGAAGGGTGACGAGAAAGTATAACATTAACAATTAAAAATATAAATACAATAATTACTATTCAATAGTATTTTAAATAATTCAGTATATAATATTTGAATAAATGTTTTGTCAAACCAATGAAGACTGACATCACTGGCGATATGGTTAGCAGACTTCGTTTTCAAGATGGCCGCTACTCGGGTTGGTCTTGGCTATTGCATATGCGTCGAGTCAGAAAATTACTATAAAATTACCTTCATCAAGGTCTAAAATGTCCCCGCACTGGTGTAATATGTCTGTTAATCTATTTGGTGTATTCTGGTGAAGTGTGCTGTGTAAACTGGTGTTAGTTAGTTTATTTTCTATGTGTTCAACTTCTGCGGTTACGTTTTCAAGTTATGGTTAGGAATTTCAGAATATATCAGTTGAGATATAGTGTTTTACTTGTTTCTATCACTCGTATTATGTAGTTAAGTGTTTGTTTTCACTATTGTCGTGAATGTATTAACAGCTTTAGCTTTTAAAAGTGTTTAATTCGCCTAACTCTCGTTTCACTGATTTCAGTGGCTAAACACTAGTATCATTTTCAATTCGATTTTAAGAAACGTTCTTCACACAACTGTCCAGCTTGATATTCAACAAAAGACTAATTAACTTGGTCATAAATCTTGCCCAGTTAATCCTTGAAAAAGTAATGTTAACATTTTTCGACTTCCCATACATATGATAAAATATTACATTATGTATGGAATTTATCTATTTTATTCCTCACTTTTATGAATTATTAACCTTATTATTGGTTTAATCATCTCATTCCCTTTAAATTGATGTATTATAGTCCATATCTGTAGATATTTTGTGGAAATTAACAAATTTTGTTCACTCTTTGGGAATATAGGCTCAAAATTGCATTTTCGGTTTTTATATAAAACTCCTCCATTTCAAATATTATTAATATTATTATAATAAATTTTAATTAGTTATATTCCTCTTCCTTTCCTTAAATACATATAAATTACACCTTTGAACTGGTTTTTTGTGTTAATCTGTAAATTTGACATTGCTCTTTAAAATTAACTAATTTATATATTTTGACAATTTACAAAATGTTAAGGTATATTTCCTTATTATCATTTTAATTCATAGGATCATTCCTAGTAGTGGTTAATTGTGTTATCTTATATAAATCTTGGTAGTTTACAGGATTTATAAGTGAATTATACTATTTTATATTGGTTCTCTGATTTCACCAAATGGCCTAAATTTTAGAATTTTATATTTCTTTCTTTCTCAAATAATTTAAACTTAATTCCTCCTCTGACTTTACATAATTACAATTATATGAAAATAACATGATTTATAACTTATTGTGTTGTGTAGTAGTTAATTAACACTACATATTTAAAATAAATAATTATGAACATGGTTTAGCAATCTGCACAATTGAACATATTGCAGATATAGTTTGAACATATATCTTTTAACTATGTTTGAGCTAACATAGCATACCTATTAGAACATTATTACTGGTATGTAGGTTATTATTTATCAAACATAATTCTTTTTAAAACACATAACATAAATCTTATTTTCTAATAAACCTTACAAATACATTTATTTAACACATTGATTTTAGGACTGTGAAATAACAGTCTATTTAAACATGTTACACTTATTCATACTATATTAGTACCAGTCCTTTCTGGTTTGAACCATTATTATTGTGATCCCCTACATCAGTTGTAGCGGGGCATTTTTGGGCATACCTGGGGTAATGACATAATTTGTATTTTTTTTTTTCTCATAAATAATAAATAACATAATTGGCAATAGGGACAGAAATTATAGACTTGGGTAAATTTCCTGTTTAAAACAAGAATAACAGTGGCAGCATTGACTGTGACAATTATTTAATGATATTGTGTGGACAGTTTTAATAACAGCCAACAACTGTACCAAGGTCAACAAATGACGAACACGAAACAAGTAAACACATTACATAACGTACATCAGGCGATGTGTTGCGTCAGCAATTTATATAACGATGTGTGTCACCAGTTTTGTCAACAAGCAAAAAACAGTCCACTGGCGCAAGGATACAAACTGTAAACCAATGAGAGTTGGGCGAACAACAGCCGCTTCACAAATTAGCGCAAGTAGTTCGCTCCCAGTCAAAATTCCATGCTCGCGCGAGCAACAACTGCAAAAAAGTTTCGAAACATAAGTGCGGGCCCGCATACAACCAAAAATGTGAATCTTTTTATATATATGTAGAATACAAACAGTTTTCGGACAATATTCATCCAAAATTAACAGTTCGGCAGAAAAACGTGATAGTGCGAACTATAAAACAGTAAAACAGTACACGCCATGAGGAGACACCCCAGGAGTCGAACTTCTACTCGTAAACAGGAAAGTAGCCATTAAAAATTAATAATTAAAAATGCTGGTTTTTTTTTTATCTTTTCTTTTTAAAAAATTTAAATAAAATGGGGAAATAAATTTTGAAATATTAAAAAAAAAATGAGATCTCTAAAGTAGCTTTGTGTGTGTATGTAAGAATATGTTATTATTATAGTTTATCGTAATAAGAAGGCTGGTTTGCGTTCCCATTATAATTCTTAATAAATGTATTTCAAGAATCTGTTATTGTATTGCGAGTAAGTAAATCCCGGTAATTAATCAAGGTAATTAACAACTATTATTCACGAACAAATTTTGCCTGTACGATTTTATAAATATGAAATATGAATATTAATAAAGTATTAATAACATTTAATTATTAATGAACACAAATGATTGTTATTATTTCAGCAACCACATTCTGTTCTCCTAGTTCGCTGATTCGAACCTTGGTAATTTTCTTATTACAGTTGGTAACAAGATGGCGCTCGAAGGAGTTATTTAGTAAATAATTGAATTAAAAAACCAAATCCCTTAGGTTTATCAAATATCAATTTGTTTAATACTGAACAATGGCTTCCGAACGTAGGGACGATTTATATAATATAATTATATAAATATAAGCCTACGGGGAGAACAGAATGGTTGTTTGGAGTTTGTATTTATGTATATACGTAAGATGGACGTTAAAGGTTATGTTTGATATTGGTGAGTAGAATATTTTTTTTTTTGATAAGTATGCGTTACATCTGGCAAGATTATATAAAGAAATATATATAAAAAAAAAAAAATTTTTAAGAAAAATGGCAGATAATAGTACTGTCAGCTTATCTGACAGTCAGTTTAGTAGCGATTCGGGAGTTCAAACGAGTGATAATAATTTAGAAAGTCAGCTGACCGAATCGAAAATAATGGAAGGTGTGACGAGTCAGTCAACGCCGGCCTTAATTAAGAGAGAAAGTAATAGTGAAATGATGAGTATGATGCAGTTATTGTTGAATAAATTTGACATGAACACTAGTGATTTCAATAACAAATTAGATGAACAAAAAAACGAAATGCAAGATTTCAAAAGTAGTATAAATAAGAAATTAGATATTCAAAAGAATAGTTTTGAGGAGTTATTAAAAAATCAGAATAAAGAGTTGAAACATGAAATACAAGAAATGAATAAACATTTAGAAAGCACTAACGAAATAATAAGAAACAGTTTAAATAAGTTAGAACAGAAGTTCGAGAAATTAGGTGACAATGTTTTAAGTAAGACAAAATGTAAAAATGACGAAATAGTAGAAAATTCTGAGCGTATAGTGGGGGTGAAGAATAATGTAGAAGCAAATGATGAAAATATAATAACAAAGAGTACTGATGAAGTTTTAGAATGCGATAATGAAATGTTAATGAGTGTTTATGAAATAGAAAGAGAGTGGAAAAATAATGTAGTAATTGAATGGGGACAGAGGGCAAATTTTCCCCTTATTGTTTATAATGATGATGATGATTTAATGTTGTTTTTTCAGGGCAAGAGACCCTTATTGTTAAATGAAGTAATGTTGTATAATGTTGTACCCTCTGTCCGAAATAATTGTGAGAGTGTGATGTGGTGCTATGAAGAAAGAGAGTTATATATTGAGAGTGAATTAGAACTATATAAGTTAGAAAGAAAGTATGATGAATTGAGAAAAATACTAGAAGGGGTGATGATGAATCATGTGAAATACGTACCTGTTGAAAGAGAGATAGAAAATAATTTTGATAATATCTTACCTAACTATGATGATGACTTACCTGACGTAGTAGTTGAGGAATACAAAAATGAGAAAACGATTTACCTGACGTTAACAAATAACACTGATACAGACTGGACAATTCTAACTTATGGTAACAAGATTTATAGTGGTACAATGGATGAAATAGAGTTGATAGATTATTATGATAGTAATGATTATCATAATTTGTGTGTTGATAAAAATGATGAATGTTACAAATATGTTAGATATATATATATATATGACGATGGTGGGTGAGCTAAAAGATCAGTGTTGGGACATTTTTAAATATTGTAAATTTTTGGTAATGACCTTGCTGATTTGGACATCTGAAGTGAGATACACTTGAACAGTTTTGACGCATATTTTGTAAATAATATTGAATTCATGTGTGTATTGTGAAATGTTAGATAAGTAATGTGTATATGTTTTAGAAAATGTTGTGTTAATAATAATAATATTATTAATATTTTAGCACTCTAATTAAATAACAAAATAATTATGAAGACAATAGTTAATGATTTGTAGAATGTTGATAATAATTGAAATATGTTATTTTAATAATCAATTGAAGTAAATAATTTGAGATGTTTAGATATTGTGATTGAATGTTATGTGTTTGAATTGTTTGGTGAGATTTTGATTTAATAATAATTAATAAATAAATAAATGTTAAATGGTCTATTTTGTGGAATAACTTAATGGTTAAAAATATATGTTAATAATAAATTTTAAGCAATTTTGAAAATCTGATTGCAACACAGGATAAATTCATAATGATGATAAATAAAAACAGTTAATGAAAAATTTTAAATAATAATGTTTACAAATTTTTATATAAATTATTTAAAAGAGAATTGTTTGTTTAGTGTATGCTAATAATCCAGGTTGATTGCTATTTGTGTATTGTGTTATGTGATGTATTATAATAGTGTGTGTGGCTGGGAGGTTATCCAAGGGGATAACGTATTAAAAAATTAATAATGATGATTTGCTACTCAATAATTTTGTTTGAATTTAAAAAATAGATGCACTAAATACTTCTTATATTGTGTTATTATGTCTTATTGTGTTGATTGCATTAGTATGTTAGGAATAAGTATTATAAAAATATAATATTATGTTTTCAATGTGTTTATAGATTTTAAAATAAAATGAAAAATAGTTGTAATAAGTAAAATTTTCAATAGGTTGTAAAAGATAGAAGTGGGTGATAGTAATTGTTTGAATAAAATGTTTGAACCAGTTCAAGTTGAATTTTGTGGGACATAGATCTGTCCAAATCGAAGTAAGAGTTAAAGTAATAGTGGAAATGAAAATAATGCAATGTTGTTTTGAGTTAATGTATGTTATAGAATTTTGAGAAGTATAAGTGGAGACACAGTAGAAATGGAGAATTTATGTAGAGTTTTGAGCGATATATTGTTTATTTTGATGTTAATTTGTTGAAAATTGTAGTGAGGTTATGAGATTGAGATTTTTGGGGATGGCAATTTTGTAGTAGTGGTAGTGTAATGTGGGAGTCCGCAACATAAGGGTTGGGACGGGATTTGGTATAGTTTTAGTGGGAAGGGGCCGCCGTAGGTAAAAATCCAGGGGCCAGAGAACGGGAATTGAGCTTTTGGGGGGGGGAAACACGTATCCTATGTACAAAGGGTTAGAGAGTATTTTTTTTTATATAAGAGTAGAAGGTGGCGATTGGAGTTAAAATAGTAAGTAGTTAGAGGGTTAGTAAAATGTTGATAGTGGGGTGTCATACTAGTTAGAGATTTTGTAAGGGAACGTTAGAGTAATAAAAGGGGTACGATTATGAGTAAATGCCAAGTTGATAAAGTAAATTATAAGGAATAACGTAGAATCACCCAAAGTAATGAAATGGAATAATGATGGCCATAATTGAAAAAAAAAAAATTGTAATTTTGAGAATAGAATTAATAAGAGTAAATCAAGTTTAAAAGTAATTTTTTGATTTTATATGCCAATTTAATGATGTAAAGTGTGTAACATTTTAATTGTAAGTTGTTTATTTTAAAATGAATTATTAATGTACTATGTTTTCTTATGTTAGGTTATGTTAGGTATTCTGATATATACATGTTAGCGATAAATGAAAAACAAAACCAGTGCTTCTTAGCGCAAACCAGCACCGCTAGGGGGGAACAGATCAGTTGGGGATATGGTGTTGTATAAGGCCACTATTTAATATTTTGATTTGTTGTTTCAGTGTTTGGTGGTGCTGTGGCGGCGGACCTGAGCTGGCCTGCGCGTCAGAGCAGGGGCGTTGAGTATCTGTCTGACTCTACGGTGTTGGGATCTCGAGAGAGAAGTCCAGTATTGTCATGCACATGCGGTCACAGTCACCGGACCAAGGGTGAGTTGATTATTCTTTTTTGTAAACCATACAGGGGGTTGTGGCGACATATCCTGGCTGATCCCTTTAGCAAGTATGAATGTGTCAATGAGATTTTTTATGCTTCGGCATAAAATATCTCATTGAGGGGGTATTGTAGCGGGGCATTTTTGGGCATACCTGGGGTAATGACATAATTTGTATTTTTTTTTTCTCATAAATAATAAATAACATAATTGGCAATAGGGACAGAAATTATAGACTTGGGTAAATTTCCTGTTTAAAACAAGAATAACAGTGGCAGCATTAACTGTGACAATTATTTAATGATATTGTGTGGACAGTTTTAATAACAGCCAACAACTGTACCAAGGTCAACAAATGACGAACACGAAACAAGTAAACACATTACATAACGTACATCAGGCGATGTGTTGCGTCAGCAATTTATATAACGATGTGTGTCACCAGTTTTGTCAACAAGCAAAAAACAGTCCACTGGCGCAAGGATACAAACTGTAAACCAATGAGAGTTGGGCGAACAACAGCCGCTTCACAAATTAGCGCAAGTAGTTCGCTCCCAGTCAAAATTCCATGCTCGCGCGAGCAACAACTGCAAAAAAGTTTCGAAACATAAGTGCGGGCCCGCATACAACCAAAAATGTGAATCTTTTTATATATATGTAGAATACAAACAGTTTTCGGACAATATTCAAACAAAATTAACAGTTCGGCAGACAAACGTGATAGTGCGAACTATAAAACAGTAAAACAGTACACGCCATGAGGAGACACCCCAGGAGTCGAACTTCTACTCGTAAACAGGAAAGTAGCCATTAAAAAATAATAATTAAAAATGCTGGTTTTTTTTTTATCTTTTCTTTTTAAAAAATTTAAATAAAATGGGGAAATAAATTTTGAAATATTAAAAAAAAAAATGAGATCTCTAAAGTAGCTTTGTGTGTGTATGTAAGAATATGTTATTATTATAGTTTATCGTAATAAGAAGGCTGGTTTGCGTTCCCATTATAATTCTTAATAAATGTATTTCAAGAATCTGTTATTGTATTGCGAGTAAGTAAATCCCGGTAATTAATCAAGGTAATTAACAACTATTATTCACGAACAAATTTTGCCTGTACGATTTTATAAATATGAAATATGAATATTAATAAAGTATTAATAACATCCTTAAATTTTTAGTGACCGTCAATCAGTGAATGTTTTAGTGGATAGTTAGTGAGGATCGGTCAATAATACAACTTTTAGTAATTTTGCGTCGACGTTTCGACAATATTTATTGTCATCTTCAGGACCTGTGTATGAAACACAGTAGAAATATCAAACATAACGAAACAATTAAATATTTGGGTGAACGTGTTGGTGATGTGAGTGTGTGCGTGTGTATGTATGTATCATTTTTTATGTGAAGACTTATGATAGTTTGTTTACATCTTCAAATTATCTTTAAGAAAGCGAGCAAATTATAGTATGAGAGAACTTAATTTATACAGTATTACAATTTAAATTACTAAATATAATGTTATTTTAATTAATTAAACAAACAGTAACCAACAATTGGATATTAGATTGGTACAAAAATTGTTTATACCTACAACAGTCAACATATAGCAAAGTAATATATTACCTATAACTAAAACAGATTAGGGGATGTTCACTACGTAATTATTAAAAGTTATTTTTACCATGTTTCACTCCCTACTGGTGTTAGCAAACAATCATAATTTAGAAATATACAATTTACACAATATTGTAAAACATTACGACTTAAATCAGATAGTTGACAAAGGTTACACACAAAAGTTTCTGGTAAATTTTACTAACAGGTAAACTTGGATAATACGGTAATTGTAATCATATTGTAAAATATAGTCAAGAGTACTATAGAATAATGTAATATATGTATGTGTCCACAATCACCCTTCTCTTTCACCCATGCTCCCCCCGCCAGTCCACCCAGCCTCTCACTCTAACCTGAATCGATCTATCACTCACTATCACCCCACTCACTCACCCTCTCTTTCTCTCTCTCTCTCTCACTGTCTCCCTTCTTCTCTCTCTCACTCTTCCACCCTTCGCTCTCACACTCTCTCTCTCTCCCTCTCATTATCTCTCTTCATTCACTCTCTCTCTTTCACTCTCTCTCTCTCTCTCTCTCTCTCTCTCTCTCTCTCCCTCTCCCTCTATTTGTCATTGTCCACGATTGGCACTCTAAAACACTCACCATTTTTATTACACTATCATCCTCATATAAATAGAGAATTATACACACGATAACAGAAATGATTTACCAACTTGTATTAAAGGGTTACAGACTTTAAAACACAACGTTATAGATAACAGATCTATTATATGAAAAAGGTTATTACTTAATATTTACATTTTTGGTCAGTGTTATTTACCTGGAACTTGGTTGGTCTATACAGAGTACCATAGTCAATGTAGTTCAAATATATGTCAGTCATAATCTCTCTCACATGATCCCTCAATCTCTCTCTCTCTCTCTCTCTCTCTCTCTCTCTCTCTCTCTCTCACTCTATTCTAAACAGATATATACCACAAATCTAACACGTAGATGTGTACATACACACACGCTAGAATTACATACGCACGCACACACACACACACACACACACACACACACACACATACACACACACACAACACACACAACCTCACAAGTCAACTACACATTCGAGAATCCATACATAAATATAACACTATTTTATTGACTTATTTTTATCATCTAAGTGTAAATTATGCACAACGGAGATACCCACTGTACTGAGTTTAAAACTGATCGACTATGTGTCTATAAGAAATGTTATATGTTTCTTAGCTAATACTAAATAATATAATCAGTGAGACACTTACAATTGTTGCTGACGCCAAACACACAACTGTAAATTTTCCCTGACCAACACCTTATTATAAAGCAGAACAGATGACCGTTAAAAGAACAAATAACTTTTAATAATTACGTAGTGAACATCCCCTAATCTGTTTTAGTTATAGGTAATATATTACTTTGCTATATGTTGACTGTTGTAGGTATAAACAATTTTTGTACCAATCTAATATCCAATTGTTGGTTACTGTTTGTTTAATTAATTAAAATAACATTATATTTAGTAATTTAAATTGTAATACTGTATAAATTAAGTTCTCTCATACTATAATTTGCTCGCTTTCTTAAAGATAATTTGAAGATGTAAACAAACTATCATAAGTCTTCACATAAAAAATGATACATACATACACACGCACACACTCACATCACCAACACGTTCACCCAAATATTTAATTGTTTCGTTATGTTTGATATTTCTACTGTGTTTCATACACAGGTCCTGAAGATGACAATAAATATTGTCGAAACGTCGACGCAAAATTACTAAAAGTTGTATTATTGACCGATCCTCACTAACTATCCACTAAAACATTCAGTATTAATAACATTTAATTATTAATGAACATAAATGATTGTTATTATTTCAGCAACCACATTCTGTTCTCCTAGTTCGCTGATTCGAACCTTGGTAATTTTCTTATTACAGTTGGTAACAAGATGGCGCTCGAAGGAGTTATTTAGTAAATAATTGAATTAAAAAACCAAATCCCTTAGGTTTATCAAATATCAATTTGTTTAATACTGAACACAGTAAACATTAACTCCCATACTCTATTTATTATCATTTTTTACAAATGTCTTGTAAATAAAGATTTACATTAAAATAATAAAATACTGGAAACCTTCCATTTTATTATTTTATTATGCTGTTTATTATTAGATTTTAAAGTTGTGATATAGCATACTACTAAGTTACAGTATCACCAACTTTAAGTTTATTGCTTTTTTTTTTTAAAAAACACACAAATTCACTTTCACTGTTGGTTCTGATATTCTGAGTCTTATTATCTCAGACCAGACCTTTAGTAATCATGGACCGTTAAGACTAGTTTATTTTCTTTATTACACAATAGCTTTAGTCGGTGCACTTCTTATAACGCTATATAACACTTTAGTTTTCTCAATAATTACATTTTATAATATTTTGGGTATGTTATACTTTCTTTTGCATAGTTTTTGCGGGTTTGGGGTTGATAGTAGTTTATATAATAATAGGTTTTATAACGGTGTTTCTTTCATACTATTTCTTCCTCTCCTCCTGTCTTCTTTCTTGTCCTTCTTCGTATCTTCCTTCTGGTATTCAATCTTGTCCCTCTTCTAGTCTTGATTCTTGTCCCTCGTCTAGTCTTCACTCTTCTGGTCTTCCTTCCGTTCTTGGGTAAACCAAGGTACTTGGTGTTATCACGACTGAGGTTTAGTTTGGATTATTTAATTTATTCACTGAACTGACTTTATTCTTCTATACAGGTTTCAGGGTATTGTTTTCTCCCCTGTTCACAAACTTTATTCTTCCCCCTTCTTGTTTTTTGGGGTATATTGGTATTCACCACCCTTTAATTGAGTCTCTTTTTTCTTTGATATGGTCTTATATAATTGGTTTACTGCTCTGAGCTTCCTGGGTAACTTACTGGTATTATACTATGAGTTGCTTCAATTCTTTCTTTGGTTTCTTTTAACAGTGGTTTTTATATATTATGTAGTGAGGATTTTTATCTTATTGTGGTTCATTCCTCTGATTTATTTAAATGTCATTCAATATTATTTTAACGTTCGTTGGTGTAATTAAACTTTATGATTTCATATGACCTAAAATGTAGTGGATTTTCTGTCACGCTACAATATATATCAAACACTACCATTATTATATTTATCAAATATACCATATAAACAATTACATATGTTTTGTGCAATAAATAATTTTAAACCCTCCAATATAGACTTTTGATTTAAGATACACATACTACCATATCCTATGCGCCAATAGTTTAGTAATTTGTGTTGTCGCAATATATATATATATATATATATATATATATAATGTTACAACACAAATAAGCCACCCCAATACCAGGGATAAAAAAGATGATTCTAAATATAAAATAATACTTCATATTAAATAAAATTCTTAATATAAATAAAATATAAAGAAAATGACACGACGAACAACGACATGACCTAACCTAAGTGATTGAACCAACAAAAGGAAACAAAAGAAGAAGGGAACCACAAAAAACAAACAAGAATAAAACCAAAGAAGAGAAGAAAGTGATTCACCAGAACAAAAAAAGAAGGGAAAAAACCAAAACCAAACAAAAATGAAACAAATTCATGGAATTAAATGACTCAATGTAACATGTTAAAATGAACCCAAAGGAGAAGGTGGAAAACCAAAGTATTAAACAAATACAAGGAAAATGAAGAAGGAGGGGAATGAAGAAGGAGGGGAATGAAAAAGAAACAAACCCACAATGAAGGGAAATAAATAAAAATGAAAACTCATGATGATACACAAACAAGTAATAAAGAATATGAGCAAGAGAAATAATGCACTCAAATGTAATATTGGAAACAAGACCAATAATTAACCTATAAGAAAAAAAGTAAATGTTATTATCCATTAATGGACAATACTAATGGAATTGAAAGAAACCCAATTAAACAATGTAAAAAATGAAAAAGCAAACTAACCCACAATTTAGAGTTAGATGTAATGTTAAAATATAAAGACATAAAATTGTTCATATTATTATTAATGACATTTGTAATGAAAGAGATAGTACGGTAGTGAGATAGTAATTAGAGGGATTACCCATTCAGAAACACTTAAAAAACAAAAAAAACATTTGTGAAGTGCAAAATGAAAGTGTAAAAACCCCAAAGAGTAGTGATAAAGAAGGTACACTAATAAAATTATAATAAACTATAAATAATTTAAAAGTGAAGGTGATGATTGAATGAAAATAGTGTAAAATAAAGAATGGTAATATAGTGAAAAATAGTGAATGATAAAATCATTAACAATTAATAAATCCAAAGGAAACACTAAATGATAAAAAGTGAAGTATATTAGTAATTAAGAATAACAGTATAAACTGATAAGACAGTAACTAATTAAGAAAGAATGTTATTATTAAATTTAAGTAAATACAATTATTATTAAAAGGGAGAATGCCCTGAAGGGAAAACCAGATAGCATTAACATGGAGGGAAAGTAAAGATTGTGTAAAAAATTAAGTAGTTAAAACAAATCAAAAAACACCCACGTTATAAGGGATCGTTATAAGTTCATAAAAGTGATGTTGTTTATCACACTAAAAAATAATATAAAATAAGATGAATTGTAAACAAAGATTAGCAAATAATAGTTAAATAATTATTCAAGCAAGTTTATGAATTGGATATGGCTGATAGAGTTATACAGACCATAGGCCTAAATATTATATGTAATAAGATCAAAAAGTAGTAAATAATAGCCACATTGTTATTATTGGCAAAGTAAATAAGTAAAAAAGTTAAGAAATGTATGACTAGAAAACGAGGAAACCAAATAGTCGACCATTATGTACAAAATAATACTAACATAATAATAACACAAAAACAGACCTAAAACACAACAATAAATGATACAGCCAATTATAATAACAAAATAAAGCCCATTAGGCCAAAAGGAAATGTAATTTGAATGAAATAAGTCAAATACCATAATGGTTACTTAGGCCTATGAAAATGCCTAACTGTCAGAAACAAACAACTACAAATTATAATAAGTTAAGTAAGAAATTAGTAAATCCGAGGCGAAGGACTTACCAAGGATAAAGTGTAAATCATTTTTAAGACAAAATATTATAATAAGCATTTGAATACAAAAAGAAATGTAATTAACAAGTATTAACATAATTGTAAAAACATAATACCTAAAATAACCCAAGCTTGTGTGGTATCAAAATAATCTATGAAAGGAAATACATACTATAGTGACAATATTTAATAATCAAGAAGGAAGATAGAGGAATAACAGCAGTCAGAAGATCTACTAGGATTTTGAAAAGAATTCAAATTTTGATAACAATGGATTTATATCAATCTCAGCCAATCAGAATTATTTGGTTACCATAGAAACCACCGCTGAAAACGAAATTACCGTTGAATACCGTTACTCGTAAAGCGTCTGTCTACCAGGACAGAAGCCAAAGTTTGAAGGACCAATTTTTTAATAAAATACTGTAAAACAGTGAACGAAGTTCAACGCCCCGACCGTCACAGCTGAAAACACTTTATTAAGTAATTTTAATTGTTTTAATAAACAATTTGGCGCCACCCGGGATTAACACAACCCTATATATATATATATATATATATAAACAGGTAAGGTTACTGCCGTGTTATACTGGTAATTACCGCAACGCTACGGACATCGTTAGCGCAAAATTGATGTAACGACCCCAGTGGGAGACGAACGCACTAACACTTTACACACATATAAAACTGGTATACATTATACAGACACGACCAGAACTATTCGTTACAGATTGGCGACCAACCGGTGAGGCTAGAAAAGGACGACTAGCGGCGATTATGAGACATTCGACGGTTACAATACAAAGACGAAAAAATATGAAACAGAAAGATATGACACAACAACAAACGAAAATGCCCAAACAACAGAACCAATTGAGCTATGCAGAATGGACGACAGGGTTATTTAAAAAATTCAGTAAGGAGATGGAGTACATCAAGAAAAATACCACGGATCACGAACGAGCACAGATGAGTCGTGCGAATGCAGTGGGATCGCCAAACGACAAAATGTCACTGAGAGATATTTATGATGAAATGTGGAAGCTGGACACCAAGTATAATGAAGAAGAGACTATCGGGACAGCCCACGAAAAACGCGATAACAATGTGGAAAGAATGACTGAAGAAGATTGGGATAGATGGAGTGACAATGAAGCGCAAATGAAAAACGAAAGAACGGGAGTATACGCACAGGTGACAGAGGAATTTACACAGGAGGAGTATGAACAATGGAGACAATCAATAAGACAACCAGAACAACCAATACAAACAGAAAACGCAGAATTAAGGGAATGGATAAGGGTTATGTTTGAACTACCCAGAGAAGATATTAGTAATTGGAGGAAGGTACATAATCAAGTAGAAGAGTTCAAGGTAATGCCAAATAATAAAAAAATGAAACAACCAAAAACCCAAATAAAAAAAGAAGTAACCAAGGACGTGGAAGTGAAGCAACAGAAGAAAACGACAGGACTAACAGAGGAAAGATTCCAGGAACTGATGAGGATTATGGTGGAACAATCAAATAAAAACAAGGAAGAAATAATTGTAAAATAGATCAAATAAATAAGAAACTGAATGATGATCAGAAAATAGAAAGTGATAAGAAAACAGAAGGTACAGGAGATGAAGATGCGTCGTTATCTGAAAATAAAAATAACAGTAACAAAGAGAATGAAAATAATAACAACGAAACAAATGATGAATACGTGGAAATGAAGACTGAGATAAGGCATCACAGAAAACTAATAAAAACAAGAGAAGAAGTGGAGATGATGAAGAACGGACTAATCGATGAGTTTAATGCACCAATGACCAACCATACCGAAAGGATGAATTTTATGGAGTGCAGGAGAACTCTAAAAGAAATTCTAGAAGGAGTGAACTACTGACCAGCGAGACGAAACTGGAGAAAAGCAATACCTGAATGGAAGATACCCGAAATAAAAGGAATTCACAATCAACCAGTGGATGAAAAATTCAGCAAATCTATGCTTAGATGGAAGATGCCGGAAATAGAAAGGACCGTCAACAAAACAGTGTAGAACAACTTAAGGAGGTCCCTGAAACACTGGAGCACACCAGAAATGGAAAGACAGAATAAAAGATCAATAATAACAAAGGAGGTACAATTAACAACTTCTTTGATTAATCAAAATGTAGTGAATGAAGCAGTCATGGAGACAAATGAACGTATGATAGTAGAGGAATTGTGGTACGAGACAGAAGAAACCTGTATCACAAGAACGAAACTAGTTCTACACCCCACGGTTATCCGAACCACAAGTGCAGAGGAAATGATGGACCATGGATAAACAAGGTGAAGAAGAACACAGAGAAATGGGACTGATCTTCGAATTACTGACCAAGCAGACCAATGGAAAGAAAGGAGTATTACATTAAATTAAACCAATTTATAATAATCAAAACAAGAATTGACAAGAAATGACTAAGCGACTAAGACGAATTAAATGAGAACAAAACCATAATAAATAAATTTAAAATATTATCCAGAATAAATGTTCAAACATCTAACATTTGAAGGAGTAGAGAAGAAAAACAACAAAGAGAGTAATATACAAGAGAAGGCAATAATAATGAAAGAAAAGGAGAAGACTAACTTACAAAAAAGTATAAATAACAAGGTCCAATGTATAATAATATGTATCACCTTATGTCATCACCAAAGACAATGGAAACAATACTTATGAAATAAGTAATATAACCACCAATAAGATAAAAGGAGTTTACAATCAAGCTTCAATAAAAAAGTTTCATGAAGAAAAATAAATTACAAAAAATAAAGTAAACAAATACCAAAATTCAAAAATTATGTGAGCACAACTTACAACCATATTTCGATGACTTATGAGGCCTAATATAAAGTGTTAAAAAAGGAATAAGTTACACAAATTCCTAACAAGTAAGATCAACTTACAATCAAATAAAGTTGACATATGAAGTATAAAATAAAAAATGATAATAAAGGAATAAGTTACAAAAATTCCTATAAAAAAGTAAGAATCACAAACTTACGACAATATTTAAATAAAAAGTACCAAGAAAGGAATAAGTTACAAAAATTCCTATAAAGTAAGAAAAACTAACTTACAAAAATTATTAAGAATAATATTTAATACAAAATAAAAAAAACAAAAATAAAATCAAGCACAACTGCTAAGATAAATATCTAAAATTATAATGAATTCAAGGTATTCAAAGAAAAAAAAAAAAAATCAGAACTGGTACAAGGAAGAAAAAGAAGTTATGTATAAAACAAATATACAAAAAATGGCTAAAGCAGAATATTGCTAAACAACCAAGAAAAAGAATAAAGATGTCTAAGATAATTAAAATGATCACAGAAGAATAGAAAAACAAACTAATGAAAAGTTAGATATGATGAAATTAACATATGAATAAATAAAAAACAATCAACTGTATGAGTAGTGACAGTATATAGCAAAGGTACAGCGGAAGGAAGAATGAGTAAAAGGACAAAGTGATCTAAAACCAAACCACAAGGTGGACAATCCCAAAATATATTATTATTATTAATTTAAGTCACAAGTTGACAAAAAAGGATTTACGATTGACTGTTGAAAAGTCCAGCAAGCAAAAAATAAACTGAGCAGAGATGATGTTCCTCTGGTCTCAGAAAAAATGAGTAGTAATGGAAGAAACCAGCTACTAAAAAGTTAGGGAAAAAATTGTATAAGGGAGAACACACTAATGGAAATAAATAAAAAACAGATCCAAATAAAATGGAATGAATCAAGTAAGAAGAGAAATAAGAATGAAGAAACAAACAAGAAAGAAAAGGGAAAAGATTATATAACTGATAATTTCATAAAAAACTATACTAGTGTTTTATCAAAATGATCAATTTTGAAGGAGAGGCATTATGTTACAAAGCAAATAAGCCACCCCAATACCTGGGATAAAAAGATGATTCTAAATATAAAATAATACTTCATATTAAATAAAATTCTTAATATAAATAAAATATAAAGAAAATGACACGACGAACGACGACATGACCTAACCCAAGTGATTAAACCAACAAAAGTAAACAAAAGAAGAAGGGAACCACAAAAAACAAACAAGAATAAAACCAAAGAAGAGAAGAAAGTGATTCACCAGAACAAAAGAAGAAGGGAAAAAACCAAAACCAAACAAAAATGAAACAAATTCATGGAATTAAATGACTCAATGTAACGTGTTAAAATGAACCCAAAGGAGAAGGTGGAAAACCAAAGTATTAAACAAATACAAGGAAAATGAAGAAGGAGGGGAATGAAAAAGAAACAAACCCACAATGAAGGGAAATAAATAAAAATGAAAACTCATGATGATACACAAACAAGTAATAAAGAATATGAGCAAGAGAAATAATGCACTCAAATGTAATATTGGAAACAAGACCAATAATTAACCTATAAGAAAAAAAGTAAATGTTATTATCCATTAATGGACAATACTAATGGAATTGAAAGAAACCCAATTAAACAATGTAAAAAATGAAAAAAGCAAACTAACCCACAATTTAGAGTTAGATGTTATGTTAAAATATAAAGACATAAAATTGTTCATATTATTATTAATGACATTTATAATGAAAGAGATAGTACGGTAGTGAGATAGTAATTAGAGGGATTACCCATTCAGAAACACTTAAAAAACAAAAAAAACATTTGTGAAGTGCAAAATGAAAGTGTAAAAACCCCAAAGAGTAGTGATAAAGAAGGTACACTAATAAAATTATAATAAACTATAAATAATTTAAAAGTGAAGGTGATGATTGAATGAAAATAGTGTAAAATAAAGAATGGTAATATAGTGAAAAATAGTGAATGATAAAATCATTAACAATTAATAAATCCAAAGGAAACACTAAATGATAAAAAGTGAAGTATATTAGTAATTAAGAATAACAGTATAAACTGATAAGACAGTAACTAATTAAGAAAGAATGTTATTATTAAATTTAAGTAAATACAATTATTATTAAAAGGGAGAATGCCCTGAAGGGAAAACCAGATAGCATTAACATGGAGGGAAAGTAAAGATTGTGTAAAAAATTGAGTAGTTAAAACAAATCAAAAAACACCCACGTTATAAGGGATCGTTATAAGTTCATAAAAGTGATGTTGTTTATCACACTAAAAAATAATATAAAATAAGATGAATTGTAAACAAAGATTAGCAAATAATAGTTAAATAATTATTCAAGCAAGTTTATGAATTGGATATGGCTGATAGAGTTATACAGACCATAGGCCTAAATATTATATGTAATAAGATCAAAAAGTAGTAAATAATAGCCACATTGTTATTATTGGCAAAGTAAATAAGTAAAAAAGTTAAGAAATGTATGACTAGAAAACGAGGAAACCAAATAGTCGACCATTATGTACAAAATAATACTAACATAATAATAACACAAAAACAGACCTAAAACACAACAATAAATGATACAGCCAATTATAATAACAAAATAAAGCCCATTAGGCCAAAAGGAAATGTAATTTGAATGAAATAAGTCAAATACCATAATGGCTACTTAGGCCTATGAAAATGCCTAACTGTCAGAAACAAACAACTACAAATTATAATAAGTTAAGTAAGAAATTAGTAAATCCGAGGCGAAGGACTTACCAAGGATAAAGTGTAAATCATTTTTAAGACAAAATATTATAATAAGCATTTGAATACAAAAAGAAATGTAATTAACAAGTATTAACATAATTGTAAAAACATAATACCTAAAATAACCCAAGCTTGTGGGGTATCAAAATAATCTATGAAAGGAAATACATACTATAGTGACAATATTTAATAATCAAGAAGGAAGATAGAGGAATAACAGCAGTCAGAAGATCTACTAGGATTTTGAAAAGAATTCAAATTTTGATAACAATGGATTTATATCAATCTCAGCCAATCAGAATTATTTGGTTACCATAGAAACCACCGCTGAAAACGAAATTACCGTTGAATACCGTTACTCGTAAAGCGTCTGTCTACCAGGACAGAAGCCAAAGTTTGAAGGACCAATTTTTTAATAAAATACTGTAAAACAGTGAACGAAGTTCAACACCCCGACCGTCACAGCTGAAAACACTTTATTAAGTAATTTTAATTGTTTTAATAAACAATTTGGCGCCACCCGGGATTAACACAACCCTATATATATATATATATATATATATATATATATATATATATATATATATAAACAGGTAAGGTTACTGCCGTGTTATACTGGTAATTACCGCAACGCTACGGACATCGTTAGCGCAAAATTGATGTAACGACCCCAGTGGGAGACGAACGCACTAACACTTTACACACATATAAAACTGGTATACATTATACAGACACGACCAGAACTATTCGTTACAGATTGGCGACCAACCGGTGAGGCTAGAAAAGGACGACTAGCGGCGATTATGAGACATTCGACGGTTACAATACAAAGACGAAAAAATATGAAACAGAAAGATATGACACAACAACAAACGAAAATGCCCAAACAACAGAACCAATTGAGCTATGCAGAATGGACGACAGGGTTATTTAAAAAATTCAGTAAGGAGATGGAGTACATCAAGAAAAATACCACGGATCACGAACGAGCACAGATGAGTCGTGCGAATGCAGTGGGATCGCCAAACGACAAAATGTCACTGAGAGATATTTATGATGAAATGTGGAAGCTGGACACCAAGTATAATGAAGAAGAGACTATCGGGACAGCCCACGAAAAACGCGATAACAATGTGGAAAGAATGACTGAAGAAGATTGGGATAGATGGAGTGACAATGAAGCGCAAATGAAAAACGAAAGAACGGGAGTATACGCACAGGTGACAGAGGAATTTACACAGGAGGAGTATGAACAATGGAGACAATCAATAAGACAACCAGAACAACCAATACAAACAGAACACGCAGAATTAAGGGAATGGATAAGGGTTATGTTTGAACTACCCAGAGAAGATATTAGTAATTGGAGGAAGGTACATAATCAAGTAGAAGAGTTCAAGGTAATGCCAAATAATAAAAAAATGAAACAACCAAAAACCCAAATAAAAAAAGAAGTAACCAAGGACGTGGAAGTGAAGCAACAGAAGAAAACGACAGGACTAACAGAGGAAAGATTCCAGGAACTGATGAGGATTATGGTGGAACAATCAAATAAAAACAAGGAAGAAATAATTGTAAAATAGATCAAATAAATAAGAAACTGAATGATGATCAGAAAATAGAAAGTGATAAGAAAACAGAAGGTACAGGAGATGAAGATGCGTCGTTATCTGAAAATAAAAATAACAGTAACAAAGAGAATGAAAATAATAACAACGAAACAAATGATGAATACGTGGAAATGAAGACTGAGATAAGGCATCACAGAAAACTAATAAAAACAAGAGAAGAAGTGGAGATGATGAAGAACGGACTAATCGATGAGTTTAATGCACCAATGACCAACCATACCGAAAGGATGAATTTTATGGAGTGCAGGAGAACTCTAAAAGAAATTCTAGAAGGAGTGAACTACTGACCAGCGAGAAGAAACTGGAGAAAAGCAATACCTGAATGGAAGATACCCGAAATAAAAGGAATTCACAATCAACCAGTGGATGAAAAATTCAGCAAATCTATGCTTAGATGGAAGATGCCGGAAATAGAAAGGACCGTCAACAAAACAGTGTAGAACAACTTAAGGAGGTCCCTGAAACACTGGAGCACACCAGAAATGGAAAGACAGAATAAAAGATCAATAATAACAAAGGAGGTACAATTAACAACTTCTTTGATTAATCAAAATGTAGTGAATGAAGCAGTCATGGAGACAAATGAACGTATGATAGTAGAGGAATTGTGGTACGAGACAGAAGAAACCTGTATCACAAGAACGAAACTAGTTCTACACCCCACGGTTATCCGAACCACAAGTGCAGAGGAAATGATGGACCATGGATAAACAAGGTGAAGAAGAACACAGAGAAATGGGACTGATCTTCGAATTACTGACCAAGCAGACCAATGGAAAGAAAGGAGTATTACATTAAATTAAACCAATTTATAATAATCAAAACAAGAATTGACAAGAAATGACTAAGCGACTAAGACGAATTAAATGAGAACAAAACCATAATAAATAAATTTAAAATATTATCCAGAATAAATGTTCAAACATCTAACATTTGAAGGAGTAGAGAAGAAAAACAACAAAGAGAGTAATATACAAGAGAAGGCAATAATAATGAAAGAAAAGGAGAAGACTAACTTACAAAAAAGTATAAATAACAAGGTCCAATGTATAATAATATGTATCACCTTATGTCATCACCAAAGACAATGGAAACAATACTTATGAAATAAGTAATATAACCACCAATAAGATAAAAGGAGTTTACAATCAAGCTTCAATAAAAAAGTTTCATGAAGAAAAATAAATTACAAAAAATAAAGTAAACAAATACCAAAATTCAAAAATTATGTGAGCACAACTTACAACCATATTTCGATGACTTATGAGGCCTAATATAAAGTGTTAAAAAAGGAATAAGTTACACAAATTCCTAACAAGTAAGATCAACTTACAATCAAATAAAGTTGACATATGAAGTATAAAATAAAAAATGATAATAAAGGAATAAGTTACAAAAATTCCTATAAAAAAGTAAGAATCACAAACTTACGACAATATTTAAATAAAAAGTACCAAGAAAGGAATAAGTTACAAAAATTCCTATAAAGTAAGAAAAACTAACTTACAAAAATTATTAAGAATAATATTTAATACAAAATAAAAAAAACAAAAATAAAATCAAGCACAACTGCTAAGATAAATATCTAAAATTATAATGAATTCAAGGTATTCAAAGAAAAAAAAAAAAAAAATCAGAACTGGTACAAGGAAGAAAAAGAAGTTATGTATAAAACAAATATACAAAAAATGGCTAAAGCAGAATATTGCTAAACAACCAAGAAAAAGAATAAAGATGTCTAAGATAATTAAAATGATAGAAAAACAAACTAATGAAAAGTTAGATATGATGAAATTAACATATGAATAAATAAAAAAAAATCAACTGTATGAGTAGTGACAGTATATAGCAAAGGTACAGCGGAAGGAAGAATGAGTAAAAGGACAAAGTGATCTAAAACCAAACCACAAGGTGGACAATCCTAAAATATATTATTATTATTAATTTAAGTCACAAGTTGACAAAAAAGGATTTACGATTGACTGTTGAAAAGTCCAGCAAGCAAAAAATAAACTGAGCAGAGATGATGTTCCTCTGGTCTCAGAAAAAATGAGTAGTAATGGAAGAAACCAGCTACTAAAAAGTTAGGGAAAAAATTGTATAAGGGAGAACACACTAATGGAAATAAATAAAAAACAGATCCAAATAAAATGGAATGAATCAAGTAAGAAGAGAAATAAGAATGAAGAAACAAACAAGAAAGAAAAGGGAAAAGATTATATAACTGATAATTTCATAAAAAACTATACTAGTGTTTTATCAAAATGATCAATTTTGAAGGAGAGGCATTATGTTACAAAGCAAATAAGCCACCCCAATACCTGGGATAAAAAGATGATTCTAAATATAAAATAATACTTCATATTAAATAAAATTCTTAATATAAATAAAATATAAAGAAAATGACACGACGAACGACGACATGACCTAACCCAAGTGATTAAACCAACAAAAGTAAACAAAAGAAGAAGGGAACCACAAAAAACAAACAAGAATAAAACCAAAGAAGAGAAGAAAGTGATTCACCAGAACAAAAGAAGAAGGGAAAAAACCAAAACCAAACAAAAATGAAACAAATTCATGGAATTAAATGACTCAATGTAACGTGTTAAAATGAACCCAAAGGAGAAGGTGGAAAACCAAAGTATTAAACAAATACAAGGAAAATGAAGAAGGAGGGGAATGAAAAAGAAACAAACCCACAATGAAGGGAAATAAATAAAAATGAAAACTCATGATGATACACAAACAAGTAATAAAGAATATGAGCAAGAGAAATAATGCACTCAAATGTAATATTGGAAACAAGACCAATAATTAACCTATAAGAAAAAAAGTAAATGTTATTATCCATTAATGGACAATACTAATGGAATTGAAAGAAACCCAATTAAACAATGTAAAAAATGAAAAAAGCAAACTAACCCACAATTTAGAGTTAGATGTTATGTTAAAATATAAAGACATAAAATTGTTCATATTATTATTAATGACATTTATAATGAAAGAGATAGTACGGTAGTGAGATAGTAATTAGAGGGATTACCCATTCAGAAACACTTAAAAAACAAAAAAAACATTTGTGAAGTGCAAAATGAAAGTGTAAAAACCCCAAAGAGTAGTGATAAAGAAGGTACACTAATAAAATTATAATAAACTATAAATAATTTAAAAGTGAAGGTGATGATTGAATGAAAATAGTGTAAAATAAAGAATGGTCATAGTGAAAAATAGTGAATGATAAAATCATTAACAATTAATAAATCCAAAGGAAACACTAAATGATAAAAAGTGAAGTATATTAGCAATTAATATTTATAATTAAATTTACCTCAAGATGTTATTTTTCCTTATTTGGAACATGTTTCGGGTACCATCTTGTACCCATCCTCAGCCTTCCGGTTTTTTTGTCTGGTGAAGTACATATGTGTTGTTGTTGACTATTATTATTGTGGCTTCCTGTTGGCTTCTGGTATTTCAAATTGGTTTTATTGCGTGTGATGGTGGTGTATGTGTTAGTTTTTTGTGTATTTTCAATGTTGAGTGCTTTGAATATTGTGTCATGTTTTGTATTGATTTGTATTTGTTCAGGTATTAGTTTGTTTTCTGTTTTATGTTTACAATAATAATAGTCAACCAACAACACATATGTACTTCACCAGACAAAATAACCGGAAGGCTGAGGATGGGTACAAGATGGTACCCGAAACATGTTCCAAATAAGGAAAAATAACATCTTGAGGTAAATTTAATTATAAATATTAAATGTATTATATACATCAAGAAATGGACTGTAGCAGAAAGTGACTAAATTAGTAATTAAGAATAACAGTATAAACTGATAAGACAGTAACTAATTAAGAAAGAATGTTATTATTAAATTTAAGTAAATACAATTATTATTAAAAGGGAGAATGCCCTGAAGGGAAAACCAGATAGCATTAACATGGAGGGAAAGTAAAGATTGTGTAAAAAATTAAGTAGTTAAAACAAATCAAAAAACACCCACGTTATAAGGGATCGTTATAAGTTCATAAAAGTGATGTTGTTTATCACACTAAAAAATAATATAAAATAAGATGAATTGTAAACAAAGATTAGCAAATAATAGTTAAATAATTATTCAAGCAAGTTTATGAATTGGATATGGCTGATAGAGTTATACAGACCATAGGCCTAAATATTATATGTAATAAGATCAAAAAGTAGTAAATAATAGCCACATTGTTATTATTGGCAAAGTAAATAAGTAAAAAAGTTAAGAAATGTATGACTAGAAAACAAGGAAACCAAATAGTAGACCATTATGTACAAAATAATACTAACATAATAATAACACATAAACAGACCTAAAACACAACAATAAATGATACAGCCAATTATAATAACAAAATAAAGCCCATTAGGCCAAAAGGAAATGTAATTTGAATGAAAAAGTCAAATACCATAATGGCTACTTAGGCCTATGAAAATGCCTAACTGTCAGAAACAAACAACTACAAATTATAATAAGTTAAGTAAGAAATTAGCAAATCCATGGTGAAGAACTCACCAAGGATAAAGTGTAAATCATTTTTAAGACAAAATATTATAATAAGCATTTGAATACAAAAAGAAATGTAATTAACAAGTATTAACATAATTGTAAAAACATAATACCTAAAATAACCCAAGCTTGTGGGGTATCAAAATAATCTATGAAAGGAAATACATACTATAGTGACAATATTTAATAATCAAGAAGGAAGATAGAGGAATAACAGCAGTCAGAAGATCTACTAGGATTTTGAAAAGAATTCAAATTTTGATAACAATGGATTTATATCAATCTCAGCCAATCAGAATTATTTGGTTACCATAGAAACCACCGTTGAAGACGAAATTACCGTTGAATACCGTTACTCGTAAAGCGTCAGTCTACCAGGACAGAAGCCAAAGTTTGAAGGACCAATTTTTTAATAAAATAATGTAAAACAGTGTACGAAGTTCAAAGCAATTACTGGATAAGAAGCAGACAAACCATTAGAGCAGTCCATTCAAGATTCAGGACCATAAAACTGAGAATTAACAGAAAATTATGACCACATATTATAAGAAAAGGACGCCAAACCTACTTAAGTCCATAGATCAATGAAAATTGAACTTATTGCAGCCCAATCCTCTTCGATCCAATGAACGAAAACACCAAGTCATGCTGATGTGTTAAGTACCATTGAATTACCTTATTTCCAAAAACCAAATCACTCTAAATTTTACTAATATTAATCTGATCTCAATATAAGCCGAATATTTCTCTTTCAAAGATTAAGAAAAATAAATACAATGAAAATTTGTTAACATAAAATCTAACCTATTGTTTAAATACGAACTTTCGAAACACATTTAACGATACTACAGAACAGATTGTAACATCACACCTTATTATTTATGTACACTTAGAATAAGGTAAAATACTTTTATTGTAATCATCGGAATTCTTTGCTTTATAATCAAAAGGATCCACCGATTTTGGAACGAAATTAATTGTAATAACAAAACGTTTTAGCTGCCATGTTGATGTTAGCACATCGTTCCAGAATCGATTCGTCACCCCGAGTATAATTGTTTCATGTATAAAGTTGGTGCAAAGTTGTTAATCAACTAATACATTTTATTTGTAAAAAACCTGAAAAATTTACTTATCAAACATTAAAATCACAGTTGCAGGGAGTAACCGTTATTATTTCATAGGGAGTGCATTATATTACTTGTGTTTATTTACGAAGGCTAGGTTTGATGAGCAGCGCTCAAGTTGCCATTTGCACAACTGCCGACACGATTCAGAAGGCGGCACGAGCGGGAATTATTTGAACGCCCCGACCGTCACAGCTGGAAACACTTTATTAAGTAATTTTAATTGTTTTAATAAACAATTTGGCGCCACCTTGGATTAACACAACCCTATATATATATATATATATATATATATATATAAACAGGTAAGGTTACTGCTGTGTTATACTGGTAATTACCGCAACGCTACGGACATCATTAGAGCAAAATTGATGTAACGACCCCAGTGCGAGACGAACGCACTAACACTTTACACACATATAAAACTGGTATACATTTTACAGAGAGACACTCCAGTTTAAACGTTACAATATACAGCAAACAATGATTGTACCACAGAAACCAACAACCCAATAGTTTCGGTCAGTAAGGAACAAATGAAAACAAGGAAGAAACATACTACGAGAAAGACACCTAACAACCATGGCATAAAATATAGATTCCAAGAGCCAGTCAACTATAGATTAACATCTTACCCGTATAAATAATAACTGAAGAACTTACAGATTGAAAAGATAGACAATAACAGACTAACTTAGATGACCCACATACAACTAATAATATTGTAAATGAGTAGGACATCCTATATTAGACAAAGAGTGAAAGTAACAATAATGTTAATATAAAAGAAGCTGTAAATAAAGGCATAATGACATGTTATGCACAGCATCAATGTAATGCAAGAAAGAATTAGAATTGTCTCATAATAATAATAATCGTTAGTCAAGTAATCAAAAAATCATGTAAGATAGAAAAAGGAAATAAATAATGAATTACCAGTTGTCATTAATAACATTAGACTTGAAAAAACAAGGTTAAAAAATGTAAATTTGTATCAACTTAATACACCCATTGTTGCTACAAATAAAATAACCACATAACCTAAATACATGTACTTTCCACCTAATTTCATATTTAGTAGTAGGTAAAACACACCAAAACTAAAATATTTTGTACCCCAATTCAAGTAGAAGTAATAAGCTTTGTACCAATACCAATATAAGATACCAAGAGCAATCTTTATATAAGAATTTAAGTAAAAAGAGTGAACAAAACCAGCCAAAATGAGATTCACTATGTGAAACATAGACAAAACCACACTGTAATGCTAAACAGAAATAACAGAAGAATGCCTGTGTAATAAGTAAGATATAATACCACTATTATAATAACATAAGAGTATTATAAGCAAGGACATAATGTGTAATAAGAATAATTAAGCACACTTGTCACGTGACACCAGGTGTAATTACTATTATCCAATGCTATACGCTAAGGAACAGACTAGTGTGTTAAAAACACAAGACTAACTATCAACATACTACTACTAGTAAACTATTCAAACTAAATAATAGTCTGAAAAGACAATAGAATCCCAAATAAGAGTTAAAATAAATTTACACCTCATAGTGCCATGTAGAGGTCATATTACTGACAAAAATACCAAGGAATAACAATACATTCCAGACAAACAAAGACTAACAGTAGTTGTAACAACTTAATGTTTACAACTGGGGTAATACAGAAGTTACCCAGATACCTTTTATTATAAACAATTTGTAAATACAATTGATAGACTCATAGGCTAAGTCAATGATAGCATAAGCACTATATTTTGTCATTAAAAATAAGTAACAAATAAGTGAGAAGTGTGGGAGGACTTGGAAGGCATGCCCACAAGGAGGTATGATTGCCATTAAAAAGTTTTAATTTAAGAATAAATACAATTAATAGTGAATAGTGTAATGTGATAATCTCAAACATTAACTCCCTTAATAATGAACAGAAGCACACCATGAGTGGACTCAAAATAAAGAGCCAAGTGTTACCAATACAGTGATAAGCTTAGATTTTAAATCTATGCCATAATAAGAAAGTTATTACAATTATAAGATAGTTGTGTCAAATCGAGCAAATGTTTATAATCTCCAAACCAGCCACCCCATGCTAATAACAACAATTAAAATATTGCGCGGAGGGGGTATGTGCACACACAAATTAAAGATCGTCAACCAATCAGATCCAAGAAATTAGCCAAATTTACAACGATCACAAGACGGAACGGCAGAGAGAGATGCTTTTTCGAGAGACTTTATCATCAACTTCAGAGGAAGGCAGACGGCTACTCGACACCGCTAAGAAACAGCTGTTCACACAATTTGTGCGCGTCACCGTTGTAAACAAAGTGACATAACCTCAATTTGTGCCCACATAACTACACTAGTATTGAAGGTGTTTTACGTGTAACAGTGCGTAATAAGGATTGCTAAGTGTATAATACATAGCAATTCCGGGATTTAATAAAAAAAAGGGAGTACAGTGATTTTTTCAATATTAATTAAGAATTTGAAAAACGATATAATCGAATCACATTCTAATAATGTGTGTAAATAAAGTATGTAGATTAAGGTGTATTATCAATATTATTCAATCAACAGGACTAATGACAATCCTCAACTTAATTTGAATATTTCATTTTTAAGAATTTTGCAAACAATCAATCTTTTATTATGTATAAATACTGAGTGTGATATAACCACACCTGATTAAAGTTGTTGTTTACTAAACATAGATCAAACCAACAAGAATTCATAAACGATTGAGAATTGTCAACTCTATGAAACAATTAACAAAAGTTAATGAAAAATGCAAATGCTATTTATGTTTTGTAATTTAAGAAGAGTCTACTACTATTACTATTTAAATGTTTATGTCTATTATGAATAAGAAACTAAGGTTGTCAAGCTATATAAATACTTACAACTATACAATTACCTTTCGGTAGAGTCAAATGATGATTCAGATGTTCCATTCAACAACACCGTTTCAAAATATTATTTTATTGTTCACATTTTAAATGTTTTATCAAGAGTTATTTTAACGTTAACAAACGTTCTTTAAATCATTTATTGTTACTTAACTAATAATTTTGTTAACCTAAAATGTCCAAAGCAGGCATGGTTATAATTTTGAATGTTAATTATTAAGAGATGATTGAATTGTGATCGTCTTCAAACTGCCTAATAACGGTGGAATAAGAGTTCTAGTGAATAATTTGGTATTCTGCAAGCTAAAAGAACCCACGTATGAATTAACTTATTTTAACCAAAAAGCATTCATCGGATTTATTTACATTGGATTCAATGCTAGATTGAATTGAATTAAATAAATCAATAAAAATAATAAACTAAACTAAAAGTTATTGAAATTTTAAAACAAAATAAACGGTCTTTAGCACCCTGTAAACGGTTAAGTTATAAATTGACGCCAACAACGTGTGGCTTTTAAGACAGGAAGAAAATGTTGACGTTATATATATATATTGTTACGACGGTCTACTCGATCGTCGTAGGTACAGTGGAAACAAAATAAGTACAAGACACCAATTACGTCACTAATCACCAGCTTTAATTTTTACAGTAAAACAGTTCGTAATTAACAACACAGTCTACTACAACAAATCAAATAAAAATTGTTCACACGCAATAAAAATGTCACTAATATTAAACGCAATTGTATTACAATATACCGTCCGATTATAAAACACAACACTTAACTAATGACCACTTGAATGCGCACAGTAATATCGCCGAGAATAACTCTCGAACCGCACAAGAATAATTCGCTAACATTTCGGTCTTCTGTCTTTTTCAAATCATTGCGACTCTCTTGAACTTTTGAATTGTTTGTTCGACAACATTGTTTTTCTGCACCCATCGTAACGGCAATGTGATACAGGGATCTTCTGACTGCAATGTAATGGCACAAACCCATTAATGTACCGGGACGCTGACTTGGCAGCTTCAAACTCTAGGGCGTGAACAACAGCTTCTGAGCTATCTCGGTGTCTTGCCATTCGTAACACTTGCTGAAGTTCACAATCTCCGATGCCATCAATAAATGTCTGCACCGCAAACCTTATTCGGAAGTCTTCTGGTGCTTCAGGATAAGCCAATCTAATCAATCTGTCAATACTTGCTTCAAACTCTTGAAGACTCTCCCCGGAACGTTGTCGTCTTGTTCTCAACTGAGCGTAGTACACCTCTCGCAAATGTTTATCACCGTAGCATAATTCTAGAATTATCAACTCGGCATAGATGTTCTGGCTGTCAGGTGGCACTTTCTGTAGTAGTTCTGCCGCGGGTCCTTTTAATGCGAGAACGAGTGAGACTGCCTTGTCTTTCTCTGTCCAATTATTTGCGCATGCAGCAGCTTCAAATTGGCGGAGGTACATTGCCCAGTGACTGCTTCCGTCAAAGGTTGGAGCTTTTACATGAAGTATCCCTACTGCAGGCAATGTGACTTTCTCTATTGACTTAGTTTCTGCGTCTTTTTCTGTTTTTATCATTGGTACAGTTTGTTCACAAAGTTGTTTTGGCTGCATTTTCAGGCACTGCTCAACTGCACTTTTAATTTGTTCTCTTATGTTTGCCATTGAGTTTTCTACAGCAGATATTTTTGTTGACATAGTTTCTTCTACAGTCAAGACAGATTTTTCTACTTCAGCTATTTTATTTGACATGGATTCTCCTACGTCAGATATTTTTGTAGACATCGATTCTTCAACACTCGAGACAGATTTTTCTACTTCAGCTATTTTTAATGTCATTGATTCTTGTACCTCCGATATTTTAGTAACTAAATTAAGCTCACCTCGTAGGAGACCCAATTCTGCGGTACTGTGTTCTTGCAACTGTTTCTGCATAGCTTCAAAGAGAGCTTCCGTTTTATCTGCTTCTTGCTTACGTTTTTCATCCTGTTGTTTTTCTGCTTCTTCCGCCTCCTGTCAGCGTCTTTTCTCCGCTTCCTCTGCGTCCTGTCGTCGTCGTTCCTCTGTCTGCAACAGCAGCGCCTGGAAATTTTCCATCATCTGACTGGCATCCATTGTTTCCGATTAATTACGAATTACACTCGTCTTGTACGTGTCCACTGTTTCCACTGTTAACAGTTTTATCCCACTTCTGACACCACTGTTACGACGGTCTACTCGATCGTCGTAGGTACAGTGGAAACAAAATAAGTACAAGACACCAATTAAGTCACTAATAACCAGCTTTAATTTTTACAGTAAAACAGTTCGTAATTAACAACACAGTCTACTACAACAAATCAAATAAAAACTGTTCACACGCAACAAAAATGTCACTAATATTAAACACAATTGTATTACAATATACCGTCCGATTATAAAACACAACACTTAACTAATGACCACTTGAACGCACACAGTAATATCGCCGAGAATAACTCTCGAACCGCGCAGTCAATAATTCGCTCTAATACTGAAAACTAAGGCCACTACCGCCATATATTTATAGTCCCGCTCACACACCAGAAGCTTCCAAACTACGTCTTATCTCTCATGTGAACTACGTAATTAACTGCGACCTTGACACAGTCCGAGCGCCCGAGCGAAGCCCGGCATAGGTAGAAGATTCTCGCAAAATGCGTCTACAAACACGTACGCCACACGCTTACATTCTGGATCTCTCTGGAACGTTCGATAAACACGTAGATTGTTCTGTGACGTCATAACAATATATATATATATCTTTTTTCCTTTTCCTCTTAAAGTGAGTGAACACACAGACTTGTACGGCCGCACATTTCATGCATGACTAAGGGTGCTTCTGAACGAGACAACGTATCTTTTACACTTACCTAACTCTGGCAGCTCCTAAACCTCCTATCATTTCAATAAATTCTGAGCCATTCATTGACAAGAAAGGAACATTAGATTCTGTGGCCACTGCCTTAGCAAGTAGTGTCTTTCCACATCCTGGAGGTCCCAGCAACAATGCACCTCTAGGTACCTATACACAATTTAAAAGCAATGTTAGCTATCTGAAAATGTTGCTAATGTAAACAGCAACTACTACTACTATTTGTTATTAACTGTACCAATTTGATGATAGTAGCAACAGCATAAGTAGAGCAACTACGGAACTGTTATAACTGTTCCGCAAAGACCATATTTCTCTTGTAAAGAATAATCACAGAGGCTCAGAAAATAAGAGTAACTGGATGAGGAAACTACATATAAGACCTGGTAATTATCAAACTGTTCCTAACTATCATTCAGTTAGAGAGTTTGTGTAAATTTTGTTAATAAAACAGTTTTTATTGTATTATTGTACAAAAAACTGAAAGTATTTTTTAAAAACCTACAATGATATACTAACAATGAGCAACTTAAATAATGACCCAACAATATAGTTAGTTGTTAGTTTATCTTGTTCCACAAATTCTAAAATTAGCTAACCTATACAAACTATATTCAGAGTGTTAAACCTTTCTTTTATTTACAATTCATGTAAACTTAATTCTGTTATTCACGTTACATCATAATTCTGTGTTACTCTTCAGAGCAAATATATTTATTCTAAAAACTTACAAATACAATATATCCTTGAAGTTCTTCAATAGAAAGGTTCAGAAATTGTAGCCTAGATGAAACTAAAATTTTCAAAACAAATAGTAAATTTATTCCTAAAACTGGACTTAACATACCACTTACAAAATCGTTTTACTTTCTTTAACTATTCAAATGCCCTCCTACTAAAAAGAACATGGATTTTAACAATTAACTGACTTATAACATGGAAACGCAAATATAATATACGGATATGTAATAAATGTGGCTTGTATTATTGGTACTGTAATAAAAATGTTAATAGGTAGTTTGTCATTTGTTGCACCTTCAATACATCATTACAAACTATTCTCAATAATTAGTTAATTCTATTTTTAACACCCTTAGGTGTTTTTTCAATATGATTTCTGTCTAGTGTCTAAGTTCCCCTAAAAAATGTTCTATTCTGAATTTAACTGCTTTGGCAACTCGGAAAATCAAAAATTCTAATTTATAGTTTTCAATGCTTGTTTACCCCATTGGAGGTTAAATTTTTTAAAGCTTTATTAGGGAGCACTTTACGAGATGGCTACCTAATAAATTTCATGGTCATGGGTTTTAAGAGACATCATGATGACTTTTTATTTTTCATGACTTTGTTCTTACCCTTACCAGAAAATTTTAATTTTTACATAATGCACAAGATGTTATCTCCAAAAAGATTTTATTTCATCAACTGTTTTCTTAAGATTTGATAAATTACCTTTGCTCCAAGGTTCTTATAAAATTCAGGGCGTTTTAAGTAATCTACAAATTCCATAACTTCTTGCTTGGCTTCCATCAGACCAGCAACATCTGAAAAATGCACACCCTTTCCTTGACCGCTTAATGGATCAACAAGAGTAAATTTGGCTCTGCCCATCTGTGACTAAAACAAAGATATAAGCAACTTAAATTATACAGTGCAATACTCTGTCTCCACCTTCTCTACCATATATCTCGTTAATCCTAACACGGTATGAGAATTTTCACATTTCAATAAGTAAATATAGTAAATGTTTTACTGTCTATACAGATTAATAATAATAATAAAAATAATAATAATAATAATAATAAAACAGGATGAATACTGTAGTTTTCTATGTATGAAAACTGTTGTGTCTTTTTGACCAACGACTCTGCAAAATCACAATATCTGCTTTGCAGTAAAAATCGTACTTGATACTATATAATATACTGGGATATGCAAAGACACATTGTTAAGTTTGTGAAAGTAACCAATGTTTATACTTGGTGGAAGAGCGATTTACTAGCTGTACAAGAGAAGACTTTCTAAATAAAATGTCACAGAAATCATATTAAGTACAAATTCTAAATGAATATTTTGTACAACAATCAACAGTTATAAATATTATAAATATACAGCTGAAAACAAGTACTTAAAAAAAAGTTAATTCTACTAACAACTGTCACAAAAATGAGATAAGTAAGTTTTAATTAAACGTTAATTTACAGTTCATTTTTGGTTTGGTCTCCAAGTTGCGTATTTTAATAAATTATATAGACTGGTAATTACCTTTATCTAATTCCTTTTAACCTTTATGAGTCGACTTTTAACTTTACGACGACGCGCACGCGTGTGAATGCACATAGCTATGTGTTCGCGTGAATTCGAATGTTGTGCAGTGGTTTTATTTTAAACTTAACGACGAGTGATTAGTTCATGATATCATTTTTATAACTTGATGATGGGACTGTGTTCCTGAAATGCGTCGTTACGCAAACTATCAAAAGTTGCAAGGAAGGAATTAGATAAAGGTAATTACCAGTCTATATAATTTATTTAATTTACAGTTTTATCTAAATTCAACTGGAACTATTTCTTGTAACAATGAAATAATAGAATTTTTATTTATAAAATAACCACTCTCCACAAAAAGGGCAGTAAAATAGATGTGAATAACTACCGGGGGATTTCACTTCTCTCCTTAACTTATAAAATCTTCTCTAAGCTCCTCCTCAATAGACTCGAATCTCAGCTCGATCCCCACCTTGGTGAATATCAAGGTGGCTTCAGAAAAGGCAGATCATGCCTGGAACAGATTCTCAGTTTGAAGTTGATCATTAGATATTTCCTTCAAAGAAATATACCCCTCTTCACAACCTTAATTGATTTTCAGAAGGCCTATAATTCAGTGGACTGAGAGACCCTCTTCCAATGTCTGCAGGAATGCGGTGTCAATTCCAAAACTCTAAATTTAGTTAAATTAACGTTAACCTACACAATTTCCAAAATTAAATTCCTAGAATTTAGTGACCCCTTCCCAATCCACTGGCGTACGTCAAGGGGATGGAGACTCTCCCCTATTCTCTTTAACTGTGTCCTAGATAAAGTCATGAAAACCTTCCATAAAGTCAATTCCACTAGGGTTAGAATAGGTAACAAATTCAAAGATGTACAATTAAGCTGTTTAGCTTTTGCAGATAATCTTGGCATCTTCACCCACTCTGAAGACGAAGAAGAAAGAAAGCAAGTAGAAGATCTCAAAGAGATAGCGGAGAAGAATGGCCTTAAAAATCTCCTTTGCTAAAATGGAAATTATGACCACAATATTTAAATTCCCAAAAACGTGCCTGGACACTATGTATGGAGAAGTAAAATATACTAACAATTTTAAATCTTGGGGAAAACAAATCCCAAAACACCTCAGACAAAGAATCCTTTAAGATAAGGAAACTCAAATTAGCAAAGGGCTTCAATCTAACCCGGGAGCTGTACGGAAAGAAAAACCTTTCCAGAAGTGCAAAAGTCCGCCATTATAGCACTGTGATCAGGCTGGTGATCATGTATGGAGTGGAAACAATGTGCTTTCAAAATCTGGAACATCTTAAAATTGAACGAAGAATTCTTCGGAAAATTTATGGCCCCAAGAAAACTGAAGATGGGTACAGTCATAGACTTAAAGAAGAGCTGTACAAGGATCTGGAAACGGCTTTCCGAAGGAAAAGACTAAGATTCCTTGGACATATGGTTCGGTCCAGATTAAATAAACAAATTTTCAAATATATTTGGCAACTTTCTAGTCTGAATGGATACACCAAACAACTCAAGGAGGAAATTATGAAACTGGGTATTTCTTTGAACAACTGTGTGGATACATACATACAGAAACAAAATTCAAAATCTTGAGGTTCTCTGTGGTGAAAAGAAGAGGAGAAAGGGGTGGACAATGGAAAGGAAGGCGGCGCATAGTGTGCGAATGAGGGCCTTCTGGCAGGAGAAGAAAAGGAAGTGATACTCGCGTGGTACAAGGCTGGCCTGTTTGTATAAAAAAAAAAAAACTTCTATAACCATAACATATACAACCACATATTTTATACCATAAGTATGTAAAATAATGACAGAACATTTATATTTGAGAATACAGACTTTCTACTGCAGGGACTATTGAAACATGAATTTGAGCACAGTATACTCAAATAATTGAAAACAGTACCTATAAAATGTGTCTATATTTAATTTCTATATTACACTTTTCCATTGTGTACATTTATTTACCATAAGTCACAGCTCAATCACACTTCATTCTGGCTTTCTACTAAGAAAGGTACAAGTTGAACATATTTTATACATACATATTGTTATTGATATCCAAGTCACTTCATTATTTATAAATTAATAAATTACCTTAGATCCGTCATGTGACTTCGTTTTTTATTTAAAATAACACGTTTCGAAACATATGTTCCATCTCAGATTAATTCACTCCGTTGAGGTCGTTAAATGTTAAAATCACATCCCTTTGTACTTGCACACGTCCGTATAGGTGCACACCCTTTGAAGGCTGACCAGATACTGAAGTTGTCTATGAATGGTTGTGCAAGTTCAAGGCTGTATCGTATAGCGGATCTCAACTGAGTGAATTAATCTGCAGATGGAACATATGTTCCGAAACGCGTTATTTTAAATAAAAAGCAAAGTCACACGGTGGATCTAAGGTAATTTCTTAATTTATAAATATTTTTTACACCCTTTTTGACTTAAGTGTACAAGCTATGAAACACCTAACAAAATGTGAGAATCTTTTCATTTTGATTTTCTTACAAAAGTGTCCATTGAAATCGGAGGTCTCATAGTGCGAGCTCGTGAGAACAAAGACAGAAGTATTCCTGCAACAATAAGAGAAACTAACAACTTGCCTGCAGCATCAGACCCTCTCTCATAAATAACTGGTACACCATCACCTGGTGCCACTCCTAATCGCGCTTCTGCAGCACGCAATTTCTCTTCAAATTTTTTCATATCAACTATATTCATATGAAAAGTTCGATGTTCTATCTGTAAACAAAGAAGTTCTTTATAAATTCTATAATCTTACAATATTTTCCTTACAATTCTAATACTAACCTCATTTACAGAATACCTTCAGTTTAAGTAATACGACAAAATAAGTACACAAATCATTTACACTTTTCCCATTAAATACTAAAATTATTAGTACTATACATGACGATATTAATTTAGTCACTCTGTATGTAATTGTTACTATATCAAATATTTTCTTATTTAAAGAGTGACACTTGAAACTACACGTGTAGAAGGAGCCTATGGCCCAAACAGCAGACTGGACTTTAAAATGTTCATTTTTACATTTATTACTAACATCACTAGACACTGGAGGTTAAGACAGATGCTTCTGTTGGCATTAAAGAGGTAACAGAACAGTGAACATAAAATACCTTCAGTTATATAGCTATTAATTTCTTAATTATTTACTTACTCCTACTCATTTACCACTAACTTAACTGCTTGAATTTTATAAACTTTTGCATGGTGAAATCTTACCCTCCTTCCTTTAATGATGGCTCCTTCATGCAATATAATAGTAACAATCTCAATGTCTGGTCGCACTATGATTTCTTCAACTTCACCTTTGGCCAACATATGGTGTACAAATTCATTCCATGACACATATCTTATAACCTACACAAAATTAATAAATGTGAAATGGATTAACAGTTGTATGCTAATGTCACACACACACACACACGCACGTGCGCGCGCGTGCGAATATAATGCAGCTTATTTTTATTCTTGTAATAATACTGTACCTGCACAGAACATATTGTTATCTAATAAAAGAGGTACACAGACATACACTTCAAGAATTACAAATACAATATACACAAAAGTATTTGGACATCTTGATATATCTTGTTGGTTGAATTTATTTTCCTGAGTGCTAAAACAAAGCATTTAAATGGTAAACATAAAAAGATAATTATATACAGGGTGTCGCGGGAGGAGGGGGAAATAATTTGAGAAATGGTTCTATAGTGTAAAAGAAGAAAAAAAGTTCATATAAACATATGTCCGGAAACGCTTTGTAAGTGAGTTACGGCTAGTGAAAGATTTCGCCCGGGTTTCGGTTCCCCCGGGTAAATGAAGACTTTCTGAAATTCTGGGAAGGTAAATTAAGGGGCGAATTCTGTTGTTTCTTATGGTTTTTGACCTGAAAAATCGAATAAAACAGGTCGCAGAACTGTATCTCCCATAAGTTTCATGATATCCAATGTAAACCAGAAAAATCTTTGCCTAAAAACAAATTTTGGAAAATTGGAAACAATTGGAATTTTGTTGATTTTTATTGACTTTATTTTGCACCATTTTTCTCAGAATTAAATTCTTTACAAGTTTTGTTTTTAACTTTTATGCATTTATTAGTCATTTAACAAAGTTATTCTACTTCTAACCTAAAAAAATGTGTTTTTAGGTTAGAAGTACAATAACTTTGTTAAATGACTAATAAATGCATAAAAGTTAAAAACAAAACTTGTAAAGAATTTAATTCCTAAAAAAAAGTGTCTTTAGGTTAGAAGTACAATAACTTTGTTAAATGACTAATAAATGCATAAAAGTGAAAAACAAAACTTGTAAAGAATTTAATTCTGAGAAAAATGGTGTAAATAAAGTCAATAAACATCAACAAAAAATTCCAATTGTTTCCAATTTTCCAAAATTTGTTTTTAGGCAAAGATTTTTCTGTTTTACGTTGGATATCATGAAACTTATGGGAGATACAGTTCTGCGACCTGTTTTATTCGATTTTTCAGGTCAAAAACCATAAGAAACAACAGAATTCGCCCCTTCATTTACCTTCCCAGAATTTCAGAAAGTCTTCATATACCCAGGGGAACCGAAACCCGGGCGAAATTTTTCGCTAGCCGTAACTCGCTTACAAAGCGTTTCCGGACATATGTTTATATGAACTTTTTTTCTTCTTTTACATTATAGAACCATTTCTCAAATTATTTCCCTCTCCTCCCGGGACACGCTGTATATATTATATACATCAAGAAACAGACTGTAGCAACAAGTGTTTGAACATATATATATTATGTAACATGATGTTTCCCTCAACATAAAGAATATACCTAAATATAAAAAAAATTGTATTATTAAAATAATGAAGGACAAAACAATAATTAAGTAATTAACTCATATAATGAGATATATGTTAAACCATAAATTTAAGATCATTGTAAAATAAAATAATAAGGCCAAGATACTATATATAACTATCAGTAACTTTGTAACAAATAACTCCAGTAGAATGCATAAGAAAGATGGCACAAAATAGGTGAAAGCCTATTCAGCAGAACCTAACTGGATTACCAATTAGGAAAGTGTTAATAAACCAAATAAGAATTTAATGAAACCAAACAATAAAGCTAGAGAATAATCCTACCTGAGGGTGAATGAAATCACATAGACAATTCAGAGAATAATTATATCAGATAAGTGTATAATAACAGTTTTAATTTTGTATGAACATGTTACAATGTAGGTTAGGTTAAGAACCATTGTTATATGTTAAGGAAAGAGAAGAATATAAAGAAGATTATAAGATAAATAATTTCATAATAGAAAGTATAACCAATAAACTGAATAACAGCTAAGACAATGATACATAACTATTGTTGGTTATGAACCAAATAATAATATAAGCAGTAAGACACTCATGTTACACCTAAGGCCTACACATACTGGGTAAGAAAAGAAGAAAACAAATTGTATATATAAAACATGTTAAATCATACTCTATAGATTAAAAGATAATGTATATTAGCAGAGTAAGTTATTAGTAATCAAAGGTGTTAATAATGGACCATTCATAATGTAACTAATAACAAGTCAACTTTGACAAATAAAATACATCTACTGTGTAAGTTAGTAATGAACATTACAAGCAATAAAGATTGTATTGGATTATAAGAGATATAGTAAAAGTTCATGTGATTAATAAGGAACAATTAATAACGGTTGAATAGTATTAAAGTTAAGTAATTTTGTTTCAAGAAAAGAATTATAGTCCATGGTGCCTAGAGGGCAATTCAATGTTTTGTTAAAAAAGTTAATGTTTATAGTTATCAGTACTAATAATAAAATGTCTTTTATTAGCATAAGATAGAATGTACAACCACAAAAATTTTGATAGGTACAAATAGGACTAGTTTTAAACAAAAATGTTAGAATAGGCCATCAGTTAAAAATGTTATTTTTGTTATTACTGGATAGAAATATGGCTTAAGAGATCTCAAAAAGATCAGCACAAAAAGTGCAGTTTAATGGTGGTAATATCTTTGTTATATTCAGTAGCATAAGGAAAATATGTCAATTTTAAGATTTTTTAATAAATTTGATCAGAAAAGGGACGCTTAGGTTGGCGTCTGTTGGTGAGCATCAACCAGAAAACGGAATTTGTTGGGATTCAAAATGGAATGTTTAGTAATTCCACCAATCAGAATCTTTCACCTGTCAGGTGAATCAACCCATAATGCACCGCCAACGAGTCAGTCGTTCGCCAGTAATCATACAGTAAAGAACACCTTCTCTGTGACACAGAAAATGTAAATAAAATAGTCTCCAAGCCAAAGTCTCTAACCCGAGTGAGGTTAAGTGAAGTGTAAACAAAAGGCAATGTAACCTTCAAGCGGGGACAAGTGAACATCAAGTGTTGTGAAGTTTTTTTATATTTAAGGGACATTATAGTGAATAAATAATAACAGTAATTGTATTAAATGTATAAAGAAAGGGAAAGTATAGAGTGCATCTAAAACATTTATAACCCAACTTAATATTTAAGTATCACTATACCACGGTAACTTTTATATATACTTGTGAACTTATTTTCATATCAACACAGTATAGAAACACTAACACTATGATAATTATTTTGTGTTTAACTATTATTTCGTTGTAATTAATATTTATACTTGAATAACATAGCCACCATTGGTTAACCTCAAAAGCGGACTCGGTCCAATATACGAACTGTTCGTCACTTTAGATTTAAGTTGTTATTGTATATTATTATATTTAATCGTGTATTGTAATGTTTTGTTCTTTAAAAAAGGCACATTTGTTCATTATTGTAGTCAAAAGAATCCAAAAGGTTATATTTTAATAACGTAAGCAGTAACCTATATCTCTCTGAGATTGTAACTCATGCTACCAACTGTTAAACTATCAATACAACAAGCCTGGTCAATTATTATTATTACAAGAAATGTTATTCATTTTTATATCAGAAGAATAGAATAGAATTCTAAAAGAAAAGTGAAAGTAATTAATGGTGTATGAATTATTTTTAAATAATTAACATTTTATTAGAAATTTATGAACTGGTTATTAAGAAGAATGTTGATCGGTCATGTTAGGACCAAATAAAATGTTAAGTTGAGCTGCGGCCTTGTGGACCGCGTAAAAATGTATTGTATGTCAGCGCATATGCCCTTTTTTATAGAAAGAATGAAACTTGGTGTATTATCGCCAGGATGCAAAATGATAAAGATAGTGGACCGTATAAATAGATTTATTAAGTTACTCCAATCTTACACTCAATTCATTGTAGTGAGGTTGGCTAATGCTGAAGATTAAATTTTGAGAAGTGATTCGGAAATGAAATTACATTTTGATGCGGCACAAATGTGTGCACCTTAGTTACATCGAAACGTGGTGGCCTAAGGCCTAAATTATTGTCGTATGATGAATTGTATGAATTGAGGCGCGAGTACGCGACACTCAATTACATGAGAACAAGTACTAGCAAGGTATTGCTAGTATATTGCAAGTATGCAATATGTATAATGTTGTAAGGCCTAAAGCCTAAATAATTGTCGCGACAACAAGAAATGAAAGTGACAGAGTCAGGCAGCAAACGTGAGAACGTCCGCTGCCGGCCAAGGCTCGTAGTACTGTGTGTGTTACAAAAACGAGATAAGAACGATTCAGCAAGCGTACAGATTAGCCAACCTACAAATACGAAAATTACCATACTACTGTCCATAACTGTCCGTCAAAAAATCAAAAGATTTTTTAATACATTTTAATAACTTATTGTAAAAACAAAAAAATACAGAGTTCTTAATAATAAAGGTTAATCTCAGTAGGCTGCATTGAACCTTGAGTTGTAGTCTTAGATAGCAGTTATGACATTAACTGCTTAGCGATAAGCTTGATAGATGATAAGAGTTGAGCAGGCCAAGGTTGACGTGCAGCTTGAATCAAACATGAGTAAAATGCAAGTTAGCAATGTATTGCCAATACATATTGTGAATACAATATTGAACGATATAAAACATGAAAATACATAATTTAACAATGTTTAATGATGAATAATCGGTGACTCATCACATGATGGGCCCGATAAATTGTAACATTTATGCAAGTCATAGTGGTTAGCTTGAACCAGTTAAGGCCAGTAGACCCACACAAGCAGAATTGAATACAATGAGCAAACAAAATTATTATAAATTGTACATGTAAAGACATAAATTTAGCATGACGCCATATAGTTTGAACGATGCATGCTATCCTGATGTATCAGGAATATACAATAAATTGTTATGTGAAAACAAGTTATACATAGTTGACTGATTGCAAGCACAAATTGTAATGACATGTATGTCATAATTAGCATGAATGATAATTGTGCAATGCGTGATCACAAAATGCAAAATACAATATAAAAATAAAAATATAGGCGTGGCGTGGTTATAGACAGTAGATGCGAAAAACAATGTGTTTTACATAAATACAAGTTATATAATAAATACAATAGAAATCAGTTTAGTTACTTACAAATATGAATAAGGCACAATAGCATAAGTGACAAGTACAACAATGTGGTTATACAAATGTTAAGACATGAGTTGAACAATTGCGAAAAATACATTCATAGAATAATAAAATCACACATATTGACAAATGTGCAAGAAAATGCATACATGGTTGTATAACTGCATACCATGTGAATATTATGTAAAAAATTTTATATAAAGCAATACCACCAATAACATGACACATACCCAATACCAATATCAAAATGTAAATGTGTAGGACATAATATGCCTCACAAATTGTTAACATATAAATACGAAAATAGCAAAGTATATCACCATGAAACTATGATAAGTACAGACATAATAGGACAGTGCATGGTTGTAAATTACAAACCACATGCAAATTTAGTATAAAAACACGCAATGATGCAAAATTAACATTAAAATGTTGTGATGATACATATCACAATTAAGTTGATCAAATGGTCGTACAATGAAGTAATGAAAGCCAGTGGCCAAGTAAACTAGCATTATGCTAAATAATTATAGTAACCTTGTTCAAGCCTCGTCCCGGGCTGGCAACAAGCATAGCTTATGAACGGGTCTCCGTAAAATACCCGTAGGCGTGCGAATGTCTACAACTCCAATTAAGTTGTCTGGGCCGGGAAATGTGGCGGTAATTACCCCAAATTTCCATGATAATCGAGGTAAGTTATCCTCCATCAATAAAACCAGGTCATCAATGGAAACATTATCCTTGGCGAATTTCCACTTGTGACGTTGTTGTAATTGATGTAAATAATCGCGAGACCAAGCCTTCCAAATGACTTGGACAAACTTCTGGAGAAGTTGCCAACGTCCAAGACGAGAGATGGGAACGTGAGATAAGTCTGGGTCAGGTATCGCCGTTAATGGCGCGCAAATCAAAAAATGGCCAGGTGTAAGTGGCACCGGATCATTTACATCCGATGAAATGGCAAATAATGGGCGAGAGTTTAGACATGCCTCTATCTGAGACAAAACTGTCGTAAACTCCTTGAAGGTGAGTATAGACTTGCCTACCACGCGGCGCAAATGATGCTTTAAACTCTTTATACCGCTCTCCCAAAGACACCAAAATGGGGTGACGAGGGCGGTATAAATGACCATGAAATACCCTGAGAGGTCGTAAAGGATTTGATTGATGAGGTGGCATCCTTATTATGCCAAAGATTGTAAAGGTCATGTAAAACATTGCGGGACTTCCTAAAGTTCGTGCCATTGTCAGAATATAACTGGCTGGGTATGCCCCTACGGGACATAAATCGACGTAAGGCAGCTATAAAAGCGTTGGCTGTGAGGTCGGAAACCAATTCCAAATGAATGGCCCTGGTTGCTAAGCAGATGAACAAAGACACGTACGATTTTGACAGAGTCCTAGATTTCTGCCCGCCATGACGAATCATGAAGGGACCACCATAATCAGAATATAGATGAACACTATTAATAAATAAATGAAGAGCAGGGGCGACCTGGAATACGAGTCGTGATAACAATAAGCAAGCGCAGAGTTCAATGCGAGGTAATGACACCTGACGTAGTGGGGCCACGCGAGATTTAGAACACAGAAGGTGACAAGAGGCCGATGAATCTTGATGAATGACTCTAACATAAACACAACACCCATAACCCCTTTCAGAAGCATCCGAAAACCCATGTAATTCAATTATCCTTGCCTTAGACTTGCAACGAATAGAACGTGGGACAATAATTTTACTGATCAGACACAACTTATTGCATAATGAATGCCAATGCAAGCGTAATTGCCCGGAGATTGGCTCATCCCAACCAGGATTGCACAGCCAGAGTTGCTGCATAAACTGTTTGTACAGAAAAACAATGGGACCGACAAGTCCGAGCGGATCGTAAATGCCTGCGATAATCGATAGGATTTTCCTCTTGGAAATGCTTGATTCAACGGGGAATGATTTGATGTCAAACAAAAATGAATCGGTAGTGTTATTCCAGAGAATGCCCAAGGTACGCACATTACCCTGTTTGTTTAAAGGGAGTGATAAATTGTCATGATTTGCAACCACCTGGGGTTCATTTGATGCCCATTTATGCAGCGTGAGACCGTATTGACTCAACGTACCTAAGTCAGATTTCAACTTGGTCAGATCAGAAATGTTGTCTGCTCCAGTTAACAAATCGTCAACATAGAAATCATTGATTATAGCTGACGCTGCGTCAGGAAAAGAAGCTTCATGATCCTTACCAATTTGATTAAGACAGCGAGTAGCCAAAAACGAAGCACTAGCAGTGCCGTATGTTACAGTGCGTAATACAAAGTGTTTAAACTGTTCGAGGGGAGAGTCGCGCCACAGAATACGTTGATAATGACAATCCTTCTCAGCTACCAGAATTTGTCGATACATCTTCTCGGTGTCGGCAATGAGAACATAGTTATGCATACAAAATCGCAAAAGAATAGAAAAAAGGTCTTGTTGGACGTTCGGGCCTACCAACAAGATGTCATTGAGAGAAAGACCATTGGTAGTTTTGGACGAACCGTCAAAAACGACGCAAAGTTTTGTCGTAGAACTAGAACGCTTAAAGACCGCATGGTGTGGCAGATAGTAGGTATTTGAAACCCCAGAATTGACAGAGCAATTGTCGATAAGCGTCATGTGGCCAAGATCCTTATACTCCTGAATAAAGTTTGCGTAGTCGCGCGCAAGCTTAGAATCGGGCATGAACCGGCGTTCTAAACTCAAGAATCTTGCTTCAGCGGTAGCATAGGACTCACCCAACTGGGGATTGTCTGACTTAAATGGTAGCGCAACAACGAACCTACCCTCTTGATTGCGATGAGTAGACCTAACGAAATGCTCCTTACAAGGTGACTCGTTATTAATAGGTGCATTATCAGGGATAGTTTCTGTCTCCCAAAATTTTTCGAGAGACTCCAGAATTTGACCGTCGTTGTTCGTAGCTAGGAACGAAACAGCAGGACCCTTATGGCGGCAGCGTTTGGGCAGATTGCCTGCAAGAATGTAGCCTAACTTTGTTTCCTGTATAATAGGAAAATGAGAACCGCGGACGTATTTGTTAGCTAAGATTAAATCTAGGTAGAATTGTGCCCCTAACAATATGTCGATTTTGGATGATATGTTGAGAAATTTGGATCAGCAAGAAAAATGTTATCTGGAATGTTAAATTGATTTATGTCAAAAGATTGTGCTGGCAGTTTATGGGTTAATGCAGATAAGACAGCACATTTTGCCTCGAAGCTAAATCTTTGATAACGGGAAATAATGCGTATAGACGCGAGATTAGTGGCATAACACGTGGTATTATTTATACCTGTAATCGGTATATTGGATTTAGTCAAGTTAAGCTGTAATTTCTTGGCAAATGATTCCGTACAAAAATTTATTTGTGAACCCGCATCCAAAAGAACTCTTGCGGTTTGTCTGTTGCCAGCCTGGTCAATGACAAACACAATTGCTGTTGATAAAAGAATATTATTTGTGGATTGTAATTTGAGTGAACAATAATTACTACTGCTGGCAGAGACTGGCTTCGGCACATTGGTTATGTGCAACAATGTATGGTGTCGTTTTGAACAGATCTTACATGATTGTTTAATCTTACAATTAGATGAGAAATGATCTGGTCTCAGACAATTAGTACAGCATTTATGATTTAATATGAATTGTCCTCGTTCTGATGTGCTTAGTGCACGAAATTTATCACACATGTAAATTGGATGATTAGATTTACAGCATAAACATGAATAATTATTTGACGCTGAGTGATAACTTTTAAATGCAGTACTGCCAGCAGCGTTTCGTGATTTATGTTTGTCAGATTTATTATTGAATCTTAAACTTAGCTTGTTGAGTTGCTGTCCGGCATCGATAGGCAGTGTATTTTCTAACAGCTGTCTACGTGCGTTTAAAAACTGAGTAAAACCTTGAAAGTTAGGAAGATTAATCAGGGTCTATAGACTCCTTCCATAATTTAAAAGTAGTATGGTCGAGTTTCGCTGACAATAATTGTACAGAGATAAGCTGAATGAATCCACTGACAGTTGCATGGCCGCCAGTGAATTAACGGAAGACGTTATCGTATTTATGAATTCTGCCAAACTTTGGACAGAGTCCTTTATTGTTGACTTTACTTCAAGTAAATTTTGAATATAGTACTTTGCTAGTATGAATTTATTGTCATAGCTAGCGGACAGCAAACTCAACGCTATCGAGTAGTTTTCATTACAGATACGTAATGACTTAATTAAATCTAGCGGCTCATTTTTCAGAGACGAATACAAATAGTGTAATTTCTGCACTGACGTTAAATCAGATCTGGCATGCACCAAGTCCAAAAATATTGAGTAGAAATGCTGCCATCCTAAGATAATGCCTGTGAAGCAGAGCAAACTTATTGGTTTTAGTTGCGTATTGCTTGTCAATACGGGAGATACAGTCTGAACGTTAAAGGTTTCTATAAGTTGTAAGATATTAGCTTCTGTCGAGTATAATAGCTCTTCGACCTCAACTCGGTCTTCTTGAGCAGCGTTTATGTCTTTTGAAATAAGCTCAATTTCGGATTGTCTCATCATATTTTTTTGCCAAGCTTTTTAGACTTTCAAGTCTGACTGTTAAGAAATGTTTGGTGTTAGTGTTCTTGTCAAAGTTACTGATAGCCGAATTAATACGCACTATGGCAGACTTTAAGCCACCTCTCTTTCTGACCAACACTTTGAGACCTTCTTCAGCCATTGTACGCACCTGATAATGATGTTAATGATGTGGTACCTGGTGTGCGACGTCCCGAAGCGTCGAGGCCGTGGAGAAGATGGCGAACACACAGACCGGAGAGATGACTGCTTACACTGGAGTACCGACGCTAGCACATGGATGATCTTGCAGTGATATCGTCAGGAGGCTCAAAGGCGACGAAAGAAATGCTGGTTAAGTCACGACACGGTCGGATCAGCGAATATGCTGAGTCACCCGTGATGGCCAGAAATTGGGGCAGAAGAATAATGAAAGGGTGAATAACGAATCCAGGCACGGAGCGACCAAAAAATGGTTATTAAGAAGAATGTTGATCGGTCATGTTAGGACCAAATAAAATGTTAAGTTGAGCTGCGGCCTTGTGGACCGCGTAAAAATGTATTGTATGTCAGCACATATGCCCTTTTTTATAGAAAGAATGAAACTTGGTGTATTATCGCCAGGATGCAAAATAATAAAGATACTGGACTGTATAAATAGATTTATTAAGTTACTCCAATCTTACACTCAATTCATTGTAGTGAGGTTGGCTAATGCTGAAGATTAAATTTTGAGAAGTGATTCGGAAATGAAATTACATTTTGATGCGGCACAAATGTGTGCACCTTAGTTACATCGAAACGTGGTGGCCTAAGGCCTAAATTATTGTCGTATGATGAATTGTATGAATCGTATGAATTGAGCCGCGAGTACGCGACACTCAATTACATGAGAACAAGTACTAGCAAGGTATTGCTAGTATATTGCAAGTATGAAATATGTATAATGTTGTAAGGCCTAAAGCCTAAATAATTGTCGCGACAACAAGAAATGAAAATGACAGTCAGGCAGCAAACGTGAGAACGTCCGCTGCTGGCCAAGGCTCGTAGTACTGTGTGTGTTACAAAAACGAGATAAGAACGATTCAGCAAGCGTACAGATTAGCCAACCTACAAATACGAAAATTACCATACTACTGTCCATGAACATAGTGTTTGAATCAAGTCCAGAAGAATAAGTTGGCCGTACCTATTATGGAACAACACGTGCTTTTTAAATGATTTAACTAGGTCACTGAACTCTAATAAAGTAAAAAGAATAAAGTAAATAAAACTTACGAATAACAATTAATACAAACTTATAAGATCTCAATTAATAATAAATGAATAAAAGAAAATCAGAGCATTCTAGGTTCATACCAGCGACCACAAGGGAACCACTCCACTATAATTACAAACCAAACCAACCTGTATAATTTATAATTAAAATTAACAAACTGATTTTACACCACGACAAGGGAATTAACAATTAATAGAATAAAGTCAATCATATTGAACCGTAAGAAACAAACTACTCAGTAAAATATATTCATGATTTTAATATTTTTGTAATAATCACGATTACAAATTGGCACACGAACTAGTGAGGCTAGAAGTAGGAGAGAACCTTATAATATTTCAGTGTATTCCTTTAATAATTTATATTCTAGCGGCGGCTACAACAAACAACGAAAATGCTACGAAGAGCAACTTCAGCAAAACGGAATGCAGAGGCCAAAGCGGAACTAGACATGCAAGGAAAGGAGGCGACACCTGTCGAAGAAATTGAAATATGATTACCGACAGAAGAGACGGACAAAACCACAGAGAGTGTTAACGCGAATAGCCTAATGGAATTCATGCAGGAGGCGTTTAAACAAATGAAAGCGGACATTCACCATAATAACAAAACACTAAAACAACAGATGAAGGAAGACAGTGAAAAACTTAACAAGAAGATGGACAGGAACACTGAAACACTCAACAAGAAAATTGAACAGAACAATGAAACATTAAAACAGAATAATGAGACGATGAAACATCAATCAGAAGAGTATAGGGAGGAGATTAAACAAAGGATAATGGAAACTAATGAGAAAATAGAAAGGACCAATGAAACATTAATACAATTCCTTGAAGAAATTATAAATCAAATAAACAATGTCGAAGATAACAGTAAAATTAGGGTTGAGATGCTTCAACAAGAAATCCAGGAAAAAGTAGAAAAATTGCAAGACAAGATGGAGGAACAATATGACCAGATAGGGAATAACCTGGGACGAGTACAATGTCAGGTAAACAACAATAAAGAGAAAACAGAAGAAATACAAAGAAAGGAATTGATTAACATCAGGGAAGAATTAGAAATATTGCGTAACAGACTGATACACTACACACATGTACCACTAGGAGAAAATAGAGATACAATTCACTTTAAAGAATATCGAAGAAACCCCCTAGAATTCCTGGAAAGATTGGAAGAATTATTTAATAGAAATAAGGAAAACCGGTGGCACATGATAAAAAATCTTTTAGATGAGAGCTTCAAGAATATTACAGATAATTAATTGGTGGACGGCGATAAGGAATGATGTCCACAATTATACAAAATTAAACAAATCTTCAAAAACAAATTTTGGTCGGAGTCTATACAAAATATCGTCAGGGATAACTTATGCAATGGCAGGTATGACTCGACGAGAGGCCAAACACCGACAGCCTACGTTTTGGGTAAAGTTTGTGTAGCAAGACACCTAGAACCAAGGATCCAGGAAGAATGTCTGGTAACCAAAATATCATACCATTTCGAGGAAGGGATAGTACGTGCCAGACTGTGTGGACAAGTGAAAACGATCGGCGGAATGGAACCCTCTTGGAGAGTTATGAGCAGGAGGATTATTATAGAAGAAATCGCCGGAGGCCCGAGAATCAAAACTAGCGGCGGAATGAACAGAACTGTGATAACAGACAGCGAGTAAATTATGCAAGAGCTAATAACGGTAATCAAAGTCCACAAAACAACCGATTCTGAGGTCATAGAAGAAGTTTTAATAACGATCAGAACTACAGAAACCAATACCATAGAGATGAAGACAACCGACGTCCCCAATGGAGTCGAAGTGAGGAGAATCGCCGATCTAGAAGCTGGGACCGAAGAAGAGATGTACCCTCCGAAAACCAACATAGGAATGACCAAGAGCAACCAATAAACAATGATGGGAGCAGGGGAAACGGGAATCTGCAGTGAGAACACAGGATAGCCCGTCACTGCAAGCAAACACGGGGTAGATCAGAACGATAAATACGTCCAATCAAACTGAAGAACCTATAACAATTATTTGGAACTACTATTTAAAAAATATCCAATCTGATTTGTTAGAAGAGAGAACACTGGAAGAGGCTAAACCGAATAGTGACATAATAAACGTCAGAGTAGAACTACAAGGGGTGCTGACAGAAATAATGATCGACACAGGAGCGAACATTTCTTTAATACATAAAACCGAATTGAACAGGATATAGGAGGCAAACATGGAGAAAATACCCACACTGTCTATCAACAACATAACAATCATAGGAGAAACCCGAAAACAAAATAAATCAATAAAGCAACAAGTAATCCTTGATGTTACAAGCGATGGAATAGGAATTCCTATGGTGTTTTTAGTAGCCCAAGGACTACCCTTTAAGGTGTTAATAGCATGTGATATGCTATGGCAACACTCTGCTATAATTAATCTGGCCAGTGAAGAAGTGAAACTGCGTTCAGACGGTTATGAATGGTCTACTGAGATAATTGGAAGCCAATGTGCCCCTCAGTACAGACGTTCATACCACATTAGGGAAAATAATAGGACACCCATAGAAAACAAGGAGCTTGTAACAACAGAATCAAATTTGAGACAGGAAAAATTACAGGAAATACTATCATTCCTAGGAAGGGGCTCTACAGGAGTAATCAGTGTGGAACAGAAACAAAGGTTAGTAGACATCTATAATAAATACCGAAGTGTATTCTCCGATTCACCTGGTAAAGCAAAAAATGTTTTGTGCGAATTAAAGTTCCAGGAGTCAGTAAATTTTAACCGGAAGTCGTATCATATACACCAGTCGTTAAAAGAAGCGGTTAGAAAAGAAGTCCAACACATGATCGAAGAGGACATAATAGAAAAAAGTAGGTCACCGTATACCAGGCCCATTGTAGCATACCCAAAAACGACAGACAGGTGCGTTTATGCCACGACGCCCGTGAAATCAATAAAATGATCAAGCTGAAATTAAAAAGTTTGATGGAGTTTAAAGAGAAGGAGAAAATTATTAATAGCTGTTTAAACATTTATTTCAGTAACTTATAAAAATCTGCTGAAATAACCAGACTTGAAGGGGGGGGCATTATGTAACGTGATGTTTCCCTCAACATAAAGAATATACCTTAATATAAATAAAAATTGTATTATTAAAATACTGAAGGACAAAACAATAATTAAGTAATTAACTCATATAATGAGATACGGTATATATGTTAAACCATAAATTTAAGATCATTGTAAAATAAAATAATAAGGCCAAGATACTATATATAACTATCTGGAACTTTGTAACAAATAACTCCAGTAGAATGAATAAGAAAGATGGCACAAAATAGGTGAAAGCCTATTCAGCAGAACCTAACTGGATTACCAATTAGGAAAGCGTTAATAAACTAAATAAGAATTTAATGAAACCAAACAATAAAGCTAGAGAATAATCCTACCTGAGGGTGAATGAAATCACATAGACAATTCAGAGAATAATTATATCAGATAAGTGTATAATAACAGTTTTAATTTTGTATGAACATGTTACAATGTAGGTTAGGTTAAGAACCATTGTTATATGTTAAGGAAAGAGAAGAATATAAAGAAGATTATAAGATAAATAATTTCATAATAGAAAGTATAACCAATAAACTGAATAATACCTAAGACAATGCTACATAACTATTGTTGGTTATGAACCAAATAATAATATAAACAGTAAGACACTCATGTTACACCTAAGGCCTACACATACTGGGTAGGAAAGAAGAAAACAAATTGTATATATAAAACATGTTAAATCATACTCTATAGATTAAAAGATAATGTATATTAGCAGAGTAAGTTATTAGTAATCAAAGGTGTTAATAATGGACCATTCATAATGTAACTTATAACAAATCAACTTTGACAAATAAATTACATCTACTGTGTAAGTTAGTAATGAACATTACAAGCAATAAAGATTGTATTGGATTATAAGAGATATAGTAAAAGTTCATGTTATTAATAAGGAAAGAATAGTATTAGAGTTAAGTAATTTTGTTTCAAGAAAAGAATTATAGTCCATGGGACAATGGACATTATGGTGCCTAGAGGGCAATTCAATGTTTTGTTAAAAAAGTTAATGTTTATAGTTATCAGTACTAATAATAAAATGTCTTTTATTAGCATAAGATAGAATGTACAACCACAAAAATTTTGATAGGTACAAATAGGACTAGTTTTAAACAAAAATGTTAGAATAGGCCATCAGTTAAAAATGTTATTTTTGTTATTACTGGATAGAAATATGGCTTAAGAGATCTCAAAACGATCAGCATAAAAAATGCAGTTTAATGGTGGTAATATCTTTGTTATATTCAGTAGCATAAGGAAAATATGTCAATTTTAAGATTTTTTAATAAATTTGATCAGAAAAGGGATGCTTAGGTTGGCGTCTGTTGGTGAGCATCAACCTGAAAAACGGAATTTGTTGGGATTCAAATGGAATGTTTAGTAATTCCACCAATCAGAATCTTTCACCTGTCAGGTGAATCAACCCATAATGCACCGCCAACGAGTCAGTCGTTCGCCGGTAATCATACAGTAAAGAACGCCTTCTCTGTGATACAGAAAATGTAAATAAAATAGTCTCCAAGCCAAAGTGTAAATAGTCTTGTCCCCAAAGTCTCTAACCCGAGTGAGGTTAGGTGAAGTGTAAACAAAAGGCGATGTAACCTTCAAGCGGGGACAAGTGAACATCAAGTGTTGTGAAGTTTTTTTATATTTAAGGGACATTATAGTGAATAAATAATAACAGTAATTGTATTAAATTTATAAAGAAAGGGAAAGTATAGAGTGCATCTAAAAAATTTATAACCCAACTTAATATTTAAGTATCACTATACCACGGTAACTTTTATATACACTTGTGAACTAATTTTCATATCAACACAGTATAGAAACACTAACACTATTATAATTATTTGGTGTTTAACTATTATTTCGTTGTACTTAATATTTAAACTTGAATAACATAGCCACCATTGGTTAACCTCAAAAGCGGACTCGGTCCAATATACGAACTGTTCGTCACTTTAGATTTAAGTTGTTATTGTATATTATTATATTTAATCTTGTATTGTAATGTTTTGTTCTTCAAAAAAGGCATATTTGTTCATTATTGTAGTCAAAAGAATCCAAAAGGTTATATTTTAATAACGTAAGCAGTAACCTATATCTCTCTGAGATTGTAACTCATGCTACCAACTGTTAAACTATCAATACAACAAGCCTGGTCAATTATTATTATTACAAGAAATGTTATTCATTTTTATATCAGAAGAATAGAATAGAATTCTAAAAGAAAAGTGAAAGTAATTAATGGTGTATGAATTATCATTTTTAAATAATTAACATTTTATTAGAAATTTATGAACATAGCGTTTGAATCAACTCCAGAAGAATAAGTTGGCCGTACCTATTATGGAACAACACGTGCTTTTTTAAATGATTTAACTAGGTCAGTGAACTCTAATAAAGTAAAAAGAATAAATTAAATAAAACTTACGAATAACAATTAATACAAACTTATAAGATCTCAATTAATAATAAACGAATAAAAGAAAATCAGAGCAATCTAGTTTCATAGCAGCGAGCACAAGGGAACCACTCCACTATAAATACAAACCAAAGGAACCTGTATAATTTATAATTAAAATTAGCAAACTGATTTTATACCACGACAAGGGAATTAACAATTAATAGAATAAAGTCAATCATATTGAACCGTAAGAAACAAACTACTCAGTAAAATATATTCATGATTTTAATATTTTTGTAATAATCACGATTATAATATACTGTATATTGTAACGATCCTCGCCGTATGGCTCTTTTAAGCCACACATTGTTGCAAAAATTTGTAATGACGAGCTCTTTGCGACGCTACTTTCTGAATGTAATTATTCTGCCACACGTTGTTGGCGTCAATTTGTAACGAGTAGATTCTGTCGTCTCTGTAAAAGTGTGTTTTTGCATGTGTTCGCCTCACACGTTGTAGTCGTTACTTTACGTTTACTTCCTTACCTTTTGTTATGCTGACGATGTCCGTCGCGATCTCACGAATTACCAGTACAATATCTCGCGTATTTTTTCAAGACTGTATGATTTTGCTATGAAGCATAAACTAATAAGTGCTAAGCAATTTGGTTTTCTGAAGAATAAAGGAACTGATGATGCTCTTGCCCTGTTAAGCAAGTTTATATATGACAATCTCTGCCGCAGCAATCCAACACTAGTTGTTTCCAAACTACATAATATGGGTATAAGGGGTATTGTTCTAAATCTTATTAAAAGTTACTTACAAGACAGAGTACAAGTTGTAAAGGTAAATGGTATTAAAAGTAAACCAGTCTATACCAATTTAGGAGTTCCTCAGGGATCTATTCTTGGACCATTACTGTTTTTATTCTTCATAAATGATTTATTAGAAATACACCAAGAATCGATTGCATATGCTGATGATATACTGCTGTCCCAATGAATGGGCACTCATGGAGGGAATTTTCAGTTCATGTGTCAGATAAACTTGACTCTATTTTTTCATGGCTTTATCAAAATAAACTTATACTTAATGTAAACAAGTCTGTTTATGTCACTTTTGGCAATTACAAAGACTCTGTTCCTGATGAATTGGATGTTTTTGTGAATGGTGGTCAGTTGAAGAGTCGCTAGCTGTAAATATCTAGTGTTACATATGATTATAATATTAAGTGGGATTTGCATGTCAATAATGTAGTTAATAAGACCAAATATTTTGTATATGATTTTACAGACTCCGGCAAATATTATCTAGAAAACAGATGATTCAAATATACTATGGGCTTTTCCATAGTATTGCAGTTTATGGTATTGTGGCCTGGGGTGGTCTTTATGATACATCCTTCAGACCACTGCTTGGACTTCAAAATAGATTATTAAAAATAATTGGAGTGGAAGAAAAAGATCAGGACAGACCACTCGATCTCAAACAAGTTTTTGTTCTTGAAGCCATAATATATCAGTATGATAAACTTGAGGACGAATTTATCCGAAATTCAAATAACACACGCTACAAAAGTATCCCACTGCCTAAACACACATTGACAATTGGCCAAAGGAGTTATGTTTAATATGCAATAAAGTACTTCAATGAACTACCTATATATCTTAAAGGTTTGGGCGTTAGTAATAAATTGTTAAAAAAGAAGTTAAAAGATAAAATCAGAAATTTTGTTATAGACTGAATAATGGAATAATTGGTGTCTGTACAAATTTAATAATTATTGTGATTAACATATTGTCATGTCTGGTTGATGTTGTGTATATGAATCTCATATAAATTTAATGCTTTACTATTTGAACTATATTAGTATAAACTAGTGATGTATCTCTCACATTTTGCTAATATTTACAACTGTTGTATTTTTGAATTTTATTTTTAAATATTTATGTAGGACCAACCTATGTATGGGTATTTTTATGCCCCCTATAGGTCCTTCGTATGTAACTATTTTGTATATGAAGAAAAAATTGGAAATAAAATAAATTAAACAAAGTTGCTCCGGCAATAAAAAGACAATATTTCTCAGGTTGGCGAACGCTGATCTAGAACGATTTTACTTCGACATGGCGCCGACAAATGTTTATTTTCTATCGTTCGATAAATCTGAATTCTTTTGGTTACAAAAAAATATTATTATTATATACATACCACCAAAGTCAGTAAAATTCCATTTTTTAAAATAATGAATAAGGCCTTTTCAAAATATTAAAATTTCATCATCAGTTCATATACAATGTTCCTGTTGTGATGTTTTCCTTTAAATGTATAACTGTTGTTAACTGTGTGTATTACCTCTTACTGTTACGAAAAAATATTAATATAATTATAATAAAGTACACTACCTTACATTGATGGTACTTATATACTATTAGGTTTAATTACAATTCGTTCCTGAAGTGTTAAAAAGTGTGTGTTAAAAGTTTGTAATTTTTACCCAGGTTATTTTCTGGTTTCATACAAGTTTAGTTTTTTTATTTTCAATTAATCCTTGAAAGAAATTTGATTATCAGTTCGTAGTGAGAGTTAGTTGTGCAGTGAGGAAACGTTAATAAGAATTTATTCCATAAATTCGGGTAATTCAGCAATACTTATCAAATCTGTTGAATTAGGGTGAAGAGTTACTCAGTTCGAAATAGGTTGTCCTTTTGATCATCAATCTTCCATCACTTATGAACATTTATGAATTTGAGTACGCCTGGCTTCTTTTTCGGATACGGTGGTTTAAATTATGAATTTATAATTTAAAAATCTGGTCTGTGGCCTCGGTTGACTGGACTAGTTCTTCATCAGACTTCTTGCGTCTTCATTTTACAAATTTTGATTGCTTTTTTACCGTTTTAAATTAAAATTGAGTCAATTACGGTTTGGCGTCTATAGGTCTTGAGCGTCAATAATGAACTAACTATTTTTAACGGAATAATAATAAATAACGTTCGGTTGTTATGGCAACTGTCTGTCTCTCATTGGCTATTCATATTTTAAGTCTATTGTTATGATATTTGAATTTTAATTCAAAATGACTAAATTCTTCTGATTACTATTATTCTTCTGTCTTCTTAAAATCTATGTACGAGATATTATCACCACTGTTTATATTTTCTTTCGAAGATCATTTTTACATCCCACATAGCTGGGTTTGTTTATGTATTAAAGTTTTGACAATAATGTTAATATTATCTAATTACATTTCTTTCTTATTTTATGTTCTTAATTTAACTTTGACATCTTAATATGATTCACTAATTGTATTTAACTAGTTACTTGCCCTGGATTTTCTAATACAATAGTTAATTTCTTACAATTTGTTGATTTTGGATTTATACAGTTAGGCATTTTCTAGGCCTAAGTAGTAATTGGCTATATCTTCTTATTTTACACAAATTAAAGATTATTTTACATTTACATATGTGTTGCTTGGTGTCACTTATGGACTTGTTTACTTTTTGAATTGATTTGGGCTGTTTTATCATAATTGTATGTTCTTATTACTTTACAAAATCATGGCCCGTCTATTATTCTCTAATTTCTTTTCCTGTATTATTATGTTTGTAAGAATTTATCTCCTTACTTATCTATATTGCCATTTTTTATAATTTGTCTATCATTTAATATTACTTATAAAACATAACACAAAATTTAGGTTTATGGTCTGTATACTTTTTTCAGCCATATTCCTTCTCATAAACTTAATTGAACAAATCTTTTAACAATTACTATGCTAATCTTGTTTATATTTAGTTTATTCTTAACTATTTTGGTGACTAACATTATAACACCATTTATTTTATCTTACTAATTATCCCTTTGAACATAGGATGTTTTACTTGTTTTAGCATATTTTTCTTCTACTTTTACTATATATTTTTTTTCTCTACCTAACCATTGTAACACTAATATTTTTAATTATTATGGGATGGTTACCCTGAATACCATTGTATTCCTAATCTACACTCACTCTTAATTCTAATAACAATAATATTTTTATTCTCTGGCACTTTTCACTATTAAACTGTGGTGTTAATCACTGGTTTTAGGTGTCTATACCTATCTGTAGGGTTTTCTATTTATTTTGAGTTTACACTGGCAATTTGCGCTTTTTTATGGTACTTGAGTGTTACTAGTGGTTATTCCCTAATATTGTAACAGTACATACTGGCCCAATACCATAATTGTGGGTTATGTAGGTGTTTTCAATGTTTTATTATGTATTTTTAAGCATACAGAATGGTTAGGTACATTGTCCCTCTGGAAAAAGGAACAACGCAATTTCGGCCAGAGTAAGACACCAAAGTTGCCGATGGACGTGCTAAACTCAAAATCTACCATGGCGGTGTTAGTGACGAAAAGCCTACAATACGAATTCCGATTGGACAATAACACTGATCCGTCATAACAAAAGTAATGACGCACTGACGACAACGCATGTAACCAGTCTTAGTCCTGTGTGAAAAAAGAGTGGTGACGTAAAAATGTACGCACACAAACGCAATTTTACACTTGCCTCCGTCTCAATCCAACGTAGTTCTTCAAGGGTGCAGCAGCAATGTATCGCTGTCTGTTTATATTTACTATAAAAATTTAAAATCAATCAAAGCTAACTTTCAAATGTGATGGTGGAGCGTTAGTCGCTCAAATGTATTAACAGTTCAATCTAAAAAACATGTAGAATCAGTGATAACTATGTAATTAAAACCAAATAGACTTGAGACGAACACCAGCCATGCCGGGAACACTCAACCAACAGCAACGAGGGATCTACGCCTATCACCGTTAAGAGAAGTCAACCTTTTGTCATTTTCTATTTTAATCTAATGAGCTCATTAAGTAAAAACAACTAAGTAAAATCATGTACCCATAATTAGATGAATGTATGTGAGGGTGTGAGAGTGAGCGCATGGCCATGAGTATATATGTATATGTCAAGGGCATTGGTTTGTGTATATAGCAAATATGAATTAATAAGTAATTAGAACTGCTGTACAAATATAACACTTTAACGATTTTGATTAGAGACCACCAGAAATATGAATACTGACAGGGCTGACTAAATAGCCACCATTTTCTTTTGTTGCAACTTTGTATGACGCCATTTTAAGCACATGGTTATATACTGAATCTATTTGTTAATTAAAAAGTTTGATAGTAAATCTATGACGCCCTCACTGGGACATGATTAATTATAATAATAATTATTAATAATAATTAATAACAATTATGGGTAAGACAACATTATTTATATATTTAAAGATTATTGACGAATTGCGTCATAAGTATAAATATAAATATATAAATTTATATTTATATTTAATATCACAAATGGCCCCGAACAGTTGACTTTATATAAAATTATTTTATATAAATAAGCCAGAGTCAGAGACATAGAGGGTGACGAGATGATATCCAGAACATAACAAGAGAGGTTATGGAGGTTATGTTAACAACCAGAGTAAATAGTAATTGTGTAATTTTGTTACAAGTAGAGTGAAATAGTAATTCCAACATTTAAAATAAAAATGGCAGATAATAATAGTAGCATAGAAATAGAAAAGTCAGAGACAGAATCTATTTTACTGGAAAGACACATTAGCTCAACACCTAAAGTAGCCGAAAATAAAATATCATTAGAAGACCTGTTCGCATTAATTAAAACACAAAATAGTGTGTTAAAAGAGATTGACGAGAAGTTTGATAGCCTCGAAAATGAATTGAAAAAACAAAATAATGTGCAAGTTGTAAAATTGAACCAATTAGAAGAGAGATTAGAAAAATTTAAAAACGAAATACAGAAACAAAATTGTAACATTGACAAGGTAGACAAATCAGATAGAAATAAAGACAAGGTAAGTAGTGGTGAGAATTATAATAGAATTACAAAAATGGTGTTAGAAAATAATTGTGTGAGTATTGAGAGTGGTGATAAAAGTATAATGGGAGTAGAATTTGATAATGAAGTGATAAAAAGTGTTGATGAATTAGAGAGAAAGTATAGAGAGAATTTACAGATAAAGGGGTTGCAGGGGGTAAAATTGTCCCTTAATGTTGTAGTAGGGGGTGAAGTAAAGACTTCACGTGTGTTTAGGAAGGACGAGAGTGCCTTCAATGCGTATTTGGAAGACAAAAGGTCTACAAATAAAGTGGTCCCTGGTTTTTTTTGTGCACTTCACAGGTGGTGCAGTGATAAAGCAGTAGAGTCCCCTGCATATATGGAGAAAGAGTGTGTAGCTTGGTATGATGGTGAGAAATGTTTTGAGAGAGAGAGAAAGAGAGAAATTGAGATATATAAAGTAAAGAAAAATTATGAAGAGTTTAGGAAAAGGTTAGGTGTAGAGATGATATATAATAAAAATAATAAGTACCTACCTTGTAATGAAGCTGATATAGTAGTCGTAGGAGATGATAATGAAAATAATGACTTAGTAACTTATCTGATTGTGACGAATTATACTGGAGGTGACAGGACAATGACCAATCATGACAGATTAAATGAGTTTGTGGAAAATAATGAAAATTTGAATGGTATATGCATTTATGATGTTAATATAAGAGATTCAATAATAAGCAATGTATATAGATATAAGATAAGACTATTGTTCGACGATATGGGGTAATTGTTTATTGTGTTATGAACATTTAATTGTGTGGACAGTGTTTTTAAAAATGGACTGATTATGGCAAATGATTTCATGATTATGTGAATTGTATATTTTGTGTATTGATGTCTATGTATTTGTGTATTTTTACTGTTGTGTATTTTGTGTATTTTTAGGTAAGCATGTATTGTACGATTTTAAATAACTGAAGAAAGTTTAAATGATATTATGAGATTCAGGTTATAAGGGTTAGTAAATGATTAAGCAGGTAATGTATTTGGATATGAAAGGTGTTGTTAGTTGGTAAGTGATGAATTTGTAATGGTGTATTAAGTTGAAATGTTGTAAAGAGTTTGGGTAGTAAGGATAAAATAGAGGCATGGGAATTAGTTAGTTAGAGTTAATGGGAGTTAGGAAAATAAAGTGTGGAGATGCTGATAAAATATAAAGAGGTGTTAGATATTTTAGGGACACAGTGGTTAGTAATTATATGTAGAGTTGAGTAATGTGCATGGTAATTTTATAGTTGTTGATGGTGATATTTTGTAATAAGGGTATTGGTGTAGGAGTCCAACGAGAGATGTTGAGACAGGAGGGATCGTTGTGTGCCGGAAAGGGTTATCTGAAAGGGTCAGAAACCGATAAGGGAATGAGCATAGTGAGGGAATACACACATACTAGTACAAAAAATGCGCGGTGCCAGAGGTTTTAAATGGGATTTGTGAAGGGGGTTATTAAGAGATATTGGTGTCAAAATATATTAATGGTTAGAAGCGGCTAGTATAGAGAAAAGGGGGTAGTAAGGTTAGGTTGACAGATGCCAAAATAAGACAGAGAAAATAATGAGTAATAGAGAGTCACCCAAACGAGTAAGGATAGAAGGGTTAGAAAAGGAAAATTCATGATAGGAAGGTAATGTAACAGAAAGGTAAGGATAAATTTGAAATTGTTGCATAGAATGATGAATGTCAAATAATTAAAAGTTAATTGAAGTAGTAATGTGATAAAGTTTGGTACAAATCATGTAAATTTAAATTGTTTAATGTAAGGTAAATGTAACAATGTTAATATGTAATGTACAATGTTTTATGATGTTTTATTATGTTGGGGGGCAATAGAGTGTGTGGCTAGGAGGTCGTTACAGGGGTAAGGACGATAATAAGTGTTAAGAGATAGTATATTTTAAAGTGAGAAGTTTAAAGTTAAAAATGAAGTTAGCAACAATATTCTAGTAAACTGCCATTTACAAAATAGATAAATGATTATAAGTTGAGCAACAAAATTTAAAGTAAAGGTGTCTGCCATGATAGTTGTAAGCTGAATTTATAGAAATAAGTAGGTGAAGGTATTTTGGGGTATACTAAAGAATTGTTGATATATTGTGTTATATCTAGTTACATATATATGTTGTTTATTTTCTTACAAGGAAGCAGTTGAATTTGGTGGTGGTAAAAATCGAGGTATTTTAAGTCTTGTTGTGGATAAGTGAAACTTTTGAAAAAAAAAAAAACAAACCAATGCCCGAACACAAACCAATGCATCTAAAGGGGAGCATATCAGTTGTAGATGCGTAAGTGTATCAGACCACTATTTTAAATTTTTGTATGCAATGTTTCAGAGTTTTGTGGTGTTGTGACCGCAGTCCTGGGCTGGCTGGAGCGTCAGAACAGGAATGTAGAGTGCCTCATGGCCTTATGGTGTAGGGATCTCTCAGGAGAAGTCCAGTAAGGTCAGAGGGTGCGACCAACATCATGGGACCAAGGGTAAGTGATGATAAAATTTTTTTCGTAACGTTATAGGGGGTTGTGGTGACGTATCTAGACTGATCCTTTTAGGAAAGTGTGAATGAGTCAAGGAAATTTTTTGGGTTTCGACACAAAAATTTTCCTTGAGGGGGTTTGTAACAGTACATACTGGCCCAATACCATAATTGTGGGTTATGTAGGTGTTTTCAATGTTTTATTATGTATTTTTAAGCATACAGAATGGTTAGGTACATTGTCCCTCTGGAAAAAGGAACAACGCAATTTCGGCCAGAGTAAGACACCAAAGTCGCCGATGGACGTGCTAAACTCAAAATCTACCATGGCGGTGTTAGTGACGAAAAGCCTACAATACGAATTCCGATTGGACAATAACACTGATCCGTCATAACAAAAGCAATGACGCACTGACGACAACGCATGTAACCAGTCTTAGTCCTGTGTGAAAAAAGAGTGGTGACGTAAAAATGTACGCACACAAACGCAATTTTACACTTGCCTCCGTCTCAATCCAACGTAGTTCTTCAAGGGTGCAGCAGCGATGTATCGCTGTCTGTTTATATTTACTATAAAAATTTAAAATCAATCAAAGCTAACTTTCAAATGTGATGGTGGAGCGTTAGTCGCTCAAATGTATTAACAGTTCAATCTAAAAAACATGTAGAATCAGTGATAACTATGTAATTAAAACCAAATAGACTTGAGACGAACACCAGCCATGCCGGGAACACTCAACCAACAGCAGCGAGGGATCTACGCCTATCACCGTTAAGAGAAGTCAACCTTTTGTCATTTTCTATTTTAATCTAATGAGCTCATTAAGTAAAAACAACTAAGTAAAATCATGTACCCATAATTAGATGAATGTATGTGAGGGTGTGAGAGTGAGCGCATGGCCATGAGTATATATGTATATGTCAAGGGCATTGGTTTGTGTATATAGCAAATATGAATTAATAAGTAATTAGAACTGCTGTACAAATATAACACTTTAACGATTTTGATTAGAGACCACCAGAAATATAAATACTGACAGGGCTGACTAAATAGCCACCATTTTCTTTTGTTGCAACTTTGTACGACGCCATTTTAAGCACATGGTTTTTATAATGCATTTATGTTGACGATTAAAATTTGATAGTACTTTCACTCTAAACAGTGTTATCATTTGTGTCACCTTCTTTGACTCAAGAATCTCGCTGTAACGAACTCCTGGCACCCCTTAGGTATAAAAGCATATTGCATAAGAAGAGTATGAGCCCGGCAATAATTAAAGTTGGTAAGTACACACGTGCCATATTATGGTACTATTTATTTGTATAAATAAAAATAGATTATAATGCAAAGTGAGTAATATCACAAATGCCGCCCTCACAGTGACTTTATGAGTAATATCACAATATTGATTTCTCTTTCTCACTTAATCACCTTCACTCCCTACCTATCTCTCACTTCTGGGTTTTTTATTGTTTTATTCACAATTATTAGTTATACTGTTAACAAGTTTCATGTTCTGATTCACTTATCATTATATAGTTATTCATAACACTTAATATCTATTTCTCTGGTTAGTGTACTTTAGTTGATATTACTTTGTTTGATTTTAATATTTATCATTTACATTTATTATTTGTTTGAGTCTTTTTCATTATCATTTGAGTTTAATATTTCTCATTTTCTTTTCTTTATTGTTTGTTTGTGCCTTTCCATATACCTTCTCATTTTATTTTCTTTATTGAGTCAATCTTTATTTTCACTCATTTAATATAGTTGATTCATAGTTTTTTCCCTGCTATTGGGGTGGCCTTTTGTGTTGTAACATAATGCCTCTCCATCAAAATTGATCATTTTGGTAAAAGACTAGCATAGTTTTTTATGAAATTATCAGTTATACATAATTTTTCCTTTTTCTTCTTGTTTATTTCTTCTTTCTTGTTTCTCTTCTTACTTGTTCCACTCCTTTTTATTTAGTTAACTTTTAGATCTGTTTTTACTTATTTCCATTAGTGTGTTCTCCCTGTTATATAATTTCCCTAACTTTCAGTAGCTGGTTTCATCCATTACTACCTTTTTTCTGAGATCAGAGGAACATCATCTCTGCTCAGTTAATTGATTGCTGGATCTATTCTCAGTCAATCTTAAATACCTTTTTGTCATATTGTGATTTCATTAATAATAATATTTTGGGGATTGTCCACTTCATGGTTCTGTAGATCATTTTAACTTTTTTCTACTCATTCTTCCTTCCGCTGTACCTTTGCTATATTCTGTTATATACTCACACAGTTGATTGTTTTTATTTATTTAGTTGTTAATTTCATTATTTCTAACTTTTAATTAGTTTGTTTTTCTTTTCTTCTTGTGATCATTTTAATTATTTCAGACACTTTTTCCTTTCTTCTTCTTTGTTGATTTCCCTTATTTTGCTTTAGCCACTTGTTGGATATTTGCTTTATATTATCTTTTTTTTTCTTGTACCAGTTCATTTTTTTTTCTGAATATTCTATATTCTTTATAATTTTATGTATTTGTCTTGGCAGTTCTAGCTTGGTTCTATATTTTTTTACTTTAATTGGTCTCCTTTCTAATTCTCTAGTATTATTAATTCTTGTTTCACTTTATTTGTTTATTTTATTTTATCTCACACATTTTTCTAAATATTATTGTAAGTTGGTTGTATTTACTATTTAGGAATTTTATAGTTTATTCCTTTATTTTATCTCTTATCTCATGTAGTTTATTTTTTTATTTTACCTCATACGTTTTCTAAATAATAGCGTAAGGTGATCTTACATATTTTTTGAATTTTGTAATTTCTTCTCCTTTCTTTTCCATTGGTTGGCTTGGTCAGTAATCCGAAAATCAGTCCCATTTCTCGGTGTTCATCAGCACTTAGTTTACCCATGGTCCATCGTTTCATCCTCACTTGTTGTTCGGATAACTCTGGTGTGTAGAACTAATTCCGTCCTTGTGAAATAGGTCTCTTCTACCTGGTATAGCCATTCTTCTAATACCATGTGTTCATTAGTATTAATGCCTGCCTCGATCACTTTATTATGTTGTTTATAGAACAAACATGTCAATGTCATATCCATCATTGATGCTCTCACTGATATCTGATTATACATGTCTATTTCTGGTGTATTCAATTTTCTTATAGGCTTTCTTAATTCGTTATACACTGTTTTGTTGTGAGGCCTTTCAATTTTGGATATTTTCCATTTAAGTATAGTTTTTTTTAAGTTTCTTCTCACTGGTTGGTAGTTTACCCCTTCTAGAATTTCTTTTAAGAGTTCTCCTACACTCCATAAAATTCATTATTTCATTCTGGTCAGTAATAGGTAAATTAAACACATTAATTAGTCCATTCTTCATCATCTCCAATTCTTCTCTGGTATTGATTAGTTTTCTTAGATGCATTTTCTTAGTCTTCATTTCCATGTATTCATTATTTGTTTCGTTGTTATTATTTTCAGATAACAATGCACTTTTGTCTTCCTTTAATTTTGTTTCCTTACCACTTTCTATTTTCTGATCATCATCCAGTTTCTTACTGAAATCGTCCATTGGCTTATGTATTTGTTCATACTGTTCCATTATAATTCTCAACATATACTTCATCTCTTCTTGTGTGAGTTCTGGTATTTTCTTCTGTTGATTCACTTTGACGTCTTTGACTATTTCTTCTTCTATTTGAATATTTGATTGTTCCAAGTTTTTATTATTATTTGGTACTTTTTTTGAATTCTTCTATTAACAACCTATTATGTTCTTTCCTCCAATTACAAATATCTTCTCTGGATAGTTCAAACATAACCCTTATCCACTCCTTTAATTCTGCATTTTCCGTTTGTATTGGTTTTTCTGGTTGTCTTATTAATTATCTCATTTGTTCATATTCCTCTGTCACCTGTGCGTATATTCCAGTTCTTTCGTTTTTCATCTGTGTACAATTATCATCCCATCTATCCCAATCATCTTCAGTCATTCCTTCCACATTGTTATCGTCTTTTTCGTGGGCTGTCCCGATAGTCTCTTCTTTATCGCACCTGGCGTCTAGCTCCCACATTTCATCATAAATATCTCTTAATGTCATTTCGTCGTTTGGTGTTCCCACTACATTCGCACGACTCATCTGTGCTTGTTCGTGATCAGTGGTGTTTTTCTTGATATACTCCATCTGCTTGCTGAATTTTTTAAATAACCCTGTCATCCATTCTGCGTAGCTCAATTGTTTCTGTTGTTTAGGCATCTTCGTTTGTTGTTGTGACGTATTTTTCTGTTTCATAATTTCTCGTAACCGCCGCTAGTCTTTAATTCTAGTCACACTAGTTGGTCGCCAATTTGTAACGATACTCGCCGTACGCCTCTTTTAAGCCACACATTGTTGCAAAAATTTGTAACGACGAGCTCTTTGCGACGCTACTTTCTGAATGTAATTATTCTGCCACATGTTGTTGGCGTCAATTTGTAACGAGTAGATTCTGTCTTCTCTGTAAAAGTGTGTTTTTTCATGTGTTCGCCTCACACGTTGTAGTCATTACTTTACGTTTACTTCCTTACCTTTTGTTATGCTGACGATGTCCGTCGCGATCTCATCAATTACCAGTACAATATCTCGCGAGTGTGAACCTTACCTGTCCTTTAATATGTAATTGTAATTCCCGGGTGGCGCCAAATTGTTTAAACAAAAACAATTAAAAAATATGAAAATCGAGCGGTCGTCTAGACGATATGGCTGATTCGAATTTCCCTCGCAATTTGCGGGTTCATGAATCTTGCTAGTAGTTCGCCGAGTTGTCGAATTCTAACGCTTGCCGTCAATTTCGCTCGTTGCTAAAGTACACAAATCATATAATGCAATTTACCATGAAATAAAGAACGGTGGTTACAACTCTGTACTAGTTTATTAACTTGTAATTATCTGTTATTCAATAATATACAAAATGATATATGGTTATTAAACAAAGTTGCTCCGGCAATAAAAAGACAATATTCTCGGGTTGGCGAACGCTGATCTAGAACGATTTTACTTCGACATGGCGCCGACAAATGTTTATTTTCTATCGTTCGATAAATCTATAATTCGTTCCTGAAGTGTTAAAAGTTCGTAATTTTTACCCAGGTTATTTTCTGGTTTCATACAAGTTTAGTTTTTTATTTTCAATTAATCCTTGAAAGAAATTTGATTATCAGTTCGTAGTGAGAGTTAATTGTGTTGTGAGAAAAAGTTAATAAGAATTTATTCCATAAATTCGGGTAATTCAGCAATACTTATCAAATCTGTTGAATTAGGGTGAAGAGTTACTCAGTTCGAAATAGGTTGTCCTTTTGATCATCAATCTTCCATCACTTATGAACATTTATGAATTTGAGTACGCCTGGCTTCTTTTTCGGATACGGTGGTTTAAATTATGAATTTATAATTTATAAATCTGGTCTGTGGCCTCGGTTGACTGGACTAGTTCTTCATCAGACTTCTTGCGTCTTCATTTTACAAATTTTGATTGCTTTTTTACCGTTTTAAATTAAAATGAGTCAATTACGGTTTGGCGTCTATAGGTCTTGAGCGTCAATAATGAACTAACTATTTTTAACGGAATAATAATAAATAACGTTCGGTTGTTATGGCAACTGTCTGTCTCTCATTGGCTATTCATATTTTAAGTCTATTGTTATGATATTTGAATTTTAATTCAAAATGACTAAATATCTTCTGATTACTATTATTCTTCTGTCTTCTTAAAATCTATGTACGAGATATTATCACCACTGTTTATATTTTCTTTCGAAGATCATTTTTACATCCCACAAAGCTGGGTTTGTTTATGTATTAAAGTTTTGACAATAATGTTAATATTATCTAATTACATTTCTTTCTTATTTTATGTTCTTAATTTAACTTTGACATCTTAATATGATTCACTAATTGTATTTAACTAGTTACTTGCCCTGGATTTTCTAATACAATAGTTAATTTCTTACAATTTGTTGATTTTGGATTTATACAGTTAGGCATTTTCTAGGCCTAAGTAGTAATTGGCTATATCTTCTTATTTTACACAAATTAAAGATTATTTTACATTTACATATGTGTTGCTTGGTGTCACTTATGGACTTGTTTACTTTTTGAATTGATTTGGGCTGTTTTATCATAATTGTATGTTCTTATTACTTTACAAAATCATGGCCCGTCTATTATTCTCTAATTTCTTTTCCTGTATTATTATGTTTGTAAGAATTTATCTCCTTACTTATCTATATTGTCATTTTTTATAATTTGTCTATCATTTAATATTACTTATAAAACATAACACAAAATTTAGGTTTATGGTCTGTATACTTTTTTCAGCCATATTCCTTCTCATAAACTTAATTGAACAAATCTTTTAACAATTACTATGCTAATCTTGTTTATATTTAGTTTATTCTTAACTATTTTGGTGACTAACATTATAACACCATTTATTTTATCTTACTAATTATCCCTTTGAACATAGGATGTTTTACTTGTTTTAGCATATTTTTCTTCTACTTTTACTATATATTTTTTTTCTCTACCTAACCATTGTAACACTAATATTTTTAATTATTATGGGATGGTTACCCTGAATACCATTGTATTCCTAATCTACACTCGCTCTTAATTCTAATAACAATAATATTTTTATTCTCTGGCACTTTTCACTATTAAACTGTAGTGTTAATCACTGGTTTTAGGTGTCTATACCTATCTGTAGGGTTTTCTATTTATTTTGGGTTTACACTGGCACTTTGCGCTTTTTTATGGTACTTGAGTGTTACTAGTGGTTATTCCCTAATATTGATTTCTCTTTCTCACTTAATCACCTTCACTCCCTACCTATCTCTCACTTCTGGGTTTTTTACTGTTTTATTCACAATTATTAGTTATACTGTTAACAAGTTTCATGTTCTGATTCACTTATCATTATATAGTTATTCATAACACTTAATATCTATTTCTCTGGTTAGTGTACTTTAGTTGATATTACTTTGTTTGATTTTAATATTTATCATTTACATTTATTATTTGTTTGAGTCTTTTTCATTATCATTTGAGTTTAATATTTCTCATTTTCTTTTCTTTATTGTTTGTTTGTGTCTTTTCCATATACCTTCTCATTTTATTTTCTTTATTGAGTCAATCACTTGGGTTGAGTCATAGTAATTTGTCTCGTCATAGTCATTTTATTTTCACTCATTTAATATAGTTGATTCATAGTTTTTTCCCTGCTATTGGGGTGGCCTTTTGTGTTGTAACATAATGCCTCTCCATCAAAATTGATCATTTTGGTAAAAGACTAGCATAGTTTTTTATGAAATTATCAGTTATACATAATTTTTCCTTTTTCTTCTTGTTTATTTCTTCTTTCTTGTTTCTCTTCTTACTTGTTCCGCTCCTTTTTATTTAGTTAACTTTTAGATCTGTTTTTACTTATTTCCATTAGCGTGTTCTCCCTGTTATATAATTTCCCTAACTTTCAGTAGCTGGTTTCATCCATTACTACCTTTTTTCTGAGATCAGAGGAACATCATCTCTGCTCAGTTAATTGATTGCTGGACCTATTCTCAGTCAATCTTAAATACCTTTTTGTCATATTGTGACTTTCATTAATAATAATATTTTGGGGATTGTCCACTTCATGGTTCTTTAGATCATTTTAACTTTTTTCTACTCATTCTTCCTTCCGCTGTACCTTTGCTATATTCTGTTATATACTCACACAGTTGATTGTTTTTATTTATTTAGTTGTTAATTTCATTATTTCCAACTTTTAATTAGTTTGTTTTTCTTTTCTTCTTGTGATCATTTTAATTATTTCAGACACTTTTTCCTTTCTTCTTCTTTGTTGATTTCCCTTATTTTGCTTTAGCCACATGTTGGATATTTGCTTTATATTATCTTTTTTTTTTTTCTTGTACCAGTTCATTTTTTTTTCTGAATATTCTATATTCTTTATAATTTTATGTATTTGTCTTGGCAGTTCTAGCTTGGTTCTATATTTTTTTACTTTAATTGGTCTCCTTTCTAATTCGCTAGTATTATTAATTCTTGTTTTCACTTTATTTGTTTATTTTATTTTATCTCGCACATTTTTCCAAATATTATTGTAAGTTGGTTGTATTTACTATTTAGGAATTTTATAGTTTATTCCTTTATTTTATCTCTTATCTCATGTATTTTATTTTTTATTTTACCTCATACGTTTTCTAAATAATAGCGTAAGGTGATCTTACATATTTTTTGAATTTTGTAATTTTTTCTCCTTTCTTTTCCATTTGTTGGCTTGGTCAGTAATCCGAAAATCAGTCCCATTTCTCGGTGTTCATCAGCACTTAGTTTATCCATGGTCCATCGTTTCATCCTCACTTGTTGTTCGGATAACTCTGGAGTGTAGAACTAATTCCGTCCTTGTGAAATAGGTCTCTTCTACCTGGTATAGCCATTCTTCTAATACCATGTGTTCATTAGTATTAATGCCTGCCTCGATCACTTTATTATGTTGTTTATAGAACAAACATGTCAATGTCATATCCATCATTGATGCTCTCAGTGATATCTGATTATACATGTCTATTTCTGGTGTATTCAATTTTCTTATAGGCTTTCTTAATTCGTTATACACTGTTTTCTTGTGAGGCCTTTCAATTTTGGATATTTTCCATTTAAGTATAGTTTTTTTTAAGTTTCTTCTCGCTGGTTGGTAGTTTACCCCTTCCAGAATTTGTTTTAAGAGTTCTCCTACACTCCATAAAATTCATTATTTCATTCTGGTCAGTAATAGGTAAATTAAACACATTAATTAGTCCATTCTTCATCATCTCCAATTCTTCTCTGGTATTGATTAGTTTTCTTAGATGCATTTTCTTAGTCTTCATTTCCATGTATTCATTATTTGTTTCGTTGTTATTATTTTCAGATAACAATGCACTTTTGTCTTCCTTTAATTTTGTTTCCTTACCACTTTCTATTTTCTGATCATCATCCAGTTTCTTACTGAAATCGTCCATTGGCTTATGTATTTGTTCATACTGTTCCATTATAATTCTCAACATATACTTCATCTCTTCTTGTGTGAGTTCTGGTATTTTCTTCTGTTGATTCACTTTGACGTCTTTGACTATTTCTTCTTCTATTTGAATATTTGATTGTTCCAAGTTTTTATTATTATTTGGTACTTTTTTTGAATTCTTCTATTAACAACCTATTATGTTCTTTCCTCCAATTACAAATATCTTCTCTGGATAGTTCAAACATAACCCTTATCCATTCCTTTAATTCTGCATTTTCCGTTTGTATTGGTTTTTCTGGTTGTCTTATTAATTATCTCATTTGTTCATATTCCTCTGTCACCTGTGCGTATATTCCAGTTCTTTCGTTTTTCATCTGTGTACAATTATCATCCCATCTATCCCAATCATCTTCAGTCATTCCTTCCACATTGTTATCGTCTTTTTCGTGGGCTGTCCCGATAGTCTCTTCTTTATCGCACCTGGCGTCTAGCACCCACATTTCATCATAAATATCTCTTAATGTCATTTCGTCGTTTGGTGTTCCCACTACATTCGCACGACTCATCTGTGCTTGTTCGTGATCAGTGGTGTTTTTCTTGATATACTCCATCTGCTTGCTGAATTTTTTAAATAACCCTGTCATCCATTCTGCGTAGCTCAATTGTTTCTGTTGTTTAGGCATCTTCGTTTGTTGTTGTGACGTATTTTTCTGTTTCATAATTTCTCGTAACCGCCGCTAGTCTTTAATTCTAGTCACACTAGTTGGTCGCCAATTTGTAACGATCCTCGCCGTACGCCTCTTTTAAGCCACACATTGTTGCAAAAATTTGTAACGACGAGCTCTTTGCGACGCTACTTTCTGAATGTAATTATTCTGCCACATGTTGTTGGCGTCAATTTGTAATGAGTAGATTCTGTCTTCTCTGTAAAAGTGTGTTTTTTCATGTGCTCGCCTCACACATTGTAGTCATTACTTTACGTTTACTTCCTTACCTTTTGTTATGCTGACGATGTCCGTCGCGATCTCACGAATTACCAGTACAATATCTCGCGAGTGTGAACCTTACCTGTCCTTTAATATGTAATTGTAATTCCCGGGTGGCGCCAAATTGTTTAAACACAAACAATTAAAAAATATGAAAATCGAGCGGTCGTCTAGACGGTATGGCTGATTCGAATTTCCCTCGCAATTTGCGGGTTCATGAATCTTGCTAGTAGTTCGCCGAGTTGCCGAATTCTAACGCTTGCCGTCAATTTCGCTCGTTGCTAAAGTACACAAATCATATAATGCAATTTACCATGAAATAAAGAACGGTGGTTACAACTCTGTACTAGTTTATTAACTTGTAATTATCTGTTATTCAATAATATACAAAATGATATATGGTTATTAAACAAAGTTGCTCCGGCAATAAAAAGACAATATTCTCGGGTTGGCGAACGCTGATCTAGAACGATTTTACTTCGACATGGCGCCGACAAATGTTTATTTTCTATCGTTCGATAAATCTATAATTCGTTCCTGAAGTGTTAAAAGTTCGTAATTTTTACCCAGGTTATTTTCTGGTTTCATACAAGTTTAGTTTTTTATTTTCAATTAATCCTTGAAAGAAATTTGATTATCAGTTCGTAGTGAGAGTTAATTGTGTTGTGAGAAAAAGTTAATAAGAATTTATTCCATAAATTCGGGTAATTCAGCAATACTTATCAAATCTGTTGAATTAGGGTGAAGAGTTACTCAGTTCGAAATAGGTTGTCCTTTTGATCATCAATCTTCCATCACTTATGAACATTTATGAATTTGAGTACGCCTGGCTTCTTTTTCGGATATGGTGGTTTAAATTATGAATTTATAATTTATAAATCTGGTCTGTGGCCTCGGTTGACTGGACTAGTTCTTCATCAGACTTCTTGCGTCTTCATTTTACAAATTTTGATTGCTTTTTTACCGTTTTAAATTAAAATGAGTCAATTACGGTTTGGCGTCTATAGGTCTTGAGCGTCAATAATGAACTAACTATTTTTAACGGAATAATAATAAATAACGTTCGGTTGTTATGGCAACTGTCTGTCTCTCATTGGCTATTCATATTTTAAGTCTATTGTTATGATATTTGAATTTTAATTCAAAATGACTAAATATCTTCTGATTACTATTATTCTTCTGTCTTCTTAAAATCTATGTACGAGATATTATCACCACTGTTTATATTTTCTTTCGAAGATCATTTTTACATCCCACAAAGCTGGGTTTGTTTATGTATTAAAGTTTTGACAATAATGTTAATATTATCTAATTACATTTCTTTCTTATTTTATGTTCTTAATTTAACTTTGACATCTTAATATGATTCACTAATTGTATTTAACTAGTTACTTGCCCTGGATTTTCTAATACAATAGTTAATTTCTTACAATTTGTTGATTTTGGATTTATACAGTTAGGCATTTTCTAGGCCTAAGTAGTAATTGGCTATATCTTCTTATTTTACACAAATTAAAGATTATTTTACATTTACATATGTGTTGCTTGGTGTCACTTATGGACTTGTTTACTTTTTGAATTGATTTGGGCTGTTTTATCATAATTGTATGTTCTTATTACTTTACAAAATCATGGCCCGTCTATTATTCTCTAATTTCTTTTCCTGTATTATTATGTTTGTAAGAATTTATCTCCTTACTTATCTATATTGTCATTTTTTATAATTTGTCTATCATTTAATATTACTTATAAAACATAACACAAAATTTAGGTTTATGGTCTGTATACTTTTTTCAGCCATATTCCTTCTCATAAACTTAATTGAACAAATCTTTTAACAATTACTATGCTAATCTTGTTTATATTTAGTTTATTCTTAACTATTTTGGTGACTAACATTATAACACCATTTATTTTATCTTACTAATTATCCCTTTGAACATAGGATGTTTTACTTGTTTTAGCATATTTTTCTTCTACTTTTACTATATATTTTTTTTCTCTACCTAACCATTGTAACACTAATATTTTTAATTATTATGGGATGGTTACCCTGAATACCATTGTATTCCTAATCTACACTCGCTCTTAATTCTAATAACAATAATATTTTTATTCTCTGGCACTTTTCACTATTAAACTGTAGTGTTAATCACTGGTTTTAGGTGTCTATACCTATCTGTAGGGTTTTCTATTTATTTTGGGTTTACACTGGCACTTTGCGCTTTTTTATGGTACTTGAGTGTTACTAGTGGTTATTCCCTAATATTGATTTCTCTTTCTCACTTAATCACCTTCACTCCCTACCTATCTCTCACTTCTGGGTTTTTTACTGTTTTATTCACAATTATTAGTTATACTGTTAACAAGTTTCATGTTCTGATTCACTTATCATTATATAGTTATTCATAACACTTAATATCTATTTCTCTGGTTAGTGTACTTTAGTTGATATTACTTTGTTTGATTTTAATATTTATCATTTACATTTATTATTTGTTTGAGTCTTTTTCATTATCATTTGAGTTTAATATTTCTCATTTTCTTTTCTTTATTGTTTGTTTGTGTCTTTTCCATATACCTACTCATTTTATTTTCTTTATTGAGTCAATCACTTGGGTTGAGTCATAGTAATTTGTCTCGTCATAGTCATTTTATTTTCACTCATTTAATATAGTTGATTCATAGTTTTTTCCCTGCTATTGGGGTGGCCTTTTGTGTTGTAACATAATGCCTCTCCATCAAAATTGATCATTTTGGTAAAAGACTAGCATAGTTTTTTATGAAATTATCAGTTATACATAATTTTTCCTTTTTCTTCTTGTTTATTTCTTCTTTCTTGTTTCTCTTCTTACTTGTTCCGCTCCTTTTTATTTAGTTAACTTTTAGATCTGTTTTTACTTATTTCCATTAGCGTGTTCTCCCTGTTATATAATTTCCCTAACTTTCAGTAGCTGGTTTCATCCATTACTACCTTTTTTCTGAGATCAGAGGAACATCATCTCTGCTCAGTTAATTGATTGCTGGACCTATTCTCAGTCAATCTTAAATACCTTTTTGTCATATTGTGACTTTCATTAATAATAATATTTTGGGGATTGTCCACTTCATGGTTCTTTAGATCATTTTAACTTTTTTCTACTCATTCTTCCTTCCGCTGTACCTTTGCTATATTCTGTTATATACTCACACAGTTGATTGTTTTTATTTATTTAGTTGTTAATTTCATTATTTCCAACTTTTAATTAGTTTGTTTTTCTTTTCTTCTTGTGATCATTTTAATTATTTCAGACACTTTTTCCTTTCTTCTTCTTTGTTGATTTCCCTTATTTTGCTTTAGCCACATGTTGGATATTTGCTTTATATTATCTTTTTTTTTTTTCTTGTACCAGTTCATTTTTTTTTCTGAATATTCTATATTCTTTATAATTTTATGTATTTGTCTTGGCAGTTCTAGCTTGGTTCTATATTTTTTTACTTTAATTGGTCTCCTTTCTAATTCGCTAGTATTATTAATTCTTGTTTTCACTTTATTTGTTTATTTTATTTTATCTCGCACATTTTTCCAAATATTATTGTAAGTTGGTTGTATTTACTATTTAGGAATTTTATAGTTTATTCCTTTATTTTATCTCTTATCTCATGTATTTTATTTTTTATTTTACCTCATACGTTTTCTAAATAATAGCGTAAGGTGATCTTACATATTTTTTGAATTTTGTAATTTTTTCTCCTTTCTTTTCCATTTGTTGGCTTGGTCAGTAATCCGAAAATCAGTCCCATTTCTCGGTGTTCATCAGCACTTAGTTTATCCATGGTCCATCGTTTCATCCTCACTTGTTGTTCGGATAACTCTGGAGTGTAGAACTAATTCCGTCCTTGTGAAATAGGTCTCTTCTACCTGGTATAGCCATTCTTCTAATACCATGTGTTCATTAGTATTAATGCCTGCCTCGATCACTTTATTATGTTGTTTATAGAACAAACATGTCAATGTCATATCCATCATTGATGCTCTCAGTGATATCTGATTATACATGTCTATTTCTGGTGTATTCAATTTTCTTATAGGCTTTCTTAATTCGTTATACACTGTTTTCTTGTGAGGCCTTTCAATTTTGGATATTTTCCATTTAAGTATAGTTTTTTTTTAAGTTTCTTCTCGCTGGTTGGTAGTTTACCCATTCTAGAATTTGTTTTAAGAGTTCTCCTACACTCCATAAAATTCATTATTTCATTCTGGTCAGTAATAGGTAAATTAAACACATTAATTAGTCCATTCTTCATCATCTCCAATTCTTCTCTGGTATTGATTAGTTTTCTTAGATGCATTTTCTTAGTATTCATTTCCATGTATTCATTATTTGTTTCGTTGTTATTATTTTCAGATAACAATGCACTTTTGTCTTCCTTTAATTTTGTTTCCTTACCACTTTCTATTTTCTGATCATCATCCAGTTTCTTACTGAAATCGTCCATTGGCTTATGTATTTGTTCATACTGTTCCATTATAATTCTCAACATATACTTCATCTCTTCTTGTGTGAGTTCTGGTATTTTCTTCTGTTGATTCACTTTGACGTCTTTGACTATTTCTTCTTCTATTTGAATATTTGATTCTTCCAAGTTTTTATTATTATTTGGTACTTTTTTTGAATTCTTCTATTAACAACCTATTATGTTCTTTCCTCCAATTACAAATATCTTCTCTGGATAGTTCAAACATAACCCTTATCCATTCCTTTAATTCTGCATTTTCCGTTTGTATTGGTTTTTCTGGTTGTCTTATTAATTATCTCATTTGTTCATATTCCTCTGTCACCTGTGCGTATATTCCAGTTCTTTCGTTTTTCATCTGTGTACAATTATCATCCCATCTATCCCAATCATCTTCAGTCATTCCTTCCACATTGTTATCGTCTTTTTCGTGGGCTGTCCCGATAGTCTCTTCTTTATCGCACCTGGCGTCTAGCACCCACATTTCATCATAAATATCTCTTAATGTCATTTCGTCGTTTGGTGTTCCCACTACATTCGCACGACTCATCTGTGCTTGTTCGTGATCAGTGGTGTTTTTCTTGATATACTCCATCTGCTTGCTGAATTTTTTAAATAACCCTGTCATCCATTCTGCGTAGCTCAATTGTTTCTGTTGTTTAGGCATCTTCGTTTGTTGTTGTGACGTATTTTTCTGTTTCATAATTTCTCGTAACCGCCGCTAGTCTTTAATTCTAGTCACACTAGTTGGTCGCCAATTTGTAACGATCCTCGCCGTACGCCTCTTTTAAGCCACACATTGTTGCAAAAATTTGTAACGACGAGCTCTTTGCGACGCTACTTTCTGAATGTTATTATTCTGCCACATGTTGTTGGCGTCAATTTGTAACGAGTAGATTCTGTCTTCTCTGTAAAAGTGTGTTTTTTCATGTGTTCGCCTCACACGTTGTAGTCAATACTTTACGTTTACTTCCTTACCTTTTGTTATGCTGACGATGTCCGTCGCGATCTCACGAATTACCAGTACAATATCTCGCGAGTGTGAACCTTACCTGTCCTTTAATATGTAATTGTAATTCCCGGGTGGCGCCAAATTGTTTAAACAAAAACAATTAAAAAATATGAAAATCGAGCGGTCGTCTAGACGGTATGGCTGATTCGAATTTCCCTCGCAATTTGCGGGTTCATGAATCTTGCTAGTAGTTCGGCGAGTTGCCGAATTCTAACGCTTGCCGTCAATTTCGCTCGTTGCTAAAGTACACAAATCATATAATGCAATTTACCATGAAATAAAGAACGGTGGTTACAACTCTGTACTAGTTTATTAACTTGTAATTATCTGTTATTCAATAATATACAAAATGATATATGGTTATTAAACAAAGTTGCTCCGGCAATAAAAAGACAATATTCTCGGGTTGGCGAACGCTGATCTAGAACGATTTTACTTCGACATGGCGCCGACAAATGTTTATTTTCTATCGTTCGATAAATCTATAATTCGTTCCTGAAGTGTTAAAAGTTCGTAATTTTTACCCAGGTTATTTTCTGGTTTCATACAAGTTTAGTTTTTTATTTTCAATTAATCCTTGAAAGAAATTTGATTATCAGTTCGTAGTGAGAGTTAATTGTGTTGTGAGAAAAAGTTAATAAGAATTTATTCCATAAATTCGGGTAATTCAGCAATACTTATCAAATCTGTTGAATTAGGGTGAAGAGTTACTCAGTTCGAAATAGGTTGTCCTTTTGATCATCAATCTTCCATCACTTATGAACATTTATGAATTTGAGTACGCCTGGCTTCTTTTTCGGATACGGTGGTTTAAATTATGAATTTATAATTTAAAAATCTGGTCTGTGGCCTCGGTTGACTGGACTAGTTCTTCATCAGACTTCTTGCGTCTTCATTTTACAAATTTTGATTGCTTTTTTACCGTTTTAAATTAAAATTGAGTCAATTACGGTTTGGCGTCTATAGGTCTTGAGCGTCAATAATGAACTAACTATTTTTAACGGAATAATAATAAATAACGTTCGGTTGTTATGGCAACTGTCTGTCTCTCATTGGCTATTCATATTTTAAGTCTATTGTTATGATATTTGAATTTTAATTCAAAATGACTAAATATCTTCTGATTACTATTATTCTTCTGTCTTCTTAAAATCTATGTACGAGATATTATCATCACTGTTTATATTTTCTTTCGAAGATCATTTTTACATCCCACAAAGCTGGGTTTGTTTATGTATTAAAGTTTTGACAATAATGTTAATATTATCTAATTACATTTCTTTCTTATTTTATGTTCTTAATTTAACTTTGACATCTTAATATAATTCACTAATTGTATTTAACTAGTTACTAGCCCTGGATTTTCTATACAATTTGTTGATTTTGGATTTATACAGTTAGGCATTTTCTAGGCCTAAGTAGTAAATGGCTATATCTTCTTATTTTACACAAATTAAAGATTATTTTACATTTACATATGTGTTGCTTGGTGTCACTTATGGACTTGTTTACTTTTTGAATGACTTGGGCTGTTTTATCATAATTGTATGTTCTTATTACTTTACAAAATCATGGCCCGTCTATTATTCTCTAATTTCTTTTCCTGTATTATTATGTTTGTAAGAATTTATCTCCTTACTTATCTATATTGCCATTTTTTATAATTTGTCTATCATTTAATATTACTTATAAAACATAACACAAAATTTAGGTTTATGGTCTGTATACTTTTTTCAGCCATATTCCTTCTCATAAACTTAATTGAACAAATCTTTTAACAACTACTATGCTAATCTTGTTTATATTTAGTTTATTCTTAATTATTTTGGTGACTAACATTATAACACCATTTATTTTATCTAACTAATTATCCCTTTGAACATAGGATGTTTTACTTGTTTTAGCATATTTTTCTTCTACTTTTACTATATATTTTTTTTCTCTACCTAACCATTGTAACACTAATATTTTTAATTATTATGGGATGGTTACCCTGAATACCATTGTATTCCTAATCTACACTCACTCTTAATTCTAATAACAATAATATTTTTATTCTCTGGCGCTTTTCACTATTAAACTGTAGTGTTAATCACTGGTTTTAGGTGTCTATACCTATCTGTAGGGTTTTCTATTTATTTTGGGTTTACACTGGCAATTTGCGCTTTTTTATGGTACTTGAGTGTTACTAGTGGTTATTCTCTAATATTGATTTCTCTTTCTCACTTAATCACCTTCACTCCCTACCTATCTCTCACTTCTGGGTTTTTTACTGTTTTATTCACAATTATTAGTTATACTGTTAACAAGTTTCATGTTCTGATTCACTTATCATTATATAGTTATTCATAACACTTAATATCTATTTCTCTGGTTAGTGTACTTTAGTTGATATTACTTTGTTTGATTTTAATATTTATCATTTATATTTATTATTTGTTTGAGTCTTTTTCATTATCATTTGAGTTTAATATTTCTCATTTTCTTTTCTTTATTGTTTGTTTGTGTCTTTTCCATATACCTTCTCATTTTATTTTCTTTATTGAGTCAATCACTTGGGTTGAGTCATAGTAATTTGTCTCGTCATAGTCATTTTATTTTCACTCATTTAATATAGTTGATTCATAGTTTTTTCCCTGCTATTGGGGTGGCCTTTTGTGTTGTAACATAATGCCTCTCCATCAAAATTGATCATTTTGGTAAAAGACTAGCATAGTTTTTTATGAAATTATCAGTTATACATAATTTTTCCTTTTTCTTCTTGTTTATTTCTTCTTTCTTGTTTCTCTTCTTACTTGTTCCGCTCCTTTTTATTTAGTTAACTTTTAGATCTGTTTTTACTTATTTCCATTAGCGTGTTCTCCCTGTTATATAATTTCCCTAACTTTCAGTAGCTGGTTTCATCCATTACTACCTTTTTTCTGAGATCAGAGGAACATCATCTCTGCTCAGTTAATTGATTGCTGGACCTATTCTCAGTCAATCTTAAATACCTTTTTGTCATATTGTGACTTTCATTAATAATAATATTTTGGGGATTGTCCACTTCATGGTTCTTTAGATCATTTTAACTTTTTTCTACTCATTCTTCCTTCCGCTGTACCTTTGCTATATTCTGTTATATACTCACACAGTTGATTGTTTTTATTTATTTAGTTGTTAATTTCATTATTTCCAACTTTTAATTAGTTTGTTTTTCTTTTCTTCTTGTGATCATTTTAATTATTTCAGACACTTTTTCCTTTCTTCTTCTTTGTTGATTTCCCTTATTTTGCTTTAGCCACTTGTTGGATATTTGCTTTATATTATCTTTTTTTTTTTCTTGTACCAGTTCATTTTTTTTTCTGAATATTCTATATTCTTTATAATTTTATGTATTTGTCTTGGCAGTTCTAGCTTGGTTCTATATTTTTTTACTTTAATTGGTCTCCTTTCTAATTCTCTAGTATTATTAATTCTTGTTTTCACTTTATTTGTTTATTTTATTTTATCTCGCACATTTTTCCAAATATTATTGTAAGTTGGTTGTATTTACTATTTAGGAATTTTATAGTTTATTCCTTTATTTTATCTCTTATCTCATGTAGTTTATTTTTTATTTTACCTCATACGTTTTCTAAATAATAGCGTAAGGTGATCTTACATATTTTTTGAATTTTGTAATTTTTTCTCCTTTCTTTTCCATTGGTTGGCTTGGTCAGTAATCCGAAAATCAGTCCCATTTCTCGGTGTTCATCAGCACTTAGTTTATCCATGGTCCATCGTTTCATCCTCACTTGTTGTTCGGATAACTCTGGAGTGTAGAACTAATTCCGTCCTTGTGAAATAGGTCTCTTCTACCTGGTATAGCCATTCTTCTAATACCATGTGTTCATTAGTATTAATGCCTGCCTCGATCACTTTATTATGTTGTTTATAGAACAAACATGTCAATGTCATATCCATCATTGATGCTCTCAGTGATATCTGATTATACATGTCTATTTCTGGTGTATTCAATTTTCTTATAGGCTTTCTTAATTCGTTATACACTGTTTTCTTGTGAGGCCTTTCAATTTTGGATATTTTCCATTTAAGTATAGTTTTTTTTTAAGTTTCTTCTCGCTGGTTGGTAGTTTACCCATTCTAGAATTTGTTTTAAGAGTTCTCCTACACTCCATAAAATTCATTATTTCATTCTGGTCAGTAATAGGTAAATTAAACACATTAATTAGTCCATTCTTCATCATCTCCAATTCTTCTCTGGTATTGATTAGTTTTCTTAGATGCATTTTCTTAGTCTTCATTTCCATGTATTCATTATTTGTTTCGTTGTTATTATTTTCAAATAACAATGCACTTTTGTCTTCCTTTAATTTTGTTTCCTTACCACTTTCTATTTTCTGATCATCATCCAGTTTCTTACTGAAATCGTCCATTGGCTTATGTATTTGTTCATACTGTTCCATTATAATTCTCAACATATACTTCATCTCTTCTTGTGTGAGTTCTGGTATTTTCTTCTGTTGATTCACTTTGACGTCTTTGACTATTTCTTCTTCTATTTGAATATTTGATTGTTCCAAGTTTTTATTATTATTTGGTATTTTTTTTGAATTCTTCTATTAACAACCTATTATGTTCTTTCCTCCAATTACAAATATCTTCTCTGGATAGTTCAAACATAACCCTTATCCATTCCTTTAATTCTGCATTTTCCGTTTGTATTGGTTTTTCTGGTTGTCTTATTAATTATCTCATTTGTTGATATTCCTCTGTCACCTGTGCGTATATTCCAGTTCTTTCGTTTTTCATCTGTGTACAATTATCATCCCATCTATCCCAATCATCTTCAGTCATTCCTTCCACATTGTTATCGTCTTTTTCGTGGGCTGTCCCGATAGTCTCTTCTTTATCGCACCTGGCGTCTAGCTCCCACATTTCATCATAAATATCTCTTAATGTCATTTCGTCGTTTGGTGTTCCCACTACATTCGCACGACTCATCTGTGCTTGTTCGTGATCAGTGGTGTTTTTCTTGATATACTCCATCTGCTTGCTGAATTTTTTAAATAACCCTGTCATCCATTCTGCGTAGCTCAATTGTTTCTGTTGTTTAGGCATCTTCGTTTGTTGTTGTGACGTATTTTTCTGTTTCATAATTTCTCGTAACCGCCGCTAGTCTTTAATTCTAGTCACACTAGTTGGTCGCCAATTTGTAACGATCCTCGCCGTATGCCTCTTTTAAGCCACACATTGTTGCAAAAATTTGTAACGAGCTCTTTGCGACGCTACTTTCTGAATGTAATTATTCTGCCACATGTTGTTGGCGTCAATTTGTAACGAGTAGATTCTGTCTTCTCTGTAAAAGTGTTTTTTCATGTGTTCGCCTCACACGTTGTAGTCGTTACTTTACGTTTACTTCCTTACCTTTTGTTATGCTGACTATGTCCGTCGCGATCTCACGAATTACCAGTACAATATCTCGCGAGTGTGAACCTTACCTGTCCTTTAATATGTAATTGTAATTCCCGGGTGGCGCCAAATTGTTTAAACAAAAACAATTAAAAAATATGAAAATCGGGCGGTCGTCTAGACGGGATGGCTGATTCGAATTTCCCTCGCAATTTGCGGGTTCATGAATCTTGCTAGTAGTTCGCCGAGTTGCCGAATTCTAACGCTTGCCGTCAATTTCGCTCGTTGCTAAAGTACACAAATCATATAATGCAATTTACCATGAAATAAAGAACGGTGGTTACAACTCTGTACTAGTTTATTAACTTGTAATTATCTGTTATTCAATAATATACAAAATGATATATGGTTATTAAACAAAGTTGCTCCGGCAATAAAAAAGACAATATTCTCGGGTTGGCGAACGCTGATCTAGAACGATTTTACTTTGACATGGCGCCGACAAATGTTTATTTTCTATTGTTCGATAAATCTGAGTTCTTTTGGTTACAAAAAAATATTAATATGATTATAATAAAGTACACAACCTTACATTGATGGTACTTATATACTATTAGGTTTAATTATAATTCGTTCCTGAAGTGTTAAAAGTTCGTAATTTTTACCCAGGTTATTTTCTGGTTTCATACAAGTTTAGTTTTTTATTTTCAATTAATCCTTGAAAGAAATTTGATTATCAGTTCGTAGTGAGAGTTAATTGTGTTGTGAGAAAAAGTTAATAAGAATTTATTCCATAAATTCGGGTAATTCAGCAATACTTATCAAATCTGTTGAATTAGGGTGAAGAGTTACTCAGTTCGAAATAGGTTGTCCTTTTGATCATCAATCTTCCATCACTTATGAACATTTATGAATTTGAGTACGCCTGGCTTCTTTTTCGGATACGGTGGTTTAAATTATGAATTTATAATTTAAAAATCTGGTCTGTGGCCTCGGTTGACTGGACTAGTTCTTCATCAGACTTCTTGCGTCTTCATTTTACAAATTTTGATTGCTTTTTTACCGTTTTAAATTAAAATTGAGTCAATTACGGTTTGGCGTCTATAGGTCTTGAGCGTCAATAATGAACTAACTATTTTTAACGGAATAATAATAAATAACGTTCGGTTGTTATGGCAACTGTCTGTCTCTCATTGGCTATTCATATTTTAAGTCTATTGTTATGATATTTGAATTTTAATTCAAAATGACTAAATATCTTCTGATTACTATTATTCTTCTGTCTTCTTAAAATCTATGTACGAGATATTATCACCACTGTTTATATTTTCTTTCGAAGATCATTTTTACATCCCACAAAGCTGGGTTTGTTTATGTATTAAAGTTTTGACAATAATGTTAATATTATCTAATTACATTTCTTTCTTATTTTATGTTCTTAATTTAACTTTGACATCTTAATATGATTCACTAATTGTATTTAACTAGTTACTTGCCCTGGATTTTCTAATACAATAGTTAATTTCTTACAATTTGTTGATTTTGGATTTATACAGTTAGGCATTTTCTAGGCCTAAGTAGTAATTGGCTATATCTTCTTATTTTACACAAATTAAAGATTATTTTACATTTACATATGTGTTGCTTGGTGTCACTTATGGACTTGTTTACTTTTTGAATTGATTTGGGCTGTTTTATCATAATTGTATGTTCTTATTACTTTACAAAATCATGGCCCGTCTATTATTCTCTAATTTCTTTTCCTGTATTATTATGTTTGTAAGAATTTATCTCCTTACTTATCTATATTGCCATTTTTTATAATTTGTCTATCATTTAATATTACTTATAAAACATAACACAAAATTTAGGTTTATGGTCTGTATACTTTTTTCAGCCATATTCCTTCTCATAAACTTAATTGAACAAATCTTTTAACAATTACTATGCTAATCTTGTTTATATTTAGTTTATTCTTAACTATTTTGGTGACTAACATTATAACACCATTTATTTTATCTTACTAATTATCCCTTTGAACATAGGATGTTTTACTTGTTTTAGCATATTTTTCTTCTACTTTTACTATATATTTTTTTTCTCTACCTAACCATTGTAACACTAATATTTTTAATTATTATGGGATGGTTACCCTGAATACCATTGTATTCCTAATCTACACTCACTCTTAATTCTAATAACAATAATATTTTTATTCTCTGGCACTTTTCACTATTAAACTGTGGTGTTAATCACTGGTTTTAGGTGTCTATACCTATCTGTAGGGTTTTCTATTTATTTTGAGTTTACACTGGCAATTTGCGCTTTTTTATGGTACTTGAGTGTTACTAGTGGTTATTCCCTAATATTGATTTCTCTTTCTCACTTAATCACCTTCACTCCCTACCTATCTCTCACTTCTGGGTTTTTTATTGTTTTATTCACAATTATTAGTTATACTGTTAACAAGGTTTCATGTTCTGATTCACTTATCATTATATAGTTATTCATAACACTTAATATCTATTTCTCTGGTTAATGTACTTTAGTTGATATTACTTTGTTTGATTTTAATATTTATCATTTTATTTTCTTTATTGAGTCAATCACTTGGGTTGGATCATAGTAATTTGTCTCGTTATAGTCATTTTATTTTCATTCATTTAATATAGTTGATTCATAGTTTTACCCTGGTATTGGGGTGGCCTTTTGTGTTGTAACAATATATATATATATATATATATATATATATATATATATATTGTAATGTGACAGTGTTTCTACGTGTGCAATTTATTCTTATTTTTATCCCCACGTTGTTGACGTCATCTGTAATAGAACAGTTTTTATATGGGTTTTCTTTTATTTATTGAAGATGTGTTGTTATTAATTCATTTACTGTGAATAGTTTAGTAGTGTAAATTGACCCCACTTGTGTCAAAACGGATCTGTTTCCGCAATCGATTGTGTCCTCGAGCACCCCGTTCTTCTTCCATATACTTTGGTCCGTTCGCTGCTCACTCTCCTGTTGAATTACCTGTAATTGTCCTGTAAACTTTCTAATTTTATACAATGACAACTCTTTTTATCCCAAATAACAATATTTATTTTTGTTCAAGTTATTTAGAGAAAGGAACAGTCGACTTGTGTCGATACAAAATATTGGTCGGGTCGACTCCACCGCTCAATTCGACTTTAACACTAACAAGTTTCAATAAACAAATTATTTATAATAATATATTAAATCTCAGGGTTTAAAGGTTCTTTGAGACTGTCATTGAATTCAGAGAATACATACAAAAATACAATACATTACAAAGGTAAGTAAAATTTTAAAATCTTAATACTATATTTTATTATTTTTCGTCGCTAGGCAACGAAACTGTATTTGCAAGATGGCCGCTGAAACGACTAACCTCGTGCTGTTGCAAATTATTTTAAAATAAATGTTTTAGTGTTCACAGTTTTAATTTTTAAGGTTTTCCTTCAATAAATGATCACTGGTGTTTTTCTGTAAGTGTAGATAGTGCCTACGATAGTGTTGTGTAATCGTACCTGTAGTGTGGCTAATAGTTAGGCTCGGCGTCACACACAGAATTTATAAAAGTGCGTTCATTATAGGCCGTCAGGATTTTCAGAGTTTCTGCGTTCAATTGTGGTTTTAATTTAATTATTTTCGTCTTCTTATCTCCCACCGTGTTTACAGCTTCTGTTGGTAGTTATTTTCTATCGCCAACGGTCCAAAAAATATTACTATTATTTAATTAAAACTTTTTTCATCAGAGCTCATCTGCCCTCTGCAATGGTTAACAATACAACTTAAAATTCCTGCTTTTCCATCAACGGTTTCGTGCCCTCACAATATTGGCCTGTGATTGGTCAAAACTGAGAGTTCATAAGGTCACATAGTCAGTTTACAAGATTTAAATGTTCATTTGCCTATAAGAAAAATACTCCTTTTTTAGCTTTAAGTCTCCTTAAATTTAAATTACATCATGTTTTTCTTTATGTAATTATGAACATTTTGATACCCTTTTTTACATAAATTGTTTATTATAAAGGGTGGTTTCCCACCTTACAAAATTTCTAACTCTGGGCCTACACTTTTAGTTTACTGACAATATTTCTTTTATGTTGAATTTGTGGCTTAGGCCATTAGTGGTCTTCTAATATTATTTTATAATTTACATATACTATTGCTTAATCTCTGATGCTGAACCCTTTTTCTGATTTTAACTATTTACTAAAACGAGTCTGGACCCTTAACATTATTTGAACAATGGTCACAATAAAATCCTTTAACATATTATTTAATATATTGCCTAGTTTACAATTATAAAATGACAAATAATATACTTAATGTTAATATAATAATTTAATAAGTGTGACGATTTCATTAATAAAAATATGGTAATTAATAAATAGGTAATGTGAAGGCTGAGAAATTTTAAATTTTTAATAAAATCGCACATTTAAACTACATCTTATTGCTATCATTAAATAATAATATTTAATAAAGAGTTGTAATAATAAAATAAAAAGGAATACGAGCGTACAGATAGGGTAAACCTTGTTAATTAATCCTGCATAGACATGCGCTAACCGGAATTAACTTGAATTCTGACCCCTAAACAAACTAATAATACTTGTAAATTTGACAGTATTTAAATTATTAAACAAGACCACTGTAATGTACTTTAATAACGTCTGTAACTAAGAATATCTCTGCTTAATTAAATAGTCAAACTTTAATCCTTTAAATAAAGAAGGAACATGGAACTACTTTTATGCTGAATAGTAAATGATGCGAGATTACTACTCTCACCCCTTAACTATTAACCCACTTGCAATGGAGCGCTCACGCCGTAAGCTGCGCACAGCGTTGGTTCGCGACGCAGAGATAAATATGTGAAAGTTCGCTAAAGAATATCTTAATAACTAAATTGTGCGCCGATGACATCTCTATCAAATCTTAAATAAGAAATTATGTAATTAATACAGTACTAGAACCATGAGGTGAAATTCAACTAATAAATAATAATCATGTGACGTGAATACCAGTGAAACAAACTTTCGCTTTATTTATTCTAACAACAAGAAGTACTACAGTCATCTAAGAAGAGAGTACCACACCCAGAATGATTTAACATACGTCAGGAACTTCACCGTCACCGGATACTAAGGTAACGACAGACCTTCAGGAAACACACCGAGGACCGAAGAGCCAAATCTGCATCAACTACAGGAAACCACAGGTGACATGGAGGCTTGTCTTCCATGGTTATGAGATACTAAAATTATAACCAACAAAAGACAATTTAACTAACACTTTAAGACTTTTAAAAAACAGACATTATATGTAAGATGTAGTCTGTAATCTAATAAAACTGTTTGTAGTAAAAGAGTAAAAGTTTAAACTGAAAGCATTATTGTTTTAAAAAGGTTAATAGAGACCATTCTTCAAATGGCACAATTTTCAAGATTGTATATGGGGAGGTGACCATTATTAACATACTATATTCAATCCCGGATCCGTGGAATAAATTTAATTGATGTACATCTTTATTTTGAGGGCCCTTGTGAAAGAATAAAATATATAATCATCTTGTAAACTGTAAGCTGTTGAACCATATATGTTGAGAACTTTAAGTAGAGCAATTAATCTCATTATATAATAAAGAGATGTCATCTTTAGTACAGGCTAAACTGAGTGCATAAATCAACAGTCTCCCCTTCCCAAGTTCCTTTTATATTAATTGTTTTGGTGTTGTGATTAATTTTCAGCTCGTCACACCGAAGGCAGCCTGTATAATTGGCAGAACCAATTAATGCGGGTTCCCTATGTTATAACACAAGTTAAGATGTTATATAAGAATAATGACTTAGTAAGAACAATGACTTGCTAAGAACAGCAACTTGCTAAGAACATGGTTTATGGATGTTACTCATAAGCCTTGGCATAAAACATAAACATAACTGGTTATGCCAAAACCTTTATAAACATCTTAACTTTATTATAAACTCCCATCACAACTCTCTATTAATGTGGTTCTTGGGTTTTCTTTTTACATAAAAGTACTTAACCCGCACCTTTTCCATTTCCCCCTCACTGACACTTTTAGTTCGGGAATATCACTTGTACATCACTATATAATATCAGGGATCACTAACTTTATTCCCCACATGATCGCACCATTTCGCGATCATGGGCCGAGACATCGCATTCTCACCATAAACCTCGACAATTTGCTGATGAATTTCACTCCGATTATAATGTTTTGCCCACAAAAATCAGACGATGGAGCGCACTTCAACGTTGGACGACACCTCTATACGATGCGCCATACTCACACGGTGACTACTTGCATACTAAACCAGCTACAGCGCTGCCGCTTGGGGAGTGGGGAGACAACAATATGGACAGTGTTACCACCAAGGGAAATTTTTTTATCTCTTTTAGTACAGGAACGCGGCTAGGGTGTAACTTATTTTTCGATTTACCCTCGTATATTATATACTTACTATAATACACTTTAATTAGTTTTTTATTATTTGCATTGTATTTTTTCTCTTATCATTTATATTGGACAGTCTTTTTTTCTGTAACTAAAGGTTGTTTATTTTTATTTGGTTTATGTGGATAGCATAGGCGACTTTGCCTACTATCATACCTACTGAATTGAGCCGTTTTGGTTTTGGGATTGGGCTACTATTATGTCACATTACAATATATATACATAGTAATTTAAAATTTGTTTATTTTACCTGAAGATGTTATTTTTCTATTCAGAACATGTTTCGAGAGCTCCCGTGCTCTCATCTTCAGCCTTCGCGATCTTGCGTCTGGTGAAGTATTTGTGTGTTGGCTGAATTCTATTAAGGTTTCTTGTTGGTCTCTGGCATTTTAAAGTTGTATTATTGTGTGTGATTGTGGTATATGTATTTGTATTTTCGATGTTGAGTGCTTTGAATATTGTGTCATGTTTTGTATTGATTTGTATTTGTTGAGGTATTAGTTTGTTTTGTGTTTTATGTTTGTATATTTGTAAATTTTTCCAAATGTTCATTATGGTGCCTTTGTGTGGTATATGTTTTATTAGTGTCACATTGTGGTTATGTCTGGGTAATATGTGATACTAATAAAACATATACCACACAAAGGCACCATAATGAACATTTGGGAAAATTTACAACTAGCTAAAAGCATGGCTTTGTGGTGACTCGCGAAGCTTAAATACAAAAAATATTACGTACAAATAAATAATCACAATATTTATATTTGAGCTTCAGGAATCACCATCAAACCATGCTTTTAGCTAGTTAAAAAAAGTAATTTTTGATTTTTTGAAATAATTTTATGGTTAAAAACAATATTTTAATTGTTTATATTTATTTTTTTAAATATAAAAATACAATAGAAAATTATTTTTAAAAAATTAAATAATTAGAAAAAAAGATTAACATAATTAATTAATTAATTAATCAGTAATTAGATACATTTTTAATCAGATACAAAATTTCTCATTCGAGTTTCTTCTTGTTTTCTACACTTTAACAAATGTGAATTTTTAATATTACAAAATCTATCGTAAGAAAATGTTCTGTTTAACGCTAAATCTTCTAAAGTTTTTACTCTCGACAACGCAACATATGTTAAACCAATAGAAGTTTCCTTTTCTCCAATATCTACAACAGCTCTATCTAAGGTTAAACCTTGAGACTTATGAATTGTAATTGCAAAGGCTAATTGTAACGGAAATTGTTTCCTTGAACAATTAATATTTCCACTTTTCCAAAATTTAGTTATAGGTGGGATTGGAACACAACCACTATTTTCATAAGTTGAATGAAAATAATTTTCAAAACGAACCATTATCACTTGTGGAATTTGATCAGGTGTACCATGATTTTCTTCATAGATAATATCTTCAACGTAACCTAAAGCTCCGTTCACTAATCCTTTTTCAACCCACAAATTAGAACGTAACATAACTTTAGATCCAATTGATAAAATTATAAATGGTTCAAGTCCACCTGATAATTCTGCACTTGCTGATTTTGCTTTAGAACAATTATGAATAGCTGGAATATAAGCAACTGGTTGACGAAACTCTTTTAACTTTTGATGATTAAATTATTTTACATTTTTATTTGTTGCAAATAGCCTAATTGCATCTTTGAAAAAATGTCATTCATTTTGTGAAAAAGTTTGTATACTACGTGTCATTAATATTTCATAGTCTTGAACTGTACATTCAACATTACTAACACGATCAAGTATATCTCGAAATATTTGTTGAGATTCATTTTGTCGAAATGATGACGATAAAAAAAATACTTTTGAATACTTCATGTAAATAATAACTTTCCTTCTAAAAGGAATTCACTTCCTTCAATTTTATCATTGTAAAGTGGTCTGTCATTAACAGGAGGTAACTGATTAATATCCCCCAAAAAATATACAAATAATCCACCAAACGGTTCATCTTGTCTTGATGGAATAGCTCTGTGTACTCTTAAATCAATTTTCCTCAAAAGACTACATCCAATCATACTCATTTCATCTATAAACAGAAATTTACAACCATGAATTTCCTGTTGAAATTGAGCAAGTGAGTGTGAACTGAGTTCTCTAAATACTTTATGTACTCCTAATAAAAGTTTGGAGTGTATTGTTGATCCATTAATATTAACAGTAGCATCACCAGTTGGTGCAAGCAATTGATAAGAAGATGATCCCAATGTTTGATTCAATCGACAAGTGAAATAATTAATTAAAGTACTCTTTCCAGAACCGGCTTTTCCTTGAATAACAATTCTTTTAATCGGAAGTTCTTCTTCGTTACCTTGTAGATAACTAAGTTGTTTTTCAAATATTTTTGTTAGTTCTTGTTGTTCATCAGAGAAAACAATATTTGGCAGATTATATTGAACATTAACAATGTCATTTCTTTGAATTGCTATTACTTTTTCTTTTTCAATGAAATTTTCTAATGTATTGAACTTCAAATTCTAATGAATTGTTGATTCAAAATAGAATGCCGATTATATCTTATATCAATTTCTCTTCTACCTAGATCTACTTCTTCCTGAATAGTATTTGGTCCAGCAGCTACGTCCATCCAATCATATGGTTGATCTACTTCTAATTGGTCTGTTTCTTCAAAATCTTCTTCGTCTTCCAAATTTTGTAGCATATAATCCAAATCATAATTCAGAATATCGTCATTCCCAAAATGCTGATCATATATAATATTCCAAGTACTATTATGTGGATTTAGATCATTCAGCTGTCACCAGGGAATATGTAATAAAACTTGTTGCTTGTAAATATTTAATTTTTTAATAATTTAACAACTACGTATAATTTAAATATAATTTATTTCAATGAACATCACATTTGTATTATTAAAATCTAAAACATTAAAAGTATTAGTAAGAAAAATTTAGTGTTTCTTTTTCAAATTATGTATGCTCATAATCATATGTATGTGGGGGGAGCCAAAAAAAATGTGGGGTGGAGGCAAAAAAAATGTGTACACTAATTTCAGTGACAGATAAACGTTGAGTGAAATATAAGATGTTTATGCGCGCGTGCACACACACACACACACACACACACATTAGACTTGATTAAGTAAAAAAAAATATTTGAAAATGCAAAGGTTTTTGGTTTGATATAACAAACAGTATTGCATAAAAAATTATTTACTATAATTCGTTAATGACATTTTATTCAGGGCGTTAATTAAATTCTACATTTTTAAAAGTATTATGATGAAGTTGTAGAAAATAGGAACTTACAGAAATGAAATAAACGTGTTTAGAGCTTTGTTAAGTTCAAGGAAATCTGTAATATCATTGTGTGTAATATAGTTTAAGTGCTCTTATTTCATTACATGGAAACCAAGCCTGTGGACATATAAGAGCCGTATAATTCAAATAATTACGTATATATTTTTTTGCTTGAAAAAGTAAAAAAACTTACCTTTCACACAAAACATCTCTTTTAACAATGTAAGTTAACCTCAAACGCAAATATAAAAATACAAAAATTATTTTCACTTGCCGATATTTATAAAAAAATTATAAATGAAAAATGAATCTTGGATTTATGAAATATGTTTTATGAGTTATGAAATATATTTTATAACCAACACAGCACACCAGTATCTTTCATTCAAGAAAAACGATAGAATATTCGGTATATACACTCTTTGTCTAAAACCACGGAACGCATTAGTAACAGACTATATAGTAGTAGGACTCGCAATCCCACAGATGGCGACACTTTACATACATATTGTAACGTAACAGTGTTTTCTCGGGTTATTTATTTAGCCAAACGTTGGTTGCGTCATCTCTAACGTAACAGTGTTTTCTGGGGTTTTATGGTTTTTTAACGTGTTTTAAAAAATCATCTTTGTGTTATCAAGTCCATCTTTGGTATACTTGATGGTTAAAAGTGACCATGGTATAACAGTTATGACCATGCTGATTAGTAGGATCTGCTGGCTTCAACTTGCAGAGCAATATAGATATTGTTATGAAACCGTATTTGTACGTGTTTATTTAGTTTTAACGTGTTGCTTTCAATTCGTTTATTGTGAAAAGTTATCAAGTGTAGGTTGATTCCATTTGTGTAAAAATGGATTTGTTGTCGTAATCGATTCTGTCTTCGAGTGCCCTGTTCTTCTATTAAGTAATCTGGTCCATTTGCTGCTCACTCTCCTGGTTGCTGCCTGTAATTATCCTGTAAATTCTCTAGTTCTCTACAATGACAACTCTTTCCAGTCAAAATAACAATATTTATTTTTATTTAAATTGTTCAGAAAAGGAACAGTCGACTTGTGTCGAAACAAAATAATGGTCGGGTCGACTCTACTGCTCAATTTGATTATGACACTAACAACCTTCAGTAAACAAATTAATTGTAATAATTATATTAAATCTCAGGGTTTAAGGGTTCTTTGAGACTACTATTGAATTCAGAGAATGCACAAAAAAATACAATACATGACAAAAGGTAAGTAAAATTTAAAATCTTAATACTATATTCTATTAATCATTGCTAAGCAACGACTGTTGTTTCGTGGCTATAAAGGGCAGCGGTAATTCCACAAGATGGCCGCTCACATGTCTAACCTTGAGCTGTTCATTTCGAACTCACCCAATTATTTTAAAATAAATGTTTTAGTGTTCACAGTTTTAGTTTTTAAGCTTTTCTTTTAATTAATGATAACTAGTGTCTATTCTGTTAGTGTAGATAGTGTCTACAGTAGTGTTGTGTAGTCGTATCTGTAGTGTGGATATGAATTTTTTCGGTCTCACCAACAAAACGTGCGTTCGCTCTAGGTAGCCAGGATTTTCTGAGGTTCTGCATTTAGTTTTAATTCAATTATTTCTGTTTTCTGTTCTTCCCCAGTGTTTACCGCTTCTGTTGGTAATTATTATTGACTGCCAATGGTCCAAAAAACATCACTTGTATTTAATTAAAATTGGTTTCATCAGAGCACAAGTGCCCTCTGCAATGGTTAACAATACAATACTATTTTTTTGCTTCTTCATCAACGGTCTCCTGACCTTACAATACTGGCCTGTGATTGGTCAAAACTGAGAGTTCATTAGGTCACATGGTCAGTTTACAAAAATCAAATGTTCATTTACCTATAAGAAAAATACTCCTTTTTTAGCTTTAAGTTTCCTTAAATTTAAATTACATCATGTTTTTCTTTATATAATTATGAGCATTTTGATACCTTATTTACATAAGTTGGTTATTATACAGGGTGATTTCCCACCTTACAAAATTTCTAACTTTGGGCCTACACTTTTGGTTTCCTTACATTTATTTACTAATCTATTTGTTTCTGACAATATTCCTTTTATACTGAATTTGTGGCTTAGGCCATTAGTGGTTTTTCAATACTATTTTATAATTTGCATTTATTATTACTTAAACTCTGATTCTGAACCCTTTTTTTCTGATTTTACTATTTGCTAAACGAGTCTGGACCCTTAACATTATTTAACAAATGGTTACTATAAAATCCTTTAACATATCATTCAATATACTGCCTCTATGGCTTAGTCTACAATTATTAATTGACAAATAATATAATTAGTATTAATACAATAACCTGATAAGAACAGGATCATCCGGCATGCTATGTTTTAAGCATGGCCTACATGGTTAAACCTTGTATTTTACAATTAGCCACAATCATTAGTTAACTGGCATACTATTCAGCCATCCCACTAATCTTAACCAGTACTACTAATCAGTGATTAGATTATTGTTCGTGGGTTTTTGGTTCCTTATACATCACCTTCTGATTCTGCTCATAGGCTCCAACTATTTCTAACAACATGGTTCATGAATGTTACCCATAAGCTTTGGCATGAAACACAAACATAACTAGCCATGCCAAAACCTTTGTAAACATCTTAACATAATCTCAAACCCCCATCACAACTCACTATTAATGTGGTCCATGGGTTTTCTTTATATATAAGTATTTAACCCACACTTCTGCCATTACCCCCTCACTGACACTTTTTGTGTTTGGGAATATCACTGGTGTTGCACTGACACTTTATTAGTTGGGTGTTTGTTTGTCTGCACTATCTAATATCAGGGATCACTAGCTTTCACAGTCTGTTTCTATTTGCTTAGTAACTACCTTTATCCCACACTCTTTCACATCAACATAATTACAAAAGGTTTGCATGTTATTTTATATTTATAATTCATTTTGATTGGTTTATTAACTACCTGCATTGTATTTTTACTTTTATTATTTATCTGAAACAGTCTTTCTTTTCTGTAACTAAAGTTTTTTATTGGTCTATGTTAATAGCATAGGCAACTCTGCCTACTATCATTCCTACTGAATTGAGCAATTCTAGCTTTGGGACAGGGTTACTATTATGTAGCATTACATATATATAGATTTATAAAAAAAATTATTACAATTATTTCTTGTCAAAATTAATTTTTTATAAAAATAATGACCGATGACACATCTAGACATGAATATGAATAATTATGTTCAATTTCAAGTCTATACGTTCAGTAGTTTTTCCGTAAAGTGTACCACAAAAATGTACCAATTGTTGCCTAGTAGTAGGACTCGCTTCGCTCGTCCTAAATATACAAACATAAAACACAAAACAAACTAATACCTGAACAAATACAAATCAATACAAAACATAACACAATATTCAAAGCACTCAACATCGAAAATATACAAAATACCACAACCACATACAATAATACAACTTGTAAAAAGCCAGAGACCAACAAGAAACCTTAATAGAATCCAGCCAACACACAAATACTTCACCAGACGCAAGATCGCGAAGGCTGAAGATGAGAGCACGGGAGCTCTCGAAACATGTTCCGAATAGAAAAATAACATCTTGAGGTAAAATAAACATAAATTTTAAATTACTTTATATATATCAAGAAACGAACTGTAGCAGAAGTGATTGAATGTATATACATTGTAACGATACTAATCTTCCTTGCCGTTTCGTAAAATTCACTTTGGAATCGTCTTCAGTTTATAATGATATACTTTGCTCGTGTCGCTCTTTAATAAGCCCCACTGTTGTAGGTGCCAATTTTGTAACGATCCGTGTTATTTGATTTTCGGGGTTACAAAAATTATAATATAACTTTGTAAAAAAATTTTGTTTGAAAATAAATTTTTTTTTCTTTTATTTTTTATTATTTATTAATTATTTATTATTTATTTATTATATTAGTCCTTTTACGAATTTTATTGATTTATTGTGTTATAATAATAATAATAATTGGTTTCCAGCGTTAAATAGATTATGAAATGGAATAATCGATTAGTGGTATTCAGCTATTCTGTGATTGTACTCCTTTGCGATGTTATTCTCTTCTTCCTTGGAGTCCAGTTTTCAAATGTTACCTGAAATCCTTCTATATATATGTTCACCAAGAAATAAAACTCAAAATTAGAATATTAAATGAATTTATTAATCTAATTGCGATTGATCGACTTTGAATCGAACGGCTAATCCACAGCTTGAAAACTCATATCTCAGGGCAAATGGTTTTCTTTATATAAATTATTAACATAGAATTATAGGTTCTTTTAGCTGTTATTAAAAGTCAGAGAAAGGGTAATGCTGAAAAGGTACAATACTTACAACTAACAAGTTCTTAATGACAAAATAGAAATAATGTTTATTATAAAAATGTTATTAAAAATTAAATTATTCGAACCAACAGTTCTGCATAGGCTGACATCATCACAGCTGACCAGAGCCGGTCTGAGATTAAACAAGATGGCCGCTTCCTTGCTACGAAGTTACACCAAGATCCCAGTCGATTCTCCTCCAAATAAATGTTGATTCTTTATGTGTTCCTCATCATAGCAGTAGTGATCAGTTTCTTCGTCTTCGAGTGATGATTCCGTATTAATGATCCGTTGTTTAGTTGGTGATAAGTGTTCAGAAGTGTCCTCGTTCAAATAACTCGTCCATAATGTGGTGCTGATATTCACATTAAATAATTTCTGATTAGTACTTGGACTGTTCTAATATCTTGGTTACCTTCAATCTTCGTAACGATAATAGTTGAACTGATTTTATTTGATTTCAGTGTTAGTAACTCATATTTTAAATTTCTTTTTTTTTTATAGGTTTAGTTCTGGTCCAAATTATATTTTCTATCTTGTTTAATTTGTGTGAGCTCGTTCTGATGTGTTCATCTCGACGTTTAACAATCAACTCTCATTTTTTCTTCATCATACAAAAGGTCCTGGCTGATTTATTAGTAAATTTTCATTGTTTTAAATCAGCTGACACTTAGGCCTCAAATTTGTTGTTGTACAAAAGAATTGATTTTTACCTTATATTATAAATTACATTTTGCTTATTATTTATTCTTATTAAAAGCTAATTACATAATCAAATTCCTTATTTAATTCTGCATCATTTAATACCACACATGATATATTTTATAGTATTTTTTAACTCAAAAAGTCATATTTACAGTATATTTGGTTGTAGGCCTTACCCACTATATTTCTTTCCACATTAAATGGTTGACAATTTATGTTAGACTCTAATTATCATTGAACAAGATCACTGATTGAATTATTATGGTTTGGGTTCTTTAATTCTCAGTAATTTGATGATTTGGTTAGTTAATTTGAATACTATCTTCAATTTAGGCTTTTCTTTAGACTACAGTGTTATTACATTTGCATTTTTACTAATAATATCTTATAAATGTTTTAGTGGATGGTTAGTGAGGATCGGTCAATAATACAAAATTTTAACTACTTTGCGTCGACGTTTCGACAATATTTATTGTCATCTTCAGGACCTGTGTATGAAATACAATAGAAATATCAAACACAACGAAACAATTAAATATTTGGGTGAACGTGTTGGTGATGTGACTGTGTGCGTGCGTATGTATGTATCATTTTATATGTGAAGACTTATAATAGTTTGTTTACATCTTCAAATTATCTTTAAGAAAATGAGCAAATTATAGTACGAGACAACTTAATTTATACAGTATTACAATTTAAATTACTAAATGTAATGTTATTTTAATTAATTAAACAAACAGTAATCAACAATTGGATATTAGATTGGTACATAAATTGTTTATACCTACAACAGTCAACATATAGCAAAGTAATATATTACCTACAACTAAAACAGATTAGGGGATGTTCATTACGTAATTATTAAAAGTTATTTTTATCATGTTTCACTCCCTACTGGTGTTAACAAACAATCATAATTTAGGTACATACAATTTACACAATACTGTAAAACATTACGACTTAAATTAGATAGTTGACAAAGGTTACAAACAAAAGTTCTGGTAAATTTTACTAACAGGTAAACTTGGATAATAATTGTAATCATATTATAAAATATAGTCAAGAGTACTATAGAATAATGTAATTTATGTATGTGTCACAATCACCCTTCTCTCTCACCCATTCCCCCCTGCCAGTCTTTCTCACAGCCTCTCGCTCTAACCTGAAATCGATCTATCACTCACTATCACCCCACACACTCTCCCTCTCTCTCTCTCTCTCTCTTCTATATCACACTCACTGTCTCCCTTCTTCCCTCTCTCACTCTTCCACCCTTCGCTCTCTCTCTCTCTCTCTCTCTCTCTCTCTCTCTCTCTCTCCCTCTCACTTGTCATTGTCCAAGATTGGCCCTCTAAAACACTCACCATTTTTATGCACACAATAACAGAAATGATTTACCAACTTGTATTAAATGGTTACAGACTTTACAACACAACATTATAGATAACAGATCTATTATATGAAAATGGTTATTACTTAATATTTACATTTTGTACAATATTATTTACCTGGAACTTGGTCTATACATACATTGACGAGAGAGAGAGAGAGAGAGAGAGAGAGAGAGAGAGAGAGGGAGAGAGAGGGAGAGAGAGGGAGAGAGAGGGAGAGAGAGAGAGAGAGAGAGAGAGAGAGAGAGAGAGAGAGAGAGAGAGAGAGAGAGAGAGAGAGAGAGAGAGAGAGAGAGAGGTGGGGGAGGGGGAGAAGGGGGTGATAGTGAGTGATAGATCGATTTCAGGTTAGAGCGAGAGGCTGTGAGAAAGACTGGCAGGGGGGAATGATTGTGACACATACATAAATTACATTATTCTATAGTACTCTTGACTATATTTTATAATATGATTACAATTATTATCCAAGTTTACCTGTTAGTAAAATTTACCAGAAACTTTTGTTTGTAACCTTTGTCAACTATCTAATTTAAGTCGTAATGTTTTACAGTATTGTGTAAATTGTATGTTTCTAAATTATGATTGTTTGTTAACACCAGTAGGGAGTGAAACATGGTAAAAATAACTTTTAATAATTATGTAGTGAACATCCCCTAAACTGTTTTAGTTATAGGTAATATATTACTTTCCTATATGTTGACTGTTGTAGGTATAAACAATTTATGTACCAATCTAATATCCAATTGTTGATTACTGTTTGTTTAATTAATTAAAATAACATTACATTTAGTAATTTAAATTGTAATACTGTATAAATTACGTTCTCTCGTACTATAGTTTGCTCATTTTCTTAAAGATAATTTGAAGATGTAAACAAACTATTATAAGTCTTCACATATAAAATGATACATTCATATGCACGCACACACTCACATCACCAACACATTCACCCAAATATTTAATTGTTTCGTTATGTTTGATATTTCTATTGTATTTCATACACAGGTCCTAGAGATGACAATAAATATTGTCGAAACGTCGACGCAAACTAGTTGAAATTTTGTATTATTGACCGATCCTCACTAACCATCCACTAAAACATTTATTGATTGACGGTCACTAAAAAATTAAGGATTTAATAATATCTTATACTTTCCTTAATTATGTTCACTAAGTGTTGTTACAGTTATTATACATGGTTAGTGATTTACATTCAATAATTTTCATTCATTTAAATTAATTTCCTTAACTTATTTGCTAATTATAATGTTGGTGAGAGGTATTTTTGGCCTATTTTCTTATGTTAGTTCAATTACAAAGTTTACTCTTATTTCAGCTTGCTAATACCCATTCTGACATACAATTCTAATAAAATCTTAACTAAATTGCCCTTACTTAATTACAAAAGTGTTTATTATTAATTGTCATCATTAAAATATAATAGAGATATTATAAAAAAAATAAACTTAATCTCAAGCATTCAAGGCTTTGAGTTCAATGAACTGCTAACATAAACAAAACATATCTGTTTTTATTTAAACAGTATATTAAAATCAATTATTATGCAGTCTTTTGCTATTTTTGGTTTAATTTAGGGATTTACCCTCACTATTCACTATATTCCCAAATTTGATGTCTAAACATTTTATCTAGTCATTGGGGAATGAAGAACATCACTTAAATGGGATTATTGTTGTGACGTGTCAAAATTGGGTCATTTCATTTATTGCGGGTATGGGGCATTTGTATTTTTATTTATTTCATTTTGCGGGATTTTATAAAAATATTGTGAAAGTTTTATTTTCCGACAACGCTATTTCCATTATAACAGACCACGTGGCAAGGAAACGGTATTGAGAACAAAGCAGTAAGACGCAGTTTCTGTTGTGTAACCAGGCAAGGAATTTGCACCACCCTAAAATTTCTCAGAAATTTGCATAAATGTGACCGCGCGCCCACGAGCAGTACAAGTCCGCGCTCGGGGGACGCCGTCATCCGAAAACCAAGATGCCTGGGGAACGATTTTATTCATCGTCTCCTTAGCCGATCCGCAGGAAATGCCGCTAAGGACCGCCCACTTTTAGTGACGTCAACAGTGCTTAACAAATATCGTCCACGGTTACCACACAAAAAACACACCATGTTTCATGCATAGAGCTCATACGCCACAACAAATTCATCTTGAACGACGACGAAAATCAGGTGGCAGTGAACGGCAGCTTCCTACCGCCCAAACACAGTCTACATTAGGCAGAGACGCTAGACAGTCAACAAGAAGCAGACTCCGTTAACAAACGCTTACAGTTTTGTCGGCGTCCCGGTCGGTGTTGTTTTATAAGAGGTGCGTAAAACAACAATATCGCTAATACCGACCGGGACTCGAGGAAGTTACGAAATACCGAGTTTCATTTGTGCGGTGGTGTGGTGACTTACAATAATGAATAACAAACGTTTGGCTTGGGTGACCGACACGTGCTTTATTCGTCCTGAATAGTGACAGTGAAAAACTAAATAAATAGATCTGTAAATTAATCAAACGAGGGGTAACGTATGAATTTGAATGAAAGAGAGAGTGTTGCAGAATGGGCTGTCTTATTAATGATTAAAAATGGTACCAAAAAACAAAATTAGATTTAAAAAATTTCATCTTGTAGTGTTCTGGTAGTATCCATAAAATGTGTGTGAGAAATTAAAGTTATTGAATTTATAATATAATCATGTGTTAGCCTAAGTTATTTCGTCATTACCACTTTCTCATTTCTGTGTTGCGAAATTCGTCTAAACGTTCCGGAATCCTTCTGAATTATTAATTGGGTGCGGTCAGATTGCAAAATTGTCCTTTTTATTTAAGGTGGAGTGTAAAGGTTTTCGATATTTTACCTATAAAAAAATAATCGTGGCGACCTTGGTCTTCTGAGTAAAATTTTAATATGGTAAGTAGTTGAATATGCGTACAGGTAAGTCCTGGCAGAGTGTATTTTATGTATTAATATATTTCGGCTTATTTTTTAGCATCACACTGGCGACCCTGCCAGGATTTTCGTTTAATTTTATTTATACGAGATAGACCTATTTTAATGCACAGAAAATAGGATGTGGTAGTGACGAATTTGTAATCAATATTTAGAGTACGTATTTACGTGTGAGTAGGTTATGTTTGTGTTGTGAGTCACAGTAGTATTAGGCGTTTGATTATAGGAAAAAAGTGGTGTTATAGATAAAAAGTGCTGTATAAATAAACCTTAAACATGTCTCTGATACAAAGTAATGATAGTGATTTTGCGTGGGATGAGTGGGAGAATGAATTTCGAGGTGTTGTGGGTGAGATGACAAACGAGGAATGGGGTAATTTAGACGATAGGTTAACACGAATGGAAGAACAGAACAGGAAGAAGGAGTATTTGCAGAAATCAATAAACATAGGGAGATGACCAGTGATAAAGGTAAGATAGTTGAAATGAAAGTGGTAGAGAATAAGACAGAAAATAGGCCTAGTGATAATGATGTCGACAGTTTGGGGGTAGTAAAAAAGGAGCGTTCATGGAGGATGTGCTGAATTTTTTAATAGCAATGGAAAAACAGTGGGATAAACGTTTTGACGAGTGGGACAAAAAATTGGATAAAAGGGCAGAAATGATGAATAAACATTTTGATAATATGAATAAGGGTTTTGATGAGTTACATATAGAATTAAACAAAACAAAGGATATAATGAGTAAGGGTTGTAATACAGTAAAAAATGCTTTTGATAAACCAGACGAGAAGCGGGAGGAGGATAGATATCAATTAAAAGAGAGTACAGAAGTTGAAGTAAAACAGGTAAGTGGTAATAATGTTTTTAATGATAGTGAAGAAATAATTAATCAGGTGAGTGATAACGATAAGGAATTAATAAATAACAGTGATAAGATAATGGGAGAAGTAGGGTTAACTAGTGAAAATAATTATGATGAGTACAATTCAGAGGTAAGTGGTGATGTTGATATAATTAAGAATAATGATTGTATAGCTAAAAATGGGGTATCAAAAAGTGATACAGTAGACAATAGTGAAAATGAGAGTAGAATGAGAGTTGAGGTTGATCATGGATTGTTAGTTAGTGCTTATGATTTAGAAAGGGAGTATAGTGGTAGTTTAAATGTAGAAGGTGAACAGGGGGCAAATTTTTATGGGGTTAAATGTGAAGCAGAGGTTTCACAAGTGTTGATGGAGGACAAGAGTTCCTCGATAATTTTTGTAGAAGACGAGAGTTCTTCAGAAGGTAAAATAAGTTTTTTGTGTTTATCTGGTAGGGCCAGATGGTATTTAAATAATTTTGTGGTATTGCCCTCTGCATGGAATGAGAGAGTACAGTATGGTTATGAGAGGTATTGTAATGAAAGAGAGAGAGAAATAAAAATTTTTGAGACTAATAGAGGTTATGAAATGTTGGTGCAGGTGGTAGATATTGAGAGAGATGAAGAAAGTGAATTGTATTATGAAACAGAGAGAGAGAGAGAGAGGAATATTTGAATAACACTGTTATAAATAATGACAAAACAATTGATTTGGTATTTAGAAAAACTACTGACGGAGACTGGATAAAATTAATTGATCGTGACAGGTTGTATGAAATAATAAATGGTATGATGAATTTAGAAATAATGGTTCATGAAGACAATAATAATAAATTCAAGATAAACAAAAATCATTTAGTCTATAAATATGTGAGATATCTTTTTGACGATGGAGGCTAAACCATAAAACAGTAAAGGACAGTTAAATATTTTGTTTTAAGGGTTTTGACCTAGCTGATTTAAACATTGAAATATGATAACTGAATAAATAATGAAGTAGATTTGTAAATAAAGACGTAGTAAATTCAATTGTATGGGTTGTAAAGGGTTAAGTGAACAGTGTATGTAGGTAGAAAATGGTGATAATAATAAAATTAATATTTTGCAATTTAAGTAAATAAACCGAATTAATTTTGAAAACAGTAATTAGAGAATTATAATTGTTTTGATGATAAGAAATTTTGTATTGTTAATAATTAAATTAGTTAAAACAATTTGATATGGTTTAAATATTTTGATTGACTATTTAGATATTGTATAATTAAATTTTCTAAATGAATTCAATTTATTTTACGAGATTTGGAATTTGGTAATACATGGCTAAATTGTTTGATGTAAACTGATATTTGTGTCAAATGTTTCAGAGATGATGTGAAGTAATGTGGTATGGTGAATATGTTTTGTGTGTACATCATGTTAAATGGATTGTAAGTATAGAACTTTTACAGTATGAATCATGTATAATCAAAATGTTTACAGGTGTAACTAAGATTTTAATTCAATAATGAAATGATTTGATATAATTGTGTTAAATAAAAAAGGATAATTAAAAAATTTTAATAATAACTGGAAAATGATATATACTAATTATGAATAATAAATTTTGAAAATTTCAAGAAAGTTCAATGGTAGAAAAGTTTGAATGAGTTAAATGATTATTGATGCAAATATTATCTTAGAATGTATATAAAAATTTAATTAGTTAGTTATTAAGTTGCTATTGCGGGGGTGGCCTGTGCCCTCGTAGATAGCGAAATGGGTAGGGGGTAACAGAGAGTGTTACCTCCATCGGAGGCCAAAATGGCGAAAATGTGCGACACACCCTTTTCGTGTAAACTTAATTTACACACTGATAGACTCTCGTGTCGCACATACTAATGATGAAGTAGAGCAGGCATTGAAATGCAAGTTAGATTTCCCCGACTTTTCGGGCGATTACTGCCTTACCAGCTAAAATTGTGTCAAAATTGGGTCATTTCATTTATTGCGGGGATGGGACATTTGTATTTTTATTTATTTCATTTTGCGGGATTTTATAAAAATATTGTGAAAGTTTTATTTTCCGACAACGCTATTTCCATTATAACAGACCACGTGGCAAGGAAACGGTATTGAGAACAAAGCAGTAAGACGCAGTTTCTGTTGTGTAACCAGGCAAGGAATTTGCACCACCCTAAAATTTCTCAGAAATTTGCATAAATGTGACCGCGCGCCCACGAGCAGTACAAGTCCGCGCTCGGGGGACGCCGTCATCCGAAAACCAAGATGCCTGGGGAACGATTTTATTCATCGTCTCCTTAGCCGATCCGCAGGAAATGCCGCTAAGGACCGCCCACTTTTAGTGACGTCAACAGTGCTTAACAAATATCGTCCACGGTTACCACACAAAAAACACACAATGTTTCATGCATAGAGCTCATACGCCACAACAAATTCATCTTGAACGATGATGAAAATCAGGTGGCAGTGAACGGCAGCTTCCTACCGCCCAAACACAGTCTACATTAGGCAGAGACGCTAGACAGTCAACAAGAAGCAGACTCCGTTAACAAACGCTTACAGTTTTGTCGGCGTCCCGGTCGGTGTTGTTTTATAAGAGGTGCGTAAAACAACAATATCGCTAATACCGACCGGGACTCGAGGAAGTTACGAAATACTGAGTATCATTTGTGCGGTGGCGTGGTGACTTACAATAATGAATAACAAACGTTTGGCTTGGGTGACCGACACGTGCTTTATTCGTCCTGAATAGTGACAGTGAAAAACTAAATAAATAGATCTGTAAATTAATCAAACGAGGGGTAACGTATGAATTTGAATGAAAGAGAGAGTGTTGCAGAATGGGCTGTCTTATTAATGATTAAAAATGGTACCAAAAAACAAAATTAGATTTAAAAAATTTCATCTTGTAGTGTTCTGGTAGTATCCATAAAATGTGTGTGAGAAATTAAAGTTATTGAATTTATAATATAATCATGTGTTAGCCTAAGTTATTTTGTCATTACCACTTTCTCATTTCTGTGTTGCGAAATTCGTCTAAACGTTCCGGAATCCTTCTGAATTATTAATTGGGTGCGGTCAGATTGCAAAATTGTCCTTTTTATTTAAGGTGGAGTGTAAAGGTTTTCGATATTTTACCTATAAAAAAATAATCGTGGCGACCTTGGTCTTCTGAGTAAAATTTTAATATGGTAAGTAGTTGAATATGCGTACAGGTAAGTCCTGGCAGAGTGTATTTTATGTATTAATATATTTCGGCTTATTTTTTAGCATCACATCGTTTGTCACTTTTTTCACAATCAAACTAAATTGTCTTGGTACACTTTCCATCATACATCTAATCTTTTTACTTATATTTAATTTACATATTATATTTTTTTTTCTACTGCATTGTACCTTTCTGTGTTATACTTTTTTGGGGGTTTTGTTTTTATGTGCTTACTAATTTTTTTTTTTCGGTGGTTTTGGTTTATATATGGTTTTTTCTTAACTGCTCCTATTCTACCTGGGTATATATACTATATAAGTTGGATTATCACTTAAGTTGGTTTTAATGAACTTAAATTCTTTTAATTTCAGATTTCATTTTACTTTTATTCTTGATTAATTATTATAATACTTTTTCTTTTTTTTCCCCCATTTTGGTTTTTTAATAATCTATGTTATATTCTATTTTTGCTTCTATTTTGGTCTTATAATAAGATGGATTTTCTGTCATGCTACAATATATATATGTTTCTGTATATAAAAACTGAAGAAGCATATTGTCTGTGACTAACATACACATAATAATATAGACCACACAATTACCTCAGGCTGACTGCTGCTGGGAAACAAAAGTGAAATAGTAGCAACAAGCATATATCCAGTAAGCATCCACAGAAATGCCTTTGCAAGTAGAGAAGGTATCCTATTATCGTCATCATCTTTGTTTGGTTTATTTTTTTCATCGGGTTTTTGCTGAAAGCGGGAAGTTGAAGTGTGAAGTCCTCTTGAAAATGACAAAAAATTACTTCTATTTATTGGATGTAATTTAAACAAAGCCATAAATGCATTATATTCTCTAGTGATCTGCTTTGCTACCTAAAATTTTAGAAACACTTATTATTTTTCTGTAAACAAACATTTCTTCAATACATATACTTTACCCAACTATACGTCTTACTAAAATATTTTCCTTTTCTAAAGTAAAGTTGCTTATACAGAGTTAATTAATAAAAGTGTGAAATTCAAGTCTTTTTTCAATAAGTGAAAGGTAAGACACAATAAAAGTTATAATATCCAGGATGACAGTAATCAGGGGCAGATCCAGCAAGCAATTGGGGGGGGGGGGGCTGTGAAAAGTTAAAACATTCTTTAAAGTCTAAAGTATAAATGATACGAATAAGTGATGATTAAAATACAGCAACACAATAGGTCTATTACTGAACAAATATAAAATCAAATCTGTATTTGTCAATCTATTGTTCTCTTAATAATATTCACTTACAGTTTAAAATACACACTACTAATTGGAATTATGTAACTAACACACTAGGAAGGTACAGTTACAATTTAAAATAATTTCAGAGTAAAACATGAACCTACATACTCATACATAACCTATAAAACATGATGGAACATCCCCCCCAAACATTTTTGTATCATTAATATAATTAAATTACCTTATTTTGGTCCACCTTAGTGACAGTAGCTTCTTTTTGTCTAATGACGCGTTTCGGGACGAAATCCCATCTTTAGATACACAAAACTAATTTAAAACGTGAATGTATACCACATTTTATGGTTATGTCATAATTTAAAATGACTAAAATCTTTTAAATAAAATATATAAAACGTAACAACTGAATCGTTCGGAGCACTCGCATGCATGCGCGCTGTACCGCGACTTCTTTACGATTAGCAATAATTATTATTCAACCGTATAGCAGTGTCAAACAGGTTATTAGATCCGAAGTTCATTTGAGCATTTAATTATTTTGTTTAATTTAACATTTTAAATTATGACATAACCACAAAATGTGGTATACATTCACGTTTTAAATTAGTTTTGTGCATCTGAAGATGGGATTTCGTCCCGAAACGCATCATTATACAAAAAGAAGCTAGTGTCACTAAGGTGGACCAAAATAAGGTAATTTAATTATATTAATAACCATAAAGTGACTCGGTACGTAAAACATGAATAGATTTAAATTTTTGTATCATATTCATAGTCACAAAACACCAAAAATGTTTTGATTGAAGTGACCATTGGGGGGGGGGATTTTCCCCATTTCCCCCTCCGTGTATCCACGTCTGATAGTAAATATAATGGCAAGTATTTTATACTTACAGAATTATAATATAAATTCATAACTGAAGACTATTAACAGCTATAGAAATTAAAACAATAATAAATTATTTCCGAAATACATCACAAGCACATTTTAAATCAATATTATGATATGCAGGTCCATACTATGTGTATTACTTTGTAATACAAATATATTACTAATACTCTATTTGATAATACTTCATCAAACTGTCAGCATTACTACTGATACATGCACAGCACTTGCAGGTATGAATTAGAAATAACCTACAGAAAAGTGGAGCAGACAAAATACTGAAAAATGAAAGCCAGTTGGCAGAAAACCCATCTTTTGACAGACTTTTGTTCATAAAGAATGGGGCTTCATAAAAAATATGTTTTTTTAATTTCCTGTGCTACAATATGGTTTTCTTTGGTTGAATTCTAACATAGACATAGTAAGTGACACTCGTATGAAACCTGGCGCAACTATTACTACACAATGCAGTAGTGTAGTTTTGAATATCACCTCAGACCTCTGAGGCACCCACTGCACTAAGCAGCTGCCTCAAGCCAATTTGAACAGTGTGTGTGTTTATGTTCGTGTTTGTTCACAACTAAGGGTACACAGTTTTAAAAAAGAACAAAACATTTTTTGTAATGTTGGTACGCATGTTCTTAGTAGGTACATTATATCTAGTTTTATATCTGACAACAAATTAGGTAGTTGTACTGGAATTTCCCTACATTTTACAATAATAGAGTATCAAAGAACTGTGTATTACATTACAAGAAGTGCTATAATTTGATAAAGATGCTGCAGGTGTTTAGTCGTACACATGAGCACATGATTGTTAATACATGGTATCAATATTCCAAGACAGTTGTGAATCAGTTGAAGGTGCTAATAGGTCACACAGTGACTGATAAAAAAGTGAAAGAATAAAAACTAATTGCTAACTGACAAGTCACTATCACAGAAGCTATAGAAGCTATAGAAGTTTAAAAATTGCAAAATTGCATCATTCATACTAAGTAATTTTCATATATGTTTTGGGCATGAGATGTTTAACAGCAAACTTTTACTTTAAAGCTACTGCATTAGATTAAAAATTGTATCATATATAAAAGCTGAGTAAATGGAAATGCGTTGATAATGACCCAGTATGCTAAAATGTATTGTAACAGGGCACACATATGGATTATAGGATTATGAATTTGAACCAAAGATCAAATTGTCTTAAACATAGTTCTCAGATTAATCAAGACCATAAAAGCAGCACCAGGTTCGAGCAAATGTTAGGTTTGATTAATATTAATCAAGCGTCCTTCTATTAAAAAGAAATGACACTTAATAATAGGGTTGAACAAAAAACATTGGAAAACTTTGTAATTGGAAGCTCACTATCAACTTTGTTCTTTGATACACTAATAGAAAAATGTACCACAATTAGCCAATTAAACAGAGAAGTGAACATAATTTGAACAAGCCAATAGTGGTACGTGGCCACAATAGGAAGGAAATTAAACAAAATACAAAGAACAGAATGGTAAAACTAGCAGATAAGTTGGGATTGTTGTTAAGCCAAAATGAATGAGAACAGTTGGAGCCAACAAACAAGCAGAAAATTACAAGTAGATACATATCTGGGGGAGAAATGAATTTTTAAATGTGGAAGTAGAATATGGGGGTTGTTTGGAGGGGGGGAGTGGCAAGTAAACATGAAGAAGAGAAAGAGATAAACTAGAGATTAAGTAAAGCAAACAAATATTATACATGAACCTTGAGAATGTATAAGGCAATACTTAGACCAACAGCTGTGATGGTTTAAGGCAATAATTAAGCAGTGTGGGTATGAAACACAAAGACTGAACAAGATTATAAAAAAACCAATGACTGCTGCTGAATGTTAAATTTGTTGTGCGTACAAATTATTCTTAACAAAATGATGGTTTAAAAGTGCAAGGCTTGGTTTTTTTGGAGGATAGCCATTTACATTAAGCTCTGCACAGCACTTTTATCCAAACTGCTGTTTATACAAAACCTAATAACTTTTCATTATTTCATCAAAATGGTCATGTGGTTATAGCATAATGATTCCACTTGCAAAGTCAAGTATCACATGCATGAGTACAGAATCCTGGATAGACAGACCACACAGCAGTCTGATGGCTGGGGATCTTTACACATAAAACAGGATACAATTACATTACACTCCTACTTTATCATGGTCTCTAAAGTAAAGATCATTCTTGTCTATTTGAAATTTTATAGCTTTCTTATAACAACATTTTGTTAACTCTTTAGCAAATACATGAAACAGGTCCAAAAATCTGCTGACTCTGCCCAAATGCTTAAACTTTATGGTAAATTCACTGTCAGATTCTATATAATTACATTTACTTACTTGGACTATTTATTTGTTGTCTGAAACCTGAGACTCTCATTCTTATTTTTCTGTGAACTTCTAAAAATAGGTCAAACCTTAAAGTGGCTAAATTTTTAAATCCCAATATCTTAAAAGGAACATGTCCTAAATTTGAATATTTTTACAAAATAATTGAGTATTAAGTCTATAGTAAAAATCTAAACTAGAAGACTTACGTAGTTTAAATTTGTGCTACATCAAAATAACAAAAAAAGTGACATACTTATGTATAAGGTTGTACACAGGGTTTCGTTTAAAATCATTTTTAAAGAGTAGAGTAAAGTTGTATTATGCTCTAAAATAATTACTATATGCAAAAACAGTTTACTGTATTAACAGTTTAGTTTCTTCTGCACAGCTTTCTTACATAATACATTTTTCTCATTGTTGCAGATATAGTACACTGATACATAACTTTTCACTTAAATTAGTAATCACAGACTGCATCAGTCATTTTAATTATTCATATCTGTTTTAATAATTATACTATACGGGGATGAATGCTTGTAGTATGGCATACTAACAAACACAAACCGAATGTTATAAAACACACAGGTGTGTGTAACAAACACACAGCTGATTCTAAATATAAAGGATGAGCCAATGAAACAGCAATTGTAAACTCTGGATTTCTCAGCAACTGGAGTGTGTCAAGTAACATTTAATAACGGCATATACAGCATTTAAATATTATGGAATGTTTACTGTGGGTTATTATGGAACAACCAGCTTTCCACTGAAACATATGTGCCTTGGTATATATAGAACTGAATGTAGGTTTTAAACACCTCCAGCACGCAACCTGTAATGTTATGTAGCTCTAAATGTTCTGGCTGTCATTATGAAGTTTCACTTGGCTTGTTGAACGACAGTGTCCAAAGAAATCTATATAGGGATTTAAACATAAGCTACATGAAACTGAAGTAGTGCAAGCATTAAAGATGCTGGTCAAGTATACTATATGACGTTTTGCTGCCAACTCTTGAATGTCGTAAATTAACAATGACTTTCACAATATCCTAATGAGTGATAAAGCATATTTCCATTCTGTCTCCATGGGTAAACAAACAAAATTTTCAGTACTGGGCAACAATCAACCCTTACAAAATGCATCACGAATCATAAAACAGTGCTAAAGTTACTATGGTGCGCAATACTGTCCTTGAAATAATCCATTGGTCCCTTCTCCTTTAAAAACAATAGTAGGTAGTCTGTTACCTTGATATCAGGGAGATGTGACTGAATAAGTAGTGAATTTGTGTCCCTTAAAATAGCAAAAAACCTCAAACGAATCCAAACATGTGACTTCAACAGGACAGGGCAAACAATCAATGAATGTGGATCAATGAAGCAAGGATCAATGAATGTGGTCAGACGTTTACAGCATTCAAACCACATTATCTCTACAACATTCCATGGTCTGCACAAATGCAGACTTCACTAGATGATATTTTTTTGTTGGGCCATTTAAATAATAATGTGTTCAGTGAGCCACGCCATGAAATATCAAAACACTCAAAGAAACACTCATAACAAAGTTGTGTAATTCCTGTTGCACACGTTATGTTGTTTAATGGGAAACGTAAAATCACAGCTTTAAGAATGTTGGAATCTTTGTGATGAAAATCATATTGTTCAGAATCTAGATGTTTTTAAATCACAGTTACACACATAATTCCAAATTACTGTAATGTTCATTTTTAAATTAATAAATTAAAAAAATTACTGTAATTTTAAAATTGTCACTTTTGCTGGCTCACTCTTTATACAGCACAACGTTATGAACCAACTACTAAAAGCTTGTCTCTTGCAACCCAAGTTTCACTGCAAATATTTGATAGAATTGCTCACATCAAAAACAGAACAATCTCATACATCGTTAATGAAATTATGTTTGCTTACTTTGTCTACTTCACTGTCTTAAAAGGCATTAAAAGTATTGTCAACATACAACTATTGTGTGCAACACAAATCAAAACCATTCAATTTTGCTGTAAGCAATTGACAATACCAAACATACAATTTCGAAACTAAAAGCTCAAAATTCATCACAAAACATTCCCGGTTTTTAGCTGTTATTTTAATGGCATTATGTGTCGCTGGCTTTAGTACTTGAACATGTTAACATTGTTCATGACACTTCATTTCATGAAACACACATTTCATTTTTCTTAACAAAATTGTTAGACACCAACCTTTTTATGTAAATAACTGTTATGACTTACGAGCCTGTTATTTAAATTATGAGATTTTAGTACAACTGACAAATATATTGCATCATTTATTGAACTATTATACAATAACTGGTTAAAACCACTATACGAAGTATTGCTATTATACAATTTATGGACACTTCTTTCACGCAGAGGCCACGATCTAGTGTGTAATTTACATTTGAATTTAGAATGAAGAGCTATAATCATCTTCAAATACGTTTCTAACCCCATTTCCTAATTGTTCGCCCAACACTTAACCTAAGTGTAAGCACCACTTCAAAAACAACCAACTCCATTGCCTTCCATAGTCGTTCGTCCTTATTTGTTGTTTCTGTTAATCAATGATGATTACTTATTTTTTAATATTAATTGACGTATGTTTAATGATACAAATTATATGAATACTTATATTATTTTGTATTATTTTAAATAAATGTACTTTTCAGTTTGATTACACCTAAAGCTAGTTGTGGTTAGACCGTTAATGTCCTTAAAAGTGAAGCCAGAGGACTATTTTATTTGTATTGAAGTACCGTTATGTTGGTAGTATGTGTCATATTAACCGCCAATTTCAATGCTCGGTAATACCTCCGAGTGATACCTGCGCTCTGGTAGCCAGAAAACTAACAAAACCGCGTTTTTTGTGTTTCTACGTAAACTACAGGTCAGAACTGGGTGCGGACGAGAAAAATTAAAAAAAAAAAATTAAGTGATCCAAATAATGTAAAACGCGGTTTGTTCATTTTTTAAGTGGAATCCACGTCTAATTTAGCTGCGTACGCGGTAAATAAGGTACAATTGACGTTGTTATATTAACATGCAACTAATCTGACTACTAACCTTTCTCAATTTTTGTGAAATCCACGTAAAAGAAAACAACTCGAAGTAAGGGGGGAGTTGCCTATTACTATACATGTCTTGCTTTCTGTGGTAGAACCGTTTTCCACTAATACTGTATTTCTGTATTACTATACCTAAGTAATTATGCATTTTATCGGAACTTGCAAATAAAAAATAGGAATTTTTCGCGTCCGTACCTAGTTTTGACCTATATTTTACATAGAAGCACAAAAAACGCGGAAGTTGCAAGTTTTGTGGCTGCCAGAGCACAGGTAGTTACTCGGAACTATTACTCATTAGTGGTATTCTATATTTCCTTTAACTTAATATAATAATACTGAAACTTTCTCTTGTGAAAACTTACTTGTCTTTTTCGTTGAACGCGATTCGGCGTCGTATTCGCCTTCGTCAGCTTAGAAACAGACTGCCAGTACTTAGTAACGGTTGTTGCTTGGAAGGTATAGTGGTGGTGGTGTGTAGAGGAAGGGGATTGGCGCGGGGATCCAAATTATTGTTTGTTTTTTGTATGATTGTGTCAAAAAGTGTATGTGATTTATATTGTAACTGGTCGTTTAGTATGTTGTTTGGTTGTGTTGTGTGGTGTTTGTTGAGTCAAACAATCAAATATATAGCAGTCAAAAATGGATACAATCCCGATTCAATAAACAAACTACACAAACGCATCCTAACCACAAAAAGTAAAAACACATAAAACCAACAGTACACAACCCAGTAAATACATCACACTCACATACTACAATTCCGACACACACAAAATTGCTAACACATTCAGGAAACACAATTATAAAGTAGCATACAGGACTAACAACACCATCAAGAAACACATAAATAATACTAACAAAGACACAGACACATACAGCAAAACAGGTGTTTACAAATTAAACTGCAGTGATTGTAACCAGTTCTACATCGGCCAGACGGGAAGATCTTTTTCCTCAAGATACTCTGAACATTTAAAAGCCCTCACCACAAACTACATACACTCCACATTCGCCACACATTTAAAAAAATGAAAACCACCGTTACACAAACATAGAACACAACATGGAAATACTACACTACTTACCTAAAAGTAGAAAACTAAACACAGCAGAACAATATGAAATATACAGACATCACACACTACAACCAAACAATATATTAAATGACTAATTACACTATAGATCACATATACGTTTTGATACACTTGTTCAAACACACACTTTGAATCCCAGTGCCAATTCCCTCCCACCAGCAAACCCCACCACACACACACACACCTACAACCCATAACGGTTACTTTGTACTGACACTCTGTATTTCAAATCCCACTGAGGAAGATGGACACCACGTCGAAACGTTTGGGACATAAAACCAAAAGTAAGTGTTCACTAGTGAAAGTTTGAGTATATATATAATTAAGTAATTGTTATGGCTAATTTGCAGATTTTTGTCCCCGATTTTAAACAAGCGACATAAAGAAAATGGATGTTTACAGGAAAAAAAACTAAAAACGATAAGGGTTGGGTAAACTTACACAAACATTTAGTCTTTTGTACATGTAGTTTTCAAAAACACGAATATGTAAAAACGACATAATATATTATGTACTATTGCACGTTATTCGGTATATAGAAAATGTTTTTACTACACACTGTGTATTCAAGTTCGTATGTGCAGAATCCTGAAATCTTGTCAAAATCCGAGCTGAAGAATAACCAGTTGCGTGAAAATGCTTATTTGTAGATACACAAGATAAGAAATAGGAATGTATTGTTTAATGTACAGAAATGATTTATTTATAATATATAGCACATGTTATATCCACGTTGATTATTGTTACATCGCTTCAACAGCTACATATCAAAAGTCAATATTTACTCGCTATTTACATGGAATTAAGCAGTGTGACAAAGACCATAAGGAAACATCTTGTTTCGTCCTTTCACCATATAGCTTATAATTTACAGCGACACCTTCATCTCCGACGCCGAAGACGGCAAGCCCCCAAAAAGTTCATATCAACAATTTGTTGGGAAGCAGTCTCTTTTAATGGAGATGGTAGTCGTGGTGGCATCATGTGCAGAACAATTTTATTTATGTAACTAAGGCTAGAAGTAACGAATTCCAAGCAACTCAGATTCCGCCGGCAGTTTGCGATATCCGACTCCAGACTTAGGTCACACATTTATCCCTCAAATCCTCACTGCTTATATCATTCCGTCCACGCTGTTTATAGTTCATACATCTTTCATGTAGAGGTCTCCCTTGATACATATTATCCAAATTCAGTTGATTTTATCAACCGATGACCTTCTCCTCGAGACTTACGCCTTCGGCGATTCTTCTTATTTGTAAGATTTAATTATCCGTTCCTCAAGGCACAGCTATCTTAGTTCACTGGCGACCCTCTAATAAATCCTTATCTACCATCTCCTGTGCGATTGCGTTAAATGTTCATGACACTAAGATGCGCATCGTTTCGGCACATCTACTCACTGGAAGCTTTGTACCACCGACCGGGAAATGGAGGAAGGTTTTCCTTAAGTATATCTTAACTAGAGTTAAAGTCTAAGCATCTCGTTTCGAATGTCAGTCCATTACTCCGATACACTTGCCCTGCTTGATGGCATATACTGACGTAATTGGCAGTTCTTCCCAAAGATGTTTCCTTTCACATCAAAGTCACCACAGCTCCGAATGTTTCGTCCTGTAACAGTCTTTCTTACAAGACCATCGGTACTCTGAGATTCTTGTAACCATCGGTCTACCGTTAACTATGCTCAACCCAACTTCGCGATTACGTTGTTAAGATAATCAAGTACTACTGCTATTATAGCAAACTGGGTTTACCATTTTTACTATTATATGAGACGTATCAATATAAGCTTCGAGGCAACTGCGGTATTGCCATGTCGCTTCACTCCCCACCTTTGCCTACGCATAACCAAATGTAACGTGCGACAACGCTGTTGGGCGAGGGGCGGGGAAGAGCTGTTACTATTGCGTAACCTCGAAGCTTATAATGCTAAGTCCCATACTATAGAAGCTCCCGTCATCACATATGGTAGTGCATATTTCCTAGAGACTCAACTAAAGGATCTTGTCCAGTTTCTTTTAAAGACAGGCAGTCATGATCAGTAAACAATGCTTCCTTTGGATGTAGGTCTCCTACGTCCAATTCCCAAATCCCTCCATGAATGGCAATGTATCTGAGCCCTGCTGTTATTCAGCGTTTTCAAGTGGTCTGTGCATGTTCTGCTTGTCATGAATGCTAATCTATGAAACGCAAGTTAGAAGTTTTTGGAATTACCACGTCTTTGGATGGAAGTAGCAGTAGACTCAGCAGCGAAAAGAATATCCTTTAGAAATTCGAATGCCACAGCTCAATAAAAGACAAGCTGTAGATCTTCGTTGAGGGTATGGGCATCGGCGCGCTTCTGGCCCAACCCATATGACTATGGGAAGTTTTTCTTTCTTAATATTTTACCTTATCTTATTTCAATTGGGGCCAACTGGTATCAGAATAATAGATTGTTTTGACTCCACCCATATCGACATCACGCCATTATTAAATCTCATAGCAATAATAATTGATATTCAAATCCTGTTTCCATTTTTTAATTTTTTTTCTACGTGTGGCAACTATACTGTCATGAATCTGTAACTAAAAAGTCGCTCCTGCTCATCACTTTCACAAGTCATGACCAAGGTCTTTGAGGTGCTCCTGATGACCTAAATTTCGACATTAGTGAATGAATTCATTTTCAAGGAGAATTTTGATTCCAACTCTAGCGCATTTGGTAGCACTTTATTGCCCAAGTCATTTGTCCAACGTCTCCTAAGAGCATCTGTTCAAATAAACAGTCCTGCTGCCAATGATAAATTTTGCCATGGATTTACAATTCCTTAACATATGTAACATTAGGGTGTCAATGGAGTCTGCTCTCCACCTGCCTTCTTGCTGATGGTGTTAATAAGGCATATCTTTGATTCTGTTTTGTACTCCAGAATGACCTGACCCAGAATCATGTCTGTTTTTTGACGTCACCATTGTGTTTTATTAAAACTCATCAAGTATCTTCACAAACATAATACTGCAACATCAGTTGACAGTCTTTCGGATTTGTGCAGGAGAGGCGCATGTCTATCAACATGTAGAAATATGACACCATCTATTTTAAATGGAAGTCTCCTTTCATCTGTAGATTCTCCTTAGATGGGAAACCTATCACATGGAATGAGAAAGTGAACATCTTATGTACAATTAGAATGACACCAAACTTCCTTGGCCAATTGAGAGACATCCTCAGAGTTCTTTCTCATGTAGTTTGTTAGCTCCCTGTGGCATTTTTTGTTGTCTAACACTGAGCAATCTTCCTTTCTACAAGTCTGTGAATAATTAAACAGTATGGGTGGTGCAGCACCAGCTACATGCCCTCAGATTGTTCTCGCTTCATATGTAAGCTATATAAAATATATTTCCATCCTTTTGGTTTCACAGTCTCATACTGGATGTTCTTCAGAAAGTATTCCTTAAAAGCATTGATATATACATATATATATTGTAATGGTACATATCTTCACCTAACCATAATGAAGAAAACATGACAAGATAAATTATTTAATCATTAACACTAAATAAAAAAGGAATGAATTAGAATTGAAGAATGGGTGAATCAGAATAATAAAACGATCAGACATATCAAGGTAGTCAGAACAGTAACTTATATTAATAAAGTAGTAACAAACAAACAAACCAAAATGGTAAATACAGAAATGAGGCGATTTAACCTGAATAGCCCAATAGATGGTAAGTGAGAGAGTAGAACTAGCCCCAAAGGACCAAGAATAACATAAATAATGACAACTGTAAATGGACTAGAACTAGCCACTGCACCAACATAAGTGTGTAAATAAGAAGAATAGTGACTAACAAACAATTAACATGGAAGTGTAATGATACAATCAGCCACAACACTAAGGAAGTGACGTATAAAGTATGACAAAATAAAGTGAACCAAGAAGGAATACAAAACTTGTGTTAAACCAAAGAAATAGACTCACTAAAGAAAATTGTATATAATATTAATAATTGTAAGGACAGACAAGTTAGAAATACTAATTATTAAGTACTTAAGATATAGAAGGGCACAATAACCCAAACAGATAGAGTAAACTAGGACAAATCACATTAGCACGATACTAACATATCAGTGGTACAATAAAACACAATAGAATGAGAGTAGTAAATTGTAATGATAGTGAACATTTTCTAAATAGATGTAAGAAAGAGAATTTTTTAGTAAGCAATACAATAATATTCACCCACCAGTAACACTAAAAGAAGATTGAGTGTAATGTGTTAGTGTTAAGACCCCAAAGTGAGAATAAAACCCCATTAAAAAGTGATAAAAACACTGATAAAGCAGTGTCCAAAGTTTATAAGTGAATAAACTAAATTATAAGTGATAAGTTATGTATGAGTGAGATCTAATATTGGCCAAACACAGGAAGGACTGTGATAGTGGAAATGCCAATATGAGTGGACACCCAAAATGTAACTATACAAACTAATATTATTAAACTTAAGTTAGTATTAGTAATCACTAATTACTATGGTTTTTAAATGTGTGTTAATTAATATTGTAGGCCTAAGGGACAATTCATAGTTTTAGGAAAGTTAAGAAACATAGACTATTAGTGTGTTAAATCACCATATAGAGAGTTTCTATAAGATTAAATTATAAAAACAATTAATAATCATTATATGATTTAGTAAGAGATAGTGAAATAGGATAAGGTTACATAATTAATGACACAAGGTCAAATAAGTTTAGTGGTAAGGATTTTCTATTACAATCTAAAAGATTAATCAATGTTTATATGTTTGTTTTCCTTTGATGACACTATAAAATAATTATTACTCACTGAAGAGTATGAGTGGATAATTTATTTCAAATAAGTATGTGTTAAATGAATAAGAATTATGTTTTAATGACTAAGGTTTATGTTCCAATTAATTATGTTTAAATGATAAGAATTATAGCCATGGGAATTGTTAAAACCATTAGATGTTATGTTATATGTTGTAAGAAATAAGATTTTAAAACCAACAGAAACCAGTAAACAAGAAACAAACAATACATTCAGATACAATGACACTAAAAGTGAGTTATGACAGTAGACAAATTAATATAGGGAAACAATAAAATTACACACAATTACAAGAACCGACTTAAACATTGAACAAATGAACAGAATCTTGCATTAAAACAATCAGGACCCATTACAAGGAGAATAAAATGTAATATCAGTAATTAAAGAAAAATAGTCAATTGCTGTTTAAGCCTAAGCAAATTCCCAACTGTCAACTACAAAAAACTTCAATTTATAGAATTAAACACTGACATTAGGAAGACTAAACCACATAAACTATGAAATACAAATAGACAATCATGTTAAGGCAGAAATATTATGATAATAATGTAAATTAAGAAAACAGTATAATTAAATAAAATTCACAAAACTGTCAAAATGTTGATACCTAAGTGAACACTATAATATTGGATGTCAAATTAATCCTTGAGCCAAAATATGAACAGTGGTGATAATATTTACTACTAAAAAGGGAGTACTGAAGATTAATTACATTTAGAAGATCTGTAACCAGTTTAAATAAAAATTCAAATACCCTAACAATACTCTTTAGCCAATTTCAGCCAATCAAAAACTTTGAGTAACCATGACAACAACCGAATATTGACTAATTTCAGTTAGGAACAATACTTTATGTAGTGACGCAAAACTGGAGAGACGCCACGCCGTGAAGGGCCCAAATTTTCAACAGAAAAACAGTATAAGTGACCACAATTTTGAGAAGGAGTACCAGGACAACAGATGAGAGGCCATTACAACTAATCTACACCAAGGACCAGCTCGGAATTAATCCAGATGACCGGAAAATACCTGTAATTCGACTTGAAGAAGATGACAACCAATTTTTGAGCCCAAGACTGAAGTAGGAAGAATCAACATCGATCCATTACTTTACATGGACGACTGACAATACCCATCATATCTACTAACGTTGAGTATTGCTGAATTTATTTGATTATTATAAAACAAATTTTCTTTCAAAAATTCTAACTATATAATAAAACTCTCACTATCACTGAATATGTTTTCAAGGATTGATAAAATAAAGAAATAACTTTGTAAACATTGAATGAACACATGATAACCTATGTTACACAACGACACTGTCACACTTCAACACCACAATATTTAATTTATAGCAAACCTTGTGTAATTTTAATGATCACAAACTTTAAATGATATGTTCTAATTTGTTATCTTGTTATAAAAACTTCTGTATCGTACTTAAAAGGACCCTATAGGCAGATTTAATTTTGTAAATAATAACCAACGCTGTCTTGCATCTAATAGAAACATTGTACTGTCAACCCAGCAATCCGCTGACTGAACGACTATATTTTGCCGAGGCTAAAATTATTATATCAATTATTATTTTGTATAAAGCGTTAACAAGAACTAATAATTCAGAGCCTAAATAAAAAAAAAGTGTGTACCGAGAATAACTGTCCAGTATTTATTTATAGAGAACAATATGTATGTTTTGTTTAATAGCAGTGAGTCAACATAACCAACATTATTCAAGTTGGCAACACGTTTTCCCCCACTCAAACGAGAATCGGTTTCATGCCAGTCGGCGAACGATTCAAATTTACACTAGTGCACTGTCAAACCATACAGGTAAAAACTTTTGTTTTCTCGTAAAACAATTTGGCGCCTATCGGGAGTTACAAAAGTGCGAGAAGGGACAGGTAAGGCACGCAGGCTACCAGACGCTTACGAACGACACAATTTACGTTCGATAAAACTTCCAATTACACAAACATTAAATATTTTAATAATAGTATTTTACAAAGTGGGTATTTTACAAAGTGGCGCACCAACTAGTGAGGCTAGAATTACGAAAGAATATCTAGCGGCAGGTACGACAGAAGGTCAACACGATGAAGAGAGCATCGTCATTAAGGCGGACGAAGGAGGCCGAAAAGGAAGTTCGAGCGGAAGAGAAGGAAGTGACTTCGGTAGAAGACGCCGAACAAATGTTACCTCCAATGGAACCAGTCAAACCTGTGCAGCCAGAAAATCAACCAGAGAGACCCACACAGCCAGGAGATGTAAATTTCATGGAAATGATGAAAATACTGATGGAAGATAACCGGAAGAAGATGGAAGAGAAAATGGAAAAAACGAACGAAAGTATAGCATCATTAAATGAAAAATTGGACAAAAATAAGGAGGAAATTAATGAGAAATTTGACCAGAACAGCCAGCAAATGGCCGAAAATAATAAAGAAATGGCAGTAAACATGGAAAAGTTGAAGGAAGAATTGAGCAGAACCATCGAAAATAATAATGAGCGAATCAATAAGAAGATCGAGGAGGAAATGTCCGAGATTCACGGGAAATGGGAAGACACGAGCCGTGAAATACAACGAACGAAGGAAGATTTCAGAGAACGGATGACCAACCTGGAAGAAGACAGCCAGATCCGGAGAGAGTCGATAAAAACTGCAACCGACCAAAACATAAAACAAGTACGAACAAATTTTGGCGAGAAGCGCCGGGAGACTGACACAGCCGTGAGCGAGGTTCGCGGACAAGGCCAGCAAAATAAAAATAAAATCGAAGAAATCCAGCAACGGGAGATTGCTAAAATCAGGGAGGAGTTAGAAATAATTAATAACAGACCACCAATAATGACGCAGTACCAGCACGTGGACAACCGGGAAGTGATAAACTTTAAACAGTACCGGCGGAACCCAATGGAGTTTCTGGAAAGAGTAGACGAGCAGCTGGCCAAAACTCGGGAGAACAGGTGAACAATTATCCGAGGCTACTTAGACGAATATTTTCGAGATATCAACGATAATTGGTGGACGGCCACAAGACACGACCTGACGGATTATGAACAGTTTAAAGAGGTATTCAAGAGGAAGTACTGGTCGGAGGCCACACAGAACATAGTGCGGGACAGTATATGTTTCGGAAGATACGACGCCACCAGAGGGACAACTTTTACTGTATATTTCCTCGGTAAAGTATGCCTAGCAAGAAACTTAGAACCGAAGATCCCAGAAGAAAGTTTGGTAACGAAACTTGCTTTCCATTACGAAGAGGGTATATCTAGAGCGCGGCTAGGAAGCCAAATAAAAACTATACAGTCCATGGCAGCCCTGTTGGAAGATTACGAGCGAGAACGTTATTATCGTAGGAGCCGACAGGGGCGAGAACAAAAATTTTAACAACGGTTACCCGAACAATAACAACAATTACCGTTTTAATTATAATAACCGTAACCAAGTGAATAACCCGCCTAACAAGCCGCAGAATAGAAATAACAATAATCCGGCTAGCCAACAAAATAACAATTATAACAATAATAATAGGCCAAACAACACAAACAATCCATACAACCGGCCAAATAATACGCATCAACCCTATAGGCCGAATAACACTAATTAGAACCGGCCAAATTACAATAACAACCCGAGTGACAATAGAAATCGAAATAATAACGATCGCAACTATCGTCAAGTGCATTACGTGAGGGCCGAAAGTGACGGTAGAAATAGATCATACTATCAAGGACGACGAAGTGCCGACCGGAATGCGTACGGACACCGTACAGTGATCGTAATTACGGACGTGACACCAGAACCAACACGGGCCGGAGTCGAAGCCAAGAAGTGTACAGGCGTGACCGGTACGAAGAGGATCACAACCAGCCTGAACCCCGACCGTCAACAAGCGGAAGTCAGCCAACAAATCAGCAAGACGATCGTAACAATCAGTCCGAGATGACGTTAAACTAGGAGCGGCAGTGAAAAAACTACTTGTACCCTCACTGAACCATTCTATTGGGTTAAATCGCATCGTTACTCAAACCAACGGCGAACGCACAATTACAATCGTGCGCAATAATTATCTGAAGAATATTATAGAGGAACTCCTCGAAGAAGGTAGCAACCAATCTGATAGTAAACATAACGAGATTATATTTCAACGCAAGTCAACGGAGTACCAGCACAAATTATGATAGACACTGGATCCAATATCTCATTAATCGACAGTATTGAGCTTCAGAAAATTCAAGAAGCAAGTAAAACAGTCATACTTATGCTACCCATCAGCAACATTGTCCTTGTAGGAGCGACCGGACGACAAAACAGAACCGTCCGAAAACAAGTGCAACTCGAACTGACAAGCAATGGACAAACCGTGACAATGACGTTTTTAGTAGCCAGTGGATTGCCATTCCGGATGCTAATTGGTTGCGATATGCTGCGCCAGTACTCAGCCATGATTGACCTGCGCAAATACAAACTTATTTTGAAGAAGAATGACATACAATGGGTAGCTGAACTGACCAATAGTGAAGAAATACAGCCACATGAAACAATGTACCATATCCAAAAGTACAGAAATACTGGAGAACATGTACTATATAATCGGATTTATGACGAGACCGATAATGAAGAACTATGGCAAGAAAAACTCGAAGAAATCCGAACTTTCCAGAGAGAGAAAACGAGCGCTCAATTAACAGCTCAACAAGCTGAACAACTGATCGAAGTATATAAGCGTTGCAAGCACGTATTTTCAAATATACCTGGAAAGGTCAGAGATTATCAGTGCGAGATTCAATTCCGAGAGCCTGTCAACTTGATAAAAAAATCTTACCCGATCGCATTCTCATTAAAGGAGGCGGTGAGAGCAGAAATCAATCGATTAATAGCTGAAGACATAATTGAACCAAGCTACTCACCCTACACCAGCCCTATCCTTGCGGTTCCAAAGAAACACGGGAAGGTGAGAATATGTCTAGACGCCCGTGAGATCAATAAGTACATAATAAATGATCGTACATCCCCAGGAGAAATAGATGAGATCCTGAAAAAATTCTATGGAACGCAATTTAAGGGAAATAGATGGAAGAACACTTTACTAAATCATGGAATAAAAACGTACAAGACATCAGTGTACCATCCCAGCAGCAACCCTGCAGAGCGAGTCTTGAGAGAAGTGGGGAGAATTCTCCGTACATATTGTTATGAGCAACACAATGAATGGTCTAAATACATACCAGCAGCCGAAAATTTTATAAACTTATCGCACCACCAATTTATTGAAACAACACCATATACTGCAATGTTCCAAAGACCACCACCAAGAGAAATTACTTCCCTAATCCAATTTCCGAATGACGAAGGATATCAATTCGATGAAGTTCAATTTCACAATAAAATATTAGAAAAGACTGACAAAATCAGAGAAAAATATAAGCAAATGCAACCGAAGCCCATACAATATCAGATTGGAGAGCAAATATTACTCAAAAACAGAGGATTACCAAGCACCATGGAAGGGATAGCCAAGAAGCTATTGTTACTGTACACAGGACACTACATAGTAAGCAAAGACAACCAAAATAATACATATGAGATCGTAGACCCAAAAACACAAAGAAGAAAGGGGACATTTAACCAAACCTCTATGAAAAAATATTATTAAAAACGAAAAAAAAATCCCGAAACCAATTAATAAATAACTAGTGTTAAACAGTAAGAAAAATAAACAAAACAAATAATAATAAAAAGATCATGTATACCATACCCACTAATAATATCGAATCACGAAGAGCTAGAGAGTGTGAATAAAAGAAACAGAATATAATTTGAAATAATGTATTGTATAAACTAAATAATAATAATAATGTGAAGAATCCTACAAATGATATTTATTTAATAGTCGCACTAAGACTACTTGTATAATTTTATAATGATTGACTGTAGATAAGTCCAGCAATCAAATGTGTATTTTACGGCGGAGCAATGGAGTCAAAAGTACCCTTCCGATCCGATTCAATATAATGATAGGGAAAAATGTTAGGGAATTAGATATCAAAGGGATAAGAACATTAAACTAAAATACGATACAAAGATCAAGAAGAATATTGACACTCAAAAATAAAAAGAACCTATTGCTCAAAACTAACCAGTGATTAAGAAAATAAAAATGAAATAATGATTGATAATTCCAATCAAAAAACTGAACGATATTTGTTGAAATAATCAATTTTAGTGGCAGGGCAATATGTAATGGTACATATCTTCACCTAAACATAATGAAGAAAACATGACAAGATAAATTATTTAATCATTAACACTAAATAAAAAAGGGATGAATTAGAATTGAAGAATGGGTGAATCAGAATAATAAAACGATCAGACATATCAAGGTAGTCAGAACAGTAACTTATATTAATAAAGTAGTAACAAACAAACAAACCAAAATGGTAAATACAGAAATGAGGCGATTTAACCTGAATAGCCCAATAGATGGTAAGTGAGAGAGTAGAACTAGCCCCAAAGGACCAAGAATAACATAAATAATGACAACTGTAAATGGACTAGAACTAGCCACCGCACCAACATAAGTGTGTAAATAAGAAGAATAGTGGCTAACAAACAATTAACATGGAAGTGTAATGATACAATCAGCCACAACACTAAGGAAGTGACGTATAAAGTATGACAAAATAAAGTGAACCAAGAAGGAATACAAAACTTGTGTTAAACCAAAGAAATAGACTCACTAAAGAAAATTGTATATAATATTAATAATTGTAAGGACAGACAAGTTAGAAATACTAATTATTAAGTACTTAAGATATAGAAGGGCACAATAACCCAAACAGATAGAGTAAACTAGGACAAATCACATTAGCACGATACTAACATATCAGTGGTACAATAAAACACAATAGAATGAGAGTAGTAAATTGTAATGATGGTGAACATTTTCTAAATAGATGTAAGAAAGAGAATTTTTTAGTAAGCAATACAATAATATTCACCCACCAGTAACACTAAAAGAAGATTGAGTGTAATGTGTTAGTGTTAAGACCCCAAAGTGAGAATAAAACCCCATTAAAAAGTGATAAAAACACTGATAAAGCAGTGTCCAAAGTTTATAAGTGAATAAACTAAATTATAAGTGATAAGTTATGTGTGAGTGAGATCTAATATTGGCCAAACACAGGAAGGACTGTGATAGTGGAAATGCCAATATGAGTGGACACCCAAAATGTAACTATACAAACTAATATTATTAAACTTAAGTTAGTATTAGTAATCACTAATTACTATGGTTTTTAAATGTGTGTTAATTAATATTGTAGGCCTAAGGGACAATTCATAGTTTTAGGAAAGTTAAGAAACATAGACTATTAGTGTGTTAAATCACCATATAGAGAGTTTCTATAAGATTAAATTATAAAAACAATTAATAATCATTATATGATTTAGTAAGAGATAGTGAAATAGGATAAGGTTACATAATTAATGACACAAGGTCAAATAAGTTTAGTGGTAAGGATTTTCTATTACAATCTAAAAGATTAATCAATGTTTATATGTTTGTTTTCCTTTGATGACACTATAAAATAATTATTACTCACTGAAGAGTATGAGTGGATAATATATTTCAAATAAGTATGTGTTAAATGAATAAGAATTATGTTTTAATGACTAAGGTTTATGTTCCAATTAATTATGTTTAAATGATAAGAATTATAGCCATGGGAATTGTTAAAACCATTAGATGTTATGTTATATGTTGTAAGAAATAAGATTTTAAAACCAACAGAAACCAGTAAACAAGAAACAAACAATACATTCAGATACAATGACACTAAAAGTGAGTTATGACAGTAGACAAATTAATATAGGGAAACAATAAAATTACACACAATTACAAGAACCGACTTAAACATTGAACAAATGAACAGAATCTTGCATTAAAACAATCAGGACCCATTACAAGGAGAATAAAATGTAATATCAGTAATTAAAGAAAAATAGTCAATTGCTGTTTAAGCCTAAGCAAATTCCCAACTGTCAACTACAAAAAACTTCAATTTATAGAATTAAACACTGACATTAGGAAGACTAAACCACATAAACTATGAAATACAAATAGACAATCATGTTAAGGCAGAAATATTATGATAATAATGTAAATTAAGAAAACAGTATAATTAAATAAAATTCACAAAACTGTCAAAATGTTGATACCTAAGTGAACACTATAATATTGGATGTCAAATTAATCCTTGAGCCAAAATATGAACAGTGGTGATAATATTTACTACTAAAAAGGGAGTACTGAAGATTAATTACATTTAGAAGATCTGTAACCAGTTTAAATAAAAATTCAAATACCCTAACAATACTCTTTAGCCAATTTCAGCCAATCAAAAACTTTGAGTAACCATGACAACAACCGAATATTGACTAATTTCAGTTAGGAACAATACTTTATGTAGTGACGCAAAACTGGAGAGACGCCACGCCGTGAAGGGCCCAAATTTTCAACAGAAAAACAGTATAAGTGACCACAATTTTGAGAAGGAGTACCAGGACAACAGATGAGAGGACATTACAACTAATCTACACCAAGGACCAGCTCGGAATTAATCCAGATGACCGGAAAATACCTGTAATTCGACTTGAAGAAGATGACAACCAATTTTTGAGCCCAAGACTGAAGTAGGAAGAATCAACATCGATCCATTACTTTACATGGACGACTGACAATACCCATCATATCTACTAACGTTGAGTATTGCTGAATTTATTTGATTATTATAAAACAAATTTTCTTTCAAAAATTCTAACTATATAATAAAACTCTCACTATCACTGAATATGTTTTCAAGGATTGATAAAATAAAGAAATAACTTTGTAAACATTGAATGAACACATGATAACCTATGTTACACAACGACACTGTCACACTTCAACACCACAATATTTAATTTATAGCAAACCTTGTGTAATTTTAATGATCACAAACTTTAAATGATATGTTCTAATTTGTTATCTTGTTATAAAAACTTCTGTATCGTACTTAAAAGGACCCTATAGGCAGATTTAATTTTGTAAATAATAACCAACGCTGTCTTGCATCTAATAGAAACATTGTACTGTCAACCCAGCAATCCGCTGACTGAACGACTATATTTTGCCGAGGCTAAAATTATTATATCAATTATTATTTTGTATAAAGCGTTAACAAGAACTAATAATTCAGAGCCTAAATAAAAAAAAAGTGTGTACCGAGAATAACTGTCCAGTATTTATTTATAGAGAATAATATGTATGTTTTGTTTAATAGCAGTGAGTCAACATAACCAACATTATTCAAGTTGGCAACACGTTTTCCCCCACTCAAACGAGAATCGGTTTCATGCCAGTCGGCGAACGATTCAAATTTACGCTAGTGCACTGTCAAACCATACAGGTAAAAACTTTTGTTTTCTCGTAAAACAATTTGGCGCCTATCGGGAGTTACAAAAGTGCGAGAAGGGACAGGTAAGGCACGCAGGCTACCAGACGCTTACGAACGACACAATTTACGTTCGATAAAACTTCCAATTACACAAACATTAAATATTTTAATAATAGTATTTTACAAAGTGGGTATTTTACAAAGTGGCGCACCAACTAGTGAGGCTAGAATTACGAAAGAATATCTAGCGGCAGGTACGACAGAAGGTCAACACGATGAAGAGAGCATCGTCATTAAGGCGGACGAAGGAGGCCGAAAAGGAAGTTCGAGCGGAAGAGAAGGAAGTGACTTCGGTAGAAGACGCCGAACAAATGTTACCTCCAATGGAACCAGTCAAACCTGTGCAGCCAGAAAATCAACCAGAGAGACCCACACAGCCAGGAGATGTAAATTTCATGGAAATGATGAAAATACTGATGGAAGATAACCGGAAGAAGATGGAAGAGAAAATGGAAAAAACGAACGAAAGTATAGCATCATTAAATGAAAAATTGGACAAAAATAAGGAGGAAATTAATGAGAAATTTGACCAGAACAGCCAGCAAATGGCCGAAAATAATAAAGAAATGGCAGTAAACATGGAAAAGTTGAAGGAAGAATTGAGCAGAACCATCGAAAATAATAATGAGCGAATCAATAAGAAGATCGAGGAGGAAATGTCCGAGATTCACGGGAAATGGGAAGACACGAGCCGTGAAATACAACGAACGAAGGAAGATTTCAGAGAACGGATGACCAACCTGGAAGAAGACAGCCAGATCCGGAGAGAGTCGATAAAAACTGCAACCGACCAAAACATAAAACAAGTACGAACAAATTTTGGCGAGAAGCGCCGGGAGACTGACACAGCCGTGAGCGAGGTTCGCGGACAAGGCCAGCAAAATAAAAATAAAATCGAAGAAATCCAGCAACGGGAGATTGCTAAAATCAGGGAGGAGTTAGAAATAATTAATAACAGACCACCAATAATGACGCAGTACCAGCACGTGGACAACCGGGAAGTGATAAACTTTAAACAGTACCGGCGGAACCCAATGGAGTTTCTGGAAAGAGTAGACGAGCAGCTGGCCAAAACTCGGGAGAACAGGTGAACAATTATCCGAGGCTACTTAGACGAATATTTTCGAGATATCAACGATAATTGGTGGACGGCCACAAGACACGACCTGACGGATTATGAACAGTTTAAAGAGGTATTCAAGAGGAAGTACTGGTCGGAGGCCACACAGAACATAGTGCGGGACAGTATATGTTTCGGAAGATACGACGCCACCAGAGGGACAACTTTTACTGCATATTTCCTCGGTAAAGTATGCCTAGCAAGAAACTTAGAACCGAAGATCCCAGAAGAAAGTTTGGTAACGAAACTTGCTTTCCATTACGAAGAGGGTATATCTAGAGCGCGGCTAGGAAGCCAAATAAAAACTATACAGTCCATGGCAGCCCTGTTGGAAGATTACGAGCGAGAACGTTATTATCGTAGGAGCCGACAGGGGCGAGAACAAAAATTTTAACAACGGTTACCCGAACAATAACAACAATTACCGTTTTAATTATAATAACCGTAACCAAGTGAATAACCCGCCTAACAAGCCGCAGAATAGAAATAACAATAATCCGGCTAGCCAACAAAATAACAATTATAACAATAATAATAGGCCAAACAACACAAACAATCCATACAACCGGCCAAATAATACGCATCAACCCTATAGGCCGAATAACACTAATTAGAACCGGCCAAATTACAATAACAACCCGAGTGACAATAGAAATCGAAATAATAACGATCGCAACTATCGTCAAGTGCATTACGTGAGGGCCGAAAGTGACGGTAGAAATAGATCATACTATCAAGGACGACGAAGTGCCGACCGGAATGCGTACGGACACCGTACAGTGATCGTAATTACGGACGTGACACCAGAACCAACACGGGCCGGAGTCGAAGCCAAGAAGTGTACAGGCGTGACCGGTACGAAGAGGATCACAACCAGCCTGAACCCCGACCGTCAACAAGCGGAAGTCAGCCAACAAATCAGCAAGACGATCGTAACAATCAGTCCGAGATGACGTTAAACTAGGAGCGGCAGTGAAAAAACTACTTGTACCCTCACTGAACCATTCTATTGGGTTAAATCGCATCGTTACTCAAACCAACGGCGAACGCACAATTACAATCGTGCGCAATAATTATCTGAAGAATATTATAGAGGAACTCCTCGAAGAAGGTAGCAACCAATCTGATAGTAAACATAACGAGATTATATTTCAACGCAAGTCAACGGAGTACCAGCACAAATTATGATAGACACTGGATCCAATATCTCATTAATCGACAGTATTGAGCTTCAGAAAATTCAAGAAGCAAGTAAAACAGTCATACTTATGCTACCCATCAGCAACATTGTCCTTGTAGGAGCGACCGGACGACAAAACAGAACCGTCCGAAAACAAGTGCAACTCGAACTGACAAGCAATGGACAAACCGTGACAATGACGTTTTTAGTAGCCAGTGGATTGCCATTCCGGATGCTAATTGGTTGCGATATGCTGCGCCAGTACTCAGCCATGATTGACTTGCGCAAATACAAACTTATTTTGAAGAAGAATGACATACAATGGGTAGCTGAACTGACCAATAGTGAAGAAATACAGCCACATGAAACAATGTACCATATCCAAAAGTACAGAAATACTGGAGAACATGTACTATATAATCGGATTTATGACGAGACCGATAATGAAGAACTATGTCAAGAAAAACTCGAAGAAATCCGAACTTTCCAGAGAGAGAAAACGAGCGCTCAATTAACAGCTCAACAAGCTGAACAACTGATCGAAGTATATAAGCGTTGCAAGCACGTATTTTCAAATATACCTGGAAAGGTCAGAGATTATCAGTGCGAGATTCAATTCCGAGAGCCTGTCAACTTGATAAAAAAATCTTACCCGATCGCATTCTCATTAAAGGAGGCGGTGAGAGCAGAAATCAATCGATTAATAGCTGAAGACATAATTGAACCAAGCTACTCACCCTACACCAGCCCTATCCTTGCGGTTCCAAAGAAACACGGGAAGGTGAGAATATGTCTAGACGCCCGTGAGATCAATAAGTACATAATAAATGATCGTACATCCCCAGGAGAAATAGATGAGATCCTGAAAAAATTCTATTGAACGCAATTTAAGGGAAATAGATGGAAGAACACTTTACTAAATCATGGAATAAAAACGTACAAGACATCAGTGTACCATCCCAGCAGCAACCCTGCAGAGCGAGTCTTGAGAGAAGTGGGGAGAATTCTCCGTACATATTGTTATGAGCAACACAATGAATGGTCTAAATACATACCAGCAGCCGAAAATTTTATAAACTTATCGCACCACCAATTTATTGAAACAACACCATATACTGCAATGTTCCAAAGACCACCACCAAGAGAAATTACTTCCCTAATCCAATTTCCGAATGACGAAGGATATCAATTCGATGAAGTTCAATTTCACAATAAAATATTAGAAAAGACTGACAAAATCAGAGAAAAATATAAGCAAATGCAACCGAAGCCCATACAATATCAGATTGGAGAGCAAATATTACTCAAAAACAGAGGATTACCAAGCACCATGGAAGGGATAGCCAAGAAGCTATTGTTACTGTACACAGGACACTACATAGTAAGCAAAGACAACCAAAATAATACATATGAGATCGTAGACCCAAAAACACAAAGAAGAAAGGGGACATTTAACCAAACCTCTATGAAAAAATATTATTAAAAACGAAAAAAAAATCCCGAAACCAATTAATAAATAACTAGTGTTAAACAGTAAGAAAAATAAACAAAACAAATAATAATAAAAAGATCATGTATACCATACCCACTAATAATATCGAATCACGAAGAGCTAGAGAGTGTGAATAAAAGAAACAGAATATAATTTGAAATAATGTATTGTATAAACTAAATAATAATAATAATGTGAAGAATCCTACAAATGATATTTATTTAATAGTCGCACTAAGACTACTTGTATAATTTTATAATGATTGACTGTAGATAAGTCCAGCAATCAAATGTGTATTTTACGGCGGAGCAATGGAGTCAAAAGTACCCTTCCGATCCGATTCAATATAATGATAGGGAAAAATGTTAGGGAATTAGATATCAAAGGGATAAGAACATTAAACTAAAATACGATACAAAGATCAAGAAGAATATTGACACTCAAAAATAAAAAGAACCTATTGCTCAAAACTAACCAGTGATTAAGAAAATAAAAATGAAATAATGATTGATAATTCCAATCAAAAAACTGAACGATATTTGTTGAAATAATCAATTTTAGTGGCAGGGCAATATGTAATGGTACATATCTTCACCTAAACATAATGAAGAAAACATGACAAGATAAATTATTTAATCATTAACACTAAATAAAAAAGGGATGAATTAGAATTGAAGAATGGGTGAATCAGAATAATAAAACGATCAGACATATCAAGGTAGTCAGAACAGTAACTTATATTAATAAAGTAGTAACAAACAAACAAACCAAAATGGTAAATACAGAAATGAGGCGATTTAACCTGAATAGCCCAATAGATGGTAAGTGAGAGAGTAGAACTAGCCCCAAAGGACCAAGAATAACATAAATAATGACAACTGTAAATGGACTAGAACTAGCCACCGCACCAACATAAGTGTGTAAATAAGAAGAATAGTGACTAACAAACAATTAACATGGAAGTGTAATGATACAATCAGCCACAACACTAAGGAAGTGACGTATAAAGTATGACAAAATAAAGTGAACCAAGAAGGAATACAAAACTTGTGTTAAACCAAAGAAATAGACTCACTAAAGAAAATTGTATATAATATTAATAATTGTAAGGACAGACAAGTTAGAAATACTAATTATTAAGTACTTAAGATATAGAAGGGCACAATAACCCAAACAGATAGAGTAAACTAGGACAAATCACATTAGCACGATACTAACATATCAGTGGTACAATAAAACACAATAGAATGAGAGTAGTAAATTGTAATGATGGTGAACATTTTCTAAATAGATGTAAGAAAGAGAATTTTTTAGTAAGCAATACAATAATATTCACCCACCAGTAACACTAAAAGAAGATTGAGTGTAATGTGTTAGTGTTAAGACCCCAAAGTGAGAATAAAACCCCATTAAAAAGTGATAAAAACACTGATAAAGCAGTGTCCAAAGTTTATAAGTGAATAAACTAAATTATAAGTGATAAGTTATGTGTGAGTGAGATCTAATATTGGCCAAACACAGGAAGGACTGTGATAGTGGAAATGCCAATATGAGTGGACACCCAAAATGTAACTATACAAACTAATATTATTAAACTTAAGTTAGTATTAGTAATCACTAATTACTATGGTTTTTAAATGTGTGTTAATTAATATTGTAGGCCTAAGGGACAATTCATAGTTTTAGGAAAGTTAAGAAACATAGACTATTAGTGTGTTAAATCACCATATAGAGAGTTTCTATAAGATTAAATTATAAAAACAATTAATAATCATTATATGATTTAGTAAGAGATAGTGAAATAGGATAAGGTTACATAATTAATGACACAAGGTCAAATAAGTTTAGTGGTAAGGATTTTCTATTACAATCTAAAAGATTAATCAATGTTTATATGTTTGTTTTCCTTTGATGACACTATAAAATAATTATTACTCACTGAAGAGTATGAGTGGATAATATATTTCAAATAAGTATGTGTTAAATGAATAAGAATTATGTTTTAATGACTAAGGTTTATGTTCCAATTAATTATGTTTAAATGATAAGAATTATAGCCATGGGAATTGTTAAAACCATTAGATGTTATGTTATATGTTGTAAGAAATAAGATTTTAAAACCAACAGAAACCAGTAAACAAGAAACAAACAATACATTCAGATACAATGACACTAAAAGTGAGTTATGACAGTAGACAAATTAATATAGGGAAACAATAAAATTACACACAATTACAAGAACCGACTTAAACATTGAACAAATGAACAGAATCTTGCATTAAAACAATCAGGACCCATTACAAGGAGAATAAAATGTAATATCAGTAATTAAAGAAAAATAGTCAATTGCTGTTTAAGCCTAAGCAAATTCCCAACTGTCAACTACAAAAAACTTCAATTTATAGAATTAAACACTGACATTAGGAAGACTAAACCACATAAACTATGAAATACAAATAGACAATCATGTTAAGGCAGAAATATTATGATAATAATGTAAATTAAGAAAACAGTATAATTAAATAAAATTCACAAAACTGTCAAAATGTTGATACCTAAGTGAACACTATAATATTGGATGTCAAATTAATCCTTGAGCCAAAATATGAACAGTGGTGATAATATTTACTACTAAAAAGGGAGTACTGAAGATTAATTACATTTAGAAGATCTGTAACCAGTTTAAATAAAAATTCAAATACCCTAACAATACTCTTTAGCCAATTTCAGCCAATCAAAAACTTTGAGTAACCATGACAACAACCGAATATTGACTAATTTCAGTTAGGAACAATACTTTATGTAGTGACGCAAAACTGGAGAGACGCCACGCCGTGAAGGGCCCAAATTTTCAACAGAAAAACAGTATAAGTGACCACAATTTTGAGAAGGAGTACCAGGACAACAGATGAGAGGCCATTACAAATAATCTACACCAAGGACCAGCTCGGAATTAATCCAGATGACCGGAAAATACCTGTAATTCGACTTGAAGAAGATGACAACCAATTTTTGAGCCCAAGACTGAAGTAGGAAGAATCAACATCGATCCATTACTTTACATGGACGACTGACAATACCCATCATATCTACTAACGTTGAGTATTGCTGAATTTATTTGATTATTATAAAACAAATTTTCTTTCAAAAATTCTAACTATATAATAAAACTCTCACTATCACTGAATATGTTTTCAAGGATTGATAAAATAAAGAAATAACTTTGTAAACATTGAATGAACACATGATAACCTATGTTACACAACGACACTGTCACACTTCAACACCACAATATTTAATTTATAGCAAACCTTGTGTAATTTTAATGATCACAAACTTTAAATGATATGTTCTAATTTGTTATCTTGTTATAAAAATTCTGTATCATACTTAAAAGGACCCTATAGGCAGATTTAATTTTGTAAATAATAACCAACGCTGTCTTGCATCTAATAGAAACATTGTACTGTCAACCCAGCAATCCGCTGACTGAACGACTATATTTTGCCGAGGCTAAAATTATTATATCAATTATTATTTTGTATAAAGCGTTAACAAGAACTAATAATTCAGAGCCTAAATAAAAAAAAAGTGTGTACCGAGAATAACTGTCCAGTATTTATTTATAGAGAATAATATGTATGTTTTGTTTAATAGCAGTGAGTCAACATAACCAACATTATTCAAGTTGGCAACACGTTTTCCCCCACTCAAACGACAATCGGTTTCATGCCAGTCGGCGAACGATTCAAATTTACACTAGTGCACTGTCAAACCATACAGGTAAAAACTTTTGTTTTCTCGTAAAACAATTTGGCGCCTATCGGGAGTTACAAAAGTGCGAGAAGGGACAGGTAAGGCACGCAGGCCGAACGACACAATTTACGTTCGATAAAACTTCCAATTACACAAACATTAAATATTTTAATAATAGTATTTTACAAAGTGGGTATTTTACAAAGTGGCGCACCAACTAGTGAGGCTAGAATTACGAAAGAATATCTAGCGGCAGGTACGACAGAAGGTCAACACGATGAAGAGAGCATCGTCATTAAGGCGGACGAAGGAGGCCGAAAAGGAAGTTCGAGCGGAAGAGAAGGAAGTGACTTCGGTAGAAGACGCCGAACAAATGTTACCTCCAATGGAACCAGTCAAACCTGTGCAGCCAGAAAATCAACCAGAGAAACCCACACAGCCAGGAGATGTAAATTTCATGGAAATGATGAAAATACTGATGGAAGATAACCGGAAGAAGATGGAAGAGAAAATGGAAAAAACGAACGAAAGTATAGCATCATTAAATGAAAAATTGGACAAAAATAAGGAGGAAATTAATGAGAAATTTGACCAGAACAGCCAGCAAATGGCCGAAAATAATAAAGAAATGGCAGTAAACATGGAAAAGTTGAAGGAAGAATTGAGCAGAACCATCGAAAATAATAATGAGCGAATCAATAAGAAGATCGAGGAGGAAATGTCCGAGATGCACGGGAAATGGGAAGACACGAGCCGTGAAATACAACGAACGAAGGAAGATTTCAGAGAACGGATGACCAACCTGGAAGAAGACAGCCAGATCCGGAGAGAGTCGATAAAAACTGCAACCGACCAAAACATAAAACAAGTACGAACAAATTTTGGCGAGAAGTGCCGGGAGACTGACACAGCCGTGAGCGAGGTTCGCGGACAAGGCCAGCAAAATAAAAATAAAATCGAAGAAATGCAGCAACGGGAGATTGCTAAAATCAGGGAGGAGTTAGAAATAATTAATAACAGACCACCAATAATGACGCAGTACCAGCACGTGGACAACCGGGAAGTGATAAACTTTAAACAGTACCGGCGGAACCCAATGGAGTTTCTGGAAAGAGTAGACGAGCAGCTGGCCAAAACTCGGGAGAACAGGTGAACAATTATCCGAGGCTACTTAGACGAATATTTTCGAGATATCAACGATAATTGGTGGACGGCCACAAGACACGACCTGACGGATTATGAACAGTTTAAAGAGGTATTCAAGAGGAAGTACTGGTCGGAGGCCACACAGAACATAGTGCGGGACAGTATATGTTTCGGAAGATACGACGCCACCAGAGGGACAACTTTTACTGCATATTTCCTCGGTAAAGTATGCCTAGCAAGAAACTTAGAACCGAAGATCCCAGAAGAAAGTTTGGTAACGAAACTTGCTTTCCATTACGAAGAGGGTATATCTAGAGCGCGGCTAGGAAGCCAAATAAAAACTATACAGTCCATGGCAGCCCTGTTGGAAGATTACGAGCGAGAACGTTATTATCGTAAGAGCCGACAGGGGCGAGAACAAAAATTTTAACAACGGTTACCCGAACAATAACGACAATTACCGTTTTAATTATAATAACCGTAACCAAGTGAATAACCCGCCTAACAAGCCGCAGAATAGAAATAACAATAATCCGGCTAGCCAACAAAATAACAATTATAACAATAATAATAGGCCAAACAACACAAACAATCCATACAACCGGCCAAATAATACGCATCAACCCTATAGGCCGAATAACACTAATTACAACCGGCCAAATTACAATAACAACCCGAGTGACAATAGAAATCGAAATAATAACGATCGCAACTATCGTCAAGTGCATTACGTGAGGGCCGAAAGTGACGGTAGAAATAGATCATACTATCAAGGACGACGAAGTGCCGACCGGAATGCGTACGGACACCGTACAGTGATCGTAATTACGGACGTGACACCAGAACCAACACGGGCCGGAGTCGAAGCCAAGAAGTGTACAGGCGTGACCGGTACGAAGAGGATCACAACCAGCCTGAACCCCGACCGTCAACAAGCGGAAGTCAGCCAACAAATCAGCAAGACGATCGTAACAATCAGTCCGAGATGACGTTAAACTAGGAGCGGCAGTGAAAAAACTATTTGTACCCTCACTGAACCATTCTATTGGGTTAAATCGCATCGTTACTCAAACCAACGGCGAACGCACAATTACAATCGTGCGCAATAATTATATGAAGAATATTATAGAGGAACTCCTCGAAGAAGGTAGCAACCAATCTGATAGTAAACATAACGAGATTATATTTCAACGCAAGTCAACGGAGTACCAGCACAAATTATGATAGACACTGGATCCAATATCTCATTAATCGACAGTATTGAGCTTCAGAAAATTCAAGAAGCAAGTAAAACAGTCATACTTATGCTACCCATTAGCAACATTGTCCTAGTAGGAGCGACCGGACGACAAAACAGAACCGTCCGAAAACAAGTGCAACTCGAACTGACAAGCAATGGACAAACCGTGACAATGACGTTTTTAGTAGCCAGTGGATTGCCATTCCGGATGCTAATTGGTTGCGATATGCTGCGCCAGTACTCAGCCATGATTGACCTGCGCAAATACAAACTTATTTTGAAGAAGAATGACATACAATGAGTAGCTGAACTGACCAATAGTGAAGAAATACAGCCACATGAAACAATGTACCATATCCAAAAGTACAGAAATACTGGAGAACATGTACTATATAATCGGATTTATGACGAGACCGATAATGAAGAACTATGGCAAGAAAAACTCGAAGAAATCCGAACTTTCCAGAGAGAGAAAACGAGCGCTCAATTAACAGCTCAACAAGCTGAACAACTGATCGAAGTATATAAGCGTTGCAAGCACGTATTTTCAAATACACCTGGAAAGGTCAGAGATTATCAGTGCGAGATTCAATTCCGAGAGCCTGTCAACTTGATAAAAAAATCTTACCCGATCGCATTCTCATTAAAGGAGGCGGTGAGAGCAGAAATCAATCGATTAATAGCTGAAGACATAATTGAACCAAGCTACTCACCCTACACCAGCCCTATCCTTGCGGTTCCAAAGAAACACGGGAAGGTGAGAATATGTCTAGACGCCCGTGAGATCAATAAGTACATAATAAATGATCGTACATCCCCAGGAGAAATAGATGAGATCCTGAAAAAATTCTATGGAATGCAATTTAAGGGAAATAGATGGAAGAACACTTTACTAAATCATGGAATAAAAACGTACAAGACATCAGTGTACCATCCCAGCAGCAACCCTGCAGAGCGAGTCTTGAGAGAAGTGGGGAGAATTCTCCGTACATATTGTTATGAGCAACACAATGAATGGTCTAAATACATACCAGTAGCCGAAAATTTTATAAACTTATCGCACCACCAATTTATTGAAACAACACCATATACTGCAATGTTCCAAAGACCACCACCAAGAGAAATTACTTCCCTAATCCAATTTCCGAATGACGAAGGATATCAATTCGATGAAGTTCAATTTCACAATAAAATATTAGAAAAGACTGACAAAATCAGAGAAAAATATAAGCAAATGCAACCGAAGCCCATACAATATCAGATTGGAGAGCAAATATTACTCAAAAACAGAGGATTACCAAGCACCATGGAAGGGATAGCCAAGAAGCTATTGTTACTGTACACAGGACACTACATAGTAAGCAAAGACAACCAAAATAATACATATGAGATCGTAGACCCAAAAACACAAAGAAGAAAGGGGACATTTAACCAAACCTCTATGAAAAAATATTATTAAAAACGAAAAAAAAATCCCGAAACCAATTAATAAATAACTAGTGTTAAACAGTAAGAAAAATAAACAAAACAAATAATAATAAAAAGATCATGTATACCATACCCACTAATAATATCGAATCACGAAGAGCTAGAGAGTGTGAATAAAAGAAACAGAATATAATTTGAAATAATGTATTGTATAAACTAAATAATAATAATGTGAAGAATCCTACAAATGATATTTATTTAATAGTCGCACTAAGACTACTTGTATAATTTTATAATGATTGACTGTAGATAAGTCCAGCAATCAAATGTGTATTTTACGGCGGAGCAATGGAGTCAAAAGTACCCTTCCGATCCGATTCAATATAATGATAGGGAAAAATGTTAGGGAATTAGATATCAAAGGGATAAGAACATTAAACTAAAATACGATACAAAGATCAAGAAGAATATTGACACTCAAAAATAAAAAGAACCTATTGCTCAAAACTAACCAGTGATTAAGAAAATAAAAATGAAATAATGATTGATAATTCCAATCAAAAAACTGAACGATATTTGTTGAAATAATCAATTTTAGTGGCAGGGCAATATGTAATGGTACATATCTTCACCTAAACATAATGAAGAAAACATGACAAGATAAATTATTTAATCATTAACACTAAATAAAAAAGGGATGAATTAGAATTGAAGAATGGGTGAATCAGAATAATAAAATGATCAGACATATCAAGGTAGTCAGAACAGTAACTTATATTAATAAAGTAGTAACAAACAAACAAACCAAAATGGTAAATACAGAAATGAGGCGATTTAACCTGAATAGCCCAATAGATGGTAAGTGAGAGAGTAGAACTAGCCCCAAAGGACCAAGAATAACATAAATAATGACAACTGTAAATGGACTAGAACTAGCCACCGCACCAACATAAGTGTGTAAATAAGAAGAATAGTGACTAACAAACAATTAACATGGAAGTGTAATGATACAATCAGCCACAACACTAAGGAAGTGACGTATAAAGTATGACAAAATAAAGTGAACCAAGAAGGAATACAAAACTTGTGTTAAACCAAAGAAATAGACTCACTAAAGAAAATTGTATATAATATTAATAATTGTAAGGACAGACAAGTTAGAAATACTAATTATTAAGTACTTAAGATATAGAAGGGCACAATAACCCAAACAGATAGAGTAAACTAGGACAAATCACATTAGCACGATACTAACATATCAGTGGTACAATAAAACACAATAGAATGAGAGTAGTAAATTGTAATGATGGTGAACATTTTCTAAATAAATAGATGTAAGAAAGAGAATTTTTTAGTAAGCAATACAATAATATTCACCCACCAGTAACACTAAAAGAAGATTGAGTGTAATGTGTTAGTGTTAAGACCCCAAAGTGAGAATAAAACCCCATTAAAAAGTGATAAAAACACTGATAAAGCAGTGTCCAAAGTTTATAAGTGAATAAACTAAATTATAAGTGATAAGTTATGTGTGAGTGAGATCTAATATTGGCCAAACACAGGAAGGACTGTGATAGTGGAAATGCCAATATGAGTGGACACCCAAAATGTAACTATACAAACTAATATTATTAAACTTAAGTTAGTATTAGTAATCACTAATTACTATGGTTTTTAAATGTGTGTTAATTAATATTGTAGGCCTAAGGGACAATTCATAGTTTTAGGAAAGTTAAGAAACATAGACTATTAGTGTGTTAAATCACCATATAGAGAGTTTCTATAAGATTAAATTATAAAAACAATTAATAATCATTATATGATTTAGTAAGAGATAGTGAAATAGGATAAGGTTACATAATTAATGACACAAGGTCAAATAAGTTTAGTGGTAAGGATTTTCTATTACAATCTAAAAGATTAATCAATGTTTATATGTTTGTTTTCCTTTGATGACACTATAAAATAATTATTACTCACTGAAGAGTATGAGTGGATAATATATTTCAAATAAGTATGTGTTAAATGAATAAGAATTATGTTTTAATGACTAAGGTTTATGTTCCAATTAATTATGTTTAAATGATAAGAATTATAGCCATGGGAATTGTTAAAACCATTAGATGTTATGTTATATGTTGTAAGAAATAAGATTTTAAAACCAACAGAAACCAGTAAACAAGAAACAAACAATACATTCAGATACAATGACACTAAAAGTGAGTTATGACAGTAGACAAATTAATATAGGGAAACAATAAAATTACACACAATTACAAGAACCGACTTAAACATTGAACAAATGAACAGAATCTTGCATTAAAACAATCAGGACCCATTACAAGGAGAATAAAATGTAATATCAGTAATTAAAGAAAAATAGTCAATTGCTGTTTAAGCCTAAGCAAATTCCCAACTGTCAACTACAAAAAACTTCAATTTATAGAATTAAACACTGACATTAGGAAGACTAAACCACATAAACTATGAAATACAAATAGACAATCATGTTAAGGCAGAAATATTATGATAATAATGTAAATTAAGAAAACAGTATAATTAAATAAAATTCACAAAACTGTCAAAATGTTGATACCTAAGTGAACACTATAATATTGGATTTCAAATTAATCCTTGAGCCAAAATATGAACAGTGGTGATAATATTTACTACTAAAAAGGGAGTACTGAAGATTAATTACATTTAGAAGATCTGTAACCAGTTTAAATAAAAATTCAAATACCCTAACAATACTCTTTAACCAATTTCAGCCAATCAAAAACTTTGAGTAACCATGACAACAACCGAATATTGACTAATTTCAGTTAGGAACAATACTTTATGTAGTGACGCAAAACTGGAGAGACGCCACGCCGTGAAGGGCCCAAATTTTCAACAGAAAAACAGTATAAGTGACCACAATTTTGAGAAGGAGTACCAGGACAACAGATGAGAGGCCATTACAACTAATCTACACCAAGGACCAGCTCGGAATTAATCCAGATGACCGGAAAATACCTGTAATTCGACTTGAAGAAGATGACAACCAATTTTTGAGCCCAAGACTGAAGTAGGAAGAATCAACATCGATCCATTACTTTACATGGACGACTGACAATACCCATCATATCTACTAACGTTGAGTATTGCTGAATTTATTTGATTATTATAAAACAAATTTTCTTTCAAAAATTCTAACTATATAATAAAACTCTCACTATCACTGAATATGTTTTCAAGGATTGATAAAATAAAGAAATAACTTTGTAAACATTGAATGAACACATGATAACCTATGTTACACAACGACACTGTCACACTTCAACACCACAATATTTAATTTATAGCAAACCTTGTGTAATTTTAATGATCACAAACTTTAAATGATATGTTCTAATTTGTTATCTTGTTATAAAAACTTCTGTATCGTACTTAAAAGGACCCTATAGGCAGATTTAATTTTGTAAATAATAACCAACGCTGTCTTGCATCTAATAGAAACATTGTACTGTCAACCCAGCAATCCGCTGACTGAACGACTATATTTTGCCGAGGCTAAAATTATTATATCAATTATTATTTTGTATAAAGCGTTAACAAGAACTAATAATTCAGAGCCTAAATAAAAAAAAAGTGTGTACCGAGAATAACTGTCCAGTATTTATTTATAGAGAATAATATGTATGTTTTGTTTAATAGCAGTGAGTCAACATAACCAACATTATTCAAGTTGGCAACACGTTTTCCCCCACTCAAACGAGAATCGGTTTCATGCCAGTCGGCGAACGATTCAAATTTACACTAGTGCACTGTCAAACCATACAGGTAAAAACTTTTGTTTTCTCGTAAAACAATTTGGCGCCTATCGGGAGTTACAAAAGTGCGAGAAGGGACAGGTAAGGCACGCAGGCCGAACGACACAATTTACGTTCGATAAAACTTCCAATTACACAAACATTAAATATTTTAATAATAGTATTTTACAAAGTGGGTATTTTACAAAGTGGCGCACCAACTAGTGAGGCTAGAATTACGAAAGAATATCTAGCGGCAGGTACGACAGAAGGTCAACACGATGAAGAGAGCATCGTCATTAAGGCGGACGAAGGAGGCCGAAAAGGAAGTTCGAGCGGAAGAGAAGGAAGTGACTTCGGTAGAAGACGCCGAACAAATGTTACCTCCAATGGAACCAGTCAAACCTGTGCAGCCAGAAAATCAACCAGAGAAACCCACACAGCCAGGAGATGTAAATTTCATGGAAATGATGAAAATACTGATGGAAGATAACCGGAAGAAGATGGAAGAGAAAATGGAAAAAACGAACGAAAGTATAGCATCATTAAATGAAAAATTGGACAAAAATAAGGAGGAAATTAATGAGAAATTTGACCAGAACAGCCAGCAAATGGCCGAAAATAATAAAGAAATGGCAGTAAACATGGAAAAGTTGAAGGAAGAATTGAGCAGAACCATCGAAAATAATAATGAGCGAATCAATAAGAAGATCGAGGAGGAAATGTCCGAGATGCACGGGAAATGGGAAGACACGAGCCGTGAAATACAACGAACGAAGGAAGATTTCAGAGAACGGATGACCAACCTGGAAGAAGACAGCCAGATCCGGAGAGAGTCGATAAAAACTGCAACCGACCAAAACATAAAACAAGTACGAACAAATTTTGGCGAGAAGTGCCGGGAGACTGACACAGCCGTGAGCGAGGTTCGCGGACAAGGCCAGCAAAATAAAAATAAAATCGAAGAAATCCAGCAACGGGAGATTGCTAAAATCAGGGAGGAGTTAGAAATAATTAATAACAGACCACCAATAATGACGCAGTACCAGCACGTGGACAACCGGGAAGTGATAAACTTTAAACAGTACCGGCGGAACCCAATGGAGTTTCTGGAAAGAATAGACGAGCAGCTGGCCAAAACTCGGGAGAACAGGTGAACAATTATCCGAGGCTACTTAGACGAATATTTTCGAGATATCAACGATAATTGGTGGACGGCCACAAGACACGACCTGACGGATTATGAACAGTTTAAAGAGGTATTCAAGAGGAAGTACTGGTCGGAGGCCACACAGAACACAGTGCGGGACAGTATATGTTTCGGAAGATACGACGCCACCAGAGGGACAACTTTTACTGCATATTTCCTCGGTAAAGTATGCCTAGCAAGAAACTTAGAACCGAAGATCCCAGAAGAAAGTTTGGTAACGAAACTTGCTTTCCATTAAGAAGAGGGTATATCTAGAGCGCGGCTAGGAAGCCAAATAAAAACTATACAGTCCATGGCAGCCCTGTTGGAAGATTACGAGCGAGAACGTTATTATCGTAGGAGCCGACAGGGGCGAGAACAAAAATTTTAACAACGGTTACCCGAACAATAACAACAATTACCGTTTTAATTATAATAACCGTAACCAAGTGAATAACCCGCCTAACAAGCCGCAGAATAGAAATAACAATAATCCGGCTAGCCAACAAAATAACAATTATAACAATAATAATAGGCCAAACAACACAAACAATCCATACAACCGGCCAAATAATACGCATCAACCCTATAGGCCGAATAACACTAATTACAACCGGCCAAATTACAATAACAACCCGAGTGACAATAGAAATCGAAATAATAACGATCGCAACTATCGTCAAGTGCATTACGTGAGGGCCGAAAGTGACGGTAGAAATAGATCATACTATCAAGGACGACGAAGTGCCGACCGGAATGCGTACGGACACCGTACAGTGATCGTAATTACGGACGTGACACCAGAACCAACACGGGCCGGAGTCGAAGCCAAGAAGTGTACAGGCGTGACCGGTACGAAGAGGATCACAACCAGCCTGAACCCCGACTGTCAACAAGCGGAAGTCAGCCAACAAATCAGCAAGACGATCGTAACAATCAGTCCGAGATGACGTTAAACTAGGAGCGGCAGTGAAAAAACTACTTGTACCCTCACTGAACCATTCTATTGGGTTAAATCGCATCGTTACTCAAACCAACGGCGAACGCACAATTACAATCGTGCGCAATAATTATCTGAAGAATATTATAGAGGAACTCCTCGAAGAAGGTAGCAACCAATCTGATAGTAAACATAACGAGATTATATTTCAACGCAAGTCAACGGAGTACCAGCACAAATTATGATAGACACTGGATCCAATATCTCATTAATCGACAGTATTGAGCTTCAGAAAATTCAAGAAGCAAGTAAAACAGTCATACTTATGCTACCCATCAGCAACATTGTCCTTGTAGGAGCGACCGGACGACAAAACAGAACCGTCCGAAAACAAGTGCAACTCGAACTGACAAGCAATGGACAAACCGTGACAATGACGTTTTTAGTAGCCAGTGGATTGCCATTCCGGATGCTAATTGGTTGCGATATGCTGCGCCAGTACTCAGCCATGATTGACCTGCGCAAATACAAACTTATTTTGAAGAAGAATGACATACAATGAGTAGCTGAACTGACCAATAGTGAAGAAATACAGCCACATGAAACAATGTACCATATCCAAAAGTACAGAAATACTGGAGAACATGTACTATATAATCGGATTTATGACGAGACCGATAATGAAGAACTATGGCAAGAAAAACTCGAAGAAATCCGAACTTTCCAGAGAGAGAAAACGAGCGCTCAATTAACAGCTCAACAAGCTGAACAACTGATCGAAGTATATAAGCGTTGCAAGCACGTATTTTCAAATACACCTGGAAAGGTCAGAGATTATCAGTGCGAGATTCAATTCCGAGAGCCTGTCAACTTGATAAAAAAATCTTACCCGATCGCATTCTCATTAAAGGAGGCGGTGAGAGCAGAAATCAATCGATTAATAGCTGAAGACATAATTGAACCAAGCTACTCACCCTACACCAGCCCTATCCTTGCGGTTCCAAAGAAACACGGGAAGGTGAGAATATGTCTAGACGCCCGTGAGATCAATAAGTACATAATAAATGATCGTACATCCCCAGGAGAAATAGATGAGATCCTGAAAAAATTCTATGGAACGCAATTTAAGGGAAATAGATGGAAGAACACTTTACTAAATCATGGAATAAAAACGTACAAGACATCAGTGTACCATCCCAGCAGCAACCCTGCAGAGCGAGTCTTGAGAGAAGTGGGGAGAATTCTCCGTACATATTGTTATGAGCAACACAATGAATGGTCTAAATACATACCAGCAGCCGAAAATTTTATAAACTTATCGCACCACCAATTTATTGAAACAACACCATATACTGCAATGTTCCAAAGACCACCACCAAGAGAAATTACTTCCCTAATCCAATTTCCGAATGACGAAGGATATCAATTCGATGAAGTTCAATTTCACAATAAAATATTAGAAAAGACTGACAAAATCAGAGAAAAATATAAGCAAATGCAACCGAAGCCCATACAATATCAGATTGGAGAGCAAATATTACTCAAAAACAGAGGATTACCAAGCACCATGGAAGGGATAGCCAAGAAGCTATTGTTACTGTACACAGGACACTACATAGTAAGCAAAGACAACCAAAATAATACATATGAGATCGTAGACCCAAAAACACAAAGAAGAAAGGGGACATTTAACCAAACCTCTATGAAAAAATATTATTAAAAACGAAAAAAAAATCCCGAAACCAATTAATAAATAACTAGTGTTAAACAGTAAGAAAAATAAACAAAACAAATAATAATAAAAAGATCATGTATACCATACCCACTAATAATATCGAATCACGAAGAGCTAGAGAGTGTGAATAAAAGAAACAGAATATAATTTGAAATAATGTATTGTATAAACTAAATAATAATAATAATGTGAAGAATCCTACAAATGATATTTATTTAATAGTCGCACTAAGACTACTTGTATAATTTTATAATGATTGACTGTAGATAAGTCCAGCAATCAAATGTGTATTTTACGGCGGAGCAATGGAGTCAAAAGTACCCTTCCGATCCGATTCAATATAATGATAGGGAAAAATGTTAGGGAATTAGATATCAAAGGGATAAGAACATTAAACTAAAATACGATACAAAGATCAAGAAGAATATTGACACTCAAAAATAAAAAGAACCTATTGCTCAAAACTAACCAGTGATTAAGAAAATAAAAATGAAATAATGATTGATAATTCCAATCAAAAAACTGAACGATATTTGTTGAAATAATCAATTTTAGTGGCAGGGCAATATGTAATGGTACATATCTTCACCTAAACATAATGAAGAAAACATGACAAGATAAATTATTTAATCATTAACACTAAATAAAAAAGGGATGAATTAGAATTGAAGAATGGGTGAATCAGAATAATAAAACGATCAGACATATCAAGGTAGTCAGAACAGTAACTTATATTAATAAAGTAGTAACAAACAAACAAACCAAAATGGTAAATACAGAAATGAGGCGATTTAACCTGAATAGCCCAATAGATGGTAAGTGAGAGAGTAGAACTAGCCCCAAAGGACCAAGAATAACATAAATAATGACAACTGTAAATGGACTAGAACTAGCCACCGCACCAACATAAGCGTGTAAATAAGAAGAATAGTGACTAACAAACAATTAACATGGAAGTGTAATGATACAATCAGCCACAACACTAAGGAAGTGACGTATAAAGTATGACAAAATAAAGTGAACCAAGAAGGAATACAAAACTTGTGTTAAACCAAAGAAATAGACTCACTAAAGAAAATTGTATATAATATTAATAATTGTAAGGACAGACAAGTTAGAAATACTAATTATTAAGTACTTAAGATATAGAAGGGCACAATAACCCAAACAGATAGAGTAAACTAGGACAAATCACATTAGCACGATACTAACATATCAGTGGTACAATAAAACACAATAGAATGAGAGTAGTAAATTGTAATGATGGTGAACATTTTCTAAATAGATGTAAGAAAGAGAATTTTTTAGTAAGCAATACAATAATATTCACCCACCAGTAACACTAAAAGAAGATTGAGTGTAATGTGTTAGTGTTAAGACCCCAAAGTGAGAATAAAACCCCATTAAAAAGTGATAAAAACACTGATAAAGCAGTGTCCAAAGTTTATAAGTGAATAAACTAAATTATAAGTGATAAGTTATGTGTGAGTGAGATCTAATATTGGCCAAACACAGGAAGGACTGTGATAGTGGAAATGCCAATATGAGTGGACACCCAAAATGTAACTATACAAACTAATATTATTAAACTTAAGTTAGTATTAGTAATCACTAATTACTATGGTTTTTAAATGTGTGTTAATTAATATTGTAGGCCTAAGGGACAATTCATAGTTTTAGGAAAGTTAAGAAACATAGACTATTAGTGTGTTAAATCACCATATAGAGAGTTTCTATAAGATTAAATTATAAAAACAATTAATAATCATTATATGATTTAGTAAGAGATAGTGAAATAGGATAAGGTTACATAATTAATGACACAAGGTCAAATAAGTTTAGTGGTAAGGATTTTCTATTACAATCTAAAAGATTAATCAATGTTTATATGTTTGTTTTCCTTTGATGACACTATAAAATAATTATTACTCACTGAAGAGTATGAGTGGATAATATATTTCAAATAAGTATGTATTAAATGAATAAGAATTATGTTTTAATGACTAAGGTTTATGTTCCAATTAATTATGTTTAAATGATAAGAATTATAGCCATGGGAATTGTTAAAACCATTAGATGTTATGTTATATGTTGTAAGAAATAAGATTTTAAAACCAACAGAAACCAGTAAACAAGAAACAAACAATACATTCAGATACAATGACACTAAAAGTGAGTTATGACAGTAGACAAATTAATATAGGGAAACAATAAAATTACACACAATTACAAGAACCGACTTAAACATTGAACAAATGAACAGAATCTTGCATTAAAACAATCAGGACCCATTACAAGGAGAATAAAATGTAATATCAGTAATTAAAGAAAAATAGTCAATTGCTGTTTAAGCCTAAGCAAATTCCCAACTGTCAACTACAAAAAACTTCAATTTATAGAATTAAACACTGACATTAGGAAGACTAAACCACATAAACTATGAAATACAAATAGACAATCATGTAAAGGCAGAAATATTATGATAATAATGTAAATTAAGAAAACAGTATAATTAAATAAAATTCACAAAACTGTCAAAATGTTGATACCTAAGTGAACACTATAATATTGGATTTCAAATTAATCCTTGAGCCAAAATATGAACAGTGGTGATAATATTTACTACTAAAAAGGGAGTACTGAAGATTAATTACATTTAGAAGATCTGTAACCAGTTTAAATAAAAATTGAAATACCCTAACAATACTCTTTAGCCAATTTCAGCCAATCAAAAACTTTGAGTAACCATGACAACAACCGAATATTGACTAATTTCAGTTAGGAACAATACTTTATGTAGTGACGCAAAACTGGAGAGACGCCACGCCGTGAAGGGCCCAAATTTTCAACAGAAAAACAGTATAAGTGACCACAATTTTGAGAAGGAGTACCAGGACAACAGATGAGAGGCCATTACAACTAATCTACACCAAGGACCAGCTCGGAATTAATCCAGATGACCGGAAAATACCTGTAATTCGACTTGAAGAAGATGACAACCAATTTTTGAGCCCAAGACTGAAGTAGGAAGAATCAACATCGATCCATTACTTTACATGGACGACTGACAATACCCATCATATCTACTAACGTTGAGTATTGCTGAATTTATTTGATTATTATAAAACAAATTTTCTTTCAAAAATTCTAACTATATAATAAAACTCTCACTATCACTGAATATGTTTTCAAGGATTGATAAAATAAAGAAATAACTTTGTAAACATTGAATGAACACATGATAACCTATGTTACACAACGACACTGTCACACTTCAACACCACAATATTTAATTTATAGCAAACCTTGTGTAATTTTAATGATCACAAACTTTAAATGATATGTTCTAATTTGTTATCTTGTTATAAAAACTTCTGTATCGTATTTAAAAGGACCCTATAGGCAGATTTAATTTTGTAAATAATAACCAACGCTGTCTTGCATCTAATAGAAACATTGTACTGTCAACCCAGCAATCCGCTGACTGAACGACTATATTTTGCCGAGGCTAAAATTATTATATCAATTATTATTTTGTATAAAGCGTTAACAAGAACTAATAATTCAGAGCCTAAATAAAAAAAAGTGTGTACCGAGAATAACTGTCCAGTATTTATTTATAGAGAATAATATGTATGTTTTGTTTAATAGCAGTGAGTCAACATAACCAACATTATTCAAGTTGGCAACACGTTTTCCCCCACTCAAACGAGAATCGGTTTCATGCCAGTCGGCGAACGATTCAAATTTACACTAGTGCACTGTCAAACCATACAGGTAAAAACTTTTGTTTTCTCGTAAAACAATTTGGCGCCTATCGGGAGTTACAAAAGTGCGAGAAGGGACAGGTAAGGCACGCAGGCTACCAGACGCTTACGAACGACACAATTTACGTTCGATAAAACTTCCAATTACACAAACATTAAATATTTTAATAATAGTATTTTACAAAGTGGGTATTTTACAAATTGGCGCACCAACTAGTGAGGCTAGAATTACGAAAGAATATCTAGCGGCAGGTACGACAGAAGGTCAACACGATGAAGAGAGCATCGTCATTAAGGCGGACGAAGGAGGCCGAAAAGGAAGTTCGAGCGGAAGAGAAGGAAGTGACTTCGGTAGAAGACGCCGAACAAATGTTACCTCCAATGGAACCAGTCAAACCTGTGCAGCCAGAAAATCAACCAGAGAAACCCACACAGCCAGGAGATGTAAATTTCATGGAAATGATGAAAATACTGATGGAAGATAACCGGAAGAAGATGGAAGAGAAAATGGAAAAAACGAACGAAAGTATAGCATCATTAAATGAAAAATTGGACAAAAATAAGGAGGAAATTAATGAGAAATTTGACCAGAACAGCCAGCAAATGGCCGAAAATAATAAAGAAATGGCAGTAAACATGGAAAAGTTGAAGGAAGAATTGAGCAGAACCATCGAAAATAATAATGAGCGAATCAATAAGAAGATCGAGGAGGAAATGTCCGAGATGCACGGGAAATGGGAAGACACGAGCCGTGAAATACAACGAACGAAAGAAGATTTCAGAGAACGGATGACCAACCTGGAAGAAGACAGCCAGATCCGGAGAGAGTCGATAAAAAACTGCAACCGACCAAAACATAAAACAAGTACGAACAAATTTTGGCGAGAAGTGCCGGGAGACTGACACAGCCGTGAGCGAGGTTCGCGGACAAGGCCAGCAAAATAAAAATAAAATCGAAGAAATCCAGCAACGGGAGATTGCTAAAATCAGGGAGGAGTTAGAAATAATTAATAACAGACCACCAATAATGACGCAGTACCAGCACGTGGACAACCGGGAAGTGATAAACTTTAAACAGTACCGGCGGAACCCAATGGAGTTTCTGGAAAGAATAGACGAGCAGCTGGCCAAAACTCGGGAGAACAGGTGAACAATTATCCGAGGCTACTTAGACGAATATTTTCGAGATATCAACGATAATTGGTGGACGGCCACAAGACACGACCTGACGGATTATGAACAGTTTAAAGAGGTATTCAAGAGGAAGTACTGGTCGGAGGCCACACAGAACACAGTGCGGGACAGTATATGTTTCGGAAGATACGACGCCACCAGAGGGACAACTTTTACTGCATATTTCCTCGGTAAAGTATGCCTAGCAAGAAACTTAGAACCGAAGATCCCAGAAGAAAGTTTGGTAACGAAACTTGCTTTCCATTAAGAAGAGGGTATATCTAGAGCGCGGCTAGGAAGCCAAATAAAAACTATACAGTCCATGGCAGCCCTGTTGGAAGATTACGAGCGAGAACGTTATTATCGTAGGAGCCGACAGGGGCGAGAACAAAAATTTTAACAACGGTTACCCGAACAATAACAACAATTACCGTTTTAATTATAATAACCGTAACCAAGTGAATAACCCGCCTAACAAGCCGCAGAATAGAAATAACAATAATCCGGCTAGCCAACAAAATAACAATTATAACAATAATAATAGGCCAAACAACACAAACAATCCATACAACCGGCCAAATAATAGGCATCAACCCTATAGGCCGAATAACACTAATTACAACCGGCCAAATTACAATAACAACCCGAGTGACAATAGAAATCGAAATAATAACGATCGCAACTATCGTCAAGTGCATTACGTGAGGGCCGAAAGTGACGGTAGAAATAGATCATACTATCAAGGACGACGAAGTGCCGACCGGAATGCGTACGGACACCGTACAGTGATCGTAATTACGGACGTGACACCAGAACCAACACGGGCCGGAGTCGAAGCCAAGAAGTGTACAGGCGTGACCGGTACGAAGAGGATCACAACCAGCCTGAACCCCGACCGTCAACAAGCGGAAGTCAGCCAACAAATCAGCAAGACGATCGTAACAATCAGTCCGAGATGACGTTAAACTAGGAGCGGCAGTGAAAAAACTACTTGTACCCTCACTGAACCATTCTATTGGGTTAAATCGCATCGTTACTCAAACCAACGGCGAACGCACAATTACAATCGTGCGCAATAATTATCTGAAGAATATTATAGAGGAACTCCTCGAAGAAGGTAGCAACCAATCTGATAGTAAACATAACGAGATTATATTTCAACGCAAGTCAACGGAGTACCAGCACAAATTATGATAGACACTGGATCCAATATCTCATTAATCGACAGTATTGAGCTTCAGAAAATTCAAGAAGCAAGTAAAACAGTCATACTTATGCTACCCATCAGCAACATTGTCCTTGTAGGAGCGACCGGACGACAAAACAGAACCGTCCGAAAACAAGTGCAACTCGAACTGACAAGCAATGGACAAACCGTGACAATGACGTTTTTAGTAGCCAGTGGATTGCCATTCCGGATGCTAATTGGTTGCGATATGCTGCGCCAGTACTCAGCCATGATTGACCTGCGCAAATACAAACTTATTTTGAAGAAGAATGACATACAATGGGTAGCTGAACTGACCAATAGTGAAGAAATACAGCCACATGAAACAATGTACCATATCCAAAAGTACAGAAATACTGGAGAACATGTACTATATAATCGGATTTATGACGAGACCGATAATGAAGAACTATGGCAAGAAAAACTCGAAGAAATCCGAACTTTCCAGAGAGAGAAAACGAGCGCTCAATTAACAGCTCAACAAGCTGAACAACTGATCGAAGTATATAAGCGTTGCAAGCACGTATTTTCAAATACACCTGGAAAGGTCAGAGATTATCAGTGCGAGATTCAATTCCGAGAGCCTGTCAACTTGATAAAAAAATCTTACCCGATCGCATTCTCATTAAAGGAGGCGGTGAGAGCAGAAATCAATCGATTAATAGCTGAAGACATAATTGAACCAAGCTACTCACCCTACACCAGCCCTATCCTTGCGGTTCCAAAGAAACACGGGAAGGTGAGAATATGTCTAGACGCCCGTGAGATCAATAAGTACATAATAAATGATCGTACATCCCCAGGAGAAATAGATGAGATCCTGAAAAAATTCTATGGAACGCAATTTAAGGGAAATAGATGGAAGAACACTTTACTAAATCATGGAATAAAAACGTACAAGACATCAGTGTACCATCCCAGCAGCAACCCTGCAGAGCGAGTCTTGAGAGAAGTGGGGAGAATTCTCCGTACATATTGTTATGAGCAACACAATGAATGGTCTAAATACATACCAGCAGCCGAAAATTTTATAAACTTATCGCACCACCAATTTATTGAAACAACACCATATACTGCAATGTTCCAAAGACCACCACCAAGAGAAATTACTTCCCTAATCCAATTTCCGAATGACGAAGGATATCAATTCGATGAAGTTCAATTTCACAATAAAATATTAGAAAAGACTGACAAAATCAGAGAAAAATATAAGCAAATGCAACCGAAGCCCATACAATATCAGATTGGAGAGCAAATATTACTCAAAAACAGAGGATTACCAAGCATCATGGAAGGGATAACCAAGAAGCTATTGTTACTGTACACAGGACACTACATAGTAAGCAAAGACAACCAAAATAATACATATGAGATCGTAGACCCAAAAACACAAAGAAGAAAGGGGACATTTAACCAAACCTCTATGAAAAAATATTATTAAAAACGAAAAAAAAATCCCGAAACCAATTAATAAATAACTAGTGTTAAACAGTAAGAAAAATAAACAAAACAAATAATAATAAAAAGATCATGTATACCATACCCACTAATAATATCGAATCACGAAGAGCTAGAGAGTGTGAATAAAAGAAACAGAATATAATTTGAAATAATGTATTGTATAAACTAAATAATAATAATGTGAAGAATCCTACAAATGATATTTATTTAATAGTCGCACTAAGACTACTTGTATAATTTTATAATGATTGACTGTAGATAAGTCCAGCAATCAAATGTGTATTTTACGGCGGAGCAATGGAGTCAAAAGTACCCTTCCGATCCGATTCAATATAATGATAGGGAAAAATGTTAGGGAATTAGATATCAAAGGGATAAGAACATTAAACTAAAATACGATACAAAGATCAAGAAGAATATTGACACTCAAAAATAAAAAGAACCTATTGCTCAAAACTAACCAGTGATTAAGAAAATAAAAATGAAATAATGATTGATAATTCCAATCAAAAAACTGAACGATATTTGTTGAAATAATCAATTTTAGTGGCAGGGCAATATGTAATGGTACATATCTTCACCTAAACATAATGAAGAAAACATGACAAGATAAATTATTTAATCATTAACACTAAATAAAAAAGGGATGAATTAGAATTGAAGAATGGGTGAATCAGAATAATAAAACGATCAGACATATCAAGGTAGTCAGAACAGTAACTTATATTAATAAAGTAGTAACAAACAAACAAACAAACCAAAATGGTAAATACAGAAATGAGGCGATTTAACCTGAATAGCCCAATAGATGGTAAGTGAGAGAGTAGAACTAGCCCCAAAGGACCAAGAATAACATAAATAATGACAACTGTAAATGGACTAGAACTAGCCACCGCACCAACATAAGTGTGTAAATAAGAAGAATAGTGACTAACAAACAATTAACATGGAAGTGTAATGATACAATCAGCCACAACACTTAGGAAGTGACGTATAAAGTATGACAAAATAAAGTGAACCAAGAAGGAATACAAAACTTGTGTTAAACCAAAGAAATAGACTCACTAAAGAAAATTGTATATAATATTAATAATTGTAAGGACAGACAAGTTAGAAATACTAATTATTAAGTACTTAAGATATAGAAGGGCACAATAACCCAAACAGATAGAGTAAACTAGGACAAATCACATTAGCACGATACTAACATATCAGTGGTACAATAAAACACAATAGAATGAGAGTAGTAAATTGTAATGATGGTGAACATTTTCTAAATAAATAGATGTAAGAAAGAGAATTTTTTAGTAAGCAATACAATAATATTCACCCACCAGTAACACTAAAAGAAGATTGAGTGTAATGTGTTAGTGTTAAGACCCCAAAGTGAGAATAAAACCCCATTAAAAAGTGATAAAAACACTGATAAAGCAGTGTCCAAAGTTTATAAGTGAATAAACTAAATTATAAGTGATAAGTTATGTGTGAGTGAGATCTAATATTGGCCAAACACAGGAAGGACTGTGATAGTGGAAATGCCAATATGAGTGGACACCCAAAATGTAACTATACAAACTAATATTATTAAACTTAAGTTAGTATTAGTAATCACTAATTACTATGGTTTTTAAATGTGTGTTAATTAATATTGTAGGCCTAAGGGACAATTCATAGTTTTAGGAAAGTTAAGAAACATAGACTATTAGTGTGTTAAATCACCATATAGAGAGTTTCTATAAGATTAAATTATAAAAACAATTAATAATCATTATATGATTTAGTAAGAGATAGTGAAATAGGATAAGGTTACATAATTAATGACACAAGGTCAAATAAGTTTAGTGGTAAGGATTTTCTATTACAATCTAAAAGATTAATCAATGTTTATATGTTTGTTTTCCTTTGATGACACTATAAAATAATTATTACTCACTGAAGAGTATGAGTGGATAATATATTTCAAATAAGTATGTGTTAAATGAATAAGAATTATGTTTTAATGACTAAGGTTTATGTTCCAATTAATTATGTTTAAATGATAAGAATTATAGCCATGGGAATTGTTAAAACCATTAGATGTTATGTTATATGTTGTAAGAAATAAGATTTTAAAACCAACAGAAACCAGTAAACAAGAAACAAACAATACATTCAGATACAATGACACTAAAAGTGAGTTATGACAGTAGACAAATTAATATAGGGAAACAATAAAATTACACACAATTACAAGAACCGACTTAAACATTGAACAAATGAACAGAATCTTGCATTAAAACAATCAGGACCCATTACAAGGAGAATAAAATGTAATATCAGTAATTAAAGAAAAATAGTCAATTGCTGTTTAAGCCTAAGCAAATTCCCAACTGTCAACTACAAAAAACTTCAATTTATAGAATTAAACACTGACATTAGGAAGACTAAACCACAAAAACTATGAAATACAAATAGACAATCATGTTAAGGCAGAAATATTATGATAATAATGTAAATTAAGAAAACAGTATAATTAAATAAAATTCACAAAACTGTCAAAATGTTGATACCTAAGTGAACACTATAATATTGGATTTCAAATTAATCCTTGAGCCAAAATATGAACAGTGGTGATAATATTTACTACTAAAAAGGGAGTACTGAAGATTAATTACATTTAGAAGATCTGTAACCAGTTTAAATAAAAATTCAAATACCCTAACAATACTCTTTAGCCAATTTCAGCCAATCAAAAACTTTGAGTAACCATGACAACAACCGAATATTGACTAATTTCAGTTAGGAACAATACTTTATGTAGTGACGCAAAACTGGAGAGACGCCACGCCGTGAAGGGCCCAAATTTTCAACAGAAAAACAGTATAAGTGACCACAATTTTGAGAAGGAGTACCAGGACAACAGATGAGAGGCCATTACAACTAATCTACACCAAGGACCAGCTCGGAATTAATCCAGATGACCGGAAAATACCTGTAATTCGACTTGAAGAAGATGACAACCAATTTTTGAGCCCAAGACTGAAGTAGGAAGAATCAACATCGATCCATTACTTTACATGGACGACTGACAATACCCATCATATCTACTAACGTTGAGTATTGCTGAATTTATTTGATTATTATAAAACAAATTTTCTTTCAAAAATTCTAACTATATAATAAAACTCTCACTATCACTGAATATGTTTTCAAGGATTGATAAAATAAAGAAATAACTTTGTAAACATTGAATGAACACATGATAACCTATGTTACACAACGACACTGTCACACTTCAACACCACAATATTTAATTTATAGCAAACCTTGTGTAATTTTAATGATCACAAACTTTAAATGATATGTTCTAATTTGTTATCTTGTTATAAAAACTTCTGTATCGTACTTAAAAGGACCCTATAGGCAGATTTAATTTTGTAAATAATAACCAACGCTGTCTTGCATCTAATAGAAACATTGTACTGTCAACCCAGCAATCCGCTGACTGAACGACTATATTTTGCCGAGGCTAAAATTATTATATCAATTATTATTTTGTATAAAGCGTTAACAAGAACTAATAATTCAGAGCCTAAATAAAAAAAAAAGTGTGTACCGAGAATAACTGTCCAGTATTTATTTATAGAGAATAATATGTATGTTTTGTTTAATAGCAGTGAGTCAACATAACCAACGTTATTCAAGTTGGCAACACGTTTTCCCCCACTCAAACGAGAATCGGTTTCATGCCAGTCGGCGAACGATTCAAATTTACACTAGTGCACTGTCAAACCATACAGGTAAAAACTTTTGTTTTCTCGTAAAACAATTTGGCGCCTATCGGGAGTTACAAAAGTGCGAGAAGGGACAGGTAAGGCACGCAGGCTACCAGACGCTTACGAACGACACAATTTACGTTCGATAAAACTTCCAATTACACAAACATTAAATATTTTAATAATAGTATTTTACAAAGTGGGTATTTTACAAATTGGCGCACCAACTAGTGAGGCTAGAATTACGAAAGAATATCTAGCGGCAGGTACGACAGAAGGTCAACACGATGAAGAGAGCATCGTCATTAAGGCGGACGAAGGAGGCCGAAAAGGAAGTTCGAGCGGAAGAGAAGGAAGTGACTTCGGTAGAAGACGCCGAACAAATGTTACCTCCAATGGAACCAGTCAAACCTGTGCAGCCAGAAAATCAACCAGAGAAACCCACACAGCCAGGAGATGTAAATTTCATGGAAATGATGAAAATACTGATGGAAGATAACCGGAAGAAGATGGAAGAGAAAATGGAAAAAACGAACGAAAGTATAGCATCATTAAATGAAAAATTGGACAAAAATAAGGAGGAAATTAATGAGAAATTTGACCAGAACAGCCAGCAAATGGCCGAAAATAATAAAGAAATGGCAGTAAACATGGAAAAGTTGAAGGAAGAATTGAGCAGAACCATCGAAAATAATAATGAGCGAATCAATAAGAAGATCGAGGAGGAAATGTCCGAGATGCACGGGAAATGGGAAGACACGAACCGTGAAATACAACGAACGAAGGAAGATTTCAGAGAACGGATGACCAACCTGGAAGAAGACAGCCAGATCCGGAGAGAGTCGATAAAAACTGCAACCGACCAAAACATAAAACAAGTACGAACAAATTTTGGCGAGAAGTGCCGGGAGACTGACACAGCCGTGAGCGAGGTTCGCGGACAAGGCCAGCAAAATAAAAATAAAATCGAAGAAATCCAGCAACGGGAGATTGCTAAAATCAGGGAGGAGTTAGAAATAATTAATAACAGACCACCAATAATGACGCAGTACCAGCACGTGGACAACCGGGAAGTGATAAACTTTAAACAGTACCGGCGGAACCCAATGGAGTTTCTGGAAAGAATAGACGAGCAGCTGGCCAAAACTCGGGAGAACAGGTGAACAATTATCCGAGGCTACTTAGACGAATATTTTCGAGATATCAACGATAATTGGTGGACGGCCACAAGACACGACCTGACGGATTATGAACAGTTTAAAGAGGTATTCAAGAGGAAGTACTGGTCGGAGGCCACACAGAACATAGTGCGGGACAGTATATGTTTCGGAAGATACGACGCCACCAGAGGGACAACTTTTACTGCATATTTCCTCGGTAAAGTATGCCTAGCAAGAAACTTAGAACCGAAGATCCCAGAAGAAAGTTTGGTAACGAAACTTGCTTTCCATTACGAAGAGGGTATATCTAGAGCGCGGCTAGGAAGCCAAATAAAAACTATACAGTCCATGGCAGCCCTGTTGGAAGATTACGAGCGAGAACGTTATTATCGTAGGAGCCGACAGGGGCGAGAACAAAAATTTTAACAACGGTTACCCGAACAATAACGACAATTACCGTTTTAATTATAATAACCGTAACCAAGTGAATAACCCGCCTAACAAGCCGCAGAATAGAAATAACAATAATCCGGCTAGCCAACAAAATAACAATTATAACAATAATAATAGGCCAAACAACACAAACAATCCATACAACCGGCCAAATAATACGCATCAACCCTATAGGCCGAATAACACTAATTACAACCGGCCAAATTACAATAACAACCCGAGTGACAATAGAAATCGAAATAATAACGATCGCAACTATCGTCAAGTGCATTACGTGAGGGCCGAAAGTGACGGTAGAAATAGATCATACTATCAAGGACGACGAAGTGCCGACCGGAATGCGTACGGACACCGTACAGTGATCGTAATTACGGACGTGACACCAGAACCAACACGGGCCGGAGTCGAAGCCAAGAAGTGTACAGGCGTGACCGGTACGAAGAGGATCACAACCAGCCTGAACCCCGACCGTCAACAAGCGGAAGTCAGCCAACAAATCAGCAAGACGATCGTAACAATCAGTCCGAGATGACGTTAAACTAGGAGCGGCAGTGAAAAAACTACTTGTACCCTCACTGAACCATTCTATTGGGTTAAATCGCATCGTTACTCAAACCAACGGCGAACGCACAATTACAATCGTGCGCAATAATTATCTGAAGAATATTATAGAGGAACTCCTCGAAGAAGGTAGCAACCAATCTGATAGTAAACATAACGAGATTATATTTCAACGCAAGTCAACGGAGTACCAGCACAAATTATGATAGACACTGGATCCAATATCTCATTAATCGACAGTATTGAGCTTCAGAAAATTCAAGAAGCAAGTAAAACAGTCATACTTATGCTACCCATCAGCAACATTGTCCTTGTAGGAGCGACCGGACGACAAAACAGAACCGTCCGAAAACAAGTGCAACTCGAACTGACAAGCAATGGACAAACCGTGACAATGACGTTTTTAGTAGCCAGTGGATTGCCATTCCGGATGCTAATTGGTTGCGATATGCTGCGCCAGTACTCAGCCATGATTGACCTGCGCAAATACAAACTTATTTTGAAGAAGAATGACATACAATGGGTAGCTGAACTGACCAATAGTGAAGAAATACAGCCACATGAAACAATGTACCATATCCAAAAGTACAGAAATACTGGAGAACATGTACTATATAATCGGATTTATGACGAGACCGATAATGAAGAACTATGGCAAGAAAAACTCGAAGAAATCCGAACTTTCCAGAGAGAGAAAACGAGCGCTCAATTAACAGCTCAACAAGCTGAACAACTGATCGAAGTATATAAGCGTTGCAAGCACGTATTTTCAAATACACCTGGAAAGGTCAGAGATTATCAGTGCGAGATTCAATTCCGAGAGCCTGTCAACTTGATAAAAAAATCTTACCCGATCGCATTCTCATTAAAGGAGGCGGTGAGAGCAGAAATCAATCGATTAATAGCTGAAGACATAATTGAACCAAGCTACTCACCCTACACCAGCCCTATGCTTGCGGTTCCAAAGAAACACGGGAAGGTGAGAATATGTCTAGACGCCCGTGAGATCAATAAGTACATAATAAATGATCGTACATCCCCAGGAGAAATAGATGAGATCCTGAAAAAATTCTATGGAACGCAATTCAAGGGAAATAGATGGAAGAACACTTTACTAAATCATGGAATAAAAACGTACAAGACATCAGTGTACCATCCCAGCAGCAACCCTGCAGAGCGAGTCTTGAGAGAAGTGGGGAGAATTCTCCGTACATATTGTTATGAGCAACACAATAAATGGTCTAAATACATACCAGCAGCCGAAAATTTTATAAACTTATCGCACCACCAATTTATTGAAACAACACCATATACTGCAATGTTCCAAAGACCACCACCAAGAGAAATTACTTCCCTAATCCAATTTCCGAATGACGAAGGATATCAATTCGATGAAGTTCAATTTCACAATAAAATATTAGAAAAGACTGACAAAATCAGAGAAAAATATAAGCAAATGCAACCGAAGCCCATACAATATCAGATTGGAGAGCAAATATTACTCAAAAACAGAGGATTACCAAGCACCATGGAAGGGATAACCAAGAAGCTATTGTTACTGTACACAGGACACTACATAGTAAGCAAAGACAACCAAAATAATACATATGAGATCGTAGACCCAAAAACACAAAGAAGAAAGGGGACATTTAACCAAACCTCTATGAAAAAATATTATTAAAAACGAAAAAAAAATCCCGAAACCAATTAATAAATAACTAGTGTTAAACAGTAAGAAAAATAAACAAAACAAATAATAATAAAAAGATCATGTATACCATACCCACTAATAATATCGAATCACGAAGAGCTAGAGAGTGTGAATAAAAGAAACAGAATATAATTTGAAATAATGTATTGTATAAACTAAATAATAATAATGTGAAGAATCCTACAAATGATATTTATTTAATAGTCGCACTAAGACTACTTGTATAATTTTATAATGATTGACTGTAGATAAGTCCAGCAATCAAATGTGTATTTTACGGCGGAGCAATGGAGTCAAAAGTACCCTTCCGATCCGATTCAATATAATGATAGGGAAAAATGTTAGGGAATTAGATATCAAAGGGATAAGAACATTAAACTAAAATACGATACAAAGATCAAGAAGAATATTGACACTCAAAAATAAAAAGAACCTATTGCTCAAAACTAACCAGTGATTAAGAAAATAAAAATGAAATAATGATTGATAATTCCAATCAAAAAACTGAACGATATTTGTTGAAATAATCAATTTTAGTGGCAGGGCAATATGTAATGGTACATATCTTCACCTAAACATAATGAAGAAAACATGACAAGATAAATTATTTAATCATTAACACTAAATAAAAAAGGGATGAATTAGAATTGAAGAATGGGTGAATCAGAATAATAAAACGATCAGACATATCAAGGTAGTCAGAACAGTAACTTATATTAATAAAGTAGTAACAAACAAACAAACAAACCAAAATGGTAAATACAGAAATGAGGCGATTTAACCTGAATAGCCCAATAGATGGTAAGTGAGAGAGTAGAACTAGCCCCAAAGGACCAAGAATAACATAAATAATGACAACTGTAAATGGACTAGAACTAGCCACCGCACCAACATAAGTGTGTAAATAAGAAGAATAGTGACTAACAAACAATTAACATGGAAGTGTAATGATACAATCAGCCACAACACTTAGGAAGTGACGTATAAAGTATGACAAAATAAAGTGAACCAAGAAGGAATACAAAACTTGTGTTAAACCAAAGAAATAGACTCACTAAAGAAAATTGTATATAATATTAATAATTGTAAGGACAGACAAGTTAGAAATACTAATTATTAAGTACTTAAGATATAGAAGGGCACAATAACCCAAACAGATAGAGTAAACTAGGACAAATCACATTAGCACGATACTAACATATCAGTGGTACAATAAAACACAATAGAATGAGAGTAGTAAATTGTAATGATGGTGAACATTTTCTAAATAAATAGATGTAAGAAAGAGAATTTTTTAGTAAGCAATACAATAATATTCACCCACCAGTAACACTAAAAGAAGATTGAGTGTAATGTGTTAGTGTTAAGACCCCAAAGTGAGAATAAAACCCCATTAAAAAGTGATAAAAACACTGATAAAGCAGTGTCCAAAGTTTATAAGTGAATAAACTAAATTATAAGTGATAAGTTATGTGTGAGTGAGATCTAATATTGGCCAAACACAGGAAGGACTGTGATAGTGGAAATGCCAATATGAGTGGACACCCAAAATGTAACTATACAAACTAATATTATTAAACTTAAGTTAGTATTAGTAATCACTAATTACTATGGTTTTTAAATGTGTGTTAATTAATATTGTAGGCCTAAGGGACAATTCATAGTTTTAGGAAAGTTAAGAAACATAGACTATTAGTGTGTTAAATCACCATATAGAGAGTTTCTATAAGATTAAATTATAAAAACAATTAATAATCATTATATGATTTAGTAAGAGATAGTGAAATAGGATAAGGTTACATAATTAATGACACAAGGTCAAATAAGTTTAGTGGTAAGGTTTTTCTATTACAATCTAAAAGATTAATCAATGTTTATATGTTTGTTTTCCTTTGATGACACTATAAAATAATTATTACTCACTGAAGAGTATGAGTGGATAATATATTTCAAATAAGTATGTGTTAAATGAATAAGAATTATGTTTTAATGACTAAGGTTTATGTTCCCAATAATTATGTTTAAATGATAAGAATTATAGCCATGGGAATTGTTAAAACCATTAGATGTTATGTTATATGTTGTAAGAAATAAGATTTTAAAACCAACAGAAACCAGTAAACAAGAAACAAACAATACATTCAGATACAATGACACTAAAAGTGAGTTATGACAGTAGACAAATTAATATAGGGAAACAATAAAATTACACACAATTACAAGAACCGACTTAAACATTGAACAAATGAACAGAATCTTGCATTAAAACAATCAGGACCCATTACAAGGAGAATAAAATGTAATATCAGTAATTAAAGAAAAATAGTCAATTGCTGTTTAAGCCTAAGCAAATTCCCAACTGTCAACTACAAAAAACTTCAATTTATAGAATTAAACACTGACATTAGGAAGACTAAACCACAAAAACTATGAAATACAAATAGACAATCATGTTAAGGCAGAAATATTATGATAATAATGTAAATTAAGAAAACAGTATAATTAAATAAAATTCACAAAACTGTCAAAATGTTGATACCTAAGTGAACACTATAATATTGGATTTCAAATTAATCCTTGAGCCAAAATATGAACAGTGGTGATAATATTTACTACTAAAAAGGGAGTACTGAAGATTAATTACATTTAGAAGATCTGTAACCAGTTTAAATAAAAATTCAAATACCCTAACAATACTCTTTAGCCAATTTCAGCCAATCAAAAACTTTGAGTAACCATGACAACAACCGAATATTGACTAATTTCAGTTAGGAACAATACTTTATGTAGTGACGCAAAACTGGAGAGACGCCACGCCGTGAAGGGCCCAAATTTTCAACAGAAAAACAGTATAAGTGACCACAATTTTGAGAAGGAGTACCAGGACAACAGATGAGAGGCCATTACAACTAATCTACACCAAGGACCAGCTCGGAATTAATCCAGATGACCGGAAAATACCTGTAATTCGACTTGAAGAAGATGACAACCAATTTTTGAGCCCAAGACTGAAGTAGGAAGAATCAACATCGATCCATTACTTTACATGGACGACTGACAATACCCATCATATCTACTAACGTTGAGTATTGCTGAATTTATTTGATTATTATAAAACAAATTTTCTTTCAAAAATTCTAACTATATAATAAAACTCTCACTATCACTGAATATGTTTTCAAGGATTGATAAAATAAAGAAATAACTTTGTAAACATTGAATGAACACATGATAACCTATGTTACACAACGACACTGTCACACTTCAACACCACAATATTTAATTTATAGCAAACCTTGTGTAATTTTAATGATCACAAACTTTAAATGATATGTTCTAATTTGTTATCTTGTTATAAAAACTTCTGTATCGTACTTAAAAGGACCCTATAGGCAGATTTAATTTTGTAAATAATAACCAACGCTGTCTTGCATCTAATAGAAACATTGTACTGTCAACCCAGCAATCCGCTGACTGAACGACTATATTTTGCCGAGGCTAAAATTATTATATCAATTATTATTTTGTATAAAGCGTTAACAAGAACTAATAATTCAGAGCCTAAATAAAAAAAAAGTGTGTACCGAGAATAACTGTCCAGTATTTATTTATAGAGAATAATATGTATGTTTTGTTTAATAGCAGTGAGTCAACATAACCAACGTTATTCAAGTTGGCAACACGTTTTCCCCCACTCAAACGAGAATCGGTTTCATGCCAGTCGGCGAACGATTCAAATTTACACTAGTGCACTGTCAAACCATACAGGTAAAAACTTTTGTTTTCTCGTAAAACAATTTGGCGCCTATCGGGAGTTACAAAAGTGCGAGAAGGGACAGGTAAGGCACGCAGGCTACCAGACGCTTACGAACGACACAATTTACGTTCGATAAAACTTCCAATTACACAAACATTAAATATTTTAATAATAGTATTTTACAAAGTGGGTATTTTACAAATTGGCGCACCAACTAGTGAGGCTAGAATTACGAAAGAATATCTAGCGGCAGGTACGACAGAAGGTCAACACGATGAAGAGAGCATCGTCATTAAGGCGGACGAAGGAGGCCGAAAAGGAAGTTCGAGCGGAAGAGAAGGAAGTGACTTCGGTAGAAGACGCCGAACAAATGTTACCTCCAATGGAACCAGTCAAACCTGTGCAGCCAGAAAATCAACCAGAGAAACCCACACAGCCAGGAGATGTAAATTTCATGGAAATGATGAAAATACTGATGGAAGATAACCGGAAGAAGATGGAAGAGAAAATGGAAAAAACGAACGAAAGTATAGCATCATTAAATGAAAAATTGGACAAAAATAAGGAGGAAATTAATGAGAAATTTGACCAGAACAGCCAGCAAATGGCCGAAAATAATAAAGAAATGGCAGTAAACATGGAAAAGTTGAAGGAAGAATTGAGCAGAACCATCGAAAATAATAATGAGCGAATCAATAAGAAGATCGAGGAGGAAATGTCCGAGATGCACGGGAAATGGGAAGACACGAGCCGTGAAATACAACGAACGAAGGAAGATTTCAGAGAACGGATGACCAACCTGGAAGAAGACAGCCAGATCCGGAGAGAGTCGATAAAAACTGCAACCGACCAAAACATAAAACAAGTACGAACAAATTTTGGCGAGAAGTGCCGGGAGACTGACACAGCCGTGAGCGAGGTTCGCGGACAAGGCCAGCAAAATAAAAATAAAATCGAAGAAATCCAGCAACGGGAGATTGCTAAAATCAGGGAGGAGTTAGAAATAATTAATAACAGACCACCAATAATGACGCAGTACCAGCACGTGGACAACCGGGAAGTGATAAACTTTAAACAGTACCGGCGGAACCCAATGGAGTTTCTGGAAAGAATAGACGAGCAGCTGGCCAAAACTCGGGAGAACAGGTGAACAATTATCCGAGGCTACTTAGACGAATATTTTCGAGATATCAACGATAATTGGTGGACGGCCACAAGACACGACCTGACGGATTATGAACAGTTTAAAGAGGTATTCAAGAGGAAGTACTGGTCGGAGGCCACACAGAACATAGTGCGGGACAGTATATGTTTCGGAAGATACGACGCCACCAGAGGGACAACTTTTACTGCATATTTCCTCGGTAAAGTATGCCTAGCAAGAAACTTAGAACCGAAGATCCCAGAAGAAAGTTTGGTAACGAAACTTGCTTTCCATTACGAAGAGGGTATATCTAGAGCGCGGCTAGGAAGCCAAATAAAAACTATACAGTCCATGGCAGCCCTGTTGGAAGATTACGAGCGAGAACGTTATTATCGTAGGAGCCGACAGGGGCGAGAACAAAAATTTTAACAACGGTTACCCGAACAATAACAACAATTACCGTTTTAATTATAATAACCGTAACCAAGTGAATAACCCGCCTAACAAGCCGCAGAATAGAAATAACAATAATCCGGCTAGCCAACAAAATAACAATTATAACAATAATAATAGGCCAAACAACACAAACAATCCATACAACCGGCCAAATAATACGCATCAACCCTATAGGCCGAATAACACTAATTACAACCGGCCAAATTACAATAACAACCCGAGTGACAATAGAAATCGAAATAATAACGATCGCAACTATCGTCAAGTGCATTACGTGAGGGCCGAAAGTGACGGTAGAAATAGATCATACTATCAAGGACGACGAAGTGCCGACCGGAATGCGTACGGACACCGTACAGTGATCGTAATTACGGACGTGACACCAGAACCAACACGGGCCGGAGTCGAAGCCAAGAAGTGTACAGGCGTGACCGGTACGAAGAGGATCACAACCAGCCTGAACCCCGACCGTCAACAAGCGGAAGTCAGCCAACAAATCAGCAAGACGATCGTAACAATCAGTCCGAGATGACGTTAAACTAGGAGCGGCAGTGAAAAAACTACTTGTACCCTCACTGAACCATTCTATTGGGTTAAATCGCATCGTTACTCAAACCAACGGCGAACGCACAATTACAATCGTGCGCAATAATTATCTGAAGAATATTATAGAGGAACTCCTCGAAGAAGGTAGCAACCAATCTGATAGTAAACATAACGAGATTATATTTCAACGCAAGTCAACGGAGTACCAGCACAAATTATGATAGACACTGGATCCAATATCTCATTAATCGACAGTATTGAGCTTCAGAAAATTCAAGAAGCAAGTAAAACAGTCATACTTATGCTACCCGTCAGCAACATTGTCCTTGTAGGAGCGACCGGACGACAAAACAGAACCGTCCGAAAACAAGTGCAACTCGAACTGACAAGCAATGGACAAACCGTGACAATGACGTTTTTAGTAGCCAGTGGATTGCCATTCCGGATGCTAATTGGTTGCGATATGCTGCGCCAGTACTCAGCCATGATTGACCTGCGCAAATACAAACTTATTTTGAAGAAGAATGACATACAATGGGTAGCTGAACTGACCAATAGTGAAGAAATACAGCCACATGAAACAATGTACCATATCCAAAAGTACAGAAATACTGGAGAACATGTACTATATAATCGGATTTATGACGAGACCGATAATGAAGAACTATGGCAAGAAAAACTCGAAGAAATCCGAACTTTCCAGAGAGAGAAAACGAGCGCTCAATTAACAGCTCAACAAGCTGAACAACTGATCGAAGTATATAAGCGTTGCAAGCACGTATTTTCAAATACACCTGGAAAGGTCAGAGATTATCAGTGCGAGATTCAATTCCGAGAGCCTGTCAACTTGATAAAAAAATCTTACCCGATCGCATTCTCATTAAAGGAGGCGGTGAGAGCAGAAATCAATCGATTAATAGCTGAAGACATAATTGAACCAAGCTACTCACCCTACACCAGCCCTATGCTTGCGGTTCCAAAGAAACACGGGAAGGTGAGAATATGTCTAGACGCCCGTGAGATCAATAAGTACATAATAAATGATCGTACATCCCCAGGAGAAATAGATGAGATCCTGAAAAAATTCTATGGAACGCAATTCAAGGGAAATAGATGGAAGAACACTTTACTAAATCATGGAATAAAAACGTACAAGACATCAGTGTACCATCCCAGCAGCAACCCTGCAGAGCGAGTCTTGAGAGAAGTGGGGAGAATTCTCCGTACATATTGTTATGAGCAACACAATGAATGGTCTAAATACATACCAGCAGCCGAAAATTTTATAAACTTATCGCACCACCAATTTATTGAAACAACACCATATACTGCAATGTTCCAAAGACCACCACCAAGAGAAATTACTTCCCTAATCCAATTTCCGAATGACGAAGGATATCAATTCGATGAAGTTCAATTTCACAATAAAATATTAGAAAAGACTGACAAAATCAGAGAAAAATATAAGCAAATGCAACCGAAGCCCATACAATATCAGATTGGAGAGCAAATATTACTCAAAAACAGAGGATTACCAAGCACCATGGAAGGGATAACCAAGAAGCTATTGTTACTGTACACAGGACACTACATAGTAAGCAAAGACAACCAAAATAATACATATGAGATCGTAGACCCAAAAACACAAAGAAGAAAGGGGACATTTAACCAAACCTCTATGAAAAAATATTATTAAAAACGAAAAAAAAATCCCGAAACCAATTAATAAATAACTAGTGTTAAACAGTAAGAAAAATAAACAAAACAAATAATAATAAAAAGATCATGTATACCATACCCACTAATAATATCGAATCACGAAGAGCTAGAGAGTGTGAATAAAAGAAACAGAATATAATTTGAAATAATGTATTGTATAAACTAAATAATAATAATGTGAAGAATCCTACAAATGATATTTATTTAATAGTCGCACTAAGACTACTTGTATAATTTTATAATGATTGACTGTAGATAAGTCCAGCAATCAAATGTGTATTTTACGGCGGAGCAATGGAGTCAAAAGTACCCTTCCGATCCGATTCAATATAATGATAGGGAAAAATGTTAGGGAATTAGATATCAAAGGGATAAGAACATTAAACTAAAATACGATACAAAGATCAAGAAGAATATTGACACTCAAAAATAAAAAGAACCTATTGCTCAAAACTAACCAGTGATTAAGAAAATAAAAATGAAATAATGATTGATAATTCCAATCAAAAAACTGAACGATATTTGTTGAAATAATCAATTTTAGTGGCAGGGCAATATGTAATGGTACATATCTTCACCTAAACATAATGAAGAAAACATGACAAGATAAATTATTTAATCATTAACACTAAATAAAAAAGGGATGAATTAGAATTGAAGAATGGGTGAATCAGAATAATAAAACGATCAGACATATCAAGGTAGTCAGAACAGTAACTTATATTAATAAAGTAGTAACAAACAAACAAACAAACCAAAATGGTAAATACAGAAATGAGGCGATTTAACCTGAATAGCCCAATAGATGGTAAGTGAGAGAGTAGAACTAGCCCCAAAGGACCAAGAATAACATAAATAATGACAACTGTAAATGGACTAGAACTAGCCACCGCACCAACATAAGTGTGTAAATAAGAAGAATAGTGACTAACAAACAATTAACATGGAAGTGTAATGATACAATCAGCCACAGCACTAAGGAAGTGACGTATAAAGTATGACAAAATAAAGTGAACCAAGAAGGAATACAAAACTTGTGTTAAACCAAAGAAATAGACTCACTAAAGAAAATTGTATATAATATTAATAATTGTAAGGACAGACAAGTTAGAAATACTAATTATTAAGTACTTAAGATATAGAAGGGCACAATAACCCAAACAGATAGAGTAAACTAGGACAAATCACATTAGCACGATACTAACATATCAGTGGTACAATAAAACACAATAGAATGAGAGTAGTAAATTGTAATGATGGTGAACATTTTCTAAATAGATGTAAGAAAGAGAATTTTTTAGTAAGCAATACAATAATATTCACCCACCAGTAACACTAAAAGAAGATTGAGTGTAATGTGTTAGTGTTAAGACCCCAAAGTGAGAATAAAACCCCATTAAAAAGTGATAAAAACACTGATAAAGCAGTGTCCAAAGTTTATAAGTGAATAAACTAAATTATAAGTGATAAGTTATGTGTGAGTGAGATCTAATATTGGCCAAACACAGGAAGGACTGTGATAGTGGAAATGCCAATATGAGTGGACACCCAAAATGTAACTATACAAACTAATATTATTAAACTTAAGTTAGTATTAGTAATCACTAATTACTATGGTTTTTAAATGTGTGTTAATTAATATTGTAGGCCTAAGGGACAATTCATAGTTTTAGGAAAGTTAAGAAACATAGACTATTAGTGTGTTAAATCACCATATAGAGAGTTTCTATAAGATTAAATTATAAAAACAATTAATAATCATTATATGATTTAGTAAGAGATAGTGAAATAGGATAAGGTTACATAATTAATGACACAAGGTCAAATAAGTTTAGTGGTAAGGATTTTCTATTACAATCTAAAAGATTAATCAATGTTTATATGTTTGTTTTCCTTTGATGACACTATAAAATAATTATTACTCACTGAAGAGTATGAGTGGATAATATATTTCAAATAAGTATGTGTTAAATGAATAAGAATTATGTTTTAATGACTAAGGTTTATGTTCCAATTAATTATGTTTAAATGATAAGAATTATAGCCATGGGAATTGTTAAAACCATTAGATGTTATGTTATATGTTGTAAGAAATAAGATTTTAAAACCAACAGAAACCAGTAAACAAGAAACAAACAATACATTCAGATACAATGACACTAAAAGTGAGTTATGACAGTAGACAAATTAATATAGGGAAACAATAAAATTACACACAATTACAAGAACCGACTTAAACATTGAACAAATGAACAGAATCTTGCATTAAAACAATCAGGACCCATTACAAGGAGAATAAAATGTAATATCAGTAATTAAAGAAAAATAGTCAATTGCTGTTTAAGCCTAAGCAAATTCCCAACTGTCAACTACAAAAAACTTCAATTTATAGAATTAAACACTGACATTAGGAAGACTAAACCACAAAAACTATGAAATACAAATAGACAATCATGTTAAGGCAGAAATATTATGATAATAATGTAAATTAAGAAAACAGTATAATTAAATAAAATTCACAAAACTGTCAAAATGTTGATACCTAAGTGAACACTATAATATTGGATTTCAAATTAATCCTTGAGCCAAAATATGAACAGTGGTGATAATATTTACTACTAAAAAGGGAGTACTGAAGATTAATTACATTTAGAAGATCTGTAACCAGTTTAAATAAAAATTCAAATACCCTAACAATACTCTTTAGCCAATTTCAGCCAATCAAAAACTTTGAGTAACCATGACAACAACCGAATATTGACTAATTTCAGTTAGGAACAATACTTTATGTAGTGACGCAAAACTGGAGAGACGCCACGCCGTGAAGGGCCCAAATTTTCAACAGAAAAACAGTATAAGTGACCACAATTTTGAGAAGGAGTACCAGGACAACAGATGAGAGGCCATTACAACTAATCTACACCAAGGACCAGCTCGGAATTAATCCAGATGACCGGAAAATACCTGTAATTCGACTTGAAGAAGATGACAACCAATTTTTGAGCCCAAGACTGAAGTAGGAAGAATCAACATCGATCCATTACTTTACATGGACGACTGACAATACCCATCATATCTACTAACGTTGAGTATTGCTGAATTTATTTGATTATTATAAAACAAATTTTCTTTCAAAAATTCTAACTATATAATAAAACTCTCACTATCACTGAATATGTTTTCAAGGATTGATAAAATAAAGAAATAACTTTGTAAACATTGAATGAACACATGATAACCTATGTTACACAACGACACTGTCACACTTCAACACCACAATATTTAATTTATAGCAAACCTTGTGTAATTTTAATGATCACAAACTTTAAATGATATGTTCTAATTTGTTATCTTGTTATAAAAACTTCTGTATCGTACTTAAAAGGACCCTATAGGCAGATTTAATTTTGTAAATAATAACCAACGCTGTCTTGCATCTAATAGAAACATTGTACTGTCAACCCAGCAATCCGCTGACTGAACGACTATATTTTGCCGAGGCTAAAATTATTATATCAATTATTATTTTGTATAAAGCGTTAACAAGAACTAATAATTCAGAGCCTAAATAAAAAAAAAAGTGTGTACCGAGAATAACTGTCCAGTATTTATTTATAGAGAATAATATGTATGTTTTGTTTAATAGCAGTGAGTCAACATAACCAACGTTATTCAAGTTGGCAACACGTTTTCCCCCACTCAAACGAGAATCGGTTTCATGCCAGTCGGCGAACGATTCAAATTTACACTAGTGCACTGTCAAACCATACAGGTAAAAACTTTTGTTTTCTCGTAAAACAATTTGGCGCCTATCGGGAGTTACAAAAGTGCGAGAAGGGACAGGTAAGGCACGCAGGCTACCAGACGCTTACGAACGACACAATTTACGTTCGATAAAACTTCCAATTACACAAACATTAAATATTTTAATAATAGTATTTTACAAAGTGGGTATTTTACAAATTGGCGCACCAACTAGTGAGGCTAGAATTACGAAAGAATATCTAGCGGCAGGTACGACAGAAGGTCAACACGATGAAGAGAGCATCGTCATTAAGGCGGACGAAGGAGGCCGAAAAGGAAGTTCGAGCGGAAGAGAAGGAAGTGACTTCGGTAGAAGACGCCGAACAAATGTTACCTCCAATGGAACCAGTCAAACCTGTGCAGCCAGAAAATCAACCAGAGAAACCCACACAGCCAGGAGATGTAAATTTCATGGAAATGATGAAAATACTGATGGAAGATAACCGGAAGAAGATGGAAGAGAAAATGGAAAAAACGAACGAAAGTATAGCATCATTAAATGAAAAATTGGACAAAAATAAGGAGGAAATTAATGAGAAATTTGACCAGAACAGCCAGCAAATGGCCGAAAATAATAAAGAAATGGCAGTAAACATGGAAAAGTTGAAGGAAGAATTGAGCAGAACCATCGAAAATAATAATGAGCGAATCAATAAGAAGATCGAGGAGGAAATGTCCGAGATGCACGGGAAATGGGAAGACACGAGCCGTGAAATACAACGAACGAAGGAAGATTTCAGAGAACGGATGACCAACCTGGAAGAAGACAGCCAGATCCGGAGAGAGTCGATAAAAACTGCAACCGACCAAAACATAAAACAAGTACGAACAAATTTTGGCGAGAAGTGCCGGGAGACTGACACAGCCGTGAGCGAGGTTCGCGGACAAGGCCAGCAAAATAAAAATAAAATCGAAGAAATCCAGCAACGGGAGATTGCTAAAATCAGGGAGGAGTTAGAAATAATTAATAACAGACCACCAATAATGACGCAGTACCAGCACGTGGACAACCGGGAAGTGATAAACTTTAAACAGTACCGGCGGAACCCAATGGAGTTTCTGGAAAGAATAGACGAGCAGCTGGCCAAAACTCGGGAGAACAGGTGAACAATTATCCGAGGCTACTTAGACGAATATTTTCGAGATATCAACGATAATTGGTGGACGGCCACAAGACACGACCTGACGGATTATGAACAGTTTAAAGAGGTATTCAAGAGGAAGTACTGGTCGGAGGCCACACAGAACATAGTGCGGGACAGTATATGTTTCGGAAGATACGACGCCACCAGAGGGACAACTTTTACTGCATATTTCCTCGGTAAAGTATGCCTAGCAAGAAACTTAGAACCGAAGATCCCAGAAGAAAGTTTGGTAACGAAACTTGCTTTCCATTACGAAGAGGGTATATCTAGAGCGCGGCTAGGAAGCCAAATAAAAACTATACAGTCCATGGCAGCCCTGTTGGAAGATTACGAGCGAGAACGTTATTATCGTAGGAGCCGACAGGGGCGAGAACAAAAATTTTAACAACGGTTACCCGAACAATAACGACAATTACCGTTTTAATTATAATAACCGTAACCAAGTGAATAACCCGCCTAACAAGCCGCAGAATAGAAATAACAATAATCCGGCTAGCCAACAAAATAACAATTATAACAATAATAATAGGCCAAACAACACAAACAATCCATACAACCGGCCAAATAATACGCATCAACCCTATAGGCCGAATAACACTAATTACAACCGGCCAAATTACAATAACAACCCGAGTGACAATAGAAATCGAAATAATAACGATCGCAACTATCGTCAAGTGCATTACGTGAGGGCCGAAAGTGACGGTAGAAATAGATCATACTATCAAGGACGACGAAGTGCCGACCGGAATGCGTACGGACACCGTACAGTGATCGTAATTACGGACGTGACACCAGAACCAACACGGGCCGGAGTCGAAGCCAAGAAGTGTACAGGCGTGACCGGTACGAAGAGGATCACAACCAGCCTGAACCCCGACCGTCAACAAGCGGAAGTCAGCCAACAAATCAGCAAGACGATCGTAACAATCAGTCCGAGATGACGTTAAACTAGGAGCGGCAGTGAAAAAACTACTTGTACCCTCACTGAACCATTCTATTGGGTTAAATCGCATCGTTACTCAAACCAACGGCGAACGCACAATTACAATCGTGCGCAATAATTATCTGAAGAATATTATAGAGGAACTCCTCGAAGAAGGTAGCAACCAATCTGATAGTAAACATAACGAGATTATATTTCAACGCAAGTCAACGGAGTACCAGCACAAATTATGATAGACACTGGATCCAATATCTCATTAATCGACAGTATTGAGCTTCAGAAAATTCAAGAAGCAAGTAAAACAGTCATACTTATGCTACCCATCAGCAACATTGTCCTTGTAGGAGCGACCGGACGACAAAACAGAACCGTCCGAAAACAAGTGCAACTCGAACTGACAAGCAATGGACAAACCGTGACAATGACGTTTTTAGTAGCCAGTGGATTGCCATTCCGGATGCTAATTGGTTGCGATATGCTGCGCCAGTACTCAGCCATGATTGACCTGCGCAAATACAAACTTATTTTGAAGAAGAATGACATACAATGGGTAGCTGAACTGACCAATAGTGAAGAAATACAGCCACATGAAACAATGTACCATATCCAAAAGTACAGAAATACTGGAGAACATGTACTATATAATCGGATTTATGACGAGACCGATAATGAAGAACTATGGCAAGAAAAACTCGAAGAAATCCGAACTTTCCAGAGAGAGAAAACGAGCGCTCAATTAACAGCTCAACAAGCTGAACAACTGATCGAAGTATATAAGCGTTGCAAGCACGTATTTTCAAATACACCTGGAAAGGTCAGAGATTATCAGTGCGAGATTCAATTCCGAGAGCCTGTCAACTTGATAAAAAAATCTTACCCGATCGCATTCTCATTAAAGGAGGCGGTGAGAGCAGAAATCAATCGATTAATAGCTGAAGACATAATTGAACCAAGCTACTCACCCTACACCAGCCCTATCCTTGCGGTTCCAAAGAAACACGGGAAGGTGAGAATATGTCTAGACGCCCGTGAGATCAATAAGTACATAATAAATGATCGTACATCCCCAGGAGAAATAGATGAGATCCTGAAAAAATTCTATGGAACGCAATTCAAGGGAAATAGATGGAAGAACACTTTACTAAATCATGGAATAAAAACGTACAAGACATCAGTGTACCATCCCAGCAGCAACCCTGCAGAGCGAGTCTTGAGAGAAGTGGGGAGAATTCTCCGTACATATTGTTATGAGCAACACAATGAATGGTCTAAATACATACCAGCAGCCGAAAATTTTATAAACTTATCGCACCACCAATTTATTGAAACAACACCATATACTGCAATGTTCCAAAGACCACCACCAAGAGAAATTACTTCCCTAATCCAATTTCCGAATGACGAAGGATATCAATTCGATGAAGTTCAATTTCACAATAAAATATTAGAAAAGACTGACAAAATCAGAGAAAAATATAAGCAAATGCAACCGAAGCCCATACAATATCAGATTGGAGAGCAAATATTACTCAAAAACAGAGGATTACCAAGCACCATGGAAGGGATAACCAAGAAGCTATTGTTACTGTACACAGGACACTACATAGTAAGCAAAGACAACCAAAATAATACATATGAGATCATAGACCCAAAAACACAAAGAAGAAAGGGGACATTTAACCAAACCTCTATGAAAAAATATTATTAAAAACGAAAAAAAAATCCCGAAACCAATTAATAAATAACTAGTGTTAAACAGTAAGAAAAATAAACAAAACAAATAATAATAAAAAGATCATGTATACCATACCCACTAATAATATCGAATCACGAAGAGCTAGAGAGTGTGAATAAAAGAAACAGAATATAATTTGAAATAATGTATTGTATAAACTAAATAATAATAATGTGAAGAATCCTACAAATGATATTTATTTAATAGTCGCACTAAGACTACTTGTATAATTTTATAATGATTGACTGTAGATAAGTCCAGCAATCAAATGTGTATTTTACGGCGGAGCAATGGAGTCAAAAGTACCCTTCCGATCCGATTCAATATAATGATAGGGAAAAATGTTAGGGAATTAGATATCAAAGGGATAAGAACATTAAACTAAAATACGATACAAAGATCAAGAAGAATATTGACACTCAAAAATAAAAAGAACCTATTGCTCAAAACTAACCAGTGATTAAGAAAATAAAAATGAAATAATGATTGATAATTCCAATCAAAAAACTGAACGATATTTGTTGAAATAATCAATTTTAGTAGCAGGGCAATATGTAATGGTACATATCTTCACCTAAACATAATGAAGAAAACATGACAAGATAAATTATTTAATCATTAACACTAAATAAAAAAGGGATGAATTAGAATTGAAGAATGGGTGAATCAGAATAATAAAACGATCAGACATATCAAGGTAGTCAGAACAGTAACTTATATTAATAAAGTAGTAACAAACAAACAAACCAAAATGGTAAATACAGAAATGAGGCGATTTAACCTGAATAGCCCAATAGATGGTAAGTGAGAGAGTAGAACTAGCCCCAAAGGACCAAGAATAACATAAATAATGACAACTGTAAATGGACTAGAACTAGCCACCGCACCAACATAAGTGTGTAAATAAGAAGAATAGTGACTAACAAACAATTAACATGGAAGTGTAATGATACAATCAGCCACAGCACTTAGGAAGTGACGTATAAAGTATGACAAAATAAAGTGAACCAAGAAGGAATACAAAACTTGTGTTAAACCAAAGAAATAGACTCACTAAAGAAAATTGTATATAATATTAATAATTGTAAGGACAGACAAGTTAGAAATACTAATTATTAAGTACTTAAGATATAGAAGGGCACAATAACCCAAACAGATAGAGTAAACTAGGACAAATCACATTAGCACGATACTAACATATCAGTGGTACAATAAAACACAATAGAATGAGAGTAGTAAATTGTAATGATGGTGAACATTTTCTAAATAGATGTAAGAAAGAGAATTTTTTAGTAAGCAATACAATAATATTCACCCACCAGTAACACTAAAAGAAGATTGAGTGTAATGTGTTAGTGTTAAGACCCCAAAGTGAGAATAAAACCCCATTAAAAAGTGATAAAAACACTGATAAAGCAGTGTCCAAAGTTTATAAGTGAATAAACTAAATTATAAGTGATAAGTTATGTGTGAGTGAGATCTACTATTGGCCAAACACAGGAAGGACTGTGATAGTGGAAATGCCAATATGAGTGGACACCCAAAATGTAACTATACAAACTAATATTATTAAACTTAAGTTAGTATTAGTAATCACTAATTACTATGGTTTTTAAATGTGTGTTAATTAATATTGTAGGCCTAAGGGACAATTCATAGTTTTAGGAAAGTTAAGAAACATAGACTATTAGTGTGTTAAATCACCATATAGAGAGTTTCTATAAGATTAAATTATAAAAACAATTAATAATCATTATATGATTTAGTAAGAGATAGTGAAATAGGATAAGGTTACATAATTAATGACACAAGGTCAAATAAGTTTAGTGGTAAGGATTTTCTATTACAATCTAAAAGATTAATCAATGTTTATATGTTTGTTTTCCTTTGATGACACTATAAAATAATTATTACTCACTGAAGAGTATGAGTGGATAATATATTTCAAATAAGTATGTGTTAAATGAATAAGAATTATGTTTTAATGACTAAGGTTTATGTTCCAATTAATTATGTTTAAATGATAAGAATTATAGCCATGGGAATTGTTAAAACCATTAGATGTTATGTTATATGTTGTAAGAAATAAGATTTTAAAACCAACAGAAACCAGTAAACAAGAAACAAACAATACATTCAGATACAATGACACTAAAAGTGAGTTATGACAGTAGACAAATTAATATAGGGAAACAATAAAATTACACACAATTACAAGAACCGACTTAAACATTGAACAAATGAACAGAATCTTGCATTAAAACAATCAGGACCCATTACAAGGAGAATAAAATGTAATATCAGTAATTAAAGAAAAATAGTCAATTGCTGTTTAAGCCTAAGCAAATTCCCAACTGTCAACTACAAAAAACTTCAATTTATAGAATTAAACACTGACATTAGGAAGACTAAACCACAAAAACTATGAAATACAAATAGACAATCATGTTAAGGCAGAAATATTATGATAATAATGTAAATTAAGAAAACAGTATAATTAAATAAAATTCACAAAACTGTCAAAATGTTGATACCTAAGTGAACACTATAATATTGGATTTCAAATTAATCCTTGAGCCAAAATATGAACAGTGGTGATAATATTTACTACTAAAAAGAGAGTACTGAAGATTAATTACATTTAGAAGATCTGTAACCAGTTTAAATAAAAATTCAAATACCCTAACAATACTCTTTAGCCAATTTCAGCCAATCAAAAACTTTGAGTAACCATGACAACAACCGAATATTGACTAATTTCAGTTAGGAACAATACTTTATGTAGTGACGCAAAACTGGAGAGACGCCACGCCGTGAAGGGCCCAAATTTTCAACAGAAAAACAGTATAAGTGACCACAATTTTGAGAAGGAGTACCAGGACAACAGATGAGAGGCCATTACAACTAATCTACACCAAGGACCAGCTCGGAATTAATCCAGATGACCGGAAAATACCTGTAATTCGACTTGAAGAAGATGACAACCAATTTTTGAGCCCAAGACTGAAGTAGGAAGAATCAACATCGATCCATTACTTTACATGGACGACTGACAATACCCATCATATCTACTAACGTTGAGTATTGCTGAATTTATTTGATTATTATAAAACAAATTTTCTTTCAAAAATTCTAACTATATAATAAAACTCTCACTATCACTGAATATGTTTTCAAGGATTGATAAAATAAAGAAATAACTTTGTAAACATTGAATGAACACATGATAACCTATGTTACACAACGACACTGTCACACTTCAACACCACAATATTTAATTTATAGCAAACCTTGTGTAATTTTAATGATCACAAACTTTAAATGATATGTTCTAATTTGTTATCTTGTTATAAAAACTTCTGTATCGTACTTAAAAGGACCCTATAGGCAGATTTAATTTTGTAAATAATAACCAACGCTGTCTTGCATCTAATAGAAACATTGTACTGTCAACCCAGCAATCCGCTGACTGAACGACTATATTTTGCCGAGGCTAAAATTATTATATCAATTATTATTTTGTATAAAGCGTTAACAAGAACTAATAATTCAGAGCCTAAATAAAAAAAAAAGTGTGTACCGAGAATAACTGTCCAGTATTTATTTATAGAGAATAATATGTATGTTTTGTTTAATAGCAGTGAGTCAACATAACCAACGTTATTCAAGTTGGCAACACGTTTTCCCCCACTCAAACGAGAATCGGTTTCATGCCAGTCGGCGAACGATTCAAATTTACACTAGTGCACTGTCAAACCATACAGGTAAAAACTTTTGTTTTCTCGTAAAACAATTTGGCGCCTATCGGGAGTTACAAAAGTGCGAGAAGGGACAGGTAAGGCACGCAGGCTACCAGACGCTTACGAACGACACAATTTACGTTCGATAAAACTTCCAATTACACAAACATTAAATATTTTAATAATAGTATTTTACAAAGTGGGTATTTTACAAATTGGCGCACCAACTAGTGAGGCTAGAATTACGAAAGAATATCTAGCGGCAGGTACGACAGAAGGTCAACACGATGAAGAGAGCATCGTCATTAAGGCGGACGAAGGAGGCCGAAAAGGAAGTTCGAGCGGAAGAGAAGGAAGTGACTTCGGTAGAAGACGCCGAACAAATGTTACCTCCAATGGAACCAGTCAAACCTGTGCAGCCAGAAAATCAACCAGAGAAACCCACACAGCCAGGAGATGTAAATTTCATGGAAATGATGAAAATACTGATGGAAGATAACCGGAAGAAGATGGAAGAGAAAATGGAAAAAACGAACGAAAGTATAGCATCATTAAATGAAAAATTGGACAAAAATAAGGAGGAAATTAATGAGAAATTTGACCAGAACAGCCAGCAAATGGCCGAAAATAATAAAGAAATGGCAGTAAACATGGAAAAGTTGAAGGAAGAATTGAGCAGAACCATCGAAAATAATAATGAGCGAATCAATAAGAAGATCGAGGAGGAAATGTCCGAGATGCACGGGAAATGGGAAGACACGAGCCGTGAAATACAACGAACGAAGGAAGATTTCAGAGAACGGATGACCAACCTGGAAGAAGACAGCCAGATCCGGAGAGAGTCGATAAAAACTGCAACCGACCAAAACATAAAACAAGTACGAACAAATTTTGGCGAGAAGTGCCGGGAGACTGACACAGCCGTGAGCGAGGTTCGCGGACAAGGCCAGCAAAATAAAAATAAAATCGAAGAAATCCAGCAACGGGAGATTGCTAAAATCAGGGAGGAGTTAGAAATAATTAATAACAGACCACCAATAATGACGCAGTACCAGCACGTGGACAACCGGGAAGTGATAAACTTTAAACAGTACCGGCGGAACCCAATGGAGTTTCTGGAAAGAATAGACGAGCAGCTGGCCAAAACTCGGGAGAACAGGTGAACAATTATCCGAGGCTACTTAGACGAATATTTTCGAGATATCAACGATAATTGGTGGACGGCCACAAGACACGACCTGACGGATTATGAACAGTTTAAAGAGGTATTCAAGAGGAAGTACTGGTCGGAGGCCACACAGAACATAGTGCGGGACAGTATATGTTTCGGAAGATACGACGCCACCAGAGGGACAACTTTTACTGCATATTTCCTCGGTAAAGTATGCCTAGCAAGAAACTTAGAACCGAAGATCCCAGAAGAAAGTTTGGTAACGAAACTTGCTTTCCATTACGAAGAGGGTATATCTAGAGCGCGGCTAGGAAGCCAAATAAAAACTATACAGTCCATGGCAGCCCTGTTGGAAGATTACGAGCGAGAACGTTATTATCGTAGGAGCCGACAGGGGCGAGAACAAAAATTTTAACAACGGTTACCCGAACAATAACAACAATTACCGTTTTAATTATAATAACCGTAACCAAGTGAATAACCCGCCTAACAAGCCGCAGAATAGAAATAACAATAATCCGGCTAGCCAACAAAATAACAATTATAACAATAATAATAGGCCAAACAACACAAACAATCCATACAACCGGCCAAATAATACGCATCAACCCTATAGGCCGAATAACACTAATTACAACCGGCCAAATTACAATAACAACCCGAGTGACAATAGAAATCGAAATAATAACGATCGCAACTATCGTCAAGTGCATTACGTGAGGGCCGAAAGTGACGGTAGAAATAGATCATACTATCAAGGACGACGAAGTGCCGACCGGAATGCGTACGGACACCGTACAGTGATCGTAATTACGGACGTGACACCAGAACCAACACGGGCCGGAGTCGAAGCCAAGAAGTGTACAGGCGTGACCGGTACGAAGAGGATCACAACCAGCCTGAACCCCGACCGTCACCAAGCGGAAGTCAGCCAACAAATCAGCAAGACGATCGTAACAATCAGTCCGAGATGACGTTAAACTAGGAGCGGCAGTGAAAAAACTACTTGTACCCTCACTGAACCATTCTATTGGGTTAAATCGCATCGTTACTCAAACCAACGGCGAACGCACAATTACAATCGTGCGCAATAATTATCTGAAGAATATTATAGAGGAACTCCTCGAAGAAGGTAGCAACCAATCTGATAGTAAACATAACGAGATTATATTTCAACGCAAGTCAACGGAGTACCAGCACAAATTATGATAGACACTGGATCCAATATCTCATTAATCGACAGTATTGAGCTTCAGAAAATTCAAGAAGCAAGTAAAACAGTCATACTTATGCTACCCATCAGCAACATTGTCCTTGTAGGAGCGACCGGACGACAAAACAGAACCGTCCGAAAACAAGTGCAACTCGAACTGACAAGCAATGGACAAACCGTGACAATGACGTTTTTAGTAGCCAGTGGATTGCCATTCCGGATGCTAATTGGTTGCGATATGCTGCGCCAGTACTCAGCCATGATTGACCTGCGCAAATACAAACTTATTTTGAAGAAGAATGACATACAATGGGTAGCTGAACTGACCAATAGTGAAGAAATACAGCCACATGAAACAATGTACCATATCCAAAAGTACAGAAATACTGGAGAACATGTACTATATAATCGGATTTATGACGAGACCGATAATGAAGAACTATGGCAAGAAAAACTCGAAGAAATCCGAACTTTCCAGAGAGAGAAAACGAGCGCTCAATTAACAGCTCAACAAGCTGAACAACTGATCGAAGTATATAAGCGTTGCAAGCACGTATTTTCAAATACACCTGGAAAGGTCAGAGATTATCAGTGCGAGATTCAATTCCGAGAGCCTGTCAACTTGATAAAAAAATCTTACCCGATCGCATTCTCATTAAAGGAGGCGGTGAGAGCAGAAATCAATCGATTAATAGCTGAAGACATAATTGAACCAAGCTACTCACCCTACACCAGCCCTATCCTTGCGGTTCCAAAGAAACACGGGAAGGTGAGAATATGTCTAGACGCCCGTGAGATCAATAAGTACATAATAAATGATCGTACATCCCCAGGAGAAATAGATGAGATCCTGAAAAAATTCTATGGAACGCAATTCAAGCGAAATAGATGGAAGAACACTTTACTAAATCATGGAATAAAAACGTACAAGACATCAGTGTACCATCCCAGCAGCAACCCTGCAGAGCGAGTCTTGAGAGAAGTGGGGAGAATTCTCCGTACATATTGTTATGAGCAACACAATGAATGGTCTAAATACATACCAGCAGCCGAAAATTTTATAAACTTATCGCACCACCAATTTATTGAAACAACACCATATACTGCAATGTTCCAAAGACCACCACCAAGAGAAATTACTTCCCTAATCCAATTTCCGAATGACGAAGGATATCAATTCGATGAAGTTCAATTTCACAATAAAATATTAGAAAAGACTGACAAAATCAGAGAAAAATATAAGCAAATGCAACCGAAGCCCATACAATATCAGATTGGAGAGCAAATATTACTCAAAAACAGAGGATTACCAAGCACCATGGAAGGGATAACCAAGAAGCTATTGTTACTGTACACAGGACACTACATAGTAAGCAAAGACAACCAAAATAATACATATGAGATCGTAGACCCAAAAACACAAAGAAGAAAGGGGACATTTAACCAAACCTCTATGAAAAAATATTATTAAAAACGAAAAAAAAATCCCGAAACCAATTAATAAATAACTAGTGTTAAACAGTAAGAAAAATAAACAAAACAAATAATAATAAAAAGATCATGTATACCATACCCACTAATAATATCGAATCACGAAGAGCTAGAGAGTGTGAATAAAAGAAACAGAATATAATTTGAAATAATGTATTGTATAAACTAAATAATAATAATGTGAAGAATCCTACAAATGATATTTATTTAATAGTCGCACTAAGACTACTTGTATAATTTTATAATGATTGACTGTAGATAAGTCCAGCAATCAAATGTGTATTTTACGGCGGAGCAATGGAGTCAAAAGTACCCTTCCGATCCGATTCAATATAATGATAGGGAAAAATGTTAGGGAATTAGATATCAAAGGGATAAGAACATTAAACTAAAATACGATACAAAGATCAAGAAGAATATTGACACTCAAAAATAAAAAGAACCTATTGCTCAAAACTAACCAGTGATTAAGAAAATAAAAATGAAATAATGATTGATAATTCCAATCAAAAAACTGAACGATATTTGTTGAAATAATCAATTTTAGTGGCAGGGCAATATGTAATGGTACATATCTTCACCTAAACATAATGAAGAAAACATGACAAGATAAATTATTTAATCATTAACACTAAATAAAAAAGGGATGAATTAGAATTGAAGAATGGGTGAATCAGAATAATAAAACGATCAGACATATCAAGGTAGTCAGAACAGTAACTTATATTAATAAAGTAGTAACAAACAAACAAACCAAAATGGTAAATACAGAAATGAGGCGATTTAACCTGAATAGCCCAATAGATGGTAAGTGAGAGAGTAGAACTAGCCCCAAAGGACCAAGAATAACATAAATAATGACAACTGTAAATGGACTAGAACTAGCCACCGCACCAACATAAGTGTGTAAATAAGAAGAATAGTGACTAACAAACAATTAACATGGAAGTGTAATGATACAATCAGCCACAACACTTAGGAAGTGACGTATAAAGTATGACAAAATAAAGTGAACCAAGAAGGAATACAAAACTTGTGTTAAACCAAAGAAATAGACTCACTAAAGAAAATTGTATATAATATTAATAATTGTAAGGACAGACAAGTTAGAAATACTAATTATTAAGTACTTAAGATATAGAAGGGCACAATAACCCAAACAGATAGAGTAAACTAGGACAAATCACATTAGCACGATACTAACATATCAGTGGTACAATAAAACACAATAGAATGAGAGTAGTAAATTGTAATGATGGTGAACATTTTCTAAATAGATGTAAGAAAGAGAATTTTTTAGTAAGCAATACAATAATATTCACCCACCAGTAACACTAAAAGAAGATTGAGTGTAATGTGTTAGTGTTAAGACCCCAAAGTGAGAATAAAACCCCATTAAAAAGTGATAAAAACACTGATAAAGCAGTGTCCAAAGTTTATAAGTGAATAAACTAAATTATAAGTGATAAGTTATGTGTGAGTGAGATCTAATATTGGCCAAACACAGGAAGGACTGTGATAGTGGAAATGCCAATATGAGTGGACACCCAAAATGTAACTATACAAACTAATATTATTAAACTTAAGTTAGTATTAGTAATCACTAATTACTATGGTTTTTAAATGTGTGTTAATTAATATTGTAGGCCTAAGGGACAATTCATAGTTTTAGGAAAGTTAAGAAACATAGACTATTAGTGTGTTAAATCACCATATAGAGAGTTTCTATAAGATTAAATTATAAAAACAATTAATAATCATTATATGATTTAGTAAGAGATAGTGAAATAGGATAAGGTTACATAATTAATGACACAAGGTCAAATAAGTTTAGTGGTAAGGATTTTCTATTACAATCTAAAAGATTAATCAATGTTTATATGTTTGTTTTCCTTTGATGACACTATAAAATAATTATTACTCACTGAAGAGTATGAGTGGATAATATATTTCAAATAAGTATGTGTTAAATGAATAAGAATTATGTTTTAATGACTAAGGTTTATGTTCCAATTAATTATGTTTAAATGATAAGAATTATAGCCATGGGAATTGTTAAAACCATTAGATGTTATGTTATATGTTGTAAGAAATAAGATTTTAAAACCAACAGAAACCAGTAAACAAGAAACAAACAATACATTCAGATACAATGACACTAAAAGTGAGTTATGACAGTAGACAAATTAATATAGGGAAACAATAAAATTACACACAATTACAAGAACCGACTTAAACATTGAACAAATGAACAGAATCTTGCATTAAAACAATCAGGACCCATTACAAGGAGAATAAAATGTAATATCAGTAATTAAAGAAAAATAGTCAATTGCTGTTTAAGCCTAAGCAAATTCCCAACTGTCAACTACAAAAAACTTCAATTTATAGAATTAAACACTGACATTAGGAAGACTAAACCACAAAAACTATGAAATACAAATAGACAATCATGTTAAGGCAGAAATATTATGATAATAATGTAAATTAAGAAAACAGTATAATTAAATAAAATTCACAAAACTGTCAAAATGTTGATACCTAAGTGAACACTATAATATTGGATTTCAAATTAATCCTTGAGCCAAAATATGAACAGTGGTGATAATATTTACTACTAAAAAGGGAGTACTGAAGATTAATTACATTTAGAAGATCTGTAACCAGTTTAAATAAAAATTCAAATACCCTAACAATACTCTTTAGCCAATTTCAGCCAATCAAAAACTTTGAGTAACCATGACAACAACCGAATATTGACTAATTTCAGTTAGGAACAATACTTTATGTAGTGACGCAAAACTGGAGAGACGCCACGCCGTGAAGGGCCCAAATTTTCAACAGAAAAACAGTATAAGTGACCACAATTTTGAGAAGGAGAACCAGGACAACAGATGAGAGGCCATTACAACTAATCTACACCAAGGACCAGCTCGGAATTAATCCAGATGACCGGAAAATACCTGTAATTCGACTTGAAGAAGATGACAACCAATTTTTGAGCCCAAGACTGAAGTAGGAAGAATCAACATCGATCCATTACTTTACATGGACGACTGACAATACCCATCATATCTACTAACGTTGAGTATTGCTGAATTTATTTGATTATTATAAAACAAATTTTCTTTCAAAAATTCTAACTATATAATAAAACTCTCACTATCACTGAATATGTTTTCAAGGATTGATAAAATAAAGAAATAACTTTGTAAACATTGAATGAACACATGATAACCTATGTTACACAACGACACTGTCACACTTCAACACCACAATATTTAATTTATAGCAAACCTTGTGTAATTTTAATGATCACAAACTTTAAATGATATGTTCTAATTTGTTATCTTGTTATAAAAACTTCTGTATCGTACTTAAAAGGACCCTATAGGCAGATTTAATTTTGTAAATAATAACCAACGCTGTCTTGCATCTAATAGAAACATTGTACTGTCAACCCAGCAATCCGCTGACTGAACGACTATATTTTGCCGAGGCTAAAATTATTATATCAATTATTATTTTGTATAAAGCGTTAACAAGAACTAATAATTCAGAGCCTAAATAAAAAAAAAGTGTGTACCGAGAATAACTGTCCAGTATTTATTTATAGAGAATAATATGTATGTTTTGTTTAATAGCAGTGAGTCAACATAACCAACATTATTCAAGTTGGCAACACGTTTTCCCCCACTCAAACGAGAATCGGTTTCATGCCAGTCGGCGAACGATTCAAATTTACACTAGTGCACTGTCAAACCATACAGGTAAAAACTTTTGTTTTCTCGTAAAACAATTTGGCGCCTATCGGGAGTTACAAAAGTGCGAGAAGGGACAGGTAAGGCACGCAGGCTACCAGACGCTTACGAACGACACAATTTACGTTCGATAAAACTTCCAATTACACAAACATAAAATATTGTAATAATAGTATTTTACAAAGTGGGTATTTTACAAAGTGGCGCACCAACTAGTGAGGCTAGAATTACGAAAGAATATCTAGCGGCAGGTACGACAGAAGGTCAACACGATGAAGAGAGCATCGTCAAAAAGGCGGACGAAGGAGGCCGAAAAGGAAGTTCGAGCGGAAGAGAAGGAAGTGACTTCGGTAGAAGACGCCGAACAAGTGTTACCTCCAATGGAACCAGTCAAACCTGTGCAGCCAGAAAATCAACCAGAGAAACCCACACAGCCAGGAGATGTAAATTTCATGGAAATGATGAAAATACTGATGGAAGATAACCGGAAGAAGATGGAAGAGAAAATGGAAAAAACGAACGAAAGTATAGCATCATTAAATGAAAAATTGGACAAAAATAAGGAGGAAATTAATGAGAAATTTGACCAGAACAGCCAGCAAATGGCCGAAAATAATAAAGAAATGGCAGTAAACATGGAAAAGTTGAAGGAAGAATTGAGCAGAACCATCGAAAATAATAATGAGCGAATCAATAAGAAGATCGAGGAGGAAATGTCCGAGATGCACGGGAAATGGGAAGACACGAGCCGTGAAATACAACGAACGAAGGAAGATTTCAGAGAACGGATGACCAACCTGGAAGAAGACAGCCAGATCCGGAGAGAGTCGATAAAAACTGCAACCGACCAAAACATAAAACAAGTACGAACAAATTTTGGCGAGAAGTGCCGGGAGACTGACACAGCCGTGAGCGAGGTTCGCGGACAAGGCCAGCAAAATAAAAATAAAATCGAAGAAATCCAGCAACGGGAGATTGCTAAAATCAGGGAGGAGTTAGAAATAATTAATAACAGACCACCAATAATGACGCAGTACCAGCACGTGGACAACCGGGAAGTGATAAACTTTAAACAGTACCGGCGGAACCCAATGGAGTTTCTGGAAAGAGTAGACGAGCAGCTGGCCAAAACTCGGGAGAACAGGTGAACAATTATCCGAGGCTACTTAGACGAATATTTTCGAGATATCAACGATAATTGGTGGACGGCCACAAGACACGACCTGACGGATTATGAACAGTTTAAAGAGGTATTCAAGAGGAAGTACTGGTCGGAGGCCACACAGAACATAGTGCGGGACAGTATATGTTTCGGAAGATACGACGCCACCAGAGGGACAACTTTTACTGCATATTTCCTCGGTAAAGTATGCCTAGCAAGAAACTTAGAACCGAAGATCCCAGAAGAAAGTTTGGTAACGAAACTTGCTTTCCATTACGAAGAGGGTATATCTAGAGCGCGGCTAGGAAGCCAAATAAAAACTATACAGTCCATGGCAGCCCTGTTGGAAGATTACGAGCGAGAACGTTATTATCGTAGGAGCCGACAGGGCGAGAACAAAAATTTTAACAACGGTTACCCGAACAATAACAACAATTACCGTTTTAATTATAATAACCGTAACCAAGTGAATAACCCGCCTAACAAGCCGCAGAATAGAAATAACAATAATCCGGCTAGCCAACAAAATAACAATTATAATAATAATAGGCCAAACAACACAAACAATCCATACAACCGGCCAAATAATAGGCATCAACCCTATAGGCCGAATAACACTAATTACAACCGGCCAAATTACAATAACAACCCGAGTGACAATAGAAATCGAAATAATAACGATCGCAACTATCGTCAAGTGCATTACGTGAGGGCCGAAAGTGACGGTAGAAATAGATCATACTATCAAGGACGACGAAGTGCCGACCGGAATGCGTACGGACACCGTACAGTGATCGTAATTACGGACGTGACACCAGAACCAACACGGGCCGGAGTCGAAGCCAAGAAGTGTACAGGCGTGACCGGTACGAAGAGGATCACAACCAGCCTGAACCCCGACCGTCACCAAGCGGAAGTCAGCCAACAAATCAGCAAGACGATCGTAACAATCAGTCCGAGATGACGTTAAACTAGGAGCGGCAGTGAAAAAACTACTTGTACCCTCACTGAACCATTCTGTTGGGTTAAATCGCATCGTTACTCAAACCAACGGCGAACGCACAATTACAATCGTGCGCAATAATTATCTGAAGAATATTATAGAGGAACTCCTCGAAGAAGGTAGCAACCAATCTGATAGTAAACATAACGAGATTATATTTCAACGCAAGTCAACGGAGTACCAGCACAAATTATGATAGACACTGGATCCAATATCTCATTAATCGACAGTATTGAGCTTCAGAAAATTCAAGAAGCAAGTAAAACAGTCATACTTATGCTACCCATCAGCAACATTGTCCTTGTAGGAGCGACCGGACGACAAAACAGAACCGTCCGAAAACAAGTGCAACTCGAACTGACAAGCAATGGACAAACCGTGACAATGACGTTTTTAGTAGCCAGTGGATTGCCATTCCGGATGCTAATTGGTTGCGATATGCTGCGCCAGTACTCAGCCATGATTGACCTGCGCAAATACAAACTTATTTTGAAGAAGAATGACATACAATGGGTAGCTGAACTGACCAATAGTGAAGAAATACAGCCACATGAAACAATGTACCATATCCAAAAGTACAGAAATACTGGAGAACATGTACTATATAATCGGATTTATGACGAGACCGATAATGAAGAACTATGGCAAGAAAAACTCGAAGAAATCCGAACTTTCCAGAGAGAGAAAACGAGCGCTCAATTAACAGCTCAACAAGCTGAACAACTGATCGAAGTATATAAGCGTTGCAAGCACGTATTTTCAAATACACCTGGAAAGGTCAGAGATTATCAGTGCGAGATTCAATTCCGAGAGCCTGTCAACTTGATAAAAAAATCTTACCCGATCGCATTCTCATTAAAGGAGGCGGTGAGAGCAGAAATCAATCGATTAATAGCTGAAGACATAATTGAACCAAGCTACTCACCCTACACCAGCCCTATCCTTGCGGTTCCAAAGAAACACGGGAAGGTGAGAATATGTCTAGACGCCCGTGAGATCAATAAGTACATAATAAATGATCGTACATCCCCAGGAGAAATAGATGAGATCCTGAAAAAATTCTATGGAACGCAATTCAAGGGAAATAGATGGAAGAACACTTTACTAAATCATGGAATAAAAACGTACAAGACATCAGTGTACCATCCCAGCAGCAACCCTGCAGAGCGAGTCTTGAGAGAAGTGGGGAGAATTCTCCGTACATATTGTTATGAGCAACACAATGAATGGTCTAAATACATACCAGCAGCCGAAAATTTTATAAACTTATCGCACCACCAATTTATTGAAACAACACCATATACTGCAATGTTCCAAAGACCACCACCAAGAGAAATTACTTCCCTAATCCAATTTCCGAATGACGAAGGATATCAATTCGATGAAGTTCAATTTCACAATAAAATATTAGAAAAGACTGACAAAATCAGAGAAAAATATAAGCAAATGCAACCGAAGCCCATACAATATCAGATTGGAGAGCAAATATTACTCAAAAACAGAGGATTACCAAGCACCATGGAAGGGATAACCAAGAAGCTATTGTTACTGTACACAGGACACTACATAGTAAGCAAAGACAACCAAAATAATACATATGAGATCGTAGACCCAAAAACACAAAGAAGAAAGGGGACATTTAACCAAACCTCTATGAAAAAATATTATTAAAAACGAAAAAAAAATCCCGAAACCAATTAATAAATAACTAGTGTTAAACAGTAAGAAAAATAAACAAAACAAATAATAATAAAAAGATCATGTATACCATACCCACTAATAATATCGAATCACGAAGAGCTAGAGAGTGTGAATAAAAGAAACAGAATATAATTTGAAATAATGTATTGTATAAACTAAATAATAATAATGTGAAGAATCCTACAAATGATATTTATTTAATAGTCGCACTAAGACTACTTGTATAATTTTATAATGATTGACTGTAGATAAGTCCAGCAATCAAATGTGTATTTTACGGCGGAGCAATGGAGTCAAAAGTACCCTTCCGATCCGATTCAATATAATGATAGGGAAAAATGTTAGGGAATTAGATATCAAAGGGATAAGAACATTAAACTAAAATACGATACAAAGATCAAGAAGAATATTGACACTCAAAAATAAAAAGAACCTATTGCTCAAAACTAACCAGTGATTAAGAAAATAAAAATGAAATAATGATTGATAATTCCAATCAAAAAACTGAACGATATTTGTTGAAATAATCAATTTTAGTGGCAGGGCAATATGTAATGGTACATATCTTCACCTAAACATAATGAAGAAAACATGACAAGATAAATTATTTAATCATTAACACTAAATAAAAAAGGGATGAATTAGAATTGAAGAATGGGTGAATCAGAATAATAAAACGATCAGACATATCAAGGTAGTCAGAACAGTAACTTATATTAATAAAGTAGTAACAAACAAACAAACCAAAATGGTAAATACAGAAATGAGGCGATTTAACCTGAATAGCCCAATAGATGGTAAGTGAGAGAGTAGAACTAGCCCCAAAGGACCAAGAATAACATAAATAATGACAACTGTAAATGGACTAGAACTAGCCACCGCACCAACATAAGTGTGTAAATAAGAAGAATAGTGACTAACAAACAATTAACATGGAAGTGTAATGATACAATCAGCCACAACACTTAGGAAGTGACGTATAAAGTATGACAAAATAAAGTGAACCAAGAAGGAATACAAAACTTGTGTTAAACCAAAGAAATAGACTCACTAAAGAAAATTGTATATAATATTAATAATTGTAAGGACAGACAAGTTAGAAATACTAATTATTAAGTACTTAAGATATAGAAGGGCACAATAACCCAAACAGATAGAGTAAACTAGGACAAATCACATTAGCACGATACTAACATATCAGTGGTACAATAAAACACAATAGAATGAGAGTAGTAAATTGTAATGATGGTGAACATTTTCTAAATAAATAGATGTAAGAAAGAGAATTTTTTAGTAAGCAATACAATAATATTCACCCACCAGTAACACTAAAAGAAGATTGAGTGTAATGTGTTAGTGTTAAGACCCCAAAGTGAGAATAAAACCCCATTAAAAAGTGATAAAAACACTGATAAAGCAGTGTCCAAAGTTTATAAGTGAATAAACTAAATTATAAGTGATAAGTTATGTGTGAGTGAGATCTAATATTGGCCAAACACAGGAAGGACTGTGATAGTGGAAATGCCAATATGAGTGGACACCCAAAATGTAACTATACAAACTAATATTATTAAACTTAAGTTAGTATTAGTAATCACTAATTACTATGGTTTTTAAATGTGTGTTAATTAATATTGTAGGCCTAAGGGACAATTCATAGTTTTAGGAAAGTTAAGAAACATAGACTATTAGTGTGTTAAATCACCATATAGAGAGTTTCTATAAGATTAAATTATAAAAACAATTAATAATCATTATATGATTTAGTAAGAGATAGTGAAATAGGATAAGGTTACATAATTAATGACACAAGGTCAAATAAGTTTAGTGGTAAGGATTTTCTATTACAATCTAAAAGATTAATCAATGTTTATATGTTTGTTTTCCTTTGATGACACTATAAAATAATTATTACTCACTGAAGAGTATGAGTGGATAATATATTTCAAATAAGTATGTGTTAAATGAATAAGAATTATGTTTTAATGACTAAGGTTTATGTTCCAATTAATTATGTTTAAATGATAAGAATTATAGCCATGGGAATTGTTAAAACCATTAGATGTTATGTTATATGTTGTAAGAAATAAGATTTTAAAACCAACAGAAACCAGTAAACAAGAAACAAACAATACATTCAGATACAATGACACTAAAAGTGAGTTATGACAGTAGACAAATTAATATAGGGAAACAATAAAATTACACACAATTACAAGAACCGACTTAAACATTGAACAAATGAACAGAATCTTGCATTAAAACAATCAGGACCCATTACAAGGAGAATAAAATGTAATATCAGTAATTAAAGAAAAATAGTCAATTGCTGTTTAAGCCTAAGCAAATTCCCAACTGTCAACTACAAAAAACTTCAATTTATAGAATTAAACACTGACATTAGGAAGACTAAACCACAAAAACTATGAAATACAAATAGACAATCATGTTAAGGCAGAAATATTATGATAATAATGTAAATTAAGAAAACAGTATAATTAAATAAAATTCACAAAACTGTCAAAATGTTGATACCTAAGTGAACACTATAATATTGGATTTCAAATTAATCCTTGAGCCAAAATATGAACAGTGGTGATAATATTTACTACTAAAAAGGGAGTACTGAAGATTAATTACATTTAGAAGATCTGTAACCAGTTTAAATAAAAATTCAAATACCCTAACAATACTCTTTAGCCAATTTCAGCCAATCAAAAACTTTGAGTAACCATGACAACAACCGAATATTGACTAATTTCAGTTAGGAACAATACTTTATGTAGTGACGCAAAACTGGAGAGACGCCACGCCGTGAAGGGCCCAAATTTTCAACAGAAAAACAGTATAAGTGACCACAATTTTGAGAAGGAGTACCAGGACAACAGATGAGAGGCCATTACAACTAATCTACACCAAGGACCAGCTCGGAATTAATCCAGATGACCGGAAAATACCTGTAATTCGACTTGAAGAAGATGACAACCAATTTTTGAGCCCAAGACTGAAGTAGGAAGAATCAACATCGATCCATTACTTTACATGGACGACTGACAATACCCATCATATCTACTAACGTTGAGTATTGCTGAATTTATTTGATTATTATAAAACAAATTTTCTTTCAAAAATTCTAACTATATAATAAAACTCTCACTATCACTGAATATGTTTTCAAGGATTGATAAAATAAAGAAATAACTTTGTAAACATTGAATGAACACATGATAACCTATGTTACACAACGACACTGTCACACTTCAACACCACAATATTTAATTTATAGCAAACCTTGTGTAATTTTAATGATCACAAACTTTAAATGATATGTTCTAATTTGTTATCTTGTTATAAAAACTTCTGTATCGTACTTAAAAGGACCCTATAGGCAGATTTAATTTTGTAAATAATAACCAACGCTGTCTTGCATCTAATAGAAACATTGTACTGTCAACCCAGCAATCCGCTGACTGAACGACTATATTTTGCCGAGGCTAAAATTATTATATCAATTATTATTTTGTATAAAGCGTTAACAAGAACTAATAATTCAGAGCCTAAATAAAAAAAAAAGTGTGTACCGAGAATAACTGTCCAGTATTTATTTATAGAGAATAATATGTATGTTTTGTTTAATAGCAGTGAGTCAACATAACCAACATTATTCAAGTTGGCAACACGTTTTCCCCCACTCAAACGAGAATCGGTTTCATGCCAGTCGGCGAACGATTCAAATTTACACTAGTGCACTGTCAAACCATACAGGTAAAAACTTTTGTTTTCTCGTAAAACAATTTGGCGCCTATCGGGAGTTACAAAAGTGCGAGAAGGGACAGGTAAGGCACGCAGGCTACCAGACGCTTACGAACGACACAATTTACGTTCGATAAAACTTCCAATTACACAAACATAAAATATTGTAATAATAGTATTTTACAAAGTGGGTATTTTACAAAGTGGCGCACCAACTAGTGAGGCTAGAATTACGAAAGAATATCTAGCGGCAGGTACGACAGAAGGTCAACACGATGAAGAGAGCATCGTCAAAAAGGCGGACGAAGGAGGCCGAAAAGGAAGTTCGAGCGGAAGAGAAGGAAGTGACTTCGGTAGAAGACGCCGAACAAGTGTTACCTCCAATGGAACCAGTCAAACCTGTGCAGCCAGAAAATCAACCAGAGAAACCCACACAGCCAGGAGATGTAAATTTCATGGAAATGATGAAAATACTGATGGAAGATAACCGGAAGAAGATGGAAGAGAAAATGGAAAAAACGAACGAAAGTATAGCATCATTAAATGAAAAATTGGACAAAAATAAGGAGGAAATTAATGAGAAATTTGACCAGAACAGCCAGCAAATGGCCGAAAATAATAAAGAAATGGCAGTAAACATGGAAAAGTTGAAGAAAGAATTGAGCAGAACCATCGAAAATAATAATGAGCGAATCAATAAGAAGATCGAGGAGGAAATGTCCGAGATGCACGGGAAATGGGAAGACACGAGCCGTGAAATACAACGAACGAAGGAAGATTTCAGAGAACGGATGACCAACCTGGAAGAAGACAGCCAGATCCGGAGAGAGTCGATAAAAACTGCAACCGACCAAAACATAAAACAAGTACGAACAAATTTTGGCGAGAAGTGCCGGGAGACTGACACAGCCGTGAGCGAGGTTCGCGGACAAGGCCAGCAAAATAAAAATAAAATCGAAGAAATCCAGCAACGGGAGATTGCTAAAATCAGGGAGGAGTTAGAAATAATTAATAACAGACCACCAATAATGACGCAGTACCAGCACGTGGACAACCGGGAAGTGATAAACTTTAAACAGTACCGGCGGAACCCAATGGAGTTTCTGGAAAGAGTAGACGAGCAGCTGGCCAAAACTCGGGAGAACAGGTGAACAATTATCCGAGGCTACTTAGACGAATATTTTCGAGATATCAACGATAATTGGTGGACGGCCACAAGACACGACCTGACGGATTATGAACAGTTTAAAGAGGTATTCAAGAGGAAGTACTGGTCGGAGGCCACACAGAACATAGTGCGGGACAGTATATGTTTCGGAAGATACGACGCCACCAGAGGGACAACTTTTACTGCATATTTCCTCGGTAAAGTATGCCTAGCAAGAAACTTAGAACCGAAGATCCCAGAAGAAAGTTTGGTAACGAAACTTGCTTTCCATTACGAAGAGGGTATATCTAGAGCGCGGCTAGGAAGCCAAATAAAAACTATACAGTCCATGGCAGCCCTGTTGGAAGATTACGAGCGAGAACGTTATTATCGTAGGAGCCGACAGGGCGAGAACAAAAATTTTAACAACGGTTACCCGAACAATAACAACAATTACCGTTTTAATTATAATAACCGTAACCAAGTGAATAACCCGCCTAACAAGCCGCAGAATAGAAATAACAATAATCCGGCTAGCCAACAAAATAACAATTATAATAATAATAGGCCAAACAACACAAACAATCCATACAACCGGCCAAATAATAGGCATCAACCCTATAGGCCGAATAACACTAATTACAACCGGCCAAATTACAATAACAACCCGAGTGACAATAGAAATCGAAATAATAACGATCGCAACTATCGTCAAGTGCATTACGTGAGGGCCGAAAGTGACGGTAGAAATAGATCATACTATCAAGGACGACGAAGTGCCGACCGGAATGCGTACGGACACCGTACAGTGATCGTAATTACGGACGTGACACCAGAACCAACACGGGCCGGAGTCGAAGCCAAGAAGTGTACAGGCGTGACCGGTACGAAGAGGATCACAACCAGCCTGAACCCCGACCGTCACCAAGCGGAAGTCAGCCAACAAATCAGCAAGACGATCGTAACAATCAGTCCGAGATGACGTTAAACTAGGAGCGGCAGTGAAAAAACTACTTGTACCCTCACTGAACCATTCTATTGGGTTAAATCGCATCGTTACTCAAACCAACGGCGAACGCACAATTACAATCGTGCGCAATAATTATCTGAAGAATATTATAGAGGAACTCCTCGAAGAAGGTAGCAACCAATCTGATAGTAAACATAACGAGATTATATTTCAACGCAAGTCAACGGAGTACCAGCACAAATTATGATAGACACTGGATCCAATATCTCATTAATCGACAGTATTGAGCTTCAGAAAATTCAAGAAGCAAGTAAAACAGTCATACTTATGCTACCCATCAGCAACATTGTCCTTGTAGGAGCGACCGGACGACAAAACAGAACCGTCCGAAAACAAGTGCAACTCGAACTGACAAGCAATGGACAAACCGTGACAATGACGTTTTTAGTAGCCAGTGGATTGCCATTCCGGATGCTAATTGGTTGCGATATGCTGCGCCAGTACTCAGCCATGATTGACCTGCGCAAATACAAACTTATTTTGAAGAAGAATGACATACAATGGGTAGCTGAACTGACCAATAGTGAAGAAATACAGCCACATGAAACAATGTACCATATCCAAAAGTACAGAAATACTGGAGAACATGTACTATATAATCGGATTTATGACGAGACCGATAATGAAGAACTATGGCAAGAAAAACTCGAAGAAATCCGAACTTTCCAGAGAGAGAAAACGAGCGCTCAATTAACAGCTCAACAAGCTGAACAACTGATCGAAGTATATAAGCGTTGCAAGCACGTATTTTCAAATACACCTGGAAAGGTCAGAGATTATCAGTGCGAGATTCAATTCCGAGAGCCTGTCAACTTGATAAAAAAATCTTACCCGATCGCATTCTCATTAAAGGAGGCGGTGAGAGCAGAAATCAATCGATTAATAGCTGAAGACATAATTGAACCAAGCTACTCACCCTACACCAGCCCTATCCTTGCGGTTCCAAAGAAACACGGGAAGGTGAGAATATGTCTAGACGCCCGTGAGATCAATAAGTACATAATAAATGATCGTACATCCCCAGGAGAAATAGATGAGATCCTGAAAAAATTCTATGGAACGCAATTCAAGGGAAATAGATGGAAGAACACTTTACTAAATCATGGAATAAAAACGTACAAGACATCAGTGTACCATCCCAGCAGCAACCCTGCAGAGCGAGTCTTGAGAGAAGTGGGGAGAATTCTCCGTACATATTGTTATGAGCAACACAATGAATGGTCTAAATACATACCAGCAGCCGAAAATTTTATAAACTTATCGCACCACCAATTTATTGAAACAACACCATATACTGCAATGTTCCAAAGACCACCACCAAGAGAAATTACTTCCCTAATCCAATTTCCGAATGACGAAGGATATCAATTCGATGAAGTTCAATTTCACAATAAAATATTAGAAAAGACTGACAAAATCAGAGAAAAATATAAGCAAATGCAACCGAAGCCCATACAATATCAGATTGGAGAGCAAATATTACTCAAAAACAGAGGATTACCAAGCACCATGGAAGGGATAACCAAGAAGCTATTGTTACTGTACACAGGACACTACATAGTAAGCAAAGACAACCAAAATAATACATATGAGATCGTAGACCCAAAAACACAAAGAAGAAAGGGGACATTTAACCAAACCTCTATGAAAAAATATTATTAAAAACGAAAAAAAAATCCCGAAACCAATTAATAAATAACTAGTGTTAAACAGTAAGAAAAATAAACAAAACAAATAATAATAAAAAGATCATGTATACCATACCCACTAATAATATCGAATCACGAAGAGCTAGAGAGTGTGAATAAAAGAAACAGAATATAATTTGAAATAATGTATTGTATAAACTAAATAATAATAATGTGAAGAATCCTACAAATGATATTTATTTAATAGTCGCACTAAGACTACTTGTATAATTTTATAATGATTGACTGTAGATAAGTCCAGCAATCAAATGTGTATTTTACGGCGGAGCAATGGAGTCAAAAGTACCCTTCCGATCCGATTCAATATAATGATAGGGAAAAATGTTAGGGAATTAGATATCAAAGGGATAAGAACATTAAACTAAAATACGATACAAAGATCAAGAAGAATATTGACACTCAAAAATAAAAAGAACCTATTGCTCAAAACTAACCAGTGATTAAGAAAATAAAAATGAAATAATGATTGATAATTCCAATCAAAAAACTGAACGATATTTGTTGAAATAATCAATTTTAGTGGCAGGGCAATATGTAATGGTACATATCTTCACCTAAACATAATGAAGAAAACATGACAAGATAAATTATTTAATCATTAACACTAAATAAAAAAGGGATGAATTAGAATTGAAGAATGGGTGAATCAGAATAATAAAACGATCAGACATATCAAGGTAGTCAGAACAGTAACTTATATTAATAAAGTAGTAACAAACAAACAAACCAAAATGGTAAATACAGAAATGAGGCGATTTAACCTGAATAGCCCAATAGATGGTAAGTGAGAGAGTAGAACTAGCCCCAAAGGACCAAGAATAACATAAATAATGACAACTGTAAATGGACTAGAACTAGCCACCGCACCAACATAAGTGTGTAAATAAGAAGAATAGTGACTAACAAACAATTAACATGGAAGTGTAATGATACAATCAGCCACAGCACTAAGGAAGTGACGTATAAAGTATGACAAAATAAAGTGAACCAAGAAGGAATACAAAACTTGTGTTAAACCAAAGAAATAGACTCACTAAAGAAAATTGTATATAATATTAATAATTGTAAGGACAGACAAGTTAGAAATACTAATTATTAAGTACTTAAGATATAGAAGGGCACAATAACCCAAACAGATAGAGTAAACTAGGACAAATCACATTAGCACGATACTAACATATCAGTGGTACAATAAAACACAATAGAATGAGAGTAGTAAATTGTAATGATGGTGAACATTTTCTAAATAGATGTAAGAAAGAGAATTTTTTAGTAAGCAATACAATAATATTCACCCACCAGTAACACTAAAAGAAGATTGAGTGTAATGTGTTAGTGTTAAGACCCCAAAGTGAGAATAAAACCCCATTAAAAAGTGATAAAAACACTGATAAAGCAGCGTCCAAAGTTTATAAGTGAATAAACTAAATTATAAGTGATAAGTTATGTGTGAGTGAGATCTAATATTGGCCAAACACAGGAAGGACTGTGATAGTGGAAATGCCAATATGAGTGGATACCCAAAATGTAACTATACAAACTAATATTATTAAACTTAAGTTAGTATTAGTAATCACTAATTACTATGGTTTTTAAATGTGTGTTAATTAATATTGTAGGCCTAAGGGACAATTCATAGTTTTAGGAAAGTTAAGAAACATAGACTATTAGTGTGTTAAATCACCATATAGAGAGTTTCTATAAGATTAAATTATAAAAACAATTAATAATCATTATATGATTTAGTAAGAGATAGTGAAATAGGATAAGGTTACATAATTAATGACACAAGGTCAAATAAGTTTAGTGGTAAGGATTTTCTATTACAATCTAAAAGATTAATCAATGTTTATATGTTTGTTTTCCTTTGATGACACTATAAAATAATTATTACTCACTGAAGAGTATGAGTGGATAATATATTTCAAATAAGTATGTGTTAAATGAATAAGAATTATGTTTTAATGACTAAGGTTTATGTTCCAATTAATTATGTTTAAATGATAAGAATTATAGCCATGGGAATTGTTAAAACCATTAGATGTTATGTTATATGTTGTAAGAAATAAGATTTTAAAACCAACAGAAACCAGTAAACAAGAAACAAACAATACATTCAGATACAATGACACTAAAAGTGAGTTATGACAGTAGACAAATTAATATAGGGAAACAATAAAATTACACACAATTACAAGAACCGACTTAAACATTGAACAAATGAACAGAATCTTGCATTAAAACAATCAGGACCCATTACAAGGAGAATAAAATGTAATATCAGTAATTAAAGAAAAATAGTCAATTGCTGTTTAAGCCTAAGCAAATTCCCAACTGTCAACTACAAAAAACTTCAATTTATAGAATTAAACACTGACATTAGGAAGACTAAACCACATAAACTATGAAATACAAATAGACAATCATGTTAAGGCAGAAATATTATGATAATAATGTAAATTAAGAAAACAGTATAATTAAATAAAATTCACAAAACTGTCAAAATGTTGATACCTAAGTGAACACTATAATATTGGATGTCAAGTTAATCCTTGAGCCAAAATATGAACAGTGGTGATAATATTTACTACTAAAAAGGGAGTACTGAAGATTAATTACATTTAGAAGATCTGTAACCAGTTTAAATAAAAATTCAAATACCCTAACAATACTCTTTAGCCAATTTCAGCCAATCAAAAACTTTGAGTAACCATGACAACAACCGAATATTGACTAATTTCAGTTAGGAACAATACTTTATGTAGTGACACAAAACTGGAGAGACGCCACGCCGTGAAGGGCCCATATTTTCAACAGAAAAACAGTATAAGTGCCCACAATTTTGAGAAGGAGTACCAGGACAACAGATGAGAGGCCATTACAACTAATCTACACCAAGGACCAGCTCAGAATTAATTCAGATGACCGGAAAATACCTGTAATTCGACTTGAAGAAGATGACAACCAATTTTTGAGCCCAAGACTGAAGTAGGAAGAATCAACATCGACCCATTACTTTACATGGACGGCTGACAATACCCATCATATCTACTAACATTGAGTATTGCTGAATTTATTTGATTATTATAAAACAAATTCTCTTTCAAAAATTCTAACTATATAATAAAACTGTCACTATCACTGAATATGTTTTCAAGGATTGATAAAATAAAGAAATAACTTTGTAAACATTGAATGAACACATGATAACCTATGTTACACAATGACACTGTCACACTTCAACACCACAATATTTAATTTATAGCAAACCTTGTGTAATTTTAATGATCACAAACTTTAAATGATATGTTCTAATTTGTTATCTTGTTATAAAAACTTCTGTATCGTACTTAAAAGGACCCTATAGGCAGATTTAATTTTGTAAATAATAACCAACGCTGTCTTGCATCTAATAGAAACATTGTACTGTCAACCCAGCAATCCGCTGACTGAACGACTATATTTTGCCAAGGCTAAAATTATTATATCAATTATTATTTTGTATAAAGCATTAACAAGAACTAATAATTCAGAGCCTAAATAAAAAAAAAGTGTGTACCGAGAATAACTGTCCAGCATTTATTTATAGAGAATAATATGTATGTTTTGTTTAATAGCAGTGAGTCAACATAACCAACATTATTCAAGTTGGCAACACGTTTTCCCCCACTCAAACGAGAATCGGTTTCATGCCAGTCGGCGAACGATTCAAATTTACACTAGTGCACTGTCAAACCATACAGGTAAAAACTTTTAATTGTTTTCTCGTAAAACAATTTGGCGCCTATCGGGAGTTACAAAAGTGCGAGAAGGGACAGGTAAGGCACGCAGGCTACCAGACGCTTACGAACGACACAATTTACGTTTGATAAAACTTCCTATTATACAAACATTAAATATTTTAATAATAGTATTTTACAAAGTGGGTATTTTACAATATGTAATGCGACATAATAGTAACCCTGTCCCAAAGCTAGAACTGCTCAATTCAGTAGGAATGATAGTAGGCAGCAGGGCCGGAACTAGGGGGGGGGGGCAGACGGGGCATGTGCCCTGGGCGCCGGCTTGGAGGGGGTGCCGAAGGCGCCAGCCCAGACACGGGGCGCCGAATTAGCGAAGAAATAGTAAAATTATTTTCTATATCGTCTATATGTTACAATTTTTCAAATAATAAATCATTATTTGTGCGATTTAGTTTTTAACGTCTTCAATTTTATTTTTATTTAATTTGATGTATTTTAAAAAGCAGTAATCATATCACATGTTAAGAATTCATTATTAATTGAGAATTATCCCCGCCCGGTTTCAATCGGCCATATACAAGTTACAACCGATCTTCGTAAGTGCTCGAGCGTGTTCGGCTACTTCCGGCTCGTTGCGGTTTAATGCAGATAAATTTTTGGAGGGAAAAGAAAAGATTGTGCCAGTGTTGCCAAGGAAACCACTGCTCAGTAGTTCAGTTTATCATTTACGTGCAAGGTGCAAGTAGTGAAATCGTTCCATTGCTGATATTTTTGTAATAAATACGAATAATTAGATTAATTTTCTTTATATTTCTCGGTACCATTAGTCAAATTAGTCACTCAACACAACAAAAATGTCAAGGAAACCTTCTGGAGCACAATACAGGAAAAAAGCCAAAGAGCGGCATCACAATGAAAACAGATTATCATAATTTATGTCGTCGTGGTTGACAGATAAAGGTAAGCCCAGTATTTTTTGAATTTTTAAAAATTAGTTTAATTTATAACATTAATTGTTGATGCTAGGCTTTGAAATGTTAAAAATGTTTGCCTTTTATCATGACAAAACTGTTTACGGGAAAATTAACAGACAACTCCAATTCCTTATTGTTCATATATCTTTCGTATTGTTTAAATTAGCAGCCGTCCTTACTTTTCTTTTATAAAATTGCTAAACTGCTATAATTGTTATTATTTAGACAAAGCTTTTCGTCATCACTGACATCTTCAGGTCTTGGTTGTTTAAGACCTGAAGATGTCAGTGATGACGAAAAGCTTTGTCTAAATAATAACAATTATAGCTGTTCATATATCGCTCCACCCAGGGGCGTATCAACTAATTTTGAGATAGTTAACTGGCCGGGGGGGGGGATAGGAAAAGTTTCGAAAATTGGATGGAAATTGGAAGTTTTCGAGGTTTTCTGCAGCGAAATTCAGCTCGTAATTCAACTCATTCTTGGAATAGATTTAAAAATCGTAAACAGTTGGGGAGTTTAGGGGATCTTTAAAGAAGAATTCAGCTTGTTATATAATTTTGTTTTCCCAGGGCATTTTTTGGGCTTTCTGGATCAACCGCGCAGCCAGGGATTTGAGATTCTCTTTGTGGAAACACTGAAACTCACCCAATCCCCCAAACCCCACCACTATTGCGCGCCTCACGGCCGAAGTCAGCCGATCGCTTACAAACATTCCCAATAATTTGCGTATTTTCCTACATTCTACACATAGCGGCGGCAAACACTCATCGAGTGAACTTGCAAAGTCGCAGTTTACGGTCATGGAATTGACATTAATACTCCTTAGTCCACTGTCAGCATGTTTTGATATGAGAACTTCTTAAACTTTTTTAAATTCTTTATTATGTAGCGCATTCAACATAAAAAAAAATATATTTTTTAATTTCTCTTGGGGGGTTTGACCCCCAAACCCCCCTCGCTGCGCCGCTGTTCTGGATTAGAATTAACTTGTTCTAATTTAGCCCAACCAAGAAAATTAGATGCAAATTGGGGAGCATTAAAGCTTTCTGGAGCACTTCTTGTAATTTAGCCTTTTACTAGAATAATTTTGAAAATTGTACGCAAATTGGGCATTTTTGGGGAATTCAACTAGTTCCAATTTATCCCTCCCCCAGAAAACTAGACGCGAATCGGAGGATTTAAGGCTTTTTAGAGCACTCCTGATTTATTCCTTTTCTAAGGTATTTCAACTCGATCTAACTTGGCCTCTTTACCGAAATTTTTTTTATACTCATAGAGGAGAAGGAGGTGGGGCTCGAGCACCCAAACCTCCCCCTTGGGTGCGCCCATGGCTCCAATATTTAGTTAAGCTTAGCTTCTCTTCTTTCTCCCACCTTACAACCCATAGAGACCGTGCCAAGATTTGTCCTCTTCGTAAATCTAGATTCATAGTTAAGTTGATGATAGTTATAACGGTACAACCCATGTTGTCGAGGGCGATGTTGTGAGATGTTTTCAATAAAAACAAGATTTTTTCTCACAATTTTTATTTTTTTATTTTTATTTTTATTTTCATATCTTTTGGATCCAATAAAACTGATTAAAAAAAAAATTTGTTTGTCTAAGTTTGAAGATGAGGAAACATTGAGGATGTATCTATTATGAATTCAAAAGCTACCTCCGTTAAAAAAAATTGTCTTGCTTTTATTTTCTAATAGTAACCTATTACTTAATAGTGACCAATAAACGGTTCTAACTTTTAGGTGAGGTAAGCTGCCAACGAGACAAAGAAGGTTCACAAGGAGAAGAACATCCAGTTGAGGCCGACCAGTCTAACTATGTACATATGGAAGCCACGAACACTGACACTGTAAGTACTGCTAAAGATATAGAAACCGCTGAACAGCTAGCTCTCAGTAAAACGGACGATTCTGCAGTTTCGAGCATGATAGATAATAGCTCAAAAATTTATAGAAACAAAGAGCTTCAGGACTCACAGTTAGATTTTGATATTAACGACCCAGGGCCATGGCCAAGTACAATATCTGATCATCAGAGATGTTACATAACGAAAATGAGGTTAGATAAAGATAATGAACAAGAGCTAGATCTAAGTAAAAGTATGAGGGAGGGCCGTAGCCTCACAAAGGACTGGTTTTTCAAACTGTTGCCTAATGGAGAGCAAGTAAAAAGATCCTGGCTAGGTTATAGCAAGATTAAAAATGCACTATTTTGCATCCCATGTAGGCTACTTTCACAAACTTTTAAAGAATCTACAACTAGCTTGTCATTTTTAGCTAAAGAAGAGGGTTTCACCCAATGGAAAAAGGTGAGTGAAAGAATTCCAGATCATGAAAATTCGCAAAATCACAAGCGTTGTTTTTGTTCTTGGAAATCACTTGAAACGTCAATGAAAAAGGGAGGAATAGATAAAGAACTACAGAAACATATATCAAGAGAAGAAACTCACTGGCGACAAGTGCTTTGCTGTATCATTGACGTAATAGTTTTTTTAGCAAAACAAGGAGGGCCATTAAGAGGATCATCTGAGCTAGATAATTTTGGTGATCCAAGAAGTGGGAGGTTTTTAAACACAATCGATTTGATTTCCCATTACAATGCTGATTTACGTGATCATATCAATCGCCATAGAAAAGGTCAGATTGGGTATTTTTCCCACAAGATTCAAAATGAATTTCTCACGTTAATTAGCAGCAAAGTAAGAGAAGATATTCTCAAAGATGTGAAAGATGCCAAATATTTTTCAATTATATTTGATGCTACTCCCGATATAAGCCACAAAGAACAGATGACCCAAATTGTTCGGTATGTGAAAATGACTGAAACTGGGCCTGAAATAACAGAGAGTTTTATAGATTTTTTTCATTATCCGTGACAAAACGGGGTTAGGAATATCGGAAGAAATTTTTAAAAAATTAGAAAATGACGGATTGGACATCAAAAATTGCAGAGGCCAGATTTACGACAATGGAGCTAACATGGCCGGCATCTATAAGGGAGTTCAAACTAGAATTCTAACAGAAAATAAGCTGGCATGTTTTGTACCATGCGCAGCTCATTCATTAAATTTAGTTGGTGTGCATGCTGCTGAGCTCTCTCCACAAGCCCAATCTTTTTTTGGCATAGTAAATATCGTCTGTTTGTTTTTTTCTCATCTTCTACTTCAAGATAAGAAGTTTTAAAGAAGCATGTGCCGATTTCCTTAAAATCCCTGAGTAAGACCAGATGGTCAGCAAGGAAGGAGTCGGTGGATGTTTTTCATAAGCATTTAAACGATTTGAATTATGCTTTAGAGGAATTGGTCGAAAGTTCGCTCTGTAACGCTGAAACAAAAGCGGAAGCTAGATGTTTGGCACAAAACATTTGCAAATTTGAATTTATTGTCCTAACCTGCTTCTGGAGCAAAATGCTGCAAAAAATTGATCGCGTAAATAAATACCTACAAAGGGATGACGTCACCGTAGACACAGCTGTGAGACACATCAAGGGCTTAATAACAGATTTAGAATCAATAAGGAGCAATGCACCAGAAGATGCTATTTCGGAAGCCAGAAGAATAGCTGAAAGCCTTGATGTCCCTCAAGAATTTGAGGAAAAACGGAAAAGGAAAAAAAAGAAAATGTTTGACGAGAGGTGTGAAGATGAGATCAGTGGATTATCGTAAGAAGACTTTTTTAAAGTGGGATTCAGGGGAATATTTGACAGCATTTTAAACGACACGAATGTCCGATTTAAAGCTCTGGAAGAAGTAAACTTTAAATTTAGTTTCCTGAATGGAAAAATAATGAATAAAATAAGTGTTGCAGAGCTAAGGTTAGAAGCTGAAAAAGTCGCGGATTCCTACAAAACGGATTTGAACAAAGAAGAAATTTTTCAAGAAGTAGAAAGCTTCAAGCACCATGTGATGGAAATTGACGACGGATTAAAAACGGCACATGCAAAGGCAATGCTCCAGATTATTTATAAACATGGGCTTCAAGATGCTTATCCAAACTTGACTACGGCATTGAAGATTTTTCTAACTTTACCAGTTACAGTTGCTTCAGCCAAAAGAAGCTTCAGTAAATTGAAAATAGACAAAAACTACTTGAGGAGCACAATGGAACAAGACAGACTCTCTAACTTGAGCATCATTTCTATCGAGCACCAGAGAACATCATCTATTTCTTTTGATGACATTATTAACACCTTTGCTGCCAAAAAAGCTCGAAAAGTGACAATTTGATTTATTTAGAATCAAGAATGAATAAGGACTGTTAGTAAATTTAGTACCCAAAACTCATGTAAAAATCTAATTTGTTTTCAATGTGTTCCAAATTGAAATAGTAAAGTACTACATGAATACTGTACCAATTTATAACCAAAATACCAAATAAACTTAAGAATGATTTGAAGATTAACTGAATGTCTCATTTCTTAATGTGTTACCCACTTCTGTAATTTCAGATTAACAAATGAAGAAAAAACCTTTTACTTTTTAGATTCCGTTAAAAATTATTACACAAATACAATAGAGGAGTGCGGTAATTTCACAACTGAATTTCACTTGATCTGTTTGCACTATAGTGTAGTGTGTTGATGAGTAAAGCTACGAAGCTGTTATTAATAGCATTGACTCAAGTACAGGAAAGTATATGCTTTTGTTTTTGTTAAATAGTTTTAAATGGAGTGAGTATGGCGTGGAGTGGGAGGAGGGGGCGCCGAAATATACCCTTGCCCCGGGTGATAGGAGGGCTAGTTCCGGCCCTGGTAGGCAGAGTCGCCTATGCTATCCACATAGACGAAATAAAAATAGACAACCTTTAGTTACAGAAAAGAAAGACTGTCTAATATAAATAATAAAAGAAAAATACAATGCAGATAGTAAATAAACTAATCAAAATGTATTATAAATATAAAATAACATACAAACCTTTTGTAATTAAGTTAATGTGAAAGAGTGTGGGCTAAAGCTAGTGATCCCTGATATTAGGTAGTGCAAACAAACAAACATCCAATTAATAAAGTGTCAGTGAAGTACCAGTGATATTCCCAAACACAAAAATGTCAGTGAGGGGGAGATGGCAGAAGTGTGGGTTAAATACTTTTATGTAAAAAAAAAACCCATGGACCACGTTAATAGAGAGTTGCGATGGGGGTTTTAAATAACGTTAAGATGTTCATAAAGGTTTTGGCATGACTAATTATGTTTGTGTTTTATGCCAAAGCTTATGAGTAACATTCATGAACGATGTTGTTAGAAGTAGTTGGAGCCTATGAGCAGAATCAGAAGGTGATGCATTAGGAACCGAAAACCAATGAACAATAATCTAATCACTGATTAATAGTACTAGTTAAGATTAATGGGATGGCTGAATAGTATGCCAATTAACTAATCATTGTGGCTAATTGTAAAATACAATATTTAATCATGTAGGCCATACTTAAAACATAGCATGACGGATGATTCTGTTCTAATCAAATTATTGTATTAACACTAAGTATATTATTTGTAAATTGATAATTGTCGACTAGGCCATAGAGGCAGTATATTGAATAATATGTTAAAGGATTTTATTGTAACCATTTGTTAAATAATGTTAAGGGTCCAGACTCGTTTAGTAAATAGTTTAAAATCAGAGAAAAACGGTTCAGAATCAGAGTTTAAGCAATAAGAAATGTAAATTATAAAATAGTATTGATTAGTAAATAAATGTCAGGAAACTAAAAGTGTAGGCCCAAAGTTAGAAATTTTGTACGGGGGAAATCACCCTTTATAATAACCAATTTATGTAAATAAGGTATCAAAATGCTCATAATTATATAAAGAAAAACATGATGTAATTTAAATTTAAGGAAACTCAAAGCTAAAAAAGGAGTATTTTTCTTATAGGCAAATGAACATTTGAAATTTGTAAACTGACCATGTTATAACGGTACAATTCTGGCCCAATTATATTTTGGGAAATAATGGATATAAATGGTAATTTTATTTAAAGTCATATAAATAAAATCTAGTACAGTTTTAGAAGGGTTTTTAACTACGTAATATTGAGTGGACAAGATTTGTGTCAAGGTCAGGGATAGACTCACAGAAACAGCAAAAACAGTTCGTCATGTCAATGTGTCAACCAGCTGCGCCTATGATTACGTCAGCCAAAAGAATGCAAGGCGTAATACATACGTTTGTAAACAAATAGGGTTGGGCGAGATACACAAATGAATGAGTGACGTAGTTTGTCCCCCACCTCTGTATTGCAGCGTTGCGAACAAAGACAGTCTCGTCTCATCACAGTAGCGTGCCGGCCGGCAATTCTCTAAAAGCTACTTATATCTAAATTTTACACAACCAAGTTTTTGTTAAATATGTGAAAGTGCAGTATTTTTAAAATAACAGTCCGATGTAAACCCCAAATGTTGGGTTACGACAACATCGAAAGTGTGAGATCAACGATGGGACATCTTCGAAGAATTTCCAGCTATGTCATAAAATGGGGGGTACAAAAAAGTCCAACTAAGGGTTTAAATAATCTTTTCTTTTAAATTCAATTCATTAAAATGAGCTCAATTTTGGGGAAGTCAATTAACTAAAACTTTGTACCACGAATGAGAGTGAGAGTGAGAGAGACGATATTTCATTACAATAATTAATAAGTGCTGGGTTGTGAAGTCTTTTTAATAACAATATATTATGTTTATTATGTAACAAGTATAAAACATGTTATTTTGGAGGGCTTATAAAATGTTTAAGGGATATTATATGTTTACAAAATAAATGGGACTACGCCCCGAGGCATAGTAACGTGCGTGTTTGGCACATAGTTCAGTAGAGTCATTTTCATATGTACGTAGACTCTTTTTGATAATAAAAGGTAATGTCATTGGTAAATAATATAAGCCAGAGTGAGTTATTTCAGGTAATACATTCCGCTAGTACTGGTTCGCTAACACGAATTCTGACCTTAGGTAAGTATACATATTTTGTGTATTTCAGTTTGCAACATGGCGCCCGATGAAAATTTCAAAATATAAATTATCGATATTACAAAATAATAAAAAGTAATTAAAATAATAAAAAGTTACATTGGCGCTTTCCGACCAGGGACTCGACATAAAATATAATTTTATGTGGGGTGTGCCTACCAGAAAAGTGGAATAATTACCTGGAGTAATATTTTGAAAATACGTAAATATATACGTAGAGGTAGGGTTAAATTATAAGGTTATGTGCATGCATGTATTATAAAAAAGCAAAATGAATACTAATGACAATAAGAATGTAGAAGTCAGTATCACTGATGAAACATTTACGAGTGAGATGGGTGTTCAATTAACCCCAATTAGCCAGACCGGTGAAGCAAGTGCCACCGAATTAAATACAGTTCAAATAACACCCATCTCGACTCGAGACGAAAATAAAACAGATGATACAGCTGCCATGATGCAGTTACTGTTAAATAAATTTGATGAGTTGAAAGATCAGAACAACGAACACAAAACTGAAATTAAAAATAATTTTAATGATTTGAAAGATGAAATCAAAAGACAAATTTTAAGTTAGATAAAAGAATCGATGAAATGCATGTACATTTCGATCAAACAAAAGAAAAGATAGTAGCGTTAGTAAATAAGAAATTCGATAGACCAAAGAATAAAGTAAACAAGAATTATGAGAATAAAAGCGAATTGCACCATATGAGAGATATAGGTCATCCAACCATGGCCATTCCAAAGCAGATGTCCACGACTGGGACAGAGCACAGAAATTGGATCAGATGTCTCCTGATAATCCAACATCCAATCCAATTTGGGGACAATATAGTGATCAAAATTTTAAAAATTTATAATTTCTTGATCAAGTAGCACGCTCACACACTCGAGTTGACAAACCCAGGCCCGAGTCGTAAATAAGAACGAATTAGGGACACGTCAGACCCGACGCCAGTGGGAAGACAATGAGAAAAACGCCTGAGTACACGCTACAATAGAAAATAGGGTACGTCGTTGACAGCACGAAGTTAGCTACGATTTACAGCGCCAAACAAACCAAGACAAAAAGGGCATAGTCCAGTAGCCTGGTTACGCAGAAGTGAAATGGAACACATGCTGTGGGGTTGAGTTGTAACGAGCACACGTATGAACGCTACACCCAGCAACAAAGGGTGCAGAGAAATCTTGACAAATATGTAGACAATAGAACGGATATTCAATGAATACTAGAGATACACATAGCCCAGCATGAAAACACGCCCTGACGTCCAGCCAGATTTACAACTAGAAAGCGTGGGACCTGTCCAGGGATGGCGCCCAACGAAGAGTTGATAATCGGCGGAACGAGCGAAGGGTAAATGAACAATTGACCAAGACACTGCAGACTCTTAGCAAAAGCTATATCAGAGTGCCTCGACAACGTGGAAACAAAGGTTGGTAGACAGGCGGGAAATTACTCTAGTTTCTAAGAATCAGCACAATGTTCGTCGCTGGAGTATTCCGGGGATGTCAACGACCAACCACCTTCCTAAGGAACTGGTGGAGAGAGTAGTAACAACTTGAACGACGAATCAGGAAACCGATGACAAAAATCTACAAGGTGGTAGGAATTTAGGAACCTATCAACAACGGCCGTAGAGATGAGGAAATTGCCTTCTGGGAGAGAATGATTGATAAAAACTGTTTGCGAGGACGCGGAGCCCGGTAGTTGGAGTAGTAATACGGGTAATACAGTAATACACTAGTAATTGAAATAGTTTACGCGACTTACTCTACTTTAACTCGGTCAATCAATCAATGAAATTGTAACCAAGTCGCGGTCTTAAGTGAACTTAGACATTCAATTCAATCGCAATTCTACAAAACGTATGTTTGACAGTTTATATGAGTTACCGATAATCAACAGTGCGAATAGACATAACAATCGTTAAATACGAGTGTATACGTGATTCTAAACTGCGACCGACACACAACATAATGCAATACGAGTGAGTAACAATCCGAAAGTAAAACAGTGGGTGACGATTTCAGACACAATTCAACCATAATGATTCTCAATTTTGGGCATCTGAACTGAGTGAATTAACACGAACACTATTACGCACATTGCATACATTACATCCAAGGTAGACGAAATAGTTAGCTACATGAACACGCACACAGCAAACTCTAAAAGCAAACCACTTCAATGACGATGATTGCATCTTAACACTTGAAGCCATAAAACACTTAACGCCAGCGGAGAGTCCAACACCACACTATACATAACGAGGGTGGGGAAATTCAGTGAAGTGAAAGTGAAGTGTTCTTCGATCAACAGAGATTACGATGCATAAGGAGCGCACTAACGGATGTAATCTCACACCGATGGAATTTGTGGATAAACCTTTTGCAAGATAAGCCTTTATGTTTCTTAAATGCTAGTTGATACATACTACTGCACTGTCTCTTCTTTTCAAAGAGCTACTCCCGAGAGATTTCTGTAAATCTATATAAAACATAAATCTAATAATGTTAATATTAAAGTCATTCATCTGAGAATAATGAATGCATTTAGCTAGGGATAAAATATTTGATTGCTTATTGTATGTATATGTATATTATTGTGTTGTATTTGATTATACTATATGTCTTGTTTTTCAGGAAACAACGAGCAAATATTATTGTGATTTTGTTATTATGTGTTTTTTTATGTATTTGCAGGACATAATTTCATTTGTGGTTCAGTAATTTACTTAATCAATGATATAATAAATAAGTAATTATTACATATATACATATATCTTGCGTTCATTATTGCGATTAACCTTGACAATTAATTTATCACGTTCCAAGTGATTTCATCTTGTAACTTATAAAGAGTCTCAGAGTTATGCTAATTATCAATGGACACATCCAAATCGACCATTGAAATGTCAGATTAACATGCTCATGTAAATCATATTGATTTGATAACTATATTGAATCAAATCCGACAGATATAATTTACTTTTCCATATGTGTGTTAAATAATAATGATACCCAAGGAAAGTGGGGCTTTATAAATGTCAATTACAACCCCATTTAGTTAGACATAAATAGCATACGAATTTAATTAGACCCAATTCACTAATATATAATTGGATGATTAATAATTCCTAATAATTAGCATAATTGCATTAAATATAAATGGCGCTCCAAGATCGTGGGGCACGGCAAACACAATTAAATAATTAATTGCCAATTCCATTTATATGCATTAAAATACATAACAATTGAATGTATTTCGCATATCTATAATAATATGTAATATCTCGCATTTTGTCGCCCATGACAACCAGTCTTCGTTCTGTTATTGGATAATATTTGTTATCGTAGAGCCGTAATTAGAAAAAATGTTCTTGCACTTACTTAATAAAATACTCCCTTACTAAAGTTACATTACATCAGATAAAACCTTCACATAATCTGTGTTATTAAACTATATACATTTTGCTATATTTTCTTCTTGATTTTCTTAGTCTAACAAGTATTATCTTTTCTTTACAAAATTCTAATTTTAGGCCTATTTGTTTTATTACATGTGTTATGATTTTTTTGTATTTTAAGTCACTTATCCTTTTATTAATTAATACTATTGCTTTCTTTTAATTTATTATATTACATTGAATGTTTTTACATTTTTTAGTTATTTAACTTTTCTGACCTGACCTACTGTACAATGGTGTCACTGGCTTATGGCCAATCATTCCAATTTTATTTCATCCTTATTTCAATTTATTATTATTTATTTTAGTATTGAACCCTTCATCTGTTTATAACATAATTACAATAACCCTTTGGCATCTTATCAACAATTATTGCCTTCCTGGCCAAGTTTACAAATATAATCTAACAATATCTCTATTATTTATTTAAAGTAAGTACCCAAATATTTACTCTTATAAAGTTTAACATAAATGAAATTAACATCAATTAATGGATACTTTCTTAAAGCATTTGCTTCACACCTGCTACATACAAAAGACAACATAAATACCATGATAACAAAACAACATGATAAAACATAATAACATGCACATTATTATAAAATATTAAATACCAATTAACTAGTCTACTCTCAGTTAATTAATTGATTAGTCTAAACTGTCTATAGTATTTTCACATTATTTTACACTATGTTTATTGCTTACACTTATCACTGACCACTTCATAGTTTGTATTTATAAACATTTCTATTTTTCTATTACCTTGTAACCTTACTTGGTATTATTGATTTATTTATTTAATGAAGGTTTACTTTTTTGACCTTTATTATAATGGACAATTAGCGTTTTTATATTGATAATTATAAATCTTTATGTAAGTAGGGGACCTTAGTTTTGTTACGTTATATAATACTCCCCCTCCAAAAGAAGTTTATTTTATCTGAATATAGTTTGGTTAAAATAAAATTCTATTTTTCATGCCTTGGAATATTTGTTTGACAAAATTTTCAATTTATAATGGTTTCAGTTTTTTATTGTATTTCTGCTGTAGTATGCAATTCAATGGGTTCTTTGGGGTTTATTTTCTATTTATATTCCTTAAACTTTTAATTGCACCGGAAAACTGTGTTGATACTCATTGTATATCTTGTCATTAAATTCTCTACTGGTACCTCACTCAGTTTTAGACCTGTCTTTTTTCTCTGGAACTCATAACTTCTTCTAGCTTATTACGCCATCATTTCTTATTATCATTTTTATATTTAATTCCCTCGCTTGGTGTATAATCCCTAAAATACTATATTTTCCTAACATTTTTCCCTAATATCATAGCTGGTACGGAATCAGAGGGGCACTCTTTGCTTCCATTACTCTGCCGTTTCCCTAACTATATCTTCTGAGATCAGAGGAACTTCATCTCTGTCCAGAAAAAAAATAAAAGTTGCACTATCACAACACAATACATATAATTATTACCTATAAGGTAGCTCCTTCACTACAAACTTATATTCAAGGGATGATTACTATTATTTCTGAGGTATCGTAATACTTTTCTTAACTTATTTATCTCGTTGTTCTGTAGTTCCATTTTATCATATTATTCACAGGTATAGTAGTTAAAGCTGTACAACATTTATTTTAAATTCTTCTTAGTTCCGTGCTGTCAATTAATTATTCTTTAGCATACGTATTTTATTATTTTTGATTCACTCCAATTTACTTCTGCAGTTAAACACTGAATCTCCTCCTTATCATAAATTGTCTTGGCATATTCTTCCTTCATCTAACTCATTTTTAACCCTTCTTAAATAGCAACTAGTCTTCATTGTTCTTATCATTGTAATTATCCTGACTAATATGGTTATTCACATAATTATTATGGTTATTACCCGTCTTTCTCTTCTTTTATGGCTATTGGTTCAAAATAATTTCTTTTGAAATATATGGTAAGATGTTCTTACTTATTTTTGGAATTTTGTGGTTTTTAAATTGATTCCAAATAATTTCTCTGAAGTATCGTGTAATTAGTTTATTTTATTTAATAGTTAGTTTAATATATTTTAATTAGTTTCTCATTATTTTCCTTTGATTTGCTTTATTTGTTATCCATAAAATCCGTCCCTTTTCTCTATATTTTGTTTGGAATCTGTTTAACCATGGTCCATTATTTCCTCTGTACTGATTGTTCGGATTTCTCTGGTGTGCAGAATTATTTCTGTCCTTGTGACATATCTCACTATCATCTGGTTCTTCCATTTTGTTGCTATAAAATCTTCATTTATGCTAAAGTCTTCTATCTTGTTAATTCTTCTTCTATTTGCTGGTTTAGTTGTTCCAACGACGGTTTCCCATCCTGGTTTATTTCTTTTATCAGTGGTTGGTGGTTCTCATCCATTCTTTTATAGATTTTATGTATTTTCCAGCAAAATCTTTCCCTGCGTTTTTCGTTATCTTCCAGGAATATTTCCATTATCTTCTTCACTGGTTCATCCATATTGTTTCTTAATCGTTCGAATGGTTCATACATACTCTCCATAAGTCCTCCATGCTCCTTGGTTAGTTTTGGCTTTTTTGGCTCTTCTAATCTCTCCGGCAATTCAATTGGGGTTCGTTTAGAGTTTCTAAATTGACTTACTTTTCTTGGTTCCATAATTGGTATATTATGCATTTTAACTAATCCCCCCTTAATCATCGCCAATCCTTCCCGTGTATTCATTAATTTCCTTTGACGTGCTTGTCTCATTTTCATTGTCTTCATTTCATTGTTAACCCGTTCTATTCTTCCGGCTATTTTAATTTGTACTTCGTTTAATTTTTCTTGGGTTTCTAGACGTACCTCTTTTACTCTAGTTTCGTTATTGTTTTCTACTTGGTTTATTCTGGCCTCTACTTCCACTCCGAGTTGTATGATGGTTTCATCAGTCTTTTCTAGACCTACCTTGGTTTCAACTATTTGCTGTCTTACTTCCTCTTTGTAATCATCCACCCTTTTGCTAAGTGTTTCATTGATATTTGCAATTCTTTCATTTATGATTTCTCTCAACGCTTGGTTTTGTTCATTTATAATTTGCCGCAAATCCTTATTACTGCTTTCAATTTTTTTGTCTCTTTGTTTGTTATTTTCCTGAATCTGCCTTAAGCTCTCGTCATTCCTGTCAAGCCTTTCGTTAATTTGGTTTAATCTTTCATTTATTTGTCGGTTATTCTCATTAGTTTCCTCTTTATTCTTGTCAAACTTCTGGTTCATTAGTTTGATTAAGTTCTCACTCAAAATTTCATTTTGTTTCTGTGAGTTTTCTTTTATACTGTCTATTTTATTTTCTAGCTTTTCTGAGTTTTCTTCAAATTTTTTATTTAATTCTTCCTTCTGTTTCTTGGAATCTTCTTTAATACTGTCTATTTTCTCATTAGTTTGTTTATTTTGTTCCTTCATACTACTCATTAATTCCATCAATTTTTCCCAATTTAGTCCTCCTCTGGCTTCCTCTTTACCTCCCGCCTGTTGTTCCATTTCGGTGTCTGTAACTATTTCAGCTTCTTCTTCCCATCTATCTTCTTCCGTTTCTTGGTCCTTCGCTATCCTTTTAGAAACACCTCTCGTATGCATTCCTGTGCCTCTAATAGTCGCCTGCTCAAGTTAAGTAATAGCGATGTAGTCGATTTTTTACTTAACTCAAGCCCTACAAGTTGAGCGCCAATTTGTAATCTATTTACCAATTTTACAAATTAAATTTGAGAATGTTTAAAAGCCCCAACGTTGTCGGCATCAATTTGTAATCTAATTACCAATTCGTATACTAACGTTAAGCCCCACTGTTGGGTTCGCCAATTTGTAATATAAATCTTTCTTCTCTTATTTATCTTTATCTTGCTGTTGAAATTGTCAATTTGTAATAAAAGTAACTTATGATATGTTTTTTCTGTTTGTGAACAGAAAGCTGCTGTAAGTGTTAATTTAAAAAAATGTAATGAGAAGTATAATAGGTTCTTATCTCTAACAAATTATATTAATTAAATCCGTCCTGACCGAATAGTGTACGATATGAGTTAGTACACTGTATGTTTATGTTATTACTGCTCAGGCCTAGCTGCACCAAGCGTGAGAGCGGAGAGCGGCTGCCGCGAATTAGTTTCTCTTCTCTCGTGATTCAACAGCTGTACGCAAGCTAGCGCTGTGGTGTATTGTCGGCTGGTTATTATAGGTTAAGTTGTTTGAGCCTGGTGTTCCTCTCGTTTCTCCCTTTATACACTATAAGTTCCTTAAAATATACTAAATCATTAACAAATAATAATTACTCATCAGTTTCAGGAAAGATTCTTTATTTTTTTTATATTCTGTTCAAAACAGATGTTTTCTCATGGCACAGATACAACACATCGATCACACGGGACTGAATCGATTAGTTATTAAATTCGGGTTTAGATGTTTTTTAAGTTTAATTATATTATTACTTTTTCTTAATCTCAGGGTACATGGAGTTCTTGTAACTATTAGTATGGTCAGAAAATGCAAGTTAAGGTTACTAGGTATTACAATTTAATCATAAAATGTTATTAAATAAAGTTTAAACATGAGCTGGTTTTTTACCGTACGTTGACAAAGTTACTCGTTATGGCCGCGTTTCACTGAACGGTGACTGGGAGCAGAATGATGACGAATGTCTGGAATATATCAGCCTCCAGCTTCTCAATAAAAGTTTGGTGTTGGTGTCCCAGGATGTAGTGGAAGTTTCAGTTCTTGATCTTCGCTAATATTTGCGTTTCTGGTGGTTACGGGTCCCAATGGAATTTGTGTAGTATTAAGTCTTCGCTCAGTTGTAAAAAGTGAGGTTCAGGACGTAACTTTAATTTTTTTTCTGTTCGTTTTTAAAGTATTTAATTACTTTGACTTATCCAGGTCTTGGGTTGTCTTCATTTATTTACTATTAATTTTCATTATTACTCATTTGACTGTAGCTGATTAGTAATTTTATTCTTTAGAAATTTTGTTTAATTTTATTGGTAGGTAGAATTATATTCTCCGATTGATAGCCTCGGAAGTCGATCAACTGTCTTTTTAGTTAGTTAATATTTATTAATTTTGATTGACAATAAATTTATTCATTAGGTTTTCTTGTTTTTTCTCGATTTATGGCAACTGAACTGTCCTTGTTCAACGTTCATATATAACAATTGAGTGTATTTCGCATATCTATAATAATATGTAATACCTCGCATTTTGTTGTCCATGACAACCAGTCTTCGTTCTGTTATTGGATAAAATTTGTTATCCTAGAGCCGTAATTAAAAAAAATGTTCTTGCACTTACTTAATAAAATACTCCCTTACTAAAGTTACATTACATCAGATAAAACCTTCACATAATCTGTGTTATTAAACTATATACGTTTTGCTATATTTTCTTCTTGATTTTCCTAGTCTAACAAGTATTATCTTTTCTTTACAAAATACTAATTTTAGGCCTATTTGTTTTATTACATGTGTTATGATTTTTTTGTATTTTAAGTCACTTATCCTTTTATTAATTAATACTACTGCTTTCTTTTAATTTATTATATTACATTGAATGTTTTTACATTTTTTAGATAATTTAACTTTTCTGACCTGACCTACTGTACAATGTGTCACTGGCTTATGGTCAATCATTCCAATTTTATTTCATCCTGATTTCAATTTATTATTATTTATTTTAGTATTGAACCCTTCATCTGTTTATAACATAATTACAATAACCCTTTGGCATCTTATCAACAATTATTGCCTTCCTGGCCAAGTTTACAAATATAATCTAACAATATCTCTATTATTTATTTAAAGTAAGTACCCGAATATTTACTCTTATAAAGTTTAACATAAATGAAATTAACATCAATTAATTGATACTTTCTTAAAGCAATTGCTTCACACCTGCTACATACAAAAGACAACATAAATACCATGATAACAAAACAACATGATAAAACATAATAACATGCACATTATTATAAAATATTAAATACCAATTAACTAGTCTACTCTCAGTTAATTAATTGATTAGTCTAAACTGTCTATAGTATTTTCACATTATTTTACACTATGTTTATCGCTTACACTTTTCACTGACCACTTCATAGTTTGTATTTATAAACATTTCTATTTTTCTATTACCTTGTAACCTTACTTGGTATTATTGATTTATTTATTTAATGAAGGTTTACTTTTCTGACCTTTATTATAATGGACAATTAGCGTTTTTATATTGATAATTATAAATCTTTATGTAACGTAGGGGACCTTAGTTTTGTTACGTTACATAATACTCCCCCTCCAAAAGAAGTTTATTTTATCTGAATATAGTTTGGTTAAAATAAAATTATATTTTTCATGCCTTGGAATATTTGTTTGACAAAATTTTCAATTTATAATGGTTTCAGTTTTTTATTGTATTTCTGCTTTAGTATGCAATTCAATGGGTTCTTTGGGGTTTATTTTCTATTTATATTCCTTAAACTTTTAATTGCACCGGAAAACTGTGTTGATACTCATTGTATATCTTGTCATTAAATTCTCTACTGGTACCTCACTCAGTTGTAGACCTGTCTTTTTTCTCTGGAACTCATAACTTCTTCTAGCTTATTACGCCATCATTTCTTATTATCATTTTTATATTTAATTCCCTCGCTTGGTGTATAATCCCTAAAATACTATCTTTTCCTAACATTTTTCCCTAATATCATAGCTGGTACAGAATCAGAGGGGCACTCTTTGCTTCCATTACTCTGCCGTTTCCCTAACTATATCTTCTGAGATCAGAGGAACTTCATCTCTGTCCAGAAAAAAAATAAAAGTTGCACTATCACAACACAATACATATAATTATTACCTATAAGGTAGCTCCTTCGCTACAAACTTATATTCAAGGGATGATTACTATTATTTCTGAGGTATCGTAATACTTTTCTTAACTTATTTATCTCGTTGTTCTGTAGTTCCATTTTATCATATTATTCACAGGTATAAAAGCTGTTCAACATTTATTTTAAATTCTTCTTAGTTCCGTGCTGTCAATTAATTATTCTTTAGCATACGTATTTTATTATTTTTGATTCACTCCAATTTACTTCTGCAGTTAAACACTGAATCTCCTCCTTATCATAAATTGTCTTGGCATATTCTTCCTTCATCTAACTCATTTTTAACCCTTCTTAAATAGCAACTAGTCTTCATTGTTCTTATCATTGTAATTATCCTGATTAATACGGTTATTCACGTAATTATTAAGGTTATTACCCGTCTTTCTCTTCTTTTATGGCTATTGGTTCAAAATAATTTCTTTTGAAATATATGGTAAGATGTTCTTACTTATTTTTAGAATTTTGTGGTTTTTAAATTGATTCCAAATAATTTCTCTGAAGTATCGTGTAATTAGTTTATTTTATTTAATAGTTAGTTTAATATATTTTAATTAGTTTCTCATTATTTTCCTTTGATTTGCTTTATTTGTTATCCATAACATCCACCCCTTTTCTCTATATTTTGTTTGGAATCTGTTTAACCATGGTCCATTATTTCCTCTGTACTGATTGTTCGGATTTCTCTGGTGTGCAGAATTATTTCTGTCCTTGTGACATATCTCACTATCATCTGGTTCTTCCATTTTGTTGCTATAAAATCTTCATTTATGCTAAAGTCTACCGTCGTTTTTCGAACTGATTCTGTTCTTGTTAATTCTTCTTCTATTTTCTGGTTTAGTTGTTCCAACGACGGTTTCCCATCCTGTTTTATTTCTTTTATCAGTGGTTGGTGGTTCTCATCCATTCTTTTATAGATTTTATGTATTTTCCAGCAAAATCTTTCCCTGCGTTTTTCGTTATCTTCCAGGAATATTTCCATTATCTTCTTCACTGGTTCATCCATATTGTTTCTTAATTGTTCGAATGGTTCATACATACTCTCCATAAGTCCTCCATGCTCCGGCAATTCAATTGGGGTTCGTTTAGAGTTTCTAAATTGACTTACTTTTCTTGGTTCCATTTTAACTAATCCCCCCTTAATCATCTCCAATCCTTCCCGTGTATTCATTAATTTCCTTTGACGTATTTGTCTCATTTTCATTGTCTTCATTTCATTGTTAACCCATTCTATTCTTCCGGCTATTTTAATTTAAATATCACTATAATATTTTAATTTGTACTTCGTTTAATTTTTCTTGGGTTTCTAGACATACCTCTTTTACTCTAGTTTCGTTATTGTTTTCTACTTAGGTTTATTCTGGCCTCTACTTCCACTCCGAGTTGTATGATGGTTTCATCCGTCTTTTCTAGACCTACCTTGGTTTCAACTATTTGCTGTCTTACTTCCTCTTTGTAATCATCCACCCTTTTGCTAAGTGTTTCATTGACATTTGCAATTCTTTCATTTATGATTTCTCTCAACGCTTGGTTTTGTTCATTTATAATTTGCCGCAAATCCTTATTACCGTTTTCAATTTTTTCGTCTCTTTGTTATTTTCCTGAATCTGCCTTAAGCTCTCGTCGTTCCTGTCAAGCCTTTCTTTAATTTGGTTTAATCTTTCATTTATTTGTCGGTTATTCTCATTAGTTTCCTCTTTATTCTTGTAAAACTTTTGGTTCATTAGTTTAAGTTCTCACTCAAAAATTCGTTTTGTTTCTGTGAGTTTTCTTTTATACTGTCTATTTTATTTTCTAGCTTTTCTGAGTTTTCTTCAAATTTTTTATTTAATTCTTCCTTCTGTTTCTTGGAATCTTCTTTAATACTGTCTATTTTCTCATTGGTTTGTTTATTTTGTTCCTTCATACTACTCATTAATTCCATTAATTTTTCCCAATTTAGTCCTCCTCTGGCTTCCTCTTTATCTCCCGCCTGTTGTTCCATTTCGGTGTCTGTAACTATCTCACCTTTGTAACCCCTCTTTCTATTTTTATGCTTTATAAAAAAAAAAATTTTTTTTTTTCTTTTTTTTTTTTTGTTGAAAGAGGGGCCACTAGTTATTTAAAACTAGGCGGAAGGCCTAGAGAAGCAAAAATGCGCTGGGTCCAGTGAGACGGGACTTCCAATTAAACTCGATGGTTAAACAACAGTAACAAATTTTATTAGCAATTTCAAGTCTTGACATTCAATATAACTTTAATAGAATTAAAAAATTTCATTAAAAACTTCTACTCCACTCCCTGACATTATAACATTCTTAAAATGTATGTAACATCATAGTTCATAATTCAATAATTTCTCATAAATACACATAAATACAACAGCAATCAATATACTTACATGAATACACATAGAACGCACATATGTGTGTGGTGTGTGTGGTGTGTGTGTATATATATATATATATATATATATATATATACACACACACCACACACACATGTTCACCTGGCCGACAGTCTATATATATATATATTTTTCACCATACCTCAGGAGAGTATAACCCCAGTATCCGTCACCAAGACCCCCATCCCAAACTACCGTAATCGGATAAAGTGCCCAGCAAGCCTTAAAAACTTTTCATTGAGAAAACAAATCCATTAACTCGTCAGAGTATAACAGAGTTACAACAAATGAAATTATTACAAGTATGAGAAATGACCGAAGTCAATCTGGCAATACAGCCCGAACAACTCTTAAGTTACAAGCATACAAAATTTAGGTTTTGTTCCCCCAAATAGTAAGGTGCCATCGCAAGGTCAACATGACTGCACGGTCTTATAAAATGGATATTTCTCAGCTGCTTTTATGCTCTTACAAAAATACAGATTTGAACAAAACCCTAGTGGGACGTAACCACCAGAAAATAACATAGAACTGATTTTACAACCTCACATTTATAATTGAAAAAGTGAGAACCGGTAGTGTGCTCATATTAACAAAACTCAACAATTAATGCACTGGCTATGGCAGTAAAAAAAGATGATAATTTACTTATTACAGAATTATTAAACAGCTAACATAAATTTTATAAAATGTATAATAAAAAATTTTAATAAAATTTTATAATGTAAAACCTAATAAAACATATTTGAGGCATTCATAGAGAATTGGGTTGACCTCAGGCATGGCCATGCGTCCGAACTAGATGCAACAGAATTTAACATGTCAGAGACCTGTGGATGAAGGCACCAACAGGTGACGGTGGCAGGTCAAAGCACCCCCAAACCTTTAAATAATTTAAAAAAAAAACAAAACCCATATAGATCTATAAATATAATCAAGAAAATTTCTCAACAACGTACCCCGGCACCCATGCAAGCATAATTAACACCCATACAAATCAGTAACATTCAGTTCCACACACTTTTGCAATAAGAGAAAATTTTAACATCAAAATCGGGTGACGCATGACCCCGTCTGGGTTTACACTTACTCTGGGGCGTAAGTGTTTGTAAAATGAATCTGACAAAATTTATAACCACTAAATGTCCTGCCAGACTTGTGCACAAACGAAACTTTTAACTGGAGCTGTTCCAGGAATAATATCACATGTTCTAAATTGTAGCGGCAAAAAATATTTCTTAAAGGCTTAAATGTCACCTGGTTATAGTTCGGCACAAAACCTGAGGTTATTGTAGGGTGTTGTCCATCTCTTCCTCCCGGCGGACAAGATGGAAAGTCACTAGTTTAATGGCATGGGTGGCAGATGATCAACCACCAGCTGGAGCGAATCAGGTGATCAACTTAATCAGGAACTCGGAGAGTCACGTAGCGATTATCTATGCATAGTAGATAGATGATTTACAAGATCCAAAATCTCAAGGCAGCTGGGAGGAGCACGGACAGTCAACTTCGAGCGCTGTACGTGAACTGCCTCAACTTGCGCCGGAAAAAATGCTATGCCGCCTCGACCCCAGAGTGCGCGCCGATCAGCATAGCAAACGTATTGATAACGGGTCAGGAACGGCTAAGCTAAATAATTAACGGAATGGCAATGCCCATCACGTCGTTAACATAGAAAACAGCCGAGTTTTTTCCAAAACTCGGCACACCCCCACTCCAAAAAGGCAATAAGGTTGCCCAAATAGAACCAAAGGGGTACCCTGCAGTGTACCCCCCTTATAGTCTATACTCGAGTTCCTATCGGCATCCTCCCCAGTCATGGCTCTCAGGAGGGCAGAGGCTCAGAAGGAAAACGAAAGAGCAGAAGAAGACATGTAACGTGTAAGAGTGCGGCCACCGCAGACTGACCTGATCAGGGCCAGCCTACGGCAAGAAAAGACGGAGAAGAAAAGACAAAAGAAAGTACGGGAGCTCCCTGAGTACTGACCTCCCGAGACATGCCCAACTTATGTTCCGAGACACCGATACAACCACAACAGGGCGTCATGCCCTATAGTTACACAGAGGGACTAGCCCAAAACGCCAAACAATAACCGTACCTCAGAATCACTGCCCACGTCTCACAGGACCCGGAAGAAAAGGGGGTTTGGTCTCCATGACCCAATAATTTCATTTACATGTGTATATATATATATATATATATCTTTCCATAATCCAATACTTGTGTGCTCCAAGGGCATGTTGTCAACATGCCTCAGGAGGAGCAAGATCGACCCCCGCCGCACATTGCCCACCATCCACTCTGAAACTCCTTTTTTTTTTTTTTTTTTTTTTTTTTTTTTTTTTTTTTTTTTTTTTTTACGGGGAGGTTTGGAAAATCAAGAAGGAAAGGGCAAGGATCATTGAAAGATCAAGACCTGGAATGAAAGGTAAGGACATGGCTCTCTCCAGAAATAAGGAAGAACGGAGAAAACCAAGGCTCGCGCAGGCAGGGGCGCATCCCTGAAGTAGACGAACACCACCATATCATTCTACCCCCCCAGAGCACACACCTCATCAAATAACATACATCCCTACATAAATGGAGACCCCCCCGGGAGGGCAGAGGCTCAGAAGGATGTGGCCATCCCCATGCGACCCCCTCCACCATGCCGACCCCACGGGACCGCCCCAACACATCACCCTCTGCGGTGACCATCACCTACTTCTTACGGTCCCACTCACATACCCGTCCGAAGACCCAACAAGGTATCACCCACCTTGGCATGTGAGTGACCGTACTACCTCTCGTCCACCTCTTGGACCGACCAGCCACATGCACCAACACAAGGCATCTCCATCCTTGCCATATGGCTGGCCCACATACTTACACTAGGGCGGACAGCCCCGCTTCGCCAGACAAGAGAGGACCGCATCAAGGGCACGCGAACATCCATCCCAACTCTTACTTCACATTTGATTACACCGTAACTAGCAGGGGAGGTTTACTTCACCACAGCACCGTCGATACACCATATATATATATATATATATATATATATATATATATACACACACACACAACCCAGTCTTAACTCAAAATAAACACCATGGTAAACAACCGGGGAATGCGGCATGGCTCGGACCCTACAATGAACAACATCAACATCAACAACTATTAACAACCAACAACAGCACACCATCACTCCATCTAACTTTTCAGAACAGGGGAAACTGACGATCTCCAAGAGCACGATCCAAGTGCACTTTCGGCAAATCTCTAACTCCTTATCGATTTTTTTTTTTTTTTTTTTTTTTATACGGGAGGGTAGGAAATTCGGGAAGATGAAATGGGGCAAGGATCATTGAAGGTCAAGAGCGAGGACTAAGGGTAAGGACATGATTCCCTCCAAAAAGGAGAATGACTGGAGAAAACCAAGGCTCGCGTGGGCAGGGGCACAACCCTGAAGCAGACGAACACCACTGGGACTGTGGGGAACATCTACCTGCTACCCGTTAACCGCTTCTTCTCACCTTTCTGTGACAGACTTTAGGTACTCGTTCCTTTCGGACACCACTTTCTGAGAAATTATCTCGCGTTGAGCTGTATTGGCTGGTTTCCTCTGAATCAGAATCAAGGCAACTTACCTCACTACTTTCACCCCGATTTGGATTATCCTCATCATCTAACTCCTCTGCTTCTGCCTTCCCTGCTTCTCTTTCTTCCACTTCTTCCTTTTCTTCCTCCTCCGCAATTTCCCCTTTTTCGTCCCCATAATCCAAATCAACCTCATGACACTGCACCTCCTCACCACCTTCCAGTTGCTCGCCTGATCCATCTTCAACAGCATCTTCTCCCAGCTCCTCACCGATTTCTGCATCACCCTCGTGACCAGCTCCTTCACAAACTTGTTCACTAACCTCCTCTCCAATCTCGTTTTCCTCAACACATTCATCACCAACATCATCGCCATCACGTCCACTACCACCATTCGAACACTGCACATCTTCATCATCCTCTAGTTGCTCCTCTGGTCCACATGAAACTTCTTTCCGTGCTTCGGAATCCTCAACACTACTTACAGAAGGCGTCTGCATATCTTCACACACTACATCATTCTCACTCGCACACTCCACAACGCTGCCACCAAATTTCTCCTCAACTTCTACCTCATCTCCTTCCACCACACTTGCAGCATGGACATCCCCTTGTCCATCCGCAACCTCAGAAACCTTTGCAGCATGGACATCCCCGTGTCCATCCGCAACCTCAGAAACCTTTGCAGCATGGACATCGCCGTGTCCATCCACAAACTCAGACTCTTCAGTCACCCTAACACCTACAACTATACTTCCCTATGCAGCATCTGCAGACTGCTCTTCTGCCTCTTCCTTCGATTCCACTCCTTCACCACTCTCAGCAACTATAGCGTCCTCAACATTTCCTACCCTGGAATCCAGCTGTTCAGGTCCATGTGCAATGTCTAAATTAAATACTACTTCCGATGATAAAGCTATACCATCAAATGACTTCTCACACCCCTGCATAGGCGATGATGATATTACAGGATCCGGATCCCTCATGAACCGAGATGGAGATACCGGAACAAACTCTGCGGCATCCAGATTCAACCATGACGTCCTCTCTGACTCAGTATTAACAGACGTTTTCTTGTCGTCTTGTATTAATCCACAGAAGTTATTCCGCTTTTCTTCTTTCTCTTCACCTTCTTCATCCACAACTCTATTAGGCACTGGTACTTCCTCTGGAACCTTTAAAGTTTCTTTTCTCTCCAAATAGGAATAACACCTCGCTACAGGCTCCCTACTTGCCGATGTTGGTTTACTAATATGATTTCTTCTTCCCCTGTTAAATTCATCCTTTTTTGCTTTCTCTACTGTAACTGTTGTTACCGTCCTCACACTTGCCACCCCCTTGTAGCCTCCATTACTTCCGGAATATTCAGTTTTTCTGACCGTCTCTTGTGTTCTCCTCCAACCACCATGTTTGTCTTCTTTAGCTTTTCCTAATAAACCACTTGAGTATTGGACATCTGTAGCAGCTCTTCCCCGGGACTCGTCCCCTGCCTGGACAGTACTAGAAACCAGACACAACCGGTCCAGATCCGCGAAACAACGTGGGCGGTCTGCGAATATCAAACGAGATCTCTCTTGGGGATTCAGTCCTTCCAGAATTGCTTGTATTACTTCTGTCTCGGGCAACCCCAAACTTAATACTCGGGCAGCCTTCCATATATCGTGCACGAAGTCCCCCAATGCCTCTCTGTTGGCCTGTAGGCAATAGAATAACTTAAACTTCAGCTGGTCACGTCGTCGACGGGGTATGAAGAAGTCCAACACTTCCCCATGGAAGGTGTCGACACTGTAGCCCCGACGCAGAGTGCTGGTGACCAGACGGGCCAATGAACCCCGGCAATACGGGTATATAAGGGACAAGACCTCCTCATCGGACACACCCGGGAAATCTGCCAACTGCAGGACCAGGTCCAAGAAAACCAGCAGCTGGTCCTCATCAAATCCATTCACCACCGAAAGTTTCTGGAGAACCCCTGAAATGGGGTGGGGCAATCTCTGGTAGCATACCGCCGCCAAAATTGCACAATTCAAAACACACAACCACCAAACATAAATCCCCACGAAACACCTAACATAAACCTAACTTACAAAACATAGTCACAAAAACAGAAAAAACTCAAGTACTATCCTTCCTTTGAGCGACCTCCGGGTTCCCTAGCGCTGCGAAAACCTGATCCACCCCAGAACCAACTCTCCGTCAGCCACCACACTCAAGAGGAGAAACACATCAGACACTAACATAGACCAACAATCCACACCACCGAACAACTACCACAACATATAACATTTAACAAAGACATTTATTATAAACTTCAGAGACTAAATCTGGTCAATGACGGTACCGACTTCTGGCCGGGCCATACCGCATCCAGCTAACCTCACGCGCTATAACTTCCGTAACTATTTATAAGGTAACTATTTTCCGTACCTATTCCCCCCGTGATCTCCGGTAAGGTCCAGTCTCAACAACAACAACAAAACCCCCTAAAATGCATGCCACGTGGCGGCATCAGGTTTACAATTCCAAATCAAATAACAATTATTCATTGACAATACATATACACATAAAATGCTAAACCTGCCATTCCATCCACCTCTGCATTCATTTTCAAAAGTTTTGAAGTTTTTCAAACTATTTCCCAGTTTGCAAGCCCCGTCACACCCAAGGACCCTCGCGTTTGACCCTAGAATCAACCGCGCTCTGCTACCATTTGTAACCCCCCTTTCTATTTTTATGCTTTATAAAAAAAAACATTTTCTTTTTTTTTTTTTTTGAAAGAGGGGCCCCACTAGTTATTTAAAACTAGGCGGAAGGCCTAGAGAAGCAAAAATGCGCTGGGTCCAGTGAGACGGGACTTGCAATTAAACTCGATGGTTAAACAACAATAACATATTTTATTAGCAATTTCAAGTCTTGATATTCAATATAACTATAATAAAATTAAAAAATTTCATTAAAAACTTCTACTCCACTCCCTGACATTATAACATTCTTAAAATGTATGTAACATCATAGTTCATAATTCAATAATTTCTCATAAATACACATAAATACAACAGCAATCAATATACTTACATGAATACACATAGAACGCACATATATATATATATATATATATATATATATATACACACACACCACACACACATGTTCACCTGGCCGACAGTCTATATATATATATATTTTTCACCATACCTCAGGAGAGTATAACCCCAGTATCCGTCACCAAGACCCCCATCCCAAACTACCGTAATCGGATAAAGTGCCCAGCAAGCCTTAAAAACTTTTCATTGAGAAAACAAATCCATTAACTCGTCAGAGTATAACAGAGTTACAACAAATGAAATTATTACAAGTATGAGAAATGACCGAAGTCAATCTGGCAATACAGCCCGAACAACTCTTAAGTTACAAGCATACAAAATTTAGGTTTTGTTCCCCCAAATAGTAAGGTGCCATCGCAAGGTCAACATGACTGCACGGTCTTATAAAATGGATATTTCTCAGCTGCTTTTATGCTCTTACAAAAATACAGATTTGAACAAAACCCTAGTGGGACGTAACCACCAGAAAATAACATAGAACTGATTTTACAACCTCACATTTATAATTGAAAAAGTGAGAACCGGTAGTGTGCTCATATTAACAAAACTCAACAATTAATGCACTGGCTATGGCAGTAAAAAAAGATGATAATTTACTTATTACAGAATTATTAAACAGCTAACATAAATTTTATAAAATGTATAATAAAAAATTTTAATAAAATTTTATAATGTAAAACCTAATAAAACATATTTGAGGCATTCATAGAGAATTGGGTTGACCTCAGGCATGGCCATGCGTCCGAACTAGATGCAACAGAATTTAACATGTCAGAGACCTGTGGATGAAGGCACCAACAGGTGACGGTGGCAGGTCAAAGCACCCCCAAACCTTTAAATAATTAAAAAAAAAAAAACCCATATAGATCTATAAATATAATCAAGAAAATTCCTCAACAAAGTACCCCGGCACCCATGCAAGCATAATTAACACCCATACAAATCAGTAACATTCAGTTCCGCACACTTTTGCAATAAGAGAAAATTTTAACATCAAAATCGGGTGACGCATGACCCCGTCTGGGTTTACACTTACTCTGGGGCGTAAGTGTTTGTAAAATGAATCTGACAAAATTTATAACCACTAAATGTCCCGCCAGACTTGTGCACAAACGAAACTTTTAACTGGAGCTGTTCCAGGAATAATATCACACGTTCTAAATTGTAGCGGCAAAAAATATTTCTTAAAGGCTTAAATGTCACCTGGTTATAGTTCGGCACAAAACCTGAGGTTATTGTAGGGTGTTGTCCGTCTCTTCCTCCCGGCGGCCAAGACGGAAAGTCACTAGTTTAATGGCATGGGTGGCAGGTGATCGGCCACCAGCTGGAGCGAATCAGGTGATCAACTTAATCAGGAACTTGGAGAGTCACGTAGCGATTATCTATGCATAGTAGATAGATGATTTACAAGATCCAAAATCTCAAGGCAGCTGGGAGGAGCACGGACAGTCAACTTCGAGCGCTGTACGTGAACTGCCTCAACTTGCGCCGGAAAAAATGCTATGCCGCCTCGACCCCAGAGCGCGCGCCGATCAGCATAGCAAACGTATTGATAACGGGTCAGGAACGGCTAAGCTAAATAATTAACGGAATGGCAATGCCCATCACGTCGTTAACATAGAAAACAGCCGAGTTTTTTCCAAAACTCGGCACACCCCCACTCCAAAAGGGCAACAAGGTTGCCCAAATAGAACCAAAGGGGTACCCTGCAGTGTACCCCCCTTGTAGTCTATACTCGAGTTCCTATCGGCATCCTCCCCAGTCATGGCTCTCAGGAGGGCAGAGGCTCAGAAGGAAAACGAAAGAGCAGAAGAAGACATGTAACGTGTAAGTGTGCGGCCACCGCAGACTGACCTGATCAGGGACAGCCTACGGCAAGAAAAGACGGAGAAGAAAAGACAAAAGAAAGTACGGGAGCTCCCTGAGTACTGACCTCCCGAGACATGCCCAACTTATGTTCCGAGACACCGATACAACCACAACAGGGCGTCATGCCCTATAGTTACACAGAGGGACTAGCCCAAAACGCCAAACAATAACCGTACCTCAGAATCACTGCCCACGTCTCACAGGACCCGGAAGAAAAGGGGGTTTGGTCTCCATGACCCAATAATTTCATTTACATGTGTATATATATATATTTTCCCATAATCCAATACGTGTGTGCTCCAAGGGCATGTCGTCAACGTGCCTCAGGAGGAGCAAGATCGACCCCCGCCGCACATTTCCCACCATCAACTCTGTAACTCCTTTTTTTTTTTTTTTTTTTTAAGGGGGAGGTTTGGAAAATCAAGAAGGAAAGGGCAAGGATCATTGAAAGATCAAGACCTGGAATGAAAGGTAAGGACATGGCTCTCTCCAGAAATAAGGAAGAACGGAGAAAACCAAGGCTCGCGCAGGCAGGGGCGCATCCCTGAAGTAGACGAACACCACCATATCATTCTACCCCCCCGCAGAGCACACACCTCATCAAATAACATACATCCCTACATAAATGGAGACCCCCCCCCCGGGAGAGCAGAGGCAAAGAAGGATGTGGCCATCCCCATGCGACCCCCTCCACCATGCCGACCCCACGGGACCGCCCCAACACATCACCCTCTGCGGTGACCATCACCTACTTCTTACGGTCCCACTCACATACCCGTCCGAAGACCCAACAAGGTATCACCCACCTTGGCATGTGAGTGACCGTACTAACTCTCGTCCACCTCTTGGACCGACCAGCCACATGCACCAACACAAGGCATCTCCATCCTTGCCATATGGCTGGCCCACATACTTACACTAGGGCGGACGGCCCCGCTTCGCCAGACAAGAGAGGACCGCATCAAGGGCACGCGAACATCCATCCCAACTCTTACTTCACATTTGATTACACCGTAACTAGCAGGGGAGGTTTACTTCACCACAGCACCGTCGATACACCATATATATATATATATATATATACACACACACACACAACCCAGTCTTAACTCAAAATAAACACCATGGTAAACAACCGGGGAATGCGGCATGGCTCGGACCCTACAATGAACAACATCAACATCAACAACTATTAACAACCAACAACAGCACACCATCACTCCATCTAACTTTTCAGAACAGGGGAAACTGACGATCTCCAAGAGCACGATCCAAGTGCACTTTCGGCAAATCTCTAACTCCTTATCGATTTTTTTTTTTTTTTTTTTTACGGGAGGGTAGGAAAATCGGGAAGATGAAATGGGGCAAGGATCATTGAAGGTCAAGAGCGAGGACTAAGGGTAAGGACATGGTTCCCTCCAAAAAGGAGAATGACTGGAGAAAACCAAGGCTCGCGTGGGCAGGGGCACAACCCTGAAGCAGACGAACACCACTGGGACTGTAGGGAACATCTACCCGCTACCCGTTAACCGCTTCTTCTCACCTTTCTGTGACAGACTTTAGGTACTCGTTCCTTTTGGACACCACTTTCTGAGAAATTATCTCGTGTTGAGCTGTACTGGCTGGTTTCCTCTGAATCAGAATCAAGGCAACTTACCTCACTACTTTCACCCCGATTTGGATTATCCTCATCATCTAACTCCTCTGCTTCTGCCTTCCCTGCTTCTCTTTCTTCCACTTCTTCCTTTTCTTCCTCTTCCGCAATTTCCCCTTTTTCGTCCCCATAATCCAAATCAACCTCATGACACTGCACCTCCTCACCACCTTCCAGTTGCTCGCCTGATCCATCTTCAACAGCATCTTCTCCCAGCTCCTCACCGATTTCTGCATCACCCTCGTGACCAGCTCCTTCACAAACTTGTTCACTAACCTCCTCTCCAATCTCGTTTTCCTCAACACATTCACCACCAACATCATCGCCATCACGTCCACTACCACCATTCGAACACTGCACATCTTCATCATCCTCTAGTTGCTCCTCTGGTCCACATGAAACTTCTTTCCGTGCTTCGGAATCCTCAACACTACTTACAGAAGGCGTCTGCATATCTTCACACACTACATCATTCTCACTCGCACACTCCACAACGCTGCCACCAAATTTCTCCTCAACTTCTACCTCATCTCCTTCCACCACACTTGCAGCATGGACATCCCCTTGTCCATCCGCAACCTCAGAATCCTTTGCAGCATGGACATCCCTGTCCATCCGCAACCTCAGAAACCTTTGCAGCATGGACATCGCCGTGTCCATCCACAAACTCAGACTCTTCAGTCACCCTAACACCTACAACTATACTTCCCTATGCAGCATCTGCAGACCGCTCTTCTGCCTCTTCCTTCGATTCCACTCCTTCACCACTCTCAGCAACTATAGCGTCCTCAACATTTCCTACCCTGGAATCCAGCTGTTCAGGTCCATGTGCAATGTCTAAATTAAATACTACTTCCGATGATAAAGCTATACCATCAAATGACTTCTCACACCCCTGCATAGGCGATGATGATATTACAGGATCCGGATCCCTCATGAACCGAGATGGAGATACCGGAACAAACTCTGCGGCATCCGGATTCAACCATGACGTCCTCTCTGACTCAGTATTAACAGACGTTTTCTTGTCGTCTTGTATTAATCCACAGAAGTTATTCCGCTTTTCTTCTTTCTCTTCACCTTCTTCATCCACAACTCTATTAGGCACTGGTACTTCCTCTGGAACCTTTAAAGTTTCTTTTCTCTCCAAATAGGAATAACACCTCGCTACAGGCTCCCTACTTGCCGATGTTGGTTTACTAATATGATTTCTTCTTCCCCTGTTAAATTCATCCTTTTTTGCTTTCTCTACTGTAACTGTTGTTACCGTCCTCACACTTGCCACCCCCTTGTAGCCTCCATTACTTCCGGAATATTCAGTTTTTCTGACCGTCTCTTGTGTTCTCCTCCAACCACCATGTTTGTCTTCTTTAGCTTTTCCTAATAAACCACTTGAGTATTGGACATCTGTAGCAGCTCTTCCCCGGGACTCGTCCCCTGCCTGGACAGTACTAGAAACCAGACACAACCGGTCCAGATCCGCGAAACAACGTGGGCGGTCTGCGAATATCAAACGAGATCTCTCTTGGGGATTCAGTCCTTCCAGAATTGCTTGTATTACTTCCGTCTCGGGCAACCCCAACCTTAATACTCGGGCAGCCTTCCGTATATCGTGCACGAAGTCCCCCAATGCCTCTCCGTTGGCCTGTAGGCAATAGAATAACTTAAACTTCAGCTGGTCACGTCGTCGACGGGGTATGAAGAAGTCCAACACTTCCCCATGGAAGGTGTCGACACTGCAGCCCCGACGCAGAGTGCTGGTGACCAGACCGGCCAATGAACCCCGGCAATACGGGTATATAAGGGACAAGACCTCCTCATCGGACACACCCGGGAAATCTGCCAACTGCAGGACCAGGTCCAAGAAAACCAGCAGCTGGTCCTCATCAAATCCATTCACCACCGAAAGTTTCTGGAGAACCCCTGAAATGGGGTGGGGCAATCTCTGGTAGCATACCGCCGCCAAAATTGCACAATTCAAAACACACAACCACCAAACATAAATCCCCACGAAACACCTAACATAAACCTAACTTACAAAACATAGTCACAAAAACAGAAAAAACTCAAGTACTATCCTTCCTTTGAGCGACCTCCGGGTTCCCTAGCGCTGCGAAAACCTGATCCACCCCAGAACCAACTCTCCGTCAGCCACCACACTCAAGAGGAGAAACACATCAGACACTAACATAGACCAACAATCCACACCACCGAACAACTACCACAACATATAACATTTAACAAAGACATTTATTATAAACTTCAGAGACTAAATCTGGTCAATGACGGTACCGACTTCTGGCCGGGCCATACCGCATCCAGCTAACCTCACGCGCTATAACTTCCGTAACTATTTATAAGGTAACTATTTTCCGTACCTATTCCCCCCGTGATCTCCGGTAAGGTCCAGTCTCAACAACAACAACAAAACCCCCTAAAATGCATGCCACGTGGCGGCATCAGGTTTACAATTCCAAATCAAATAACAATTATTCATTGACAATACATATACACATAAAATGCTAAACCTGCCATTCCATCCACCTCTGCATTCATTTTCAAAAGTTTTGAAGTTTTTCAAACTATTTCCCAGTTTGCAAGCCCCGTCACACCCAAGGACCCTCGGGTTTGACCCTAGAATCAACCGCGCTCTGCTACCATTTGTAACCCCTCTTTCAATTTTTATGCTTTATAAAAAAAACCATTTTCTTTTTTTTTTTTTTGAAAGAGGGGCCCCACTAGTTATTTAAAACTAGGCGGAAGGCCTAGAGAAGCAAAAATGCGCTGGGTCCAGTGAGACGGGACTTGCAATTAAACTCGATGGTTAAACAACAATAACAATTTTATTAGCAATTTCAAGTCTTGATATTCAATATAACTTTAATAGAATTAAAAAATTTCATTAAAAACTTCTACTCCACTCCCTGACATTATAACATTCTTAAAATATACACATGTAACATCATAGTTCATAATTCAATAATTTCTCATAAATACACATAAATACAACAGCAATCAATATTCTTACATGAATACACATAGAACGCACACACACACATATATATATATATATATATATATATATTGTAACGTTACATAACCCGGTCCCAATAACGTAACTCATGATAATAAAAGTCAGAAATGGGTAAACTAAAGCTCGCTCAAAATTTATTTATATCACTCAACATGATAAACAATTCGAGTGGTATACAGTGCAAAGTGAGTTCTAGTGTACCCATTGAGGTGAAAAATAAAAGTCAAAGTAAAGTATTACCAAACTGCGTTATGTGTGTGGAAATTATAAAACTATGAAAGTATGCTATAATACTAACTGATCTTGTAGTTTATTTTGTTTATCGTATTATTTATATTGTATGAACAACTAATTGTTATACCCAAGTTAATATTATATTTTTTCAAATAATTGTGTTAGATTATAAGAAAACCCAGGGTTAGTTTTAAAAGACATAAAAATTTAAATACCAAAAGATAATAAAAATTAAAATAATCCTATGAAGGAAATGGCAACAGGAAGTAGTGCCGGGTATGAATACTATTCGAGACTAAATAAATAATATATAAATTTATTTAAGGATAATAAAATGATAAAATACTTATAGACAATGTCATAAAAAAAATTAACCAAAACTTATTATGTAAATTAAATTAGTAAAGAAACCGGAATGGAAAGGAATTATTTTTCCATAAATAAAATATAAATTTATAATAATTACAAACTGCCTGCATAATAAAAATACTATGTGGTACTAAGAATGATGAAAAATAACAAGTATTGTTAATAGATATAAAAAATTTTGAACTAAACTGGAGAGTTGAAGAAACGATGCGACAAAAATTATAAAAAATAACCTTTTTTGGAACGTTGGAGGAGTTGAAATTAACGCAAGATTAACAAACAGAGTGACCACTATCTAATTATACCTGATTAATCCAAATTAAATGGTTATATACATTAATAAACAGTGGATGAAAACCTTCTGAGGATCCAGCATGGTTCGGCCTAGTTCTCGTTAACAATTGGAAAATACTTCAAACGAAAAGTAAATTATAACGCAAGACGGACCTCATCACAGAAAAGCTGCAATCCAGTAAGAACCATACGGAGCGAGGTAATATAAACATTTTTTCGTAATAATTCCAGAAGAAAACTCGTTTTGAACGGTGAAATAGAACAAAAAATAATCATTTGATCATATGTTTTTTCAAAGTAAACAAATATACACTGCTCTCTTACGGCAATTCCGGGAACTACGTACTACATGAAAAATAAACAAAATTATTTATTAATTTTTTGGTATTTGTAAAGCGTAGTAATTATCCATTTCTGACACTCTCGTAACACAAAGATCTCACCCTGAACCCTGGGGAATTATCAAGAATTATGTAATAATTGATGTTTTTTATTATAGCGTAATATTGGGTAAATAACAACATATATGTTTTGCTCCTTAGACAACTCTATGTTTACTCGGTAAAGTCGAGATGATGTTTTTTTCAGATAAGATTAATTGTGATAACTATATCTTGGTGGCAGGAGACAAAAATCAATAATAAATAAAGCAATATTATTGAAAATTAATATTGAATAATAAAGTGTTATAATTTATTGTAGTGGGTAGTTATAAAAAAATTTCAGCACCACAAACAGAAGAAATCGTCTCAACTGAGTGGAAATAATGATACTTACTCTCTCTTCTGCATAAGGCTGAACAACTTCCCTCCTTGACCACAAATCACACACTCTCGATTTCTCTTTAGATTGAGTAAAACAAAATAAACAAAAACCTTTATTTATACTTTTGAAAACATCAGTTAGTATAATTCAGAAGTGACGCATACTGCGTGAGGCATATAATAACACTTCCATAACACCTCACAAAAAAGGCAGTACGTTATAAGTTTGGCGAACCCAACATTTGGGGGCTTGACTAAAGGTGTACTTGTCGCTAGTACCTCACATTAAGCAGGACGTTACAAATTTGGCGTTCAACGTAAAAGGGCGGTAATTAGAAAAGAATTTTGATATTTAATAAAAAATATATATCAAAAAATCTAATTATCGTTGGCAGTTATGAGAAAACAAGAAATGCCTAATACCCGAGGCAAATTGAAGAAGAGGGCAGAGGAAAAGGAGATTGAAGAAGGTGGACAGGAACAAGAAATAGAATTAGTTACGGACAGTGAAATGGACCAACAGACAGGTGATACAGAAGAAACCGAAGTAGTTATGGACCCGGAAAAGGAAATAGTGGAAGAGGATGCCCAAGGGGATCAACCACACAAAGCGGTAGCCAGAGAAGAACCTAATTGGCAAGACATGATGAGATTTATGGCAGAACAATTTAGAAAACAGGAGGAAACTTCAAAGCAAACCAATAACAAAAGATGAAAATTTTAGAAAACAGGAGGAAGCCTTGAAACAAACCAATGAGGAAAATAAGGAGAATTTTAAGAAACAGGAGGAAAACTTAAAAAAAACCATGAATGAACAATACCATGAACTGAAGGAAGCGGTTGAAGGGCAAAGAGAAGAGATGAATGCAAAATTTGAAGAGAATAATAAGAATTTAAAACAATTTGAGTGTAAAATGGAGAATGTCAATAAGGAGATATGGAAAACTTTCGGGGAGAAGTTTGAAAATGTTAATACGCGTATCCAAAAAGCAGATACATACCAAGAGGAGACAAATAAACAAATGGACCATAGTTCCAATAATTTGGATGAAACATTGGACAGCACTTCAGAAGGTATTAAAGTAAGTCCGAATACAGAAGAGAGGAGGAAGGAAATAGAAATTACAGAATACCAAGGTGTAATGCCATCTGAAAATAAAAATAGCCACAACAAAAAGGATGTTCAAACCGTGGAAAAGAAGACCAAGGAAATAATAAAAACATGTAGAAAGAGAATAATAAATACCAAGGAAGAATGGGAGATGATTACAGGTGGATTAATTAATGTATTCAACCTTCCAATTAACGAACAGAGGGAGTTAATTAAGTTTATATCCCAGTTAAATGTGTCAACGATGGAAGTGTATCAGACAATATCAGCCGTATCTTCAAGACGGAAGACAACATGCAAATATTGGGCAAATAATCCAGAGGTAAAAGGGAATGAAATGAGATTAAAAATGAGCAACTATGTTATGTTAGAGGAGGTACAATACTTGTTAGTTAAAAAGGAACGAATTATGACGGAAGACCGGTACTTAAGTGAAAGTTTCATAGCAGCAAAGTGGGAGAGCCGGATGGTAAGAAGATTATCAAGGAGAGAATTAATTACGAACACCCCAGCAATCCGAGAACATGGAGTACCTGAAATAATGGACCACGGTTAAACAGACTCCAAACAAGCCAGAAAAAAGGGACGGATTTTATGGATACAGGACCAAGCAACCCATTGTAAATAAAAACCCCAAAATTCTAAAAAGCATGTAAGGACATCTTACTCAAGTTATTTTGAAACCATATAATTTAAAATGAAGAAACTAAAACCCCAAAATTCAAAAAAGTATGTAAGGACATCTTACTCAAGTTATTTCGAACAATATAATTTAAAATGAAGAAACTAAAAAACCCCAAAATTCTAAAAGCATGTAAGGACATCTTACTCAAGTTATTTTGAAACCATATAATTTAAAATGAAGAGACTAAAACCCCAAAATTCAAAAAAAGCATGTAAGGACATCTTACTCAAGTTATTTTGAAACCATATAATTTAAAATGAAGAGACTAAAACCCCAAAATTCTAAAAGCATGTAAGGACAACTTACTCAAGGTATTTCGAACAATATAATTTAAAGTGAAGAGAATAAAAACCCCAAAATTCTAAAAGCATGTAAGGACATCTTACTCAAGTTATTTTGAAACCATATAATTTAAAATGAAGAAACTAATACCACAAAACACCAAGAAAATGTAAGAACATATTATATAATTTAATTATAAATAACTGATTTAAAATGGACTAATAGGAAAAATAATATTTTGATGGTAACAAAAGAAGAATAAATAAATAAACAATTGATGGTAATGTGCTCAGATAAGAAGAATAACGAATAATTTAATGACTCCAATGAAACTGAAGGAGGATGATAATTAATACAATAATTAGAATTTCTCGGAATTGAAGATTATATAAGAAGAAATGATACGGAGAAATATGTCACAAGAAGTAAAGTCAAAAGAATTTTAACATAAGGCCTATCAATAATGTTATATGCTATTAGTTAATGGAAAAGAAGAAGGAATCAAGGAGAAGAAGAAATATATAAATAAATACAAACAGCTACAGTATGAAGAATCCCAAAAGTGTTTGGCACTAGTCGCTAATTGACTACTACTTATAATTTTTTTATTTTTATGTATTGACCGTAGAAATGTTCCGGCAATAATTTTTATGAGCAGGGATGATGTTCCCCTGGTCTCAGAAGGTGTAAGGATGGACAGCGGAGTAATGGACCCAGAGTGGCCACCCGACTGTTACCACCGCACAGGACAGGGAAAAATGTTAGGGAAATTGAATATTTAAGGGATAATAATTATAAAGAGCTGAAAAGAGTGATATTGGATTCCAGAAGTATAGATAAAGAAAATAGAAGGAAGATAGCAGACAGAAGCTTAATTGATAAAGCGAGTATATAAAAGTAAATAGAAATGAGTGTTAAAACAAGTTTAATATGATTAGTGTGACCAGTCCTTATCAAATAAAATGTGGAAGTACCACTACCCAGAAATGAATAATTGATGAATTTGCCTCCAAGAGAGAGAGAGAGAGTATAGTAAGAAAACAGCAATTACCACCAGTCTGAATTACCAGTCAGAGTTTACAATCACTCAAAAATAAAACACTATTATGAAGATAAAGAGGAGTTAAGAAAATGGAAATAATCAACAATTTATTTTTAATAAACAAGTTAAACTGAAATAAATTTGTTCTAGTGGGGGGGCTTTATGTAACGTTACATAACCTGGTCCCAATAACGTAACTCATGATAATAAAAGTCAGAAATGGGTAAACTAAAGCTCGCTCAAAATTTATTTATATCACTCAACATGATAAACAATTCGAGTGGTATACAGTGCAAAGTGAGTTCTAGTGTACCCATTGAGGTGAAAAATAAAAGTGAAAGTAAAGTATTACCAAACTGTGTTATGTGTGTGGAAATTATAAAACTATGAAAGTATGCTATAATACTAACTGATCTTGTAGTTTATTTTGTTTATCGTATTATTTATATTGTATGAACAACTAATTGTTATACCCAAGTTAATATTATATTTTTTCAAATAATTGTGTTAGATTATAAGAAAACCCAGGGTTAGTTTTAAAAGACATAAAAATTTAAATACCAAAAGATAATAAAAATTAAAATAATCCTATGAAGGAAATGGCAACAGGAAGTAGTGCCGGGTATGAATACTATTCGAGACTAAATAAATAATATATAAATTTATTTAAGGATAATAAAATGATAAAATACTTATAGACAATGTCATAAAAAAAATTAACCAAAACTTATTATGTAAATTAAATTAGTAAAGAAACCGGAATGGAAAGGCATTATTTTTCCATAAATAAAATATAAATTTATAATAATTACAAACTGCCTGCATAATAAAAATACTATGTGTTACTAAGAGTGATGAAAAATAACAAGTATTGTTAATAGATATAAAAAATTTTGAACTAAACTGGAGAGATGAAGAAACGATTCGACAAAAATTATAAAAAATAACCTTTTTTGGAACGTTGGAGGAGTTGAAATTAACGCAAGATTAACAAACAGAGTGACCACTATCTAATTATACCTGATTAATCCAAATTAAATGGTTATATACATTAATAAACAGTGGATGAAAACCTTCTGAGGATCCAGCATGGTTCGGCCTAGTTCTCGTTGACAATTGGAAAATACTTCAAACGAAAAGTAAATTATAATGCAAGACGGACCTCATCACAGAAAAGCTGCAATCCAGTAAGAACCATACGGAGCGAGGTAATATAAACATTTTTTCGTAATAATTCCAGAAGAAAACTCGTTTTGAACGGTGAAATAGAACAAAAAATAATCATTTGATCATATGTTTTTCAAAGTAAACAAATATACGCTGCTCTCTTACGGCAATTCCGGGAACTACGTACTACATGAAAAATAAACAAAATTATTTATTAATTTTTTGGTATTTGTAAAGCGTAGTAATTATCCATTTCTGACACTCTCGTAACACAAAGAACTCACCCTGAACCCTGGGGAATTATCAAGAATTATGTAATAATTGATGTTTTTTATTATAGCGTAATATTGGGTAAATAACAACATATATGTTTTGCTCCTTAGACAACTCTATGTTTACTCGGTAAAGTCGAGATGATGTTTTTTTCAGATAAGATTAATTGTGATAACTATATCTTGGTGGCAGGAGACAAAAATCAATAATAAATAAAGCAATATTATTGAAAATTAATATTGAATAATAAAGTGTTATAATTTATTGTAGTGGGTAGTTATAAAAAATTTCAGCACCACAAACAGAAGAAATCGTCTCAACTGAGTGGAAATAATGATACTTACTCTCTCTTCTGCATAAGGCTGAACAACTTCCCTCCTTGACCACAAATCACACACTCTCGATTTCTCTTTAGATTGAGTAAAACAAAATAAACAAAAACCTTTATTTATACTTTTGAAAACATCAGTTAGTATAATTCAGAAGTGACGCATACTGCGTGAGGCATATAATAACACTTCCATAACACCTCACAAAAAAGGCGGTACGTTACAAGTTTGGCGAACCCAACATTTGGGGGCTTGACTAAAGGTGTACTTGTCGCTAGTACCTCACATTAAGCAGGACGTTACAATATATATATATATATATATATATATATATATACACACACACACACCACACACACATGTTCACCTGGCCGACAGCCTATATATATATATTTTTCACCATACCTCAGGAGAGTATAACCCCAGTATCCGTCACCAAGACCCCCATCCCAAACTACCGTAATCAGATAAAGTGCCCAGCAAGCCTTAAAAACTTTTCATTGAGAAAACAAGTCCATTAACTCGTCAGAGTATAACAGAGTTACAACAAATGAAATTATTACAAGTATGAGAAATGACCGAAGTCAATCTGGCAATACAGCCCGAACAACTCTTAAGTTACAAGCATACAAAATTTAGGTTTTGTTCCCCCAAATAGTAAGGTGCCATCGCAAGGTCAACATGACTGCACGATCTTATAAAATGGATATTTCTCAGCTGCTTTTATGCTCTTACAAAAATACAGATTTGAACAAAACCCTAGTGGGACGTAACCACCAGAAAATAACATAGAACTGATTTTACAACCTCACATTTATAATTGAAAAAGTGAGAACCGGTAGTGTGCTCATATTAACAAAACTCAACAATTAATGCACTGGCTATGGCAGTAAAAAAAGATGATAATTTACTTATTACAGAATTATTAAACAGCTAACATAAATTTTATAAAAGGTATAATAAAAAATTTTAATAAAAATTTTATATAAAAGGTATAATAAAAAATTTTAATAAAAATTTTATAATGTAAAACCTAATAAAACATAGTTGAGGCGTTCATAGAGAATTGGGTTGACCTCAGGCACGGCCATGCGCCCGAACTAGATGGAACAGAATTTAACATGTCAGAGACCTGTGGATGAAGGCACCAACAGGTGACGGTGGCAGGTCAAAGCACCCCCCAAACCTTTAAATAATTAAAAAAAAAAAACCCATATAGATCTATAACTATAATCAAGAAAATTCCTCAACAAAGTACCCCGGCACCCATGCAAGCATAATTAACACCCATACAATTCAGTAACATTCAGTTCCGCACACTTTTGCAATAAGAGAAAATTTTAACATCAAAATCGGGTGACGCATGACCCCGTCTGGGTTTACACTTACTCTGGGGCGTAAGTGTTTGTAAAATGAATCTGACAAAATTTATAACCACAAAATGTACCGCCGGACTTGTGCACAAATGAAACTTTTAACTGGAGCTGTTCCAGGAATAATATCACACGTTCTAAATTGTAGCGGCCAAAAATATTTCTTAAAGGCTTAAATGTCACCTGGTTATAGTCCGGCACAAAACCTGAGGTTATTGTAGCGTGTTGTCCATCTCTTCCTCCTGGCGGCCAAGACGGAAAGTCACAGTTTAATGGCATGGGTGGCAGATGATTGGCCACCAGCTGGAGCGAATCAGGTGATTGACTTAATCAGGAACCCGGAGAGTCTCATAGCGATTATCTATGCATAGTAGATAGATGATTTACAAGATCCAAAATCTCAAGGCAGCCGGGAGGAGCACAGACAGTCAATGTCGAGCGCTGTACGTGAACTGCCTCAACTTGCACCGGAAAAAATGCTATGCCGCCTCGACCCCAGAGCGCGCGCCGATCAGCATAGCAAACGTATTGATAATGGGTCAGGAACGGCAATGACCATCACGTCGTTAACATAGGAAACAGCCGAGTTTTTTCCAAAACTCGGCACAGCTTCTTCTTCCCGTCTATCTTCTTCCGTTCTTGGTCCTTCGCTATACTTTTAGAAACACCTCTCGTATGCATTCCTGTGCCTCTAATAGTCGCCTGCTCAAGTTAAGTAAAAGCGATGTAGTCGATTTTTTACTTAACTCAAGCCCTACAAGTTGAGCGCCAATTTGTAATCTATTTACCAATTTTACAAATTAAATTTGAGAATGTTTAAATCCCCAACATTGTCGGCATCAGTTTGTAATCTAATTACCAATTCGTATACTAACATTAAGCCCCACTGTTGGGTTCGCCAATTTGTAATATAAATCTTTCTTCTCTTATTTATCTTTATCTTGCTGTTGAAATTGTCAATTTGTAATAAAAGTAACTTATGATATGTTTTTTCTGTTTGTGAACAGAAATCTGCTGTAAGTGTTAATTAAAAAAAATTTAATGAGAAGTATAATAGGTTCTTATCTCTAACAAATTATATTAATTAAATCCGTCCTGACCGAATAGTGTACGATATGAGTTAGTACACTGTATGTTTATGTTATTACTACTCAGGCCTAGCTGCACCAAGCGTGAGAGCGGAGAGCGGCTGCCGCGAATTAGTTTCTCTTCTCTCGTGATTCAACAGCTGTACACAAGCTAGTGCTGTGGTGTATTGTCGGCAAGTTATTATAGGTTAAGTTGTTTGAGCCTGGTGTTCCTCTCGTTTCTCCCTTTATACACTATAAGTTCCTTAAAATATACTAAATCGTTAACAAATAATAATTACTCATCAGTTTCAGGAAAGATTCTTTATTTTTTTATATTCTTTTCAAAACAGATGTTTTCTCATGCCAAAGATACAACATATCGATCACACGGGACTGAATCGATTAATTATTGAATTCGGGTTTAGATGTTTTTTTAAGTTTAATTATATTATTACTTTTTCTTAATCTCAGGGTACATGGAGTTCTTGTGACTATTAGTATGGTCAGAAAATGCAAGTTAAGGTTACTAGGTATTACAATTTAATCATAAAATGTTATTAAATAAAGTTTAAACATGAGCTGGTGTTTACCGTACGTTGACAAGTTACTCGTTATGGCGGCGTTTCACTGAAAGGTGACTGGGAGCAGAATGATGACGAATGTCTGGAATATATCAGCCTCCAGCTTCTCAATAAAAGTTTGGTGTTGGTGTCCCAGGATGTAGTGGAAGTTTCAGTTCTTGATTTTCACTAATATTTGCGTTTCTGGTGGTTACGGGTCCCAATGGAATTTGTGTAGTATTAAGTCTTCGCTCAGTTGTAAACAGTGAGGTTCAGGACGTAACTTTAATTTTCTTTCTGTTCGTTTTTAAAGTATTTAATTACTTTGACTTCTCCAGGTCTTGGGTTGTCTTCATTTATTTACTATTAATTTTCATTATTACTCATTTGACTGTAGCTGATTAGTAATTTTATTCTTTAGAAATTTTGTTTAATTTTATTGGTAGGTAGAATTATATTCTCTGATTGATAGCCTTGGAAGTCAATCACCTGTCTTTTTAGTTAGTTAATATTTATTAATTTTGATTGACAATAAATTTATTCATTAGGTTTTCTTGTTTTTTCTCGATTTATGGCAACTGAACTGTCCTTGTTCAACGTTCATATATAACAATTGAGTGTATTTCGCATATCTATAATAATATGTAATACCTCGCATTTTGTTGTCCATGACAACCAGTCTTCGTTCTGTTATTGGATAAAATTTGTTATCCTAGAGCTGTAATTAGAAAAAATGTTCTTGCACTTACTTAATAAAATACTCCCTTACTATACGCTGTCCAGGCAGTGAAGGCGGCTAGAGGATTAGGAGACCCTTGGCTCACGCACGCACACTGGCAGGCCGCCTAACAATAGACTGGGGCCGGCACTTGACCTGCGCTGCTGTCTTTTTAAATACAGTTTACTATAATAAATTAAATTTTGTTATTCTGCTTAATCTTGTAGTTTTGGTCGTTCCATTTAATTCAGACTGTGATTTCATTTAAAATAAGTCCAAACACAAAGTTTATACGACGATTTTCAAATGTTTTACTCTTATTTGTTTATTTAAAAATATTGTGATTGCTAAACTTCTGAGAATTATTTACGCGACTCTTATTAAAAAAATGTTATTATTAAAAACTAAGATTCTGATCATTTAATTTACACTTCAACTATTTTTCTGAGACACCCCCTTTGGATGCCAGAAGCCGGTTATATGTCCTATGGTTCATTGTTGGAACTGCTAGCGGCCGATTAAATCGGCCCGTCAAATGACAGTGAGAACTACCAGCGGCCGATCTCACTGGCTTTTTGTATATTCATCGTAGCGACCAGCATGACAGATGATCAATCGTTTGCCTTTACCCAGAGGGCCGCCCAGAGTACCTTGGATAGTGCCATCAGTCCAACCAGTGTCCTTGTGTTTTCATTGATCCAGGTCTCGTCCAAAAATATAGTGTTTTTAATATTTACTTCACGCATCTTTCTTAAAAAACGACACCTTAACAGGGCCACTGACGGCTTTTCCATGAGGATTTTTCTGCTGCTAAATTTCTTGTACTGAAATCCCATGTCTGATAATAGCGAGCTCAGTGAAGATTTTCCTCTCATATACAGTCCAGCTTCTTGAAGTGACAGACAAAGTTGTCTGAGGGTAGGCGCTTCTTTTCGAGCATAGTAGCTCAATATGTGACGTCGAATAGCTCCTTTGTCGACGTCATCCATGTCTGTTACTGGCCACTTTCTCTTCAAACTTTTCTTCCGAGGAGTATGAATAATAATATTTTCCCTCTTGGTGCTGTTTAAGGTGTTATCTTGTTGATCGTCCTCAGCTGTGATTAAATCAATATCTTCAACTACACAGGGATCTTCTTCATTTTCCAAACTTTTTTTAATCTCAGCGTTGATACGTTGTATTGTTCTCAACGAAATGCCACAAGCATCTGCTGTTCTCTGCATTCCTTTCTTAGTATCAAGTAAAGGACCTCTGTTATTCTTCTCTTTCTCAAAATAGAACAGAACAGAAGCAATCATTGTTCTGCATTGAGTATGTAAAACTTGGCGTTTTTTACAAGAACTCATAATCACAAATCAACTATACACTAACCACAAATGAACTGATTCACTCACAATATACGCGACAGATCTGCTCTCTGACAAGACTGGCTGGCCTCACTACCCCGTGCAAGCTATTTAACGACTAATCAGCGGGTAATCAGTGACTGACTCGGGGTACCCGGTACACGAGCAATGACCTCTACTGTTTGTTGGTTTGAGGGTGAATCACCCTCTCTATATGGAAAAATGACTATAGCGACCAAGTGTAAACCAAGTAATGAAGGGACGTCTCTCTTGCATGTTACTGAAATCTGTAATACCGGTAATTATTTTCCAAATTACGTGATACAATAATATACATTTAATTCCTGACGCGCTACCTCGGTCTCTCAAGTTATAGTTAAAGTTTAATAACATGGACAGTAAATTTTTAATATATTTACATAGATACATATCACATTTCATTTTATGTGTCTGCAAAACAATAATATATAATATTTTTATAATAAATAACATTTTTAAAAGTTCGTGCTAGTAAAAAGACAAACAATTATTTCGATTACGTATAACAACTATTATTTCATATATTGTTTATTTGAAATAAAAATATGAGGTTTGAAAATAATCTTTATATCTATATATTAAAATCTGTTAAATATGTTGATTAATTTTTTCAGTATTATAACAATAAAGAGGTGGGTCGTCAATCTGCTCTTTATCAAGTATCACAATCGGTGAATCGGAACAGTTAAAAAAAAAAAAAAGAAATGGCCAAGGCCGACGCCAGGAATTTTAAGATTCTCGTAATTTCGAGGTCAAGTTGTAAAATCAAAAATCAATTTGTAAAAATATTACATATTAAAAGGAGTGTCACAGAAAAATAGTTGAAAAATAAATAAGATGATCAGTAACTTAGTTTTTAATAATCATCATTTTTAATAATAGTCGCTTAGATGGTGTTCTAAAGTTTAACAATAACAATAGTTCAAAATAAACAAATAAATGTAAAACATTTGAATATCGCAATAAAAACTTCGTGTTTGGACTCATTTTAAATCAAATTACAGTCTGAATTCAATGGAACAATCAAATTTAAAAGTTTAAGCACAACAATAAAATTTAATTTATTGTAGTAGACTGTAACTAAAAAGACAGCAGCACAGGTCGAAGGCCTGTCCCTGTCTATTGTTAGGAGGCCTGTCAGTGTGTGTGTGTGTGTGTGTGTGTGTATGAGTGAGGGTCTCCTAATCCTCTAGCCGCCTTCACTGCCTGGACAGCGTATATAGTTACATTACATCAGATAAAACCTTCCCATAATCTGTGTTATTAAACTATATACATTTTGCTATATTTTCTTCTTGATTTTCCTAGTCTAACAAGTATTATCTTTTCTTTACAAAATACTAATTTTAGGCCTATTTGTTTTATTACATGTGTTATGATTTTTTTGTATTTTAAGTCACTTATCCTTTTATTAATTAATACTACTGCTTTCTTTTAATTTATTATATTACATTGAATGTTTTTACATTTTTTAGTTATTTAACTTTTCTGACCTGACCTACTGTGCAATGTGTCACTGGCTTATGGCCAATCATTCCAATTTTATTTCATCCTGATTTCAATTTATTATTATTTATTTTAGTATTGAACCCTTCATCTGTTTATAACATAATTACAATAACCCTTTGGCATCTTATCAACAATTATTGCCTTCCTGGCCAAGTTTACAAATATAATCTAACAATATCTCTATTATTTCTTTTATGAATTTGCTAACTGCTATAATTTTTATTGTTCGACTAAGCTTTTTGTCATCACTGACATCATCAGGTCTTAAACAACCTGATCGTCGATGAAGGTCGTTGTTTAAGACCTGATGATGTCAGTGATGACGAAAAGCTTAGTCGAACAATAAAAATTATAGCAGTTAGCAAAATTCATAAAAGAAATAGTAAGGATGGCTGCTAATTTAAACAATACGAAGAATATCTCTATTATTTATTTAAAGTAAGTACCCATATATTTACTCTTATAAAGTTTAACATAAATGATATTAACATCAATTAATTGATACTTTCTTAAAGCAATTGCTTCACACCTGCTACATACAAAAGACAACATAAATACCATGATAACAAAACAACATGATAAAACATAATAACATGCACATTATTATAAAATATTAAATACCAATTAACTAGTCTACTCACAGTTAATTAATTGATTAGTCTAAACTGTCTATAATATTTTCACATTATTTTACACTATGTTTATCGCTTACACTTTTCACTGACCACTTCATAGTTTGTATTTACAAACATTTCTATTTTTCTATTACCTTGTAACCTTACTTGGTATTATTGATTTATTTATTTAATGAAGGTTTACTTTTCTGACCTTTATTATAACGGACAATTAGCGTTTTTTATATTGATAATTATAAATCTTTATGTAACGTAGGGGACCTTAGTTTTGTTACGTTACAGTATCTTTCATACCTCAACAACTTTGTGTGATACTTTGTGCAACGCATTCATCATGTTTTACACTGGTGCATTAATAAATTAAATAATTGGTATTACTGGTAAGGCCTTCCTTATGTAATTTCACCTAACATTTATATTTTGTATCTGAAGGATTACTTTCTGCCACACATTTTTTATTATACTCATTGATAAATGTTATGTCTTTCAATAATCTCTTTATCCTAGCTTGAAACTTACTTGTGTAAACATACACAATTTCCTTATATGGCCGTTCTCTAATAAATTTTTCAGCTTAACTTATATATTGCAACAATACATATACTGTATTTGCATATTTTCCCAGGGCGGTATGTTTTATATTGTAATTAGTGTATATAGAATAAGGAACAGTTTTATACAATTTTGTGTAGGAAAATGCAGGCTCTGTCCTGTCGAGAGTGCAACTGCTTCGATAGTTAAAAATACGGCGTGTGTGTGTAACGCCAGCTGCGATAAGAATATGGGGTGACGCGTACGAATTGTTTGTTGTCAATTAATCAGGTTTTAACAGGAGTAAAATAAACTAATTATACGTTTTAAACCTTTAAGCAAAGACTTACGCCAATTATAAAGACACCATTACATAAAGGAATTTTTGATGAATATGGTGATAACAAATTTATTGCCAAAGGTGTAATATTAAAGATGCTAACTAATTACAGTCATACCCCGCTTTGCACGACCCCACATAACGCGAATTCGCTATAACGCCGTTTTTTTTTGTTTTTTTTTTACACATAATTACATTACTGTATTATTTTTTAAGGAGTACGAACACGTCAGCCTACCAACACGTTTGGTAGAAACGTAAAAACAGACAGCTGATTTGTACAGATAAATAAGAGGTTGCATTAGGTCAGACGTAGATCTGTATATAAGTGTCAGCTAAAACAGTAGTATGTTTTGTAAACATACACAGCTGTGCCATTACACATTATAAATGTTATTTGACCTTGAATACTCTTGTTGGCGGGATTCTGACGAATGAGAAATCGTATCTCTGTGCTGGAGACCCATGGTGACGCTGAATAGACACAACACATTTTCACTACACACAGCAGTGGCTGATGTTTATTAACCATTTCTGATTTCCCGATGCCACAACTCAGATTAAACTGTGCACAATGTTTGTAGAAAAGGTGGACGTGTGTGATGTAGGCGTTAGTTTGCAAAATGCATCTTCCATTCCCGCCAGAAATGTATTCACATTTCTTGTTTATCTTGTCTCAGCCAAATAAACATTACTGTACTGTATACGTACTAATGGAATACATTTTGGAATGGTAGTTCGGGTTAATGCATCCTTTTTAGGGCCCCTTGTTGAACTTAAAGTCTCGGCCAATTTCCTGGAAAACCATTCACTCTCCCCCCCCCCATTATTGTTTCTAAACACTGGGAATACGTTTTCCTTTCAGTTTAGTTCGAACATTCAATTAGAACGGATTAACAATGTGTGCTAATAAAATGTCGAAATTAGCAGTTAAACGTAAATCGTTGACTCTTGAAGTTAAAATGAAATTTTTAAATCGTATGGAGTCGAGTGTTGGTGGCACAGAAGTCGGTCGTGAGTTTGACATATCGGAGTCAACCGTACGTACAATTGTAAAAAATAAAGAAAAAATTGTGCTATCCAGTCAGTCTGCGGGTACATCTATTGCTGCTACAAAAGTGAATCAGTCTAGATCCTCTATTATAGAAAAAATGGAACACCTACTGTCTGTTTGGGTTGAAGACATGAACCAGCGGCGAATGCCTTTAAGCCAGGCTGTTATCATGGCTAAAGCTAAGTCACTGTTTGAAGACATTAAAAAAAAAGGAGGAAGAATTTTCGACCATTGAATTTAAAGCAAGTCGAGGTTGGTTTGATCGATTCAAACATCGCTCAAACCTTCACAGCCTTCGACTTCAAGGTGAATCAGCAAGTGCTGACATGGAAGCAGCTGATAAATATCCTTCCACATTTAAGGATTTGGTGAACAGTCGAAGCTATCCCCCTAACCTTGTTTTCAATGTGGATGAGACAGGGCTGTTTTGGAAAAACACCTTCACGCACTTTCATTTCTAAAAGTGAGCGACAGGCCCCCGGCTTCAAAGCGGCCAAGGATCGGCTTACACTTCTATTGGGGGGTAATACAAGTGGAGATTTGAAGTTAAAACCTCTTTTGGTGTACCACTCAGAAAATCCACGAGCGATTTTATAAAAAAGAAAATTTGCCCGTCATATGGACATCAAACAAGAAGGCTTGGGTGACAATGGCTGTGTTTAATATTGGTATCTTAACCATTTCATCCCCGAAGTAAAAAAATATTGTGAGGAGAACGACTTAGAACATAAAGCCCTGTTAGTTCTGGATAACGCGCCCGATCATTCTGTTACCTTGGAAAGCCTCCAAAACTGATTTTCCTGTTGATGTTGTGTTTCTTCCTCCCAATACAACTTCATTATTGCAGCCTATGGATCAGGGAGCAACTGCTGCTTTTAAAGCATATTATTTGCGCCGCACATTCAGCCAATTAATTCATGAAACAGATTCAGCAAACAAGCAGTCAATGAAAGAATGGTGGAAATCGTTTAACATTATGAAAGCCATTGAAAATATTGATCTTTCATGGAAAGAAGTTATACAACATTGCACGAATGGTTGTTGGAAAAAACTGTGGCTGGATGTGGCCAAAAATGAAGAAAATAAAAGTCTTTTCAAATTCAGTGAATGACATCACACAGCTAGCCAACACAGGGAGGCTAAGTGAAGAATCCATAGAAAAACAAGACATTACGGAATTGATTGAATCCGACGCGCAGCCTCTGACAAGCGAAGAACTTCTGGACCTACAATCTCAAGATGAAGCGGAAAAAGAATGGATCGTTCCTGAAGAAACACCGCGAATTTTGTCAACTAAAATTTTGCAGGAAGGTTTAATGTTAATTCAAACAGGATTAAACCTCATAGAGCAAAATGAAGTTGATTGGGAGAGAATTGCGAAAGTCAAAAAAGTTGTCAATGATGGAATAGATTGTTATCAACAACTATTAAATGAGAGGAAGCAAAAAGCATCACAACCAACTCTACACACATTTTTCAAAAAGGCTGCGACTGAGAAGCCACATGAGGAACCTCAACCCGGAACTTCTCAAGGATCTTCTTTGTGATCAATTGTAAGTGAATTAGGTAGATGTTTGTATAAATTATTTTTGTACATATTCGTTTGTATGTACGTATATATATATATATATCTTTTAAATTAAAATGCCTTTTTTGAGATTTCGTATTATGAATATTTATTTATCAAAACCTTTGTACGTACATACGTATTTTATTATGTTTATAACACATTTTGACAAGGAAAATTATATAAAAGCAATAAAAACTAAAACAACGAGGTATTGGTCAGTAAAAAATAGGAAACCCCGCTTACCGCGATTTTCGTTTTACGCGAATCGCCGAGGAACGTATCACTCGCATTAAGCGGGGTATGACTGTAATATTAATTACTAGTGTAATTGAAGAGATTTAATATGTGTGGTATATGTGAGTTACCAGAAAAAAATTATGCGAACAATGATATCGCTCATGTGACAAGTATGTTCATGAGTTCGCGATAATTAACCAAAAAGTGAGTGTAATAAAAAGGACGCTTTGGCGTGAACTGACAATCTTTAACATGTCGAAAACAGGCCTGTACCTGTCAAATCGCCACCAGTATAAATACCACTGGCAATTTTGGGCGAACACACACTTGGACTCAACAAATCTACACACGACATCACGCTGCCCATTTGCAGATCGACCAGGACACACACACACTACCACACGCACACTAAGACGTAAGGAGGAATTCTGGAGCATCACCAACAACAACCCTTAGAGACAACGAACACAGCATCAGAATAAGGCTGCTCTCACACTGGAACCGACTATGTGCGACTGCCGACTATGTACGACTATCGGACGACTCGGTCGTACAACTTGAGCTCTCACATTGGAGCATACTTGTCGGAGACGTCGAGTGTGGTTGCCGTGAATTTGATTTAATATTTGATATTTTCGTATTTTTATTTATTTTTTCGTAATACGAACATTTTGATAAGATGAATGGGTTGTTTTACCTGGTTGGAAGTAGTAGTTTGTTGATGAGGCGAAGAAGAAGACGTTCAAGAAGAACGGAATGGGTTAACTAGATATTCCTGAAGAGAGAAGAGCATGGCGAGTTTCACCATTTAATGGACGATTTGAAGAAAGATCCCGAGAAATTCTTTGACTACTTCCGTTTGAGTTTGAACACGTTCACCTATATTCTGGAAAGTGTCAAACCTGAGCTGACGAAACACAGCAATTTTCGTCTTGTGATATCGCCTGAAGAGCATTTGACTGTTACACTGAGGTGAGTAGTCATTAACAAACATTTATTAAAACGAAATTTCAAACTTGTAATTTATTTCAGAAAAACAAAAAAAATTATACTTTTAACTTACAAAAAATCTAACTTTTTTTAGGTATTACAAAACCAACAAGGTATTTTCCAACTTATACTTAATTTTAAAAAACTCAATAAACCACAATTACAAATTTGGTCCACCTTTTAATTGTTCAAGGGGTTTTCAAAATCTGAAATATCAAAATCTGTAAAAAAACTCTTGCTGTTTAGGTAGTGTAGGCTTTGGGGAAGTGCTTTGCATGACCGTGTACGTTGCACCAGACTGTGAAGTTGAACATTCACTTCGCCATTCATCACTCGATGACTGGTATGATGGGCTCGGACTCGGTGAATATTGTGGAGTGGCCTCACTCATCAAAGATTGCATTATATTCACTCGCACTGCCAACTGACGAGAAGGGGGTATTTGTTTCAGGAAAGGGTGTAGACTCATCAAAAACTGCATTTCACTATCCTGTATATTCCCTTTGAACAGTTTTAGCTTTTCTTCCTCGATTCTGAGGAGTTTGTCGTCAAAATCAAGTACTTCTCTCGGCCGCTTGATTGTCTTCTTGACCGGTGACTTGAAAACACGCCGAGGGGTTGACTGTTGGGTGTGTGGTGACGGGATTTGTGATGTGGTTTCACTAGCATTTTCTGTGGTAGAATCGTGTATATGCTCGAGGTCTGACTCATCAGCACCACCTTCGTCAACTACAGATGGAACGCTACCTTTCAAGTCTCTTGAGGTCATTATATCTTTTAGAAAAAAACAAGATTTTGTAATACGGCCATTTATGGATGTTCTCTTTTCCTGAGTCCCCAGACCTATGAGTAGTAGCTCTTTTATACTCTCTTCTGAATATATCTCGTAGACCTCTCCATTTCTTCTTAATTTCTTCAACTGAAAAAATCGAAATTTCCAATAGTGCCATATAACATATTTTTATGATATAGGAAATATTTTATTTTATTTACTGTTTTGTCTAATTATTAAATTCAAACAAAAAATGTTTCTAATCTAAAAAAAAACTTGTTTCAAGTATTTGGCCACGGGATCATCTTTGAGAACTCTTGGATATTCTTTCCGAATCGCTAATAATACAGTTGGTGGCATTGTACATGATACGTGCAGGGTGATATGGGAAAAACTGGCGGAAATACACATGAAATTCCCATCAAATGAAGATACCAACAGCATTACAGAAGGGTTTTGGTGACGATGGAAGTTTCCGAATTGTGTAGGTTCCATCGATGGAAAACATATTCATATAAAAGCCCCTTCACACTCAGGCAGCTTACATTATAATTATAAGCAACTGTTTTCTATCGTTCTGCAAGGTGTTGTTGGTCCAGACTATAGGTTTATAGCAATAGAAGTTTAAGCGTACGGTAAAGAAAGTGATGGCGGAATATTTTCGAATTCAAATTTGTCAAGAATGATACAATCGGTTCTCTCAATGTTGCTTCTGAGCGACAGTTACCCGGTACTGAACTTTCTTTACCTACATACTGGTAGGAGATGAGGCATACCCTTTAAAAACATTTCTAATGGGCCCCTACCCTCGAAAGAATGCAGGACGTCAACAAGATATTTACAATGAACGTTTATCATTGGCTACACAGGTCGTGGAGTGTACATTTGGCATAATGACCAGCAAGTGGAGACTGTTAAATAAAGCTATAGAAGTTGAGCCCGAAAGAGCTGATTCTATTATCAAGTGTATATGTCTACTTCATAACCTTGTTACTGATAGAGAGGGTGTACCATTGAACTTTGGACCCACTGTGTAGTTATTTATTAATAAGACTTACCATATTTAAAATTTTTACTAAATCCGGATCCACTTACCTTGCCAGCCCAGGTCCGTCACACGAACGGTGAAATGCAAGCATGGTTTAGGGTATATCAGTAACGTACACGACTCTCATTTGCGTGACACAACTCAAATTTTATTTCATTTTTATACTCCTTCAAATTTATGGATTATTCATCTTTTCTCTCAAAATAAAATATTACTGTTTCTTTCAAATATGATTAAAACAAAACATTCATTTCAATGTAGTATACTTATTCTAATTCTTATGTTAAGTAAGGCGACAGTAAGCTTGCTCATACTCTCACTCATACAATTTAAATCCCCATTTATTTAGAGCTCTTTAATTGAAATTTAAAGGAAATTATTTAAATATTGAATTTTGTTGTTGGCTACTTAACCATCGGTGTTCCTCCCCGTCACATGTCGTACTGAGTGTATGTCCGAACTTTTGTCCATTCACCACATCGTTAATTTTGCTTTCTTCACTTCATTCTGAGATACCGTTCACTATTTATGTCAGTTTGTCACTTTCTATTAAAAGTTAAAAGAATTTATTTGGGGCCCACGAGTCTTTTTGTCCACCCGGCTGGGTAAAAAATTGTTAGACGACTGACTTAATATTATTTTCACATTTTAGATATGAGTTTTGCCCGGCCGGCGACGCACACCACTATTCGCATCCGTTACGTGTGAATGTTAATAGTCGACTCTCTCGGAGAGTGCCAACAAACTCCCCACTACATCTTGTTGCTCAACCGGAAGGCACTGCCTTCAGGTGACGAATTTTCCGTAGTCGTTCATAGTGTGTGGATTTTCTATGGGCCAAATATGCTACTGTTATTAAATGTTGCCGGTATAGGAGGCTGGTGTAGGTGGAGCATTTACTTGACTTCTGCCGTCTTGAAAGCACATGGTACAAAACTCTTTACCGCTTCACCATTTTCAGTAGCGTCGGTTTCACCTGTGAGGCATAGATGCTGCGCCCCGCCACGTGTGTGCGTGTAGCTGTACGTGACACGCATTTAATTCACAAAAGAGTCTGGCATTCTCCAACTACACTCTGCCCAAAACGTTTACGTTACTGTTCTATGTTTGACTGCAGCCGTACTTTACATGGGACTTGCAATTGAAAGTTAAATAAATTTAATAAAAATAAAATCCCCCTTTTTTGCCACATTACAATCCCCCCCCCCCCAATGAGAGGTTTTATGCCCAAGAGCATAAAAACTCTCATTGCTAACCTAAGAGGATCGGTGAGGATATGGCGCCAACAACCCCCCGTTAATTTCTAAACACGTCATGGGTAAACTACCCCCCTAGCTCGGCGACTATGGCTGCACCTGAACAACATTACTGGACTTCTCTAGGCAAGATCCCAACACCATAAAATCGGACAGACACTCACCATAGTACCCCTAACCTTCTATCATTCCGCCCAAAATCAAAACACTGGCCTTATACCATACCAGATCCTCAACCGATATGTTCCCCCTTACATGCATACTAGGTTGCCTTTAGCAAGTACTGGGTACGTACACATACTCATTATTACTGATCATAACATCTACATTCCATTTCTTGCTTTCAAATTTCAAAATAATTTCTGTTTTATTTTCAATTTCTTTTCTCAAATTTCATCTACTTGACTCCCCCCCCCCCGATTCCCAAAAAGCATCATTTTGTCAACAAAATTTATTATTTAATCATTTCAGTATGACTACACAAACAAAATCTACGAATCAATTGTAAGAAACATACAATATATCAAACATCAGTCATCAGATGATCTCTCTGGGTCAGGTGATGACCTTGCCCTAGATACATTTCAAAATTTATACAAGGTAAAATACATCACATGTTTATAATTTTTACATTCAAACATAAACATAGAATACTCATAATTAACATTGTTGTTATTACCTTACAATAAACAATTCACATTTAATTTTGATCAAAATTTACACACCTTACAGCTTTATTTTATTTTCAAATTCTATTAATCTTTCACTGGTTTCATTTATTATTACATTTTACCTATGATTTCCTCTTTAACCTTTTCGTTATCAATTATTTTGGGTGACTCTTAATTATTCATAATAATTCGATTTACAAATGGGTGATTAAATATAACCTCAACCCCCTTCTGACTCTAACACTTGCTAACAGATTTACATAGTATGACACCACTCCCTCAAAATATTTATCTCCACTAACTTACTACTCTAACTCACTTCAAATCATTCTACCCTTATAACAAAATACCCTATACCTCCTTTGTACATAGGATGTGTGTTCCCTCCCTATGCTCATTCCCTTATTGGTTACTGGTCCCCCCCCAGGTAACCCCGCCAACGCACATACGGTTCACCTCCCGCCACAACACTTTTCGTTGAGGACTCCTTATCACACCACCCTCCTTACAAAATTCCACCATCTGCTAATTACTCTCCAATTACATCCCTCTCATTACTCTACATATATACTCCCTCTCGCTACTGTGTCCCTACTAATACTCAGTTTCTATCTTACTTTTATTCCCAAGAATCTTATTCGGTTTAACACCCATTTAAAGTTAACTCTGACTGATTCAAATGCCTTATTTAAATATTCATCACCCAAATTCTAACCTTTATTACCCCTTGAAAATTCATAACTATCTCAGATTAATTTCATCATTTAATTTACAACCTCTTAAACACATTGAAAATTTATTATTTAAACATTTAATTATATTGATAAAAATCTACAAATCAATTATAAGTGACATACTACATATATAACACCAGCCATCAGCTGCTATCTCATGGTCAGGTGAATTTTTTTCTCTATACACACTGCATACAATTGACACAGATACACGAAATTATATAGTTATTATCATAAATGTTCTCCTAGCTTAACATAGATTAACTGGCCCTAACACTTAAAATCGTTTGTTCTCATAAGTGAAATACATCACTAATCATCGAATCATAGTTATAGCAACTGTTACTGAACAGGAACTGGGTCACCAACCACCAACTCACTCTTTAGAGTAAGTGAAATTGAATGTCCCTCTGTTTACAGATGTCGTCACTCTCTCACTGATTTCTCAGTTACTCTCCTACTACATCGTTTTCTTAATTCCCCCCTTTACCCAGTTACAATTAGGTAACCACCCGCCGGATAAACCGGATCGAGCATTTGCCTTATGCACAGATGCGTTATCTGTACCCCTGGCTTGTAACGGCCAGCTCCTTTTCCACACACACTATTGTTTCCTGCTGGTGGACTGTAGCGCCCATTTGCATCCCCAAGAACTGAAGTTTATATAAGGTATAGACGCTGCCTATACCGTTCTTGGTTCAGCATTATGAAAAATTCGGCATTACTGATGTCCGAGGACAACAGTAATCCTACTAAATATGATTCACACACCCTTATTACGGCACTATCACCACCTTCAATGATAGCCGCTGTTCCATAGTTATGTAGTTTCCCCTGAGTTACCCCCCGGTTAATTTCTATGATCAATTTAGAATATATTTACATTATAAATCCACGGTCAGGGATCGGTGAAGCCGTGACCACCCGAAATGTAGGGGAAACTACTAATAGACATATAAGATTCACACTGACGCCGTTACTACAATTCTCGGATGGTAAACTCTTATATGTTTGGTTATATTATTATTTATAACAAACATCAAATATTTTACTTTATCTAGATTGCATTATAAACTTCATACTTACAGTACATCACTCATATACTGTCATAGACACAAAAATATAAACATTGATCACCACCAAATAATGTACCTAACTCCATGTATCTTCTGAAACATTACAACAATCATATGATTCCACAACTAAATACATTTTATATTTATTCATTTACTATTTATTATCAAATTCCAATCTCCTAAAATCATTTAAATTCATTATCAAAATATCTTTATGCAACATTTTAAATTAATCAATTACTTCATCTCAAATTATTTTAATTCCATCAATTATTAAAAACACAACATATTTTAATTACTTTACTCCAAAACAATTACAATTCATTTATTAAAATTCTCATTATTTATTTACTCTGCCAAAATATTATTATTATTATTAAACCAATTTCTACTACATACACACATTGTTTACATAAAGCACACTTTACAACCTAGACACAATTAATTTCACTATAAATTTATTTACAATTTCTTGTCATTATTTCTCTGTTTAACACACCTCATTTCATAATCTAGCCAGGTCATTACCATAAACTAAAATATTTAAAATGTCCATTCACTTATTTTTTATTTAACCCCCATCATCATATAAGAATCTGGTCTTATGACTACACCATTCATTTACAATTGAATACATATGGTGATTATAATTATAATAGTCATCATTACTACTCTGTTCCATTATATCAATACTATTGATAATACAAATATTATTGCATACCATTATTTCAAAATTCCTGTCGACATCGGGTTGGGTAATTTCTCCTTTAGTATTTTCTGTCAAAGTAAGGTAAGTTAATAATTCGTCAACATTATCATCTACTTCTGCTACTACCTCAGTCTCACTACAAGGTAAGTACTCTATATAATTACCAGCTCTCTCTACATCTAACCTTTCTATAAATTCTTCATAATTTCAATTCACCTTAAATAATTTTATCTCTCTATCTACACACAACTGGGTCGTTCTGAAATTAAGTGGAAATTTCAGACTAGCAAAAAAAATATTATGTACAAAATAATTTCAGTTTTATTATTTAATAATAGTGTCCCTATGATGTAATCAAATACATGTAAACTATTAAACGAGGTCAACGAATGATTTTTAGCCTTTCAGAGCTAATTTTCAATTTTCATAAGACATGGAGGTGACATCGCTACCACGGAGGCGACATATGAGAGCTTAAGTTTCAATGTAAAGTACAAATTAAAAATCTTAGATGTTAGTTATTTGATGTAGGAAAGTTAAATAATAATCCTTGCAGTAGTAAATTGTAATTATATTTTATGTAAACAAATTTATTTATGTTGTAAAGTCCCGGGACGTCCTCGTCTTCGTTCAAGCCCCCCGATTGAAGCCAATTTGTAAAGTAGTCGTGTGTACGGCTACCGTTTTACTCTGTAAAATGTGAATAATGTACAATTTGTGTGTAATGGGTGTAACGTGTCTTCTCTATCCGTCGTTCAAATGAATGCAGCTTCAGCAGATTTCGTCCGTTGCGAACGTACGAATAACCAGGTCTCGATGTTCTTACCTGTTGTTCACTAGGGGTGTGAAAATCCCGGTGGCGCCAAATTGTTTTATTAAAACAATTAAAATAAATTTTGAATGTGTATGGCCAGCGCCGCTCAGGCGGTTTGAATAATTCAAATGTTTCCGCCTGCCTCGGCCGTCTGTAGCGACCAGTAGTTCGTTGCGTTGGCTGTGCAGTCGCTAGTCGTCAACACTACTTGTCTGCTAAAATGTACATAAATTATTATCCACCTCCTAATGAAATTATAACACCGTGGTTACACTCAATACTTATTTATTTTTTATTAATGATTAGTTATTCATTTAATACAAATTATATTCCCCTTTTTAATACAACTGCTCCAGTTATATATGAGACAACTCTACAGGGTTTGACAAATCGATATCTGAACTGATTAACAGACTTTCAGTAATGGCGTCTGTTGGAAATTATACACAAAATGATTATTGTTCGTTTGTCACAGGTTCTTGAGATTACGTTAAAAGGATTACTAATGTTTAAAACAATAAAAATACACACCCTTACATCAGTTAAACTTAAATAATATATTGTGTAGGTATAATTTGTTTAGTGTAGTGTAGTAAAAGTGTTTACAAGCTATTGGTAATTAATAACAGGTTATCTTTGTGAGTTTATAAATTTTCAGTGACTTAGTTTTCTTTTTAATCTTTGAAAGTAATTATGTTCAGTTTAGTGAGATTTCGACCTTTAGTGAGAAATAATTAACGTGAGTTTATTCAGAAATTTGGGTAATTTAATAGGTACTTATCACTTCAGTAGACAGGACGAACTCATTCGATCTGGTATTAAGGAGTTATGCTGCAATCATCTTTAATTTGCTTTGGTTCGGGACTTCGGGGATCTTTTCCAAGTTAATCGGCAGGATTTTATTTTCTTTTTTCTTTAATTCGGCCTCGACATTAGTTATATGGTTCCAGTCATCGTCTTCTTTCTTGGGATTCACTTGATAGTAATTTCTTTTGAGATTTTTGATGTTTTAATTGACAACTTTGATCATTCCAAAACTAGCGTCTTTTCAACGAAAGCGTCATATAACGAGTAAAGCAATCTAACGGTAATTAGCAACCAAACGACTGTTGTCATAGTAACCAATTAATCCCGACTGGTTAATTCTGAAGTAGTCTATTGTTATCAAATTTTGAATTTTTATTCAAAATAACTGCATATCTTCTTATTGATTAAATTCTTCAGTCCTCTTCCCTACATATTAAATATTATCACCACTGTTATTTTTTCCTTTCAAAGATTAATTTGGTATCACATAATGTATGTTTTTATGAAATATCAATGTTTGTACAAATCTGTTAATACTTGGTATTTACATTTCTCCTTTAAACTAAGTTCTTATTCTAATATTTTTCCTTTAAACTGATTTACAAATTATTCTCGGCTATTTACTTGCCTTGAATTTCTTAAATTCCTGGTTGTTTTTATACAGTTTGCAATTATTTGTCATTGACAGCTATACATTTCCCAGGCCTTAGTAGCCATTGATTATTTTTATTTAATTTATTCTAATTATATTTCATTTCATTACAGAGTTTTTGTTCTGTTGTTATAATTGATTTGTTTAGTGGTTGTTGTGTCTTGAGTTTGTTTTTGTTCTGATCATATGTCAAGATTATTTTCTATGTCTTAATACTTAAAATATAACACTTAGGCCTATGGACTGTAAGTTCCCTCCAGCCATATCCTCTTCATAACATTGAAATAAACAATTCTTTACAAGTTATTAGTAACTGTTGGTTTTAACATTAATTTCATTCTTTGCCACTACTCTGAGTAATAAACATCATTACTTCTTGTAAACTTATTTAACTTAATTTCCCTTATAACATAGGGTATTTACTAACGATATATTTAATTAAATCTTTACTACTCCTTTTCTACATTCCGTGTTAACACAAACAGTTTATTTTACCTGGGCTTTCTCCCCTGAATAATATTGTATTCTTTATCTATTTCTAATCTAAACACTATCTCTAATTACCCTTAACTATACAATTTTTATAATCCCACTCTTAAATCCTTCATTGGTCCATCATTGGTTTATTGAGTGTTTACTTATCTATCACTATCTTTTTAATTATACTATTGTTTACAATATCCTTTTTCACACATCACTTTCACTGTTATCACTTTTTATTTTACACGTTTATTGGTGGGTAAACCCTATTATTATTTCTCTTTGTCACTTAATTATTTTCATTATATTTCTCACTATCTTTACAAATTTTATTTGTATCTAATAAGTTCATGTCTTTTTCTAGATTTCTTACTTACATATACGACTAATTCGTGGGTTAGTGTATTTTTATTTAATGGGTTTTTATTAATTATGATTTATATTTGTCACATAGATAATATTAACATTTCTTTTTTATATTGGTTATTCACCGGTTTCGTTTCCTTTATGATATTTGATGGTATCATCTCCCCCTTCCCTCTTCTACGTTATTTGTCTGTGTTTTATCACCTTGGTTCATTTTATTTTCTTTGTAGTTGGTTTGTTCCATTATTTAAATTCATTTTTCTTCTCCTTCCCTTCCATCTTGTTTCGCTTTATTTTGGTTAATATCTGGCCAATCTCTGGGGTTGGGTCAATGTCATTTGTCTGTCAGTCTAGTTTGTATTTCTTATTTAATAATCACCTTTGGTTTACTATTCTTCCTCCTTCACTCTTAATTATATTTACTACTTTCGTTCTCGTTATTATTTATTTATCAAAATATATTATTTCTTAGCATTTTTTACATACTTATTGATATCAAATATGATCTGGGTTTGGCAATGTTATATAATGCCCTTCCACCAAAATTGATCATTTTATAAAACGTGATTCTAAGTTTGATGAAATTATCAATTGTATCTTATCATTTTTTTTTCAAATTCTCCTGCTTCTCATTCATTTTTTATGATTAATTCTGTATCTTTTATTTCCATTCTTCTTAGTCTTTTCTTCATTATTTTCTCATATTGCGAACTGGCTTATTGATTTTTTATTATACCTTATTCCCTATAGATCTTAATTTCCCTAACTATCTCTACCTTGTAGTTGCAATCGATTCGGATAGGCTCTAATGGCTTACCTAACTCCGTCGTTCAAAACTACTCTTATCCTGAGATCAGGGGAACATCATCCCTGCTCAGTAAAATGATTGCTGGATTCATTCAACAGACAATCTCAATTAATAATTCTTAAATACAGTCATCTCGTGACTCAAAATAATAATAATAATAATCATAATATTTGTTGGGAATTTTTTACTTTTCTTTCATTATTGCTCAGTTCGAGTCATATATTTTTTCATCTTTCTTTATAGATACTACTTGATAATACTTGAAGCATTGTTTTTTATTGATACAATTCACACTTTTATTCATTTTTAATTACGCTTTGTTTCATCTCATTTCACATTATAACTCTTAGAATGTTTATTTTATTTATTTCGTTTTGTGATCATTGGTTTGGGTAATTTTACTTCCCCTCTTTCTAAATAGTTGTGGAAGTTGATCATTTTGATTGATATTTTTTTTTTGTTCATAATTTTTTAAATATCATAGTAAGTTATTGCTTCTTACTAGTTAGGAATTTTTTGTAGCTTATTCCTTTATAGTATGTTTTGCCTTTTATGCCTCATTTTTTGGCTAAATATTATGGTAATTTAATCTTATTTTGTAGGAATGTTTTGTGACTTCACTCCTCTATTATTATTTTTTATTTAAATATTGTAGTAAGTTGGTTGCTCTTACTTTATATGGATGCCTTGTAACTTTTATCTCTCCATTTTTAATTGTTCTAAAATATTATCGAGATATTTGGGTAAGCTTTTCTTACATATTTTTTTTGAGTTTTGAAATTTTTTATTCATCATAATGGTTTTTCTAATGATTAGTGTAAGCTGTACTTACAAATTTTTTTGAATTTTGAAATTCTTTAGAGACCTTTTTCTTTATAATATTGGCAAACTTGTACGTTTGTCACGTTATTTTTTCTTTATTTAAAGTATTTTTGTTGGTCTTTTACTTTAATCTTTTTTCAGTCATCGCTGTTCGTCACAATATTTGTCTATGTTTTCCCCTTCGATGATTATCTATTATTTTAGTTACCTTAATGTTATTTCTTCTCCGTTGGTTAGCTTGGTTGGTAATCAGTAGTTCAGTCCCGTATTCCAGTGTTCTTTTTATGCATTCCATCTGTCTGGGTAGGGTTCTTCATCCTGGTCGTCTGCTATAATATGGTTTATTCGATATACTCGAGGTTCTCCATCGCTACTCGCTCGATTATGTGGTCATGCACCACTAGAATTCTCATTATTACCGTTTTGGTTAGCGTTCGGCTCATGTCGATTGTTCCGGTCATCCACATTGTTCCGGTGATCTTCTTCAAGTGGGCGACTTCTTGTATCAGGTACCTGGTCAGAGTGCGTTCGCCGATAGTTAGGTGAGTGATGGTTTCTTCTTGGACTCCTTTGTCTTCGTCCCCTTATGTAATTTACCTGTGGCCGGTATCCTGGATGGTTGTAGTTGTTGTTACCGTTTCCTGGACGGTAATAATTGTTGGGACCGTTCCGTTGTTGATTCCCTCTGTAATCGTTTCTGAAATTACCATTATTATTATTGTTTGGGTGATAGTTCCGGGGCGCATTATTCCCACGTTGATTTCCTTGATAGTTATTGGTGTCGTTCGGTGGTGGCTTATTGTCACCCTGTTGGTTTGGTGGGAATGGCCCTTCATTTGGTCTACTATTTCGGAAACTCGTGAATCTGTTCTTACAGTACTGCCATTCGTGTTCATAAACTAGCCATGTCCTGAATTGTCTTGACTTGACTATACATACGGGCTTTCTGGATCGCATCATCATAGTGGTATGATAATTGTATGACTAAACACTCTTCCGGAATGCGTGGTTCCAAATTCCTGGCCATGCAGATTTTTCCTAGAAAGTATGAGGTTAGGGTTTGTCCGCTTTGGTTTTCATACCTTCCGTTACTTAAATTGTTATGGACCATATTCTGGGTTGACTCTGACCAGTATTTTGCTTTGAATTGGGTTTTAAATTCTTGGATGCTCTGGATGTCTGGTCGTGTGGCGGTCAACCAGTTGTCATATGTTTCCTTAAACATGTCATCTAACATTCCCCTCACAGCTGTCCATCGTGTTTCACGGTTCTTTATTATCAGTTCTTCTACTCTTTTCAAAAACTCCATCGGGTTGCGCTTATAGTTGCAGAAATTTATTGTATCTCTATTGTCATTGTTAAATAATTGGTTATGGTTACATGACCGGTCACGCCAGGCGTCCACTTCTTCCTGTAATAACTCTTCTCGTCTATGTATCTCTTCAATTCTTTGTTTATTTTTGTCCACTTTACTGTCGATTTTATTTAAATTGCTGTACACTTCTTCCATTCTTTCTCCCAGGTCTGTTCGTACAACCGCTGTCTCCTTCTGATTCTCTTCCCGGACTTGATGCATGTCCTGGTTCACTTGTTCCCACCTTTTGATTGTTTCTCCGTGACATTCCTCAATTCTCCTTTTAGTTTTTCCTTCGAGGTTATTTATTTTATTGATTACCTCCTCACGAACTTCTGAAATAGTTTCGTTGGTTTTCTCCAGTTTCTCCGTCTCCTCTAATTTTTCATTGGTTTCAGTGATCTGCTGTTTAGTTTCTAGCCAGCATTCCATCAATTGGTGTTGTAATGTTTCATTATTCTGGTTGATGGTCTGTCTCAATTCTTCCTTAGTACTTTCATTGGTACTAATTACCTTTTCATTGATTTGTTTCAAACTCTCCTCATTCTTGTCTAATTTATTGTTCATCTCCTTCAAATTATTATTCATCATTTCCATTAATTTTATTAAATCCATTCCTCCTGTGGCTTCCCCCCTATCTCCAGCCTGTGGCTCCATTTCTTCGTCTTGACTTGGTTCTGTTGTGGTTATTGCTGTCTCCACTTCTTCAATCGGTGCTCCTTCCTCTTCTTCCCCTCTATTTTCTTCCATCTCTTTCTCCTTTGCCAATTTTTTCGACAATCCTCTGGTGTGCATATTGTAACCTTTCACAATCGCCGCTAGAATTTCGTATTTCTCTCTCTTCTAGCTCCACCGGTTGGTCGCCAATTTGTAAAGTCTCGGGACGTCCTCGTCTTCGTTCAAGCCCCGCGATGGAAGCCAATTTTTAAAGTAGTCGTGTGTACGGCTACCGTTTTACTCTGTAAAATGTGAATAATGTACAATTTGTGTGTAATGGGTGTAACGTGTCTTCTCTATCCGTCGTTCAAATGAATGCAACTTCCGCAGATTTCGTCCGTTGCGAACGTACAAATAACCAGGTCTCGATGTTCTTACCTGTTGTTCATTAGGGGTGTGAAAATCCCGGTGGCGCCAAATTGTTTTATTTAAACAATTAAAATAAATTTTGAATGTGTATGGCCAGCGCCGCTCAGGCGGTTTGAATAATTCAAATGTTTCCGCCTGCCTCGGCCGTCTGTAGCGACCAGTAGTTCGTTGCATTGGCTGTGCAGTCGCTAGTCGTCAACACTACTTGTCTGCTAAAATGTACATAAATTATTATCCACCTCCTAATGAAATTATAACACCGTGGTTACACTCAATACTTATTTATTTTTTATTAATGATTAGTTATTCATTTAATACAAATTATATTCCCCTTTTTAATACAACTGCTCCAGTTATATATGAGACAACTCTACAGGGTTTTACAAATCGATATCTGAACTGATTAACAGACTTTCAGTAATGGCGTCTGTTGGAAATTATACACAAAATGATTATTGTTCGTTTGTCACAGGTTCTTGAGATTACGTTAAAAGGATTACTAATGTTTAAAACAATAAAAATACACACCCTTACATCAGTTAAACTTAAATAATATATTGTGTAGGTATAATTTGTTTAGTGTAGTGTAGTAAAAGTGTTTACAAGCTATTGGTAATTAATAACAGGTTATCTTTGTGAGTTTATAAATTTTCAGTGACTTAGTTTTCTTTTTAATCTTTGAAAGTAATTATGTTCAGTTTAGTGAGATTTCGACCTTTAGTGAGAAATAATTAACGTGAGTTTATTCAGAAATCTGGGTAATTTAATAGGTACTTATCACTTCAGTAGACAGGACGAACTCATTCGATCTGGTATTAAGGAGTTATGCTGCAATCATCTTTAATTTGCTTTGGTTCGGGACTTCGGGCATCTTTTCCAAGTTAATCGGCAGGATTTTATTTTCTTTTTTCTTTAATTCGGCCTCGACATTAGTTATATGGTTCCAGTCATCGTCTTCTTTCTTGGGATTCACTTGATAGTAATTTCTTTTGAGATTTTTGATGTTTTAATTGACAATTTTGATCATTCCAAAATTAGCGTCAATTCAACGAAAGCGTCATATAACGAGTAAAGAAATCTAACGGTAATTAGCAACCAAACGACTGTTGTCATAGTAACCAATTAATCCCGACTGGTTAATTCTGAAGTAGTCTATTGTTATCAAATTTTGAATTTTTATTCAAAATAACTGCATATCTTCTTATTGATTAAATTCTTCAGTCCTCTTCCCTACATACTAAATATTATCACCACTGTTATTTTTTCCTTTCAAAGATTAATTTGGTATCACATAATGTATGTTTTTATGAAATATCAATGTTTGTACAAATCTGTTAATACTTGGTATTTACATTTCTCCTTTAAACTAAGTTCTTATTCTAATATTTTTCCTTTAAACTGATTTACAAATTATTCTCGGCTATTTACTTGCCTTGAATTTCTTAAATTCCTGGTTGTTTTTATACAGTTTGCAATTATTTGTCATTGACAGCTATACATTTCCCAGGCCTTAGTAGCCATTGATTATTTTTATTTAATTTATTCTAATTATATTTCATTTCATTACAGAGTTTTTGTTCTGTTGTTATAATTGATTTGTTTAGTGGTTGTTGTGTCTTGAGTTTGTTTTTGTTCTGATCATATGTCAAGATTATTTTCTATGTCTTAATACTTAAAATATAACACTTAGGCCTATGGACTGTAAGTTCCCTCCAGCCATATCCTCTTCATAACATTGAAATAAACAATTCTTTACAAGTTATTAGTAACTGTTGGTTTTAACATTAATTTCATTCTTTGCCACTACTCTGAGTAATAAACATCATTACTTCTTATAAACTTATTTAACTTAATTTCCCTTATAACATAGGGTATTTACTAACGATATATTTAATTAAATCTTTACTACTCCTTTTCTACATTCCGTGTTAACACAAACAGTTTATTTTACCTGGGCTTTCTCCCCTGAATAATATTGTATTCTTTATCTATTTCTAATCTAAACACTATCTCTAATTACCCTTAACTATACAATTTTTATAATCCCACTCTTAAATCCTTCATTGGTCCATCATTGGTTTATTGAGTGTTTACTTATCTATCACTATCTTTTTAATTATACTATTGTTTACAATATCCTTTTTCACACATCACTTTCACTGTTATCACTTTTTATTTTACACGTTTATTGGTGGGTAAACCCTATTATTATTTCTCTTTGTCACTTAATTATTTTCATTATATTTCTCACTATCTTTACAAATTTTATTTGTATCTAATAAGTTCATGTCTTTTTCTAGATTTCTTACTTACATATACGACTAATTCGTGGGTTAGTGTATTTTTATTTAATGGGTTTTTATTAATTATGATTTATATTTGTCACATAGATAATATTAACATTTCTTTTTTATATTGGTTATTCACCGGTTTCGTTTCCTTTATGATATTTGATGGTATCATCTCCCCCTTCCCTCTTCTACGTTATTTGTCTGTGTTTTATCACCTTGGTTCATTTTATTTTCTTTGTAGTTGGTTTGTTCCATTATTTAAATTCATTTTTCTTCTCCTTCCCTTCCATCTTGTTTCGCTTTATTTTGGTTAATATCTGGCCAATCTCTGGGGTTGGGTCAATGTCATTTGTCTGTCAGTCTAGTTTGTATTTCTTATTTAATAATCACCTTTGGTTTACTATTCTTCCTCCTTCACTCTTAATTATATTTACTACTTTCGTTCTCGTTATTATTTATTTATCAAACTATATTATTTCTTAGCATTTTTTACATACTTATTGATATCAAATATGATCTGGGTTTGGCAATGTTATAATGTACAGTAGGATACATAACAATTGGAACTTAAGTTTTTCAAAAACAAAAGAGAATTATTGTTAAATAAAGAGGCAAAATCTGAATTACTAGAACGATTGCCTAAATTCCCTACATGGCATGGGCTCAATTAGGCTTCTAACTTAATTGAAAAACTTTAAATCTAATTCATCGGGGAGGTCGAAAACATACTGCATTCTTGAATTCAAAATTGGCCGTTTCAAAACAGCAATAACTTCTTTACTATGAACATAAGCTTCCAGCACTTTTGTAAAAACAAATTTGTTTTTTGTGTTCTGGCACCTTTGCATGAAACGGACATACAATGAATCTTTTGCACACTCTATGACATTTGCCACATAAAGAGAGGCTGATTGTTTTTTTCCAAAGACTTTGACAACGACATAGTCATTTATGTTAACAGTGTGTTTTGCTCCGTCTTCACTAGTGTCACTGTTGTAGATGTCTTCATAGTGTAACCTGTCCTTTATCTGGCGTGATTTTCCTGGCAGGTTAAATGTACATATTTCTTTTTGTTTAGGTCTTGAGTTGAAAACCCCAGTGCCGTAATGAGAACAATTCTTTGTTGTTCCACAGTTGAAACAACTTAATCTGCGCATTTCAAGATTCTGTGCTTGTTTTCTCCACACTACTTGATTCATTGTGCCAGCGCATGATGGAATGTCCTTTTCAATTAGAGAATCTATGTCTTCTTTGTTTACTAAAAAAAGCTTGACATTCTCACAAGTTCTTTGTAAAGTGTTGTATAATACCTGGAATGTGGGCAAGTCAGTTCCTTCAGCTACAAGGTGGTTGGCTGTTCGTTTCAAGTATCCTCCGATCCCATCGGGGGCTCCTTTGCCATGCCCACATTCGGAGTAATTGCTTTGGTACCCCTGAATTTTCCCAGGTAATTGAGATCAGGTAAAAATGGTTCTATTGCAATACTGTGTTGTTGGGCTATCACTCAAAAAATGGATAATTTTTATTTCTTGAATGACTGCCTTTGCATATATCAAAATCGGCTTCAAATGTGCTATAATGGCACTGGCATCATGTCTCAAGCTTTGTGACATAGAACAGAATGAAAGACACTGAGTTGTGTCATTGATATCATTTTCATCTTTGTAATACATTACACCAGTATGTAGTGTTACTTGTTGGCGTGACCCGCCAAAATGAACACGTATTTCTTTTGTGTATTTACATTCATAATTTTGAATAAAGTCTAGATGAATGAGTAGTTCATTTGATTTCATGGATTTCTTCTCGTCTTTTATTGATTTATACTTGTGCATTATATTGCAAACATGTTGCATGAAAGAAGGTACTATATCATACAACTTTTCAAAAAGAGCTTTAACTTCAATATCCACTGTTTCTTTTACTACCTTTTTGGCAAACTTTTTAGTTCCTTTTACAGTGTACTCAACATTTTTTCTTTTCCATTGTTCTACACTTGTCATGTTGTTTTCGAATTCATCAATTTCAATACTTTTATTCAGACAGTTTGGGCATCTTCTTTCCAAACATTCTTCTAGAGTTTTTAGTTCGTTCAAATTGCAACATAGAGACTTAACCAATTCATCTAAATCCGTGTATTTCAGGACTTTTACGCTTTTCAATTTTTCAAAAATCAATCCTATATTTTCGTGCTTTTCACACGCACAGGTATCTCTGTTTTTTACATTCGGCAACAATACCCAAAATGGTCGAAATGAACATAATGTAGAATATGGTACACTATATCCAAATTCTGCCTCAAATTTTTTGTGGAGGTTTTTGAGGCTTTCCATTAAAGTTCTCTTTTGCTTTTTTATCTTATTTTTTGTTTTAGTATCTTTTATGCCAGGCTCGACTCTACTTATGTCATCTTGTTCAAAGAACTTAATAACATCACCTTTCTTTCTCACTTCATTTTTTGTATTGTATTTCATTGCATTTTTCATTATGTCAGTAATTTTTTTGCCCTCACCAATCCTCTTTAAATTTTTCCAGTATTTGTGTACTGGAAGCAAGTGCATGAATCGATACTTTTTCACTATTTTACCTGACAATACCAAACCAAAAACGTTTTTACTTTTCTTTGAATCTTTGTTTTTCTTGAAATTTTCCTCTATCTGGGTAGCTAGCACAGATCCTAATTCAAGATGTCTCCTCACTTTAGTGGAAACTCTTTCTCCCTGTAAAATACTTTTAACTTTTTGCTGTGGACTATTTAAATTTTTGTTATTATTTTCTTTCAAACAAAAGAACCTTTTCTTATATTTTTCTTTACATCTTTACAGTTTTACTATTTCTTTCTTTTCTTTTCCCAGCTCTTTTTTCAGACGCTCTATCTCTCTGTACGCTTTAGATTTGTTTCTTTTAGCAACTTTTTTCCCACTCAGTTCTCTGCTGCTTCCAGCTCTCCCAATGACTCTATTTTCAAGGTTATCAGCGCCAGCATCTGCCTCTACTTCACTGTCTTGTGGAGTATTTGTAGTAATTAATTCTAATTGTTCCTCTACTTTTTTCTTGTTCAAGCGAGATTTTCTTGTTTTTTCAACCCATTTTTTCCGTCTAACTCTTTTTTCTCTAGCGCTGAGCTGTGAAATTTTTTTTATTTTTCCCTCAGCTTTCCTTTTGTGATACCTTTCTCGCTCTCTCTTTTTGGCTTCTTCATACAAAATTGGATCATTTCTGATTTTATCTCTTCTTTTTTGCTCTGATTCCTTCATTATTCTTCTTAACTTTTCAATTTCAACTTTCTTGCATTTAACTGGTGCCATTTGTTTTAGCTAAAAAAATAAATAACAGTTTTTAACAAAACTAAACTTCATTATTTTTATAAAATAGTAATTAGCTTCAGTTGAAAGTAGTGTTAAGCATTTTGGTTTGTATATTCAAGAAACTATAATGTATACAAACAAGCAGTATTATAATTTGACACTTTGACTTTGACATTATTGAAATTAAAGCTCTCTTTCAAAGTACAAAATCGAATTAATGAGGCCTCAAATAAGTTAGGTAAAGCTGCCTTCAGATAAAAAGTATATATAACCTAAAAATAAAGGTGTTTAATTCCCATGTTAGTTAAAGGTGGCTTAAAAATATGTTGAAATACTTAATAAATAGCTAATGTTAGCCAATGACAACTTTTTGTCACCTTCATGCATCATCATCACCTCCATGGAACGATTTAACCATGGAGGTGACATTTTCATGATTTTTTTACATGCGAGGCTAACCTGTAAGAAGCTCAGCAATGTAATTTGGTTTATTGTTTTAAGTACTTCAAGTAGTAACTTATACTATTGAAAAGTCAATATATAAAAAAAACTTACTAAGTTAAAGAATCCACGGAGTTGACACGATGAAAAAGAACTCTCGAATTTACAAAGTTTAACTAATTAAAACAGTCCAAAACAATGCTCACTGTTGGACCAACCTACCACAATCAAGATGGCTGTCTTAGGCTCCTTCAACTTCTTTGTTAAGCTTGTGTTGCCATCTGTTAAATTTTTATGAAACTAATAGAATTATTCCATAGAGGTGACTCAGACTGTGGTGACATGGAAAGTTGTGTATTTTTCAACATAAAAATGTTTTTTTTTTTTTAAATAGTTGCTTTCAATAAATTATGATGTAAATGAGTTTTTTAATATGAATATGACTTTATAACAGTCATAAATATAAAATATTATAAATTGCATTAACATATTCTCTTAAAAACTCAATCGGGGACACCCATGGAGGTGACATTTTTTACTGTTAATATATTTTTTCCCATTAATATGCATTTATATTTTTTTTTACTTTTGCCTATAATAAATAATACAACAATCCTTAAAATAAAATCAGTTTTGTAGCTTTCTACAGGATATTAATTAATAAAAAAATGCAAATGACTGAAATTTCCAATTAATTTCAGAACGACCCAACTCTCTCTCTAAATATCTCTCACCATAACGCCATATCACACTTTCTCTACCATCCCATACAGAGGGTACTAACTCATAAAAATTCAGGGAACAACTCAAAGACCTCATGTCTTCCAATAATAAGGGACTCTTGCCCTTCCACAACAACATTTGTAAACACCTTGGTTCACAATAAACATGGGGAAAATTTACCCTCTGCAACCCCTCTACCTCTATACTCTCTTTACACACTCTCTTTAACCCATCAACACACACTAACATTCCATCATTATATCTTACTCTCTCTAAAATTTCATCATTACTATCAATATTCCCAACCTTACTCTCTAACACCACTGTTTAATTATATCATCATAATTCTTACCCCTACTTACCTCATTATATGTCATCTGACCATCTTTATTTGCGTTTAATTTATCTGTTTCTCCCCTATTCTTTATCCCCACTATACTCTCAGAATTGTAATTAACATCATTTTCATCACTATTCAATACTTTATTATCTAACACTACCTCTTCCACTATTTTGTCATTATTAATATTTGTCATGACTATAACATTGTCACCTAACTTCTTATTCATTATCTGATTTAATTTACCTTCTAAATTTTTATTCATTTCGTCAACCATCTTCTCACAATTATTACTTATAGATTGTATTACCTGTTCTTTAATATTATTAAAAAGTGTATTAATTTCGTTCACTTGTTTACTAAAATTAATATTTTGTTGTTTTATTTCATCTTTGATCTCGTTCAACTTCTCAGTAAAATTCTTTTTAATCTTATCATTCTGTTCATCGAATTTATTATTTATTGTCTCGAATTTATTATTTTGTTCGTCAAATCTAGCATCAAATTTATTACTCTGTTCATCAAATTTGGCATTAAAATTACTATTTTGAACGTCAAAGCGACGATCGAATTTTTCATCATTACTATCAAAACGACTCTTTATTTCATTAAATTGATTTAGTATAATACTCATCATGTCATCATCAAATTTATTATTACATTTTGTTGAGGTTGGAGTTAACTGAACTCCTGAATCCTCTGTCACATTTGTTTGATCTGTTACATTTAATTCAACTATTTTGTCTTGACCCACATTCGGAGTCGAATGGGCTTCAAGGCCGCTCATGACAGCTGACTCGTTAAAATTAGTTACCTCCTCTATCTCATTTTCATTATTTTCTGCCATTTTTAACTTATGCAATTACCATTTATTTTATTATATTATATTTTAACAATTCTTATCTTACATACATTAAGTATTCCTTAAATATTATTTACATACAATCTCATTTTTTCGTAATTTTTTACGCACTCCTAAATCACACTTGCATTCACCTGTAGGTGCGGTTTATGTATAAAATTTAATTTATAAAACTTGTCCCTGTTCGGGCGCCAATTGTGTAGTTATTTATTAATAAGACTTACCATATTTAAAATTTTTACTAAATCCGGATCCACTTACCTTGCCAGCTCAGGTCCGTCGCACGAACGGTGAAATGCAAGCATGGTTTAGGGTATATCAGTAACATACACGACTCTCATTTGCATGACACAACTCAAATTTTATTTCATTTTTATACTCCTTCAAATTTATGGATTATTCATCTTTCCTCTCAAAATAAAATATTACTGTTTCTTTCAAATATGAGTAAAACAAAACATTCATTTCAATATAGTATACTAATTCTAATTCTTATGTTAAGTAAGGCGACCCAGCTTGCTCATACTCTCACTCATACAATTTAAATCCCCATTTATTTAGAGTTCTTTAATTGAAATTTAAGGGAAATTATTTAAATATTGAATTTTGTTGTTGGCTACTTAACCATCGGTGTTCCTCCCCGTCACATGTCGCACTGAGTGTATGTCCGAACGTTTGTCCATTCACCACATCGTTAATTTTGCTTTCTTCACTTCACTTACTTCATTCTGAGATATGGTTCACTATTTATGCCAGTTTGTCACTTTCTATTAAAAGTTAAAAGAATTTATTTGGGGCCCAAGAGTCATTTTGTCCACCCGGCCGGGTAAAAAATTGTTAGACGACTGACTTTGTTATTTTCACATTTTAGATATGAGTTTTGCCCGGCCGGCGACGCACACCACTATTCGCGTCCGTTACGTGTGGATGTTAATAGTCGACTCTCTTGGAGAGTGCCAACAAACTCCCCACTACATCTTGTTGCTCAACCGGAAGGCACTGCCTTCAGGTGATGAATTTTCCGTAGTCGTTCATAGTGTGTGAATTTTCTATGGGCCAAATAGGCTACTGTTATTAAATGTTGCCGGTATAGGAGGCTGGTGTAGGTGGAGCATTTACTTGACTTCCGATGTCTCGAAAGCACATGGTACAAAACTCTTACCGCTTCGCCATTTTCAGTAGCGTCGGTTTCACCTGAGGCATAGATGCTGCGCCCCGCCGCGTGTGCGCGTAGCTGTACGTGACACGCATTGAATTCACAAAAGAGTCTGGCATTCTCCAACTACACTCTGCCCAAAAAGATTATGTTACTGTTCTTTGTTTGACTGCAGCCATACTTTACATGGGACTTGCAATTGAAAGTTAAATAAATTTAATAAAAATAAAATCCCCCTTTTTTGCCACATTACACCACAACCAGCGGCTCTCAACAGAACGTAGCCACTAATCGAGCAAGTACTGTGGGTGAAAACCGTGCTGCTCGAAGAGCTTATGATATTCGAGAACAATTCAAGACTTATTTTGTAAACAATCCTTTATAAATTTAGCTATTTTATCAGAAAATTATTAAATTATTACTTAATTTTATTAATTATTTAATTTGAAGTACGTACTTTTGCTCTTCGATTCTTCGGCTACTTCGTTCCAAATACGCCATTGAACATCTCTGGAATGGTAATCTTCGCTTCTTTGGTTCCACAAACATTCTCTTTCTTGAATTACAAGAATTAATTTTTCGGTATCCATGATTTGAATCACATCCTTGTCCATGATTTCACTCACTTTCAACAAAACTCACAATTGAAAAACTTCACTCACTATTCAAAAAAACTGTATAAAGTCGTACGTCCCACGGACGAAAATCCGAGCCTGCTGGGACCAAGTCGCAGGTCGGAGCTAAGCGCACGTAGTTGCACGACTAAGTCGGGTTCAATGTGAGAGAGCTGATTACATTCCCAAGGTCGGGAAAGTTCGTGCGTAGTCGTCCGACAACGTATGACCAAAAGTCGCACGTAGTCGGTTCCAGTGTGAGACGGGCGTAATAATAATAATAATAATCATCATCATCATCATCATCATACTCTCAGGATTCTGGACACACACGCACACACACATACAACGTTAACGGCAGATATACGCAAGTGATAACAAACAATTATATTTTTTTATTGTGAAGAGAGCTCTCGAAAAGAACTTAAATATGAACAGATAATAATTAGAGTTCTAAGTAAAATAGTAGTTAGATAAGAGAGTGTAATTTAACAAGCAAATCTAGAAAAGAAATACTAATCTTTTGTTGTATTTTTGGGTGTGTCAGTATAAATCAATAATAGATTGGAAGTAAATGTAATATCATTTTTATTTGTTTATAGCAACAATAAATTTATTCTTGAGTTTTGATATTATTTTGTTTGTAAATGAGTTGCTATTATTATTTAAAATGTATTTAATTATTGTGCAACCACATATACTTGACGCAACGAAGAAAAAAATCCTGTGACGTGGCCTGTGTAATACACTATATAGTTGCGTTGAGTACATGGTAATGTATTTGAGCGATTCTGTATTTAAACCTCACTGAGGAAGGTGTACACCACGCCGAAACGTTCGAGGCAAATAAGAAACGTAAGTGTTCACAAGCGAAAGTGCAGTTTATCACTAATATAAGTGCATGAATGAAGAGGATGAACCATCAAAACAAATGTATTTGTATAATTGTTGTAACGTTGCAATATATTCATTTATCTTATGCAAGACCGTAGTATTTTCCTTATCAACCTGGGTGGATAAAATTTCCAAAATTTTATTTTCAGTCATTCACTAATGTTCTGACATTTTTCTTTCTTGAGGATTTTCTTTATTTCTTCTCCATTGGATTTTCTGTTTGAAATCCTGCAAGTTTTATAAAGTACTATGCAGACATTAATTTACATTATCATTTAATGTTTGAAACAAATAGGTAACCATTTAACTACCTGTACTGAATCATAGTAAAAAAAAAGAAGTTTCATGGGTCACTAGTACTAACTTTACTAACTTTGTCTAGTTAACATTTCACAGAAATTCAACAATCTCCTTTTAACCACAAAGTGACAGCATTTAATAACTGTGTATAACACACACCTCAGCTATTACATATTTACACATAAGTGGGACTCACAAGCAGAAAGGTTTAATACTCAAGATGCATTTACAATTATACTGGTTTAATAATTATAAAACAACTACTAAAGTGCATCAACTTTAATGTATACATTTATGTAAATTACAATATTAATACATAACTCACTTCATAACATTAACCAACAGTGGATATAACCAATTCAGCAACTTGGGCTTCGGTGGAACGTACAGTAAGCTGCATTGTTACTCCTTCTCCTAAAGCTAACTTAGCTCTCACTAGAACTCCATGGCCTCCACGGAAAATACCTTAAATCAGATTTTTTAAAAATATATATAATTTGAAAAGACATAAATACCGTATTGGCCTGAATAGAAGAAGATGATTTTTTCCTTAAACTGCCCTTCCAAAAACCATACTCGTCTTATATGTGCAACCTAACATTTAAAAATTTTGTGTTTGTGTGTAGCGTATTTTGTAACATTCCCCAGCTGCACAGGCTTGCCATGTGTGTAGCATGAATCAACATACTCATTTTATAATGAGCTCAAGGTCAAGAAAAGGTCAAGCTCCCCAAGCACACTTCACCACTGCACTGAAGTACTGATTGTCAGACAAAGTGAACAAGTCAATAAAGTTAATATTCACGTGTGTTGAGTGTTTTTCTATTAATACGTGTGTTCATTTTGGTGTTCGTTGTTCTATTATTATATGTGTCCAATTTTAGTGTTCGTTGCTCTATTCGCACGCATGTGCAAAGTACCATACTGCATCTGTGGTCACTAACATTAAAACAATAATTGCCAATCCACAAGTAAAGGATAGTGTTGCACAGAGTGCGTCCTCTGCGTGTCGTATAAACATGGGAGAGAGAAGAAGCTAAGATACGAATTTCAAATTAAGAGTAATACGTGAGGTGAAACAAACAAACAATTTGCAGGCTGCTGAACAGTTTGGTGTTTCTGAATGCTATATATATTGGTGAAAAAATGAAAAGTTTAAGATCACCAGTGCATCAAGAAAAGGATTCAGAGGACCTAAAACTGGAAAATTTAATAATCTTGACAGACTTGTTTCCTAATAAATTTACGAGAAATGAAACCAAGGATATCCAATATGCCGAGAAGTTATTAGAATGAAGGGACTGGAGGTGCCATGTGAGTTGAAAATTCTAATAACTGAAATTAAAGCAAGCTTGGGCTGGTGTGAACATGTGACGCGGTGTTCGGGTCTGCGTTTACAACGTCGCACTACCCTTGCATAACGCCTACCTGCAGATTATACTGACAAATTGATCAGCGATATATTATAAAACTGAGGAAACCCCACAATTACCTGCTTGGCCAAATGGCAAATGCTGACCAAACACCAGTATTTTCGATATGCTGTCAAGTGTTACTGTGGACAGAAAGGGTGCAAAATCAGTTATAATTAAATCTACAGGCAACAAAAAGTCATGCATTACTGTGATGCTAGGAGTAACTGCCGATGGAAGAAAACTTCTGCCATAATTTTGAAGAGAAAAATACTTCCGAAGGAACAGTTACCAGCTGGGATTGTTTTTAGAGCACAGAAAAAGGGGTGGATGACTGATCGGCTTAAGGTTGTTTGGGGACGCTGACCAGGTGCTTTACTAAGGCAAAGAGGTATGTTAATTCTTGATGCTTTTCGTGGTCACACCAGTGAGAAAATAAAGTAGCTGGTTGCAGAAACGATCACTGATCTTGTTATAATCCCTGGGGGAATGACTTCTCAGCTTCAAGTTTTAGATGTGGTTGTTAATAAACCATTTAAGGACCACTTACGGAAGAACTATAGTGACTAGTTAATTAATGGAAACCATGGATTGACTCCGACAGGCAAGTTGAAGAAACCAAGCATACAGTTACTGGCCCAGTGGATAATCACAGCCTGGGGAAAAGTCAAAAGTGAATCCATTGTAATGGGGTTTAAAAAATGTGTTTCTAATAACATGGATGGGAGTGAGGATGACATTTTGTGGAACGACTCCAGTTATGAATCTGATTCCAGTACCAATTCTGAAGATGAACTTGGAGAAGAAGAAGAAAACAAGGATGATGACTGGAAATAAAAACACTTATGACTTAAATGACTGGTACTTCAACACTTATAATTTCACATTTAATGTAAAATAGCCATTTTTGTTTAGTGTGACTTCCAGGTATGATATTTAGACCATTTAATTATCTTTCTCATACAACTCAAAAAATTCAGTGTCGTCTTATATGCAAGCCCTTTTTTACCTGTAAAACGCCTTAAAAATCTAGGATCATCTTATATGTGAGGCTGTCTTATATTCGAGCCAAACCAGTATTTTATACAGTTATGTTCCATTAAACTCTGGGTATAAGAGTCCAAATATATACATAAAAGTAATCTTTCATTAATAGTAAATTACAACAATTTATAAACTAATACTTGGATTTATAACTATAAACTTAGAATTCAAAACTGTATTTCAAAATAAAGTCTTCAATTACCTATAGAGTAAATGTACAGAAAGTATGTATTAATAAAAAAAAAAAAAAACACTATAACTGCCCATTAAGAAAAAGTGACTTTATTAATAGTCAATATAATTATTCTGCTTCCTACGAATTTTATGAAAACTAATATAGTAAACCCTCGATTTAATGGACTAATTGGGGCTGAGGGGTGTCTGTAAAATCAAAAGTCCGTTAACTCGCGAATTTTGTTTTTTGAGAATATATTTAAATCAAAATAGGCCTATAACACTTGAAATTTTAATACTATTAATATTATGCAAACATTTTATGTACACACCTTTGTTTATTTATGCTGGATAAAAGCATCAAGAGTCAGTTGTTTTCCACCAGAATGTTGCTTCTTTATTATTAAAAATATAAACTGTCTTTAATGATCATAGTCAGCACACACTTCCTGATCTGAAGACCCGATATGTACGCGATAATTTCGTTCTTGCTGTTTCTTATCGCTGATAATTTAGGACCTCCTGTAACAGATGTTTCTTTATCGTCGTCATCACCATCATCTCCATCTTCTTGATTGTTGTATAGAACAGATTCCGCGAACTCTTCCTGACTCAGGATTTGGTAGCCTGGATCACCCTCGTCCAAGTTTAGCCACTGTTCTATGTCATTCTTGTTTACTTCTTCACCAGCCTTCTTTATGGTTTCGCAGAAATCGGATGTTTCAAATCCTCTGAAATCGTACTCCGGTTCAGTCCCATTCAGTAACTGTATCCACCCATTAGCCAATGTTGTTTCCTTCCATGCAGCAGCAAAATTAAAGATGGCAGACTTGACATTGTATGCACGCAGATTTTGCAGTGTTCTAGTTCAAGTGTCATTTTCATGGTCTTGTTCATCCTCCAAGACAACCATCACCTCTTCAAGAAACTTCTTCTTGTACAGCCTTTTGCAGGCAACAATGACTCCTTGGTCCATTGACTGTAAAATTGAAGTGGTGTTCACAGGGAAGAATACCCATTTTATTTTTCCATCGAAGCTAACTTCTCGGTGTTGGGATGGGCCGGTGCATTGTCCAGTAGTAAGACGCCTTTCACTGCATGCGATGGAATTTTCATAGTCTCTTCTTGAAAACATAGCACTTCTGGCACAAAATGATTAAAAAACCAGTCTGAAAAAATACTGGAGGTAAACCAAGCATTTTTTGAACTTTCATAAATGACTTGGCAACTGGTTCATTATGTTCTTTATCGCACGAGGTTTCTTTGCGTTTCCGACTATGACTGGAGTAAGTTGATACGAACCATCAGCATTCGCACACAGTAGGGCAGAAATGCGCTCCTTGTTGAGTTTATGGCCTGGTGTGCTAGTTTCATGTTTGTGCGCCAGAGTATTTTCAGGCACAGCATGAAAGTAGAGACCAGTCTCATCAGCATTGTAGACCTGAGACAAAGTGAGACCCTCAGATTCGATCGTTTCCTTTATATGTTGAAGAAAAGGCTCAACTTGTTCAGTGTCTGCACTCAGTGCTTCACCACATGTTGATCTATTTGTGGCGCCATGCCGTTTACGAAAACGCCAAAGCCACCCATCACTCGCCTGAAACTATGCCCATATGTTTCGCCAGATTATCAGCAGCAGCCCGCAACTCCACACTACGAACAACGATGCCACTAGAACGTTGTTGAATAAACCATTTGTACACAGCATCCTCTAATTGTTTGTGTTTGGCTAATTTAATGTGTTTTCTTTCTCCCTCATTCCTCAAACTATCAACACTGTACTTTAGCGAAAACTGAATAAGTTTATCTTTATTCTTTCGAATGTCTGAAACGGTTTGGTTCTTTATGCCGTACAGTTCACAAACATGTGCAATAGACGCGCCACCTTCCAGTTTACTTATTAGTTCAAGCTTTTGCTTTATACTCAAGTTTACACGTTTTCTCTTAACGCCAGACATACTTATGCTGTAATTCACAGATAAAATAATGGACCTTGCTGTAACAACGCAAGTATAAACTCGTTAACACTCTCTATTTAACATGTCCAAGGTTCGTACTATAGGAACATATGTAGTGTACACGCTGTGTTCTCTGAATTCTGAATAAACTAATGCGACACTGTACGAACGTGAACTGCGCGTACATATGAATTATCACGAAGATAGCAGAATATTCAAGAGTGAAAATGTGCATCTGTTGCTATGGTTACGAACTACCACCAAATTTAAATCACAACCATGGACTTCAAAAACTTAATCGTGATTTTTTCGTCTCAAAATGATTTATTTTTTTAAATCTTTTTGTCTGTCAAATTCAGTCCGTTAAATCGAGATCCATTAAATCGAGAGTTTACTGTACTTTGTTTTTATCAACTCTGTTTAACAACATCAGATACATCTATCACACTGAAGTCTGCTTGTTAACTGATAACTCAGAAAAACGTAATTTCAAGTGTAATCTTACTTAAAAACAGTAATGTTGATCAATTGCATGGTACTGGGACTCAAAATGCTTAAAAACTTAAAAGCTGTTTTTTCTTTGTGTTGTGAATATTTCTTAATGACTTATGGAGCTGTATGTGACAGAATATTTCAAATCAATGTTGTTTTTTCTTTTATGTGTATGCTTATGGAAACCAGTTAAGTTTGCTGTCATTCTTAAAATCATTTTCTAAGTTTAAACACAAGGAGACAGTTGTTAATCTGATCTAAAATGTCTATCCTTCTTAAATTATAAACTAAAAAATAGTAAATACATAAAACAAAAAAAAAACTAAAAATTTACATTCTTGGGCAAGTTTTTAAATTAAAAATTATAAATAAATTTTTAAATAGGCTGTACAACACAGATGCTATACAAAAATTAATCTCACCTGCTAAATATAATGTATGCGAGGACTTTCCTTGTGGAACCTTATCACTTCTTTCAGCAGGTTGCATCCCCAAGAATGATATGACACTGCTCACTGCTTGTTCAATACTGTTCATGCTGGATAATACAAACATATCCTCCATTTCACATTGCTCACTCTCGCCTGCTTCCTCCCAAGATGCACCAAAATTTGCCTTTGTAACCTTCTGAATCTGATCTGCAAGTGTAACTTCTACATCTTCTAACATATACTCATCATCATAACCTTCTTCACCGTCTGGTTGACCTGTTGTGGGATCACAATCTTTCACTATGAACTTCAAGGTGGCCCCAAAATTACCCACTGACGAAGACAACTGGTCAGGGAATAACAGCACAACATATGCACTAGCTGTCTCTCCATACTGAAGACGCTGACATGGAATTTCTTTAACAATTCTATAACCTTCACTCGGTTCAACCTGAACTCTAACTTTCTCTAATAACTGATCATTTAGTGTATTTAAACATTCAAACTGTAATACTAAATGATGTGGAAAGCAGTGCTTGATACAACGTACAACATATTCTGTCTCTGATTCTGTAAGCTGAGTTGTTTCAGAAGATTTGAACAATGGACCTGGCAATGATGCTAATTCTGGAATGCTAGCTAATTTCTCTGCATATGTTTCTTCCCGACTGAGGGTAACCTTTGGTGTTGGTGTCGTTACTATACCCTCTGCTGCAACTCCAGAGAGCAGTTTGCTTGCAGCATCTTCAGCAGATGGTGTTATGTTTGCCAAAGGTACACTCTTCATATCAAATGATTCCTCTGATGGATTTAACGTATACTGATGAAGGGAACGTTCTAAGCTAGGCACTGAGACCTGAAGAGTTTCAGCAATGTAAAGATTGGCTAACTGTTTGTCATTCTGTTCTAATATACTGTGATAATATGTTGCTCGATCTCTAACTTCATCATCAGTATCCATCTGGCATCGAGCTAGTAATACCTGTACATTCTCCAGAAGTGCAGGACAAGCTGCTCCAAACTGAGCCATTGCTGCAACTGCTGCTGCACGAACAACAGCATTTTCTAAAATCACCCTATTATAAATAAATCTAATATATCTGGATGGCTGCTTTGTTCGGGGACCTTCCTTCCCTAGAAGATGCAAAATGCGAACTGCTAGGCTTGTGTGCTCACAGTCCTCAATAAACTCACATAAATGTGCTAATCCAGTTTCCTTAGCATCTGGATTTTCTTCAATAATAGTGATCACAGTATCAGCAATTGATGCCTTATATTCTAGACCTCCCTCATCTCTCAACATTGCTGAAAGGAAGTTCATAAGAACAGTGTGTTTCCTAGGAAACTTGAGACAAAGTGCTCGGATTGCTTGCACAACCACTATTTTAAACTCATCACTGATTTCAGAGACAAAAGATGCAATCTGTTTCATCAGTCTGTCAACTGAAGATTCAGCCCCAGTTTTCAAAAGAGTTGTTATAGCCAGAGTTGCGATTGATCGGTTACAATCTGTAATGAGGTTCTCCAGATCTAAATTGCAAGCAGTAACAGCTGCTGGATGGGACATAGCAACCTGTTATAAAAAATAAACATGAATGAGTATTCTGTACAACTAAAGTTTTGTAATTTGTTATTCTGCTAACATTAGTACGTGCAACCTATTATATATGAACTTAAAATTATAGTTCATTATTATTATTAAATTATAGTATTGTTATTAAAATTATGGTACCTTAAAATTGTTATAAAGGCACTTAAAATTGTTTGTTTGTTTAAAACAGTAACAAACAAACAGCAATAAAGAAAAATCTCAGTTTCTCACAAGTTATGATAACCTGAAGTAGCCAATTCCATGAGAAATAACACATTTCCATTATCATTTACAGACACAGAAAGTGTATAAGGATTTAACACTTCAAAGACCATGGTAAAATTCAGTTTTCTTCCTGGGGGACCAAGGCTATTTTTCAACTACATCAGCCTTGTAATCAAGTAAAAAATAGTATTTAGTCATTCATTTTGTAACGTAACTAGATTGTGTCCTTTAAGCCCCACTGTTGGGCTAGCCAATTTGTAAGATAACTAGATCTTACCAATTTAAAGGTTTATATAATGTGTTTAATATTGTAGTATTTGAAGTTAAAAGTGTGTTTACAATGGAAAGTTAAAGTTACCAGTTATGATGAATCGCAAAAAAAATTATAATTGTCTTAAAAGTACTCCTTTAGATAAAAATAAAATGGTTGCGGTAATGTTGTTTGAACTATAACGTTGCTTAATTCAATAAATAAAACGTACTAGCTGGTTGCTTGATGAAGGTAGCCGTCGTGTTGATTCTGGCAGTGAAACTCCTCCTTGGATGACAGTCGTCTAGGTACGTAAAGTCTAGTCACGTCTGGACAATAAAATTAATAAAATACACTTCCACGTACCTGGTCGTAATTCCGGAAGTTCGGAAGTTCACTTTTTTAATAAATTAATAAGCTGCCAAGACGGTTTACAAAACCAGCTCACTGTCTTTACAAGGTTAGGTTACCTTGTTTAATAATGGGCGCCACACAGGTTTATTTCGGGAAAATCCCGTGTAAAACCCATTAATAGAATCAAATAAATATTTTTTTTTTTTTTAACTGAAATAGTGTTTATTACCCTTATGGCAATTCAAATTCAACAACGTATGGTTGCAACTAAAAGTTACTCTGATTATTTTAAATGAATTATTTGTTTATTTTTTGAAATAAATTAAGTCAAGTTATGCTGCTAATAACTGGGTTTTATTTGTACCCTTGATAATGAATTCTAACAAACATAATTAAGAAAATACATTGATATACAATTGAAACTGGTTCATTCAGTTACCCTATTACGGTAGCTCAGAGCATAAACAACAGTTCTGGTTATGTCCAGATAAACTTTACTTTAAACATTAAATTTATTTGTATCTCGGGTGTAAATTCTTTGAAACACAAGAAAGAATGCTCATGCCTACACAAAAGTTAATTATTTTATAAAACAATATTGACTAGTAATGCCTTATTGTTTACTAACAAAAAATCAAACCTATTTAGGTTAGGCGTTCGTCACGCTTGCTTAATTATTCACAAAAGTTATATAGTGAGACCACTTAAGACTAACATCATTCTTAAACAGGATTGACAAATCCACTAAATAAATTCAGACATTGTGTAACACAGAAAATGTTTTGGTGTTATGTGTCAGTACAAAGTTTGTTTACAAAATATATAGGTTAGTGCACTCAGAGTAATGGAATAAATTGTCACGCTGTTTCCTCTTTATTTTAATCTTTTCGATTAAAATTTAATTACACTCTCCAGGGATCGGATTGTAATGACCCTGGCTATACACTACACACGCACTTGAACAGAGAATATTGGTCCGCTTCTGACTAAAAAGGACCTTTTTTATAATACTATTTAATTATTTTCTCCTGTTCGATATATCCCGCACTAAATAAAATAATACTTCACTTTGATGCACTGATTCTATGTAAACTGTATTGTAGTTATTGGTTGTTGCCGAAATAATACAATGCACGCACTATTACATGAAGCTATAAGTTGATAAAAATTTTGATGAGACGAGCGGCACCTGCTTGCTCGTGATGAATGTCAAAAGTGTCTAACGGAAATTAACTGCATTCCATTATATACCCTCAGTTTTGATAAGGCTTAGGCGATTGTTTCATTTAGTAAGCTATTTTCTGATTGGCTTAACCAGATGTTACGAAAATGATGCATTGTTTTCCAACTGTCACTAACGGTTTTTTTGCTAAGATGATTGACAGCTGTCGTCGTTGTTGTTATTAATAAACAGATTTTTTACTTTCTATTTACAAATGATGCTAACGCATGTCACGCACTTATTATGGTTGTGATCGTGGTCGTATCGCTATCAAATTAAAGGATATTTTTTACTCTTCAATTTGATATAGTTTGACACTGGTTTATTTACACTTTCACTGACATTTTTTAATAAATAATGTTCAGGTATATGGCTTCGCGTTGTCGTCTGCTAACGCCGCCGGCTATGATTCTCTCTTATCAATACATTATTGGTACTGCACATCGCGTTTTCACTTAAACGTCTATGTTGGAATGCTAATATAACCGTCTTTATACTTATTTAGCGAATATAATGATTAAATCTTAACTTATTGATGTAATACATTGCTATGAACTATCCTTACTTCCTAATGACATTTTGGTTTACACTATTTTGCTCTATGTTATTCATTAATAATTGAGTTATTACTTGTATAATATATTAACAATGCTTATTGCTACGTTTGGTATAAAGATTGTTCAGTGTATGTGATTTACACTCGTAGTACTTTCTACTTATCACCTTACTGACAATTGTTCGTTTTAGGCGTTGCCTAGGCATACCGTTTACATCGGATTTATGCCTGAATAATGTTTATTAGTTTACATTTTGGTACCTTGATGAGGTAACTTACTTATATAAGGTTCCCTCTTACAGTTATTTTTACTTATCATAAGCACGTTTGAGGCTGTAATACAGCTTCAATTTTATATTGTGGCCATAGCTAATCTTAGTCCTAGGCATTTATAGTTACTAGTCATTGTTGATTTATTCTCAGCCAAATACTGTTGCTGATATTATATTATTCGGGTCGTTACTTAATTATTTTTTATTAACATGTGACATTACATTCAAGTTATTCACTGACTCGCTTGACAGCTTAAAGTGAATTTAATTTGTCCATTAGTTTGTCAGTTATAGTATTGGTTGTAGTGTCAAGCAGTGTTTTGTTTACTGCTTCTTGTGGCACTTCTTCTTCTTTCTTCTTTGATGGTTCTTCCCTTCTTCGCTACTTTTACCATTATATTATCTACTTACATTACCTTCATGTATTTATTCATTCTATGGGTATATGTCTACGTTATGTAACACCTGGTCATGTTACATATACTCCCCTCTCAAAATTGATAATTTGAGAGAAAATTTTATTTTTGATAAAATTATCATTTCAGTCCAGTTTTAGTATATTATTACTGCTTTTTGTCTTGTACTCTCTGCATTGAATTTAACATACTCTTAGTGTGTTGCACTAGATTGAGTTCTTAGCTAGTGATATAATTCTTAGCTTACTAGTACATATTTTTTTCTTTCACATTTCTCATATTCTAAGTCATTTAATTACAATAGGTTTCACTTCTTAAACTAATAATTTCCTGTCTTACAATAATACATTTTTTCTTTCTTATTACATATCTTTACTTTCGTGATAAGCTCTATGGTTCTTTCATTTTTTACCTCACAATTTTTTTTTTTTTTTTTATCAATAATCCTTGATATATTATCATATAATTCCCTAACATTTGTAGTGGGTTCGGAGTCAGAGGGGCTCTATTTGGCATCCATTCTCCGCCGTTCCTCAGCTACACGTCCTCAGAATCAGAGGCATCCTCATCTCTGTCTGAGACAAAATAAAAATTGCACGTAGCAACAGTTGCACTATCACAACACATAAAATATAACATATCATTCATTTTTCAATAATATAACATATTCAATATAACATTCAAGGTATTAGAGGTTTTATTTGTATCACATTTCATTCCTTTATACTTTCTAACATACTCCCTTTTCACAGGTAATTATCCCTTTTCAGACTTGACATATTGGCCATGTTCTTTATTAGCCTTGTTGTTACTTTTCTATACTAGCTGACAATTTGTTTTGGTTCATCTGAGTATTCTTAAAATTACACACTTATATGGATCATCATACAATCATGCAGTTGTTTCTTAAATATAGAGTCTACAATATTTCACTCTTACAATAGTTTACAAGTTTTACTCTCATCAATAGTTTACAATTATCCTGAATTATCAGGGTTTACAGTATTTATATACTAAACGTTTTTGTTAGATATTCTCTGACATATCCTGTTGGTAAATACAATAGATACTTTTTCATCGTTTAATTAATATTTTTTTTTTTTTCTTGATGACGGTAGTATTTTGACACTTATTTTTGTTATTTATTTTACTCTAACATATTATCAGACAATAGTTGACTTTCTCTCCCTTCATTCCATAATAAATATAGCCATCCTCTTAAATTACTCACTTAGGTATTCTGCCTCTCTACTCCTTCAAATGATAGGTTTCAAATCATTTATTCTGGACGGTTTTATATATAATTCTTTGTTTTGATTTAACATAGGAGTATTAGAGTAATCTTATATCACTATCTTAGGTACATTTTTGTTATATGATACTCTTTTGCTCTACACAATATAATAGATATCTTCCTTATCATTAGATTATTTAGTTTATAATACACATTTTTTCTATCACTTAATATGATAAATCTGGTTCTTATTTAATATGTAACAAATAGTTTTGGCATACACACTTATACTACACACTTTTTATAATACAATATGGTAAATGGGCTTGCTATAGGCAATTAGCCACTTTCAATACCTTGGGTATACTAAATGACCCTCCTGATCACTAATTTAATCCTTTTATAGTAGATACTTTTAACATTTCTTATACAATAAACATTCTTGTGGTAATCGTCGTACAATAATATAATTTGTCCTTTTATAATAATACTTACATTTATCGTTTATATATTTGGGGTTCTATGGGCTTTTCCATTCTATTGGGTTCTTTGGTTGGGACAATTACGTTTCACAGGTACCCTTTTTTATAGCTGTCTCTAGTACAACATGTTTGTGATATTTGGCACCCTATAATAACATCTCATAACAAATTTCCTTACTATATGATCTTTATGGTCCTTTGTTACGGTATAAGGGCCTATGTCCCGTACTAGTAGCTTTGGAGATACCTTCCCATCAGGCGGTTCTTCCATTTCGCGGCTACCAGATAGTCATCGGCTTCCCGTTTTCTCGCCTTCCTTTTCTCATCATCGCTGGTATCCATGTGTCCAGTGTACTCCTGGTCTTTGTTATTATTGACGCCTAGTACCTCTTCTAACTCTGGTTGATCGTCATTAGTTTCCTGGTTGGACTGTTCCATTGATTGGTCCCTCTTCTTCCGTAATTCCTTTATTTCTTGGGCATACCCTTTAATGATCTGGTCCAGTTGTTCTTGATACCCTTTCCTTTTCTTAGAATGCCTTATTCTTCCTTTGGAAATATCTGCTTTAAGCATTTTATTGGTGGTAGTCTTCTTTGTTGTAGCACATTTCTTCTCTTCGTCCATCTTCATGAAGCTCCTTCGATACTCCTTCCTATAGATTCCTTCTTCACAGTGGATGACTGGGGAATAAATCATATTAATTAGACCACTTCGAGTCATTTCGATTAATTCCTTTGTTACCCTAGTCTTCTTTGGACATATTATTCTTCCTTCTTCTTTTTTCTTAATAATTTTGTTCCTTTCTTCATGAATTTTAATTTTCGAATTCACTTGTTCGGTAGTTTTATTTCTGGGTAATTCTTTTGTCTCCACTTGATCATCACACATGGGCAGATTATTTTGTTCTAAGTCTTCCTTCTCGGCTACTAACTCTTCCGCTTCTTTAATAACCTGAGTCTCCTTTATACCTCTGGCATCGATCTCCTTGTATTGAATATCTCCCTGGTGTTGGTCAAGCTCATTTTTAGATGATGATGTATTTGAGTCCCCTTCATTCTCGGTTTGTTTGACATCGTCTTCGGATGGCATGCTTAATTCTCCTATGGTTTCATCATTGGGTACTTCTTCAGTTTCTGAGTTGTTGTCGTTTCGTAATTCTCCTCTTATGGTCTGACCCAATTCTTCCGTATATTTCTTATTCATTTTATCAATTTTCTTGCTAATATTATTTAATGTGGTATTCAACTCTTCTTTTAACGCTCTGTTGCTGTCGTCTATTTTATTGTTTAACGTGTCCATGGCTCTATGGGTATTGTCTATCTTTTTATTCAAGTCTTCTTTCAATAATTCTAAGTTCTTGTTATTGTCGTCTAACCTTGCATGTAGGTCTTCTTTCAGTGACTCCATATTTTTACTAATAGACTCCATATTTTTATTTAAATCTTCCTTTAATGCTTCCATGTTCTTCTGATTCTCTTCCCGGGATTTCCTACCGTCTTCTTTTAATGACTCATTATTTCTAGTCATTTGTTCCATCATCATCATCATCATGTTCTCTATTCTTGCCCCTTCGGTGGCTTTGTCGGGTTGGTCGCCGACCATTACTTCCACTTCCGGTTCTGCATGAGGTGTATCTTCTGGTCGAGTTTCTATGTTATTAATTGTGATGACTTCCATCTCGGGTGTTGGTTGTGTCTCATGTGTTTCTGCATTTATCTGTATTTCTTCTATTCGGCTGTCATTGTATCTTGTGTCGTACTGATGTGTGTGTAGCATGTTTGTTCTTTTGTGTTTGCCGGGCTGATTGCAAATATAAAAAATATTTTCGTCTAATATTTTTCAGCATCACGTTGCTGGTCGCCAATTTGTAACGAAACTAGATTCTCTCAATTAAAGTGTTTATATAATGTGTTTAATATTGTAGTATTTGAAGTTAAAAGTGTGTTTACAATGGAAAGTTAAAGTTACCAGTTATGATGAATCGCAAAAAAAATTATAATTGTCTTAAAAGTACTCCTTTAGATAAAAATAAAATGGTTGCGGTAATGTTGTTTGAACTATAACGTTGCTTAATTCAATAAATAAAATGTACTAGCTGGTTGCTTGATGAAGGTAGCCGTCGTGTTGATTCTGGCAGTGAAACTCCTCCTTGGATGACAGTCGTCTAGGTACGTAAAGTCTAGTCACGTCTGGACAATAAAATTAATAAAATACACTTCCACGTACCTGGTCGTGATTCTGGAAGTTCGGAAGTTCACTTTTTTAATAAATTAATAAGCTGCCAAGACGGTTTACAAAACCAGCTCACTGTCTTTACAAGGTTAGGTTACCTTGTTTAATAATGGGCGCCACACAGGTTTATTTCGGGAAAATCCCATGTAAAACCCATTAATAGAATCAAATAAATATTTTTTTTTTTTAAACTGAAATAGTGTTTATTATCCTTATGGCAATTCAAATTCAACAACGTATGGTTGCAACTAAAAGTTACTCTGATTATTTTAAATGAATTATTTGTTTATTTTTTGAAATAAATTAAGTCAAGTTATGCTGCTAATAATTGGGTTTTATTTGTACCCTTGATAATGAATTCTAACAAACATAATTAAGAAAATACATTGATATACAATTGAAATTGGTTCATTCACTTACCCTATTACGCTAGCTCAGAGCATAAACAACAGTTCTGGTTATGTCCAGATAAACTTTACTTTAAACATTAAATTTATTTGTATCTCGGGCGTAAATTCTTTGAAACACAAGAAAGAATGCTCATGCCTACACAAAAGTTAATTATTTTATAAAACAATATTGACTAGTAATGCCTTGTTGTTTACTAACAAAAAATCAAACCTATTTAGGTTAGGCGTTCGTCACGCTTGCTTAATTATTCACAAAAGTTATATAGTGAGACCACTTAAGACTAACACCATTCTTAAACAGGATTGACAAATCCACTAAATAAATTCAGACATTGTGTAACACAGAAAGAAAATGTTTTGGTGTTATGCGTCAGTACAAAGTTTGTTTACAAAATATATAGGTTAGTGCACTCAGAGTAATGGAATAAATTGTCACGCTGTTACCTCTTTATTTTAATCTTTTCGATTAAAAGTTAATTACACTCTCCAGGGATCGGATTGTAATGACCCTGGCTATACACTACACACGCACTTGAACAGAGAATACTGGTCCGCTTCTGACTAAAAAGGACCTTTTTTATAATACTATTTAATTATTTTCTCCTGTTCGATATATCCCGCACTAAATAAAATAATACTTCACTTCGATGCACTGATTCTATGTAAACTGTATTGTAGTTATTGGTTGTTGCCGAAATAATTCAATGGACGCACTATTACATGAAGCTATAAGTTGATAAAAATTTTGATGAGACGAGCGGCACCTGCTTGCTCGTGATGAATGTCAAAAGTGTCTAACGGAAATTAACTGCATTCCATTATATACCCTCAGTTTTGATAAGGCTTAGGATATTGTTTCATTTAGTAAGCTATTTTCTGATTGGCTTAACCAGACGTTACGAAAATGACGCATTGTTTTCCAACTGTCACTAACGGTTTTTTTTGCTAAGATGATTGACAGCTGTCGTTGTTGTTGTTATTAATAAACAGATTTTTTACTTTCTATTTACAAATGATGCTAACGCATGTCACGCACTTATTATGGTTGCGATCGTGGTCGTATCACTATCAAATTAAAGGATATTTTTTACTCTTCAATTTGATATAGTTTGACACTGGTTTATTTACACTTTCACTGGCATTTTTTAATAAATAATGTTCAGGTATATGGCTTCGCGCTGTCGTCTGCTAACGCCGCCGGCTATGATTCTCTCTTATCAATACATTATTGGTACTGCACATCGCGTTTTCACTTAAACGTCTGTGTTGGAATGCTAATATAACCGTCTTTATACTTATTTAGCGAATATAATGATTAAATCTTAACTTATTGACGTAATACATTGCTATGAACTATCCTTACTTCCTAATGACATTTTGGTTTACACTATTTTGCTCTATGTTATTCATTAATAATTGAGTTATTACTTGTATAATATATTAACAATGCTTATTGCTACGTTTGGTATAAAGATTGTTCAGTGTATGTGATTTACACTCGTAGTACTTTCTACTTATCACCTTACTGACAATTGTTCGTTTTAGGCGTTGCCTAGGCATACCGTTTACATCGGATTTATGCCTGAATAATGTTTATTAGTTTACATTTTGGTACCTTGATGAGGTAACTTACTTATATAAGGTTCCCTCTTACAGTTATTTTTACTTATCATAAGCACGTTTGAGGCTGTAATACAGCTTCAATTTTATATTGTGGCCATAGCTAACCTAAGTCCTAGGCATTTATAGTTACTAGTCATTGTTGATTTATTCTCAGCCAAATACTGTTGCTGATATTATATTATTCGGGTCGTTACTTAATTATTTTTTATTAACATGTGACATTACATTCAAGTTATTCACTGACTCGCTTGACAGCTTAAAATGAATTTAATTTGTCCATTAGTCTGTGTCAGTTATAGTATTGGTTGTAGTGTCAAGCAGTGTTTTGTTTACTGCTTCTTGTGGCACTTCTTCTTCTTTCTTCTTTGATGGTTCTTCCCTTCTTCGCTACTTTTATCATTATATTATCTACTTACATTACCTTCATGTATTTATTCATTCTATGGGTATATGTCTAGGTTATGTAACACCTGGTCATGTTACAATTTCCCTTTTTGAGTATAATAATATAAGAAAACATGAAGCAGTCATATACACCTGCTGTGGTCCCTCGTAGCGGGCTGATATAACATTTTCCTGTTATAAAAAACCTTACTTTCATCCAATACATCTAGTGTTGGAGAAAAGGAAATCACCTTCAATTTCAGTTGAAGCTATTACCTGATTTACAACTTTTTAAAATTATGAAGACATGACTTGATCATTACACCCAAAGAAACAAAGGCATGCATGACAACTATACTCAAAGATATTTATAATGAGAGATGAAGAAAATATTTAGAAACAAAAAACAAACTGTTACCAAAAACAACTACAACAAGAATTTTATAAACATCGAAAATATCAGTCCAATATATTTTTGTGTTCACAGTGATTAAAGAGGTCACATCACACAGAGAAATTGGCCAAGAAGCGGTTTTGTCTATGCTACAAAGACAATTTTTCTGACTAACATTTGAGAGGTCACATACACTTGCTGCGGTCCCCACGAAGAGACAAGTCTTAAAGTGTTAATAATAAATAATACATATTGCATACCTGCCAACTTTCCAAAAGGCCAATCAGTAAAAATCCCGCGCATCAAAATACGTCCGAACCCGCGCGTTGACCACGCAAGAACCCGCGCGTCAAAATGCAGTTTAACAACACAAAATGCATGCATATTTTTCATTTCAGATAATTAGAGTTCTATAGCATTAATACAATATTCTAAAGGACAAAATATTTAACGTGAATTAAACAACCACAAGTACTTGTAAAATTTATCAATGAAATCCACTTACCCAACGTTATTCATAGGCTATGCACACAACCGAAGAAAATTTTGCAGAAAAGAGTATCTTGCTGCACTTCAAACCAAAAAGATAATTATATACAGTACACTGAAGTTATTTATATTATTTACAATCACAGGCACTTCCTTTAGTCCGATTTAAGGGATAAATTTGTACCTTGTTCAGCTTTCTTTAAAAAGTCTTTAGAAAAAGTGCTTTTATGACATGGTTCAAAACTGTTCGTCTTCAAAATGGAAATGGCTTCCAGAGTTCCATGGACATAGATGATCTGAACTGAGTCCTATTCTTCTTAACTAGGCTAAAAATCCGCTCGCATTCTGCATTACTATGCGGTATTGTAAGAATAAGACAACATGAATCTAGAGATTCTGTCGAATTTATGATGTCCATCAGCTTCAAGGATGTTTTGACACCTGAGCCCATTTAGAAACAACCGAACCCTGTTTACCTTCAACAGAAGACAAGTCATCTATCTGAAGGGCTGCAAACTGCCTTTGGAGTTCATTGACAGCATCATCTCTTGTTTCATTTCCTTTCCGCAACAGAATAATGGGAAACTTCTCCAAAAAGGAATTAACGGAAGAAAACTGAGCTTCTTCGATGCTGTCAAGTTTTGCAACCTGTGCATGCTTCAGGACTTCACTCCTGAAAGGGAACTTATTGACCATGTAATCACAGGCAGTACAGAAATAGTTTCTGACAGACGAAAAAAATAGAGATTTGTCTTCATCTTTCAGTGTCTTAACCAAGTTCTGGGTTTGAATGCCAATAATCAATTCCTCGTCAACTTTCTGGTTCTGGATAGGGTGATACTGGACATCAAGCAATGCAGAGCCTTTAATTATGCTTGGTTTCACAAACTTAGTGAGCGTCTGTTTCAACAGATCCATCATCAAGTCGAATAATATGTGAATATGCGGGGTAGCACTCTGAAGGACTGTATTAACTCTTTCAAATGATGGGATAGTCACATGCAGAAAAGTGCAAATAGCCTTGTTAAGGTCCGAAGAAAGAAACATGAACAGCTTTTCTTCGCGAGATGTAGTGGGATTCACGTTTCGCAGAACTGGCGTGTCACATTTGGAAGAACGTGCCATTCTTTTGGCAAATGAGGAGGAGCAATCGAGAAGTCTCTTTTTCTGGTTGTCATCAGATCTACTGCGGCCTGCTTTAGGAATGGTGAAGAATGCAAAACTGGCAGAAACGTTTGGAGCACTCACTACTTCATCCTTGAAAAATGAAAGAAGTGGATCCCACTGATCTAATAATCTGTCTAAACACCTGCCTAAGGATAGCCATCTTGTGCACACGTGCTTCAACAATTTCTTTATTTCTTTTCCATGCAAACTTTGAAATTTCTGAAGCCATTCTTTTCTCTTGGCACTCTTCTCCAGGTAATAGAAAAGGTCATCAAGAATCTCATCGATTCTGAGTGGTAAATTTGCTGCAGCTTTCTCAGCAGCTAAATTAATGAGATGGCAGCTGCAACCAATGCCAAAAATATCTGCATGAGCTTCTTTCAGAACTGCAAGAACTCCATTTTTCTGTCCAATCATAACAGGAGCATTGTCCGAACAGAATGCAAGACAGTTTTTAATTGGTATTTTGTGGAATTCCAATTGCGATAGTAGCAGCTTACCAATGTTGCGTCCAGTCGAATCTCCTTCCAATGCTGGTACCGATAGTACACTACTTGTAACATTTTCTTGCACAGCATCATAAAATGTAACCACTATCGGATACAGCTTCGAACTAGTGTCATTGCTTCCATCTGTGGACAAACAAAATGGTCCATTCTGTAGACGTGTGACAATTTCTTGGGTTGTACAACGTACCATTTCGTTCAAAACACACGTTGTTTTCGTGCAACCACAGCCATACGTTTTAGCAATTTCCGATGTAGGGAACATCCTTCTGAACAAGGCTCCTGCATGATCAGCTGCAGCCAGTGGTATGTTGTGCTCTATTAGAAAAGAAGTAAACAAACACTCGGCTTGAATACATCGTAATTACCATCTCCAGCTTTGGTAAAGAAACTATGTATTTTCTGATTCTCTGCCTTTGACTTCAAATTACTGAGATGTTTAGCACACTTAATATGATTTGTAATGTCGTTTTTGCCGCCACATGCTATATTAATATCACATGCACACACGGTACAAAACGCAAATTTTTCTCCTTTTCTGGATTTCAAGATGCATGGGAATTCCAAAGAATAGGATTCCCTGAACACCTAAAAATACTGTTTTTTCATGGATTGTGATGTTCAAATACACTTTAAAATATGTAAAATACATAAATACAACTCCCACCTACCTTCAAAGTTTCGTTTCTCTGGGGCCAGGATTCTTTCGTGCGAACGCTAGATACAAACATGTGTTTCATGGGTTATCGAAATAACTAACTCTACACATCGTTATGAAGAGAAATAATTAGTTTTAATGATCAACTATTGAAATTATTGTTTACCAAATACATTTACATGTCGTCAAATGTTGTGCAACTTTGGTTCCTACATTTTACTTTTACATATCTAACCAATACTAATTACTTACTCAAGATAGCCCAGCCTGCCTTTCACTCATTACTCACATTCTATTATAAAACCCCATTACCCTGATTACTCGAGTTCATACATGATATAAAGTCCCCGCCGGCAATGCGTTCTTCAGTGACCTCGTGGCCACACCGCGGTAAGTTGTAAACGTCCCGAAAAAACAAAAACTGAATCAACAAATTTAGATGTGAATGTTCTGCAACTATTCCTCCATCACTGTCACTTGTTTAAAGAGATTAATTCACTTTTATATCAAAAAACTGATGAAATTTAATAGAGCATACTTAGCTCTGGTGCCGGCCGACACGTACAGAGTAGGACGGAGACGGCGTCCTTGTGCTGAGCGGGAGGAACTGTGTATTCACTGCCAACAGATTTTCGTCGCCGTTCAAGCTGAATTGCTGTGGTTTATTCACTCTATGCATGGCACATAATGTGTTTTTTGTGAGGTAACCGTGGACGATATTTGTCGTTGCTAGACTGATGTCACTAGCAGTAGGCGGGGCTTAACGATATTTCCTGTAGTTCGTCTTGCTGATATCACAAACTGTTCGTTCATGCGCCATTTTTTGAAGCGCCGTTGGAGTTTCACGGCGTCACTACAGCGCCCCTGCTTGAGATGTTAAGTGCATGCATCGTCACACATATACCGAGTTCTGAGAAAATTAGGGTGGTGCGAATTCCTTGCCGAGTTACACCACAGAAATTGCGCCTTGCCTTTGTTTCAACACTGTTTCTTGCCACGTGGTCAGTTATAATGGACATAACGTTTACACAATATTTTTATAAAATCCCGCAAAAATGAAATACAATAAAAAATGTAAATGCCCTATATTTTAGACACGTTACAATACCCCCTCAATGAGAATTCTGCTGTCCAGAACAGAAGAAATCTCATTGATAAACCCCGAAGAGGATCGGTGAGGAACTGGTGCCAACAACCCCCTTTGTTCTTATACATCATGGCTAACCAACCCCCCTGGCTTGGCGACTATGGACGCATCTGAACGAGATCACTGGACTTCTCCGTAAGAGATCCCAACACCGAAAAATCGAACAGACAAGTACCACAGCACACCTCACCTTCTAACAAGCTACCCCCCCAAAATCCTCAATCCCTGGCTTAGATTATGCCAGATCCTCCACCGATATGTTTCCCCTTTTATGCAAGCTGGGCTGCCTTTAGCAGATACTGGGCTCACACACACTCACATTACATATTATACATTGAAAAATTCTTTAAAATTTACTATTTCATCTAAGAAAAAAAAATTCAGAATTCAAAATAAAATATTGTATCAAAAAATTCTCTTCCTTATTTTCTGTTTTATTTAAAATGAGTTAAATTAAACATTTCTTCTGATTGAACATATCCTTACCCTAACATGTGAATACTTAGAGTCTAACAATACAAGTCAATACAATAAATCAATAAAAATAAACATGGTAAGTACACACATAATAAAATAATCAATACTTAAAATATTCATTAGCTGGCAGGCGAAAAATCAAGATTTTTTTTTTTTTTTTCAAAACAAGTGAACATTAATCACTTGGAACATTTATAAACCATTTCACCAGTGACATGTTATTGCTGATCAGCTGATATCCCTAACGCAATTAAAACACATCTCAAAATTAAACAAATTACATGAAATATATATATATTTATTTATCATTACTTCTCACCTCCTTGTTTCCCCTTTTTCTGATTCTGATCATTTATGTTGACCGCCTGCCAGATAATTTTTTAATTATCTGCTTAGTAAAAAAAAAAAAATACACACATAATGAAAACACATATTTTTATCAATACCTATATCTAACGTACAACAATAAAATAATACATTTAAAATTATAGCATGAACACCTTATATTGAGTGTCTGAGCATCTAATTACTTCAACAGAGCACAAGCATTTTTATTGGATCAAACTTTGAATTAGCAAAAAATTTTTTATGTGGTAAAATTTAAATTCGTGGCTCATCTGAGCCACCTCCCAGCCACACACTCTATTGCACATTATGGAGGACTGTATCGCCCTTTCGCTTCTGCAAAGACGGCATATTTTGGAGTAGTTTGACCTCTCCGTGTCTTTGCTTCGGCTGTTACATTTTAAACGTCTGAATATCAACATATTCTGGTCTATAATTATGCGCCCTTAAACGGGTCTACCACCTGGCTATGCTGTTCCTACGCGAACAGAGTGGTAGCCGCTGTTCCATAGTACTTGGATTTCCCCTCAAATTCACCCCCCATTTAATTTCTACTATACACCAATTTCAAGTCAGCTATGGTCAAGGGACTTAGTATGACCATAGCTGGCCGCTAGCCAAATCCACGATTAGTGCTGGTAAGGCAGTAAACGCCCGAAAAGTCGGGGAAATCTAACTTCATTTCAGTGCCTGTTACACTCATCATTATTATGTGCGACACGATCCCGTCTATCAGTGTGCAAATTTAATTTACACGAAACAGGTGTGTCGCACATTTTCGCCATTTTCGCCTCCGATGGAGGTAACACTCTCTGTTACCCCCAACCCATTTTGCTATCTACGAGAGCACAGGCCACCCCCGCAATAGCACCTTAATAACTAACTAATTAAATTTTTATATACATTCTAATATACCACATTACTTTCACCTCACCTCTGAAACATTTAACATAAACATTAGTTTACATCAACCAATCTACCATTTAATCACCAAATTCACCTCGTAAAATAATTTAAATTCATTAAAAATTTTAATTAATTAACATTTAAATAATCAATCAAAATATTTAAAACATATCAAACTGGTTTGATTAAATTAATTACTGAAAATACAAACTCCATTATTATTGTTTGCCATTATACAAATTAGCCAATTACTGTTTCCAAAATTAATGTTATTATTTATTTAAATTGCAAAGTATTAATTTTATTATTATCACTTACCTATATACATACATTGTTTAACTGACCTTCTACAATACACATAAATAAATGCACTACAATTATTTACAAACTTTAGTTATTGACTGTTCAGTTTTCCGCACTTCATTGTCCACATCTGCCATGTCAGAACCATAAAACATAATGTTTATCACTGTCTTTTATGGTTTTATTGTTTAGCCTCCATCGTCATAGATAAGTCTTGGTGTTATATAACATTTTTCAATTTCATTAATATACAAATCACTGTTTTGTGTGTTATAACCATAAAGACTAAATTCATTCATCTTACCCAAATACTCATTAAACCAGTCGACGTTAGGTATTTTTGTTAAGTCTCCGTCATTAAATTCATTCACTATCGAGTTAATTACTTTTGTCGAATCATTACAGTCATTATTATTCAAATATACTTTTAAACTTTCTTTCCATTCGTCATACTTTCTATCCAAATTATACAATTCTGTTACTTTCTCCACATACAATTCTCTGTTTAGCTCTCTCTCATCACCATACCAAATCACACTCTCAAAATTATTACAGACAGAGGGTACAAAATTACACAACAAAAATAAACACCTCAATTCATCTACCAATACGGGACTCTTGCCCTTCCTAAACAACACTTGTGAACACATTAAATCATCATAAACATCATAAATAATAAGGGGAAAATTTACCCTCTGTCCCCACTCTACCACAACATTATTTTTCCACACTCTCTCTAACTCCTGCACACACATTAACATTTCATAATCGCATTCCACCAACTCATTAGTACTTTCATTATTCATTTGTACCGTATCGGTCTCTGATACTAACTCTTTAAACACACTACTATTCTCAATATTACATTCATTATTTTCGACATTATCATTATTATTGGTTAACTCTTTGTCTAATACAACATTGCCATTACAACTTTCATTTGTATTACTCGTACTCTGTTCTACTTTATTCAAATTATTTCTTATTTTCTAGACGTTCATTCTTGTCTTGTATATTATTTATCAACTCATCAAATTTTACGCTAATACTCTGTTGAAACTGAGTATTCTGGTCTTTAATTTTATTAAAAATAATATCATTTTTAACATTCTGCTGTTCGCATTTTATTTTCTGTTCTTTGAATTCGTTACTTAAAATCTCAAATTTCTCGTCAAACTTGTCATTCTGTATATCAAATTTTACGTTAATATCACTAGACATGGTTCTCATGAAATTAAATAGATCGTCCAGTGACAACTCTTTTGCTTTACTTGTTACGGGAGTTGATATCGCTCCCGGTGTGCTAAGTACAGATGCTTCTACGTTATACTCATTTATTGACGTTAATTCTGTTTGAATACCGGAGTCAGCATTTACTTGACTCTCGGTCTGACTGTCAGATAAGCTGACTTCATTGTTATCTGCCATTTCTTATTTTATACTTGATACTTGTGTAACTATAATATAATCAATATAATGTATTATATAACCAATTTTTTTTTTTTTTTTGTTAATAACGCACTTTTGTTTTATTCCGCTAACCCCAAAAACATGTTTGTATCTTTTCTGTAGGTACGGTTTTTACTAATGTAGTTTTTTAATTAATAAAAACTGTCCCTGTATCGGAAGCCACTTGTGATGTTCAAATACACTTTAAAATATATAAAATACATAAATACAACTCCCACCTACCTTCAAAGTTTCGTTTCTCTGGGGCTAGGATTCTTTCGTGCGAACGCTAGATACAAACATGTGTTTCATGGGTTATCGAAATAACTAACTCTACACATCATTATGAAGAGAAATAATTAGTTTTAATGATCAACTATTGAAATTATTGTTTACCAAATACATTTACATGTCATCAAATGTTGTGCAACTTTGGTTCCTACATTTTACTTTTACATATCTAACTAATACTAATTACTTACTCAAGATAGCCCAGCCTGCCTTTCACTCACTACTCACATTCTATTATAAAACCCCATTACCCTGATTACTCGAGTTCATACATGATATAAAGTCCCCGCCGGCAACGCGTTCTTCAGTGACCTCGTGGCCACACCGCGGTAAGTCGTAAACGTCCCGAAAAAACAAAAACTGTAGCGGGGCATTTTTGGGCATACCTGGGGTAATGACATAATTTGTATTTCATAAATAATAATTAACTAATTGAGGGATAGAAAAATTTTATGACCGAGAGGTAAATTTGTTATGTGGAAGCGATCGCAACGTGGCTGCACTGCTGTTGACTGTATGAATTGTTTAATAATTGTGTGGACCGTTTTAATAACTGCAAACTGTACCAAAGTCAGTTCAAGGACAATGACGAACACGAAACCAGTAAACAAATTATGCAACCAGACATCAGGCGATGTGTTGCGTCAGCAACTTATATAACGAGGTGTGTCACGCCAGCAACATTGTGACACAACAGAACAAAGTCAGTCGGAAATCAACGTCTACTAGAGACAGACGCAAAAAACAACTGTCGCGTCTGCCCGGCTCTAGCCGGTTTTCGGGCAAAGTTATCGTGTGTTTGCCGACGCGCCCGCAATTCCTTTCAAAATGTGAATAAAATAGTTAAATATGCGTTAGCAGCTGAAATTAATAACAAAAATGTGATTAACAGTTTATCTATAATAACAGTTCGGAAATAGGAAGTGAAAGTTTAAAAAACAATCGATGCAGTGCAGGTGGAGCGAAATGACGTCGTTTGGCAGATAAGTAGTACATCAGAACCCAAATAAAACAAACTTTCAAAATTTTCAGTTATTCAAAATGTCATTTTAATATTTCAATATTAAAATATTTAACATTTTTTTTTATTTCAAAGCTATGAGATCTCACGGGGTATAAATTCATTGTGTGTGTGTGGGGAATACATGAGTGAGTGAAACTAAATAAATTAAGAAGGCTGGTTTGTGTTGTTAGGTCATCATGTATATGTTAGTTATGTTTAATTTTATAAAAGTATAGTTGCAATTTATATACTATGTTTCAATTACCATTATATACTAAATAAATTTCATTAATCTGAATTGATAGTAGAGATGTCAGGAGGTAGTGTGTTAGTAGTAATAAAATGTCAATAAAAATCTATTAAGGGGGAACAAAGTAAAGTTTTCTTTATTTCGAATAACCATGTTCTGTTCTCCTAGTTCGCTGAAACGAACCTTGGTAATGTTTTCCTTTACAGTTGGTAATAAAGATGGCGTCTGAAGAAATTATTAGGAAGTTTGAGTCAACAGTGAATCCCTTAGGTATTTGTATTTTGTATATATATATTTGGTGTAAAAAGTAGCTTCACAGTGGCGCCCAAACAGGGACGATTTATATAAATGAAATTATATAAATATAGGCCTACGGGGAGAACAGAATGATTGTTTGAAGTAGAAAAGAAAATTTTTTTGACATACGTAAAATAGACGCAAGTATGGGGTTATGTTTTGATAGGGTTATGTATGTAGTGCATTATTTGTTTATGTGTTTATGAGTACTGTGAGGGTAATTAGTGTGTATGAGATGAATTATATTATATAAAGGGTATTATAATAAAATTTTTTAATATGGCTAAGATACCAGAAAATGATAGTGGTTTCGTATGGAACGAGTGGGAAAGCGAATTTAGAGGGGTTGTAGGTGAAATGACAGACGAGGAATGGGGGAGGTTAGACGATAGTTTAACACGAATGGAAGAAATGGAAGAGGGAATATTCGCGGAAATTAAGAAGCACAGTGATGATATTGATAGTGAGGTGACAAGTAATAGAGGTAAGATCGTTGAAGCAATAGTAGTAGTAAATGAGACAGAAAATAGGCCTAATGATAATGATGTCAACAGTGTGGGGGTAGTAAAAAAGAAGCGTTCATTGGAGGACGTGATGAACTTGTTGATAAAAATGAATGAAAATTGGGATAAACATTTTGAACTAATCACAAAGATGAATAAACAAGACGAGAAGCGGGAGGAAGATAGATATCAGGTAAAAAAGAATACAGAAGTTGAATTAACATAGGTAAGTGGGAATAATATCTTTGATAATAGTGAAGAAATAAGTAACCAGGTGAGTGACAATTCGAATAATGAGTTAATAGCTAACAGTGATCAAATAGTGGGAGAAATAATGTTGACTAGTGATGATAATGGTATTAATTACAATTCTGAGGTAAGTAGGAATGATAATTATGACAATATAAGTGAAAATATGATGTTAAAAAATAATGGAGTAAATATAGAGAGTACTGATGAAGTTTTAGAATGCAATAATGAAATGTTAATGAGTGTTTATGAAGTAGAGAGAGAGTGGAAGAATAATGTAGTAATTGAATGGGGACAGAGGGCAAATTTTCCCCTTATTGTTTATAATGATGATGATGATTTAATGTTGTTTTTTCAGGGCAAGAGACCCTTATTGTTAAATGAAGTAATGTTGTATAATGTTGTGGCCTCTGTCCGTAATAATTGTGAGAGTGTGATGTGGTGCTATGAAGAAAGAGGGTTATGTATTGAGAGTGAAATAGAATTATATAAGTTAGAAAGAAAGTATGATGAATTGAGAAAATTAATAAAAGGGGTGATGATGAATCATGTGAAATACGTACCTGTTGAAAGAGAGACAGAGAATAATTTTGATAATATCTTACCTGACTATAATGATTTACCTGACGTAGTAGTTGAGGAATACAAAAATGATAAAACGATTTACCTGACATTAACAAATAACACTGATACAGACTGGACAATCCTAACTTATGGTAACAAGATTTATAGTGGTACAATGGATGAAATAGAGTTGATAGATTATTATGATAGTAATGATTATCATAACTTGTGTGTGGATAATACTGATGAATGTTACAAATACACTAGATATATATATGACGATGGAGGATGAGCGAAAAGATCAGTGTTGGGACATTTTTTAAATATTGTAAATTTTTGGTAATGACCTTGCTGATTTGGACATGAAGTGAGATACACTTGAACAGTTGTTGACGAATATTTTGTAAATTTGAAAGTTGTAAATAATAATGTAGTAACTTTGATTGTGTATATGTGGAATGTTAAATAAATAAATGTGTGTAATTGTGGTAATAATAATAATAATATTTTGCCAGTTAAATAAGTAATAACATTAATATTGAGAAACAGGAATTGAATAATAATAGTTTATGGTAATGAATTTTGTATTGTTAATAATGAATTTAATTAAACAATTTAATACGTGTTAAATATTTTGTTTGACTATTTCAATATTGTATAATTAACTTTTTAAGGAATTTAAATCAGTTTTACTAGATTTGGAATTTGATAATAGATGGCTGAATTGTTTGAGGTAAACTAATATGTTGTGAAATGTTTCAGTGGTGAGGTGAGAGTATTGTGGTATGTTGTATATGTTTTGAGAAATGGGCTGTAAGTATTGAAATTTTACAATATGAATAATGTATAACAAACAGGTTGACAGGAGTGATTGATATGTTAATTCAGTAATGAGATATTTTGAAATAATTGTGCTAAATAAAAATAATGATTAAAAATTTTTTTTTAATAATAATTGTTAATGATATATATAGATTAATTAATAATAATAATTATGTATTAAAAATTTGCTATATTTTAATTAATAATGATGATTTGCTACTCAATAATTTTGTTTGAATTTAAAAAATAGATGCACTAAATACTTCCTATATTGTGTTTATTATGTCTTATTGTGTTGATTGCATTTAGTATGTTAGGAATAAGAATTATAAAAATATGATGATATGTTTTCAATGTGTTTATAGATTTTAAAATAAAATGAAAAATAGTTGTGATAGGTAAAATTTTCAATGGGTTGTAAAAGATAGAAATGGGTGATAGTAATTGTTTGAATAAAATGTTTGAGTCAGTCCAAGTTAAAAAATATTGAGGTATTAAAGAGAATGAGAGATGAAAATAATGCAATGTTGTTTTGAGTTAATGTATGTTATAGAATTTTGAGAAGTATAAGTGGAGACACAGTAGTTATGGAGAATTTATGTAGAATTTTGAGCGATATATTGTTTATTTTGTTGATGTTATTTTGATGTAGTTGTAGTGAGGTTAGGAGATTGAGATTTTTTGGGGATGGCAATTTTGTAGTAGGAGTAGTGTAATGTGGGAGTCCGCAACATAAGGGTTGGGACGGGATTTGGTATAGTTTTAGTGGGAAGGGGCCGCCTTAGGTAAAAATCCAGGGGCCAGAGAACGGGAATTGAGCTTTTTGGGGGGGGGGGGGAAACACGTATCCTATGTACAAAGGGTTAGAGAGTATTTTTTTTTTATAAGAGTAGAAGGTGGCGATTGGAGTTAAAATAGTAAGTAGTTAGAGGTAGAGAAGGGTTAGTAAAATTTTGATAGAGGGGTGTCATACTAGTTAGAGATTTTGTAAGGGAACGTTAGAGTAATAAAAGGGGTAAGATTATGAGTAAATGCCAAGTGGATAAAGTAAATTATAATGAATAACGTAGAATCACCCAAAGTAATGAAATGGAATAATGATGGCCATAATTGAAAAAAAAAAAAAAAAAATTTTGTAATTTTGAGAAACGAATTAATAAGAGTAAATCAAGTTTAAAAGTAATTTTTTGATTTTATATGCCAATTTAATAATGTAAAGTGTGTAACATTTTAAATACCAGTTGTTTATTTTAATGGGAATTAGAAGTGTACTATGTTTCTTATTTTATGTTTTATGTCTATGTTTTCTTATGTTATATTGTGTTTGTTAGTTTAAGAGAATTTTATGAAGTTAACTATTTTAAATGCATTTTTAAATTGGGGATGAGAGAAATGTAATATGGTAATGGGAAATGTTAATAAGTCGGTCGTCTGTTTATTTAAAATTCTGATGGGAATCAGGGCAATAATTTGAATTTTAGGATAAAGTTAAGAAGGGAAAGTAGATGGAATTTTAAGAGGGGTGTCATATTGTTGGTAAATATGTTATGATATATATGTTAGTAATAAGTGAGTAAAAACAAAACCAGTGCTTCTTAGCGCAAACCAGCACCGCTAGGGGGGAACAGATCAGTTGGGGATATGGTGTTGTATAAGGCCACTATTTGATATTTTGATTTGTTGTTTCAGTGTTTGGTGGTGCTGTGGCGGCGGACCTGAGCTGGCCTGCGCGTCAGGGCAGGGGCGTTGAGTATCTGTCTGACTCTACGGTGTTGGGATCTCGAGAGAGAAGTCCAGTATTGTCATGCAGATGCGGTCACAGTCACCGGACCAAGGGTGAGTTGATTATTCTTTTTTGTAAACCATACAGGGGGTTGTGGCGACATATCCTGGCTGATCCCTCTAGCAAGTATGAATGTGTCAATGAGATTTTTTATGCTTCGGCATAAAATATCTCATTGAGGGGGTATTGTAGCGGGGAATTTTTGGGCATACCTGGGGTAATGACATAATTTGTATTTCATAAATAATAATTAACTAATTGAGGGATAGAAAAATTTTATGACCGAGAGGTAAATTTGTTATGTGGAAGCGATCGCAACGTGGCTGCACTGCTGTTGACTGTATGAATTGTTTAATAATTGTGTGGACCGTTTTAATAACTGCAAACTGTACCAAAGTCAGTTCAAGGACAATGACGAACACGAAACCAGTAAACAAATTATGCAACCAGACATCAGGCGATGTGTTGCGTCAGCAACTTATATAACGAGGTGTGTCACGCCAGCAACATTGTGACACAACAGAACAAAGTCAGTCGGAAATCAACATCTACTAGAGACAGACGCAAAAAACAACTGTCGCGTCTGCCCGGCTCTAGCCGGTTTTCGGGCAAAGTTATCGTGTGTTTGCCGACGCGCCCGCAATTCCTTTCAAAATGTGAATAAAATAGTTAAATATGCGTTAGCAGCTGAAATTAATAACAAAAATGTGATTAACAGTTTATCTATAATAACAGTTCGGAAATAGGAAGTGAAAGTTTAAAAAACAATCGATGCAGTGCGGGTGGAGCGAAATGACGTCGTTTGGCAGATAAGTAGTACATCAGAACCCAAATAAAACAAACTTTCAAAATTTTCAGTTATTCAAAATGTCATTTTAATATTTCAATATTAAAATATTTAACATTTTTTTTTATTTCAAAGCTATGAGATCTCACGGGGTATAAATTCATTGTGTGTGTGTGGGGAGTACATGAGTGAGTGAAACTAAATTAATTAAGAAGGCTGGTTTGTGTTGTTAGGTCATAATGTATATGTTAGTTATGTTTAATTTTATAAAAGTATAGTTGCAATTTATATACTATGTTTCAATTACCATTATATACTAAATAAATTTCATTAATCTGAATTGATAGTAGAGATGTCAGGAGGTAGTGTGTTAGTAGTAATAAAATGTCAATATAAATCTATTAAGGGGGAACAAAGTAAAGTTTTCTTTATTTCGAATAACCATGTTCTGTTCTCCTAGTTCGCTGAAACGAACCTTGGTAATGTTTTCCTTTACAGTTGGTAATAAAGATGGCGTCTGAAGAAATTATTAGGAAGTTTGAGTCAACAGTGAATCCCTTAGGTATTTGTATTTTGTATATATATATTTGGTGTAAAAAGTAGCTTCAGAAAACTGAATCAACAAATTTAGATGTGAATGTTCTGCAACTATTCCTCCATCACTGTCACTTGTTTAAAGAGATTAATTCACTTTTATATCAAAAAACTGATGAAATTTAATAGAGCATACTTAGCTCTGGTGCCGGCCGACACGTACAGAGTAGGACGGAGACGGCGTCCTTGTGCTGAGCGGGAGGAACTGTGTATTCACTGCCAACAGATTTTCGTCGCCGTTCAAGCTGAATTGCTGTGGTTTATTCACTCTATGCATGGCACATAATGTGTTTTTTGTGAGGTAACCGTGGACGATATTTGTCGTTGCTAGACTGATGTCACTAGCAGTAGGCGGGGCTTAACGATATTTCCTGTAGTTCGTCTTGCTGATATCACAAACTGTTCGTTCATGCGCAATTTTTTGAAGCGCCGTTGGAGTTTCACGGCGTCACTACAGCGCCCCTGCTTGAGATGTTAAGTGCGTGCATCGTCACACATATACCGAGTTCTGAGAAAATTAGGGTGGTGCGAATTCCTTGCCGAGTTACACCACAGAAATTGCGCCTTGCCTTTGTTTCAACACTGTTTCTTGCCACGTGGTCAGTTATAATGGAAATAACGTTTACACAATATTTTTATAAAATCCCGCAAAAATGAAATACAATAAAAAAAGCAAATGCCCTATATTTTAGACACGTTACAGGATTCACTCATGATTTCTGATAAACAACACAGTCATAAAGCGACAAACACAATTCACGTTATCCCACAACTCACAACATAACCTTTGTATTGAAATAAGTGAAGACAAAAATGAAGCAAAAATAGTGACAAGCACAATTCAGGTTTTTTTTCAAACTTGCAGCATAACCTCGACCCCAACGCGTTGAGAAAAATACGACGCAAAATAAACGATGAGCACGATTCACAAGGTCTTTCCCCAATTACAACACAACATATTCTCAGCTTCCAAACACATGGTGCAAATAAAATGAAGATAAACAAGCGACGAGCACAATTCACGATTTCTTTAAAAACAATTCCAGCACAACCTTGACTTCCCAACACATTGCGTAAAACATGAAGAAAATGCAACAAGCGCAATTCACACGTTATTCCGTAACTATAATATACAATCTCAGCTACGTAACTTGCATCCAACCACGCCAAGTCAGCGAAACAAAGAATACTTTAACCACGCTTCAATCGGAGCAGCTTGCGAACCAACTAGTCGATCTCGCAACTCAAATATATCGATATAGAACGACTGCATTTCAGCCGGAAACCATTGCATTCATATAGGAATGTATTCATGGTCGAAAACTGTAACGACCGGAAAATGCGATGTATCGAATACTCACGGGTCACACACATCGAGATAATATATCGATGGTCACACAACATGTACCGGTAGCATGCGGAAGCTCGTTCTGGCGCGAATTTTAAAAATAAGGTCTTCGTACGTAAAATCGTAAAATATCGTAGTTCATCCGTAAAGCCGTAAAACACACGCTATTCCGTAAATTTTACGGAAAAACCGTAAAAGTTGGCAGGTATGATATTGTAATGTAACAGTGGTTCTAGGGGTTTTATTTATTTTGTTTTGTTTATCGTGAAGAGTTTATTAGTGTAAATTGATTCCACTTGTATGACAAAACGGATTTGTTGCCGCAATCGATTGTGTATCCGAGCGCCCTGTTCTTTTAAATACTCTGGTCCGTTCGCAGCTCACTCTCCTGTTGAATTGCCTGTAAATTTTCTAATTTTCTACAATGACAACTCTTTTCAGTCAAATAACAATATTTATTTTAATTTTGAAGTATTCAGAGAAAGGAACAGTCGACCTGTATCAAAACAAAATATTGGTCGGGTCGACTCTACTGCTCAATTCGACTGTCACTAATAACTTTCAATAAACAAATTAATTATAATAATATATTAAATCTCAGGGTTTAAGGGTTCTTTGAGACTGTCATTGAATTCAGAGAATGCACACAAAAATACAATACATCACAAAAGGTAAGTAAAACTTAAAATCTTAATACTATATTTTATTATTCGTTGCTAAGCAACGACTGTCGGTTCCACAAGATGGCCGCTCATACGTCTAACCTCGTGCTGTCCCAAATTATTTTAACATATGTGTTTTAGTGTTCATAGTTTTAGTTTTTAAGGTTTTCTTTCAATAAATGATCACTGGTGTCTGTTCTGCAAGTGTAGATAGTGTCTACGATAGTGTAGTGTAATCGTGCCTGTAGTGTGGCTATTAAATAAGCTTTACCTCACTCATATAAGTTACAAGCGTGCGTTCGTTATAGGTAGTCAGGATTTTTGAGTTTCTGCATTTAGTTTTTGGTTTAATTGAATTATTTCTGTCTTCTGGTCTTCCACAGTGTTTACAGCTTCTGTTGGTAATTAATTTTTTATTGCCAACGGTCCAAAAAACATTACTGGTATTTAATTAAACTTTGCTTCATCAGAGCACATCTGTCCTCTGCAATGGTTAACAATACAATTCTAAATTCTTGCTTCTTCATCAATGGTTTCCTGACCTTACAATACTGGCCTGTGATTCGTCAAAACTGAGAGTTCATTAGGTCACATGGTCAGTTTACAAAAATTAAATGTTCATTTGCCTATAAGAAAAATACTCCTTTTTTAGCTTTAAGCTTCCTTAAATTAAAATTACATCATGTTTTTCTTTATGTAATTATGAGCATTGTGATACCTTTTTTTACGTAAATTGGTTATTATAAAGAGTGGTTTCCCACCTTACAAAATTTCTAACTTTGGGCCTACACTTTTAGTTTCCTGACATTTATTTACTAATGTATTTTATAGTTTACATTTATTATTGTTTAAACTCTGATGCTGAACCCTTTTTTTTCTGATTTTACTATTTACTAAACGAGTCTGGACCCTTAACATTATTTAACAAATGGTTACAATAAAATCCTTTAATATATTATTCAATATACTGTCTCTATGGCTAGTTTACAATTATCAATTGACATTATATAATTAGTGTTAATACAATAATCTGATAAGAATAATAACTTGATAAGAACAATAACTTGATAAGAACAGAATCATCTGGCATCCTATGTTTTAGGCATGGCCTACATGGTTTAATATTGTATTTTACAGTTGGTCACAAACATTAGTTAACTGGCATACTATTCAGCCATTCCACTAATCTTAACCAGTACTATTAATTAGTGATTAGATTATTGTTCATGGGTTTTTGGTCCCTAATGCATCACCATCTGATTCTGCTCATAGGCTCCAACTATTACTAACAACATAGTTCATGAATGTTACTCATGAGCTTAGGCATAAAACATAAACATAACTAGTCATGCCAAAACCTTTATAAACATCTTAACATTTTATAAACCCCCATCACAACTCTCTATTAATGTGGTCCTTGGGTTTTCTTTTTATACAAAAGTATTTAACCCACAATTCTGCCATTTCCCCCTCACTGACACTTTTTGTGTTTGGGAATATCACTGGTGTTGCACTGACACTTTATTAATTGGGTGTTTGTTTGTTTGCACTATTTAATAACAGGGATCACTGGTTTTATCCCACACTCTTTCACATCAACTTAATCACAAAAAGGTTTGTATCTTATTTTACATTTATGACACATTTTGATTAGTTTATTTACTATTTGCATTGTATTTTTCTCTTATTATTTACATTAGACAGTCTTTCTTTTCTATTACTAAAGGTTGTCTATTTTTACTTGGTCTATGTGGATAGCATAGGCGACTCTGCCTACTATCATTTCTACTGAATTGAGCAGTTCTAGCTTTGGGACAGGGTTACTATTATGTCGCATTACAATATTCATGTTATTTTTGTAGAGTATTCAAACTACCTACAATTGTAGTTTTCCAGGCATGTACAATATGTGTATGCATGCCTCCCCTCAATACACACACAGTAATTATAATGTAATTGACATGGTTCATAAGCAAAACAGAATAAATAGTATGGTCTTAAGAGTAACATGTATGCCATAATACAAGAAACTGATTTCCTATTTGTAATACCATCATTATGACACAGCTCAAAATCTGGAGATCTTTCACCCCCATAAATGTAAAATAATTCCTTATACTAATGTCTGGACATCAGATACATGAAGTAATTTCTGGACATCAGTAAAGAGTAATCATGTACTTATTTTTTGAACTTTGTCACGACTGATAAAACATGATTTACTTCATTTCAACCCTACACCGTACTATGGCATATATGAATTTATAGTTTCTCCATTGTTTTGTTTTACACACACAAATCACAGTATTTACCTTGTTTAGAGTGCGAACTGCTGCAAACCGTAATGTTGGTTTTGGTGAGCTGCAAAACAACTGTAAAACACTGACAGCTGGAGCCAGTTCTCTCTGTGTTGTATTTTTCAAATTCACTATTGCATGTGCAGCTTCATATATGACAGTCTCAGATTTATGCCTCAGACATGATTCAACAAACTCAAACAGGGGTGAATCAGCAAACTCACCACCTTCCTCTTCCAAGAGCTTACACACTATTCTTATCTAAAACAAATAACATGACAAAAGCCAAATTATTTAAAGAACTCAATAACAGTAAGGAACTATTTGTCTTGAAATCAAAACAGAAAAATTCCCCAAGTCTTCTTAAAATTAATTTGCTGTTGCAAAATTATTCAAATTTATTATAAAAGTCAATAACAGAAATATGATATACACAATATTTGTGTTTTGTGTGTGTGTGTGTGTGTGTGTGTGTGTGTGTGTGTGTGTGTGTGTGTGTGTGTGTGTGTGTGTGTGTGTGTGTGTGTGTGTGTGTGTGTGTGTGTGTTCTGGATCTTACATTTTTTATATTAGATGAAAAAGTATATTGTTACGACATCACAGAACAATCTACGTGTTTGTCGAACGTTCCAGAGCGATCCAGAATGTAATGTGGTGGCGTACGTGATGCAATGCATAAGTAGACCGTCGTAACAATATTGATGCATGTGTTGTGTTGTTTTGCATGACTACGTTCGCATATTTATGCTTCCAAATGAGTATAATGAAAAGAGGAAAATTTTTAGTAGTTTTCTACTGGATTATAATAAGACTCATTTTTATTTACACGTTTCTGTTGAGTCACATGGTTAATTAGTTTAATTAGTCATTTTCATCCAATAATACTATTTGAATGAAAAATAGTGCTAATAAATTTGGTATGTTTATTTTGTACACAGACAACATTTTAGTGAATACTAAAAAAAAGTGATATTTTTAACTGGATATTTATAATGAAGTTTCAACTCTCCAAGCAAAAGCATAATATTTTCAAGTGCACACGCAAAAAGTATTAAATAAGTTCTTTTCTCACATAGGCTATTGCAGAATTAACAACAAAAATAAATTATATGATTAATAGCAAATCATATTGGTTTATGTCATCTGCCCAGGGTATGAAAAACTGCAGCTGGTTGGTGACACTCAGAATCATTCAACCAGGGTAAAATATATCTGTCTAGTAAAAGTCTCTCAAATATTTTTGAAAAGTTTAAATAACTTTTGTAAAACATTTCATATAAGCCTTTTCAACACTATACATTTTTTGAACACTTTCATTTAGCACAGTATCATTTTATTAAAGAAAAAGGGATTTCAAATTTTACTTACTTTCAATTTTATTTACTTTATTTACTCAATCTGATGTATATATTTTAACGCAACAGAGTTGAGGTCCCCCAACGTTACATAAAAAATTGAATGAAACATGGTCAAGGACCATACCCTGAATTAAGGTTGCTCAGTAGTTAATGCATCTGAGAAGTACCTCAAGTCAAAAGAGGCAATAATTAATGTTAAATATAAAAAAAAAACCATACCAATTAATAGTTAAATATAATAAATTATGCTTGTTTTATACTGTAACATGTTAATGTTTACAGAATATTTATGTTATGTTTTGAGTATGGTAAGAAAACTGATGTTGTTTAATAGATAAGGAATACTTCATCAATAATTATGTTTGTATTTATGTTAGATTTGTCTTTAGACAATCAAGTATAGTTACCTGTGTTAGGCATTATACTAAGTTTTAAGTATTGTCTAAATTTGAATAATGCTGTTGTTTTAATTAATGTTTGTAAATTTGACCAGGAGGGCAATCAGTGTTCAATGTTTGACAAGTAGTTCTAATAATTATATTATAAATTAAGGAAGGGTTCCATGACCAGTTAATTAGTGTAATAAAGTAAACACCAGGAAATTAAAATCAATGTAATTAACCATTAACCAATAATTAATTGTACAGTAGGTCAGGTAAAAGAAAATTAAGTTAAAAAACCAAATAATGTTATAACGGTTGTAAGAAAACCTATAGGCCTAAATTCCATATTTGTGAAAGGAAATTAATACCTTTTTAAGAAGTCCAGTCCAATGAAACTATGGTAAAACATTTACTGTTTAAGAAGGAAGGTTAGGCGAGAATTTTAGGTAATTTAATATTAATCCAAGCATGGAGTATTTTATTTGAAAAAGAGTAGTAATATTCTATAATTCTGGCTCTAGGATATCTAGTTTCACCCAATGACAGGAAAAAATGGTTGTTAAGGCAACTGAAATGTACATGAGTTGTTGATATTGAATCATTCGTTCTGATTGTTACAAGCTATTAAGTTGAGATGGACAGATACATTAAAAAAAAAAAAATGAATGATAATTTCTGAAGGAAATATAAATCAAAATTTAAAAACCCTCATTGAAACCTATTTCTATCATAATACTGAGGAGTAATAAAACTAAATAGAATTCCAAATTATAATTGAATACATGTAAAAAGAGTTGAAAAACCCTCACCTCATTCACCAGGATACTTCCGCTGGATTCGTTATTAAAACGATTTCCACTATAACCAGAAGATCAGTTAAGAGAATTAGAGTACGAAACTAACGGAATTATTGAAAATACAAGAAGATCTCGTTTGTAAGAGTTAACCTTCACTGGCAGAAGAAGAAGCGGGGATTCTATTTTCATTTCACCGGGACCGACAATTATCAAGATCAGAGTAGAAGAACAGAAGTCTGAAGATTTCCTGAGAGTTTCCCAGTACACGCCACGATCAATTTTATTAAAAGCCAGAGCACTTTTACTGGATGAAGATGAGTTAAGCTGAGCCTTGTCAACTGTTTGTAGACGTCCACGGCCAATCGGAGTTTTCATCGACTTGGTAAAAAACAACCTATTTTAAATTCAATATATATTTAGAGCTAATAATTTTGTTTTGTAATACTTGAGTAACCTTAATTATGCATTTTACCTGGCCTTACTAATGGTTCCAAGAACTTTACGAACCCTGGGATAAGAACTATTTATTATTATTTTTCAGTTGTATAAGTCAATGGAATTTGACTAATTTACAATCGATATATTTTTTGTGTGATCGATTTGATTATATTATTATTTTTGGAGATGACGGGGACTGTGAATTAATAGATAAATTTAATAAAGGATCTTTGTTGTATGAGATAATGTGTGAAGTTATTGCAGAATAGATACTATATGTAGTGGGTGGAATAAATTACAAAAAAGGTTGATTCAAACCCGATGAACAACTAACCTATAAGTACGCTTATTACAAGTAACAGCGCTAAACGATTGCAGCTGGTGGAACGGGAGACTGCTGAACTAGCTTGTGTTTAGTACAAAATTTGAATAGAATTTTCTAACATCGAGTGACTAGGATTGACAAAAATACCCATTACATTCAGTCAATACTCTATACATATCGCTAATATTAACCAACCACTGAAAACTAAGTTAAATCTATATTGTAGTATGGTTATAAATTAAAGGAACATAATTATAATTTTGTTTGCCTAATAATATATTTTCAGGAGGTTTCCTCGGTCACAACTGAAAGATATATTCATTAATAACACATTTTTTAAAACAGGTAACAACTTTTACTTCCATATTCCTTAAGGAATGGAAGTATGGTGATGGCAAAAAAAATCGTGTTCGAGATTATTGCAGATTCTGATTGTACTACACTCAAAACATGAAAAAAAGTCGTTTTCCGAAAAGTGTCTGTGTGTGTGTCTGTCTGTCTATGTGTCTGTAGATTTTTTTTCTATGGCAAACGATAACTGCCGCAAATTCAAACAGAATCAAAAGATTATTTGCATACAGCCCTAAATTGTAGAGTTCTCAAGACCTATTGTTTTTGGTGAAGATCGGTTGAGGGAAAGGGGTAGTTTACCTGCAACGTTTTTTTAACAAGGGTATTTTCTATGGCAAACGATAACAGCCGCAAATTCAAACAGAATCAAATAATGTTTTGCATACAGCCCTGATTTGTAGAGTACTCAAGACCTATTGTTTTTGGTGAAGATCGGTTAAGGTAAAGGGGTAGTTTACCTGCAACGTTTTTTTATCAAGCGTATTTTCTATGGCAAACGATAACAGCCGCAAATTCAAACAGAATCAAATAATTTTTTGCATATGTCCCTGAATTGTAGAGGACTCAAGGACTTTCGATTTTGGTGAAGATCGGTTAAGGGGAAGGGGTAGTTTACCTGCAACCTTTTACGTTTTAACAAGAGTAAAGTACTTGAAAACTTATTTAAACTTTTTGAAACAATGGTAATTGTTAAAAATAAAATAATTTTGTTACCAGGCAATAAAATTAAAATTTTTTCATTTTAATGTAATATAATATTTTTCATTGAATACGGCAATAAAAAGGCAGGTAAGACACAAACACACACACACACACACACACACACACACAATTCACGTTATTTCTGGCCTCACTCATGTTTATTTTCTTACGTTTGCACGCTTTTTAAATGGAAAGTGCCGAAACCCACACCAACATAACGCGTGCAAGCCGAAAAAATGGACATCAATTTGCTTACTGGCGAAGCTAGTAGTTAATGAATGGGTAGGCAAAAATCTTATCTTAAATTTTTTTTAAGGAATCACTAAAAGGACGGTGGTTCAAATCGGACGCTGAGGTAGAGTTTGCTGTAACCGAATGGTTCCACAAACAGCCGTAAGAATTTTACTAGCAGGGAATCTACAGGTTAGCGCAACAGTGGAACTCATGTCTTAATGTTATTGGAGACTTCTTTTAAAATCGTTGAATAAAAAATGCTTTACGGCTCTATACGTGTGTCTATTGAACAATCCTTGTATTAGTCATACACAATAATACAACTGATTGAACTTCAAAATTTTAAACTTGATTAGTTTCTATATATATGTTTAACGTTACAAATAATTCAAATAACAATCTTGATCATCTGTTAGTTCAGCGGAATAACAGTGATACTTTTAAAATAAACACTTAGAAACAACACAGGCGCTTTAACTTAACTGTTTGGACCACAGAAGTGAGGCATGCCTCAACGCTCTATGTGTACAGCGCGGGACAATCCCCCCTCCCTACACTTCCCTATCACACCACTACATTGCTTACATACGATGTATACAAAAAACTCTGAGGCAAGTTCAGATTGCCTCATTCGCTTTAAACGAACTATGCCGAATCTCACCTGTCACCATCTAGCGGTCGCTCAATAAAGCACGTTTCGGTTTAATAAATTTGACAGTCGCAGTAACAATGTATAATCTTTACGTTATGTAGTTCATACGTATTTATAATTTTTATTCTACAGAATTTTTTAGGGTAGGCATTGCCTCAACTGCCTCCATGTAACTTCGCCACTGATATATATGTGTACAACGTTATCGGCAACAAAGAAGTAGTTTTTGTTAAAATTCCTTCCCGGGATATTTGGCCGTAATCCAATGTTTTCTACAAAACCAGACATTTCGGCAATGCCATCGACTTCCATCATCAGTGAAAATCGAGTGCGATAACGTGAGGTGGTATACGTTAGTGACCACAGTACTGTGGTTAAGGCTGAAGCAGTAAGTAGAAAGAAGTAGTTTCTATGGTAATATTTCATTTCGAAAATGATTTTAAATATAAATCTTAGAATATGGAAGTCATGTATGGTTCTCCATACCGATATTTTTTAATTGTTACAAACTGCCACCTGCAACGTATTACTTGACGTTTGATACACGGGAGTCTCACATAAGTAAATAAAACACCATAAACGTTTTATTTCAAATTGACGACTCCAACGTGGGGCTGAATTAAGAAGAACTCCCTATAAAAGTTCTATTACAAATTGGCGCCCAACGTGGGGCTGAAGATTAATACCGAGAAAGAAAATTTTACATAAATAAACAAATAATTCACAGAGCTGTACAAGATATATTTGTAACACACATAAGTGACAAACACAATTGTAACTGTTTCTTTACAAATTGGCGCTCAACGAGTGGGCTTTAGTTAAGAAAAAAAAAAATCATATTAACTGTTACTTAACTTGAGCAGGCAACCATTAGAGGCACAGGAATGCATAATACCAGAGGCAGATCAAAGAAGAGGACAGAAGAGAAGGAGAAGGAAGAAGGTGGACAGGAACGAGAGATAGAAACAGTTACGGACAGTGAAATGGAACAAACAATGGGTGATAAAGAAGAAACTGAAGCAATTATCACAGAGAAGGAAATAGTGGAAGAGGATGCCCAAGGAGACCAACCAGATAAAACGGTAGCCAGAGAAGAACCAAATTGGCAAGATATGATGAGATTTATGGCCGAACAATTTAGGAAACAGGAGGAAAACTCAAAGCAAACCAAGGAGGAAACTAATGAGAGTTTAAGACAAATCAAAGAAGATAATAAACAAACTAATGAAAAAATAGACAGTATTAAGGAAAGTACTAGTGAACTTTTAAGGCAAACCATAAATGAAAATAATGAACAATTGAAGGCCGATTTTAGACAAATCAATGAGAAGCTGGAAAATAAAATAGACAGTATTAATGAAAACTCAAGAAAACAAAACGAAATTTTGAGCGAAAATTTAATCAAACAAATGAATGAAAAGTTTGATAGGAATGACGAGAGTTTGAGACAGATTCAGGACGATAACAAACTAATGAACGAAAAACTTGAGGAAAACAATAAACGAATGAAAGCAGATCTTGAGAAAATCAATGAGGATAATCTTATACGAATCGATGAGAGGATTGAGCATTCTAACAAGGAATTAAGGGAAAATGTTGATAAACAGAATGAAGTGTTAAGACAAGCTCTCAATAAGAAAATCGAGGACACTAGTGAGGCAATCAGCCAAAAGGTAGGTAAGAACGATGGCGAAAGAAAACAGGAGATAACTGAAACAAATAGAATACTGAGAGTGACCGATGAAGCTATTACACGAAATAGGGCTGAACTAGAGGTCAAGATAGGCCATATAGAAGAAGAAAACCGGATTCAAGTGGAATCAATACGAGCAGATTGCGGAAACCAGCATCGAAACTTAGATACGGTCGTGAACGAAGTACAGAAGCAAGGACAACGTAACCAGGAGAGAATCGAGAACATACAACGGTCAGTTGACAACCGAACGATCACTATTCCATATATACAACATATAGACGACCGGGAGACCATCAACTTTAAGTCATACAAGAGAAACCCAATGGAATTCTTGGAACGGGTCGGCGAACAACTAATGAGAATTGGTGAAAACAGGTGGCCAATAATTCGTCGTTACTTAGACGAACATTTCAAAGAAACCTATGATAACTGGTGGACAGCCACCAGGCACGACATCCGAAGCTACGAAGAATTTAAAATAGCTTTTAAAGCCAGGTACTGGTCAGACGCCACCCAGAACGTAGTAAGGGAGAGCATCAGCTATGGAAGGTATGATGCCAGCAGGGGAACAACACTTACCGCCTACTTCCTGGGAAAAGTATGCTTGGCGAGACACCTTGAACCAAAAATCCCGGAGGAAATTCTCGTCACCAGGTTAGCATACCACTATGATAACGGGATATCAATAGCACGATCGGGTGGACAGATAAAAACGATACAGGCCATGTCAATGCTATTGGAAGAGCACGAGCGTGAGGTGCATTATCGAAGGAGTCGGCAGAGAAACGACTGGTACGGGAGCAGGGATATCCCAGACTACAACAATAGAAACAATAACTATAACAGTCATGAGACGCATAACCGGACGAACTATAATGGCAGGCCAGGTAATTATGATAATGAGACAGACCAACGGCAAAATAACAACAACAATCAAGGGAACCGAAACAATTCGAATTACTATAATAGAAATAATAACACTAATAATAATAATAATTTCCCTAATAACCAAAATCCTAGCAGGAATAACAACAGTTACCCAAGTAATCGAAATAATCATTATCAGAATAATCATAATTCCAATAGTCAGAGAAACCCCAACCAAGGTAATGCAGAACATTATAATAATAATAATACTAGAAATTACCAGCCAAATAACCACAACAATAACAATAGGGTCTCCAGACCAATGGTGCATTTTATAAGGGCCGAAGAGAATGGTCCAAGGAGGAAGCAACACCAAAGGGAGAATGATAGTGAGCATTTACCACGGAGCAATAGCATTGGAGAATCCAGATCCGGAACCGAGAACCAAAGAAGGGACGATCCATCTAGGAATGTCCGAATAGTTTATAATCAACAGAACCCACCAGAACCTGGATTCCCCTAAGAGGAGATGGCCACCGACCTAGCACATCCCAGGATGTAAGACAAGAAATAGATGAAGAAGAAACCACGGCCGACAGGTGGAATGCATAAAAAATAAATACCCCAAAATTCAAAAAAATGAAGTAAGTTCACCTTACAAACAAGTATTTATGAAAACAATTTATGAGATATAAAAAAGAGAATTTTGAAGATAAAAACCCCAAAATTCAAAAAAAATGAAGTAAGTTCACCTTACAAACAAGTATTTATGAAAACAATTTATGAGATATATAAAAAAAAATTTTGAAGATAACAACAACAAAATTCAAAAAAAAATTGGTAAGAACACCTTACTATATAATTTAGAAGAAATTACTTTAAACTAATATAAAAAGAAAAAAAAATAACACTGATTCAACCTAATAAAAATCATCAAAACCAAAAGACAAAATGAGTTTATCTGATGTAATATAATAGTGAGAAATGTAATTTAGAATGTAAAAGGAATAATAATGATTGTGCCAGAAGAATATAATTACATGATGTGATGTATAATACTAACCAAAATCTCATAACCAGCTGTATTGGTAATAAAGGAATATGAGCCAAGGAAGATAAGAGAATGAAGAAGCCAAAATGGAACAGTCAAAAGGATCACAAGAAAAGAAAAAAACAAATATTTAAGAATTATCTGTAAGAAAGCCAATTAATAAATGTCAATAAAATAGCCAAGTATTGGAGAGGAGAAGTGTATAATAGAAGGAAGAATTAATATGAAGAAATAATATGATCTGAGTTAAAGTACAGTGAATAATCCCTAGAGTATTATTATTATTAATGATTTTATTGAAGGTCACATGATGACTACCTTACGAGGTTTATTAATGAAGATTGACTGTAGAATATTCCAGCAATCATTTAATTGGGCAAAGATGATATTCCTCTGATCCCGGAAAGTATGTAACGGACGACGGTAATTGGTTAGCCGATAGAGCACCACCGATTCGATTCCAGTTATAATGTTAGGGAGGTTTAGGAAAATTAAATATTAGAGGGAAAACTCACAAATAGATATAGATTAATAAATGAAATCCAATTATAATAAATGTATAATTAATAAAGAATGTCACAAGAATGATTATAGAAGTAAGGTTTAAACTTGGGAAGTAATTGATTTTAAGAAGGAACGAAGAAATAAAGTAATACAATGGATAATTCTGAAATAAAAATGTATTATGAATAAGGGAACCAATTGGTCAGATACAAGTTGTGCGTTTATTTTTTACTAAACGTTGTTAAAGCAAAATAAACTTCTTTCGAAGGGGGGGTGTTATGTAACGCAACAGAGTTGAGGTCCCCCAACATTACATAAAAAATTGAATGAAACATGGTCAAGGACCATACCCTGAATTAAGGTTGCTCAGTAGTTAATGCATCTGAGAAGTACCTCAAGTCAAAAGAGGCAATAATTAATGTTAAATATTAAAAAAAACCATACCAATTAATAGTTAAATATAATAAATTATGCTTGTTTTATACTGTAACATGTTAATGTTTACAGAATATTTATGTTATGTTTTGAGTATGGTAAGAAAACTGATGTTGTTTAATAGATAAGGAATACTTCATCAATAATTATGTTTGTATTTATGTTAGATTTGTCTTTAGACAATCAAGTATAGTTACCTGTGTTAGGCATTATACTAAGTTTTAAGTATTGTCTAAATTTGAATAATGCTGTTGTTTTAATTAATGTTTGTAAATTTGACCAGGAGGGCAATCAGTGTTCAATGTTTGACAAGTAGTTCTAATAATTATATTATAAATTAAGGAAGGGTTCCATGACCAGTTAATTAGTGTAATAAAGTAAACACCAGGAAATTAAAATCAATGTAATTAACCATTAACCAATAATTAATTGTACAGTAGGTCAGGTAAAAGAAAATTAAGTTAAAAAACCAAATAATGTTATAACGGTTGTAAGAAAACCTATAGGCCTAAATTCCATATTTGTGAAAGGAAATAATACCTTTTTAAGAAGTCCAGTCCAATGAAACTATGGTAAAACATTTACTGTTTAAGAAGGAAGGTTAGGCGAGAATTTTAGGTAATTTAATATTAATCCAAGCATGGAGTATTTTATTTGAAAAAGAGTAGTAATATTCTATAATTCTGCCTCTAGGATATCTAGTTTCACCCAATGACAGGAAAAAATGGTTGTTAAGGCAACTGAAATGTACATGAGTTGTTGATATTGAATCATTCGTTCTGATTGTTACAAGCTATTAAGTTGAGATGGACAGATACATTAAAAAAAAAAAAAAGAATGATAATTTCTGAAGGAAATATAAATCAAAATTTAAAAACCCTCATTGAAACCTATTTCTATCATAATACTGAGGAGTAATAAAACTAAATAGAATTCCAAATTATAATTGAATACATGTAAAAAGAGTTGAAAAACCCTCACCTCATTCACCAGGATAATTCCGCTGGATTCATTATTAAAACGATTTCCACTATAACCAGAAGATCAGTTAAGAGAATTAGAGTATGAAACTAACGGAATTATTGAAAATACAAGAAGATCTCGTTTGTAAGAGTTAACCTTCACTGGCAGAAGAAGAAGCGGGGATTCTATTTTCATTTCACCGGGACCGACAATTATCAAGATCAGAGTAGAAGAACAGAAGTCTGAAGATTTCCTGAGAGTTTCCCAGTACACGCCACGATCAATTTTATTAAAAGCCAGAGCACTTTTACTGGATGAAGATGAGTTAAGCTGAGCCTTGTCAACTGTTTGTAGACGTCCACGGCCAATCGGAGTTTTCATCGACTTGGTAAAAAACAACCTATTTTAAATTCAATATATATTTAGAGCTAATAATTTTGTTTTGTAATACTTGAGTAACCTTAATTATGCATTTTACCTGGCCTTACTAATGGTTCCAAGAACTTTACGAACCCTGGGATAAGAACTATTTATTATTATTTTTCATTTGTATAAGTTAATGGAATTTGACTAATTTACAATCGATATATTTTTTGTGTGATCGATTTGATTATATTATTATTTTTGGAGATGACGGGGACTGTGAATTAATAGATAAATTTAATAAAGGATCTTTGTTGTATGAGATAATGTGTGAAGTTATTGCAGAATAGATACTATATGTAGTGGGTGGAATAATTTACAATAAAAGGTTGATTCAAACCCGATGAACAACTAACCTATAAGTACGCTTATTACAAGTAACAGTGCTAAACGATTGCAGATGGTGGAACGGGAGATTGCTGAACTAGCTTGTGTTTAGTACAAAATTTGAATAGAATTTTCTAACATCGAGTGACTAGGATTGACAAAAATACCCATTACATTCAGTCAATACTCTATACATATCGCTAATATTACCCAACCACTGAAAACTAAGTTAAATCTATATTGTAGTATGGTTATAAATTAAAGGAACATAATTATAATTTTGTTTGCCTAATAATATATTTTCAGGAGGTTTCCTCGGTCACAACCGAAAGATATATTCATTAATAACACATTTTTTAAAACAGGTAACAACTTTTTTTAATTGTTACAAATTGCCACCTGCAACGTATTACTTGACGTTTGATACACGGGAGTCTCACATAAGTAAATAAAACACCATAAACGTTTTATTTCAAATTGACGACTCCAACGTGGGGCTGAATTAAGAAGAACTCCCTATAAAAGTTCTATTACAATATACTACGATTATTCTGATGGAGAAGGAATAAGCCCTCTTTTAATTTTGAACAATATAAAAAGCACACTACTCTTAGGGGATAGTAGTATATTATATAAGAAGAAATTACTATTGGTGCACAAAAATAATCAAGAATTTATCTTTTGTTTCCAGTTTTGTTTGTTTTACTAGCAGCCATCTTAACACCAACTTTGTCACTACTTATTGCCACCCTGCTAAATACTTCGGTCTTGACGAGGCCTTTCGGTGTCTCCACCACCTTCAGGTCTTAAATGACCTGTCTTTTGTTGGTGTTATCTTTTGTTGTTGACTGAATGAAGTTATAAATGAGCTTCAAGAATACCACAAACATTTTGGTTATGGTAAGTAATACCCTGCCCAAAATCAAGCACCTTAACGAAAACCCACAGAATCACTTTGGGCTAAACATGTTGCAAAGCAAAAACTGGTTTAACTGCACGCACACACACACACACACACACTGCAATGGAACATCGCAGAAAGGGTATTTGTAGCCAGGACTACATGCTTTTATACCAATTTATGACATTATAGACATGTTGGAAATTGATTTTGTTTAAATTTTGTAAAGTAGCTATAAGTTTTGAATTAAGAAATGGGTAATTAACTGTTATGTGTCAAAATCACCATAAATTTATTTTCTGTCATGTCAAGTGCGAATTTAGTGCGCGAGTGTGCGTGTTATTCGTATTTACGTGAATAACTCTGGTTTAAATTAACGTACTGCAGTGAGACTTGGACAGCTCATGCTTCTAAATTAGCGCTACATTTTTCGTATGTCAAAGACTCGAAACATATTATTTTAATATGTATTTTTTAACAGAATTCATCTTTCTAAAGAATCCTCATCTTCTGAAAGTCATAAAACGTTTTGATAAAATCTATACCTACTTTTGCAGTTTTCAGCAAATTTGTTCAGGACTTCTGTCTATCAATTTAACCCATCAATCACGTGCTAGAGGTTTTAATCAATCAGAGGCCCCTATTTTCATTCAGATTGGGTCTCTGCGAAGGAAGTTTCAGTCAGTTCGACCTATCAGCTCGACCTAAACAGACGTTCTCTCTGTGTGAGTTTTTCATATCAGTATACGTTTCTATATAAGGGTTACGAGTATGGAATCTTCCCAAACGAGTTGCCCGTTTGCTAAAATCCTATTGGGTACTAGAACTCAAATAATTAAATTAAATTATTAATTAAATAGTGCTATTCTTGCAAGAGTCAACATATCCTCTTAGGGTCTGGTGTATTTACCGGAATACATCTTATGTAAACGCGAGGACACATCAAGACTCGGGAAGGTGTATGTACAATACACCGAAACAACATTAATTTAAATTAAAACCCATTATCGAGCCCTGAGTAAAGAGATAAACGCTATCGGTGTATCGGCGTGCGTGCGTGTGAGCGGAGTGTCCACGTGTCATCAGTGCAGCAGATTTCAGCTGGCAGCGAGGGGTAGCAGATTCAACAGGCCGCGAGAGGAGCAGTGTAACGGATCAACGGTGTCATAAAAGGAATTCAACTACCAAGTAAAAATAGACATTTAAGGAAAGAAACTTTCAAATCATTAATATACATTAATTTAGAATAAATAATTTTGTTCAACCACAGACCATTTTTAAATTTGTTTAATATTGTAATAAAAATATCACAGAGTGTTGCGTGTGTATAATAATATTTATTGTTTAATGTTTGTGTGTTGATTTTTGTTATCGAAAATTCAAATAGTTCGCCGTCTGGCTTGTGACTGATTCTCGTGTGAGTGGGGGAATACGTGTTGCCAACTTGAATTAGTGTTGGTTATGTCGACCCACTGCTAGCAAACAAAACATACATAATACATTCTACAAATAAATACTGGACAGTTTGTTATCAGTATGCACTTTTTTATTATACTTTTGCTTGTTAAAGCTTCATGAAAATAATGACTGTTATAATAAAAGTTTAGCCTCGGCAATATAATCTCTCGCTCAGCGTAGCGCTGGGTTGGCAGTGCAATGTTTACAATTGACTCTGGTTATTATTTCACAAAATAAATCTGCCAAATGGGTTCTTTTAAGTACGAAACAGAGGTTTACATAACAAGATAACAAAATTAGAACATATAATTAAAAGTTTGTGATCATTAAAATTATACAAGGTTTGTTATAAATTGAATATTGTGGTGTTGAAGTGTGACAGTGTCTTTGTGTAACATAGGTTATCATGTGTTCATTCAACGTTTACAAAGGTATTTCTTTGGTTTATTAATCCTTGAAAATATTCAGTTATAGTGAGAGTTTTATTTTTTTATAGTTAAAAATTTTGGAAAGAGAATTTGTTTTATAATAATAATCAAATAACTTCAGCAATACTCAACGTTAGTAGTTATGATGGGCATAGTCATTCGTCCATATGAAGTAATGTGTCAATGTAGATTCTTCCTACTTCTGATCTTGGGTTCAAAATTGGGTTGTCATCTTCTTCAGATTGGATTACTAGTATTCTCCGGTCATCTGGATTAATTTCGGCTGGTCCTTGGTAGATATTGTTTGTAAAGGCCTCTCTCATCTGATGTACTGCTATTCCTTCTCCAAATTATGGGCACTTATACGTTTTCTCTAATGAAAATTTGGGCCTTTCATCGCGTGGCGTCTCTTCAGTTTGGCGTCACTACATAAAGTCATTGTTCCTAACTGAATTTTTTCAATATTCGGTTGTTGTCATGGTTACTCAAAGTTTTTTGATTGGCTGAAATTGGTTAATTATTATTTGAATTTGTATTCAAACTGGTTACAGATCTTCTAAATGTAATTAATCTTCAGTACTCCCTTTTTAGTAATAAATATTATCACCACTGTTCATATTTTTGCTCAAGGATTAATCTGACATCCAATATTATAGTGTTCACTTAGGTATCAACATTTTGACAGTTTTGTGAATCTTATTTAATTATACTGTTTTCTCAGTTTACATTATTATCATAATATTTCTGTCTTATAATGATTGTCTATTTGTATTTCATAGTTTATGTGGTTTAGTCTTCCTAATTATGGTTAGGTGAAGATATGTACCATTACATACTGCCCTGCCACTAAAATTGATTATTTCAACGAATATCGTTCAGTTTTTGATTGGAATTATCAATCATTATTTCATTTTATTTTCTCAATCACTGGTTATTTTAGAGCAATAGGTTCTTTTTATTTTTGAGTGTCAATATTCTTCTTGATCTTCGTATCGTATTTTATTTTAACATTCTTATCCCTTTGATATCTAATTTCCTAACATTTTTCCCTATCATTATATTGAATCGGATCGGAGGGGTACTTTTGACTCCATTGCTCCGCCGTAAAATACACATTTGATTGCTAGACTTATCTACAGTCAATCATTATAAAATTATACAAGTAGTCTTAGTGCGACTATAAAATAAATATCATTTGTAGGATTCTTCACATTATTATTATTTAGTTTATACAATACATTGTTTCGGATCGGAGGGGTACTTTTGACTCCATTGCTCCGCCGTACAATACACATTTGATTGCTAGACTTATCTACAGTCAATCATTATAAAATTATACAAGTAGTCTTAGTGCGACTATAAAATAAATATCATTTGTAGGATTCTTCACATTATTATTATTTAGTTTATACAATACATTGTTTCAAATTATACTCTTTTCCTTTTATTCACACTCTCTAGCTCTTCGTGATTCGATATTGTTAGTGGGTATGGTATCCATGATCTTTTTATTATTATTGGTTTTGTTTATTTTTCTTACTGTTTAACACTAGTTATTTATTAATTGGTTTCAGGATGGTTTTTTCTCATTTTTAATAATATTTTTTCATAGAGGTTTGGTTAAATGTCCCCTTTATTCTTTGTGTTTTTGGGTCTACGATCTCATATATATTATTTTGGTTGTCTTTGCTTACTATGTAGGGTCCTGTGTACAGTAACAGTAGCTTCTTGGCTATTCCTTCCATGGTGCTTGGCAATCCTCTGTTCTTGAGTAATATTTGCTCTCCAATCTGATATTGTATGGGTTTCGGTTGCATTTGCTTATATTTTTCTCTGATTTTGTCAGTCTTTTCTAGTATTTTATTGTGAAATTGAACTTCATCGAATTGATATCCTTCATCATTCGGAAATTGGATTAGGGAAGTAATTTCTCTTGGTGGTGGTCTTTGGAACATTGCAGTATATGGTGTTGTTTCAATAAATTGGTGGTGCGATAAGTTTATAAAATTTTCGGCTGCTGGTATGTATTTAGACCATTCATCGTGTTGCTCATAACAATATGTACGGAGAATTCTCCCCACTTCTCTCAAGACTCGCTCTGCAGGGTTGCTGCTGGGATGGTACACTGATGTCTTGTACGTTTTTATTCCATGATTTAGTAAAGTGTCCTTCCATCTTCGCCCCTTGAACTGCGTTCCATGATCAGTAATGATGCATTTGGGCACTCCCACTTCTCTCATGTATGGCTCTAGGATTATTTTTAAAATTTTTTGGGTAGTAGCACGATTGATGGGGAAAAGCTTTGTGAACCTTGTGTAGTGGTCAAATACAATGATGAGGTATTTGTATTGGTGCCTGCCTCCACTACGCGGAAATGGTCCGCATATGTCAACGAAGACTTTCTCTAATTTACAAGATATAGTTATCGGTATCATGGTTCCCTCCTTTCTGTTATTGTTGACCTTCACTAGTTGGCATATGTGACATTGCTTTACATATTTCCTTACCTTTCTGTTAGCATCCTTCATGTATACATGCTCTTGTAAGGCCTTTATCACTTTTAGTGCACCCATGTGCCCATATCTCTCATGGTAATCGAGAATTAAGTCCTTCTTTGTGGCTTGAGGTATTGCTAATTTCCACGTTATGAATTTATTTTGTGGTTTTATGAAAAGTATTCCTTGGTGTTTGCAATAATATTGAGATATGTGGTCATCTTTGTCTGTTAAGCGTGATAGAATTTTGCTTAATTTGGGATCTTGTGCTTGTTGTCGCTCCATTTCTTTCATAATGTTGGCCAAACCCGTTCTGTTTTTAATTATGTGATATATTTTGATAACAGTTTCCTTTTCTCCTTCATACGTCTGCTCTTTAATGTTTACTCTGGATAGGGTATCTGCTACAATATTTTTCTTGCCTGGGATGTATTCCCAATTTAGATCATACTCCTGCAATATCAAACTCCATCTAGTCAATCTTCCATGACTTAACTTACAATTTCTGAGGAATGATATGGACTTGTGGTCAGTCCTCACTGTAATCGGGTATCCCAATATGTAGGTTCTAAATTTTCTACATGAGAACACAACGCTCAGCAATTCCTTCTCAGTAACGTTATAATTTCTTTCACTGCTGTTTAGCACTCTACTTGCGAAACTTATCACACAATGATTTCCCTCTTCATCCTCCTGGTACAAAACGGATCCAAGGCTAACGTCACTGGCGTCGCAGTCTAAATAGAATGGTTTAGTGAAATTAGGATGACGTAACATTACTGATTCAATGAATTTATTTTTAATCAGTTGGAGTGTTGTATCTTGTTCGACTCCCCACGTCCATTTGTTCTTAGATGACAGTTGGTTCGAAAATTTAGTTGTCATTTCAGAATAATTCTTTTGGAACTTTCTTAGTGTTGTGGCTGATTATTTCACTATACTTATAGGTTAATTGTCTTTGAGCCACTATTCTTCTTATTTACACTTGTGTTGGTGCGATGGCTATTTCTATTCTATTTGAAGTTGTCATCATCAGGTTGTTCTTGGTCCTTTGGGGCTAGTTCTACTCTCTCACTTACCATCTATTGGGCTATTCGGGTTAAATCGTCTTGTTTCAGTATTCACCATTTTGACTTGTTTGTTTGTTACTACTGAGAATTAATATAAGTTACTGTTCTGACTACCTTGATATGTCTGATCCTTTTATCATTCTGATTCACCCATTCTTCTATTATAATTCATCCCTTTTTACTCTAGTGTCAATGGCTAAATAAATTATATGGTCATGTCTTCTTCATTATGGTTATTCCTTCGCCGAAGTCTTCGTTCGTTTGTTGCAGGTCATGGCTCGTAATTTCCCATTTCCCATGTATTTCGGAAATCTCTTGCCGTATACTCGTCATCTCCTCCTCGATTTTCTTATTCACCTTTTCGTTGTTCTCCGCCATCTTTTGGTTCAATACCTCCATATTTCTCTGGCTGTCTTGTTTCAGTTCGTCCATTTTTTCTTCCATGGTCTTACTGTTCTTGTCCAATTTTTCATTAATTTCCTCCTTATTTTTGTCCAATTTTTCCATCAGTATTCTCATCATTTCTAGTAAACTCCCGTCCTCTGGTTGTGCGGGTTTCTCCGGTTGATTTTCTGGCTGTACGGGTTTGACTGGTTCTGCAGGAGGTAACATTTGTTCGGCGTCTTCGACCGAAGTCACTTCCTTCTCTTCCGCTCGAATTTCCTTTTCAGCCTCCTTCGTCCACCTTAATGATGATGCTCTCTTCATCTTGTTGACCTTCTGTCGTACTTGCCGCTAGACATTAATATTTCTCGTCAATCTAGCCTCACTAGTTGGTGCGCCACTTTGTAATAAAAATATCACAGCGTGTTGCGTGTGTATAATAATATTTATTGTTTAATGTTTGTGTGTTGATTTTTGTTATCGAAAATTCAAATAGTTCGCCGTCTGGCTTGTGACTGATTCTCGTGTGAGTGGGGGAATACGTGTTGCCAACTTGAATTAGTGTTGGTTATGTCGACCCACTGCTAGCAAACAAAACATACATAATACATTCTACAAATAAATACTGGACAGTTTGTTATCAGTATGCACTTTTTTATTATACTTTTGCTTGTTAAAGCTTCATGAAAATAATGACTGTTATAATAAAAGTTTAGCCTCGGCAATATAATCTCTCGCTCAGCGTAGCGCTGGGTTGGCAGTGCAATGTTTACAATTGACTCTGGTTATTATTTCACAAAATAAATCTGCCAAATGGGTTCTTTTAAGTACGAAACAGAGGTTTACATAACAAGATAACAAAATTAGAACATATAATTAAAAGTTTGTGATCATTAAAATTATACAAGGTTTGTTATAAATTGAATATTGTGGTGTTGAAGTGTGACAGTGTCTTTGTGTAACATAGGTTATCATGTGTTCATTCAACGTTTACAAAGGTATTTCTTTGGTTTATTAATCCTTGAAAATATTCAGTTATAGTGAGAGTTTTATTTTTTTATAGTTAAAAATTTTGGAAAGAGAATTTGTTTTATAATAATAATCAAATAACTTCAGCAATACTCAACGTTAGTAGTTATGATGGGCATAGTCATTCGTCCATATGAAGTAATGTGTCAATGTAGATTCTTCCTACTTCTGATCTTGGGTTCAAAATTGGGTTGTCATCTTCTTCAGATTGGATTACTAGTATTCTCCGGTCATCTGGATTAATTTCGGCTGGTCCTTGGTAGATATTGTTTGTAAAGGCCTCTCTCATCTGATGTACTGCTATTCCTTCTCCAAATTATGGGCACTTATACGTTTTCTCTAATGAAAATTTGGGCCTTTCATCGCGTGGCGTCTCTTCAGTTTGGCGTCACTACATAAAGTCATTGTTCCTAACTGAATTTTTTCAATATTCGGTTGTTGTCATGGTTACTCAAAGTTTTTTGATTGGCTGAAATTGGTTAATTATTATTTGAATTTGTATTCAAACTGGTTACAGATCTTCTAAATGTAATTAATCTTCAGTACTCCCTTTTTAGTAATAAATATTATCACCACTGTTCATATTTTTGCTCAAGGATTAATCTGACATCCAATATTATAGTGTTCACTTAGGTATCAACATTTTGACAGTTTTGTGAATCTTATTTAATTATACTGTTTTCTCAGTTTACATTATTATCATAATATTTCTGTCTTATAATGATTGTCTATTTGTATTTCATAGTTTATGTGGTTTAGTCTTCCTAATTATGGTTAGGTGAAGATATGTACCATTACATACTGCCCTGCCACTAAAATTGATTATTTCAACAAATATCGTTCAGTTTTTTGATTGGAATTATCAATCATTATTTCATAATCCATTACTTTTATGGATCCAATTAAATGTGGTTACAACAAATATTCCACATAAGACTCCCTTGACAAATGCCATTGCTATATGTAGACTTCAATAATTTAATAAAAATTTCAATACAAAAATACAATTTTTCAGAGTAAAGAAATGTAATAATAATGTTACAATGTTTCAATAATCTTAAATGAATGAGACAGAAAAAAGCTCTCTACATTAACTTTCTAGTATCACTACAATAAAACAGAGTATAAATGTCTCCACTGACTACAGGCAGTTTAATAAGATGTTGAATAAAAAAACAAAGAAGCAAGAGCAGTCAGAAGGAAAAAATTTCATAATACAAAGATCTTGCCTATAATGAAGATGCTTTTACTTGAATTCAATTAACCCTGTTGCTGCGTAAGTCGACTATAGTTGATTTGAGTTTTGATACTGTTCGGTGGGTAAATCGACTACAGCCCACACCATTGAAAATTTTTCTCTGTTCACTGCTGTAATCTACTTCAGCCACACAATCATATGACAGCATTAGAAACTTGGTATTAACAGCTGATATTAGCTGTGTCATTGTTCTTACTACAGAAGTGTGCATTATTATTTACATAATTTCCCATGTGTTGTTTTGTTTGTGTGCGTGTAAACATTTTATGGGCCTTATGTTCCTTTTATTCTTATGTTTAATGTACTTTTACAGTTTCTAAATGTATTCAGTGTATGATTTTACAATCAGTGTACATATATAGTTCGCATCAGGTAATAATGTTTTCGGAACTTAGTACTGGTATACATGTATTATATATGTGTGTTATATTATATTATTCAACATATATTATTTTATTTTTACTACTATTCATCAATTTCACATCTGGCACTTCACAGACAACTTTATACAAGGTTTCCAGCACTATAAAAATAGATAAATACAATTTCTGATTTACCTAGTCTCTTGTAGGTTAACTACACTGTTTTAAAAAAGCGGCAGCAGCAAAATAAAAATGTTAGTCCTACAAATTTTTTTGTATGAAAATAAGACAAAACAATCACAATTTGAAACTAAAATATGATCAATCATTCCATGAATAAAATTATACACAAAAGATGTTAAAAAAATGTTTTGCTCCTTTTATGCAATTTATTGTGTAACTAGCTGACTGAGTTGACACAGCAAAAGGGTTAACTGTAATTTTACTATACTTGAGCTTAAACTTTTTTTTTTAACCACAGGTGACTACTCTGGTAAGTGTTTAATCAACTCAATTATTGCAGACTTTGATAGTGAGGATAGTAAAAACCTGGCATATCCATTGACAGCTTTGCCGTAATTACATCTACATAATCATCATTGTTTTTATGATTGGTGATGCAACAAAAGTAACAAAGTAGGTCACTTAGCAAATCCTTCAAACATGTTCACTGATACTGAAAAGGCTTCTGGTTCAAAGTTGTTTTTATTATTGACACTTATGAAAAATTTTGCATTTTTGGTCACTGACAATATCTTCTGTAAATTTTGTTTGAAAATCAGAAGTATACTTCAAATAAATCCGGTTGTTGCTTACAGAGATGGGACATGGAATTAGCAAAAGAGGAACAGAAACACTAAGAAGGTTTGAATGAAAGACTGTACAATGAGTTTATGGTCCAGTTCAGGTAGATGATGTATTAGAGAATAACTCTAATACAGGAGATAACTGAGTTATTTACGCATGAGGGCATTGTAAGATTCATAAAGGCTAGGTCACCTAGAGCAGATGAATGATCAACATAACCCAAAGAAAATCATGAGGGCACAAATTTATAAAAGCAGAAAGAGGGGTCGACCTAGGATAAGATATCTGGATGATGTGCTGGGAGATCTCAGAAGAATGAATATGAGGAGTTACACTGAGATGCCAATGTATTAAAGAAAAAGAAGACTTAAAATAAATAGCCTTGTGTAAGAAATTACCTGACTGAGTTTGGAGTTTGAGATCATAAATAGTGAAATTCACTTTTGCTTATAGCTCATTCCTTTCCCACCTAAGTATATAACTAGTTGGTTCTTTTAACATTGTTGTTGTGATAATGATATATTTTCTCTCTACATGATGCACAGTGGAAGAAACTGTGTTTACTTATATTCTTTAAAACTGTGAAGCCTGTCATATTTCAATTGTCATCCAGCATCATAAACATCAAAACAATAGCTGTTATAGGACATAATATAACCTACGAAATACTGGCTTGCTTAAACACCTCATAGTCTCTAACGTTATGCCATGTCAATTGTTCGTACATATCTAAGTTCAAAATCTCTAATATTTCATTAACTGTCCATATTTTTTAGTGAATGTTCTCATAATACTTGAATAATTTATAACATAATTTTTTTCAATTGTTAAAAAAGAATTAGCCTACTCTTTTTGAGCAATAACAGTTATAAATACATAACTTATTTCTTGGGACTTAGGAATAAAAGTATTATAATTTATAGCATAATATATGGAGATATTTATATGGAACCTCATGGAACACATAAAAGAACCAGAAGTATGAAAATTACAGATGATAACATCATACAGATATTTTACTGTATCTGGGTGTCTTATATACCAAGTTGTTCACTGGCAGCGTACTGTAACAGTACAGAATTGTGTGTCAGAGACAGTAAAGATTCAATTCAGTTTTAATTTGAAAGCAGTTAGGATTCACCTGTGAGGTGCCCCGTTGTAACATACAATGTTATGATAAATTGTTGATGTCTAGACTGCCCAGCCCAGACGTATTACGCAACAGCTGGCCAGCAGTCCTCTGTGTGTGTGAATGACAGTAAGAACTTTGTTTGCAAACAAACTGTCCCTAGTGTTTGCATCACACAGGGACAGCAGATAGTCGTCTGCACGTTACAAGTAAAACGGTGGCCTCGGGCGCAAGATAGGCCGAAAATAATATAATCGGCCTATCCAGTATAACTATTAAAGTGCATTAACAATGTAGCGGCCAACTAGTTAAAATGCTATTAGTGCTCATACCGATAAAGTTACGTTGACCGACACAATCATTAAATGTGAACGATAGGGTTTTAGTAAACAGTAAAAATTAGTAACTGTACAAAGATAAAATTACGTTAATGAGCATACATCGACTTTCAAAGTGAGTGATAAAACAAGTGCATCACCAGTTGGAGCGAAGCCACTACCAGGATGAGTACCATATTATCAATTCAGAACTCTTAACTACATTAACATTTAACTATATTGTAACACTTGCATTTACAGACGTTTTTCTAAACAATAGAGATCTCTAAGGGAACAGATATGAATTACGTACTGGTTCAAAAAATATAAATAATTTGTCATAGGCTAGTCAAGTAAGAAATGTTTATTTTATTAATTCGTAAATTCAGATTTTGACTTAAAATAAATTCAGATTTTGTTTAATATACAGCATGTGTTAGAGTAAGTTATTACGCCATATCCATTTCCTATTCTGTGTGAAAACCTCGTCTAACGTTCTATGGGATTTTCTGAGATTTAAGGGTGGTCAGACAGCGGGATTATGTTAATTTTTATAAGGGCAAGAGTGTAAAGGTTTCGATATTAAACCTCAAAATATCGTGGCGACCTGGGTAATTTAATAAGGTAAGTTTAGTGGGATTATGACGGTAGGTAAAATTCTGGCAGCAGTGTGCAGTAAGTATAATTATAATATTATTGGAATCTTCTGATATATATTGTATGGTAGAAGAAAAGTACCGTTACAGTACAACCTCATATCTTCCCTTAGTGTACAAACTAAATAAATCATACTCAAAGAAAATACATTTTCTTACCAGCATACACACAGCAAATGGACTCTTCAGAGACATACGAGTGAGTTTTGCTACAAGTTTGGTGACTGCCAATCGATCTGATTTACGGATATGATACAGCAAACCTAAGCCATGATACTGCACCATCATACTGTAATAAAAATGGACAGTAATTTAGAGTTTCACATATACATGTACCTCACTTTACACACAATGCACTTAGCCACAAACAATGCCAGTAGTGTTGTTTACTACATATATGAACTAGTTGAATAATCTTTACACGATGACCTTGGTCCAAAAAATGTGCTCATCTACTTGCATGCCTTGTATTAAGTACTCAAAAAATGACACTGACTCTGTTTATGTAGCATTAGAGGAGTGGTCAAAAAGTTCTGAAATTAAGCCTATAAAAAGTAACATGGCTGATTTTAATTTTCCTACCATACCTTTCTACACAATTCACTTATACAGCAAACACTGTTCCCACAACTTGGTTAAGTTCTAAACACATGATGGTTAGACATTCTGAGACGTCAGCTAAAACTCAAATTCACTTCATTTATAAATGATGTTATATTTTGTGTTACTCAAAGCACTCCAGTAATACCCACACTTATGCTACCCTGACTTCCGCAAACTCGGAGTTACGCGGTTCTTCATCTCCCCTCCCACTTTGTCCTCCACCACCACTCGGATCATTCAACTGTCATTTGTCACTGTTGTACAGTACAGTACAGGACTTGAATATGCATGGACATGTTTGTGCTAAATTTATACATGATTACAACATCTACAACAGACAAAACTTACGACTGTTTCTGTTATGTTTACGTATAACAGTTATGTGTAGTGTTTATGTGTTGTATTTGTTAGATTTATGTGTGTGTAATGTTTAAAAAATCTAAAAACTAACTATGTGTAACTACGTCATCTAAATAAAGTAAAACTGATTCTCCTGCACCTAGTAAGAAAAGGAAAAGGTTAACTCTGGAATGTAAACTTAACATTATTAAGGATTTTGATGCCCAAATTCAAATTTGGGAATTAGCAAAGAAGTTTGAGCTACCAGAATCCACAGTAAGAACAATGTTCAAGGATAAAGAAAGAATTCTCGCAGCTGTGAAAAATGCCCAATCCTTGAACTCAAGCATAATTCGTAAGCATTATGGTATTATTGCCGAGATGGAAACAATGCTGAAATTATGGCATGACAATCAAGTAAGAGTGAAGAATTGTCCAGTCGATCAGAACACCTAGTGTTATCAAGCTAAAGTGATTTTTGAGAGGTTGAAAGAAGAAGGTGGGGAGACAGCCAAATATGAAAATTCTGTAACCAGTAACAGCTGGTTCAGCCGATTTTAAATTCACTGCAATTGTAACATCATCGTGGAGAGCAGTGAGGCATCCAGTGTCAATAAAACAGGCTGCGTCTTCTTTTTCTGACACACTCAAGGCTATGATAGAGGAAGGTGGGTCAAACCAGTCAAACCATATTTAACGTGGAGAGACTGGCCTATTCTGGAATAAGATGCCTAAACGAACTTTTATTGCATGTGAAGAAAAAACCCTTTTCAGGCTTTAAGATTTCCAAAGACTGATTGACAGTGATGAGTGGAAATGCAGCTAGTGGCTGCAAGTTAAAACCTCTCTTAGTTTGTTGCTATGAAAATCCAAGAGCTTTAAAAAATAAATCTAAAGCTTGCTTGCCATTGATTTGGAAGTCAAATCTTAAAGCTTAGGTGACAGCTTCCATTTTTGAGGACTGGTTTGGTCACCGAAGTCTAATGTTATTGCCAGTCTAAACAAATTCCGTTTAATGCTTCTTATCAACAATGCAACCGGTCACCCTCCTGCCACTCTAATTGATTTCGACCCATGTGTCAAAGTTTTTTTTTTACCTCCAAACACAACCTGCTTGCTTCAGGCGATAGACCAAGGTGGTATAAAAACGTTCAAGACTTTGACATGAGACAACATGTCACAAACATGAGACTTTCGTTTGCATATCTGAATGAAGCTATGAGGCAAAACAGTCAGCTGTCTGTTAAAGATTTTTGGCAACAATTCAATATTTTAGATGCTGTAAGAATCACTGGAGAATCTTGGGAAGAAATTTCCCAAAAAACCTTGAATGATATCTGGAAGAAAATTTGTCTTTTCAAAAGCGAAATGGACACCTGAAACTGATCAAGTCCCACATACATTTGCTTGTACAGTAAAAGAAGTTGCCAATCTTGCCAGGCAATTAGACTTGGAAGTTGATGGTGATGATGTTAGCGAGCTGTTGGACTCACATAGCAAGCTGATGAGCTCATAGAAGTGCATGAGCAAAACGTTGCTGAAGAAGCTGACATCTCAGATGCAGTTCTACCAGAAAAGCACATGACATCTGCAAGCTTGACAGAAGGTCTCAACTCAATTGAAAAAGGATTTACAAATCTAGAAGGATATAGATTCTTATGAAGAGCGCATTACAGTTACAAGGCAAGGAATCAAAAAATTATTAGTTTGCTATGAAGAAATTTTACATGAGAAAAGAAGACAGTGTGTCCTCAGACAAGTTTGTTAGATTTTATGAATCCATTGAGATCTAAATAACTTCATTTTATGTAACATTTTTATTGTAATACTATTTTGTGTTAATATGTATGAAAAATTATAATTTTTATTACATATTTTTCTTTTAAACAAGTGTTTTTGTTAGCCCTTGATACTAACTGACTAAAATTTATATGTATTTATATGCAAAGTTGTACCCTGACTTACACGAATCTGACTTGCACGCTCTTTGTCAGCCCCACATATCACATAATTCCAGGATATTACTATATACGAGGGCAGTCTGAAAAGTTCTCGGTCTCAACCATAGGCAGCAGCACTATCGCAAAATTTTGCATTAGTGTATATGTATTTGATTTTTTTTCTTATGTTGGTACTACATCTATTGTTAGCATGCGTGTGCAATTTCTGGTCATTCTACCAAATAATTTGTATTATACAGCCATTTGGAACAGAAGTGTTGTCCATATTCATTGAAATGGAAAGGTTTAACACCAAGCGAAATTGATTCAAAGTTCATTAAAGTTTATGAGGACTCTTCTCCTTCATTTTCAAGTTAAAAAAATGGGCTGCCAAGTTTAAACATAGTCATATCAGCCTGGAAGACAATCCACGTGAAGGATGTCTAAAAACGGCAACAACACAGGGAATCATTGAAAAAGTGAACGATACGGTTTTAGATGATCACCGAATTAAAGTCTATAGAAATATCGAAAGAATGCGTTGGACATGTTTTACATGACGAATTACAAATGAAAAACTTTGTGCTAGGTGGGTGCTGCGCTTGCTAACAGCAGATCAAACACGCATGCGGATGGAAATATCTCAACAGTGCTTAGACCGTTTTAATAAGAACACAAATTATTTTGTGCGTCAATTTATTACGATGGATGAAACTTGGATCCACCACTACACACCAGAGACCAAACAATAGTCAAAGCAGTGGACAGAAGCTGGTTGTTCAGTGCTAAAGATGGTAAAGTCAATTCCATCGGCAGGAATTGTCATGGCATCAGTTTTTAGGATGCTAAAGGTGCTTTGTACATCGATTACCTTGAAAAGGGTGTAACAACAACTAGGGAATATTATTCCAACATTTTATCGAAACTAGGCAAAAAATTAATGAAAAAAGACCTGGTTTGCAGAAGAAGAAAATAATTTTTCACCAAGACAATGCACCTGCCCACAAATGGGCAATGGGAAAATTAAGAGATCTCTGCTATGAATTGTTGGAACATCCTCCCTATTCCCCAGATTTGGCTCTATCAGACTTCCACCTTTTCCAAAAACTTAAACTCTTTCTCGCTGGTCATCATTTTTCATTGGGTTTAAGCTGTAAAAGAGTATTTTGCAGACCTTACATAAAACCACTTCAGGGAAGGGATGCAGGCACTGGAACATCGCTGGAATAAATGTGTTATGCTAAAAGGAGATTATGTTGAAAAATAAAAATATTTTTGAAATTATAAATTTGTTATTCCATTGTTAGGCCAAGAACTTTTCAGACTCCCATCGTACGCCTGCTGAGTTATTACAACAGGTTTCTGTTACATATTTCCATAGTTTGGCAAACAAATTTTGCATTAACCATCTTCTCAAGTTTGAAATCCAATGTGAAGTCACAGCTGTTCCTATGCATATGGTCATACAAATGCACATACTCAAGTAAATGGAATTATGTCACTCAGTATACTGAGTCACCCAGGTTACCCCTGCAGTGCATATATATTGTGCTGGGCTGTTTTCTGTAATGAAGTAATTTTGAACTTTTTGATCGAAACTCATATGTACAACAAATTAAAATAAACTTCAAAACCACACACATGCGCACACACAAAATTATTTTAAATTGAAAAAGACAAACATGTATACAAGAAAAATAACAATACAAAGTGTTAAATTAAAGTACCATACTTACAATTAATGTTATTTTAACAATTATTAATTTTTCTTAATTACAGTTCAGTAGTCACAAATATCACAGTAAATTTACAAAAATGGTGTATGAACTATGAAAACAATATGAGAGTGACACTATGCGATATCATGTATATTCTGTAACTTAAAAGCCGCTAAACAAATAAATTCATACTTATCAGAATTAACTGCTTCTTGTGCTTCATTGACCCAGCGTTTTACAACATCTCCAGCAATTTTGGTCAAATGAAGACTGCTAACTAAGGCAGCACTGCTGACTGCAGAGTTTCGTTCAACAATTGCTTGCTTCATGTATCTCTCAATAGTTTGGAGCATTGTAACCTGAAACAATGTTGCAAATTCTGAAAATTGTTGTGAGATATTATAACAGCCTGTTCTCACAATAATACAATAAAAACGTTATTATTTTCATTTCACGGTTGATTATTTTGCAACTCAGGTTAACACAATATTTATCCTGAAAACAAAATACCAAATTTTTCTCATCCACCACACACGTGGGTTCTACATATTTTCAGCTTAAGACTCTTGTCTATTTCTACAGTACAACTGGCAATAGCACAATGTTTACTCACATCAGTAATGCTACACAAAGCCCTTATTGCTGCTGCTCTATACAGATCTTCATGGCCAGTCATGTCTTTGGTAAGGCTTGATGTGACGATAATCACGTCTTCAGCCAAAGATGACAATTCTTTGATACCCAGGTAAACCATCCTACGTAGAACTACATCCCTTGATTGAAACAATTTAGTCATTGCAAAAAAAACTTCTGTGGCTTCTGTAGCACCCAACTGTTCTCCCTTTATAACAATAAAATTATTAATTAAAACATACAATTAATGCAACAGATTAATCAAATATGATTCATTTACTAAACATATTTTATATAACTTCAAAATGTGGTTTTACAGAGTCAGAAAAAAGTTTAAGACCACCCTTACAAAACAACTACATTGTCTACTGGTCTTAAATTTGTTTTTATATTAACTAACTAAAATTTTACAGTAATTTACATTGAAAACAAAAGATTTTGGACAAAATAAAATTCTTGAGGCTCATCTGGTTCAAAAGATATGTCTACTTTAAAGATTTAGGCTTACTTACTAAAACTGCACATTTTTTAAGAAACAAATAATTGTAATTAAAAAATGGCTGCATGCAGAGATAAGATTTTTGGTTTCCACAGACAATTTATGTTTCTTTCTCCAATAAATAGCATGAAGAGAAATTAATTTTACTGACATATTTAAGGGGCTTAAATGCTTTAAAATTGTGACAGAAAATCCAATAAATATAAATTTTATTTTATGGATTTTTAAATTTCCCATCTTCTTCATGTGATGGCAATATTTTATATTATTACATGTCCATGGAGGTGGTTGCACTTCTTTTTCCTCTCTAATCAGCTGACTTTAATGTTATTGTTGGTACTCATTTTGATGTTAATGGTGCTTGCATTTTTGTGTTAAGAGACAATATGGAAAAAATCTGTATCAGATGTGATTAAGTAGCAAATAATTGGTCTAATGAAGGCTGGTAAATCACAACTCAAATAGGTAATATTCTAGCAGTGTCTAAAACATATGTTCAACAAACTATCATGTCATATAATGAGTTTGGAACAGTCACTGACCAGCCTAGAGCAGGCTGACTGAGGAAAACATCGCCATGACAATACCGTAAATGGCTTCAGCTTTATAAAAGCAATAGAACTGCTAGTTGTAGTGTTTTTTAAGAGCCCTGAAGACCTCTTCTGATAATGTTAATGTAACGGAGTGCACTGTATGTAACAGACTGAATAAGGCCTAATCCGCAAACCTCTATTAAATAATAATCACAAAAAGCAATGACTTCAGTCTTGCAAAGAACATATAGGGTGGCTCAAAGAAGCTTGGGATAGGGTAATTTTCTCAGATGAATGTCATTTTGAGTCAGGGGTAAGGTAAGAGTTCACAAGGCAAAGAAAGAAAAATGTTTGCCAGCCTGTGTTGCAGTCCAACAAGGTGCAATGCTGTAATGTTTTGGAATTGCATCACATCTGAGGGACCTGGAAAGTATAAGGTAGTTAATGGCGCAATGAATAGCAACAAATACTGTGAAATTATGGAGGAAGTGTGAAACTGAGAATATTTAGAACAAAATGACTTAGCGATTGGCAAAGCAGAAGCCCAGGAACAGAGCAGAACAGAGACTAGCAGTCTGTACCTTATGGCAATAAATCACACGTGAAGAGTGTAGAAAGCTGATCCACTCAATGTCTGACAGGACCAAAGCATGATAGAAGGCTAGAGGAGGTACCATTGATCATTAGATATGGTAATTTATGAAAAAACATGTTTGTATAACTTTCTTATTAAATAAAAATACTGAAAATGAAAAAACTGTGTTTTTAATGAGTGGTCTTAAACTTTTTTCTGACACTGTATTTATAATGTCACTGTCATCATATTTTACAGTTATAATTAAGTATATTATGTGTATACTGTTATGTGTATAAGTAAGAAGAAATACTAACACAAAAGTCATGATCTATCAATTGGCTTTAAACAACATAAAAAAGCAATAAAAAAATAATAATACAGCAAAATGAATACAACTTATTATTTTCCCCTTACTGTAGTATGAAAAGGAGTCTCTGAAATTCTTGTATTTATATTTTCAAAGATACAAAAAAACAACAGGTGCATAATGCAATGCATAACATCAAATGATATCAAATAAAATATTTTCAAAAATTATATTTTAATTTATGCTATATAACAGATATTTTAATAATAAATAATACTTTATATTTTTAAAAAGAAGAATATATTTTTTTACAGTGTTTTGACAGTTTTAAATTACTATCATCAGCAAAAATATAATGTATAAATAAATCATTAAATAATTTTGAAATCAATTGTTTTAAATTCAAAAATATAAAGTATTATTTATTATTAATTTAAATAACAGAATAATGTGAGTGAATATAAATTAATGGATATTTTACACATCACTTTCTCCATACATTCTCACCATATTATTACAATGCATTACCTGATTGAGGAGATACAGTATTTTTGTAAGAATATGTGTGCATTTTCGAGGATTAACAGGAGTATCATTAAAGGTTCTGGCTTCCTGGAGAACACTAGTCTTATCTAAATTCTGAAAAGGATTGCCACTCCCTGGAAAAAAAAAACAAAACACAAAAGTCATCTTATTATATTTTAAAAAGGATAGTGCCCCCCCCCACCCCTCTTGACAAATACACACACAATGTATGGTTATAAAATAACAAGACTGACTTTTGTTGCCACTTTCCTGTAACATAGGCAACTAAGAGCAGTATTTTATCTACACTTAAATTTTCAGGCCCAAGCAACCTGCCAGTTTGGCAGTAGTATTCGTTTGAAGCAAACTGCTTATCTGAGCTCTCTGTGACTGTGACTAATGTTAAGTATTAATGAGGAGCAATGCGTCAATATGCATTTCTTGTAACTTTGAAATTTGCTACAGAAACATATCACTTGATGACTGACATTTATAATGGTGACTGTCTGTTGTGTACTCACATTTTCGAGTGGTTTGAAAAAAAGTCACACATGAGCAAATCTAAATTCAAAGCAATGATGATCTTTTTTTCCTTATCTGAGAAATTATTCATACTGACTGGGTGCCTGAAAGTCAACTATTACAAAGAAATCTTGACACTCTTCATGAACAGATGAGAAAAGACTTGAAATGTGTACCCCACAATTGATAGTGCCATCCAACAGTTGACATAGCATGCGAGCGGTGTGCTTATCGGTTAAAGAATGCAAAATTCCTGTTAATCCGAAACCCAAATTCAGTGAAATAAAAGACGTCATAAAAAAGGGAAAACACATTTTAAAACAAAAACCTGACTGTATTTATTACAGAATAATAACAATACAGCTGAAAAACATTATATAGATTAGTAGATAGTACTGGTAACTATGTCAAAAAGATGCATTACTACATGTACACAATGTAGGCCTACAACAATTTCTACAAAAACCATGTATCTACACTTTTGTCACAGTATTTTAACCTTTAAGCTTTTATATTTTAAAAATGTCAGTTATACTTTTCTGCCGAAGTGAGGAATACCTGCAAGTTGATGTGACATTACGCCAGTGTCTGTTGGAGTTGAGGCATTCTCTGCCCGACAATGTGTAGGGCAAAATTAAGGCGTCTGTGGTGTCCGAGTGAAACACTGACGTTCGGTGGTGCAGTCTGCTTTTGTTCACCGTCATTCTCCAGTTATTTCCAGACTCTTGACTCACCAGTTCTACAATTTCATTGTCTGTGATCACTTCATAGCCCTTTTCTCTCTCCTGGAAAACCATAAAAAAAGTGCCTCGTCGAAACTCCCAAATTGTAAAACTTTTGAGGGCTGGAGTTTTTCAATACATTCTTGCTGAAGATGATGCACAAAACTGCTCGATCTTAACTTGATTTTCTTCCAGTCAGTTGCATTCCCAATGCCGAATTTAGCAACTAATTTCGATGCACTTTCCCGTTACCCAAATATTTTGAAACTTGTAGTTCGTCTTTTAATGAATTTGAAGTATGTTTTTTTTAGCAGCCTCTTTAACTTTCCAAGCAATTAAATGAATGAAAACAGCAATATTTTGAGAGAAATTCCGATTAATCTAAAAATCTGCTAATCCAAAAAGGCTGTGGTCCCAATTATTTTGGATTAGCGGGACTCTACTGTATTAATTTAAAAAATAAATAAAAATACAACTGAAAAATAATCAAATTTACAAAAAATAAAAACCAGGCAAAAATAAACTTAAATTAAATGAATTCATTTGAAAAAGGGGAAGTACTTTCATATTAGGCCTAGTTTGTTTATAGTACTATTTAATGTTATTCTTAACAACATCTTGTTGAACACCTTTGTTAATCATCATCATAGTAATCTTATACAGTAGAGTCTCGTTTATCCGACCTTCGGTTATCCGACATTCCGTATTATCCGACGTCCCACTGCAAAAAAAAAAAAAAACGCATTAATCAGCAACAAGAACTGCAAATTGCGAGCATGAGCATAGTCTATTTTTTGTTGCTCCCGACTCTACCGCAGCTAATTAGTTACTCCCGACTGTACAGTCTACACTATGACTCGTGTCTGTCATTCGCCCCACCGTCACTCACTCACTGTCAGAACTCACTACTCAGTGCAGTGCAGTTTATCATTGTATGCGGGTCGGTTTATCGTCTGTTACATGCGTATGTGTCTGTGTGTGTTAATTTGACAAACGTTGTTGTGTTGTTTAAAAGTTGAAATTTACACAAGTATGGCGATGAAAAGAAAGAAAGTTGTTGTATCGATGGAACAAAAACTTGAGGCAATCAAGAGACTGGACAAAGGAGAGACAATGCAGAAGGTAGCTGACGATTTTGGCGTTGGACGGGTAACAGTAGGAGACTGGAAAAAAAAATAATAGAAATAGAAAAATGGTGTGCATCAAGAGTTACGGAGGGTGCATTAAAAGAAAGAAAAACTATGAAAAAATGTGACTACGAAAAAGTTAGTGAAGCTTTGTATGTTTGGTTTACACAGTTCAGGGATAAAAGTGTGCCTATTTCAGGGCCTATTTTACAGCAAAAGGCGTTGCATTTTCGTAATGAATTCAATGAAGGGGACCCAGATTTCACAGCAAGTGTCGGTTGGCTCGAACGATGGAAGAAATGCTACAGTATCCGTCAGTTAAGTGTTTGTGGTGAAAAACTATCATCGAATTTTGAAGAAATGGAAGCATTCAAGAAAAGATTTCAGGAATTTATTGAAACTGAAAGCCTAACGGGTGATCAGATATTTAACTGTGATGAGTCAGGCCTTAATTACAAAATGTTACCTAGTAAGAGTCTTGCAGCCAGAACTGAAGCGGCAGCCCCTGGCTACAAGCGTAGTAAGGAAAAGCTGACAATTTTAGCATGCAGCAATGCTACAGCAAACCTCAAAATGGACCTTGCAATGATTGGAAAGTCCAAAAATCCTAGAGCCTTTAAAACAGTTTCAAAAAAAGCTCTTCCTGTAAAATACTACAGTCAGAAAAGCGCATGGATGACCAGTGAAATTTTCAAAGACTGGTTTTTTAAGGAATTCATTCCTTCAACAGAGAAGTTTTTGAAAGAAAATAATTTGAAAATAATGATCCAACACATCCTGATGCAGAGGAGCTTCAAGATGGTGACATTAAGGCAATGTTTCTGCCCCCCAATGTAACCGCCATATGCCAACCTATGGATCAGGGCGTTTTGGAAACGATAAAAAGGAACTATCGCAGGAAGCTACTGTCCACAGTGATAGAAGAAATTGAAGAAGGACAAGACATGATTGAAAAATTTAAACGCATCAATGTAAAGGATGTTGCTTATTGGGTTGCAAGGGCCTGGGCTGACGTAAGGGCTCCAACAATTGCCAAATCATAGAAGAAGCTGCTAGGCGATGATGAAAGTATGGAAACAGAAAGCACAGATGAAACCGAAGAAACCATTCTACCTTTAGTGCAACGTATCCCTGGATGTGAGGATGCATCTTTGCAAGAAATCGAAAGTTGGATGAAGGATGATGATCAGTATTGTTATGACGTCACAGAACAATCTACGTGTTTATCGAACGTTCCAGACAGATCCAGAATGTAAGCGTGTGGTGTACGTGCTGCTAGACGCATTTTGAGAGAATCTTCTCGACTGTGCCGGGCTTTGCTTGGGCGCTCGGCCTGTGTCAAGGCCGCAGTTAATTACGTAATTCACACGAGAGATAAGACCCAGTTTGGAAGCTTCTGGTGTGTGAGCGGGACTATAAATACATGGCGGTAGTGGCCTTAGTTTTCAGTTTTAGTGCGAGATATTTACAGAGCGGTTCGAGAGTTATAGTAGCGAGATTACTGTGTACGTTGTAACGTAACAAAATTGTAGTTACATATAAATAATATCCAATACCTAGAATAAGAATCTACCACGTATATGTCTAAGCCAAAATGAGAAAAAACCTCTAAAGTATTAAAACCAATCGTGTATCCATATACAAACAATGTCGAAGCAAGTCAACACAGGAGAAGGAAGAATTATATTTGAAAGCATCATCAATGTGATAAGAAGAGGAGAGTATAAAAACCAAACAAATACGTTAGCAACCAGGACCCAATAGATCATACAAGTGAGGGAACATATCAAATAAATGAAACAATTTATTATACAAATGAGACAAAATATCATATATGTGACATATAATACAAGTGAGGGAAAATAGTGAAGAAACCTATATATAAGAAGAAGAAGAAATCCGAATACAAGAAGAGGAAAGGTGTATATAATTAAGAAGAAGAAAAATGTATAAACAAACCATGAAGAATATTTAACTAGGACAAGACAATAACATTCCCAATGTGAGGAATACACTACGACAAGGAAGATAATAAGGCATGTGTGAAGAATGCCAGACAAGTGAATTATAATGCCCCCAACAAGGAAGAACATGATGAAGAAAAGGTGACCAAGAACCAAGTGTCGACAAACTAATAAGTAGCCACAAACAATAATAGTGAGTGTCTTATATAAGTGCATCGATTAATATTAAAATAACTAAAACACACAAACAGTCTAAATACATCAAAAGAATAGTTATAGAGTGGCGCCCAACGTGGGGCTTGAAGAATTGAACATACTTACAATAAAACAGTCTACATCGATATGTTTTATTACAATGTGGTGCCCAACGTCTGAGAAGCGAATTAGGTCGATTACACCTAATTAAATAAGTAAATACTAAATAATATTAAACCTAATTCGAACAGCAGTGACATTACAAGGCTACAAAGATGCATAAGAGAGCGACATCCAAGAAGCGAGCGGCAGAAGCCGAAAAATAAACTAGGATGGAAGAGAAGGAAGCGACATCAGCTGAAGATGTGGAAGAAATTTTAACCACAGTGGAAGATAGACAACCCGAACAGGTGGAGGAATTCCAACAACTAGAAACCCAACCAGAAGTGAGCCGACCTGAAAAACCAATGCAAGCAGGAGACGCAAACTTCATGGAAATAATGAGGGCGGTGATGGAAGAAACTTTAAATAAAAAGATGGAAGACAACCAGAAAATTATGATGGAAGAAAATAGAAAGAATATGGAATCAATAAAAGAGGGCCAAAGAGATAACAAGAAGGACATAGAATCTTTGAAGGAAGATTTAAATAATAAAATAGACGAAACCAATAAGAAGACTGAGGAATCAATAAACAAGAAGATGGAAGACGGCCAGAAGAAGACGGAAGAATTATTGACAAAAAATATCGAATTAATCAAGGAAAATTTGTCTGAAGAATTGGGAATTAAGATCGGAGAAACCAATAAGAAAATAGACGAATTGAACGAACAAATCGATAAGAAAATCGAAGCAATACAATTTGGTAACCAGAAAATGTGGCAACAAAGATAAAAATATAGAATATTCAAAGCAGGAAATAGAATTACACGTGGACAAAAATACGTTATTACCAGAGAATGATGAACAATTTGTTGATCAGCATTTTTTGCAAGACATCAAAAGTATTATAAAGGAAGAAATTGTTTTAAAAGAAGTGGATGTAGAAGAAGCAGAGACTGAACAGGATGTATTGCTGGATATAAGTTCTATGCTAAATGAAGAACTGCGTGTAAAAGAAGATATTGTCAAAGAAGAGAATGAAAATAACAAAAACCAAGAGAATATTAAACACATAAAAATCAAAGATAATGGAATCAAGACCCAAATAACTAAGAAAACGGAAGAGAAGAAGATGAAAATAAGAGGAATAATACATCCTAAGAAAATCAAAATTATGCGAGAAATATTAGAGATGACTAGGAGTGGTCTAGTTAACTTCATTAACCACCCAATTATTAATCAAAGAACAATTATCAATAGCAAGAAGTATAAAAAGAACTTCATGAAAATGTTTGAAGTAACTCACCATGCAACAAGGGGAAAAAATTTTACCAAGAGGGTAATCAGATTAAATACACCCAGAAAGGGGATATTTGTCAACAGATCAATGACACCAACAATCATTGAGATACTAGGAACGAATTTGGGAAGCAAACCAGATGACAAGGCAATGGATCCAAAAAGTAATACCATTCGGAGGGCTACAAAAAGAAAATGGCAACGCCAATCCACTGGAAAGGAATTAGCAGAGACAGAATTCGTTCCAAACACAACTACAGACTCCAAAGTAAATGAAGATTTAATAGCAGCCAAATGGAAGAACCGTATGATAAGTAGATACTTCACCAGTACAGAAACCGATCTGGACACAAAGATAATCCGAGGGAACAGAGCAACAAGGATAATCGACTATGGTTAAACCAAATAACCATCCACCATTGAAGAAGAAGGACGGATGTTACAGATAACCGGATGAAGCAAACCAGAAAAATGACAAAGAGAATCAAGGGTAGTTACAATCAAACCTCAATGAAGAAATATATTGAAGATTAACTAACATGAAAAGCCAGAATATTATGGTGAAAAATAATAAATGATGATATTAATTGTGAAAATGATAATTATAAATATAAAAATGAGTGTTGACAAGCTGCTAATATAATAATATAATAATGTGTACCCAAAGAAATAATGTATAATATGATGAATAATGTGTTTTAACAAATTACCCGTACTACATAAAAAAAGAAATATACGAGACCGACACCTTCCAACTTGGCACAAAATAAAAAAAATTTCCAAGAGCCAGTCAACTAGTAAATAACATCTTACCCGTACTTAAAGAAAAAAAGGTGATATACAATGAAATTACCAAGAGAAAGAGGAAGACAAAAGAAAATGAATATTATTATAAAATGGATATACAATACACGAGGCATGAAGCAAAACCAAACGAGAGCCTATTACATAAAATGTGACACAGATATGTAGGTAAAGAAGATACAGAAGATTATAAAGTGATGTAAAGTGAACTACCAAAAGAAAGATTAATTGATAACGAAGCATAATGAAAATAACATACTAAAGAAGAGAATCATGAGAAGATACCAATGAAGAACTGTAAACAGAATTATCCTAGAGAAATATATGAAGATTAAGTTAAGATGAATCAAGAAGAGAAGAATATAATTATGTATAAACCGCAACTGCGTGAAGTAATCCCAAGAATGTTTATTATTAGTCGGAAGATTGACTACTTTTATTTTGTAAGATGAATTGACTGAAGAATTATTCCAGCAATCATTTGTATTTTGAACAGAGATGATGTACCTCTGAATTTATTTGATGTTAGTATGGCCAGCAGAGAATGTATGCCACAGTGAGCCACTCTGAACTGCCCCAGCTAAATATGTTAGGGAATTAGGGTATTAAATAGTCTAGGGAAGACGATTACAAGGAGAAAAATATAATATATGATTCATAAAAGAAAATGGAAGGATATAAGAAGAACAGAAGATTCAATATGGAAGAGAATACAACAATTGATAAATTCTTCATGAAATTAGTACAAGGATTCAGAATCAATCAATTCTTATAGGAAGGCATATGTAACGTAACAAAATTGTAGTTACATATTATAATGTAAAGATTATAGATATATAAGATATATTCTGGTAAATAGTTGTGTGATTATAGATTCGTAGATATATGAATAATATTTTATAACTTTTCTTTTTAGCGGATCCTCACTCACTTCTGCCCCACGTTGGGCGCCAATCTATAATGTAAAATTATAGATATAGATATGATGATAGTATTTTATAATTCTTCTTAGTGTGGTGTAGTCGTGTGAGTGCAGATACGCACCGGTATCTACGATAATGTTGTTTCTTAAAAGATGTAATTGTAACTATTAAGGTTATTAGTGTTATTGTATTGTTTTTAATGGGTGCGTAATAATAGTCCACTTCTTTTATTTAAAATGGTTCACGCACTCTGTTGTATACCTCCCTCACTTACCACACGTGAATACTTCAGTCCTGTTCAGTGATGTCTCTTCTGAAATACATGCACTTTATATACAAGTAAATATTCAGATCGAATATTTAATATAGTATCACACACAAAATAAATGAAGTAATATCTAATTATTATTCTGAATTATTGTTAGATCTTTTTAAACTCTTCCGCCACCTGTGGTAGAACTGATTAAAAAATAAATGAACTTATTTAGAATAGAAATGATACTCTTTTCACTGGTAATAAAAGTGGAGGTTTATTAACAATTCAATAAATAATAAACTCTTTGACAATTAATAATCAAAAACTAACAACCCTTTAAATAATGATTACAATTAAAAAATTCAAATAAGACTCTGTCCAATCTCAAGGCTGGTAGACCTGTTATTGGTACAATAATTTAACTTCAAGAGGTTATGTTATTTTGTTTCAGTGAATTACCATATTTCGTAAGGTTCTTTTAGGTAACATGATACCAGGCACAAGATGTAATATAAATAACGATATAAAATTAACAATAATTAGTAATAAGCGAACAAATATAAAAATCAAAAATTGATACCATATGTCTATTTATGGTACTATCGTATGCGGGAATGCGCACGCATCTTATAATACTCGTTTACCATTATCAAGCTGGATGACTTGTACAGTAGTTAAAAATGTATTACTTTCTTTTAATAATTCGTTTTAAAAATTATCTATTCACAAGAGAAAAATTTATCAAAAAACTGTTGTTAGTATTTCTATCTGATTTGGATGTTACTTGAGAACAGATCGGTAATATTGAAATTATCAAGTTACCGTGACGATTCTGAGGTTAGTTATACCCGGTATTGTTACAATGGATAAGTATTTCTTAATAGTTATTATTTCTTAATCTATACATATAAACACATCATTCGTAATACTTTGATATGCTATTATCAGAATTACATTTATTTATACGGTATGAAAGTTAATAACGTATATTTCAAAACATCGAAAAAATCAAGAAAAAAAATAAGTTTAGTCAAATGAGTGACTAAATATTCTTGTATTCAGTAATAATTATTTCAAACATGATATTTTAAGTTATTATAAATAATTAAAATATTTTTTATAATATTTTAATAATTGTGAATTAATTTTTTCTTTAATTCTGATAATTTAATCATAGTTTTTAATACTTCGCCTTATTTGACTTGCGTAGTATCAAAAATTAGTTGGTTACGAAGTTATTATTTTTGTTCAGTATTATTTAAATAAAATTGTACTCCCTGTTTCTTATTTATCACAGCACTCGCAAGTACGGTTGACATTATACACTAACCGTACTCGTTTAATTAAATAACTCCGCACTTTTCACTCGTATATATTGGCGTGGTGTAAGGTTATGTATGTTGGTCACTTAATGCAAATGTCGCACACAAATTCAAAAAATAAAAACTTCTTCGTGTTGTCGATTGGCGTGACCTGTCCGTCGAAAAGCTAGATGTGAACTGTAATGCTTCCTCTCAGCGTCTCCTGTTAGTCTGCCAAAATTCATTCATTCTATTGGTTGGAAACATTATACTCTCTGACCCAAAAGCCTTTGTTTTATTAAAATATTTAATTTTTTGACAAAATCGAGTTTGGTGTTGAGGCTTTTTGACGTCAGCACTGGTAAAAAAATTTAACTGAAAAGTTTAAAATTACTATAACTTTCTTAATTTACGTCCTATCGTAAATGGTTGATGTCAGTGAATTGCGGACATTCTGCTTGTTAATTTAAGTCTAAGAATGGTTATTTTCCGTCCATCACTCCTATCACAATAACGATTTTATTTATTATTTCTGGTGTATCTTATTTTTATAAGTCTGTTACACCAGATTTTACTTAATTATAATAAAACACTTCTTAAATAAAAACTTTGAGTCCATATCTCAATTGGTTTGATTTACAATTTGGGAATAATTGTTCCCTACACAAAACCTCGTTATGGCGTCATTAAGCGTCCATGTTTGTTTTTCCATAAATATGCTTAGAACTAATTTTTCTTATTTAAAACGGTAATATTACAATCTAATAATACTAGTAAAGTTTATTTACACAATTTTACATTAGAATATTTGTATGACTGTGGTTAACCTACTATTTACATATTTTCAGTCCTCTTCTATCTCTCTTATACAATTTTTTCACCTTATTTTTGGTTTTCTCTATATAAATCATATCATGTAATGATTGTAATTAGTGTACACACATAGTACCTAATTTATTATATACAATGGTTATCTTTTAATTAGTTCAGAACCCTTCAATTTTTCAGTAATGGCTCTGTTTATGTTGTGTCATATCATAGTAGTCATTTATTTTTGTTAATACAATAACTAAATTGTTATTGTTCTACTTGGTTTGGATTTCCAAAGTAGCATTAGATATTATTCTAACTCTTGCTAATGATTTCATTTACTTTTACACAAGTTTATATGTTATATTTTGCATAAGTAACTTGCTTGTCATGGTTTGTTTACATTTGGGTTTCTTCATAATAGTCATTTGGTTTTTAATTGTTTGTATATAAAATGACTGTTTTTATGGTCATAATCTGTTCTCAAAGTAGCATTGGGATTTCCTCTTACTACTGGTAATAACTTTAATAATCTGTGTTCAATATTTGATACAGTATTTTTCTTAACTAATTAGCTATACAATGGTTCAGCTTATTTCTGGTCATATAAACATAGTTAGTTAGTTTACAATATTTTAGTTACAATATTGTTCTTATTATGTTCAGAATCTGTTCTCAATGTATTATCAGATATTTATCTCACTACTGGTAATACTCTTATTAACATTGGTATTGGTTTTGATACTGTACTTTGCCTAACTAAATTGGCATACTTGTTCCATCTCTGTTATCTCTGTGCCATTATGTTTGACTTGTTCTATTTGCATTGTTTTTCAATATAATACATTGTCTCTTAAGATTTATTATTATTTATAATAAATTCTTGTTTGATAACATAGTTGATGATCATTTATTTATACTAATATGTATCATTTTCTGTTGAAATAGGTGTCTTCCCTATGGGTTGTGTAACAATGTATCATCTGTTTTAGTGCAGTATTTTTCTACTACTAAACTGACTTCACTACGGTATCTTACTATAATACTTTAACTATTTTGTTACACATGTTTATACAACTCCTTCTTAAACACTAACACAAATCTTTTTTGTATTATTTACAATATTTTTCTGGTCATTGGTGGAATTTAATTTCCTGTCATTGTTTGATACATAACAAATGTTTTTTATTTGTTGTCAGTTCTCTATGAACAATAACTTAATTGTTCTATTTTGTTCTATTCTGGTGGTCTTATGATTATGTGTATTGATCACAATTTTATTAAATTAGTCACACTCATTGTCTGTGTTTATTTGACTATTTTAATTCTTGTTGTTTCATCATGAAATTAACATATTTTCTCACACTGTAAACTTCATCAATGTAATTGTTTGTGTGGTTTATTCAGTTGAAATTAGTTAATTATTCACAGGTTTCACATTTATATTAAGTACACACTGTAATTGTTTGTGGTTCCTTAAACGTTAAACACTGGTTTTCTTTTCACATTTATAATCATCATTTCTTTTGTCACTTATATAGTCTTTAGTATACGTGGTTTATGTTGAGTCCTTACATCTTCTGTCCATCTTTTTTCTTCTTCTTGGTGCTCTTCCTGGTCCTTCTTCTCTCTTCTTCTTCAAATATTTTCATTGTAGTCGCTATTTTTATTTATCTCCTTTGCTGTTGGAGTTTGTTGGTCCTTGTTTTGTTGGTTCCCCTCACTGTTGGATCCTATTGGGTCTGGTTACTGATATTTTGTTTTGGCTCGTGGTATTTTCCTTCTTCATTTTGTATTTGATGTTGCTATGTTAATATTCTCTTCTTCATCGTTGGATTTTTTATTAATATATTTATAGATACACACTTTTATACACTTAGGTTTATTTATCTAGACATACTTCCATGCTTTTCTCTTACTTGACGTTACATTAGTTTATATTATGTAACTACCATATTTGGTACTGTTACAATATAAATAATATCCAATACCTAGAATAAGAATCTACCACGTACATGTCTAAGCCAAAATGAGAAAAAACCTCTAAAGTATTAAAACCAATCGTGTATCCATATACAAATAATGTCGAAGCAAGTCAACACAGGAGAAGGAAGAATTATATTTGAAAGCATCATCAATGTGATAAGAAGAGGAGAGTATAAAAACCAAACAAATACGTTAGCAACCAGGACCCAATAGATCATACAAGTGAGGGGACATATCAAATAAATGAAACACTTTATTATACAAATGAGACAAAATATCATATATGTGACATATAATACAAGTGAGGGAAAATAGTGAAGAAACCTATATATAAGAAGAAGAAGAAATCCGAATACAAGAAGAGGAAAGGTGTATATAATTAAGAAGAAGAAAAATGTATAAACAAACCATGAAGAATATTTAACTAGGACAAGACAATAACATTCCCAATGTGAGGAATACACTACGACAAGGAAGATAATAAGGCATGTGTGAAGAATGCCAGACAAGTGAATTATAATGGCCCCAACAAGGAAGAACATGATGAAGAAAAGGTGACCAAGAACCAAGTGTCGACAAACTAATAAGTAGCCACAAACAATAATAGTGAGTGTCTTATATAAGTGCATCGATTAATATTAAAATAACACAATCCCAAGTAAACACCACAAACAATAAAAGTGCAATGTTTATGAAAGAGGAAGATAAGAAGTGTTAACAAGGAGAAATAGTGAATCCCAAATAAACAACACAAACATTTAGTGTATATGATTTATGAAACAAGATTATGACAAAATACAAACATTGAAAGACCACAAATGTACTGATATTAAAGAGAGAAATAATTGCTCAATAATAACTGAAACTGAATATAAAATCCTTAATAAAATATATGTTTAAATATCAAAAGAATAGAGAGTAAAACCGATATATAATGTAATAATTAATGTATTGAGAATAAGACAACCTGCTATAGAAAGACAAGGCAGTTTGCCCAAACTAAAATATAAACACATAATATGTACAACAATGACAAGTAAGAATTAAGTAATAATGTGTAAACAAATAGTATAAAATGTGTATAAAATAGTGATATTGTAATAAATAATAGTAATAACATATCATAGCAAAATTATAATAATTAAGCAAGATGATGAACAAATTAGTATGAGTATTGTTGTCACCTCAGTAAGAGACACATAACCTCAACTGAACAGAATCTGCAACACAGAACCACATTTAATAATTAGAAAAATGCAGACAAAAGTAATTATTCAAATCAACAAACAAAATAGGATAAATGAGTAACATAATGAACCCAACCTGAATTGAGAAACACAATTATACAATCTATATTATTTAAACAAACAATAGCCAGATTAACAAAACACAAGATGACTATCAAAGTTACACAAAATACTCACTTAGACTTGATAAAGGAGAGGAAGATAATTTGACAGTAGCAACTAGAATATTCAATACCTCTATAAGAACCTCTGACAAACATTAAATACATGAATATATATAAAAACAATAATAAACAAACATACATGACCAATGAGACTAGATGTAAATAGCAATCTTACTGAAATTTATGAATGTAGAACACAACAAAAAAGTGTTATACACAATAGACAAACAATGTACAAGGTCTAGGTACACATTAATGGATAAAAATACATCCATTAAGTACAAGTAATGATAAATTATGTATATCAAAATGACCGAATTATGACATGGTGTATTAAAGCCATCCAATATAAATAAATGAAGCACAATAAATGGAAACAAAGCTTCACTGAAGGTGTAAAAATAGTTAAGGTACAACCTAAACACCTAAGAAATGTATTATTAGGAAATATGTTTTAGAAATAGTGAGTACAAATGCAAGGACATGTAGGGCTTATATGCCTGAAAAGCATTTAACAAGAATTGTAAATATTTTAGTATTTAGAAATAATTATTAAGAGAAATGGACTCTAAACAATTAAAATAAGCATTAGAATTAGAATATATCATAATAAAGTGGAAAGGACTTAAATGTGATTGAGAACCACAAAAAGTGCATTGTCGAAAAGTGATTTAGGTTCCTAATTATGGACGGATTTATAGCTTGTGTGGACTCTAAATAAAGAGCCAAGCATCCGCAAGATGATAATACCATTAACTTCTTAATTCGAAATGTAATAAGAAAGATATAAACAATTGAAAGTTTTCCTTCAATTCCAAAAAGAATTGAACGCGTCATAGCATACTCTTGAACCCAAAGACCGATGCTAAGAAATAAAATTTCTGACTTTATTAAGGCATATGGGGTCGAGATTACCAAATTCTCAACCAATAGGAAGAGCTGATTTCAAGACACGCCGACAGAAACTTAGAAGGAAAGCATTACTAGTTCTTTGACCATCAGAGTGAACGGGACGAGTATCCGTCGGGAGCAAATTTCAAAAATGTGCGCCCCCCCCACCAGTATAAACGAGTGAATCTAACCTCACTAAAGGTGCATAACCCTTACGTGTGAAGTGCGTCGAGTGATGTGTAATAACAATCCATCCATCGCCAGTGTATAATAAAGGCGATGATGAGTGGGAAATTAAGGGAGTACTTATTATTAACAATATTTTAATAAAAACTAATGTTTACCAACAAAAGTTTTCACGTTGGTACTACTTTAGTCAAGTACAGTCGTACATGGCTAAACTAATTTATGAATGTTAATTAACCAGTATTTGAACAAAAGTTCTCGATCTTATTAATTTAAATACGATATTATTAATTTTTTTAGAAGGAAATGACAAATGAATATAATATTATAATGAATATCGATGTAAACAATATCGAATATAGATGCTAACTTGATTATTATTAGTACAAAATCAGATCATTTATCAAATAATAACAGAGAACAATCATTACAGTTAATAAACAACATACTTGCCACGAATGAATGTTATGTATAGTTTTAAGATCTTAATGCCACAAATTGAAATATTTTATTAACTCACTTTGAGTAAAAGGCAATCTAACCTATATGGTACGAGAGTTGAACAATAATACTGAGTCGTGTTTTAACTTTATACACACTTGAATATACTCAGTTAAAATGAATTTATGAATTAATTATAATATATTTCATTATTAATAACCATCCAAGTAATATTATTCTGACACACAGTATTTGTAATCGTGTCACACACTCCACAAGGTAAGCTGGTGAATTGACGCCAGGTGGACTAAAATACGATAATTTCCAATATCATACTTAAACTTGTTTTCTTGATTTGTAATTACTTTCTATAATGTATTATTGTTATATTTCAGCATTTTTGTACCCTGTATCATGTTAACTAAAAGAACACATGAATTTTGGTAATTGTAAACAAACCTAACCAAACTAGGTTAACAGCTATACAATATAAAGTAATCAGTGTTACCAGCCCTGAGCTGTAAAAATCTCAATAACTATTTAACTTGTTTTTTGATGACTATTAATTGTTTTAAAGGATGCTAATTTCAAATTAACTTATTGTTAATAAAATACTAATTTTCTTACCTTTGAATCAGTTTTTTATTTCAAAGTAGGCAAAAGAAAAATTATTTACAGAGCAATTATTTTCAAAGTGGCAATACGGCAAAAAAGCGGCCAATATTTGAACTTCAAAGCAGTATCAAATATATAAAGTCATTTTATTTACTGTACATACACAAATACACCTGTGACATATCATAACCTGTGTTGTGACATTTCAGTGTATTACAGGGCCTATTTTGGAAGACTGACAACAATCATCATTGGTAAGTGAAACGGTAAATCTACCAGTGCTTCAAGAGAATTTAACACTACTTTTAAACAATTGTTTTGAACTATATAATTATAATCAAACACACTCAACGATAACTACGAAGAGTTGAGTAGGACTTAAACATTTTTAAACAAATCTTGAACTTTATTTTTTTTGAACAAACTTAATAACTAAACAATTAAACATCAATCAATAGCAATCAAAATACGTTTTATTACGTGAAGCTCCATCGCGGGGCTTGATTGATTAAAAACATACCAGAAGAAAGAACAATTTTGTTACAACGTTCAAGTAGTTATTAGTGAAGTGTTGCGTTTTATAATCGGGCGGTATAATTACAATTTATTGTAATACAATTGTGTTAATATTAGTCACATTTTATTGCGTGTGAACCATTTTTTTTTATTTGTTGTAGAGACTGTGTTGTTAATTACGAACTGTTTTACTGTAAACATTACACCTGGTGACTAGTGACTTAATTGGTGTCTTGTACTTATTTTGTTTCCACTGTACCTATGACGATCGAGTAGACCGTCGTAACAGTATGTAACTGATGGAGAAATTGTCGCTCTTGTCAATTGCGATGACAACGAAATTGAAGATCAAGATCAAGCACCAACTGTTGACTCTCTCACTATTTCACATAACGACGGAGTTAAAGCTCTAGAAACTACAATTAAATACATTGAGCAACAAGAAGAAGCTACAGGAATCGACATAGGCTAATGATGCTGCACAGATGGCGAGACTTGGCAGCGAAGAAACGGCACTCGTCAGGAAAACAGACTACGATCAAAAATTTCTTTAAATCATCACAGGACTGAACTTTTTAAGTGTATTTAACTTCAGACAATTCTGTAACTGTAAATTCATTTTTTCAGTTAATTTTGTCTGTTGTTGTAAAACATGATTATTAGGTTCGTAATGTGTAAAATTATAACATAATTTGACGTTTAATAGGCTTTTTCTTAACACCTCCCTATTATCTGACATTTTCGCTTATCCAACGTTCTGCCGGCCCGTTTATGTCGGATAAGCGAGACTCTACTGTATTAGTATTATTTTGTATTATGACTATTACTTAAAATTATTGATTAGACATAAATATCTCATTATGACTGTTATTATTATCATCACATTGTTTATTGTCTAAAATTATTAATTTAATAATTTATTCACATAAAGAAAAATTAATTATTAAGTAAAATATCCCTTAAATATTAACAATTACATATCACATACTTATTGTTTACAGCATACATAGCTCTAAATTGTTACATTGCATCATCTGCTCTTTAGATTTTTCACAGGAATTGTTTAATTTTCAGCTTTATGAACCATAAAAAAAAACAGTACACAAAACCATAGCTAACCATGTTTGTCACTGACAGAGAGGCTAAATACTGATAGGCCTAATCTGCACCCATCTCACTTCGATGTCGGACATTTCACTGTCATCTTCATCTTCACTCATTTCCTCCTAACTCGTGTCACTGTATTCTAACTGATGACGAGCCACTCAAGTACACTGTCTATGTTGCATACTGCTGTTCGATCTTATCAACTTCTACACAACATAATGCCCAGCCTTCAACCCCAACAGAGTAAATGTATCACGTATTTGTTAGTACTTTCAAAAGTGATTACTCTACTTTTTTAAAAACGTATTCTTTCATGAAATCCCAGAGCTTCTCAATTGTGTTGAGGTCTGGGTGATAAGGTTGGAGTTGGAGCACTGTACGTCTATGTCTGGCAAGATCAGTCAATTTTACGTGTCACCAAAATTCATTGATTAAACTATTTTATGCATTGTATAGCCAAGGCTTCAACATATCACAACAGTATGGAACTGACACTTGTCAAGCCAATCCATCATTATCTACTTATGGCTGCCTGTGAGCATTAGGCCTATATGTCCATCACTACTACAGAGTTTGATGAAAGATTGGGTATTTATCTTCTCAAAAACCACCGATCGTAGTTCTCGTGGTTTATCTCACTATGGTAATCTCGAGAAATAGTGCCAGATTTGTGAACCAATAAGGCATTAGGTGTACTAAATATCACTATAATATTGACGACTCGGAACACTAAGTTTTTTATAAGTAAAAACGTAAAGTTTTACCTTACAGCCTAAACCGGCTTTCACCTATAGAAGGCTTCATCAGAGGCTGAGTGTAAATATTGTAAACATTAGGTGTAAATATATAGAAGAGACTACAACACCTCTGAATAAAAATGTAAATGTTGTTCATAATTAGAAAAACAGCTTTAATTTTATAGGTAATTTTCTAACGATAAACGTAAACGGTCTTAATAGACTTTTCTTCTGAACTTCTTAATTAGCTTGCCAAAGTATTTGAAGTAATTAACCAACAGGTACTATTTCGTAAGCACAAGGATAAACTTAGTTACGAAATTCAAATTTATTCGTACGTAAACAAGAAATTTAAAGTTTGTTTAGGTAGTAATTGTATATACTGATGGTTTCAAAAATATCTGCTACAAATTTTAATGTAAATACACTTAACGTTGTTTAAAATTCTAACCTAATTTAATGTTGTCACCAATTTGTGGCAGTTTTTCACACACTTTTATACTGTATTTCTCACTTTCGTTGTAGCTAACATACTTACCATCCTCTTCTTCCTTTTTATCTCTTTTAAATGCCATTTCTTCGTAAAACTACAATATTCAAACAACAAAGTTACACGTCACACTTAACAACCATTACTCTACAACGCAACCTATCGTCTGTCACATAGTCACATTCGTGTATTCTAGATCTAGATGTAGCCAACCTATAGGGTAGACAAGTGCATTGGGAAATTGATGTACTACGTACAATTCCCTTTGATTTTTGTAAAACAGCCAACTTTTAAGAGGTTCATATATGTTTCAAAATTTTAAATTTCAAGCAGCGCTGACATTCTGTACAAACTGTGCTACAAATAAATACGCATCTGATTTCTTATCGTTTAGATTATACTGCGAATATCTTGTATGTTATAAATTACGTTGACAGTGGTTAAAATGGCGGTGTTCAAATAGAAAATTAAAATTTTGTAGTGACGTCATCCTCGCCATAAACAGAATAAATCGACGCCTATATTGATTCCTGAGCAGCGTCTATATGCTAACCTTCCTCGAGAGATAAATACTCAAATAAACTTAAAAACATTTAGTGTTACATGTAAAATAATAATTTTTGTAGTTTACAATATAAAATAATTATTATTTTACTAAATATAATTATGTCACTACCGACTCAGAACACACAAAGTTTTTTAGTGGTAAATACATAAAAGTTATAAGATAGTGGTAATATATTTGGAAGATAGAACTGCGAATTGGTTTTGTGTCAGACTGTATATAGGCCTAATTTAGTTCATAGGTAAATAAAGGTACTTGCCACCCCCTATAACTCTACAGAAAAAGGTAGACAGAGCAATCTGTTATTTTATATAATATGGTAACTATAAAAGTGTTGTGAAATTGATGTCTTTAGGACAGTTGCACCAGCCCCTGCAGGTATGTGGAAATCAAACGCAAGTTACAAAAACAATTCTGGATTAAATTTTATTTAAACAAAAAATGTCTTGCAAATCTAAAATGAAGAAATTTTGTAAAATAAATGTTTATGTTGTTGCACAAATTGGAGAGGGTAATTATACCTGTTGCATGGCACACTATCTATCCAAGGTTTCATGACACTAATGGGCCCTATACCTGACCCTTTACCGAAGGGGAACAGTATTTGGCACTAATCCATAGATATAAGTAATACTGGTTTTTATAACACAAACAAATAATATTCCGATTTATTCAAACACTTTGAAATATCGCAAAATGTAGGCCTACACCACGTAAAATATTCTCCCACAAGTTGCACCTAGTCTCTCACAAATCACGACGGGAACGAACGATTCGTTTACAATAACTATTAAACAGAATTTAGGATGTAAGATATAGAGGTAACATAATATCAGAAGTTAATCATATCAATTTGTACAGACATATAAAAGAATTAAGTTAATCGTAAACTTAAAACACCGCACCTCATCACACGGAAACACGACGTACACTTTCCGGCGAAATGGCTTACGTCGGCTATCAAAGCATTCACCGGAATACTTTCCAGTGGTAATACTCACCAGTGGTAATTAATTTTAACATTAAAAATGTTTATAAGGACGTGTGGCACATTTGAAAACGACCGCTGGTGCGTGATCGAAAATGGGAACCGGTGAGTTTCCAAACAACTACTTCTTTGTTGTCAATAACGTAGTACACATATAAAACTTCGCTTATGAATGCGACTACATTTAACTTATAATCTGTACATTGATGAATGAAGAATGAATTCATTGATTGGTGAATGAACATAAATATATATATTTTTTAGATTTATTGAAGCATTTTCAATGCCCTTCTCTGTGCATTGCATTTGTGCAATGCCTGTAAATTTTTTTAGCTCCATCCAAATGGTCGCGTTCATGACATGTTCCTATATCAGATGACTAATTTTTTATTGGTAAAAATGGTAAACTTTTACCTTGTACCCTTTTTTACCTTGTACTATTTTTCTTCTTCTTCAGCGGCGTAACAACCCATTACTATAACTCCTTTAACAGTTGCAGCTGCTCTCCAGTTCCGGGTCCCAAGGATATGTCGCGCATCGTAGTTCACACCGTCTTCCCAACGTAGTTTGGGTCTACCAACTCTCCTGGTGCCATAGATCTGTTCTGTGAGTGCCTTTCTTGGTATTTCATTCTCCCCCATTCTGATCACGTGTCCAGCCCACCTGAGTCTACCAAGTTTTATAATTTTCACAATATCTGGTTCATTCAGAAGAGTGTTCAGTTCTTGGTTGGTTCTTTTCCTCCATTCACCTCCTACACATATTGGACCAAATATACTGCGGAGGATTTTGCGTTCATGAACCAGCAGGCTTGACTCAGACTTTCTAAAAATGGTCCAGGTCTCAGAACCATAGGTGAGAACTGGGCGGATCAGTGTTTTATACAAAAGCAGCTTGATGCTCCTGGCAATTATTCTGCTCTGGAACAGGGGTCTGAGACCAAAGAAGCACCTATTAGCTGAGGTGTTTCTTCGCTTTATTCTTGTACCATTTCTACCAACAAAAAATTAGTGATCCGAGTCAGTAGTGATATACTGTATTTATAACTAGTTAATCAACACGTCACAGTGGCGGCTTCAGACCATCTTTTCGGGGGGGGGCCATACGGGGAAGCCTGGGGGTACGGAATACCCCCAGCAGAGGAGGGGCGGGGGCGCTCCCTCAAAAATTTTTGCAAATTTAGACTTTAGAAGTGGCATTTTAAGGTCATTTAACTCCTGCAAATATGATTTAAATGAGTTACTTTTTGAAAATATTTCCTGATTCGATGGTGTTTTTAAATTATTAATTCAGTGAAATATATCGTCATTTTGTTATGTAATGAAACATATGTATAAGCAAATTTGGTACTTTTTATATACAACTTCGCCTAATTCTTTCTCCTATAAATACATAGGATGTGCCATAATCAGTAAAAAAGTCTGGATCAGTTTTGTAATTCGTCCAGGCGTTTTTTTCATTTAAAACATATTTTAATTTTAAGGGCAGTTTACCCTTAAAACCCTCAAAATTAAATAAGCTAATAAACGGTCAAACCCAAAGCTTGGATATAGGAATTAAACTTGAAATACATGTTTATAATACTATTTATTTATTTCAAACACGAGAATAACAATACATAGTAACACATTAATAAAAGTTTGTTAAAAGCTTAAACCTAAACAACAAAATCTATTCTCCTCCTATTTCCACTGTTTGCAAATCGTTCAATCACTGAGTCTACGTCAATTTCAATGTCTCTGTGAGTGTGTAACAAGCATAGTCCGGACAATCTTTCTTCACCCATCCTTGCCCTCTGCCACGTCTTCAAACGACGCAAGGTGGAGAAAGTTCTCTCAGCAGACGCCACGCTAACGGGAAGAGTTGCCAGGATTTTTAACAAGGAGTAAATCGATGGAAACATGTCCTTATCACAAGCATCCATCGCTTCAATAGCGGTTGCTGGAAGTTTACCCTTATATCTGTTTTCCCTTTCCCATTTTTCCCGCCAAAGTTCGAATTCACTATTTACCAGATACCCATCGCTTTTCCTTAGCCCAAGTATGGGTGCGAATTTGTCGATCAAGTTTTGGAGCTGCATATTTTCTTCGTCCAGGTCTTTGTGTACGTCACTGGCACCGTCCTTGGGATTGTCCTTAACAACAACAGTTGGAATCAATACACGAAGTCCAAAACAATCCAATGAGTCTTTGGGAAATCTTGAAATGAGATCTGCAATCACATTGTCAAGTAGGGGAATGTATGTAGATTTCTTGTAATATTCTTCTGGCGTGTTTGATGTGTAATTTGGTCTATGTTGTTGCCGTGATGTTACGCGAGAAAGTTTTATTTCAACTCCGAGTTGAGAGCACAATTCCTTGACTTCACAAAACACCTCAGAAAATGTCTCGTCACACTTTTGCCTTTTCTTTTTCAGTACAGAAAAACATACCTAAATCATCGTTTCTCTTTTCCAAAAACTTACGTAAAACGCCATTTCTCTTTGCAGACATATTGAAAAATGATGTTACTGATTTCATTATGCCGATCGAGTTTCGGACACTTGCTACGTTGTTTGGTTTAGACAGCGAGTTATTCAATGCGTGATTTAAGCAAGGACACCAGCATGGATGCGTTGCTTCACGACGTATTTCACAGACAGCGCCAACAAGCTCAGATGACATTACACTGCACCTATCTGTCCCAATGCCTACACAGTTGTTGACGTCAAGGAGCAACTCTTTGACGATATTTACAACAATTTTTCCAAGTACCTCTCCTGTTAGTTTGCGTTCAAGTTGTACGCCATTTTCATTTCCCTCCTTATCTTGGATGGCATCATATGCATCAATAAATGTGATGAAGTCTTCACGAATAAAACCATTGTAAACATACCTCAAAGTAAGAGACAGTTGTTCAGTGTGGGATATGTCTGTGGTTTCATAAAATAGTATGCTAAAACAGCCAGACTGTCGCACTCTATTTAATATGACACGTGTGATTTCCTTTCCACAACATTCAATCAGGCTATTTTGGGTGTTTTTCCCAATGTATGTTGCCCGTGCAGATGAGTTATCAAGGTGTTTTTTCAGTACGTGGTCACCTGGTGAAATACGAAACCTTAAGAGCTCCCTGAAGTTTCCCTCATTTACGGGACTTGGATCTTCTTGGAGGTGGAGGTTACCATCTTCTCGATGTCCACGAAGGGGGATATTTTGTCGTCCCAAAAATATAATACTTTCAATTATAGGACGCAAGCCGTTTTCTTGAACTTGCTGTAAGCGCTGAGTAATCACTTTATTAACAACAGCTTCTTCTGGAGATGTATAAGTTTTAATGAAGTTTTTCCCAGCTTCCACACTCTCTCTGTGGTATGCATTTTTCTCGTGTGTCTCCAGGCAGCCATCTTTACCAAGTAATTTCGCAAATGAGGTCACAGACTTAGTCACAAGAGATTGCAAGTGCACTCCTTTATTATGGCCACAATACTCATGCGCAAAAAGTACGCAGTATTTACAGTAGAGTCCCTTCTGTATATCAGAAAACACAAGCCAATGTTTGCTTTCTAAATGATTTCTCCCTAAAAAAACGCTTGACAAATTTCCCATTTTTATTGTGGACTGAAAAAGGAAAACTGTAGTCTTTGGGGGGGCTCCCAATGGTGTTGTAAAAGACCAAATTTCGTAAACTTATCCACAGATTTTCCAACATAGAGTCCTATGTCGTAATCGTGAGTTACTAATTCTCCTGCTAGGTTAGAAGTAATATCTTTGATTTTGGTATGAGCTACTCCTTTCAGAACAGGATGGCTACTACCAGCTTCAGTTCCAACTGGCGAGACACTTTTGGTAGTCAAATAGTTTTCACTATTGCTGAAGACGTCCATAGCTGAAGACGTACTAGGCATCGGTGGAGCACCAACCACACCAGTCTGAGTTGATTGCTTTGACAACTTTCCAAAGAAGGAGTCAATTGGTCTTGTGCATCTCCGTTTCTTAACTCCTGTAGATATATTCTGAAAATATAAAAATGCCACCTAGCATAATCCTTATTTATATCTAATTGTATCCTTCCTAATTAAAAAAAAAAAATACAAAATTTTAAAATGAAATGATAGCAATAAAAAATAAAACGGATTGATAATGGAAATAAGACTGACAGTGTGTGGAACTGTGAACGCACAGTGTAGGCGGCTTAACTACAGTACACTTTCGTAAATCCGAATGTCGGTAGGGTAGAGACCACAGTGAATGCCACCTCTATAGTGAATGCCACCTGGGAGTATTTCGTTAATTAAAAAAATATCGAATAGTGTTAGAAACTCGAAAGTTTCATAAGTATGTTCTGTTATCTATTTGCTCGTATTTCGCAGAAATTTTGTAACAGATATTCTTATTTTAAAAGAAATAAAATCTTTTTTAGTAACAAACAGCTCTGAAACCTGCATTTTCTTATTTTGGATACTAAGGAAACCTGGTAAGTAATTTGTGAAATTTATTGAAATAAGCAGTGGTATGATAGTAAAAAGATTTTCAGCGTGTTCAACATAAAATAAACTTTAGGTTAATAATAATTCTGCATGTACTATTCCTTTATATTTTTGTAAAAATTGGTGGCCATAACTGTGTTATCGAATAGACCAATTATTCAGTTCTGGCCATAGGTACGACAATAGCAAAAAGTTAACCTTACTTTTTAGGTGGTTCTTTAATTAAAGTTTGTTGTATACAAATTGAACTTGTTAATTTAATTTATTTAAGTTAATTTAAATTATTTAAGATTTTTATAATTATTTGGAAGGAAATAAAAATCTGTAAAATAATTTTATTATAATCATATATTATATATCAAATCGTTTTTCTTAAAATGTAAATACGTTGCTTAATCATAGTATTTATGTACAGTAAAATGTTAAATATATATGCTAAATAAAGTTTATTATCTATAAGAAAGATATTTTTTTCTTTATTACATATGTATTTCTTAACACATGAAACATATGGCGAGAACCGTGTTCTTTGATGGCGATGACAAAATTAAAAAATGTGTAATTTCTTGGCTAAGAATATTTATTAGCCTTCGATGAACTCCAACAATATTAATACGGTATTATATTGGATCATTCGGTAATGCAAACTTTTCGCTAATCCGAACCCTCCCGGTTTTTATTAGTTCGGATTAGCGAAAGTGTACTGTATTGCCATGACACCGCCACATAAGGTAATAACTGAATTTTTAAAGGAAATTCGCTAAAAGCTTCTAAGTTATTCACAAATAACAACTGCATGCCCAATTTTACTAAAAATCAGTCCAGTAGTTTAGTTTACACTACTTCGGACAGACACAGGCAGAACATTTTCACAGTTACAAAATATTAATTCTAGTAGGCCTACGTATAATAAAAAATAGGAACGTAAGACATAACCCTGTTCGCTAGATGACTGATCAAAATTTAGTACTGTACACTGGCTGTACTCACCATTTTTTAGTTTATCGGCCTTTGTTGAGCACAACAAAACTAAACTGTACCTAACTGTACTGTAAACTGTAAATAAATATCTGTGTTCTTAAACGTAAAGCTATTTATGATCAGAAAACCTAGCACACTTGTTACAAATGGCGTCAACACAATAGTGTTTGTGGAGGAGGTGGAGTCAAACCTGGTGGGAAATCAGTGCTGACAACTTCCCCCAGTAATTTTTTGTTATTTCCGCCTTTATACATACAATCTATCCTTATGGATAATAAGCATGTCCCCCAGTAAATAACCTCTAAGGCTGTTCGAGTGGCGAGGTTTTGTAGGTGTCTAGAACGGTATTTACGGCGTCGCAAACCGGCTCGTTTACGGCACCAGATCAGGCAAAACTAAGTACAATACTCCTCACGCTCACTCTTCTGGCTTCATAGAACAAAAATGTGCTTTATAAAGTATGAAATAGGGTAGAGACCACAGTGAAGGCCACTTTTAATAAGGCCACGCTGACATATAGTTTTAACCGTAATAACTTTTGTCATATCCACTAATATTTTTACCCATTTGGATCTTCTAAATAATGAGTTAGGAAAAGTGTCTCAGGTTCTCGGGGGGGGGGGACATGGCCCCCATGGCCCCCCCCTGAAGCCGCCACTGACACGTCATGGACAACAAAATCCAGGAAGTTTCTATATCACTGAAACAGAGGCCTGCACTGATAATAGAATGAGGACGACATGTCGTGTCGGCTTCATTAAAGATGATAGTTGCTGAATACTAATTGAGGCAACGTGACTTGATATGAAGATATCGCTATACTAACGAGACAATCTGATTGGCGTACATGGACAGTGTCATTGTTCTAACAACACATTATCACATGCGTGTGGGCGCGCGAACTATGCAATGAGACGAGGGAAAATTTTCACTACTGTACTTTAAGCTGTTCTCATAATGGATATTATAAATCCATTGATTATTACTTATTTGTATTATATTATTATGTATTTAATTACAATCAGTGGTGGTCTGGCTAGGTCGGCTGGTCGGCGATCGCCGACCAAAAAATCTTCAAAGGGCTCCCAAAAGCGGATTCGTCGAATTTTAAATAAGTAAAAATCGAATAAATCCGTAATTTCGTTTAATTTTTGGGCGATGAAGCCCAAAATGTGAACTTCAACATCATTTGCTTTTAAGCAAAAATAATAAGAATACATTTTTAATTAAAAGATATTCATTGAAAAGGAGGCTCAAGCTTTTAATTTTCATAATTTGTAATCTCGTTTAATTTTTACGCATCTCGGGGCCCCTATATAATGCAAGCTTAAGAGGGGGCCGAACACCGCCAGCCAGCCGCTAGCGGCTAGTCCTGTTTTTAACATGGAGCGCAACTTAACGAATTTTATAACACTTAAAATATGATTTAAAATTAAAATGTCACTACCGGAACATTAAATAGTCAAAGTTATAGTATTTCAGCCACTAAAGAACTGGTTAAGTAAAAAAACGTATTTGTAAAACGAAAAATTAGAAGTAACTTATGATTGTCCATAAGGAAAGGCTAAAGTTGTATGGTTATTTTATTAACTCTTTAAAATTAAACGCGACTGTGTAAAATATCGAAACTTATACCATATTAAAGGGCGTTTCTATAGCTTTGTTCCTGTAGTGATGGTTACCGTATTTTCTTACCTGCATAGTCAAAAATATTAAAAATATAGACATTGGCGCATATATATCTATAGACACCCGCGCACTAAAAGGCGATATTTCAATTACGGTCGGCCTCCTCTTAAGTGGGTACGGGGGTCACACTTATAAATATGCAAATAATAAGTCTCTGCTTTCGATGCCTTAAAACCTAAAGCTTACAATAAAAAATATGTATTTTGATTTATGAAGCTTTAAATTATTAAACTAGCGCAAAAAAGGTCATTGCCCGGGGATTTCTATATTAAAATGATAGTAAATCACCAATGTTTGTCGTATTTTTGCTGTATCTCCGTACTGCGAGACAACAGCGCATGCGCACGGTTATTTGTTATGTTGGCAATATAGATATTTTGATACTTTCCATTGTTGGCAATATCATCCAAAGCCTGTGTTTCTTAAAGAACTACCTTAAATCATCGTTAGATAGATCGCCTAACCTAAAAAGTGTTCTTCATTTAGACTAACTTTATTTATTTACTCTCTTTTGTGACTAAAAGATATTTAAAATATGAAACGCTCACGAATTTACGAAAGTGGTGCTCAAAAGAAAAAAAAGTATAAAAAGAGAGCTGCATCGACAGCCAAAAGTGCAGCGAAATTCTCTTCTTGGCTGTGTAATTCAAACAATGAGACAAAAGGAGCTCAGTCTAAATCAGATGAAAGTGAAAACGAATGCAATCAAGAAGGTAAGCAAGAATTAGTATATTACACACCTAGGGAAGGTAAAGAAAGAATGTCTATTGCTTATATATATTATCACCCGAGGCGAAGCCGAGGGTAATAAACATGCGGTTTGAGGGATTCTTTTTTACTTCCCGAGATGTATACAAGTACTATTTTTCATCACACGCCTGCCGAAAGTTCCCCGGAATTGCCTGTTTTGCGATAGGGTAAATAACGCTTTGTTTTATGATTATGACCGCGTGATGAGAAATAGTATACGTCATTCAGCTGGCACACTTCTACTCGACGAAAACGTTGCATGAAAATTGTTGTACGATTGAGGCTATTCCATATATCATTAAGGTGAGGTCGTGAGTAAAATCTATTTCAACTTTTTTCCACCAGCTATGCATCACTCGAAATAAAATGTTTCAATTTATGATGTAAAAAAAAAAATGTTGTAGGTAATTCAAAACTTTAGCAAAAAAACTCATTACAATTTTTCACAAGTACGTTACTCTGGCACTGGAAACATTATTCGCCCTACATTTGAATTACTTTGTATAAAAAGGAAATTGGTTACCCCAAATTCCTTAGGTCATAAAGAGAAGCATTTAATTTATTTGCAGTCAATTGACATTGCATTTGAGACAAAAAGTCTAAAACTTACCTTAAACTATGAGCCTGTTTTTCGGTAGCTATGATACTAAAAACAAAGAGTTGCTAGAGCTAGTAAAACTAAGAAAGAGATAAAAATGATAAAATCTAATTTTCAATCGCGATAGACATTGAAAAACGGTAACTCAAGAGTCGCGTTTCGCGCGTATTATGTTAAAAAATGTGGTTCGATACGCATGTGAAATTTTTTTTTTGGACTCGCTTCGCTCGGGCGACAAACTTCGCACTCGTCATGAAAGACATCTTTTTCACTTATATTAAAGTGTATTATTTCTGTTCCATTTTTTTTTTTTTAATGCACTGTGGAATTGGATGTTTTCTCAAGTTATCTTTTATATATGAAATATATACTAGTCTCCATTATCTTTCTAAAAAGTCCATTATAAATGTATAAATTTTTTATTATTATTAATGTTTTTCAAAAAAGTGTGTACAGTTAAATTTTGAAAGTGCAACATTCAATTTGATATGATACGTTTTAATAATTAAAAATTCATATAATGAATGCGTACATTTTTTACACAGAAAATGAAAGCTGGTCATCAGTACCTTCTATTGATCAATGCTCAAATGGTTCTGCAACTTCGAAGGTAACTGCGACTGAACCCGGTGAAGTTTCCACAGAGAAACCACTTTGGAAATCGAAAACGCAAACTACCTCATTTTCACCAGTAGCTTCTACAAGCAAACCCTCGAATGATTTTACAAATGTTGAAAAATCTATCACAGAATCTCCTGATTTTCTCACAGAAGAAGTGTCTTCTTATACTCTGATTAGTAATCGTTCACCAACTTCCTTAGGTTCTAAAGCCACGTATGAATATAGTTTTGATACTCCTCAAAAATCTTCAGCTTCGTTAGATATACATATTCCTCGTGATTTATCCAACACCAGCTCAGACTCTGAAGAATCTGAAGCTTCGAAGGAAGAACATAGCCATCAACAATCGTATCAAACGTTTTCCCAGCTTGCATGCTTCGTTAGCTCTAATCAACATGATTCAATTGTAATTAAAAAAGCCTTCATGGAAAAGCATCCAATTCAGTTTAGTGGGGAAGGTGGAAAAAAAGCTCCGTTTGAACCGTCAAAGCTTTACTATAGAATTTTGCCTAATGGAGAAAAAATTCATAGGAAGTGGCTGTCCTATTCGATCGAACTAAATAAAGTATATTGTGCCTGCTGCATGGCTTTTGGAAAAACAGATGTCAGTAATATTTCTTTTATTTCTGGACATGATGTATCTGTCAAACATATATACAAAGCTGTAGATAAGCATGAAAATTCACAAAGCCATATAAACGCAGCGACAGCAGCTTTTCAATGCCTTCGAGGCGTTGAAATATTGCGACTTTTATGAACTCAAATTTGTAAAAAAAAAAAGATTAAAAGAAATAGAAACTAGACGGTTAATAGTTATGCGAATAATTGACATTATATTATTTTTAGGTAGACAAGGCATGTCCTACAGAGGACGCAGATTAGAAGGTGCAAATACTCTAGACTCCTCTGAAAATCATGGAAATTTCCTTCAATTAGTATTGTTAGTTGCAAATTATGACCCCATTTTACAAAACCATGTACAACAATGTATAGAAGAAAGCAAAAAAAAACAGGGAAAGAATAATAGAGAAAAGAGAAAAGAGTGGGAAACCTAACAAAGGCCAAATTGGTCGGAGCTCTCTACTAACTTTATTGTCAAAAAACTGTCAATAAAGTGATACAAATTATTGGAGCATATGGTCGCAATAAGATTTTAACAGATATTTATAATAGCATTATTTTTAGTTTAATGGTAGATACTACGCAGGATGTTGCCGTAATGGATCAATTAACTATTTGCTTTCGGTACGTATTAGAAGGAGCTGTGTATGAACGATTTTTAAATGTAACCATTGTAGAGGATACTAGTGGCGCTGCGCTGTTTGAGTATATTCAAACGGAATTATCAAATCTAGGAATTTCAATTTCTAAAATAGTAGCCTGTTCTTTTGATGGGGCAAGCAATATGAAAGGCTGTTATAATGGGTTGCAAGTCCACTTAAAAGAAGCAAATCCGAAAGTAGTTTTTACGCATTGTATGGGTCATGTTTTAAATTTAGTTTTGATGGATTCTACATTTAATATTCTTGAAGCAGAAAACTTATTTGGTTTAGTAGAAGAAAGTGCTGCATTCTTTGATGCTTCATGCAAAAGAACATCTATATGGCAAAATGAAACAAAAAAGGAACATAAAGGTCAAGAAAAACTACGCAAGTTGCATACAATCGGTGCCACTAGATGGTGGAGCAAACATAAAGCTCTTTTAGGAATTATAGATGAAGAATTTTTAGTTGATGTAAATAAAAACTCGAAGTTAATTCATGTTATTAGGGTTTTATTAGAAATATCAAACGGCAGTTTCGACTGCAAGACAAAGTTTATGGCCTGGAATTTAATAAGTCAGTGGTCAAAATTTGAAAACATTTTCATGGCATTCATTTTTCTTGATATATTTTTAGCTACATCACCCGTTTCAAAATTTTTGCAAAGTAAAGAGATAGATTATGCAACTGCTTGGAATTTGATACAAAATTTACTGGAGCAAATTAGTGATAAAAGAAATGACAATAGTTTTGATTTCATATATAAAAAAACAAAGATTATGCAAATATAGTCAATAACTATTTTGATGAGACCACTGGTATAGAAATAGAGTTAGACTTTACAGAAAAAAGAGTTAGCAAAAAGAAAAAGATGCCTGGTGAGAAAGCCCCAGATGAGAGTAATAAAATTTCTTCTTCTCATAAATATAAAATTATTTATTTTAAGATAATTGATTGCATTCAATCGAGTATTAAAGAAAGATTTGTACCAAATGAAGGTATTCTTAAAGATTGTTCCTAACTAAATCCAAAGAAATTTAAAGATATTGCAAAAATAAAACAATTTCAATCAGACGAATTAAAAAGTATTGCAACACTATCAAATGTTGATAGAAGTACACTGATAGTGGAACTGCGACAATTTGCAACTCAATATCCAAGTCTAGTCAAGGTAGAAAAAGACAAAGTATTAAGGAATAAAACTGATCTGAATTTTGATGGATTGGCAGAAACCGAAGATCTTGATAATATTGAACATTGTTCGATGTTAAAAAAGTGCTTTGAGTGTTTATCTTGTGCGTTTCCTATAATTCATGAACTTTCTCAATCAGGATTATTTACTAATTTATATGTAGCTTATAAATATGTCTTGACACTTCCTTCTACGCAAGTTACTTGCGAAAGAGTATTTTCCAAATTAAAAATTATAAAAAATAGATTAAGAAGTAATTTACAAGAAGAGTTACTGTCAGAATTTTTGTTAATGAATATAGAACGGGATATATTTTCAGACTTGGATAAAAATTTAATAGTAGATAAAATAGGAGAAAGCAGTCAAGAGTTAAGAAAAAAATTATTAATTTAAAATAAATGTTTCTATTCATAATAATGATTAATATAATACTAAATATATTATTATAAACAACTTTATTGAAACAATAAAATAAGTAGCTTAAAATCGTAGATTCTTATATTTTTTTACCTTACATTATATAATTTCTTTTAAAATAATTCGACTCGAATATAATATATTACATAGAACTTCTCACTTTGGTAAATAAAATGTATGTTTTCAAATAAATTATTAACAGTCAATCATTAATTAAAATACATAGAAAAAAAGGGAAAGCATGTTTTTAGAAGAGGGCCCCCAAGTCAATAAAGGGCCCCCTTATTGATTGGAGCCGACCGATTTTACTAATGCCAGACCGCCACTGATTACAATCAGTGTTTACTTAATTACTTTATTAATTAGTTTACTAATTGAATAGTCTTAGATGAGTGGCAGAAGAGTTCGTAATGATTGACACGAGTATCTAATGGAATGAAAATTCACACTTTTTAGTGTCCTACTCGTAGCCTCCAAATATGCAGCTGCCTTTGATAACATATCTATTATATATTTATTTTTAATTTTAATTTTATCGGTTTCAACTACTTTTCTTAAATCACGAATGCTCTCACACTACTGAGTATTTACGACTATATACATTTCGCGTCAGTAGTTGCTTCAGTCAACAACATTGTGGTCCAAGAAGTAGGCTTACAATAATTTATATATTACTGAGTCATGTCTTGGTGGTTTCAAAAAAGCCTAGTAGCAACAAATGGACAAATAGTATTACGCAACAAGTTATGGTTTCCGAACCAAGTATCCTTATACCGTTACATGTATTTGCGTTACTATACTTTTCCTTTTCGTCCACTGTTTGTCTGTTATAACAACCCTATTGAAATCCTGAAAACTAACCTTGTCTCCATGTTAAATCATCAAATTACTACAACTCGGTCATGTTTTTGAACTAGATAAATCACCGTGATCACATAAAAATTCACGGTTTTATATTTTATCTCATCGCAGATTAGGCCTACTTACTCATCTGATTATCACTTGCTGAAGTCAAATAAAACGCAACTTATCGTTTAGGGATTGGCTCAGTATCGATTACGATAATTTATCCTACAGATTTCCTTTTACAAACCATTTCCACTTTTAAATCCACGAAGCCATAATTATGGTAATGGCGAGCACATTGAGCTTCTGTGACGGTTGTGAGAATGCCACCACAACGTTTATAGTGTTATCGGCCGATGACAGAAAACTGCGCGAGGTTTTACATGATCGCTGTGTTTTTATCGCATTCTGATCGAGCCGTAGTAATCTGTTGACTTTACATGAAGACAAGCATAGTTTCCAGTGTTTCGATAGAGTTGAAACAATAAACAAACACAGAAAAAATAAAAGTGCAGCTAAAATCGATAGTCGAAAATGTATTAGAGAACGTGTTATCAAAGGTGACTACGAATGACACACTAAAAAAGGTTTTCTTTATTTTAGCAGATAACGAAACTTTCCAGCACACGAATCAACCACAGGAACAACAATTCAGGAACGACCGTAGAGAGTGAATACTGGAAAATATTGTTACGACGGTCTACTCGATCGTCGTAGGTACAGTAGAAAACAAAATAAGTACAAGACACTAATTAAGTCACTAATTACCATTCCACAGTTAAGAGTTCGTAATTAACAACACAGTCTCTACAACAAATGAAATAAAAATTGTTCACACGCAATAAAATGTCCACTAAAATTAAACACAATTGTATTACAATTACCGTCCGATTATAAAACACAACACTTAACTAATAACCACTTGAACGCGCACAGTAATTTCGCCCGACAATAAATCTCGAACCGCGGTGTCAATATATTGCACTAATACTGACTTCTAAGGCCGCTGCCGCCAAGTATTTATACAACGCTCACAGACCAGGACGTTCCTCATTGCGTCTTAGCGTCCGTATGAACTACGCAATTAACTGCGGCCTTGACACAGTCCGCACGGCTGGCGGCATCGAGAAGACTCTCGCAAATGCGTCTACAAGCACGTACGCCACACGCTTACATCGAGATTCTTCTGGCACATTCGACAAACACGTAGATTGTTCTGTGATGTCGTAACACTGACCCCTCCTTAAGCCTGTTCGTCCCGAACTGGCAAACCGTCTCTGAAGTAATTCTCGACCAGGCGATCTAGGTGGACGTCCTTGCGAAAGATAATTCTCCCGTTCTTCGAATTCAGTCTCGTGTGATCCGAACATCACGTTCCCAGGAATGCGAGTCTTCCGCTCAACCACTAGTTTCGCTGGAATCACTCCCGTTGCGTCATGTACTGATGACCTAAACACCACTGGCTGATCCAAGTTTGTTTGGTTCTCGTCAACAACTCTTGCGTAACCTCATATTCAGCCACTTTGCCCTCGGGCGCTTCTATCAGCTCAGGAACAAGCAAGAGTTTTGTCTCGACACCCATAGTTGGCTTTCCAATCACTTCTTTTGTCGTTACACTTATTTGTATTTCCTCTACTAGTTCTTCCTCCATTTCCGCTTGCAATAGGGAGGGTTCCTCTTGCCCAGACCTGTTGACTTTTTCTTCGAATAATCCCACTCGCTTAATCGAATGGTTGGTAGACCCTGTCATTTTAGCCATGCAAAGCTTTATCTGCTCTTGGCCAACCTTCAGGACATTCTCTGTTAAGTCCACAACGAATCCGTAGGCATTCATAATGTCCGAGCCAAGAATCACTTCATCGACAATGTCTACAACGAGCATTTGGTGGCTAAACTCGAGAAGACCCAGGCGTACACGTACGTCTACCTTTCCTAGCACCTTGACGGGGCTTCCAGTCACAGTCTGTATTGTACAAGAGCTAATTAGAGGCTGGCGGTTGCTGACTAAGTCAGGGCGCACAATGGACACTGTTGCGCCCGTGTCAACTGTAAACGATGTTGGTTTACCTTCCGCAAATCCATTAACAATCAAGTTTCCACTGGTCTTATGTAGCGTGGAAACTGTGTGCTGTTCTGGGGCTTTACTTCTCCAATTGGTGCGATCACTCTCTTCTCTCGTTATCTTCTTCTCCCAACAGTCTACCTGTAGATGACCACGTTTTCCACAGTTGTAACGTTTCGGTCTTCTGTCTTTTTCAAATCGTTGCGACTCTCTTGAACTTTCGAATTGTTTTTCTGCACCCATCGTAACGGCAATGTGATACAGGGATCTTCTGTCTGCAGGCCAATCTAATCAATCTGTCGATACTTGCTTCAAACTCTTGAAGACTCTCCCCGGAACGTTGTCGTCTTGTTCTCAACTGAGCGTAGTACACCTCTCGCAAATGTTTATCATCGTAGCGTAATTCTAGAGCTTTTATCAACTCGGCATAGATGTTCTGGCTGTCAGGTGGCACTTTCTGTAGTAGTTCCGCCGCGGGTCCTTTTAATGCGAGAACGAGTGAGTCTGCCTTGTCTTTCTCTGTCCAATTATTTGCGCATGCAGCAGCTTCAAATTGGTGGAGGTACGTTGCCCAGTGACTGCTTCTGTCAAAGGTTGGAGCTTTGACATGAACTGTCCCTACTGCAGGCAAAGTGACTTTCTCTATTAACTTATTTTCTGCGTCTTTTTCTGTCTTTATCATTGGTACAGTCTGTTCACAAAGTTGTTTTGGTTGTAACTTCAGGCACTGCTCGACTTCATTTTTAATCTGCTCTTTTATATTTGTAATCGAGTCTTCTATTTTTGTTGACATAGCTTTTTCTACACTCGTGACTGATTTTTCTACTTCAGCTATTTTATTAGACATCGATTCTTCAACACTCGACACAGATTTTTCTACTTCAACTATTTTTAATGTAATTGATTCTTGTACCTCTGATATTTTAGTAACTTGTTTATTAAGCTCACCTCGTAGGAGACTCAATTCTGCGGTACTATGTTCTTGCATCTGTTTCTGCTCCTGTATTAATCTTTGATGTCTTCTCTTTCACGCTTCCGTTCCTCTGCCTCCTGTCGTCGTCGTTCCTTTGTCTCTTCTCTTTCCTCCCTGCGTTTTTCATCCTATCGTTTTTCTGCTTCTTCTCTTTCTTGTCTTCGTTCTTTTTTTGTCGTCTTTCTGCTTCTTCCGCCTCCTGTCTGCGTTTTTCATCATGTCGTTTTTCTGCTTCTTCCGCCTCCTGTCGGCGTCGTTGCTCTGTCTGCAACAGCAGCGCCTGGAAATTTTCCATCATCTGACTGGCATCCATTGTTTTCTGAATAATTATGAATTAAACTCGTCTTGTACAAAGTGTCCACTGTTTCCACTGTTAACCGTTCTATCCCACTACTGTCACCACTGTTACGACGGTCTACTCGATCGTCGTAGGTACAGTGGAAAACAAAATAAGTACAAGACACCAATTAAGTCACTAATTACCAGCTTTAATTTCCACTGTTAACAGTTCGTAATTAACAACACAGTCTCTACAACAAATGAAATAAAAATTGTTTACAAGCAATAAAATCTCCACTAAAATTAAACACAATTGTATTACAATTACCGTCCGATTATAAAACACAACACTTAACTAATAACCACTTGAACGCGCACAGTAATTTCGCCCGACAATAACTCTCGAACCGCGGTGTCAATATATCGCACTAATACTGACTTCTAAGGCCGCTGCCTCCAAGTATTTATACAACGCTCACAGACCAGGACGTTCCTAATTGCGTCTTAGCGTCCGTATGAACTACGTAATTAACTGCCGCCTTGACACAGTGCACACGGCTGGCAGCATCGAGAAACTCTCGCAAATGCGTCTATAAGCACGTACGCCACACGCTTACATCGAGATTCTTCTGGCACATTCGACAAACACGTAGATTGTTCTGTGATGTCGTAACAATATAATTGCCTGAAGTTTGAAGGTTATTAACATCTAACGATTAATCCTTTTTACGATTTCATTTATCCCGACATCGACACGAAGTATTAATTAGTTATGGAGGGATGTCAGAAGATCAACATGAAGTCTCACCTTATTCGACATTTAGCCCAATGTAGGCCTATGTCCCAAAGAAAGTATAGGGATTGCAAAGACAGAATTTACCACTTAGGCCTATTTAGAATAATCGTCCAGGTATGAAGGAGAAAATGCGGATCCCAGCAATTTGATCATTCATTCAACAGCGTCTCTGATGATCATAAATAGTATTCTTATCATTTACAGTATTTTCAAAACCTAGTTCTTCCTTTTTAGATTAAGTAACATATACAAGTCTGAGCAAAACTGAAAGTGATACAACAAAAATTAATAATTAGGCCTATACTGCAATTGCTTTAATTTTTATAGTATAAAGTATACAAAGATTATCCTGTAGTAATATATACATTACAAATAAATGTTAATGGTTCCAACACCGATTATAATTAATCATAATCGCTTTAAGTATCGATTATGAAAACAGTTAAAGGTTAGGCATAGTAAATTTTCCCGCGTCACATTACACAGTTTTCGCATGACGCTGGCTGGTAACGTTGTGTGTCCGCATGACGACGTCCACTGTTCTAGTTTAATACGATTAATATACATATTTGATATGTCTGTACTTATTAAAGTGATTAGTTTCCTCAATTTCTAATTTTTGTTTTTATTATTTACTCTAAACGAACCTTTCGTTCCTGTGCGTGTTAAACGCATTATTTGTGAGAGTCAAAGCGCAACTTGCATGAGAATATTTTGGATGGTGTACAGTTTGCGTATTACAAAATGTCCAAATAAATCGAAATCTTTATTTGTTTTTGTAATACAACTAGTATTACTGATATTTGTTTGCTAGGGTGTAAAAAAAATGTTTGTTCAGTAAGTGGTCACATATATCACCCAACAGTGAAAGTCATTAAGTTTCGGATAGATAGCCTGCCATGATAAAATCCCCTGCAATTTAATCAGTCACAATACACATTAACTTTTAAAAATTACCTCATTATTTGACAAGTCCGACACTTGCTTTTTTAAATAAAAATGAACATTTTATAACTATGATGAAATACACTTCAATGTGAAAGAAGCTGAAGGAGATGTAATAATTGCTGAGAATTAATGATTAATCTATATAGTATATTATTGTAATAGTACATCATAGTATTTAGTATTAAAGTAATTTGTTGAAATATTAATGTTACTTTAACATTTTAGATATATGTCGCGTACAGGGGTATATAGCCTGTTACTTGCCTGGAGGGGGGAGCATCCAGAAGCGTTAAGTATTTTCTTACTAAATTTTATAGTAGGCCCATGTATTATATATGTACTGCTGCTTATTATGTGTAATTGAAACTTAATTTTTTTGTTTATTAGTAAACTAGTATCTCAGCTCTAGAACTGCCACTGACTGTTCATATGCAAATATTAGACCTATCTTAATAATGAGTTCAGTATATATGGTACTTTTACTAGTCCTCCACGAAAGAAGTAAATTGTTCCACCTAGATAGCAGCATGTTGCTATAACTTCTACTCTAATCAACATATTTACTACCAGATGGCGGAGAATAAAACGCCGTCTTAAATTTTATAAAATTGAAGTTAAATTTTTTTATGCAAACGTCATATAACGGAAAACGGAATCGGCAAACGTGTTAACACATTTCAATGATTAACGAACAAAGTGCAGCGAATTTATTCTTCCCTATGAAACTGTACCTAACGCTCTGATAAATCCTGGAAATCGTGTATGCCTATAGGTTTGCAGACAGCTTACCAATTATTCCGTATCTAAATTGCTTTATTATTTTTCAATAATTCTTAAAGTTTCCTGTACTGGAAAAGGAATTACTTTCGTGTTGTTCAACCCGCAAAGTTGGTAACGCTTTCGTACTCACCTCATGATACATTTTTGTCGATTCACATTTAAAATTAAAATTTAACGAACATGCAGGCCCGTAACTAGACTCTTGAGGGCCCTGGGGCTGAAAGTTTATCTGGGGTCCCGTACATTTTTTGTAAACCAAGATGTATTTACATGCGTGTAGAACTACTTAAACTACAAATTTACCCTTATGCGAATATTGTCTCTTATATGTAGACTACTGTTTTACGTACTTCTATTGGACTTAAAAATGCATGAATTGTAAACAGATGTAGATAGAAGGGATGAAACAAAAACGAATAATTTTTCTCTTCAAAATTAATATCTGTTCTATTAAAATTATCTATAATAAATATCTATTAAAATTAATATTAAAATCCCTAAATAACAGACGAATGTTTCTCTTATTAGCTTCTATTACCGTTCCGAAGCTACGCGGATAGCAGTAAAGGTATTTTTTCTTTGTTTCGTTACTATAATTTTTTTACGTGTACAGACATGTTAAATTGAACCGTTTATAAGGAAAAACATGATCAGAGTGTAGGTCATTGGCTAAGTAACGCTGACGCCAAAAAGTGACGGAAATGAGAGACGCAATTGTTACGAACATTGTTTTTAAGACAGCGAGCCTAAACACAATTGATGGTGGGACGGACTGACTAAAGTTCTGAAGGGATCAGATAGAAGCTAGCGTGAACAGGTCGGAGGGAAGAGAAAATTTAGGTAGGAGTAACTGGGAGAAAGCATTACGTTTACGTGCGTGAGACACCCCGCCGCCGTCAGCCTTGAGCTGGGTTTTACCAATCGGTCCGAGTTGTCAGCCAAGCATTCGCTTTGGGGCCGTCAAGCAGATAGTTTACAATTATGTGAGTGCTGGCTGGCATGGTCTGTCAACTCCCTGTTGGAAACGATACTACATCGACAGCCGTATACAAGGATGAGACGACGTCGTCTTCAGAAGACGAGGATGATTTCGAGACGGTGGTCGACGGTACACTGTCTGAATCCGTTAAAAACGTATCGCTGCCGAACGGCATTATCGTTAACGATTCGTCGTATGTACATATCGGTAACAAGACTTACAATGGTAACGTAACCATAAAACAGTTTGTGTATCCCGCTAGCAACAATGAACACGCCAATGATGTGGACTTGAGTGACGAACAGTGGTTCCCTAGTGACAGTGACGTTAAAGTGTACAACAAAAGTGATGACAAGGATTATAACCATGAAAACAAACAGAATACCTATGCCGAAACTGGTAAGCTATTAGCAGTTACACATATTTTATTATAACATTTAAAACTAAAAAAACATAACTTTATTATAGGATAAAATGTTTAAACGGTCCTCGATTTTTATACGCCACGACTTGCAGGTCGGAATCTAAAAACTACGTTTCTCTCATTTTTGAACGAAAACTTGAATACATTTGATCGCTAATGCTCGGACATATTCGGTTTTTTATATTTTTAACAAATACAGGAAACACTTGTTTTCTCATAAGTGTGTTATGTCCATACAACTTTCTTAGTGTGTACTGAAAAATAACCGAGTACGTACTTCCCTATTTTGTTTAAAGTATTTGTATAAATGTTTCACCAAATATAGGCAACATTCTGTTTCTGGTTGTGTGTACGGTGAGTTTATTCTCATCTTGATTACTACGGGACATCTCGTTTTCAACAGCCGTAAAGTCGATGGCGTTGCAACCGTAACAGTGACTTTCCGTTTTGATAAAGTTTAGTCGCAACGTCATGATTTGTTTCCAAACATTCTTGAACATTACTGAAAATTTCACTCTTTTAAACCATTACTTAGTATTTGGAAGGGAAAGGGCTTTAGCTGCGGCGATCCGTCTGTGTCCGAATAGTGTAATTCGTGTGCTCATGGGCGTATGCAGATTCCATTTCGGGCGTCAACAAACAATTGTGGGGAGGGGATAGATATTGTGGTAATCTTATCCTGTATCAACAATTATTAGGCCCAGAGAATTAATTTATTTTTGCTTATTATAAATAATATCTAGACCGACCTTGAAAATACAATAAAATGGCGCAGTTTTGCGGTTTCTTAGCTGAGTGGACATGGGGATTTGAACCCCCAGACCCCCTTGTATGGCTTCCTCTATGATTTTGGTAACAACGAAAACGCCGATATTGTTTAAATAAGACAAGTTTAAGGGAAACTATCACCGATGTTGGTAGTGACAGTATAACGGCTAAGTAATTTTCCACAACAGAGTGTTATAAATTTCCGTTTCTTGACGAGACGTATGATGTCACCTCTCAAGAAATCTGAGTACGCATGTATAGCACCCAAAACTTGGTTTATCTTGCTGTCCACGAACCTGAGTGTTCAATTTTTTCAGGCCGTTGAGACAGTCTTTGTTTAAAAACAAACGTTCTTTGTTAAAACATTGTTCGGAACTCAAAATACATAGCAAGGACAAAAGATTTCGTCAGACATAAACAGTGCTAACAACAACCGCAATAGTTTTGTGGCATTACCACCCCTTGTAGGCTACAGATAACACATTGTGTTTGTCGTTGTTTACTAACACTGTGCGGTGCGTATGGTCAGGGTCTCTGTTCGCTTCCCGTACACTACGTGCGATGTACTGTATGTACACAAGGCTGACTCATCGTCATTGTAGTTTGTTCTTTCTTCTTGGGCCAGGTAGAGGGGGCCAATTTGCGTCAGAGAAGGAAAATTTGTTTTACTTTTGCTACACGTTTTGTGAAATACAAAGAAAGGTAAAAGCGATAAACTGTTTCAGACAGTGGACATTAGGAAAAACGTTGATCTGGAAATGTAACCAGCAGCTTATGGATCGTCAAATCATTAAAATCGAAGCTAGAGTGTATTCTTCATACATTCTTCTCTTTCCAAGTAGGTTATTTTTCGTTTAGGTCATTTTCCATGAATTTCATTTAGGCCTATATGTCATTTATTAATTTGACGCTTCTGGTGTATAGAGCTTCATTATACAACGAATCATAAAACACACTTGATTAATTCTGTTGATTACTGAAACAAAAATGACGACTGTTTTCAGCCGTTCGCAGGTGGTGTTTCCGAATTACTTTAGAGGAAATATTTGTAAACATTTGTTAAAACTTCACAGAGGACAAACGAATGCAGCAAAACAATCTTTAACGATTTGCATGAATCGAAAACGGTCATGTGTCTTATTGGAAAACTAGACGGATTTATTTCTTAATTCGATAAACTATTTCTATAGCTTCTATTGTTAGAAATGTATTTTATAGGTCTGTTTCTACTATTGGTTTGTCTGTACACAGGAATAAGAATTTTTGGTTTGTATTTGTATGAATAGAGAACAATGGCGAAATCTTCTGAAGACGGCCAGGGCTCACAAAGGGCTGTCGAGCCAATGATGATGATGTGAGACTTAGTCGATCAATGACTACCGAGTGTATTTATACTGAAAAATATTACTTGACCTTATTAAAATACCAATCAACCTACACGTGATGTGTGTGTGTGTTCGCAAATTGCGGAACAGTACTTGCAAGTGCTGTAGTTGCGTTCTGTCCAGTTTCTTTACATACGCATACCGGTTTCCAGTAACATTGACAGTAACGTTTTCTCCGGCACGTCGTGTCTAACGCAAATTACAGAATAAAGGAACAAGCCTAAGTTTTGAACGTAAAAAATTATCATCAGCAACGTTTACAGGAAACTGTTGTCCCGGTCAACCGTGACTTTGTCGTTTCCATGAGTTCCATAAACGTTGAAGAGTAATTTCTAGCAGTCGTTCTCTAGCGTAGTGATATTATAAATGCAGTGTTTAAGGTTAAATGATAAAAAGGAATAATTAAACGCATTTAAAGAGGTCTTACTGAGGGATATCAGTAGGTATCACTGAGGCATATCAGTGATTGAGTAGGTACAGTATTATGAAATGTTGCATGTTCAAAGTGGGTGATTTGTTTTCATTGCCAGACAGTATACGTCACGCAATGTCTGCGTAAACGTGGCGTAGGCGGATAAACAAAATGCTTGAATTGTCGCAAGCTTCTTCTGCAACATTATACTGGACACAGAAAACGAACTGTACTCGTACTACGTGCTAGACAATTGCTTGACAACCGTAATTACAAAACACTATATTAATGACGCGCTCGTGACTGTATGTGAGCTTACGTCACTTATCAGCAGGAAACACTCCTTGTGTAGTCCGCTTTCCACTGTTTATTTTGTTGATTTTGTACTTTTGACGAATGAATATCTTACTCGTATGCGCAGACAAACATGGTAATATTTTAGCAACGCGACAAATAATTCTACGGGACCACGGGCTCAGGCCAATTCATTACTTCCGACAGTTCTCGCATACGGTGAAAACCCATCGAATACGATGAAAACTAATCGAAACTCAGTGTGGTCGCTACCCGCATGTGACAATGGAAGAGGTTTTGCATTGTCATGATATGGGAGTTTCCAAACATTAAGCCGCGTATTATATTTGACACAAAAATTATTGCTGTCGCTAATAGAAACATACACATGTTAATTATTCTTGTAATATACATATGTACAGTTTTGTCTCATTATGGATGTATCATCTGGAAGTGGAAAACCAACTCTTTAGCAAATAAATTTGAGCGCATGAACTTTATTGCACATTTGGGACATGCCACTAAATGTAATAATAATTTTAAGCATTACATTTTGTGTGTAGCGTTTGAAATATATGGTGTAAAGAAAGGATCTTTTACACTTTCTACGAGGAATATTAAAAAATAATAGAAATTTGCAGTGAAATATTATTTTTTATGCACCATTTAATTAAATTTACTACCTTTCCAACCTTTCAGAGGATTTAAGGTTAAGGTAGGTTAGAATATATTATTTAAGTTTCAAAATACATAAGTAGGGTGATGTGGCTAACATTATGTCCAGCAGCTTTTAAGTTTCCCTGGTGCTCATTAGGGTCGGGTGTGTTATATACCGTATTATAAAAATGTATAAATAAAAGAAACAACGATTTTTAATTGTGGATTTGCTAGAAGCCGTATTGTATAAGCGGACGAAAAACACCATAAATTGGGAAGAGACATAATACAGGTGTTGTGAGATGGAGACGTAATAAAGTTGCACCAAGCACTAAACGGTCTGCGAGACAACGGCCTAAGCATAAACATTCATCTATGGATAAATGTACAATTTTAACCCATGGTACTTAAGGTAACAGCAAAAACATTTGTACTTTTCCTTTTCATTTCTTGAAGTCTAACATGTCAACTAACGGACTTGTAATAGCAAATTATTCCAGTAACAGATTTAGGGCAAAACATCTCGCATCAGCAACAAACGATAATACAATTGTTCCCGCTGCCATATTTGCGTTTTGGAATCACGCTCGCTGCAAGAGAGATTTAACTTATAAGTAAATTTCAGTCTAGTTTCAAAACCAGATGTATCCACTTTTTTCACATTGACATTTTATTTGCATTTTCCTATACTTTATTACCTTCTACATGTCCCTATCTACTTCACAAGTTTCATCCTTATTAAAATTGGAGTTGAAATTGCTGGTTAGTTGCAAAACCAGCTCTCCTGCAATAAAGTTTTTTAGCTCCCCTGAAAATTTTCATTTTTTGGATGTATCTGGTTTTGAATCTAAACGAGTCATTTAATACTATAAATTCCAAGTAGGCTGTGAGCAGTATTAAGGACTTTGAACGCCAGTTCAAAGTGGAACAAATTGTACACTCAACACCCATTTTTCCGCACCAATTTGAAACACGTATGTACTTTACAGACAACAGATTTTGCTTGCATTCCAACTGTAAATTTCGCTAAACGATTGTACACTGTATGGATTGTACACATTTCAATTTGAATTTAACTGTTGGACTTTGGACAGAAGAATATGCAAATGCGACGTTTCAACCAGCCAAACAATTGGCAGCCGTCTTCAGGCTTATTGTATACGAATACATGTAAAGAAATAAGTAATGCTCTAAAATCAGTGATAGAGAGTCAACAAAAATAATAACAAAACTTCACATAATATATAATCAAAAGATAAAGTAGCATATAATTAGCCTGAAGACGGCTGCCAATTGTTTGGATGGCCGAACGTCGCATTTACATATTCTTCTGTGATGGCCAGGGGTGCCTACAGGGGGGAGGGGATCGTGTCGCCATTGGCGACATTTAGAATATATTTGGGGGGGGGGGATTTTTTTTACTATTGCATGAAAAATCTGCCCCAATTTTACAAAACTGTAAAAAACTCATAACGGACTCGTATCAGACGCACAATAAATCTACCCAGTTGACTTTTTCGAGCGGGCTGTAGGCGCGGTGTGCACGGAAAAAAGGATAAAGAATAAAGTACAGCCTGCAATAGAACTTTGCTTTCTGTTACATTTTAGTGCGCTACGAAAAGGTCCAAAAACAGACTGAAATTTTTATAGCATTTATCGATAAAAACGATTTAAGTGAAACGTTTAAGTTGCAAAACTAAGTATCTTTTCAGTAAAGTCATAGAGTACTGGTATTGTAAAACAAATCGCGTTTTACTGAAAATAGTAATTTGTGATTTATTATTAGAAATCCTTATTTTTTTTAGTTTATAACTACCTACAATCAATATATCTTTTCGGTAAAAGGTAATATTTTGTAATAATTTTGAGTTAGAAAGCCCCAGCCTTTGCTCGATTAGGTAAGAAATTTTACTGTAAAAGAGAGAAAAGGTATTGTCAGAAAAAGGGGGGATTTTTTTAATAAAATTTGCGTCGTAGGTGTTGGGGGGGGGGTCGGCACCCCTGGTGATGGCAAAAGTCGGTCAGTTGAATCAAATTCAAATGCGAACTGTAAATGTGACACTCTAAAGGGCGGTAAAAGACTGGATTCAGCAGATGAGGATTGGAAATGATTTACATTAGTCAGCGAATTCTGAGCAACTTTGGAATGTTCACATCGATCTATATGTTTAGATTGATCCTACAAATATAGGATTGAGTTATTATACAATGCACGGATACTAACCACATTCCGAAGCCGACCATTAGGATGAGGTTTTTTTAGAAGGTCAAGAAGATGGTGGAACGCATGAAGAATGGAAAATATAGTCTGCGAAGTGTGGTCGGTGAATGATGATCGACTAATGTCTCCCACGCTTTGGAAATATAAAACCATTATATACAGTGATCGGGCCACTGTTGCCCCGATCGCTACACAGTAAGCCGATCGTATTGTTGCATCAGTTTTTCGGTCAAAGTTAGGGGTACTAGTGTAATCGTTATGCATTACGAAATAGGACGTTTATGCATGAACCTAAATTTAAAGCAGTTGTAGTCAGTACTTGTACCCTGTATTTATAAAATATCGTATATCTTGCAGACAAACTTTGCAGAAAATTCATGACTTATGAAATCACGGTTTTTGTCAATATTTTCCTATAGTGATACCATTAACATCATTATTTAAAGAAACTGTGATTAATTACACAATCTGTGAAGACAGTTTTATTGTCAGTGATATCGTTCTCGTTCACTTACTATCAAGCTCTTACTGTTTATGTTTTTATACACATAGGTTTGTTTATGCGGTTAAATGGGATCTGTTTTAAAGTAATGGAATTTGGCTGCTTAAAGTATGAGAAGTTACGGATACAGTCTTCAGCAATGAGCACAGTTTTAATGACACCTGCGTTCTTATTGTGTCGTGAACACTTTCAGGACTTGTAATCATAATAGGAAGCAACAAGATCAGAGTTTTATTATTATAAATGTAACAGGAAACGTAAGTAGTAACGTTTTTGTTATAGTCGCGGCAAAATCTTTATGTGGCATTGGAATCTGTAACCGTTTTGACGTGTTAACAAAGAGACGGTTTCGTTGTGTCAGACTGAATCTGTATATACTTGGGATTTAACTTTTTTGCAACAAATGTAATGACAGTGTAGTACTCTTGCAGAACTAAAGTTGAGGACGCCAAGTTCTACAAGAACAATTAGTGGCATAAATAATCTGTCTAGGTTCGGTTGTTTGCCGAGGACGTACAGAAAACTGTCCAGGATGGGAATACTGACTTTAAAAGTTTGTAACATAAGGACAAATTCATATCTTCCAACACGTACAGCGGTGTCGTGCTATTGCGCCAAATCGTAATGATACCCCATATTTTACGTATTTCCTTAATTATAGAAATTACTCCTGAAGACCGCTTTTATAATGTAATCGCGTACCGTACATTTTCCTGTCTCACTTCAGCGTTATGAGCACAATCCGTAGTTAGAGTACTGCCCTGGTAGCAATGTTTATAGTACACTTGATACAGTATACACTGGTCCTATTAGTCCAGATTTGAAATAAAAATTAATTGGTCCACTACCAGAGGTGGTCTGAATTGTCAATCCTCGAGTTCCGGGAATCCACATTACATGATTTGAATGTGACACACAGGAAACAATTCAATGTGTAAACACAGGAAGTAATTACCCCTGAATACATTTAGTAGCCTATGTGCTGTTGTCATTCTGGTTAGTTTCTGTTCACGTAAAATATTATCACAAATATGCGAATTCACGCGTTAGCGCAGCAGACGCATAAAGTAGATTTTTTATTTTTCCCTGAATATTTGTTTGATTTATAGTACATACGCATTTACTACAGCAAATATTTATTATTAAAAGTTCTTATTTTTTACGTTTAGAACAAAAGTGTGTACTACTCCTACACTTGCAAATGCACTAACAAAATACAAGTAAAAAATACTGTACACATTAAAATATAGTTTTCTTATAAAAGTGTAATTTATCTTTTTATAATAAATGTGTAATTCTGTACAGTATTCGTGTTACAGTTTTTGTTTTTATTAATACTCAGTGAGCTTTGCAAATGTTACATAACTATCTTGGACATATAAAAAAAAAGACTATCCATAAGTTTAGAAGTAGGCATACAACCGTCCTGTATAGTGTGTTTGTTATTACATTTTTTTTCAGTATTTTGAGAGAGAAACCCAAGTTTTCTTGTTTTATAGTAAATGTTTCCATTTTTTCCTAGCTTCCAAAGTCACTAGTTCTGACTACTTCATTAGAACTCTTTCCATTCCACTTAAAGCTTCCCGTAAATCTATATCTAATTTTCTTCACACATTTTCAATTACGTATGTTTCTTCATCAGGAACACGTACATGGATAGCACAAGACTTCTCTTTCTCTTTAAACATACAGGATGTTAAAATAAACATATATCAGAATAATTTAAACAGTGTCAGAAATACCAAAAAATTTAATGTCTGTGTTATGTGTAATCTCTGTGTATTTGGTTTTCACTCGATGACGTATGAGAAGTGCATACAGTAATTAGTTATTATTAAATGTACATACATACATCCTCGGCGCTACAGCCCAGTCCGGACCCTGGCCTCCAAAAGAAATCTTCCCCACTGGTCTCTACTCCCGGCCAATGTCCACATTTGCTGCACCCAGCCTCACTGCCTACTTACCAACCTGGTCCAGCCATCTTGTACGCGGTCTTCCTTTCCTTCTCCTTCCCATCGGCAAATAATTCATAACTCTTTTTGGGATTCTATCCTCCGCCATTCTCTGCACATGACCAGCCCAACGCAATCTGTTAATTTGTATGAGTTGCACGATCGGAAGATCTTTAAACCTTTCGTACAACTCTCGATTATGCAGTCGCCTCCAAATGTCGTTTTCCCTCACAGGGCCATAGATTCTCCTCAGTACCCTCCTCTCAAACACGGGATAGTTTCTGCTCATCTAGTTTTTTTAGCACCCAGCATTCCGAGCCATACATCACGACTGGTCTGATCAAGGTCTTGTATAGGGTGGCTTTTGTATCTTTACTTATTAATTTTGACTTAAAATGTTTCACCAGTCCGTAGTAACACCTATTAGCAGATACTATCCGTTTTTCAATGTCTAGACATTGTTCTGTCTATGGGAAATAGAATATATATTGTTATATCGGGTCTATGGAAAACCCTGAACCTTTTCAAATTCATAATCATTAATGCGCAGGGATTCTATTTTTAAATGTAGAATGATTAAATTAATTATAGTACGATTAAGTAACTCTATGATGTCAGAATTACGTACTTAATCATCAATAATAATGCGTCATAATAATATACAATTTAAAAAAATCGTAAGGCAGAAAACAAGATTTCTAAAAAGATTTTCGGTAGATTTGTGAAAACAAATTTCCCTCTGTATTTCAATTATGTTCTGTTTTCCCGCACACTGAAAGCGACTACTTTGAACACTGGTAATTTATTTCCGTGATACGTTTTTGGTAGATGGTAGACCTATTTAATACGTGCCTGAGGAAGAGTTTATACAAATTTATAGTTAGGTTTGATTTCCGCTTTCTTACTTCTCCAGACGCATAAGGAAACATCATCGTCTTCTGTAATTTATAATTAGGAAATTACATCCGTGTTACAATAGTGACAAAAATTGTACCTCACAAAAAACCCATATCATCACTAGTATTTCAAACCGTTATGATTCCGAGGACGTCTATAACGAGATATAAAAACTTTTATTTACAACACAAAAGCAATACATTTTTATGGATTCCCGTTGACTTTTCCTCTCAGTGTTGACACTACCAAGTAGTGAGTGAGTGTTGGAAGTCATTCGGCAAAGCGAAAGATTGTTTATTGTTTTGCCGTTGTTAACAGTTGCGTATAATTAATCATTAATTAATCGTCAGTAAAACAGTATGGTGACCTCGTAGGCTGACCTAAACATAATCTCAGCAGGAAAACACGAATAAAAACGTTTTTCTATTCTGTATTTTTTCCCGAATGTTTGTTGTTCTTAAATTTCCAATGACGTTTTCCGAGAATTTGTTAGATATACATTTGAAGCTCTACTCTTGCATGTAAATGAATACTAAGTCGTTTGTTTTCGCGGTCTCTGTGACTGTGTTTTTGAAGTGTTGCTTTGGTGGTAACAACTGTTTTTTCTCGATTTTTAACACAAGTCATTTTACTTTTCTTAATATCAGAAGTTTATCTATTTTACGATTAAGCATTCTCATGATTATCGCACTATGGGCGAAAAGTTTGTTGTCAAGCACATGGCCCCCACATTCGATTGCGGGCCCTGCAACCAGGATCAGGCTCGCCCCCCCCCTTCGTGTATTCGGATGGTATGCTGTATTTCAAAAATTAATTTTTTTTATTGTATTTTAATACTACACAAATTTTATTTAAACTGGTCATTTATGGAAAGAATAATTAAGGCTACCATTTCAATCTAAAAACCAAACTTTATTGACAAAATAATAAGATTAACATTATGGGAAAGATAGGAGCTAAGCAATTAAAATTAACAGTTAAAACTAAAACATTACTAAGATAGGAGCCACTGATAGTTGAAATACTTTATTTCAATATAACTTTCCTAGCTTTCTTTTCACTAAATTCAGTTATAACATCTGAGAAGTCGACAGTTTTGGCTAACTCATTTTCAATTGCCAAAATTGCGAGATGGTTCAATCGGGTTTGTCCAGTTGTGCTTCTTTGCCAAGTTTTTAAAGAATTTGACAATCTACTGAAAGACCTCTCAGCCGTTGATACTGTCACTGGAATAATACAAAAAAGTTTAATAGCTGTACAAAAGTTCAAGAAAATGGGCTGGAGGTTTTTTTCATTTATAGAGTTCAAAAGCTTTAACGGGTCCTTTTCCGAGTGGAACACTGTTACAAAAACATTCTTCATATGAAGAGTTTCTTCAAAGAGAGCTTCTGAGTCAGCAAAGTCTGAAGGGTAATATGCGACCAGATTGGCAGATTTAAGCTTCAGCTCCTCCTTGTCTAGATCCATGAATGCTAAAACTGGAGCAAAAAGTTCACAAATTTCTTTACAGCTAGCAAATCTGGTTTTCAAATCAGCCATTATAAAATCCAAAACAGGGAAGACAACTGACGATTTGAAATCCTGTGAAGCTTGTTGCTGAAGTTGCTCTGGCGTGCTTTCTGGAACACTGGATTTTCTTTTGAGAGGGAATTCACATTCAGGTATAATACCAACTGCTTCGGCGACGTGTTTTGCTTCGTTGAGGATGGTTTCCCATGAATCCCTTAGAGCCTGCAATTCAGACAACAAGTCTTTAATAAGTTGAGTTTCAGTGTTTAAGGAAATTCCTTTCCTTTGTATGATCTCATTTCTTTGATCAATGGAGGCTAAGATCTTGTGCCAAAACGATGATGTCAAGAGGCCTTTAAAAGACCCAAAGTACCTCTTCAACGCCAAAGCAATGTTTCTAGCTGCTGGTGTCAATGCAGGCAAATCATTTTCTTCCAGAAGCAGGTCCAAAACCCTGAGAATCGAAGGATAATGTTTGACGATCGGTCGTACAGCTTGAATTCTTTCACTCCAACGAGTCTCGGAAAGGCTTTGCAAAGACAAAGGAACGTGTTGCTTCAATAATTCCCAACGGCCAGGGCTACTGGAGAACAAAGAATAGAAACTATCAATGTTACCGAAAAATGTCAATACGTCATGGTTCAGTTTTGCAGCATTTACACCAACTCTGTTGAGGGAGTGTGCTCCACAGGGAGAAAAAATAGCAGACGGATTTTTTTCAAGTATTCTTGATTGTACACCTTTAGTGTGTCCACGCATGTTAGAGCCATTGTCATATCCTTGAGCTCGGCAGTCGGGAAGTGGGACTCCAATATTGTCTAAAGTAGACAGTAATTCGTCAGTAGGGGCGGCGAGGTGCCTGGTTGAAGGGGAAGGTAGAGGGAGTGTGTTAGGCCCGCGCCGGCTGTTATATGTAAACAAAAGTAACTAGTACAAACACACTTAATTAAATTGTAACTAACATAGAATTTAGGAATAATATTATTTTACGAAACTTGCCTTTGTCATAATTATATATTCGAATTTATTTATCTTCGAAACCGTTAAATATTCTCTCTAAAAATAAATTTAAAAAAAAATAAAATAATTATGGCTAGGCCCGGGCCCCCCGGGGGTCCGGGCCCTGCACCCACAGTTGCGGCAGCCCCCCCCATGTGGGGGCCATGGTCAAGCACAGAAATAGGACATGTCTTAAACCGAGAAAAATGAAAACCCTAAAAGCTTACGAGCGAGACTCTTCTGCATTTTTTTATGCCAGCTACATATGCTTGAGATGACTGAGCCTGTTTCTCCTGGGCAGACTGGCGTCCAAGGTTTCATATATTGCTAAAATCGTCTGTTCTACATGCTTACCATTTTAAACCGTTTGGGATTTATATGGTTCTCTAGGTGATTTTTCTCTATAAAGTATTCCTTCACGGATTTGATTCAGATTTGCTTACTTGTCTGCCCAGAGTATCTCCTGTCTCGCACAACATAAACAAAAATTTCCCAAGTCCTTAAATGGTTGTGTCCTTAGAGGTTTCCAAACGAAGTCGTTGCTTTATTCTGAAATATGCTTTTGGTAATTTTTTGAGTCCAGTATAAAACCTAATTATTTTCGTTTAAAAACGTTACTTTTGTCTTCCTGTTCGAAATTTTCATAATAAATTTATTATTGAGAACTTTTATCGTTCACTATGTTCAAAATATAATTTAAAAGAAAACTAGATCGACCCTACATTTGAAAAACAAACAAACGCCTCCACCAATCAGGAGCGTATTTACGGGAGAGGGTCGAGAAAGTTGACGAATTTGGTTAATCTCTTAATTTTTAGGCTGTTTTTTTTTTCAGCTGTGTACGCTAGTAGGCTGTAGTAACTCTTTTTTTTTTTAAATATAAGTTACAAACAGGTTTATTATACAGCATTAGGGTATACGTTTTAAATATGAAACATAGGTAGTCAATTCAATCAATAAGTATCTTTTAACAATGTTTCAATAACGCGTATTCGTATTGTGTAATTATCGTTTAATATAATGGGACTGATATCAGGATTTATCACGCGTTTTTCAACCACTTTAAAGATAGTAAAGTTGATAGTCTTAACTTGTTTCTTCTTTTGTGTGAAGCCGACCTCCCCGGACCCCTCGCCAAAACCAAATCCTAATGGCCGTCCCACATTTAATTTACAGCTTGGTTATATGGGCTACACTGTTGCCGGGTTTCGTGTGTGGAAATGCCTATTCGCCGCATTGAAGGCGTTCGAAATGTATTTCTACCGAACAGCGACGTCGATTTACTGCTACATGGAGTGAATTTTATCATTGAAGGACTACACATTATTGTACAGTTTTATTAGTGTTTTACTTATGATGTAAATACTTACGTGTTAACAGTTACGTGATCAGTATCACTCAGTTCTATGTAAACATGACGTTAATTTCCAAAAAAAGCTTTACTTTACCTATAATTAGAAGTGTGTTTATATTATACATGAATAAGCGGTGTAGACAGTCAATATAAAATATCATGTAACTAAGCGAGGACAAAACATTTGTATTACAGGAAAATCAATTATCTGAAATAATAATTGTGAATTGTAAACGTGCAAAATATTGTACTCTTAAAAAAATACGTGACGTTAAAAGTAATATAAAATTTATACTATATACTATAGGATTACACACACGCACGCCCGTGCGCGCACGCATACATGCCAGGGTGTAACGTAAAAGGTGTCCTCACTATACAGATTCGAATTTTTTGTGTCAGTACAAAAGTTCGCATACACACAGGTCAGGAAACTTTATTTTCAGTCTGGCCGCCATTTTGCACTTTTTAAAGAAAACTTTATATATCAAGGAGTAACAAAGATATCTTAATGAAGTTTGGCACATTAATGAAAGTTAATGAATTAAAAAATATTCCTAATTTCATAATTAGGACTACGGTTCCTTCAGTATAAGAAAAATTTATTTAAAGTTATTGCTACTTTTTAAAACTGCCACACTAATAGTAGTTATAACAAAGTAAGGGCTTGGTTTTTAGCGAAATTAGAATTAATAACTTCTAACAAATTTAAAAACACTTGTGTGATGGGGTTTTTTCTGCCCAGTAATGGTTATCATGGACATTAATAATTCCATTTCATGTAAGATTTCTTCATCAGTGAATATATCAGGGACTAAATAAATGCGGATCAATTGCAATTTTGTGTAGACAAGTAAACAAAATTCCCGTCTCTGTTCATAGTCAACATTTTCAAGGGCTTGTAGCCTACAATCTTTTGTGGAGATTCATCTGTAATAAAATTAGGAACAGTAGCTGAATGGAATTTTGACAAGTTTCCATGTCATACACAAGCAGTGGAGAGGTGTGTGAAGGTGGTGACAGAAGCATTACAAAAAATCGTTAAGTCCAGAACGACGGTTCTTTCACGATCCATCATGCCATGTTTTTCACACAAATCGGAGTTTAAAATAGCTAGTACCAAAAAGAATGAGTAAAATGCTGTTGACATAATGCCATAGCTTGTAACAATTATCATTAACTATTTTATGTAAAAGTGTAAAATTTGCAATTTTAATGTTCAGGTGAATGCGCGACCAACAAAAGTTGAAATATCTATCCTTTTTAAATGTATTTATCTTTCCTTTGCTATTCTTTACTTATCTAAAGCTGTAGGCCTACCATTTGACTTACATAGAAAAAGTTTTGTTTTTTTAAGTACGAAAAATTGTTAAAATTGATCAGCTTTTATGATTTTCGGGGTGATGCGCGACCGGAAGATATTAACCGATTTTTTTATTTATTAATTTTTTTTACTTATGTGTCCTAGGGGCAAGTTTTCCGCGGTATAGCGAATCGAAAAAAATAAAAAAATATTTTTCGTCCCACCCTAACTTCTATCGCCTCTTTAGATATAAAGTTTTCCTTAAAAACACAAAATGGTGGAGAGACGGAGGAAAGAGAGACTTTTTCGGCCTAAGGTTAATAGGAATTTCATATACTGACGCATAGGCCTAAATTCGAGTATGTATAGTGAGGACATCTTTTACGTTGCATCCTGCGCGCACACACACACATATATACAATGCTTTAGTAATATAATGTAATATGAAATATAAAAGTAATATTAGGAATCGCCATCCATTTAAAACCAAATTAAAATCTTTAGTACACATAATATCGCAACAACCACATATTAGGCCTACTAATAAACAACAATTTGTAAGGCACAATATTTTGTTATAGTACATTTATATATGCTATGAAAAGAAGGTGTTAATGAAAAAGAGAAATGTAAACATTTGCGTTAGGTATTATTTGTTGGTGATTAAGCTCGTTTAAAAGTATGTTCCACCACACACAATGAGTTGTTTAGTAAATTGTGAAACTTACGTTTTTAATCAGCGTTTTGGGTAAGAAAAATAGCTGTATCCCATGGATACGAAATTTGTATATGTAAGCTGGATATGAAATTTGTATAAACGTTTTTAATACTAACGCAAACAATCCACAAGCAAGACGAGTTAACGTGAATAAGGTGGCGACAAGACTTGGCGCGCGCCTCCCGAAGCGTCCGCTATAATGATTACAAATATTGTGTATATAGTCCAAACCTCCGTAAGTTGAATATTAGAATTTTAATTAAAATTAACTTTAGACTATTTACTACAACTTTTACGCTTATACTATATGTCTATCTCAAGAAATAAAAAATTTCCTCAGACCGAAAATTTTAATACACACACGGACGACATTAATTAATTATAGAGACAAAAAATCAGTAAAAAAATTATTTATTGCGCTTTGGCTTTTAAAATGTGCTTATAACAAAGGAAATTTATTGTAAATAAATCGTGGTTAAAATCAACTCCATAAATTTAATTATAGGGTAACAGTCACTGGTTGATTGAAACGTTGCTCTAACATCTACAAGTAAGACTAAACATAAATTTATAAAATATTGTTTATGAAGACGGTAATTGTGTTACAGACATGTAATTTATTCAGAAATGTGCAGCACAGCATGTAGAACATCAATAAAATTTAAAACTCTTTAAAATTTGTACTCTTTAAAATTTAGTACGAATGGCAGCGACAAAAAAGGATAGAAGTATAGGAGAAACACATGGGTAAGACAGAGCGCGACAGCTCCCATAAGAGCCAACGCTACAAATTAAACCTGGGACGGGAATTATAAAATTTTATAGATACGCCGTTGCCACCAATTATGTTTATCTCAGTGCCTGAAGCTACTTCGCTGACGTGTAACCTTTGCTTGTCCTACGTGGTGCGAACTCGACGTGCTGTCACCGCAGACACGCAGTAGGTTATATCATATTTACTCACTGTAAAATTGTTATTACTCCTCTTTCAGTAACAGAAACTGTGCTAAAGTGTATGAAGCGTGCTATTTGAGCTTTGATACAAACATTTTATGTCACAGGGACGCACTTATTCTATTAAAAATAAAAGTTTCATTTTTAGAAAGTACTTGGTCGCATGTCTTGAGAAGTTGGGTGAAAGTAATTACTTGGTAGGAAATATGGCATGACCCTGAAAAACAAGTGAACTAAGTGGCGGTAACAGTAAAGTGCGACTAATGTGGTTGGTAAGGTCGACGGGATGTAAACAATTGCATGAAAAATATTCGGATAATTAAAGAAAACACTTACTTTATTAACACAACTATACACCCAGGCAGTGTTTTACTATCTTAAATATTGTGGATTTTGGTTTACAGTTTGATCTAGCTTTGAGCTGTTAAGGAAGCTACTGTCATTCTGTTTTTAAAAAGGTTTTTAAAAAATATATAAACACTTGGTACGTTTCACAGTTTTTATTTAACTCTTGACAGCTGTTTCAGTTTATTAAGCTGTTGTCAAAGAGATCAGTGGACAATAGCTTATCCACTGATCTCTTTGCTTAAAAACCTTTGTATTAATATATTTCACCAAGTGCCCAACGAGTCGTCAATTAATATCGTGAAAATTCTGTTTTATTATTGTTTTTAGTATCTTTCAAAAATCATTCAGTTTGAAAATATACATCAGGCTATTCATAATGTTCTTTTAAATTAAACTGAAAAGCAAAACTAAAGGCTGTGTTTAGATCAAACTGTTCACAGACCTGCTATTCGGAGGTGTATGATTATTCAAAAGTTAAAATTACACAGTCGCGCTATAACACAAACAAAATTTGTCTTTGTAAAATGCTATGTTAACCTGACTTTATTCTGCATAATTATATCAATCTACAGCCAGCTATTAATATGGGTTTATTATTTTCACTGAACAGTCCTTATTGTTGTAAATAACACTATTGTAAACATTCACTAACTACTATGTCGATGACAAGTGCACGTCGTTCAACTGATCAGCCTTTAATTTCAAGTTTTTTTAATTTCTATCTATACGTAGGCCTAACAAATACTGTAACCCGATCTGTGCTTGCTTTGCACAGTTGTTAGCGTTACTTGTGCACACATGCAATGTGTTGAGCAATTGTTTGTTATGTAGAGAAACTTAACTGCCGGCCTGTGTCACAATTTGGTGGCAAACTTCCTTGCGTACAACTTACCATGGTGTCCACATAAATTCTTATTCCTGGTTTCTCTTTAACGTTTTCTTGTTCTATATTACAGCTTCATTACAGGGGTGAATATTAAACTAGTAAGCTCCCTAACCTGCAGAACTCGCTCACTATTTTGAACAACATTTATTTATTAATAGATAATTTTAAATATTAGATAGTTTTTAAATTATAAAAAAAAATTATGAAAACCCCAATTACTATAGGCCTTCTTTAGTAAAATAAGAATTGTAAACCGGACAATCATATAATAAAAACTGAAAATTTAAACTACTGCATTGGTTTTTAGTTTACTGTTAATCGTAATGTTAAATATAGTCTACAAAAAATAGTCAAATATAAATTTGTTAGAAGTTTATAAATTATTTCCATATATTACTGTAGGCCTATATCTATTAATTTTCACAAATATGCATAACTGTTAACAATATATGAAGTCTTTTTGGAAAACACAGCTTAAAATTGTTTGCAAGGAGTGTTGGGAGATATTAATTCTGTCGAATTTCTAAAGATACCAAGCTCGTGTTTTGAATGAAATTCCTCACAACTTGATGTCCTACATAGACTTTTACAATTTTCTTAAAATTTTGAGTTCTATTTCTGGCCCGTGGTGCCCTTAAGTTAAACATTTTTCATCGGATTTGTGTTCAAATTCCCTTTAGTCTGACACCCGGTTGGATTTTAAGAATTTTTAAAAATGTTTCATACTATTTTTGGACACTGGTATCCTGTAATCTGAAATTTTCAAAACTGTACACTTAAAATTCTCATTAACTTGGTACCTCATATGAATTTTTACGATTTTATGAAATTTCTACCCGCTTACATTTTTTCCTCCTGCCCCCCATTTTTGTGGCGATCAGTTTCAAAAGAAAAGGCGTCTGTAAGGTAAAAGTATGGACATGCACTCCTCTTTTTGCTAAAATCGGTTGATGCGATCAAACGTTATCGCGAGATTACCCCAAAGAAATTGTTAAAAAGATAGTTATACAGATAGATAGATAGATAGACAGACATAGTTATACAGACAGATAGATACACAGACAAATGCCAAACGGTAAATGAAAATTTAGAACTCGCTTCGGACGTGTCAAACAAGGCGTTTTGAAGTTTTTCAACTATTTTTACTGTTCTGTTCATTCCTCAGACCATAGTTACTTTTTTTTATTCATCGTTTTTCTGTCTAGGCTGTAGAAAACGGACACACCTACTTCCTTACTCTATAAAGAACGATAAAGAATAACTGTGTTCAATATTAAGATAGTGAGTCATGTTAAACGTATGACTCACGTTCACATACGAATACTGCCAGAGCGTAGCCTAGCTATGATTCTCAGAACCTAGAGGGTATTTTCAGATTCCGCTGTTGATGCTTCGTTGTGTATGAAGGATGCGAGTGTGTGAAGAAAATATTGAAAAATATTGATAAATTATTGACATAAGGATCAGAAAAGAAGTTTTGCGTTAATGCTTATTTCGGTTTTATGTAGGCTATACGTGCAAGCGAATAATTTTAATAAAATTTAAAGCACATGCAGTTAGAGTTGCGACTGTGTATCTTAACGGCCGAAATAGTTTTAGCGGATCCAAGTTGTAGAAGTTATATTTTGATTAACGAGATCGTTCTCAAATATCATTGGATCACCTCTAGTAAATGATAATAGGTATGAGGGTGATAATAATAATAATTGTTATAATAATATGGTTATGTAATTATTGGCTTTAATTTGATAATAATAATGACTACTTCCATTCGTAATACACAACATATAGTTACGGATTCATCGTTTCCCCCACACACTCACATGCACTGGACTGTGTTGTCGGTGTTCTGCAGAAAAATAAAACGATTCCTAGTTAGTTTACTATACATTAAAAATACCCCAAAAGACAATACTCCAAAAATTTGATCTTAAAGACAAGTTATTGTATGTGTACTGATAGATGTGTCGGACGTGGTGGCCCAAGAATGAAAACTTCTTATTGCAGTAAAATTATGTATTATGCTAACAAATAATAAATTTCTTCTCCAAGCATATTTCATATCTCTGTAAAAACGTACTTTAGGTGTATATACAGTGATATAAAATATAGTCGATAAAATATTTTATTAGTTGGTAATATAATATATAACATTCAATTACTGCGAGAAATTTCAAAACATCAAGAGCTTTAAAAGAATAAAATTCAGTAAAATCGTAGACCTACTCATCAGTAAAATTCTTTTCATAAGTAGTTTTGCCTACTTTACGGTTACAAGTTTTATTCTATAAACTTTTCATTGAGAACGATGTAAAAATTCCTTCAATAAGTTTATCAATGCAAGATTCCAGAGCTGAAATCGTAACTTCAATTGGTCGGCAATAACATTTTTGGCTACTTTTGAAAGGTTCAATTCACTTGTACATCTTTTTACTCTAAACTGCTTGAGGACCCAGAAAATAATTTAAGATGTTTACATTCTTTAAGTCAGTAGTTAACATTTTTTTTCAAAGTACATTTTTCAAGAGGACTTGCCATTATTGAATGTTAATGAAGAAAGTTGTGTTAGTGGTTATAATCACAAACAGAATTATCACTGTTGCACACCACTATAGAAAAATTATTCCGATTAGCGCTTTCAAGCTTCTCAGCTCATCGTCAGATCGGAAATAATTATTTTTCCGATTTCCGATCTGACGATGAGCTGAGAAGCTTGAAAGCGCTAATCGGAATAATTTTTCTATAGTGGTGTGCAACAGTGATTATTCTGTTTGTCATTATTGAATGCCTACATAGTTATCTCATAATGCGTAGTTGTCAATCAGCTATTTTAAACTGATGATATGGATGCCAACTTATGACTTTCAAAATATCATACCCTTTAACTATATATTTTTTAACTATACGTGTTTAGTCCTCTTTACTTATTGAATAACTCTCGTACGAATACAGCGTACGCCGGAAGACAGACTTTCTAACCACATAGAGCAGTGTGGTAATCCCCAGGCAGAAATGGTACGCTGACAAATACATAAGCATTCTCCTGTAGATAGAAAATAGCATCCGTAAACCTGTAAGTCGTTTAGAACGTATTGACATTTGCTGAAAATAGAAAAATACAATAGACAAATAATATTAGAATTAACATAATAGTCGAAAGCATGAGAACGTCTGAAGTTATAAATAAAAATTAAAACGAATTTCTTGAAACCTGTTCTTAGCTCGCGGAAACCAGCAAGGTCACAAGGCTTCGTTGCCTTGAGCAAGTTATATAGTCAGTATTCCGGATTTTTTTTGTAAGTTTAGGTATATTTTTATTTATCGTAGATTTTCGGTGCGTATACTTCGAATAGCTTATGGAAATATGGGCTTGAAAACATTGGGACATTTTAATATCTACTAGTTTTGAGATGTAAGTGATTTTGAATCTCCAACTCATCGAGCTCAGATTAGATGTTAAGGGAAATCGCAGTAACAAATCATGAAATTGAGAAAAGCTGCAGATATGCTATATGAATACTAGATATTGCTCCCACAAGATATTGTTAGGAAAATATCGGTATGGAGAACCATACATGACTTCCATTTTCTAAGATTTATATTTAAAATCATATTCGAAATGAAATATTTCCATAGAAACTACTTCTTTCTACTTACTGCTTCAGCCTTAACCACAGTACTGTGGTCACTAACGTATATCACCTCATGTTTTCGCACTCGATTTTCACTGATGATGGCAGTCGATGGCACTGCCGAAAAGTCTGGTTTTGCAGAAAACATTGGACTACGGCTAAACAGCCCGGGAAGGAATTTTAACAAAGAACTACTTCTTTGTTGCCGATAACGTAGTACACATATAAAAAATTCTCCCCTCTCCCTTCAACTATAATTTTCATTAATAGAAAATTACCCCCACCTCGTTCACCTAACCTCTTCATTTATAGATATTTCATCTACGTTTCTACAGTGGATTATTATGAGATACTTATCAGGATACTTTATTTATCAAAATTAAGTACTTTACTCTTGTTAAAACATAAAACGTTGCAGGTAAACTACCCCTTTCTCTAAACCAATCTTCACCAAAATCTATAGACCTTCAGTCCTCTACAATGAAGGGATGCATGCCAAAAAATATTTGATTATGTTTGAACGTGCGACAGTTATCCTTCGTCATGGAAACATTTCTCTTGTTACAACATAAAATGTTTCAGGTAAACTACCCCTTTACCTTAACCGATCTTCACCAAAATCAATAGGCCTTGAGTTCTCTACAATTCAGGAACGTATACAAAAAATTATTTGATTCTCTTTGAATTTACGGCAGTTATCTTTCGTCAAAAAAAAAAATTACCCTTCTTAAAACATTAAATGTTGCTGGTAAACTACCCCTTTCCCTTAACCGATCTTCAACAAAATCAACAGACCTTGAGTTCTGTATGATTCAAAAAGGTATGCAAAAGAATAGTTGATTCTGTTTTAATGTACGACAGTTATCGTTCGTCATAGAAAAAATTACTCTTGTTAAAACATTAAATGTTGCTGGTAAACTACCCCTTTCCCTTAACCGAACTTCAACAAAATCAACAGACCTTGAGTTCTCTTTAAATCAAAAAGGTATGCAAAAACGTAGTTGATTCTGTTTGAATTTACGGCAGTTATCGTTCGTCATATAAAAAATTACCCACGTTAAAACATAAAATGTTGCAGACTACCCCTTTCCCTTAACCGATCTTCACCAAAAACAATAGGTCTTGAGTACTCTACAATTCAGTGCTGTATGCAAAAAATTATTTGATTCTGTTTGAATTTGCGGCTCTTATAGTTTGCCTTAGAAAATACCCTTGTTAAAACATAAAACGTTGCAGGTAAATTACCCCTTTCCCTTAACCGATCTTCAACAAAATCAACAGACCTTGAGTTCTGTATAATTCAAAAAGGTATGCAAAAGAATAGTTGATTCTGTTTTAATGTACGACAGTTATCGTTCGTCATAGAAAAAATTACTCTTGTTAAAACATAAAATGTTGCTGGTAAACTACCCTATTCCCTTAACCGATCTTCACCAAAAAAAGTAGGTCTTGAGAACTCTATAATTCAGGGCTGTATGCAAAAGAGTAGTTGATTCTGTTTGAATCTGCGGCTGTTATCGTTTGCCATAGAAAAAAATTACCCTTGATTAAAAAAAAAACCGTTGTAGGTAAACTACCCCTTTCCCTTAACCGATCTTCACCAAAAACAATAGGTCTTGAGTACTCTATAAATCAGGGCTGTATGCAACAACTTATTTGATTCTGTTTGAATTTGCGGCTGTTATCGTTTGCCATAGAAAAAAATTACAGACACACACACACACACACACACACACACTTTTCGAAAAATGATTTTTTTCATGTTTTGAGTGTAGTACAATCAGAATCTGAATAATCTCGAACACGATTTTTTTTTGCCATCACCATACTTCCATTTCCTTAAGGAACATAGAAGTAATATCGGTATGGAGAACCATACATGACTTCCATGTTCTAAGATTTATATTTAAAACCATATTCGAAATGAAATATTTCCATAGAAACTACGTCTTTCTACTTATTGCTTCAGCATTAACCACAGTACTGTGGTCACTAACGTATACCACCTCACGTTTTCGCACTCGATTTTCACCGATGATGGCAGTCGATGGCACTGCCGAAAAGTCTGGTTTTGCAGAAAACATTGGACTACGGCTAAAGAGCCCGGGAAGAAATTTTAACAAAAACTACTTCTTTGTTGCCGATAACGTAGTACACATATAAAAAATTCTCCCCTCCACCTTCAACTATAATTTTTAATTATAGAAAATTACCCCCACCCCGTTCACCTAACCTCTTCATTTATAGATATTTCATCTACGTTTCCACAGTGGATTATTATGAGCTTCTTATCAGGATACTTTATTTATAAAAATTAAGTACTTTACTCTTGTTAAATCATAAAATGTTTCAGGTAAACTACCCCTTTCTCTTAACCGATCTTCTCCAAAATCAATAGACCTTCTGTCCTCTACAATTCAGGGAAGCATGCAAAAAAATATTTGATTCTGTTTTAATGTGCGGCAGTTATTGTTCGTCATAAAAAAATTATCCTTTTTAAAACATAAAACGTTGCTGATAAACTACCCCTTCCCTTAACCGATCTTCAACAAAATCAACAGACCTTGAGTTCTCTTTAGTTCAAAAAAGGTATGCAAAAACCTAGTTGATTCTGTTTGAATTTACGGCAGTTATCGTTCGTCATATAAAAAATTACCCTTGTTAAAACATAAAATGTTGCTGGTAAACTACCCCTTTCCCTTAACCGATCTTCACCAACACCAATAGGTCTTGAGAACTCTACAATTCAGGGCTTTATGCAAAACATTATTTGATTCTCTTTGAATTTACGGCAGTTATCGTTCGTCATAGAAAAAATACCCTTGTTAAAACATAAAACGTTGCAGGTAAATTACCCCTTTCCCTAAACCGATCTTCAAAAAAATCAACAGACCTTGAGTTCTGTATAATTCAAAAAGGTATGCAGAAGAGTAGTTGGATGTGTTTTAATGTACGGCAATTATCGTTCGTCATAAAAAAAATTATCCTTGATAAAACATAAAATGTTGCTGGTAAACTACCCTATTCCCTTAACCGATCTTCACCAAAACTAACAGGTCTTGAGAACTCTACATTTCAAGGCTGTATGCAAAATATTATATGATTCTGTTTGAATTTGCGGCTGTTATCGTTTGCCATATAAAATACACTTTATAAAACAAAAAATGTGGCAGGTAAACTACCCCTTTCCCTTAACTGATCTTCACCAAAAACAACAGGTCTTTAGTACTCAACAAATCAGGGCTGTATGCAAAAACGTATTTGTTTCTGTTTGAATTTGCGGCTCTTATCGTTTGCCATAGAAAATACCCTTTTAAAACATAAAACATTTCAGGTAAACTACCCCTTTCCCTTAACCGATCTTCACCAACACCTATAGGTATTGAGAACTCTACAATACAGGGCTGTATGCAAAACATCATTTGATTCTGTTTGAATTTGCGGTTGTTATCATTTACCATAGAAAAAATTACCCTTGATAAAAACCGTTGCAGGTAAACTACCCCTTTACTTAACCGATCTTCACCAAAAACGATAGGTCTTGAGAACTCTACAATTCAGGGCTGTATGCAAAACATTATATGATTTTGTTTGAATTTGCGGCTGTTATCGTTTGCCATACAAAATACCCTTGATAAAACAAAAAACGTGGCTGGTAAACTACCCCATTCCCTTAAACGATCTTCACCAAAAACAATAGGTCGCGAGTACTCCACAATTCAGGGTTGTATGCAAATAATCATTGGATTCTGTTTGAATTTGCGGCTCTTATCGTTTGCCATAGGAAATACCCATTTAAAACATAAAACGTAGCAGGTAAACTACCCCTTTCCCTTATCCGGTCTTCACCAAAATCAATAGGTCTTGAGAACTCTACAATTTAGGGCTGTGTGCAAATAATAATTTGCTTGTGTTTGAATTTGCGGCTGCTATCGTTTGCCATATAAAATACCCTTGTTAAAACATAAAACGTTGCAGGTAAACTACCCCTTTCCCTTAACCGATCTTTACCAAAATCAACAGATCGTGAGAACTCTACAATTCAGGGCTGCATGCGAAACATTATTTGATTCTGTTTGAATTTGCGACTGTTATCGTTTGCCAAACAAACAAAATTACCCTTGATAAAAAAAACCGTTGCAGGTAAACTACCCCTTTCCCTCAACCGATCTTCACCAAAAACAATAGGTCGCGAGTACTCAATAAATCAGGGCTGTATGCAAAACATTATTTGATTCTGTTCGAATTTGCGGCTGTTATCGTTTGCCATAGAAAAAAATCTACAGACACACACACACAGACACACAGACAGACACACAGACACACAGAGACACACACAGACACTTTTCGAAAAATGACTTTTTTTCATGTTTTAAGTGTAGTACAATCATATTCTGCAATAATCTCGAACACGATTTTTTTTGCCATCACCATATCCATTTCCTTAAGGAACATGGAAGTAAAAATTACCCTTGAAAAAAAAACCGTTGCTGGTAAACTACCCCTTTCCCTTAACCGATCTTCACCAAAAACGACAGGTCTTGGGTACTCTACAATTCAGGCCTGTATGCAAACAATTATTTGATTCTGTTTGAATTTGTGGATGTTATCGTTTGCCATAGAAAACACCCTTGATAAAACATAAAACGTTGCTGGTAAACTACCCTATTCCATTAACCGATCTTCACCAATAACAATAGGTCTTGAGAACTCTGCAATTCAGGGCTGTATGCAAAATATTATATGATTTTGTTTGAATTTGCTGCTGTTATCGTTTGCCATACAAAATACCCTTGATAAAACAAAAAACGTGGCAGGTAAACTACCTCTTTCCCTTAAACGATTTCACCAAAAACAATAGGTCTTTAGTACTCAAGAAATCAGGGCTGTATGCAAAAACTTATTTGATTATGTTTGAATTTGGGCTGTTATCGTTTGCCATAGAAAATACCCTTGTTAAATCATAAAACGTTGCAGGTAAACTACCCCTTTCCCTTAACCGATCTTCACCAAAAACTACAGGTCTTGGGTACTCTAGAATTCAGGCCAGTATGCAAACAATTATTTGATTCTGTTTGAATTTGCGGCTGTTATCGTTTGCCATAGAAAACACCCTTGATAAAACATAAAACGTTGCTGGTAAACTACCCTATTCCATTAACCGATCTTCACCAATAACAATAGGTCTTGAGAACTCTACAATTCAGGGCTGTATGCAAAACATTAGTTGATTCTCTTTGAATTTACGGCAGTTATCGTTCGTCACAGAAAAAATACCCTTGTTAAAACATAAAACGTTGCAGGTAAACTACCCCTTTCCCTTAACCGATCTTCACCAAAAACAATAGGTCTTTAGTACTCAAAAAACAGGCCTGTATGCAAAAACGTATTTGATTCTGTTTGAATTTGCAGCTCTTATCGTTTGCCATAGAAAATACCCTTTTAAAACATAAAACGTTGCAGGTAAACTACCCCTTTCCCTAAACCGATCTTCACCAACACCAATAGGTATTGAGAACTCTACAATACAGGGCTCTATGCAAAACATCATTTGATTCTGTTTGAATTTGTGGCTGTTATCGTTTACCATAGAAAAAGTAAAATATCGGTATGGAGAACCATACATGACTTCCATATTCTAAGATTTATTTTTAAAATCATTTTCAGCCAAACAGCCAGGCTGTGTCTTACCTGCCTTTTTATTGCTGTATTAAATGAAAAATATTATATTACATTAAAATGAAAAAATTATAATTTTATTGCCTGGCAACAAAATTATTTTATTTTTAACAATTACCATTGTTTCAAAAAGTTTAAATAAATTTTCAAGTACTTTACTCTTGTTAAAACGTAAAAGGTTGCAGGTAAACTACCCCTTCCCCTTAACCGATCTTCACCAAAATCGAAAGTCGTTGAGACCTCTACAATTCAGGGACGTATGCAAAACATTATTTGATTCTGTTTGCATTTGCGGCTGTTATCGTTTGCCATAGAAAATACGCTTGATAAAAAAACGTTGCAGGTAAACTACCCCTTCTCCTTAACCGATCTTCACCAAAAACAATAGGTCTTGAGTACTCTACAAATCAGGGCTGTATGCAAAACATTATTTGATTCTGTTTGAATTTGCGGCTGTTATCGTTTGCCATAGAAAATACCCTTGTTAAAAAAACGTTGCAGGTAAACTACCCCTTTCCCTCAACCGATCTTCACCAAAAACAATAGGTCTTGAGAACTCTACAATTTAGGGCTGTATGCAAATAATCTTTAGATTCTGTTTGAATTTGCGGCTGTTATCGTTTGCCATAGGAAATACCCTTGTTAAAACATAAAACGTTACAGGTAAACTACCCCTTTCCCTTAACCGATCTTCACCAAAAACAATAGGTCTTGAGTACTCTACAAATCAGGGCTGTATGCAAAACATTATTTGATTCTGTTTGAATTTGCGGCTGTTATCGTTTGCCATAGAAAATACCCTTGTTAAAAAAACGTTGCAGGTAAACTACCCCTTTCCCTCAACCGAACTTCACCAAAAACTATAGGTCTTGAGAACTCTACAATTTAGGGCTGTATGCAAATAATCTTTTGATTCTGTTTGAATTTGCGGCTGTTATCGTTTGCCATAGGAAATACCCTTGTTAAAACATAAAACGTTACAGGTAAACTACCCCTTTCCCTTAACCGATCTTCACCAAAATCAGCAGATCTTGAGAACTCTACAATTCAGGGCTGTATGCGAAACATTATTTGATTCTGTTTGAATTTGCGGCTGTTATCGTTTGCCAAACAAACAAAATTACCCTTGCTAAAAAAAAACCGTTGCAGGTAAACTACCCCTTTCCCTCAACCGATCTTCACCACAAACAATAGGTCGCGAGTACTCTGCAAATCAGGGCTGTGTGCAAAAAATTATTTGATTCTGTTTGAATTTGCGGCAGTTATCGTTTGCCATAGAAAAAAAATCTACAGACAGACAGACACACAGACAGACAGACAGACACACAGACACTTTTCAGAAAACGACTTTTTTTCATGTTTTGAGTGTAGTAGAATCAGAATCTGCAATAATCTCGAACACGATTTTTTTTGCCATCACCATACTTCCATTCCTTAAGGAATATGGAAGTAAAAATTACCCTTGATAAAAAACCGTTGCAGGTAAACTACCCCTTTCCCTTAACCGATCTTCACCAAAATTGAAAGTCACTGAGACCTCTACAATTCAGGGACGTATGCAAAAAAGTATTTGATTCTGTTTGAACTTGCGGCTGTTATCGTTTGCCATAGAAAATACCCTTGTTAAAAAAAGTTGTAGGTAAACTACCCCTTTCCCTTAACCGATCTTCACCAAAAACAATAGGTCGGGAGAACTCTACAATTTAGGGATGTATCCAAATAATCTTTTGATTCTGTTTGAATTTGCGGCTGTTATTGTTAGCCATAGGAAATACCCTTGTTAAAACATAAAACGTTACAGGTAAACTACCCCTTTCCCTTAACCGATCTTCACCAAAAAAAAAGGTCTTGAGAACTCTATAATTCAGGGCTGTATGCGAAACATTATTTGATTCTGTTTGAATTTGCGGCTGTTATCGTTTGCCAAAAAAAAATTTCCCTTGATAAAAAAAACCGTTGCAGGTAAACTACCCCTTTTCCTCGACCGATCTTCACCAAAAACAATAGGTCGCGAGTACTCTACAAATCAGAGCTGTATGCAAAAAATTATTTGATTCTGTTTGAATTTGCGGCAGTTATCGTTTGCCATAGAAAACAAAATCTACAGACAGACACACACACAGACAGACAGCAGACACACACACAGACACTTTTCGAAAAATGACTTTTTTTCATGTTTTGAGTGTAGTACAATCATATTCTGCAATAATCTCGAACACGATTTTTTTTGCCATCACCATACTTCCATTTCCTTAAGGAACATGGAAGTAAAAACTGAACAAGAACTAAAGAAAACGTATCCGAATAGCACTCTGTCAAGGCATAGACAAGGTGTGTCTTACTCTGTGTGTGTGTGCGCGCGCGCTTGTATGTTTTCAAAATAAGTTCTTATAACTCCTACATTTGTGGGTGATGATAATGTTGACGGTTCAGTGACGAGGGGGGTGGTTAGTTCCCATCAATGAAGTGACATTTTTGAAAACCCATTATTCTTATTTTCATAGAGCGGGACACTCGTAACCTACGTAATCCGGACATTACCGCACTACAGTTCCATGATAGAGGGTGGAAACGCACACAAAATCAATTCACATGTTACATTAGTGCACTTTTGTTACTGGTAATTTTCTGAAGAACGACTCTTCCTTAGGGCAGTCTACTGGCTTATATCTTCGTTAACTACTTGATATAAATGTTAATTAACACTGAAAATCCGAACAGTTTTGCGTCCCGCCTTTCATCCAAAAAAGGGCAGCCTCCTCCATTCGTAACTGCGACGTCCGGTAACTTTAACGTGACCAATGTTTGTTTACAATGGTTTCGTAACAGTAAAGCTAAGGGGGAAACACTGGAAAATCTGCTGCTGTCAGCTGATGCAAAAGTTCGTTTAGAACTGAGATACTGTTAAGCTTGTCAAAACGTCTACATTATAAATTACTATGTCTCCTTCCGATGTCATCGGCGTGTATATACCTTTTCAGTTCCGTGTTTAAGTCGGGTTTAGCTCGTTTGTGTATTCGTTATCTGTGAGACAAAAGCCAGCCGGTGCCAGTGCTGGCATTACCACAAGGCTAACAACAATAAGAAAGATCAGGCTTACTACTGACTAGAAATATCATTTATACTTTGTTAATATAATATGCATTTTCCTTGTTGGATGTACTGATAGATTCAGCCAGTTCTAAAACTGATTTCTTATCTTTCGTGATACTATCTTTCCCGTGAGACGTACTTTGGTGTTTTCTAATGTCGGTTCTGTGTTAATTTGCCATCCAATTACAGTTAGCACACGAGGCGTATTTAGTCTTCTAGATGTCTAGATTATAGGTTAAAAAAGCAATATAACTATATTTATATTTGAAACCCATATAATGTGTGTGTGCGCGCGCGCGCGCGCGCGCCAGTTTCGTTCCGTTGGTGGTCTAGTGGGGGGGGGGGGTAGAGACCGTTTCCGCAAATGTTATATATTTTTCCAATAGGCCTACGTAATCAGTTTCTGTTTGTCATTAATGAGATTAATGCTCTTATTAGAAAACGTCGTAATGACACCGACAAAAGTTAAAAGCGTTTTGAAGTCATCCTTTGGTGACAAATGTCCTCAACACTGTGATAGGTGAGACAATGTAGACGATCGAAGACTTGGCTCAGGTGCACCGGGTCGTTTAAATTGTTCAAAATAATTATTTTAAAATTAGCATTACAGAAATTATCTGTGACAAAAATAAATTGATAAGAAAACATTTGCATAACAGGAGAATCGTATAAATTAAAACAAAACCAGTATATTTGGTATTGAAACAACAAATTTATTAATATTTATGTTGCATACTGTTTTGTTGTGTGCACAATAAAACTACAACAATAACGACAAAACCATCAAGGAAACAAACAAATAAAAAACGTTTTTCGAGGTAGCCCAAAAATATATATCTGATGTCAGAATATATCTGAAAATTAGTTTAGAATTAATTTGGCTCTAAGAAAAGACACACGGCTTCCTGCCTTCTTAAGGAAGCTACTTACGATAACACATGGTTTTACTCTGAATACATAACTTTTCCTGTAGACGACCATTTTGAAACCAAACTGGCCACACTGCATTCGACTATGGGGGACTGCAAGTTAACTCAAACATAGAGATCCTGCGGCGTTTTTAGAACATGTTACTCAGGACAGTGGTAAATGCACAGTGGTACGTGCCGAATCACGTCATACAGAATGACGTCTGTACGAGAAGAAATTAAATATCACTACACTAGGTACAATTGTAGACTCACAGAGCTGACAAGAAAGATGCTGGATGACATACAAAGCGGTTAAAACGCCTCAGACAGATGGCCATACAAGAGAATGCCTTTTTGACATTATTTAAGAATAGAATAAGGGAGGGGTTGCTCACTGGAGCACATTCCACTTGTATTTTCTTTGCTTTCATTCATACGTTTTGCTTAATGTTATCAAGTGTACTTGTAACAAGTGCAAAAATAAAGAATATTAAAAAAACCCCCGCACCCGGTTATGATCGAGTTTCTTCGAAATGTTTTTCGGTGTGTAAAAACCAAATCATTATTTATATACTGTGTAAACGTGACCGAGGTTTGTGTTACGGACAGTAGCACGGTGTCACAACGAAATGCGTATTGTCAAGGACTAGATTACAGGTAACAACTACTGATAAGCCAAGCCAGCACGTCTCACTTCTCGCGTTTGCACACCAATTAAACTTTCAAGCGTATACAAACGTCCGTTTTGTAATCGTGGGGTTTATGTTTTTCTCCATTTTCTTTGATTTTTTATTTTAACATTTTCAGTGCATAAATATTGGATTTAATGAATGGAAAAGTCTATTGACTCTCAGCAAGGAAAGATGTACAATAATTATTAATTATAAGTTATTCACCAGATACCACCAACTTGCAGTTCAAGAACAAATTCAATTTTTCCCTATCTCTTTTGTAGGACGTATGTTGCCAGTACGTTAGCAGACTGGTTGAGGTCTCAGAGCCAGGGTTTATTTAACAAGTTTTACGATTGATGTAGTGTTGTTGAAATCAGTGGCGTCTCTTTAGCCTACTTGCCACTGAGGGTAAATTCTCAAGTGTCGCCCCCCTGGGTTGTAAGTTAAGTGGTTAGGGAAGAGAGAGATTTCAGACTAGCTGTAAGTAGAGAATTATTCTTAACGTAAGTCAAACAGTTACTGTGGTCATAATCTCACAGTCTGATACCGTAAAGATATAATAATAATAATAATAATAATAGCTCCCTATGTCTTTAGGAATTAGGCATGTTGAGCCGTACGGCATACAAGACGGTAGCTTGGCCAGCACTACGTATCAACCGCTCATTGATGTTATCCCTAGGTACTAATTTCCACATGCTGAGTCGAATTGGAGGCTGAAAAACGCACTTTGATATTATGGTGTGTTCGGGCTTGTCCGCCAGTTATATTAATAGCCAGTTTACAAAATATAAATTATAATATAAACAATCAAAATATAAATCACAATATTGAAAGTATATATTTGTTACTTTTTAACAATGAAAATAATTTTTTTGTCGCAAAGTCTTTAACAGTATCACTTAAATCAAAATAAATGTAATTTTCAGTAGTTATTATTAGCAAATTGGATAACCTTTCTTGTATCATACTTGGCCTTAAATTTTTTATAATTTTTAACTTAAAAGAATTGCGATTGACCTTCACCAACAGCGACTGTTAATGTTAAGTTAGTGCATGGCGGTTGCCATGAGGCAACATGTGGAGATTGACTGCATAGCCATCCATACATTATAATTTATTTTTACTTAATTTATATACATTTATTGTTTACATATTTTTGTAAACACTTTTAGTTTTCAAAGTTCTCGGTAGATTAATAAATATTTATTAATTATTTAGCAACTAGCAATTAAAATGATTTATTTTGGTGACAAAATTTTAATGACACCGAATTAAAGTATTCCGTACTTGGTTTTTGCCCGTTTTGTTTAGTAACATCTGTTTGGTGAGGAAACTTTCTTGCTTTAGTAGTTCCTTTATTTCTTGTATGATCTCTTGATTGTATGGCTACCTTGAGTTTGGACGGAATATCCTTAAGACGTTTACAAATATTGTAACCATTTATTAATTGTATAATTATGATTGATTGAATCTTATCGAAACGTAATGTATGAATGTAGCCTCACTTCAGGTTCGTCTATTGGTAATCAGATTTTTCGTTACGTACAATGTTATTATGGATAGGTTACTTATATTTATGTAGTGTGCACTTGAATTACACCACCCGTTGGAAGGGTCAACTTGTAATATAGGTAAATAATGTAGCGACAAACTCGCACTGGAGTCGTCGATGTGTAATTATAAATGTGTTAGGTTGAACGGCTAATGGTTTTGTAAATTGCCGCTTACTCCCACTATGCTCCACGTTTCCGTGACGTCACTCAAACGATGCCAACTGTCGGGTCCGCTGCAATTGGTGAATTCTATTTACTAATGTAACAGCAATAATAACGACACACAAGTATTATCAAACATATATCCTTGTGGAATCCTTTATTCGGAAAAACACTGGTTGACTGTTTTAATAAATTTAAACAGAATAATCGCAATTGTAGCGCAAAATATAATTCTTCCTTTACCAGTTGGCAGCAGTAGCCAAACGTTTAGTCTTTCTTCCAGACCAAAACAATGCTTTTGTTAACGTTTTAAATAAAATATATCAATTATCTCAGGGCGTATATGGTTCGGGGATAATAATTATACAAAATATTACACTATTAATCAAAATACAAGTTTACAATTATAGGATATTACAACGTTAGAGTGATACGTGCACACAGAAATTGTATAGTGGTTACCAGTTTTAAAAAGGTTATGTCCAGTTCAGGCTTTGATAGTTATTATGTAAATTAAAAGTTCTTGTTGTGTTTAAAAAGGTGTTAGTCTTATATGGTGTTATTAGTGATTGTTTTTAGTGTTTGTGTTATATGGTGTCTGTAGTTTAGTTGATTATTGCTTAACAGTAGGGTATACAAATGTGTATGTTGTAGTACGATATAATGAGATGTCAGAATCACCAAATCCTCTTCTTGTACTCTTCTTGGTTGAAGGTAGGGCCCACGTACACGTCAGATCTTCCTTCTCGTCCCTCGTCCACTTCAAATCTTCTTCCTGGTTGTTATTTCTTATAATCCATATAATGGGTAGTCTTCTGTTATTGCAAAAAGTTCGTGTAGTGTACTTCTAACTGTATTTATCTAGTTGTATTGTTTTTTCACATTTTATAACACATAATGTAAGACGATTTAAGAACGCGTCTATCTGCTAAGATCGTTGTCAAAGAAGTCTCATTTTATTTATCCGAATTTCTGGTTGCTAAGGGTAAACTTGGAATCTGGTTGGTTAATTCGGATCTACATTGTCACATACTTTCGTTATTTCAAAGTCTAAAATTTGTTCAAAATCTTTAAATTAACATAACTTTTCTATACTGAATGGGAATTTAAAACCATTATCAGCATTATTTTGATCTTCACATTTGTTATATTTAGACACCAAACATGCCTATTTTTACTTAAAAACTATGGATGTTACAATTTTATTATTTGGAATTTTCTTAAATAACTTGATATGTGTTATTTTGTTTCTACATTCCTTGTACACGTTATTACCTATAAATACATCTACCCTTCCACATTTGCTTTACAAAATTTCTAATATAATTGTTCAAAATTTACTAAAGTTGGTTTCACCTGGCCTATGTAATAGTATTACCTTCATCACCATGTTTTAACATCTTTAACAATTAAATTAACTTCTAACACTCATCAAAATGGTTTAACATATAACGTTATTTTAACAACACAAAAAATATATTACTCCAATAGTTAAATTCATGCCCACATGGCTATGATTATACCAAATCCTTGCACAAATAATTGTTTTCTACTCAGACTGTATAAGTGTTTGACACTTAACAAAACATCTTTGTATAGTCCATTCTGCTTGGTCAATTAATTTATTTACCATGGTTTAATATCAGTTCTATTGTTATATTTGTTAACACAACATAAAAAAATGGAATTAATATAAAATTGGCATTCCTTTAAACTAACTGTATCATCTGTTACATACAAAAAACACAACACAAATACTATGATATAACACTGTGCCTAAAACATAAAACATGCACATTTTACAAAACAAATTCTATACTAATTGGTTAGTCCCTTGTCAGCTAATTTACTCATTATTCTGACACTGTCTATGTCATATTTACTATTTATATGGGTTTCAACATCCGTATACTTACTGATGTCTGACTTACAAAAATTACAATAAATTGAACACTGTTGCTCTACCTCACCACACAGTTCTAATAATCTTGTTACATTTACTGTTTATATGGGTTTCACTCTTGTTATAAATGTTATTGTGACCGTGTTATAATTTGTTGCTTACTGGACAACCCTATGAACTCTATATGTGACAATTATTTGTATTGTTCATGTATCTATTATCAGGTGTATTTATATTTCTGTTACATCAATTAACTTAATTATTTACTAATATTTCTCTTACATAATATTACATGTTTGGGCCTATTATTCCTCACTTTGTATTTTGATTATCTGGATATAATGATACATTAACTGAAACCATTTGTTTCTTTATAGTCCTGGTTCATAAGCTGTTTGTCTTTACAATTCTTTGTTTGGTCAATACTGAAAATTCATGTCATAGTTGGGGTTTGAAGATATCTGCATCACTTAGCCTAAATCACTAATTTGGGTACGGTCAGTTGTCTTACTAGTCAGTCTAAAATTGTTAGTCGTTCTTCTTCACTATCATCTTTGAAGATATTGTTTTTCTTGTTAGCTTCTTAACCAAAGTCTTCATTAAATCAGGTAAGATATTATGTTGTTCCAAATGTAATGTTACATATTACCCTGCCACCAAATTTGATCATTTTAATAAAATATTGTTTTTGTTGAAATTATCAATCATCTTAATTTTCACATTGTCATTTGTTATTCTTATTATGATCTGGTATACTTGTCCTTAATTATAAGTGTTCTATCCCTGGAACATGTTCCTTCCCTAACCAATTAATCACCATATATTCTGGAATCAGTCGGGGGGCTCTCTTGACCTAATACCCCGCTGTCCTTACAATACATAATACATAAATAATATCGATTGCTGGAGCTATCTCGTCAGTCAATCACATTTAATCACTAGTCTATTCACGACTAAAATAAATAAAATAATATAATATATTCTTGGGATTGTTCACTCAGTCTAACTTCTCAGATCTAAATATTTCTTTCCATTGATTCTTTCAGATGTTTATTTTCTTGTGGCGATATTAATAACATTTTTTATTTTCAATTGGTACTATCTTCCTTCCTTCTTTATCAGTACTGCTTAATCTTCATTCTTCATTCACTATCTTCATTCAAATTAAAACATAACAAGTATCTGTATCTTTAGTTGTTGTGGATTCTCTCACAATCATGATAGGTTATTTGTAATAAATTCGTTTCTAGTCTTGTCTCATTTTCATCGTTGATTGTCTACATTTGTCCTTTCTTATTCATTTGAATTCTGATATATTCAAATTTGTTTATTTGGCTTAATTTAAAGTTATATTTTGGATTATCAAAGTTGGTTAGATGAGCTTACTATGTTCTTTGAGTTTTGAGGTTTTATAATAATAAATTCTTCAATTCCAAATTAATTCTTATAAATAATTAGTTGTAAGTTGTTCTTACTATTTCTTTAGAATTTTGGTGGTATTTTCAACTTTGTTTATTAGGTTCATAATACATTTTTAAGGAAACTTGGTTGTATGTCCCCTTAATCTTTTTTGTTTCCTCATCACTAATGATATAAGTATTATTGTTATTGTTTTTTATAACAACATATGGTCCATTATACAGTAATAATAGCTTTTTTGCTATTCCTTCCTTAGAACTTGGCAATTCGCGGTTTTTTAACAATACCTTATCTCCAATCTTGTACTGGATCACCTTCTGCTGAATTGTTTTGTATTTTTTCCTTCTTTTCTCCACTTGTTCATTCAGTTTGCTGTGGAATCTCACGTTGTCGAACTGGTAATCTGGGTTGTTTGGGAAATTGATTATTTCACTAATTTCTCGGGGTGGTAATCTTTCATGCATTATGGTATATGGAGTATCTTGTATTGCTTCATGGTAAGCTAAGTTGATAAAGCTCTCAGTTTGTGTAATGTAGTCACTCCACTTCTGGTGTTTATCAAAACAATATGTCCTGAGTATACGGCCGACCTCCCTCAGTACTCTTTCCGCCGGGTTGCTATTTGGGTGATAGACAGATGTTTTATATGTCTTGACACCTAAGTCTAACAAAGTCTCCTTCCATACCCTTCCTCGAAACTGAGTTCCGTGATCGGTAATAATTGATCGTGGAGCTCCTAACTCTGGTATGTATTGTTGGATCACTATTTGCAAAATCTTTTTTGTAGTTGCCCGATTAATGGGGTATAGTTTTGTAAACTTGGAGTAATGGTCGAACATGATTATAATGAATTTATACTGTTTTCTCCCTCCACTACGAGGTAATGGACCACACACATCTAAAAATACTCTCTCTAATTTACCAGTTGATGTAATAGGTTGCATAATTCCTTCTGTTTTTTCGTTATTGCATTTTGCTAATTGACAGATGTGACACTGCCGGATACATTCTCTAACTCTTCTGTTGATATTCTTAATGTAAGTGTGTTCCTCAAGTGCCTTCATTACTTTTAATGCACCCATATGCCCATATCGGCTATGGTAGTCCAATATTAATTCTGTTTCTAAAGCTTAAGGGTATCACTACCTTCCATGAGCCTTGGTTATTATTTGGTTTGTAAAATAATATGTCTTCATGTAGACAGTAATATGCAGTGATTTTTTCATCGTGTTGGATCAGTCTTTGTCTAAAATTGTTGATTTTGGTATCCTTGGTTTGTTGTTGTGCAATTGATTTCATGATGTTTTCCAAATCTGACTTGTTTTTTATTATAGTGTATACCTTGATGATTGTTTCTTTTTCCCCTTCAAAAGTTTGTTGTTCTATGTTAATCTGGGACAATATATCTGCAGCAATATTCTGTTTTCCTGGAACATACTCCCAATTTATATGGTACTCCTGTAGTGCGAGTATCCACCTTGTCAATCTCCCATGGTTGACCTTGCAATTTTTTAGGAAAGATATTGACTTATGATCGCTCCTCACAGTTATTGAGTATCCAAGAATGTAGGTTCTGAATTTCCCACAAGCGAATACAACGCTTAATAACTCTTTTTCTGTTACACTATAATTGCGTTCACATCCATTAAGTATTCTGCTTGCAAAACTCACCACCTGATGTTCTCCCTCACTATCTTCTTGATATAATACAGATCCTAAACTTATATCACTGGCATCACAGTTCATGAAGAAAGGTTGATTGAAATTAGGATGTTTTAATATAACTGAACTTAGGAAATTGTGCTTGATCGTTTGGAGTAAATTGTCTTGTTCCTGTCCCCAGGACCATTTGTTCTTAGAGGATAATTGTGGAGAAAACTTTGCTGTCATTTCAGAATAATTTCTCTGAAACTTCCTATAATAATTGCAAAGTCCCAGAAATGATTGAAGTTGCTTTTTATTTTTAGGACTTGGGAACTTCTGGATAGCTTCAATTTTTTCATTGGATGGTGTTATTCCTTGTCTTGTTAGGTTAAAACCCAGGAATTGGACTTCACTGGCGATAAGCTTAGATTTTTGAAGTTTTAGTGTAACGTTATTGTCTGATAGTTTTTGTAATACTTGTCCTACTCTGTCACAGTGGTCTTCCCAATTCACTGAAGTAATCAACAAGTCATCAACATAGACTGTGGTATATGGAATAGTATCTGGACCCAACACCTGGTTCATACATCTTACGAATACAGCTACTGAATTTACCAGTCCAAACGGTAGTCTCTTGAACTGATAGTTCCTTCCTTCGAAAATAAAGGCGACGTACTTTCGACTATCTGGGTGTAGCTCCACCTGCCAATACCCACATACCGTATCCCAGGTGCTAATAAATTGTATGCCATTGAATTTTTTCAGTATCTCCTCAATCTCTCCGGGAGATGTTCTGTCATTAACTATGATCTTATTAATCTCTCTAGCATCTAAACAGAGTCGTACTTTGCCATCTTTCTTTGGAACTGCTATTAACGGGCTGGTATATGGGGAACAGCTATATTCAATAATGTCTTCTGCTATCATTTTGTCTAGTTCAGTCCTCACTGCTTCTTTTAATGCATAAGCAACGGGATATGATTTTTTATTAAAATTGACAGGCTCCTTGAATTGTAATGTAAATTGATAATCCTTTACTTTGCCAGGTACATCAGAGAAAACATAGCGGTATTTATTATATATTGAAATTAACTTTTCTATTTGTTGTGTGGTTAGATTATCATTTTGTTCTGACCGAAATTGTCGGATCTCTTCTAATTTTTCCAACCATAAACTATCTTCACACCCAAAGTATTCCCTTCTTACATTCCATGACTCATCTTGATTATTATTGAATTTTCTTATACTATTGCATGAAGGTACATTTTTGTTTTCTACCAATTTTGCTGTCCATTCTATATTATCCACCTTTAATGACACTATGGCTTGTCTCATGTCAATTATTGCTGAGTATTTTCTCAAAATATCACAGCCTATTAGTAGATTACTAGCTATTAGAAAAATCATAGGTATAGCTACATTTCTGCTGGTCACTGTTAATGATACCTGTTTTCTTATTGACTTGTTTTGCCTTCCGGTGGCTCCGATTAAAATTATATTTTGAATTGGTAAAGTTGGTAAGATGGCCTTACTATATTTTTGAATTTTGATGTATTCATTGTTGTCGATTAACGACACGTTTGCGCCCGTATCTATCATACATCTTGTCTCTAGTCCATTCACTTGGGCGATGATATAAACAATCTCATTATTTGAATTATTTTGCGTTATCGTGTCTTCGTTCAGCAGTTCTTCCCTAACATTCTTTAAGAAATGATTGTGCACTATTGTCAACGTATCGTCAGTCGTTTTGTCTCGTCCTAGTAAGTACCCAAATTGCCGGTTCAGTGATGGGACCTGGTGGATTTTCACTGCCGCAGTTCGTTTAAATCAGGGCTGATCTCCTCAGTCCTGTTGTCTGATTGATTGGGTCTGTCTCTGCTCTGTGACTCTTGTACCTCAATGGCGTTATTATTGAACGTCACTGAGTTTCGGTTATTTCTGTTATCGTCGCAGCTTCTACTTCGCCGATGTTCATCGCGGTAGTGCTGGTTACTCTCCTCCTGAAAACTTCTTCCACGGTTTCCATTATAGTTTGCTCGTCCCTGGTACCAACGTCTTCCCACATCCCTATCGTCAACGCTTACATAATTCACTTGTCTTCTATATGTTTGATTTTGACTGTTATTATTGCCGTTATTATTGTGCCTGTATCGGTTATCATAGTTGTTGTTATAACCCCGGTTGTTCTGGTACTGGTGGTCTCTGTCATTGGCACGCTGGTATCCATTGTTGTTATTATTTGTAGGAGGGCTACGGTAGTAGTGGTTGTTGTTATTGTTGTTATTATTTGCGTTATTTCGTGAATAGTTATTGGTGTTATTCTGGTTTTGGTAACCGCGCTGATATTGGTTACCGTTGTTATAACTATTGTTTGGTCGTTGTCCATTATTTTCATATGGGGCGTCGCGGCGACCATTATTTCTATTTATCTCATCGTTCCTTCGTCTATACTGGAGGAAGTTCTTCTCCTGTTCCATCTCTGCCAATAATGTTGACATCTCCTCGATGGTTTGTATGCGTCCATTTATTCGGCCTCTTGTAATTTCGCCACCATAGTGGTATGCTAATAGCCGCACTAAACACTCTGTAGGAATTGCAGGCTCTAAATGTCTGGCTATGTTTATTTTGCCGAGAAAATATGCGGTTGGAGTTTGCTTGCCGTGCAGGTCATATCTGCCCAATCCTATGTCACTTCTTATCATGTGTTGTGTGGCATCGGACCAATATTTAGATTTGAACTGTTTCTTAAATTCCTGGAAGTTCTGTATACTCGGCCGCATCGCCGTCCACCAGTTGTCATATACTTTTCGGAACATCTCGTCCAACATGCTCCTTATTACAAACCATCTGTCTTCTCCGGTTTTGGCTATCTTCTCTTCGACTCGTTCTAAGAATAGCATGGGGTTTCTTCTATAGTTTTGAAAATCGATCACCTCTCGATTTTCCTCGCATGTTGTATGGGCACCGGTACACTGTCTGTTTTTTAAGGAATTGATTTCATCTCTATGAGCAGTTGTTTGGTCTTGTACTCGATTGAGACTATTACTCATATCTTCCAACCTCTCTCCCATCACAGCTTGGTTAGTTCTTATATTTTCAATTCGTCCATTCGTTTCTTCCCGGACGCTTAGTATCTCTTGGTTCATCCGCTCACACTTTTCCGTGGTCTCGGATTCCACCCTTTTAATTTCAGTTACCGGTTCTTCCAACTTCTTGCCCCATTCTTCCTGCAATTGCCGGTTATTGATTTCCATCTTGTTATTCCACTCTTCTTTCAATGATTCCTTGTGTTCATCCAATTTCTTCATGGTCTCTAGGTAATTTCCCTTCAATTCTTCCCTCAATGCTTTATTATTTGCGTCAATTTTCCCCTACATTTTCTTGCTATTCTCTTTCAATTCTCCCATTCTCTCTTCAATCTGCTTATTAGTCTCTCCCAATTTTCGGCTCAATTCCTCCGTAGATCGTTTATTGTCCTTCATTTCGTCCATTAGGTTCTTATTACTCTGTTTTAAATATTCCATAATGCTCTTCAGGTCAACGCTCTCTGTGACTTTGTCCGGTTCTTGTTTATCTCCTTGGTCCTCTCTTATTATTACTTCTACTTCTTCGACCGGTGTCGCTTCTTTATCTTCCATATTTAACTCGTCTGCCTTCTCGGTTTCGGCCGCTCGTTTTCGCGATGTTTCTCGCTTCCTCATCTTGTTTATTTTGGTTTATTTGTCTATTAATAATAATTTAATTTATATTAAATTACACGCCTCACACGTTGGTGCGCCAATTTGTAACCATTTATTAATTGTATAATTATGATTGATTGAATCTTATCGAAACGTAATGTATGAATGTAGCCTCACTTCAGGTTCGTCTATTGGTAATCAGATTTTTCGTTACGTACAATGTTATTATGGATAGGTTACTTATATTTATGTAGTGTGCACTTGAATTACACCACCCGTTGGAAGGGTCAACTTGTAATATAGGTAAATAATGTAGCGACAAACTCGCACTGGAGTCGTCGATGTGTAATTATAAATGTGTTAGGTTGAACGGCTAATGGTTTTGTAAATTGCCGCTTACTCCCACTATGCTCCACGTTTCCGTGACGTCACTCAAACGATGCCAACTGTCGGGTCCGCTGCAATTGGTGAATTCTATTTACTAATGTAACAGCAATAATAACGACACACAAGTATTATCAAACATATATCCTTGTGGAATCCTTTATTCGGAAAAACACTGGTTGACTGTTTTAATAAATTTAAACAGAATAATCGCAATTGTAGCGCAAAATATAATTCTTCCTTTACCAGTTGGCAGCAGTAGCCAAACGTTTAGTCTTTCTTCCAGACCAAAACAATGCTTTTGTTAACGTTTTAAATAAAATATATCAATTATCTCAGGGCGTATATGGTTCGGGGATAATAATTATACAAAATATTACACTATTAATCAAAATACAAGTTTACAATTATAGGATATTACAACGTTAGAGTGATACGTGCACACAGAAATTGTATAGTGGTTACCAGTTTTAAAAAGGTTATGTCCAGTTCAGGCTTTGATAGTTATTATGTAAATTAAAAGTTCTTGTTGTGTTTAAAAAGGTGTTAGTCTTATATGGTGTTATTAGTGATTGTTTTTAGTGTTTGTGTTATATGGTGTCTGTAGTTTAGTTGATTATTGCTTAACAGTAGGGTATACAAATGTGTATGTTGTAGTACGATATAATGAGATGTCAGAATCACCAAATCCTCTTCTTGTACTCTTCTTGGTTGAAGGTAGGGCCCACGTACACGTCAGATCTTCCTTCTCGTCCCTCGTCCACTTCAAATCTTCTTCCTGGTTGTTATTTCTTATAATCCATATAATGGGTAGTCTTCTGTTATTGCAAAAAGTTCGTGTAGTGTACTTCTAACTGTATTTATCTAGTTGTATTGTTTTTTCACATTTTATAACACATAATGTAAGACGATTTAAGAACGCGTCTATCTGCTAAGATCGTTGTCAAAGAAGTCTCATTTTATTTATCCGAAATTTCTGGTTGCTAAGGGTAAACTTGGAATCTGGTTGGTTAATTCGGATCTACATTGTCACATACTTTCGTTATTTCAAAGTCTAAAATTTGTTCAAAATCTTTAAATTAACATAACTTTTCTATACTGAATGGGAATTTAAAACCATTATCAGCATTATTTTGATCTTCACATTTGTTATATTTAGACACCAAACATGCCTATTTTTACTTAAAAACTATGGATGTTACAATTTTATTATTTGGAATTTTCTTAAATAACTTGATATGTGTTATTTTGTTTCTACATTCCTTGTACACGTTATTACCTATAAATACATCTACCCTTCCTCATTTGCTTTACAAAATTTCTAATATAATTGTTCAAAATTTACTAAAGTTGGTTTCACCTGGCCTATGTAATAGTATTACCTTCATCACCATGTTTTAACATCTTTAACAATTAAATTAACTTCTAACACTCATCAAAATGGTTTAACATATAACGTTATTTTAACAACACAAAAAATATATTACTCCAATAGTTAAATTCATGCCCACATGGCTATGATAATACCAAATCCTTGCACAAATAATTGTTTTCTACTCAGACTGTATAAGTGTTTGACACTTAACAAAACATCTTTGTATAGTCCATTCTGCTTGGTCAATTAATTTATTTACCATGGTTTAATATCAGTTCTATTGTTATATTTGTTAACACAACATAAAAAAATGGAATTAATATAAAATTGGCATTCCTTTAAACTAACTGTATCATCTGTTGCATACAAAAAACACAACACAAATACTATGATATAACACTGTGCCTAAAACATAAAACATGGACATTTTACAAAACAAATTCTATACTAATTGGTTAGTCCCTTGTCAGCTAATTTACTCATTATTCTGACACTGTCTATGTCATATTTACTATTTATATGGGTTTCAACATCCGTATACTTACTGATGTCTGACTTACAAAAATTACAATAAATTGAACACTGTTGCTCTACCTCACCACACAGTTCTAATAATCTTGTTACATTTACTGTTTATATGGGTTTCACTCTTGTTATAAATGTTATTGTGACCGTGTTATAATTTGTTGCTTACTGGACAACCCTATGAACTCTATATGTGACAATTATTTGTATTGTTCATGTATCTATTATCAGGTGTATTTATATTTCTGTTACATCAATTAACTTAATTATTTACTAATATTTCTCTTACATAATATTACATGTTTGGGCCTATTATCCCTCACTTTGTATTTTGATTATCTGGATATAATGATACATTAACTGAAACCATTTGTTTCTTTATAGTCCTGGTTCATAAGCTGTTTGTCTTTACAATTCTTTGTTTGGTCAATACTGAAAATTCATGTCATAGTTGGGGTTTGAAGATATCTGCATCACTTAGCCTAAATCACTAATTTGGGTACGGTCAGTTGTCTTACTAGTCAGTCTAAAATTGTTAGTCGTTCTTCTTCACTATCATCTTTGAAGATATTGTTCTTCTTGTTAGCTTCTTAACCAAAGTCTTCATTAAATCAGGTAAGATATTATGTTGTTCCAAATGTAATGTTACAATATGAATATATTGGGTGGGCTGTGAAAAGCAGCCGTTTGACGTCCAGTTGATTGAAGCGTCAAGTGCTTTTTGTTCGGCGAAAAAAGACTCTTTGGTGAGAAGGTTTTCTGAATACGTAGTCGGTGAAAGCTAACATTTTCGTTCAGTGGTTGTTCTGGAATCACTTCTCCAACGCAGCACCTATCGACTTCCTGATAAGAATTGAAAACCTAATAAAAAATTTAAGTTTGCGTCGATTTCTTTAACTTCTTATATTTTCTTTAGTTCCACTGCTTGAATATTTACCAAATTTTCCGCCTATCAAAAGCCTTTCATAAACCTGACCAAAATAAAAGTGTCCCGCACGGATTACGTTTTAACCAAGATCTCTTTCATACTACTTTGAATAAAAAAATTTCGAAATAGGTAAATTTACCTGGGCTTGAAACTTATGCCAAAAGTGTCGCACTTGTTGATTATATTTTGAAACATTTGTTTATAATTATGATTCGTAAAATGCTAAAGGAACTGTCATATAACTGAGTCCAAGGCAAAAGCTGGTAGCAATGTGATGGCCAGTACTTAAGCGTTCCATCTCCATAAGTCTGGGTTACAGCACAAAGGATTTTACTGCTCGTTGCAGTTGAAAATCACATTATTGAACATAACCCCTTTTTTCAATTCTAAAGTTTCGTGGTTGAGTTCTTTGCTTTCATCTGGAAATGTACATTTCTAGTGATCGGTCTTTCTTGAAACTAAACTTTTCCTGTGCCAGCTTTGGTTGTCCATCACACTACGTCGTCAAAGAACTTGAGACTAGGATTGGATTGGAGGAGGCGATTGTTCAGACCGTTCGTAAAATAGGAAGGGGGGTTCTATCAATAGGTTACCTAGTAGGCCAGCCATTTTTATTAAAGACGCTTATTGTTCTTTAAAATAGGACGCGCACACAGTTATCTGTGGAACTCTTTCTTCCCGTCTTGTGTGTACGTTCATGTTACTTTCTTTTACGGAATACAAGGTTAACAGTTCAGCGATATTAACAAGTGTTTCCAAGCAAAGCATCTTTTGTTAGTTAAAGCATTTTTAAGCAATTACTTGTATCGATCAGCAATAAATCATGAATACGTACATAGCAAATAAACTGATTTCTGTATGGAACGAAGGCACATAATCTACTAACATTAAAAAAAAAATGAAAATTGTGCAAGTGTTACAGTTCTGTAAGTACAGGCCTTCACAAAATGTTATTTACAACGCATGTTATTTGTAACCCTTGCAGTGTTTATGAAGTAAGTATTAAAATAATTATTTCCTTATGCAAATATTAAAATAGGTGTGACGTTTCACAGAGGTTTAACAAAGTCATTGTGTTCAACTTTGTCAGAGCTTCATGAGATTCTCCAACACACAATGTAGGAGGATATCATTCTGTGAACCGTCGCCACGCTATATAATATTTAATACTTGTTTAAGAAAATAATTATGTTTATAAATTTTAGGTATATATAGACCTATATTGTATTTGTGTATTTGTATTCGTACGCGCGCGTGCGTGAGTTTGCGTTAGGGAAAATACATTGATAACATCAAGAAGATGTAATGGCTTATTGTTTTAAAAGTAAAGTACTTAACTTGTTAAAGTGTTCCATGGAAAACATGTATAAAGTGTTCTTAATAAATTTTTTGCTGTAAAAAGCTATTTTTTGTGCCATATTTTCGGTCTTATCTGATAGACACGCACGCGCCCTCTCCACAAAGAACACATATGTATTCAAGCGTTCGTCAAAACCCATATATCAACCTCTTTAGAACAGTTTTCGTTTTAATTTTGATAACAGATCTGTTTTCTCTAGAAAAAATATAATATTTTATTGAAGTTGTACGAGACTGAAGTTGTCCTCATACTTCGACAACGGTATTTTAATTTTTGTATGACTTATCTTTATCGGTACTCTTATCTGTACTCTTTGCGTGTTTGTTTACAGTAATAGGAAAGACACAGTTAAGAACGTCTCCTCAAAATTTAACATGTTATTGTGACTCAGCGGAAAAATGACTCATTTTTGGACTGCAAAATGACTCATTTTCATTATATATTGCCCTATGTAAAAAAATATTAAACATACGCAACAGATAATAAACAGTGTAGCGAGTTGTAAGTTCAATGTACCTTTTGGTCATCACAAGCGAGGAAGACCAAGAACATGATTGTTAGATAATATAGAAGAGAATCTACAAACTATTGGAGCGAGACGGTGGCGGCTGAGAGGAAAGTCCTGAAGGAGGCTATGACCCACCTAGAACTGTGACACCAGATGCTGATGATGACGATAAGTTCAATGTACAATGTACAGACCGATCTCAGGAGAAAAATAAAACTCAGGTTTGTACGTATTTGTAAAAACATTGCATACTCGTAAGCGCTAGCTCATACGCACACGCGTACATATGAAGTAGGGATAGGGGGAGAGAAGAGATAAGAAGAAAAACTTGATGACTCTTTGTACAAATACGACCGTTGTAAAATGTAGCCTACCTGTCAGAAAATTATCCGTCAGGCAAAGAAATGTAATGCCTCCTCATGCTTAACAAGGCAACAACATAAGGAGCATTGTTACAGAACATGATTTCTAATCATGGGCTCACACATCTTATTACAAAGGTGTATAAATAAATAGGATATATACGTTTTTATCATATATAGGCTATTTAATAATAAGATTATTATATAGTGTTATATATTATAAAATTCTCTATTATTTTAATCACACACACACGCGCGCGCACACACAATATTATAATATATACGTATGCATTATATAATATACAAAATACATTGTAACGAACCTAAATTATTTCGTTTACAAAAATAAAAAAATTTTGTGTAATTTAAATTAAATTAAATTAAAAAAAAAAAATTAAATTTATTTTTTATGTTTTAATGTTAATATTTAGTAAAGAATTCTTGTAATGGTGTAGTGTCAAAATTTTAAGTTTGTTTAAATTAATTTGGTCAATAATCTTACTTGTGGTTAACTGGAATTAAATTCAGAGTTAACAGGATGGTCTCATTCACTAATCGATTTGCGATATTTCTTCTTTTCGTATATATTACTTCTACTTGAGTAATGGCCGCTTTTCTTGTAGTCCTGTTGTTAACTAAAACTCTATTTAGTAAATTTATAAATAAATTTAAAACCAAATTGCTGAATTACTAAATTTTATTGACAATTGTTCATAAAATCGATTATCATATATATATTGCTCGACTCGTTCACAGGGCGATCGATTGTTGATACATGTTATTTAATCAGTATCGGTCGTGCATTCGTAGAGTGCGGTTATAAGTCTGTGCTCCGTTATCTCTTGTGTTATTGTTTTGTTATGTTTATGAATATAGTTTATCATCTTAGTTTAACATTTATCTAATCTGTATATACTGTGTCTGTTTAGACTTCCAGTGCGTGCGTGCGCTGTGTGTGTGTGATTGTGTGTTAGTGTGTGTCCAACTTGTCAACATACAATAATGAATTATCAGCAACCAGGCCTGTCAACTAACGTTGAACCTGTTCCTACAGTCCACTCAGGAACTTCAGTACCTCCAATGTCGCAAAATGCCCCTCAATCCTATAACAGTCAACAGCCAGGCAGAAATGTTAATGTTGATTTCACACAACACGGATCCCACAGCTGGCAGATGGTGAAAAAACGAAAAAGAAGTCGTCAATCTTCAGAAAACACATCTGAAACACACACTCAGCTTAATGACCACAATAGATTTACGGTGTTACCTATAGATGACCCTGATGACGTCCAACCTACTCAAGTCTTAGCTCAGCCGAAAGTACCTAGACCTCCTCCTGTATACCTTCATGGTATCGTCAATTACAGTGAAATGATCAATAATCTTACAGCAATTTTGGAATCAGAACAGTACAGTACTAAATCGTTCGATGACAATACGGTGAAAATCAACACTTTTGCACCTGATTCTTACAGAAAATTAATTCGTCACCTCGAGGACGAAAAAATTATTTACCATACTTATCAAATTAAAGACCAGCGAGCATACCGGGTTGTCATAAGAAACATTCATCCTAGCATCGGTGTACACTTTATTAAAGAAGCACTAAAAGAAAAAGGACACTCGGTCAGAAACATAATCAACGTTCGACACAGAGTCGAGAAAACACCCCTCCCTCTCTTCTTTGTTGATCTTGAACCTGCAGCAAACAATAAACAAATATATAGCCTAAGGTCTTTAGGTAACATGCAGATTGCTGTAGAACCACCTCGGAGGAAAAACTTTATCATACAGTGCACTCGTTGTCAGTCATACGGTCACAGTAAGACGTATTGTAGGAAACCTTTCCAGTGTGTCAAGTGCGGAGGTGAACACAACTCCGCAACTTGTTCCAAATCTAAGGATACACCAGCCACATGTGCATTATGTGATGGTCCTCATACAGCTAATTATAAGGGCTGTGAAGTTTATCAAAACCTGCAGGCCAGAAAAAGCCCCGTACGAAACTCCACACGTAGGAGAACCCCTTCAATGTTTAGGACTATGAACACGGAACAGAACATGAATACCCGTAACGTCTCTTCTCCTACTTACGCTCAAATTGCAGGACTACCGCAACTCTCAGAATCATCGCCCCCTTATGACAGCAATCTCAAACAGACAGCAAATGAGGACATCACTCTTTCACACTTCCTGACAAAATTCGAGACTATGTTCAGTCAACTCATGCAGCAAAATAGCGTCATGCTTAATCTCCTTACAACACTTGTCAATAATCTTTCTAATTAATAATGAATAACAATTACAGGATTGGATTATGGAACGCCAATGGACTCTCTCAACGCACCCTAGAACTCAAAGCTTTTCTTCTTGAAAACAGATTAGACGTAATGCTTATATCTGAGACACACTTCACAGACAGAAGCCATATTAGGATTCCAGGCTTTACTGTTTATGATACCCAACATCCGGACGGGACAGCTCGTGGCGGAACCGCTCTGTTAATCCGAAACAATATAAAACATTATCTCTTCTCTAACGTCAAAACTGCTCACCTACAGGCGACCAACGTTTTAATTGAAGATCAAAGAGGCCCTCTAATTGTTTCTGCAGTCTACTGTCCCCCAAAACACAGAATCAATGAAACTGACTTCAGCTCTTTTCTTGGAACTCTTGGTGCACGTTTTTTGGTGGGAGGTGACTTTAACGCAAAACACCCGCAATGGGGTTCGAGATTAGCTAATCCAAGAGGTAGAATTTTATATAACGTCATTAGACAAGAATCCCTGTCCTTTCTGTCCACTGGTCAACCAACCTATTGGCCTTCTGACACAAATAAAATACCTGACCTAATTGATTTCTTCTTAATACGAGGCTTGTCTCATAAATACTACAAAGTTGAATCTTGCCTTGATTTGTCCTCTGACCACACTCCAATTATTGCCACTATTAGCAATACTATAATTGAGTCTGAAAGTCTACCAACACTCACAAATCGTCTTACTGACTGGGATTACTTTAGAGAGCTTGTAAATTATAATATCTCGCTAGAACTTCCACTCCACACGCCTGCTGAATTGGATGCGGCTGTAAATTCTCTCACCAGTACTTTTCAAAAATTAGCCTGGGAAGCTACACCTTGCAATACAGCGAAGAATAAGCACTTGAACCTTCCTCTGGTTGTCCGGAAGAAATTAGCTGAGAAGCGTAAATTGCGACGAATTTGGCAGCATACTCATCATCCGGATGATAAAAGAAAGTGGAATTCCGCGGCCAGACAACTTAAACGATTGTTGGAAAATCTAAAGAATGAAGGGATTCAGGATTATCTAGAAAATCTGTCACCAAATGAAAGTACTGATTATTCTCTGTGGAAGGCTACTAAACGACTAAAAAGGCCACTATTACAAATACCACCAATACATAAACCAGATGGTAGCTGGGCGCGCAGTAATACAGAGAAATCCCAGGTTTTTGCCGAACATTTGGTCAACGTTTTTCAACCTGAAGCCAGCAAGAACGTCTCTTTCGATGAAGAGGTACAAAGATACTTACCATCCCCGCTCCAAATGGCTCTACCTATTAAGCCTTTTAAAGTTAAGGAAATCAAGGAAATAATCCTGTATAATTTGAAAAGTAAAAAGGCTCCCGGCATTGATTTGCTATCGGGGAAAGTTCTAAAGGAGCTGCCTCACAAAGGCGTTGTACTAATAACATACATTTTCAATGCCATACTCAGACTCGAATACTTTCCTCTTCTCTGGAAATCGGCTCAAGTTATCATGGTCTTAAAACCTGGTAAAAACCCTCAAGAGCCCTCTTCTTATCGACCCATAAGCCTTCTACCGATACTTGGTAAGATCTTTGAAAAGCTGTTTGTAAAACGACTTATGCCAACAATTGTAGAAAACAACCTAATTCCGGATCACCAATTTGGTTTTCGAGAAAAGCACTCTACGGTAGATCAAATACACAGACTAACAAATGTTATCAATAAATCGCTGGAATCGAAGATGTTCTGCTCAGGTGTGTTTCTCGACGTTTCCCAGGCATTTGACAAAGTCTGGCATCTTGGACTCTTATATAAAATAAAGAAAAATCTGCCACATAATTGTTACCGTATCTTACATTCCTACTTAGTGGGCAGAGTGTTTCAAGTCAAGTACTCCGATGCTACTTCTCCTCTATTACCAGTGGGGTCGGGTGTTCCGCAGGGTAGTGTCCTGGGTCCTCTGCTCTACCTCCTGTTCACCTCGGACTTACCGTCGGCAAGTGAAACCACTGTTGCTACCTACGCCGACGACACAGCGATCCTAGCGACACACTCCGACCCCTCAATAGCATCTCTTATACTACAAGAATCATTAAACAGCGTTCAGTTATGGCTTGATAATTGGCGCATAAAAATCAATTCATCGAAGTCAGTCCACGTTACCTTCACCACACGTAACGCAAACTGCCCTCCAGTCACAATTAACGGTCAACCAGTACCGCAAGCTGAAAGTGCTAAGTACCTTGGGATGCATCTGGACAGGAGACTAACATGGAAAAAACATATAACATCTAAGAAGCTTCAACTTAATCACAAGGTCAGAAACATCTATTGGCTTATAGGCAGACAATCACGGTTAAGTCTCGTCAACAAACTCTTGATCTATAAAGCCGTGCTTAAACCGGTATGGACTTATGGTATTCAACTTTGGGGTACTGCAAGTACAAGTAATATTGAGATTATCCAGCGCTTTCAGTCCAAAACACTTAGATCAATAGTCGACGCTCCTTGGTTTGTCTCAAATAACTCTATACACCGCGACCTCAAAGTTTCAACCGTGAAAGAAGAAATCATGCGCCTCTGCAGGACACATCTTCAAACTAGAACAGCATCCCAACCACCTGGCAATTAACTTGTTAGACAACAGTGAAGATATTTATAGACTAAAAAGACACAAACTATTAGACTTACCATTCAGGTTTAACTCATAATGTATTCTCTGTATTTTCTGTATTGTACTGTCTGTGATATCTGTTCTGTATGTTTTTGTATTCGTGTCATTCATACGTGTTAATGTCAACCTGTATATGTGCCTTATGGGCCCAGTGTTTAATGTTTGAACTTATTGTATCATGCCAGCAGGAAGTGATAGTGACTTTTGTTCATTTGGTTACATGTTTTTATCATTTAGTTTTGTATTTTGTTACTTCTTTAATCTATTATCAAAACAAGAAGAGCTGTCAATGGTCAGCTCTTCATAATCCTGTGTGTTGTCAGCCAATTTGTTAAATGTTCGCTCAGTCGAACAGCTTACAGATCTCCAAAAAAAAAAAAAAAAAAAAAAAAAAAAAAGTTATTTAATATAAATATTTTCTGGTTCTTTTAACGGTTATAGTTAATAGTCAGAGAAGGGGTAGGGCTAGAAAGTATAACATTCACAATAAAAAGCTTAAAATTAAAATTTACAATGTTATTAAGTAATATATAATGTTTATATATGATAAATTTCGAACCAGTGTGTCTAGAGGTTCGGTTGGTAAAACTCGCATTGGATTGTGGGACGTCAAAGATGGCTGCTGCTTAGCTGCTGATGTTAAACAGGAATGGTTTCGCCGGAATTTTCTTTCAATAAAAGCTGCCTCGTTCACGTTTCCTCTTCTCTGCAGTATGGAGAATTCCTTCTGGTGTTGTCCTGGTTAAGTGTTCGGTGTTCACTTCGATTAAATGTTTTGGATTATGTTTATTCACTTCTGTCAATGTGTGTGTCGAAAATTGTAAAGTTCGTTTGGTTATGAATAATTATTGTTTTAGCGTTTTAACTCCTTATATCACTTATATTCGGTTCAGTATTAATTGATTTCAATGTTTGTAGTTGTTGTGTTCACTGAATTTAGGTTTAAGGTAAATTTTTCCGCAACTCGATTTTTTACTGTAGGCTAGGCTCAACTTCCATACGCCATTAATGGTTTCGTTATATGTGGTTCTTTAGCGAGAGCATATCAACCGTACACTACGAATATTAAATAAGAACTGTTTTACTTCCTTCGTTTTCTGAAATATCTTAGCCAATTTAATATTGGAAAAGTATTGTTTCAATTTTTAACCGCTTCCGATACATGTAAAAAAGTACATTATATCACAGAATATATTTTGGTTATTAATTAGTTTCATGAAATAGTAAATACATAATCGGTTTCTTTTATTCCTTCTGCGTAATTTGATACCCAATCTATCTTTACAAAGTTTTTTATTAAAATTGCTATATTTCTTTCATTTTGGAAAAGTAGGCTCAAAATTTTATTCCTGTTCTTCTCCAAATATTAGCCATTTTATATGTTATAATTATGATTATAATAAATCTCAGATTGGCATAAATGTTTATCTTTCCTTAAATTCTCACAATTTTATCCATTGATTATTCCTTTAAATATAATTCATGAATTTATAACTCCCCACTCTGAAATTTTAGTTATTACATCTGCAAATTTTTTAATAATTTTATATATCTTTTTACACTATCCTTTTAACGTCTAGTTTTAGTCATAGTATTTGGTGACTAATTCACCTTATATAAATTCCGTCAGTTTACTTGGTTTATTTAACTTAATTAATCAATTATAATGTTGTTGGAATTTCCTATTTGGCCTAGATTTTCTGGTTTTACATATAATGTTTTTGGATAATACTGTCTCTATACCCCTTCTGACTTTCTTAATTTAATACAATATTAATTAAAATCTCCTTAATTAACTAATATAACATGTAGTATTGTATTCCTACTCAACATACTTAAACAATATTTAAAATTAACAATATGGTCTTCAAAGTCAGACATTTTAGTTTTAACTCCTACAAATAACATATAATAAACATTTTATAAACAGAGTATGGTATCCATATTTAGACATTTTAGTCTGGATTAACACTGTTAGACCTATTAAACATTTTTATAATAATAACAAAATCTTATTCTATTCACCACATTGAACTATGGAGTTCATGGGCTTTAACATAAACATAACAAGGCATTTATTTTTTCCTACTTCTTAAACTTATTTTGGTTGCAGTCCTTTCTGTGTTTATTATAGTATTACATTTTTATCCCCTGTCACTTTATTTATTCAACACCTTCTTATAAACATTAGTAATGTGTTCATAAGAATATTTTATAAAATTTTATTTCTGTAGTCATAGAAAATTTTAAAGTTGTTTATGGTACACATGTACTTAGGTGAAGTATTAGTTACACTTCTACTTGAAGTTTACTTAATATACTGAAATAACTTGCACTGGTTCACTTATATTTTGGATCTTATCTCTTACTGAGTTTTACAATATTCCCAGACCAAAATCTTATTTATAAGGGATTATGAAGATTTGTTTATTCCATTACACAATAACTTTAGTGGGTGCACTTCTACTTGCAACACTAAACACTTTGTAACTACTTTACATTAATATCAGGTTTTGGGTGTTATACTTTCTTTGTGACCTTGAATTTCTTTAGGGGTTTGTTATATTCTTTTTAATATATATAGGTTTCCCTTGTGTAGTCCTCCCGTCCTACAATTTCGTTTCTTCAAAATTCTTCCTTCTTGGTTTCTCCAAGGTATTATTGTTTTTTCATGTCCGTTGGTTTGTTCGGGGTATCTTCCTTTCCTACTCCTATCCTACCTGGGTATTATCCTTATTTTATTTTAGTTTTTTGTGGTTTATTTTTCTTTATACATTTTTGTTGCACTGTGGTTCTTTACTTTTACTTTTTCCATTTATGGTGGTATTTTATTTTGATATTTATATGTTTTCATTTGAATTTTTCTTTATATTGAATGTAATTGATATTTAATTATGATCATATTGTAATCTTTATTAAGTGGATTATCTGTCATGCTACAACATTCACACCTAAACACACTTTCAACAGTCGAACACCATCAGAAAACCAGTCAACCGTTTAAGAAATCCAAGTTCGACAGCGGACACATCTTCGTGGTTGTTATTTATATTAATATCATAACTCACACTGGGGGCGTATTTACTCACACTTTAAGTGAAAATCATTCTATCCTATGTCACTGAGGAGGAACCTGCCTGATAATAATTCATGTACCGAAACATTGGACATAACAGCAAATTAGAACCTGGGACCTCAACCCTGAAAAAGAACACTCACACAGTAAAAATCTTGGTTCATTATCATATGTATGTATTCATGAAGTCATGTAAAATAAAGTGTTTCAAAGCAGAGCATCTTTTGTTATGTAATTTTTTAGCAATAACTTTTATCGATCACCAAATAAAGTGATTTTTATATGGAACGAAGGCACATAATCTATTAAACATTAAAAAAAATTAGTACTATATATAAAACTATAAAAACGTAAGTTGTTGGAAAAATCGAACCTTTAAAAAAAAATGGATGGAAATCAGCCTCCCCATTATCTAAGGATAGATTGTGTGGTTTATAAGATTAACTTTGACAAATTAAAATGAGATGAAATAGCACAGAAGTTAATTAAAATATCATAAACAGAATAAAACGGTGAAAAAATTATGGAGGTTTATTGCATCGAAAATCTCTCTGGAATTGTGCAGACTTGTAAGTTTGGGTTTGATGGGATACCTGGGGGAAAGAAATCAGTGCGTTAACCGATGGTTTATACTAATAAAATTTCGTTTAACTCGTTTTAATGTACCCATAGCATTTTATCTATTGTTACTTAAAAGTGATTATTAAATTTATATAAAGTTTATTAAAAGTGATTGTTTTACTGCAATAAATAATTTTGTCATTAGTTGTTTAAAGACGATACGTTTATTAAAGACGCGTATTTTTCTTTAAAACAGTAGGCTGTAACCTGTTCTATATGACTGCAAGGAAAACAGTTCGTGGATTAACAGTGGTTTCGAATTAATCGTGAATTTCGACCCGTCTATTATCACGGATAATCTGGGTGTGTGTAGGCCTATAGTTTTCTCCGGGTCGCAAACTTGACTGATCAATGCTCCCATACAGACCAGACATTAGTTACTGTTATAACATATTATGTAAAACGTGGGACGTCTATTTGAGGTACTGATAATCGTGATAAGTCAACCGCACAGCATTCGTTTACATTTACAAGTTTACACAGCGAGTACTGAAACATTGAAAGTTACTCTTTCGTTATTCAGTTTGTGTAACTGTCATAGAAGGATTTATGTATATAAGCTTACAGAAATCTTGTAAACCCGTTTCCGTCTCAGATATTTGCAAGTACCTCTGTCAAACTTGTCAAACATATTCAATGAATGTAGTCAAGTCAAATCCATACAACACAAAATGGCTGCCAGTGTTTTCCTTGAAGAGTAGTAGGGGAAAATCGTCTGACTTTATCTGGCTCTCATTTCCTGGAAATCACACAACCGTTGTGCGTATACACTCAACAGATACCGATATCGAATACTCTACTTTTTTATACTTAATTCTAAGCTTAGTCTTTGAACGTTGTTCTTGCTACATTATACAGCGTGTTGTCCGTGATAAGACATTTTTTTGTGATCGGCCTAACGTACCCTCACTCTTCAAATACTTTATACTTCAAGATTATTATGTAGTAGGTTTGATCAAAATGTTCGTGTAATTTTGTTTAATTCTGACGCCAAAAATATATTCAAAACCGTTTTTTGCCATGTCGATACGTCTGTTTGTAACAGTTATTCAGGTCTTTAGCCACAGTGGATCCATGGTTTCGATTTGCATTTTGACGTATTTGGAGACTTTCTAACATTCTACAATTTACGACTGAAGAACTTGCATTAAATTTTGAGTAAAGAATGAAATACATTGCTCTAACGCGATGAAAGTGTTGCCGTAGGCTTTTGACAAGTCTGGTATCCACGAACGAGCGGTTTTACAATTGTACAAAGCTTCAAAGACAATGGGTTTTGCATGGGCAGAAGATGAAGGATGTGGTATCGTGTTTCATGAAATTTATCAGTAGGTGCTTCGGTCAGTAAAATGTTGGGAAATTTTCGCCATTTCCGTGAAACTATTGCGTAAAAAACGGCCAGATATATGGAAGGAATATTTATGAAAACTGTATTCCGACAGTACACCATCATTACTTATTCAAGAATTTTTAGGCAAAGAAAAAACTTCGTCATGATAACCAAAACTGCTGTACACGCCAGACATTTGTACATGCGATCTCTTCCTCTTCCCAAGGCTTGCAAAAAGAATATGAAATGACGTCTCTTAACTGATGAAGACATACAAATTGCTGAGAGAGCTCGATACATTTAAAAAATGCTTTACAAACATGTTCTGAAGATTCAAGAAATCATTGCTTATTTGTGTTACATCTCACGGAAATTATTTTGAACGGATTCTACAATTATTGATGAATAAAAACATAATTTTTTAAATATACAAAATTTGTTTTCGAAATTTTTGATCAAGCCTCGTACATTCCAAAAGGTATGTATTAAATGCCTATGTTTAAATTTTTAGTGAATGCAACCTAGACAAGTTTCGAGATTCGGTGTAATATATTTTTAATATGTTATCTCACTACACTATGTACGTAGTGTCTCCTATACTCCAACCTATGTGCAGATGTTTATAGTTTATATCCAGCGCAAAATAATAAGATAAAACCAGTTTTTGAATCCATTGGTTCCATCATGTCTTATCAATAACGTTGGAGAGGCTTTTCCGTCCTCCAATTTGACCAACTGCTCTGTCCTCCGGCTCCCGAACTGCTCTGACCAACTTTCTTTGGACATCTTCTTCACAAAATGGCTTTCTTTTGGTGGCGTACTTCACATGGGCCTCAACTATACAGATCTGTTTTCTCTAGAAAAATATAAACATTTTATTGAAATTGTACTTCATACTCTGACAACGGCATTTTCATTCTTGTATGAGTCTTATCTTTATAGGGTCTCTTATCTGTCCTCTTTGCGTGTTTGTTTACAGGAAGGCCACGACCACTCGAAGCGTGTTTTCACGCTGCGTGACAGATTGAAAACCATCTGGAAAAATAAATCCCTTTCAAAAGGATCTGGGGTGGCCAGACGCAACGTGTTTTCCCGCCGACCGCGGAAGTACTGTACGTACAGGAGCTTTGCTGACGAGACGCCTGAGGAGCGGGGGGGGTCTACTGAATGGTAGTGCCTGCTTGTGTTGGTGCGGTATTACCGTTTCTGAACACATTGTTCACACGTATTTAGTTGTAATGTTGTGTGCGTATTAGATTGAACGTTCGTACATTGTATGTAAGTGTAATTTACTGAATATTTTGTTAAAGGGGTTTTTTTATTCGCTACAAGAAATACCTTGTGAGAGTCAGTCAAGTAATACCGAAACTTTGTTAAACGTATTTTAAATGTGTAGTATTACAGTGATGCGTGCAGTGGAATGGCATACGTCACCACATTCCTTGTTGAGCTGCAAAGGCGAACTGTTGATAGTAACTGGCGCGTTCCCACGGTCTCACGCTGACGAATGCGTCCAGACCTATCTTTCTGCGTGAAACGCTCAGTCACTCCGTAGCTGTACGCACTGGATGTCACTTATACGCTGTCCAGGCAGTGAAGGCGGCTAGAGGATTAGGAGACCCTTGGCTCACGCACGCACACTGGCAGGCCGCCTAACAATAGACTGGGGCCGGCACTTGATCTGCGCTGCTGTCTTTTTAAATACAGTTTACTATAATAAATTAAATTTTGTTATTCTGCTTAATCTTATAGTTTTGGTCGTTCCATTTAATTCAGACTGTGATTTCATTTAAAATAAGTCCAAACATGAAGTTTGTACGACGATTTTCAAATGTTTTACTCTTATTTGTTTATTTTGAAATATTGTGATTGCTAAACTTCTGAGAATTATTTACGCGACTGTTATTTAAAAAATGTTATTATTAAAAACTAAGATTCTGATCATTTAATTTACTTTTCAACTATTTTTCTGAGACACTCCCTTTGGATGCCAGAAGCCGGTTAAATGGCCCTGTGGTTCATTGTTGGAACTGCTAGCGGCCGATTAAATCGGCCCGTCAAATGACACTGAGAACTGCCAGCGGCCGATCTCGCTGGCTTTTTGTATATTCATCGTAGCGACCAGCATGACAGATGATCAATCGTTTGCCTTTACCCAGAGGGCCGCCGAGAGTTCCTTGGATAGTGCCATCAGTCCAACCAGTGTCCTTTCTCGTGTTTTCATTTATCCAGGTCTCGTCCAAAAATATAGTGTTTTTAATATTTACTTCACGCATCTTTCTTAAGAAACGACACCTTAACGACACTGACGACTTTTCCATGAGGATTTTTCTGCTGCTAAATTTCTTGTACTGAAATCCCATGTCTGATAATAGCGAGCTCAGTGAAGATTTTCCTCCCATATACAGTCCAGCTTCTTGAAGTGACACACAAAGTTGTCTGAGGGTAGGCGCTTCTTTTCGAGCATAGTAGCTCAATATGTGACGTCGAATAGCTCCTTTTGTCGAAGTCATCCATGTCTGTTACTGGCCGCTTTCTCTTCAAACTTTTCTTCCGAGGAGTATGAATAATAATATTTTCCCTCTTGGTGCTGTTTAAGGTGTTATCTTGTTGATCGTCCTCAGCTGTGATTAAATCAATATCTTCAACTACACAGGGATCTTCTTCATTTTCCAAACTTTTTTTAATCTCTGCGTTGATACGTTGTATTGTTCTCAACGAAATGCCACAAGCATCTGCTGTTCTCTGCATTACTTTCTTAGTATCAAGTAAAGGACCTCCGTTATTCTTCTCTTTCACAAAATAGAACAGAACAGAAGCAATCATTGTTCTGCATTGAGTATGTAAAACTTGGCGTTTTTTACAAGAACTCATAATCACAAATCAACTATACACTAACCACAAATGAACTGATTCACTCACAATATACGCGACAGATCTGCTCTCTGACAAGACTGGCTGGCCTCACTACCCCGTGCAAGCTATTTAACGACTAATCAGCGGGTAATCAGTGACTCACTCGGGGTACCCGGTACACGAGCAATGACCTCTACTGTTTGTTGGTTTGAGGGCGAATCACCCTCTCTATCTGGAAAAATGACTATAGCGACCAAGTGTAAACCAAGTAAGGAAGGGACGTCTCTCTTGCATATTACTGAAATCTGTAATACCGGTAATTATTTTCCAAATTACGTGATACAATAATACACATTTAATTCCTGACGCGCTACCTCGTCCTCTCAAGTTATAGTTAAAGTTTAACAACATGGACAGTAAATTTTTAATATATTTACATAGATACATATCACATTTCATTTTATGTATCTGTAAAACAATAATACGCGTATATAATATTTTTATAATAAATAACATTTTTAAAAGTCCGTGCTAGTAAAAAGACAAACAATTATTTCGATTACGTATAACAACTATTATTTCATATATTGTTTATTTGAAATAAAAATATGAGGTTTGAAAATAATCTTTATATCTATATATTAAAATCCGTTAAATATGTTGATTAATTTTTTCAGTATTATAACAATAAAGAGGGGTCGTCAATCTGCTCTTTATCGAGTATCACAATCGGTGAATCGGAACAGTTTAAAAAAAAAAGCCAAGGCCGACGCCAGGAATTTTAAGATTCTCGTAATTTCGAGGTCAAGTTGTAAAATCAAAAATCAAATTGTAAAAATATTACATATTAAAGGGAGTGTCACAGAAAAATAGTTGAAAAATAAATAAGATGATCAGTAACTTGGTTTTTAATAATAGTCGCTTAGATGGTGTTCTAAAGTTTAACAATAACAATAGTTCAAAATAAACAAATAAATGTAAAACATTTGAATATCGCCATAAAAACTTCGTGTTTGGACTTATTTTAAATGAAATTACAGTCTGAATTCAATGGAACAATCAAAATTAAAAGTTTAAGCACGACAATAAAATTTAATTTATTGTAGTAGACTGTAACTAAAAAGACAGCAGCACAGGTCAAAGGCCTGTCCCTGTCTATTGTTAGGCGGCCTGTCAGTGTGTGTGTGTATGAGTGAGGGTCTCCTAATCCTCTAGCCGCCTTCACTGCCTGGACAGCGTATAGTTCTAATTTTTGAAGGCCCAGATTTCGATATATTTTTGTTCTGTTTCATAATGGTTGTTATGGAGTACTTACTTGGACAGTGAAATAATTATTTTGGAGGTGGAAAAATACCCGTATCTTTACAATACAAAGCTCGATGACTACAAAAATCAAAAATTGAAACGAGAGATGCCTGGGAGCAAATTACAGTGAATGTATTTGGGGACAAGTGGGCAGCATTGGATGAAGAATCATAAACAAAAATAGGTAAGTACCAACGAAAATATTTATTGTGTAATATTAACCATTCTTAAACTATGTTCTAAATACATAAAGTAAAGCTAAATTTGCAAATGCACGTACAACAGAAATTCGTAATCAAAAATAAGTACATTATTTTAACTATTGATTTATCAGTTACAAAAACTTTTCTACTAAAAATAACTTCTTTTATACTGAACTAAACTTAACTGTACTGATTTTGCCAAGAAACGGAACCTTCAGCAGAACAGAAGTAGTTCTTGAAGTGATCTCTGGTTGTCTTACCAATGTTGTTCCCTCTTGTTCCTACTATAGGAATACTTTACATTGGGCGCGATAATGTGTCTTCAAAATTGTAGCCATCGAGATGTCTAACGAAGTTATGAAGGACACAGCAAGCTTGAATGATTTCGTCGGCCATATCAATACTAACATCGAGTGGGCGATGGAAAATCCGCCGTTTTTTTGCTAAAATGCCGAATCCACACTCGACAAAGCGCCGCGCTCTTGATAGTCTATAGTTAAAAATTCTTTCATCTCTATTTAATTTTTTTGCAGGATAAGGTCTCATTAAATTTTCGCACATTCCTAAAGCTTCATCGGCTACAAAACATACGGCAATGATAATCCTTGTTGACAATTTGATAAAGGTTCGGGTTGTGGTAAGTTTAAAGTTTTTCCATACAAACTTTTCCCCAAATTTGTGGATTTCAGTATATTTGAGTCACTTTCATTCCCAAACGAGCCTACATCAATGTATCTGAAACAGTAATCACTGTCAACTACAGCCATTAATACAATTGAAAAAAAGTTTTTGTAGTTGAAATATTCACTACCTGTACCCCACGGCTTTAATTCTAACATGCTTGCCATCAACGGCCCCTACGCAATGAGGGAAATTGGCCCTTTTACCAAACTTCTCACTAATATTCTTCCAGTCTTCCGTACTTGGCGTTTTCATGTATTCTTCTTTCAGTGCCTCCCAAATAGCTGAGCATGTTTCTCGAATGGCATTAGAAATAGTTGAACGACCAATTAAAAATTCGAAATGCAGTGAGCGAATCGAATTTCCAATTCCCAAATATCTGTAACAAAAGACTTATGTCAGGCGAGCAAATATTAAGAACTACATTAAATAAATGCACGATTTAAAAATTGTCTGCAGTAAACTGATACGACACTGTCTACTATCACTGTATAACACGCAATGCGCACAAACACAAACACACACGCACACGCACGCACGAACACACACAAACAAACACTTTCACGCAGTTACATATTTATTTTATTTTTCAGGAAAAGAAGTACAGAAGCGGTGGAAGAGTATGAAAGATAGTTACTTAAAAACCATTAAAAGTGAAGTGGAGGTGCAAGTAAACCAAGAAAACCCTATGTATATCACAAGCAAATGAGCTTTCTCCAGTTTTGCTGCGAACAAAGAAAGTAAGAGTAAAAAATGTTTGTAGTGTTCGTTTTGTAACTGTAGTTCGATATTTATATAAGAATTCAATGTTATTTTAAAAGATAAAGTGCATTATAAACGCAACAATACACTATCATTTGTTGTTTGAAGTTCATTGTTGACGATGGGGAATTTGATTTTGTTTTAGAGTTTTTACGGGCATTTGTCATCGTTGGAGCAGAGAATTAACTCTTGGTTTAATAGCTCTGTAGTTCAATTTCCGTATTTTTTATGTTTTGATAATCCGATTTTTGTTCGGCTTTAATTGTGGCAACCCAGTTACAGCAATGTTTGTGTGCGTTATATGTTTTAGGCAAGTTACTTCACAGCTGAGGACGAGATAGATTCCATATCTCGAATCGTCGTGTAATATACCCTACACTGAAACGATGGAAAATGTTCGTAAAAACTCTCAAACAGACCTAGTTTTTGCTATGTCGTCTTGACTTGATTTTCGTTGATACAGTAACTCAAAATAACAACCATCTCTGTAATGTTAAATTTATATTTTACTATCTACAATTTCATTGAAAATAATAGTTAAATTTGGTTCCTTTGTAGAATTTTGCAGGTAGGACATCAAGTAATGGAACCTTTTGTGCTTCATCTAACAAGATTATTCTGGGCCATTAATAATGATAATTAGTTTTATTCAGCTTCTAACTTAATATAGGGTATACCTATTCCTTGAAAGTCACCAGATTCACTTAGTAATAATAGGCCTAATAAATTATCACTATATCTTTTCTGTTTGCAAACACCAAGTTTACTAGAAAGCTAAACCCTATTAACCATTTCAGGTCCATATTTCAGTTTTTAACTGTTTAATTAACTTAATGTTCTTTTACAAATAGGACTCAAAGATCTACTCCTTTGACAAAAAAAAATCATAGCTAAAATACTCTCAGTGGTTTTCAGATATTATAAAATGAATAATTTTGATAACTTGGCCTAATGCTGACAAATATAAGCTTAAATTACTTAAGTAAAAAATGCAGAACACCGACAATGTTAGCGGTTATATTGTATTTTACTCTTTTAAAGTTTTCTAGAATTTATCTGTTCTTTTTACAGAACCTTGAGAAACATGAATGGTGATTATTCCGAAAGTCAAACTGAGCCTCCCGATCACACTGCTGAACTTGATGCAGATAGTACGTCCGACGAATGTAACTTTCCTGTAAGACAGTGTTCACGTTTGCCGAAGAAACGAAAATCAGAACCTTTTGAAAGGGAACTTTTACAAGTTCTGAAGGCTAATATACAACAAGAGTCTGAAACACAATCGCCTCAGATGAAGAACCCAGATGAAATGTTTCTCCTCTCGCAGTTACCAGCCATTAAGATGATGAGACCGTCTGATAAGATGAATTTCAAATTAAATTCATGCAACTTATTAAGGAATATACAGCACCAACCTTTACTTTTACTTCCCCAACGAATGTACCTGTCTCTAACCCACCATCTGTTAGCAGCTACTTGTCATCCGACCCATCTACTTCAACACCGCACTCAGCAAGAGATCACACTATGTCGGAGTGTGAAGAAGAATCTGTTCTCTCGTATTTCCAGTTGCAGTAAAAAATTTGTTACTATATGTGTAATAAATAGATTTGAATTATACTGTATACAAGTATAACTAGGTATGTCAAATAAACAGAAACTTACCTCAAAGTTAATGCGAGTTTTTCTTCAGCTCCAATACAATTCCGCATCACTGTGTCACTTTTACATAGGCCTATAGCATCTTGAACTTTAGATAAGAGTAATTCAAAAGAGGGAACAGACATTCTGTAATACTCAAAAAACTTTTGTGTTTATTCTTTTAACTTGGTATGTAAAAGCACAAACTTCCCTTTTTCTTGTCTGTCCATAACAATGGGATGCACCCAGTACTTTCTCTGTCGCCGACGGCAAACAATCAATAAAGCACACAATGTCCTAACCGCATTTTTGTTAATTCTAAACGGATTCATAACGCTTGCCGCACCCAGTGACAGACAAATCAGGACTGAGTTCACGGGAAACAAGCGCACAGTGTGGACACGTCCATGGGCGGGATTTTAAGCTGCGGGAAAACAAGCTGCGGTACAAAGTGAAAACACGCTTCGTGTGGCCGTGGCCTAATAGGAAAGACACATTTTAGAAACATCACACCACAGATTTTTAATAATCTATATATAACTATTTTCGAAATATGACTGTGCTATTTTGAAGCCAAAGTATAGTACACTTACCACCATTCCTAGGTTAAATTGTGTAAACCTTGATAGTAGGTACGCTTTTCAAGGGTATCGGAAACCTACTCTAATACTGGGACTGAATATATTTGTATTTGACGCTGAGAAACTCTCGATATTAAGTAAGTAGTGCTACAGAGTTTTAATTTTATTTATTAATACGGATATTATGATATATATATTATACATATTGAACAGATACATATTATGACATTTATATTGATTCCTGCTTAATTCTTCTAGTCTAAATATTTTTATTTTTACTTCGTAATATTGGGTACTGAGTAAATCTGATAGAGGAAGGTGTGGAGGATGTACAAAAGTCCATCACTGAAACTCGTATGCGAGATCATAATTAACGAGCTCAATAGAATTAATCTCTCCAGGCAAGTTCTGCGATGTGGGTACGCTGGCTGCTTGCTGAGGGAGTTGGTCTGTCTACGTGTGGCATATTTTATTTATGGCACATCTTATTTCCTGTGAAACGAATTAGACGCTGAAGTCCTGAATACATTATAGTTACCGAGTAAAACAAAACTAAACAGCCCCCAACAAATAGCTGTATTTTAGAACAGGGTCTCTGTATTATCTATATGTCACTTTACTGACATACCTCGGAATTCTATACCACGTGTCCGAATAGATTTCAGAACGATTCTGCGTACGAGGACCAATACTTTCAGTTAAGATTTACGTCCCACAAGTTAGAACATTTGTTGGAATTTACTAACAATTGTAAATAAAACCAACATCACAATACTTAGCCTCAGTGAGGTGTTTTTCATTTCAACAGATCATATGATTTTCTTTGTAGCAAGCGTTATCTGAGCTGATTTAATATTGTTCGTTTTCTATATACGTTTGTCTAACCAGTCGTCATCAAGACGACAAAGGTGAGCCTAGTGGTTGTAGATATAACTAGAAAATTAGTGTCATCTGCACGTGCAAGTACTACAGCCTTCCCCCTACTTTTGACATTTATGCGCTATATTAGAGTTCTCTGTTCTGTAAATATGATAATCAAGCCAGCGTGCCATTAGGAGAGTCAGCGTTACATCAAGAGATGTCGCAGTACAATTTTATTTTCAGTCCAATTTAACTGAGACATCTGTTAAATTAATGAGTAGATTTCGCTGAACCGAAACTGATCTCATTGAAGTTTCTTGAGTCTCAAAGATACATCTTTTCAAGATCGATTTTCAAGCGGTGGCTTGTTAAATCTTTTGCCATTCAGTTGTAAGAATAAACGTATCTGGTGTGTTTTCATTGTATAGAAACACACTAAGTATTCTACTAAATAAGGTTGTTATAAAATGTTTTAGGACGTTGTTTGAGTCAGAGGCGGCGCCGCGGGGGCCAGACTTAAAGTAGGATTTTTTATTAAAATTACTGACGAGGATTAAAATAGAAGAGGATTTTTTTTACTAATACTGAAAAACGACATAATTTGACAACTATGCAAAATGTCCATCTTCTTATAAGAAATTATTGATTGTCATAGCTGATCTTTTCTTAATGTATTTTTATGATGGATATAACATGTATTTATTTGGGGCCCCAAGATGGTCAACACATAATAGAAAATCTTTAGGCAACTTTTTCGTATTGTTAAATGTGTGCTTGTGCCTGGTTAGTTTCCTTCGCGGTAAAATTCATTGCATGTTTTTAAATTATATTTAAAAAGTAAAATGAAGGCCCTATTTTAGGTCTACTAAAATTTATTAGCTGCACTAAACCAGACTTCACTTGATAAAATTTCATTTATTACCTAACAGTTGGTTTACACAAACTGTAAAAGCGTTTTGTATGGATTCATGTATAAATTGAAGCAAATATTTGGAGAACTGCTTGCTGGTTTGTTGCAATAGTGTACTTATTAATTAGTCAATGTGCATTGATTAGAATTATATTTATTTTGTGGCACCCATAAGGTCAAAATGCTAGTAAGAATTAAATTTTGCCTCCTACAGGAAGTTGTTGTATAGACCAAGTGGTCTTTGACTGTGGTAAGAAATAAGAATGATGTCAAATTACCTAATGAAACTACACAGTGAAGTTTTCCAGTTTGATGTTGAAGCATTTAAGACACGTGACATATATAGCAAATATGTTGCATGTTTTTATTATAAAACCACTCCATGTTCCCATCAAAAAAACTGAATAAGGGCCCCACGGAGGGCCCCAAAGGTTGTAGCGTTGCCACTGGTTTCAGTGCTTGTGGTTATGCTTGAGTAAATATTTCGGTTTATGGCACTTCTCTCTCCATTGGGGTAAGAACCGTATCACACTGTATCAGTTTCATCGCTGTTGACGGTTCAACGTGTTTGGATTAATATTTCAAACATGTATTTAGAAACGTGTCAGCTGTTTCATTTTATTCCGTCAATTTCTATGTTTCCCTTAAGGAGTTAAAATAATATGATATATGATTACGTAACCTTAAAATTCCAGGTTTTGAAGTATTTTTAATTGTGGGCTGAGTACTTGTTTTTAATATATCGTGTAGTTATCTTCTGTATTGAACTTCTACTTTACGTAGACTTCCAATTTACCTGTTGAACAAGAGCACCAAAAGTACCGTATTTCACATGTGCGCAATCAGGATTTACTTCTGAGGGTTTCTTTTGGGGAGGGGATGAATTAAAGTACAAAAATAAAAAAAGACCCGGTTATTATTATTATTATTTTTTTGTTATAATCAAGAAGATAAGTGCGAAAACGATAGGATTACATTAACAGATATATTAAATTTAACAAATTGCTAGAACAATAAAAACGAAATCTTATATTACAATATAGGTTAAATAAATAAACGATACAACAAAACCGGCACAACTTTTCTACCATCTTCTGCGACTCTGATAGTGTTGAATGTTTTGTTCGAATTTTTTAAAACTTCGCCTTTGTGAGTACGTGTCGATAAACATATGCGGCAAATTGAGTTAAATTAGTATACTAGTTTGCTATTTACATTAATAAAATATTTAAATGAAATGAGCAGTGAATAGACTCAAAAACAAATACTTTACAATCGCGCTACGGGTATTTGGCCGGACATTATTTTGAGATTCGCGTCTAATCAGTTCACGGGTAGAGGCTGTAAGCGGGGTTCGTATGGTAACGAACACGTTTTAAGATTTTAATTGTTGATTTGTTTTCAAAATGGTAATAAAACCCAAATTACAAAAATACGAAAAAATTATTGAATACGGATAGAAAACGGTGAACAACAATACGCACTTCTGTATAAGTTTCTCTGTATAAGCAAAATACTCATCGCTGCGCCATTGCGACGTCAAGTTGCTTTAGCTTTTCTAAAAGGAACTTAAATCAGTTTTTTTAGATGTGCAACTTTTTCCAGTCTATTTTACTGATTGTAAAGAGGATTTAATTGTTTTTCAGTTTTGGTTGTCTTGTTGCTGGAAATTGTATGACGCGCGCCGCGGTTCGTTTCAGTCAAGAAGGAGCTTTAGAGAAATTCTTATTGTTATACAGCAGTCTAACAAGTCGTTCTGAATCTTCTGGACGTCAGTCTGTCAGTACCTCTTAATACCGTTAGAAGTTGTACTTATCTACAACTAGTAATTATTTAAATAGTGATTAGTCTTGATTCTCAGTGCGCACGGTAAGTGTTAAATGGAAATCGCGATTACCTTTGTTTCATACAATGTTCAGCTATGTTTAAAACAAAGAAATTCATATTACAAGAATTGAAACATGTAAGAATATATCTCTACCCTCGAGAAACATAAGATATTGTAGCTGTGGTCTTGTCATGAAGGGACACAGAGAAATAGTCAATTTGCAAAACAAACAGTACAAGAGAGAGAAAGGTGATAGCCTTGTGTTTAGGATATGATCAGGATATTCTAATGATATCCTCTACGTACCCTTACGTGAACAGTCTAAAGGTTCCAGATGTCCGTATATGGCAGAATGGCAACGGCCGTTGAATACCGCAATTTGGTTAGCTTACGGCAGGAGAGAGAGAGAGAGAGAGAGAGAGAGAGAGAGAGAGAGAGAGAGAGAGAGAGAGAGAGAGAGAGAGAGAGAGAGAGAGGAGGGAGGGAGGGAGGGAGGGAGGGAGGGAGGGGAGAGAGAGAGAGAGAGAGAGAGAGAGAGAGAGAGAGAGAGAGAAGTGGCTGTCATTAAAAGCGAAAATACAGAATGAAGTACAGAGTTTGAGAAACGTTTAAATTCGGAGGCACCTTAAAAACGCTAAGATACTAGGAGTGTCAATGGGCGGAGCATTTGATATTCGTGATAATTTATTTATCATTATGTTTACAATCAATCGTCTTTGATCCATTAGATAAATAGATTCGTAATAATTCATTTATCAATATTCTTACAATCAACAAAATATATACACTTTTATGATACACACTTTTTATTGAATACACTACATTATAGTACAATGTACATTAATTTGTCATAGACATATTCCACAACCTTTGCAACTCATCCCTACGATCAACCATCCACGATGCTGTAATTCGAAACAAAACCAATAATCTGAAACAGAGAATATCTTACAGACGACATTTTTTATGAATAAAGAAACGAAAATATTTTTTTTGCACGAAACGAAAAATAACCTTCAACAATTGAGGGATTCTCATTTACAAGTTTTTGCCTTTGCTGAGCGATTCTAGATTCATCTAACGTTTCCTCTTGCACGAAATTTCAACCAAATTTCAAACCACGAAGTCGCGCCAGATCAGGCCACCAAAGATCAGCTGCACTCAAAAGTAAAAAACCCGTAGGAAGATTATCACACTGCTCAATCATTGATTCAAGTTCACCCCTTCGTTGAAACCAGTAAGATTTTGATCCTCTTATTTTTCCACACCAATAATATAAACTTGTTATTATTTGAGGATTACTCGACAGCGTGTTTCTCATTTGCTGTATTGTTCCATTGAAATGAGATTTTATAGCAAATAATTGTCCCTCGTTGAATAGCTTGATGACGCTGAACAGTGTCGAATGCAAAAAATCTGAACCTAGGATCCTGTGCAATACGTCGGTCTTTATATTGCATAAAAAATTTAAAATATTCAAGTGCTGTAAATTTCATACTACTTGCTCGAGTATTATCATTTAGTTCAGCAAATCCGTAAGGTTTTGCTTAGCGGGAAATGCCATGCTTACATATCCTTCGCACGAGAATTAATTTATGATATCAGTACCTTGTGGTCATGGAATTACATTATTCACTGCAGATTGGAGTCGATCAACTTCTGTGATTCTAATATTCTTCGGGATCATACTTTCATAAATTTCTTCAGGAAAGTTCTTTTCATCTGTATTTACCTCAGGTAAATCAACAGTGGGTATCATTCCATAAATACTATAATTTAATGGAAGTAGAGATATCTGTTCCATATCAATGATGATATCACTATAGAATGGATTATTCATTTTCACAAATTTGAGTGCTTCTAAAATTTTGTCACGTCTCACATGAAAATCCCAATGTCCATTAACACTTTCCTTTCTTACATCTACAGTGCTCAGTGAAGCGTGTGTAGGGGGCAAGGAACTAACAATCTCCGTTATATTTTGACCAATATTTATAATATTTCCCTTATAAGCATATTGACCGAGAAAGCCTCACGATTTCACCCTATACACACCATATACACCCTATACGCATCACTGGTTGTACTCTTGCTATCAAGAGTTGTTCTACATAAATGAGATCCATCAGTTCTATAGGTACATCTTTAGGACCCATACGATTAACTGCAGTAAACTTATTTGGGTTTCGCTTACACTGCGGACACATATAAAAAAATGTTTGCTGCATTAACACTCGAGAACAATTTACACATTCATAGAATTCTAGAGATCGTAAATTATCTTCAAATTCATTCTGAAGATTCTTATATCCTGTGTTGTTTTGATCATATAACACATGATTCATGTTATGTTCTGCAGGGCCTTCAACATTTTGTCGCTGTCTCATCCGTCTTTGATTTGTAGTTAAACGACCCATATTTGGACCTCTTCTCCGTCGAGGCATAGCCTACTATAAATATTAGGTATATACAAATTGATGAATAGGAATGTATAGAATATGCGTATAACAGAAAAAAGTACTTAAATAAAGAGTACAAAATAGAATAAGAACGATAAGAATAATAATTTTAATAGAATTTGGATTAAAATTTACCTGAACTGTGATTCGTTGCAATATGTAATGGAAAGTTGCAGGTCCATCAGCGACTACGTAGATTCTCGTCTAAAAATTGACACTTCTTCAACACAAGTCCAATCTGGCTACACCATAGAACAGTGCTCTACTACTGTTTGAATTAAACACGTGTGAGACACTGTGTACGAATAGAAAGTGTATACAGCAAAATCTTATCGAGCGACAGCCAGCGCGGGCGGCAGGAGCCGCACACGCACACGCATGGGCATTTGTGATACAGCAAAATCTTATCGTATCGGGCGACAGCCAGCGCAGACGGCGGAAGCCGCACACGCACACGCACCGACACGCGAGCGCCGAAATCGGCCGGTGACCGGTGAGTCGCCTAGCGCCCCGTAAGTGCGAGTGAGACAGAGCGCCGTAGCTGGGCCACGATATCTCTATCTCTCTTCCTCTCACACGTTTAAGCTAAGATTTTTAAAAAAATCGTAATATCTTTTGAACCAAATAATTTAGAGAAATAATTACATGTGTTCACTCTACAGTACAGTGCGGATATGTATGTAAAATTTTATAACAAACGGTTGAGTAGTTTCGGAGGAGTTCGCGGTCTAAGTTGTGCACCGAGTCATGGATAGAGTGCCCACAACTCGCATTCGCTACGCTCATCAGTCTCCGCCCAATTATCAAGATGCCGTTTCATCAGACGCAAGTTTAGTTCTCAGGAGAATATAGGCCAAGAAAAGACTATATGAGTATCTGGGAGAACCGTGTGTGTGTGTGTCCGCGCGCGCGCGTTTTCGTGAGAGAGAGAGAGAGAGAGAGAGAGAGAGAGAGAGAGAGAGAGAGAGAGAGAGAGAGAGAAATTCCGTCAACATCCACTGGTGTAAGATAATGAAAATTATCAATAAATTTAAAACTCAGCTCAATACTCAATACGTAGCAACAACTTTCTTGTCAAAAAAAGGAAAATCGGGGATTAAATTCAGAAAGGGAATTCAGGTACCAAAACGTTCAGTCGAATTTTGTTCAGGCGACAAAATTCGACAAGGTTGTTATGAAGACTGCTAACACAAAGAAAATAACTGATAAAACGTTCAGTCGTCAGTAGCTTGGTCATTTTACAGAAACGGCCTTGAACGCTTGCGTCATGTTTTATGTTTTACTTGAAATAGTCAATTATAGTTGACTCACAGGTATCACATAAATTTTAGAGTTCACATCCCTGACTGTATTGTATTTTTGATTTCTCTCCATCTCTCCCCACCTCCTTTCCTAACTATTTTGTCTGTCTCTGTGAATTCTATACTTTTGGAATTTTTGGACTCGTCTATTCATGTAAATAACGGCAAGGTTTTCGTATGGGTGAATAACTGAGGGGTCAAGAATTATCTCAACCTTAAAATTTAATCAAGAAGAGCCGTAATAAACAACCGTATAAAATGCGTAATTATATCGTATAGATGCGTAATCTATATTTTTGTATTGTTTGAGGTGTAACTTTCGTCGCCTGAGTAATGGCCAAAGCCGTGTCCAACGGAACCGACGAACGTGAGTAACGTTTTTCTCTTTACTCAAACACAGTTACGGTATACCGTACTCCAACTTCTGTTTATTTATGTGTAGTTATTTTGCTTGGTTTTAATACGACTTAGTTTTTTTACGAATCTGAAGAATAACGTTTCATCGTTAGTAGAACATCAAGACTGCATTGTATATCAATCTTTATATGTCTACGTATGTCTACATATAGGCTTACATTTTATATATTTTATAAAATTTCCAGTGTATCCGTATACATTTTTTTTTTAAGGCGAAATGCCTGTCCCATATATTACATGATATAGGTAAAATAATGTTATAATTTTTTAATATATTACTTTTAAATAATAATTGTAATATGACAAAATATAAATATGTTATACCGTGTCATATAATATTGACGACATACGTTGCGTGTCTAAAAAGTACTGTAGTTAGACTGATTGTGTAAAATATATTATTGATAAACCTGTATTAACTACAAAATGTTTTATATCCCCTTGAAAGTAATTTCCTTTAGCACCCACATGCTGAGGGAAATGTTGAGAAATGTTGATACCCATGGACTGAAACAGTAGTACAGTTTACTAGATGTCTTAAACTGTCGGTGTCTCTAGCTGGTACGTCACAATCTTCTGGATATTCTCCACTCTTCCAAAATAGCGGCCTCGGATTTGGCTTTTGTCTTTTTTAAACACAAAATATTCATTTGGACTAAACCGAGGAAAATAGGAAGGCTGGGACACTACAGAATCCCTTTTTTGGTCAAATACTTATTCCCAGAAAATGCGATGCGAGTATTATTGTGATGAAGCAACCAAAAGGACCAAACTCTTCATGGGCAGCTGGTGTATCAGTTTGTATAAACTTATCATATTATACCTGAATTTGTTAACAATTAACGATATTTCGATATAAAAAAAAATGTTTTTCTACTAAAAAAAGTAGCCTTGTTAATAAAACAAAATATAGTTGTATATTTATAAAGATAGTAGTAAAAAATACTGTCGAGACAGTGTAAAACAAATTATATAAAAAATATATTCTTGTGGAAAATAAAAAAAATTATTCGTTATCAGTAAAAAATTATACTTGTAATAAATCTGCACGCATTGTGTTTGGTTTCCGTTGCGCACGCAAGAACTGATTCTTCGGTTACTGGATACTGGTTTGAGTAAACGTTTTGTATTATAGGCCTACATGATTATAATGTCTTGTGTTCAAAAAACTGTGCTGTGCTGTGATTATTGTATTTAATGTATGGATTTTGTTAATTTATTACCGTTTTAATTGCGTTTGCATTTTACATTTGTACGTATGTAAGTTTTCCCGTATTTCCCACTGTACCATATTTAACTAACGTCATATTGGTAAATAATTTATAATAAATTTTGTTCAGTATGTATGCCTAGTGTAGTTGAATGTGACTGTAGTTCATTTATAGACACTCAGATGCCTAAAGTATTTTTTAGTTTTCATCCGATCTACACAGTGTTATGAAATATTTTCATTATGTTTTACAAATCTATTACTTAATAAATTATTCTTGTTTTGGTTGATCTATTCTGTGTTCACATTTATTTTATACGCCACTTTAATATCTTTATTTTACAGAAGTTTTCTTTTTTTCATTTTGTGGTTTACAAATGCAACTTGACTTTTGTGCTTGTGTAATGATTGTCTGTGTTATCTTTGCCTGTACTTCTTACTACGTTAATCGGGAGATATGCTGTATTAGAACGTTTACACAGTAAAAAGATTTTTGAAGTCTAGCACATACTTCTCAGCCTGGAAGACAGGATAATTTTAAATCAAGTTTTATTTGTCCTATACTGATTGTCGTTTTGGATATTTGGTTTCAGCTAAACCATCTTATATAATCTATGTCTTCATACAGACTATAGGGGCTGCTGAATCACGATATTTAAGTAGGTCAGAGGAACCACTTGCTCCCCGCAGAACAACTGACCAGATTTAATCGTTTTTGTACCTCAAACAGGAAATTACAGGGCGCTAAAGTCTCTCGATAGCCTTTCCGACTATGAAAGGATATTTAGCATACAACGCATTCAAGAAATGGGTGAAAATGAAAAATGAAACGTTCTTTGCCTATAATATCGCATGGAACCAGTAAAAGTGAGAAGCAAAAAGGATGCGGTTTTAGTGAACTCGCAACAGGTTTTACGCCAGTGACATGAGGAAGTAGCGGTTAGCATGTATTTGCGATTTGCAGTAGACCATACAAATGGCTTGACATTCTACTTTATATAAATATTCTTAGCGTTTTTTATTACGTAATTTTGTGGCATATTGTTGGCAGTTTTGGCACATTCTCCCATTTGTTATGGCCTATAATGGACGCAGGCAGAGGGAAGGGTCAAACCCACCGCGAAATGTATCAGTCAGCTAAAAAGAAAACAATAAGAATTGCGTCATTTTATCCTTTTATAGGAGGTCTAACTATTATTTATTTCAAACAATAATAATTCTACGTATCTACAGATATGTCGTTAGAATATGCGTTAGAATATACTTTTCACCTGTTTTTTTAACTCCATCCGAAATGAAATAGCGCATACGCCCGTGGCTGTGTTTATTACATTACTATTAAGTGCTGGTCTGCGAAGATTTATAATTGCACCAATCCTGGACATGACAATGTGATTGGTACCTATAGTTTGAAACGTTGATTGGTACTCGAAATATTTCAAATTTTTGTATACATAGGCTATATAAATATAAATAGGCTACGCATAATATTTAGAAAAGTCAAACGGTTTATGAGACTCTATAACGAATTTCATTCTCGTCCAGTAAAACTCGCATATTTAAGTACACGTCCAAATTCCCGGAAGGTTAAAAGTTGTCCCAACATCTACATGCAGTAAAGTTAGAGCGGTGCAAGTCACGGTACACTGTGTGTTAAATTTCCTATTTTTGTAGAGCAGCGCAACGTGAAAGTGTTGGATCGTGTGTAATCTATTTACGAAAGCTCTGCCTTTACAATACGTACTTATGTTAGGAGTGCGGTGAAATGTTTAGTGATAATTTCTGTGTTTGCGAAACGACGGCAAACAAAATTCAACATAAGTGTTCCAGATGTCTCCTGGATTACACACAACGGAAAGCAATTCAGTTCTTGTAGGTAGCGTGATGTGTTTGCTGATTGTACGGAGAACCCACTATGTTTAATTTTATCCATATGTTACTCTTCATAATATGTAACCAATTTTCATCCATAATATGTTACTAACATTATTATTAAAAAAGTAGCATACTGCTCATATAGTAGAATAACAACGGTACAACGGACGGGTGTGAAAAACAATGAAAATCACGTACACGTCACAAACCCAAAGTCAGGACTTGTGTACTGTTTCTTAAGAAGATAAATTCTCGAAATATTTAAATGATAGGGCTATATTTATGCTAACATTAACAAGTACGTAATATATGTAAAAACACACACACACACACACAACACAACTATATATATATATATATATATATATATATATTCCAAAGAAATTCAGAAGGAATCAGCTTTAAGACGGATACGTATCTACACCGAAATTTTGCGGAAAACCTTTCGCGGAAGACAGCATAATTTAAAGCGGGAATCAACTGAAACAGGATACGTCAACACACACACACACACACACACACACACACACACACACACACACACACACACACACACACACACACATGTATATTTTTGCAATTATGTTTTTTCTGTTAGTCTTTTGTTTCGTGTGTCCTATTTTTCTAGACTCTGTACTTTTTCGTTTAGACTCATCCTCTACATGTAACGGTAATGTCTCTTTTCTCTATAATTACCGCTATACCACTGCAGTTAGAATAGGTTGTGCATAAAACAAATAATTCAGTTATAATATTAATAAAGCCATTTCTTCTCAATGTGACCATTGCTGTCATGCGGCAATAAATATTTCCATATTCTGTGTGTGTGTGTGTGTGTGTGTGTGGAGAGAGAGAGAGAGAGAGAGAGAGAGAGAGAGAGAGAGAGAGAGAGAGAGAGAGAGAGAGAGAGAGAGAGTTCAAAGTTTCTGGGGGCGAACGATAGTTGCCTATAACTAATTCACAACTCGAAACGTAGTGATCAAACGTCCAGCAGACGTTCTGAATTTGAGCCTCGGATACAGGAAACCACAGATAATCAAACTGGTTGGTGACTGCATGGGTTTTGCCGCGGCATTTGTGTTAATTTATTAAAACCGATGGCGGGTAAGACATCTGTCCTGCTTCTGCTCGCCACATTGTGACGTTGTAGGCTGTTGTTATGTGCAAGTTTCCCGAGTTTTTATTGTTTTGCGTTTTTTAATACTAACGCTAGGCAACGTGTGTTTTACTGAAGGTACCTGCCTGAGTGTCACTAAACCTTTACAAACCACTTTTTACTTCCATATTCCTTAAGGAATGGAAGTATGGTGATGGCAAAAAAAATCGTGTTCGAGATTATTGCAGATTCTGATTCTACTACACTCAAAACATGAAAAAAAGTCGTTTTCCGAAAAGTGTCTGTGTGTCTGTCTGTCTGTCTGTGTGTCTGTCTGTCTGTGTGTCTGTCTGTAGATTTTTTTTCTATGGCAAACGATAACTGCCGCAAATTCAAACAGAATCAAATAATTTTTTGCATGCAGCCCTGATTTGCAGAGTACTCGCGACCTATTGTTTTTGGTGAAGATCGGTTGAGGAAAAGGGGTAGTTTACCTGCAACGGTTTTTTTTTAGCAAAGGTAATTTTGTTTGTTTGGCAAACGATAACAGCCGCAAATTCAAACAGAATCAAATAATGTTTCGCATACAGCCCTGAATTGTAGAGTTCCCAAGATCTGTTGATTTTGGTGAAGATCGGTAAAGGGAAAGGGGTAGTTTACCTGTAACGTTTTATGTTTTAACAAGGGTATTTCCTATGGCAAACGATAACAGCCGCAAATTCAAACAGAATCAAAAGATTATTTGCATACAGCCCTAAATTGTAGAGTTCTCAAGACTTATTGTTTTTGGTGAAGTTCGGTTGAGGGAAAGGGGTAGTTTACCTGCAACGTTTTTTTAACAAGGGTATTTTATATGACAAACGATAACTGCCGCAAATTCAAACAGAATCAAATAATTTTTTGCATGCAGCCCTGATTTGCAGAGTACTCGCGACATATTGTTTTTGGTGAAGATCGGTTGAGGGAAAGGGGTAGTTTACCGGCAATGGTTTTTTTTTAGCAAGGGTAATTTTGTTTGTTTGGCAAACGATAACAGCCGCAAATTCAAACAGAATCAAATAATGTTTCGCATACAGCCCTGAATTGTAGAGTTCTCAAGATCTGTTGATTTTGGTGAAGATCGGTAAAGGGAAAGGGGTAGTTTACCTGTAACGTTTTATGTTTTAACAAGGGTATTTCCTATGGCAAACGATAACAGCCGCAAATTCAAACAGAATCAAAAGATTATTTGCATACAGCCCTAAATTGTAGAGTTCTCAAGACTTGTTGTTTTTGGTGAAGTTCGGTTGAGGGAAAGGGGTAGTTTACCTGCAACGTTTTTTTAACAAGGGTATTTTCTATGGCAAACGATAACAGCCGCAAATTCAAACAGAATCAAATAATGTTTTGCATACAGCCCTGATTTGTAGAGTACTCAAGACCTTTTGTTTTTGGTGAAGATCGGTTAAGGGAAAGGGGTAGTTTACCTGCAACATTTTTTTATCAAGCGTATTTTCTATGGCAAACGATAACAGCCGCAAATACAAACAGAATCAAATAATTTTTTGCATACGTCCCTGAATTGTAGAGGTCTCAATGACTTTCGATTTTGGTGAAGATCGGTTAAGGGGAAGGGGTAGTTTACCTGCAACCTTTTACGTTTTAACAAGAGTAAAGTACTTGAAAATTTATTTAAACTTTTTGAAACAATGGTAATTGTTAAAAATAAAATAATTTTGTTGCCAGGCAATAAAATTATAATTTTTTCATTTTAATGTAATATAATATTTGTCTTTTAATACAGCAATAAAAAGGCAGGTAAGACACGGCCTGGCTGTTTGGCTGAAAATGATTTTAAATATAAATCTTAGAATATGGAAGTCATGTATGGTTCTCCATACCGATATTTATAATACTGAAAACGTTTCTTCTGTATTATCTTATCAATTCACGAGCCGAATTTCAGGAACCGAACTTTGCGTCCAGTAGTACCTACTACGTCACACTGATTGAGTAATTCACACTTATACCTTGACCTTAACAAGGTCGCCCACTTGTCTTCTGCGTACCATCGTAATGTTAAGCGAAGGTTCTGTGTATCGTACGATGCATTTTATTAGCTTTATTTAGGACATGTATTACTGTCCTACATAATGAACACGTACATTCGCACACTGCGGTCAGAGGTCACTCAAGTCAGTTTTACCGCAACACTACGTATGCTGCATATCAATAACATGCTTTTATTTATTCATTATAGCGTACGTTGCTTTAATCCGTATTACTGCACCTCAGTGTGTAATTAGTAGAATCAGCTGCGCTTGCAGCAACTGCAAAACCGTGCTTGTCAATGTCTACTATTCGTTGGGCAGTACCGGTATATAAAAGTAACTAAGTAACTGTTTTACATAGGCCTACACGAAACCGGTTTGGCTTCAGTTCAGAGAAAACAGCTGAACGTGTGCCAAATTGAGAACTGATTCCTTGGAAATTTGTTAAAGCAATTCTGTGATTTCGCGTACTAGTGCGTAGAGGAAAATTTAAATCAAAACTGCTAATTCATACACAGTGACTGATTATATGACACTAACTAGTTTGATTTTTTCTTACATAACGAATCGTAATACATTCATGCATACATAATTCCGTACACGGTTCGTAATACCGACATGTATCTTCTTCCTTTACGAAATGTGTCTTCGTTTCTGCTATGTCATGCAGCAGTGTTTTCCATCAAGTTTCCTTGAGAATGACAGTGTTCTTTCACTGAGCAGAGCTGAACGTAGAACAGTTCTTTGTGTAGTAGTAACATATCAGCGTATAGAGTAAATTTAATATTAATAACGAGTCGCGCCGGGTTTGCTTTCTCCTCTGCCAACGACAAGCTCTGTAGTTGCGTCCCAACGTTTTATTTACATGGCTCGTAGTAGCAGATATATTTAGTTAGAGATTTTCTAAAGTAGTTTTTTAAGTGTACAGCAACCACTGAAAAACTACGGATGTACTAAAGCCAAATTGGGAAAAGAACCGCTTCTCAACTTTAACCTTTGGTCTCTAGGGAAACATTTATTTCTTTTATCTCTTCTGCTTTCGACGTACAAATCGCACTGCATCTTGTAGAAAAAGAATGCGACGTGTAGAAAATCCCATATCACCCTACAGCCCTTAGTTAATTGTTCCACTTAGCGCAGAAACGTAAACACAGTTGATCATTGTGCGAATAGTGGTAACGTTGAATTCGCTCAGAAGTATGCAAACCTACTCGGGACTCAACACGTAGAGCTCTGTCGATGACTGGTAGTGCCTCATGATTGGATTGATTGTTGAATTGTCCATCACGCTACCTTATCTGGCTGTAATTTGTCCTGTATCAGATAGTCTACATTCACACACGCGTTGCTGTAACAAACAAAATGTTGCATTTGTGCAACGGCTATGGTGACAGATCGTCAGCAAGTTGCGACCAGAAAAACTAATCGATAATTACATTAACGTGGAGCCATCGCTTCTTATTCGAGAACAGACACACGTAAAAAGACCGGCGTCTGGCGTAGGATATTTTCGCCAGACATGGTAGCCCACAGTAGCACATACTCAGATATTCTAAAAAAATGAATATACTGTAATTTAAAAACGTTAATGTTGTCGTTTTTCAGATGTAGGCAAAGCGCAGACAAATTTTCATTAACCGAGAACTGTATATTTAAGAGCCACAAGTATAAAATTAAAAATACAGCAAACAAAAATTTTGTATACAAGAAAAACAAAAAAATCGTTTGCAAACGTCCAAACAGCTTACACAATACATATCCATTCCCACACGTACGAAAAATGTGTGGAAATTTGCGACTGCATATAACTTAAACTAGTACACATACCACACTTGCATACACCAGCATTGCAGGCGCGCGCCCGCATGCATGGAAATACAGTCCCCGTATGTGTACTCGCAGTGGTCCAAGAGAACTGATATATTTTACTCATTGTTGACATATGGCAATCAATTTTCTATACTTTTTCTTTTATACGTTACATCTACTGTTGACTGTCAACTTAGATTTTTCAGCATTGTTATGACAATTTGTACGTGTTAAAAAATAAAAATTATGTACGAAGAAATCTTTAATTATAAAATAGTCTGAAAATATCTGATACAATATATAATATTATCACAATGAAATATGGAATTCCTTATTGCAAAAAAGAAAAAAAAAGAAAACCCAATGAAACCTTATTTTAATGCTTTATAACCGTATAGATTACTTTTTAAGATCAGTTTTCCACGTTTTCTTAGTTTGTACAAATCTGTTATGGATTAGTTGCAAATTATTATATATATATGTACAAATTGAATAGATTATTTAATTTCTTTCTATAATAATGAATTTAATTAAATAGGTATCTCAAACTCTAGTTTTTTCTGTTTTTCGGTCATTTAAAAGTCTGCTTGTGACACTTCGTATTCGATTGAGAGCTCGTTGAAGTAGCTCGTCATACAACTTTGGGGTTCGAACTTCTATCGTTTAAAAGATCCTCGGGACAAATAGGTATTGACATTTGAGTTAAACACTTAAGACAGTGTACATCTTAAAAAACTGTTGAATGTCGTAGTTCGGTAATTCCAATGTATGTATAAAATCTACCTGCTTACAAATATGTTTATAGAATGTTTTAGCAATTCGCGCGCTATTTGTTTCGAACAGACATTCTTTCGTGTCACCTATCGCCATATAAACGCAAGGCAGTTATTCTTATAATCTTGTGTCGTCAGATGTATTCAGTCGCAGTTTCCCATTTGAACATTGACACTGATTGACTGAGTTGTATTGTTTTATTAGACCCTACACGTGCCCTCTAATACAACAAACTATAAGGATTAACATTGTATGATTCTTACTTTAGAAATCTAAGTTTCTCCGTAATTTTGTAACAGGTGGCATAGTTTCAGCACTAAAAGAATTCCGAGGTTGTGATCTGATGCTAAGATATGATAAGATAATATTATCTAATACTTTTATACCCTTTTGAATTGTTTTCACGCTCTTTTTCCTTCTCGTGCTAGAAGGAATCAGTCTTCATTCAGTACACAAACCACCGTAAAATGTAAAATAATTCTGCCGGTCCTGACAATTTGATTTGATTATTGATCTGTAACTGTGTTTTGTTCGACGGTCAAATTTTACGTAATGCAACACTGACGTGGACAGCGATTAACGTTGAGTATATCTGGTTGTTGAATCTACTCAGATGGCGTACGAATAAATGGATTGAGGTGGAAATTGAGCGTAATACTAAGTTACTGGCAGAAACGCAGACTAGATGCTACATACTGCAGATGAATAGTGGAAATCTGTTTTTAGAAGAAAGACGTATTCACATATTTGACTTAAAAATAATAATAGTTACTCAAGAGATATTTAAGACGACGGGACGCTGAATTAGTTTGTTTCAGCAGATTGGTAGTGTCTTCTCAGATGTAAACGTTGAAAAGGTAGTGCACTGTATTCGTTTCATGGAAAAATCTTCACAGTAGGGGACGCATGAAGATGTAAGACAATTTCGGATACGGTCATTGAGAAGCGTAGACGCTTGTGCTAACTTGTCCAACGCATGCAACGGAGTCTCCTACTACAGTGTTTGTCGTTTTGCCTTATATTCAGGAAAATTAGGCGCTCTTGTTTGCAAACGCGGAAAGAGAAACTGAAGATGGAGATGATCAAACTTTTAAATACGGATGCAATCAATCCAGTACTCAATGAAACGCATATCCCAATTCACAGTAACAGTAGTGCCTAGTGTCTAGAATGACCTTGTCGACCGAGCTAAGGACAAAAATAAGTGGGATTTGTAAAAGCTTTTGGGTTTGTAAGTGGGATGTGTTCAACATACAGGGTTAAAGTAAGATGGCACGTTGAAATAAAAATGAAATATTTTGGTTTTCAGTTAGTTGGTTCAAAAACAGTTACTTGTTAGTTGTAAGTGCACTTCATGGGATGACTCACAAATCAGAAACGTGGACAAAGTGATACAAAACTCCGGAATGCACAGCATGGTAAAGACATACAAGAAAAATATTAAACGGTTACGAAATGTAATACAACCAAAAACTTTACAGAAATGAGGAAGTAAAATGGTCGAGGGTTGATAGTTGTGTACGTGAGAGACAGCAGAAGTTCACGAAGAATGTAAATTATAGGACAAGACGCATAAAACGATCGCGACCATGGATCATATCCCGCTTTATGATATTAATTACCTGACTAAACTCTTCAAAAATAAACTTTTACCGATTTGTATAATTTTAGCTTTACCTCAGTTTTATTTAAGAAAGTTTGCGTTTTAACGATTGTTACGTTCTTAGCGAATCGTTAACAATAGGTGTTAATTGGAAAGTAATAAAATCAATTTATAATACTTTTCTTATATCAATATATAATTAAATTATAATATATTATAAAGTAATATTATAATATCATAGTAATAACTATATTAATATCTATTATATTACTATAATAAAAACATTTATGAATTGTTTTTATTATAGTGGTTTTATTATATTGATAATGATAAATATAATTTATTATGCACGCGAATGTTCAATTAGTTATAACTGCATATTCATCGAATTAATTTGAATATTTTCAATTCACGTTACAATTAACAAGTCTTTTAATTACTATACCCATTTATGTGTGCTGGTAAAAAAATGACTACTGATTTGCAACATTGAAATAACGTACATTACAATATTGTATCCGTGTGTCTTCCCAATATGTAAAGTACTGTACTGTTGGTAGTCCATTTCTTTGTCTTCTTCTTCTGGTGCTACGACCCTGGGCGAGCTTTGGCCTCATTTGCTAAACACAACTACACTAATTTCTTCTAACCCAGGTAACCATTCTTTATTTGCTGTGTTCGTTTAACATAATTTTAAAACGTTTAGGAAATTTTCTGTTGGATTCAATCATGTCATTTGGCCGTTTTAATACCGAAACGTCATTCATAATATCTGTTATCAGTACCGAATGAAGCGAGAAAAAGACTAATGGCATTGGACACTAGTGAAAAGACTGGTTACACAGATGATGGTTAACCGATAATAGGCCTATACTGTTCACAGATCTATTTACTTCATACAGAAATCGTAATCTTTGGGTCAGCAGTCGATAAAACAACAAGCAATTAGTTACATTTTATGTAAGAGGACTGTTTCCTTTATGATCCTGTGATTATTTTGTGTGATTTCATTTGGATATTATTGCCTTACAAGAGATTAGATGGCAAGGACAAGGAGTGATCGAGAAAAGAGATTTCAAGTTCATTTACAGTGGACCTACAGCAAGAACAGGTCAGTTTGGGACTGGGTTCATAATGAACAAGAAAATATCTGACAGGGTAATTGGAATTGAACCAATATCTGATAGAATATGCAAGCTAAGAATGAAAGGCCATTTCAGAAATATAACACTCATATCAGTACATGCACCAACTGAGGATAAATCAGATGAAGAGAAGGAGGACTTTTATGGAAAATTAACAAGAGTGTATGGAGCAGTCCCAAAATACGACTTAGTTATCATTCTGGGGGACTTTAACGCTAAGATTGGAAAAGAGAATTTTCTGAAGGGCGTTGCTGGGAAATTCTCCCTGCACAATGAATCCAGTGACAATGGAATAATGCTTGCAGAGTTCGCTACAGCGTGCGGAATGATCATAAAAAGCACCAGTTTTGATCATAAAAGAATCCACTTAGGGACATGGAGAGCTCCTGGGACTGATCTAATGAATCAGATTGATCATGTTCTTGTTAGCAAAAGACATGCAACCTCTGTGGTAGACACTAGAGCAATGAGAGGTCCAAACTGTGATACTGATCACTATCTGGTGAGAGCAGTGGTCAGAGAAAAGCTAGCTATGATCCAAAAAGATAAAGGAGAGAAAAGAATGAAATGGGATGTCGATAAACTTAAAGATGGTCAGTGTTGTGGTCAATACCAACTAATGATAGCTAACAAACTTGATAAGGAAATCAATAATATTGAAGAAAAGTGGGCAAACATGAAAGAAGCTGTTATAGAGGTGGCTAGAGAGATAGTAGGTGTGAAAAGGAGAAAACAGTCCGAATGGTTTGATGACGAGTGCAGAGAAGCTATACAAAGAAAGAATGAATACAGAAGGAAAATGTTGGAGAGAAACACTAGACAGAATAGTGACCGATATAGAGCTAGCAGACGCGAGGCAAACCATTTATGTAAGAAGAAAAAAAGAGAATACATGAAGGAGAAGGTGTGCAAAATAGAGGAATTATCAGAACAGAAGAAAACAAAAAACCTGTATAATGAGGTAAGAAGTATAAACAGAAGTTACCAACCAAAGCTAAATATCTGCAAAGACAAAGATGGAAAACTAATAGCAGAAGACAGGCTGATCCTCAACAGATGGGCTGAATATTTTGAAGAAATATTAAATAAGCCTGACACAATGGAGACTGTAGAAGAGAATGTAAGAATAGGTCCAGAACCATATGTAGAAACTCCCTCAGTTGAGGAAGTGAGAAGAGCAATTAATCGACTAAAGAATGGGAAAGCGCCTGGCGAAGATCAGCTTAGCCCTGAACTGATCAAAAAAGGCGGTGGAGCACTAACTGCACAAATTCATGATATAGTATGTAGTGTATGGGAGGAAGAGAAATGCCAAATGACTGGAAGACTGGAGTAATATGCCCAGTTTTTAAAAAAGGAGATAAAACTGTATGCAGCAATTATAGGGGCATAACACTACTAAGCTGTGTCTATAAGATATTGTCCATGATTCTCCTTGATAGGCTAAATGTATATGCAGAGGAAATCCTAAGTGAACATCAAAGTGGATTTAGAGCCGACCGGAGCACAGTCGATCAAATTTTCGTCATGAGGCAGTCACTCGAAAGATGTTTCGAATATGGTATTGACATCCATATACTGTTTATAGATTTCAGGCAAGCCTTCGATAGTGTAAATCGAATAATGTTGCGAATAGCATTGGAAGAATTGGGAGTACCTCAAAAGATTGTGAGACTGGTACTGCTCAGTCTGAACGATTTCAGGGGAAAAGTAGTTCTGGGAAGAAACAAAAGCCGAGATTTTACGGTTGGTACTGGAGTGAAGCAGGGTGATGCATTATCTGCGACCCTCTTTAACTTGGCACTACACTATGCTATAAACAAGATAGACTTCAGAGGACACATCTTCAAAAGGACGAGGCAACTAGGAGCATATGCGGATGATATTGTGCTGGTAGCCAGGAACAAAAATGTATTAAAAGACACCTTTATTGAAATAGAGAGGGAAGTGAGCAGGATTGGTTTGGAAGTCAATGAGGCTAAAACAAAATACATGAAAGTGTCTGTGAAGGAAAATAGAGAACTGCTAGAACTTCACACAGGCCATTACTGTTTCCAAGGAGTTACAGAATTTAAGTACCTAGGTGTTATTCTGAATAATGAAAACCGAGTGAGCAGCGAAATAGTAAATAGAATCATAACTGGCAATAGAGCCTACTATGCAAACCAATCATTACTGAAATCAAAGCTTCTAACTCCAAGAACCAAATTGATGTTATATAAAACACTGATCAGACCTGTTGTTACTTATGCATCCGAGACATGGACTCTCGTAAATAAGGATATAAGTGCACTAAGAATTTTAGAAAGAAGAATTTTGAGACAGATATTTGGACCGGTGAAGGAAGGGAATACGTATAGGATCAGAAATAACGGTGAAATAAATGAGTTGATTGGTGGACAAGACCTGGTGAGACACATAAAATCAGCTAGAATTAGATGGCTGGGACACGTATTCCGTATGAATGTTACGAGGAAGCCCAAAACTATATTAAGTGGAACGATACTGGGCAAAAGAAGAAGAGGAAGGCCTCGAAGAAGATGGCAGCAGGATGTGGAAGAAGATCTAAGAAAGATAGGCATTAGGAACTGGAGACTGAAGGCAGTGGACAGAGATGAGTGGAGACGGGTCGTAGCGGAGGCCAAGGCTCACCATGGGCTGTAGTGTTGGAGAGTAGTAGTAGTAGATTATTTTGTGTGTGTTTGGCTGGGAAGAAATTATTTGTCGTCTGAAAGAAATGAAAACTAATAGTTACGTACAAAATAAAGTTTCTGAAACAAATACAGGATTAGGCTTACACAAAACATTAGCTACGGGTAAAGATGTGTTGAGCTTTAGAATAATAAGCGTGTTTGTGTACGTACTTGAAGAGTAAATATCCTATATAACACTATACGTAACACCTGCCGGGCTACCAAAAGTTGACATCATAAAGCTATTAAATCTTGCATTTTTATGGTTTATAAATTTGTGTTCCTTAATCTATTTGTTCTTCACCATCTGACAAATTTTCAGTTTATTTCGCCCGATAGTAAGCTTGGAAATACTCTTCATTTTACATCTTATGTAATTTTACATTTTACATCTAATTTTCCATGCTTAAGCAACTGAGAACTCTAGCCAAACAACAGACTACAACTCTCTATCTTTACAGAATCTCGTACGTTCGCGCAAAGCTTATGCTTCAAACGTTTCTCACGGAATATTCAGTATCACAAACACAGGTATAAGATATGCTGGGCCCAATATACAGGTAACCAGTAAAGGAGCAACCAAGTGGTATAATTGATAACAACTCACACTGTTGTGCAGAGCTGAAGGCGTAATTGTAGCCAGGAAGTACGGTACGAGATTATACCGAGCAGTAAACAAAATTAAAATTCAATGTAATAACAACGTAAACCGAAACAAAAGATAACCCAAATAATCGTATGAAACTCACAGAGCATGTAGCTCTTTGCTGGTTCACTTTCCTACGACGTATCTTGTTTTGTAATGTTAAAGGTTTAGCTACCTACGTGTAGAATGAACAAGATGTTCAGCCTTTTTATTTCGTTAATAAATATTGTTTTTATGTTACTTTTTTGTGAGTTAACGAGTAATAATTCTGTAAATTATAAATCGTAATTTAATTATTTCAAATTTGTGTCGAATATGATTTTGTTCTTTTCTGAACTTAAAATATTTCGACAAGCCATTGAGAGTCACTTACCAATTTCTCACTGACATGGTTACAATTGATTTTAAAAGTGGAATGTTATTTATTTGACCTGATAGTGACGAATATCAAAATCCAACTGTATTTCTGAACACTTGAATGTTATAAATGTACCCGACTAAAACTACAATATATAGCACATATAAGACGAGTTAAGTTTCCAATTTTTTTTTTATTCAACAAAAGCGGAGTTTTTTATGAAAAGCTTTCCTCTTCTTTATGGCTCGCCTTTATAAATAGGCAAATTGGGGATGACGCTAGTCAAAACAAAGGATGACAAGGGTCACTGCCGTGCTAGTGCTACAGGGTTTTGTTTTCTTAATGACAATAGATTTTAATTTAAAGTCAGTATGCCACTGTTATTGACAAGTTAAACTATGAATTAATTAATATAAAAGGCGTCCTAGCAATTTTATGGCGCTTAGTGACAGTACTGAGACACAGCTTAAAGTTGATACTTGTAAGGTAAACAATTTGCAAATTAATTCAGTATATTTTCTTTAATCAAGTAGGCTCCGGATGTCTCCATTACTCGACTCAAATTTAGAATCGATAGTGATTCACATAGGCATGTGAATATTTCTATATTTTGTGTGGGGTGGATAGCCTAGTAATTGTGACTCTTTGTACCTTTATAACAACTAGACATAGTATACTTAAAAAAAAAAAAATTGGATGCAGAGTTGATTATTCTATTTTTTTAAATGGGTCTTATTAAAGACATTTTGGATTATGTTATTATATCTTATTCTTTTTCTAACTTTCAGTGTAGCCATGCTGCCTGTTTCTCTTCAATATTGGACTCGAACGTTTCCACTTATACTTGAGTCGACCTATACTCCTTTTAACAACTGGAAACTTTTCTCTTTCTATCTTCTTTATTCCCCCCATGTTACTATGTGTAATTAAAAATTATGTTTTATGTTTAATTAATATTGCCATACCCACTTAATATGATGACTCTTCACTTTACATTTTTATGTTTAATTATTATTGTCAAGCCCTAGAACCGCAACGTTTGGGTGTTTGGAGAGTAGGTAAAAGCAACAGAACACTACAAAATAATTGTATCTACTTGCAGTTACAAAGGAACGGGAACATTTAAAAATGTTTTTTAGAGGAAAAAATAAATATATTTGAATAATGCAAGAGATCAGTGTTGAAACCAGTAGAATACAAGAGGTGATCTTTGAGTGGAACAGAAAAGAACAATATTCACAGACAGAAAGAGAGAAATTGAATAGGAGATGGACTTCACAACAAAATGTCAAACATTTCTCTACAGATATTATTGCCATCACAAAAATGATTTTTCAGTCCCATTTTCAATGTCTTGTTAAACAAATATTTTCCCAAGCCCACTTAAATTAGAAACAAGTAAACATCAACTTGACAGTTTATTCATACATTAAGATTAACAGTTTGCAAAGCACTTTTCACTGTTACAAACGCTACAGCAGAAAGAAGCTTTTCAGCTTTGAAGATAATACAAAATGATAAAATATCTTTAATAGAACAGGAAAATTTAACTGCGCAGAAAGACAAGTTACAGTAATAATTGCTTGCAAAGATATGATAGATGAGTTTGCTTGCTCAGAGTTAAGTAAAAAGTCAATGTTTTAAAGGAGAGGGGAGACAGTTACATTGCTGTAAATATTAAATACCGTTTGCAGATTAGAATATTCAAAGTTCATGTTTTACTTCATAATGTATTATTCATAACCTTATCCATAATATTATTAAAAAGAAAGGTTACTTCACCTAACTTCTCTATTAATACAAGTAGTTACGCTGTGTTTGATATTTTACTTGCGACACAATCCCTTCTGATAAACTCTCATTTTCCTGCTCAGATAAAGCTGTCTTGGCAGATAGCCATCATTATTGTGTGTGTGTTTAATGGCGCCGTTTGTGATGAGAAACGTTTTTTGATTCTTTATAATTTAAATGTTTCTAAGCTGTAAAAAAAATTAAATACACATTGTTTTAGTATATTATAAGAAGTGGCATATGAATATGAATAAGAATAAGACAGACTGTTTATAAGCGACAGGATTTGGATTAAATTTCTTGTACAAGCTGCATTGGCAAATTAAAAGACTGAGTTTAATATACAAACTGCTACAATATATAAGCATATCATGATGATTCATAGTTAATAATTGTAAGAAATAATATGGATTGATTTACAGACCACGGGTATGAATATTTTTAGATAGCAATGCAGTACACTATAGTATAGTTGACGGTACTATAGTATTTGTATAGTATATAACTACGTCTGATCCAGTGCCTTAATGTGACCAAAAACAGATACGTTTACCTATTATCTAATTTTATGAAATAAATTTGTACATTTTAGGTTTTTCTGTTAGATATTAAATAAATAATGCATGTAAGTATTCTTATCTATGGGTTTCCATTTTTGGACATACTTTTACTAACTAAATTACATATATTTAATATGTAACATTAAAAATGCTTACATGATTGTATATCTTCAGAGGTTTGTTTGAATTGTAATTGAATGTAGGTGAAAATAAACCTACTTACAGTGTATCTATTTGAAGATATTAAATTATATATATATATATATATTTATATATTCAAACACTTTTTGCTACAGTCTGTTTCTTATATATATATTTCAATCACTTTCTGCTACAGTCCGTTTCTTGATGTATATAATACTTTAATATTTATAACTTAATTTACCTCAAGATATATTTTTTCCTTTAGGAACATGTTTCGGGAGTTCTTGTTCTCCCATCTTCAGCCTTCGCCATCTTGTTTCTGGTGAAGTATTTGTGTGTTGGCTTCTGGATGTTATTAAGGTAGTTTGTTGGTCTTTGGTCCTTCAAAGTTGTATTATTGTGTGTGGTTGTGGTATCTGTTTTTGTATTTTGTGTATTTTCGATGTTGAGTCCTTTGAATATTGTGTCATGTTTTGTATTGATTTGTATTTGTTCTGGTATTAATTTGTTTTGTGTTTTATGTTTGTAAATCTGTAAATTTTCCCAAATGTTCATTATGGTGCCTTTGTGTGGTATATGTTTTATTAGTGTTACATTGGTTATGTCTGGGAATTCATGTCCTGTGTTTATTGCATGTGTGGCTAAATTGGATTTATATATTTGGTTTTTTGTATGCATTTAGGTGTTCAAAATAACGTTTTTTCAGCTGTTTTTTTGTTTGTCCTATATAACATTTATTGCAATCTTGGCATTCAATTTTGTATATACCATTGGTTGTTGTATTATCTTTGTTGTGTGAGCTATTTAGATTTTGTAATTTATTTTTATTAGTTTTGTATGCTATTTTTATATCTGTGTTTTTAAATAGTTTTGTTAGTTTTGTCATTTTATTATTTATATATGTGAATGTGGCCCATTTTTTGTTGTTGTTATTATTTATTTGTTGTTCAGTGAATTTAATAGCAAAATTTATCAACAGAAAGAAGGTTTAGCAATGGGATCACCAATATCAAGCATAATAGCAGAAATATTCCTACAACACATAGACACCAAAATACAAAATATCATAAAAACACATGACCCAGATGGCATATGGATAAGATATGTAGATGATGGACTATATGTATCAAATAACAAAAACACAAATGCAGAGAACATACTGAAACAAATCAATAACATACATCCAAAAATACAATTCACAGAAGAAAAAGAAAAACATAACAAAATCAACTATTTAGACATAACCATCACAAGATACAACAAACACATACAATATGCAATATATAGAAAACCAACTTCCACTAACATCATTATACCTAACCATTCTGACCACCCACCACAACATAAAATGGCAGCATTTTATTCGTTATTTAACAGAATGTACAAAATACCCCTAAACAAACAAGAAACTGACAAAGAAAGAAATATAATATACCAAATTGGTTACGCAAATGGATACAATAAAAATACTATGATCAAAATAGAAAATAAAATCAAATACAAAATAAAAACTGAAGAATTAAGAATTAATCAAACTGAACAACAAATAAATAATAACAACAACAAAAAATGGGCCACATTCACATATATAAATAATAAAATGACAAAACTAACAAAACTATTTAAAAACACAGATATAAAAATAGCATACAAAACTAATAAAAATAAATTACAAAATCTAAATAGCTCACACAACAAAGATAATACAACAACCAACGGTATATACAAAATTGAATGCCAAGATTGCAATAAATGTTATATAGGACAAACAAAAAAACAGCTGAAAAAACGTTATTTTGAACACCTAAATGCATATAAAAAACCAAATATATAAATCCAATTTAGCCACACATGCAATAAACACAGGACATGAATTCCCAGACATAACCAATGTAACACTAATAAAACATATACCACACAAAGGCACCATAATGAACATTTGGGAAAATTTACAGATTTACAAACATAAAACACAAAACAAATTAATACCAGAACAAATACAAATCAATACAAAACATGACACAATATTCAAAGCACTCAACATCGAAAATACACAAAATACAAAAACAGATACCACAACCACACACAATAATACAACTTTGAAGGACCAAAGACCAACAAACTACCTTAATAACATACAGAAGCCAACACACAAATACTTCACCAGAAACAAGATGGCGAAGGCTGAAGATGGGAGAACAAGAACTCCCGAAACATGTTCCTAAAGGAAAAAATATATCTTGAGGTAAATTTAGTTATAAATATTAAAGTAATATATATATATTCAATCACTTTCTGCTACAGTCCGTTTCTTGATGTATATAATACATTTATTCAATCACTTTCTGCTACAGTCCGTTTCTTCATGTATATAATGCATTTAATATTTATAAATAAATTTACCTCAAGATATACTTTTTTTTCCTTATTAGGAACATGTTTCGAGAGCTCCCGTGCTCTCATCTTCAGCCTTCGCGATCTTTCGTCTGGTGAAGTATTTGTGTGTTGGCTGGATGCTATTAAGTTTGTTTGTTGGTCTCGGGTATTTTAAAGTTGTATTATTGTGTGTGATTGTGGTATATGTATTTGTACCTGTGGTACACGAATTCCCAGACATAACCAATGTGAGACTAATAAAACATAACCACACAAAGGCACCATAATGAACATTTGGGAAAATTTACAAATATACAAACATAAAACACAAAACAAACTAATACCTGAACAAATACAAATCAATACAAAACATGACACAATATTCAAAGCACTGAACATCGAAAATACACAAAATACAAATACATATCATATACCACAATCACACACAATAATACAACTTTAAAATACCAGAGACCAACAAACAACCTTAATAGCATCCAGCCAACACACAAATACTTCACCAGACGAAAGATCGCGAAGGCTGAAGATGAGAGCACGGGAGTTCTCGAAACATGTTCCTAATAAGGAAAAAAGTATATAAAAGTATATCTTTATACATTTATAAAAATGTATTATACATTTATAAAAATGTATTATACATTTAATATTTATAAATAAATTTACCTCAAGATATATCTTTTTTTCCTTATTAGGAACATGTTTTGGGTACTATCATGTACCCATCCTCAGCCTTCCGGTTTTTGTGTCTGGTGAAGTACATATGTGTTGGTTGACTGTTATTATTGTGGCTTCCTGTTGGCTTCTGGTACTTCAATTTGGTTTTATTGTGTGTTATTGTGTCATGTTTTGTATTGATTTGTATTTGTTCAGGTAATTAGTTTTTGTGTTTTATGTTTGTATATTTGTAAATTTTCCCAAATGTTCATTATGGTGCCTTTGTGTGGTATATGTTTTATTAATGTCTCATTGGTTATGTCTGGGAATTCATGTCCTGTGTTTATTGCATGTGTGGCTAAATTTGATTTATATATTTTTGGTTTTTTGTATGCGTTTAGGTGTTCAAAATAACGTTTTCTCAGCTGTTTTTTTTTTTTTTGTCCTATGTAACATTTATTGCAATCTTGGCATTCAATTTTGTATATACCATTAGTTGTGGTATTATCTTTGTTGTGTGGGTTATTTAGTTTTTGTAAATTATTTTTATTAGTTTTGTATGCTATTTTTATATCTGTATTTTTAAATAGTTTTGTTAGTTTTGTCATTTTATTATTTATGTATGTGAATGTGGCCCATTTTTTGTTGTTGTTATTATTTATGTGTTGTTCATTTTGATTAATTCTTAATTGTTCAGTTTTTTTCTTCGTATTATTTGAATTAGCAGCCATCCTTATTATTTCTTTTTTAAGAAACAAAAAATAAAAACAAAGAAAAAGAAAAAGAAATAAAATTTGCTGAAAAAGTATTAAATTTAACAGAAATAAAGTTTACAAAAAATGAACATAAATTATTAGGGAAAAGTTTAAAATATGCAATAAAAACAAACATAGATAAAGAAAATACAATATTAGAATGTGAAGAAATAATCGATAAAATAAAAAATGAAGAAACTAAAAAACAACTAAGAAGTGAAGTAAAAGAAATAGTAGAAAAAATATGTAAGAAAAACAAAAATGAAAGAAAATATCGGTATGGAGAACCATACATGACTTCCATATTCTAAGATTTAAATTTAAAATCATTTTCGAAATGAATTATTACCATAGAAACTACTTCTTTCTACTTACTGCTTCAGCCTTAACCACAGTACTGTGGTCACTAACGTATACCACCTCACGTTATCGCACTCGATTTTCACTGATGATGGAAGTCGATGGCATTGCCGAAATGTCTGGTTTTGTAGAAAACATTGGACTACGGCCAAATATCCCGGGAAGGAATTTTAACAAAAACTACTTCTTTGTTGCCGATAACGTTGTACACATATATATCAGTGGCGAAGTTACATGGAGGCAATTGAGGCAATGCCTACCCTAAAAAATTCTGTAGAATAAAAATTATAAATACGTATGAACTACATAACGTAAAGATTATACATTGTTACTGCGACTGTCAAATTTATTAAACCGAAACGTGCTTTATTGAGGGACCGCTAGATGGTGATAGGTGAGATTCGGCATAGTTCGTTTAAAGCGAATGAGGCAACCTGAACTTGCCTCAGCGTTTTTTGTATACATCGTATATAAGCAATGTAGTGGTTTGATAGGGAAGTGTAGGGAGGGGGGATTGTCCCGCGCTGTACACATAGAGCATTGAGGCATGCCTCACTTCTGTGGTCCAAACAGTTAAGTTAAAGCGCCTGTGTTGTTTCTAAGTGTTTCTTTATGCGGTTATTAAAAGTGTCACTGTTATTCCGCTGAACTAACAGATGATCAAGATTGTTATTTGAATTATTTGTAACATTAAACATATATATAGAAACTAATCAAGTTTAAAAATTTGAAGTTCAATCAGTTGTATTATTGTGTATGACTAATACAAGGATTGTTCAATAGAAACCGGTATAGAGCTGTAAAGCATTTTTTATTCAACGATTTTAAAAGAAGTCTCCAATAACATTAAGACATGAGTTCCACTGTTGCGCTAACCTGTAGATTCCCTGCTAGTAAAATTCTTACGGCTGTTTGTGGAACCATTCGGTTACAGCAAACTCTACCTCAGCGTCCGATTTGACCCACCGTCCTTTTAGTGATTCCTTAAAAAAAATTTAAGATAAGATTTTTGCCTACCCATTCATTAACTACTAGCTTCACCAGTAAGCAAATTAATGTCCATTTTTTCGGCTTGCACGCGTTATGTTGGTGTGGGTTTCGGCACTTTCCATTTAAAAAGCGTGCAAACGTAAGAAAATAAACATGAGTGAGGCCAGAAATAACATGAATTGTGTGTGTGTGTGTGTTTGTGTCTTACCTGCCTCTTTATTGCCGTATTAAATGAAAAATATTATATTACATTAAAATGAAAAAATTTTAATTTTATTGCCTGGCAACAAAATTATTTTATTTTTAACAATTACCATTGTTTCAAAAAGATTAAATAAATTTTCAAGTACTTTACTCTTGTTAAAACGTAAAAGGTTGCAGGTAAACTACCCCTTCCCCTTAACCGATCTTCACCAAAATCGAAAGTCCTTGAGACCTCTACAATTCAGGGACGTGTGCAAAAAATTATTTGATTCTGTTTGAATTTGCGGCTGTTATCGTTTGCCATAGAAAATACGCTTGATAAAAAAACGTTGCAGGTAAACTACCCCTTCCCCTTAACCGATCTTCACCAAAAACAATAGGTCTTGAGTACTCTATAAATCAGGGCTGTATGCAAAACATTATTTGATTCTGTTTGAATTTCCGGCTGTTATCGTTTGCCATAGAAAATACCCTTGTTAAAAAACGTTGCAGGTAAACTACCCCTTTCCCTCAACCGATCTTCACCAAAAACAATAGATCTTGAGAACTCTACAATTTAGGGCTGAATGCAAATAATCGTTTGATTCTGTTTGAATTTGCGGCTGTTATCGTTTGCCATAGGAAATACCCTTGTTAAAACATAAAACGTTACAGGTAAACTACCCCTTTCCCTTAACCGATCTTCACCAAAAACAATAGGTCTTGAAAACTCTACAATTCAGGGCTGTATACGAAACATTATTTAATTCTGTTTGAATTTGCGGCAGTTATCGTTTGCCATAGAAAAAAAATCTACAGATAGACACACAGACAGACATACACACAGACACTTTTCGGAAAACGACTTTTTTTCATGTTTTGAGTGTAGTAGAATCAGAATCTGCAATAATCTCGAACACGATTTTTTTTTGCCATCACCATACTTCCATTCCTTAAGGAATATGGAAGTAAAAATTACCCTTGATAAAAAACCGTTGCCGGTAAACTACCCCTTTCTCTTAACCGATCTTCACCAAAAACGACAGGTCTTGGGTACGCTACAATTCAGGCCTGTATGCAAATAATTATTTGATTCTGTTTGAATTTGCGGCTGTTATCGTTTGCCATAGAAAACGCCCTTGATAAAACATAAAACGTTGCTGGTAAACTACCCTATTCCATTAACCGATCTTCACCAAAAACAACAGGTCTTGAGAACTCTACAATTCAGGGCTGTATGCAAAACATTAGTATATTCTGTTTTAATGTACGGCAGTTATCGTACGTCATAGAAAAAATACCCTTGTTAAAACATACAACGTTGCAGGTAAACTACCCCTTTCCCTTAACTGATCTTCAACAAAATCAACAGACCTTGAGTTCTGTATAATTCAAAAAGGTATGCAGAAGAGTAGTTGATTCTGTTTTAATGTACGGCAGTTATCGTTCGTCAAAAAAAAATTACCCTTGATAAAACATAAAATGTTGCTGGTAAACAACCTTATTCCCTTAACCGATCTTCACCAAAACAAACATGTCTTGAGAACTCTACATTTCAGGGCTGTATGCAAAATATTATATGATTCTGTTTGAATTTGCGGCTGTTATCGTTTGCCATATAAAATACCCTTGATAAAACAAAAAATGTGTCTGGTAAACTACCCCTTTCCCTTAACCGATCTTCACCAAAAACAATTGGTCTTTAGTACTCAACAAAACAGTACTGTATGCAAAAACGTATTTGATTCTGTTTGAATTTGCGGCTCTTATCGTTTACCATAGAAAATACCTTTTAAAACATAAAACGTTGCCGGTAAACTACCCCTTTCCCTTAACCGATCTTCACCAATACCAATAGGTATTGACAACTCTACAATACAGGGCTGTATGCAAAACATCATTTGATTCTGTTTCAATTTGCGGCTGTTATCGTTTACCATAGAAAAAAATTACCCTTGATAAAAAACCGTCGCCGGTAAACTACCCCTTTCCCTTAACCGATCTTTACCAAAAACGACAGGTCTTGAGAACTCTACAATTCAGGGCTGTATGCAAAATATTATATGATTTTGTTTGAATTTGCGGCTGTTATCGTTTGCCATACAAAATACCGTTGATAAAACAAAAAACGTGGCAGGTAAACTACCCCTTTCCCTTAAACGATCTTCACCAAAAACAATAGGTCTTTAGTACTCAAGAAAGCAGGGCTGTATGCAAAAACTTATTTGATTCTGTTTGAATTTGCGGCTTTTATCGTTTGCCATAGAAAATACCCTTTGAAACATAAAACGTTGCAGGTAAACTACCCCTTTCCCTTAACCGATGTTCACCAAAAACAAAAGGTCTTGAAAACTCTACAATTCAGGGCAGTATGCAAAACATTATTTGATTATGTTTGAATTTGCGGCTGTTATCGTTTGCCATAGAAAATACCCTTGTTAAAACATAAAACGTTGCAGGTAAACTACCCCTTTCCCTTAACCGATCTTTACGAAAATCAACAGATCTTGAGGACTCTACAATTCAGGGCAGTATGCGAAACATTATTTTACTCTGTTTGAATTTGCGGCTGTTATCGTTTGCCAAACAAACAAAATTTCCCTTGATAAAAAAAAACCGTTGAAGGTAAACTACCCCTTTCCCTCAACCGATCTTCACTAAAAACAATAGGTCGCGAATACTCTACAAATCAGGGCTGTATGCAAAAAATTATTTGATTCTGTTTGAATTTGCGGCTATCGTTTGCCATAGAAAAAAAATCTACAGACACACAGACACTTTTCAAAAAATGACTTTTTTTCATGTTTTGAGTGTAGTACAATCATATACTGCAATAATCTCGAACACGATTTTTTTTGCCATCACCATACTTACTTCCATTTCCTTAAGGAACATGGAAGTAATAAAAACGAAACACAAATAAAAAGAAATATAAGAGAATTAAAAAAGAAAATCACGGAGAACAATTTGATAGTTATAAAAGCAGATAAAGGTAACACAGCAGTGGTAATGAATAAAAGAGATTATATCGAAAAAGCAGAACAATTTATACAAAAAGGACCATATAAAGAAATAAAATATGACTATACAAGCAAATTTCAAGCACAAACAAAGAAATTGATAAAAAAGATAACATATTTAACAGAATGGAAAAAGAAACAAAAAATAGAGCATAATCCTGAAGCTCCTAAATTTAAATGTCAAATTAAGTTACATAAAAAAGAAATGCCATTAAGACCTATAGTGTCATTTATAAATTCGCCAACATACAAAATATCAAAAGAAATAAGTAAAAGAATCAAAATGGCATATGAAAAAGAACTCCACAGCATAGAAAATAGCAAAAAGGTAATAGAAAAGTTAAACAAATAACCATAACAAATAAACTAATGTCATTAGATATAAAAGATATGTACACTAACATACCAATAGCAAAAACAGTAGAAATAATAAAGAAAAACAAATTAAGTAATGTAGAATGGAAAAACGAAATAATGGAAGGATTGGAATTATGCCTAAGCCAAAATTACTTCAGATTTAACAACAAATTTTACATACAAGAAAATGGATTACCAATGGGATCACCGCTTTCACCATTAATGGCAGAGATATTCATGAATAGCTTTGAAATCAAAATTTTAAAAGAGGTAGATAAAAGAAAGAAGAATTAAAAAATGGATCAGGTATGTAGATGACATACTAATAGTTTGGGAAGGTGAAGTAAATGAATTTAAAAAATTTACGGAAGAATTAAATAACATAGAAAAAACAATAAAATTTCAAGAAGAAATTGGAGGATTAGAAATTAATTTCCTGGATATCAATATAAAAATTGAAGATAACAAACTCAAATTCGATATATATAGGAAAGAAACATACTCAGATTTAATAATTCCACAAGAATCATATCATCCAGTCAATTATAAAATGGCAGGATTAAATTCATTTTGCTATAGAGCTATAAATTATCTAGAAAATAAAGAACTCAAACAAAAAGAATTAAAGAAAATACAACAAATAGCAAAAAATAATAATTACAACTCTAAAATAATTAATAGAATAGTTAAGAAAATAGAAGAAAATAAAGAAATAGAAACGAACAAAAAAGGAAAAACAAATGAAGAAAAGAAATATAAAGGAGCAATAACATACATAGGATATCAAACAAAAATGTTACAAAAATGATTCGAAAAATACGAAATACAGATAGGAATAAAGAAAACGAAAAATGTATTCGAATATATAAAAAATGCTAAAACAGAAGAAATTCCAATAACAGAAAAAAGCGGTGTATACAAATTAAAATGTGGGGAATGCAATAAGATATATCTGGGCGAGACTGGAAGAAAATTTAAAATTCGAATGACTGAACATGCAAAAGGAGAAGGAGTTAAAACAACGAACTCACTATATGCAAGACATTTCAATGAATCAGGCCATAAATTCATAAATCCAAATGAAAATATGGAAATAATGAAAATAGAAAACAATCCGCAAAAAAGAAAACTAATAGAAGGACTAGAAATACTTAAAGTTAAAAATAAGATAAGACTCTAAATTAATGAATATAAAAGTGGATTTTACAAAAGAAGAAATATTTTATTGCATATTAAACAATAAACAAAAAATAAAATAATAAGAATAACACACTAAAATTAACAAAATGCAATAAAAGGTTACAAAAAAGTTATAACTCAAGAAAATAAAATAATAACATGAAGAAAATAACGGGAGATTCATAAAATAAGTGACAGACATTGGTAAAATGCCTAACGGAAAATATAGACGAAGTTCCTGTGAAGAGCGGTAGCCGTTAAACAATGAACTCACTATATGCAAGACTTTAGTAAACTATATAAAAGTGAATTTACAAATGAAGAAATATTTTAAATATAGTAAACAATAAATAAAAATAAACAATAAGAAGAATACACTAAAATTGACGAAGTGTAATAAAAGATTACGAAACAGTTATAAGTCAGAAAGTTAAATAATAACATGAAGAAATTAACGGGAGATTCTTAAAACAATTGACGGACGTTGGTAAAATGCCTAACGGAAAAATGTGGACAAAGTTCCCGTGAAGAGCGGCAGCAGCAAGAAACATTAGGAGGGGCGATGACAAAAGGGGAGGGGCCTAAAGTATAAAAGCCTACAACGTACAGGCGACAGACGTTGTTCAAGACCTGATGATGTCAGAGATGACGAAAAGCTTTGTCTTAACAAAAATTGTAGCTGTTCAGTTTTTATTTTATATTTGATTTTATTTTCTATTTTGTTTACAGTATTTTTAATGTATCCATTTTCATGACCAATTTGGTATATTATATTTCTTTCTTTGTCAGTTTCTTGTTTGTTTAGGGGAATTTTGTACATTCTGTTAAATAGCGAATAGAATGCTGCCATTTTATGTTGTGGTGGATGGTCAGAATGGTTAGGTATAATGATGTTAGTAGAAGTTGGTTTTCTATATATTGCATATTGTATGTGGTTGTTGTATCTTGTGATGGTTATGACTAAATAGTTGATTTTGTTATGTTTTTCTTTTTCTTCTGTGAATTGTATTTTAGGATGTATGTTATTGATTTGTTTCAGTATGTTCTCTGCATTTGTGTTTTTGTTATTTGATACATAGACATCATCATACACATACACATAGACATCATCTACATATCTTATCCATATGCCATTTGGATCATATGATTTTATAATATTTTGTATTTTGGTGTCTATGTGTTGTAGGAATATTTCTGCTATTATGCTTGATAATGGTGATCCCATTGCTAAACCTTCTTGCTGTTGATAAATTTTGCTATTAAACTCAAAGTAATTTTGTTTTAGTATTAGTTGGAGGCTATTTTTTATTTCGGTTATATATTGTTTGTTTTCATTTTGTTCTTTAAGTTTGTTTATTATTGTCTATTGTTTCTTCTACTGGGATGTTGGTGTACATGTTTGTGATATCATATGATGTGAAAAATGTATTTTCATTTATATTTATTATTTTTAGTTTGTCTATTAATTCGTATGTATTTTTTATGTTATGTTGGTTATTTGTTAGATGGTTACATTTTAGTTTTTGTGCTATTATTTTTGCTATTTTGTATGTAGGAGCTTTTTTGAAGTTGATTAATGGACGTATTGGGTTGTTTAATTTATGTATTTTTATTAGGCTATTCATTTTAGGTGGTTCTGGATTATTATTTATATATATGTCTGTGTTTTTATTGTTGAAAATGTTTTTAGTTGTTTTTATTAGTTTTATTGTTTGTTTAAGATAGTTTTCTGTTGGGTCTTTATTTAGTTGTATGCATGTATTATTGTTGATGAAGTCTTCGTTTTTTTTTTTATGTAGTCAGCTTTTTCAATGATTACTGTTGCTTGACTTTTGTCTGCTTTAGTTAATGTTAAATAATTGTTCTTTACTTTGTATTTTTAATTTCTTTTATTGTTTTATTGTCTTTCTTTTGTTTATATTTGTTTTTCATTTCACTATTTATTTTTTTAATTATATGTGTTGCTTCTGTTCTTTTTTCTTCTTGTATATTGTCTTTTATTAGGTTAATGGCAAATTCTGTTTCTACTATTAAATTTTCTAGATTTTTGTTTGCATTTTGTGTTAGGTTACTTTTTGACATATTGTTTAAATATTCTGTTTCTTTTTTGTTAAATTCTGTATTGCTAAGGTTGATGGTTCGAGGGTAAAATATGTGTTTATTTTTGTTTTTTTGTTCTTGATTTTTGTTTTGTTGTTTTAATGTGTTGAGTTTTTTGTTGATTGTAATAGTCTTTTTGTTTTTTCAAATCTTATTTTATTTTCTATGTTATTGTATTTATTATTCCAAGTGATTGGATGTAATAAACTTGTTAGCTCTAAGTGTAGTTTGTATGTGTCTAGTGTTATGCTATTTTTCTTACTGTATAATTGATTAATTTCGTTTTCTATAAATAATCTTTGTGCTTGTATTATTGTTTTTTTGTGCAGTCATTGCACGAATTTTAAATAAATTTCAAACACGAAAAAAACAACTAATGAACACAAACATGAATACAGTGGAAACCGTTTAACGCGAAATGACGGGGACCAGTTACTTTTTTCGTGTTAAGCGAATTTAGTGTAAAACGAACAAATGTGAAACAAAAAGAGATGAGCGAATACTGTAGGTTACTTACTATAATGTGTAGTAAAGTAAATCAATAAAGAATAGTTTATTAAGGTTACTAAGAATAATAAAGTCAGTATAATAAAATAAAGTCAGTATACTATAACTGTTCTTAACGATTTAGGTTTTCTTGTACAGTTATTGTATGTAGATCGGCGGTAAGGAAACTTATTTTTAAGGTAAGAAGATGAAATTGTCAAATATCTAAACTAAACTGAACTCCCCATTACCTCTGCAACAACTGCCGCAGGCTAATGTAAACATTTGGTTTCTCGTAAACTACTCTTGTCCTTAGTACTGCAAAATGTATACAATAGCAAGGGTCCACACATAACATAACAAACAGCTTAGCTGTTTTGTTTGTCTACTACCTACACTTTCTTAGAGAGGACAAACGGATTCCTTTAAATTCTTTAAAACACGTTTTTGGGCGTGTATGTATGGATTTATTTATTAACCAGTAATTGAAATGCCAACAAAAAAATTATTTTCAACAAAAATTTTTCGTATTAACCGATATTCATCACGTAAAACGTTTGTGTTAACAGTACAAATTGTAACTGTAATATACAAGCAGCGATCGGGACCTGAGCCATATTTCGTGTTAAGCGATATTTCGTATTAACCGTCTTCGTGTTAAACTGTTTTCACTGTATATACTTCAATAGACAATGCCAAAAACATAAATTAACACCTAAATACATTAACATAAACACAAACAACAAAAATATGACTGCACAAATAAACCAGCAGCCAACATTTTTTCGAAAAATTAATTTTTTTGGGTTCTTGGGAGGTTAAGAAAACGAAATAACTAGACATTCAGCTGCCGTATATGGCCGCCAAATACACCCGGCCGCCGAATGTTGATATGTACGGCCGCCAAATAACTGCAAAAATATATATATATTTTGTAGCATAACAGAATTACCACCTTAAAATTTAACTTAATACAACATTAATAAAGAAGAAAATATCATTAGTGAGTGAGAAAAATAAATGGTTAACAAATAAACTAAAGAAGCTGATCATTAAGTCGATAAAATGTTAATAAAAATTAAAATGAATAACAAAGAAAACTCTTGGTCCATATATAATTAACCAACTATATAAAACCCCAGTACAACAGCAGTATACCCAGTAGATTGAAGAGCAGTAAATGAAAAGACAAAAGTAAATGAAAAGACAAAAGTAAATGAAAGGACAAAAGTAAATGAGAAGACTAAAAGTAAACAAGAAAGTGAATAAAAAATTAATAAGGGGAAATGTATTAAAAATCAAGAAGCAGAAAACCCCAAGATAACAAAACCAATAACAAGTTAGTAAAAAGCTGTAAATGAGAAAATGAATGAAACCGAATAATCAAATAAGATTCATTGAATTAATAATATAAGGACATGAAACCACAAGATAAGGAAATACTTATATAATAAGAAAGAAGAGACAAAATATGTCAAGGTTCCTAAAGGAAATATAGAAACAAGAAAGGCTATTCACTAAAACATTATGAAGAATGAATATACCAAGTGAGACTAAATTAAAACCAATAATAAATGTCAGACCAAATAACTCAAGTTACAGGATACAATGCAATTAAAATAAATTGTAAACTAAATGTAAGCCTAATTTAAGAACAGAGTAAAAACAAACCAAAAGACTACCAATAGTGTAGAAACAAACCAAAAAATACCATAGTGTAAAAACAAAAGACTACCATTAGTGTAGAAATGATAAGGTGAAATACCATAATAAAATATAATAAAAGTTAGAGACTACAGTGAGTGTAGAGAATAACAAGTGACATACTATAAGAAATAAGTAGTGAAAGAAAATAAAAAAATCGGTATGGAGAACCATACATGACTTCCATATTCTAAGATTTATATTTAAAATCATTTATAATGAAATATTACCATAGAAACTACTTCTTTCTACTTACTGCTTCAGCCTTAACCACAGTACTGTGTTCACTAACATATACCACCTCACGTTATCGCACTCGATTTTCACTGATGATGGAAGTCGATGGCATTGCCGAAACGTCAGGTTTTGTGGAAAACATTGGACTACGGCCAAATATCCCGGGAAGGAATTTTAACAAAAACTACTTCTTTGTTGCCGATAACGTTGTACACATATATATAAAAAATATGCATAAAATTAATGGCTTGTATAAGTTAATGATTGATCTCCATTAAGTAGTGCTCAGGTTTCCAAAGTTTTAATATTATGATGTCCGTAATTAAAACATCAGAGCAGGTTTAGTGTGTATGAGGGTACACCGTGGACAAAAAGTTTCAACATTTCCTATTGAGCGTTGCTTAGAATAAAGCTGTGAATCTACAGTGTACGTTTCACAGAACAAACACGCGGAAAAGAAGGAGCGCTCCGAAGTCACTCATGGACCCTCAGCATCTTGCAGAGGGTTCATTCCCTAAAGACGAAAAGTCTGTCTATGAATCGTTCCTCTGTAAACACGTGCAGTTACACTGCCCAGCGATCCACAGGAAGCAAATCGCTATCCACGCTGGACACTTTTTCGGCTTGCATGCGTTATGTTGGTATGGTTTCGGCACTTTCCATTTAAAAACCATGCAAATGTAAGAAAATAAACATGAATGAGGCCAGAAATAACGCGAATTGTGTGTGTGTGTGTGTCTTCCCTGAATTTTCATTGCGGTAGTCATAATAATAAAATGGAAACGTAAACAGTACATAACTGAGAAAAAATACATAAATGAAAAAACTATAATTTTATTGCCTGGCAACAAAATTATTTTATTTTTAACAATTACCAATGTTTGAAAAAGTTTAAATGAATTTTCAAGTACTTTACTCTTGTTAAAACGTAAGAGGTTGCAGGTAAACTACCCCTTTCCCTTAACCGATCTTCACCAAAAACAATAGGTCTTGAGAACTCTATAATTTAGGGCTGTATGCAAATAATCTTTTGATTCCGTTTGAATTTGCGGCTGTTATCGTTTGCCATAGGAAATACCCTTGTTAAAACATAAAACGTTACAGGTAAACTACCCCTTTTCCTTAACCGATCTTCACCAAAAACAATAGGTCTTGAGAACTCTACAATTCAGGGCTGTATGCGAAACATTATTTGATTCTGTTTGAATTTGCGGCTGTTATCGTTTGCCAAAAACAAAAAATTTCCCTTGATAAAAAAAAACGTTGCAGGTAAACTACCCCTTTCCCTTAACCGATCTTCACCAAAAACAATAGGTCTTGAGAACTCTACAATTCAGGGCTGTATGCGAAACATTATTTGATTCTGTTTGAATTTGCGGCTGTTATCGTTTGCCAAAAACAAAAAATTTCCCTTGATAAAAAAAACCGTTGCAGGTAAACTACCCCTTTCCCTCAACCGATCTTCACCAAAAACAATAGGTCGTGAGTACTCTACAAATTAGGGCTGTATGCAAAAAATTATTTGATTCTGTTTGAATTTGCGGCAGTTATCGTTTGCCATAGAAAAAAAATTACACACAGACAGACACACAGACACTTTTCGGAAAACGTCTTTTTTTCATGTTTCGAGTGTAGTACAATCAGAATCTGCAATAATCTCGAACACAGTTTTTTTGCCATCACCATACTTCCATTCCTTATGGAATATGGAAGTAATTATTTAAAAAGACTACCATTAGTGTAGAGAGACACCATATAAAAAATATCGGTATGGAGAACCATACATGACTTCCATATTCTAAGATTTATTTTTAAAATCATTTTGGAAATGGAATATTACCATAGAAACTACTTCTTTCTACTTACTGCTTCAGCCTTAACCACAGTACTGTGGTCACTAACATATACCACCTCACATTATCGCACACGATTTTCACTGATGATGGAAGTCAATGGCATTGCCGAAACGTCTGGTTTTGTAGAAAACATTGGACTACGGCCAAATATCCCGGGAAGGAATTTTAACAAAAACTACTTCTTTGTTGCCGATAACGTTGTACACATATATATATATATATATATATATATAAAAATATGCATAAAATTAATGGCTTGTATTAGTTAATGATTGATCTCCATTAAGTAGTGCTCAAGTTTCCAAAGTTTTAATATTATGATGTCCGTAATTAAAACATCAGAGCAGGTTTAGTGTGTATGAGGGTTCACCGTGGACAAAAATTTTCAACATTTTCTATTGAGCGTTGCTTAGAATAAATCTGCGAATCTACAGTGTACGTTTCACAGAACAAACACGCGGAAAAGAAGGAGCGCTCCGAAGTCACTCATGGACCCTCAGCATCTTGCAGAGGGTTCATTCCCTAAAGACGAAAAGTCTGTCTATGAATCGTTCCTCTGTAAACACGTGCAGTTACACTGCCCAGCGATCCACAGGAAGCAAATCGCTATCCACGCTGGACACTTTTTCGGCTTGCATGCGTTATGTTGGTATGGGTTCGGCACTTTCCATTTAAAAACCGTGCAAATGTAAGAAAGTAAACATGAATGAGGCCAGAAATAACGCGAATTGTGTGTGTGTGTCTTCCCTGCCTTTTTATTGCGGTAGTGATAATAATAAAATGGAAACGTAAACAGTACATAACCGAGATATGCTTGCCTGCCACGCACGATATATTTTCTCTTATTCATGACTTTCAGAATACCCGTGCTTCGCTACGGAGTTTCACGTTGTACGTAATGAAAATGTTAGTTTAATTAATAATAAAGTTTAATTAAAGTAGGCTTCTTAAAAATAAATAGCTGTTGCCCACAACTTCGTTCGCGTGGTCTTCAATTTAATGCGATAATATATTTAGAACAGAATCTATTCTATTGGGTTGCCATAGTAACCAGATCTAATAGTTTTTTAAGACCGCAAAGGACCCCCCAGAGGATCGTATCGAAAAAACACCTGTCCTATGTTGGTTCTCCCGTTGCGTAAAATATTTGTGCCAAGTTTGGTTGAAATCGGTCCAATGGTTTAGGAGGCGATGTGGAAGACCCCAAAGAACCCCCAAAAGGACCCCATCGAAAAAACACCTATCCTATGTTGGTTCTCCCGTTGCGTAAAATATTTTTGCCAAGTTTGGTTGAAATCGGTACAGTGGTTTAGGAGGAGATGTGGAAGAAACCTTCGCGGACGTGCGCACAACAACTCACCGAAGTTTCATCGCAATCGGATGAATGGTATAGGAACGCATACGGGACAAACAAAGAAACATTCATTTTATATATAAGATGTAAACTATACCACTTACTTGACATAAACCGTGATAGCTAAGCTAATGTACAACATATATGTATTAATTTTACACATAAATGTTCCTCGATAGACACTCTATCTATTGGCGAAAACTTGAATAAAATCCGTTCAGTACTTCCTGAGATTAGCGATTTCAAACACAGAGAGAAAACGGACCGACTTTACTTTATACTATGTACAGATTTACATTAAAATGAAAAAATTATAATTTTATTGCCTGGCAACAAAATTATTTTATTTTCAACAATTACCATTGTTTGAAAAAGTTTAAATGAATTTTCAAGTACTTTACTCTTGTTAAAACGTAAAAGGTTGCAGGTAAACTACCCCTTCCCCTTAACCGATCTTCACCAAAATCGAAAGGCCTTGAGTCCTCTACAATTCACTGATGTATGCAAAAAATTATTTGATTCTGTTTGAATTTGCGGCTGTTATCGTTTGCCATAGAAAATACGCTTGATAAAAAACGTTGCAGGTAAACTACCCCTTCCCCTCAACCGATCTTCACCAAAAACAATAGGTCTTGAGTACTCTAAAAATCAGGGCTGTATGCAGAAAATTATTTGATTCTGTTTGAATTTGCGGCTGTTATCGTTTGCCATAGAAAATACCCTTGTTAAAAAAACGTTGTAGGTAAACTACCCCTTTCCCTTAACCGATCTTCACCAAAAACAATAGGTCTTGAGAAATCTACAATTTAGGGCTGTATGCGAAACATTATTTGATTCTGTTTGAATTTGCGGCTGTTATCGTTTGCCAAAAACAAAAAATTTCCCTTGATAAAAAAAAACCGTTTCAGGTAAACTACCCCTTTCCCTCAACCGATCTTCACCAAAAACAATAGGTCTTGAGAACTCTACAATTCAGGGCTGTATGCGAAACATTATTTGATTCTGTTTGAATTTGCGGCTGTTATCGTTTGCCAAAAAAAAAATTTCCCTTGATAAAAAAAAACCGTTGCAGGTAAACTACCCCTTTCCCTCAACCGATCTTCACCAAAAACAATAGGTCGTGAGTACTCTACAAATCAGGGCTGTATGCAAAAAATTATTTGATTCCGTTTGAATTTGCGGCAGTTATCGTTTGCCATAGAAAAAAATCTACAGACACACAGACAGAAAGACACACAGACACTTTTCGGAAAACGTCTTTTTTTCATGTTTTGAGTGTAGTAGAATCAGAATCTGCAATAATCTCGAACACGATTTTTTTTGCCATCACCATACTTCGATTCCTTAAGGAATATGGAAGTAATAAGAATAAAAGACAGTTTACTAACTGAAAATATTATTAGTAATAGGAATGTTTTAAAGATTAGAGATAAATGAAAAGTAATAGGTATAAGATGTTTTTATTATAGTTAAGTGTTACAAAAAAGGAACCTAAATACACAAGACAGTTTAACAACTGAGAATATTATTAGTGATAAGATGTTTTTATTATATATATAAACTTTCACAATATGAACTTACTTTCATTTATCTTTCCCAAACGTTTCGAGGTGATGTTCCTCTTCCTTAGTGGGATTAAATACTGAATGTCATTTTAACAGTATAACGGTTATGGACTGGTGTGTGTGGTGTGGGTTGATGGTGGGAGTTGGTGGCTGTACGTATTGGCGTTTTGTTCCCCTTCTGTAGTCATACAGTTTTCTTATCGGTTGGCGTTCTACGATCACCCCCTTCCTCTTTGGACGTTGACGGGTGTGTCGGCTGTTGCACAATTTTATTTTCATAATTATTTTTATTATTATCATTATTATTTGCGTTAATATTTTGTACATTTGCATTGTACGGTTTTACGTATTTTTTCAACGTACCTGGATGTGCGTACGCTCCTTTATTTGGAGTCGGGTTACTTTTTTCATATGTTTGTTTATATTCTATCCACTTATCTTCTTTCTTCTCGAACTGCGGCGATCTGTGGTGTATTGGATTTTGTGTAGACTACTGCTGCTGCTGCTGTGGCCTGTTGTCTCTCCTTTCGTATTCTTTATTAACAAATTGTGATGATTGCGTTACAAGGATAAGATGTTCCTCAATGGTTTTAACTCCTTGGGTATATATGGCAAGACTAATGTGTCTGTCAAAATGATAACTAAGTTTTAATATTAATTCATGCTCCGTGAAACTTGGTCTAAGATGCTTACACCGTTCGACGAGTTGTATAATGTAGTCTTCCATGGATGGTTTGCTGTTGACGTAATACCGCCCATACTCCAGCTGGTCTCGTACCTCTCTCTGGGTATGTATATTCCAGTATCAATTTTCGAAGGATGCCATGAACTGTTCATAAGTTTCTGTTTGGTCCCGAACAATCGTATACCATTTGGATGCTGTTTCCTGGAAATGTCGACTTACAAAATCTATATGGTCTCTGTCGCTTAGGTTGCTTCCTATTGTTGCCATTTCTCGTTCACACTTTTGTAAAAATTCTGTGGGGTTCTCCCATTTGTTACCTTTAAAACTGATCTTCTCTCGATCTTCTAATTTTGCAGCACACATCATTATAGCACTTGGTCGTCTCTTGACTTCCGCTCGTACTTTTTCTACCTCCTCTTGCAGTCCATCTTTCATATTGTTAATTTCCATGGAGTGGTGCGTAGTTTTTCTAGTGACCTCCTCCACAGCTATTTCTACTGTCTCGGTCCTCACAGTGAGTTCCTTTGTTCTGTTGGTGTTGTCCAGGATACACTCATTTAAGTCTTTGTGTCTGAGATCTTGCTCCTGCTTCGTAAATTAAAATTTTTCATTCCACTGTTCAGCCAGTTGTCGAATGTTTTCTTTAGTTTCACGTATTGTATATTGACGCTGTTCTTTGAATTTGCTATCGATCTTTACAGCTTGTTCATTAAGTGACTGTTGAACTCGCTGTTCGACTGCTTCAACGCGTGCAGTAAGCTCTGTTTTCAAAGTATTACTGACGAGTTCTATATTACTTTCTAACTGAGTTTTCACTTCTTCAATGGTGATTTCTAATCTATGACGACTATCTTCTATTTGAGTTTATAATCTCGTATTACTATCTTCTAATCTTCGTAATTTTTCATTATTAATTTCTAATTTACTTTCTAATTTTTCATTGCTACTTTCTAATTGAGTTTTTAGTTCTGCACTATTCGTTTTCAACTCCTCTTGAAGTCGTTTAAACATCGTTTCGAAGTCCATTGTTGGTGGCTTCGCCATTGTAGACTACTGATTCGTTATAGTAATTATATTTTTAATTATTGGTCCACCGTGACTCTACATTTCTTTATTTAAAATTTATTTTATTTATCAGTATTAATTTCACAACTCTTTTTCTCTCTGTACTTAATTTAACATTGTAATATTATTTATTACATGAATTGACTATTAATTCTTTATACAATATTTGTGCTAATTATTTATTAGACTTTATTTATATTCTGGGCGCCATTTACTGGTAATGATAATTAACATATATCTAGCAACACATTTGAAATGCCATTAATTATGAAACAACAATAATTAACATATATAAATTTGTTTGTGTTTGCCGAGCCCCACGATCTTGGAGCGCCAATTATTATACGACGATATATCTAGACACTTACTTTTGCACATATGCTCTTACTTATTTGTGCGCACTTACCCACGTCTCGAAGGTATACTCTTCTTCTGCAGTATTTACCTTGATGTTCCCTGGCTGGGTCGCAGGCTTTGGTAGTTGATTGAGTGTGAATAAGCACGTGAATATCGTTATACAATTTTAATACAAATAAATAGTACAGAGGATTTAATACTGGTTGTGAAATTAGTACGACTGTGTTAATAAAATCATATTCATTTGATTTATTATTTAAAAAATTCAAATTATATTATTAATTATTTTGTGTGGGTTAATTACTCTTTGAACCCTTATATTCGATACGAATATAATGTAATTATAACGTGTTTAAAATAATATCTCTTATATTCTAAGACATATTATACACAAACATACAACATATATGACCTGAAATATTTACACAGACATATAATACATAACACACATATTATTATAATACGTGATTAACACGTCTGAAATTGACTATTCATCTTGTCTCAGCAAGTGTGGTTTTTATTATATACCACTTAATATAAAAAATTAATTAATTAAACATTTATTAAAAAATACTAATAGAGACCATTCTATTACTTGAATTAATTATATTACTAATGTCTCAATTAATTAACAATCTTCAATTTAAGTAACTCTCGTACTTGAATTTAATTATCTAATCAAATATAAAATATAATAAAATATGGTTCTATACTGACCATTTATTTATGATATTAATAAATCTATATTTTCTGTTATCAATTGTTCTTCTTTGAACATTTATTACTCATTATGACAAATAAAAATATAATACTGTTTATGTAAACTTGTATATGGAATCTAGAGCTTCTTTCGATAGGCCTCAGGGTCATTTATTATATTAAATAAATGTCTGACTTCACCTGCATAATTCTGCAACCATTAAACTGTGTCGTTACCGTCATCCGGACTCTCGAGTTTGTTGATCCTCTTCGGTATCACCGTCTCTGTCTCTGCATCGTTGAAATTACTCTCACCTTCTACTGGATGCTGAGTTCTGACATGGACCTCTGGTCGTGATGATGTACGGCTCGATGTAGCTGCATGTGGCTGTCCCTGCGTCCTCTCGTATTCTGCTCTGGCTCCTCTCCTCGTCTTGTCTTGTCCCTCGTGGATGTCTCAATGCTCTATGTGTACTTCTTGAAGTTCATCGACATTACAACTTCTTGTAGATTACGATATTATAGTCTTTTAAAATAAATCGTGTTTCACTAATACTCTCACCGACGTACTGCCGGTTACATCGCACTTCAAGTTATGTAATACAGTTTAAAAACATTACTTGACTTTGTAAAATTCGCGGTTTCGAGATGCATGGATTTTACGTACTGATCTGAGTTTATCTGAGTCTGAGAAGGTGTGTGTCGCTTGCTAGGGTTTTATACTGCTGCCGTCGTTCCATTCCTGTTTGAAACTGTTTGGACAAAGTTGAACAGGTCCGCGCGTCGATTTAATTGCTAATTACAACCTACACGTCTTTCTATGAAGCGCACACTTTTTTATAAATATTATTTCCCACATCGTTAGGTATATTATTAAACTTTATTTATGCACATTATGAATATTAAGGTGTGTAAACTATGGCAGTTATGGCAAAATTTCACATGGTGGCTGAACGGTTCCCACGATCATTGACCACTTAATCTTCAATTGTAGTGCCAGGTGCCAGCTATGTTTTTACATATGTCGCTGATTCGTGTGACTTCTGGTTTTCGTTCAGTACTTAAAAAACTGTGTAAAATTTTCCACAATCGTATGCATAATTCAACCTGTCTTTCATTTACACACGTACACTACCACACACACGCAGACTGATACACACGCGGCGGCCTGTCGTTATGATGTCACCCATGCCAGTCGGCGCATGTTGGTTTCTCCCCTTCGCTGCTTTTAAAAACCAACTAAGCTTTTAATTCCATATGCAGGCTCACTTACAAATATTTATTTCTTTAAAATTAAATACTATGTTTATTTCTTTTATTATCTCGTATACCTAACGCTTAATTATTACATTATTTTTATTATTTACATCTTATATATCTCATACGTGCGTTCGTATGTTATCATACCTCAGTCAGGGGTTGATATATAGATTTATGCTAAATGTATCGTTGCATAAATTCTCCTGCTGGGTAAAATAAAATTTGAATTTTATTCAAATTTTATTTCTTTACTCAGAAATTATTTATTTTACTTATTTTTTATTACAACTCGCACTTAGTGGTTATAAGGGTTCTTAAAAATTTTCACTCTTTCCCTGGGTGGATTACGTCCCTCCCATGGATTTATAAGTTGACTTTTTTATTTCTTCATCCATAGAATTTACGGAATGCTGATGCATGGTTTTTCTTCTTGTCGGATCGTAGACGATAAATGTGTGTCGTCCTTTCCTCCTTTGTAATAAGTAGGGTCCCTCGTACAGTCTGAATAGTTTCTTTGCTGTATTGTCGATTCGTTTGCCCACTGGATTGCTTCTTAGTAGCACTCTCTCTCCTTCATGGAATGTGATGAGTTTGTGCGTTCTGTTGAACCTCTCGATCCTTTTCTCTCCAAGTTTTTCCATCCTCTTCTTCGCATTGTCGTACTTGTGAATCAATGGAATTTGCAGATTTTGGTTTGGAGATTTGTCAATGTTTTTCGACCAGAATCTATTAGGTTTTTTATTTGTTTCCAGTTCCACTGGTGTATATCCCGTAGCTTCACTGTATGTAGCATTTATAGCTTGTTCAAAAAATGATATGTACTCTGCCCATCGGTTATGTTGTTCATGACAGTAGATGCGTAAATTTACTACGTAAATTTATAACTCTTTATTTACCCTTTCAGCAAGGTTTCCTTGTGGGTGTCGTATTGATGTTAACACTGGTTGTATGCCGTGCTGAGTTAGCGTTTCTGCCTATGCTTTATTTTGAAATTGTTTACCTTGACACTCAATATCTTTTTGATTTGACCATACTTCAGTACGTATTTGCGTAGTATGACATTCAGTACACTTTTAGTGGTGGGTCTTCGAATAGCGTAGAGTCGAACTGCCTTGGTGAACACATCTATACATACAAGTATGTGTTTTGTACCCCCGTGAATAGCTCTCGGAAATGGGCCCAGGAAGTCCACTGCTACTAATTCTCCCTTTTCCTGTGTCTTGATATTTTGCATATCTACGTATGTGTGAAGATTCGGATGTCGTGCTGTTTGACATTCGTAGCATCCTTTTAAGATTGCTTTTATTCTTCTAAACGTATTATTCAAAATGAAGTCTTCCTTTAAAGCTAAATGACATTTTAACGCAGACGCATGTGCTAAACTTTGATGACATTGTATAGTTAGTGTTTTTAGCATCCCTGGTGATATTTTTCAATCATAATTGACGAGTTTGTACAATATACTATTTTTTATTGTATACTACTAGATAGTGGTGATAACGTCATGTGACTTATTTGAAGATCTTTATTTTGTTCATTCGCTATATTGTTTAACAAATATTTAACTCTATCATCTGTATGATATGTTATGTTTAATATTCTAACATCGTTCCACTTAGTTAAATTATTTATTGTTCCCCCTAACATAGGACAATAGGTTTTAGATACCATTATTTCCTGTTGCGTATCTGTATTGTTTAGGGTGTCACCCAAATCATGTGTGTGCAGGTCGTTTACTAAACCTGTACGTATTGGCGTTTTGTTCCCCTTCTGTAGTCATACAGTTTTCTTATCGGTTGGCGTTCTACGATCACCCCCTTCCTCTTTGGACGTTGACGGGTGTGTCGGCTGTTGCACAATTTTATTTTCATAATTATTTTTATTATTATGATTATTATTTGCTAATATTTTGTACATTTGCATTGTACGGTTTTACGTATTTTTTCGACGTACCTGGATGTGCGTACGCTCCTTTATTTGGAGTCGGGTTACTTTTTCATATGTTCGTTTATATTCTATCCACTTATCTTCTTTCTTCTCGAACTGCGGCGATTTGTGGTGTATTGGATTTTGTGTAGACTACTGCTGCTGCTGCTGTGGCCTGTTGTCTCTCCTTTCGTATTCTTTATTAACAAATTGTGATGATTGCGTTACAAGGATAAGATGTTCCTCAATGGTTTTAACTCCTTGGGTATATACGGCAAGACTAATGTGTCTGTCAAAATGATAACTAAGTTTTAATATTAAATCATGCTCCGTGAAACTTGGTCTAAGATGCTTACACCGTTCGACGAGTTGTATAATGTAGTCTTCCATGGATGGTTTGCTGTTGACGTAATACCGCCCATACTGCCCTTACTGCTCATACCTCTCTCTGGGTATGTATATTCCAGTACCGATTTTCGAAGGATGCCGTGAACTGTTCATAAGTTTCTGTTTGATCCCGAACAATCGTATACCATTTTGTTTCCTGGAAATGTCAACTTACAAAATCTATATGGTCTCTGTCGCTTAGGTTGCTTCCTATTGTTGCCATTTCACGTTCACACTTTTGTAAAAATTGTATGGGGTTCTCCCATTTGTTACCTTTAAAACTGATCTTCTCTCGATCTTCTAATTTTGCAGCACACATCATTATAGCACTTGGTCGTCTCTTGACTTCCGCTCGTACTTTTTTCTACCTCCTCTTGCAGTCCATCTTTCATATTGTTAATTTCCATGGAGTGGTGCGTAGTTTTTCTAGTGACCTCCTCCACAGCTATTTCTACTGTCTCGGTCCTCACAGTGAGTTCCTTTGTTTTGTTGGTGTTGTCCAGGATGCACTCATTTAAGTCTTTGTGTCTGAGATCTTGCTCCTGCTTCGTAATTTAAAATTTTTCATTCCACTGTTCAGCCAGTTGTCGAATGTGTTCTTTAGTTTCATGTATTGTATATTGACGCTGTTCTTTGAATTTGCTATCGATCTTTACAGCTTGTTCATTAAGTGACTGCTGAACTCGCTGTTCGACTGCTTCAACGCGTGCAGTAAGCTCTGTTTTCAAAGTATTACTGACGAGTTGTATATTATTTTCTAACTGAGTTTTCACTTCTTCAATGGTGATTTCTAATCTCTTACGACTATCTTCTATTTGAGTTTCTAATCTCGTATTACTATCTTCTAATCTTCGTAATTTTTCATTATTAATTTCTAATTTACTTTCTAATTTTTCATTGCTACTTTCTAATTGAGTTTTTAGTTCTGCACTATTCGTTTTCAACTCCTCTTGAAGTCGTTTAAACATCGTTTCGAAGTCCATTGTTGGTGGCTTCGCCATTGTAGACTACTGATTCGTTATAGTAATTATATTTTTAATTATTGGTCCACCGTGACTCTATATTTCTTTATTTAAAATTTATTTTATTTATCAGTATTAATTTCACAACTCTTTTTCTCTCTGTACTTAATTTAACATTGTAATATTATTTATTACATGAATTGACTATTAATTCTTTATACAATATTTGTGCTAATTATTTATTAGACTTTATTTATATTCTGGGCGCCATTTACTGGTAATGATAATTAACATATATCTAGCAACACATTTGAAATGCCATTAATTATGAAACAACAATAATTAACATATATAAATTTGTTTGTGTTTGCCGAGCCCCACGATCTTGGAGCGCCAATTATTATACGACGATATATCTAGACACTTACTTTTGCACATATGCTCTTACTTATTTGTGCGCACTTACCCACGCTCGACGGTATACTCTTCTTCTGCAGCATTTACCTTGATGTTCCCTGGCTGGGTCGCAGGCTTTGGTAGTTGATTGAGTGTGAATAAGCACGTGAATATCGTTATACAATTTTAATACAAATAAATAGTACAGAGGATTTAATACTGGTTGTGAAATTAGTACGACTGTGTTAATAAAATCATATTCATTTGATTTATTATTTAAAAAATTCAAATTATATTATTAATTATTTTGTGTGAGTTAATTACTCTTTGAACCCTTATATTCGATACGAATATAATGTAATTATAACGTGTTTAAAATAATATCTCTTATATTCTAAGACATATTATACACAAACATACAACATATATGACCTGAAATATTTACACAGACATATAATACATAACACACATATTATTATAATACGTGATTAACACGTTTTAAATTGACTATGCATCTTGTCTCAGCAAGTGTGGTTTTTATTATATACCACTTAATATAAAAAATTAATTAATTAAACATTTATTAAAAAATACTAATAGAGACCATTCTATTACTTGAATTAATTATATTACTAATGTCTCAATTAATTAACAATCTTCAATTTAAGTAACTCTCGTACTTGAATTTAATTATCTAATCAAATATAAAATATAATAAAATATGGTTCTATACTGACCATTTATTTATGATATTAATAAATCTATATTTTCTGTTATCAATTGTTCTTCTTTGAACATTTATTACTCATTATGACAAATAAAAATATAATACTGTTTATGTAAACTTGTATGTGGAATCTAGAGCTTCTTTCGATAGGCCTCAGGGTCATTTATAATATTAAATAAATGTCTGACTTCACCTGCATAATTCTGCAACCATTAAACTGTGTCGTTACCGTCATCCGGACTCTCGAGTTTGTTGATCCTCTTCGGTATCACCGTCTCTGTCTCTGCATCGTTGAAATTACTCTCACCTTCTACTGGATGCTGAGTTCTGACATGGACCTCTGGTCGTGATGATGTACGGCTGGATGTAGCTGCATGTGGCTGTCCCTGCGTCCTCTCGTATTCTGCTCTGGCTCCTCTCCTCGTCTTGTCTTGTCCCTCGTGGATGTCTCAATGCTCTATGTGTACTTCTTGAAGTTCATCGACGTTACAACTTCTTGTAGATTACGATATTATAGTCTTTTAAAATAAATCGTGTTTCACTAATACTCTCACCGACGTACTGCCGGTTACATCGCACTTCAAGTTATGTAATACAGTTTAAAAACATTACTTGACTTTGTAAAATTCGCGGTTTCGAGATGCATGGATTTTACGTACTGATCTGAGTTTATCTGAGTCTGAGAAGGTGTGTGTCGCTTGCTAGGGTTTTATACTGCTGCCGTCGTTCCATTCCTGTTTGAAACTGTTTGGACAAAGTTGAACAGGTCCGCGCGTCGATTTAATTGCTAATTACAACCTACACGTCTTTCTATGAAGCGCACACTTTTTTATAAATATTATTTCCCACATCGTTAGGTATATTATTAAACTTTATTTATGCACATTATGAATATTAAGGTGTGTAAACTATGGCAGTTATGGCAAAATATCACATGGTGGCTGAACGGTTCCCACGATCATTGACCACTTAATCTTCAATTGTAGTGCCAGGTGCCAGCTATGTTTTTACATATGTCGCTGATTCGTGTGACTTCTGGTTTTCGTTCAGTACTTAAAAAACTGTGTAAAATTTTCCACAATCGTATGCATAATTCAACCTGTCTTTCATTTACACACGTACACTACCACACACACGCAGACTGATACACACGCGGCGGCCTGTCGTTATGATGTCACCCATGCCAGTCGGCGCATGTTGGTTTCTCCCCTTCGCTGCTTTTAAAAACCAACTAAGCTTTTAATTCCATATGCAGGCTCACTTACAAATATTTATTTCTTTAAAATTAAATACTATGTTTATTTCTTTTATTATCTCGTATACCTAACGCTTAATTATTACATTATTTTTATTATTTACATCTTATATATCTCATACGTGCGTTCGTATGTTATCATACCTCAGTCAGGGGTTGATATATAGATTTATGCTAAATGTATCGTTGCATAAATTCTCCTGCTGGGTAAAATAAAATTTGAATTTTATTCAAATTTTATTTCTTTACTCAGAAATTATTTATTTTACTTATTTTTTATTACAACTCGCACTTAGTGGTTATAAGGGTTCTTAAAAATTTTCACTCTTTCCCTGGGTGGATTACGTCCCTCCCATGGATTTATAAGTTGACTTTTTTATTTCTTCATCCATAGAATTTACGGAATGCTGATGCATGGTTTTTCTTCTTGTCGGATCGTAGACGATAAATGTGTGTCGTCCTTTCCTCCTTTGTAATAAGTAGGGTCCCTCGTACAGTCTGAATAGTTTCTTTGCTGTATTGTCGATTCGTTTGCCCACTGGATTGCTTCTTAGTAGCACTCTCTCTCCTTCATGGAATGTGATGAGTTTGTGCGTTCTGTTGAACCTCTCGATCCTTTTCTCTCCAAGTTTTTCCATCCTCTTCTTCGCATTGTCGTACTTGTGAATCAATGGAATTTGCAGATTTTGGTTTGGAGATTTGTCAATGTTTTTCGACCAGAATCTATTAGGTTTTTTATTTGTTTCCAGTTCCACTGGTGTATATCCCGTAGCTTCACTGTATGTAGCATTTATAGCTTGTTCAAAAAATGATATGTACTCTGCCCATCGGTTATGTTGTTCATGACAGTAGATGCGTAAATTTACTACGTAAATTTATAACTCTTTATTTACCCTTTCAGCAAGGTTTCCTTGTGGGTGTCGTATTGATGTTAACACTGGTTGTATGCCGTGCTGAGTTAGCGTTTCTGCCTATGCTTTATTTTGAAATTGTTTACCTTGACACTCAATATCTTTTTGATTTGACCATACTTCAGTACGTATTTGCGTAGTATGACATTCAGTACACTTTTAGTGGTGGGTCTTCGAATAGCGTAGAGTCGAACTGCCTTGGTGAACACATCTATACATACAAGTATGTGTTTTGTACCCCCGTGAATAGCTCTCGGAAATGGGCCCAGGAAGTCCACTGCTACTAATTCTCCCTTTTCCTGTGTCTTGATATTTTGCATATCTACGTATGTGTGAAGATTCGGATGTCGTGCTGTTTGACATTCGTAGCATCCTTTTAAGATTGCTTTTATTCTTCTAAACGTATTATTCAAAATGAAGTCTTCCTTTAAAGCTAAATGACATTTTAACGCAGACGCATGTGCTAAACTTTGATGACATTGTATAGTTAGTGTTTTTAGCATCCCTGGTGATATTTTTCAATCATAATTGACGAGTTTGTACAATATACTATTTTTTATTGTATACTACTAGATAGTGGTGATAACGTCATGTGACTTATTTGAAGATCTTTATTTTGTTCATTCGCTATATTGTTTAACAAATATTTAACTCTATCATCTGTATGATATGTTATGTTTAATATTCTAACATCGTTCCACTTAGTTAAATTATTTATTGTTCCCCCTAACATAGGACAATAGGTTTTAGATACCATTATTTCCTGTTGCGTATCTGTATTGTTTAGGGTGTCACCCAAATCATGTGTGTGCAGGTCGTTTACTAAACCTGTACGTATTGGCGTTTTGTTCCCCTTCTGTAGTCATACAGTTTTCTTATCGGTTGGCGTTCTACGATCACCCCCTTCCTCTTTGGACGTTGACGGGTGTGTCGGCTGTTGCACAATTTTATTTTCGTAATTATTTTTATTATTATGATTATTATTTGCGTTAATATTTTGTACATTTGCATTGTACGGTTTTACGTATTTTTTCGACGTACCTGGATGTGCGTACGCTCCTTTATTTGGAGTCGTGTTACTTTTTCATATGTTCGTTTATATTCTATCCACTTATCTTCTTTCTTCTCGAACTGCGGCGATTTGTGGTGTATTGGATTTTGTGTAGACTACTGCTGCTGCTGCTGTGGCCTGTTGTCTCTCCTTTCGTATTCTTTATTAACAAATTGTGATGATTGCGTTACAAGGATAAGATGTTCCTCAATGGTTTTAACTCCTTGGGTATATACGGCAAGACTAATGTGTCTGTCAAAATGATAACTAAGTTTTAATATTAAATCATGCTCCGTGAAACTTGGTCTAAGATGCTTACACCGTTCGACGAGTTGTATAATGTAGTCTTCCATGGATGGTTTGCTGTTGACGTAATACCGCCCATACTCCAGCTGGTCTCATACATCTCTCTGGGTATGTATATTCCAGTACCGATTTTCGAAGGATGCCGTGAACTGTTCATAAGTTTCTGTTTGATCCCGAACAATCGTATACCATTTGAATGCTGTTTCCTGGAAATGTCAACTTACAAAATCTATATGGTCTCTGTCGCTTAGGTTGCTTCCTATTGTTGCCATTTCACGTTCACACTTTTGTAAAAATTGTATGGGGTTCTCCCATTTGTTACCTTTAAAACTGATTTTCTCTCGATCTTCTAATTTTGCAGCACACATCATTATAGCACTTGGTCGTCTCTTGACTTCCGCTCGTACTTTTTTCTACCTCCTCTTGCAGTCCATCTTTCAGATTGTTAATTTCCATGGAGTGGTGCGTAGTTTTTCTAGTGACCTCCTCCACAGCTATTTCTACTGTCTCGGTCCTCACAGTGAGTTCCTTTGTTTTGTTGGTGTTGTCCAGGATGCACTCATTTAAGTCTTTGTGTCTGAGATCTTGCTCCTGCTTCGTAATTTAAAATTTTTCATTCCACTGTTCAGCCAGTTGTCGAATGTGTTCTTTAGTTTCATGTATTGTATATTGACGCTGTTCTTTGAATTTGCTATCGATCTTTACAGCTTGTTCATTAAGTGACTGCTGAACTCGCTGTTCGACTGCTTCAACGCGTGCAGTAAGCTCTGTTTTCAAAGTATTACTGACGAGTTGTATATTATTTTCTAACTGAGTTTTCACTTCTTCAATGGTGATTTCTAATCTCTTACGACTATCTTCTATTTGAGTTTCTAATCTCGTATTACTATCTTCTAATCTTCGTAATTTTTCATTATTAATTTCTAATTTACTTTCTAATTTTTCATTGCTACTTTCTAATTGAGTTTTTAGTTCTGCACTATTCGTTTTCAACTCCTCTTGAAGTCGTTTAAACATCGTTTCGAAGTCCATTGTTGGTGGCTTCGCCATTGTAGACTACTGATTCGTTATAGTAATTATATTTTTAATTATTGGTCCACCGTGACTCTATATTTCTTTATTTAAAATTTATTTTATTTATCAGTATTAATTTCACAACTCTTTTTCTCTCTGTACTTAATTTAACATTGTAATATTATTTATTACATGAATTGACTATTAATTCTTTATACAATATTTGTGCTAATTATTTATTAGACTTTATTTATATTCTGGGCGCCATTTACTGGTAATGATAATTAACATATATCTAGCAACACATTTGAAATGCCATTAATTATGAAACAACAATAATTAACATATATAAATTTGTTTGTGTTTGCCGAGCCCCACGATCTTGGAGCGCCAATTATTATACGACGATATATCTAGACACTTACTTTTGCACATATGCTCTTACTTATTTGTGCGCACTTACCCACGCTCGACGGTATACTCTTCTTCTGCAGCATTTACCTTGATGTTCCCTGGCTGGGTCGCAGGCTTTGGTAGTTGATTGAGTGTGAATAAGCACGTGAATATCGTTATACAATTTTAATACAAATAAATAGTACAGAGGATTTAATACTGGTTGTGAAATTAGTACGACTGTGTTAATAAAATCATATTCATTTGATTTATTATTTAAAAAATTCAAATTATATTATTAATTATTTTGTGTGAGTTAATTACTCTTTGAACCCTTATATTCGATACGAATATAATGTAATTATAACGTGTTTAAAATAATATCTCTTATATTCTAAGACATATTATACACAAACATACAACATATATGACCTGAAATATTTACACAGACATATAATACATAACACACATATTATTATAATACGTGATTAACACGTTTTAAATTGACTATGCATCTTGTCTCAGCAAGTGTGGTTTTTATTATATACCACTTAATATAAAAAATTAATTAATTAAACATTTATTAAAAAATACTAATAGAGACCATTCTATTACTTGAATTAATTATATTACTAATGTCTCAATTAATTAACAATCTTCAATTTAAGTAACTCTCGTACTTGAATTTAATTATCTAATCAAATATAAAATATAATAAAATATGGTTCTATACTGACCATTTATTTATGATATTAATAAATCTATATTTTCTGTTATCAATTGTTCTTCTTTGAACATTTATTACTCATTATGACAAATAAAAATATAATACTGTTTATGTAAACTTGTATGTGGAATCTAGAGCTTCTTTCGATAGGCCTCAGGGTCATTTATAATATTAAATAAATGTCTGACTTCACCTGCATAATTCTGCAACCATTAAACTGTGTCGTTACCGTCATCCGGACTCTCGAGTTTGTTGATCCTCTTCGGTATCACCGTCTCTGTCTCTGCATCGTTGAAATTACTCTCACCTTCTACTGGATGCTGAGTTCTGACATGGACCTCTGGTCGTGATGATGTACGGCTGGATGTAGCTGCATGTGGCTGTCCCTGCGTCCTCTCGTATTCTGCTCTGGCTCCTCTCCTCGTCTTGTCTTGTCCCTCGTGGATGTCTCAATGCTCTATGTGTACTTCTTGAAGTTCATCGACGTTACAACTTCTTGTAGATTACGATATTATAGTCTTTTAAAATAAATCGTGTTTCACTAATACTCTCACCGACGTACTGCCGGTTACATCGCACTTCAAGTTATGTAATACAGTTTAAAAACATTACTTGACTTTGTAAAATTCGCGGTTTCGAGATGCATGGATTTTACGTACTGATCTGAGTTTATCTGAGTCTGAGAAGGTGTGTGTCGCTTGCTAGGGTTTTATACTGCTGCCGTCGTTCCATTCCTGTTTGAAACTGTTTGGACAAAGTTGAACAGGTCCGCGCGTCGATTTAATTGCTAATTACAACCTACACGTCTTTCTATGAAGCGCACACTTTTTTATAAATATTATTTCCCACATCGTTAGGTATATTATTAAACTTTATTTATGCACATTATGAATATTAAGGTGTGTAAACTATGGCAGTTATGGCAAAATATCACATGGTGGCTGAACGGTTCCCACGATCATTGACCACTTAATCTTCAATTGTAGTGCCAGGTGCCAGCTATGTTTTTACATATGTCGCTGATTCGTGTGACTTCTGGTTTTCGTTCAGTACTTAAAAAACTGTGTAAAATTTTCCACAATCGTATGCATAATTCAACCTGTCTTTCATTTACACACGTACACTACCACACACACGCAGACTGATACACACGCGGCGGCCTGTCGTTATGATGTCACCCATGCCAGTCGGCGCATGTTGGTTTCTCCCCTTCGCTGCTTTTAAAAACCAACTAAGCTTTTAATTCCATATGCAGGCTCACTTACAAATATTTATTTCTTTAAAATTAAATACTATGTTTATTTCTTTTATTATCTCGTATACCTAACGCTTAATTATTACATTATTTTTATTATTTACATCTTATATATCTCATACGTGCGTTCGTATGTTATCATACCTCAGTCAGGGGTTGATATATAGATTTATGCTAAATGTATCGTTGCATAAATTCTCCTGCTGGGTAAAATAAAATTTGAATTTTATTCAAATTTTATTTCTTTACTCAGAAATTATTTATTTTACTTATTTTTTATTACAACTCGCACTTAGTGGTTATAAGGGTTCTTAAAAATTTTCACTCTTTCCCTGGGTGGATTACGTCCCTCCCATGGATTTATAAGTTGACTTTTTTATTTCTTCATCCATAGAATTTACGGAATGCTGATGCATGGTTTTTCTTCTTGTCGGATCGTAGACGATAAATGTGTGTCGTCCTTTCCTCCTTTGTAATAAGTAGGGTCCCTCGTACAGTCTGAATAGTTTCTTTGCTGTATTGTCGATTCGTTTGCCCACTGGATTGCTTCTTAGTAGCACTCTCTCTCCTTCATGGAATGTGATGAGTTTGTGCGTTCTGTTGAACCTCTCGATCCTTTTCTCTCCAAGTTTTTCCATCCTCTTCTTCGCATTGTCGTACTTGTGAATCAATGGAATTTGCAGATTTTGGTTTGGAGGTTTGTCAATGTTTTTCGACCAGAATCTATTAGGTTTTTTATTTGTTTCCAGTTCCACTGGTGTATATCCCGTAGCTTCACTGTATGTAGCATTTATAGCTTGTTCAAAAAATGATATGTACTCTGCCCATCGGTTATGTTGTTCATGACTACGTAAATTTATAACTCTTTATTTACCCTTTCAGCAAGGTTTCCTTGTGGTTGTCGTATTGATGTTAACACTGGTTGTATGCCGTGCTGAGTTAGCGTTTCTGCCTATGCTTTATTTTGAAATTGTTTACCTTGACACTCAATATCTTTTTGATTTGACCATACTTCAGTACGTATTTGCGTAGTATGACATTCAGTACACTTTTAGTGGTGGGTCTTCGAATAGCGTAGAGTCGAACTGCCTTGGTGAACACATCTATACATACAAGTATGTGTTTTGTACCCCCGTGAATAGCTCTCGGAAATGGGCCCAGGAAGTCCACTGCTACTAATTCTCCCTTTTCCTGTGTCTTGATATTTTGCATATCTACGTATGTGTGAAGATTCGGATGTCGTGCTGTTTGACATTCGTAGCATCCTTTTAAGATTGCTTTTATTCTTCTAAACGTATTATTCAAAATGAAGTCTTCCTTTAAAGCTAAATGACATTTTAACGCAGACGCATGTGCTAAACTTTGATGACATTGTATAGTTAGTGTTTTTAGCATCCCTGGTGATATTTTTCAATCATAATTGACGAGTTTGTACAATATACTATTTTTTATTGTATACTACTAGATAGTGGTGATAACGTCATGTGACTTATTTGAAGATCTTTATTTTGTTCATTCGCTATATTGTTTAACAAATATTTAACTCTATCATCTGTATGATATGTTATGTTTAATATTCTAACATCGTTCCACTTAGTTAAATTATTTATTGTTCCCCCTAACATAGGACAATAGGTTTTAGATACCATTATTTCCTGTTGCGTATCTGTATTGTTTAGGGTGTCACCGAAATCATGTGTGTGCAGGTCGTTTACTAAACCTGTACGTATTGGCGTTTTGTTCCCCTTCTGTAGTCATACAGTTTTCTTATCGGTTGGCGTTCTATGATCACCCTCTTCCTCTTTGGACGTTGACGGGTGTGTCGGCTGTTGCACAATTTTATTTTCATAATTATTTTTATTATTATGATTATTATTTGCGTTAATATTTTGTACATTTGCATTGTACGGTTTTACGTATTTTTTCGACGTACCTGGATGTGCGTACGCTCCTTTATTTGGAGTCGGGTTACTTTTTTCATATGTTCGTTTATATTCTATCCAGTTATCTTCTTTCTTCTCGAACTGCAGCGGTTTGTGGTGTATTGGATTTTGTGTAGACTACTGCTGCTGCTGCTGTGGCCTGTTGTCTCTCCTTTCGTATTCTTTATTAACAAATTGTGATGATTGCGTTACAAGGATAAGATGTTCCTCAATGGTTTTAACTCCTTGGGTATATATGGCAAGACTAATGTGTCTGTCAAAATGATAACTAAGTTTTAATATTAATTCATGCTCCGTGAAACTTGGTCTAAGATGCTTACACCGTTCGACGAGTTGTATAATGTAGTCTTCCATGGATGGTTTGCTGTTGACGTAATACCGCCCATACTCCAGCTGGTCTCATACCTCTCTCTGGGTATGTATATTCCAGTACCGATTTTCGAAGGATGCCGTGAACTGTTCATAAGTTTCTGTTTGATCCCGAACAATCGTATACCATTTGAATGCTGTTTCCTGGAAATGTCGACTTACAAAATCTATATGGTCTCTGTCGCTTAGGTTGCTTCCTATTGTTGCCATTTCTCGTTCACACTTTTGTAAAAATTCTATGGGGTTCTCCCATTTGTTACCTTTAAAACTGATCTTCTCTCGATCTTCTAATTTTGCAGCACACATCATTATAGCACTTGGTCGTCTCTTGACTTCCGCTCGTACTTTTTTCTACCTCCTCTTGCAGTCCATCTTTCATATTGTTAATTTCCATGGAGTGGTGCGTAGTTTTTCTAGTGACCTCCTCCACAGCTATTTCTACTGTCTCGGTCCTCACAGTGAGTTCCTTTGTTTTGTTGGTGTTGTCCAGGATGCACTCATTTAAGTCTTTGTGTCTGAGATCTTGCTCCTGCTTCGTAATTTAAAATTTTTCATTCCTCTGTTCAGCCAGTTGCCGAATGTGTTCTTTAGTTTCATGTATTGTATATTGACGCTGTTCTTTGAATTTGCTATCGATCTTTACAGCTTGTTCATTAAGTGACTGCTGAACTCGCTGTTCGACTGCTTCAACGCGTGCAGTAAGCTCTGTTTTCAAAGTATTACTGACGAGTTGTATATTATTTTCTAACTGAGTTTTCACTTCTTCAATGGTGATTTCTAATCTCTTACGACTATCTTCTATTTGAGTTTCTAATCTCGTATTACTATCTTCTAATCTTCGTAATTTTTCATTATTAATTTCTAATTTACTTTCTTATTTTTCATTGCTACTTTCTAATTGAGTTTTTAGTTCTGCACTATTCGTTTTCAACTCCTCTTGAAGTCGTTTAAACATCGTTTCGAAGTCCATTGTTGGTGGCTTCGCCATTGTAGACTACTGATTCGTTATAGTAATTATATTTTTAATTATTGGTCCACCGTGACTCTATATTTCTTTATTTAAAATTTATTTTATTTATCAGTATTAATTTCACAACTCTTTTTCTCTCTGTACTTAATTTAACATTGTAATATTATTTATTACATGAATTGACTATTAATTCTTTATACAATATTTGTGCTAATTATTTATTAGACTTTATTTATATTCTGGGCGCCATTTACTGGTAATGATAATTAACATATATCTAGCAACACATTTGAAATGCCATTAATTATGAAACAACAATAATTAACATATATAAATTTGTTTGTGTTTGCCGAGCCCCACGATCTTGGAGCGCCAATTATTATACGACGATATATCTAGACACTTACTTTTGCACATATGCTCTTACTTATTTGTGCGCACTTACCCACGCTCGACGGTATACTCTTCTTCTGCAGCATTTACCTTGATGTTCCCTGGCTGGGTCGCAGGCTTTGGTAGTTGATTGAGTGTGAATAAGCACGTGAATATCGTTATACAATTTTAATACAAATAAATAGTACAGAGGATTTAATACTGGTTGTGAAATTAGTACGACTGTGTTAATAAAATCATATTCATTTGATTTATTATTTAAAAAATTCAAATTATATTATTAATTATTTTGTGTGAGTTAATTACTCTTTGAACCCTTATATTCGATACGAATATAATGTAATTATAACGTGTTTAAAATAATATCTCTTATATTCTAAGACATATTATACACAAACATACAACATATATGACCTGAAATATTTACACAGACATATAATACATAACACACATATTATTATAATACGTGATTAACACGTCTTAAATTGACTATGCATCTTGTCTCAGCAAGTGTGGTTTTTATTATATACCACTTAATATAAAAAATTAATTAATTAAACATTTATTAAAAAATACTAATAGAGACCATTCTATTACTTGAATTAATTATATTACTAATGTCTCAATTAATTAACAATCTTCAATTTAAGTAACTCTCGTACTTGAATTTAATTATCTAATCAAATATAAAATATAATAAAATATGGTTCTATACTGACCATTTATTTATGATATTAATAAATCTATATTTTCTGTTATCAATTGTTCTTCTTTGAACATTTATTACTCATTATGACAAATAAAAATATAATACTGTTTATGTAAACTTGTATATGGAATCTAGAGCTTCTTTCGATAGGCCTCAGGGTCATTTATAATATTAAATAAATGTCTGACTTCACCTGCATAATTCTGCAACCATTAAACTGTGTCGTTACCGTCATCCGGACTCTCGAGTTTGTTGATCCTCTTCGGTATCACCGTCTCTGTCTCTGCATCGTTGAAATTACTCTCACCTTCTACTGGATGCTGAGTTCTGACATGGACCTCTGGTCGTGATGATGTACGGCTGGATGTAGCTGCATGTGGCTGTCCCTGCGTCCTCTCGTATTCTGCTCTGGCTCCTCTCCTCGTCTTGTCTTGTCCCTCGTGGATGTCTCAGTGCTCTATGTGTACTTCTTGAAGTTCATCGACGTTACAACTTCTTGTAGATTACGATATTATAGTCTTTTAAAATAAATCGTGTTTCACTAATACTCTCACCGACGTACTGCCGGTTACATCGCACTTCAAGTTATGTAATACAGTTTAAAAACATTACTTGACTTTGTAAAATTCGCGGTTTCGAGATGCATGGATTTTACGTACTGATCTGAGTTTATCTGAGTCTGAGAAGGTGTGTGTCGCTTGCTAGGGTTTTATACTGCTGCCGTCGTTCCATTCCTGTTTGAAACTGTTTGGACAAAGTTGAACAGGTCCGCGCGTCGATTTAATTGCTAATTACAACCTACACGTCTTTCTATGAAGCGCACACTTTTTTATAAATATTATTTCCCACATCGTTAGGTATATTATTAAACTTTATTTATGCACATTATGAATATTAAGGTGTGTAAACTATGGCAGTTATGGCAAAATTTCACATGGTGGCTGAACGGTTCCCACGATCATTGACCACTTAATCTTCAATTGTAGTGCCAGGTGCCAGCTATGTTTTTACATATGTCGCTGATTCGTGTGACTTCTGGTTTTCGTTCAGTACTTAAAAAACTGTGTAAAATTTTCCACAATCGTATGCATAATTCAACCTGTCTTTCATTTACACACGTACACTACCACACACACGCAGACTGATACACACGCGGCGGCCTGTCGTTATGATGTCACCCATGCCAGTCGGCGCGTGTTGGTTTCTCCCCTTCGCTGCTTTTAAAAACCAACTAAGCTTTTAATTCCATATGCAGGCTCACTTACAAATATTTATTTCTTTAAAATTAAATACTATGTTAAATTCTTTTATTATCTCGTATACCTAACGCTTAATTATTACATTATTTTTATTATTTACATCTTATATATCTCATACGTGCGTTCGTATGTTATCATACCTCAGTCAGGGGTTGATATATAGATTTATGCTAAATGTATCGTTGCATAAATTCTCCTGCTGGGTAAAATAAAATTTGAATTTTATTCAAATTTTATTTCTTTACTCAGAAATTATTTATTTTACTTATTTTTTATTACAACTCGCACTTAGTGGTTATAAGGGTTCTTAAAAATTTTCACTCTTTCCCTGGGTGGATTACGTCCCTCCCATGGATTTATAAGTTGACTTTTTTATTTCTTCATCCATAGAATTTACGGAATGCTGATGCATGGTTTTTCTTCTTGTCGGATCGTAGACGATAAATGTGTGTCGTCCTTTCCTCCTTTGTAATAAGTAGGGTCCCTCGTACAGTCTGAATAGTTTCTTTGCTGTATTGTCGATTCGTTTGCCCACTGGATTGCTTCTTAGTAGCACTCTCTCTCCTTCATGGAATGTGATGAGTTTGTGCGTTCTGTTGAACCTCTCGATCCTTTTCTCTCCAAGTTTTTCCATCCTCTTCTTCGCATTGTCGTACTTGTGAATCAATGGAATTTGCAGATTTTGGTTTGGAGGTTTGTCAATGTTTTTCGACCAGAATCTATTAGGTTTTTTATTTGTTTCCAGTTCCACTGGTGTATATCCCGTAGCTTCACTGTATGTAGCATTTATAGCTTGTTCAAAAAATGATATGTACTCTGCCCATCGGTTATGTTGTTCATGACAGTAGATGTGTAAATTTACTACGTAAATTTATAACTCTTTATTTACCCTTTCAGCAAGGTTTCCTTGTGGGTGTCGTATTGATGTTAACACTGGTTGTATGCCGTGCTGAGTTAGCGTTTCTGCCTATGCTTTATTTTGAAATTGTTTACCTTGACACTCAATATCTTTTTGATTTGACCATACTTCAGTACGTATTTGCGTAGTATGACATTCAGTACACTTTTAGTGGTGGGTCTTCGAATAGCGTAGAGTCGAACTGCCTTGGTGAACACATCTATACATACAAGTATGTGTTTTGTACCCCCGTGAATAGCTCTCGGAAATGGGCCCAGGAAGTCCACTGCTACTAATTCTCCCTTTTCCTGTGTCTTGATATTTTGCATATCTACGTATGTGTGAAGATTCGGATGTCGTGCTGTTTGACATTCGTAGCATCCTTTTAAGATTGCTTTTATTCTTCTAAACGTATTATTCAAAATGAAGTCTTCCTTTAAAGCTAAATGACATTTTAACGCAGACGCATGTGCTAAACTTTGATGACATTGTATAGTTAGTGTTTTTAGCATCCCTGGTGATATTTTTCAATCATAATTGACGAGTTTGTACAATATACTATTTTTTATTGTATACTACTAGATAGTGGTGATAACGTCATGTGACTTATTTGAAGATCTTTATTTTGTTTATTCGCTATATTGTTTAACAAATATTTAACTCTATCATCTGTATGATATGTTATGTTTAATATTCTAACATCGTTCCACTTAGTTAAATTATTTATTGTTCCCCCTAACATAGGACAATAGGTTTTAGATACCATTATTTCCTGTTGCGTATCTGTATTGTTTAGGGTGTCACCCAAATCATGTGTGTGCAGGTCGTTTACTAAACCTGTACGTATTGGCGTTTTGTTCCCCTTCTGTAGTCATACAGTTTTCTTATCGGTTGGCGTTCTATGATCACCCTCTTCCTCTTTGGACGTTGACGGGTGTGTCGGCTGTTGCACAATTTTATTTTCATAATTATTTTTATTATTATGATTATTATTTGCGTTAATATTTTGTACATTTGCATTGTACGGTTTTACGTATTTTTTCGACGTACCTGGATGTGCGTACGCTCCTTTATTTGGAGTCGGGTTACTTTTTTCATATGTTCGTTTATATTCTATCCAGTTATCTTCTTTCTTCTCGAACTGCAGCGGTTTGTGGTGTATTGGATTTTGTGTAGACTACTGCTGCTGCTGCTGTGGCCTGTTGTCTCTCCTTTCGTATTCTTTATTAACAAATTGTGATGATTGCGTTACAAGGATAAGATGTTCCTCAATGGTTTTAACTCCTTGGGTATATATGGCAAGACTAATGTGTCTGTCAAAATGATAACTAAGTTTTAATATTAAATCATGCTCCGTGAAACTTGGTCTAAGATGCTTACACCGCTGGTATCATACCTCTCTCTGGGTATGTATATTCCAGTACCGATTTTCGAAGGATGCCGTGAACTGTTCATAAGTTTCTGTTTGATCCCGAACAATCGTATACCATTTGAATGCTGTTTCCTGGAAATGTCGACTTACAAAATCTATATGGTCTCTGTCGCTTAGGTTGCTTCCTATTGTTGCCATTTCTCGTTCACACTTTTGTAAAAATTCTATGGGGTTCTCCCATTTGTTACCTTTAAAACTGATCTTCTCTCGATCTTCTAATTTTGCAGCACACATCATTATAGCACTTGGTCGTCTCTTGACTTCCGCTCGTACTTTTTTCTACCTCCTCTTGCAGTCCATCTTTCAGATTGTTAATTTCCATGGAGTGGTGCGTAGTTTTTCTAGTGACCTCCTCCACAGCTATTTCTACTGTCTCGGTCCTCACAGTGAGTTCCTTTGTTTTGTTGGTGTTGTCCAGGATGCACTCATTTAAGTCTTTGTGTCTGAGATCTTGCTCCTGCTTCGTAATTTAAAATTTTTCATTCCACTGTTCAGCCAGTTGTCGAATGTGTTCTTTAGTTTCATGTATTGTATATTGACGCTGTTCTTTGAATTTGCTATCGATCTTTACAGCTTGTTCATTAAGTGACTGCTGAACTCGCTGTTCGACTGCTTCAACGCGTGCAGTAAGCTCTGTTTTCAAAGTATTACTGACGAGTTGTATATTATTTTCTAACTGAGTTTTCACTTCTTCAATGGTGATTTCTATTCTCTTACGACTATCTTCTATTTGAGTTTCTAATCTCGTATTACTATCTTCTAATCTTCGTAATTTTTCATTATTAATTTCTAATTTACTTTCTAATTTTTCATTGCTACTTTCTAATTGAGTTTTTAGTTCTGCACTATTCGTTTTCAACTCCTCTTGAAGTCGTTTAAACATCGTTTCGAAGTCCATTGTTGGTGGCTTCGCCATTGTAGACTACTGATTCGTTATAGTAATTATATTTTTAATTATTGGTCCACCGTGACTCTATATTTCTTTATTTAAAATTTATTTTATTTATCAGTATTAATTTCACAACTCTTTTTCTCTCTGTACTTAATTTAACATTGTAATATTATTTATTACATGAATTGACTATTAATTCTTTATACAATATTTGTGCTAATTATTTATTAGACTTTATTTATATTCTGGGCGCCATTTACTGGTAATGATAATTAACATATATCTAGCAACACATTTGAAATGCCATTAATTATGAAACAACAATAATTAACATATATAAATTTGTTTGTGTTTGCCGAGCCCCACGATCTTGGAGCGCCAATTATTATACGACGATATATCTAGACACTTACTTTTGCACATATGCTCTTACTTATTTGTGCGCGCTTACCCATGCTCGACGGTATACTCTTCTTCTGCAGTATTTACCTTGATGTTCCCTGGCTGGGTCGCAGGCTTTGGTAGTTGATTGAGTGTGAATAAGCACATGAATATCGTTATACAATTTTAATACAAATAAATAGTACAGAGGATTTAATACTGGTTGTGAAATTAGTACGACTGTGTTAATAAAATCATATTCATTTGATTTATTATTTAAAAAATTCAAATTATATTATTAATTATTTTGTGTGAGTTAATTACTCTTTGAACCCTTATATTCGATACGAATATAATGTAATTATAACGTGTTTAAAATAATATATCTTATATTCTAAGACATATTATACACAAACATACAACATATATGACCTGAAATATTTACACAGACATATAATACATAACACACATATTATTATAATACGTGATTAACACGTCTTAAATTGACTATGCATCTTGTCTCAGCAAGTGTGGTTTTTATTATATACCACTTAATATAAAAAATTAATTAATTAAACATTTATTAAAAAATACTAATAGAGACCATTCTATTACTTGAATTAATTATATTACTAATGTCTCAATTAATTAACGATCTTCAATTTCAGTAACTCTCGTACTTGAATTTAATTATCTAATCAAATATAAAATATAATAAAATATGGTTCTATAATGACCATTTATTTATGATATTAATAAATTTATATTTTGTTATCAGTTGTTCTTCTTTGAACATTTATTACTCATTATGACAAATAAAAATATAATACTGTTTATGTAAACTTGTATATGGAATCTAGAGCTTCTTTCGATAGACCTCAGGGTCATTTATAATATTAAATAAATGTCTGACTTCACCTGCATAATTCTGCAACCATTAAACTGTGTCGTTACCGTCATCCGGACTCTTGAGTTTGTTGATCCTCTTCGGTATCACCTTCTCTGTCTCTGCATCGTTGAAATTACTCTCACCTTCTACTGGATGCTGAGTTCTGACGTGGACCTCTGGTCGTGATGATCTACGGTTGGATGTAGCTGCATGTGGCTGTCCCTGCGTCCTCTCGTATCTGCTCTGGCTCCTCTCCTCTTCTTGTCTTGTCCCTCATGGATGTCTCAAAGTTCTATGTGTACTTCTTGAAGTTCATCAACGTTACAACTTCTTGTAGATTACGATATTATAGTCTATTAAAATAAATCGTGTTTCACTAATACTCTCGCCGACGTACTGCCGGTTACATCGCACTTCAAGTTATGTAATACAGTTTAAAAACATTACTTGACTTTGTAAAATTCGCGGTTGCGAGATGCGTGGATTTTACGTACTGATCTGAGTTTATCTGAGTCTGAGAAGGTGTGTGTCGCTCGCTAGGGTTTTATACTTCTGCCGTCGTTCCATTCCTGTTTGAAACTGTTTGGACAAAGTTGAACAGGTCCGCGCGTCGATATAATTGCTAATTACAACCTATGCGTCTTTCTATGAAGCGCACACTTTTTTATAAATATTATTTCCCACATCGTTAGGTATATTATTAAACTTTATTTATGCAAATTATGAATATTAAGGTGTGTAAACTATGGCAGTTATGGCAAAATTTCACATGGTGGCTGAACGGTTCCCACGATCATTGACCACTTAATCTTCAATTGTAGTGCCAGGTGCCAGCTATGTTTTTACATATGTCGCTGATTCGTGTGACTTCTGGTTTTCGTTCAGTACTTAAAAAACTGTGTAAAATTTTCCACAATCGTATGCATAATTCAACCTGTCTTTCATTTACACACGTACACTATCACACACACGCAGACTGATACACACGCGGCGGCCTGTCGTTATCATGTCACCCTTGCCAGTCGGCGCATGTTGGTTTCTCCTCTTCGCTGCGTTTAAAAACCAACTAAGCTTTTAATTCCATATGCAGGCTCACTTACAAATATTTATTTCTTTAAAATTAAATACTGTGTTTATTTCTTTTATTATCTCGTATACCTAATGCTTAATTATTACATTATTTTTATTATTTACATCTTGTATATCTCTATATAAATATATATTAACACTTTCACTGTGAACTTACTTTTAGGTTTTGAATACCCAGACATATTTTCGACGTCGTATTCTTCTTTCTTAATGGGTTTTTAAGTACTGAATGTCTGTACAGTAACGGTTATGGGATGTGGGGGTGTGTGGTGGGGGTTGCCGGCGGGAGGGAATTGGCGCTGGGATTCAAATTTTGTGTAGGTATCAGTGTATCGAAAAGTATGTGTGATCTGTAATGTAATTGTTCATTTAATATGTTGTTTGGTTGTAGTGTGTGATATCTGTAAATTTCAAATTGTTCAGCTGTGTTTAGTTTTCTACTTTTAGGTAAGTAGTGTAGTATTTCCATGTTGTGATCTATGTTTGTGTAACTGTGGTTTTCGTTTTGTAAATGTGTGGCATATGTGGAATGTATGTAGTTTGTGGTGAGGGCTTTTAGATGTTCAGAATATCTAGAGGAAAAAGATCTTCCCGTCCGGCCGATGTAGAATTGGTGACAATCATTGCAGTTTAATTTATAAACCCCTGTTTTGCTGTATGTGTCAATGTGCTTGTTAGTATTATTTATGTGTTTCCTGATGGTGTTGTTGGTTCTGTAGGCTACTTTATAATTATGTTTCCTAAATGTGTTAGCAATTTTGTGTGTGTTGGAATTGTAGTATGTGAGTGTGATGTATTTACTGAGTATTGTGCTGTTGGTTTTATGTGTTTTACTTTTTGTGTTTAGGATGCGTTTGTGTAGTTTTGCTTATTAAATCGGGATTGTATCCATTTTTGATAGCTATATATTTGATGGTGTTGAGTTCTTCTTGGTATTCATGTGTGTTTAGGGGTATTGAAGTGAGCCTATGGAGCCTGTAGTTGGAAGCTGCGTGTTTGTGTTGAGTTGGGTGGTTGGATGAGTTATGTATGACCATGTCTGATGTGGTAGGTTTTCTGTATATTTTGTATGTGTGTGTGTTGTTTGTTTTGGTGATTGTAAGGTCCAAGAAGTTTATGCTATTGTTTTGTTCTAATTCAAGTGTGAATTTTAATTTTTGGTGTATAGTGTTAATGTATTTGTGGAAATTTTCAATTTGTCTTTTGTTACCGTTGTATAGGAGTAAAAGTCATCAACATATCTGTGCCAATATATTATTTTGTTGGTGTATTTGTTATTGTTTAATATATGTTCTTGTTCTATGGTATGTACGAATATGTCGGATAGTATACCTGATATAGGGGAACCCATAGGTAGTCCATCTGTTTGTGTGTAAACCATGTTGTTGTGTGAGAAATAGTTTTGTTCAGTGATAATTTTATTGAGTTGGATGATCTCTTTAATGTGTGTTTCAGGTGTGTTATTTAGTTTTAGTAACTGTTCTAATATAGTTAAGGTTTCTTTTATGGGTACATTGGTGTATAGGTTTGTTATGTCAAATGAAGCTAGTGTTGAGTTGTGTGGAATGTGGATATGTTGAGTTTTATTCACTAGATCATTATTATTTTTGACGGTGGTGCTGTTTGTTAAATTTATGTTGTACATATTTATGTTATGTTATATGTTATACCTACACAAAATTTGAACCCCAGCGCCAATTCCCTCCCACCAGCAACCTCCACCACACACACCCACATCCCATAACCGTTACTGTACAGACATTCAGTATTTAAAAACCCATTGAGAAAGACGAATAAGACGTCGAAACGTCTGGGTAATCAAAACCTAAAAGTAAGTTCACAGTGAAAGTGTTAATATATATTTATATAAATATTAATAAGTGAATGAAGAGGATGTACCAACAAGCTACTTATATATCTCATATGTGCGTTCGTATGTTATCATACCTCAGTCAGTGGTTGATACATAGACTTATGCTAAATGTATCGTTGCAACACACACACACACACACCGGTGTGTATATATATATATTGTAATAAACTATGTGGACGTCCTCGTTTTCGTTTAAGCCCCACGTTGCAAGCGGCAATTTGTAATAAACTACGTATGGTGAGTCCTTCTTTGATCAGTCCCCCTCGTAGGAGTCGTCAATTTGTTATGGAATAAGTATGTTGGGTACTAGCGGTGAAACGTCCGTCTTATTCAAACCCCACTGTTGTAACCAATTTTGTAGAGAACTACTTGTTAATTATGTGAGGACGTATGTTATAGTGTATGATACCAGCTGGAGACGTCAAATTGTAAAGAAATCTTGTCTATGGGTGTAATTAGTTATAAGAGACTCCTGTGTAACAAATGCCAAGTAATACATTGTAGGTGGTGATTCGTAACAATTAAAATGCTGTTACCTGGTTTAATTAATATGTTATTAACTAATATACCTTTCGGTTGTGACCGGTGAAACCCTCAGAACATAGATTATTAAGTCAACAAAATTAGAATTATGTTCCTGAATTTATAATGGTATTATTCTATAGACTTAACTTAGTTCTCAGTGGTTGTTTAATATGAGCAATATATATGGAGTATTTACTGAATGTAAGTGATATTTGTTTCAACCCTAGTCACTCAATGATAAAAATTTTGTTCAAATTTAGTATTAAAAAACCAGTTAGTTCAACAATCTCCCGTCCCACCAGCTGCAAATTTTAAGCGCTGTTACTAGAAATAAGTGTACTTATAGGTTAGTTATTCGGAGTGTTTGTATCAATCTGTTTATAAATTATTACACCAACTACATATAGTATTTTCTCTGCAATGACTAAAACGTTATCTCATACAACAAATGTACTTTATTTATTTTTCTCTGGTATTTAACAAGTTACGTTGTCTCAGACAAACAATAAGACGATCCAATCGACTATCCCAACATATATCGATTCTTAATTATTCAAACTCTAAAAACATATACTCTTGAAAATAATGACAAATAATTCTTATCCCAGGGTTCGTATAGTTCTTTGAACCATTAGTAAGGCCAGGTAAAACGCATAATTAAGGTTGTTCAATTTACAAAATAATATTATTTACTTAAATTACAATGGAATGAAAATAAGTTGTTTTTTACCAAACCGACGAAACTTCGGCTGGCGGTGAACGTTTGTCAACAGTGTATCTGGTCAAAATGCGGGTTATCTCGTCTTCCTCCAGTGGAACTGCTCTGATTTTCAATAAAATTGATGATGGTGTGTACTTGGTAAATTCTCAGGAGATCTTCTGGCTTCTATTCTTCTTTTGCGGTCTTCACAAGTCTTGGTCCCAGTGAATTGAAATTAGGATAGCTTCTGCTGCTGCCAATGAAGGTTATTTCGTCCAACCGAGTCTTCTGTATTTCCAATAATCCCGTTAATTCAGGTTTTAACTCTTTACTGGTCTTCGATTTATAGCATGAAATGGTTTAATACCAAATTCAGCGGAATTATTTAGTGAATGAGGTGAGATGCTTTCAATTCTCTTTTATTGTATTCATTGATAATTTAGAGGGTTATTTAATTTGTATGATTCATTAACATTCAAGTATAATTGTTTTGCAAAAATGCTTTTTCAATTTGGATATATATTTTCTTTATATTTATTCATATATTTTAAACATATCGGTCCATCTCAATCTAATAGCTTGTAACAATCAGCACGAATTCATCCAAAATCAACAACGTCTTATATATCAGTTGCCTTAACAACCACGTTTTCTATATATCCTTGAGCCGGCATTATAGAATATTACTACTCCTTTCCAATAAAATACTCCATGCTTGGATTAATCTTGAATCACATAAAATTCTCCCCTAACCTTCCTTACTAAACAGTAAATGTTTTACTAGAGTTTCGTTGGACTGGGTTTACTAAAAAGGTATTAATTTCCTTTCACTAATATGGAATTTAGGCCTATAGATTCATTTACAACCATTATAACATTATTTGGTTTTTTTTTTAACTTAATTTTCTTTTTTACCTGACCTACTGTACAATTAATTATTGGTTACATAGTTAATTACATGAATTTTAATTTACTGGTGGTTATTTGTTTTTATATTAATTAACTGGTTCTGGAACCCTTTATTAATTTATGACGTAATTGTCAGAACTACTTGTTAGACTTGAAACACTGGTCACACTCCTGATCCAGTTTATAAACATTAATTAGAATAACAGTATTTTTCAATTTTATACAATACTGACAACTTAGTATAGTGCCTAACATTGGTAACTATACTGGGCTGTATAAAAACAAATCTAATATAAATATAAACATAATTATTGATTAAGTATTATTATCAAACAACATCATTTCATTTTTAACATATTCAACATACAATATAAATACTCTGTAGACCTTAACATGTCACAGTACAAAACAAACATTTCATTACATCCAATCATTCATTGGTCTGGCTCTTTTACATTGAATATTAGTCATTGACCCCTTTTTACTTGAGGTACTTCTCAAACACATGAACTATTGAACAACCTTAAGTCAGGGTATGGTCCTTGACCATATTTCAATCAATTTTTTATGTAACGTTGGGGAACCTCAACTATGTTACGTTACATAACACCCCCTCCCTTCGAAATAAGTTTATTTTGGTATAAACAAAGTTTAGCAAGAAATAAACTCCTAACTTGTATTTGGCCAATTGGTTTCCTATTTATGGTACTTTTATATTTCATAATTATCCGTTATATTATTATAATTTCTTCGTTCCTTCTTAAAATCAATTATTTCCCAAGTTTAAATCTTATTTCTATAATCATTCTTGTGACATTCTTTATTAATTATACATTTTGGATCTGGTTTTATTTAATCTCTATATTTATTTGTGAGTTTTCCCTCTAATATTTAATTTTCCTAAACCTCCCTAACATTATAACTGGAATCGAATCGGTGGTGCTCTATCGGCTAACCAATTACCGTCGTCCGTTACATACTTTCTGGGATCAGAGGAACATCATCTCTGCCCAGTTAAATGATTGCTGGAATATTCTACAGTCAATCTTCATTAATAAACCTCATAAGGTAGTCATCATGTGACCTTCAATAAATAATAAATAATAATCATATTCTAGGGATTATTCACTGTACTTTAACTCAGATCATATTATTTCTTCATATTAATTCTTCCTTCTATTATACACTTTTTCTCTCCAATACTTGGCTACTTTATTGACATTTATTAATTGGTTTTTTACGGATAATTCTTAACCATTTGTTTTTTTTTTCTTTTCTTGCGATCCTTTTGACGGTTCCATTTTGGCTTCTTCATTCTCTTATCTTCATTGGCTCATATTCCTTTATGATCAATACAGCTGGTTATGAGATTTTGGTCAGTACTATACATTACATTATGTAGTTATATTCTTCTGGCACAATCATTATTATTTCTTTTACATTCTAAATTATATTTCTCGCTATTATTTTATATCAGATAAACTCATTTCATCTTTTGGTTTTGATGATTTTTTATTAGGTTGAATCAGTGTTTTTTTTTTCATATTAGTTTAAAGCAATTTCTTCTAAATTGTATAGTAAGGTGTTCTTACTTATTTTTTGACTTTGGTTGTTTTTTTTATCTTCAAAATTCTCTTTCTTATATACCTCATAAATTGTTTTCTTAAATACTTGTTTGTAAGTTGGGCTTACTTCATTTTTTTTGAATTTTGGGGTTTTAGTCTCTTCACTTTAAATTATACTGTTTCTGAATAATTATTGAGTAAGTTGTTCTTACAGTTTCTTTAGAATTTTGGATTTTTATTTACAATGGGTTGCTTGGTCCTGTATCCATAAAATCCGTCCCTTTTCATTATATTCTGTTTGGAATCTGTTTAACCGTGGTCCATTATTTCCTCTATACTGGTTGTTCGGGTCTCTCTAGTGTATAGAGTTATTTCTGTCCTTGTGACATATCTCATTATTGTACAGTTCTTGCCTCTTGTCACTATAAAATTGTCATTTATAGTCAAGCTCATCATCGTCCTTTGAACTGATTCTTCTGTACTGTCTCTTAATGGTTCTGATGGTTCATACATAAATTCCATAAGTCCTCCATGCTCCTTAGTTAGTTTTGGCCTTTTTGGTCCTTCTAGTCCATCTGGGAATTCAAGTGTGGTTCGTTTAAAGTTTCTCACTTGCCTTACTTCTCTGTTTTCCGTAATTGGTCTATTATGTAGCTGAACCAATCCCCTTTTAATCATTTCCAATTCTTCCCGTGTATTTATTAATTTCCTTTTACACATTTGTCTTATTCTCACTATCTTCATTTCATCATGAATCCGTTCTATTCTTCCGGTTCTATCAATTGGTATCTTGTCAAATTTTTCTTGGGTCTTCGCTTGTAGTTTTCCTATTTGAGTAATTTTGGTCTCTACTTCCACTCTGAGTTGCATGATAGGTTCATCTGTCTTTTCCAGATCCACCTTAATTTCATTTATTTGCTGTCTTACCTCCACTTCATAGCTATCAACTCCTTTGCTCCGTGTTTCATTGACAATTATAATACTTCCATTGATGACTTCCCTCAATGCTAGGCCTTGTTCATTGATGATTTGCCGCAACTCCTTATTATGGTTTTCAATTTTCTCATCCATTCGTTTGGTATTCTCCAGAATCTGCCTCAAACTCTCATCATTCCTGTCAAACCTTTTATTCATTTGCTTGATTAAATTTTCGCTCAAAATTTCGTTTTGTTTTCTTGAGTTTTCATTAATACTGTCTATTTTATTTTCCAGCTTTTCTGAATTTTCATTTATACTGTCTATCTTTTCATTGATTTGTCTAAAATCGGCCTTCAATCGTTCATTATTTTCATTTATGGTTTGCCTTAAAAGTTCACTAGTACTTTCCTTAATACTGTCTATTTTTTCATTAGTTTGTCTATTATCTTCTTTGATACTGTCTATTTTATTTTCTAGCTTTTCTGAGTTTTCTTCAAATTTTTTATTTAATTCTTCCTTCTGTTTCCTGGAATCTTCTTTGATACTGTCTATTTTTTCATTAGTTTGTCTATTATCTTCTTTGATTAATTCCCATAATGTTTGTAAATCTAGGCCTCCTCTGGCTTCCTCTTTATCTGGTTGGTCCCCTTGGGCATCTTCTTCCACTATTTCCGTTTCCGTATCCATAACTATTTCGGTTTCTTCTGTATCACCTGTCTGTTGATCCATTTCACTGTCCGTGATTAATTCTATTTCTTGTTCCTGTCCACCTTCTTCCTTCTCCTTCTCTTCTGCCCTCTTCTTCGATCTGCCTCTGGTATTAAGCATTCCTGTGCCTCTAATGGTTGCCTGCTCAAGTTAAGTAACAAATAATATGATTTTTTACTTAACTAAAGCCCACTCGTTGAGCGCCAATTTGTAATAAACTATGTGGACGTCCTCGTTTTCGTTTAAGCCCCACGTTGCAAGCGGCAATTTGTAATAAACTACGTACGGTGAGTCCTTCTTTGATCAGTCCCCCTCGTAGGAGTCGTCAATTTGTTATGGAATAAGTATGTTGGGTACTAGTGGTGAAACGTCCGTCTTATTCAAACCCCACTGTTGTAACCAATTTTGTAGAGAACTACTTGTTAATTATGTGAGGACGTATGTTATAGTGTATGATACCAGCTGGAGACGTCAAATTGTAAAGAAATCTTGTCTATGGGTGTAATTAGTTATAAGAGACTCCTGTGTAACAAATGCCAAGTAATACGTTGTAGGTGGCGATTCGTAACAATTAAAATGCTGTTACCTGGTTTAATTAATATGTTATTAACTAATATACCTTTCGGTTGTGACCGGTGAAACCCTCAGAACATAGATTATTAAGTCAACAAAATTAGAATTATGTTCCTGAATTTATAATGGTATTATTCTATAGACTGAACTTAGTTCTCAGTGGTTGTTTAATATGAGCAATATATATGGAGTATTTACTGAATGTAAGTGATATTTGTTTCAACCCTAGTCACTCAATGATAAAAATTTCGTTCAAATTTAGTGTTAAAAAACCAGTTAGTTCAACAATCTCCCGTCCCACCAGCTGCAAATTTTAAGCACTGTTACTAGAAATAAGTGTACTTATAGGTTAGTTATTCGGAGTGTTTGTATCAATCTGTTTATAAATTATTACACCAACTACATATAGTATTTTCTCTGCAATGACTAAAACGTTATCTCATACAACAAATGTACTTTATTTATTTTTCTCTGGTATTTAACAAGTTACGTTGTCTCAGACAAACAATAAGACGATCCAATCGACTATCCCAACATATATCGATTCTTAATTATTCAAACTCTAAAAACATATACTCTTGAAAATAATGACAAATAATTCTTATCCCAGGGTTCGTATAGTTCTTTGAACCATTAGTAAGGCCAGGTAAAACGCATAATTAAGGTTGTTCAATTTACAAAATAATATTATTTACTTAAATTACAATGGAATGAAAATAAGTTGTTTTTTACCAAACCGACGAAACTTCGGCTGGCGGTGAACGTTTGTCAACAGTGTATCTGGTCAAAATGCGGGTTATCTCGTCTTCCTCCAGTGGAACTGCTCTGATTTTCAATAAAATTGATGATGGTGTGTACTTGGTAAATCCTCAGGAGATCTTCTGGCTTCTATTCTTCTTTTGCGGTCTTCACAAGTCTTGGTCCCAGTGAATTGGAATTAGGATAGCTTCTGCTGCTGCCAATGAAGGTTATTTCATCCAACCGAGTCTTCTGTATTTCCAATAATCCCGTTAATTCAGGTTTTAACTCTTTACTGGTCTTCGATTTATAGCATGAAATGGTTTAATACCAAATTCAGCGGAATTATTTAGTGAATGAGGTGAGATGCTTTCAATTCTCTTTTATTGTATTCATTGATAATTTAGAGGGTTATTTAATTTGTATGATTCATTAACATTCAAGTATAATTGTTTTGCAAAAATGCTTTTTCAATTTGGATATATATTTTCTTTATATTTATTCATATATTTTAAACATATCGGTCCATCTCAATCTAATAGCTTGTAACAATCAGCACGAATTCATCCAAAATCAACAACGTCTTATATATCAGTTGCCTTAACAACCACGTTTTCTATATATCCTTGAGCCGGCATTATAGAATATTACTACTCCTTTCCAATAAAATACTCCATGCTTGGATTAATCTTGAATCACATAAAATTCTCCCCTAACCTTCCTTACTAAACAGTAAATGTTTTACTAGAGTTTCGTTGGACTGGGTTTACTAAAAAGGTATTAATTTCCTTTCACTAATATGGAATTTAGGCCTATAGATTCATTTACAACCATTATAACATTATTTGGTTTTTTTTAACTTAATTTTCTTTTTTACCTGACCTACTGTACAATTAATTATTGGTTACATAGTTAATTACATGAATTTTAATTTACTGGTGGTTATTTGTTTTTATATTAATTAACTGGTTCTGGAACCCTTTATTAATTTATGACATAATTGTCAGAACTACTTGTTAGACTTGAAACACTGGTCACACTCCTGATCCAGTTTATAAACATTAATTAGAATAACAGTATTTTTCAATTTTATACAATACTGACAACTTAGTATAGTGCCTAACATTGGTAACTATACTGGGCTGTATAAAAACAAATCTAATATAAATATAAACATAATTATTGATTAAGTATTATTATCAAACAACATCATTTCATTTTTAACATATTCAACATACAATATAAATACTCTGTAGACCTTAACATGTCACAGTACAAAACAAACATTTCATTACATCCAATCATTCATTGGTCTGGCTCTTTTACATTGAATATTAGTCATTGACCCCTTTTTACTTGAGGTACTTCTCAAACACATGAACTATTGAACAACCTTAAGTCAGGGTATGGTCCTTGACCATATTTCAATCAATTTTTTATGTAACGTTGGGGAACCTCAACTATGTTACGTTACATAACACCCCCCCCCTTCGAAATAAGTTTATTTTGGTATAAACAAAGTTTAGCAAGAAATAAACTCCTAACTTGTATTTGGCCAATTGGTTTCCTATTTATGGTACTTTTATATTTCATAATTATCCGTTATATTATTATCATTTCTTCGTTCCTTCTTAAAATCAATTATTTCCCAAGTTTAAATCTTATTTCTATAATCATTCTTGTGACATTCTTTATTAATTATACATTTTGGATCTGGTTTTATTTAATTCTCTATATTTATTTGTGAGTTTTCCCTCTAATATTTAATTTTCCTAAACCTCCCTAACATTATAACTGGAATCGAATCGGTGGTGCTCTATCGGCTAACCAATTACCGTCGTCCGTTACATACTTTCTGGGATCAGAGGAACATCATCTCTGCCCAGTTAAATGATTGCTGGAATATTCTACAGTCAATCTTCATTAATAAACCTCATAAGGTAGTCATCATGTGACCTTCAATAAATAATAAATAATAATCATATTCTAGGGATTATTCACTGTACTTTAACTCAGATCATATTATTTCTTCATATTAATTCTTCCTTCTATTATACACTTTTTCTCTCCAATACTTGGCTACTTTATTGACATTTATTAATTGGTTTTTTACGGATAATTCTTAACCATTTGTTTTTTTTTTCTTTTCTTGCGATCCTTTTGACGGTTCCATTTTGGCTTCTTCATTCTCTTATCTTCATTGGCTCATATTCCTTTATGATCAATACAGCTGGTTATGAGATTTTGGTCAGTACTATACATTACATTATGTAGTTATATTCTTCTGGCACAATCATTATTATTTCTTTTACATTCTAAATTATATTTCTCGCTATTATTTTATATCAGATAAACTCATTTCATCTTTTGGTTTTGATGATTTTTTATTAGGTTGAATCAGTGTTTTTTTTTTTCATATTAGTTTAAAGCAATTTCTTCTAAATTGTATAGTAAGGTGTTCTTACTTATTTTTTGACTTTGGTTGTTTTTTTTATCTTCAAAATTCTCTTTCTTATATACCTCATAAATTGTTTTCTTAAATACTTGTTTGTAAGTTGGGCTTACTTCATTTTTTTTGAATTTTGGGGTTTTAGTCTCTTCACTTTAAATTATACTGTTTCTGAATAATTATTGAGTAAGTTGTTCTTACAGTTTCTTTAGAATTTTGGGTTTTTATTTACAATGGGTTGCTTGGTCCTGTATCCATAAAATCCGTCCCTTTTCATTATATTCTGTTTGGAATCTGTTTAACCGTGGTCCATTATTTCCTCTATACTGGTTGTTCGGGTCTCTCTAGTGTATAGAGTTATTTCTGTCCTTGTGACATATCTCATTATTGTACAGTTCTTGCCTCTTGTCACTATAAAATTGTCATTTATAGTCAAGCTCATCATCGTCCTTTGAACTGATTCTTCTGTACTGTCTCTTAATGGTTCTGATGGTTCATACATAAATTCCATAAGTCCTCCATGCTCCTTAGTTAGTTTTGGCCTTTTTGGTCCTTCTAGTCCATCTGGGAATTCAAGTGTGGTTCGTTTAAAGTTTCTCACTTGCCTTACTTCTCTGTTTTCCGTAATTGGTCTATTATGTAGCTGAACCAATCCCCTTTTAATCATTTCCAATTCTTCCCGTGTATTTATTAATTTCCTTTTACACATTTGTCTTATTCTCACTATTCATTTCATCATGAATCCGTTCTATTCTTCCGGTTCTATCAATTGGTATCTTGTCAAATTTTTCTTGGGTCTTCGCTTGTAGTTTTCCTATTTGAGTAATTTTGGTCTCTACTTCCACTCTGAGTTGCATGATAGGTTCATCTGTCTTTTCCAGATCCACCTTAATTTCATTTATTTGCTGTCTTACCTCCACTTCATAGCTATCAACTCCTTTGCTCCGTGTTTCATTGACAATTATAATACTTCCATTGATGACTTCCCTCAATGCTAGGCCTTGTTCATTGATGATTTGCCGCAACTCCTTATTATGGTTTTCAATTTTCTCATCCATTCGTTTGGTATTCTCCAGAATCTGCCTCAAACTCTCATCATTCCTGTCAAACCTTTTATTCATTTGCTTGATTAAATTTTCGCTCAAAATTTCGTTTTGTTTTCTTGAGTTTTCATTAATACTGTCTATTTTATTTTCCAGCTTTTCTGAATTTTCATTTATACTGTCTATCTTTTCATTGATTTGTCTAAAATCGGCCTTCAATCGTTCATTATTTTCATTTATGGTTTGCCTTAAAAGTTCACTAGTACTTTCCTTAATACTGTCTATTTTTTCATTAGTTTGTCTATTATCTTCTTTGATACTGTCTATTTTATTTTCTAGCTTTTCTGAGTTTTCTTCAAATTTTTTATTTAATTCTTCCTTCTGTTTCCTGGAATCTTCTTTGATACTGTCTATTTTTTCATTAGTTTGTCTATTATCTTCTTTGATTAATTCCCATAATGTTTGTAAATCTAGGCCTCCTCTGGCTTCCTCTTTATCTGGTTGGTCCCCTTGGGCATCTTCTTCCACTATTTCCGTTTCCGTATCCATAACTATTTCGGTTTCTTCTGTATCACCTGTCTGTTGATCCATTTCACTGTCCGTGATTAATTCTATTTCTTGTTCCTGTCCACCTTCTTCCTTCTCCTTCTCTTCTGCCCTCTTCTTCGATCTGCCTCTGGTATTAAGCATTCCTGTGCCTCTAATGGTTGCCTGCTCAAGTTAAGTAACAAATAATATGATTTTTTACTTAACTAAAGCCCACTCGTTGAGCGCCAATTTGTAATAAACTATGTGGACGTCCTCGTTTTCGTTTAAGCCCCACGTTGCAAGCGGCAATTTGTAATAAACTACGTACGGTGAGTCCTTCTTTGATCAGTCCCCCTCGTAGGAGTCGTCAATTTGTTATGGAATAAGTATGTTGGGTACTAGTGGTGAAACGTCCGTCTTATTCAAACCCCACTGTTGTAACCAATTTTGTAGAGAACTACTTGTTAATTATGTGAGGACGTATGTTATAGTGTATGATACCAGCTGGAGACGTCAAATTGTAAAGAAATCTTGTCTATGGGTGTAATTAGTTATAAGAGACTCCTGTGTAACAAATGCCAAGTAATACGTTGTAGGTGGCGATTCGTAACAATTAAAATGCTGTTACCTGGTTTAATTAATATGTTATTAACTAATATACCTTTCGGTTGTGACCGGTGAAACCCTCAGAACATAGATTATTAAGTCAACAAAATTAGAATTATGTTCCTGAATTTATAATGGTATTATTCTATAGACTGAACTTAGTTCTCAGTGGTTGTTTAATATGAGCAATATATATGGAGTATTTACTGAATGTAAGTGATATTTGTTTCAACCCTAGTCACTCAATGATAAAAATTTCGTTCAAATTTAGTGTTAAAAAACCAGTTAGTTCAACAATCTCCCGTCCCACCAGCTGCAAATTTTAAGCACTGTTACTAGAAATAAGTGTACTTATAGGTTAGTTATTCGGAGTGTTTGTATCAATCTGTTTATAAATTATTACACCAACTACATATAGTATTTTCTCTGCAATGACTAAAACGTTATCTCATACAACAAATGTACTTTATTTATTTTTCTCTGGTATTTAACAAGTTACGTTGTCTCAGACAAACAATAAGACGATCCAATCGACTATCCCAACATATATCGATTCTTAATTATTCAAACTCTAAAAACATATACTCTTGAAAATAATGACAAATAATTCTTATCCCAGGGTTCGTATAGTTCTTTGAACCATTAGTAAGGCCAGGTAAAACGCATAATTAAGGTTGTTCAATTTACAAAATAATATTATTTACTTAAATTACAATGGAATGAAAATAAGTTGTTTTTTACCAAACCGACGAAACTTCGGCTGGCGGTGAACGTTTGTCAACAGTGTATCTGGTCAAAATGCGGGTTATCTCGTCTTCCTCCAGTGGAACTGCTCTGATTTTCAATAAAATTGATGATGGTGTGTACTTGGTAAATCCTCAGGAGATCTTCTGGCTTCTATTCTTCTTTTGCGGTCTTCACAAGTCTTGGTCCCAGTGAATTGGAATTAGGATAGCTTCTGCTGCTGCCAATGAAGGTTATTTCATCCAACCGAGTCTTCTGTATTTCCAATAATCCCGTTAATTCAGGTTTTAACTCTTTACTGGTCTTCGATTTATAGCATGAAATGGTTTAATACCAAATTCAGCGGAATTATTTAGTGAATGAGGTGAGATGCTTTCAATTCTCTTTTATTGTATTCATTGATAATTTAGAGGGTTATTTAATTTGTATGATTCATTAACATTCAAGTATAATTGTTTTGCAAAAATGCTTTTTCAATTTGGATATATATTTTCTTTATATTTATTCATATATTTTAAACATATCGGTCCATCTCAATCTAATAGCTTGTAACAATCAGCACGAATTCATCCAAAATCAACAACGTCTTATATATCAGTTGCCTTAACAACCACGTTTTCTATATATCCTTGAGCCGGCATTATAGAATATTACTACTCCTTTCCAATAAAATACTCCATGCTTGGATTAATCTTGAATCACATAAAATTCTCCCCTAACCTTCCTTACTAAACAGTAAATGTTTTACTAGAGTTTCGTTGGACTGGGTTTACTAAAAAGGTATTAATTTCCTTTCACTAATATGGAATTTAGGCCTATAGATTCATTTACAACCATTATAACATTATTTGTTTTTTTTTAACTTAATTTTCTTTTTTACCTGACCTACTGTACAATTAATTATTGGTTACATAGTTAATTACATGAATTTTAATTTACTGGTGGTTATTTGTTTTTATATTAATTAACTGGTTCTGGAACCCTTTATTAATTTATGACATAATTGTCAGAACTACTTGTTAGACTTGAAACACTGGTCACACTCCTGATCCAGTTTATAAACCTTAATTAGAATAACAGTATTTTTCAATTTTATACAATACTGACAACTTAGTATAGTGCCTAACATTGGTAACTATACTGGGCTGTATAAAAACAAATCTAATATAAATATAAACATAATTATTGATTAAGTATTATTATCAAACAACATCATTTCATTTTTAACATATTCAACATACAATATAAATACTCTGTAGACCTTAACATGTCACAGTACAAAACAAACATTTCATTACATCCAATCATTCATTGGTCTGGCTCTTTTACATTGAATATTAGTCATTGACCCCTTTTTACTTGAGGTACTTCTCAAACACATGAACTATTGAACAACCTTAAGTCAGGGTATGGTCCTTGACCATATTTCAATCAATTTTTTATGTAACGTTGGGGAACCTCAACTATGTTACGTTACATAACACCCCCCCCCTTCGAAATAAGTTTATTTTGGTATAAACAAAGTTTAGCAAGAAATAAACTCCTAACTTGTATTTGGCCAATTGGTTTCCTATTTATGGTACTTTTATATTTCATAATTATCCGTTATATTATTATCATTTCTTCGTTCCTTCTTAAAATCAATTATTTCCCAAGTTTAAATCTTATTTCTATAATCATTCTTGTGACATTCTTTATTAATTATACATTTTGGATCTGGTTTTATTTAATTCTCTATATTTATTTGTGAGTTTTCCCTCTAATATTTAATTTTCCTAAACCTCCCTAACATTATAACTGGAATCGAATCGGTGGTGCTCTATCGGCTAACCAATTACCGTCGTCCGTTACATACTTTCTGGGATCAGAGGAACATCATCTCTGCCCAGTTAAATGATTGCTGGAATATTCTACAGTCAATCTTCATTAATAAACCTCGTAAGGTAGTCATCATGTGACCTTCAATAAAATAATAAATAATAATCATATTCTAGGGATTATTCACTGCATGTGTATTTATTGAGGTAAAGTTGTTACAAGTATTACATAAATTATAATATATAGATCTACACACATCTAAATTATGTAATTATAATATATTACATAATTCTACACAGATATAAATGTTATAATTAAATAAATCTGAATTTATACCTTTGTTTTGAAAATTATTAAAAATTATTTAATACAAATGTGATGTTCAAAAGTTAAGGAAAATAAATACTTTGTCATGCTGTTTTTTTGTTATATAGGGAACCCTGATGTATTGTCAGGCCTGCCAACAAGATGGTGTCTGGTGTTGGTAGGGTTGGTGATTCTTCTGGCGACTGTTGCACTTATTGTGTCATCTATGTTTGCAATAGAAACTATTCGTCTGAATTCAGATGGTGCTAATGGGGGTGGTAAGAGAACTCCCATCATACCTGCTAATGACTCAGGTAAGTTTTACTAAATTTACTAATGTTAGGTATGTGGTACCCAGATACATCACCCTTTTCTTGACTTCTTTTTGATTGGAATTAAAAAAGAATTTACCACAAATTTTAAATTTCACATTAAGGTTCAAGAAAAGAGTTTCTATAAAATTGTGACTGCAGTTGACAAATATTTTATAATCGCTTATTGTAGTAACATAATTAAATACAATCATAGAGAGAAAGAATATAATTAAATACGTACATGTAACATACACACACACACACACACAGGCTATATTTGTCCTTGCTACTATAAAATTTGTGTATACTTTTTCTACACTTGATAAAAATACTACTTAACATAATAGACCAGTAAAAAGTTTGTATTAATAGCTTAGTACTTATATGAATACAGTACATAATGAATGACAGACTAGCTCCTTCTTGGAAAGAACAATTTTAATGACAGTTTGTTTGGTCTTAAAACTTCTCATATATTATTAAATTTCAACGCATTTATGTGTATATGACAGCTATTGTTATTATTTGAGATTGTGTTTATTGGGATTATCATGCTAACTCTCTCGCTCTCTCTTTCCTTCTCCCCATCTACCTATCACACACACACACACACACACACACACACACACACACACACACACACACACACACACACACACAGAGAGAGCATATTTTCCTCTCATCTTCTTTCTTAAGGACTCTGAAGATATCACATTTCATGAATAGATTGTAGTGACCACAGGATTGTGAGCGGAGTTTGAACTAATTTTACTAAGAAGAATTTGCTTTGCAATGTGACAGGTGTGGCTTTAGATACCTTCACTTTCTGAACTTCCTTATTTCTTTGGACCCCAATTGCTATATGCTACAAAGATAATATTATAGGCAAATATACGTTTCTGCTAGTATATGCTCAATCAAATGTTATCCAACCAAACTTTATCAGATTTTAGAAGCCAGTTATATGGACTAAAAAGAGATTAAGAAATGTATATACTGAAATAGAACTCATTAGCTAATGTTAATGTTGTTTTATAATAGTATCAAACAAGAATTACTGTCAAAACGTTTTATGAGTTTTTTTAGTAAAGAACTCAACAGCAATATTTCAGTCAGGCTGTGTCAATAACTGCGTATTACTTAACGTGTGTTTTCTCATTTTTACAACCCTTGATGTAAACTCTATAAAACATACACACAGAAATTATTTGAAATAAATGTTTCATGAGTGTGTTTGTGTATGTGTTCAAGAATATCAGAGGTTATGAAACTTAAAAAATGCATAATTAGTAATACAGACTTATTAATATAGGCTGTTTGATATTACTGTAGTACTTTCTACAGTAGGACGAACATGGCATGAAGGTTGTAAGTCTACCACCATCCACATACCTAATGTCTTTAATAATTGTTTACTGTTGCAAACTAACTAATGTAAATTAATATGCTCATAGGAATACATCTAATATATGTATCTTTTGCTTTTTAATTTCATAATGTGAAATTTGTAATATAATTTGAATCATCTTCCAGACCTGTTGTGTGTGTTATTTTTTTCTGCTTATGTGTTATGTATTATTTTAGTTACAGAATTTTATAAATAATAATAAACAGAATAAACACTGTTGCACACTACTATAGAAAAAGTATTCCGATTAGCGCTTTCAAGCTTCACAGCTCATCATCAGATCGGAAATAACACTCGGAAACAGCAATCGGAAATAACAATCATTCTTATGCGCTGTGAAGCTTGAAAGCGCTAATTGCAATAATTTTTCTATACTGATGTGCAACAGTGTTTATTCTGTTAGTGATTATAACCACTAACACAAGTTTATTAATTAAATAAATAATAAGAATTAAAGATTTTTAAGATTTGTTTATTTATTAATGATTTTTACTCTTATTAATTAATAGATTTTTATGGAGAAAAAGTCTTGTTTAGCTCCTTTTTAGTAATATGTTTCAGGAAAATGGGGTGGGAAAGGGATGAGTGTTCCCGTGGTACATCAGAGCCCAAATACAAGAGTTTATTCAAAAAGTTTTTTTCCAATAATATAACATGAAAATCACAGTATCCATAAGGATGTTATACTTACATTTTATACTTTTATAAACCAACTTATAGAGTAGTATCAAATCTGGCAATGCAAAACAATATCGTTGAAGAACCAGACAATATAATAAAATAAAATGATTTGTTCCAAAAAATACGAGTAGGGTAAGTTCCTCTAAGAGTACGCACTTAAATTCATTTGTCAATAAAAGTAGGGAAAATTGATCAGACCAATGAGTTTAATTTACATATGTTTTATTGAAACATGATTTTGTGTTACAACTGCAAAAAATGACAAAAATAAATTTATTCAATTACATATTTTAAAAAATGTATAAAGATGCAAATGCGTAACCTTGGAGGTATATTCCCCTAAGAGTACACAACCTTTCCTCTAAGAGTACGCATTAACACCCTCGCATCACCGTACCCTTGTAGCTTGAACACAACACTTCATGCCACCATGACTGGCAGAATGCACACATAATCCAGTCTTCTGTTAGGGGCTCTGTATAACGTTCACCACAACCAGGACAGTCAATATGGTTATCCTTTGCTGAAGAAGTAGAGGACGTCGAAAATGAAGAAGAGGAAACACATGAATCGAACAAGAGCCTGGGATTTTTTCTTTTGTGGCTCTCCACTGATAGGCCTATGTTTGATCAATTCTGTTCTCGCATTTTTTCGGAAGAAGCAAGAAGCATGTTTTTGAAAGGAGATGATGTCATTATCTGTGACTTTTTGCCTTTTACTTGTTTTCTCTTCAGTTCATGTTTTGCTTTTGGGAGAGGAAATAGTACCGATGGTGAAATAACAGTTCTTTAATTACTCTTAAGGACATCTGACTTGTTATTAGACACGTCAGTGTTATTTTCAGTAGACCTACAGTGTGTGTCAACAGGAATTTCTGTTTGACCTGTGAGAACAGAAGGTTCAAAGTCTTCATCATTGAAAATTCAGGATTATAAGGGTAGATACATGTAGCTCTGAAAGAATTTTTTGCTTTCTCGATTGTAGCAACTCTTTCATACGATAGTCAAAAAAATACTGGAAATTTCTCGCTGTGTTATTGCTCACCCTGGATTATTGACCATCCATTTGTCACATTCTGAGGTATGGACAGTTTTTAAAGGGCCAAAAAAAACCTTGTTGAGTGGCTGCACATATGATTTACATGAGGTGGAAGAGAAAGAAGTATAATAAAATTGTCTCGGCAAAATGTGACAGTTTCTAAACTACAATGGGAACTGTGGTTGTCCACAATTAGAAGAACAGGGTCAGTTTCACTTGGCTTAACAAAGTTACTAAAATGTTTAGCCATTCAAAAAACAAGTCAGTATTTATGAAACCTGAATCAGAAATGAGAGGTAAACTTCTATCTGAGGCATTTCGATAAAGTTCCATATTCATTCTTTTTCTGAGAAATATGATGGGAGGTGGCACGTACAGACCACTTGGTGACATGCAGCATACAATCGTTATTAGTTGCCCTCTTTCTCCAGATTCTCCAGACACCACTTTTGAAACATGCTGCTTACCCTTGACAGTAATAATTTTGGGAATTTGATTGGGGACACAGGATATTCCACTTTCGTCTGTGTTAAATAATCGATGAGCTGGGAATTTTTTATCTTCCATTACAGTTTTCAAATTTTAGAAAGAAAAGTTTACACTGTACCTTATTAAATCCGATAGCTCTTCCAACACTACATTTTTTTGGATTACGCACAGTTAACTTGTTTCTTTTGCAAAAGCCATATACCCAATTCTTCCCTGCCATTTTTATTTGTTTATTGAAATTATGAGAGATATTATTTATTTCTGCAAAATCAAAGGCGAGCTTCATCAATTATTTTCGGGTAATACCACAGAATCTAGCACCTAAATCCTTCACATGATTGGCCAGTTCCTTTTCTTGATTTGAATTGAAAACTGCTTTTAGTCTTTCTAATGATGTGGGAACAGTGCCCTGAAAAGACAAGAAAAGAAACTGACTAAATTGCACATTCAAGAGGACTGATTCAAAGGTAGTGAACAAAGAGAAGACATATTAAAAAGAATTTTAAGAGGAAACAAAAAGATAAAAGCAGTAATTTTATGTGGCTAAACTGAACTACTATAACGACTTTGAATTTACTTACAGCTTTTAATTGCTTTTGAAGTGTAGCCTCGTTGATTCCAAGAGAAGCGGCTATCTGTCTTTTACTTTTTCCATTTTCTAGTCTTCTCTTGCATTCATCTAATACTTCAAAAGTAAACACCAACTTCCTGTTAGATTTTCTTTTGTAGTATAAACTCATTTCTTCTACAATTAAATAAACAAACTATGTAAAACATTGCATACACAAGATAACACAAAAAAGAATCATAAGTAGAATGTGTCCCAAAAGAGTACGCAGTGGAGTCCTATAAGAGTAAACGCACACTCTTGTGGGAAACGAATGTGTTGCTTAGAAATTATGCCAGAGTTCAGCAGCGAACAGAGCAAGCACGTGTTCCTTGTTGATTTTATTGTTAACAATGTGTACTTTCATTCTACATGAAAACCAAAATCTGGAAATTATAGGCAACAGTGATAATTGAAAAATTGTGTAACCAAAATATTACATGGAAAGTATTAAAAATACAAACTTACGTTTAAATTAGCAACTACTTCTTCAATTTTCTTAATACTCGATACGTACACAGCACCACACAAAACTCTTCTAACCACAAAGTGTCGCAGTCATGCAATGCGACAATGTGATGTCGTAACACTGCCCCCTCCTTAAGCCTGCTCGTCCCGAACAGGCAAACCGTCTCTGAAGTAATACTTAGCCAGGCGATCTAGGTGGACGTCCTTGCGAAAGATAATTCTCCAGTTCTTCGAATTCAGTCATCTCGTGTGACCCGAACATCACGTTCCCAGGAATGCGAGTCTTCCGCTCAACCACTAGTTTTGCTGGAATCACTCCCATTGCGTCAAGTACTGATGACTTAAACACCACTGGCTGATCCAAATCTGTTTGGTTTTCGAAAACAACCTCTTGTGTAACCCCATCTTCAGCAACTTTTCCCTCAGGCGCTTCTACCAGCTCAGGAAAAAACAAGAGTTTTGTGTCGACACCCATAGTTGGCTTTCCAATCACTTCTTTTGTTGTTACACTTATTTGTATTTCCTCTGCTAGTTCTTACTCCATTTCCGCTTGCAATAGGGAGGGTTCCTCTTGACCAGACCTATTGACTTTTTCTTTGGCCAATGGCACTGCTTAATCAAATTGTTGGTAGACTCTGTCATTTTAGCCATGCAAAGCATTATCTTCTCTTGGCCGACCCTCAGGACATTCTCTCTTAAGCCCATAATGAATCTGTAGGCTGTCATAATGTCCGTGCCAAGAATCACTTCATCGACAATGTCTGCAACGAGCATTTGGTAGCTAAACTCGAGAAGACCCAGGCGTACACGTACGTCTACCTTTCCTAGCACCTTGACGGGGCTTCCAGTCACAGTCTGTATTGTACAAGAGCTAATTAGAGGCTGGCGGTTGCTGACTAAGTTAGGGCGCACAATGGACACTGTTGCGCCCATGTCAACTGTAAACGATGTTGGTTTACCTTCTGCAAATCCATTAACAATAAAGTTTCCACTGCTCTTAATGTAGCGTGGAAACTGTGTGCTGTTCTGGGGCTTTACTTCTCCAATTGGTGCGATCACTCTCTTCTCTTGGTGTCTTCTTCTCCCAACAGTCTACCTGTAGATGACCACGTTTTCCACAGTTGTAACACTCGGTCTTCTGTCTTTATCCCATCTTTCAAATCGTTGCGACTCTCTTGAACTTCTGAATTGTTTGTCTGACAACATTGTTTTTCTGCACCCATCGTAATGGCAATGTGATACAGGGATCTTCTGACAGCAATGTGATGGCACAAACCCGTTAACGTAGCGGGACGCTGACTTGGCAGCTTCAAACTCTAGGGCGTGAACAAGAGCTTCTGAGCTATTTCGGTGTCTTGCCACTTGTAACACTTGCTGAAGTTCACAATTTCCAATGCTATCAATAAATGTCAGCACCGCAAACCTTATTTGAAAATCTTCTGATGCTTCAGGATAGGCCAATCTAATTAGTCTGTCGATACTTGCTTCAAACTCTTGAAGACTCTCCCCGGAGCATTGTTGTCTTGTTCTCAACTGAGCGTAGTGCACATCTCGCAAATGTTTATTGCCGTAGCGTAATTCTAGAGCTTTTATTAACTCGGCATAGGTGTTCTGGCTGTCAGATGGCACTTTCTGTAATAATTCTGCCCCAGGTCCTTTTGATGCAAGAACGACTGAAACAGCCTTGTCTTTCTCTGTCCAATTATTTGTGCATGCAGCAGCTTCAAATTGGTGGAGGTACGTTGCCCAGTGACTGCTTCCGTCAAAGGCTGGAGCTTTGACATGAACTGTCCCTACTGGAGGCAAAGTGACTTTTTCTCTACTGACTTATTTTCTGTCTTTTTCTGTCTTTATCATTGGTACAGTATGTTCACAAAGTTGTTTTGGTTGTATCTTCAGGCACTGCTCGACTTCATTTTTAATCTGCTCTTGTATATTTGTAATCGAGTTTTCTATTTTTGTTGACATAGCTTTTTCCTCGTGACAGATCTTTCTACTTCAGCTATTTTAGTAGACATCGATTCTTTAACATCAGATATTCTGGTAATCTGATTATTAAGCCCACCTTGTAATTCACATACGTCACCACGTAGGAGACCCAATTCTGCGCTAGTATGTTTTTGCATCTGCTTTTGCTCATGAATTAACGCTTTGATGTCACCTGCTTCATGTTTACGTTCCTCTGCTTTTTCCTTACATCATTCCTCTGTTTCTTCCCTTTCTTGTCTTCATTCTTCTTTTTGTCGTCTTTCTGCTTCTTCCGCCTTCTTCCGTATAGTATGCATAACATGTTACTTTCATCAATTTACATCATGCTCTGAAGATTCTAACCTTTTTCAAGATAAGTGTTCCTTCCAATTGATCAGATCTTCAGCTGTGGATAACACGTGGAGTGTATACAACATAGACAGAAAATAGTAAGTATATTTTAGATAAGATTCCCTTAATGATTTTAGTTGTAACAATAATTTATACATTCAGCATGTACTGGCTTAAAAATTTATAACATTTAATACTTACTTATTTAGATTTCTAAAGAATCAAAGAAAGAATGGCATGAAAAGCTAAAAGCTTACGGAATCAGTTCTTGTGCATGGGGAATTATTGATCAAGAAAATTTAAAAACAAATGTCATTTTGTGTTACCAGCATACTAGTGTCTATATATTTTCTCTTATTACTTTGTGTGTGTAACTTTTTCTCTTATTACAGTTAGAACAATAAAAAGTCAGACCCGGGAAAAGTACAAAATCAAGTTTGGAACACATATGTTAGTTAATAAGAACATAAATTGAATATAAAGCATGAAAGATTGTCATCATCATCAAGGTTGTATACTCCTAATAAAATTGCTCTTAGGAACTTTTCTGATACCTGAACTTCAGTGGTGTTGATAAGCCACTTCACATCTATTCAAGAGAAAATTGTATAGTCAGAATTGTATGTATTGTGTGAAGATGATAACTGTACTCATCTAAACAATGACCATCCTCAACTGTGCATGTAAATTAGGGCAATAAAACATTCAATAACCAAATTAAATCCGTATTTTTAATGCTTAGGAAGTATATTTATACTCAAAAAAACAAATGGATAGTTATGGATTTTGTTTGAGTGATATCAATTGCATTTTGTTATTACTGTATAAAATACAGAAGTGATTATGAGAACTTGGATATCATAAAACATACGTACTTGGAATCAAGTTGTTGCACAGAAGACTAATGGAAACAATACATATGGACATGAAGTACATGAATTTATAAACTAAATGAGGTCAAGATAAACTCACAAAGAAAATGGTTAGAGAATATATTAGTGATTATACAAATTTATCACTGATCATTTAGAAAGGACATTTCTTATGTAACTTAAAGAAACTGAAAGTCAAGAGACCAAAGTCATTTACAATTATAGGAAATGCATTTTTAAAGAATAGAGATGAGAAAATTAGATGTCACTATGCAAACTTGTAGATGTTAGTGGAGTTTAGGAATATTTGAAGATTGTTGTACATAAAAAGGTATAACAATAGATTAGACATTGAGTCTTGTAAAAGAATGTACATGGTTGGTATATGGTTTGGTCGTATGCTGTATTGAAAGTAAGAAATTTGTCTTGAAAGATAATAAGACTAAAATCATAATCTAACAAAACACCAAAAGATAAACAGATTAGTGGCAACTAACTGTGACAGGTGTAACTTGTCCTCAGTGAGCTCTAATAGTATATCATCAGTATGTTAATAATGTGTGAATACAAGATGTATTAAAACATTTATTTTAAAAATATTAAAACAGAGTTAATGATTTTAAATTTGTGAAGATGTATAAATGCAGTAAGGTAATAATTAAAAATTAATTGTGATCATGTATCTCTTAATAAAATCATGAATCATGAATTAAGATAAAGCAAGACTCCTTTCCATCATTGAAAGTTGAAGAAATATAATGCTTTTTGTACGAAATTGATAGATTAAATACAGAAATTTGACAAGTAGAAATGAAAGGAAACTTTAAGGAATAGGAATAGATTTTAGATTAGAGTAATGCTGTTTGTCAGGGTAATAAACAGAATCTACACTACAAGATTTAAATCATTGTTAGGTGCACAAAAATGATATGCGAAGTAGCATAAAATTTGATGAACTTGTAATCACAGCCTCATGAATGCATTGTGGACCTGTCTTCAAATTGATGTTGAAACAAATTATAGAAGGTGGAATGTACATCAACCAAAATGTTTGAGATTAGGTACTAGATCTGGAAAATGTTTCAGTATATTTAGATCTGGAAAGAGTAGACAACCATAACAAGATTCTTCAAATTGCAACTGATGGTGTTAGCATGATATACGAAATCTACTGTCTTCACAGGGTTAGTTAATAAAGTTAAAAATGTTTTGACTTGTACTAATTATAAGTGTTTGGTCTATATTTGATTATACTATTTGACACATACCAGTGAGTGTTGTGTTTATTTATAAACTAAAATGAGTCTATATAATTTATTTATTATGCATTATCCAAATAGGTTTATGTTAAGTTAAAGATAAGTCCTCATTATGAGTAAACAACTTCACAGTTCATTTTAGTGATTTTCCACATTCATTTTAACTTTACAAAGTATATATAATATATTTAGTTTACGAATGTGTTTAAGTCTATTGAATCCCATCCCCCTCTGTATGACTATACTGAAATGAATCCTGCTTTCAATTTCATACTACACTTAAATGACTACAATAGCGCT